>PUFA01000206.1:0-2910756 GCA_003508835.1 Eonycteris spelaea
GGCTTGCCCTTTGCCCTTAACTCACATCCAGCCCTGGACGTGCTTGATCCTGGCTCAGCTGGACTGCTGGGCACAGCAACTCATACTTCAATTCCTGGTCCCAAGACTGCAGGTGCTCCAGGACTTGGTACGAGCTACCCCAAGGCTCTTGGCACATGCATTGTACAGACAGTGGTGACACCGGAGAAGGCTCTTTACTCTAGATGAAGGGCTCAGGTGCCCTGGTAATTTGGAGCAGAGCTGAGAATCCGAGCCCATTCCCACCTTCTGCTGCCCTGAGGAGCTGAGCTCAGTCCAGCCCTGGTTAGGTCCCTGAAAACCAGAAGGCCACAGCTCTGCTGGGCCCAGACCACCAGGAGTCTTCTGGGCCCCTCATTCTACACATCTGCCCTCCATGCAATTAGCAGAGCCCAGCCATTCTTTAGTCAACTTTCGTTCATGGAGCATGAATTTCCAGTGTTCTCTTATCATTGGGCTACAGAGAAGCATCGGCGGGAGAGCGTTCTGTTGTTTCTAATGTGCTAATGTGTCTGCTGTTTGAATTGCTCCCAGGTGATAGCATGTTGTTGAGAAATAGTGTCATCAAATTAAATTTAACTCCTTATGTTTTCTACAAAGTAATTTAAGTAACCACTATTTACTAAACACTATCCAGAAGGTTATTTGTATTCTTGAAAAAAGTAAAATTTGAGATTATGAGAAAAGTAAAACAGTATGTGAAAGATTTTAAAGCTAAAAACAAATATAGATAATTCAAAAACACATCTGAATAAAAGTGAGAAATACATAGAGCCTTGTAGTGATTCCGGGTTTGGACCAGCAGGGTGTGCAGGCTCAGTGGAACTAGGAAGTAACTCATTTACATTTTCTGGATGAGGGTGTCCAGGGAAACCCCAGCTCCTGAGGGAGGATAAGGAGAGGACGATTCCTTCATGAGATGACAGATCAGGGCTCCCCCAGAGTACCTGGAGGAAGGGGTGGAAGAGATCATCCTCTTGCCATGAACTTCACATTTGGATTCACTGGAAACACAGGCTTTGGGAATGGAGGGGAGGGGCGTGGGTGGGGGGCAGCCTGACAGACAAGTGGGGAATAAGTGGAGGAGAGCACATGCTTCCTGACAAATTTTCCTCTGCATCACAGACACGTGAGGGAGGATCCATGTCCAGAAGCTCTGGCTTAATCACTGCTTCTGTTATGGTCCCAGGTCCACACCTCCTGTCTGGAGACGATGTAGTTTCTTTCAGTCTCCTGAACTCATAGCAACCTTATTCTGTGATCATAATGCTTTGAAGCTGGAGATCAACTGTAAAAAATAAAGCAAGAAGAACAACAAATACATGGAGATTAAACAACATACTACTGAAGAATGGCTGGGTCAGAGAAGAAATAAAAAGAGAGTTCAGAGATACATAGAAATGAATGATAATGATAGTACAACATATCAAAATTTGGGGGCAGGCAAAGTGGTCATAAGAGGAAAGTTCATTTCACTTTAAAGCCCAAATAAAAAAATGTTTTATCTTAAAAAACTAGAAATGGAAGAACAAATGAAGCCTAAAGTCAGCAGAAGGAAAGAAATATTCAAAATTAGCGCAGAATTAAATGAAATTAAAATAGAAAAACAATAGAAAAAAATGCAATGAAGAGCTGGTTCTTTGAGAAGGTTAATAAAATTGATACATCCCCGGCTAGACTCACTAAAGAAAAAAAGAGAAAGGACACAAATAAACAAAATCAGGGATGAAAGAGGAGAAATTATGACAGACACTGCAAAATACAAAGAATCATACAAGAATACAATGAAAAAGTATATAACACCAAATTTAATAACCTAGATGAAAAGGACAAGTACTTAGAAAGATATAACCTTCATAGACTGAAGAATGACTGGGTCAGAGAAGAAATAAAAAGAGAGTTCAGAGATACATAGAAATGAATGATAATGATAGTACAACATATCAAGAATAGCTGGAAAATCTGAATAGACCAATCAGCACTATGGAAAACAAAACAACATCAAAAACCTATAAAAAGGAAAAATCCAGGACTAGATGGCTTCAGCAGTGAATTCTACCAAACATTCAAAGAAGATTTAATACCTATTCTCCTCAAACTTTTCCAAAAAATTGAAGAGGAAACAATACTTCCCAACTCATTTTATGACACCAATATTACCCTGATATCAAAACCTGGTAACACAAAAAAAGAAAACTATTGACCAATATCTCTCATGAACACAGATGCAAAAATCCTAAATAAGATACTAGCGAACCCAAAAGAGCAACATATTAAAAGATTATACACCATGATCAAGTGGGCTTCATCCCTGGGGCACAGGAACGGTTCAAAACACGCAAATGGATTAATGTGATACACCACGTAAACAAATTAGAAAATAAGAATCATATGATCGTATCAATAGATGCAGAAAAAACCTTCAACAAGATACAGCATCGATTTATGATCAGAACACTTAACAACGTCGGTATAGAAGGAAAGTACCTTAACATAATAAAGGCCATATATGACAAACCCTCAGCCAACATTGTACTTAATGGTGAAAAACTAAAAACTTTCCCTCTAAGGTCAGGAACAAGACAAGGCTGTCCACTATCACCGCTGTTATTCAATATAACATTGGAGGTCTTATCAAGTGCAATCACGCAGGAGAAAGATGTAAAAGTCATCCAAATAGGAAAGAAGAAGTCGAACTGTCACTATTTGCGGATGACATAATTCTCTATATAGAAAACCCAAAATTCTCCACAAGAACACTACTAGAAACATTAAGCAAATACAGGAAAGTTTCTGGATACAAAATCAATGTCAAAATTCATAGCATTCTTATACTCTAACAAAAATGTCAAAAAAGAAGGGGGGAAATGATTTCTTTTGCAATTGCAACAAAAAGAATAAAATACCTAGGAATAAATCTAATGCAACATGTGTGGGACTTATATGATGAAAACTATAAGACCCTATTAAAAGAAATCGAAGAAGATACAAAGAAATGGAAAGCTATTCTGTGTTCTTGGATTGGAAGAATCAACATAGTTAAAATGAACGTATTACCTAACGCATTATACAGATTTAACGCCATCCTCATCAAAATCCCATTGGTATTATTTAAGGAATAGAACAAAAAATCATGAGATTTGTATGAAAGCACAAAAGACCCGAATTGCCAGAGTCATCCTGAGAAAAAAGAACAAGGCTGGAGCATCACTCTGCCTGACTTCAAATATATACTACAAGTGACAGTAATCAAAACAGCATAGTATTGACAGGAAAACAGATACACAGACCAGTGAAACAGAACCGAGAGTCCAGAAATAAACCCATATTATATATGAACAAATAATTTTTGGCAAAAAAAGCCAAAAGCATACAATAGAGAAAGGAAAGCCTCTTCAATAAAATGGTGCTGGGAAAACTGGAAAGCCACCTGCAAAAGTATAAAACTAGACTGTTGTCTGTCCCCACACACACCAAAATTAAAGTGGATTAAGGACCTGAATATAAGACCTGAAACAAAAAAAAAAATGCATAGAAGAAAACATAGAAACTAAATTCATGGACTTAAGAAGATTTTATGAATTTGGCCTCAAAGGCGGAAGTAAAAGCTAAAATAAATGAATGGGACTACATCAAACTAAAACACTTCTGATAGCAAAAGTAATCGTTAACAAGGTAAAAAGACAACCATTCAAATGGAAAATATATTTGTAAGCAACACCTCCAATAAGGGCCTAATATCCAATATACAAAGAACCCATACAACTCAATAACAACAAAAAACCCAAATGATCCAATCAAAAAATGGGCAGAGGACCTGAACAGACACTTCTCCCTAGAGGACTTACAAATGGCCAACAAACATGAGAAGATGTTCAATATCACCAGCTATGAAGGAAATGCAAATCAAAACTACAAGATACCATCTCATAGCTGTTAGAATAGCTATAATCAACAGGACAAGTAATAGCAAGTGTTGGAGAGGATGCGGAGAAAAAGGGAACCCTCATACATTGTTGTGGGACTGCAAATTGGTTACAGCCACTATGGAAAACAGTATGGAGTTTCCTCAAAAAACTAAGAATTGATCTACCGTACAATTCAGCAATCCCTCTACTGAGTATTTACCCCAAAGTCTTGAAAACTCATGTTCAAAAAGATATTCGCACACCGATGTTCACAGCATCATTATTCATAGTGGTCAGGACATAGAAGCAACCATAGTGTCCTATGATAGATGATTGGATAAAGAAGCTATGGTATATATATACTCAGTGATAAGAAGAGGTGAAATACTGCCATTTGCGTCAACATGGATGGACATCGAGATATTCATGCTAAGAGAAAAAGCCAGACAGAAAAAGTTGAAAATCACATGATATCATTTATATGTGGGATATAAACCTAAAAGCAACAAATGAACAGGACAAACAAAGACTCATGGACATAAACAATAGGCTAGTGGTTACAAGAGGATGGGGGAGGGGGAAGTTAGATGGGGTAAAAAGGGGTCAAATATGTGGTGACAGAAAGAAATCTAACTATGGGAGGTGAATGCATAATGTAAATATATATGCCTTACTGTTAAAATGTACAGCTGAAACTTCGTGGATTTCATTAACCAATATAACTATAAAATAAATATATTAAAAAAATAATAAAGTAAATATCTTAGAATCCAGACACTCTATATACCAAAATGGAAGAACTCATTACAAGATGATATTCCTTTTTTCTTTTTTAAAGGAAGAATTTAGAGCTGCTTTCAGAGGTCAGTACAGCGAGGTCTCTTGAGAGGGGTCAAGAGACCCTGGAAGAGATGCGGAGAAGAGCAGGGCCAGCCTGGAGGGAGTCTACCCCCGAGGATGTCTTAGGATTTGTAAGACCACGAGTGAAAATGGAATAGCTCATTCAGCCTTAGGTCATCTTCAAATATCAAAGCCTCCTCCCTCTCTTCTGTCAAGAGGAGGGAAGTAGGCACAGTGGTTGTGGTCAGGAGGCCTGCAGGTGAAGGGTTTGGCAAAGAACACAAGGAGAAGCTGGGGCCCCATCCTCTTCCAGAGGGTCATCCAAGGAGCCTAGGCAGAGTGAGGGCCTAGGTCTGGCCTTCCTACTGGAGAACATGCAGAGCTCAGAACTAAAGGAGATAGTTCCTCACACCCCTCACAGCTCTCACACCCCTGAGAACAGAACCTCCAGGTCAGCAGGACAAAGCTCAGTGATGGGTGGGGGCACAATCCAGCTGCTTCCCCAGTGAAGTAGAAGAAAATAGTGCCAACCACCCCATGGTTCCCATCTTGCCCTGGGACAGGGTCTGTTCTTTACTGAGTGGGGGTTCTCAGAAATGATCTACCTGCATAAGCCTCAGTTTCCTCCTCTGTAACCTGGGCATCTGTACTGTCCATTCAGTCTGTCATGATTGGTTCAGCAGTTCTAGCCACGCTTGTGAAGGACAGGGTTCCTTGCAGACCCTGTGTCTCAGGGCAATCCTGCGAGGGTTCCTGAAAACACCCGAGTTGACCCCCTCAGCCATGTGACATGGGGAGCACAACTCTTCGGTGGCCAAGAACAGATGTGGGCTTACCTGAGAGTCCCCAACCCCACCTTGATCTCTGCCACATACCAACCTTGCCCTCTTGCCCTCCTTAGGCCTGGGCATGGCCACCTGACAGGTCTGGGAACGAGCATTCCTACCTTATCTTGAAGGACCCAAGGATGAAACCAGTTAAACATGTTGTTTAAATTTCAGAACAAAGAATCAAAGTTCCCTTCTGAAAGTTTATACCAAGTCACACTAACTGTATTTGGGAATGCCTATTTCCTTACAGCTTTTCCAGCCCTGGATTTTAAGAACTTACTTCTTTTTTTAGTTTGTTTCAGCTATCTGATTGTTAAATATAATATTGCATTCAACAAAAATTATTATATTCTTAAAACATTTGCAGTTTAGCAATTCTCATTTCTTGTGGCTTTTTTTCATCTCTTACAACTGTTTATGATTCTCCGTATAGTTTGTCCATTTACTACTGGGGCTTTTGTTGCTTTCTTATTGATCACAGTCTATTCAATTGCACATTGCAAATATTTTTCATTCTGTCACTGATCTTTTATTTTTGTGTTTTTTCCCTAATGTACAAAACTTCATTTTTATGAAATCAAATTCGGCAAGTGATCGCCCTATGACTTCAGTTTCACACTGTCCTGTGAGTGTCACATTAAATGGTCTGACTTAACCTCCATTTGTAGGGGATGCCCAACACCACCTTGGATGCCACATTTCTGGGGCTGTAAACTCTCATGTTTTCTCTTATGTTTCTTATTCCCAGATAATTACTTACCTGTCCACATTTTTCTGCATTTGGGGCTAACACGAACTGAACTCAGAACACAGCCCTTTCTTACTTCTCCAAACCTCTTTTATAAAGATGTCGTTGTAAGCAGGAAGTATCCCTCACAGTCCAGGGGCCAGGTGTCTGTCACATTGCCTTTTTCCCCCAGATTTATTGAGATATTATATAAATTTAAGTTGTACAATATGCTGATTTGATATACTGCTAAATGATTACCACCATAGCATTAGCTAACACCTCCATCATGGCACATAATTACCATTTCATTTTTGTGGTGAGAATGTTTAAGATTGATTCCTTTAGCAACTTTCAAGTAAATAATACTTGAAAGTATTACTAGTTATAATCACTATGATGTACAGTTGATCCCCAGAAACCGTCTCCATCTTTTAAAAGGAAGTTTATAAAACTTTGACCAATTCTTAGACAAAATTGTTTTTGGTGCTTGACATGACCCATGCCATCTTAAGAAGCAAGTTGCCGTCAGTGGCCACCAGTTCATCCCCATCACTTGAAAGCAATGTTCTTACATAGATAAGTGGGTGCATTAAGTTATTTACTGCTTTGGAATATACAGCTCTTAACAAGCATGTGCCACGTGGCTACAAGGCACCTGTGTTCCTCGAGGCTACATGTATCAAGCTCCCATCTCCTTTCAGATGTGAGATCTACCATTTTGCTGTCACCCAAGACTCTGCTTCTGGCCATAAGTTACCTTAATAATCTTTTTTATTCTGGAGTTGTCAGCCTCTTCCCTTGGTCTCTCGCCCTGCCATCCTTTGGAGGTCAGTTCCAGCACACCTCAGGAATTGTCCCAACACCAACATGTCTCATCTTCTCCACTCTCTAGCCCCTGGTAACCACCATTCAACTCTTTTTCTATGAGTTTGGCTTTTGTAGATTCCACAAAAGTGAAATCACACAATATTTGTCTTTTACTATCTGACTTATTTGACTTAGCATACTGACCTCAAGGTTTACCAAGTTGTTGAAAATGGCAGGTTCTCTTCTTTCTCATAGCCGAATAATATTCCATTATTCCATATATCCACGTTTTCTTTATCCATTCATCCATTGACTGACACTTAAGTTGTTTCCATATCCTGTGTCACGCTGCTTCCTACATTGTGCCTAGGTCACACCTACTTTGGGGAATTTGTCACAGGTGAAAATTTCTTCTGGAGTTTCCACCCAAGCCTTTTACCTCAACCAGGTGCTGCTAATTCTTTCTCTCAGTCTCCTATCATTCCCCTACATTTCTGTTCACTACCAACTCCAAAATACCTTTCAGACCAAGCTCCTACCTCCGCAACCTCAATACATGCCTCCTGAGTGCCTCCCCATCTGATGTCACCTTCCACTGGCACTCTGTAAGAAACGGGGTTTGTCATCTCATTGTCATCCATGTTAACTTCCAGTGTTGAAGCATTAAAATACCAAGTGATTGTTGTATAAATCCTCAATAGTCACCACTGCTACGTCTTCATATGTGCTTTAAAAAAATCCTTTATTGAATGATTGTAATTTAATATCTCTGGGCACGTGAGTCAGGCACAGCACCTACCAGAGGGCAAGCAGGACCCTCATCTCTTGTAGACCCTTTTTGCAAGGGAAGCTCAAGGGTGGGAGAGATGGACACACCTAGAATTCATTCTCTGATATGACCAGTGCTACATTGAGCTCCCACTCTGCGCCAGGCCCTGCACTGGATCCAGGTATGAAATGGCAAACAAAGCAGACAAGACCAGACCTCAAGAATTCCTAGTTCTGTGGGGCAACAGACATAAACGAGCAAGCACTGACATCCTTAAAGAATTGTGGCTGTCAATAGGCCAGTACCAGATAAAAATGATATTGAGCATAATTTATGGAGGATGTTTGGGAGTGTCTTTCTAGAAGGTGGCTCATAGCTAAGGCTTAAAGGATTCAGAGGAACCATGCTGTAAAGATAAGGGAAGGCAGGTGGCTGTGAAAGGACTCAGGAGGGGGATTAAACAAATAAATTGATATTCACACATTGTGTTAAATACTGAACAAGAAACTAAAATGGAATGTAGTAGAAAAGGGAAGTTATCAAGGAAGGGGCTTTTCAAAACACACAAATTTCATCTGAAACTGACAGGAAGAGCTGGAGAATCCATCGACAGAAGAGTATTACAGAGAGAATGGCATATGCGAAGGTCCGGAGGTAGGAATAGCTGGGTCTATTTGGGGAAGCCGAAGAAGACAAGGAGTCTAAAATGGGGGTGGGGATGAAGCCCAGAGTGAGGGCAAACAGATGGCCAGTGGGCAGGCACATGGGGCAGTGACAGCTTAGTCATGCTCATTGAACTTCATTCAGAATGTATTAGAGATACTAAGGTTCGCAGTTGGATGGGGAATATGGCCATTTTATATTTTCCTAATGACTTTTTTCTTTCTCAGGTCACCATGACTTCCGCAAGGCTAAAGTCACTGGACACTCACACATCCACTCATCAGTATGATTTTACAAAGGTGACCCCTCCCCCCATCCTAAAAACTCTTTCAAGGACACCCCCACTTCTGGCTTTCCTCCTACCCACTGGCTACTCCCTCATTTCCTTCCCTACATTTCCCTGACATTTTGACACTTCAGGCTGCATGGCTCAGAACTTGCTCCTCCTTCTTGCTTTCACTAATTATTTGGCCTTTTATGCCTATAGAGCTGTTCATTTACCACCTTCCCACACAGACAACCATTACAATGTGTTTCATGTGTGTCTTTTTTATTTGTATGTGTTCTTGCAAAATGTGTATTATTTTCTAGGAAGAATATTTCACTGCATAACCCATGTAGCGGCTTCTCAAGACATAGAGTCTGTCTCAAATGAGACTGCAGGATCCTCCTGCCTTTAGCTTTCTCCTTCTTTCTCTGCCATGTTCAGAGGTCCTCGCTGTATATGTGCCCTTCCTGCAGCCCGGGTCAGCCTCCCTCGTGTCAGGGTCTCACCAAAGCCTCCTCACCCAGGCTTTGCTCTCGACCTGGACAGGGACGTTTCTCCAGAACTGAGTGCTTTCCTCACTGCCTGCTCGTAAGAAACAGTGCCAAGTGCCACCTCCCCCGAGCCACTCTGACCAAGCCCTTAGGACTACATCTCTAGGGGCTACGGCAGTGACGAGCTCTAATGTAAAGAATCACTTGTTAATTCTCACAGAATGTGTGAAAAGGAAATGTGTATCACTTAAAGGCATAATTCAGCTCTGCAGACCAAACCCCTTCATTCACTCACTTCACTTATTCAACCATTCGACAGATATTGCCTCAGCACCCACCTTGTGCCAGTCTTACTGCAAATAATTTGCAAGAAGGGGCAGAAGAATGAAACATAGACAAGGATTAAGGGCAGCAACACGTGGGAATCGAGAGAGCATACTCTGAAGACCAAAGAGCCACTTGGCAGCCAGGTCCCTTGGACGCTTTCCTAACCCTCTTTGCGCCTTCGGTTCTCCACATGTAGCTCAGGTTTCCCAGGAACGTCTGCTGAGTGGAGTGTGGTGTGGAATGAATGTGGCAATACAGTGACAACACAGAATTGAGATGAAAAATCTCAATCCATGCTGGCTGGGCCCCATGTGGACAGGAACAGACACCCCCAGTGGGGAAGACCACTGAGGGAGGACACTCACTTTGCTGAAGGATGGGAGAATCAGGTGATGTCAGTTGGTGGGAAGAGGTTTCAGAGGGTTTGCAGACAAAAACTAAGCACAGAGAGTTGCTCTTTGAGTCTTTATTCACGGTCCTAGCAGGAACTATTAACCAATAAGGCTCTACATAAACGATGTTGATAGAAAAAAGATCTTGTTTTCCTAGGAGACAGGGAAAGTATAAAATCCTTGTATGAATTTTCACTTCAGATATAGACCAAGTTAGAGGAACTTAGCCACCTGCAAAGCTGTGCCTCCTTCTCCTGAAAATAACCTGAGACTGCCTGGGTAACCAGAGAGACTAGAGCTTCTGTATTATACACAAGCGCTAGGATTTTATAATAATTTGGGCTTCTTTTTCTGCCCTAGAGCCACCTTTTCCCTGATGGAGAGAGAGGCCCTAGAGTCTTTGTGCCCAGAAGCAGGCTGTTTGCTCCAAGGTGAGGCCTTTTAGGCTGCCTGCCCTAGCCAGAACCAGCACTGTGTGCCCCAGAAAGAAACCCAGTCCCCAGTGCTTTCCTGGGCCCCATGGAGACCTCTGCCTGAGCATGAGTCTAGGAAGCTAGGGAGATGGTGGAGATGCTGCTGTCAAGAGACCCAGACTGAGGGCAACTGGGGTGGGTAGTGCCAACATGGGTGTACAGCTTCTGAGACCCTGGCACCCTGAGGATGCGTCGAGCCCCTCAGGAGTAGACCTGCCCCACCCCCACACCCCAACCCCAGAAGCTTCCTGATAAAGGAAGAATTTCTCATGACATCTCAGTGAATGCTTCTACCACTAAGAGTCAAGCCCTGCCACATGGATCACCACTGAACATTAGATATTTGAGTCTTAGGACTGGCCTCTCTGGAAGAGATATCTGAAGGGCTTTCCCACTTATTCCAACAGCACTCAGACTGCTGTGGGTACAAAGAGCCAAGGAGAGTAAAAGACATAGGGTTCCAGTCCCTTGTTAGCCATCTGTGCTAGGATAAGCTTCTCCTGCTCCAGGAAGCCCAGATGGGAGTGGACCAGACTTGGACCACTTACCCCAGAGGTCTACACACCCCTGCCCTGCATGTGCCTGAGTGGTCTGCTCCATAGAAGGAGCAGAAGAGTTTTCGTCTCTAATTTCGGGCACAGGACTAATTAACAGACTGCGATAGGCAAATGAAACAGTCTTTTGGTTATGTATTGACTGCAGATCGTTGCCTAGGGCTCACCAGGAGCCGGTGGGTTAATTACCTAATTTTTAGAAACCTCAGGTCTTTGGGTCAGAGGCCACAACCTCACTTCCATCTGCTCTGTCTTTGCTCAGACCTATTTCTGGAATGAAAGTTTAGGCCTTGACATGTGTGGTTATGGGACCTTGTGAACGTTACCTAGATAGTCTGTGCCTCAGTTTCCCCATTTTAAATGAGGATAACAAAGGTGTTATCTCATTGTGTTGTAAGTGAACGAGAAATGCATTGGTGATCAGCTCAGTCCTTTGCTCATTGGAGATGCTTAGGCCACGTCAGCCCCTGTTCTTATCCCTGCTTGAAGCCTGGACTGGGAGGCTCTTTGTGAAGGCTCAGGCTCAGGACAATGACTGAGATCTGTGAGACCTGGAGATTTGTGAGATATGCTGACCTCAGCACATGCCGGGGGAGGGGAAAGCTGGTCAGGGTCCAGGCTGTGGGTAAGGTGAGGGGATTCACTCCTGACAGGGGTGGTTTTTGAACTAATTAACATTACCTTGGTCTGACGAAGAGTCAGGGGGACATTGTGACAATCCTCACGAGGCGCTCACACTCTCAGCACCAGGAAGCCACCCGCCTCCTGCCATCCATGATGGTGACAGGACAGGGCTAAATCAGAGGAGCCTGGCTTTGCCTGGGAGGGTATGGTGGGGGAAAAGGCACTCTCTTGAGGGCAGTCAGCAACCCAGGGTCTGCAAGATCTGAGAGTTGGGATCCTGGCCACTCGTATGCCTCCATGGCAAGGCCAGGCCAACCTTCACCAGCTCTAAAACACAAGCTTCTTGGGAACCTCCCATGGGAACTCATTTCTTCCAAAATGGCCATAGCATGCCGTCTTCTGGTAGATGGGGTTCTTCAAATCCAAATCCCTGCATGTCCAGCAGAAGAGTGAGTCATTTTTTAATGGAAAAAGACCAGAGTTTCCATCTCTAATTTCGGGCACAAGAGTGATTAACAGACTGTGATAGTCTTTATGTGGAGTGTCACCACTCCACATAAAGACTAAAGTCACGGGACAACCCGATCACACAGACGTACCAGGAACCAGGACTGCACCCTGGCCTTGCAGTGCCTTTCTCCTCTGTGTTCCACAACCTGGCCCAGACTAATGTCAGGCTGCCACGAGCCAGGAAGCAGGGATGGCATTAGAAAGGGGAAAAGATGGAACTAGATTTGCAGAATCAATTCTCAGCCACTTGGCTTTATAATTATTGCCCAAAGACTCCCACCCCCAGCCCCACCTGGACTTAGCAACTGCTGGGCCAGCAGGGATCTCATGCAGCCCCTTCAGCATGGAAACCAGACACACTGTGTCTGGGTGTGCTCTGTGCTGGGCCAACAGCTCGAAGACCCTCCTGCTTCTGAGAGGCTGAAAAATCTTTCCTGTTTCCCCTTCATTTGAGCTAAAGATCTGCATGTAGAAGGAGGAAGGGCCTGCCTAACAGCAGTGGGGTGGAACTTTTACCTGACAATGATGCCAGGCCGAAGGTCAAAGTTCTTATTCACCACATTTAGCAGCTCTCGCTCAGTCTTCTGAGAGGTTCCATAGGTGAAGATGGAAATGGACATGTGGTTCAGCCACACCAATGGAATAGGAAACCTTCCAGAAGAGACCAGGGTCAGGGACCAAAGCCTCTGTGCAGGGGTCCACCCCTCACAGAAACCTTGACATTCTCAGGAAGGGCCACTGGAACCACACATCTCTTGCCCAACGAGCTCCCCGCATATGCCTAGAAATCCTTGCCATTTTCATGGTGGGCAGTTTCTGGGCATGCTTCTCACCCTGAAGATTTGTGTTCCCTCTCCCAGGTTTTCAGGTTACTAGCCACAGTGCCCAACACAACACACACAGAATCACATCCTTTGGCAAAGTGTCTGGCCTTCCCACAGGAGCTGGGGGGGTCTGACCCACCTGCACAAGCACTCTCCGGCAGAGCCCTGCTTTCACCAGGGATTTGGCCACCCAGCGGGCAGCGTAAGCTGCAGAGCGGTCCACCTTGGTGTAGTCCTTCCCAGAGAAGGCTCCTCCACCATGTGCCCCCCAGCCGCCATAGGTGTCCACGATTATCTTACGGCCAGTGACGCCCGCATCTCCCTGCAGAGGGAAAGGAAGAACACAGAGGGAGATGAGAACCAGAGGCCCCAAATGGCTGAGAGGAGAGGACAGCTGAAGCACTGTGATGGCTGCTTGACTACAGCTTGAAAAGGGTACCCTGAAGCTTCCTGGGGGCATGTTTCAAAGGCTCCTTGCTAGGAGTCTGCCAGAAACTGGTTCTAATCCCAGTTCAGTTGCTGACCAGTTACTGCAGTCAGATAGCCTGTCAGAGCATCAGCAAGTGCAAATGATGGGCCAGCTGGGGTTTGTATGAGTCAGTCATAGTAAAGACATCCAACTGCAGGAAGAAACTGCACTGTAATCAATACACCCTGAGCTGTGGCCCTCGCTGGTGCCATACAGTAAATGCCATGTTGCCCATTTTGTCAAGTGTCTGCTCTGTGCAATACCAGTCAATAAGGGAGTTTTTAAAGGGGCAGGAACTCTATGTTAAGTGATTTGCGGAAAGTACATACTATACACCTCTGCTCAGAGAACCACAGTTCACACTCATATGTGTAGCCTTTGAGAGGCCCTACAAGAATATACAATAAGCTTGACCTTTCCTTCATTTCATCCTGTGTTCTGCATGACGTTTGGTCATAGGACCTGTTATGCAGACTCCACTTTGGGTCAACACATCCATATCTGAGGTCCCTTGGCAGTGGTCAGCAACCTCTCAGAGGGGCTATGTCAATCTCCACTTCCTCACTCCTGAGGTAAAGGAAAAAGGAGGCAGCATGTGTCCACATCTAACAAACTGCCTCACTGTGGTGCCCATGGGAGTTGAAGGTAACTTGTGGTAAAGACCTGGTAAGTGCCACCTGGTAAAGGTCAGTCATTTGCAATGGTGAGGCAGCAGCTGCATGGGCAAGTATAACATCAATTATGAGATGTCTGGAGTGGGAGGGCCAGGCAGCACCTGTGGGAGAATACTGGGGACATGTTCCCAATTCCTCAGGTACTGATGGAGACACAACAGGCCCCACAGAGAGTGTTCACAGTTCGCCCAGGGCCAGACCTGGCTGAGTTGCACAAAGCCACCTTATATAGTCTTTGTGCTCAGGGAGGTGAGCAACCTCAATAACACACAAATCAGGGCCTCATTTAGAGACCAGGGCGCACCTGGGGACCACCAATGACAAAGCGCCCACTGGGCTGCAGGTGGTAAATGGTGTCTTCATCCAGGTACTTGGCCGGTACCACAGCCTTGATCACCTGCTCCTTCAGTGCCTTGCGCATATCCCCCAGAGATACATCTTCGTTGTGTTGCACAGAGATGACAATAGTGTGGATGCGCACAGGGATGACTGCACCATTGTCCTGCATGTACTGAACCGTCACCTGTCGATCAGAGGGCATGAAGAGACATCATAAGGCCCTGCCCTGACTGAGGACACGTCGCTGCAGTTGCAGATACCCAGGAGGCAGGCAGGAGGAGCCAGGAGGCCTCTTGTCCACAAAGGGCCTTCTGGAAAGTCAACTTGACACATTCTAGTAGTTGAATAGCTGCCCAATGGTATGGGATGACTGCGCATGATGCTTAAGCTGTTCCTTATAGTGGTTATTCCAACTAAATTAACATCAGCCTGGACTGAGGGAGAGGCAGGGAAACATCATGACTATCCTCACAAAGAGGTCAGACCCACAGTTAGGCCACTTGGAGACTTAGGGTTTTATAGAGTTTCTTCTCTGTGACCCACTAGACTTCTCTCCTCTCTCAGAGGGTTCTGGGTGCCAACAAATGTCCCCCAGCTAAAGCCCTCTCTTGACTCTCTATGGCCCAGGGCCAGGCTATTCTGGCTCCTGCCGAGGACACAGGAGTCTACCAGCCACATGCTATCTGTGTCAGCCCCTCAGTGGAGGAGCTCTGGAAGCATATAATACAAGCAGACTTCGTAGCTATAGAGACAGGGTGAAAGGGACACAGGCCAGAATGGCTGAGATAGAGGGAGCTGCCAGCTCCAGATTGCCAGCTCTGGGGATTTTGGTTAATGAAAAGCAGAAAGCACCATGAGGGATGAAACCTGCCCACTAGGCCCTTGCAGATCAGGCTACAGGGACAGATCTAAAATCACTTCCACCAGCATGGGTCGGTTCTGTGCCCATTCTATGCATTATCAATTAATATTTAAGTCGTCCCTGCAAGGCAGGCATTATTATCTCCACTTTACAAATAAGAAAAACAAGGCTATAATAAGTGAAACAACTTGTCTGAAGTCACAAGCTGGTCAGTGAAAAACCAAAGAGCTAGACCATGCTCTGCTTGCTCCATGAGCTTGTGTCATTCCCACAGGAGCACAGACAGAACGCTTCTTCCCCCTGTCCTTAACTGACACTTCAGTAAGTGTAAGAGTCTCATGACACAGCCTGCTCTGACTGTGACAAGGAGAGCAGCCTGGGCACCCTGGCTGTGAGAGGGAAGGAGATGGCGAGGATGGCAGATGAGGCTGAGAAAAGAAACTAGCATTGGCTGAGCGTGCACTGTACGCTAGAAACCATGCCAAAAGCTATGAGGAGCTGCTACTAGTCCTACTTTACAGACAAGAAAGCTGAGGTTCTAGAACATAAGTACTTTGGTCAAGATCACACAGCCAGTAAAACTCTGCTCTGATCTGGAGCTACATGGACTGGTAGCTAGCTGGGGCTCTGCCTAGCAGAAGGCTTTCACTTAAGACCCTCAGGGCTATGCTGGAGCCACAGGCCCCACTGCTACCTAAGGTAGTATGGACCCACAAGAGCAGTGCCTGGAGGGGTGAGGGGTGCTGGGGCCTGCAGAGGTATGGCTATGCCTGGTAGGGAGGGACCCTTGCTGGCCAGCATAGCACCACTCAAAGGGCCTCAATAGGACCACAGGGCAGTAAACAGTGCCTTCCTCTGGCTGTGCCTACAGCAAGATCTCTGCCTGCCCAAGGACCCTAGATATCCATCAAACACTGGACTTAATCAGACTTTTACTCTGTCCTGCTTGGTCCAAAACAATAGGGTGGGTCAGGAGGAGGTGAAAGAGCCCTGCACACATGATGCCTGATCCTAGTGAGATGGGCAGATACATACCAACATCTGTGGACTGTACACCCAGGGCGCTGTAAGAGGGAGCTGGAGTTGGGGGTCTCCCAGGAGGAGAAGCCTTATGTCTACCACTGGACAAATTTGACACATCAGGCCTCAGGAGAAGCCTGTGCATTCTAAGATGCTGCTCAGGCACATATCCACTGCCTTGCTGCTCTCCGACCTTCCTTTCTGCCCCAAGCCGCAAGCAGCTTCCCTGCAGAACCACAGAACTGTGGCAGAGCAAAGGGCTCCAACCATTGCTCTTATCTCATAGTGTCACCCTCTCCACTGCCGGCTGGCTCAGGACCACCCGTGGCAGGGGAGCAAGCCTGGCTCTGGTATTTAGGGCAGAATTTTAAAGGGAATTCAGTGTATCCTTGCAGAAAAGGAAACCCTGAGAGACCCCCTCACCTCACGCCATCTCCACCCTCCCACCCTACCTTTGCTGCCTTCTTGATCGGAAAACCTTCTATTACTAAGCAAAAAGGAAGCCTTTTCTAGTTCAGCTGGGCTGACAGGTAGAGCTCCAGTCCTCATCTCACAGGAGGAAAAGGAAAGCTCAGTCACTCCATCACTTCTTCCCATCCCTGTTTTGGGATTTCCTTTTCTGTAATCCTCTGCTCCACAGCAACGCCTCAGGTACAGGATGAGCAGGACATGCCAACATCTGCGCACCCCCTTCTTCTGGGATCATCATGATCTTTGCATTTGCGCTCTCATGCTCCACGACCCTGAAGAACATCTGAGGAATGCTGCTGATTCCACCCCACTGCTGTGATACGTTTACTCTCATGGCGAGGTGGAATTCCTCTAGGCCAAAAATGTGCTTCTTTGCTCCAGAAACAGACAATATGTACCCTTTGCTCTGTGTGGCCTTACAGTTGGGGTGAGGAGGGTGCATGTCTGTGCAGCTGGAGTAGTGGATAAGTCACATCATGTACCATGATGAGCTATAAACTCACATGAGCCAAATTTCAAGTGCAGAGGCAAAAGAAGACCCTATCTGATAATGTCCAAGGAAATGATGAGAAGGTGGGATTTCGCTGACTTCTGATGAACAGGCAGGAACCAGAGAAAGGGCCAAAGTAAGGTTCACGGTGGGAGCACAGGGGCAAAACACTAAGAAATATGGGGAACATGAGTGGAATAACACAGATTAAACAAAGATTGCAGGAGGGTAGAAAGAGAAAGGTAACATTGGAAGACCATAAAAGGCTCTGAATGCCAGAAAAACAAGTAAGGTTTCCTCCTTCCCCGTAGGAAATAGAAAGTTGTAGAAGATTCCGAGCAGATATTAGGAAATTAGAAGTGAAGCCCAAAGAAAATTAACTGGAGTTTCTCAGCAAGGAAAATCCCTGGCTGGCACTGGCACTAATCTTTATGGGGAAAGGTGGAGGGCAGGCAGAGTGGAGACAGAGGGCGCTGAGCAGGCCTGGGGGAAAGGTGGCACTCCATCACGTTCCTTGCCTCTGAGTAGGAGATGACAGTGAGGTAGCACACCATGGGCTCATGGGCACATTTGTTTACAGGGCAAATGAAAAATGGGGCTGGTGATTCGGAGAGACCTGCAGGTGAAAGATTTGGGAACTGAGTGAGTGAAGGTGAAAATTGGATCCACGGGTATGGGTAAAAGGGGAAGGAGTGTGGAAGAAATGCCAAGAACCTTATGGAATGTGGAAGAGGAGCCAGGGATGGAAGGCTCGAGGAAAGGGGCCATGGGTCATGGGAGGGGGGTGGTTAAATAGGGTGAGACATGAACAGTGAAGATGAACAGGAGGCCTCCAGCAGTGCCGACATTTGCATCATTGCAGGGCCTTCAAATATAGACTTCATTGGGAATTTCAACACTGCAGCAGTGGTCAAGGCCCAAGGGGACAGAGAGTCAGAAACAGCAAAAATAAAGTGTTTTTATGAGAAACAATAAAAAAGGCCACAGTGGGATGCAGATGGTCCTTGTTTGCGTGGTGTTCAGGCCTTGCTCAAGACGTGGAAACCCATAATGTGGCAAGGCAGTGACCACCAGTCTGAAACCAGTTAAGAAGTAAGCCTGTGGCAGGAATTGGGAAAATCACATTACCAGAGTCAACATAGGATAGGATGGTAAAAAACATTTAGAATTGTTTTTTTCAATTTTTGGTATTTTTGAAATTTTTTCATAATAAAATGGAGGGAAAGATTTTTCAAATAAATAGTTCTAATCAAATTTAACAATTCTTTGAGTTCCCAGACTGAACATTTTGATTTTAATAGTAATAAGAATCAAAAGGATTTGGGAGAGCTCCCAGACAAAGGAAGGCAAAGGAAGATGCTCACCTGTGTCTTTGAGTCAGGTCTCAGCCAGGGGAGGACCCCGGAGCGTCTCAGGTCCGCCATCCGGGCATTGAGTTTGTGAGCGAGAATGATGGTGAGGGGCATGCACTCTTCTGTCTCATCGGTGGCATAGCCGAACATCAAACCCTGCAGCAGGACAGAGAGTCAAGTGAGCAACCCTCGCTTTAGACACAGGACGACTTTCTTCAAATCTAAATCCTTGCTGTTACCCAACCTGTACTAGGTGTCTCATGCATGCAACAATTGTATGGGGCACTTGTTGGGGGAAAGGCATGGTCCCTGATGCTCAGCATTCTAGGAGGGAGAGATGAGCCCAAATTGGTGTCAGTGCCCACAGCCTTGCACAGCTGGCCATGCCCTCAAGTTGCTGTTCTGAAGTAGGGGTGTGCAGCTCCTCTAAGCATGTACCTCCCGGCACTCCTCTAGGATGAGGGGTCACCCATAGCATGATTAATCCCTTATTCAGTAATCTTCCTAGCTAGCTCTTCAACACATGTCAGAGCAGGGGCTGAGAAAGGCTGCACTACACTGATGTCCTGACCCAGCACCCATGCTCGGTGTTTAGTTACCTGATCTCCAGCACAGATATCCTTTTCGTTTCTGTCTAGATGGACACACTGGGCAATATCTGGGGACTGCTGCTCCAAAGCCACAAGTACATTGCAGGTCTTAAAGTCAAAACCTAGGCAGAAGGGAAAGCAGGGCTGGGTGGGGACACATGTCAGACAGAGGGTGGCTTCAAGCTTCCCATTTGACTGTTCCGTTCCTGACATGGCATTCATCATCAGGGTGGGTGGTCTCTAACTAGCATGGATCTGTCTGGGCCCACAGTTGAGGCCCAGGATGGGGAAGGCCTTACCATCACGTGGAACTCCTTAGTCAAAGAAAATTTTCTACTGTGCATTTTACTATATTAAATTATACCTTGATTAGAAATATATATCATACACAGAATTGCAGTATAAAATTCAGATACTAGCTATAGTTGCTCTGGCTGAAAAGCAGGCAGGTGACTCATGGCCTCTCCAAGAGACACCTCCAATGACCCAGGTTGAAAACCCATGACCCTTCCAACACTGCCATTCAGAAGTCTAGGTGCAGGCCTAATCCAACTACAGATGGTCCCTGACTTAGGATGGTTCGATTTTACAATAGGCCAAGTGATACTCATTCAGTAGAAACCATACTTCAAATTTTGAATTTTGATCTTTTCCCAGGCTATTGATATTCAGTACAATACTCTCTTATGCTACTGGGCTGCAGCAGTGAGCCTCAGCTCCCAGTCAGCCACGTGCTCAGGAGGGCAAACAACCAACACTCTACACAGTGTGTCGCTGCGTTGGAGATTTTGCCCAACTGCAGGCTAATGTAAGAGTTCCAAGCACATTTAAGGTAGCTAGGCTAAGCTATGATGTTCATAGTTTAGTTATATTAAACACTTTTTTAAGTTATGATATTTTCAACTTTTGATGGGTTATTAGGATGTAACTCCATTATTAAGTAAAGGAGCATGTGCATTAAATGTACTGAACTAATACACTGTTGCTCTGGGAAAACATATTTCCTCTATGAATGCTCCCGTGTGAGGATTGGTCTGTATTTACTGGCTCTCTTCCCAGTGATTCTTGACATACCCCTCAACACATACATGTGTTCGAGTGAGTCCTTAGGGTGAGTCAGAAGGTGGCTGCACCAAGTATATGTCTGTGCCTCACACAGTAAGTGGCTCTCCCACTTATAAAGGTTTGATGCATCATCCCAGCCTGTCCTGCCCCACAAAGATGCCACAAGTCACCCTGAACAACCAGTAATTGAAACATCAGTGTGCACCAACCCTCAACACTTGGCCCTTACCCCTGTTCTCTGATGTCCCTTCAGGCAGGGCTCCTTCCTAGCCTGCCCACTCTTACAGGGCCCTCAGTCCTGTCCAGCTCTCACCCCCACCTGATCACAATGCTCTTTTTCAGCTTCTGCCAGGGCCTGTGCCCCTTCCATAGGTTTTAGGCTCCCACGCTGCCTGCCATGGCAGTCAACCTGGGCCAGCCTGCCTCCTTCACCTGCTATCAGTACCAGTTCTGGATTGAGTCATCTTTTTATCTACAGTGGGAAGTAGCACAGTTTAGCAGAAAGCATATGAGTCCCAAATGGAGCAGTCACTTACTGATTGTCACCTCATATGAATTATTTATATCTCTAAGCCTCAATTTTCTCATCTGCATAAGACATACAGCAGAGTTCCTCAAACAATCAAGAAAAATGACATATACAAAGAGACCAGCACCAGTGCCCAGCAAAGGACATGTCCCTAACAGAGGGCAGCTCCTTTTATTTGGAACTTTTTTTCTCTTCCAAAGCTCCAAGAAGGCAAGACTTTAAGACCAGAGTCAACACGGATTAACATGGCTGGTGTAATGGGGCACCGTCACCATGTTGCCAGAGACTCCTGGTCTCTGTATCCCCCTCTCATGCTACTTGTACTTCCAGAAGACCAAGAACTTCAAATGTGACTCTGTATCGGGAGCTCTCCCAGCAGAGACCAACATGCATTTCAGACCGGGGTGCTGCCCTCACCCTTGGCAGAGTCATCATAGCCAATGTTTTTGATGGTGTCTCTCACCACCCGCTGGTAGTCCACCATGGCCATGGAGGTGATCTCCCCGCACAGCAGCACCATGCCTGTCTTACACACCGTCTCTAGAAGGGAAGGAGAAAAGGTAATGGCTATGCACCAGCACAGGAAAGCTCTATGGCTAGATCTCTCTCAGTGCTAATAAATGGATTCCAGACAGGAAATTTAAATGCGAATAAAAAGAGTAAATTCCAGCATAGTTGCTGACTACCTTCAAATGCTGCCTGTAGAACTACGTCACACCTGAATTTTCATACCAAGCACTTTCTATGTGTGATCTTGAACAACTTATTTAGCCTCTCTATGTCTATTTCCTCAGCTGTTAGATAAAGGTAATAATAAGACTGCTGTGTGGATTAAAATGGGACGATGGTTGTATGTAGTTATCGTAAAGAATACAGTCAACATATGAGAGGCTCTCCAGCCCTCTTATTACTAAAACTCCACTGAACAAAGAATCAAGGCAGCCCAACCTTCCCTCCAGCTATTTACAAAGATATCAGGGTAACTAGACTAATCAGGGGATCACTTGATGAATTATATAAATGTCTAATCACTATGCTATACACTTGAAACTAATATAAAAGAATATCAACAACTCTAATTGAAAAATAAAAATTAAATGAAAAGATATCAAGGTGAAGTCTACCCTTAGCGGGGCACAGATCCCATACTCCTCAAAACAGGGGTTAGGGTGACAGTAGAGCGGGAAAGATCGGTCTGTGCAGTGGATAGGACAGGAACCAACAGTGAAGAGAGTAGGGTTCTGGTCTCCATGCTGGGAACCCCTGCTCCATGATCTTGATCAAGGCCCTAATTCAGCTGCACTCATGATCCCCTGAGTGAGAGGGCTAGACCTATACACCTCTGAGGCCTTTTAACCCTCTGTTGTGCTGAGGGCTTCCATACAGGTAAAAGGTTCAAGCTCAGCCCACTTAGGCCTCCTGCAGGAAAGGCTCAGGCATTTCTTACCGCAGGCCACCTTGGCATTAGGATCCTGCTTGAGATGGGCATCCAACACTGCGTCACTGATCTGATCACAGATCTTATCTGGACAAGAATAAATATAGATAAGAATCACAGAAACATTAGGTGTAACAAACTGAAATGTTAAAATAATTAGATAGTTTGTCGGTTTACATATTGAGTCTACCAAAGACACCTTTTTAAAAATAAGAAATTATAAAAATTTTGAAATGTTTATTTCTTCCTGCTTCTGTCAAATTTTCAATGATGTATAAAGACACACAGTTTCCTTAAAAAAGAAATATTCCAAAACAAGTTCTAAGAGTATAAAGAAATCCCCTCCCCCCCCGACCCTCTTTCTCTTTCCCTCTCCTTCTCCCTCTTTTTCCACTTACACCTGAAAAGTTTCTCATTCCTCAGCATATTCTCTTTAATCCTAACATCTAGAAAGCCCTGGATATAGAAATTAAAATAGCTAGTAACGTAAGATTAGGTGCCAAGATGTAAAGTCAGAAGGGACAAAAAGATGCATTACGTGGTAGGTTCCACAAGATGCAGTGCACAGTGTATAAAACACCACGCCCACTTGCATGACTCCACCCATAAAGACTCCATTAGAGAACCTCAAAGCATCATTGTTGTTTTGCAGAACATTTCCATAAGCAGCTCTCAGATAATCTCCACAGTCATTCAGCCTTCTGAAGGCTAGATGTTTTAACATCTGGGTTTGACCTCCTTGGTCAAGGTGGGATTGACAAGAGTTCAATATGAACTGGCCTTTGACTTTTTTCTATAATTGCTTTAAAGACTCTACATAGTTGAGCATGTGGACCACTAAATGGCACTGTGGAAAAATCCACTCTTGATTTGGGTTATATGAACTCTCAATGCTCACAAATTCAGAAATAAAAGTGATATCTATTTATATATATTACACCACATTTAGTGTCCAAATGCCCATAAAGTCTGCTCTTAATAGATTCAAGAGGTTTTTTCCCCAGTTTTATTGAGGTATTATTGGTATTAAAAATCTGCATATAATTAATGTATACAGTTTGGTGAGTTTGGACATATGTATATACTTGTGTTACCATCACCGCAATCAAGGTAATAAATATATCCATCACCTCTAAACATTTTCTTGTGTCCCTCTTATTTTTTTTAAGTTTTTAAATTAAGAATCCAGATCCAGAATCAAGTAGTTCTGCTCTCAAAAGTGTATATTAAGTTCTATAATTAAAAATGTTAATCGGTCATTAAAGGCGAATTTCTCAATTTTTCCTTCAGAAACTATTAAAACGTATATTTGAGTTTTCCTATATATCCTCTTGCCAGTGGCAGATCGGCTGTAAATCTAAGTTTGTTTGAATTTATGGCCTCTGCACATCCCTACAGTGAAGGTCCACTGCTCTCAAATATCCACTTTAGGCTTAGCCATCAGGACTCTGACCATGGATGACTCTGCTTATTTAAAGGATGCAAGTCACATGTTCTCAATGCACACAAGGAAATGAGATAAGAGATATTAGGGATAAAACTGGAATTGAGCAAGAATATTAAGATACTCGACATACTCAGGTAACATCTAAAGAACTGTTTCTTTAGGCTTTTGAAATATCTACTGCTATTACTTAGTAGCCTTAAGATAACCAATAGTTGGTTTTCTTGAAAGTTGGAAAAGTGGTATTAATTTTATCTTTCTGGCGGAGAGGAATTCAGCACTGGAATGACAAGGAGAAAGCCACCAAGCTTTATTGGAAACCGACTTACTTGGATAGTTGTTCATTTATGGTGGCAAGTGAAAGTAGAATCAGACAAACTGAAGGTCTGTCATTAAGTAGACAACCATCCATCTGGTTGGCTGGAATTTCTATTCCCTGTCCACTAAACACTTTGCTGTGTGTACAATGGAACCACTAGCCACTGTACGCTAGAGTACCCACTTCCTCCAGGTGGAGCAAATCTTAACCTGTGTATAGCATTCATAAGTCATGGAGCTGTCCAGAATGTGCCAGACATAGCAAAGGATCTGAGATTATGAGTACAATAAACCTGGAAACTTTGTAAAGTTATGCACAGTGAAAGAGGCTATTTAGATTGAACTGAATTAAGTCACATGCAAAACCCAGGTTAAGCCAAGGTCTCTCCACAGCAGCACTACTGACATTTGGGGCTAGAAAATTATTATTTTTTTTTGCAGAGGGTTGATCTTGTGTATTCAGGATGTTTAGAAGCATGCCTGACCTTTATCCATTAACTGCCAGTATCACCCCTCTACCTCAGCCATAGCTGTGACAACAAAAATGTTTCTAGACATTATAAAATGTCCTTAGGGGAAATTGCCCCCAGCTGAGAACCAGTGGTTAAAACATATGGAAGGAGTAGTGCATGGAGATGGCTGAAGCTGAGTTACAAGGTATGAAAGTTAAATCTCTTTGAGAAAGACCAAGGATGAGAAAGATGGAGAAAAGGTAGAGTTGGTGATGTTACCCAAAGCTTCAAACACTCAAATGAATTTTGAAGAAGTGCTTACATACATAAAGCAGTGTATCTAGCCCTCAGAGTTTTCCTAGAACAGTAGTTTTCAAAGGGTGGCCTCCACACCTGCAGCAGCGGCATCTCCTGGGAACTTAGTAAAAATGCAAATTCTTGAGCTTCACTCAAGACCTGCTAAATCAGAAAGTCTTGGGGTAGGGCTCAGAATTGTGTTTTACCCCAAAGTTTGAGAACCACTGTCCTAGAACTTGAGGTTCTGATCATGGCCTGCATTGTCACCACGAAAGCCTGTCTCGTTTCCCCACATTAGTCCACCTGCTTTTCGGGGACCATAAAAGTGCTTGAATTTTTTTCCTCTTCAGGAAACCACGTGTACTTCTCTTAAAAATCTGAAACTTCCAGACCTAGGGATTTATCTCAGTACCCATTAGAATGTGCTGCCATTCATTTGTAAACTACATAAGCTTTACATGCAAAACTTAGTGACCCACAGTCTTGAGGGAATGTTCTCCGTTAACTTCAGTTGTTCATTGATAATAAATTAAAGCTTTACTCAAATATGTATATATGTATATACATGTGTGTATATATATATAATATTAATATCTAATACACCTTTTATATGTGTGACATCTTTAGGGCACCAGCTGTGTGTTCTCTGTTGCAGCCCCACCATGCTGAGATGCCAACGGTGGCAGCGACATGGATGCTCGGTTTCATTAACTTACAACTTATCATTTATATAATAGTGGCTGTTTTACAAAACTACAAATAAACTAAAAAAATACTTCATATTGTTCCTCCAGAGATCCTTTATAGTAACTAAATGTTTTTAAGATCTTTAGTAAAAGCGACTCCCTCAGGTCACCATCAGTCCAGGACAATCTACTTACCTGGGTGTCCCTCTCCTACAGATTCCGATGTGAACATAAAGTTTCCTTCTTCACTTAGAGAATGGTCACACAAGCCATCCACTGGTCCATTCATCTTTTCACACTTCTCCACTCAGATTCTTCAAGGCGACAATTTTAATCCTGACTTTGCCTGAGTTTTTTTTTTTTTTCTTCAGACACAACGGGCTTGTTTTTTGGCAGAATCACAGAGGTCACTTCTGCCTAACTGCTTGTGAGCATTCAAGAGTCAAGTGAGGATGGGTGAGAAGGGAAGGACTGAATATGTATGTGTCACTCCCTCTGACTAGTCAGAGCTTGCTCCTGAGTGACTCCTATATATGGAAAAGTGAAAGTGCCTGCATAATCATGTGAGAAAAGGAAGAGTTCATTTCCTGGGAGGGAAGGTCTTCTTACCTTGATGAATTTCAGTCCTTAGCTCTGATTTCCCTAAGCACCTGGTCAATGTTTGGGAAAGAAGGCTGTATAGATTCTGCAGAACTGAAGCTCCTTTGGGACTCTGCTTCAGCTCTGCGGCTGATCTCCAAGGTTAATATCCCATGTTGGAGGGTGGGGGGCCGTGGTTACTGAGGAATACAGGCAGCAAGAAACTCTTTTCCAGAGATATGGTTTAGGCTGAGATTACAACACAGGGTGGCCTTTGATGTTGGGTGCATCCCCCTGCCACATACCTTGTCTGGATTGAGCTCTTCCCTTTCTTCTACCTTCTCAGAGCAAGAGCATGTACCTGTATTCTCAGTCAGCTTAGATGTTACACAACAGATTCATTTTAGAGGAAAATCTTTTGAGTTCATATTACTCTACTAATAAAAATCTCCCAAACTGTCAACCTCTCTAAGATGCTGGTAGTCACGTTAAAAAGCAAGATATTTTAAAAAGTGTCTAGACAGATTATAGAGAACAACGATTTTTGGAAAAGGACTCTTGAGAGACAGATTCATTACAGATAAATTGTTCTGACAATTTCCCAAAGCTTCCAGATGATAAATTAACATCTACATGTTCAGTTTCATATACTTAATAAACATCCTGCTCACATAACTCCTGCATTATTTTTGCTTTGACCAAAAAAAGTAGACAGGATTGTACCTTTAACCAATTCATGCACTAAATGACAGCATCTTTCACTTCATTCTCTCCCACTCTCAGATCTAGCTGTATCCTCAGGCCCAAGGAACAATAGGGAATTGAGATCATAGAGAATGAGAATGGGTGAGAAACCAGTTCCCACTAGAAAGCAATAAAAATTAATCAACAAAAACCTGGTACATCAAATATTGGACTGTGGGAAGCAAAAGTTAGGATGTAATAGTCTCAACTACCAATTCTGGTGACCAAATCCCCTCTATAATATGAGCATTTAAAAAAAATTTTTTTCTGGGACTCTAAATCTTGAGTTTTGCCATATTGATCAGTAGTAGCAACACTATCCATCCAAGCAATTAAAACTGTATTGAGGAGACCTCTTCTGGGATAAAGCTAGAGATTTTATGTACATGTATTTCATCAGTGACATTTAACAATGAGTAAGCAAGAATGCTCAGGCACAGACTGCTGAAAGTTTAGAGAGGGAACGGCCTGGGAAAGGATAGAAAAGTGAGAAATCAAATGGACTTTAGACGATATAGCCTAGTCTTTGTCAGCACACAGGAATCCTATTTGCACTTAAAATATTTCAACATCATTGTCCCTTTGTATGTTTCTTCTGGGTACATTGGTTCCAAATCTGGAGGCAATATGAGCTAATGTTTAATGTGAACTGTAGACCTAGGTTACCCTAGCAGCTGAACTGAGGCCATTATGTTCCAAATTTGCTTTAAGAACAAGATGAAATTTAACTATCAAGTATTCATCAAGGTTCCAAGAGCTAGCAAGAAGTCAAAAAACAAAGCAGCCTAATAGCTCTCTGAATTCCAAAATGAATAAGAGCATCATGGGATGAAGAGGCACTTGGTGGAGTGGGGTGGGCAGATGTCCTATACAAAGAGGTGGCACTTTCAGAAACATATGTAGAAGGTTTTTGCAGTCTGGACACAAATTGAGAGTGAGAGAAGGATCTGGAAGACAACTTGTTCAGTACCCATCTCATGTATGAGTCTCATATGATATCCCTACTAAATGAATCGTAGGCCACCTTATATTTCTTCAAGAAGCATACCACGCATGGTGGCTGGGAGTGCAGGCTTCAGGCTAGAGTCTTAGTTTTGTCTCTGACCTACTATGAACCCTGGGCAGTCTTAATAATCTCTCCAGGCTGCTGTTTTCTCATCTGTAAATCAATTAAACCATTACCTACCTCATAGTGTTGTTTTGAAAACTAAATGATATCATTTAGCTGTGTGATTAATGAGCATAGTGGTAGTGCACAGAGTTTAATAAATATTACCTATTATTATTATTATTAAGCATCTTCTATGTACGTATATATGATTCTTTTCTGAACAAAAATAGATCATCATATGTAGGCATACCTCAGAGATGCTGAGGGCCGATTGCAGACCACCACAATAAAGTGAGTATCACAATAAAATGAGTTGTGATCTTTTTGCTGGTGGAGGGTCTTGCTTTCAATTTGTAAGACGCAACACACTGTGAAGCACAATAAAGCAAAGTGCAACAAAACAAGGTATACCTGTATATGTTATTTTGCAACTTGAGCTTTTTTTCACAATATACTATGGTCTTCTTTTCACACCTCTATGTACAGATAGACCTCATTTTTTAGCACTTGAACAATATCCCAAAATAGGATGTATCATAAATTGTTGAACCACTCATTCCCTGATGGCTATTTTCAACTTCTCTGTTTAACATCAATACAATGCTACAGTAAAGATTGTCATTGACATGCTTTTGTAAAAAGATAAAATGCAAGGCCTTGATAATGCTGAACTAGCCAAAAGATTTCTCTTTTGTAATAAAGTTTTAACAGTTAGGTAAAAGAAATAGCACTTCAACCAAGAGTTAAAGTACTTCATCATGGCTTTAATCTGTCCTCTTGAGAAAGAAGTGGCAGATCTCAGCAAAGATGTACTTAGAGAATTGAACCCACAAGGACTTCGTAGCCCTAATTTGCCATTACAAACTCAAATTAAAGCCTCCCTTATGCGCAGACTGTTCTCCCTTATGCATAAATTGTCTCAATGCCACTCCCCAGCCCCATGGATTACCTAAATCCAATTTGATGTGTCAAAGGCCTGCAATTGATTTCACTTCCATGAAGCAACCCGTGACTCTGAGTTGTTGATGACAAGTCTCTGCAGAAACTTGGCTTTGGAAAAAAATCTCACTTTCAGTCAATTTTACCCCTGATGAATCTGTACATGTAAAATACTAGATGAAAGACTAGATTTTTCAACAAACGGTATATGTAAACCACATTGAGCAATTTCATAAAGAAGTTCTGAGGGCACCTAATCCCAGGTAACACTATGAGGCAGTGCAACTAATGGAAAGCCCCTGGCTGGATGGTGCCCTTCGCTGGCACCTGCACTGCCACACCTTATGGCTATGCCACAAGGAGAAGAAAGGGCAGTTCTGATGACCTGAAACTCTGGATGCAGAAGTGGAACATGCATCCACCTCTTAAATGCTGTTTAGCTGCAAACATTTCTAAACACCAGTGAGAAGCTTCCTTAACTTCTTCTTCCTCTTTTTTTTTTTTTAAGCCTACAGCAACTGGTCTTCCTAGGTGGTCTCCCATCCGAGTACTAAATCTGCTTAGCTTCCGAGGTCAGACGGGATCGGGCGTGTTCAGGGTGGCATGACCGTAGACCCAAGATTCCTGAACTTAAATGGCATAATAACCAAATGAAATATTTTCAAGATTTACTTCTTTTTAAAAAATTTATTTATTTAAATTAGTTTCAAGTATATAGTACATTGGTTAGACATCTATATAGTTCATAAAACGATCCCTCCAATTGCTCCCTCCCTCCCCTGGCCCTCCACCTAGCCAACGTACTAATGCTAACTGCATTCCCTCTGCTGTGCTCCCCATCCCCATGACCAACTATCAACTACTAATTTGTACTTATTTAACCTTTCATCCCATTCCCCCAGCTCCCCAACCTCCCTTCCCTCTGTCCGTCACCAAGATGTCCACTGTATTTGTGAGTCTGTGTTTGATTAGTTCGTTCTTTTTGTTCCTTAGATTCCACATATGAGTGAAATCAGATGGTATTTATCTTTCTCTGTCTGACTTATTTCACTCAGCATAATAACCTTTAGGTCCATCTATGTCATTGCAAATGGTAGGATTTCATTTTTTTAATGGTTGAGTAATAATCTATTGTATGTATGAACCATAATTTCTTTATCCAATTGTCTGTTGATGGGCATTCAGGTTGTTTCCATATCGCGGCGATTGTGAATTGCGCTCCCATGAATATTGGTATTTTTAATATATTGATGAATTCTGTTTGCTAATATTTTATTGAGGATCTTTGCATCAGTGTTCATAAGAGATATTGGCCTATAGTTTTCTTTTTTTGTAATGTCTTTATTTGGTTTTGGAATCAAGTTAATGGTAGCCTCATAAAAGGAGTTAGGGAGCCTTCCTTTTTCTTGAATTTTTTGGAATAGTGTGAGAAGAATGGTGATAATTCTTCTTTGAATGTTTGATAAAACTCACTTATGAAGCCATCTGGTCCAGGACTTTTGTTTTTTGGAAGGTTTTTGATTACTGATTCTATTTCATTGGTGGTAATCGGTTAGTTCAGATTTTCTATTTCTTCTCAACTCAGTCTTGGGAGATTGTATGTTTCTAGGAATGTGTCCATTTATTTCAGATTGTCCCATTTGTTGGCACATAATTGCTCATAGTATTTTCTTATGATCCATTGTATTTCTGTGGAGTCATGGTTATTTTCTCCTTCATTTCTGATTTTATTTATTTGAGTCCTCTCTTTTTTCCTTGATGAGTCTGGCTAAGGGTCTGTCAATTTTGTTTATCCTTTCAAGGAAGCAGCTCTTGGTTTCATTAATCTTTTGTATTGTTTTTCCAGACTCTATCTCATTTATTTCTGTTCTGATCTTTATTATTTCCTACCTACCTTCTATTCACTTTTGTTTGTTGTTATTTTTCTAATTCTTTTAATTATAAGGTTAGATTGTTTATTTGAGCCTTTTCTTGTTTCTTGATGTAGGCCTATTGCTATGAATTTCCCTCTTAGGACTGCTTTCACTGTGTACCATAAATTTTGAGTTGTTGTGTTTTCATTTTCATTTGTCTCTAGGTATCTTTTGATTTCATCCTTTGATCTCGTTAATAACCCATTCATTGTTTAGTAGCATGTTATTTAGCTTCCATGTGTTTGTGCATTTTCCATTTTTTTCTTGTAGTTGATATCTAGTTTCATACTATTGTGATCAGAGAAGATGATTTCAACCTTCTTAAATTTATTGAGACTTGATTTGTGCCCTAATATGTGGTCTATCCTTGAAAATGTTCATGTACACTTAAGAAGAATGTATATTTTGCTGCTTTGGGGTGAAATGCTCTGAAAATAGCTATTAAATCCATCTATTCTAGTGTGTCTCCTAGGCCCACTGTTTCCTTGTTGATTCTTTGCCTGGAAGGTCTATCCATTGGTGTCAATGGGGTGTTAAAGTCTCCTACTATGCATGTATTACTATTGATTTCTCTTTTATGTCAGTCAATAATTGCTTTATGTATGTAGGTGCTCCTATGTTGGGTGAGTATATGTTTACTAGGGTTATGTCCTCTTGGTTTATCAATCTCTTTATCATTATGTAATGCCCTTTTTTGGTCTCTTATTATAGCCTTTGTTTTAAAGTGTATTTTATCTGATATAAGTATTGCTACCCTGGCTTTTTTGTTTTCATTTCCATTTGCATGAAATATCTTTTTCCACCCTTTTACTTTCAGTTTGTGAGTGCCGTTTGATCTGAAGTGGGTCTCTTGTAGACAGCATATGCATGGGTCTTATTTTCTTATTCATTCAGTTACCCTATGTCTTTTTATTGGAGCATTTAATCCATTTACATTTAAAGTGATTGCTGATAGATACATTGGTACTGTCATTTTATTATTCATATTTGTTATTTCTATTTTCTTTTTTACACCTTTTTTTTTTTTTTTTTTTTTTTTTTTTTTTTACAGAAGACCCTTTAACATTTCTTGTAATGCTGACTTGTTGGGTATGAATTCCTTAAGCTTTTTCCTGTCTAGGAAGTTCTTTATCTCACCTTCCATTTTAATCAAAAGCTTTGCTAGGTAGAGTATTCATAATTGTAGATTCTTGTTTTTCATAACTTTGAGTATTTCTTGCCATTCTCTTCTGGCCTGCAAAGTTTCCATTGAAAAGTCAGCAGACATTATTATGGGGATACCCTTGTAAGTAACTAGCTTCTTTCTCTTGCTGCTTTTAAGATTCTCTCTTTGTCTTTGACCTTTGGCATTTTAATTATGATATGTCTTGGTGTAGGTCTGTTTGAATTCCTCTTGTTTGGGACTCTTTGTGCTTCCTGAACTTGTATGTCTAATTCATTTGCCAGGTTAAGAAAGTTTTCTGCCATTATTTCTTCTCAGTCCCTTGCTCTCTCTTCCCTTTCAGGTACTCCTATGATCCAGATATTTTTATACTTCATGTTGTCCCAGAGGTCTCTTAAACTATCCTCATTTTAAAAATTCTTTTTTCTTTTTGTTATTCTGATTGGGTGTATTCTGCCACCTTTCCTTTCAATTCTCTGACTTGATCTTCTGCTTCATCCAATCTATTGTAGAATCCTTCTAGTGTATTCTTCATTCCAGTTATTGTATCCTTCATTTCTGTCTGTTTTTGTTATGGTTTTAATGTCCTTTTTATGCTGTTGAGGTTCTCTTTGTGCTCATCTATTCTCACCACAAGTTCGTTGAGCACCCTTATAACCATTATTTTGAACTCTGTCTCTGATAGGTTGCTCGCCTCCATTTCATTTAGCTTATTTTCTGGAGTTTTCTCCTGTTGTTTCATTTGTGGCATGTTTCTTTGTTTTCTCATTTTATTAGCCTCTCTGTGTTCATTTCTATGTGTCAGGAATATTTGTTTGGTCTCTCAGCCTTGGCCAGATGGCTTAATGTGGAAGGTGTCTTGCGTGGCCCAGTAGTGCGCTCTCCCTGATCCCTTATGCCGGGGGCTCTGGACATGATCTTTGTGTTGGTTGTGTGTGATATTATGTTGTTGCCAAGCCTTTAGTGTTGTTAGTAGATCAGTGGATGGGATTAATGCTCAGGCTAACTAATTGTGGGAATTCACTGCACCCACAAGGTAGGAGGTATTGTATGGGGGCTGATCTCACTGAGTGGAATTTGCCCTAGTAGGTTTGTGTACTTGTTGCAACCACCCTTTGTGTGTATCACTAATGGGTCTAGTCAGGAGTTGCTCTGCTGTGGTCCGATGCCAGCCTCCAGATGCATTGGTTTTGTGGTCCCTTGGGAAAGGCTCCCCAATAAACCAAGTTCAGCTGCTGCTTTTGATTGCTCAGGCTACCTGGTGAGAACAACAAAGCAGTCCTTAGATGGTTGTTGTCTATGCTGGATCAGCTTCAATGTGGCTCCTTTATATTATTAGACGTAGGTGTTATGATCAGCTGGACTTTAGGTGATCCTCCACGTTGACTATTTTATAATTTGGTTGTAATTTCAATACAGAGCTGGGAGGAGATGAATTCTGCTTTTACCTAGTTTACCATCTTCCCTGCCCTCCTCCAAACATACTCTCGAAGATTTACTTCTTTGCCCTCATTAATTTAAGCAAAACCCTCCTATGTCTTCCTGGAACATAAATTTATGAAGGAAATAAAAAATCAATTCAGAATTTATGTTTAAAAATTTTTAGGTAATTTCAGCAATATGTAATCTTCATTTAGTGAAAAGTCCAAATAAACACCTTATATGCAACAGCTTTTCTAAAAAAGGAAGAAAGAAAGGTGGAAAGGCTTCATGGAAAAAGAAGAACCTGAGATGGACCCCAAAGAAGTACAGGATCTTAAAGGCAGCAGGAAGACAGGGAGGCTCAGTTGGGGGTTGGGATGGCATAACTGGGCAGGGAAGTAGAAAGCTGGGAAGCCAGATAAGCCAGGATCTGGGACTCAGAGAAGAAAGTAGCCCTGAAATGACAATAAAATGAGAGTTTCTGTCTGACAGGAAAATCCAAGCTAGATTAGAGGAAAAAGATTCCTAAATCAGAAACAAGAGTTGAAACTCCTGCTTTGATCCCACGGTAATATGAAAAGGAACAGACTCTGAGATGTTCATATATAATATAATGCAAATCCATTTAGGCATTGTCATTTTTCAAAACTTCCTAGCTTCCATGCTTGAAATCCTGGAGGTTATTTTAATTTCTAATCCTTTACCATCCATATCAAATTTCCTACAAAGCCCGTCATCAATTCCTCCTCAGTTGTGCCTTGAAAATATCCCCCTCCATTTCCAGGTCCACAGATAGTTACCTTGCACCAATCCTTGTCATCTCACATTTGAGTTAGGCACCCACTGGCTCAGCCTCCCATATCAACATACCCAGAAGGCAATGGAATGACATATTTAAAGTATTAAAAGAAAAAAGAAACTGTCAGTCAAGAATTCTAACCAAAGGAGGCATAGAGATTTCAAATATTCCATTTTCAATAATGGATAGATCAATTGAACAGAAAATTAATAAAGAAACAGAAGACTTGAACAATACTATAAACCAATTAGATCTAACGGTGTACATAGAAAACCCATCTAACAACAGAATACACATTCTTCTCATGTGCACATGGAACTTCTTCATGATAGATTATATATTAGGCCTATTAAAACAACTCTTAATAAATTTGAAAAGGTTGAAATTATAAAAATATCTTTTTTGAAAACAATAGAACAAAGCTAAAAATCAGTAACAATAGGAAAACTAAATAATTCAGAAATACGTGGATATTAACCTACAAAATCTTGGACAAAAGTGGACCAAAAAGAAACGGCAAGTGAAATCAGAAAATACTCTGAGATGAAGGAAAATTAAAATGAAATATATCAAAACTTATGGTATACAGTCAAAGCAGTGATCAGAGGGAAATTTATAGCTATAAATGCTTGTATTTTAAAAAAGAAAGATCCCAAATCAATAACCTAATTTTATATACCTTAATACCTTGAAAAAGAAGAGCATATTAAAACCAAAGATATCAGAGGAAGATAATAAAAAAGATTAGAGCAGAGATAAATGAAACAGAGAAGAGAAAAATAAAAGACTCAACAAAATGAGAAGTTGGTTCTTTAAAAAAAAAAACCTGATAAACAGTTAGCTTGATGAATGAAAAGACATCAAAAAGAGAAGACTGAAATCATTAAAACCAGAAATAAAAGTGGTGACATTGCTATAGATCTTACAAAAATAAAAAATGATTATAGGAGAATATTATGAATAATTGTATGCCACTTAGATGGTGTAGATGAAGTGACCAAATTTCTAGAAATATACACACTACAAAAACTGACTCAAGAAGAAATAGAAAATCTGAAAAGACCTATAAAAAAATCAAGAGATTGACTCAGCAATCAAAGACCTTCCCTCAAAGAAAGTCCAGGACCAGATGGCTTCGCTGGTAAATTCTCCCAAATATTTACTCATAGAAGATTAACACCAGTCCTTTTCAAACTCCTCTGAAAATAAAAGAGGAGATGACACTTCCTAATTCATTTTATTTGGCTAGCATTACACTGATACCAAAGACAAAGACATCAGAATCAAAAAAAACTATAGACCAATATACCTTATGACTATACAAGAAAGAACCCAGAACAAAATATTAGTAAAAAAAAAAAAATACAGTAAAATCTTAAGAAGATTATACATCATGACTAAAAAAGACTTATCCCAGGAATGTAAGGATAGTTTAAAATGGAAATCAATATAATATACTATATTGGTATAATGAAGGGAAAACAAAATAAACTCTTTTTTTTGTAGAAAAACATTTGAAAAGTCCAACTCTCTTTCATGATAAAAACACTCAACAAATTAGGACTAGAAGGGAATATCTTCAATAAGATAAAGAGCATTTATGAAAAATCTACAGTCAACATTGTACTCAATGATGAAGAACTGGAAGATTTCCTCCTAAGATCAGAAACAAAACCAGGATGCCCACTTTCACCACTTTTATTCAAAATTGTACTAGAAGTTCTAGCCAGAGTAAAAGGCAAGAAAAAAGAATAAAAGTCTCCAAAATTGGAAAGAAGAAGTAAAACTCTCTGTGTTTGCAGATAACATAATCTTGTGGTTATAAATTCATAAGGAATCTACATACAAAAAAAATAAGAGCTTATAAATTAATTCAGCAAAATTTCAGGAGAACCAACATACAAAAATCAGTTGTATTTCTATACACTAGCAATTAACAGTGTGAAAAAAATTTTAAAAAAAACAATTTCATTTATAATAGCATGAGAAGGAATAAAACACTTAGGAAAAACTAAGTATTTAACTAAGGAGGTTCAAGACTTACACATTGAAAACCATAAAAAATTTTTGAGATAAATTACAGAAAACCTAAATAAATGGAAAAAATATTCCATATTCATGATTTTGAAAATAACACTGTTAAGATAGTAATACAACCAAAAAAATTGAGAGTCAGTGCAATCTCTATCAAAATACCAGTGGCCCCTTTTGAAGAAATGTAAAAGCTTATCCTAAAATTAATATGGAGTTGCAAGGGATCTCAAACAACCAAAAACAATCTTGAAAAAGAAAAAGTTGGAAGACTGTCAATTTATGGTTTCACAACTTACTACAAAGGTAATCAAAATAGTATATGGAACTGGCATATGAGTAGACATAAACACCAAGAAGATAAAACTGAGAGTCTAGAAATAAATTCATACATCTATGGTGAATTAATTCTCAATGGGGGTGTCAAAACCATTCAATGATGAAAGAATATTTTATTCAACAAATAGTGCTGCAAGAGAATGAAGTTGAATCCCACTTCACACCATATACAAAAAACTCAAAATAGAGTAAAAATTTAAATGTAAGAGCTGAAACTCTTAAAATAAAACATGAGTAAATCTTCATGACTTTGAGTTGGTCAACTGATTCTTAGATAAGATACTAAAAGCACAAGCAACCAAAGAAAAAATAAAAATATACCTTATCAAAATTAAAATTAAAAACTTTAGTGCATCACAGGACACTATAAAAAGAGAAAAGATGACCTAGAGAATGGGAGAAAATATGTGCAATCATATGTCTGATAAAGGTTTAGTATCAAGAGTATATAAAGAGCCTTCCACAACAACAAAAGGGAGTGAAAGGAGGGAGGGAAGGAAAAGGAAGGAAGGAAGAAGGAAGGAAGGAAGGAAGGAAGGAAGGAAGGAAGGAAGGGAAACAATGGGCAAAGGACTTAAACAGATATTTCTCCAAGAAGGTATGCAAGTACATAAAAAGATGCTAAATATCATTAGTCATTAGGGAAATGGAAATTAAAACCACAATAGGGTACACTTCACATCCAGGAGATTGGCTATAATAAAATAAAAGAAAATAACGAGTGTTCATGAGGATGTGAAAAAATTGGAACCGTCATACATTACTGATGGGACTATTAAACACTGAAGCCATTATGGAAAACAACTTGGCAGTCCTTCAATAAGTTAAATAGAGAAGTACTATATGACCCAGTAATACTCTAACTTATATATCCAAGATGAATGAAAACACGTGTTCAAACAAAATCTTTTACATGAATGCTTATAGCAGCACTATTCACAGTAGTCAAAATGTGGAAATAAGGTAAATATTTATGAACAGACAACTGGATAAGTAAAATATCCATACAATGGAATATTATTCAGCCATAAAAAGGATTAGAGTACTGACAAATGCTATAATATGGATAAACTGCAAATACATTGTTAAGAGAAATAAACCAGATGTAAATAAACACATGCTATATGTTTCCTTTCATACAAAATGTTCATTAAAGGTAAGTCCATAGAGTCAGAAACAGATTCGTGGTGGCCAGGCGCAAAGGAGAAATGGAGAATGACTGTTTAATAGGCATGAGATTTGAGCCAGGGGTGGGGGGAGTGATGAAAATGTTTTGGAACTAAATAGAGGTATAGTTACACAAAATTGTCTGTTTACTAAAAGGTCATTCAAATGTACACTTTAAATAGTTAGTTTTATGTTATGTGAGTTTTACCTTAATTTAAAAAATGGAAAAAAAAGATTAATAAACATGGGATTCAGAATTATGGTAAGTCTGGGTTGAAGCATGATGGTGGATGAGATAGGAATAGAAGGGACCTATTATTAGATATAGGTTATTGTCAAGAGTGAACTTATGTTCCCACAGCCAACATCATATTCAATGGTGAAAAGTTATAAGTGTTTTCTTTAGGATCAGGAACAAGACAAGGATGTCCACTTTCACCACTTTTTTTCAACATAGTATTGGAAGTCCTAGCCACAGCAATCAGACAAGAAAAAAAAATGCATCCAAATTGGAAAGGAGGAAGTAAAATTATCATTATTTGAAGATGACATATCATATAATAGAGAGCTATAAAGAGTCTATCAAAAAACTGTTAGAACTGAAAAATGAATTCGGTAAGGTAGCAGGATACAAAATTAATTTTTGAAAATCAGTTGCATTTTTATACACCAATAATGAACTATCAGAAGGAGACATGAAGAAAACAACCCCATTTAAAATTGCATCAAAAATAAAGTACATAGGAATAAATTTAACCAAGGAAATGAAAGACCTGTATTCAGAAAATTTCTTTGAAGAAAGAAATTGGAGAAGATACAAATAAATGGAAACATATACCGTGCTCATGGATAGGAAGAACTGACATCATTAAAATATCTATACTACCCGAAAGGAATCTAATAAATTTAATGCAACCCATATCAGAAAAACCAAGAGCATTTTTCACAGAACTAGAAAAAAATTCTAAAATTTATATGGAACCACAAAATACCCCAAATAACTACAGCAATCCTGAGAAAGAAGAACGAAGTTGGAGGTATCACACTTCCAGATATCAAACTATACTGCAAGGCTATAGTAATCAAAACAGCATGGTACCAGCATAAAAACAGACACAGATTAATGGAACAGAATAGAGAGACTGGAAATAAACAAATGCCTCTATGATCAATTAATCTATGGCAAAGGAGGCAAGACTATACAATGGGGTATAAACAGTTTATTCTATAAATGGTGTTAGGAAAACTGGACAAATGTATACAAAAAAGTGAAACCATACTGCCTTCTTATATCACATACAAGAATAAACTCAAAATAGATTAAAGACATAAATATAAGACCCCAAACCATAAAACTCCTGGAAGAAAACATAGGTGATATATTCCCTGACATTGCTCTTAGTAATATTTTTCCAATATATCTTCTCAGGCAAGGGAAACAAAAGAAAAAATAAATGGAACTACATCAAACTAAAAAGTTTGTGCACAGGCAAAGGAAACCATCAACAAAACAAAAAGACTGAATGGGAGAAGATAATTTGCTAATAATACATCTGATAAAGGGTTAATACCCAAAATTTGTAAAGAACTCATACAACTCAACACCACAAAAAAACAAACAACTTAATTTAAAAATGGGCAGAGGACCTGAATAACCATTTCTCCAAAGAGGACAGATGGCCAATAGACATATGAAAAGATGATCAATGTCACTAATCATAAGAGAAATGCAAATTAAAACCACAATGAGATATAACCTTACACCTGTCATAATGTCTATCAATAAATCAACAAACAAGCATTGGCAAGGATGTGGAGAAAAGGGAACCCTTGTGCGTTGTTGGTGGGGTTGCAAATTGGTGCAGCCGCTATAGAAAGCAGTATGGAGTCTCTTCAAAGATTTAAAAATAGAACTACCTTATGACCCAGCAATTCCACTTCTGGATATTTTTCTGAAAAAAATCCAAAAACTCTAGATTGAAAAGATATATGCATCTCTATGTTCATTGCAGCAATATTTACAATAGCCAAGATATGGAAGCAACCTAGGTGCCCATCAATAGACAATTGGATAAAGAAATGTTGGAATATTACAATGAAATATTACCTAACCATAAAAAAGAATGAAATCTTACCATTTGTGACAACATGGATTGACCTAGAGAGCATTATGCTAAGTGAAATAAGGCAGACAGAGAAAGAAAAATACCATAGGATTTCACCAATATGAGGAATCTAAAGATAAAATAAATGAACAAATAAAATAGAAACAGACTTATAGATACAAACTGATGCTTGCCAGATGGGAGGCGGTCAGGGGCTGAGTGAAAATAGGTATAGGGATTAAAAAGTATAAATTGGAAGTTATAAAAATGGTCATGTAGATGTGAAATACAGCATAGGGAATAGAGTCAATAATATTATAATACATGTATAGTATAGTGCCAGGTGGATACTAGACTAATTGGGGGATCGCTTCATAAAATATAGAAATGTCTAACCACCATGCTGTACACCTGAAACTAATATAAAGTGATGTTGAATGTCAACTGTAATTGAATAATTTTTTAAAAGTACCACTGAAAAGGTAGTACAGTTTCCAATTTTTCCTCCTATATTTCCTGCCCTGGACCCAAGGCAGCACAAAACTCAGAACTGGGCATTGTGTGCACAGAAAAAAAAGCTTCAGGAAAGACCTTTTTATTCTGACTCAAGAGCAGGAAGGGGATTCCTAACACTTTGAAAGAGTAGAGGGAAATCCTCTGTTTCTTTCCCTTTTTCTGTTTTCTCAAGCCACAGCCTCCAGACAATTTGGTGGTGGAAAAATTCTGAAGGAGAGGGAACTCTTCCCTGATGAGAGAAGTTGTGATCTTTGGAAAGTGGAACCGATCCCTGTTGCTTTTCCTTTCAGTGTGCCTTCCACCACTTGGCTTCAGTTGCAGGCATAATTGCAGAAAGTGTGCTCAGCGTAGGGCAACTGAAACCCAGCTTTATAAACAAAGGACCAAAAAGAGGAGGCTCTGAGTGAGGCAAAAGACTAGAAAAATCACAAAGGAAAGATCCCATAATGTACCATGGGATCTTTGTAAGATCTAATGTAAGATGTTAATAATAGGGGAAACGGTTTTAGGGTATACAGAAATTCTGTACTATCTTTGTAATACTTTGGTAAATCTAAAGCTGTTCTAACACTGAAAATTTTTTTAAGTAAATATTTATTCTGGTTCGTTCATTCCTGTATTCATTCACTTCACTCATTGATTTATTTACTGAGCACCTATACTATGTCCCAGGCACATAGGCTCTAGCCTCTAGAGATACAAACAGAAAAAAGAAAAAAATATATGATTCCTGCCATCAAGTTGCTGATAGTACAGTGGAAAATGAAATAAACACCCAGGGTTGTTAAATCATAGAAGGAAGATGTCACCTCTTTCAAAATTAAAAATTTGAAACACTGGCATGCCTTGTTTTGTCCTTACTGTGGAGAGCTTACCCCATTCCTAAAATGTAGTAACTATTTAATTCATGTTTTCAGAATGAACGGTGGGATGTGATGGTGAGTGGATGGCTGCATGCATGGATCCCTGTGCGGCTAGGGTAGACCCTACACAGGAAAGTCACTACTTTCAAACTCAAAAATGATCTCCTTGAATCTTCATTATAGAAGGAAAATCTTTGAGAAGTTAAAGGCCTGGGCTGAAGACCATATAATCTGGCATTTTGACAACCAATGAGCAGGATTTCAAAAGAGGAGCAAAAAGCAGCTCTGGAGCCAAATAAGGCAAATACCCAGCTGGAGGCCCGGCCTCCCAGACCCAATGGGAACAGTTATCTGAGTCTAGGCTTACAGAAAAGGGCCAGGTTGGCAGTTGGCTCCCTGCAAAACATATTCTTAAGGTTGTGGTTATCACTAAATAAACAGTATTCATTTTACATAAGCAAAAACACTCACCAAGGTAAATATCTACGTGGAGTAAAAAGAAAGCCAACATGGGAGTGTTCAAAATCACCCAGTAACTTTAGAGAAAAAATTAGGAAATTGGGTGGGATGGAAGTGTTGCATAAGACTGGCCAGTTGATCTCCTAACACAGGGTAACCTTGGTGGAGGGAAAGAAGCGGGAGGATTGCATCAGCCCAACTGTTATTAAATAAAGAATCATAAATTGTGAGTGCTTCTATGGAATTCCCTATTCAGCTAATAATAACTCTGCTGTAGAATAACTTTAATTATTATTTATTTTTTTGTAGTGACATTGATTAATAAAATCCAATGTTTCAAGTTTATAATTCAACAGTAAGTCATATATATATTTTACTGTGTGTCCACTGCCCCTAGATTTCTTTCTGCCACCACATATTTGACCCCTTTTATGACTTTTAATATTTTTTAAAATATTTTTTTCACAGTTGACATTCAATATTGTATTAGTTTCAGATGTACAGCATAGTGGTTAGACATTTATATAACTTCCAAAGTGAACCTGCTGTTAAGTCTTGTACCCACCTGATACTATGTATAGTTATAATATTTTTTACTATAATCCCTAAGCTGTACTTTACATTCCCATAACTATTTTTAACTGCCAGTTTATACTTCTTAATCCCTTTACCTTTTTCACCCAGCTTCCCAAGCGCCCTCCCCCACCAATCTGGCAACCATTAGTTTATTCTCTGCAACTATGAGTTTGCTTCTGTCGTGCTTGTTCATTTTTTTTTTTTTTAGATTCTACATGTAACTGAAATCATATAGTATTTGTCTTTCTCTATCTGACCCGTTTCACTTAGCACAATACCCTCTAGGTCCATCCATGTTGTAAATGGTAAGACTTCATTCTTTTTTATGGCTAAGTAATATTCCATTGTATGTATGTCCTTTCTCTTTATTTCTTGTACATCTTTTGTATATTTTTTGTTTGCAGTTACTATGTGCTTCATAGGTACCAAGCTGTGTTTACAGCAGTCTATTTTAAGTTAATAGTTGCTTAATTTTGAACACATTCTATAATCACTACCATTTTTACTCACTCTCACCACGTTTTTTTGGTCATTATTTTTCACTTCTTTTGTGTGCGTTTGTGTGTATCCCTTAATTTACCTTTGTAATCACACATGATCATCATTCTTTTGATTTTTAACTTTTTTGTTAGCTTCAGTGTTGGTTTATCCACTTCTTTTATTATGTGTTTGCTTTTGTCAGTGAGAATTTTTTTTCTTTGTGACATTATCTTATTCATACTTTTTTCTTCTTCTTAAAAAAGTTCCTTTAACATTTCTTGTAATACTAGTTTGAGGTGATGAACTCCTACATCTTTTTCTTGTCTAGGAAGCTCTTTATCTGTTCGTTGATTCTAAACAATAGCCTTGCTTGGTGTAGTAATCTTGGTTGCAGGGCCTTGCTTTTCATCACTTTGAATATATCAAGCCAATCCCTTCTGGTCTGCAAAGTTTCTGTTGAGAAATCAGCGGACAGTCTTACAGGAATTCCCTTGTAGGCAGCTAACTGCTTTTCTTTTGCTGCTTTTAAGATTCTCTCTTTGTCTTTAACTTTTGGCATTTTAATTGTGATTTGTCTTGGTGTGGGCCTCTTTGGGTTTATCTCGTTTGAGACTCTACATTTCCTAGGCTTGTACATGTATTTCCTTCACAGGTTGGGGAAGTTTTCTGTCATTATTTCTTCAAATAGATTTTCAATTCCTTGCTCTCTCTCTTCTGCTGGTACCCGTGTGACATGAATGTTGGTATGCTTCATGTTGTTCCGGGGGCCCTTTAAGCTATCATCACTTTTTTTGGGGGGGGGGATTCTTTTTTTCTTGTTGTTCTGATTTGGTGTTTTCTGCTACCTTATATTCTAAATTGTTGATTCAATTCTCTGCTTTATTCACCCTACTATAAATTCCTCCTAAGGTATTCTTTATTTCAGTTATTGTATTCTTCATTTCTGAATTGTTCTTTTTCATGTTTCCTATATCTTTGTTAAAGTTCTCACTGAGACCGTTGAGCATCCTTATAATCAGTGTTATAAACTCTGCATCTGATAGATTGCTTGTCTCCATTTTGTTTAGTTCTTTTTCTGGAACTTTGTTCTGATCTTTCATTTGGGATGTTTCTTTGTCTCCTCATTTTGGCTGCTTCCCTGTGTTTGTTTCCATGTATTAGGTAGAGCTGCTATGTCTCCCAGTCTTGGTAGAAGCCTTAGTAGGTAGATGTCCTCTGGGACATAGTGGCACAGTCTCCCTGGTCACCTGAGTTAGGTGTACCAGATATGCCCCTTGTGTGGGTTGTGTGTACCCTCTTGTTGTAGTTGAGCCTTGATTGCTATTGGCACTTAAATGGGAAGGACTGACCTTCATGCTAATTGACTGTGAGAACAAGTCATGACTAAGTGAAGGAGCTTTTGTGCAGGGGCTGACCTTATGGAGCAGGATTTGCTTTAGCAGGACTCTGCTGCTGCACAATCTACCTTTCTAGTGTGTCATTTGTGGAGGTGATTGAGTGGTGCTCTGGTGTGGTCTGAAGCTGGTTGCCAGTTATGTTGGTTCTGCGGCCTGTGGGGAAGGGCCCTGGTGCAAGCCAAGGTTAGCTGCTGCCTGTGCCCTGCTCCAGGCCACTTGATATGAGCTACAAAGTGATTTTCAGATGATTGCCATTTGTGCTGGGCTTGGAGGTGCCTGGAAGAGGCTAAGCTGTGAACCAAGACTAGCTGCCACTAGTGCTGGGCTTGGGGCTGCTTAGGAAGAGGTATGGGGCACACCAAGGCCAGATGGTGCTTGTTTGGGGTTTGTGAACCTTTGAGAGATTTTAGGAAAGTCCACAGCATGCACCAAGATAGGCCGTTTGTATAGAAAAATCACTAGAACTGGGTAAGGCAAGGTCTCAGAGAATCATCAGGGTGAAGCCAATAATGTTAGCCAAGCTGATAGAGACTCAGATGTGGTGCTGACCTGCATGTACAGCCTGGGTGGAGGGGAAGGGCTCAACAAAGGAATCATGGCTTCTGCCAGCACTTCTGCCAGGGAGAAAGCTGCCCCTCTAGCCTTTGCGCTGAAGCCAGACAATTCAGTCCCCTGCTATATGCCCTGGCACCACTTGAGCTGCTGCCCAAGCACTGAAGAGTGAGTAGCAAGTAATGTACAGGCTCTTTAAGAGGGGCGTCTGGGGCTCCAGCAGCCCTTCATCTTACTTAGCCACAATCTCCCCTGGTTTTCACATCCAAAGTCATGAGGACTTCTCCTCTCCGCACTGGAAGCCTTGTTCCTCAGGGGAGACCTCCACAGCAGAGATAGCCCTCCTGACTTTTAACTGCCACATGTAGATGTGGGACCAGCTTATTCTGCATCTCCACCCCTCTCAAGGTGGCTTCTTCTGTATAGCCTTAGTTATAGGACTTCTGTTCAGGTATCCTTCAGACAATTCTCAATAATGGTTGTTCTGTAGTTTAGTTATAATTTTGATGTGGTCACAGAAGAAGGTGAACACAGCATTTACCTAGTCTGCCATTTTGACTAAAAGTCCTTGACTTGTAATATTTTGAAAGTAGAAAAATTACTGAGTCAAGCCTGTGAATCAATCTGTAGCTATCAATATGAATATTAAATATTAAATATTCATGGTTTTGAGGAATTAGCCATCACCTCTCAACTCTAAACCTCTTCAGTTAGAAGGTGGCTAGTATGTAGACATCTGTCAGCATCCCTAAAGATTAAACATATGCACATAGCCTCTATTTTGAAATAAAATATAATGGCCATAGCCAGTCAGTATCGATTAGTTTCCTTTTTTTTTCCCAATTGGTTTTCATTTAAAAACTGAAGATTATCTAAACTGACCTCATTAAACTTATAGAAATTTAAATATCATATCCTTCCCTCTAAAGTCAACTCACCATAAACTCAGCCACACAGGTGGGAAATCTGGGAAGTATACAGATTGATAGAAAACCATATAACTTCAGTACATACTTTACTTAATGGGGAAAATTTTTGACCTAAAGTTTCACAAAAGCTATGGTAGAGTCACCTCTTTTCCAGAATACAGTTTCTTCACAAAACAAATCTCTATTCCAAACACCTAAACATGGAGTTGGAATATTTTAGAAGCAAAAATTGTAGAGAATTATAGTCATAAAGTAATCTGGCTTTAGTTTTTCTCTTGCTATTTGGTCTTTCTCTTATTTACCCTAGAAAATATTTGGTAATAATGAATAGCATTGTTGGGGGTTTAAATATTTTAATTGAAATAAGAATCAAAAACAATTATTTAGGTAATTTTGGCCAAACCGACCCTCTTATCCAAGCACTTATTCCAAAAATAAACAAAATTTGGTCAAAAGTGTTTCATGTTTAGAAATGTCTATATAATGGGCTCATTTGGGGGTTTCAGAGCAGATTTTAAAAACCTGTGTGAAAGCAGCCTCTCATCTCTACTCTGTGTCTGATACCAACTTTCCATATTATAAGTATATGTAGATAGTCTTGCAGCTTAAGAAGCACTTCTACAAGTGTCAGCTCATTCAGTTCTCACAAAGAGTCAGACAGGGAGATATACCCATTTAATGGAGGAGGAAGAGAGAGGCCCCAGAGAGAAATGGTGATCTATTTTGGGTTATACCTAGTAAGCGACACTACACTCAAACTCTGTTTTTTCAACTCCAAGTATAGGCTCCTCTTCCTACATTGTTCTACCTATTAAAACTGCTTCAACTTTTTCCTAATTCAATATAGTAGAATGTAATTACTTACAAACTGTTATTACTTATTTATTTGCTACTAGCTATGCTGATGTTTTCTGCTACCAGAGCTCAGAAAAAAAAGACTTTCACACTTCATCTGCAGAACTACACCCAAAGGGTTCTTGGACAATAAAGCAAACCCATCTCTAATTCTACTGCTCAGTATGACCTACTTCAATTGGCTTTTGAGCCATAAGGATAACTTGTGCCACAGTATTGTGTCCAATGGATCATCAGATACTTTAAAAGAGAAAGGGACACTGTGCTCAGCCTGGGCTCAGAACCTACAACATAAGCCGAAGACGTTGCCAGCACTGTGGCTACCACCTAGCTCCCCTACCACTCCCATCCAGGCAGACCTACACTACCTTCTTTAGAACTGAAGCACTAACCCAAGTGTCATCACCTTTTCTTTCCTTTCCAGTCCACTCTCCACCACACACACCTTCTGAGTATACTTGGGGCTCTTGCTATTCAATGTGGTTTCCTAATAGCAGCTTCGGCATCACCTGCCCACTTGTTAGAGATGCAGATTCTGGGGCTCCTCTCTAAAATCAGGAATTATGATCTACACTTTAAAGTCCCTCATTAATTTATAAGAAATTAAAATTTGGGAAGCACTACCTTAGGAAAAGGGCAAAGCTAGTGAACTTTCTTCTGTTTGATTGCCATCCTGTGCTGTCCTTGGGTACCAGTTCTTCAGGCCAAGTTCAAAGCCTCTAGTACCAGCCCACCTACCCACCTAGTCCCCTAGCATACCCAATTCAGTTAGGTTTTATGGTATAGCACAATAGCTCGGGCTACTTTACACTAAAGTGTGACTAGCTAATAATGCCTACCAACAGTAGGCACTTATGGAACGTTACTCAGAGAACACAGTGGTAGCAAGAAAATTTTAAAGTCAGAAAAATTTGGATTTGCATCTCAGCTCTCTCAATGATCAGCTGTGAGAATCCCAGAAGATTAAACAATGCTCTGAACTTCCATTACTGCTTCTGTAAAATGGGAATAATATCTGCCTTACAAAGGGAGTAAACATACTTGAAAGCATCTTGCATACCATGCCTGAAACATAATAACTGTTCTCTCTTCATTCTGAGTGAATGAACTATTACATCAGAAATGAACTTCAGAAATCAAGTTCAAAAGAGTGTTGATGCAAATAAATACCTAGCTGGTGTCATTCCAGCCAGTATGGCCACATGGGAGACTATTTAGAGTAGATTAGCATTTCTTGTGACATAAAATTGTATCTGCCAACCACCAACAGCTTAGCTGCACTGGAAGTCACTCACTGTACACCTCCCACCTGGTAAGTTCTTTTGCACTAACTTATATTTCAGAGTCCTCTGATTCAAAAGTTCTTTTCTTTCCTCTTTGAAGAAAGTGTTTAATCATCAAATTAAATTGCCAAAAATATTAGCAGTGGTGGAAGTAGGTTGAAAAAGTTCATTTTCAGCACTTAAAATATCACTTCAGCAATATCATTAATGTACAAATTATGACCTAGAATTTTTTTTATTATTCAGTGTAACTGGTGAAATTATGCTTTACTTGATTTTTAAATTGTCAGTTTGAATATTGACTTTAAGGAAATTAATATGAAAAAATCTAAATTAAAATACATCAAAATAATTTTAAAAGGTAATCCTGAATCAGACTGGTTATCTTATAAGAATTAAAACATTTCATTAATTTATTAAACAAGAGACAAAGAAAGCACAAAACTTGAAAAATGTACATTTAACTAAAATAAAAATTAACATTTTGTCAAACAAGAAACAGCATAAACCAAGTTAAAAGGCAAACCACCACCTGAGAGATTTCCCAACAAATATAGCCAACGAAGAAAGTCAATAAGAAAAAGACAAACAAATCAATAACAAATATAAGCAAATAATATGAACATGCAATTCCCAGAAGAGCAAACCCATTGTACAGTAAACATGAAAAGTTTTGCAGCCTCACTAATAATCAGGAAGAATGCAAATTACACAACAAGAAGTTACCATATTATACTCCTATAATGGACAAAAATGTTGAAATATGGCATTACCAAGTATTGGAAGGGAAACAGCACAACAGGAACCCCATATCCTTCTGATAGAATTGTCTAGTAAACTCATATGACCACTTTGGAAAGCAGTTTAACGTGAGCACTGGGCACTGCACAGGTGGACCTCATCTACCCCAGAGTAGTGTTTTCCATTTGACTACTGAGCAACAGTAGGACCCCTAGGAGCTTGTTAGAAATGCAAATTCTCTACCCTAGCCCAGACTTGCTGCCTTACTGGGGTGCGTTTTAAGAAGCCTTCTAGCAGATTCTGAGGCATACTCAAGTTTCAGAACCACTGTCCCAGAGAAACTCTCACACTTGTGTTCTCACCTGTTTTAAAAGGACATCGTGTCAGGATACTAGGGACATGGTCTTTGATACATTCTCTAGGAAGGCCATTCGACAGACCTTGGTTCACTAGGACAGGGTGTCACTGAGAGTCAAGGGACATTTGCAGACAATCAGATTTCTTCAATGTAGACATTTGCACAACGAGGTACACACAAGGATGTAGGTATAAAAATAAAGCATTTAAAAGTCTAAACAGCTGACAACAGAAGAATCGGTAAAATGGTACATTACATAGCAGTTAAAATAAATGAAGTAGAAATACTTAAAATCAGCAGGGATAAATCTTGAAAATATTATGCTGAATGAAAATAAGCAAGTTACAGAATGACATCTATAGTATACCATTTAACATTAAGTTCAAATCTCACTCCCAAAAATCAATGTTATGTTTGCATAAATAAATAAACTTCTATGTGAAAACATCAGGGATGTATACCTGGGAAGTACATCTACTGATCTCAAGATAATGGTTATCTGAGGTCAAAAATAAGAGGAATGGATTGGAGGAGTACAAAGAACATCAACTGCAAAATTTTTGTTTTTTAAACAGTTCTTTAAAAAGCTGTAAAACATATGGTAAAAGGTTAATATTTGTTAAATCTGGGTTGGGGTAACAGATATTGCTTATATTATTGTGTATTCGTGCATATTTGGAGTACTTTGTAATAATTTAAAATTTTTAACGTAGTATTTTATAATATTTGTGACTATTAGAAAACCTTATTTCCATATGAAAAATACTTCAAAGCCACAGCCTCGAGAGGTAGGGCTTTTGAAAACTGAATCTTTGTGACATCTAGTGGTAGCAGAAATAGTTACAATTCAATAACACATTTAGAAACAACCTTGATTCAACATGTTATTAATATCTGAATTCTAGGTTTAATTAAATTGTCAAGAAATTTAAAAGCTTATACTTTTCTTTTTATTTGTGTTTCCAATGGTCAATACTTGAATATTTTTCACGGGAATGACACTTTGAAATAGGTTATTATCTTGTACACATTATGTGGCTCAGCCACTGGTCTTCTGAAAAATGCATCAATCATGTCAATTCTAATGTCCTCCAAATAATGCCCCCTCCCCACCGCTGCCACCTGACTCTCCAAGTAAGTGAGAGCAGCAGGAAAGAGCTCTGTGCTTTTCCTTTAAGTCCTGCTACACACCAAGCTGGCAAGGTGTCTCTTCCTGCCCCAGACCTGCATCTCTGCACGATTTTTCTAAGCTTTTGATGGTCCCACCATTGGTCCAGGTTCCAGCCCTTCCTATGTCTTTTTACATTCATATAATCAGCTTTGGAGTCACTACAGAAGGTGTAACCCACCATTGTTTTCTTTACATTCCCTACCAAATTGTGAATGACTTGAAAGAAGGAACCGTGTCTTGTACCTGTGTTCCCCACAAGAACCTAGTAAGTATAGTTCTTAGCATATACTATGTACACAATAAATGTTCACTGAATTAATTTCCACTGCCACAACCCAGGTTCAGACCTTCATTACCAGAAGCCTAGACAATGGCAATAGCATTCTAAGCGAAAACCATTCTTAATACCACCATTTGAGCATCTTAAAACATCTCTTTACGACATAACACACCTTTTTCACCGTCCCCCATTCCCAATAAGGTTATTCAATGTACAAGTCTCATTTCCATTCCCATTGTTAGCAGATACCATCTAAACCTCTTAGCTTGTAATATAATATGCTTCACATCTTGTCCAGATCAATGTTCCTGAACTTCCCTCTCACTACATCCCTGCATGGATCTGCTAATCTTCAAGCATCCTGCAGGCATTCCCATCTTTGTTTCTCTGCTCACATTTCTCTTCCTGCTCACCCACAATCAATTCTGTACCTTTGTTCTTTGTGTTGTTTTTTGTTTTTTTGTTTTCGGTGTGCTTTGGTCCCTCTAGGTGACTTCTCTCCATGTAAAAGTTAAGAGTACTAACTACCAAACTGGTCATTGGGAGCCTGCATCATTATTTACCTTCTTGCTTGTGCCCTTGTTCCCCATTTAGAAGAGTGCTTCTTGATGACACTATCTCTCCCACCAGTGTGTGCACTCCAAAACTAGCTAAATCTTCAGAGAGGAGCCAACTAAGAGAGATTTGTCAAAAAGAGGGAAATTAGATAAAGGGTAAAGACCATTGATTGCAATTGGGATAAGCCCTTATAATCTTTAACCCAGAAGTAGCTGGCAGGTGATTCTGAATAACATGTTAAATCAAGCTGATCTTTTATATTTTGACAAGGGGCTGAAGACAGTGACACCAGGAAAGTGACTAGCAAAGAAATCTATCACCTATGGCTTTGGAACATAGAGAAAGAAAAATATTAGTCTCACTGTGTTAGACTAAAAGTATGATAACCACAAAAGGTCAAAGATGATGCCCACATTAGAAATCGGGCACCTGGATAATAATGAAGCCACCTATGATGCTAAAGAAGTGAAGAGGGGAAAAAGTTCCTGGTAGAGTATTTGGCATTAGTAAGTGCTCAATGTTAGGCTCCTTCTCTCTCCTTCACCAACTTCCTGCCTGACCCCTTCCCACCCAGTCACAAGCTCCCTCCTGCCCTACCCTAGTCCTATATAGTGTGTGTTCAAGCTGGACAATAGGCATCAGCCCTGCTCCTAATTTATAGTCAAACTCCTTGGTAGGACCATAGCCCTTCCTAAACACTCCTTGGCTGGGCCAAATCTTTGCAAAATCCTGTCCACGAGCTGTCTCTCCTACTTTCACTTCCTCTCCCCCCACTCCATTGCTCTACTCCTGGACAAGAATCAGCTTTGAACAAAGCCACTCGCCTCCTTCTCTAGAGCAACACTGCTGTCAACTAGCTGCTAGTGAGCATGGGAGCCACACACACTCCATTGTATTCTCACTTGACTCTATAACCCATGGTCGGGTAACATTCTACCAGTCTCTTTCTAGGGCACCTCCACTACTCATTGACTCTGAGCTTGTTATGGGCTATTGGAGAATGTGAGTTAAGAACTCTGATGAGGTCTCTTCCTTCCTAGCATGGTACCTAGCATGTAATAGCAGTAGTAGCAGTAATAGCTACACTCTCTGTTGAGTGTTTACTAAGTGTTAGGCAATGCTGGAAAAGCTTTATATGAATTAAGTCACTTAATCTTATTTAACAACCCGAAGGGGTAGGCACTATTACTTTACTTATTATACAGATGAGGAAATTGAGGCACAGAAAGCATGCATAAGTGTTTTTAGAATGAATAGACTTTAAGTGGGCTCACAGAGTTGTCCGACACTTGTTTTATTCACTCATTCCCCTACCAGATATTTTTAAATTTATCCTCACGGAAGTACCTGACCAACTGCTGCCCTTCTCCCCTTTACCAAGAGATTCAGAGGTATACATTGCAAACTCTGCAATGCACCACTATCCCAAATGTTCATCTTCTCCACTCAAACTATTTTTCTCTGTGTCTTCCCCATTCCCTTGAAAAGAGAAAAAGAGAAAAAGGATTCGCACAGTGCTTTCTTCTCTCTGTAATTTTGTTTCGCACCCAAATCATCTGGAACCCCGCTGAGCCACACTTTCGGTCTTTATCTCTCAACTCCTCAGTGTTCCCATTGCCAAAACACAAAGAAAGCATTTCTCCCTGAGAAGGCAATCCCTTCTCAACCCTGCTACATCTTCAAATCACTCTCTTCATCACCAAATTTCTCTAAATAATAGCTTTATAATCTCTTTATCAAAATTCATGACCTTACCTACATGGTCTGAATATCACCTTCACAACCTTAATAAAAATTGTAAAAAGTTCTCAAAGGCCATTATGGGTCCCACATATCACTCCCATGTCTCATGCCAGATGCTGGTGTCCAGTGCCTCCATGGTCTGGTTCCTAACGGTCTCTTAGCCCTATCTTTGGCTAGTTTACTTCACATCCCCATGGGTTTCATGTATTCAAAATTTACCTCTCCTTTATGGTTCTTCTAAAGATTCGTTCTCTCTTGAAGCTTGCTCAAATTACACCCTCTTCTAAATGTTTAGCTCCTATTTTACCAGTTAATAATTCTTCATATATACTGCCTCATATTATATGTGGACACTTTATCCTTCTTAATTATAATTTGCTCTTAATCATAAGAGCAAAATTCATGCCTTATTCTTATGTTCCCATAGTAACTGGTCCAGGACTAGAGCAAGGCAACAAAGTGCCCAGGGAACAAAATTTAAGAGGCTCTCATTCTCAGGTTTGTGTATTGCAGAGTCAGCACTTAATTTTTGTACCTTGTTTGCCTCACCCTGGACCAATCCCGGTAACTAGTGATGTCTCTTTGACATAAACCAAGAATGAATGAATCCATAAACCCATGAATCTATAAACCCATGAATCAATAAGATGAAGATAGTATAAATAATTTGGGTAAAGGTTACTTACCTTGAAATGATTACCTCTGTTGGAAATGAGATTGGAGATAATAGGCATAAATGCAATCACCATCAGTGATTCTAAAATTGACTGTGGTGATGATTGTACAACTCTGAATGTACTAAAAACCAATGGATTGTAAATTATTTATTTTAGCCATACCAGGAACAACATGAGGATGGACACTAATAGAGGAAAAAGGCAAAGCCAAGAGAGAGCCAAGTGAAGGGAGTTGGAACTCGGAACTATCATGTTTAGACTGGTGAAATGGTAAGATTAACACTCATTTGAGATTTAGTGAAAAGCATATTTATTGCACCTGTATTTTGATGATGTTATATGAGAAAACATCATTTTATTACCTATGTTTAGATCTTTTATATTTCTCCATTCTTTCATCCATTTCCTTCTCCTCTTCTGCTATTCTTATCTTCCACAAGACCAGATGAGCAGAAAAATCTTGACTACTTCAACCAAGTCCAGGGTGTCATCTAGCAACAGAACAGGAGCCATTCCCCCACCCCTCTACACCACTGTGTGGGTCTTGCTGCCATTAGCAAGAAACTGTAAGGCAGGGGTCCCCAAACCTTGAGTTGCAAACCAGTACTGGTCAGTGGCCCGTTAAGAACTGGGCTGCACAGCAGGTAAGCAGTGGGCAAGTGAGTGAAGCTTCATCTGTATCCTACTGCTAACATCAACACCTCAGCTCCACCTCAGTCATCAGGCATTAGATGCTCATGGGAGCACCCATCCCTGGTACCCCTACCAAAAGATTGGGGGCTGCTGCTATAAGGCCTAGATACAGACTCAATGTGGCTGTCTGCCTACAGACTACAGCCTTGCCCCAGCCCCCATGGGCAGTGGGCATCTGCTCTCTCCGTGAGTCATCTCCCTTCCAGACAGGAGCCTCTTCCCACATACCAGCCCATATCCCTGGTACCCAATCATCTGCTGAATCTTCAGGAAGACTCTCTCCCCAGAGGTTTAACCTGTTTTCACCTTTTTTACCCTCATTCTACCTCCCCGCACTTACACACAGCTCTGGCTGGGAGCTCTTCAAACAAGACTACACCTTGCTCCAGAACCATGCTTCACCCTGTGAATTGCCAATACTCAGAGACTTGCTGTCAAATCTCAACATCAGACTATACCCTCTGAGACTGGCAGGGGCTATACTGAGTCAAAGAGCTTGCTGACCCTGCCTTCCTCCCACACCCTTGAACGATGGTGCCAGCATCGGCTGAGGCTATGGTCCAGAAGGACACGATGCTCTTTTGCTCCCTCAGACACTCTTTTCCTGGGTAGACTGAATGCAGGTCATCCATACTAGGGACACAGTGTCTAGTAGCCTGACTGACACAGAAGGCATCTCTCCAGGACACCTGGGACTTTTTTCTGTTCTCAAAAATGTACAGAACTGATACAACAAGATAACTTTTTTTTTCTAATGAAACCAATATTTCCCCATTATTTTTCCCCTTTTTCTTTTCCTATTTAAGCAACTAGGCTTCTATTCTCTGGCCTCAGGAAAGGTATGTTATAACAACACACCAGCATTTTTTTAAAAGGAGCCTCTTCCTGGCATTTATTTTCCATACCCTTCTTTAAGGGACAGGAAAGTTGCATAACATAGATTTGGAAGAATTTTATAAAGGAAGCAAATTTCTCCCTAAAGTTCAAGGCTAGACCTGAAACTTCCAAGGGAACAAAAATGTAGCAAGGGTCCACAGACTGCTCAACATCCACTCAAGGAAGCACTCTGCGTGACCTGTAGCCAATGCAGTTTTCTCTACAATGTAGCAGAGTACCTTTGCCCACTGATTGTTCCCCCAAAAATGATGCTTCCCTGTATCCTTACCCATCGAAGCCCCATCAATTAGCATGGATTAAGTGGTACTACGAAGCATTACTTCCCAGCAAACTGGGAAAATCTTTACAGTTCATTCCCAGGAGGAAATGCCATATCTAAAGCATGTCAAATATTTTTGAGCCCTACACAGTGGCAGCCTCTTCCACTTCTTACAGACAGTAATTTTCATTTCAAGCAATCTTATTCTCACTTAGATACACACATTCTTTTCAGCTTGTCCCTAATTTGCCTTCTTTTGGTCTCTTTGGGAAATTCTTGCTCCAATTCTCTCAATGAAATCATACAAATAACCAGTTGCATTAGGGAATCCAAAGCAATATTTTAAGGCCACCCAGGAAGCCCATTTATAAAGCTGTCTTTAGAAAAAACAATTCAAATTTGGAAGAAAAAAAAACACAATTGGTTACCTCATATTTTAAAATAAACAGAAAAATTTATTGCTCTTAGTTTGGCTGATCCTAAAAATCTTGATCTATATTTAATGCAACCTAAAAGCAAAATAAATAGTAAATATGATTTAATACAATTAGAACTGTGAAAAGATACAAGCCAAAGAAAACAGAATCTAGGTAATTTCTGTGTGACTATGTAAATGAAGCTTTTTGATTTTTTTCAAATTAAATTTCAAATAAAATCCAAATTCAATATAATAATAACCGTGTTCTCAATGTATTTATAACCCACACTCTCTTCTACTTGTTTTGCTATCCTCTATTGATATCCTTATCCTTTTTGCCAGGGTCCTCTACCGATACCCACCCCTTAAATGTTGCAGTTTCTAATGGCTTCCATCCTGAGTCTCCTCCTCCATTCTGCATGCTCTCTTAGGTACCTCATTCACTCTCCAAACTTTGCTTAGCATCTATGCCCATGATTTCTGGACCTCACTCCTGTCCTCCAGACATGTATTGTATATCAACCGGCCTTTGGCCATTTTCATCTTCATATCTCGCAGCCACCTGAAGCCATCGTTTTTATAAAACCTACTCCCTCTTCTTATGTTCTTCGATTCAACAAATGGTAAAGCTCAAAAAATGGTACAGTCCAGTTGCCTAAGGCAGAAATCTGGGTATCGTCCTTGATTTCTTTCCCTCTCATCCTCCCAGTCAATATCGAATCTAGTCAGTTGTCCGCATCTGTGCACTCTGGTCCTAGAACTAGCCATCCTGCATCTGGGTGACTATAATAACCTCCCAAGTGGTCTCCTGTTTCCAGTCCTACCCATTCAAATCCTCTCTCCATTTCCTAAAAACACATATTGAATTCTTACATAAACTCTCAATGGCTCCCAACTGCACTTAAGTTCAAAATTCCTAACACGACATAGAAAGCGTAGTGTGATCTGGCCTTTATCCAGCTCCAAATAACACCATTCTCCCAGCTCCATGCAACCCAGCCATAATACTGGGCTATTTCAGTTCCTGGAAAGCATCTTAATCTCTATCTGCTGGCTTATCTCAGGCAGATCCCTTAAACTTCACTTCTTCAAGAAAGCTCATCCAGACTAGGTCAGGTTTCCCTGCACTGTCTTCTCAGAGCCCCTAACCCGCTGGTTATGGCGCCCAAAGGGCAGGAACTCAATCTGTTTTATTCACTGGTATGTTCTAGTATCCTGCATAGTACCAAAACATAGTACCAAGATATTTAATAAAAATTTATCCACTGACTCATTAGCACCCAGTCCTTCCGACTCTGCTTTTTGAACAGCTTTTAAAAATATCATTTTACTACTTCAGGTCGTTGATATTATCTCTGTTTAGATTCCTGCCATAGCCTCCCAATAGAATTCTCAAGTCTATCACTCCATTCTCTTCTCTATGCTGTAGCCAAATGGCCTTTCTAAAATGCAGTTCTGATCATATCAGCCTCCACTGCCTTTAGGATAAAATCTAAATGCCTCATCTCATCCCTGCCTGCTTCACACTTTCTATATTCTTCCCTAGCTGGGTCTTCATACTTGCTGTGTTCTCAGCCCCCCACCCCACTACCGAATGACAAATAACTGACTTCCTTCAAGAAGCATTCCCTGACCAAGGTTCATTAACTGGAATGGCTGCCCCCCTTGTTGATGCACACTGATTAAGGTGACTAGATGTACCCATCTGCTAGGACAGCCCTAGTTTATACCTGGCGATCTGCTTAATTATCCTTTCACTTTCAAAGCATACTGGTTTAGACAATAAATTACCTGGTCACTGTAACAATGACCATTAATTGCTTGTCCAATTGTCTATTTCTCCCTAGACAAGGTCAAAATTATCTGTATTATTCACAAAAGCATTGGGCACAGTGCCTGGCATGTAGAAAATACTGCATGTTTATTAAATAAACAAATGTACTTATAAACTGTAAAAGCATGCACTTTCATTAAGATATTTATTTGGTTCCAGTGTTTGCTACTGAGAACCAAAATGTTGGCCCCCAAAATTTAAAGTTTATGTATTTTACCAAATGATTTTTAAATACATATTTTGAAGAGATTTAAAATATTTCAAAGCCTACCTCCAAAATGCATATATTACCCTCTGCACAAGAGGGCAACACTGCTATCTCAATATGACCATGCTTCCAGCTACTTTCCCATCAGTGCTGACACAATTGTAAGGAGCTGGATATGCCCACCTTCACACATTCACAAAAGGGCCGAAAGTCAAATAGGGACACAGCACCACATTAGGGAACTAGTTTTCTCTCTATTAAGCAAAAGGCCCATTTACCAAGCAACCCTGGCCTCATATTGTCTAGGCTTTCCTGAAGCAAAAATATTGGTTTTCACAACACTCTCTAAAGATACTTACATCAGATAGCATTGGTTCATCAAGTTCTTCCACTCTGCTCAAGTTAGGTGCCCCATATCGATCACTAATTTCAGCTAGTGTCTTGCCTGAGTCTATTGTATCCTATAATTGAAAAATTCATTTTTACTTTTAAATGACTTCAGAATTAAAATATTAATTTTCTTTTAGTTTTGATAAGAAATTTCTTAAGTACAACATCAAAATTCAACATTGTTAAATTAATGAAATGAACCAATATCTGTTAGTGGCAAGAGAATTCTAGGAATAAATGTTGAAATTTGCTAAAAATATATTTTTGAAAATTTAAAATACATCTAAGTAATCATGTGGTCAATATATCATAATATCCTGGTTTCCAAAAATACAAACATAAACTGACTGTCTAATTTTTATCTACTTTGAGATTTTGTTTTAAAATTTAAAGCGTATCATATTTGTGGCTTGTTATTATTAGAGTATATATTTAGCCTTCCAGTTTTGCTAATCTCCTTATTAAAAATTTAGCTACTAATGCATCAAAATTAAGCTTTACATTCCAGGATATTCATTTATTTCATATAATGTAGAATGACTTTTTCTTCTTACCTCTGCAGATGAAGTATCTTCATCCTTAGCTATATTTTCCATATCCATTCCCATTTCCTATAATATACAGAAATAAAGAAAAATGCTCTGAATATACTTTGCATTTTGATCACATGTGTAATTCTCAAACATTTTTATTTTTACATAATGCTATAATCAATTTAATAGTGAAAATCTTATTACGCTTAAAGTAGTGATCTGAATACAAATAATACTCTAATACTCTATATGAACGGAAGACAACCATGATTGGCTTACAATTAAATATAACTTTTAAAAAATAAAATGTGCTTAAACATCAAACCTGAAGCCAAATTATTAGCAAATGTATAAAGGTACAGAACAAAAATTTTAATAAACTCTTAGAATAAGTAAGATTTTAGAGATACCTTGCAGTTAAGTAGAATTGTACATAGAATGAGAAAGTGGTAAATATTTCTGAAGGAATTAATCTGGCCCAAGTCACTATCCAATGCACAAACCCTCTCATAATACCCAAGCAATGCTCTTTATAGTACTCTGAACACATGGGAAGCCTGGCTCTGAATGTGAAAACCTAACCAACCACACTTTGCTATGGTCTCTACCTTTTCATTCTAAGGCAGCGATCCAGAGCTGATCCAGAGCTGATTAATTCTGGCTGTTCGAAGATTAGTGATCTCGTGACCATATATACAGTTACCCTAATTATAGGGGACATATATGGTACTCTTTTCTCAAGACCTTTCCATTCTCCTGTAATATCTTAGCCCACCACCGCATGGTTGTAGTGGGAAAGTCCACGTTCTCATTAGGACCCTGCCCCTCAGCTAACTGATAAATACTTGACATAAATTAACCTGGTCGAAATCCTTCCCCAAGATGCTTTTTGGCTGAAATCAGAAAAAAGAATCCACTGAGATGGCAGGAGCCACAACATTACGAGACCCAGGAGTCATTAAAGACCACGTCCCTTACCCACGTGCAGCAAACCAGGCCATCGTGAGAGAGACTGAAACTAAGAGCCAGAGAACAGCGAAGGTGAGAGTCCTGGTAGCATTTGATTCTCTCTCTCCCAATGGTCTGGAAGGCCCAGTTGTACCAGAGCTCTTTACATTTAGTTGTAAAACACTGTCTTCAACTCAGGATCCTTCCAATGAATTTCCTTTTGCAAATGACAGTTTAAGTTGTGTCTCTGCAGCCACAAGAAGGGTAGGGCAAAAGGACATAAATGGACTCTTCTCTGAGCACTGGGTAAGGCAGGGGTACTTTGCAGGAGAGAGGTGATGGGTGACAGACAGTAGGAATATGGATTATAGGAGTTACTGTGGCTCTAGTCACACAGTCTGATGATGCCTACACACAGTAACATGAGTGTAACCCTCATGGAGCCACAAAACAGAGTCCAATCCCTCATATAAATCATAAGCTTTCAAACATTCAAGTTAGCTATCAGGGCATCTTGGTAAAAATTACTTTCAGTTCTTTCATTTTGATCACTGTCTTCTTGATGTATTCTAGTTTTTCTTCTTTCATTGAACCTTAACTGAACCTTAACTGAAGAGAAGGGGGCTATGTATCTATATGTATTTATATGTGTGTGTGTATTCATGTATATCTATGTGCCCTACTACACTCAGACTAAGAGAGCAGTAGCATCTGTATTTCATAAAATTATGTATAGAGCTTTTAAATTTACCCCCTTAAAAAAATCTTATTTTTATTCAATTCACCCTGCCAACTTTTTAAAAATTGCTTTGAATAATGATGTTCTCATTTAAGCCATTAATAAACATATTCTATAAAACCTGCTTCTGTTTTTATTTTTAATTATGGAATAAACAGAGGAGTAACATTTACTTAACAGATACTGGCTATAAGCATACAATATTAAATACCCAGTTAAAAAGTACTACTCAGTCATTGAAAAGTTTGATTCAAATGATACACACTTTTTGGGTACCAAGAAACATTGGCCAAACTGATGCTTAACATACAGACACAGTCACTAGAGATGAACTTTTTGATTTGAATTACTGCATAGTTTAAGGAAAGACATGAAAAATCCATATAAATAACATATTTTAATGTAAATTATTATTGATAACACATCTAACATGAAGAGATGCACTACTGCCTCAGAGATCAAAATATTCCCAATATTACAAAGAATTTAAACTTCAACATCAACAACCATAATTAGAAACAATTATCTCTTAACTAAAATGTTGATAACATCACAATTAGAGAACTCTACTGCTCACAAAGCAGTTTTGCATACATGATCTTATTTGACTTTTATAACAACCCAGTGAGATATTGCTAATTATATTATACTGTTATCCCTATTTTTCAAAAAGGTAAACTAAGACTAAAAAAGGTTCTAAGACTTGTTTAAGTCATACAGCTAATGTATGGAAAGTCTTCAGACTATAAATCCATGATTATAACAGTTAGAAAAAGTGGCTTGAGGATTCTAAGAGGTTTCAAATAAAACAGACATTTACAAAACTTCAAATTACCGACTGCAAAAGTTCTTGAGCTCTCTGCAGTTCTTCATTCTCTTGCTCTTTTTCTTGCATTTCCAACTCCAGCTGGAAGGCCAGCTGCTGCTGAATATTCAGAAATAAATAAATCATGTTAGAGTCATACCAATTGCAAGGAATTAATTCTGTTACTCTGAAATGTCCCAGATAATTGAGTTTACACCCACCTAAATTTCAGAAACTTACAAATATAAATGATCACAGCCACCTAATATTTTAGCTTTTACAGATATTCCTAAAGTACAAAAAAGGAAGCTTCCTTAATTGCTAGCTGTAGAAAAGCACAATTCACACAGTCAAACCATTTTCTCTATTTTTCTTGAAGCAATAAATGAGATTGAAGTAATTTTTTCAGATAAAATTTCTTTAAGCATTGATGGGTCTTCGATAGCCAAACTTTGGGTACAGAGAGTAGGTGAGTAAATCCTAAGTATATTATCTGAAACCATAAATAATCAACAACATATTTGGTCCCAACTCAATATATATATCACACTAGCATAAAGGTTAGCAAACTAAATTCTGAGGCCGAATCTGACCCAACACCTGTTTTTGTACAGCCTCCCAGCTAAGAACAGTTTCTACATTTTTAAATGGTTGAAAAACATCAAAGAATAATAATAATAAGGAGAATTATGTGAAATTCGAATTTCAATGTCTACAAATAAAGTTTTATTGAAACACTTCCATGGTCATTTGCTTGACTGCATTTATACAACAACAACACAGTTGAGTAATTGTAACAGAGACTATAGGTGGTACTCTCATCAGTTTGCACCACTGCTCAGCACACGACCAATCACAGTGACACTCTTACAACTCAATAGTTTTGTAGTGCCATAGTAAAGTTTCCAACAGCCATATCCATCTAAGGTGCCTAAAATATTTGATCCCACTATCAAGGATGGGAGATTAGACAGAGAAGCTATTTGCCACATCTATATTTAACTTTTTATCCATATACCCAAATAGTTGGTTTCTTTCCCTTTTTTAAATGTATAGACTCAAGTCAAGACTCTATAATTAAGTACTATATGGTAGAACTATAGGGGTGACTTAAATTTAGTTCCAAAGCTCTCTATGAATAATTAGTCCAGAAGCCACTCTGGAACTTTACCCTATCACTCTAAACTTTCTCTTACAAATATCTTCCACTCCCCAATCCTGTTACCCCAAACCTATTTCAGTCAAAGGGTCTGCCTCTGCCACATCTTCACTCAGATATCTATGTCTAAGTGGAAAAAATCCCATAATCACAAAACCAAATCAGATAGCAACATTAAAAATGCTTGGTCTCCGACTGTATTAGGGTACTCAATGCTATCAAGTAATGCTAAGTTTGACTTGGCATTAACTCTCTATCATTCTCCAAAGCCACAATTTCAAACCTTCACCACTCTTGACACACGTCATTCTTGGAAAATGATCATGGTCCCTACGTCACAAAGAAGAAACAGTCACACAAGAATTGCTTTCAACTTTGTGCCACAAAACCTATTTACTCACATGTACCTATGCTATTCTTTCTAGTTTCCTTAAATCAAAGAATCAAAAATGTGTCCTTCTACCTGATTAATTGATGTTCCAGACTCTATTTCCTTTTGTTTCCATGTAAAGCAAACTCTATAAATCATCCCTCTATTTCTTAACATCAACCACTCTCTCTCTCTCTCTCTCTCCTCTTCTTTAAAAAAACAAACAAACAAACAAAAAACAAAACAAAACAAACAAAAAACTCCTTCCTTGAAAATCTTGAAAGCATTACCTAAACTCACCACCTCCCCTGCTATACCTCTCTCCACCCACACTGCTCCCATCAAAGTCACCAGTGAACTTGAATGAGCACTTTGCAGTCCTGCTCTCACTCAACCAGTAATACACATGGTTGACCACTGAGGTCTCACCAAGACACTCTCCCCTTAGCTTCCATGAGAGCACACTCTCTGGGTTTTCCTCCTACCTCACTGCTGCTACTTCTCCAGCAAAGAAGATACATACATAAAGATTAAGATATAAGAAAACCATACCTAAGGAACCAGACATGAGGATTTTTTCAACAATTGGGTTGCACCACACAGAGGCGACATTGCTAATTCCAGTCACCTCTGAACTCTCTCATCTCACCTGCTGAAACATGAGCTCCTCTGCTTTAAGCCTCTCCTTCATTTCCTGCTCCATCAGAGCTAGTTTTCTTTCATGTTCCAAGTCAGCCATTTCCTTTTGTCTCTAGCATTGTTTAAAAAAAAAAAAAAACACAGTATCACATGACTAATTAGAGATAAAACAATTTGTAAAAGCAATCTTGAAAGCATTCTAATCACCAACAACGGGGAAAGGGTTAAACAAATTATAGTCTATCCATTTGAAAACTGTATAGTAATTTGAAGAAATATGTCTTTTATTTGAATAAAGAGCACAGAATTAAAGTTAATTATTGAGTATGATCACAATTATGTTAAAAAATCTACAGAGAAATGTGTAGAAAAAAGACTAGAAGAAATATCTAAAATTCTAAATAGTATTCTCTTCAGGAATTTTCTTCTAATTTTTCCTGTTGTCCAAGTTTTTGTATGATAAACATACTATTTTTACAATAGAAAGAATAATATTGAACTTTTTAAAAAAGCAAACAAACTGGATGAATTATTTTATTCTTCTAATTTTGTAAAAGAAGATTCATACTTACCAGTTTCTCCATAATCATGTTTTCCCTATACTTGTAAATCCACAATGCTAAATATTCTATTGGATCCACTGGGCGAATTCTTGCCACTTCTGCAAGACCTTGAGTTAGACATGCCCCAAGGTGCTTTTGAAGATATGTTGACTCCATTTCTAACTCTTAGCTTCTAAAAGATGAATGCAGGAAATTTTCAATTAAAGTACAATAAAAGTAGAGTCCAGTGAGACCAACAAAGCATTATATAGTGTCACCAGTGATGGGCACCTCCCATCAAGGATGGCACAAGCAAGCTAGCCCTGGGAAACTTTTAATGGTTTCCAAAAAGGCTCTATAGAAGTCACTACAACTAATATAGTTTCAAAGTCCTGAAGGGCTCTCAAATCCAGGAGTCAGAAAAGGGATATGGTCATTATTGAATGTGAGAGGACTATATGCCAAGCAATGCGTGTCTCACTTAATCCTCACAACATACCTGAAAAATGGATGTCATTAATCTCCACAGTGTAAATGAAGAAGTCCAGACACAAAGAGCATAATTGAACAGTTCAGGATCACACAGGAGGCACACAGTGGAGGTGGGATTCATACCTAACTTCTGATTCCTGAGTCATTACTCTAATGTCTGTACTAAGATGCTCCTCCCAAGCAATGGGAGTTATTTCTAGAAAACATCACAATAGTCCACCTAAAAAAAAAATGAGTCCATGAATCTCCAAGGCCAAAGAATTTAAAACCTCAACTTTCAAAGAATAGCATATTAGACTCCTGACACTCTGACCCCAATTTTCTTTTCAGGCTCACCTCCAGACATCTCCTCTGCCTTCAGCATACCCTGGGCTCTAACTACACTGAACATCCTGATATTCTGCTGATCATACATTGTATGTTTTCATCTCCATGACTTTTGTCCACGATGATGCCTTGCCATCTCACAGCTTGGAAAGTAAAGTATCTCCTCATCTGCAAGATGTAGATCATCCCTCATTTCCTGAGCCTTCCCAGGCAGTGCAAAGAAGTTCCTTCTCCCCCAAGCAGCTCACACAGCACTTGTCACACTACCTGAGAATTATCTGTGTATGAACATGTCTGTCCTCCCACTAGAAGACAAGCTCCTCTAGCTCCTCAAGGAGTGTTTTAGTCACAGGGCTGTAACAGCTGGCTCTCCATTGTAGCAAGTGAATGAGTTTCTCCACTCTCCCTTCCAGTAATGTGCCAGTCTATTAGTTTTGAAGAAGAACAAGAATAACTTTAGACAAGATTTTTCTTTTTTTGAAGAAAGAAAAGAAATGAAGTAACCACTGTATCTCACGTGCTTTGAAAAAACTGATCATCCTCAAATAACCTTTATGGAATCCAGACTCTTATGGATACATATATTGAGAACTTATTATATGTCAGGCATGAGCAATTATAGGAAGTAGAATGCCAGTGAGTCTAGACCTGTCCCTGGACAAATGCACATAACATTCTGCAGAAAATTAAAAATAATGACTAAAGAGTATTATAATAAGTGAAATTAGACATGGAAAGACAAATGCCATATGGTTTCACTTATATGTGGAATCTAAAAACAAAACAAAAACAGATTCATAGAAACAGAAATCAAACTGATCATTGCCAGAAGAGAGGGGGTGGGGAGATGCGTGAATAAGGTGAAGCGGAACATAGTCAATAATATTGTGATAACTTTGCATGGTAACAGATGATTATAGTGTGGTGATCACATTGTAAGGTATATAAATGTTGAGTCACTATATTGTACATCTGCACTTAATATAATATTGTATTTCAACTATACTTAAAGTAAAAAAAAATGACTTCCTAAGATTCATCCATAGACCTCAATACTGCTCTTTCTCATAACATGATGGTGAGGGTACAAAATGGTATAACCCCTGTGGAAAGGAGTTTGGCAATATCTGGATTACATATGTATTTACCTTTTGACCCAATGATCTCACTTCTGGGATCCTATCTTGCAACAATATGAAGTGAAATATGCACATTGTTATGCCAAACCATTACTTAGAGTAGCCAAACTGGAACCCTATCCAAATGTTCATTATTAAGGGATTGATGAGATACAGTAACACAATGGATGTCTGTGCAGATATAAAAGAGAATGAAGATTCCTAAATTAGGGAGTGATCTCTAGCACACAGTGGGAAGTTTAAAAAAAAAAAAAAGCAAGGTGCAGAAATTGTATATAGTATGCCATCTTTTGTATTAGCAACAACAGTGGGTAAATGAATGTGTATGTGTGCGTAGATAAATGGAGTCATAAAAACGAAAATTCTAAAAACTGGCACAAATGAACTTGGTTCCCTATCAAGCTAGCATTGTCTTAACTACACAGAGAAAAGAAGTATTACAGCTAAATTCGGAACACAATAGCTTCACTGTATTTCTTCAATGGGATATACTCTAAAGACAAAAATAAGTACATTGACATTTCAATGTCATTTGAGTTAAGATAAAAAAAAAAGCAGGGAGAGTACAGATTCTTGCTGCTACTGCAGAAAGACAATACATGGAAAGAGGACCGTGGTCCCTAAGAGAGAAACCTCTGGCCTAAGAGTATGGCCCTGTGGAAGATTGGTCTCAGATCTACAGGCCTTGCATCGCATTATCAGCGGGACCCAGCCAAGGCTCATTATCTCGCTTGGCCTGTTTTCTGTCCAGGATATGGTAATAATACCCATCCGATGGAGGCTGTTGTAAGGAATGTTGTTTTTCATATAAGAAAACCCCTTCCCACGGAAACAACTTCCTCAAGCCTGGAAAAGTTGTTACAAGAAATAAAAAGAGGTCCCTCGCCCATGCCTGGGAGAAAGGCCGCCAGCCTAGGGAGAAAGGCCGCCAGCCTAGGGAAAGGTGGGGATCGGGTAGGGCTGCCAAATTTAGCAAGTGAAAATACAGGATGCCCGTTTGAATTTTAATCTAAATTTGAATTTCAGATAACCAACGAAAGATTGAAATTAAACTATACGTGTACTAAAAAGTTATGCTTGATTCTTTTGAGATGCAAATTTAACTGGGCATCTCATATTTTATCTGGCAACCTCGATTCAGGGCGCGACGGTTCGCTTCCCTATCCCGGGTCAGCTGAAGGGTCCTCGCCTCCCAGGCGCCCCACACTGCGCGGCTCCACTCACCACTGAAGAAAAGAGAGCCCGCCCCAGAAGAGCCTACCGAGCCCCCAGCGCTGAACTCTCGCTGTGCTGGGGGAACCTGAGCGTCGCCTGAGCCCCTTCACCCCTTCAAGAGCCAACGGCCCAAACGGCCTGGGCCTCGGGACCTCAGCTAAGTCCTAATAACCTGTCTCCCAGAAGGCGCCTGCGCACGCCGGGCACACCCGCCTACCCCCAGCCCCGGAGTAGCGTCCCGTCGCTAGGCAACGAGAGTGCGTGCCTTGAGAGAGAAGGAGGTACGCCGCGCGGGCGGGTGAGTGAGGGTGCTGAGGGTGGAGAACGCGCAGCAGAGAGAAAGGGGCTCGAGGGTCTGTGAGCTGAGGGTGCACGTGAAGGAAGGAGAGGGAACCGTGGCCGAGGGGAGGTGGCGCGAGGACCGGTGAGCAGAGACTTGCCACTTGGAGGGCGCGTAAAAGAGGAATCTAGCGAGGCGCGCACTTGGAGAGGGAAAGGATCGACAGGCTTGCTGAGAGGAGCCGCAAAGGGCTACTTGTCCGTGAAGGGCGGGAGACTCAGGCCTTTGCACTTGCTGATGACCTCTGCTTGATTCCTTCTAGAACCAGCTCAGGTGACCTCACCTCCAGAAAGCCAATCAACCTCTGCCAGGCCAGAGCCATTGCAGTCTTCTCTGGCCTAGTCTTCTGCACAGTACTCTGCTAGCATTTCTGTTTTAATTCACGTGCAGGGAAGTGCTAGGCAGGAGAAGCTTTACTAGACTTTGGCTAAGGTAAATAAGTGCCAGAGTGGGCATGAGGGAAGGGAGCATGAGCGCTTGCCTGGGCTCACAAGCATCTGAGCCCTGGCTGATTGTCAAAAAACATTTACTGTGCGCCTACCACTGGGATTAGAGTTCAAACACAGGCGATCTCCATGTTTATTGCTCAGCCTGCTAAATGCAAGGCTATGAACAAGGAAGACCAGTGTAAGCAGACCCTAGGAGGAGCTCTGGGAAACTCTGAACAATAGTCTCCTCCCTCTTGGTGAGTGTGCCCTGAGTTGATGAGAAGTGGGCTGTAAAAGGCATCCCTCTCCAGGCCTCACATGGGTGGCTCTGTTACTATGGCTCTCCTGTCTTTGCATCAGGCCTTATTAACTGTCATATCAACATATTTCATTGGGACCATTGTTGAAAATGTGCAATTTGGAGCGAATGCTTTCTCCAAAAAGGGTTTGTCACACCCACCCAAGGACTGGAAGTGGAGAGGCTTCCTGGGACTGCAAAATTGAAAATTCCATTCTCTGAGAAGCACAGTTCTATAGTGAAAAGGCAAAGTAGATCTGTGACTTCAAATTACCTAGGGATTTTGCTTAAATGTAGAGTGAATCTGTAGGCTTGGGGTGGGACCTGAAAATCTGCATTTCAACAAGCCCCCAGGAGATGCGGTGCTGCTGATCACGGACCACTACTGAGTAAAAAGGGTATAGAAGAAAGTTTATCCAAATGTATTGGTTCAGGTGGGCCACAGATTGGTAGAAAGAGACAACTGCCCCCCCCACCCCCACCCCATCCTCTACCCTCCACCACTACCCCTGTAGGAGAGGAAGAAACTTTACTCTCAAGGTTCTTTTGGCTGATCTAATAATCAATTAGACATGAGACAAATCAACAAGAGAAAATGACCGAATTTAATTACATACATATGGGAACTCCATATCCAAGTATGTCAGAGACCCTACATACATGAGAGATTCAAAGACAGAAAAGAAAATTAGGTATATATGACATTATGAGTTAAGGGTTACTTTGGGGCTTCGGAGGGGAGGTAGGTCATTGCAGGACACTAAGAAGAGCAGATGTTCAGTAATTAGATTTTTCCTGCCCTATAGATCTGTCAAAAAATATTACTTCTGATAATCTCTTATTATGGGCAAAGTTCCTAATTCAAATTCTTCTAGGTAGTTGGGGTGGAGGGCAGAAGTTTCTCTTTAGCCTGCAAGGTCTTGGTTTCCTTTAGCTCAAAACAATCTGCATACCACAGAGGCACATTTTGGGGTGAGTCATTCTGAACTCCTATACCCCAAACTTAGTGGCTTGAAACACATATATTCTTTTATTTTTTAAAGTCAGAAATTTAAAATGAGTCTTACAGGGCCAAAACAAAGTGTTGGCAGAGCTGGTTTCTGGAGGCTGTAAAGGAGAATCCATTTTCTTGCATCTTCCAGCTTCTGGAGGTTACTTATGATCCTCGGCTTATGATCTTGAATCACATCACTTTTTCTTCCTTGCCTTCTGTCATCACAGCACCTTCTCTGTCTGACTTTGCTGTGTCCCTCTGACAAGTTGTGATTACATTGTGCCTACCTGGGTAATGCAAATAACCTCTCCAAATCAAACCCCTTAATTTGAACACATCTACAAAGTTCTTGCCATATAAGGTAACATATTTTATAGGTTCCAGGTATTAGGACTTGGACATCTTTGGGAGCCGTTATTCAGCCCTATCACACTGTGTGTATTTCCTAAGAAATTGCTTACTCATCTTTCAATTACCCAAACCAGGAAATTTAAACCTTGATGCAATTCTATTATGTAATCTGTAATTCACATTCAGTGCATCCAATTTTCCTAACAACATAGAACTATAGAACAATATAGAACTTTCCTATATAGAACTCTTTTTCTGGTCAAAATCCAATCTGGGTTCATGTATTGCATGTAGCTGTTTGGTTTGCTTAGGCTCCTTTGATCTGGAATAGTTATTCTCTTCTTTTTGGTCTTTCATGACCTCGGCATTTTTAAGAGTACGGGTCATTTGTGTATTGTCAGTTTGACTTTATTTGATGTTTCCTCAATCAGATCAAGTAGTATTTGGGCAGAAATCCACAAAAAATGTATTATGTCCCACTAAGAAGTCTATCATATTAGGAGATGCACAATGTCCCTTTGTCCCTAATTGGTGATGTTTTCTTTCATCATTTGGTTAAGGTTGTGTCAGCCAGGTTTTATCACTGTAAAGTTTCTATATTTCCCTTTGGAATTAACACATAATTTGTGGGAGAAACTTTGAGACTATATAAATACCCTATTTCTTGTCAAATATTCACCAAGTTTTAGCATTCATTGATGATTCTAGCTTGATTCAGTTATACTATGATGGTCATGAAATGGTGAGTTTTTTAAAACTCCATTATTCTTTCCATATTTATTAGTTGGCTTTCTACTTTAAGAACTTGCCATCTCTCCATTCACTTACCTCCTTATTTATTCTCATGGAGACTCATGGATGCTTATTTTACTCAATTAATTATAATCCATTTAAGTCATTATGTATTTTTATGATCAAATTACCCGATCTGCCCATAGCAGCACCTTCAAGCTGGTTCCTGTGTCCCCAGCCATTTTATTTTTTAACATTCTCTTTCTGGGACAATAAAATGTTCCAGGCTTATTGGACTTTTCCTGCCCCAGCGTTGGAATTAACCATTTCTCTAAGGAACCCTGATTGCTTTTAAGTGGTGACAGCTATTTAAAGATGAGTTCTGAGTGCTTAGTTTGCTCATTGCTACTGAAGTTTTTGTTTGTTTGTTTCTAGGACTTTACAGTGGGAAGAGCTAGGAAATATATATTTTGTGTGTATTCATATCTATCTATTTATTTTTCCTGCCTTAAACTGGAAAATGCCTCCAGAAAATGTTAAGACTGGAGCTGAGCCTTTATTAGTTACTTTATTATTAGCTCTTTTGGAGTTAAAATATATAAATTTCAAGAATATGGAGTTGATGAGGAATAGGCCAGATGCTAGGCCATTTCATATCACAACCTTCCACTGTAATAGCTAATATTTATTAAACACTTATTAAGTGCTAGTCTAAGTGCTTTACATGTATTTATTTCCATTAATCTTCACTATTATGAGACATGTACTTTTGTTTTTCTTTTCTACAGATGAGAAAACCAAGGTTCACAGAGACTGTTGACTTGCCAAAGACCACATAATAAATAAATGGCAAAAGATAGACTGGAACTTGGTCTGTCTGATCCCAGAGTCTGTCTTCATACAGCTGCACTACACTGCCAACTCCTAACTGTCATTTAACTCAGGTTCCATTGCCTTTAGCTCTTGAAATCTGATTAATAGTGAATCCAGGGGCATCAATCAATCTTAAGTAGTTTTTTGTTTAAGCAATAAAGAGTGAAATATCATGTTAAGTGCTGGCAGACCCTCTGACTAGCAATAGCTACAATGCCTGGCATTTTCCCTCCTTCTTTCCCCCAGGGCTTCTCGGTGATCCCTTGTGAAATGAATAATCCTGTCTTATCTATGCCATAGATGACTATGGCTTCCAACCTCACAATAACACAGCTTGCTGGGTGTTCAGAGCCCCTCTTGCAACCCACGCCTGCTCAATTATTTCCTCTCCACTCAAGAGCAGAAATGTGTGAGTAAGTGGAGGCCTTAGCCACCTTTAACTACCAATCCATCAAGCTCTTGTCTGGCCTGATGACCCCCAGGACCTATTGTCTGAACCTAGAACAGCGAAGAGCTTTAGAAAAAAGTCCATTTGAATTTAAGAGCTATTGGCATGTATGTATTTATTGATTCTTTCAGGAAGGGTGGGATCCAGAACCATCTCATGTCTATCCTGAAATGAATCCATATTGGTTGGAATGTGTCTTTTTAAAAAATCAAATTAGACTTATAAAATAGTGTGACTCTGTTTTGATTTGTCCCAAGACCACAGGATGGAAACTGACTACCTGAAGAAGTGCTTTGGAAATTGCCTTGCCCAGGCTCTAGCAGAGGTGGGGAAGGTTCGGCCCAGTGACCCTATAGAATACCTGGCTCACTGGCTTTATCATTACAGGGAAATCACTAAAGCAAAAGAAAAGGTGTGTATGTGCTTTGTGTCTTCTTGGGGAGGGCTTTCCCAGAGTAATTTGAAATCCAAGGCAGGATTCTGGAGCTGGTCTAGGAAGTTTCTCCTTGGTTTATTCAGTTTGCAAGGGTGGCTTAGTCCTAGATATCCTATCCGTGCAGGAAGCCTGGGGGGCTGAAGAAGGAATCCAACTCACAGGAGTGATGGAGTTGCAGGGTTTAGAGCTCCTAGCAGGCTAAAGCTAGTTACAGGAGCAGACTCAGGAGGCCTGAAGGGCCTGAGGCCAATCTCAGTAAGGAGGGCCCTTTAAACATGCTTCCCAGAGTTTGATCTGATTCAACTCTGTCACTTCTCCCCAGTATACTCAAGAGAAGATCCAGCTGAAGGGAGAATATGATGATAACCTCGAAGAAACCAAAATGACAGAAATACTGAAGCAAGAAGAGTATGAGATTCAGCAGAAGTATGAGAAGTGTCATAAGGTAGGTAGGAGGAACTGAGCTTTGGGCACAGATCCCAGTGATGGATATAAAGAAATCCACAGTCAGCCTGGCCACAGTACAAAGCACATTGACACTTCCAGTAGCCTACTTTTTCCTCCATGTTCATATGTAAACCAATTTTATTGACAATCCTTTCAATAAGATCATTGTCAATGAAAAAAAAAATGTTTAAAGGCAATTTCATTTTAGATTTCAGGAACTACCTTAGATGTTACTGGATTTAAAAATCGGATTAAAGAAAATCTAATACGTCATTTGGAACAAATATGTTTTTATACAAAATCCTTTGAGTACTTTAAAAAAATTACCCAATATTTTTCAGAAACCAAATATAGTTATCAGTATATACTTCAGGTATATTATTTTATTTTTTATATAGTATTTACTTAAGTATCTTATTCTGTGCTAGTTATTTATGTGTCAAGCCACAGAGACCACCCCTGTGATGCTGTGTAGCAGTCATAAATTACAAACTTGGAATAGTTGGAAATAGCTGAGTATTCATTAGTCTGGCAAGCATATTTTTATCTCCCATAATTTTCGCCACATTCTTCTGAAAAGAAAAATGTGTTTTCTATAAAGGAAATAATACCCAGATAGGAATTTACTTATTAGGCTTGATATCTGACATCTGTATAACTATCACTATATTCCATGCATTAAAATCTTTAATGCAGTCTTATAAAATTAACTAGCTTTTGCTAGTTTCCAAAGCCCACTTTGATGAAGACATGAAAGTATTAAGCTTATTTATATTTATACAAATGTGCCCAGCTTTCCTCATAAACAATTAATATATTTTTTAAAAGCCTGGACATTTTATAAATAAATCAAAACAAAAATGGTTTCATACTATTGTAAGACAGTAGTCTAAGTGAGCCCTCCATGTGAAATATTTTTATAACAGTTCTTGGGAGATGGTAGAGGTGAGATCATTAGACAAAAGTTGGCACCACCTTGCTGCCCTCAAATCTTTTTCTAACAACATCTCACTGTTAATAGAAATATAAATATATAAGGCAGGGAAAGACTCCCAAAACCCTACCCTGGTTTTGTGGTGCCTTTATTTAAAGAAAACTTTGCTCACCTCAATATTTTGAATTGTTCCTTTGTGTTGCATTCAAGAGGTTTTATGCCCTGTAAAATATTCCTTAGCAGGATTTAGATGAGTAAAATATGCAAGTTGTGGTTATGAAAATTGATTCTCTTTATTAGAAGGAAACAAAGAGAACCCAACAGTCCAACAATGATCTAAAACAGGGGTCCCAACTCCCAGGCATGGATTGGTACTGGTCCATGGCCTGTTAGGAACTGGGCTGCACAGCAGAAGGTGAGTGGTGGGCCGATGAGAGACACATCATCTGTATTTGCAGCCTCTCCCCAGCGCTAACATCACCATCTCAGCTCCACTTCAGATCATCAGGCATTAGATTCTCATAGGAGCACCTGTCCTTGGTGCCAAAAAGGTTGGGGACTGCTGATCTAAAACAAAGCTGAATTTATTGCTTACCTGGCCAGGGAGAGTCATGCCATTCAAGTGCAAGTTACTCTGCTAGTATAAATTGAAGCTAGATAAAGGGCAAAGAGGTGGCGGTACATCAAATAAGACAAGATTCTAAGTTCTGGTTTCCTGGTGGCTAAAGATGAATTGCAAACTATTTCTTGCTATTGATCACCTTCAGGATTTGTGTCACTAGTGCTATAAAACCTGGTCTTAAACAGGTCCCAGATGGATTGCATAAGATTTCAGCAGGCCTGCTGATTTAGCTGATGGGCCTATTGAACATACTCAAAGCTTTGCAAGATTTTCTTTAATATCTTAAGGCCATCATTGCTTACATATAGTTTAGAAAGTCTTTGAGTATCCCAGGTTGAATACTACTGGTCCAGTGGATATGTCAAAAGAAGAGTAGAAACAGAGGACTGTGTATGGTAGAGATCATATGCAGTTATAGCAATCAAGAAGATCACAGAGGATGGGTCAGACCTAGAAGAAAGCTGACAAAAGTTGCCTTTGTATTGGTTTTACTACATTAAGCAGAGGCATAAGGAGCCATAAAAATGTTTTAGAAATACGTTTTTATAGATTCAATACACATATATGCTACATTGAAGTTAGAAGGGTCTTAGAGATCATATGGGTAAGTACTTCACAGACCTCTGTGCAGTGCCCCACAGGGTCCATTGAAGAATGGACTTCTGGGACTTCTGGACAAAGATGGAGGTAGAGGTGTCCAGTAAGTTTAAGTTACAAGAATTCCAACCTCAACCAGAAACTGAAATTACATGGATATTAGACTGTTTGTTATCATTTCATAGGTCACTGAGACTACATTCATTTGTTTAATCTTTTTTCCTCTGTGTCTCAGTTTGGATGATTCTGTTGATCTGTCTTCAAGTTTATTGACCCTGTCTTCTGCAATGTCCGATATCCCATTTAGGGATTCAGTGATTTTTTTTTTTCATTTTAGACTTTGTACTTTTCAATTTCAGAATTTCTATATGGTTCCTTTCTATAATTTCCATCTTCTCTACTGATATACCCTATTTTTTCACTCCTTATATTCATTTTTTTCTCCTTTAAAATTTTGAAAATATTTGCAATAGCTATTTTAAGTTCTTGTTTGCTAATTTCATCATTTTGTCATTTTTGTGTCTCTTCTATTAAATACTTTTTGTATAGAATATGGTACATGTTTTCCTGCTTCTTTACATGTCTAGCAATTATTCTTTTGATGCTAAACAACATATTTATATACTTTGTAAGTGTCTAGATTTTGTTTTCCTTTAAAAGATATTGAGTTTTGTTCTGATGGATAGTTACATCATTGCTGAATCATCTTGATTCTCCCAGGTTTTTGTTCTATGCTTTGCTAGAGCAGTTCTGTTTCCATTTTGTTTTTAGTCCTAGGCATGAAAATGGGCAATATCATGTTCTTGCCATACCAAGTATGTTTTAGTCTCCGCTAATGACTTTTTTTTTTTTTGCTTTTTTGTTCTCTATTTAGCCACTGATATCTGTAGCTAGTTCCACAAAGAAGACCATATTTCAAGCAAGAGAAACACAAACCCCTTGAAAAGGAGGCATTGGAGCAGGAATCCCTGCCAGGTACTTCAAATATGCTTTCAGAAATACCTCAACAGTTTCCTTCTTTTGACTCATCTGGCTAGACTGACTGGAATGTCATCTACACAAGAAATAAATTATTAGGCTTTTCAGCAAAAGTGCTCCCAAAATGCACCCTGGCTCCAAATCTTTTTTTTTAGGTTATCAGAGGATGGATGATTCTAATGATGCTTCTCTCAAAGCTGCAAGCTAAGAAAATGACCATTTAGAAGAGCTCTTAATAGTGACAATAATTACATGAATTGAACCACGATTTGAGGGGCTGTCGAAGGGGAGGTATCTATAGGGACTCTCCACCCCATATCCTATTCTGATAACCATGAAAAATTCTTAATCAAGGGAAAATTTGAATTAGTTATAGGATGAAATAAACTCATAATAAGGATTTAAAATAAATAACCCAACTGATGAGACTTTTTTCTCTTTTCATTTTTTTATTTTTGGAGATTAGACAGTAAAAATACAGTCATCTCATGTGTTCATGTCTTACCTTTAGCTAAGAAATACACTGTCCTAGAGTGTACCCATGTTGCTAACTGGTATTTCAAAATAACTCCAGTGTCAGTAAAAAGTCAAGGTTTGGAAATTTTTAAAAACTATTTTCTATCTACATTCATTCAGATATCATCTATATGTTGATTACTTCAGATTTATATCTTTAGTCAAGATTTCCTTGAACTTAACTGTTTGCTTGACATCTGCTTAAATGACCAATGGACATCTCAAACTTAACTTATCCAAATGGAATCCCTGATATTCTCCCTGAACCAATATCTCTCCTTTCTTCTATTTGCTCATGTCAAAACTCTTGGTGTCACCCTTGACTCTACTCCTTTTTTGGTCACCCTACATCTGGTCTGTTGGCTTTCCATTTTAAAATAAAGCCAGAACTCACCCACTTGAATGCCCAAGCCACAGTCATCTTTTGTCTACATTATTACAATAGCCTATTAACTGATATTCTTCTCCTGCCCCTGACCTTCTCCAGTCTAGCTTCATCACTGAAGCCAGGATGATCTTAGTAAAATATAAGTCAGGTCATGTTTAATGAGTGGCTTCCCATCTTTGTCACAGAAACATTCAAGGCCCTTACTCTAATCTACCAGACTCTGTAAGATCTGCTTCCCCATCACCTTTACTCTCCATACTGTTTCTCCATTCCAGCCACGCTCCCCAGGCATGGTCCCACCTCAGAACTTCCTCTTCTCTCTGCGTGGAATTCTCCCATTATCCCAAACCCCCCATTTTGGAGAGTATCTTCTTCAAGTCTTTCTCAAAAGTTGCCTTTTCAATGAGGCCTTTTCTGGCCATCCTAGCTCTTCTTCATATGTGTGTGTATAAACACCACACACACACACACACACACACACATATATATCTATCCATACTTCCTATATATACACATACATCCCATCTGGACAGCCACACACATTTCATATCTCAGTGAAAGATGAGCTCCATGAAGAGAGATTTTATCTGTTACTTTGGTATCCCCAGCACCTAAAACAGTGCCTGGCACGCAGGAAATATCCAACAAAATTTGCCAAATAATTGAATGAATGAGTTGAACTCAAACAAGAGCTAGCAACTCATGACAGACATATGAAAATGACAAGCTACCTGTTCTTAAGGATTAATTTGCAATTCCAGACCCCTGACTCCTTACCCCTTCCTCTAGCCTAGGATTGGCTACATAATATGTAGGGCCTAGTGCAAAATGAAAATGTGGGCTTTCTTGTCCCAAGATAATTACGTATTTCATTATGGTGACAGCAGAAACATTAAACCAAATGCTGCCCTTCCAAATGCAGGCTCTATACAACTGCACAGGGTCCTCTTATGAAGTCGGCCCCACTCCAGCCAGAGCTACTGCCCATAAGGAACATCTATGATGGGGCCTTAGCATGGGTGGCTCAGGAACACCAAAGGTCACAACACTACCCTCTCAAGGGTAGGTGAGATTTCCTACTGTCTTTCTCCCAACACATACACACATGCGCGAACATACACACACATGCACACACACACACACACACACACACACACACACACACACACACACCCTTGTCCAAGGCTGTCACATGCAAGGCCTCCATGTGCCAAGCTTAAGGAAAACATTCAGAACTTTGGAATCCATGCTACTTTGGTGTTCTCTCTTTGTCTCATGGTGTGGATGGCTAGCCCAGGTCAGAGATAGGAATGGGCTCCTCAGAACCCAAGAGGGAAAAGGAGTTCCAACCAGCATTCGTGGATGTCGTGGTCTGAACAGGCCGCTATAGATTAGCCTAGTAACCTAATACCATTTAGAATGGTGTTTCTATGGAAAATGCTTCCTTGTTGTAGGAAAAGAAAGGTAGAATCATGTTATAGACAATAATTTATTTTAATATTAGGATTGCCTGTCTAGAATGTTAGAATCTCTGCATTTAAGGACTTACTATACTGTCTTGTGTGATGTAAGAAATAACTTGAAAGTAAACTCAAGAAGTTGGTTGCCAAATAAGGTGAATAGAATGGAGGTGGGGAAGATCCAAGATGGCTGCTAGGTTTCTAGCTTGAGTCACATGAGTGGATGTGGTGGCTTTTTCCTGCAATACAGACACAGGAGGAAGAACAGGTGTGGGCTTGCTAAGTATATAGTACCGTGAAAGGGACAGGCAGGGTGATGCCACAAAAAAAGGGCAGCCTTGAGCTCCCAAAGAAAGTCCAAACCCAAGCCCAGCCTGGCTTCACTGCAAAATGCCAAAGTCAGGGGTGAAATTTTTGTATATCAGCTGAAGGAGCTTCAGAAGGTTTGAATTGCAACTCTGAAAATGGTAAGTTATTCATTTCCAAGTTTTTCTTTAAACATTTGACATCTTGTGGAAAATACCCTAGGGCATTAGAAGATAATAATTCTTGGCTTAGAAGGCCATCATTTTTTCTTCTATTCCAGAAGCAAATGTAGCTTCATAGCTATGTTTTAAAATCAATATTAAAATGGTCACTCTTCCATTTTTCAAATGATCCTGATGCAAGCTAACTTGGCTGATGCATGAGATTGATGAGTTCAGCCATATCAAGTAATTCTTTAATGGGGCAAAACCAGCAACTCAGTGGGGATCTGGGGTGGATAATAGAGAGGATGGCAGGAAACCTCATTATCAAAGAGCCAATGAGTGATAGGAGAAAAATCAACTGAGGGCCATCAAGGTAAAAGTATTTTAATTTCGTGTTTTGAATATTTTGCAAAAATGAAAGAAAATCTTAAATCATTTAGAATTGTGATTGACAATAGAGGTGAATGGGGTCAACTGAAGCCCCTTCAGACAACCCTTCCCAAACCTTAGGGAAAAAAACTCTTCTATGATGATTCACAGTCATGATACTCTTTTATCCAATTCCTTCTAGTATTCTGGGACAGAGAGTAAATTGGGATCCTCTGTGTAACAGATTATCACAAACTAGTGGCTTAAAAGAATACCCATCTATTATCTCACATTTCTGTAGGTCAGAAGTCCAGGAAAGGCTCAACTGGGGTTTCTGCTCAGTTTCACAGGCTGAAATCAAGGTTTTAGCTGGGGATACAAACTTATTGGAGGTTCAAGTTTCTCTTTCAAGTTCTTTGATTATTAGCAGAATTAACTTCCTGTCTCAGGGAAGCCTGGTATTTCTCTAAACCCCTACCTTCCCAGCAGCTCTCCCTTTCAGAAAGCCAGAATTCTTTTGGCTTCAGCTGCTGCTCCTAAATCTTTTTTTGCAATCCTCATTTATAAATGCCTCCATTGAAACAAGTGCCATCCAGTGATACAACTCCTATCTTTAATGATTCTTAATATGAATGCAGTTCTATTTGCTTATATATCTCATTGACTTTTTAAAATTTGGACTGCTGTATTGCTGTAGTAAGTGTCCAAATATATTCAAGAAATTAGAGTTTAAATATATAAAGAAATTGTACAATTAAAGAACAAAAAAAATCAACTCAATTAAAAAAAATGGGCAGAAGACCTGAACAGACACTTCTCCCAAGAAGATAGACAATGGTCAACAATATATGAAAAGATTCTTTAATTCACTAGCTATAAGGGAACTGAAAATCAAAACCACAATGAGATACCACCTCACACCTGTTAGAATGGCTATTATCAACAAGACAAATATAACAAGTGTTGGAGAGGTTGTCGAGAAAAGAACGAACCCTACACTGCTGGTGGGAATGTAAATTAGTATAGCCACTATAGGAAACAGTACAGAGGTCCTTCAAAACATTAAGAATAGAGCTACCATGTGTCCCACAATTCCTCTTCTTAATATCTAACCCCAAAGTTTGAAAATATTTATTCATGAAAGATATATGCACCCCTATGTTCGGTGCAGCATTATTCATGGTGGCCAAGACATGGAAACAACCTGTTTCCTTTGATGGATGGTTGAGTAAAGATGTGGTATATATATATATATATTATTATATATCTATATATCTAGATATATCTAGATATATAGATATATAATATATATATAGTGGAATACTACTCAATCATCCTTTGATGGATGATTGAGTAAAGATGTGGTATATATATAGATATCTAGATATCTATAGATATATAGATATATAGATATATCTAGATATCTAGATATCTAGATATCTATATATAGTGGAATACTACTCAGCCATAAGAAAAGATGAAATACTGCCATTGGTGACATATGGCTGGATCTTGAGAATATTATGCTAAGCAAAATAAGTCAGATGAAAAAAGTCGAGAACCATATGATTTCACTTATATGTGAATGTGAAAACTGAATGCGAATAAAAAACAAGTCAAACAAAAAACTCATAGACACAGTCAACAGATGGCGGTTACCGGGAAAAGGGAAGAGTGGAGTGTAGAAGAGGGTAAAGGGGTCAAATATATGCGATGGAAGGGGGACTTGACTGTGGGTGGTGAACACATAATGCAATATACAGATGATGCATTACAGAATTGTACACTTGAAACATCTAATGTTATTAATGCCACCTCAATAAATTTTATAAAATTTAAAAGAGAAATTGGAGTTCAAAACAAAAACTGCATGGTAAATGACACTAGTGCCCATGAAAATAAGGGTTAAAGAAGAGTGTTAGGCTAAAATACGAGAACTTGTATTTTCCTCAATTGTCCTTTTATTCCTTGTTTCTAATACTTGTACAGGATTCTGTTGAAGGATGCTATACTTACACCTGAATACCTTTTTTTTTGAAGGAAAGATTTATTTAATCTCTTGTCTAGTGTCCCGTTGCTCTGTGCTAAGTGTTCAGATGTACACAACCTGTGGCCTGGTTAGGTCTCTCAATCTTGTTCTTCACTAAATGAAACCAGGTCTCTTTTAAAAAAGATTCCTCCTGGGTGCAGAACAACAGAAGATAACCTGAGACATTGTATGATTGTTGTCAAAGATCAAGGATGCTTTCAGAGGTCCTGGATAGAGAGGCCAGCTTGGAAAAGAGAGGTTGCTGGGACCCAGTGTAACACTGGATTCAATTTAAATTATGTTCACACATAAACCTGCCTGCAAATGTTTATAAAAGCTTTATTCAGTAGAGGCAAAAAACTGGAAATAACCCAGATATTCTTCAGTGGCGAAGAGTTAAACAAATTGTGGTATAAGCCAACAATGGAATACTATTGAGCAATAGAAATGAATGAACTATTGATCAGAAATAAGTTGGATATTCTGAAGGAAATTAGGCTGAATGGAAAAATATAATCCCAAAAGTTATATGTTATATGAGTCTATGTCATATAACATTCTTGAATGACAAAATTACAGAGATGGAGACTAGGTTAGTGATTGCCAAGGGTTAGGGACAAGGGCTTGGAACAGGAAGAGATAGATGTGGTTACAGGAAGGCAACAAGAGGGATTCCTGTGGTGACCAAACTATATTTTAATTGTAGTAGAGGATACACAAAACTATACACCTCTGAAAAACTTTGCTTAGAAGTAAATCTACACACACATAAAATACAAGTAAAAACTGGGAAATCTGAATCAGATTGGTGGATTTGTATCAGTGTCAATATCACTGTTGTTCTCTAGTTTTGCAAGATCTGCCATTTGAGGAAACTAGGTAAAGGGTACGTGGGATCTCGCTATATTATTTCATACAACCGCATGTAAATCTATAATTATTTTTAAATAAAATGTTTAATTTTTAAAAGTTGAAAAAATGTTTACCTATATACAGTCCATTTTGAAACATCCTCAATTCTCCCAATAATATACTTCAGTTTTTATTTTATTATTTTTAAAAGAATATTTTATTTTTTTTATCTTTTTATTTTTAATTAAGTTTATTGGGGTAACATTGGTTAATACAATTATAAATTTTCAGGTGTACATTATAATTGCATCTGTATGTATATTTCTATTTGTTTACCACCCAAAGTCCAGTTTCCTTCAGCTACCATATATTTGATCTCCTTTACCCCCTTCACCCTCCCCTAAAACCTATATCTGACCCCCTTTACCCCACTAGTAACCACTAGTCTATAGTCCATGTCCATGACTCTCTATTTGTTTCTCCTGCTCAGTTGTTGCTTTTAGGTTTATAACCCTCATATATAGTGATATCACGTTATTTTCAACTTTTTCTGTCTGGCTTATTTCACTTAGCACGGTTATCTCGAGGTCCATCCATGTTGTTGCAAATGGCAGTATTTCATCTCTTCTTATGGCTGAGTAATATTCTATTGTATACATACCACAGCTCTTTAGCCAATCATCTATCATAGGACACTTCAGTTGCTTCCATGTCTTGCCACTGTGAATAATGCTGCTATGAACATCGGTGCACAAATATCTTTGATATGAGTTTTTCAAGTCTTTGGGTAAATACCCAGTAGAGGGATTGCTGGATTATATGGTAGATCAATTCTTAGTTTTTTGAAGAATCTCTATACTGTTTTCCATAGTGCCTGTACCAATTTGCAGTCCCACCAGCAGTGTATGAGCATTCCTTTTCTCTATATCCTCTCCAAACATTTGTATTTACTGTCCTGTTGATTATAGCTGTTCGAACAGGTGTGAGATGCTATCTCATTTTGGTTTGATTTGCATTTCCCTAATATAGTGATTTGAGCATCTTTTCATATATTTTTGGACATTTGTATGTCTTCTTGGGAGAAGTGTCTGTTCAGTGTCCTCTGCCCATTTTTTGAATGGATCATTTGTTGTTGTTGTCGTTGTTGTTCTTATTGAGTTGTATGAGTTCTTTGTTTATTTTGGATATTAAGCCCTTATTGGAGGTGTTGCTTGCAAACATATTTTCCCACTATGATGGTTGACTCTTTACCTTGTTGACGATTACTTTTGCTGAGCAGAGCCTTTTAGTTTGTGGTCCCATTAATTTATTTTAGCTTTTACTTTCCTTGTTTTTGAGGTCAAATTCATAAAATCCTCTTGAAGTCCAAGGTCCTTGATTTCATTCCTGTTTTTCTTCTATGAATTTTATTGTTTCAGGTCTTATATTCAGGTCCTTAATCCATTTGAGTTAATTTTGGTGTGTGATGATAGACAACAGTCTAGTTTCATCCTTTTGCAGGTGGCTTTCCAGTTTTCCCAGCACCATTATTGAAGAGGCTTTCCTTTATCCACTGTATGTTTTGGCTTCTTTGTCAAAAATTATTTGTCCCATATAAATATGGTTTACTTCTGGACTCTCGATCTGTTCCACTGGTCCATGTGTCTGTTTTTCTGCCAATCCATGCCATTTTGATTACTGTCACTTGTAGTATAATTTGAAGTCAGGCAGCGTCATGCCTCCAGCCTTGTTTTTTTCTCAGGATGGCTTTGGCAATTCAGGGTCTTTTGTGCTTCCATAAAAATCTGATGATTTTTTGTTCTATTTCTTTAAAAAATGCAGATGAGATTTTGATGGGGATTGCATTAAATCTGTATAATGCTTTAGGTAATAAATTCATTTTAACTATGTTGATTCTTCCAATCCAAGAACACAGAATATCTTTCCATTTCTTTGTACTTCTTCCATATCTTTTAATAGGGTCTTATAGTTTTTATTTATAGGTCCTTCACATTTTTGTTAAATTTATTCCTAGGTATTTTATTCTTTTGTTGCAATTGCAAAAGGAATTATTTTTCCACTCTTCTTTCTCTGACACTTCCTTATTAGAGTATAGGAAAGCTATGGATTTTTGAATGTTCATTTTGTATCCAGAGACTTTACTGTATTTGCTTATTGTTTCTAGTAGTGTTCTTGTGGAGTCTTTAGGGTTTTCTATATAGAGAAATCATGTCATCCGCAAATAGTGACAGTTTGACTTCTTTGTTTCCTATTTGGATGCCTTTTATATCTTTCTCTTGCCTGATTGCAATCTCTAGACCTCCAAAGTTATAGTAAATAACAGTTGAATAGTGGACAGCCTTGTCTTTTCCTGATTTTAGAGGGAAAGTTTTCAGTTTTTACCATTAAGTATATGTTGGCTGAGGATTTGTCATAGATGACCTTTATTATGTTAAGATACTTTCCTTCTATACTGACATTGTTAAGTGTTTTGATCATAAATGGATGCCGCATCTTGTTGAAGGCTTTTTTGCATCTATTGATAAAATCAATGATTTATTATTTTTAAATTTGTTTGTGATATATCACATTAACTGATTTGCATATGTTGAACCATCCTGTGCCTCTGGCATGAAGCCCACTTGATGATTTATAATCTTTTTAATATGTTATTGTATTCGGTTCACTAGTATCTTATTAGAATTTTTGCACTTTGTTCATGAGAGATATTGGCTGTAGTTTTCTTTTTTGTGTTATCTTTACCAGGTTTGGTATCAGAGTAAATATTGGCCTCATAAATGAGTTGGGAAGTATTGCCTCCTCTTCAATTTTTTGGAAGAGTTTGAGGAGAATAGGTATTAAATCTTCTTTGAATGTTTGGTAGAATTCACTGGTGAAGCCATCTGGTCCTGGACTTTTACTTTTTTAGGTTTTTGATGATTGTTTCAATTTCCATACTGCTGACGGTCTATTTAGATTTTCCAGTTCTTCTTGATTCAGTCTAGGAAGGTTGTATTTTTCTAAGTACTGGTCCATTTCTTCTAGGTTATTAAATTTGGTATTCTATTTTTTCATAGTATTCTTGTATGATCCTTTGTATTTCTGTGATGTCAGTCATAATTTCCCCTCTTTCATCCCTGATTTTGTTTATTTGTGTCCTTTCTCTTTTTTCTTTTAGTGAGTCTAGCCAGGGTTTGTCAATTTTATTAACCTTCTCAAAAACCAGCTCTTTGTTGCATTTATTTTTTTCATTTTTTTTGTTTTCATTTCATTTATTTCTGCTTAATTTTGATGATTTCTTTCCTTCTGCTGACTTTAGGCTTCATTTGTTCTTTATTTTGTTTTTTAAGATGAAGTATTAGGTTGTTTTTGGGCTTGTTCTTGTTTTTGAGATAGGCCTGTAATGATACGAATTTCCTCTTATGACCACTTTTGTTGTGTCCCAAAAGTTTTGATATTTGTACTATCGTACATTTGTTTCTATGTATCTCTTGATCTCTCTTTTATTTCTTCTCTGACCCAGTTATTCTTCAGTAGCAAGTTATTTAATCTCCATGTATTTGTGTTTCTTCCTGATTTCTTTCTGCAATGATCTCTTAGTTCAAGGCATTATGATCAGAAATATGGTTGGTATGATTTCAAACCCTCATATTTGTTGAGGCTATCTCTGTTGTCACAGTATGGTCAATTCTTGAGAATGTTCCACGTGCACTAGAGAAGAATGTATCAACAGCTGTTTGGGGATGAAAGGCTCTGTAAATGTCAAGTAGTCCAGTTGCTCTAATGTGTCATTTAAGGATGCTATTTCCTTATTGATTTTCTTGTTATTATCTGTCCATATCCGACAGTGGGGTATTTAGGTCCCCTACTATGATAGTTTTGGTGTGTTTCTCCCTTTAGTTTCTGTTAGTAATTGCTTTACATATTTCAGGGCTCTCTGATGGAACATAGATATTAATAAGTGTTATGTCTTCTTGTTCACGATTCCTTCTATCATTACTAAGTTGTCCCTTGGTACCTTTTTTTCCTTTTTGATTTTGAAGTCTATTTCATCCAATATTAGTACCCTACTCCTACTTTTCTCCAAATGTCATTTGCTTGAAATATCATTTTCCACCCTTCTACTCTGAGTCTATATTTTGTCTTTGGAGCTGAGATATGTCTCCTGGAAGCAGCATCTGGTTGGGTTTTGTTTTTTGATCATCATGCAACTTTGTGCCTTTTATTGGGAGTTCTATCCATTTCATTTATGTGATTATTGAAATATGAGCTCTTCTTATAGCCATTTTATCTTTTTGCTTTCTGGTAGCTCAGATTTCCATTGCTTCCTTGTTCTTGTGTTTCTGTTTTCTTTATTTGGTTGGCTTTGTGGGTTTCCTCTCTGGTCCTTCTTGTTTTATGTTATATAAATGGTTCTAAATCTTTGACATGTGGTTACCATTATCAATGTGTAAAGGGTAGTTAGATATATACAGTTGTCCATTTTCTTCTGCGTGTGCCTTATCTCCATTGCCCTTTGAGAATTTGGATCTTGAATCCACTCCCCTTTCAGTCATTGTTACTCAATTTGTTCTATGCATGCTGAATGTTCATTACCATCTTGTTATAACAATTCTCTTCTTATTGTTTAAGCTTATAATGCCCTGTTCTTAATAAGGGTTGTACTCCTCTGCTTCATTTTGCCTGACAGTCATTTTACTCCTAATTATGTTTTTTTTTTTTGGCATTTTGTTTTAGGTAAACTAACATCTTTCAGTATTTCCTGTAGTGTAGGCCTCATAGTGGAGAATTTCAATTTTGTATGTCTAGAAAGATCTCAATTTCTCCTTCATATCTAAAGGAAAGCTTAGCTGGATACATTATTCTTGGCTAGTAGTTCCTTGCATTTAATAATTTAAATATTCGATTCCATTCCTTGCTGGCTTGTAAGGTTTGCGCTGAGAAGTCCAAGGATAATCTAATGGGATTACCTTTCTATGTTCCCCAGTTTTTTTTTTTTTTTCAGTTAGTTCTTTGAATTTCTCTTTCATTATTTTTCATTCTTCAGTTTCTCTCTTTTTCCTCCTGATTTATTTCTAGATTTGTCATTATATTACTGATCCTTTCCTTTATTTAGTCAACTCTCTATTTCCCAGCTTGCTATTCCATTTTTCAACCCTTGCAGTGTATTCTTCATTTCCAGAAGTTCTATTTGGTTTTTTTTTTTTTTTGAGGGTCTGATCTGCTTATCTAGTTATTTTTTCAATCCTGAAATTAATTGATTTGAGATTTTTGGATCTCATTGAGATCTTTCAGAAGTACCATCCTGAAGTCTCTGTTGCATATTTTTATGTCTGTCAGTTTATTTTCTGGAGGTTTTCTCTTTCTTTCTGAGATGCCTTGTTACCTTGTTGTTCAGTGTTTAATGGACTATTTCTCTGCCTGGGCATTATGGAAGTGTATCCTACTGTTTTTCCAGAAAGAAGATTTATTATATAAGGTTCTCTTTAGCCTGTTGCAAAGAAGGTGCTTTTCTATTTGGTTTCCAGTAGTGGCATCTAAGTCTCTTGGATCCCTACTTTATATAAAGTCTTAATAACGATTTTAAAATTTTCTTGTAATATTTTATCACACTCTCTACCCTCAGTTTCAGTTCCTGTCGGTGTCAGCGACAGTCTCTGCAATTTGCTCAGATTCCCCTGGGGCTTCACAGTGATCAATCTCAAGGAGGGTATGGGGGAGGGCCATTTAGGTTGGGTTGGGGACTGTGCTCGGCCTTGGTTTTTAACAATTGCATGCAAAAATCCACTGTTGTTCCTCTGCATTCTCTTCTCTGCTTTTCTGCCCTGATGATTGGGCCTGCAGCTTTCCCAGGCAGGGCCTTTCGGGGGCCCTACAGCTTTCCCAGGCAGAGTTGTTTGAGAACTTACACTGGAATTCTCTGCTCCTCTTCCCTCCCCCTCCTCCTGCAAGGAGCTCCAGTGGCTGCTAGAGGCAGCTTCTTTATTACTCCAGTCCACCCCCCCACCCCCCGACACCGGGGTTCTGACCTGTGGTACCTCTTATGCTCAGATCCACATTCATACGTGCTCAATGTGCAAGTTAGGTGTTTTTGTTGAGTTTTAGATGTTCAGCTTGTGTTTCAAGGGGAGAGATTGGGGACGCCTCACTCCTGCTGTTTCCAAGGTCCTCCAATATTTTATTTTAATTGCAATCAATTTTGCCAAATTCTCATCTGCAAAGCTGACTAATTTTACAGGCCCACATGAAATGTTTATTTATTTATACTCTGCACACTGAGCTAGTTATTTTACTTTTATTTTCTGCCAATCTGATATATATGTAAAAAAGCAGAGATCTTTATATATAATCTGGATACTGAACCTTTACTAGATATATGTTTTGCAAACTCATCTATTATTATCCCAATTTATCAGTGAAGCAAACTGAGGCACAAAGACATTAGTAGCCTGCCTGAACCCATGTGCCTAGGAGGGAGAGAGCTAGTGTTCAACATCTCAAACAATTTGGTTTCAAAGTGAAGTCTCATCAGCTGTGCCCTCAGAAATAGAAGCCCCAGAAATCAAAGGGTTAAGGGCATGTGGCTCTGCAGCCCCACTCATCCTTCTCTGTAGGGTAGGAGATAACCTACCCTACAGTGCAGGATAAACCAAGTCATGACTGGTTACAGACTCTCATAAGCTTTACCATGAACTAACCTTGCGCAGGAACTGAAACATGGCAAAGTAAAATGGCCAAGTCCCCTTCCTTCCCCAGGGCAGTGTAGAGGTCACTGCCAATGCTTGTGCTGCTATCTTCTGAGGGACACATTCTTCTAAAGGAAGCTGAATGCCTTCACTTGGGGTACAAGTCTTTCTGGCCTCTCTAAGTGAAGTTATGTATCTCACCTCTGACCAGCTTGCCTTTGCTCTTACTGAGGCAACTGAGACTAAACTGAAGAATGACTATCTTCTTTTTCTCAGTTCCTAGTTCCTGTGGTTGGCAGCTCTCTTCACACTGTTTTTCTACTACTAAGGGCAGTTGTGATGGGCAGAGAGTGGTAAGGGACTCAGTGCTGACAAGGAGAGGTTCAGCAACCACAGCAGGAGCTAGTGCAGGGAGAGACAACAGCAGAAATGAAAGAGGCAGGTGAAAGACATCACAAAGGAGTATTTAGACCAGGGGAATGGGATGTGCAAAGGCATGGAGGCCAGAGTGAGTACTCACTAGAGCATAAGCAGGGTGTGTGGACAAGTGCCAGAGAAGGTCAGGGTTTAGAAGAAGGCTGGGCAGGAGGAATCCACCATGCGATGGGAGGGAGAAGTCTGGAATGGATTCCAGCTTTTATTTGTTTAGCAGGAATTAAGAGCCAAATTAATTTACTCCCAAATATGCCTGTTTTTAAGTTACTTGAAAATCAGGACTATTTCCGAAAGCTAGGGTTTAGGATGGGGCACATATTCCCCCAAAATTTGTGGCTCATCAGACTTCAATACTCTTCTAAAGGGAATATGGAAATTCCCACTTACCATTCAAGTTCATTCTCCCACACATGTTTAAAAAAAGAAACAGACATAGTTAAAAAAGCATTATCTTGGTTTTCAATAATATATAATATCTGACTGTGTTGGATATTTCTATGTGTCAGAACACTATGCTAAGTGCTTAATTAAATTATCTCATTTAATTCTCACAGCACTCCATGAGTTGGGCCTTTTAATATTGCCCATAATTAACAGAATGAGGAACACAACCAAGGTTTCAGAGGTTAATGGCTGGCCTACGGTCAGATGGCCAGGAGGTGGCACTCGGGTCTGTCTGTCAGAACCCATGCCCTGTACTGCCAGGGCGTGTGCCTAATGCTTTCTAATAAAGGAAGTCTAAATCCCTTGTCCCATGGACATTTTGCTCCAAGTCGATTATAATCTTTTTCTTACCTCTTAGATGAAATGAAGTCTTCAAAGAGCTTTCAAATGATCATTGCTATCCAGAAGCATTTTACACTCACTCATGCATATTTTATTGTCTTGATTATCAGCCAAAATTAACTGAGGTTCTGAGCATTTACAATCCCAAATAGCATACTTTGAAAATTCATGTTAGGTCTTTTAGAGATATGCTTATAATCATTTAAGTGACAAAGTTCATATATTAATGTTTTTTCCCAGTGACAGAATATATTTTCCAGTGAAAACATTCTTTTGAATAATTAGTACTAAATGATGTTCATTCTTATGTTTCTAGATAGATTATAAATATTTTTTCAAAAGGATGAATAATATCCTATGGGAAAACTAAATCACCTTTTTTTATGTTTAGAAAGGGAATAAGAAGAATGACTTTTTGGGAACAAATATAAAAGCTGTGATTTGCAACCAGGTATTTTCAGAATATGAAAATGAAATGGCTTATAGGAACTAAAACTGTGCTATAAGAAGGTGCTTGTCAGCAAAGAAAAATTAGTGAGCGATTTTCCTGGCAAAATTTAAATTTATGAATTTGTATGAAAGACAATTCAATGTTTGAGCCAATAGTTCATATAGGCTGGCTTATAGTTGAGTCATATTGCATGTCTCATATTAGTAAAAGGGAAGGGTCCAGGGTTTCTTTGCTTTCATGTTTGAGTTCTTTTTGTCAAGAAGAAACTTCTTCTGAGGTCTTTCAACAAAAGGTAAGTCCAAATGTCACAGAGGGAAGAATATCTCAGTAAGTGTTCCAGAAAACAGACCTTTGGACGCCAATGGTCAGAAATCATGCTGGACTAGGTGGGGTTTCTTCAGTTTGCTATTCTGTAGAGTCATCGTCAAAAATACCCATCCAAAGAAATTATTAAAAAGAAAAATTATTCAGTTGCCATCATCAAAAAGGATGACCTCCCAAAATAAAATTATATGATCCAAAGATATCATTTCTGAAACTATCACAGCTATAAATAAGTTTAGTCAAAGTGAAATGGAATATCAAAATATCAGAAGAAAATACAGGTCATGGATAGGGATTGTTGGGGCAAAAATTGCTGCACAAGAGGCACCAGAAAAGGTGTGCACATAGAATGCCAAGAAGGGAGAAACTGATAAGAAAATCATTGCCCTTAATGATGAAACCCATGGCTATTTTCAGCCAGACTGGAATTACCCATCCCTTCTCCCCAAAAGTCACCACTAGAGACATATTCCAGATCTGGAGATATCCTCCAGATCATTTGCCTGAAGAAACTATGTCAATGCAACTACTGAGGAGAGACTGCAGGAATTATCAGCAAAAGGAGATAAAGTCTACAGGTGGAGGTTGGCAAGGAAAACCCTTCATGAAGAATGACCCATAGAAAGTAATTTATTGAGAAAAGTTGATGAGGGAAATTTCTCAATATCTATCACTAAATCAGTTCATAAAAGCAGTGCTTATGAAACTCCTTAAAAATCAGTTGCTAAATAGATTCTATGAATAAAATTAGCTCAAAATAATTAGACCAGGAGGGCGCCTTGAAGGCTGAGATCCTTGGATTAAAGCTATTCAAGACAGGCTCTTCAAAAAGCAATGCTTAAAATATATATATAAATATAAATATTTATACAATACATATTTAATTTATATAACTTTATAATTTATGTAGTTCTAAATACATATTATATATTATATTTCATTATATATGAAGTCACTTAAAAAGGATACTGGGGCACATTTACTCAAGTGACATTGAAAGACTGGAATGATTCCATTTTTCTGAGTGATCCCAAGATGAATTGTACGAAAAATTCCCAAAGGCCAGTGGTCAAGAAACAATGCCTTACCACCTGGCCAAACCAGCCAAGCCAGCTCATCGTGGGCCCCTTAAAGGCACCCCACCCTTATTTCCTTCTGCACATATCCTGATTACTGCACCTGGCACCTTCTGCACTCGGCCCTACCTTCTGCACTCGGCCCTTTCTGCATGCAGCCCCTCTTGGCATATTGCCCCACTGCACACGGCCCCCTCTATAACACAGCCCAACTGCACAGGACCCCCTTTTGCATGCAGACCCAACAAACCTACCACCCAATCCTTAAAGGTCAACCTAACCCCCCAATCAGGTAACACCAAGGCATCTCCCAAGGCTTGCAGTTTTACCCTTTTAAATTAGATCCCAACCCCTCGGTCGGGGCTCTCTCAACCACTGCTGCGTCAGTGAACGAGTGGGGTCCAAACTCGAGTTTGTCAATAAATCCCTCTTGCGCTTGCATCGGTGTCAGTTTCCTTCTTGGCTCATGGAGTTCCACACCAGGCATTACATTTTGGGGCTTGTCCGGGATCTCCACAGCCTTGAAGGGACACACCGAGGGAACCTTCCAGCCTGGCCACCCGGTAAGTGTTTCTTTTTATTTGTGTGTTACTTCTCCAGGAGATTTCGACCCGGGTATTATTCTAAACCTGTAAACTCTGACAAACTCTGACATTCTGTGCAGTATATAGTGGTATTGGGTGGATGCACCCACGGACCACAGCTGCAGGGCTTAAGAGACGTCCTTAAACCCCATTGGGGTTCCATTACTAGGTAGGGGAACCATCTGGGTCTTTGGACCGCCTGAACAGAGTCTTTTAAATTTTGTTGTGTCCTGTCTGTCCAGTCTTGCGTCAGTCTGGACCTCTCTGATGTCCTGCTATCCTGTCTTGGCTATAATTTTTCTTTTTGCTTTTTAGCCTCACTCTTTGCCTCTGGACTAGGCAGCAGCTGCACCTTCTGAGTGGACTCTTGGTCAACGACTCATCCTGGCTCTCGCCTATCTTGCCTTCATTGGCCTATTTTCCATTTTTCTTTGTGTCTAACATGGTCAGTCTACTTCTTCTCCCCTAGATCTCCTGACCAAGCCACTTCAAAGATGTCGCGAGCGTGCTCATAGGCCTCAGTAGAGATCCGGAAGAACAAATTAGTCACTTTTTGCAGGACAGAATGGCTATCCTTCAGAGTCAGATGGCCCCTGAAGTTCCTTTGACCTGTCCCTCGTTTCAGCTGTAAAAAAAAAAATCTTCCGCCCACGTGATGGACACCCCGACCAGATTCCCTATATTATTGTGTGGAAAGATCTCATAGTAGACCCCCCCTCTTGGTTAAAAACCTTTTCCTTCCCTTGCAGAAGGTTCCAGTAATGGTAGCCTCGAAGACAGAGAAAGACCATCCTCATAAGACCTCATCGCCCTCAGCCCGCTATATCCAATTCTACAAGGGGGCTCTGAAGAAGAAGTCCTCTTTCCCCCACCACCTTACCCAAACCCTCAGCCTCCCTCCTGTTGGACCTCCCCAACCTCCCCAAGGTTCCCTGAACCCTTCCTGGATTTTCAGTCCGGTGGCCCAGCCCAAAAACACTCGTGGGGCCCACCAACGGCAAATCACCCTCAGAAGCGGAACTCTACGGTCTTCCACTGCGTGCGGCCGGACCTGTAGAAGCCAATGGCAATCAACAAATTCCACTACTGGCCTTTTGCCAACTAGTGATCTTTATAATTGGACATCCCAAAATGCCCCCTTTTTTTGACCGGCCAAAGGATTAAATTAATCTGTTAGAAACTGTGCTGTTTACTCACCGGCCCACTTGGGACGACTGTCAGCAGCTCTTGCAGGTCCTGTTCACCACTGAAGAACATGAAGGATCATCATGGAAGCCCCAAAATTAATTCCTGGCCCGACCAGAGTCCCAACCACTATTCAGGTGGCCATTGAGGCTGCCTTTCCAGTAACCCAGCCTGACTGGGACTATAACACAGCAAGGAGGTAAGGAGAGACTCCAAGTGTACCACCAGCTCTATTGGCAGGTCTCAAAGTGGCTGCTAGAAGGCCCACTAATTTGACTAAGGTATATGATCTAAGACAGGGACAAGACAAGAGTCCGGCTGCCTTTCTAGAAAGAATGATAGATGCTTTCTGCCAATATACCCTATTGATCCTGAGAAGCCTGAAAACTTGGGGACGGTGGCGTTAGCATACATCAATCAGTCGGCACAGACGTTAAAAAAAGTTAACAAAAGATAGAGAGATTAGGGGAAAGCAGCTTAGGAACTAGTTGAGGCAGCAGAAAAAGTTTATAATAATAGAGATACTCCTGAGGAAAAGATCAAGGCAGGAAGAGACAGAATCGTGACCTGGCCCGGATCCTTTTGGCGGCCACGGCTGAACCCAGGGAAACGCCAACAACAGCTCAAACAACTGACATCAGGAGAAAAAAAAACTGGCAGGTAAAGGTAGGCTGCCCTGGGCAAAACCAATGTGCCTATTGTAAAGGAAGAAGGACACTGGGTCCGTATTGCCCCAAGAAAAGACCTAAAGTTAAGGTCTTGGTTAAGGATGAATGAATAGAGGGATGGGGTTCGGTCCCCCTCCCTGGACCCAGGGTAACCCTAAAAGGTGGAGGGGAAACCCACTCAATTTCTAGTAGACACAGGGGCACAACATTCAGTTCTACTTATAGACAAGGGACCTCAGTCCAATTAGACTTCATGGTCCAAGGGGCAACAGGGACTAAACAATATTCATGGACCACCCAAAGAACTGTAGACTTAGGCACGGGCAGAGTATCCCACTCATTTATGGTCATACCAGATTGCCCCTACACTTTATTAGGAAGAACTTGCTTACAAAACTGGGGGCCCAAATTACTTTCCAACCAGGAGGAAAAACCACCGTGACCAACAATACTGGTCGGCCGGTCATGTGCTAACCCTCAATTAAAAGATGAATACCGTCTGATACCCCAACCCCCCTCGGTCCAGATGACATCAGCAGTTGGCTACAAGAATTTCCCAGAGCCTGGTCTGAAACGGGGCCTATGGGGCTAGCTGGACATCGCCACCAATTTTTGTTGAGATTAAGGCGGGGGCAGACCGGTGAGGGTTCGGCGGTACCCCATGTCTCAGGAGGCAAAAGAAGGAATTACGCCCACATAAGGCACCTTCAGTCAGCCTGGAATACTCCCTTGCTGCCGGTCTGCAAACCAAACTTGAACGACTACCGGCCAGTACAAGATTTAAATGGTACACCGTGCTAGATCTAAAAGATGCCTTTTCAGCCTGCCCCTGGCTCCTAAAAGCCAAGATCTGTTTGCCGTTGAACGGGCAGACCCTGAACAGGGCCTTCATGGGCATCCAACATGGATCCGGCTACCCCAGGGATTCAAAAACTCTCCCACCCTCTTTGGCGAAGCTCTACATGAGGACTTGGGTGAGTTCCGCAGGACCCATCCTCACCTAACTCTCCTACAATATGTAGATGATCTTCTCATTGCAGCAGATGACTCGAACACCTGTCGACAGAGCACTAGAGACCTGTTGCAAACCCTCGGCGACCAGAGACACAGGGCCTCTGCCAAAAGGCCCAAATCTGCAAACCCCAGGTAAACTATTTAGGATACCAGCTAAAAGATGGCCAACGGTGGCTATCCTCTGCCAGGAAGGAAACGGTCCTTAAAATACCTGTACCCACCACTCCAAGACAGGTACGAGAGTTCCTCGGGTCAGCTTGGTTCTGTAGACTGTGGATTCCAGGATTTGCTGACCTAGCTAAGCCCCTATATGAGGCCACATGGCCCACTCATGACTTTCAATGGACACAGGAAATGGATAATTCTTTTAACCAAATTAAGCAGGCATTGCTGAAACGCACCAGCCCTTGGGCTACCTGATATAACTAAGCCATTTCTCCTATGTATAGATGAGAGCCAAGGAATTGCTAAAGGGGTCCTTTTGCAACGGCCTGGGCCATGGAAATGGCCTGTGGCTTACCTTTCCAAAAAAACTTGATTCTGTGGCAGCAGGATGGCCTGCTTGCCTCCGCATCATAGCGGCAACCGCCTTGCTAGTCAAGGATGCAGATAAAATAACTCTGGGACAGTCCCTTTACATCACCACCCCTCATGCCATTGAGGGAATCCTTAAACAACCCCCTGACCGGTGGTTCAAGCAATGCCAGACTCACTCATTACCAAAGCCTACTTCTCAACCCCACCAGGATTGTTTTTCAGCCGCCTATGGTTCTCAACCCAGCTACTTTGCTGCCTAACCCGGATCTAGATGCCCCACTCCATGACTGTGCAGACATCTTGGCCCAGGTCCATGGTGTACGAGCAGACCTAAAGGACCAACCATACCTGGAGCCTGCACCTGGTACACTGACGGGAGCAGCTTCGTCCAGAACGGCCAAAGGTATGCGGGAGCGGCTGTAGTCTCAGAAACAGAAGTTATATGGGTGGAGCCCTTGCCACCCGGGACTTCGGCCCAACGGGCTGAACTCATTGCCCTAACTAAGACATTAACTCTAGGAAAGGACAAAACTTTGAACATTTATACCGACAGCAGATATGCCTTTGCTACTGCTCATATTCACGGAACTATATACAGAGAACGGGGCATGTTAACTGCTGAAGGAAAAGCCATTAAGAACAAAGATGAAATCCTGGCCTTGCTCGCTGCCCTCTGGCTGCCAAAGAAACTCGCTATCATACATTGTCCGGGACATCAGAAAGCCAATGACCCAGTGTCCAGGGGAAACTCATTAGCAGACCAAGCAGCTAGAGAAGTAGCCCAATCTGAAGTTATCTTAACTGCCAACCTCCCAGACCCAGGGGGCCCTACCTTGCCTGACAATCCCACATATACCCAAGAAGACTTAAATTGATATCAAAACAGCCCACAGCTACAGAACACCTAGGCTGGTGGCACACCGAAACAGGACAAATAATCTCCCTAAAAAGCTAGGGGAACAACTCTTGTACAAGGTTCATCGGACTACCCATATAGGTGTACAGAAAATGCAAGACCTCATCAAGTGGGCTAATATCAGGTTCCAAGTGCCAATGCTAAAATTGAAGACATTGTAGCCCAGTGCCGAGCATGCCAGATGACAAACGCCAAGCGGAACACGGCACAACCTGGTACCAGGTTACGAGGAACCAGACCAGGTGCTTATTGGGAAACCGATTTCACAGAACTTAAAAAGGGGACTTTTGGCTATAAGTACTTACTGGTTTTTATAGACACTTTTTCAGGTTGGGTAGAAGCCTTCCCTACTAAACATGAGACTGCCAACATAATAGCTAAGAAGATTCTAGAAGACATCCTACCCAGGTACGGTTTTCCTGCTATGATAGGATCAGACATGGACCAGCCTTTACTTCCAAGGTAATTCAAGGGTTAGCATCTATAATTGGGGCAAATTGGAAATTACATTGTGCGTATAGACCCCAAAGTTCAGGTCAGGTAGAAAGAATGAATAGAACCCTAAAAGAGACCTTAACTAAATTAGCCCAGGAGACTGGCGGGGACTGGGTGACTCTCCTACCTTATCCCTCTACAGGGTGCGTAACACCCCCTATAGACTTGGTCTGACCCCCTTTGAAATAATGTTCGGGAGACCTCCCCAATAATCCCTGCTCTCCAGACTGAAATAATTGATAATCTTGATATTGATGACAATCTGCTTATTCGATCTCTCCAAACCCTACAGCGTGCTCATAGGGACCTGGACCAGATTAAGAAGTCTGTACGAGGCTGAACCGCCTCCACGGCCTCATACTTTTCAGCCAGGCGACTGGGTTTTCATCAGAAGACATCACCGCGAGACCCTTGAACCTTGCTGGAAAGGACCTTACCTAGTCATCCTGACAACACCTACCGCTCTCAAGGTTGACGGCCTCACCGCTTGGATTCATCACACCCACGCCCGGCCTGCAGACCTCCACGCCCTCCAGGACCAAATCCACCCCCATAACAATGGACAGTCTCCAGAGACTCTGGCAACCCTCTAAAAATCCGCATACAAAAACTGTAAGACTATTAATTTTTCTCTTTTACATATTCTCTGTCACTGCCGAGTACAACCGTCCACCAACCTAAGGTATGGGAGCTTATAGCAACTGAGACAGGTGAAGTTGTTGCCAAATATACTACCAGTCACAGTGCTCCAGAGATCAGGGTTGACTTATGCCGGCTTGCCAAAGACCGCTCAATGTAGTATTACTGTCCAGCCCATGACCGGACGTTATAAGGGCGGACCCGGCTGTGGCACAGTTATCAGCTGAAAAGAACCTCTTAAGGCTAGGACTCTACGTCTGTCCTAATGGAAAATCTAAAAAATGCGAGGGCAATAGACAATTTTCTTGCTAATTGGGGATGTGAAACTATCTCCACTATAGATAACTATAAAAAACAAAATGACAATCATATCAAGCTAATAAGGGGACCAAAACCCTCTACCTGTTCTCTAGGGTCATGCAATCCCCTTATAATTACCATCAAGACAGGAAACCCTGCGGGACAACACTATTGGTTGACAGGACAGACGTGGGGTATTAGATTATACCAGACTGGATACGACTTAGGATTATATTTTACTGTCCAGGCTAAAGATCTTCTAGAAAGCTTCACCCTATAGGACCCAACAGCCCCCTCCAAATTCCGGGGCCACCTCAAATTCCTCCGGCCCACAAACCCGAGGTAACTGTTTCTACAAACACCGGTCCTGCTCCAACTCTAGCTTCCCTAATACCACGGACATTTGAACAGCAGCCAGAACCGGAAGAAGAATTAATAACTATTTTAACAAAGGTACATAATGTAGTACAGCGAGACCCCACAAAAGATGGACAAGCCGCCAGGAGTTAGTCTGAGACAGCCATTCCTTTATTTTTCACGAGTTTGAACACGGGCTCCCAAGCACTTGAGGGGCCGAGAGCCCCAATCACCCCAGATTCTAAAATTTTATACCCTCTTGGGGGCGTCTACGTGACCTTTTTCTCTGATTGGTTTGGCCATCTTAGAACTTTGTGGTTGTACGCATCAGCCAAGTGAGACGCTGAACAATTATTCTCTGCCGAGTTCTCACGGGCTTGATGACCTGTTATGCACCTGGTTGCCTAGCAGTGGAAAGTCCCTATAGCTCAGAGAGCAGAATGTGCTTGGGGAGGGGGCTAAGGCCTAAGGCATTGTTACATTGTTACACATAAGGTCCTAAATAAGACCTCCCCAGATATAGGACAAGATTGTTGGCTATGCCTAAATCCTAAACCCCCTTATTATGTCGGGGTAGGAGCTTCCCTTAACCTGTTCCAATTTAACAATGAAAAGGAATGTGAATGGGAATCCCCTCGCTCACTTTAGGGGATATACAAGGAAGTGGAACATGTCTTATTTCACAAAACTATTCCACCATATAGAAACAATCGCCTTATTTTGATAATTGTAATAATACAATTACAGTGCCTCTTTTAGACAATCAATATTACAAGGCACCAACTGATACCTGGCTAGCATGCGATAGCGGGCTCACTCACTGTGCTGCCTCAGTCCTTTTCAACTCAGGAGACGCTCACATCTGTATTCTAGTATTCGTACTTCCCCAAGTGTCCCTATACAATGGGCCAGAAGGCAGACTCCATTTCTTCCATCAAAACAGGTTACACAAACAGGTTGTGCCGGTCCTAGTGCCCCTCCTTGTAGGCCTTGGGCTTGCGGGGTCGGCAGCTGTAGGTACTATGGCCATCATCAAAGGAGAACGTGATTTACGTGAACTAGGAATGCAGATTGACACTGACATCAGAACTTTAAAAGATGCTATTAGTAGGCTAGAACTACAGGTAGACTCCCTTGCTGAAGTAGCTCTCCAAAATAGAGGGGGACTCGACCTACTGTTCTTAGAACAAGATGGTCTCTGTATGGCCTTAGGAGAGACCTGCTGTTTTTAGGCCAATAATTCTGGCATAATCAGAGAAAGCCTTCGGCTCGTACAAAGAAACCTAGATGAAAGAGAGAAACAAAGAACTGAATCCCAGAATTGGTATTCCAAAATGTTCAATTGGTCCCCCTGGCTAACCACCCTACTCTCGGCCGTGGCGGGACCACTTATCCTCTTCCTCCTAATAATTACATTTGGGCCTTGTATCCTAAATCGTCTTTTAAGCCTTATCCGGGATAAATTTAACACCATCAAGCTATTTGTACTCCATCAACAGGGATATAATCTCCTCTCTCAAAATAAAAACGAAACCCCTTTTTTAACCTGCTAATTTTTTCCTTCTGTATATATACTTGCTTGCTTAAGATTAAGCACTTTTAGTATCTTAAGAAGGGGGAATGAAAGACAGGAATGATTCCATTTTCTGAGTGATCCCAAGATGAATTGTACGAAAAATTCTCCAAAGGCCAGTGGTCAAGAACAATGCCTTACCACCTGGCCAAACCAGCCAAGCCAGCTAATCGGTGGGCCCTTAAGGCACCCCGACCCTTATTTCCTCCTGCACATATTCTGATTACTGCACCCGGCGCCGTCTGCACCCGGCTCTACTTCTGCATTCGGCCCTTTCTGCACGCAGCCCCTCTTGGCTTATTGCCCCACTGTGCACGGCCCCCTCTATACGCAACTCCACTGTGCACGGCCCCCTCTATACACAACCCCAACTGCACATGACCTCCTTTTGCACGCAGACCCAACAGCCTACCACCCAATCCCTTTAAAGGTCAACCTAACCCCCAATCAGGTAACGCCAAGGCATCTCCCCAAGGCTTGCGGTTTTACCCTTTAAATTAGGTCCCAGCCCCTCAGTCGGAGCTCCTCTCAACCACTGCTGCGTCAGTGAATGAGTGGGGCCCAACCTCTAGTTTGTCAATAAACTCCCTTTGCACTTGCATCGGTGTCAGTTTCCTTCTTGGCTCGTGGAGTTTCCAAACCAGGGCATTACAACATCAATGGCAACCCATCAGTGGACAAATGGGACTGGGACCCAATTCCCCAAGGAGCTTTTTCAGAGAGATTACCATGTTGGAAAGAGGTTGATCGAGACACGATTCCCCACAAATCTATTCAGGTGCATTTGAGTCCAATTGACAGAGAAATCCAGAGGTAAATTCCCCAAAAATTCTGATCTGGAAGAAGCATTTCCAGTGCTACATTTAGAACATAATTACTAAGAAAATGACCTTAAAAAGAGAAGCTTCCACCAATAAGATTGACCAGAACAGACGATGTTCAGAAAGTTTATACAGAAAAATAATATCTAATGATCAAGATGTTGAGAACAAAAACCTCAAAAGAGGTCAACGCTGAAGGATAGCTTGTTGACTCAATGGAAAATGATAAAACTAAGCAAATCTTGATATCAGGAGGAATTAAACCAATGTTTAAGGGCAAGCCCCAGGGCAGAGTTTCTTGGGATTACTCTTCAGGAGTAGCCAGGTTTTACCAAAGAGACTCTATGAAGTAATATTCCTGAGAACATGCCTTCGGGCACATTAATATCTATCTCCAGATCTCTTCAAAACCAAATATCAAAAGAATTATCACTGTCATGGGTAAAGCTACTAAATAAACAACCCTAAATAAAAAACAAATGTCACCACAGATAATGGTATATAAGTCGAGTCAATAATGCCATCTGGAGATGAAAAGTTTCAAGTATAAGATTAGTCAGGATAAAAATCTTCCAAGCAATTCTCTAGGAGAGAAATAAGTAATGAATACTTTGAGCCAGGGCAATGCTTTCCAGCAAATGCTGTCAGAAAATCTATGGTAAGGATCCAACTCAATAAAATTCCCTGGCAAACACTATTCAAAGGAGGAAAATCTTTTGAGAAAGCTAGCCAAGACAAAGTATCTTAGGAATCAGGAGCAGTTTGAAGCAAGGCAGAGCTGACACTGAGCTCACAATGCCATTGCCTGTAACCCATCAGGAAGAAGTGTTCTGTTTTCTCTCCTACAGAAATTACCTTTCTTGAGGTAAATTCCATTATTTCAGTTAATCTCTTTTCAGGAAAAGCAGATAACGAAGATAGAATAAATCCAGGCCAAGTATTCTCACAGATGTCATCTTGTAGTGCATGCTATGTAGTCACTGTGATCCAAGCTAATGCTTTTCAAGGTTTTCTTCAGAATTCTATGACCCATTTCTAGGTAGCATAGCCATGGTGGCATAAAAACGCTTTCTACTTTTAAGTTGAATTTGCTTATCTTTAGTGCTTCAAAAATTCAGCAGTCCCCCTTTATCCTTAGGGGATATGTTTCAAGACCCGCGGTGGATGCTTGAAGCCACTGATTGTACCGAACCCGATATATACTATGTGTTTTCCTGTGCATACATCCCTATGATAAAGTTTAATTTATACATTAGGTGCAGTGAGAGATTAACAACAATAACTAAGAATAAAATAGAACTATTATAACAATATAATGTAATAAAAGTTATGTATATGGATTTAGAGTTATTATTAAGTAAAATAAGGGGTACTTGAACACAAGCACAGTCAATCTGATAATTGAGATGGCTAGCAGGAAGCATATACAGCGTGAATATGCTGGACAAAGGGATGATTTACGTCTGGGCCAAAACAGAGCAGAGCAGGATGGCAAGAGATTTCATCACACCACTCAGAATGGCATGCAGTTTAAAACGTATGACTTGTTTATTTCTGCAATTTTCCATTTAATATTTTTGGACTGCAGTTGACTATAAGTAACCAAAACTGCAGAAAGTGAAACCATGGATAAGGGGAGAATACTATAATCTTTTCAAAAATTTTCTCAAGGGATAACTCCCAACTAAGATTAACTAAGGTGATATACCTCAGCAAACAAAAATGGAAGTCACAGCATCAAAAAAATGAGAAGAATGAGGTGAGTCAGGATGAAGTTACCCAAGGGATGATTCCCAAAGACCTTTCTAAAAGTGAAGTTCCCAAAGTGTTTCCACCTTCAGAGGAGACTTGGCAGCTGAGAGAGGGATGGTTAACAAATTTCCTCTCCAAGAGGAGGTGAATATTAAGCCAGTGAACAGACACACCATTGAGAAGGAATAAAAGAATCCAGGCACGCTTGACAAGGAAGTTTCATCACAAGAGACAAGTTCCCCAGAGGCAATTCAGTTAATCGAAATTGAATTGCTCCTGATATCCCCCAATCTGTGTTAAATTCCTTCTTGAAAGTGGTTATTTTATAGGTAACTATAACTTTTCCACTATGATTAAGTGATATTCCTTAGACATGAATAATGATGGTGAAATTATCTAAGAAGATAGTTCTCAAGAGATTATCAACCAAAAATATAACAAAATATCAGATCTAAAAATGCATCAAATACTTCAGAAACTCCAGGAAAAAAAGCAAATGGCTATATGGGGTATCTGATGGATAAATGAGAGGATTGTGTCTGCTTTACTCTATAAATAATGGAGACAAAACAAAAATGAAGAATAGATAAAATTGTTTCTAATTGATTTTTCCCTCAAGTGAATTGTTTCTTAATTCTAAAGCAAGTAGCATAACATAAGGATTAAGAGCAAGAATTTTGGCTTCAACAAGACCCAGGTACAGATCCAAGTCCTGTATGGCTGTGATCAAGTTACCTAACCTTCTGTGCCTGCCATCCCTAAAATCAGCATACTAATAAGCTTTACTATGTAAAGTTGGCTTGGGGTTTTTATGAGGCAATATATGTAAGTGCTCAATAAACATTTTCTATTTGCCATGTTTCCCGAGCTCAACACTGACCTCTGAAAACCATTACATTAAGAGTGGTTACCCATATGTTGGTGTTCTTATTCTGCTTATTAGTTCGGGTTGTTCCCTGGATTATTTTTGTTATCCTTAGTGGGTATGTCATGTGAACTCATGTAGGATGCCATGTAGTGTTTCTCTCACTCAGTGATTTGCCCCAGGCTTCTACTGTATGAGTAGTTTGAAAGTGTCTGCCACCAAGCACTCACTGCTCTCTCCCACCTCCATGGCTGCTGCTGCAGCAGCACTGCTCACCCTCCAAGAGGCACCAATTCCCCAGAGGCAGAGCCGTGAGGCTACAGGACATTCTGGTCGAAGTAGAGAAAAGAACCTCTTGCCATTTTGTGTCACCTGTTTCACCTGGGCATGCAAGCACAGATCATTGTTGCCCCCTGTCTCAAAGAATTATCTTGAAATAATTGAAAAAGCTCTCCAATTTCCATTTGCAGTCCCTCTGCTCTCACAAAGGACATAAGGCACAAGAAAAAGCTTTTTAATTTATTAAGATGTATAAAGATGTATACACAAAGTTGGTCATCAAAATATGTTTACGATAATGAAAAATCCAAAGCAATCGGAATTTCCACAAATAGGGGAATGTGGTACGACCAAATAATCATAAGATTTTAGTATATATACATATAACACACACACACACGTGTGTGTGTGTGTGTGTGTGTGTGTGTGTGTGTGTATGAGTGAATGTGTGTGTGAGAGAGAGAGAAAGGAGAGGAGAGGAGAGAGAAAGGGGAGTGGGGTTTGGAAGGATGCAATGAAAAGTGTTGAGTTCTTTTACCTTATTCTAAAACTACTTTACTAGACTCAGAATCTACATGACTAAAAAGAAAGTTTCTGTTCCTTTTAGTATTTTTTTCTCCTGCCTAAGTAGTGCCCTGCCGGTAACCAAGGAAAAGGCAGGACTGGAAGTTGCTGGTCCACACCTTCACTACCACCACACCACCAGGGGCAGTATCAAAGACAAAGGGCAGATGTACAGTGGAGGAGCTCCAAGTTCAGTGAACTTTTCCCAGCCTTGCCTACCCACCCTCCCCTCTGAGTGTTTGGTTTCACATAACTGGAAGAATGAACTCCAGAATCTTGTGATATTCTATCCCAGCTTCCAATCTGTTTAGCATCTAACCTTTCTTAAAGATATAAATATTTCCTGAACAACTTCACAGATAAAAAGCAAAAACACACATAGACTGACAACAATTTGAGAGTGGATTACAAAAAGAGTTCTTTGATTTGCTATTTAATTTTTGCATATTTCAAATAGATAGAACAAAAGGCATTACTTGAATTCACCATGGAAGTTTTCCACTACAGCTATTATGTAGCCATTAAAAGCAATAATGTAGAAAGATATGTGATGATATAGCAAATATATATCTTAAGGTGTGTATGTGTGTGTGTGCACGTGTGCGCATGCGTCTATGCATAGACAAGTATATAGAAAGATGGTCATTTGAGTGATAGTATTACTGCTGAATTTTTATTCATTATACTTTTCTGTGTCACTTAAACTTCTTTATAATGATCATGAACTCTTCATCAATTAAAAAATAAATGGTTATTTTTACCATTGGGGAAATAAATTTCTTTTAAATAAAATTTATTCATATGAATCTGAGTAGTTCAATTTCTCTACTTTGAAAAAGTATGAAATGTGCATTTGCCACTTTAGCTTTCACCGTGACAGAATGCTTAATTCCCCAGTCTGTGTTTCACAGGTTTTCTACACTAACCTCCAGAATGGGACAATAATTCTGGTTACGTTTTCCATTAATCCTTCCTCCAGGAGGAAAACTAACCTCTCTGGTTTTTGACATTATTAGGTACCTGCTAGTCTTGGGGTCACATTTCTTTGCTTGGCAGACTAAAGATATCAAATGTGTCGCACTGTTTTTTCCCCATTGTCTCTTGAATGTGTCAATATGTGTCAGAGCTCAGCAGGTCTTCATGCTCTCAGTTTCAGCTTCTCCACTTGCAATTTGGTGGGAAAGTCAGACTCATGGTAGAAAATGGGAGACAAGACCACATCCAGTTTAGCTGATTATCTATCTCTCGGAACATAATTTTAAATAATTACTCCACTGAAATACAAAAAGAACCCACTGAAACTGCTCTCTTGTCATAACACCACCCATCAGATTATAATTATTATAATGGCCTTTGCAATTTCTGATATCCATTGCTCATGGCTAGTCTTATGATCACTAATATAACCATCATTAGCTAAATGCTTCTAACTCTTTCCTATCAGGCCTGGTCCTTCAGGTATCTCATACTTAAGAAATCAGTCTCTGGTTATTCTACCCATGAAAATCCACTTCCTCCTTCCACTACCCTATGTGACACATGAGTTAATTTACCTCAAGCACATAGAGTAGTGTGCCTGGAAATCCTCAGTAACGTCAGTTCCTGTTGTGATTATTGTTGTTGTTGTTGTTGTTGTGTTTAAACCTGCATTTGTGTTACTGCTGCGGGTTTCCCCCAGTTTCTCAACACTTCCACCATTTTCTCTCTACATTAACAAAACCCCCAGACTGTGTTTCCTCTCATAGCCATGTGGTGACACCAGCGCTTCACAAACATTCATCTGAAAAGGCTGGTTGTTCATTTCAGGAGGCCTTTCAGCAGGGATTCCGATTGCGACCACATTTCTGCTTATAAAAGAACCAAGCCTAGACAGAAGGATTTTTCCACAGATTACAGAAAGGTTTCTTTTGGTGTTTGTTTACATGACAATTTACTTGGCACTCAATTTTGTGTAAAATACCCCTGTTTTAGCCTTCATGTTTCTCATTAATTATGTCAAGAAGATATAAATAGACCAAGGGACAACTTGAAAATAATAATGGTTACTTATTGAGCAACTACTAGGTGCAGGCACTGTCCTACATGAGACAAAGTCCCTGCCCTCTGGAGCTTACAGAGCAAGCTGAGGCCAACTACGAAGATGAAGCTAGAGGAAGAACAGTGGTACTGTGCAGATCATTTTGTATAGTCTAGGAGCTTATAAATGTCTGGACCAAAGGTAGCCCCCAAACAGGCAGCCAACATCGTGATGCGGGACCAGGTCTTCTGAAGGAAGCCAGCTGTCCTCAAGCTTGCATGACCGATTGCAGATATGGAAATTTTGCAAATGCAATGATGTGTTAATGTATGTGCATTTCACTTGGTCATCCATGCATCTATCCATTCACGTGGAGATGAATTAAAATCCTCGCTCTACCTTTTCCTTGCTTTATGACCTTGGCCAAGTCACTTATCGTCATCTTTAAAAGAAGGATAGTAATACTTTCTTTATAGAACTTAAGTGAGGATTACCTGAGATAATGTATGTAAAGCCTCAGCACTGGGCCAGACAAATCATGAGCATATGGTAATTGGTATTTATTATCTTCACTATTATAACAATTAAGTTAACATAAAACCATTGTTCGGCTCTGAACACTCTAGAGAAATTGGTCCGACAAAATCCTTGTCCTAAAGGAGCTTCTAATCCAATAAAGGAGCAAATCGTACACCAAGTAATAATCACACAAGACTGACTGAATTGTGGCCTGAAAGAGGAACTACAAGTCCTAAGAGAATCCAAGGCAGAAGTTTCTGTGAATGTAGGAAAAAATTAGCCTAGACCTTTGGATCTAAACATAGGTTGGGGATGAAGTGACAGAGATCAGGCCCATGGATACAAGATGGTACAGAGGGACACCAATCCCACTCCACAGGCTTCCATTTACTAGGTAAATCAGAACACAACCTGCAGCCTGCTAGAAAGGCCTATGAAATACCCTCAAGAAAGCCTTCTTCTTCAAGGCTTGTAGTAGCTGACAAACTAGGTCACAAAAGTAACTCTCTGAGGTCTAGCAGACTTCTTATGAAGAAAGGAACTGTGAGATCTGCTAGAGAACTTTCCAATGTACATGTAGAAAGACTAAGCACTAATCTCATGTCCTGGAGCCTCCCACATTTTATGGCCACCCTGAGGACACATTAAGCAGACCCATCTATACCACGGTTCTCTTATGCCTATATTATAGCCTAGAACTACACAAATCAATCTCTAGTGCAAGTACTTGCCTCCCAGAGGTATCAGTGAAGTCTTAAAATTGAGGGTGGTAGTGGCACCAAACAGGTCCTTGGTAGGATTTGGGGAAGATGCTCCAGGAAGAGAGAATAAAGTAGGACAGAGGCAGAGGGTGAAATGCATAGATCATGTCTAAATCTGGCAAATTAGCTTATTTTACTGGAGCAGAGGGCCTCCGTGCCAATGGCAAAAGCTCCAGTTTTCAAGGGCTCAGAGAATACTTACTTACATTGTACCAGGTTCTCAACTGAGGTCTGGAATGCATTATCTCATCAAACCCTCACACATTAGACATTGTTATCTCCATTGTTTCTTTAAGATAGGCTTAGTGAGCAGAGTGACTATCTAAGGTTACAGAGATAAAGCCTGTTAAAACTGGAATTCAACCCTGACCCCAAGTCCCATCTTAAGTCATTATGCAATTTTAGCTTCCATTGAGATATGATTGGAGAAGTACATTAGGGTCGGGTCAGAGAGGGCCTTGAACACCTAGCTAAGAGTATTGCATTCAGTGACACTAAAGTTCTGTAACGAGAACATTTTGGAGGCCTCCAAGTATGTAGTGGAGTCTCCTTAAGCCTGAGCAAACACAAGCATGCAGATGCAAGCCAATAAACGACCCAACTTGGAGGCTGGAAAAACTCTGATTTGAGATAAGGTAATATCTGCTAAGAGTGTGACTGAAAATATAGGGCACAGGGAAAGTCTTACCAAATGCTAGGTGTGCTTGCTCTGACATTCTTTGACAACACTTTAGGCTCCTGTTATGTTCAGGACCTCAAGGGACACTTGGCTTGTTTCTTTAGTTCCATATGTTTGCACCCAGTAAAAATGAGCGACCTAGGAGGCTACTGAGGGTATGAGAAAGAAGAGAGTGAGACTGACGAGATTTAGTGCCTCATAGGGCCTCTCCCTCTGCCCTGGCTTTGCTTGGGAGCACCATGGGCCCTTGGGCTCCTCCTTTCCAAGTTGGAGAAGGAGGAGGGGAAACACCAGGACTACTGGAGAAGCAGGCTGCTAGAGCACAAAAAACATCCAGCCGCCAGTCAGGTCACCTTGAATAAGTGGGAGATGGCTTTGGGCAAATCTCTGTGCCATTTATAAAATAGGATAGACCAGGTGATCCTCAAGAGCCTTCAGAGTTTTGTCTTGTTTTAATTTTTACTGTGTTAAAAATTCATTACATAAAATTTACCAACTTAACAATTTTTAAGTGTACAGCTCAGTAGCAGTAAATCTATTTACATTGTGCACAACAAATCTCTAGAACTCTTTTCATCTTGCAAAACTGAAACTCCGTACCCATTAAATAATAACTCCCCATGTCCACCTCTTGCCTCCTGGTAACCACCATTCTACTTTCTATTTCTATGAGTTTGACTACTTTAGATACATCTAAGTGGAATCATGCAATATTTTTCTTTTTGTGAATAGCTTCTTTTACTTAGCATAATGTCCTCAAGGTTCATCCATGTTGTAGCATATAACAGGATTTCCTTCCTTTTAAAGGGTGAGTAATATTCCATTGTATGTATATACCACATATTTTTTATCCAGTCACCAATTTTTGGACAGTTTAGGTTGCTTCCACCTCTTGGTTATTGTGAATAATGCTGCTATGAGCATGCATGTGCAAATATCTTTTCGAGACACTGCTTGACTCTCAGGTTTAAGATACAATCAGTTCAGTTGTATGCTTCATTACTGCTTTATTTAAAAACAAATAAACAAACAAACAAATCCGTAGCCTCTCAAACAAATGAACACTTCAGGTGCTGCAAAGTGACATTTATTTGGGGGAAGTTTGTCAAAGCTAAGGTTTTGGCACTCAAAAAACTCCTAAAGCTGAACCACCAGAAGGTGCTGAAGTTTGTCAAAGCTAAGGTTTTGGCACTCAAAAAACTCCTAAAGCTGAACCACCAGAAGGTGCAAGGCCTAAGTTTGGGCCTTGCAGAGAGTCCTGGATTCTGTAGAGTAATTATGAACTTCAGTCACAACATTATCTAGAAATTTCTTTCAGCAGAGATAATGGGTGTGTATAACTACATATCATTTGCTGAGAGAGCCATGAATTGACTTGTTGGAAAATATGGGAGACTACATGCCAGGTGTGCAGAAAAACATCCTTCATATTCAGTTATATATATTGTATCCCCAGGGAAAAACATTTAGAATCCATAGATTTTCCTTTGGAAGAAAGGGTTGCTTTATTCTCCTGAGGAGCATGATTGAATGGTCTGGCTGAGAATCAGGTTCACAGATGTGTTCCTAAATATTGGAACCTGCCTTCCTAGTGTGATGACTCAGTGAGGTGGTGGGTGTTTGTTAGATGATTAATTTTTTAGTATAGGTGTGCCTGCTGGTTGGGGTGCAGAAATAACTGAAATCACTAATCATAGAATCCTCCTTAGAGAAAACTATATTGAAACTCTGGCTGATCCTTTGAAACTTTCTCTCTGGGTTCATTTCCACAATGAGAATTTCTATCTCAGAGTGGTGTGGGAAGAACCAAGCCATTCTTCTTAATAACGGTCACCAAGCCCTTGTCTGGGAGTGTGGATATGAAGGACACAGTCTTTACCCTCGAAGTCATAATCCAGTGGGGGAGGCAGAAAAGAGGTAGTATATGTGATAATAGAAGTAGGAACTAACCATGAGAGCCCAGAGAGGGGAACTAACTCAGGCAGAGTGTGAGTTAAAGCCTTACACAGATGATATTTGACCTAGGCATAAGGAAGATAAGGAGGAGTTTCATAGTTTGAAAAGCACAGTGAAGGGAAGTCTAAGCTGGGGGAACAGCATGCGTGCCATGATACCTTGCTGTTTGGAAATGTGTAAGAATGGCACTGTGGCTGAATAATAGAGGGCATATGAGGTTAGCCTTGTGAAGTACTCTTAGAGAAGTGCGAGTACTCTAGAATGGGGCCACAGTACCGACAGGGACCCCTTCCAGGAGCCCTGGGCAAAGCTAGTACCATTCTTGGCCTCCTTCAGTGCCCACAGTGTCTGACCAGAGAAGCCACAGCTTTCACTATTGGTCTGAGTGCCCAGAATCAAGGATGAAGAATAGGTACTTCTTCGTGGGTGACACAGGAGCCACTTTCATGGCAACTTGGAATGGGGAGATGTTCAATCACCGAAGAGAGGACCTTGACAGCTTTGAGCTGATGTTTCCTCTGAAGAGGCTGAGATGAGTGTGAAGAATGCCCACTTCTCAGCTCCTTCTAGTAGCTAAGCCCCTCCAGCTACTGACTTGAAGCTCATCAGCACCCCTGGGATGCAGAAACAGCATCCACTGGCTCCAACCAGGTTCCTGGGTGTCCTGATAGTGTGCCAGTGAGGGGAAGTAACTAATACTTTGAGATATTAGCAAACAAACATACAGCAAGATGACTAGAGGCAGAGAGGAGCCTTTTGTCTTCTCTCAGAAGGAATAGCTTGGTGGTGACATGTCATTGTCCAATGCAGGCTTTCTGTGGTTTTGGAGACAATGATTTTTATTGTCCCAACCAAAGCTCTTCTGTCTGTGACACATACTATACCAGATAGGACACTAGGAAAACAGACAAAAATGTAGATGGTATTAGGCAAACCTTGATTCTCTCTGAGATTCTCTTCTAAATATTTTTAGAATGAAACAGATTCTCATTCATTAGAAGAGCCTCTAATGAATGGGTCATCCTGTCTCTCTAGACATAGTTCTCTTTGGGAGCTCTGAGTGTCTCTCTAGCTTTAATAAAAGTGTAGATAATTTTTTAAAATAATAATTAATAATTAAATGAAAGAGGGAGAGCTGGAAAGAACTAGAGATCTCTCAGAGTGTGGGGTGGTGATGCCCAAGATATGAGTGTGGAGACACTTTTTTTTAACATTGTAGCTATTTTCTTTTTAATTACATTGCTTTAAAAATGCCAACAGGAGTCTACACATGGAAAAGTCCTCCTCTCATCTTTTATCCCTGTACTTCCTTCTCCCCAAAAGGTAACCATTGTTATCAATTTGCAGAGTTTCCTTCCAGACCTTGTTCTATGCAGGTACAATGTCAGCATGTGGATATGGACCTGCACACAGGACCAGAACTGGGATAGACGTAGGGATAGAGACACCATCTGATGTTCTTGTTCATCAGAAACAGGGAACCTGAAGAGTTCAGCTCTTGGGAATAGAGAGTGAGGAGTAAAAGTTTTCTGTTTTTTGCCAGCAAAGCAAAGTTACACTGGAGCCTCCCTTGAGAAGAAACAAGCCAATGTGTGTGTGGTAGCAGGGAGATGAAGAAAGCCAGTCCTACGGGGATGCTGAGCTTTCTAAGACTAATAAAATAGATGGGATTAGGGGTGCCCACCACGATAGAGGGTCTGAGCCCTCTGTGTCCCTGATTGCTGCGGGATTTTATGCAGCAATATGCACTAAAGCGTTGAGAGTGGCTTCAGGGTCTAATAGCATGTGTCAGTGGAGCAAACCAAAGGGGGCAATTAACAATATCAAATATTGGTGAGAATGTGGAGCAACTGGAACTCCTAGATATTGATGGTAGGAATGAAAATGACAGTCATTTTGGAAAAAAAGTGTGAGAGTGTCTTAGAAAGTTAAATATACAGTTACTATGTGACTATTCATAGATGATGATCCAAGAGAAATGACAACATACGTCCAAAGGTTATATACAAATGTTCCTAGCAGCTTTATTCATAACTGCTCCTCCCCCTAAAAAATCTAGGAACAATCCAAATATATCCATCAACTGGTGAATGGATAAACAAATTTTGGCATATCTATACAATGAAATACTTCCCAGCAATTAAAAAGAATGAACTACTGATGCATACATCAACATGAATGAACCTCAAAAGCATTATTCGAAGTGAAAGTTGCCAGACACAAAATACTATATATTGTATGATTCCATTAATATGAAGTATATTGCAAAAAGCAAAACTATAGTGCTAGAAAGCAGATTAATGGTTAGCTGAGGTTAGGTGAAGGGGATTGACAACAAAGGGGCATGAGAGAATTATTAAGGGTAACAGAAATGCTTTATACCAAGGGTTCCCCAAACCCCAGGCCATGGACTGGTAGCTGTTCGTGGCCTGTTAGGAACTGGACCGCACAGTAGGAGGTATCTGGTGGAGGTATGTGGTGGGCAAGTGAGTGAAGTTTCATCTGTATTTGCAGCTGCTCCCCAGCACTAGCATCACTGCCTCAGCTCCACCTTAGATCATCAACCATTAGATTCTCATAGGAGCACTGGTCCCTGGTGCCAAAAAAGTTGAGGACTGCTGCTCTATATGATCATTGTGGTGGTGGTAGCACATGAATGTATACATTTGTCATGACACATCAAATTAAACACTTAAAGTTGATAAATTTTGCCTTAACTAAAACTTAATTTAAAATAATACTTTAATATTAAAGCTGACAATTGTCTTTTTTAATTAAAGCAAAAAAAGTGAGAAGAAAATTGGTATTAGGACTGAGGAATGGGATATAATTAAAATATAACAGAGTTTTTAGAAAATCATGAGGGAACAACTTTAAATACACCTTAAAACTTAGATGAAATAGATAATGTTTTTTCAAAATTATAACTTAATAAATTGAATCAATAGAAAAGTTCTTAACTGGAAGTTCATAACCCAGTTGTTCCCAAATCTGTCAAAGTGAGTGAGGAGTTTGAGGGATAACAGTTCTTAAGACCACCCTCATGTCTGACACCAAATGAAGTTTGGGGTCCTCAAGACCACACTTAGATTTGATCATTCATTGGAGGAACTCGTAGAACTCACTGAAAGCTATTATGCTTGTGGTTATAGTTTATTATAAGGAAAAGATACAGATTAAAATTAGCCAAGGGAAGAAGTGCATAGGGCAGAGTCCAATAATGTCCCAAACAAAGACCTTCCAGTTTTTCTCTAACTGTGGAATCATGAATGTGTTACTTTTTCAGGAGCCAAGTGTGACAGGACACAGAGTATGGCAACCATAGTAGCTCAACTGGGCTTTGGTTTCCAGAGTCTTTTTCGGGACTCAATCAAGCAAACCTCGTTGGTTGCCTATATGGATAATCCCAGTCTCCCCACCCTAAATCACATTGTTGATGTGGTTCAAAGTTCCCATCCTAAATCACATTTTTACTGTCTGGCTATACCAGTATCATATTAAGTTTAATTACAATGACTTTATAGTATATTTTGATATTTGGTAAGGCAAATTTCACCTCCTTGTTCTTTTATGTAATTTTTATAACTACTCTCAGATATTTGTATTTCCTTATAAAACTTGAATTCTATATTAGTCAAATTACATTTAGTTACAAGTGCACACTGTTTATACCCCATGAGTTGATTTTAATTGCTGTATAAAGATCTTCTCAAAGATTACATTATGTTTTGGCACTAAGATGAACAAGCTATTGTAAATGCAGAAATTCATGGAAACAGCAGTGGAACATAAATTTGATATTAGTAAAGGAAATTTTATCATCAGAGGAATGATTTCATTTCCTTTTTTTCTTGCAAAGCAACAACTGAGCTTTATAGAATGAAGAGAGAAAGGTATTCCCCCACCCCCACCTCGTCTATTATGTTTTGCTAAGATATATGCAAAGGAATTGTAATGCAATGAAAAATTTGTCAATCTCTTGAAATAGATAAAAGAAATTCCAAAGCAATGAGAGGTTGGTGTCATTAATTCATATGTTTTAAAGGACTATCATTAAGATGTCAAACAACTATTTACCCAAACTTTCTGCTGACTTTGAACAGAAAACAATAGTGGAATACTCTTTAAGAAATGTTGTATCACCAGTGTTCATAACACCAACTAACATTATGTGACAAAATCCAGACAACAGTGATTCAATCCAAAAAAGATACAGGAGTTGCGACTTTGGATGTGAAGATGTCTTAGGAACACCTTAACACATTTATTTCACTTTCTTTTTTCTTTTAAGTGTGTACACAGTCATGTATGAAATAGAAACTAACTCAGACTTCGACCGTTCAGAATGCATCAGTACTTTGGCCTCAGTGGCCAATCAGAGTGAGCCTTTGGGCTTTGTTCACTTGTTGGTCTAACTGTCCTCCTCCCCTTGCTGGATCTGAGAAGCCATACGATGACCAAGAGGAACCAGCCTTAACATGAAGACAACACATGGATAACCAAAGCAGAGAGGCAAAAGAACCAGGATCATTGATGACATATTGAACTGCATGATCACCTCAAGGCAGTTTGAGTTAAGTTTTCTGCTACTTGCCAAGCCAAAGCTTTTTAATTGAATGAAGGCCCAGTAAATGTTAATGAATAGAAGAAATGATAGGAGTGTGGACGTTAGAGTAAGCCCTACTTCCCCAACCTGGAACCAGAATGATCTTACCATCCAGCCCCTAGTCAGTCATTGATTCGCCTGGTGAACCATTGGTTGTGTCTATTGAGAACTCCAGAAATGACACCCTAAAGGTTTTGCTGTGAGGCACCTCGAGAAGCAGAGCACCTTTATATACTTTTTAAAAGCAGGACAAAGGGAATTCTGGGATATCAGCAAATAGAAAGTTATTTGCAGCTGATCAGTGCACATCTATTTTTGTGGTTCATACACATTTTTAGATATTTTTTATTTTCACCTTTAACTTACATTTTTAGATCTTGATTTGACTTTCAACTCAACTCATCCACAGAATGGGAATCTAAGCCTGCGGCAATGAAGTCAAGCACTATTTTTACTGTATTTTCACTTTGATGTTAGCTGCTTCCCAAAATGTTCCCACTGAGCCCATACTATAGGACCATCAGCTTAAAAAATCATGTTATGCTGCTGGCATGGATCACTGCTGAATGAATAAATGAAGCTAGCTGAATCTAACAGTGGCTGTAATGTTGAAAAAATCCCAAGTCCCATATATACCTCCTGCTAGCAATGTTTCAGCTTGTCCTAAGGGGTTTGTGAAGGAGAGGAGTTTCTCAGACCCTGGGAACGTATCTAAGTTATCTAAGTTGTCATTGAGCTCCCAGTCGACCTTAATTTCACCTCCCTTAAATTCAAAATCTAGGTTATTCTATGGTCTTTACAACACTAGAATTACTTTTCTCTTTAAAATTTGGCAGATTGGTGGCTTTCTTTTTAATTCTCAAGCTTCGTAAGTAAGTTTTCCTGTGCCTACTTGCCCATAACATATTCTTCTGGTCTGATGACTGCTTTTTAATAAGTTCAGCCTGTGCCTTCTCAGACAAATTGGGAGTATGAGGAGTGTGTTAATTAGCTATCAAATATAGCCTGGCTTTTGAAGTCCAGAACTTTGGCATGTTACAGAAGTATAAATACAACCATAGCTTTTTGCTTTTGGTAATTATATCACAACTGAAATCTCAGGGAGCCTCCCACTCCAGGATTCTGCTACCCTTGACCCTGAATGGTTCTGTCATTAACAGTCAGTCTCTGGGGAACCATACCCAAAGGAAATGACTTCCTGTTTTGTTCTAAGTGGCCATTCTTCCCTGCAACCTTCCCCACTGATTGCGAAACATCCTATTTCATGATGGAGAGAATGAGCCTTCAACTCTTCCCTTTCACGGGATAAAGAGAAATTAGACAGGAATGAGAAAGGCGCTGGGGGAGGGGGAGGTGGTAAATTGCCTTTTTATGATCATATTGCACCAATTATACCAAATACATTGGGGCCTTCAAATCAAGTACCTAGTCCTTCGGGAAGCCTGCATCATCACTCAAGCTTATTCCTCTTACCCCCAATCTAGAAACACCCTCTCCTTCACACTTGCCAAGTTTGTCTCAACGCTGGCCTTGGGCGAGGCTTTGGAGTCCCAAAGGTGAAGCAAAAAATCTCACAGTCTTGTTAGGAGAGACCTCTTGAAGAGACTCTATAGGTCCATAAGTTTACAAGGAACCTGAAGTCTGAGTGGGAGGTCAGGGAGGCAAATCGGGTAAGTTTTTGGATTTGAATACCAGTAGGTGGTTCTCAGGTGAAGTGGGGGCCGGGCATCGCAAGCAGACTGCCACCTCTGACAGTGGACGGTGTCAGCCTTGAGCTGCGACTTCATTGCACTCTGCCCTGCGACTGACCGAACTGTTGTCGCAGTGATATTTTGTGTTGTGAATCAGTTCTATTTCTGAAAAGGTGTTTTCCCAATTGCCTACTTTTATAAAACAGTGTGGACACTTAATATATGAGGAGTAAAAGAATGAGTGAATGAATGAATGATAGGGGCCAAATTAAACCATGTTTCTCAGACTCTGGGAGCAGTCGGGCAACGTCCCTGGAGCCGGTGTGCCAAGCCGCCACTCGCAACCCTCTGCCCAATGGCTAGCATTTTGGGATGAAACTATGAGATAGGATCCGAGGCTGGCAATTCTGAAGCTGTTCCTAAAGTTTGAAGGGACGGACACGCATCAGAATGTGTTGGTCCCACAGATTCCTCCTCCCTATGCCCTCCCTCAATTAAAAAAATAAAAAAGTCATTAAAAAAACTGCTCAAAAACTCGCTGAGGACTGAAAGGTGACCAGGAGTGCTAGGCTACAGGACAGGTGTTTCCAGATCCGATTAGGGCAACAGTCCAGAGCTTCCATTTTCTCCAGAAAACGCCCCTAACTAATCAGGAGTCTAGGGTCACCACTCGCGAAGGACTGAACGAAGGTAGAGTTGTGAGAACAAAGGACCGCAAGCGAACAGCCCGTAGGGCGGCGGAGACTCAACACCATGCTCGTGAGCAGGAGAAGAGCTAAACAAGTGACATGGTCACGGAGCCGGAGCTCCTCCCACAGGGGGCGGGGCGGAGGTCACGTGGAGGCGACGCGGCGCGGCGCGGCGGTGGCGCAGGCGCAAAGCTGCGCAGGCGCGGGGTCCACCTCGGACCCAGGAGGTGGGTGAGGCTTTGGTCTTCCTCCCCCTAGCGTCCGGCAAAGGAGAAGGCGGGCTGGAGGGAGGCGCTGGCAGGATCTGCTGCACGCAGGGCTTTGCGAAGCACATGACCTCCGCGAAGGCGGGTTCAGCCTCGGCACAGGTGAGGAAATTGAGGCAGAGCTTGGTCGGCGGTGTGCGAATTGAGTAGCTACTGGGTTTATTAGGTCTGCTCCTTGGACGTGTCCAGAGCAAGCGAAAAGCTCCTTGCTGCACCTGCGGGGTCCGAGGCGACCCCTACCTTGCCCAGAGGACGACCCCTCCCTACCCCCCGCCCCGCGCAGTTCTTGCCGCACAGCGCCGCCGTCAGTGGAAAAGCCCTGCGTTTGGGGTCAGAGACCCCGGGCGGGAACTGGCGCGGATCCGACTTGTGAAGATCCCCTGTCTTCCCCGCCCCCATGCTTTGAGACTGATGGCACCGATCTGCCTGAATTGTTGGGACAAAGGACAGAAAAGAATTCTGCCCTGGAGCGTCCATCCTCCAGGAGCCGAGCCCGGGGTGGGCCAGGGGCAGCCGTGGGTGGCGGGTGGAATAGCTGCAGGTGAGCGGCTAGAGGCTGAGAGACCTTACATTCTCGGCTATGTTCTTGCATAAGGTCATGGTTTTATGGGGCCATGTATTCTAGCTTTTTCAGAATCTCATAGGCACCTGTTTGCCTCCCTTCCCTGAAGGTTACAAACTCCTGACAAAATAGAAAGAGCCCAAGTGTCCATTTTAAAACACAGAGCTGAAGTCTGGGAATGAAAAGATGAGCAAGACACTGATCCTCGAGTTTGTTGCAGGGACTCGGAGGTGAAGGAGATGGAAAAGATGGTTAAGGCCCAGCCTGGTGAGGGCTGTGGGGAGACAGCACACCCGGAGAAGCCAGAAGCCAGAGTGGGGTTCAGGCCCAGCTGACTCTGAGCCTCTTTTTCTTGCCACACCTTGCTCTGTCCACAACCCAATTACCTAGACTTCAATTTAATTTGTTTTAAATTTTAATGTATTTTCCTTTGAGCTTGGCAGATTAATTAAGAAAGAGAATACCTAGGATTTATTTTAAAAAGCGTTATTGGGTAGTCTGTTCTGGCCCAATCCTGGAAACTAAGAATTGGGATTCAAAATGTGAACCCCAACTCCTTGGAACATACCCAGTTATCAGAAACCCTCCATTTTGTGTACAGACAACATTTTAGGGGCAATTGTTGACTAATCTAGAAATGAGTAAGAATTATACTTCACATTTATGTCACTCTTTGTAAGGTAATTTGGGAATTATACCTTTTACTGATGCAAACAATAACAACAACAAACAATGCTTTGTCCAGGTTCTCACTGCATGTAGAATTTGAGTGAGGTTGTAGTTATTGGACCAGCCCTTCCCATATCGCTTTCTTTGTAAGGCATGCCATTTAATTGAGACTTTATGCATTATTCTTGAGGGGTACAGAAGACATTTCTGATAATTGTGTTATCAACTTGTATCATTTAAATGGCGCTTGGAAAGTTTGGTGAGGACTGGAATTCTGGGGTTTAAAGCCTCATGCTTTGTTGGTATCCCAGAAGTAAGCCAGCTCCCCTGCCAACTGGGTACTTGCCTATTTGTGAAATGTTGAGCAGAGACTCCAGGTCTTCTTCTGCTTAGGTTTGTGTGGCAAGAATTGGCTGGTGGCACTGTTTGGGAACTAGCCTCACTTTGGAGTCCAGTGGCCTCTGACAAAGGGAGATTACAACTGGACAATACCCTTTGCCTTCTTTGGTATTGCTAGTGTAGAAGGCTGTGTTGGCAGGCTGCAGAAGGGGCAACAGAGAGTATGTGTTGTGGAGTGGTCAGTTGGGCCATAGGCGCCTAAGATAAGCCAGAGTTCCCTCCAGACCTAGAATTTCCACCCAGGAGGCAGGCCTGCAGTGACACAGCTGGGGTGACACAGCTGGAGAAGTTGTTTAGTGTTTTGTGTTTGTTTTTCTTCTAATGTTCTGCCATCATAGGTGGGTAAGTGAATCTGAGCCCTGCAAAGAAGAGAAAGATAATGTGGCTTTACAAGTCTGAAGTGCTTCACAAAAATTCTTTCTGACAACCCTTCAAAGTGCTCTCGTTTTTAAGGACTCACTGAGGTTCAGAGGGATGAGGTGACCTCTCAGAGTTAATGAGTGAGAAGAGAGGATTTTTGTCCTGAAGCTCAGTGTCTTTTGTGGTATCACCCTTACCTTCCCATCCACGCCCATATAACTTGATAGGGCAGGTGTTTTGAGCCCAGCTAGGAGGCTGTGCAAGCGAGGGGCAGCATGGCCATATTTTGGGGTGGTCTCTGTAGCTTCAGGATCACTAATCAGAAGAAAAGGACCTCTCCTAGCCCCTATATTCTTCTGCAGTCTCTCAAAGTTTCCCAGTAGCTGATTATATCCTCTTGTTGTGCTTTCAGCATCTGTTCAGAACTTTCTGAATCTGAGAGAAGGGCTGGACCAGAGCTGGTCAGCTCATTTCAAGTGGCTAGTTGTATGGTAGTTAATGACAACGGTGAATAGGAACACATTCCTTAGTGTTAATGGGGCCCTGGGTGCCCTTGTCACCAGGCTGCTTAACTGACATTTTCAAGCCTGTCTCATTATCATTTAAATTGACAGGATTTATTGTGGGGTGGAGAGGTATATAGTGGCTTCTCAGCTGAGAATGGACAATGTGACCCTTAAGAAAACATTTGGCTTTGAATTATAAGCTGCTTGCAAATCACTGTGCTTGGAAAATGCTGGTGTTCTCTCTAGCCACCAGATTCCCAGGACCTGTTCAGGAGCAGGTTTGCTTTCAGCCTTCTTCAGGCCAGCAAGCGGACTTCAGGACCTGTAGATGCCCCCTTCCTGGTACCCTCACACACACACACGCGCATACACGTGCGCGCGCATGCATACACACACACACACACACACACACACACACACACACACACACACACTGTTTCAGCCTTTGCAAGAGTGTCCAATGCAGGATAAATAGTCATGGACTAGGAGTTGGGAGACCAAGATCTGAGTCCCAGCAAAATTATTGACCAACCTTTGCCATGTAACCTTGGACTACTAGCTAGCCCCTTCTCTGAGCCTTATTTTCCTCATTTACTCAGTGAAGGAGGGGCTGAACTAGAGCTCTGAGGGGTGGAGAGGGAATTAGAGGAGAGCAAAGAAAGGAGATGAAGCATCCTTTCTAGCCTTGTTCATTGAATACCAGAGGCAAGGCTCCCTCAGCACTCCTTTCTTCCTCCTGCTCTGGCTCTGCCTCAAGCCACCTCATTCTGAGGAGGGAGGATTTCCAGGGTGGGACTGGACTGGGCAGGTATACTCTCAATGTCTAGAGTATGATTCTGTCTTTACTTGTTTCAGGCATGAATTAATCTACCCTGTGATGGTACTTTGTTTTAAGACTTTATCAGCTCCTGCCCAGAAGCAGTTCCTTGAGCAGGCAGGAGTTAGGCCTGGGTAAGCAGGGAGTGTGATTGCACACCTAGGAGGAGAGCAGTAGTGGCTGGTGTGTCCATGGCTTTCTGGACATCAGAACCCTGGAGTTGTAATCATGCTTTAGAGCAGCAGTCCCCAACCTTTTTGGCACCAGGAACCAGTGATCTGAGGTGGAGCTGAGGTGGTGATGCTAGCACTGGGGAATGGCTACAAATGAAGATAAAGCTTCACTTGCTCACCTGCCGCTCACCTCCTGTCGTGTGGCCTGGTGACAGGCCACAGACCAGTACCAGTTCGTGGCCCAGGGGTTAGGGACCCCTGCTTTAGAGTCTTTGGATGTCCTGAGACAACCTCATAGATTTTCTAGTTCCTTTTGTGTGTACAGATGAGAGACCCAGGGCCAGAGTGCCTTCATAACTTATGTCAGATTCCCTGTCAGTGAGCGATAGAGCTAGGACCCAACTTAAGGTCACCTAAACCTAAGGCTTTAAGGTCATGACAACACTGTCTAAAATTACCTTTCGTACTGAGCTGAAGTTGGGTCGTTATAGATTAGTTTCAACTTTGTCTCACTGGAGTTTAAAGAGTAAAATTCAGATTATTCTATTAGACATATAATGCTAGCTAATTACCAGGATTTGTGTTAAGTGCTAGAGATACAAGAGTGATTGCTCCACCATATTGTGTAAACAGACATGAAAATAACTCAGATACACTAAGTCCATTTGCTTATGCAGTATGCAAAGGTATATGTGTGTTTGCACATGCATGCATGCCATACAATCAGAGGTGAGGGAGCCATCAGTTGTCAGGGCTTTCTGGAAAGGCTTTAGAGAGAGTGTGGCTTGTTCTGGGCTTTTACCTAATTGGCTTGGGGGGAGGGCATTCTGAGTAAAGGAAACAACAGGAATGATAGTGCAGAGCCTAACAAAGCATGTTCTAGTCTTTGCACATTGAGTGGTCTGGCAAGGCCACTGAAGTGGCAGGGATGAGGCTGAATGGTGGGCTGAAGCTAAGCTGCGAAGGTCCCTCATCGACAGGCTGAGGAGTTGATTGTGAGTGAGAGTCCAAAAGCAAGGGAAGGAAGTGATCAGGTCGGGTGTGTTCCTCTGACTACAGCTTGGAGAACAAGCTGTGGACGGCCTTACTAGACTACAGCATGGAGAACAAGCGGTAGAGGGCCTTACTAGAGCCAAGCCAAGTTCAGTTCTGTGGTTACTGAAATAGGCCAGGTGCAGAGTAATAGGAGCCTGTGTATGGACAGCAGTGAGGTTAAGAAGAGGATGGGTAACAAACACGTTTTCCTGACTGGTTAGATGTGGTCAACAAGGGAAAAAGAATAGTAAAGTGCGAATCTTCATTTTTCGCTTGAGCAGTTGGCTAGATGCTGTGTCATTCACTAAGCTAGGGAACTTTGAAAGAGAAACTAACTTTAGTGGAGATCACTTTTGGACATGGTACAACAGAGATAACCTGCAGAACCCCCAAGTGGAAACTGAGGAATAGCAATAGGAACCTAGAAGTCAATACCAAGGTGGTGGGTGAAATGTTGAAAGTAGGTGAGGTCGCCCAGGAAGGGAGTGTGGGTTGAGAGGAGCCACATGGCAGAAAAAGAAGGGAAGGCGAAAGGGGGTACAGAAGAGACAACAGGTGAGGGGACTCAGTGGCACCAGCTGACTTCCTGGGTGTGGGTGAAGAATAGGGCAAGGGAGCAGCTGCACAAGCAGCCATGGAGAAAGGGACATTTTCCTTTGATTTCAGTTAGTGTGACACATGGGCTTTGTTAAGGGCTTCGCTTCATTAGTCTGCACTGGATAGCAGAGAGGGCGTCTGTTGGCACTTGATAAATGTTATAATCTGCATGACTGCAGATGACTCAAACTTTGCTCAACTTTTTGAAGGGCTACAGGGTATTGGCAGCTTTCCTCTTTGATATTTTCTGAAAATTGACTATTGGCAGCTAAAGGAGTCCCAGGGTTTCTGGATGCCAGGTCCTACTGGTGGAGGGAATGAGCTTAGGGCCATAGGCGGGACTCTAGAGCTCCGCCTCCAACCTGCCCGTGCTGCCTGATTCCTGGCTGCTCACAGCTGGGTCAGCCTCTGTCTGCAGAAGCTGGAGTGTGGATGCTGTGGATGGTGAGTGCCTTGTTCTCAGGTTTGAACTGGCCAAGGTTGGAGATAAGGGACTGTGTGTGGGGGTGGGAAGGCCTTGTGAAGCTCTGAGCTGCAGGTAAGAAATGGGAGAGGAGAGAGTAGAGTTAAGGTAAGGAATCAAGAATGTGCAAACTCCAAACTAAGCTGTCTGAGTGACGGGACATCATTGGGTGCTTTAGGAACTTTAGCAGTCACCTTAGCCAACCCCTTCATGTGGAGTTGAGGAAAATGAAGTGAGTGTCTGGGACAGTGGTGGTAAAATCAACCCACTTGGCCTAGGGAGCCCAGCTGGGTCTTCTCCACCCAGCACCATGCTCTCCTCAGACAAGAGCTGCCACTCTGAGCTTCCACAGCTGTTGTTGGTTTGTGGTCTTATCACGCTTCACCTTCTTGTGTGGGAGAGGACCGATCAGATAAGTCCCACAATGAGGAACTGAATACTGTAGCTGACTCAGGTGGGGGCTGGCTCTTGTGTAAACAACATTGCTATTATCTTTCAGAGAAACTGACTCTTTCCTTAAGGGAAAGGGCTAGAAAGGCAAGGAAAGAGAAGGGACATCTGTCATATGGTAAATTTCCTTTAGAGTGAACATGGTTTGACTGTATTTGATGACTAAAAAATAAGTTGATCTTTTAAAATTCTCTTTAAGACAAAAAGAATCATACCTCTTGACCTCCAGAAACCCAAAAATGAACGTGTGGGGAGGCAAGGTATGATAGTGGGAAGACTGCAAGCTTTGGAATCCTAGTGATCTGGGTCCAGGTTGTAGTACTGCTGCCTGCTGACTCTGTGGCACTGAAATTCAGTGTTGTCAGCTGTAAAATGGAATAATCTCTGCATTGTAAGACTGTTGAGTGACTGAAATTAGGCCATGCGTGTCAAATGACACTAAGTAAATACTGGTTTACTGGCCTCCCTATCTCACTGGTTAGTAGCCTTAGAGACCCATGTGAAGGTACATTGTTCCATTCAGATGTTTTGTGTTGTTGTACATTCAGATGTTTTGTGGGCGGGAATAGCTGTGATTCAGGATTCAGTCAGCTCTCACTGTGCAGCAAGTTGCAGGGGTACATACTCCAAGACATGCCAGGATGCAAATTGCTTTGTAGCTCACGGGGGCTTCGGTAAGGGGCTGTACCTACATACTTTCCATGTGTTTCCAAAGTCAATTTTCACTGTTTCCCACTGGCAGCTGCTAGAGGACCTCTGGGAGCATATGTTCAGGAAGGGCCTGATTCTCACCTCTGGTGCTAATAAGGCTCTCACATCTTAGTGCTGCGAGGTCTGAGGATGAGGGCCACGCTCCCCAAAGGCGTGATTCTCTGCTCACGCTTTCTGGATCATAGTCAGAGGTAGCGGTGGGATGGTAAACATTGCTCCTGGTGGTTTTAGACCCCATTTTGCACTCCAGATCTTGAACTTGAGCTAGAGTTGGGGGGTTTTGTGTCGTGGAAGTTTGCATTCTCAGAGTGCCGTCAGTACTGACATCCACCCCAGCTAGCCTGCTGCTTCCGAGGTTTATTCAGTCCAGGCCTGACCTAGCTCTTTCATCCTGCCCCCAGGGCCCTACCTAAGCTCTAAAGCCACTTCCTTCTGGGTATTTCTGTAGCTGCCCAGAGCAGACGGAATTAGCACTCATCCGTGTACTGTCATAGCCCCATGTTTATATATTGGCCAAGCTGCCTCACCTTTCCACCTGAATTTCTGGTATCTATGTACTAGGCCTATATCTCTTTGAGGATTATGTATCATTTTGTTTTATGTCCACCTAACTTGCTGTTTATTGGACAGATCAGTGCTGAATAAATGTTTGGAAATAAATGCTGAGTCTAGTTGAGTCTGATTCCCTTATACTCTTGAGAAAACAAGGTAAATGGCTGTTGATGGAGCCTGTTTCCCTCTAAGAATAGCAGTAGTGTGTCGGAATGATGTGGAGCTGACTATAAGGGTCGCTGGACTTCTTGAAGTCCACAGGTGTGTTCTAGGAGCTGAAGCAATTCCTTTTGTAAGATAAATGTAAACCTGCCCTCTGACTGATGATGCAGAAATGTTATCAGATCTATGAACAGAGGTCATGCCTTTTGCTCCTGAATCATACACACATGTCAGAAGTCCTTGAAGGTATAGAAATTGTTCCAAGCTCTGGGGAATCTCTTGTTTACAGCAGGTAGGTGAGACTTGTGGTTTTCCACCTAATGGTTCTGTGAACTATAATCCAGTAATGTGTAACTTTGCCACGTAAAAGAATTGGAAGCTAGCCTGTGGAAGGTTCCTTCCTGCTTGGCCCAAGAACTTTGGTCCTCCATCATCTTCATCATTTAATTCTATTGAATTCATTTTAGCACACATTTGTGGAAAGCCCACTGTATACCAACCAGGCATTGTGCTAGGCATGGGAGAGTCAGAGATAAACTAAGGAACAGAGTCAAAGAAGAGAAAACTGCTAGATGGGTTCAAATCTTGTATTAGAGAGATTGTGAGTACAATTTGGGCACAGTACCAAGGTGGGGGTAAGTGAGCCCCTCGTGGGGTGAGAGTGGGGATAGGCAAAAAATCCAAGACTTCTTGAAGAGGTGTCTGGGTCTTGAAGAATAGATGGGGTACGAGATTCCAGGCAGAGATGCAGATATGTGTTCCAGTCTTCAACTCTCACTGTCACCATCTGCCCTTCCACAGTGAGCTGAAGGAACAGAAGTGCTGCCTTGAGGAGGGACTAGCTCTCCAAGGTCAGCTGCCCTTATGGCCAGCTAAGTGCAAAATCCTGAATTCTTTGCTGCAAGACAATGCTTCTCAGACTTTATTGTGCACATCAGTTGCTCACCTGATCTGATTAAAATGCAGGTTATGTTCCTTAGTTCCAAGGTAAGGCTTGAGATTCTGGGTTTCTACATGATGCCAATCTGCCAGTCCACAAGACCATGTTTTGAGTGGTGAGCTTAAAAGGAACCCCTCCCTCAGCTTGAGTCCCTCATATCAGATACCATAGCAGCATCCCCTTCCCCAACACATATACCACCTCCCATTCTTTTTCCTTTTCCCTAATACATAGATGTCAAATTCGTCTTTCTTGAATGCTGTTTTAATTTGATAATTCCGCCCCCCACCCTCTCCCACCCCTGCCTAGAAGTTCCCTTTGATTTCTTAACTCAGATCTGAACTTCCCAGGTTGGCCTAAACATTAGTCTGGCTAACCTTTCTCTAATCAAGTCATCTCATGGCAGTGGGTCCCTCATAGGTCCCTCCCTTGGCAGTGACATGCAGATTTCTGTGCTTTTGCTTAATTCTTTGGAGAAATCCCCTCTCCAGCCAAGTCCTGCAGGAGAGAGAAAGTCTTCAGTTAAGTGGGATAAGATTAGGTGGGATGGACATACACAGAGACATACACCAGGTTTATACCTGGTGATCCCAGAACACAGAATCATGCTGATACTTAGGGAAGAAGGTCCCAGTATAAGTCAGATCCTAGGATGGTAAGAGGGCCAAATAGAAAGATAGATATTATAAGTGGTTGTTAGTTGGAGGAAGGCTGGATAGGGTACCTGCTGCTGTTAGGGAGGTAGGCTGCTTCCAGGAACTCCCTCTACTCAGAAGCACAAGGCTTCCCAACTAGAGGAGGCCTTAGTGAGGGACCCATGCATGAGCGCAGAACAAGGCTGGACTTTGTTCTACAGAACCCACCTGGGACTCCATTTCAGTCGCAGAGCCCCTGCCTGATGTAGACATCTTTTGCTCAGCCCCTCTGAAGCAGACACCCCAGCACTGTGCTCTTTCCTATATTTGTCTGCTCTCTTTCATTTATTCAACAAACATCTGTGTAGTTCTGTTTACAGGAGGAAAAAAATGTCAGATTAGACACTAATGTTAAATAGTGGCCATTTCTATTAATCTTATAATAGGTGGTAGATCTTCAGATGATCCTTGCTTTCTTGTTGACTATGGCTTTATGCATCGCTTCTTTTTGGTTTTCACCGTGAACCTGTTTTATTTGTATAGTGAGTGAAAAGTAAAGCTATTCTCAGTTGGGAGGTACTCAGACTGCTTGCCTATCATGAATGAGGCCCTGCTGGGAACTGTCTGGGGCTGGATGAATAGGAAACGGTCTCTGTTTCTGAGGGATCACAAACTAAAGAGGAAGAAGGATTGGACAACAGAACAGCGTGATCAGAACAGATCACAGAAGAGAAATCTGCCTCCAGGTAGATGATAGCTAAGATTCCTGGACTGTGAAGGATAGGCAGGCATTGACTAGTCTGCCAACAGGGGCACAGCATGGTTGAGCACTACAGAGCTAGAAGACTACAACCTTGGGCGTGGGAGAGGAAACAGCAGGAGAAGCGTCAGAGAGAGCTGTCATTTCTCTGTCATCACTCCTGACTCACTGGTGAGCGTCTTGGGGCAGGAATCTCCATGTATCTGTTGTATCCAAGCTCTTGTAGCTGCAGGTGCTCAGCAGCCCTTGTCCAGTCCCATCTCTGACACTGCTGCTCCCTTCCCTTTGCCTCTGGCTCTGGTTGGCTGCCCAGCTAGAGTCTTGCAGTTTGGGAGATCAGATTCCAGCTATTTCTTGAGAGCAGTAACATTGGCTTCCTCCCTCTCAGTCTCCAGAAATGTCTTTCCTCCAGGATCCAAGTTCCTTCACCATGGGAATGTGGTCGATTGGTGCGGGGGCCCTTGGGGCTGCTGCCCTGGCACTGGTCCTGGCCAACACAGACATATTTCTGTCCAAGTCCTTGCAAGCAACCCTGGAGTATCTGGAGGAAATAGACCTGAAAACACTGGAGAAGGGTAAGCAGTGACCATATTGGTCTCAGTACTTTTCCAAAGTGCTGGGCGGCAGGCTTGCTTATTTTTTTTTTTCTTTGTAAAATAGCTCTTTTTTTTTTTTTAATTGAAAAGGCACTATATCAACATTAGGAAAATTTTTAATAACACTTTCCAAATTACTGATAATTTCATTACCCTAACAATAATTTTTTATTTTACACATTCTTTTGCATGTTTACATATTATTATATAGTTGTGACCTTGGGGTATGTGATATTTTATGTTTTACCTTTTTCTTACCAAAAGCATTTTTCACTTTCATTGTTGTTTCTCTAACTATAATGATAATTTCTCCATAATATTTAGTAATATCGTTGCACCACTGTTTACTAAACCAACCATTTTATAGTGTATTCTGAGGAATTTGGACTTCTATATCTACACAGACTAGGAGCTTGAGAGTCAGATAAGTTTGAGAAACACTGTGTGCCTAATTCCATCTTCCCATGCTTAGCACAGTGATTTGCTCATTGAAAGATCTCTGGATTGTTACTGGTACAGGCATGACCAGCCCTCACGTGTGGTGTGGCTGCAGCACCTGGGGGAGCACGAGGTCTCGCTTTAAGAATGGACCTACCCGTTGCGCTCTTCTTGGGGAGCCCCCCTGGAGTACCTGGTGGGCAGCTGAGAGCTACATATTTGCATGTGGTCCTCTGTTGCCTCACTGTGCTCTTGGCATTGGATCTGTATCTCAGGGGAACTTCAGTCATGCCAATAGCGTGGGTACGGTTCACATGAGAGTTAGGTGAAAGTTGAGGCTCACTGACAAGGCAGTCTCTAAATTGGCTTCTCAAAGGAAAGCCATTATCGTCCATTTAGTAAGTGAGGCAGCTTGTTAAGGGAAGGCAGGAACTGTGACTGCAATTTATGTTATAGGTCACCTTAGTAAGGGACTAAGAAGCCCTCCAAAGAGACCTGTTGCACTCTGTTCAACCCAAGGATTCCTGATCTCATCCCCCACTGTTTTTCTTCCATGTAACATCCCACAGGGACATGGATTCCTCTGAGAAATATCAAAATATCAAGGTTTCATACTTATTGACCCTTTACTAACTCTGTATTTCCAGACAGTGTAATGAGTGCTTTATATCCATCTGTTAGGGCTTCTTGCAGCCCAAAGTGGAGCTGCTAAACAGCTCACCACTTACAAACAAGGAAACTGAGTTCCAGGGAGAAGAAATAGCATGCCCCAGCCACACAGCTAGATGCAGACTCAGTCTGACCAGGGAGCCGGGCTTGAGCTGCAGTACTGTAATACTCCATAGCATTTTCTTCATAGGCATCTTCTACCCTCCCTAACGTATAATATTGCAGTTAATATATTCAGGGTAAAAAAATATTTTTAAATTTATATTGGCTTAATTCCTTCGAATACTTTTTTAGTAGTTGGGATTTTCTTGGGCCAAAGTGCAAGATCTCTTTCAGGTTTTGGCCATGTATTGCCCTAAAGGATCGTTATGATATTCATTGATACCAGCAAAGGAATTTGCCATTTTTCCAGAAATGTTCTAGTTTAGGATGTTCAAGTTTGCAAGTAGATTTTTATAGGGGAGGGGTCTTTGATGTAGCCAGTAGGATCCTTGTATAATATTGATTTTCTCAGAGGATGGCTGCTCCCTGTCTGTTTCCTGTGTGCTTTTCTTCCATGTGAAATGCCTGTTCAGCCCCTTTGCTGGGCCTGGTACCATTTATGAACTGCTGAGGGGTTGGGGCAGCATGGGGCTGGACAGAGATGATATTGAATTCTGTATTCTTTTCCCCAGAACCAAGAACCTTCAAAGCAAAGGAGCTCTGGGAAAAGAATGGAGCTGTGATTATGGCTGTGCGGAGGCCAGGCTGTTTTCTCTGTCGAGAGGTGAGCACATTTGAAAATCTGTTCAGAGCAAAGAATCTTAGCAAGTGGGGGCCAGTGCATTTCCAGCCAGGACCAAGAACCTGTAGGCCGTCTTTAGCCTTTGATCAACACTAGTCCATTCTCTGTTATTTGCTCTAGATATTTCTTTTGACTTATTCTCTATTTCTGTTCATTTAACAACTCACTATATCCTGGAGTTTAGCAACATACTTGACTTTCCTTTGTTACTCTCAAGGCCTTTCACTCTTGTACTGTCTCTTTCCTGGACTATCTAACCATTTAATCAAGGATGAGGAATAGGTCCAGTTTTGTTCCTGATGCTTAGAACAGGGATTTGCTCATGGATTGTTACTGGTGCAGGCATGGCTAGCTCTCACCTGTGGAGCAGCTGCAGCACATGGGGCAGCATAAAGTCACACTTTTAGAATGGACCTGCCTGTCTCACTCTTCTTGGGGAGGCTCCCTGGAGTCCCTGGTGGACAGCTGAGAGCCACACTTTTGCATGTGGTCTTCTGCTGTCTAACTGTGTGCTCTCAGCATTGGATCTGTCGCTCCATGGGATTTCAGTCATGCAGATAGTGTGGGTGTAGTTGGTATGAGAGGGTTCCCTTTGTGCAGGGTAGGATTTGAGCTAGAGAAAGAAGGAAGGTTACTGCAGTGAGAAGACGCCAACTAAGCAAAGGTGTGGAGGCAGCTATTCACATGGCTTGCGTGGAGTTTGTCTGGAAGGCCCTTGTGCTAGTTTGCCCTAGTGCAGGGGAGGGGCTAGGAGATGAGGTCAGAGAGAAGCGTCATGGCTAGGAGTAGGAGACCATATTTGGGTACAATCTCTTAGATACTGGATGCTCCCCAGGCCACGGTTAGGACACCCATAACAGGAGTCTAGCCTCCCCTCCCCACCTTGGAGAAGAGAAGCCTGGGCTGACTTCATACCCTATACTGAGTCCTGGTGCCCACTGGGACAGTCCTTTGCTGGGCAATATGGCCTTAATTATTTCAGGCATTTTGCTGCCTTTCTTCTTCTGCATTCAGTACCAGCCACACTCTGGGTCTGTAGGAAAGAGGCTGTTGGTTGGCTGAAGAGCCACTGGAGTTTGTGCCCCTGACATCCCTGTTTTCTGCAGGAGGCTGCGGACCTATCCTCCCTGAAGCCCAAGTTGGATGAGCTGGGTGTCCCCCTCTATGCAGTGGTCAAGGAGCAGGTCAGGACCGAAGTGAAGGACTTCCAGCCTTATTTCAAAGGAGAAATCTTCCTGGATGAAAAGGTGCATGTTCTGTGAACCCGTAGAAAGACTGTTGTGGATTTGCTCAGGTGTTCATTCAGGTGTTTGGCCTGGAGCTGGATGCCGGCATCCCTTTCAGCTGCCCTGAACCTGCAGGGTCTTTCCCAGCCCTCCGAGCAGAGCATACTTTGACAGTGAATAGCTGTCCTCTCACTTATTATTTGAGCCCTTGCTAAACTATCACCTGGCAATGGGTGCCTAGGAAATAGCTGAAACTCCTTCAGTGTTCCCCCACAATACAGGTGGGTGCCCAGCATAAACCCCTGTTCCTTAATTCTTTGCAGCCATATTTTGTTCCCCTCTACTCTCCTTCTGTAGAGTGTAGGACTATAATCACCCTGTGAGGCATGAGAACCCTGTTTGTCTCTAGCAACAGATTAGAACCAGAGCTGAAAGCTGCACATCTGTTTCCCTAGGCCAGGGCTGCATTGAGGTCAGAAGCTGTGTCCTCGGGCAGTTGAAAGTGCTCCTGTGATGGGGGGCAGCTCTGAGTGACTGTGTGTGTGTTGGGTCAGGGGTGGATACAAACCAGCAGGCTTTGGGTCTTTGTCTCAAAAACCAGTGCCCTGTTGGGACCCTTTCCTCCCTGGAGAAGGCAGGCATACGGTCTACTCATGGAATGTGTCCTCACTACTACAGAAAAAATTCTATGGCCCCCAAAGGCGGAAGATGATGTTTATGGGATTTGTCCGGCTGGGTGTGTGGAACAACTTTTTCCGGGCCTGGAATGGAGGCTTCTCTGGAAATCTGGAAGGCGAAGGCTTCATCCTCGGGGGAGTTTTTGTGGTGGGATCAGGAAAGCAGGTAAATGCCTAGTGTTCACTTGTGGGTCTGTGGGTGTCCATGTCTGTGAGAGCAACAACCCAGTGTGTCGTGGGGCGGGGGCGGGCGGGGCGGGGAACTTTCCCTACCCAGAGCTTTCTAGCCTTCCTTCCAGAAAGCCAGGAAACATGAGGAAGGGAAAGGGAGGGAAATTGTCATTTATCCCGCATCTCCTCACTAATCACTGTAACGTCATGAGATAGAGAGTTTTACAGGTGAGGTGAGTGACTGCATTGAAGAGCACAGCTCATCAGTGGCTCTACTGGGCCTGAACCCAGGTGTTCTGGTGTCAAGTTCTGTGTTCTGTGCTTGAATAAAAGCACAGTTTTTCTATCAAGAATGTACTTTGTTGTGTTCCTAGGGTGGACAATAGAGAAAAGTGAATGGGAAAGAAGGATTACAAACAGGCCTGATTAGGTAAAGTAGCAAGGAGATGTTGGGGTGATGAGGCCTGTGGGGGTCCTGGTACCAGGACTGCTCATGGAGAGGTAACAGACTTCTCATCAGACAGACTGTCTTAGACCCTGGCTGTGAGGGTTCAGAGTACCATGAGGACTCCAGGGGAAGGAGTAGAAAAATGAGGTGTCTGTGGGTCCAGGAGGCAGGTGGGTGGATGCTCCACATCAAATCATGGGCAGCCTTGAGCTGTGGCAACTCCCCTGCAGTGGAGGGGAGTGCCAGCAGAGGTCCGGCAGATGCAGAGCAGAGAGTGGAGTAAAGTGAGGTATGCTCAAGAGACTGACAGGAGGACTTAGAGACTGGGGTCCTGACTTTTAGGCCTGTCTCTGCCAGTCTTAGCATGACTTCAAAGACATGGCCTCGTCTTTGAAAAGACAGGGTTGTCTGCATTGGTGTATCTCACTACTAACATTAATAAGTGTATAGTACTTTTTGCAATTTGGGAGGAATGAAAGTTAACAGGAATAGAAATCCTTCATTGAAGCTTTATTTCTAATCTTTTCTTTTAAACCTTTGTAACTGCTATTGCTTATCTATATTAGAATCTAGCAGAAATTGGTATTTGCTTTAACATAAACCTGTTTGCTAACTTTCTGCTAAATATATCAAATTGTCAGAGATGATGGATGCCAGTGAGTGCCTGCCTTGTTCTAGGTGCTCATATATGTGATATCATATCTTCTTCATAACTAATCTGGGATATTAGGTATTTTTATTTACATCTATATGTAAGGAGATGGGCCTAGATATAGGAAAGATATGAAATGATTCAGCCAAAGATACATATTTAGTAAGTAGTACAATGGGAACGAAACTCAGGAACTCAGATCTGTCCTGCTCCAAAGACCCTGCCCTTCCCCTGCCCATACCCTCTCTTTAAGGGTAGTTCCCAAAGACCCCTTCCAGATGCCCTTGCACTTGAGCAGGCTACTTCCTGAGAGGATTATTTAGCTTCTTCCCACTCTGGCACTCTGAGATTCCTTTTCTCTCCCTATTTCTGTTTTCCCTCAGCCTCCAGGGCAGGGCTTGGCTCACCTGCCAGCCTTCTTTTGTCTGGCAGTGACTCAGATGGTACTCACGGGCTCCCCCAGCCTGGCTGGCATGCCCTTGGTGTTGCTAGGTGTGACGTTTGGCTTTGTTGGTGCTGCCTGGAGCTCCTGCCCCCTTCCTTTCTGGTGGAAGATTGATTGGGCTGGCAGAGCTTCAGGACTTGCACTCATGTTTTTTCGGAGCAGAGTTTTTGCAGTCCCATTGTGCCAGGCAGGTGCCACTCAGTAGGGATTTCCTTTGTAATAGTGATTTTTACAGCATAATTACTTTAAAGGAGTAATGTTTTTCACATAGAAAATTTGTAAAAGAAATAGTGAAAGGTGGAGAGAGCCATTCTATAAGCTTAGCCACCGTGAACAACCCATTAGAACAGAGGTGAGCTGAGAGGTCTTTTGTTTTGTTTTTCAGAGAATGGTATCTTACTAAACTAGATGTTCTTTTTCATTTAACAGCATATCATGAACATTTCCCATGTCATCATATCTTCTTCCTCATATTTTTAATGTCTGCATACTGCTTTATTGGGCAAGTAGTTTTCTCACAGCTTCCCTGTAGTCACCACAGAGTGGTGGGACTTTTTGTTTTCCTTAAAGTCTTTATAAATAATGGCACAATGAACATGTTTACAGATATTTATTTTTTTAATTTAAGGTGAATTCCCAGATGTGATGAGTCAAAGAACTCTTTAACACAGATTCCTAGATGCTGATCTCGAACACATTGTTTTATCTTTCTTACCACTTTCGGGTACTTTGGGGTATCCTGTGCACTTTGTGCCACAGTATCAGAAGTGAGCAGCCTCTAGTTTCTTAGGAAAACTAAAGTGAAGAGAAGGCCTGTCTTTTCAGATGGTTATTCAACACCTGCCAAGGTCTGACCTCTGTGTCTGCTTCGACACCTTAGGCTTTTCCTTGTGAGCTCATGCAGTTCTCTGCCTGGAATGTGCTTTTACCTCACCCCTACCTGTAGACATCGTGTTTACCTCTCATGCTTTATCATCTGTGAAGCCTCTTCTGATTGCCTTATTATATTTGATTACTCCTAACTTCCTGCTCCCAAGGTGCTGTTTATACAGTTCAAATATTGTGATGTAGCCATCCCTGATCGACCTTCTCCAAAAGACTGAATGCCTCAAGGGCAGAAAAGGCCCTTGAGGGTCTCTATTCCCTCCTGCTTTTGCACAGGGTTTGACAGATAGCTGTTACTCAGTGTCTGTCTCATGAACAAATGACTCAGAATAAGGACTGATGTTCCTTCTCCTTTCCTTTTAGGGCATTCTTCTTGAGCACCGAGAAAAAGAATTTGGAGATAAAGTAAACCCAGTTTCTGTTCTGGAAGCAGCTAGGAAGATCAAACCACAAACTTCAGCCTCAGAGAAAAAATGATTGTGTGAAACTGCCCAGCTCAGGGATAACTAAGGGCGCTCAACCTGTGTTCACAGGATGTTATGTTTCCACTTGTGTCCCTAACCAGTTAGAAACCCACTTATGCCATATTCTCAGTATAAATCATGATGCGTTTTAATATTGTGCTCTGTTTAGGCTCAAGGAGACAAAATCACCCCCAAACAAGACTGATAAAAAAATCTAAGAAATGATTTAGTTTTCAACTAAAACCTGAAAAATACGAGGCTTACACCTCATTACAAACATATATGGTATTTGAGAGCTGTTATTTGAAATCAGTTGTTTCCATGTCTTTAAAATCTAAGGAAAGTTGATGATTGACTTGAAGATTAAAGATATAAGGTTTTGGACTTGTGTGTTTTCTATTCATGACTTGTCATATAATGTTAAAGTAATGCTCATTTAAAGGAATTGATTCTGGATGGCTTGATAGATTATAAAATGAATCTATTTTTTCATTGTCTTCCATTCTAACCTCAGAGGTTTGTTTTTCTAGAAGAAATAATCTCTGGCTCTAATAAAATTATGCATCAGAAATTGTAATACAAGTTCTTCTGATAAAGCTAACAATAAAAATATTTACCATAATGATAGTTGAAATTAAATTATCCATGCCAAAGACATTGAACATGAAAAGTTAGTGTTCTCCATGTATGGGGTAAAGGACTAAGAACATGACTGTGTCTGACTTCACGTGGCAGTGGCTGTGTCGTGTGTGCACAGGCCTGTGAAAGTCTGGGCTTCTGTAGACTTGAGGAAACACCCTTTAGTACTTGAACAGGGTTAGTACAGTGACTCATCTCATTCCCCAGTAGCTGTTATCCTGGGACTCCAGCTACTAATAGGATAACTCAACTGAGAATTCTTCGGTGCCTGAAGACACTTGATTCTGAAATGGCTCTCTTGCAAATAAAGAGTAGAGCCTGTGAGGACACTGTGGCAATAGATGCATAGAGAGAAGCCTTATTACGATTTCTCTCACCAACTGTTTTTTCCTAGGTCATCATGTGCAGTGGGTCTTCTGTCTCTGATTAGCATGGCATTATGAAAGAGCACCAGATTGAGTCATGAGGTAGCTTCAAGTTCTAGTTTAACTGTGTGACTGAACAAAGCTCTGGCTCTCAGCTCACACTGGTAAATGGGCATAATAATTCCTTTCTACCATTCAAGGCTGTTCATTAGAAGTTATTCAGGGAATGATAAATATTGTACAACAATGCTTCTTTAATGGGCATGCAAATCACCTAAGGATCTTTTTAAAATGGAGACTATTAAAGAAGAACAAAGCCAGACACCAGTTAAAGGCAGTAAAGACAGGTTTTATTCAGTAAAGTAGGGGAGAGGTCTCAGTATAAAACTGAGCTCAACAGGGTTTCATGCAGAGGTGATTGGAATTTTTAAAGGAGAATGAAGGAATGGGGAGAGGGAACACAAGAGAGCTTGAGCAGAGTCAGGGAGGTAGAAAATTATAAAAAGACGGTTGGGATTGGTCAATATGATTAGGCTATCAGTGTCTGCTAGTTCATCTCCCACAGAGACTGGGGAAATGAAGCCCTATCTGTCCTGATGATTTCATTTCAAAGGGATGGCTCCCAGGTCCTTGAGAAGGACACTCCTAGGTTTCAGGAGATACAAACATACACATCTCAAAGAAGACATAATTTTAAGGTTTCGTTTTTTTTGTTTTTGTTTTTGTTTTTTAATGAATGCTCTTTTAAGAAAAGAATGGTCAGAGACCTATGGTCAGGTGTTTGGCTTGAACAAAAAGTAAATTCTCTTGGCAGCCTTGAACTTTCCCAGGCAGGGACTAAAGCATTAGCAGACTCCCTTTTCATTATTTGATAAATTGAGATTCTATACTAATGCAAACTACCAGGAGAATGCACGAAAAGAGTCCTTGCTGGCAAGCTGATAGTTCTCAATTTGGATACACAGTGGAACCACCTGGGGAAGTTTTAAAAATTCTGATGCCCAGGTCACACAGCAGACCTGTTAAATCACAATCTTTGGGATAATACCCAGTCAAAAACATTTCTTAAATCTCCTGGGTGATTCCAACATGTAGTCATCCGAAAAGAACTTAGTGTCAAGTTTGGACCAGTGCTCACATCCAAATGACCCAGAATTGGTCTGTTCCCAATAATCTCTGATGAGTTTTGAAAAATAGTCTTTAGGTGGAAGGGTCATGAATGATGTGGATATGGCTGTGGGGGAATCCAGGGCCTAAACTGAACCTTAAAGGTGGAAGTGATTTGGGTAGGTGTCAGGTAAAGAGATTACTTAAGGCAGGCTCAAGCCCTGAACTATGGTATGGCCAAAGAGAAAAGAATTAGTAGGTATGGAAGAATAGGGGGGAAGGAGTATGGTTTGTTTACCTAATTGGATGTCCTCTTCTCCAGCACACTGAGTTCTCTAGTGCCCTTTTTATATCGATGGTTATTTTAAACTTTAAAAAATAGCACCTATGTCTACTTTATCCCTCTTTCCCAGAGCTATGGGTAACTGGAGAGGAGGTTGGGTAAGCAAGGTGAGCTGTGGGGAAGAGACTGGAGAGGATTGTGAGCCTAGAGTGTACATGAAATCAGAGTCTAGACTGAACACTTCTCAACCCTGGCTACCTTCCCTCCACTCTCAGTTACTCATGTCACATGAGATAAGTAGACAGGTGTGTATTTCTGTTTATGTTTGGGAAGGAAGGGAAGGGAAAGATGTTTGTTCTGATTTAACCCCTCAAATCCTTTCTAGGTTTAAGGAGAAGGGTCTGTTTGGGTGTTTGTTTGTTTATTAAACAATTCTCATAAAGAATGATAGTGGCAGGGATCCCTGGAGTTTTGGGTGATCCTTTCAAGGACATGCTTCTTTCCAGGTAACTTAGTCACCTTTCTATGTTACATAATGATGATCCTGGCCAACCCAACAAACTAGTTAAAAGTAGGAGTCAGTTTTTCCTGTAATTCAACATAAGCATAGGGGGTGATGTAGATAGGTTGGCCAGGGAGATCTTCTTTCATAAAATGACACTTGGGCAGAGACCTGAAAGGAGTAAGGAAGTAGGTCTTATGAATATTGGAGAATAAAATTCTAAGCAGAGGGAACAGCAAGTACGAAGGCCCAGAAGTGGGGATGAGATCATTGTATTCAAAGAACAATATGAAAAGAAGTGTGGCGAGAGCAACAAGAGTGAGGGATAGAGGTAGGAAATGAGATCAGTAGGTGGTGAGATAGTATAGATGCACACCATGTAGTTCTGGCAGGCCATAAGAACTTCTGAATTTTACTGACGGAAATGGGAATCCATTGGAGAGTTTGAAGAAGAGGAGTGACATGATCTGATTTGTATATTCTGACTGCTTTGAGACAATAGATTGTAGAGGATCAAAAGTTCCAGGGAGACCACTTAAGATGCTATCAGTAATCCAGGCAAGAGATAATGGTGAGTGGAACCAGGTGGTAGCAGTGGAAGTGCTGAGCAATTGTCAGATGCCAGATATATTTGAAGACAGACCTAAGAAGATTTCCTGAACAATTGGATGTGGGGTGAGACAAAGATGAGTCGAGGATGACTCCAAGGTTTTGGGCCTGAACAATTAACTGCGCATGAATTTTGCAATAGAGGGGAACAGAAAATGATGGGATAGAAGGAATATTTTAATGTGCTACTATAGTTACAATGAATAAACGGAAGGTATAAGTATCAATTTGGGGTGCATTAAAACAATGTAGCAAAAAAGAACAAGCTTCTGAATGATATAATAGGTAGGATAAAATTTACCTATATTTTTAAGGCATGCACAGCAGTATTGTTTAGAGCTCCTTACATATGTGGTAAAGTGTGAAAACACATGTGGGATGGTAAGCAGTGCACAGCCAGGGTTGAGCACCATCTGGTTGCTTCACATTTTTAAACCCTACTGCCCACACAAGATCCTAGTCCACTTAAACCAGAATCTCTGGGGATGGATTCAGATATCGGCATTTTTTAAAAGCTGCTTTGGGGGTTCTAGTATGGAGGCAGGGTAAAAAACTATTGCCTTAAATTGAGAAACAACTGTAAAATCTTAGAGCAGTACAAGGAATTTACCCCCTTTATAATTTAAGCCTTGGACAGAGTATCTGTTTTAGAGTTAGGCAAGAGACACCCATGCCCTAATTTTCATATTATTCAGCCAGGAAACATGAAGAAACTCTCCCAAGAGACAGCTGAACTCAGACTGTGTTCTTTTAATATCCAAAGAGCTCCTTGGAAAAATGGCTGTTTGCAGGCTCGGGGCAGAAAATATACAAGATGAGCCTGGAGCATCTTGTCATACTAGATGTTAAACAAGCTCTCAAAGGCTACTACTGAAGGCTGATAGAAAGGACTCAGGCTCTACCTTGAAGGGGTTCTCTTGCTAAAGATGGGACAATTTGAGTATCTGCAATTGCATTATATTAAAACATGAGATATGTTTAAATCTATAAGTTCAAAATAATCCTTTAGAAAAATATTTGGGTGACGTGAAAGAAATCAACTAATTTTAAAGCCTGGAAAATAAAGAAAGATAAGCATTTATCCTGCCCTTGTTACTTCAAAGTAACGAAAGAGTTGATGAGAGAAGTTTCTCATTACAGAGGTATTCAGAGCCGGCCCAGCCATAGTTAGAATGAGAATGGTCACTGAGAGGAGCCAAGTTCCTGGAAATGCCTCTCTGGGTTTGTCCATAGGGCACCTGTCTGCAGAGCTGTCCTCCCAGCGGGTGACGCTTCTAATTGCACTCTCTTCATCCAGCAAAGTTCTGGTGCTACTTGCTACTCCAAATGCTCCCCCAGCATAGACCGAGTCAGTTAAAATCTTGATCTTACCACCTCACTTTATGGGGGATGGGGGGGGGGGAAACAGAGTTCTGGGGAGATGATTTAGAAGAACTAAAGCTGGTCAGGAGCAGCTTTTTGATAGAAAAGAGCTTTGAACCAAGTCTCCAGAGCTGAGCTACCATGAAACTTTGAGCCAGTCTCTTCCTTCACTGGGGCTGTTTCTCTATCTGTATTGTGCAGGACAGGGGTTTCCCAACTCCCCACCCCACCCCCAGGTCATGGACCAGTACCAATCAGTGGCCTGTTAGGAATGAGGCCACACAGCAGGAGGTGAGCAGCAGGCAAGCCAGCGAAGCTTCATCTGTTTTTGCAGCCGCTCCCCAGCACTAGCATCTCCGCCTCAGCTCCACCTCAGATCATCAGGCATTAAATTCTCATAGGAACACTGGACCTGGGTGCCAAAAAAGTTGGGGACTGCTGGCTATTCTAGGGGCTATTCTAGATTTGGTAGCCACAGGCCCTAGAGTTCCTCCATCAGGACCAAACCTGGAGTCCAGCTCTCTGTTCATATCTGGTGCTATGTTACTGAACCCTACCTCCTTTGCATCTATGGACTGGACGTCCCAATAAAGCAGGGTCACATTGGTCTTTTTCTTCCTGGCTTCCGCAGCACCTAGCACAGAGCCTGTTCCTCAATAAATAATACAGCTTGGATGGCAAAAGCAACCACAAGCAAAGTCAAAAAACCAACAAATAACTGAGAAAACACATTTGCAACTCATATCACAAATGGCTGGTTTTCCAAATACCAGCTCAATAAAAAATTAATGAGGATGCCAGTTTCCTGTCCTGCGTGTAAGAAGCTTTGAAGTTGATCCCCTATCCTAATAACAAGTGAAAAACAGAACTTACTAGAAAATTGAAAACTCTTTTTAGGTCTATAAGAGAAGTGAGGGCAAACTGCTGCCCCCCAAACTGAAGAGGCCAAACCTTGTGCAGAAACCTCTGTGGGTACCATTCCTGGGATAGAAATATCTAAACTGTGATTGAGGAAATCCTGGAGATTCGGTGGTGTAGAGAAGTCTGAGAGTGAAAACTCAAGGGGAGTAAGTCCTAAAGGTTCCCCAAACTTTTCGAGTTTTACCTACAGAGGCTTCACCAACCAGATTCTCAGTAAATATCAGAGAAATCCCGTCATGCTTCTGGCAGGGGGAGGAGAAAAGCAACCATTTTGAAACATCCTGGAGCACTCTGTTCTTAATAAGATGTGCTCTCAGGAGAAGCTATTTAACTAGAGCCTAACCTGATGGAGTTTTATCAGAGCCTAACTGGCCAGGGGAAGGAAACACTTCAGCAGACTCTAGCCTTCCACATGGAAGAAAGGAAATGCCTAATTATGGCCCATTCTAGCCATCCGGTCCCACCTAAGGGGAATGGGTGGTTGGGGTGTGCTAAGGATTTGTGAGGTGCGCAGTCCGGATGCACAGGCTCACTATAAGCCCGAGACTTGATATAGGACCATAAATCACACACACACACACACACACACACACACACACACACACACCACACACCCCTAAATTTTACCACCATATTACTAACGGACCACTAACAGCAATTCCAAACTTAGCGTATCATGTCCAGCAATCAAGAAAAAAATTATAAGGTATACTAAAAGGCAACAAAACAAAACAAACAAACAAATAAAAAAAAACCATAGCTTGAAGAGACAAAATGAACATCAGAACCAGACTCAGATATGGCAGGGATGTTGGAATTATCAGACTGGAATTTAAGACAACTACAATGAATATGCTTAGGGCTTTAGTGAATAACAGATAGACAATGTAAGCAGAGGGATGGAAATTCTAAGACAAATAAAAAAGAAATTCTGAAGAATAAAAAAGAAAGGCTAGAGATTTAAAATACTGTAACGGAAATGAAGAATGCCTTTGATGAGCTGACTAGCAGACTGGACACAGATAAGGAAAGAACCTCTGAGCTTGAGGATACCTCAATAGAATCTTCCAAAATTGAAAAGCAACGAAAAAAAAAAGACTGAAAATAATAGAAGCGAATACGCAAGAACTGCGGGACAATTAAATATTCGGTGTAATATATGCATACTAGGAATACCAGAAGGAGGAGAAACAAGAGAAATATTTGAAACTATAACGATTGAAAATTTTCCCCAAATTACTGTCAGACACCAAACCACAGAAACAGGAAAGTCAGAGAACACCAAGCAGGATAAATGCGAAAAACAAACAAAACAAACAAACAAACAAACCAAAACAACACAAAAACAACACATAGGTATATCATATTAAAATTGAAGAAAATCAAAAATAAAAAATATTGAAAAATCAGAGGAAAAACATTTCACCTATAGAGGAACAATTCCTCAGAAACCATGCAAACAAAAAGAGAGTGAAGTATAACTTTTAAAATTTGGAGGTGGGGGGTGGGGGGTGGGGAGAACAACGCCAATGCAGAATTCTCTACCTTGTGGAATTATTCTTCAAAAACGAAGAAGAAATACTTTCTGAGATAAACAAAAACTGAAGAACTTTGTTGCCAGTATATCTTCTTGGCAAGAAATGTTAAAAGAAGTTCTTTAGAGAGAAGGAAGATGATATATAGGTCAGAAACTCAAATATACATAAAGGAAGAAGAGCTCAAAGAAGGAATAAGTAAAGGTAAACTAAAACTTTAATTTTTCTTATTCTAAATTGATGTAACAGATAAGTTTGACATAATAACAATAGTAACAATACATTCAAATGTGTATATATGTGTATATATGCACTTAGGTATACATAAAATGAATGACAGTAATGATACAATGGTTAGGAGGGAAGAATTATGATTATTTTTTATTATTAAGGTACTCAAAGTACCCATGAAGGGTATAGTGTCATTTGAAAGTGGACTTAGAGTAGTTGCAAATGTATACTGCAAAGTCTAGGGCAACCATGAAAAAAAAGTAAAAAAAAGATAAGTGATATACTAAGAAAGGAGAGAAAATGGAATCATACAAATGCTTAGTTAAAGTCACAAAAGACAGGGAAAAACTGGAAGACAAAATAGGAATAAAAAAAGGCAACAAATGGAAAACAATAACAAATGTGGTATATATTAATCCAACTATATGAATATATTACTTTAAAAATCAATGGTCAAAATACACTAATAAAAGAGAGATTGTCGCATTGAATCAAAATCAAGACCCAACTACATTTTATCTAAACTCACTTTAAATATCAAGGCATGTGTATATTAAAAGTTAACAGATGGAGAAATATATACCATGCTAACATTAATCTCCCCCCCAAAATAGAAGTACCTCTATTAATTTCAGACAGAGCAGACTGTTATCTGTCATCAGGAATAAAGACTGGCATTACATAAGGAGAAAAGGGTCAATTCTCCAAGAAAAAAATAAAACAATCAAATGTATATGAGCCTAACAGGAGAGTATCAAAATACACGAGGCAAACACTGATAGCACCGCAAGGAAAAATTAGATGAATCCACCATTTATTTGAAGACATCAATACCCATCTATCGAAATGGACAGATCTGGTAGGCAGAAAATCTGTAAGGATACAGTTGTACTTAATAACAATTATCAATCAGCTGATATAATGGACTGCTTTATCTAACAGCAGCAGAATACACATTCTTCTCAAGCTCACATGAAACATTCACCAAGAAATACCACAGTCTGGGGCATAAAGCACACCTTCACAAGTTTAAAAGAATAGAAATCATACCATACCTGCTCTCAGACCACAATGGAATTAAACTAAAAAATCAGTAGCATAAAAATAACTGGAAATCCCAAAATACTTGGAGATTAAACAACACTCTTCTAAATAACATGTGGGTCAAAGAAGAAATGGCAAGAGAAATTTTAAAATATTTTTAACTAGATGAAAATTAAAATACAACTTATCAAAGTTTGTGGCATGTAGTGAAAGCAGTGATTACAGGGGAATTTATAGCATTGAATACCTATATTAGAAAAGAAGAAAGATCTAAAATAGATAATCTAAGCTTCTATCTTAGGAAACTAGAAAAAGAAGAGCATATCACATCAAAAACAAGCAGTAGAAAAAAAATTAGAGTGGAAATCTAGGAAATGGAAACAAGAAATCAATAGAGAAAATAGCCAGGTTAAGGAGAGGGAGAGAGAGAGAGAGAGAGAGAGAGAGAGAGAGAGAGAGAGAGAGAGAGAGATGAACAAATCACTAATAGCAGAAATGAAAGAGGGAACATTACTAGATTCCATAGACATTAAACAGATAATAAGAGATTATTATGAACAACTCCATACCCATAAATTTGATAACCTAGGTGAAATAAACCATTTCCACAAAAGAAATGATCTGCCAAAACTCATACAAGAAGAAACATAATTTCAATAGGCCTGTATCTATTAGAGAAATTGAAGCAATAATTAGTAACCTTCCAAAACAGAAAGCACAAGGCCCAAATGGGTTTACTGGTGAATTCTACCAAACATTTAGGGAAGAAATTACACCAATTCTCTACAATCCAATTCAGATGATAGAATAAGACTGGATACTTCCTAACTCATTTTATAAGGCCAGCATTACCCTATACCAAAACCAGATATAGACATTATAAGAAAGAAAACCACAGACCAATATCTCTCCTGAACATAGATACAAAAATGCAAAAATTCTCAACGAAATATTAGAAAATCAAATCCAACAATATATAAAAAGAATTTATCCTGGGTGTGTAAGGCTGGTTTAACATACAAAAAACAATTCATGTAATTCTTCACATCAAGAGGCTAAAGAAGAAAAGTCACATGATAATATCAATAGATACAGAAAAAGCATCTGATGGAATCCAAAACCCATTGATAATAAAACCCCTCAGTAAACAGGAATAGAGGGGAATGTCCTCAACATGATAAAGAATTACCTATAAAAAACCCACACAATCATGTCATTTGCTCTCTATCCTGTTTCACTGGTCTATGTGCCTATTTTTATGCCAGTACTATACTATTTTGAGTCTTATAGCTTTTGTAATGTAGCTCGAAATATGTAAATGTGATGCCTCTAGATTTGTTATTTCTTAGGATTGCTTTGGCTATTCAGGGTTTTCGTGGTTTCATACAAATTTTACGGTAGTTTTTCTATATCTGTGAAAAATTCCATTGGAAATTTGATAGGGATGGCATTGAATCTGTAGGTTGCTTTGGGTAGTATGGACATTTTCACATTAGTTCTCCGAATCCAAGAACACAGGATAGCTTTCCATTTATTTTTTTTCTTCATTCTCTTTTATCATGTGTTATAGTTTTTAATGTACAGAACTTTCACCAGCTTGGTCAAATGTATTCCTAAATATTTTATTGTTGTTGACGCTATTGTAAATGGGATTACTTTCTCTTTTTTTGGTTAGAATTCTTTTTATTTTTCAAAAGTTCATAATAATGGTTCCTCTTTTACTCACAATTTTAATAATTTGAGTATTTATTATTTTCCAGTCTAGCTCAAGATTTGTCAATTTTGTTGATCTTTTCAAAGAATCAACTTTTGATTTTGTTGATTTCCTCTCTATATTTTTTCTACTCTTTATTTTATTTTGGCACTAATCTTTATTATTTCCTACCTCTATTTGTGTTGAGTTTAGTTTGCTCTTCTTTTTCTAGAATGCAAGTTTAGGTTATTGGTTTGAGGTCTTTCTTTTTATTATAGGTGTTTACAGCTATAAATTTCCATATAAGCATTGTTGGTTGCATAAGTTTTGGTATGCTATGTTTTTGTTTTCATTCATCTCAAAATATTTTAAAATTCCCCTTGTGATTTCTTCTTTAACCTTTGGTTATTTAGGAATATGCTGTTTGATGTCCATATAACGGAGAATTCCTCAAATTTTGTTTCTGTTAATGATTTCTAATTTCATTTCATTGTGGTCGGAGAGCACATATGGTATGATTTCAATGCTCTAAAATTTTAAAGACTTATTTGATTGCCTAACATATGATCTATACTGGAGAATGTTTCATGTGCACTTGAGAAGAATGTGTATTCTGCAGTTGTTGGATGGAGATGTCTGTTAGCTTAGATGGTTCATGGGATTGCTTTATTTCTCTTTTAGATAATTCATGGCTAGTGTATAAAAATGCAACTAATTTCTGTATATTGAATTCGTATCCTACAACATTACTGAATTCATTTATTAGTTCTAGCAGTTTTTCGATGGAGTCTTTGGAATTTTCTGCAAACAGGTAATTTTACTTCTTCCTTTCTGATTTGGATTTCTCTTATTTCATTTTATAATTTCTCTGGATAGGACTTCCAGTACAATATTGAATAAATGGAGAGAGAGTGGGCACCATGGTCTTGTTCCTGAACTTAGGGAAAACTCTTTATACCATTGAGTATGATGTTAGCTGTGGGGTCATATGTGGCCTGTATTATGTTGAAAAACAGTAGTTACATACCTAATTTGTTGAGAGTTTTTATCATGAATTTTGTCAAATGCTAAACCTACTTTTTTCCCTTAAGGTATAACCTGGAAGAAGCACACATCACTTTCATTCATATACTATTTCATTCATATACTAGTACTAAGGGCTGAACTTAATTGCAAGGGTGGCTGAAAAACGTAGTCTTCCTCATAGATGGCTTTGTGACCACTAAAAAAATAGAAAAGAGAATGGATTTGAGGATTCAACCAGCAGTGTCTACTATAGCATATTGATGGGAAAATACATGAAAAACTGGTAATAATATTTGCCTTTAGGAATAGGGTACTGGTGGTGGCTGGGGACATAGGTAGGAGGTAAATGTCCCTTTTTATGCTCTTTGAACTTTGTAATTTATTATAGGTGAATGCATTAAAGAATTACACATTTTTGACAAAGTCATAAAAATAGCACTACCTTATGCACTTTGTAAACCTCCATAGCTGGTCCACTGATCAGAATTTTTTGCGTCCTCACTCTCATGCCCTCAAAAAGATTTATAGATATGGTGTGAAACTGAGGCCACATCAAACTGTAAAAAAAAAATCCATTTGGTTTGAGGGCATGAGGGCGGGGGAGCCTCATGGGCCTGCATGGGCAGAGGCCTGGAGAAGAATGCAAATTCAGAGGAGCATCTGGAAGAGCCGCTTTTCCTGAGTAGGTGGACTCAGCTGGCACTGGGCCTTCCCTGTGCCCATCCTGACTGTGCTAGGCTTGCTTAGGGGGAGAGAAGGCCAATTCTGCTGCCAGGCTCTTGCCCCAGCACAGCTCATACAAAGACAGAGAAGGAGGCCAGCACCCCCCTGGACAGGAGGGGCTGGGGAGCTGGGGCTGAAGACACAGCCAGCTTCTCGGGAGGGTGGTGCTGCTTGTTCTTTGAAGCAGAAAGACTTTGAAGCTTCTGCCAGGCAGAGGCTTCTGCTGCCCTTGCTTGGCTCTCATCTCTTTCCCAGGCTTTATAACTCAAAGAGAACATTGGGGCGGTGAACCCCTCATCTTGGTACACAGGGCCAGGCCCTTGCACTGGCCCCAGGTGGGCTATAGGCAGAGCACGGGACAGATACTCTCTCACCCCTGATGCACAGACAGCACAAGTCCTGCTATTTTGACAAGCTCTCAGTACCCCATGGGGTCCCCACAGCAGTTCTTGAGTGTCCAAGGGCTCTGTGCACATAGAGATACACATCTAACTCCATACCTCATCTCATGTGCAATATAGGAAAATTGAAACAGTTAAGATTTCTCTAAATATTCACATACTACTTCTACAATAAATTGAATGTTTATAATTTTAACAAAGTAGATTTTCCTGAACATTTAAACATTAAATGTAATCAATTATACTCTTCCTAATGCTAATGATTCAGTCTCATAAATGTTTCAAACACCTTTAAAAATCTACAAATAAGACCAGAATCATCACAAAACCAGATCTGCATACTCATGCTATAACCAGTTATGAATGCTAATATGCAGATCTAAATTTGTTTCTTTATAATTTGTAGTCAGCAGCCCTGGCAGCAGGAGGGACAGACATTATGTGCCCATATGCCACACATCACTGCCCTCTCCTGGGGATCTCAGAGAGATCCATGCTATACCTCCCGTCAGAGGCCCCTTTGTAGAGCTTTCTTCTATAGACCCTCTATCCTGGGTACAGCAACTGGACCAGGGCTGGGTCTTTGGCTCTAAGTCAGGATCTGATGGGCTGGCCAGGCACCTGCAAGGCCTGCACAAAAGTTCTGCCCAAGAAGAGATGTGGATGGTGACAGCTGACCAAAGTAATTAGTAACTCACTCTTGGGTACCTGAATGTTCCTCTCAGAGACAGGCAAGAGGCAAAAGCCCACAACTCACAGAGGAAGTCAGGCAGGAGCCCTGAGGGGAAGCTGGGGACCAGTTGGCCAGAAGCAGCTGGAGAAGTAGAAATAAAGTTAGACACCAGCGTTGGGTATGTATGATGCTCTGGGGAGCCATTTACGTGGAGACACCTCTAGACCTGTTCTCCTGAAGAGCCTAGCTGAGGGATAGGCTGGTTGGTTTTCTATTTCCCTGTGTCTTCTTACACAGGCAAAGGGAACAGGCAAAAGATGAACTAAACTGAAGTGACAGCATATGCAGAGGCCAAGGTCACAGGAAACAAGAAGCTGATTCAGAGATTTGTGTGCAGGAATTGACGGAAGCAGGGTGGGGCAGGAGGAGAAATTGAACTGTAAAGCCATTCCAAGGGAGGCTTCAACCCAACCTCACTAAGAGCCTGGAGCTAGCATCAGTCATCAGTTGTACAGAAATGAGAAAAGGGGCTCTGCTGAGCCTTGGGCAAGGTAATTCCAGCCTGAGCTATCAAATTCCAACACCTGGTCATGAAGGGCAGTCTGTGTGGTCACCACTACACTAGAGATGTCAAGCTGGGTACCGAATGTGACGGAAGCCTGTGGTCAGAGATGTGGTTACAGTTACAGGCCTGGTCAGCCTCTGTAGAATAGTCAGTAAAATGAACTTCAAACAGTTTGGGGCAGGGGATGGTAGGATCAGGTATTCATTCTAGACTTTGGCTAGGGCTCAGGAGAGAGATGAGTCTGGTGATAAACATGAGGTATGACCAGTGCTTGAAGATACCTAAAGACATAGGAGTGGCTGAGACCTCAAAAGCCTGTAGAGATGTGTGTGTGTGTGTGTGTGTGTGTGTGTGTGTGTGTGTGTGTTGGGATATTGATTTTTAAACTGGGTATTTTTATAAAACAAAAGACTCAGAAAGAAACTTTGACCCTCCCCTGCTTAAAGAAGGGGAACATAACTTATAACATAAACTAAATGTGGCAGACAGGAAGAGAAATCTAGCAATCTAGAAATCTGTTTGGACTCCCCTCTGTGTCCCATTGTTTCTGGGTGGCTCAGAAGGAATTTGTTTACCACATGTTTGCTCTTTCTTATCGACCAGTAAATTGCCTCCTTTCCCTTTGAAATCCCTGATTCCTGCCTCCCTCTCCTTTGTCTGGAATGGCATGTAAGCTCAACTGCCTAACACATCCTCTGTTCTCATATTCTTATGATACCCCTGCATGTACATCTATAATAAAACTTGAACATTTTTTCCTGTTAATTTGTCTCATGTTAATTTGATTATAGCCCAGCCAGAAGAACTTAGAAAGATGAAAAGGAGGAAAATTGTTTTTTATACCCTTACAGTGCAGAATCTGAGAAGAGCAGCAATACTTACAGGGAGGGGAGATCAGGATATTCAAAGGAAGTCAGGGTATGAAAAGATCAGGATACTTAATACATGGTCCTTCCTGAGTGGGTGAATAGGAGAGCCAAGAGAACAAGTATTCCAGGAAGGAAGATCTGCAGTATCAGCAAGGGCTGAAAAGCCCTCCTCTCCTCCTCCATCTCTTTCTCTCTCTCTCTCTCTCTCTCTCTCTCTCTCTCTCTCTCTCTCTCTCTCTCTCTCTCTCTCTCTCTCTCTCTCTCTCTCTCTCTCTCTCTCTCTCCTCTCTCTCTCTCTCTCTCTCTCTCTCTCTCTCTCTCTCTCTCTCTCTCTCTCTCTCTTCTTGATAAACTCAGAGTTCAGCCGACTGCCCCTAGGTGGCAGTGTGTGTATGTAGTGGCAGCAGCCCAGCACTGCTTCCCAGAGACAGCCAGGTTCTTCCATGGGACGAGCTAAAAACTCCCATTCTTGTGAGAGGGACAGAGAGAGGCATCTGTGATGCTTGCAGCATACCTATGCTTTGCTCTGCTTCAGGTGCCTCTCTCCCTGCCTTCCTGGGGGGTGGGGGTCCTATCAGGGTCCTTCCTGGGAGGGCCCGAGTATAGATGTCCCAGGGACTTAGCAGACCCCCACAGCTCTGTATTCATGACTCTCCAGGACACAGCCTTATGTGGGAGATTGAGACAAACAGGGAACTCAGGTCTGGATGTAAAGCTAATAATTTTAGTTCTACCACTCATAAGCTGAGTGACTCCCTCTGAGCCTCCTTTCCACATTTATTTTATAAATTCAGAGCTTTGTGAAGGTCAGTTCACATGAGATTATTCCAGAAGAAATAGTTTTTACACTGTCAAGTAACTTTCACATCTGTGCATATCTTATAGCTTCCTGAGTAGACATAGCTTTCAGAGGCAGAGCTGAGGTTGAGCTTAGCAGTCCGACTCACAGATCCTTCCTCTTAACCTCTACAATCTGCTCCTTCTTGCTGATGTCCTGTCTGGCCACATCTGAGTCTTCCTTCTTTGGCACAACCAACTTCTCCAATTTGGAGCAATTACAGTATGGTTGACTCACAGACAGGGCTAGAAGGGTCCTGGGAGTTCACCTACTGACTAATCCTCTACTCTCTCCCACCCTTAGTTTATGGATGGAATAACTGAGGTGAGAGAGATGACAGGGCTCCTTGTCACCACCATCTCTTAACACATTCTAAGCCTCCAGCATTAAAGTGTGCTCCACTGTGTCCTGTGCTCACACATATCTTGTGCTCCTATCACAGGTCTTTACAGTCTTGTAGGAGATATGGTCTGATGACAGAGATCTCGTGTGCAGATGTAAATAGGAGCAAGAGGCCTTTAGAAATTTGCAGATTCTTTAAAATAGATTGTTCTGGAACAAATAGGGCAAGCATTGGCTGATAGACCAATAAACCAATTTCTTTTCTGTTCACCTTTCCCCAGGGCTCTCTGACCATTTTTTCAAGAAAGGCAACATTAATTCAAAACTGAGCTTGGAATGAAAGGTCTACCTAGGACATTACTACCTGGCTCATTGTCATTGCTCGCACTCTATACATTCAGGGGTGACCCATTCTCACACTGGCTTCTTGGTCCTGACTTCCTCATCCCAGGGCCATTGATCCCATCATTCCATCTTAATTACCTGCTCCTACGGATACATCCCTCTGTCTGACCATCGCTTCGTATAACCATACCTATCTCTGCTATCATTGAGAGCCCTCCTGCCCACCCCCATCTTCTCCTTTCTCCCCATCTACTAGCCCCTCCAGCTATCACTTCTCTCCCCCACCAGCCAAGACTCATGATACAACACTTCAAGTGCTTTCTTTCCAATAGTTTTGAATCCTTTGCGCCACTGTTTTTCTATCATGCCTTCCTGGTAAAAGACCAAACTCTGATCAATCTTACTGCCTGCATTCTCTGCACCTGTACTTTACCCCACTGCTGACTACTGATAAAGGTTACCCACTTCAGCTGGGCTCTCAATCCTTCCTCAAATCTTCCTGTTTGCCCCTACTAAGAAGCTTCTCTCATTTTTTAAGTTTCTTTGAAATCTTTGGATGTCACCAAAATCCCACTCTACATTCAGCAAGTGAGTACCTTGTTTTTAGGAAAAAAAAGAATGGAAGACTTCACTCAGGAACCCTCGCCAAACACAAAAACATCTGCATTCTCACCCAGCTTTTCCTCCTTTCTCCTATCTCCCTGGAGGACCATCTGTCCTCCAGTCTTTGGCTGCCCTCTCATTCTGAACCCTGATCCTTCCCACCTTTTCCAGCAAGCATCATCTCTCTTTTCCTCCAGACTCTTCAATCTCTCCTCTCTTACTGCTACTTCCCTTCATCATTTAAACATATTAAGTTTCTCCTTTCTTTAAAAAAAATCTCTTCCTCAGCCTCTTACCCTCATCTTTCAGCCAAGAACCTCTGCCTCATCTTTATTTATTCTCCAGCCCACTGTTAACAGGCTTAGACCAAACTGTTCCACTGAAACAGCTCTTGGAAGCTGCCAACCCCAATGGTCACTCTTCAGCTTTGGCCTGCAGGCCCTCCTACAGCACTGGAAACTGGTGACCACTCCTTCCTTCTTGAGACATGCGTTTCCTTTGACTTCCATACACACCACCCTCTGGCTCTGCTCTTACCTCACTGGCTGCTCTTTCTCAGTCTCCTTGGTCCTTCTCTTTCTCTTCCTGTTTGTGTTCATCAGGATTCTGCCTCAGACCTTTTCCCTTCACATCTCCCAGTTCCTGGTTAATTTCATCTACTCCCCTGGTTTTGTCATCCATGTACTGCTTTATCGGTATCCATTTTCTTCTTCTTTCAAACAGGCTCAGGACCTAATTTTTTATATATTAAAATTGTATTTCCCAGCCTCCCTTGGAGCTCAGGCTTGCCATGTGACCAGATTTGATTAATGAGGTATGAGCAACAGTCTGTGGGAATTTTGGGTCAAGTTTTGCTTTCTAATACAGGTGCAGCTCCTTCTTTTTACTCTTTTGTCTGCCTATCTGTAATGCAGGTGAGAAATTGGAGCTGAAACAGCCATTGAATTACCACAAGCTGACTCTAAGGATGAAAGCTTCTCAGTAAAGAGAGCCAAAGCAGACCTACATAATGGACTGGGGGCCTGAATGACATTGTGGAGCTGCTGACCAGCCTTGCTCTGCTTACCTTTAGACTTTTCCTACATCAGAAGTTTTCAACTACAATAGAAAACAGCAACAAAACCTGTTTGGCTAAAGCAATGTAGTCGGGTTGCTGTTATAGAAGCTGAACACAAATCCCAAACTTACAGCTTCTGCTTAGATGTCTCTCTTGAACTCCAAACAGCAAACTAGACCTACCTCCTCTGTTCAGGGACACTTCAAATGGAGGAGGTCCAAGTTGTCACTCCTCACCAAATACACACATACACACACACACACACACACACACACACACACACGGTCACTTGGATTCTTTTTCAGTGAAGAGCATCACTGTCTATGCAACCAGACTATGTCTCATTATTTCTCAACTTCCTATCCAATTAGTCACTCCTCAGTTCTACCTTCTAAATGTTTTTTGAACCTGTTCACCTCTTTCCATTTCCTCATCATCTACTTCTTGAACCGTTGCAAGTTTCCTTCCTAACTATTCTTTACTCCAATCTTGTTTCCTCTAGTCCATTCCTAAAGCAATGTTACTATTCTGCCTAAAATCTTTCAGTGATTGCTTAGGGCCTAAGGAATACCAGCCATATAAAGAAAGCTTTGCCAGGAATTATCATGTTGGTCCTATACGCCCCATTTTTTCTTTAGCATAGATGTTGCCCTAGTAAACACAGGAATAGGCATGTGACTCAGACTTTGTCCAGTTGTGGAATCCTCTCTCCTTCACCACAGTGATTGGTCCAAGAGTGGGCATATGGCCAGAGCTAGATCAATTAGTCTTTCCCTTGGATTTGTTCATACCAACCTTGAGGGAAGAGTCATTCAGTCACATCTCCCACATACGGCAAACTCAGAGCACTAGAAGACAGAATGAGGGGCTCCTGGTCTGGGTAACCTGCAGGATCAGCCCACAGTTTCTAGAGTCATGCTGGTCTGAAGTTCTTTTGATTTTGTGAGTGATGTGAGTATCCTTAATGTAATCTCCCTTCCTTTGGCCTAAGCTAGTTTGAGAGGCATTTTCTCACTTCCAACTAAAACGGTCTGACTAATGTGAAGATCCTTAGTAGTCTAGTCTCATTAAGGCATCATTCCCAGATAACAGAGTTCCTTACAGCTTACAAGATGTTTTATAAATGTTATTTCATTTGATTCTTACTATAAGTTTGTAAGAATCTTATTATAAGGTGGGTTTTACTATTGTCTTTATAGGTAAGACAACTAGGCTCAGAGATGTAAAGTGTTTTGCTCAAGACCAAGAAGATGAATACCATGCCCCTCTTCTTTTCAAGCTGCTTCCCCCAAACCCCACCTGTGGCCTGTATACACACAGAGGTGCTGCAAAGTGGAACCCAGGATGAGTAAAAGTGGCCCTGGGACCAAGGCTAGACTGGGACTAGACTGGAACCAGACTGGGACAGAACTAGGACCAGACCAGGACAAAGGGGTAAGGAGGAAGTCAGAAGATAAAGGTCAAGCTCTTCCATTTAAAATTTTATTACAGCCAACTCCAGCCCAGACAAAAGAAATTCTCAGCTTCTTTCTTTCCTTACTTCCTGTACTGTTTTTTGTTCCCATAATCCACACCTTGGGCTAGCAGTCTGCACTATATATAATTCAGCTATATTCTTAGCAATTATGGTTCTAGAGGCTAGCCTGGAAACTAAGTCACTGGTTACAGTACAGCCCTTTTGAGTTGGGGCTGTCCATATCTTTTTATTTTTTAATAAAGGAAAATAAAATGGTCCTGATATGCTTTGAGTACCCTTGACGCTCTCTGAAGTCCCCTCCCCACCCCTTTGTGCTGTAAAAATGGGTCAGGTAAAGTGTAGTGGATCTAATATTGCAGCAAGTGCCATAGAGACTGTGAAGTAAGGCCTGATTGGGGGTGGGGTGAAGGCCATGCTGGCTTTCTGGGCATTTCCCACACCCTCTTCATGCCAGCAGCAGTGTGGCCAACTGGTCCAGAATGGAGCTGTCTCTCAAAAGGAGCTCAGGCTGGCAGGACCTCCAACTTCATCTAATCCATGGTTCACAAAATTGGCTTCCCCTTCTCCTTCCTCCTTTTTCTAAGCTCATGACTTCCTTCATATCCAGGAGTAAGCAGAAATCATCAGGTATGAATGATCATCTTTCCAATCCTAACCTCCACTGGAAACATCCTCTCTGCCTCTATATCTCCTTCCTTAATAATGGAAGATGTACCTCTTTATCACAGGTGTCCTCTCCATTTGTGCCTATATCACTTCTCCTTTCACTTTTTCTTCAGAATACTCTTGCCTTCTCTCCTGGATCATTCCTATCACCCTGCAAACCTGCTCTAGTAACTTCCATATTTAACAAAATCCTCTGCATTCTAACAAAAATTAAAATTAGATATGGCTACAAGCATCAGAAATCAGAGGATTAAAGAAGACAGAAATTTCTTTCTTTCTCTCATATGCAAAGTTAAGAGTTAGGTACCACCCCAGAGCAGGTATGGTGGCTACCTGCATAACAGGATCCAGATTTAGTCTAACTTATTCTACTAACATGCTCACCACATGGTTTCTACTTCGAAGTCTAATATGGCCACTTGAGCTCCAGCTACGTATTTACATATTCCAGTGAGCAGGGAAGAGCAATGGCTGAGGAAAGCACACCACTGTCATTTAAAGCTAGCTTCTCTGTTGGCTAGAAATGAGTCATATGACTATACCTAGCTGCAAAAGAGTCTGAGAAACTTGCTTTTATTTTGGCTTCCCAAATAATTGTAGCTAGCTAGAATTTGAAATTCTATGCTGCAGAAAAAGGGAGAGAATAGTTATCAGGGTCATCTAGCAATCTCTGCCGAAGCCTCCTGATTCCACATCTCATTCTAGACCCCTCCCAGTTCCTCTTAGACAAGTTCTCCAAACATGGCCTGGCTCCCTCCCCTCTACTCCAGGGACACCGCCCTTATCATGTTCACCCATGACTTTCATGTTGCCAGAGTCAAGGAATCCTTTCCTGTCCTCATCTGATCTCTAAGTAGCATCGAACACAGCTGACCACTCCTTTCTGGAAACACTTTCCTTTCTCAGTCTCTGGGATACAGCACTCTCCTTGGTCTCCTCTTGCCTCCCCAGCCTCTTTTTCTCAGGTTTCTGTCCTGCTCTGGCTCCTCTGTCTGACTGCTTTCAGTCCCTCTTAAACCCTCTCCTGCATCCACCTCCTCACCATAGGTGATCTGCTTAGATCCCATGGCCTTTTACTATGTATAAAATGATGCCTCCAAAAGCCCCACCTCCAGACCTGGCCTCTCTTCTGAGCTCCCAGTGACTAGACAATTGAATTGGATCTCTGACAGTCACTTCAAACTCAACAGAGCTAAGGCAGAATTCTTAATGTTCCTCCCTGAGTTGCAGTCTCTCTCCTCCAGGCTATCCCATTCAATAAATGAGGCACTGTCCATTCATTTGCTCCTGTCAGAAACTTTAAAGTTATCTGTGGTTTTCCCAACCCTACCCCCAGCGCCCCCCCTCGCCCGCCCCCATTCATCCTATCAACTGTCCTGTCAAGTCCATGTCCAAAATAGCATCTCTCAACTAATCATCATAGTGTGGACACCACTTTAGGCCAAACCACCATCATCTTTGGCCTGGACTGCCACAACAGTCTAATTGTCTCTTTGCTTTTATTTTTGCCGGCCACCCACCCAATTTATTCTTTACACAGCAGTAAACAGAACATGTTTGTCTTCTGCATAAAACCCTTAGTGGTTTATTAAAAAGTCTGTATTCACTGAGACAGTCTTGTATGTCCTGGCCTCTGCCTACCTCCCCACTTCATCCTGGTTCTTCTTTGGCAGGGTGTGTGTGTGCACGCTACTCTAGCCGCACGGATTTTTTTTTCAGTTCCTTGACACATCTAAAGCTTACCTTATCAGGGCCTCAGCATATACTACTCATGACCTGAAATGTCTCTGTCCAGCTTTTTCCAAGGCTATCTACTCATTCTTTTGACTTCAGTTTCAATATCACTTTCTCAAAGACACTTTTCCTGATGGCTCTATCGAAAGTAGCTCTTATTCTCTCTCCTAGACCCTCATTTTGTTCCAGCATTTTCTTTAATTTGCAATTATTTGTCTCAACTAATGATAAGTTTTATGGAGCAAGAGGCCTCAGCTTTCTTGTTCCTTGATGTATCTCCAGCATCAAAACAGACCTGGCACAGATCAGGCACTCAATCTAACTATCTGCTGAAGTGAGTGAATGGACAGGTTCCCCAAAGCAGTCCCTGAGCTGCCTAGGGTGTCACAGATGGGCTGCAGCCCCCTCAAAAAACAAACAAACAAAAAATCAAAACTGGGAATGGACTGAGCAGTCTCCTTTTCAGATCTTCTCCTTACAATGGACTTAACCTGCTGGTTGCTTGTACTAGAATATGGTGGTGCAACCAGTCTCTTGGTCCAGTTTTAATAAATCTGTATTTCCTATTGCCCAACAGAGCAATCCACCTCCCCCTGGATGATTTAAGAATCAGTAGTGTCCTGTGTCTCATTTTACAGACAGGTGGGCTGAAACCGCAGAGATCAGAACCCAGCCAGCAGTGTGAGTACCCCTCCACCCCACTGTTCCGGGAATCTCCTCCTTCAGCCTCAAGAATCCTCCCAGCCACCGCCTTAGGATGAAGGTGAGGAACAAATCTCAGCAGGAGATTCAAAGAAACTAGATATTTTTAGCACCAAGGCCCACAGGGGCGAGTCTTTACTGCCCAGTTTGCTAAGAAATTTTTAAAAAATGTTAATTTACTACCTTTCTCTTGAAGCTTATCCCCACCCCTAGCCTCCCAGGCCCCGGCAGGACGCCACCTATTTTCAATACAGCCCACCTCTAACCAGTCACCCCTGTATTCTTGAGGTGTGGCCTCCCCTTGGCTCCCACAAATCATGCTTCTCCTAAGGCTCGGGTCCGGCCGGGACGGAGGCGAGGCCTGCGCGGCGCTGGTGCAGCACGCCTCGGCCGAGCACTCGCCCCCGGTGGCCACGCGGGCTCAGCCCGGGCCAGGATAAGGCCTGTGCCGCGTACCCACAGAGGGAGGACCTGGGCCGCCCCCGCCTCCAGCACCGCCCAAGCAGGACAGAGGGGCGGGCCGGGGACAGGCTCCGCCGCCTTTGCCGCCGCGTGGGCTGGGGGGGGACAAGCTGGCGGGGGGCGGGGCTGGGGCGGGCCCTGGCGCGCGGGTCGCACTGGGCGGCGCAGGGAAGTGGCCCCCCTTTCTCGGCCACCGCCCGGCGCCGCGCCCCCGGTCCCGCCCCTCCGCGCCCCGCCCCCACCACTCGGACGGCCGGAGTCGCCCCCTCCTGCCCTGCGTTGCCGAACTTGCTCTAACTTCCTCGGCTGAGCAGGGCCGCGCCGCTGCCGCCGCCGCCTTCGCCGCCGCGCCCGGGTGAGTAGCGCGCCCAGCCCCTACTGGAGCGTCGGGCCCTGCCCCTCTCATTGTCTGAGGCCGACACCCCCTCCCCCCAGAGCGCCCTCTGGGACGAGGACTGCTCCCCAGGTCCGTGCTCGTCCGTTCAGGATCCCTCGTCCCTGCCCCTGGGCGACCCTGCGGGCAGCGTTGGCTTTGTTCGCCCAGCTCACCCACGAGGGGCTGGAGGCCTCGGCCGGGACGCGGCTGAGCCTAACTCGGAGCGAGAGCCGCAGCAGACCACCCGGCTGGCACTTGGGACTCTGTAGCCCTCGCCTGTTCCGCGTCCCCAGACGGGTGCGCGCCGGGGCCCGGCCGGGGTGAGAGTTCTAGTGGAGGGCGGGGCTGGACCGCCGCGGTTCGGGGCTCTGCTGCGTGTCCCCAGCTGCGAGCCCTGGGATGGGTGCTCCTTTTGGCTCCGTCATGGACCCTTGGCCGCACTGAACTCGGGCCAGAGTGGAGGTTGGCGCGGACCTGGGAGGGCAGTTCCCTCCGTCCCCTCATCCGCTCCGTCCTGGATGTGCTCCAAGGCCCGCACCCCTGCCGTGAGTCCCACTTTGCCTTGCAAGGGTTTGGGCAGCCCGAGTTTGGGTAGGCAGTGACCCAGCTCTCTGTGTTGATTGTTGGGGATTGTGCTAGGGAGCATAGTCCAACTCTTGACCAAACTGGATCTTGGGTCGAGTTGGGTCTGTGGCTACGGAGATGACTTCTCCGGGCTGCTGCTCCTGCTGGGGAGGGGTGGTGGTGCTGGTGGTAGGAATATGTGGTGTGTGTGTGTGTGTGTGTGTGTGTGTGTGTGGTGTGTGTGTAGGGACTTGGCTATGGGACCTTTGGGACACGTATCTGGGAGAAGTGAAGTTGATCTCTATGTAGAAGCAGCCCATGCTGGGGGCGAGAGCGGGTTTGGGGGGAGTTGTGGGCCCTGGTACTGGTCTGGCTGTTAACTGTCGCCTGACCCCGGGCTCTGGTGTCTGCTGGCATCAAGTCATCCGGGCCTTGAATGCAGGGCATTGCATCGGAGCCTCTACAGGTGCACGCTCTCTCCTGTGCTCAGTTCTCTGGGGTCTTCCTTCCTTCCTTCTCAGATGGGGGTTACCCTTGGGCTGATAGGAGTGGGTGGCGCTGCCTGCCAAATCCTTAATAGTAGTCTTCCCCCTACCCCTTGACCTCAAAGTAGGGGAACTTAGTGCCTTACCAGTGCTTGGCTTGGGGCACCCTTTCCTATTTGTGAAGGAAAACTGGGGCCTAGGACATCAGAGCAGCCCCAGCACCCCTACATCCCCTCTATAGTCATCCAACTCCTTGGAAGGACCAGGTAAGAGATCCTTTCTTCTGGGATCCTCCTGGGCCCTGGACCCTCAGAATGAAGCCCATACTCCTTACTCATGGCTCCATATCCCCTTCTAGCTCCTCTCTCAGCTATTTCCAAGTTTTCTCCAATCCGTAGGATCCATAATGTCTGGGAGACAGGCTTTGGAAGCCCAGGCTATCAGAGGGATTTTCCCTCTCATTGCCTCATCCTTTGTTGCACCCCACCTTCAGTTGGAGAAATTAATTTCTCCGTCCGTGCATCTCTGAATTCCACTGCTTGGCCACCATATGTGATCTTCAATTCATTTAACAAAGCATGATTAAGAGTCTGGGGTGCCAGGTGTCAAGTGCAACAGCATGCACTGTTCCAGGCTCACAACTCCTTAGCTGTCTGTAAACTCTGTGGTCTTAGAGCCCAGGCTGGATTTGTAGTAGATTCTCTAGTGTTTATTGATCTGAGCTTGAGCTCAGCTTCACAGCAGCATTTAGGTAAACAGGAGTTCAAGCCCACTGGTGCTTCTGAAGGTTTGTGGCAGCCTCTTGGAAGAAAGGGCATGGAGAATAGGGGGCCACAGAAGGGTTGGCTGACCAGGGAAGTTTCTCCTTTACCAACTGGGCAAGTGCTAATCTCTGAGAACAGGTGAGGGTGCCTCACTTCCTGTGGTGAGTGGGAGACGGGGGGGGGGCCTGCCCTGCAGGTCATGGTAATACAGAAGTTCCATGGAGGCTGGGGAGCAGGGAGTTCTGGAAGCCTTAGGTTCTAGAAACACTTCTTGAGGCCTCACTCTAGGCCACTGGGTGCTCAGAGATTTGACTTACTTGTTTAACTTCAACTAGAAAAGAAAGAATTCAGTTTGGCAGTGCCTACAAAGTACCTTTGTGTCAGTCTTGGGAAAACTTTGCTAAATTTAAAATCTCCTGGAGGTTATGGACAAGCTTATAGCAATTTGCAGAAGGTTTCACATATAATGATAGTTTGTTGAGACTTACTATTTGTTGAGACTTACACCAAGCACTATCCCAGAAACTTTATTTGTATTTGCTCATTTAATCCCTGAAACAACAGAGTATGGTAGATAATGTGAACATCCCATTTTACAGATGAGGCAACTGTGGCCTAGAGAGGTCACATGAACTTGCTTAAGCAAATCTCAATTTGAGCCTGATTTCCTACTTACTAATCTAGATAATGCCTTTCTCTCAGAAGTGATTAAAGTTGATTAATGTACTGAATAAGCCTGGCCCACAGTGTAACTAGTAAGTCCTTCAGTACAGGTGCCCTTATATCCCCTGCTTCTGAAAGGATCGCATCTGTCTGGGCACATAACAGGTACCCCTGAACCCCTTCTGATTGCTGATAGAGCTTTTGTCCCCCAAGGCCAGGGAAAGGGTAGGACAGAAGATTGGGGAGTGAGTCATTGCCTGCAGTTGGGGACATGGGGCAGAGCCCTGAACTGTAGCGGTCCAGCTCCGTTATCCCCAAATATCAGAGGCTTAAAGAAACAAAGGATTATTTCTTGCTCATGCCACACCTTTTGCATATCTGCTTTATGTTGTCCTCAGTCTGAGACCCATGTGGATTAATTGGCACATTCCTAGTCACTTGAGCAGAGGGACAAAGAGCATGATGAATCTCATCCTGGCTCTTAAAGCTTCTGCCCAGAAGTGGCATTCCAATGGCTAAAACAGTCACATGGCCATACTTACCTACAAGGTCGGGTGGGGAAGAGGATTGGAAATATTTGGTGAATAGCATGAATGCCTGCCACCTGCCTGCTACCCTGCCTTCTTCTGTGACTTCTTCCCAAGGTTTCAGGTGTCATGCATTTCTGTGTCACCACGAGCATTGGTCATGAATTAACCAAAAAAATGTTATTTAAGTTAAAGATGCATTGAAGTGCCACATTTGAAAGGCAGAGGTATGGTGAACAAGAATGCATGTTAGGGTTATAAGAGGTGGTGTGCAGAGGCAGCTTACTTCTCTGACCCTGGGCAATTTATTTGAGTTCCTTGGGCCTTCTTTTACTCATTCATTTATTAATTAATTTATTTGTGGGCCCAAGGACTAATGGTGAGTCCTAGGTCAGGGATTCTTATCAAACACATGTTCAGCTCCTAGCCTGGTGCTTGTGGCTGTGAACTGGGATGATGATCCCTGTTTCCTGGTGGCCTTTAAAGAGGGATATTAATACCCTTGGGAAGGGAAGCAGGCTCCTGCTCTCCTCACTGCCTTGATACATTAGACTTCCCTGTGGGCTACCTGTATGTGGCCAGTTGGGACAGCCACTTTTCCTAGGAGCAGGAGGAGGTAGAGGCACCCATAAAGGCCTTGCCCTTCCTCTTCCACTTCTGGGATTCTGGCATAGGGTTGTGGGAAGGAGAGGTGGTGAGGTTCCTAAAGGATGGAATCACATGGAGAACAGGCTTGAGCATGGGGTTGGGCCTGTAGAAGGGTGTGGAACCCCTTTGTTAATTGCATTTTCTATTTTTACCACCCTTGCAGGATGTTAAAGAACTGGTCACACTAAGGACCTTGCTTTTGTGCTTTGTCACCTGCTTGGTTTTTGGGGATACCCAGCAGGGCCAGGAAACACTGGTGGAGGTGGTGAGACCTCAGGTTCTTCTGCATTGTGGTTAACTCACTATCCTTAGTCATAGTTCGTTCCCTCTTTGGGGGGCTTCTGTTCTGCTGTCTCGAATAGAGGGAGAGGTGATGGTGGTCTACAACAGTGGTTCCACTCTTGGCTGATCATCAGGGTCCCCAGGGGACTGTGTAGCCAGTGCTTTAAGAATCTTCGGTCTAGATTAGTACCAGCGTTGCTGATTTGTCTTGGCTTCTGTTATACCCGTATCTTCTCTGACTGAATCCGTGTTGGGTATTCATAATGTCTCCACACCCATTTTCTCCTTTTACAGCATTTTTTTTTTTTTTTTTGGTTCAGATAGGGCAGGTTGCTGTATTGGAACAGAACAGGGCCTGGCTGGTTGGAAGTGTTCAGTGCCTTAGCCAATTACATGTGAAGATTAACACTGTCCAGCTCATAGAGGAGACAGCGATGAACCGGCTTTCGAATTGTGTCTGCTTTCTAGCTGAGTGACCTAGACAAGTCTTTGATTTTGATTTTTCCTCCTGGACTTAGTTTTCTCAGTGAGAAGACTCTGCCCTTCCTGACTCTCATTGGGGTTACTGTGAAACAGAAGTACACACTTCAGGTTTGAGAAGCAGAATCAGAGGCCCCTGAGTTAGACCTGACACTCTAGTTAGCGACTGCTACTGTCAGGCTGACACCTCTCAGAAAAGTGCTCACTAGCATCTGATTCTGGGAACCCCACTTCCTCTACTCTTGGGCTTGGTGGGGTTGGGGCTGGGTAAGGCTGGGTGGTGCTGTGGTTTTTCTCTTAGAAGCAGTAGGCCTGATAATCTGAACTTAAGTGAGCCTGGGTGGGCTGGAGTTAAAACTCTTCATTTTTCTGCCTCCCTCTCTGAGCAGCCAAGGAAGAGCTTTGGTGTCCATCAGCTAGATAGCTGGAAGGACCTGCTCCTCGTCTCCCTTCTTGGGCTCTCTCAGCCTGTGCTGTGTGGCTGACAGCCATGACAACTGACTCTAAAGTGGCCTCAGGGATGCTGGGTAAGAGGTGAGCTCCTGGTGCTGCTGCCTCAGACTCTGTGTGTCCCCGGAATTTGGGAGAGCTGAGGTTGGCCTTTCTTGCTTGGGTAAGGCTTGGAGAGGGGTGGGCCAGGACAAAGGGTGAGGTAGGGCTGGGCTTGAGGAGAGGTTTGGTGAACCTCATTTCTGGGTAAGCCCTGACCATGTGTACCAGCTTCTGGGCCCTGTGCTAATCTACTTTGAGGGGCCCAGAGAACATCTAAAAAAACCAAAATGATTTTAGGAATTCCTAGTCCTACCACTCAAGAAAGGGGTCCTCACAGAATTCCTCTACTGGAATTAAAGAGTGTACCCTGAATCTCTTTTATCTATTGCCTGGGGCCTGAGTGGTAAGCCTAGGAGAACTGAGGGCAGCAGCATATCCCAGGAGACATGGCACTTCAGGAAACCTGGGCTTATTGGAAAGTGCAAGTGGAAATAAGGAATGAGGCCACTTAGCTTTAGATTTGGGCCTTTTAGGGAGGGACAGCTGGGCCCCACACACCCACTGCTGCAGTTTAGGCCATGGTATGACTTTAATCAGCAGAAGTGTTTTGATCCCCAACCTGGAGCACCCACTGAGCTGTGCCCAGGACCCTCCTCCTTCTGTCTCCCAGCCACTTCAAGGAGAGGTTCTCTTGTTGACCACTAAATGAGTGGACTTTGCTGTGAGGAGACCCTGTTTCCTCTCCCGGTCCCCTCCCTAATGTCTGGCTAGCTTGTGGACTGGCTGTCTGGTTTCAGCCCTTCACCCCTTAGCCAGGCAGACAGGGTCTGTCCCTGGGGCTTGGTGGGGGAGGCCAGCTCCAGCCCTGCCCCAGCCTTGCCCCACCCCAGACCAAGTAGTTCTCACACTCCGGGTGAGGGGTCCAGGAAGACTTGGATTATACTCTGTATTATTAAAGAAAAATAGTTATTCTGACACTTGTTCAAACGGTAAGGCAGACTTTGTTCAGGACTTTTGTGGTAGTGACAAGGACTACTACAGTGGGGTTCTGCAGTCGAGGAGAGAGATGGTGCTCAACCCCAAATACAATAAGGAAAAGTGGAAATTTATAGCTAAGGTGCATGGCAGGGAGTAGCTTGTTGGATTGAAATTTCAGAGAGTGTAATTCTTTGCTAACTGACCCAAAAGGATTCTTGCCTATTTAACCTAATAGGCAGGCTAGGGTGACCAGATATTATATTATCTGGTGGATATTGCTTTAGGAGGATGAGGAATTTGATCAGATAAGGAGGGTGATCAGAATGGAGTGTGGGGGATTCTGGCTAAACAGACTTAGCAGGATTCTTGCTAAGAACTGGACTCCATAAGGACAGAGATGGAGGCCCAAGTCAAGCCTAGCTGAGCAGAGGGTCTCAGGGTAACCCGACTAAAGTTTGCTCAAGGAGAGACTGTCGGTATTTGGAGGCCAGCTTCAGCTTGTCTCAGTCTTGCTCATGGTGCTTGCACTGGCCCACGCTCATCACTACTCACACTTGAGTGGTGTCCCTCCTTGTGTGCATCATTCCCTTGTTTCTGGAAACCTTAATCCTTTTCTTTTCAGCATCTTCTGGCTTCTCGTTCCTTGGCTCCCTCACTCTGCTGGTTGGACTGCCTCTCTGCACCCAGAAATTAGTGTGGACGTGGAGTCTTAGTTCCCTGTGGCTCACCAGTGCTGGCTCCCTTTGCCAGATCTGTTGGGTGCCAGACCATAGCCACTTGACTCTGGAAAACCCTCCCTGCTTGATCCTCTTTCCTTGGTCTCTGTACCTTGTATTTCCTGCTCTCCATATTCTGGGTGAACCAGTCTGACAACTTTATGGATCTCTCCCTCTCCCACACTTAGGGACTCATTGTCTTATTTGAGTTGGGCCCAGGGAGGTGCTGTGGGAGATCTCCTTCCCCTTCCTAGACTGTGCACTACAGGGGCCTTCTGCCTGGGTCCCCCCTCCCCTTCCTTCCCTTGTCTGAGGACTTCCGATCCCTGCCCCAGCCAACCGATTTCCTCCACCTGCAGGCCTGAGGCTCCTCCTGGTTCCCCCTCTGCCCCTGCTTTCTCCTTGGCCAGACCTGCACAGGTGGCCCTGTGTGGTGTGTCTCCTGCTCCTGTCTCAACAGCCAGCTTTTTAGGAACCAGGTTACCTGCTATTATGAGAAAGAAGGGCATGTGAAGAAAACCTCTTGGCTGTGGGTGGGAGCCTTCCCCCTTTCCTGAAGGTTTCACTGGCTTCCATTTCTGCAAGGAAGCCGTCAGAGTGATAGAAACTAGCTCTGGGTGGCCATCCTGCCTGTCACAGTCATTGTCTGCTGTTGTCCTAGCTGCTTCCTGTGAAATAAAGTAATGGTACAAACACAGATAAGTTTTGAGGGACATGTCAACAAACAAGTTGTTGGTAGTGGTGGGGTATATATTCCCGAAAGAGCAAGGAGGAGGGAGTGGTGTGTACCCAGGTATAGGGGTGGGGTGGGCCAGTCCTGAAGTTCTCTCTGTGGAAAGACAGATAAATGAGCCTATAGGGCAGGTTCCACCTGAGGTATCACAGGATTTGTGTGTGTTGAGGATCAGTGCCTTCCTGCCCACTCATGCAGGAAGACAGTCAGAAAAGGACTGGTCTTGGTCAGATGAGGGTTGTAGCATTCTGGGCTCCAGCTGCGAGGCTTTGTGCTGGAGTGGACCTTGTTCATGAGGGCACAGGAACTTGTTCCCCGCAGTTGAGGTATGAGGGCTCCAGGTGCCAGCGTGAAAAAATTCTACTTGTCATGAAATCTCATTTGTGCTTCTTAATTTTGCAGCTACTTAAGAAAGCATCTTATGGGACAGGGGAGCCAAACATACACCTTCCTTCTTTGGAGTCTTCTTTCTTTGTGGTCTTGGCCATCTGTGAGCTTGAGGGCATTAGGATTTCTTAGTGCCTGCTGTGGTGACCTGGCTGTGAGGCAGGGAAGTTCCACTAGGTAGAAAGAGCTCCATTCATGAACCACTCCTTTTCCCTCAAATGGTCTAGCCCAAGTGGTCTGACCAGTCCTGGTTCTCATAGACATGTGTCATGCTGCTGAGAAGCAGGAGTGATTGGGAAGGTTATTTTATTGTTCCTTAGAGGGAAAATCACTTGGAGGAAATACATCAGTGCTTTTCTAGTGCAGAGTATTTATTGATGTGTCAATTAAAGGAAGCTTTTCAAAAATGTACATGTATCCCTTTAGTAAGGAATAAATATACAAATCCATCTCACAACTGTATCTTGTAGTTTCCATTTCCTGAAAGGTACATGGAGTTTAATGGTTAAGGGATTGGGGCTTTGAGCTGGAATCTTTGAGAAACTGTTTTTAGCCTGTCCTTGGAATTGGGCCAGGCCTAGAAATTTGTTGAAATAGATTTCTTTAGCTGCTAAAATTGGGATGGGTTTATAACACCAGGACCTTGAGCCTCTCTCATGACAAGGGAGAGTCCTGAGGAGGGTTCCTGCTGAGGCCTGGGGTGCCTGTGGTTCAGAATCCTCCCTCCTCTGCCTGAACTTGGGGGTATTACAGCCTTACCATGGAGTCGACCAGGCTACAGATAGATGGTCCTCTACGTGGAATAACTTCAGGGTTCCTTTCTGCCTTTGTCAGGACCTGCTCTTGGTCTTCACAGGAAAATTTTCTATTTTGGGACTTGGGGAGGAGTTGTGAGCATGGAGCTAGCTCACACTCGGAATCGGCTAAGTCTTTATTCCGGAGGCTGGCACTCCTTTCCCCTCCTCCCACAACCGCTCCTCCTTCTAGAGAGGTACCAGAAACTGCCTGCAGAGAGCTACATGTAAACGTTTTGGTGCCTCCAGCCACAAACTTTAGGGGTTTTAAATGTCAGTCTACCTTTTTTATTTAACAAAATTTGTATATGATGCAAAACACATAAAAGTATACAGTGAAAATTGACATTTCCATCCCCAATCCCTTCAGTTCTGCTCGCCTGAGGCCTCCATTACCACATGTTGGGAGCCTAGTCAAACATCTCTGTACTCCATACTTGTTTATTCCTGTGCTGGTATGCTAATTATGCTGCTCTCCACTTCTGATTTTTACTCTAAAGTTTATCTTGGGTTTGCTCCATTTCAGCACACACATTTTAGGCCATTCTTTTGAAGAGTGGCATTTAGTCCTCTAAATGCTAAAGCATGATTCACTTTATCAGCCCCCACTGATGGACACTGAGGTTGCTTCCAATATTTTGTTTGTGCAGGCCAGGCTCTGGGAATGCCTTGTATATGCTCATAGCTCTGTAGAAATGGCTAGACCAGGAGTCCAGGCATTAGGTGCTAACAGGAAAAGAAACACACAGTTTGATTACAAGAAGGAGAATGAAAGTTTTTTGAGTTTTCTTTTGGTGTGATCTTGTATTTCTGCACTTGGAGCCTGCAGGGACTACAGTAGGGTGCTGGTGTGCTGGTTCCCACTACAGTCTGTCTTTGTTTCAGCTCAGGTCAGCCAGTCTCCGTGGCACCTGTTGTTTGCAGCCCTTGGCGATGCCCTGTGGGCCATGAAACCGTTCTACCCAAAAGTGTCATGTAAGAGGGTGAAGAGGCAGCCAGAGTGTGATAGGGTATGAGATGAGGGGAGGCTTCTCATTACATCAGTTTGAGTGGCTGCAGGTGTTTGCAAGACTTGGGCAGGGTGTGACGGGGAGTCATGGCTGAGAAACAAGGTAGAGTTGGGAATCAGCTTTCAGAAGAGCAGATTCTCCCTCAGTTTCAGGGCTTGATGTGAGGGTCAGGTCTCCTGTCCGCTCCAGGGTTCCCCCATCTCCTGCCTTCTCTGCAGCCCCAACTTCATGCTGCTTTGGGCCTGACAGCCACCTTGTGATTTTAAAAAAGTGTAGAAGGCACCTGGTGTAAATAATGAATGGATTTTTTGTTTTGAGCGGGCAGCTTCCTTTCCGAGCAGAAGCAGGGGGTGAAGGCAGATGAGTTTTTCTTCCTGAGATGAGTAGATGGGTTGGGCGAGGGAGAATGGTGTGTGAGAGAAGGCGTAATGTTGGAGCCCTCTGCTGGCATCCTCTTGGGAGTCCTAGGGGCTCTCTGGCTGTTTTCCCATCCTTGTGGCCACCGTGTGCCTCTGGGATAACCATAACCTTTTCCTGTGTGGCTGTGGTTGCCCCACATCTGGGCAGGGCAAGAAGCAGGGAGATTTCAGGGCTGACGGGCAGAGAGCCACTCTAAATGGAAAGGTGGCCAGCATGACCCTGACCTGCTGGGTTCGAGGCCTGTGGTGCTGCCTTGTCTCTCTCACCATTGCTGCTGTTACACGGTGCCCTGTGAGAAGTCCAGAGCTTCCCATGCTCACAGCTCTGTTGTGTGCGGCTTGGGGCCTTGGCAGCACAGAGGTTTCTATTGTGGCTGGGTGGCAGCTAGGACTGACCTGTAGGGCTGAGGAGGTGGGGCCTGGAGACTGACAGTGGAGCTATTCATGGGCTCTGCCCTGGTTTCCTGCTGCCTCCCATTGTGGATCTTTTTGGGGGGAGGGGAGGTAGAGAGGGGGTGGCCAGTGTTGCTATTGTTGCTGGCAGCAGGAACCCATTATACTTAATCAGAGTCATTTGGTGGACAGGTCTTAGCCACTCCCGAGTCCCTCATGTGTTTTCTGAGGCTGGGTGAGCTGTCCAGCCTGGGCCTTGATCTCTCCCAGTCCCCGCCACCCTCCCCACCCCCCTCCCTGCCCCAGGTCAGGAGGGGCCCTGCCCTTTGCGAGAGTACCTCTGTCAAGATCTCCCATCCCCCCTCTCAAGTCCCCAAGCTATGTCTGGAACCCCCTGAGTAAGAGTTCTGAGCAGCTGGACAAGGAGCGGGAGTGCCCTGTGCCTTTCTTGTGAGCCACCTGCCCACTGCCTCTGGGAGTGGGTTCTGCTTGAGTAATTCTGACCCAGCTGCGCCCTTGGGTGGGGGCCAGGCGCGTGCCTGGGTTGTTGTCAGCCTTGCAGGCCCCCACTTTCCTTTGTACCTCAGTGCTCAGCCCAGTGTCCCCTGTTCCTCACTCGAGCACTCAGCTGCAGAAAAGCCTGCTTGCTGGCAGGCTGGCCTGTCGCCTCCCCCGCCGCCTGAGCCACAGCCATATCCCTTTGTTCTGCCATCTTCGGGCTCTTGAATTTCAGGCAGGCAGGCAGCAGGCAGCAGGCAGCAGGCAGCAGGCAGCAGGCAGCAGGCAGCAGGCAGCAGGCAGCAGGCAGCGGTCTCACGGCACCAGTGGAAGCCCTTGAGATATGAATCTTTCCACTGAGCCCAAGGCATGCAGTCCTCTGACCGCATCCTCAGTTCCCCCATCTCTAATCCCATCTCCCCAGTAGTGTCAACATTTCTCTTTTTTTTAGAGAGGGTCTAGCTCTCTTATTGGATCAGAATGACGGTGACATGTACTGTGGGACAGAGAGAGAGTTCTCACTTGTTTATGGCCACTGAGGGTGTGTGAGAGAAAGGTAGAAGTGGGGGGGGGGTGTGAGAGAGAGAGGGGAAGAGGGTGAGCTGCACAAGCACTTTTGGAGCACTTGCCTCTTGGGTCTTTGGCAGAAAAAGTCACTCCCAGGTACAAAGTACGCTCTTCCTTTACTTCCTGGTTCTTCTCCATGAAGTCTGTATAGAAAGAGTTGTCAGCATTTAGTGGTAGGGGTGGTTGAGAATGTTTCTTTTTATTTTGGTCTCTGTATGATTGTGGGGATTTTTCTGCAACTTAGAGGAACTATCCCCTCCACTTTCACGTCTGAATGTCTTTTCTCCCAGTTTTTGATGGGCAAAATGAGCTTCCCTCTCGGGGCCAATTTTACTCTAGTGTGAGGTTTCAGGTGGAGCTGAGCACCATTCTCTGGCATCCACGTCTGGAGGTGTGCCCGCCCCAAACCATAGATCTCTTGCTTTCTGCACCACAGCCAGAGTCTGTAATAGTCACTTGCCTTTAACAGAGAATTGTTTTGTATGAGAACTCAAAGCTCTCACAGCTTTGTTGTGTTTAGCGTTTTATTCTGCCCTTTCAAAACCCATGCATCATGAGATCAGCCTGGCTGTCTTATCAGACTCTCATTAGCCAAGTCTCACAAATTAGGAAGTAAGTCCCAGCCCTGGTCAGGGTGGCCCCGTTGAGTGTCCTCATTTCATCAAAAGTTGTACAAAAAAGTATGAGACTCAGCAGAATGCATTGTCAAATGCATTGAAATACGATTCTGCTTTCAGTGTAGTTGGCCCCAGATGAGGTTGGGAAAGGTCATGATTGAGGCAACACGTTGTTCCGGAAAAGCACACGGAAGTAGAAGGCTGGGGGTGAGTTGCCACTCTGCTGCTGATCTCTGGGCGACCTTGGCTGTTCATTTCCATGGGCATCGATCTCTGGAAAATGGAAGAGTTGCTTAGATGAACTTTGGAAACTTTTAGCTGTGACTCTTTCAGTTCTATGAATCTAACTCCAAAACGGTTGGTCACTAGCCTGAACCCCTCTTGCCAACTCAAGATATTCTTTGGAAGAAATGCCATCAGGTGAGATTCACAGAGGGCATCCTCCTCCGAGGCATTCCTTCCATGGGTTCTCGTGGGTTTGGTGGTGGCAGTGATCACCTCCATGGTCCACAGATGTCTGTGGTTTTCACATGGAGCCCCGGCTCACCCTGACCCCTGACGCACACTGTCAGTTCTCAGGGTCTGGCTGTGGCATCAGGAGCTCACTGATAAATCTTTTTGCCTCAAACCTTAGAATCACTCCTTGGAAATGCCACATTCCCTTTCTGGTAAAATTGAACCTGGGGGAAGAAAGTAAAGCTCTTTATTTTATCTCCCTGGAAAGTGAGATCAGGCTGTTAAAAGTTGGAAAAAAAAAGAAAAAAACCAATAAGAGATAACCCTTTGTACTTAAATGTTCCTTTTTCTCTTGGGGGGAGGGGTGTGGGTTTAAATTTTGTCTCTGTTTTGTTATAAATTCCTCTTCAGGGTGGGTGTCTTTATCTGTCTTTTCCACCCAGCGGCCATCCCCTGGGCCTCCCATGCCTGTGGCTTTCCTCCCATTGTCTGCTGGGCCAGGATCAGCCTCTGTCACTGCTCTGGTCTGTGTTGCTGCTGCTATATGTCACAGGAGGCCCGTGGTCTGGTAAGACACCCAAAGGGCGGGGAGTACAGCTTCACTAATAATTTGGTTATTGTGGCTTCCACAGCTGTGAAATAGGAATAAAAATAACCTGTGAGAATGCAGTGGGATGCACTAAAATAATGAAAAAAGTCCAGAATTAAAATGTTCCTCCAGGAAAGCTAAATACATCCCTGTAAATCATCCCATGATAGAGATGGGTGGGCTTTCCTCCCCTGACTCACCTTAATGGTTGTTTTCCTTCCTCAGTGTTGTTGCTTTTCTCCCAGGCATCTTACATCCTCACAGTTCAAAGCACTGCCCACAGGCCTGGCACGGGCAGCATTGCATTAACTAGGAGCTTGTTGAGGTACAGAATCTGGGGTGGGGAGGGTGTCTCACCCCACACCTGCTGAATCAGAATGTAAATTTTAACAAGATTCCCAGATGATTTGCATGCACTTTCAAGTTTTAGAAGCCCTGGCTCAGACACCTCCCCCGCCACCAGCCCTGCTACGCCCTCTCACACGTTCTTGTGTATTGTGGTTTTTCAGCCTTCACCCTCTTCTCTTCCTGCATGTCCTCAACCTTGACCAGGTCTGGCAGGCCCAGCCCCGGGGCCCCTACCTCTGGGATGCAGGTGTCCCTGGGCACTGGGGGTGTCTCAGGTGGGTCTGGGGACTGGAAAAGCCTTTGCTGGCAGCCGCAGGCACCTCCTCTGAGCTTGCTGGCAATGTCATCTTTGGGGCACAGAGCGGAGGGGTAATTGGAGCCCTCCTTTGTGAAGGGGCTTGCAGAGCCTCCCTTGGCCATCTGGTGCCACTTGCCCCGCCCAGTCCTACCCAGCTGGATGACACAATCAGAATTGCTTTTTTTTTTTTTGTAGAAACAAAGCATTCTACATAAAGATTTTTGGTATACATTGAAGTTCAAAGAAATAGTCCAGAAGGGGGCTATCAGTTTATTTTTTTGTAGTACTTTTGTAGTGGAGAAAAGCTTGAGATGCCTCTCTTGATTTTGCTAGGATCACTTGCTCACACTCTGTATTCTGGTGGAAGTAGGTGGGGGCTGGTGGGGAAGAACCTGCATCCCTAGGCCTGGGGGAGACAGTGCTGGTGGGCTAGAGAACCTTGGGTTCCCCTCCTCAGCTGCTGGCCACCTTACCCCTCCCTGCCCTCTTTTCTGGGACTGAACTATACTGATTTCAGCTGACGCCAGATTCTGCTCAGCCATTGATTTTTAAGTTTCCCGCCATTGATTTGCATTTTTAAAAAATCTGTTCCTTCCTCAACCCCTTATTTCTTTTCTCTTGATGTTTTCAGTGCACTTTTTTTTTTTTTCCTCCAGCAGTCTTTCCTTTTCATAGCTTGTTTGGGAAGTTTTATTAGCTCTGTGAATCCTTTTCCTTAGGCTGTTTGCATTGCTCAGTGGAGGCCAGGAGGCAGGCTATGCCCCAGCTGGGTTAGAGGGTGCTCCCAATGCTATCCTTGGAGTGAAATGGGTGGGTTGTTTGTCTTCAAACAGTACATTGTAGCAGACTGCAATTTTGGATACAAAGGTTTTTAACATCCTACAACCACAATCTTTATACCTTTCAGGCATGGAAAAAATATCGAAGAAAAGGAGTAAATGTGTTTAATTCTAAATTTTCTTGTATAGTTTCTTTGTGTAGGAGGAGAGGAGAGAGGGGGTAGGGCGATGCCTACAGAGAGCACCTTTTAGATCTTCATTAGACTTGCACGTCAGATCCTTGCACCAGACGCAGTAACTCCCTTAACAGCTGCTGAAGACCCAGTTATTGGAGCAGAATTTATTTACCCCCAGGAGCAGCCCCACTCATCACTCGGAACATCTGTGGGGTTCAGGAGCCGCTCCCACCCCAACCATTTCAACCCTGCAAGGGCAGCCACTTTAGTTGTGTCTCGATACCACCTACAGAAATGGGGACATGCTTGGGCTCTGTTGATAGTACGCAGTGGAGAGCCTTGTTGGCTGCGGCCATACCGGTTTGCAGTGTGGCTTCCCCGTCTCAGAGCACAGCCGTTCCTCCCAAACTGGTGAGTGTGTCTACATGTGGAATACTCATCTAATTCACTTTTAAACCATCTGCTCTGTGGAGCATTTCCTGACCAGTTTCCCACCTCCTCCTTCCTTCCAGTGTCTGGTCCTGCCCTCCAGCACCTTCCTGACTCCCCAATTAGTAGAAGGAAGCGTTCCCTGAGTCACACATGGGTCTCACTCTGACTTCTTGGTTTCCACAGCCTAATGGTGGGTGCCTGAACATGCAGAAACAAGTCCTGAAGTGTTTGTCTCTCACAACAAAAACTTTTTCACCCTGAGGGACTAGCAGAGAAAGTTTGTGTGCTGATGGATTGCTGTGCAGTTTATCTTCAGTACTGCCAGTCTAGGGAGCCCTTAGCCCTCAGGTCTTTAGTTGAGAATTCCAGAGTGGATAGAGGATCCGGTCCAATCCTCCCGAGGTTTGGAGTTTAGGGTACATTGGCCTCCAGGATTCTTGTCTACATTGGAGATGTCACTGTAAACTGGGCCCAGATTCTCCACATGTTGTGTGCAGCTGGCTTTTGGGTGTAGACATTTCTCGTGGACTTAAGTTTTCAGAAACAGGCCTGCCATGGTAATAAGGGCACAGGGCACTTGCACTGTGGCAGGCTGAGCTTTCCATCCTTCCATGAACCAGCAGCTTCCCCTTCAACAGCAGAGGGAAAGCAGTTATGAAGCCAGGACTGCCAGGCCTCCTTTTGCTCAGCTTTTGAGAAGTTGGGGCCAGCAGGTGTGGCTGACCTAGCCCCTGCCTCACCTGGGTGAGCCAGTACCACCCTGATGCTGCCAGTGCAGTTGAATGAACTGCTTGGTGAATCATTCTCAAGATCTGTGTTTGAGCCCTAGGCTTGTTCATTGCTTAAATGTTTTATCTGACCACCCCCCATTTTTTTTTTTAAAGAAAAATGACCACAAACTACATTTTGATTTGAGTTCAGTTATTTTGTAGAATCTCCCTTAATTTGGGATTCTTGGATCTTTCCTCGTGATTAGATTCAGGTTGTACATTTTCATCAGGAATACCACAGAGGCAAGGTGTCCTTCTCAGTGCATCCTCTCGGGAGGGACTGATGTTGGCTTGACTCATCATGGTTGATGACAACAGTGATCACACTTGGTTAAGGTGGTATCTGGTTGTTTCTCCCCTGCTGAGTTACTATTATACTCTTTGTAATTAGTAAGTGTCTTATGAGGAGAGACTTTGAGACCATGTGAATATGTTGTTTCTCATTAGACTTTCATCAACTAGTTTTAGAAGCTGTTATGGTGTGAATGTTTGTGACCCCCTCCCCCATTCATTTTGTATTGAAACCCTAATACTCAATTTGATGATCTTAGGAGGTGGGGCCCTTAGGAGGTACTTAAGTCATGGGAGTGGAGCCATTATGAGTAGGATTAGTCCCCTTTTAGGAGACCCCACAGAGCTCTCTTGCCCCTTCTAGCATGTGAGGATGTGAGGATGTGAGGACATGGTAAAAAGGTACTAGCTTCGAACCAGGAAGAAGGGCCTCACCTGACCATGTTGGTGCCTTGATTTTGGACTTCCCAGCCTCCAGAACTGTGAGAAATAAATTTCTGTTCTTTATAAGCTAGCCAGTCTGTGGTATTTTGTTACAGCAGCCAGAACAGACTAAGACAGAACCCATTGATTATTCTTAATGGAATCATTTATTTCTGTTATGGTTGCTGAATGGTGATGATTTAATTCGATTAATTCCTTTTACATTTATCATTTGGTATAATGCTGTAAAGAAGTTTCTCTTCTCTCCCAATTGTTTATCCATTTATTTATATCTTAAAATCCATTACTATTATTGTTTATTTTGATGCTCAGATTATTCCAGACTTGGCCAGTGGGGGTTTCTTTAGACTGACTGCTTTGAAGGACAGCTCTTAAAAATGTGAATTTCCAGATCTGTCACAGTCCCATTGAAGTCTCATGTGCATTTTGGAAAAAGCTTGAGTGATTCTGATGTTCTGTGGAATTTGGGATCAGCCCGACCAGGCCCATCTTTTTCAAGTGTGTACCTCACAGAACCTCCCCTTTCCTCCCAGCCACCTGAACTGACAAGTGACCTGGCCATTTTCATGCTGGGTTTTTGGGTCAGCGGGTTTTTTTTTTTTTTTTTTTTTTAACAAAGACTCCTGTAGCTTAAAAAGTAATAAAAATAGTAAGTTTGAAAATCGCTGGATTAGGTGACCTCCATTCCAGGCCCAGCATTTCTCCCACTGAGCCATCGCCTCCCCGCTTTCCTCCTCTGACCCACATCCATTCCTCCTGCTTTCCCAATAGCAGACTGAGACAGACAAATGTCTCCTCACCTTGTTAACAAAGAGGCCCCTTGGTGCTCCTTAAACGTAGCAGGTTTGGGGTTGTGGTTTTTTTGCTGGTGGAAACTCATAAAGCTGTTTGCTAGTTCAGAGTATCATACAGGAAACCAAGCACCTAGAACCCCAGGCCTGTCGGAGAGCCTGGTGGGGCTCAGAACTCGTGGCCTAGGCTTTCTTGGACCTTCACATGGAGGTCATCTCAGGGGTAGCAGTCAAGGGACTGAGGGTCTCAGAACTTTAGGAACCTCCCTTTGCCTCACCACTCTAACCCCTGGGTGGCTTTGTAGTGTCTTCCTGTGGTGAAGTGTTAAACTTCTGGATAGCTGTGAGTGATCGCTGCCCCTGTGTCCAATTTCCATTGTTTCTGGCAAAGCCTGGGTATAGGGAATTGAGCCCTAAGGCTATGGGTTAGATACTTCTGACTCTCAGAGTAATGAGTCAGAACTGAGTGGGGAGCTCATAGATTTGAGCCCCTTCTTTCCCTCTCAGAGGGCGCCGGTGCTTTGGGACTGAGGCACACCTTTCCTCCATGTAAGATTCCTATGGACAGTGAGGCAGCCTATTCTGGCCTGCCTTTGTGATCCTCTTTCTTACTGGAACCTAATCCCCTCACATGCATTCATCTGTCACTTCCTAGACTTCTCCCCTTGGGCCTTCTCACCTTTTCCTTTGGCCTGTCTGAATGTTCCCAGCACCCAGTGGGCTCTAAGGACTCCCTCCTGGGATGGTAGGAATGTTCAGGGCCTATGGTGTACTATATGGAGGTGCAACAGAACCCGTATTTTCCTTGGGAATATGGCTGCTCTTCCTTGGAATGGGTCTGTGACCAGGTCAGGTGCTAGTACTGGAGCCTTGAATGCCAGGTGAAAAGGATGCATCTTGAGAAATGGCTGACTGGAGTATGAAGAGAGGAGGCAGCAGGATAACTTGGTTTCTAGCTTGGAACATGGGTGATAGTGTTGTCCAGGTATAGCATATTTCAACTGGATTCTCTGCTTAGAGTCTCACAAGGGATCAGCAGGGCTGTACTTCTTTCTGGAGGCTCTGGGGAAGAAGAATCCACTTCCGAGTTTACTTAGTTTGTTGGCAGAATCCAGTTTCTTGCTGTTCTAGGGCTGAGGTCCTGTTTCCTTACTGCCAGCCAGACTACCATTAACTCCTGAAGCCTCTTTCTGGTTCTTGCATATGAGTCCTTTATCCCAGATCCTGAAACAATGCATTGTATCCTTCTCATGCTTGGAATCTCTCTTTTTATTGCTCTCAGCTGGGAGGAAGCTCTGCTTTTAAGGGTTCACATAATTACATTGGACCAGTTTAGATAATTTTCCTATTTTAAGGTCAGTTGATTAGTCCACCTTAATTATATCTGCAGTCTTTTTTCCCTTTTATATGGTTATACATTAAACTTCTCTTTTTCTTTTCTTTTTTTTTCTTTTGCTTGATAAAAAAGATGGGAACTAAAATATTTTGAAGACTTTTTAGAAGTCTGGGTAAAAATGATGGATTAAGTGGAGGCACCTAATTTTACTTTATCTTAAAACTCCACAAAAGTTAAGATAAAGGGAATTTTTAAAAAGGAATCAATCAAAGGGAATTTTAAAAAAGAAATTAATGTACAAAAACAAGGAGAAGGGAAAGGGAGGGAATAGCAAGAAAACATTTACAAGCCAGGAATAGATGGATGAGTGACCCAGTTTAAAATGTAGGTGTTGGTATCACCATATTATTAATTGGGGTGGGGGGAGGGAGGATCAAAGGACCATTGGAGATAGCTAAATATAAGAACTGTTTGAAAGCAGTTGATGTGGTTAGATACTTAGATCCCTTTCCTTCTTCCATGATGGGTGGTGACTGCTCTCCCGTCTACCTGGACGTTGGAGATTCATTCTGCAGAAGGGAAAACCAAGGACCTGGAGACTTCAGGTACTCCCGGAGGTTCATATGGAGATCATCTTCACTCTCCAGCCTTCTACCCCCACTTGATTTCTAGAACACTAATGGCCAGTCCCTCACATTCTAGGCAGGAGATTAAAAGAGATCTCACCGGGGAACCTGACTGCCCTGAGGGGAAATAACTAAAGATGCTGAAAATGAGGATTTCCCAGCAGATGGCTCAGCAAGATCACCACCATACACAGAAACTCACCTGCCTAAGGACTCACCTCTTCGAGATAATTCTTAGGCATTCAGTTTACTCTTAGTCATGAGGATTACTTGAGCATGAGGATTACTGAGGATTACTAACACCTGAAAAAGTGCCTAACATGAAGGGAAGTGAAATAAATTGGAAAAAAGGCAACATTAAACATTCTACTTAGAGAGAAGAACATCTTGAAAACAAATAGACATTTTCTCAGAGATAAGAGAAATACCGTATCTATGGAAGTAAGAATGGGATACTAGAAACAATTTTGAAAACAAAAAAGTACTAAAAGTTAAAAAGATCAGAGCAAAGCTATCAATAGAATTATTAGAAGATAAAGGTGAAAGAGTCTTCCAGAAAATAAAGATGAAGAGATGGATAATAGAGCAGAAGAAGTAAGAAAATGTAAGGAACAGCCAGGATTCACATACCTGTTAATAGGAAGGAGTTGCAGAAAAAGAACAGAGGAAAAATTGCAAGTGGGAAAATCAAGAAAATTTCCTAGAAGAGAAAGATGTTGGTTTCCATATTGGAAAGGCTTATCAATTGTTGGACCAGGTGGTTGAAGATAGACCTAGACTAGTACTCTGATTTTTCAGTATGCTGGGGAGAAAGGGATGAACCTGCAAATTTACAGAGAGAAAGATAACAGGTCAGATATGAAGATCAGGAATCTGAGTAGTTTGGGGCTTCTCAATACACTGGAATATAGAGGATGTTAATAGTGCAATGGTTTCATCATTCTTAATGTAATTGTTTCCCAACCTGGAATTCTCTATACAGCCGGACTTTTATTCAGGTATGAATAAGGTAGAATAAAGATATTTTCAGACATACAGGATCTGGAAAACTTGCCTTTTGCACTGAAGGATTTCTCTACAAAGGTGAGCAAAGACTGGATATCTCATAGGCAGTATCCCAGATGAGGTAAGGGGAATTCTGTGCGCCAGTCCAGATGGAAGCAGCACAGAAGACTTCAGGAGAGATTTCTTCTGGAAGAAGTAGAAATACAACATCGGATATGAACGGATTTATTGAATTTGGAGTTAAATATTGATAAAAATCTTAGAAAATTAAGCAAACAGAAAAATAAGAGAATTATTAACTCCAGAGAACAAAAAGTTGAACAGGAAAAGAAAAGTAATCATGGTTTAGTTTATATGGCTCACTCTGATGGCTCACATGGTCATAGTAATGTAAACTCTGAAAATTACTCTAGCCGATGCTATAGTTTAACTATAATTGGAATGGAGATATGGGAAAGAAGTGTGAGGTGGTGGTTTGGGGGTAGAGGTGGTTTGTAGGACAACCAAAAAAAAAAAAAAAAGAAAAGTAAAAAGGTAAAAAAGGAGTATTTTTGGGCCTGGACACACCTTTTCTTTGGGGAGAGGGGAACGTTTTTCTTCAAGCAGGTGACCTCTTCTTTCTGTGGGAAGTGGGTATTGAGAAGGGCCCATGTGACAGATTATCTACTGGTGCTTGACCAGAAAATTCCATACTGGTCGATTAAAATTATGTTTCTGGGAGAGATAAAACTGCAATTAGATCAGATGTTAAGTCTCAGTTTGGAGTCAGGGGCTTCTAGTATGAGTGATGCCATATTGGGCTTGTGGTTTTCTCTTTAACAATGTCAAGATCAGTGAGATGTTGAACGTATCCCTGGGAAAGGAAAGGTCTGGCCTGGGAGCTGCTGTTTTTCTCAGCCCAGCTTTTATAATAGTTGATTCTCGGATTATGTGTAGGGATAATTTTGCCAAGGAAAAACAACAGCAAGTCTAGAATGCATGCCACACGATAGGGGAAGTATTGTTTCACAGAACTTATTTTAGTTGTACATGCAAGTATATGCACTGCATTGATTTTGTTAAGTGTGTTTCTTACTGTGGGCCGTGGTCAAAATTTGAAAGCCATTGTTTAGTGCTTTCTCATTGCCAGTTCACTTTTCACACTTGTGAATTGTTTAAATATTTTACAGTTCAGCCTGTGCTCCTTGTGAAATTAAAAAGGGGGAGAGGAGGAGGAAGGAATCTTACAGGTTAATATAATCTCAAAGTAGACAAGCCCCGTTTACAAACTACTGAGGCCATCACTCTGGGGGCCTAGTATCCAAGCAGGCATGCCACCCCAACCCCACCAATGGCTTCAGTTTACGTTGATGATACAAAGGTGGTAATGGTAAGTGTGACAATGGAAACCTTTTTAGAAAATCACTTGTAAATCCTCTACGCAATGCAACTATTTTCATACTTTCATGTTCCATTTTGGCCTTTAAACACATGCTTATAAATTTTTCCATAATGGAAAACCACGATGTTCACATTTCATACTTAATGCATGTTCTTTTTCTTCTCTTGGTTTATTTTTTTGAGACAAATTCTTAGTTATGAGTTTATTGGATTAGAGACATGACCACGTTTTGGGGAGAAGATGTGTTAGAATGTCTGTAACAGTATTGCTACCCACAAGGTATTGACATCCCAATACCAGTGTTGGTTATTTTGTTAAACTAAAAGTGTAAAATAATATCTCTGAATTGTCTTTAAGTTTCATTTTTAGTGAAGGTGAATATTTTCCATTAATTATATTGTCTTTTCATTTCAGTATAATGTCCAGAATTTTTGTATGTTGTAGATATTCACCCTTTGTCATAATTGCTGCAGATAACTTATCATTTGTTTCCTTTTTTATTTTAATGTTACTTTTAATTTTATGGGAATTTTAAAACTTTTTATCTGTTTTATATTGATATTTTTATACTTTGGATTGTTTTTTTCCTGTTGGCTTGAAAGCAAAGGAGATTAACATAGGCCTGAAATACTCTGTTCTTTTGGGTGCGTGCCTGCATGCATCCTTTAATATTTAGATTGATTCTGGCTTATATAGGTCCTCTCAGGTTGCTAACCAGCTATCTCAACATTTAAATAATTCTTTGTTTTGAAAGTTGATTTTTGACAAATACATGCCTCCCATTTTCCATGCAAATGCTTTATTCTGTTGAAATAGTTTGAAGACTTGGAATTACATTTTTCTGATAATTGTTTTCTACGCAAAAAACACAAAATAGCTTTTGGAGATCTTTTTCTGTTGGCAGTGGTGATTAGTATTTGGGCAAAATTTATCCATCTTCTTTTAGGAAAATAAGACTATATATTTTAAGGTAAATGGTCTTGATGTTAAATACATTAGTTTGTAGAGAGGTAAGTTCCTCTTGGTTTAGCAAATAAGTGAGATGTCAGGGAACACTGTCACTTTAGAGTCATTTTGGCTGAATTTTGGGTCAGATCTGGATTCTAGTTTTAGCACCACTGCCTTTATTGCCTTCTTGGGGTTCTTTGTAAATGCAGCTAACACCTCAGGTTGGTGGCTCAGAAGTACATTCCTTCATTGAGGTTCTCCGGCCACTGAGCCAGAGCTCAGGGGCTCAACATTGATCCCTGTGTTGGAAGATGCAGCTTAGGTTGAGGTCCAAAAAAGTCTCCCCATTACCTCCTTCAGTTTAAATTCTGGGCTGCACCTCTGTGGAGACTAGGATCTTCTGGTCACACTGAGGTTCACGACCTGCTTCTCCTCGTAGGTGGGCAAAACACTGCGCCTTAGGTTAAGTGGGGGGTGGGGCCGGGGTGGGGTGGGGTGATGTAGATCTCTGATGTCACTAGTCAGTTGCTTGCCTTCTCTTCACATGAGAAGGACTCAGCAGTAGGTGAAGAAAGGCTAAGGTGTTTCCCTTTAACAATTTCTTCTTTGGTGGGTTGGAGTGGGGAAATAAGTATAATTGGGACATCCCTGACCCTAGACCCCATAGGGTTTTCCTGGTCTAACAAAAACAAAATGCCTGTGCCAGAGCTCTGCATTGTGTGTGGCAAGCGTGTAAGGGGACATGAATGAGCTCGGCACCTTGTGTCATTGATGATTAGGGTGTTTCTTTCTAGTCGTTCACTGGAGGGCACTTGGCTCATATAGTTCTTAGTGTCTAAGTTACTTGGAGTTAATGTCATGGTTGTCGAGATTCCCTGGGTGTGGCTTGGACCCTGCTGTCTGTGAAAGCAGAGTTATTTCCCAGTTGGTTGTATGTCTGTGGGGCGAGGTCCGGGGAACCTCTAGAAGAGCGGGAAGTGGGTGGTGTGGAAGTGAAGGCCCTGTGGGGAATCTGCACTGCAGAATACTGGCTGGTCCCATTGCCACCTGGGTACCCATGAAGCTCCCTGTGGCCTTGCCATGTTCTCCGTGCTTCAGTGAAGAGCTAAAGGAGACCATGAATCTTGATAGTTCCTGTGCCACATCAGGGTAATCGTTTTCCAAAGGTCCAGGCAGGGGGTAGGCGGGGATCACCAAACTGTGGGAAGCTTACAGACTTATGCTTATTAGCTGGTTTCTTTGTTCTCTCCTTTGGAGAAAGGAGGGAGTCTGGCTTTGTTTCCTGCTTCAAAGCATTTGGGAGAATTCTGTACTATGGTTAGGTTAAGTGATGTCCAGGGAGTAGCCTCTAACGTTCTGAATTTTGGATACCATGCCTGAGCAGCCCAGGTCCCCAGTCCCTGGAGCCCAGTTCCCAGGAGGGCATGGCCACCCACTTTCCAGGCTTCTCGGGGAACCATGAAGTGGAGAGGAGTGCTTTAGCATTCCGAGGAACAGGATTGTCTTGTCTATAAAAAGGAGCAGCACCAGGAGGCCAAAATATTCTACCACGTAGAATATTTTCTTGCTTCATAGGGCATTTCTAGCCAAGTTGGCTGTTTTCTGCAATAAACTTATTGAGTTTTTGTTAAAAAAATTTTTTCACCCATATGCATGAATCTAGTCATCTGTAGCTAGGAAAACAAAACGGTGCTTTCAGGCTTCGTGATCTGCTAAACCAATGGGTGAGTGTTGGTTGCTTTTAGTTGGTTGCCTGCCAGGAGCCATCCCTACCACACCACGATAGCTAACAGGGTCCTTCCACTTTTGCAAAGATTCCCACAGGGACTGCAGCTCTCTCGGTGCCCAGGCTGATACCTGGTCTGTTGGGCATATCAGAATCTCCTGGGGAATCTATCAAAAATATAGTTTCTGGGTCCCAACCCAGACCTACTTATCAGAACCTCTAGAGTTGTAGGGCCCTGAAATCTGTATTTAGAATCAGTCATTCGGATGCTACTAGCTGGTCTCACCACTGGTGACATTAAGGATTGGACACTAACAGCTCTGTTTTAGTTGAGGATACTGAGGCCCTCAGAGGACAGGGACTTGCCTGGGGCAGGTCCTGTTGCTGGAGGAAGAGGCCTCTGCCTGGGGGCTCCTGCTCCCTCTTTGCATCCCCCTTGTGGCCTAGGGTGTGCTCAGGCCTCCGTGTGTCCTTGTGTCCAGTAGTGTCCTTCAGCATTGTGTTCACACTCATTCTTGGAGAGGACTTTTGTGAAAGTGCTCTTCTGATGACGGAATGGGGATTGGGGGTGGGGTGCTGGGTCCCTGTCCCCTCCCTGGCTGGGGTTTGAGGCAGACAGGACTGACTTTCCCAGCAGGTTGTTGGCTACTCTCCCATCTTTTTGGAGGTGAGGGGACAAGCGAGAATGGTGGTGTCCAGGCTGTGCCTGTTGATTCTGCTCGGTGGGAAGAGTGGTTGAGCAGTTGTAGCACCCTCCAGAGCGATGTTGGTTTCATGTTCCCTGCTTGGCAACCACTTTTGAGAAATTTCACACCACAGGGTAGGCCACTAAGGCCATCTCACAGGAACGGATTTTGCAGTAGCCCACTTCCACAGCGAGGTGAGGGAGGGCAGAGGCTAGTTTCTTACAGGTGGTTGTGGGTTGTCTTCTCACTGCTGGAGTAGCCTTGTTTGTTTTCGCCTTGGGCTGTTATTGTTTGTTCTTCTCACCCTTGGAAGTGGGGGGCAAATGGAGCTGGGGATGAGCATTCCTTGTAAGCCACAGATCCCACCCTGCTCTGTCAGGACACGCTGCAGGGAACGTGGTGGAAGGGTTAGAGGCTCACCTGGATACCATTGGTTTCCAAAAGGAAAGTAGTAAAGGTGGGTCGGGCCCTTTGAATTCTCTTTCGAGAACACCAGCTTTTTGTAGGATTCTGTGAGAAATTTGGGAGATGGACACAGTTAAAAAAGAGTGGACTCCCATCCTTTTCTTTGTGTGGTTTAGTGTGTTCTATAACTCAAGCTTTACGACAGCCCCAGGAGGCCAAAACAGTGGTCTTGGTGGCTGGAGTGGGATGTTAAGAGGTGGGGTGTCATTGAGGTTAAGCAGGAGGTGAGAAGAGGAGGAAGGAGTGGAGTGAATGCTGGGCTCCCAGGATCTCTGTCCAGGCCATGGTGCTCAGCCTCCTCACCTGTGTAAGGACTGAGCTTAGAAGGTTGTCTCAGAAAAGCTTAGATGAGCGAATATGGAGTCTTAATTCTGGTTTTTCTTCACTGGCTACCTATCAATTATGTCCAAACCTGGTACTTCTTTCTTCTTCCAAACGTGGCTCTCAGTGGGAAACCCCCATTTTTTGGTTTGGCCCTCAACTCTTGGCTGCTTTACCCCAAGCAGTGGTAGGTGGAAGGCAGGTGGACCATGGAATCCCCCGTCCTTGGTTCAGATCCTGGCCCTTGTCATTTTTGTCTTGTCTTTGGGCAAGTCACATGACCTTCTGAACTATTTCCTTCATCATGAAGTGGAAAAATCAGTACTCAATAGAGAGGTGATGAGATAAATGTTTGGGAAGGCTCCACCCAGAAGTCCTGATATTTAGGAGTCACTTTAAAAATCACCATTCTCCATTCTTTTGCAATTTTAAAAATTCTTTTGGATGCTTTTGGAAAGTTGACTTAACCTGATTTTTTTCCTAAGCTATAGCTGACATTGATGGTAAAATTGTGTCTGGATGAGTAAAAACACAGGGAAACAATTTGGAGATTTCTGGAGTCTGTGTATGAACTTTATGTTTGCCCTTTCCTTGGGGAGCAGTTTTGGGGAGATGTTTTGAAAATGAACCTGCTACCTCATCACTCCTACGTCTCTCCACAGATCCTGCTTCTCAGAAGATGCACTATTATAGATACTCTAATGCCGAGGTCAGCTGCTGGTACAAGTACCTCCTCTTCAGTTACAACATCGTCTTCTGGGTGAGTGGATGAGAGCGGCTGCATCCCTTGCTGAGTCCTTCATTTAATAAATCAGGATTCTTCTCATACTTTTGACTTGCCAGGCCCCCCCCCCTCCCTCGCCGGGCCTCTGGATGAGCAGGGTTAATGAGTCCTGCCCTAGCAACAAGTAAATGATAAAATGGACCCTGAAGTACCTTGATGGGAAAGCCAAAGTGATTGAAAACCAGACTGAGAGGCTGCTATCCCAGCCTTGGGGTTCAGGAAGGTTTTGGGCTCTGGCCCAGACGTGTGTCTGTTTATCCCCGTCCCTGTCTGAGGAATGCCTTAACGAGACATCAGCATTTGTGCTTCTGCCTGTGGACCAGGCCCTTTTCTAAGTTCTGAGAGGTAAACTGGACAAAGGCAATAAAGCAATGCCCTGTGGTGCTTGTGTTTAGCTAAAAGTGGTATTAGCCTGCTGAGCAGTGGAGCAGATAAAGGAGAAGCTTCTTGGCTAGGGTGGTGAGGGAAGGATGTTCTGAGTTGATGACTTGTAGGCTGAAATCTCAGTACTGGTGAAGAGGCAGCCACATGGAGACAGGGAGAGAAGCATTTGCAAAGGGCCTGAGGCAGGAATGAGATTGACATATGCAGGGTACACAGAGAAGGGCATGGGGCCGGAGCCAAGCGAATACAGGGGAGGGGTGAAGACAGAGCACAAAGGACCCAGGTCATGTAGAACCATACAGTTCTCAGTAAGTACTTGGAATTATTTTCTACTTTTTAAAGTAACTCTTGATAGGTGATAGGTTGGGTGGTGTGATATGAGTTTTAAATGATTCTCCAGAGTGAGGGGATGGATGGAGGGCATTTTGGGGCAGAAGAGTTCGAAATGGTCCCTTAGCCAGTTACATAGAGATGGCAGTTTCCTGTGTCAGTGACCATCCTGGAGGTGCAAGTCTTGGCCACATCAGAAGAAGAGGTAGACTGGATGAGATCATTGCAGGAGAACATGTTGACTGAGAAGAGGAGAGGTTTGGATATTGAGCCCCGGATGCTGGAGGTGAGGTTGAGGAGGAAAGTCCACTCCAAAGCTGGCTGTGAGTGAGTGGCCTGCAAGGAAAGGAAGACCTGGAGATTTTATATCATGGAAACCTTGAGAGAAAACCTTTCAAGCAGAGAGAAGCAGTCACCTGAATGACAAGAGAGGTGAAGAAGGATGAGGACAGAAAATTGTCACTGGCTTTGACAAGGTGGAGGTTGGTGACCTTGACCAGAGCTGCTGCGTGCTCTGGGGGAACTGCAACTCATGGAGTTGGCTGAGGGGCCAGTGAAACGTGGAGACTGGTGACTCCTGACAGTTCTTTCAAGGACTCTTGTCTGAAAGAGGAGCAGAACGATTGGGCACTGGCTGGAGATGGTCCAGGGGTTAAAGGAGATACAGCATATGTGTGTTGCTCGTGCGATTACTCCAGGGAGAGACAGAGATTGATTCTCTGCAGGAGGACATGATCAAGCACAGAGGCTTTTAAAACCATTAAGCAAGCACCATTTATGCAGTGTCTGTGTGGGGCAGACGCAGAGGTAGGGACAGAATGAATGGCCATGATGCCACATTTTGCCTCTGCTGTGGATCTTGCCATTTCCTACTTGGACGGGAACTTTTTTCTTTATGTTTATTTTTAATTATAGTTGACATTTGATATCATTAGTTTCAGGTGTAAAACATAGTGATTCAACATTTATGTACCTTATGAAGTGATCACCACAGTAAGTCTAGTGGCCATCTGTCACCATACATAGTTATTAGGACCAGAACTCTTGAAAACAAGGCAGACTCACCAAGACTTCTCAGCCTTTTACCCTTAATTATACAGCATCATCTCCTGATAATTTATCTCAAAGTTTTGGGGGTTTTCTGTCCTGGAGAAATAAGATGGGATTCAGTGGCAGGGCCATTCACCCCAGGTCTTTTCCTGTGCTCAGACAACTTTTCACCGACCCCATCATTGCCCCTGAAGTAGGCAGTGCTGGTCATTGGATGTGGTTCCTGTGGACCCCTCCTAATGGGAGGAGTGGCTGTCCCAACCTCGGGAAGTGTGGCTTACCAGACCCGCATTGCTCCCTGACTGGACGAGAGCCTTTTGGCCCCACCTGGACTCCCTGCCCCAGCCAGATGTATGATGAAGGGCCACCTGGCCTAGGCAGGCAGCCTTGCACTTTGGACACTTTTACACCCAGCTGTCATCCCCGCTGCCAGTTGAGCTTGCTTGCCTCTGTGCCACAACCTCTGACTCTCATGCTGATTTTTGCAGCTAGATTGAAACTCTCGAGGGTTGCTGTGGCTGAGAGTATCTCTGTATCTTCAGAAGCTTTTCAGAACAGATTCTGGGGAATCTTTATTCACTTGCCTGATGATACCTTTGCAGCACCGAATTCAGATAGTGGAGTTCATGAATCCAGAACTGTAGCAGTCTGGTGATTGAAGGGTACTGCAGCGTTATCAGAGTTTTGCAGAATTGGCGATGCATGTGGCTACGAGTTAATCATTTTTCAGTTAATGTGCACTGGGCAGAACAAGAAGGGACAAAAAGGAACATTCAGGAAAATGAGACCTGAAGAGAACTTGGTGGGGAAATGGAGATGAGGAGGCCAGGCACCTGGCTGGGGAAGGCTACTTGGCTCCTCCTTGCTAGGTTCTTGGCAATGATTTGCTGTCTTCATCTGCACAGGAGCTAAAAATGTGGAGTGAGGCCTGAGAAAGGAGGCCCCTGGGGGTCAGTCTAGACTCTCACCTGAACTAGTGACCTTCTTGATAAACCTCAGTGTATTCATTGTGAAATATTGATCTCACTTGTCTGCTGCCTGCCTCACAAAGTTGCCGAAAATGTCTAAAATGATGTCAAGCCCTTACCTCCTTACAGAAGTCCTCTTTTATAAGTGGAGAAAAATACAAAAATGGAATATAGTATAATGAACGCCCCACATTCCCATCACCTAACTTCAAAAATTACCAACTCATCCATCTTGTTTAGTTTATACCCCACCCCCGCCCCCTGCATATTTTGAAGCAAAGCACAGATAGATTATTTTGCACAGAGATTTTTTATAGTATTTGTTTTGTTTTGATGAACTAATAACAAACAGTGGAGCAGAAGGATTGTGGTGTTGATGGGGGACCTGGGCTCAGCAGGCAGATTTGAATATGCAGAAGGCAATCTGTTGTTTCTTTGACCAATTCTAGGCGCTGCGGCAAGCATAGGTTTTATTTAGCATTTGTCCAGTTCAGAATTATTTTCACAGTAACATTCTTTATAACAAATACCTGCAACACTCTAGCAGTTTCCTTAAGCTTCTCTCCCTTCAATGAAGGGGCTGAGATTTTTTTCAAGAGGCCAGTGATGGTAATACTCACTTGCCACTAATGTCTGTGCCTCTGTTCTGAACTGCGTGTTTTCCCAGTGAACATGGAGCTGGACTTCATGAGGTTCTCATCACAGGCATGTCAGAGACACGGTGCTTCAGCCACCACAGCATTTTGAGGGCACTAGCACTTTTTACATTTTTTCCCCTATTATAATCATTCTTGGGTTGTGTTAGACCTATGTCTAGTGCAAATTCTTGTTTTGACTTAGGGAAATACAAATCAAAACCACAGAATACCACTTTACACCCACGAAGACGGCTATTATGAAAAAACAAAATAGCAGATGTTGGCGAGAGTATGGAGCACTTAGGACCATTGTACACTGTTTGTGAGATTGTAAAATGGTGCAGCTGCTATGGAAAATAGTGTGGCAGTTTCTCGAAAAGTTAAAAAATAGAATTACCATAGGACCCAGCAATTATCCTTCTGGGCATATACCCCGAAGAATTGAAAGCAGGATCTTTAAGAGATACTCACACACCCATGTTTATAGCAGCATTATTCACAACAGCCAAAGTGTAGAAACAACCAGATACCTACCAACAGGTGAATGGATAAACGAAATGTGGTTTCTACATTCAATGGAGTGTCATTCAGCCTTAAAAAAGAAGGCAGTCCTGTTATATGCTACAACATGGATGAAACTTGAGGACATTATGCTAAGTGAAATAAGCCAATTACAAAAGGACAAGTACTGTATAATTCCGCTTACGTGAGGTACTAGAGTAGTCAAATTTGTAGAAACAGAAAGTGGAAGGGTGGTTGCCAGGGATAGAGGGAAGGGAGAATGAGAAGTTATTGTTTAATGGGTACAGAGTGTCAATTTTGCAAGCTAAAAAGTTCTGTGGATGGTGGTGATGGTTGCATGGGAGTATGAATGTACTTAGTGCTATTAAGCTGTACACTTAAATATGCTTAACTTTCTGTTATGTATATTTTACCATAATTAAAATCAAACAAATATATATCTTACTTTGACTTGCAGAGGAAGAGAAGCTGAGACAGATGTATGTTAAGGAGCTGTTTATGGCCCTTTGTTCATTTTTACCCACTTGGTTCCACAAAGAATTTGTGCTTTCCTGGTTTTCCTGAGTGAATCCTCTAAAGCAGTGGCCCCCCAACCTTTTTGGTACTAGGGACCTGTGTTCCTATGAGAATCTAACGCCTGAGGATCTGAGGTGGAGCTGAGGTGGCGATGCTAGCTAGCACTGTGGAGCGGCTGCAAATACAGATGAAGCTTCGCTAGCTCACCTGCCACTCACCTCCTGCTGTGTGGCCTGTTTCCTAACAGGCCATGCATGGACTGGTCCTGGTCCACAGCCTGGGGGTTGGAGAATCCTGCTCTGGAAAGATGATCCAGATAATGCCAGCAATTCCAGGGTTGTTTCCCACCACAAGCGTTGAGTTTAATCTGCCAAAGGTTCGGATAAAGCCCTTGCCCAGATCTATTTCAGAGGCAGATTAAAAGTGAAGGACTGAGGCCTCTTGTGAGTACGGACAAAAGCCTGTATTACAGAGGAGAGCCCCCTGCCATTGCACTCCTCAGTGACTTAGGCAGGTCTGAGCCACAGCTTCCTTGCTTGTGAAATGCAGGGATGAGCTTCTGAGCTTAATGTGAGTGAGGAGAGCCATGGGCATTGGTGCTCTGTGACCAGCCTGACTTGAGGCCCCTTCTTCAAAGTTACAGAGGCCTCCCATGAGTAGGGTGAACATATAATTTATGGTCCAAATTAGGAAACTTAAGAGTAAAAGGGGTTATTAAGAATTTTGCCAGAACAGCAAGTGTCCCCAGGACTGTGCCAGGCAAACCAGGACATGTGATGTGGTCATCTTACCCAAGAGAGGCAATGCAGATCTAACAGGGAAGGACTTAAAGGTTAGCTTCCTTCCTTTGCCCTCCATTTACAACATCTCCGTGAGTGGGGAGCCTTACTTTCTTCCTCTGGCCTTTATTGTGCTCTTCCTTTGTTGGGGAGAGGGGAATCAGCACCTCCTGTGATAGGCTGTTGTCCCTGGATCATTCTGGCTGATAGAAAATTGCTCTTGTGTGAGCTGGGCTCTGTCCAAGGCCTGATCTCTGGTCCGAGTGCAGATGGTTTCTCTTCTTCCATCTCTTGTTAGTTAATGCAGACAAAAAGAAAAAGTCTGGTGTTTTAATAATTCATGTAGTACCTTTTCATTTTCATTTCTTAGAAGTGGTACCTTTTTCCTCATTGAGGTTTATTTAATAAACTTTTGTAATTGCATGAAAATTCCACACAAGGCATCCCAGCTGTACTGCTTTCCCCTGCCATTCTCCTGTCTGTAGTCACACGGAATTTCATATCCTCGTGAGAGTGTCCTTGGAGTCTTTATGTCTGCATTTTCATATCAGCATTACCTAGTGTAGAACATTCTAGGTTGCTACATCGTCTTCCTGATCATATTTTTGGAAATTCCCACTTTGGACATTTAGATTGTTTTCATTTTCTTTTATGTTTTCTTTTCTTTCTTTCTTTTTTTTTCTTCTTCTTCTTTTTAAGTATTCTAGTGATTAGTTTCTGTAACACAGATTCTTCCCTGTGGGCAAAGGTGGGAAGTTATTTGCTGGGAGGGAAATTAAATGGGTCAGAAGGTATGTACATTGTTTTGAGTGGCCTGACATATTTATACAGTCAAAATTGCTTCTGTAGAAGGGCTGCCCCAATTCATAGGAAATAGATCGCCTTATCTTTTGGCATATTGTGTGTATTTTTTCACATTCAGGCCTGCCAAGGCAGAGGTTAAGGACTGCTTAATCAGAGATTCCTCTAGAAGTAGGAGTTGCCTGTGGAGCTGATTCCTGTAGGCCTCAGCTCCTGATCTCACCAGCTCAGGCACATCTGAGGCTGGGACCCCCAGTAAGGCTTTCCAAGGAAAATCTGTTCATGGTGCACTGCGATTATTGCCTGGCACATATAATTATTACATGCTCACAGGATAGTGTCAAGTCTAACTAACTGGTGCATTTGTGTAACTCTGCACCCTTAGCCAGTACATAGTCAGCATGGTCCAGGTTGCTGGAGTGATTTGTATCTTCCTGGGGTGCCTCCTTCCCATCTTGTTTGTACCTTTTTTTTTTACCCCCCCCGAAATGCTTTTTTTTTTTAAACCACTATTGAGGTGTAAATTAGAATAACATGTACTCATTACAAGTGTACAGTTCAGTGAGTTGACAGCTGTCTACCCCATGTAACCACCATCACCACAGTGAAGACAGAAAACATTTCCACCACTTAAGAAACTTCCTTTGCTCTTCTGCAATCATTCTCCTCACCTCTTTCATAGGTAAACATTCACTTACCTCTTGTCACCGTAAATTAGATTTGACTCTGGAATCTGACTTCTTTTAGTTTAGATGATGTTTTCACTGTTGTGTTTGTTTTTAACTTCATTGATTTCTTTAAAAAAATTTAAAAATTATTTAAAAATTTTATCCTTAAAAGTTTTGGTAAAAACACATATAACAAAATTTATAATCGTAACCATTTTTAAGTGTGCAGTTCAGCAGCATTAAGTACATTTACATTGTTGTGCAATTATTGCCACCATCCATCTCCAGTCTATTTTGATGTCTGTTCATATTTTTATTTCCTCCTTTCTGCTTACTTTGGCATTATTTTGCTGTTTTTCTAGCATCTTAAGGTAGAAGATTAGATCATTGATTTTAGATCTTTTTTTTTTCTAAGTGTATTTTGCACTATGTTTTCTGCATCCAATATGTTTTGATATGTTTTCACTTCATTTAGTTAAAATACTCATATATGTACTCTCTATGTAATGTGTCTTTTCTTTCTCCCTCTGGCTCACTTCAAGAGTTTCTCTTTATTACTGTAGTTCAGCAATTTTATTATATGTGCTGGTGTGATTTTCTTTGTTCATTCTATTTGGGGTTTGTTGGACTTTTTGGATTTGTGGGTTCGTAGTTTTTTCAAAGTTGGGACTATTTTGACCATTATTTTTTCAAATGTACACCCTCCTCTACTTTTTTTTTTTTCTTAGACACTTTGTTTTTCCACAGATCACTGGGGCTCTATTCAGTTTTTACCCTCTCTGTCCTTTAGTTTGGATAGTTTCTGTTGCTTTTGTCTCCAAGTTCACTCATCTTTTCATCTGTAGTGTCTAATTGGATTTTAAATCATCTAGTTAATTTCTTATATTGTATTTTCTATTACTAATAGTTTCGTTTGGATTTTTAAAAATATTTTATGTTTTTCTTCTCATTATATTTTCTTTTAAATCCCTGAGCATATTTATAATGTTTGTTTTAAAAGTTTTGCTAATTCCATCTTCTCTCATTCCTGTGTCTTTTTAGTTACTGATTCCCCCCCCACACCCCCACATTGTAGGTCACATTTCCCCCCTTTCTGACTATTTAGTAACTTTGACTAGATACTAGATATAGCTTTTCCACCTAAGTAGTCTTCCTATCTTGGTCAGCTTGGGCTGCTATAACAAAATACTGTAGACTCAAACAAAATACCATTGGCTTAAACAACAGAAGTTTATTTTCGCAGATTTCTGGATGTCTGAGATCAGAGTACCAGCATGGTCAGGTTCTGAGGAGAACTTGTTTCCTGGCTTGCAGATGGCTGCCATCTTGCTGTGTGCTCACACACGGCAGAGAGAGAGTACTCTGGTCTCTCTTCTTCTTTATAAGGGCACTAATCAAGGATGTCACACCCTTTTGATCTCCTCTAACCCTAATCACCACCCAAAGGTCCCACCTCCAGATCTCTCATATTTGGGGTTAGGGCTTCAGCATATGAATTTGGCGGGGGGGAGGGGGGTGGCGAGGGGAACTACATTCAATCCATAACACTTCCCTATCAGTATTATGTCTTCTAGTCGGACATCTTTTGTTAAATATTGTGTGTGAGATTCATTCACACTGTTGTATGTAGTTGTAGATCATTCATTTTCTTTGTTGTGTAACATTCTGTTGTGGGACTGTGTCATTTGGATTATTTGCAGTTTTAGGCAATCAAGGCCTGTTGAAATAATATGAAAACATGCAAGGATTGTAGACCTGAATTGTAGGGATGTCCTGGGGCTCATGTGGGTGAACTGAAGGAAATCCTGCCTTTCGTCTCTAGGTCCAGATGGTTTTAGTGTGATAGTTGAGTGCAGGACTTGGCCTGCAGAACAAACCTGGCTCTCTGCCTGTTTTGCACATACAAAGTTATTGGAACAGAGCCCTGCCCATTCGTTTCCATATTATCTATGGCTGTCTTCCTGCTGTAACAGCGGCCTTGAGGAGTTGAAACAGAGACAATCCAGTATGCAAAGCTGAAGGTATTTACTATTTAGCTTACAGAGATGTTGACCCCTGGCTTAGTATTTTTTCTGCCCACTGTTAATCACTGAGCTGTGCCAGCAATGGCAGAGACTGGGGTGGGGGTGAGGCTGGGTTGGGGGTTCCTTTCCCAGTTGCTTGGGGAACTGCCTGTAATCTCTCTTGGATGACTGTCTTCTTCCTCCTTCCTTCCTTTCAAAGGCTCTGACACAGCCAGATTCCTGGGCAAGGCTTGGTGGGCGTGGGCTCTCTGTTATCAGGGAACACAGAGACATCTGTGGAAGCCGTCCCCAGAACCCTCTGGGTAGTCCTCACCCCTCCTTGCTGGGGCCCGTAGCATGGGTTCACTGGCTGTGTGCTGGGAAAGGCACACATGCTTCTTATTCTCAGAACCACCCTTCCGGCAGGAGGAAAAGCGAGTATACGATAGCTCTGTAACCCCATGCAAGGCACCGTCCTGTCCTGGGCCCTGTTTCCCTCTATGATGAGGAAGCTGGGCTCTAGTTTCCCTTCTGGCTCTTAGAAATTCCAAACTCCCACTGAGAAGCAGCTTGGCTTAGACTCTTTTAATGTGGGACCATTTACAAAGGACTATTCCTTGCCATTTTTAGGGTTCAGAGTGGCCGTAGCCTTGAGGGACAAGGCTCCCTACTCCCAACAGATGCCTTGGTACTGCTCTTCAGCCCAGTGGGCTCTCAAGGCCAGGCTGGGGCTAAGGTTTGTGCTCTCTGGCATCCTTTCTGGCCAGTGATTGGATTGTTTGCATTTCAAGTGGCTGTGAGTATCTCTGGTGTTCTTGGAACTCCCTGGACCTGGAGTCAGGATTTCCTATTCTGGAGAGGGCCAGGACCATAGGATTTTCTCCCAGCATTATTTATGATGGCAAGGCTTAGGACAGCAGGAGGTGCATAGGCCCTTGGAGTCTCCAACTGCTTAATTTTACAGATTGGCAAACTGAGGTACAAGAGAGGGACAGCTTGCTCAAGGCCACAGGGAAACTTAGGAGCAGAGTGAGACTGTTCCTGCTTCTTCCACATCTTCCCCTGTTTTCTTTCCATCGCCCTTTCCTATCTCACTTGAAAAGCCTTCAGAAGACTCTGTTTCCCTGAACTCATTTACTGTGGTCTCCAGAGGCCCAGTAAAACAGATTCCTTTGGAAGGGAGGACCTCGTCTTAGGACAAAGACTGGTGCTGAGAGTTTGTTTTTGTTTTTTGGGGGGAGCAGGGCGCTGGGCACAGAGTGTTTTCAGTCTAGCAAAGGCCGATGATGTCTTGAAGGCCCATCCATGCCTCTGCTTGCCTCTGCCTCAGGAGGGCAGGGCCCTGCTCAGAATGGCTCTGTGCCCCAGGGTGAGTACATCATACTTCTTTCAGTCCTACAACTCTCCTATGACCCAGGGAGAGTCACCCCATTTTGCAGAGGAAAACAGGCTCAGAGAAGTTCTCAGACTTGCATGAAGTTCTGTCACCAGGAAGTTGCAGAGTTGACATTGGAGCCAGGCCTGGCTGACCTGTGCTGTTTCTTTCAGCCTCGAGTTTCAGTGGCTTACTCTTTTTTTGGGGTTCCTTCTGGTTTTCTTTGAGGGTCCTATAGGCGGCCCAGGGGAAGGGGTTCTATGAATGTCAGCTTCTGTCAGCCAGGGGGAATTTGCAAGCACCAGAGGCCAACAGGCCAGAGCTGCTGGTGGTTTGCCTCGAGCTTGCTGAGGAAAGGCTTTTGGGGCCATATGAATTGCCGAAGTACTTTAAACGTGCTGGAATGAAATCGTGCAAGGGGCCGGGGCCACTCAATTGTAGGTGATAAGTAGATGTTTTTGATGTGCTTAGTGTTAGAACACTCCTTCAGTCCAGCAGAGCCTGGCCAGGTGTCTGCCGTTCTCTTGGGACTTGTATCTGCCTGGGTAAAGTACCACAGACTTGCTCACATGGCGAGTGGATTCATGTGGCCTCCATGACAAGATAGGGCTGGAACAGCCCAGAGGGCTCCAAAAGGACCTTTTACCTTCTTTCACAGGGACCTTTGCGTAAGGTAGAAAGGTCAATATTGGACTTTACAGTGGTATTCCCCCCCCCCCACCCCCAAAGGCCCTGCTCCCTTGGCTACCTGCCCTGGTTGAGACACAGAATGACCCTTGCCACCCGATAGATAAAGGGAGTCTTTGGCTTTAGAATTTCACAGCCCAGAAGTCCCTTCTATGGAATCCCATGCCTCTGGGTCCCGTGACTGGCCCTTTTTCTTGGCCTGGGTGGCTACCCTATGGCCGGTGAGACAATGGATGTCAGGATTGTCAGAGACACTCAGGCTTGGTCCTGATACTGCCACCAGCTAGCAGTGTGACTTTGGGAAAATAACCAAATTGTTCTTTACCTGAGCTTTCCTATTTGAAAAATGGGGGTAATAGTTCCAGTGGTATGGAAGGGCCTCTGTAGGTGCATTGAGTATTTAATGTAGTGCCTGGCACCCCGGAAGGGTGGTGCTACTTGCCATGGTGACCTCTGTGGTGGACGTACCTGATGGTCCAAGGCTGGCCTCCTTTTGGGCTTGATGAGCCTCATTCTTTGGGACAGAATTTAATCAGGTATAGAAAGGAGATGAGAAGGTCACTCTGAAGCTGGAAGGTACCTAGCTATTCTGTCACTCGCACATGGTTGGCAGCCAGTGAGGACAGCCCAACTCCACAGACTGTCTGCTCAAGAGAGTTCTGAGGAAGGGGCTCCAGGGGAGCTGAGTGAAGCTGGCGAGTGTCTCGGCTTGTTCATGGGGTGTTGTGTGCTCCCAGACAGGTCACTTCCCCTGTCTGGTCCTTCGTCAGTCCTTGTCTCAAAACAGGTGGTCCCCAAGTTTTTGCCCGGGGCTGGTATTCATTGAACCCATGATCTGACATGTGAACCTATGTTCCTGTCTTTTTTGGTGCAAGTTAACTTTAGTTCTTCCTTTAAAACAATGGAAGAAGAATGCAAGCCCTTTCTTAGAGCCCAGTCCTTGTGAAAGGAGGAGAGCTGTGCTTAGTGGTGGGGGATGGTGGCTCAAGTAGATTGTGATTCAGTGAGTGGTTTCCAGGGAGGAGCAGGAAGGACCATAGGCTAGGACTGCCCTGGTCTCGGAGCACTGGTGACTCACTCACTTGTGCCTGCTCTGTCCCTATGAGGGATAAGTTTTTGGGATACAGTCCGCAAAACAGAAAACATCTCTTCCCTCAGAGGGCTTAATTGGGGAAGACACAGTAGACAGGCAGACAGGTCATGTAGTCTAGGGTGAGTGCCAGTGGAAAATCAAGTGGGGAAGGCAGTCAGGTGTCCTGGATGGGGAGCTGTCCACTTAGGACAGTAGAGGAAGGCATCTCCCTCAGGTGAAATTTGGAGAGGTTGGAATGAAGTGAGGGAGGAAACCGGAAGAGATATGGAGGAAGAACACTCTAAGCTGAGGGAGTAGTGTTGAGTTTCTGAGGAGAGTGGTGAGTTCAAGAACTAGTGACAATGCCCAGGGTAGCCTGGGAGTGGGGTTGGGGTAGGCAGATGGGTAGCAGGTGACATCGGAGATGTGGGCCAAAGCCTCACCATGTGGGCCCTGTGAGCTGTGGTAAGGAGTTTAAATTTTATTCTAGGTGTAGAAGGAAGTTATTGGAGGGCTTGGGGGAGTGGAGTTATCTGATCTATATTTTTAAAGGACTGTTCTAGTTGCTCGAGGAACCAACGAGGAGATGGCAAGGAAGCCCCTAAAGGAGTGGAACATGGACATGGGAGCAAAGAGTCAGGAAGAAAACTGGCCAAATACACTACAGATTTTGGTGGTGGAACCAGCAGAGGGTCCTGGTAGGGCAAATGTGTAATTCGAAGGAAAGCGAGGCAGCAGGCGTGAAGTCTAGGCTTTCCGTTTTAAACAAATGAGCAGATGGATGGTGGCACCACTTCATTAGAAGGGAAGAGTTGGAGAGGAGCTAGACGGGGGGTTGGAGGAGCACGCTCCATTTTGGGGCATGTTAAGATCTAAATGCCTTAGATTTCAAGTGGACAAGTCAAGTAGACATTTAGGGTGTTTGATTCGGGAGCAGCTGTGGCTGGTGATTTGGATTTGTGAGTCTGCCGTGTTCAGTATAGGTAGAATTTAAAGACATGTGGATTTTGAGATCATTTGGAGGGCTCAGGAGAGGATGGGGTCCAGGACTGAGCAGTGAGGTTCACCACATTTAGAGGACTCTGAAGGAGGAGGACGAACCAAGAGAAAGGACTGAGAAGGAGTGACAGGGAGGGTGGAAGACAACTGTAAGTGTGTGCTCTATGGCCCCAAAACTGAGTGTGTTGGTGGAGAGGGAATGACTGGCTGTGTCGGATGAGTTCAGATAAGCTGAGGAAAAGGACTTGACCTCCAGCTTTGGCAAGAGGGAGTAAGTCATCAGGGTCCATGAGGAATGATGGGGAGGGAAGCCTACAAGATACACTGGGCAGTGACTGGCCACCTGGCTTGCTTACTGCATAGTCTGAGACACTGGGGAGAGGAAGTGGACGTGCATCCACTAGTTAATTGCTGAGGACTGAAAAGTAGACAGTCAGTGGGTATGTTGGGAAGGGCCCGCGTGGGGCTCCTGCCTGTGTGGCGCAGTGCTGGCCCAGTGCTTGAGACAATGCCTGGCACTTAAGATGTACTCAGGGTTTGTTGAATGAATGAGAGTGAATGAATGAATTAAACAGAGACTTAGCATCTGGACCCTTCTTCGCCACTGCTTGGCATTTCGATCTTGGCCCTTTGAAAGCCTTTGTTCTGCTTTGTCAAACAGGAATAGGATCCTGGCAGGGCTTCTTCACTTGGGGTCTACAAGATGTGTGGGAACCAGCAATGAGAAGTCTGTGAAATTCCATTCAAAATATTGGGCATGTACACATTGTCTGAAAGTGGTCTGTGTTGCGAAAGAGGTTGACAACTCCCAGGGCGTTTTGAAAAGGGCCTTCCCATCTCACTCCACCCATCTGGAGCTAGCAGTGAATAAAGTAGGTGGGAGTGTCCTGAAGCCTGAGAATACACTTAGGAAGGTTGAGAGCCATAGCGATATATAGCCCCATTATTTATCATGAGGAACTTGATAAAGAGCACTAAATGCTAGCAGGGGATGAAGTAGTTCAACAGAAAAACAGAAGGCCGCGTAACTTGTAGAGACCATGAGGTATTTTGCTTTATGGAAAAATCCTTCCTCATTCAGGAATCTGATGTATTATTGGGGGGTGGGGTGCACATGAGGCAGCTTAGCCCCAGTGTCTTCTCATGGGTGGGAAGTCAGAGTCACAGGGTGCTACTTTTCTGGGGTGAGCACATTGCTCAGCACAGGTCTATTTTAATTTAATAACTATTAGCCAGCATACCCTGAGCATATGTATGCCCTTTGTGGGGTGTAGGTGCCATGGGGTAGAGGTTCAGCCCTGGCCAGCCACTTGTCTGTGCTTGGATCTGTCTCCAGGGCTGGAGGCCTGAGGCACGTGGCACAGGTGGTGTTAGACTCTGTGCCCCCGACAGTAGTGCCTTATTTTATGCAGAGCCTCAGCTGTATGGGACAGCTATCACAAGGAGCGATGTCTTCCTATACATCAGACAGTGCATTGAAAGAAGTTGGGAGGCTTGTGGAACAGAGAAGAAACCAAGCATGGCCTGATGTCTCTGACTCCATAGTCTTCCCAGGACAGTGTGCTCTAAGGTCTGCACGGGGCTGGGTGAGATTGAAAGAGTAAAGGTTTGTTAGGTGTGGATTATCTGAAGAGCTTCATTGTCCCTTTGTTTGGGAGTACAGACCCTGTCATCTACAGGGACCAAGGGGCCACATTGCCTCTGTCTCACCCAGAGTGGACATGAGCCATTGACTAGCAGTATGGACCCTCCTCTAAGAAGCAGGTTCATGGTGCTGGTTTCTAGCTTAACTGTTATTTTCTTTCTCTACCCCTCTCCCCATCCTTGCTTAGTTGGCTGGAGTTGCCTTCCTTGGAGCCGGACTGTGGGCATGGAGCGAAAAGGTAGGTGTAACCCTGACTAGGAACCTGAGCACCAGATAGCTAGAACCAGGTTTGTTCAGCTTTAATTGTCCCTTCATCCAGTCTTCTCCTTGACGAGCATTTCTTATGCAAGGTAATGATTTGTAGTCATTAACCTTTATAGAGCCAGCCCTTGGAAATAGTTATTGAACTTATTGTGAAAGCTCATGGGGTCCTGTGGCTGGCTCTGCTTCACCATGCTAGTGTTGCTGCTGGAGGCCAGAGCTGGGCCAGCTGGGTGTTTGAGCTCCGTGAGTGTGGAGAGCCCTATTTTCTGTCTAGAAACTCGAAGTTGGCCTGGGGCTTGTCTGCAGCTGTGTGCACAGCAGGCCCGGGGCCACCTTCCTGACCCTGTCTGTGCCCCTGGGAGCAAGTGTGTCCTTGTGTTGATTCCTAAAGCTCTTGTCCTTGCCCACAGAAAAAAAACCCCTGAGTTTGGCAACAGGGCTCTTATGTGCCCTTGGCCACCCTGTGGGGCAGGGGTGGGTCTTTATGCCCCTCTACACCTCCTTTTCCAGACTGTGGAGGAGAGGTGAGGAGGAGAGAACAGGCTCTTACTGTCTAGAAGGGCAAAAGGCAGTTGAAACGCTTGGAAGGGTACTGGATTTGCTGTGGGCAGGGTGGAGCTGTGGTGCCACCTTTTACTCTTGTGGGTGGGTGGGTGCTGGGGAGGTGGTGAAGGCTGAACTGGGCCCTTACTACAGGGAAGGAAGGGGAGGGAGAGGAGTAAGGTCCAGCAGGTCTGGCAGGAAACTGTGAAACTAAAGCTTCCTCTTGAGCCTCAGGCTCAGGGCTCTCTTTCTTCAGTGGAACTTCAGAAAGAGGAGGCAGGAGTATGTAAATCTGTGGACTTTCTTGCCATGGCCTTAGGAACTGGATAAGACCAGTTTGGACACCTTCAAGGTGGCCTGTGAACCCCTAAAGGGTACAATGTCCCTTCGCCAGTGACCTAGAAGCCTGTGCAATTCATGACTCACAGCGCCACCTTGTGGCCACCTCCAGAATAGCAGCAGCTAAACCGACAGCCCTGAGCTTAGGCCTGGCCACCCAACTAACTGCCTGGTCCAGCTGGGTAGTCTAGTCCAGCTGCTCTTTCTCCTCCCTCATTCGAATCTCATAGAACTGCTCTGTCAATTTCAGTTGCAATTAGCCACATGTGGCTATTTATATTTAAATTAATTTAAATGAAATACAAGATAAAATTCTGTTTCTCAGTTCCACTAGCCACAGTTCAGGTGCTCAGTAGCGCATGTGACCAGTGGCTACATTTTCGATGGTGCAGATATAGAATACCACCATCATCACAAAAAGTGTTATGGACAGGGCTGCCGCCTTTATGTGCCTTGGTGGGTGTGTTTTCCACGAGTGTTCATAGTGAAGCCATTTTCATCTCAGGATAGTGATATGCTCCATGAGTTGAGTGCAAAGTCAGTCACCAGATATGCAGAGGCTAGAGTGAATGTATGGCCACAGGGTGCCTTGACTGCAGGTCACCAGGGCCCCCCAGAACCCTCTTCCACTCCAGGCCTGTCATAGACACCCTGCAGGCTGCAAAAGAAACGTGAGGTCTGCCTGGGGGCTGAGGCGGTTAAGGATCTGCTGGCGAAGCAGCCTCTCGGAGGGGGCAGGAGGCAAGGGCCACACTCTTGCCTGCCTTTTCAGTGAGATGACTGAGCCTCACAAGGCAGGTCCCTGTCCTCAGGTTAGTTCTGGACACAGCCTAGCCCCTCAGGGCACCCTTGCCTCTCTTGGAGGCTGATCCTACCCTGTGTTCTCTGCTCCTTTCAGGGGGTGCTGTCAGACCTCACCAAAGTGACACGACTGCATGGAATCGACCCCGTGGTGCTGGTCCTGATAGTGGGCGTGGTGATGTTCACACTGGGGTTTGCCGGCTGTGTGGGGGCCCTGCGGGAGAACATCTGCCTGCTCAAGTTTGTGAGTGGCCCCAGGGGTGGAGTGGGAAGAGACAGGGAGGTGGTAGAGGGGTGGGCACTGCAAGGCAGGTTTATACCTTATCTGGTCAGAACAGGTACTAGCTCCTGTAAGCCTTGCTGGGGCCCAGCGGTAAGACGACGGGCAGTCTTTGTACCCTGCTGCTCCACCAGATGGGAAGATTTCAAGAAATAGTCAGCTGAGCTAGTTTCTCATCCCTGGAGAAAGAGAAGTTGGCCCCTCTGTTTTTCAGCTCCCAGTGGGAGGAGTCAGCTGCTCAAAGGCCAGGTCTTCCCCCCTGCTCCCCACCCCAACCCCCATTTTAGCTTTCCTCCCTAGTTCTAAAGGAATTGTTTGTTTGCTACTCACTTTTGCCCTTCCTGGCTAAGATCAAAAGATGTTGTCAGTAACATTAGGAAATCATTTCCCTCCTCCAGGGTATGTTGGATGTGCAGTGCAGAATTCTTAATTTGCTGGCAGAACTGCGAGTTACCAAGAATTTTTTTTATATTTAGATACACATTCATTTTGAAATGTATTCAGTTAAGATTAAGTAGCACCTGATGGGGAAAACATAATCGTGTTTTCAGTATATTATTTGTTGAATTTATTAGATCAAGCTTTCTCTTTCCTAGGCTTAACTTAAAAAGCAAAAGGTAGCTTTTTTTCTAATATTTTGTCTCTTAAAAATTTTTATGTTTAATATTGCTTCTAAGTGAATGGCAATTCCACTTTGGAGGGCCTTATGTGTATGTTTGTATATGTGTGTGCACATGTGTGTTATCCTCTGTCTTAGGCTGCTGTATGGCTAGTGATAATGGCAGTGGGAGCACACTTCTGCAGACCAGAAGTCTGTCTCCGCGGGAGGGAAGTGTGGACTTCTGGCTGTGTGGGCCCTTGCAGAATGCCACCGCTACTGTGGCCAGGGGCAGCCATGCTTCTGGAGAGTGCTTTGTGCACTTGACTATCATATACACACACAGCAGGCACTGACACATTGATGACTCTGGAGTTGTACAGAGCCCTGCCAGGGAACTCAGGTCATGCGTGAGTTAGGTGACCTCGGGCAAGCTGTATGTCTGAGTGAGCCTCAGTTTCCTTGTCTTGAAGTAGGGGTGACAGGTTAGAGTTCTAGCAACTGGAGGGTTGTGTGTATGAGCAGAGTGCTCAGACAGTGTGTCTGGGGCACAGGCTCTGCCCTGAGGAGCTGAGAGCCTGGCACTGCCCTTCATTCCCGACTTGGGGTTTCCTCCTTGGTGGTGGGGGAGGAGGCACATTGGAGGACATGATCAATATATTGGCTTGGGGTTTTCTTGTACTTTCACTCATTTGACCCTTAAACCAGCACCACAGTGGTATGGATAGGAATGAAGATCCCCATTTTACAGCTGAGGTGGAGTTGCCCAGTCACCCAGCTAATGACACGGTGCTCCAGGGCACCGATGTGAGTCTGGGGCCAGACCGGGGTGTGCGTCTGGCTGGGAGGCTGGAGGTGTGCCGACTCCCACCCGTCCCCTCCCCTGCAGTTCTGCGGCGCCATCGTGCTCATCTTCTTCCTGGAGCTGGCCGTGGCTGTGCTCGCCTTCTTATTCCAGGACTGGGTGAGGGATCGGTTCCGGGAGTTCTTTGAGAGCAACATCAGATCCTACCGGGACGACATTGACCTGCAGAACCTCATTGACTCCCTTCAGAAGGCCGTGAGTACCACCGGCGGCGACACCCTGATAGAGCGTGTGTTTTCCTGGTGTGAGTCTGCGCGTGTTGCTCAGGAGGCAGGCTCGTGGGCACACGGGGCATGGAGGCCATGCAGGGGCCACCTCCGCCGCTGGTCAGTGTAGCTTTGCCAGCTCATGGTTGCCTCCTTGTGTCCTCCCTCCATCTGAATTGTGCAGGCGAGTTCAGCTATCTCCGTGGCCACCCTCCCCCAGGAGCCCAGTCCTCTCCTCCCCCCTGCGGGGCCCAGACCTCTCCAGCCCTGGCCACGAAGGCGCCATAGTCCCCAGGGCACTGTGGGTACAAAAGGGCAGGGCTCTTCCTCCCCAGGCGCATGACTCACTGTCTGAAGCTATTCCTGTCTCCTTCCTTTTTGAGACCTTTTCCTCTGTCCTGTTTCAGAGGGCAGAGCTGCCTGGAGGAAGCTTCCTCAGATGCAGAGGAATGCAACCTCCCTGGAACATGCCCCCTGGGGTTTTGTCTGAGCAGGCCCAGGCTGTGACTTTTTCTCCAGCTGGCCTCTGTGCCCCCTGTGTGTGGCTGCACCTGGAGGCTCGGACCACAGCCACTCCCTCCAAACTCCCACCCAGAGGAACCCACTCCCTGCCACACCCACCTGTGCAAGGCTCTCATATGATTGGTGCTCTGCCAGAAAACCTCGCTTCCTCAGGAACATTTTATATGGAACACTTTGGTTCTGAGAAGAAAGTAAGTTAGAAAACATTAAAAATAACTCTGGTCTGCTGTCATGATTAACCGAAACTTGTTTACCCTTATTTCATATATCATTGAACCCAGCAAAACCTATTTGTGTGACCAGAAAGCTTTCCTACGTTGCTAGCCGTGACCCGTGTTAGTCTGCGAGTCACCGAGTCCCAGGCATGTTCTCATGCCCCCACCGTGCCGTTCCTGCTCAGGGCTGCCGTCCGCTGTCTTCGTTCTCACACCGTCCCGGGTTTGCTGGCGCCACGCGTGGCGGGGGCGCCTCCCTAGTGGTCTTCTCCGTTGCCTTCTCTTCCGTTTAAAAATAGAGTTTTCCAGGGGGTATCAGTAAATTACAGAGCTTCCTCATGGTGAGATATTAGGTAATCAATCGGTCGTTAGAGCAGCTGGAGTCAGGGAGCGCTGGGGGTGGGGGAGATGGGGTTTTACCTCGGAAATAAAATCCCCAGGAGCCCTGGTTGCTCATGTGTTGCAGTTATGGCCATAACCATGTCGGCTGTAAGGACAAGTGGAAGAATGAAATCTGCTCTTGGATTGGGGTGCCATTAACTTCACAGTGCTGCTTTCCATGTGTTTGGTTTTACTCTTTTTTTAGACAAATGGGGGGGTTTTCTCTGCAGCTAGACGAGACAGTGGAAGTGACAGGAAGAGGAGGGCAGAGCTTTGATTACGTTTCAATTCACCCCAGTTGTAACTGAGCCACTGTCTTTTTGCAAAGAAAAATGGTGGGTGAGACCACCTTGGAAATTTCTTGGGGTGGAAGACATGCTCCCCATGAGATGTTCTCTTGGGGGTAGTAGAGGACCATATCAGAGGTGCCAGGGGGTCTCAGGACAGCGAGACCTGCTCTGGGCTAGGAGGAGGGAGGGCGGTGAAACTCCAGGCTGACGAGGGACTGGAGCTCCTCTTTGCTAAGGCCAGGGTGCTGCGGAGCTGATCCTGTGTGTTGGACCCAGGAGGTGTCATGGCCACAGTTTCCTTTGTAGAAGGCGACCTGACACGTTGCTCAGCATTTTTGTGACTGCAGGGAGGTTAGGGGGAAATCCTCCATTTTCTGTGTGGGAGATGGAGGCACACTTAATGTCACATCCCCCAGCGTGACGTGACACCCTAGGCTGGGCAGCCACAGCCCTGGCTCGGAGACCCTGATGGTTCTTGGCTTTTGTGATTACAGAACCAGTGCTGTGGGGCGTATGGCCCCGAAGACTGGGACCTCAATGTCTACTTTAACTGCAGTGGTGCCAGCTACAGCCGTGAGAAATGTGGGGTGCCCTTCTCCTGCTGCGTGCCGGACCCCGCGGTGAGTCGCCCTGCGCCTGGTACTCGGAGCACTTCTTGACTGGGGGCCCTGGGCCACTTCTCTTCTGCAGGCGGAATGAGTGGCCTGCTCACCCGCGTGCACTGCCCCAAGGCTCCTGCAGCTCTGGAATTATCTACGGATAAGTTCTGGGAACATTTCTGCCTGGCCCACACCAGCTCTAGTGTTCTGGGTGTCCCAGGAGGAGAACAGTATTGTTCGAGGGGCTTCCCCTCTGGTGCCTGGACACCATGCTGTGAATGTAGTGAGCCCTGGTTTGCCCTCTTCACTCTCCTTTCTCTGGAGAAAATGCCCAGTTCTTAGATGCCCACAGGGTGGTGGGGTATGTCACCACCTGGAGAATTCCGCTCCGTTTTTTCTTCTCCTGTTTTTATTCTCAGTCCACAGCCCAGGTCTTTGGGTTCCAGAAACTGAGCTCCTGAGTGTTTGCCTGACCTGAGCCTCAGCAGAACTGGGCCCCTTACAGAACTTGGTGCAGTTACACAGGCCCGATGCTGGGCCACAGGGCTCCGAGTAGCTGAGGCATCGTATCTGTTAGATGAGTTCCCCAGCCCAGGAGAGCTTGGCTTTGCTGAGTTGCATAGCTGGTGTCTGAGGTTTCTGCTGTGACTGTGAAATACTGAGCATGTGTAACTTTTACCTCCCAGCACAGGGATTGGCACATCATGACCCATGGGGCAGATATGGCCTGCTACCTGTTTTTGTGTATCCTTCAAGCCTGGAACAGTTTCAGCCATTTTTAAATGGCTGAAAATAAAAGAAGGATAATATTTTGTGACATGAAAATTATATGAAATTCAGATCTCAATGTCCATAATCAAATTTTACTATAATACAAATGTGCCTGTTCATTTCCATGTTGTTGCTGGCTACTTACTTTCTTGCTCCCACAGCAGACAGAGCTGCACAGTTGCTACATAGATGAGTCTGAAATATTTATTATCCAGCCCTTCACACAGAAAATGTGCCTACCCTGTCCTAGCATGAAAGGTTAGTTAGCAAGGTGATTGAAGGACGTGAGCTATAATGGAATTTGTATAGGTATTTGCTGGTGCCTGGTTGTGACTTTTCTAGGGCCTTCTACCATCAGCTTCTCAAGGGAATGAAATGACTAATTTTTTCTGTTTTTCTTACAGCAAAAAGTTGTGAACACACAATGTGGATATGATGTAAGGACTCAGGTGAGAGCCCTAACACATATAACTTGAGTTCTTCAGGTTTATTCTCTGTGGTCCAACTTCCTGATTTAGCACAAGTGCAAACTGGAACGAGGTTATTAAGGGAGGTTAAACGTAAAGGTGCCACCTGAGCTGGGAGCAAGGCGAACAGCAGCACGCTGCCATGCACGCTCCCTGCCTGAGCTGGCAAGACTCGCGGGAACAGTGATGCGTGTAATTTCAGGCCCTTGTGAGCTAAAGCTGGCAGAACCTTGCAGTTGCTACCTTAGTGGAAGGAGGTCAGGTGAAAGTTTTGGGGGATAAAGACTACATTTTTAAGAGGTTCCGTGGAACCCGAGGATGAAGCTTCAGGAGCTTGTGACTTGGCCCAGCTGCCGTATGGAGGCAGTGGTGACAGCGAGGAGGGACACGGGTCTCGGGAGGAGCAGGGTCGGTCCTCTAGGGCTTTGTTCAGATGTGTACTTGAAAGTGAGAAGAAGCGAGTGCCACCCCAGTCCTTGCTCTGGTGGCCTTTGGTGGTGTGACTGACCATCCTGAAGGAGCGGGACCTTGGGGAGTCTGTAGACAGCCCTCCTGTTGGCCGTGGACAGTGCAGATGCGCACCTCTGCTTTGGGAACCCTAAGTCCTTCTGCAGTGACCTCCATGCACAGGGCAGGGCCTGTTTCAGCAGCAGCTTCTCCAGTTACAAATTACTTGCCACGTATGTTAGTTACTAGGGCTGCCGTAACAGTACCACAGACTGTGTGGCTTAAATTATAGAAATTTATTTTTTCAGTATTATTTTGGAGGTTGAAAGTTCAAGATCAAGGTGCTGGCAGGATTGACGCTTCTCTCCTAGTCTTGTAAATGGCTGCCTTCTCCTTATGCGCTCACATGGTCTTCCCTCAGTGGCTGTCGGTGTCCTAATCTCCTCTTTCTTATTGGGCCACCAGCCATATTGGATTAGGGCCCACCCCACTGACCTCAAGCTAGTATTGGGAGTTAGGCCTTCAACACTGAATTTTAGAAGGACACAATTCAGCCCTAACACCACTAAAGTGAATTAATGTTCTGTCAGTGTTGCTACAGAAGAGGGTGATGGGTAAGGGGGAGGGTGATGGCTGTATATAAGGTGGATGAGGGTGAGGGTGGGGTGTGCATGCTGTGACGAGATTCCCCATGAGCTTACTGAGCCTCCTGTAGGGGCTGAGATCGGAAGGAGCCCGTTAACTTGTGACTGTCCCTGATGGCTTTGGCCCTGGAGCCAAGCTTGCTTGGACTGAGGGATATACTCTGAGAAGCCACGGGAAGACACTAAATGCCCCTCTCCCAGTTTCTCCTACTTTAAAGACACATCTTCCTTTCCAAGCATTCAGACTCCCTCCCCTTTCCCCAGATGTGGGTTGTGGGTCGTGTTGCACAAGTTCATCTTTTAATCCTGCAGCTGAAAAGCAAGTGGGACGAGTTCATCTTCACGAAAGGCTGCATCCAGGCACTGGAGGGCTGGCTCCCGCGGAATATTTACATTGTGGCCGGCGTCTTCATTGCCATCTCACTGCTGCAGGTCTGGTCCCACTGCCCTTCGTGGTTTCCTTTTCCCTTGAGGGTTGTGCCTGTTCATTTGACATGGTCACATGTGGAAAGATGGTGGTGGCCAAGGGGGTGCCAAGGTCCGGGGTGGGCAGGTTGCCTACTCACCAGAAGAACTGACAGGAGAAAGTCAAGACTTCAGTGAGTCAAAGAAACCAGGTGTTTTTCCAGCATGCCCAGAGCTCATGGGGAGAAGCTGGCGGTCCCTGAGCCGCTGCTGGGACAGCTGGACACACCTGCTGTTTGGAAAACGCATCACTTAGAAAACGTTTGACTCTGATCTCACCTTGAAGAGGGTGACTAAGGTGGACCTGCGTCTGCCAGCCAGCCAACCATGTCCTCCTTCACTCTATAGACATGTTTAGTGATCTCAAAGGAAGGCTGAGAGACAGAAGCATCTAAAAAAGGAAAGAAAAATTTCCTTGCAAAGTAGGTAAAGGAATCAGACTTCAGAAGATCTAGCTCATCAAACCACAACAAGAATTTAAAGGGGGGGGGGGTGGAAAAGCAAAATTCTAAAGTTTCCAAGTTCACATTAGTCTCTTTCTGACAGAAAAACGTCAGTCTTCCCACATCATTATCTGGTTTCTGGTCACCAAGGTCAGGATGGAGCTTCAGCTACCAGCCCAGTCAGAATCTGGGATGACCTTGGTTTTATTCTGGAATTCAGATTTACAGGAAACACTCAAGATGTATTATTTTGGGAATCAGAACCAGTCAGGATGACCCTATTATTTTTAGTTAACCCTGAGCACAAAGCGTGTCCTCAGCCATGGTACGTGACGTGCATTGTTGTGTTGGAGTCAGGGCAGAATGCTTCTTTGTTTGCCCCTTCAAGGCTCTAGAGACAGAGCAAACTAGACCCCCGGGACTCACATTTTACTGGTGGGCTGGTCTCGTTTTGCTATGTACCCAATAATTGCTCTTGCTACATCCTCAGCTTTGTGGGGTGCTGTGGGAGTGGCATGTAGGTCGGGGCACCCTGCACCACCTCGCCTTCTGAGCCTGCTCCCTCGCTTTGTGTCCCAGCCCTGACGGCCACTACCTCTGCTGGCTTTGGTTTCAGATATTTGGCATCTTCCTGGCGCGGACCCTGATTTCGGACATTGAGGCAGTGAAGGCCGGCCATCACTTCTGAGGAGCAGAGATGAGCGAGCAAAGCTGAGCCACACCGTGGAGGCCAGAGCCCTTCACTGTCGTCCACTTTACTTCCAGAGGAGAGAAGCGGACGACCCTAGCTAGAGCCAGCACCCTGTCTTCAGCATCAGTGTGACCTCTTTGATCCTGCTTACTGGTGCTGAAGACCAAGGGGCTCCTTCTTACCTGCAGGAACTTGTGACCAAGCCTGGGGTCTTGCCCAGAGACAGACTATATCTTTAGGTGGGGATGGTGACTGAGGGACAGATGGCTCCTGTGACTGCGAGGAGGGCTTGACTTGACCCTCCTGGAACCCAAGTGTGTCTGCAGGGTGCCCATGTCATCAGTGCTTGCCCGGAGGGCAGCCTTGTCTTGTGAGTGGGACAGGGTTAGGGGACCCACAGGCAGGGACAAGGCTTCTTCTCTCAGCAGCACAGGGGTGCTGCCTGTATTTGGCGGGAGAGAGGAACAAGTGGACCTCTGAGGCTGGTGGGGCCTCTGGTGTCTGCACGAGTTGCGGTGTTTGAAAAATCTTCGGCCATGTCCAGATGAACTAAGCCTGAGCCAGTGTGTGGACTGGTGCCGAGAAGTACCTGGTCTGCTGCCCTCCCGGCCAACAGCTGCCTCTGGTCTCAGCAGCATTATGGCCGGAAGGCTCGAGGGGACCATTGGCGTAGTTCTCTTATTAGAGTGGGCTATCCTTTTCTTAAAGTATGTAAATAGTTTATTTATAGGGGTAAGGATGTTCTCACACAATCTCTTCATTTCCTGTGGCATTCTCTTCTAAGCAGCCTTACACGGTGTCTGAGACTGAAGCCATCCCTTTCAGTTCCCTCAGATGTCCCTAGGACCAACCCCATTAGCTTCTCCTTTCTGTCCCTAACAGCCCAGGTGCGCATATGTGTTTCCCCTTCCTCTGTGCACCCCCGTTGCACACACATCCACTACTCTTCCCCAGCTTGGCCTCACCGTCTTCTGGTCTTGGTGCTACTGAAACTGTTCCCCGGAACTTGAATCCTGACTCTCTTATGACTGCGAGGCCAAGGAGCTCGGCCAGAGACGGCCAGCCCGAAACCTTTGGTCAGGGTTCCTCTCGAGGTCACATGCTAAGGGCCGGCTGGCCGGCCTGACATTGCCTCTCCCAGGCCCCTGTCCTAAGCTGCAGACCCAGCCTACAGCTATGGAGAAGCTCAGGATATTTTGTTGCTAACTTTCAAGGTGACTCCCCTCTCTCCGACTGGGGTATCTGTGGTCACTATGTCCACCCCTCCTGTCAGGGCTATTCTGAGATTGCTCTTGGAAATGAAGTCTGTCTTGTGTACTGAATCCCCTAGGAATAGCTGGGCGTCTGTGCATCTTTGGCTGGGCTACTTTCTAATGCTTCTCTAGATTTTGTACCAGTTCTGTCATCGTTCAGGGATTGAGTGCTACCTTCACTGACTTGCTGAAGTGTACATGCTAGTGTGGTATATACTGGTGGATGTTTGTTGATGATGTTATAATTTTTTCTTTTTTTTCTTTTTTTTGTAGACTAGGGGAAGAAGAGTGCTTGTGTTTTTAGGAAGTGTGATACTTTTCTTTGACTGCCAAACTCTTTTATGGAATATATCTTTATATTAATGCTGTTGTTTTGGTGGTTTTTGTTTGGATCATGTCACCATGGCATTAAGCATCTCAGTAAACTCAGCTGCCAAGGGAACCAGTGGGATGGGGGTAGCCTGACACGACAGAGTCGGTGGTAAATGCCGTCTATTGTTGGCACAATGTGAAATAAATTTTATCAAGTGATTTTGTAGGTTCTATGAGCCACTTTCAGTTACCCTTTGTGTGGAGGTTGCAGCTGGCACAAGCTGGCTTGTGACTTAATTTATGCCCAGCTAGAAGCACAAGGTAGAAAAACTTTGACTTCATAGGCCTGAAGGAAACATGATTTTAGGTTCTCTCTGTCCAGCCCCAGGCAGTAGGATCCAGGCAAAAGAGATTGGAAGACACTGGGTTGGAATATGGGCTGCTGCACAGCTGTGTGTCCTGGAGCTGCTGGCTTCTCTGTGGCAGGGTTAGTGGCAGTGCCCACCGCCAGGTGCCTCCAACCCAGTCTTCCCTGGGGGAGCTGGTGGCCCCAGACCTTCCCTGCTGGTGTGTGATGGCTCGGAGACAGCTCCTGCTGTCCCATTTCTCAGGTAGACCTGGTAGATAGATCCCCTGCAAGTCTCATCACAGGTCACAGGCTCAGTTCAGGGTAAAGTGTAGCTGGGACTTACAGAGTTGAGTTTATTTACCTATTAGATTATACAGCTTTTGGACCATTTCTGGCCATCTCATCTGACTCTGAGTTGTTGGATGAGAACAAAAAAGAAGCCTTTGTTTAGGGATGTGCATATGGCGGTCTCTCACAAATGGACTCTGTACAGAGCCCAGTGCTGTCCTCCGGTTGCTCCCCACCCAGCCTGCCCCGAATCCCCACCTGCCCCCCTGTTCTCATACGGGGATAGAGGCCAGAGTGGGAGTGTTGCACTTCCCCTCCTAGTCCCCCATACGTACTTTAAGGTTTCAAGGTCTTTCCTTAGCCTTCCTATGCCCTCCCGCCCAGCTTTGCTGTATTATTTTTCCCTATCTCTTCTCCCTCTCAACCCATCGCACATATTCTTATTCCAAAAAGTCTTCCTTGGCCCTTTCGCTTTCCCCCTTTCTTTCCCGAGCAGCTTCTTGTCTAGGCTCTCTACACCCCTCCCCACCACAACACACACTTTCCTCACTTGACTAAAAGCTGCTCACCCTGGTCACCAAGCTCAGCATCTTTCTTGACCTCTGCAGTATCTAACAGTGTGGACCATCCCTTCCTCAGAATCGTAGCTTCTTTGGCCCAGCAGAGTGGGGAAGCCTCAGCCCAGCAGCAGGGGCCATCTGATCGCTTCTTAGCCAGCAGCCTAAGCATGGACCGCAGAGGCACCGAGGGGGAGGGGCTGCTGCAGTCCCAGCAACCAAGGACTATCCTGGGAAGGGCCCGCCCAGGCCTCAGGCACTCAGCCCTGCCCCCAGGGGTAGGTGCCCTCAGCTGTACTGGGTGAGTGGGATGGCTGTGTGACCTTCATGGGTAGACTTTTCCAGCTCTAGGGTCTGTGTTCACGAGGCCACTGGGTGTTTAAGTCATCTGTGGTAACCTGTCCCCAGTGATAGAACTCGGTGGAGGTGCTTTTCTGTGCTTGTGTCTGTCATCCAAGAGGATGCTGGCCAACCCAGGGCAGGCTGGGCCTGATGTAGCACTGTTCTCGTTCATTTGGGTGCACACTCCAAAACTCCAGAGACCTATATACCTTCAGGGCCTTTTTAGCTCCTTGTAAGTCAGCACAACCTAGCTTTTCTTCCTCAAAGACTGCCAGAAAGGTATGTTCATTCTCACAATACTTTTGGGGTCTCCAAGTTACCTCAGAAACCTCAAAGTGAACACGAGATCAGGTACTGTGGAACAAATTTGGTGGGGAGAAGAAAATGAGGGGACATTGAAGTGAATACTCTTCTGGTGAAGTTACCGATTTTAGAGATACCAGCTTTGGAGAAGGAGGAAGTAAGTATTTCTGACAAAGTTCTGAGACAGTTATTTCTTCACTCTGCTTTCTTCCTGTGCTCTGTATTTTATATTTCAGCAGGGGCTTCAAAAGCATGGTTTAATAACCACCAAAATAAATTATCACTTTGGATGATAATTTTATCACCTCGCACTTTTAAACTAGGTTCTCTTTTTAATTTATGAGTAAAAGCAATTTAAGCATAGGAGAGTGTAAAGTATGTCTTCTGTTCCCCAGAGGCAACCACCATTAAGAACCCTTCCAGAAAACGTCCATACGTATTTAGATATCTTATCTTTGTCACGTAAATGAGAATCATATTTTATATAGTATTCTACAATTAATTTTGCTTAATGTACCTCAGAACTATTTCTCCATTGGCTCATGCCCATCCATGGTGCATTTTCAGTCACACTATCTGTTCCAGAACTGCCACGAGTGAATGAACCTTGCTCTGTACGGGGGAGTATATTTACAGTCCCAGGTAACAGAAACCCAATTCAAACTGGTCTAAACAATGAGGGGAGGTTTTTGGCTCCTGAAACTGGAAAGTCCGGAGGTGGGGTGAGTTTCAGGGTTGGTTTGATAGGAGTGGCTCAGTGATGTCAGCAGGATCTGGTTTCCTTTCTTCTCTCTGCTCTACCTTCCACGGTGTTCCCATCACCCAAGGCAGCGGGAGGGGAGACCCTCCACAGACAACTTCTGGCCTCACTCTGGTGGGGATGGCATGGGGGCGAAGCCATTGAGGGCAGCCTCATTTCCCTAAACCCCTGTGCTTGGCCATCACACTGAAAACACACGGCAGGGAAAACAAGCTTTTATGGAAGGGGATAAACACTGGGGAGGCTGCCAACAACCTCTGTTACTCTTCTGTGGGTGGATGTTTTACTTGGTGCAGTGTTTTGCTCTTACAAGGGCTTATAAAAACCCCGTGGTATGTTATTTGAATTACTTCCTAGAAGGGTTTGTAAGAAAAACATGTTTTTTAAAGTTCTCCAGCAAGGTGGGCTAATATTGTAATAAGCGAGTACTCAGAGTTGGGGTGTGTCTGTTGCTGCCAGGCCATGTCTGCTATGTGTGGCGTATGGACTGGCTGTGGCCAAAGGGGTGGTCGGGGCACAGTGATATCTCTCCAAGGACTACCTCAGTAGCCTGTGGCCTACAACAGCACAGGTTCCACAGGGAGGCTGAGCCAGATGGGCAAGGAGCCCAAGCTCTCTGCCTATGCCATGGGAGATGGCTGGTCACCTAGAAACAGTGATTTTGGGCGGCATTCTTGTGTGCAGGTAAGGACATACACTCGAGATTCAGTGCTGTCCCCGAGGTTGCTCAGGGAGCAAGCTGATGAGCCTGAGCAGACACAAGCCTGGCATTTGCCAACCTGGCTATAGCTCTAGGATGTGGCACTTGTGATTCTGGGAGCAGCCTCATCTCACTGAATGCCCTATTGCCTTGTGATGGAGCGTTGGGGTCAGACAGCTCACTGCCTGATCACAGCCTCCTGATGGCTGGGTTGCTTCTGCTCCTGGAAGAGGAGACATGTGACATGTGACCCAGGGTAAGTGGGAGAAGGGGGCGGGAGGTCTTTGGGGGGGGCGGTGCCTCCCCAGTGGAGAGGAGGATGGGGCTGTGGTGGGGTCCTCTAGTTCCTCTGTGGTGCCAGGCTGATTCCTTTGCATTAGGACCTGTGGTGGGGAGTACTGAGACTGAGTCTGAGCTTGGGCTCAAAAACAAAAACAAATAAACAAAAACACCTTAGTGCCGCAGTTTCTTTATTAATAAAGTGGAGATGATTGTCTTTATTGTACAAGGTTCCTGGGAGCATCACGTAAGTGTGGATGAAAGAGCTGATAAACCTGAAAGGAGCTATCGAGTCCCCAGTCACTCACCAGCTGTCCTGGCCTCTGGCAAGTTATTTAACCTCTTTAAACCCTTTATGTAAAATGGGGAAAACAATCCCCCCGCATGGGGTTTTAAGGATTAAATGAGATGAAGTGGGTAAAGTGTTTTAATATAGGCACCGCCAACCTTATTGCTAATATAATTATTGAAGAGGTTTTATCAGTAACCATAGTCCCCACCAGTCTGAGCTGCCTGGGTTTCATGTGACGCAGCTCAAACTCCCACTCAGGCTGAAATGAATTGACTGACTTCCCTATCCTTTTAGGAACAAGGCCTTGAGGTCTGTGGGGAGCATTTGGAGTTCGAGAGCTGTTTACTTTCTGTGGCATAGGGGCAGGGCGCCCGGAGAGGGGGTTCCTGTTTGCCTGGAGTGTGGGTCCTATTAGGAACAAATACAACCCAAGAAGTTGCTCCTCAAGTTCCCAGAGGAAACAAAATGGCCCTCATGTGCCAAAGGGAATAGGGCTATCTGCAGAGGCCAGGCCAAAAGACCTGGCATAGGGGCCATGGCCTGCCTTCCAGGAAGGGTGGTCTGTAGGAAAATGGGGTCAGGGTAGCTTGGAATGGGATGGAGGCAAGGGCCTGGAAGCAGGCATTGCTCTGAAAATGGCAGGACATCATGTCTGGGTGAGGTGGGTAGGGGTGGTGGTGGAAATGCTGGGACCTGCCCAAGGCCTTGGAGTGTGGGGCTGAGACCAGTGAAGGAGCCTGAAGCTGAGGCCAGTAGGCCCTCCGTTCCCCTCTCATTTCTTTGGGGGCAGCCTCAGTGGACTAGAAGCCTGGTCTGGGAGGGAGGGAGGGAGGGAGTGTGTGTGTGTGTGTGTGTGTGTGTGTGTGTGTGTGTGTCTGTCTGTCTCAGAGACAGAGAAGTAAGTGCACAAGTGCACAGGCCCCCACTCTGCTTGCCCATGCCTCCTCCACCTTCCAGGGAAATTTTGTCTAAAAGCATGTGGGAAGTCTGCCAGGGTCAGGAAAGGAGCCAGGTAAACGGTGTGCATCAGGGTTCTGTTCTGAGGCAGGGTGAGCCCTGCGATCTCCAGCTCCACTGCTGCCTAGCCTGAGTGGCCTCTCTCCTTCCTGTGCCTTTGTAAGGAGCCCCGGGTTGCTGGCATTGTTTGCTGATGATTCTTTGGTCATTCACCTGTTGTGGTGGAGCAGGCATGCTGTGTTTTCTTTTAGTTTTGGATCTGTTTTTCTTATGTTTTAAAAATGCACACAGCTGTAGTCCAATATGGAGGGAATTGGAGTGGCCTCTGGGAGGGAATGATCACCCTGCCTCTGCATGAGGCAAGCCCAGTGTAGATACCTCCTGTTGGGGGTGATGTGAATGGGGCCGGGAGTGGGTTTCGTGCCGCATGGACCATGGCAAGTCTTCCTTTCCCTGAGCAGTAGTAGTCTTCCCCATGCCCTCTGTTAGAGATATTTGAAAAAAATAGCATCGCTCATATATATATTATATGTGCACACATTAAAGGCTTTATTTAACATTAATTAAATGAGGGAGCGGGAAGATTAATAACTGGTTTAAAGAAGCAATCACAATGAACTCTATATGGAGTAAAAGGGTGTTGAGACTGGCATTTTTTTCAGTGGAGAGGGGTCAATTGAGCCTCATTGAGATGTACTGTATGCATGTCCATAGACAAATATTTTGCATGAACTCTACAACTTCGGGAGCTGTAGACCAGCTCAAAGGCAACAGCAGTCTAGAATCAGAATCAAATAAGTGGGCGTGCTTTAAACAATGCATAATTTTTCACCACAGACACTCAGAATCTTTTTTGCTTATCCAAATTTCCTTTCATCTCTTGTCCATCTGGCAGAGCCCATTTTTTAAAACAAGACTCAGGCAGGAGATCCAAAAGAGCCAATCTCTCACTGAACAGTGGAGCCTGGAGGCCAGGGTATCTGCCAGGGGCGGTAAGGGGCACCATTGTGGGAGGTTCACTGCCCTGGAAACACTGGCTGCCTTCTCATTCGTGACTGATGGCTCAGGCCGTCTGCTGCCCAGAGAGCCTGGGTGTCAGCAAAGCTACTTTAGACTGGATTCCTGTCCATTCCTATAGACACCTCAGTCACCAGATCCAAAACTGAATTTCTCGTCAATTTCCCAACCCTAAACCCCACCCACACTCACACTCCTCTGCATCTTCTCCCATGTCACCTAAGGGCACCCCCATCTACCAGTGGCCAAATCTAGGATTGTGAGGATTGCCCAGGCTCTAAGGATGACATCAGCTTCTCCATAGACAGCATCAGGTCACCTATTCAAAAACTTGACACTCTTATCTAACCAACAGATCCTAACACTTCACTCCCTAGAACAACTGTCATGACAGAGCTCAATGTCATTCTCCCCTGTTTTCCTTCTGAATGAGTCCTGGGACTCCTCTTGTTTGTAATATGTACATTTGAATATCTTTTCAAGCATAACTGCATTTTGAAGTGAGTTTACCTGGATCTGGTCAGTGCTGACTCCCTGAGAGCCAGGGAGCCATGTGTGTGTGTGTGTGTGTGTGTGTGTGTGAGAGAGAGAGAGAGAGAGACAGAGAGACAGACAGACAGGGAGACAGAGACAGAGAGAAAGAAAGAAATAGAGATTGAGAGATTGAAATTGATTCTGGGAAGCTACAGGGAGTGGGGAGACTGGTAGTATTCTCACGTAAAAGAGAAACTGTAATGGATATTCTAAGAAACAGTCATTGGGGTCCCCCTGCTGGTGAACTCTCCCCTTCTTCCCCCTTGGGATAGATTCTTATACCTGGCAAAGGCATACATTTACATTTTTGCCATGTGGTCTTTTTTTGCTAGCCCCCTTCCCCCTGTATTTCTTTCATCCCAAGGCTGCACTAGGATAGATGTCAGCCCCTGGCCTTGGAGACAGCCATATGGGTATCCACTGTGGTTCTCAGGGGTGAGGCTGGAACAGGGGAATCTAGGACCAGAATTCTTTCCTTCAATCCCAGGCAGCTACTGCTAAGGTGCAATAGTCTGACATCTTCATAAAAATCGTCCCGTGGGCCCAGCAGTGCCAGGCTGGTGGGGTATGTCTGGGATTGAGGGAGGGGGAGAGAACTAACCCTGTTTTCTCCATTTACATGAGTGGAAACTGAACAGAACATGCTTTGCCAGAACAGTTGCTGAGTGGCAGAGCTGGGTTTATTGTGCAAGATTTCCACTCCAAAGAATGTTCTCTGTCCCTCTGATGACACTAGTTTACAGGACACCATGAACGAGAAGGTAGGCAGTTGTGGGGCTTGCACTGATGTAGCACAGTGAAAGCAGCACAGTACAAATGAAAGAGTCAGGAACTGGTGCCGTTTCCTCAGTGAAATGGGATAGTAATTCCAACATTGCACCTGTGAACTTGTTAAACATGAAAATTTTGTTGTCTTACTCCAAGGCCTATAAAATCAGAAACTCTGGGATAGAGGCCAGCACTTTTAACCAGCCCTTAGGGGATTCTAGTGAATGCCCAAGTGTGAGGATGTTGCATGAGGGTAGAGTCAACAGATTAACCACCCACTATAGCAGCACCCCCTAAACTTTGGTGGCTTTGAAAAATAAATGTTGTTTCTTGTTCATGTCACAGTCTCCGGTGGGTTGCAAGGGAGGCTAAGGTGGGGACTTCTCTGTTCCACACAGTCTTTCAGGAAACCAGACTCCTTCTATCTTGTGGTTCCATCCTCCTATAGGTCCTTGGAGTTGGCTCTAGTCAGCTGGTGGTTGGAGAAGAGGATGAGCATCAAGGAAGGGAGAATCTTAGGCATGAGCCTAGGTAGCCTGCACACCACTTGTGCTCACATTCCATTGGCCAGAACTCAGAAACCACACTGGACTATAACAGGCCGGCAAGTATCTAGCTGTGTGCCCAGGAAGAAAAGAGGCCAGATATTGGAGGACACCAGTGGTCTGTGTCCCAAAATTCCACAGTTTAGGTAAGTGAAGACTGGAACTGGATTTCCTGACTTTTCCAGAATCTCCCTTTGTAGCCAAACTAAGGGTCCAGTCTCCAGTGGGCTGGCTGGCCAGCTTACAACCTTTGTTAGGCCTTCTCACAGCTCCAGAGAGCACCGTGGAAGTGGTGGGCACATTGTCATGCACAGTGGAGGTGTGGACTCCCACAGGATTAGAGCTATGGTCTGTGAGCAGTGGGGGACAGATGACACACTAATTCCTATCAGTGCCCTCCAGGTTTGACACTGGGGAAGTGTCTGTCCAGCTCAGAACAAGACCCCTGAGATTTGGACAGGATGGGAGGGCAAGATCCTGTTAGGTCTCAGTAAGACCTGAGTTTTAAGTTCTGGATTCATCAGCAGCTGTGTGACCTTGATAATAAAATTGACCTTGGGATAATAAAATTGCCTGCCTCATAATCTCATTCTGAGAATTAAATGAGATACAAAATGACAGTGCCTATGTCTACATAGTAGGTGTGTAAGAAATATTAGCAATTCTCTGGTTGCTCCTCTGAGGAGGACATGGGGATGGGGGCTCACGGCTCCCCCAGTGTATAAGAGCCTGGCCTGGGAGCTGGGCACACTTGGGTTCTGAAGTGCTTGCAGGGCAAGTGTATTGCATCTCTCGGCTTGTCAAGAGAGCCTTAGGGCCTGGTGGGGCCGGGCCTATGGTTTAGCTGTGACTCTGCAGCTGAGAGGGGCAGCTGGCAGGGCTGATAGACTATAGTCTTTAGTAGGTAGGTACGAGGGACCTTGGGAGAGCTTTGTAGGTGGCTACTCTGCCTGCCAAGGATGTTGCCCATAGTGTAAGCCTCTTTGCCACCTAAGGCCCCAGAGTTGCCTCCTACCCTTTGAGTTAGTAAGAATCAGTCCTGGGCTGAGACTTAGTCAGTCTGTTAGGCTATATTGAATGGCCTCGTTCCAGGGGAATTTAGACGGAGTGGAGGGTTTTCTAAATTAGGGCTCCAGGAGAGGTTTATGGGGCCGGGGTGTGGGCAAGGGTAGGCCAGCTGTGCAGATAGCAGGTGGAGAGAGGCAACAGCCGATTCGATACTGCCTCCACCCTGAGGACCCTAAGCTTCCTACTCTACTAGCTGTGTGCAGGCACAAGGGACTCAGCATCCTGTTATCAGGGGAATCTCCTCCTCTAGAAACTGCCTTTTCACTGTGTCATTGACTTCCCAGAGTGAGGCTAAGGAAGAGGGCCGGGCCAACAAGGATGTGGGATGGCTGCGTTCAAAGAGAGACCTGGGGGCTGGGAGGACTTCCTGTGGGAAAGAGGCCATTAAAAAGGGCCCTTAGAGATGGGCTGGCCCAGGTGCGTCACCTTAGTGTCCTGTCCATCTCTGCACCATCTTCTGTGAGAGAGAGAGCGCGCGAGCACACGAGCACGCGCCCCAAGCCCCTGGCGCGCAATGATCTTAAGTTACGCAACTGGGGGTTTACCGACTCCTACGGAGGGGGTTGGGGGGAGAGTGGGTGTTCACAGACTGAGAGATAAGCCAGGACTTGGGGGCTAGAATGGACTTTGCACTGTCAGGGTGTTTTCTCTCCACTGGTATCTCTGTTTCTCTCTGCATGTCGGCCCCGTTCTCCCTTACTGCATGCAGACCCATTTCTCTGTAGGGAAACACAAGTGCCAGCAGTCCCAAAGAAGCAACTGTATTAGCAAATTAGCTGATTTCTTCCAGTGTTTGTGTATCAGTCCCAGGCCCATTCACAGCCTGTCTGGGATTCAGGGTTTTCCCCTTTAAACCAGAGGAGTATAGGGAAGCTGGCTGGGCAGACAGAATTAGCTACCACAGCCCACCACCCCCACCTAATATTCTGATAAACCAAGTTAGTGAGGAACTAGTTCCCAGATTAAAGAGCAGGGAAACGGACGTCACATTGTCACCTACTATGTTCCTGGCTGACTCTCACATAACTTGCCTCGTCCATTTAATGCTGACAGAAGCCCTGTGAGGTCCCTGCTGACTTACGCAGAGCAAGTAAATGAGTTGTGGAAATGAGGAGGACTGCCGGCTGGTCAGGCCTGGCATGCTGCAGCCCTGGACTCTGAAGCTGTAACCATAAATCTGTGTCTGTGCTGTTGTCAGCGTGGGTGGCCCTGCCCTTCAGGCGTACTCTGATCCCGCCAATTCCACGGGGGTGAAATCCTCACACCCTCACCATGAATTCTGCTAATTCTGGGGACTCATGCTCCTCCCAGCCCTTGTGCCTCCAACTCCTGTGCTCCTTAGTGGTCCCTGTTTTGTCCCTGCTCTGTCCTGCAGAATTGGATAAAGTTCACTTTCCCCCCAAATTAATAATATACTCATAGCAAGTGTTTTGTGAATTATTTTCATGAAGATTTAGTGCAGCTACTAATTTAGGGAATTAAATTAGTGTAGCCACTATGGAAAAGAGTATGGCGGTTCCTCAAAAAATTAGGAATAGAACTACCATATGACCCAGCAATTTCACTTTTGGTTTTTTATCCAAAGGATATGAAAACCCTAATTCAAAAAGATATATGCATCTGATGTTCACTGCGGCATTATTTACAATAGCCAAGATATGGAGACAAGCTGGATGTCCATCGATGTGTGAATGGATAAAGAAGATGCCATAAATATATGTTAGCCATAAAGAAGGGAAACCTTGCCATTTTCAACAACATGGATCTTGAGGGAATTATGCTAAGTGAGATAAGTCAGACAGAAAAACTATACCATATGATTTTAGTTACATGTAGAATATAAAACAAAAAAAGCCAAAACAAATCCATATACACAGACAATAAGTTGGTGGTTACCAGAAGGAAAGAAGGGCGCAGGGAGGGCAAAATGGGTAAGGGAGATCAATTGTATAGAGAAGAATTGAAATTAGACTTTCGGTTGTGAGCACAGTATGTGATATAAACAGATGTTGAATTATAATGTTGCACACCTGAAACACATGTTATAAACCAATCTTACCTCAATTAAAAAAAAAAACAACAACAGGATGTCAGAAACATGGTAGAGTGAGAAATGTCACCAGATCTCTCCCCTTGAAACAACAATAAGCTGAACATCTAAAACTCAACAAAAAATACCCAACTGGAACACAAGCACTTTTGAGAGAGGGATCTGTGTATAAGAGCTACCAAAAGGTCAGAACCCTGGGAGTTGGGAGGTGGACTGGGAGAAACAAAGAATCTGCCTCTCGCAGCTGGAGCTCCCAGCAGGAGGAGGGGCAGGGGTGAAGGTGTGACAGGTTTCCTGAACAGCCCTGCCTGGGAGAGCTCTGAGCTCCACACAGCAGCAGTGCCCAGGGATCAGGGCAGAAAGCAGAGAAGTGGAGATTGTAGAAGAATAAGGATGGCAGAGAAGCAACTGTTGATTATTGCCATCCACATTTGCAAAAGGAAAGGCTGAGCTGCAGCCCCACCCCCCAACACAGAGGGCTCCTCCCGCCATACCCTCTGAGCCGGAACACCATGGAGCCCCAGGGGAATCTGAGCAAGTGCTACTGAAACTGTCGCTAACACTGACAGGGTCTGAGGCTGAGGGTAGCAAGTATAATTAAATATAAGAAAAGAAAAGGCATTGTTAAGACTTTATATAAAGCAAGGATCCAAGAGGCTTAGATGCCACCTACTGGAAACCAAAAGAAAAATGCCTTTTTTTGCAATAGGCTAAAAAGAGACCTTTATATAATAAATCTTCTTCCTGGAAAAAAAAAAAAGCAGAATACACTTCCATTAATGCCCAGGTGGAGAAATAGTCCATTAAATATCATGAACAACCAGGTGACAAGGCAGCTCAGAAAGAAAGAGAAAAATCTCCAGAAAATAAGCTTAAAAACAGAGAATATGAAACTTAAATGACAGTGAATTCAGGATGGTACTTCTGAAAAACTCAGTGAGATCAAAACAATTCATATCAACAATTTCAGGAATTGAAAAAAACAACTCGATGAGCAGAATGAGCTCTTCAGCAAGGAGATTGAAACTGTCAAAAAGAGCAAAAGAGCTTCTGGAGATTAAGAACACACTGAAAGAGATGAAAAATGAAAGAGCAAGATTGGGAAATAGAGTCGACCAAATGGAGGAAAGGATCAGTGATATCGAAGACAGAAAATCTAGAAATAAATCAGAAGGAAGAAGAGAGAAACAAGAATGAAAATAATGAAAGAGAAATACAAGAACTAGCTGATACAATCAGGAAAGTAAAGAAGAATAATGGACATTCTCGAAGGGGAGGAAAAGTTGCAGGGATTAGAAAGCATTTTCAGACAAATAGTTGATGAGAAAGAAGTTCCCAAATTTAAGGAATGAACTGGATGGAGCTTGGAATTCAAGAAGTCAACAGAACACCCAATTATCTTATCCAGAGAGGCCTTCTCTAAGACACATTGTATTAAAATTATCAAAAAATCAATGACAAAGACAGAATTCTCAGGGTAGTCAGGAAAAAAGAAGATGGTAACTATAAAGGAAAACCCATTAGATTATCGTCGGACTTCTCAGCACAAACCTTACAAGCCAGAAAGGAGTGGAATCAAATATTCAAACTATTAACTGAAAGGAACTACCAGCCAAGAATAATGTATCCAGCTAAACTCTCTTTTAGATATGAAGGTGAAAAAAAGACCTTTCCAGACATACAAAAATGAGGGAATTCTCCACTACCAAGGCACTACAGGAAATACTGAAAGGTATCAGCTCAAAATGACAAAAAAAATACATAACTGTAAGTAAGGAGACTAACAGGCAGATAGAAGCAGAGGAGTGCAACCCTTATTAAGAACAGAGCATTATAAGCTTAAACAATAAGAAGAGATTTGCTATAGCAAGATATTAATGAATGTTTAGCATACATAGGGACAAATTGAGACAACAATAACAGAAAAGGGAAGGATGGAAAGATCCAGATTTGCAAAGGGAATGGAGATTTGGCACGCACAGGAGAAGATGGACTATTCTCTCTATATATCTGTCCTCTACATATTTGTAATGTTAACCACACATGAAAGATTCAGAACTGAAGTGTATAACATAAAACAAGAAGGGTCAGAGGAAAAATCTACAAAACTCAACCGAAACAAAGAAACAAAGAAACAAACAAACAAAGAAAAACAGGCACACAAGGACAAAGGAAGCAATGGAAACACCAAGCTACCAGAAAGCAAAACATAAAATGGTATAGGAAACCTCATATTTCAATATCACCCTAAATGTAAATTGGACCGAACTCATCAATAAAAAGGCACAGAGTTGCAGAATGGATCAAAAACAAAACCAACCATATGCTGCTTCCAGGAGACATATCTCAGTTCCAAAGACAAATATAGACTCAAAGTGAAAGGGTGGAAAATGATATTTCAAGCAAATGGCATTCAGAGAAAAGCGGAGTAGTGTACTAATATGGATGAAATAGACTTCAAAATAAAAAAGGTAAAGAAAGATACTGAGGGACACTTCATAATGATAAAGGGAATCATACACCAAAAGACATAACACTTATATCTATGCTCCTGATCAGGAGCCCGAAATATGTAAAGCAATTACTAACAGAACTAAAGGGAGAAACAGACCAAAACACTATCATAGTAGGGGACCTAAACCCCAGTTTTGGATATGGACAGATCATCTGAACAGAAATCAATAAGGAAATAACATCCTTAAATGACACATTAGACCAACTGGATATAATTGATGTTTACAGAGTTTTTTCATCCCCAAACAGCTGTTGATACATTCTTCTCAAGCACACATGGAACATTTTTCAGGACTGACTGACCACATACTGGTACACAGAGAAGCCTCAACAAATATAAGAGGGTTGAAATTGTACCAACCATATGCTCTGATCACAATGCTTTGAAGCTGGAGATCAACTGCAAAAAAAAAAAAAAAAAAAAAGGCAGGAAGGACCACAAATACATGGAGATTAAATGACATGCTACTGAAGAATGACTTGGTCAGACAAGAAATTAAATGAGAGATCAAGAGATACAGAGAAATGAATGATACAGAGAAATGAATGATAGTACAACATATCAAAATGTTTGTGATATGGTGAAAACAATAAAAGAGGAAAATTCATATCATTACAGGTCTACCTCAAAAAACAAGAAAAAACCCAAATAAACAACCTAACGCTTCATCTTAAAAAACTAAAAAGAAGAACAGATGACCTAAAGTCAGCAGAAGGAAAGAAATATCAAAATTAGAGCAGAAATAAATGAAGAAAAACAACAAAAAAAAAACATAGAAAAATGCAACAAAGAGCTGGTTCTTTGAGAAGGTTAATAAAATTGACAAACCCGTGGCTAAAGAAAAAAGAGAAAGGACACAAAACCAGGGATAAAGAGGAGAAATCATGACAGACACCGCAGAAATACAAAGGATCATACAAGAATACTATGAAAAATATATAACACCAAATTTAATAACCTAGAAGAAATGGACCCGTACTTAGAAAGTACAACCTTCCTAGACTGAATCAAGAACTGAAAAATCTAAATAGACTGATCAGCAGTGGAAATTGAAACAATCATCAAAAAACCTATCAAAAACTAAAAGTTCAGGACTAGATGACTTCAGCAGTGAATTCCACCAAACATTCAAAGACTTAATAACTATGACCTCAAACTTTCCAAAAATCAAAGAGGAGGCAATATTTCCCAACTCATTTTATGAGGCTAATATTACCTGATACCAAAACCTGGTACAGGTAACACACAAAAAAGAAAACTACAGACCAATATCTCTCATGAACACAGATATAAAAATTCTAGTAAAATACTAGCAAACCGAATACAGCAACATATTAAAAAGAATATACACCACGATCAGATGGGCTTCATCCCAGGGTCACAGGGATGGTTTAACATACACAAATCGATTAAAGTGATACATCACATAAACAAATTAAAAATAAGAATCATATGATCTTATTAATAGATGCAGAAAAAGCCATTGACAAGATACAGCATCATTTATGATCAAAACACTTAACAAAATAGGTACAGGGAGGAAAGTATCTTAACATAATAAAGGCCATTATACAACAAACACTCAGCCAACATTATACTTAATTGTGAAAAACTAAAACCTTCCCTCTAAGATCAGGAACAAGGTGAGGCTGTCCACTATCCCACTGTTATTCAACATAACATGGAGGTCCTAGTGAGTGCAATCAGGCAACAAAAAGATCAAAAAAGGCATCCAAATAGGAAATGAAGAAGTCAAACTGTCACTATTTGCAGATGACGTGATTCTCTATATAGAAAACCCTAAAGAACTCCACAAGAAACTACTAGAAAAATAAGTACATGCAGTAAAGTCTGGATGCAAAATCAGTGTTCAAAACTCCATAGTGTTCCAATACTCTAATAATGAATTGTCAGAAAAAGAAGTGGAAAAAAACAATTACTTTTGCAATTGCAGCAAAAAGAATAAAATACCTGGGAATAAATATAATGAAACACATGAAGGACCTATATGATGAAAACCATAAGACCCTATTAAAAAGAAATTGAAGATAAAAGAAATGGAAAGATATCCCATGTTTTTGGATGGAAGAATCAACATAGTTAAAATGACCTTATTACCTAAAGCATTATACAGATTTGTTGCACTCCCCATCAAAATCCCATCAGCATTTTTTAATGAAATAGAACAAAAAATCATCAGATTCACATGGAAACACAAAAGACCCTGAATCGCCAAAAGCCATCCTAGAAAAAAGAATGAGTTTAGAAAAACAGACACACAGACCAATGGAAAAGAATCAAGAGTCCAGCAGTAACCTATGTTTATATGGGCAAATAATTTTCAAACAAAAGCCCAAAAACATACAGTGGAGAAAGGAAAGCCTCTTCAATAAATGGTCCTGGGAAAACTGGAAATCCACCTGTAAAAGAATGAAACTAGATGGTTGTCTATCACCACACACCAAAATTAACTCAAAATAGATTAAGGACCTGACTAGAAGACCTGAAACAATAAAATGCATAGAAGAAAACGTAGGAAACTGACAGACTCAGGGACCTTGGATTTTAAAGAAGATTTTATGAATTTGACCTCAAAGGCAAGGAAAGTAAAAGCTAAATAAATGAATGGGACTACATCAAACTAAAAAGCTTCTGCACAGCAAAAACAAACCGTCAAAAAGGTAAAGAGAAAGCCATCTGAGTGGAAAATATATTGCAAGCAATGCCTCCGACAAGGGCCTAATATCCAAAATATACAAAGAACTCATAAAATTCAAACAACACAAACAAACAACAACAATCAAAAAAATGGGCAGAGGAACTGAACAGACACTTCTCCTAAGAAGACATACAAATGGCCAAAGAAACATATGTAAAGATGCTCAACATCGCTAGCTATTTAGGGAAATGCAAATCAAAATCACAATGAGATACCATCTCACACATGTTCGAATAGCTATAAATCAACAGGACAAGTAATAACAAATGTTGGAGAGAATATAGAGAAAAAGGAATGCTCATACACTACTGGTGCGGACTGCAAATTGGTACAGCCACTATAGAAAACAGTATAGAGATTCTTCAAAAAACTAAGAATTGATCTACCATATAATCAGCAATCCCTCTACTGGGTATTTACCCCAAAGACTTGAAAACTCATATCCAAAGGTATTTGTGCACCGATGTTCATAGCAGCATTATTCACAGTGGCCAAGACATGGAAGCAACTGAAGTGTCCTATGATAGATGATTGGCTAAAGAAGCTGTGGTATGTATACAATAGAATATTACTCAGCCATAAGAAGAGATGAAATACTGCCATTTGCAACAACATGGATGGACCTTGAGATAACCGTGCTAAGTGAAATAAGCCAGACAGAAAAAGTTGAAAATAACGTGATATCACTTATATGAGGGTTATAAACCTAAAAGCAACAACTGAGCAGGAGAAACAAATAGAGAGTCGTGGACATGGACTACTTAGACTAGTGGTTACTAGTGGGGTAAAGGGGGTCAGATATAGGTTTAGGGGGAGGGTTGAAGGGGGTTAAGGAGATAAATATATGGTAGCTGAAGGAAACTGGACTTTGGGTGGTAAACACACAATAGAATATACATACAGATGCAATTGATAATGTACACCTGGAAAATTATATATAATTGTATTAACCAATGTTACCCCAATAAACTTAATTTAAAAAAAGATAAAAAAATAAAAATATTCTTTTTAAAATAATAATAAATAAAAACTGAAGTATATTATTGGGAGAATTGAGGATGTTTGCAAATGGACCGTATATAAGGTAAAACATTTTTTTCAACTTTTAAAAATTAAACATTTTATTTAAAAATAATTATAGATTTACATGCAGTTGTATGAAATAATATAGCGAATCCCATGTACCTTTACCTAGTTTCCTCAAATGGCAAGATCTTGCAAAAACTAGAGAACAAAGTTGATATTGACACTGATACAATCCACCAATCTGATTCAGATTTCCCCAGTTTACTTGTATTTATTTGTGTGTAGATTTACTTCTAAGCAAAGTTTTTCAGATGTGTATAGTTTTGTGTATGCTCTACTACAATTAAAATATAGTTTGGTCACCACAGGAAATCCCTCTTGTTGCCTTCCTGTAACCACATCTATCTCCTTCCTGTTCCAACCCTTGTCCCTAACCTTGGCAATCACTAAACTAGTCTCCATCTCTGTAATTTTGTCATTTCAAGAATGTTATATACATAGCATCATATATATATGTAACCTTTGGGATTATATTTTTCCATTCAGCCTAATTTCCTTCAGAATCATCCAACTTATTTCTGAATCAATAGTTCATTCATTTCTATTGCATACTACATATATATCCATTCTCCTACCCTTTCTGAGGGTCAGGATCTTGGAATGGGCTTTGCTGAGTGATTCTGGCTCAGAGTCCCTGGTAGGTTTCAGTGCAACTGTTGGCCAGGTTCGAGCCTCACCTGACCAGATCCTCTGCCAACTTTGCTCACGTGAAATGCTGGCAGAGGCTTTAGTTCCTCACCATGTGGGTCTTGCAACATGGTTTCCCCAGAGTGAGATGATGAGGGGAGGAGAGAGAATCCGAAAGGGAAGCAGGAAATGTCTTTTATTACCTAATCTCGAAAGTGAATAACCACTTCTGGATATGCCATTGATTGCATGAGACCAGCCCTGATAAGTGTGAAAGGGGCCACACAGGGCCATGAATGCCAGGACGCAAGGGATCATCAGAGCCACCTTGGAGGCTTACTAACACAGAGACAAACTGCACACTTTTCAAGTATTAGATCTTTCTGACTATGAATGTGTGTATATTCCTATACCAATTAAATCCTAAATATGTTCTCCTCAGTGAAGATTTTTTACTTTTCTCATACAGGTCCCCACATTGTTAAATTCATTCCCAATATCTTCATTCTGGTTCTGATTTGAACGAGATCTTTTTCACATTGTATTTTCTAAGCAGTTAGTTGTTGCACTCAACAGGGACACCATTGATTTTTAAGGCCATGATTTTTCTGTAGAGCTTAACTGGTGATAAGGCAGAAACTGCTCTAGACTTTCAGTAAGCCCTTAGATAAACAAACTGAGACCAGGTGAGATCCTAAATGCTCTTGGGAGCAGTTTGCCCAAGTGGCTATGTGCTGGTAGGTGGGTGAAATATAAAAAGAGTTTTCCTGTTTAGCTGATTTATGTGGTGGCTGTGGTGAGAGGGATTTCCCAAAGCCAAGGTCGATGGGTTCGCTGGCCCATCATTTGGCCCTGCTTTTGAGGGAGCCTATGGTCAGGGCATGAGGAACAGCCAGGCAGGCGGCCTACGGCAGGACCATCAGTCCACCTAGACCCACGGATACAGCCCATATGCCATGACTCCCACGTTCACGTTTCCAGCAAACTTCTCCCTAGAGCCCTGTCCCTGGACAACCTCTCAGCATTTGCACAGACTCTAATTAATTCCTCTATGAAATTTCCTTCATTCATTTTCTTTTCCAATAGTATTTTTCTAGCACCTACTGCATGCCAAGCAATGTTCTAAGCCCTGAGGACATCAGTTGAAACACCTGTGTCCTTGTTGGTGCTTGTTTCTCTACTAAGGAGAGAGAGAAAAACGCACCAAATATAAGTAAAATGCCTGGTGTGTCTGTGGAAAGCCAAGGAAGAGGATGGTGATGGTGAGGGAAGGAGAGTGGTGGGAGGGCTATCTCAGGAGTGGAGGTAGTAGGGGGTGGAGAGGGGGAGTGAGAGAGATGATCAAGGCTTTATGGGCCCTGTAAAGACTTGGGTTTCCACTCTGAATAAAATAGGAGCCACTGCAAGGTTTACAGCAGGGAATGACATGATCTGATTTAATAAGGATTTTAGGTGGAAAGCAGAGATACCTGATATGAGGCCCTCTAGGATGAGGATTGTCTCCCTTTCTGCCTCTTGGTCCCCCACTGTGCAAGCGTCCCTTACTGTCCTTAGCTCTCCTAGACTTTGGCCAAATCCGCTGACTATTCTTGCTTCCTGCTCTTCTCAGTCTCTCTCCACATCAGTGCAGAGCTGTCTGAGAAATGCCTCCAAGCCTTCTCTAGCTTTAGAAACCTTCTTGGTGACATGAACTGTTTCTCATTCCAACAGTCTAGCCTTCCTGGTTAAGGAGGCCTGGCTTTGCTTGCCCCTGTTCCTCTTTGGGGGTTGGTCCAGTGTAAACAAACGCTGTGCATGCGGGTCCCTGGCCCACCAGCGATAACCTCTGGAGGCCAATTTTTTTGGAGTCCATTTTTTGACTTTTGAATTATATTTTATTTTCAGTCATATGAATTACTATACTAGTGTACTTATTCACTGGATAAAACAATATGAAATTGGTCCTAACGTGGGTCTCCTTCCCCTTCCAAGAAGAAAGCAAAAAAAACCGTGTGTGTTCCTCCATATTTTTCCTTTGTCCACACAAAAGTAATCAAATAAAGACCTTTTAAAAAAAAGGGATTACTGTGCGAAGTATTCTGCAATGTCGCCTTTTTCATTTATTCTGTGGTGATATTTTCCCTCGCCAAAGCAGATCTATCGATCCCATTCTTTGTGACAGGTGTAGAGTTCCACACTGGAGGCCCCTCACCCCACAGTGGGGACATTTAGGTGTTTCCTGTCAGTTGCACAACATTGCGTGCGCGCGCGAGCTCTCCGCGCCAGAAAAAACTGCGTTAGCATGCAAAATTAAACACATTCACAACCGCCAATGAAAAAATGAAAACAAAATGAAACCAGTTGAAAGGTGGGAAAATCGTGTCCCGAATTCCCAGAACCCCCTGGGCCACGTTTTCAGTGGCCGGGTACTTCCCCGGCGGAGCCGTCGCAGAATCCTTTCGTGCGCTGCTCATACACTGGAGTCCGAGCCATTAAAACTGCTGTGACCCCTCCTCCCATGGCAGGGAAGGGGACCCTCTCTCACTTCAGGTCCCGGCGGGCCCTCCGCGCGCTTAGCCCGTCTCCCCACACGCAGCTGTCCCACTCCTCGGACCGCCAGGGAGCGCCCCGGGGCCGGACGGAGAGCGCCTCCTTCACGACGCGCGGCGGGTTGGCTTTGCGGTCGCGCAGGCGGGAGTGGCGCTCCCAGCCGCGCTCGCTCGAGAAGCGTCTTTCCGGAACCGGATCCAACGCAAGCCTCGGCTGCACCCCGCGGCTTGGCCTCCTGCCCCACTGACCTGGGATTGCCGGGTAGCACCCTCCCCACGTGGCACAAAACTGGGCGCTAGCGGGCGCGTTCCATTCCAGCTTTCACCCACCCCTCTCAATGTGTCACTACCGGCAAAGGATGACACCATCACCAATCCGCCAGTGGGCCGGACCTCACACCCACAGGTAGTCTGCTCTTCCCGTTGCTCTGTACAGTGCTCTCCCTCCCCTCTCATGTAGGAACCCGGGGGACCCAGAAAGAAGGAGGGAAGCTGTCTCCTCTCTGGACTCTGGGCACCCACGCAGCCACAGCCAGAGCACTAAGAGAAGAGTTGTGTGGAGGCAAGAAGAGGCCAGGGAAGGCCTGGGCCTACAACTTGAGGGGCGCGGGACACCGAATGGTGGTAGTTGCTGCAAGGTCTGAGGTGGGCAGACCGAGAAGAGAGCAAAGTGGGAGTCCGGGGCCCTTGAGCTACTTGGCAGGAGCCTTTGTGCGGAGGCTTCAAGTTCTGGGTCACAGCGGGACCTGAGGGAAGGGCAGCCTGGCCCTCCCACTTTTTTGATGCCCATGGGCTAAGGCTCATCTGAACTCACTTAATTGCTTCTTCTTGTATATTAACCTTGCAGAGGGAGAAGAGCTCCCACTCACACCTGCGTTCCATTGCTCTGGGTGCCCGAACCACCTTTGGTCTCAGGAGGGAAAGGGACATGAAAATTACTGATCCAACCAGACCGATAGGCCAAACCTTTGTTTTTTCCTGGTCCAGTTACTTTTTTCAAACCATTAAAAGATGCAAAGTTGCAAGTCGGTGTCAAATTCAAAAATTGAGTAGAGTCTCAATGTGGCAACATATTGATTGCATAGCCATGGGCAAATCACTTACCTTCTCTGAACTCCAATTTCCTTATCTGAATTACGAGTTTGGTTGTGAGGAGCTCTGAGCACCTCTTAGGCTGGGATTTTGGTCTCCACAACAGCAGCTCCTATGCATCTGAAAGCGACATCCCACCTATTTCAGGGTGCTTTCAGCCTCAGGGCATAGGGAAGGTGCAGTTTCATTCTTTCTTTTTGGTCATCTCCACACCTGCAACAAACAACAAAAAGATCAATAACCGAAAATGAGGGTCACTCTATCAGCGCAGGCATAGCTTTAGAAACCTTATTACAGGAAAAGGGGAGATCCTCTCCTCTTTGTGTCCTTGAATTCCACGATAATGGCCCCTCAGTTGTCTCTGTTGATTTCATTTTGTTTTCTTTCTTGGATATAACACAGCTAGGAGGAAAGCTCTTTCCCTGCCTCAGGCGGAGTTTTAAAAGCATTACCTAAAGATGCCAAATGTCCTGGTTAAAGAAGGTTGGAAATGTGGAGCAGGTGGAGGGAGAGGCTGAGGATCCTAGAAGCTGCTGGCTGGCTCCTCTGGCTTGTTTGAAATTGGCTCAAAAAACACGGAATTAGTAGGCAAAGCGGCCTCCTTCTCCTCTTCTTACCTGCGGAGGAGAGATCGGTTCCTGGCTGGCCGGGGCAATGTCATTGATACAGCTGGTGTCATTGTTACCTTCCACTAACAGATCACTTGACACCTGTGGCTCAGGCAGGGTTGGGCCTGGGCATTGCCCTGTGGAGCCAGGGGCGTTGACCCTCCTTATTGTCCTGGAACCCCAGGGGAGGCCAAGACACAGATGCTGCTTGGATATAGTGCTTGGTAACTCAGCAGGACTAGATTGCTCCTTGTGCCTGCTCCCTCTTGCAGGGTCTCAGTTACTTCTTAGCTTCCTGCTGCCTGGCCCCTGTTGCTGTCTTAGAGGAGATGAGTTTAGTGCTGGCTGGGAGCTGAGACAATGCTCCACAGAGAAGGGGCACTGGGAGTGGCCCTGGAGTGAGGAGCCAGGGTGAGGAGTAGCCTGGAGTGTCCCCCTGGCCAGACTTCTCCAGCTGGCTGCCCTTCTGGTGTGTGCATCCAGGTGGCACCATGCTGCAGCAGATCCTGCATGACATGTACATCGACCCTGAGCTCCTCGCCGAGCTCAGTGATGTGCAGAAGCACATCCTCTTCTACAAAATGCGAGAGGAGCAGCTGAGGCGCTGGAGGGAGCGTGAGGCTTGGGAAGCCCTGGCCCAGGCCGAGGGCCTCAGGCCCCCAAAAGTCAAGCGAGGTATGTGCTGGGGAGTCACCAAGGGGCCAATTATTGATGCCAGGCTCGGTTCTTTAAAATGGGTACTGGTGTGATGTGGACTTGGGGCTCGAAATCCTTGTTATGGGAGTGTTCAGTTCCATTAGCCCAGGCCTCTAACTTTTGACCAGGTCTGTAGGGCTCTGAGGTTGCAGAAGGGGCTACTCAGGGACTGTGATGGGGTTGCGGAATGGGGCCTTACTTTGTCTTGTGCAAGGACCCCATTCTGGGAAGACACCATCAGGATCTCAGACTGTCTCAGACATAGTTGGTGATTGCCCAGTGAAGAAGAAGGCATATTCTTGACCCTTACCTGTGGTTCTAGGACAGAGGCCAAGGTGCAACAAGGACACAAAGTTGCTTCCTCCCTCGCGTGAGTGGCATAGTGGTTCTCAGGGGCAGCATTGCACACCATGCCCTCCTCCTGCTGTGAGAGAGGATACTGCATTGCGCAAGTGGAAAAGAGGGTGTCAGGGAATGCCCTGCACAATGAATACCAGTCCCAAATGTCAGTAGCAATGGCAGACAAGAAGCAAGGGCCAAACATACATTTCAGTGCCACCATGTGTCAGTCAAATCTGGAGGCTGGTACCTTCCTGTGAAGGAAGGTGCCCTGAAGCAGGCAGGCTGCTGAGGCTTGGGACTGGACTCAGAATCCTGCTGGGGATGGGCCTCTATGTGGATATTGCACTTCAGAGTTTGCTGAACTCGTTCATCTTCTCTCTCATTCGCTCCTTACAGCAAGCCTCTTCTTGGTTCTCTCTGCTTGCCAGAGTGAAGTGCTGACTTGATTTGTTAGAAGTTTTCAATCAGGAAGAAGGTTCTGTTTCTGGACTGGGCACTCTGACCCTGTGGAGACCTAGTTCCTGCTCTCCACTCCAGGCTCACTGCTGGACAGTCCTTGCCATGTGCCACAGGCCACTCTCACCCTTCTGGACATGCTTGCTCTAGCCTCTGTCTTTGCAAATGTAGTTTTTCCTATTAGAATGTCCGCTTGCCTTCATCCTCCTGACAAACTTCTTTAGGACTAGCCCTGGCCCCCAGCAGTCTTTTGGGGATGCTAGTGGCACAGGGAAGTCTGTATTCCTCTGCAGCTACTTAACATGTGGGACCTACCTCTGCCCTAGCACTTGCCACACTGTCACTGTCATTCATCATCTGCTTGCCTGGCTTTCCCAGGGGACTTAAAGCCATTGGAGCACGAGGCCATGCTCCATTCTGTCTTCCATCCCCAAGTCTAGCACAGAGGTGGCACAGAGTGTTAAAATTCCCATTTCGATCAAGACACAGCAGGACCCCAAGCGGGCAGAGCTAGGACTTGGCTGTGTGTGGCTGGGGCCTTCCAGGCCAAGCTGTGCTGGCAGCTGCATCACTAGCTGGTGAAAATGATGGGCTGCTTTTCCAGCCCCTCTCAGCCTGAGCCCTGGGGCCTCACATCGCCTGTACAGTGGCTCTTCTGGGAGGAAGACAGATGCCTGAAAATTTAACTGCAAAAATATTTTTATGTCGATTTGTCACACATTGACATCTACATTTTCATGTATAAATTATACATTATACTCATTTGGCTTTCTAGTGCAGATGACTCTTTTTCCGGAAAATTAATTTTCTGATTTATAAGGAATGGAAAAGAGGAGGAAACACACTGAGGAATGAGTGTATTCCAGGTCAGGATCCCATTCAAATCTCAGCTCTTTCCTGCTGAACTGTCTGGGCAGATAAGGGGTGCTGGCTGTGCTCCAAAGGCTGAAGAGCTTCCTGCTACAGGGTCCAGGGTGCACAGTACCTGCTTCCTATCCTCAGCTCATGACGATGAAAAGTTTCATCAACCCCCTACCTTGTCAGTGAGCTTCACATTTACCTGGTACCTGCCCTTGCTGAATTCTCCCACAGCCCTGTGACCCTATTTCAGATGAAGAAGTGAAAGAATTCATCCAAAATCACCTAGATACTAAGAAATGAAGTCAGAATGCACATCCTGTGACTTTGACCTTGGGTCCTGATGTTATCTTTTCGTTTACTTCTGAAGTATGGCTTTAGTTCTACAAATGATTGGTGCTACATTCATTTGTTCATCCATTCACTCTTATCCAACATTACTAAGTGCTGACTTTGGTGAACTGGACAGAACTTTGACCTTTAAGACTGTGGGTAGGCAGAACATAGGGAATACAGCCATGTGGAGTGCCAGGAGTGAGGCTTGGTGCAAAGCAGCCACATGGCGTCTCAGGGCAGGAGTGTGTGGAGATGAGCTTCATTGGCTGGATATTTTCTCTTCTTTACCTTCACAGGAACCCCCTTTCCAGTTTGTGCCCCCTCCCTAACTAGTTTGTCCTGAAGGAAGCATCTGCTGTGTCCTGTTGCCATGTTCAGCCTAGAATAATGTTCTGTGTCTTCCTGCTCCCGGTCCTGGTTGTCCCCTACAGTTTCCCTCCCACCCTCTCTTTTCTGAGGACATTTCTCAGCTCCAGCAGGCTTGACCTCACTATTCCCAGAGCTCAGGCCCTGCAGGGTGGGGCAAGGCAAGGTGTTTCCTGTCTCTGAGAATCCATCTGCTCTCCTGCTCGGAGAGGGTAGGAGTAAACACTCCTGATACAGATTATTCCAGTTTACAGAACCTCGGGGGCTTTATTGATCCTGGAACACACATTTGGGGGCCACACAGAAATAAGCTGGGGTGAAAGTCATAGCTGGACACACATTACTTCCCTGATGATACAGGAATGTCTTATTTTCAGTTTATACTTTGGAGAGAATCTTCTGATGTTCCACCCTGCTGTGGAAGATACAAACCTTCAGTTTAGGTTTTCTCATTTGCCATCAGGTTTGCTGTTTTGTCACATTTCTGACAACATTTGATGTTCAGCAAGAATTGGTATTATGTTGAGACTCTGGGGAGGCATGTAACATTATGTTCCTGCTAGCTTTAAGCTGTCCCCCTCCCCGCCCCAATATTACTATGACCTTTGCAATCTCTTTCCCTCTTACTGCCATATCACCTGCAGAACTCACACCTCATATCATGAGTTGTAGCTTTCACAATCTCCTGGTCCCTTCTGTGCTTGCTCAGTTATCCCAGTTTCTTGGGGCTGGAGCAGAATGTTGCCAGGGACACAGGACTCAGAACACATGCCTTCACACTGCTGTTGTGATCCAGAAAGCTTCCCTACCTGAGCCTGTCAGTTCTGCCACAATTGGCAATTTCCATCAGTGTTAAATTAGTTCCTCTGTGACCTCCTCCTTATCTATCTGGACATTCTTTGCCTGGAAACCAGACATCTTTCCCCACCTTCCTTCCCACTTTCTCCTTTAATGTGGCTGACACTGACCACACTGTGGACCAAATCTGCACACTCAGGGAGCTGGCTGATTGCCATCTGTATTTCTTGTCCACATAGCCAGCCATGTGTCAGAATCCCCGCATGCCTCCTGTGCTGGCTCCCTGGTCTGCCCCTTACTTCAGCCTATGGAGGGCTCCAAGTCTGGCTGGGTTTCAGCCCCCACTGCCACCATTCCCCACAGCTGTGGTCAAGAGGTGGCTCTCATCCCTTAGGCCCCCTCTTCTCCGCTAGCTCAGCCCATCCAGCTCCCAGAAGCAGCTCTGACTTGGGGCCCGAGGGAAACATCTTTTTTAGCATCCTCTGTGTCTCAGCATTAAGCCTCTCTTGCTGCCTACCTGCCCTGGTCATGGTGCTCCAGGTGGGCCTGGTCCATGCCCTAATGAAGCTGTGGGACACAGTCCTTCTGACTGGGCATCTGCCTTCTTTATGTTTCCTGAGATATCCAGTAACCATGGCAACCTTGTCTGGGGGCCCGAGCCCTTCTAGCCTTATTATGTTCCCTTTCATGGCATGGAAGCCCTGACCTTGAAAGCCAGCCCTGGCTGCAAACCTGTACTTGCTTGCAGACATTGCTAATGCAACCATGTTCTCAGTGGTCCCCTGCCTCACGCTCACCCCCTACAACCCTTTCTCCACAAATCCTTTTTGCTGGCCTCTGCCCACTCTCCAACCTAATTTCCAAACATCTATGTTCCTCTGTATGGAATGCTCTTTTACCAAATCCTCATGAGGCTGGTTCTGTCTCATCATTTATTTCCCAGTTAAACGTTGAGCTCTAAACGAGTCTAATTTTCTTCATAGCACTCACCACACCTGAAAGTATATATTTTTTAAAATTGTGGTAAAATCCGCACAACATAAAATTCACCTTTAACCATTAAAAAGTGTGCAATCCAGTGATGTTTAGTACATTCAAAGTGTCGTGCGACCATCACCTCTGTCCTGTTCCAGAACATTTCATCGCTCCACAAGGAAAGCCCACATCCATTAAACAGCTATTCCTGGGCCCCTCCACCTCTAGGCCCCTGGCAACCACTGATCTCATTTCTGTCTCTATGGATTTATGCTCCAACCCTCTCCCCTCTGCTGCCCCCCTTACTTCTGAATCTGTTTCCTGGGTTGTGGACCGTCTCTTCCATTAACCTGAAAGCTCCATGAGACTATGAGTATTGCTTGCATTGTTTCTGTCTAGGGATATGGTGTGTGGCAGCAGGTGGGTGGGGGATGGGGTGAGTAGCTGCTAAGACCCTTGCATGTGTTGTGTATCAGGGGGGCTTGATTGAAGGGACAGGTATTAACATTTCTTTTTGAGTGAAAGGCTATGTGCTGTGCAGTGTGACCACTACTCTAGACCTTGAAAATCTTGGTGAAAGTATAAAAATCACAATATGCTTGTGTTTTGGGATCTATTATAAAAGACGACATACAATGTATAATATGTAAGTAATGGCAAAGTTGTCACCCTTTCACTCAGACTTATAACTCATTTAATTTTCACTTCTCATTTTAGGATTTTGACTTAGAGTTTAGTTTGAGCAGTCCTGCTTTTTTGTCTTTGCCTCTGCTTAGTGCATACTGGAATCTTTTCTTCCCTCTGCCTTTTATCACCATTTTGTTTTAGGAGTTTCTATTGGAAATATGTAACACATGCTATTTTAAACCTTATTTTTAAAAAGTACTCGAATTCAGTTTTTATATATTTATCAGGAATGAAACATTAGTCACTGAAGATGAAAAAAAGGATATTTTTAGATTCTTCTCTATGATTTTGTTTGCATCACTTATTTCATCTTTTGAGATTTATTAGTAATAATAATAATTAATAATTATCTGGACATTACTTTTATAGGTTTCATTGTTCCCTGCATTTTTTTCCTTCTGAGGGAAAAATGATAAATGTTGTATTTCCCCTTTACCCCTTTGTCCAGCTGTCAATCCCCCACTGTTAGGAGTTTCAGCATGTCAAACAGACATCATTAAACATCAAGAGAAATTTATGCTTGAAGTTGTCTTCTGCCCCATCCTTGTTCTTGATGCCATAACATGGTGGGGCACTACTGATTTTGGCATGCTGATTTTCTTCGACATCCTACTTGAATTCTTCTGTTGGTGTCAACAGTTTTCCAGTAGATCTATATGGATCATTTAGTGGGAAGTGACTGCTTAGGAACACCGGAACAAGGTGCCCCAGATTTCTGAGTGCTTCTAGAACAGTGCCATGTAGGGAAGGGTTTGGGAGGTCATTGACAGAATCTTTTCCCCTGGTTTCTCTTGGCACCTGGGAGCCGTGGGTGTGCCTGGGGTGAGGGTGCAGTTTTCTTGGCTGTGTTGAGAGATCAAATTTACATAGCTTAATTGTTGGCTCTGAGCATTCTGTATCTAGAAGGAGAGAACCGAAGGCATGACCTCGTCCAGCCTTTTGGTAGCAGGAGCTTGAGGGGTTCCCAGAGTGTTCCTAGGTTCTGGGTGCTAAAGAGGACGGGTCAGGGTGGCAGGCAGATCAAGGCCTAGGACCTCACTCAGATGGAGCACCTCCTCTGTGTCTGGCCTTCCTGGGCATTTTAAGTGCCTTATTTATCTCATTTCCTTAGGAACTTGGGAGTTGGTTCCTTTTTATTTAATAAAATCTGACACCATAGCTAGAAAGACACACTATTTTATATACTACTAAAAAACCTGTGAATTAAACCTGATACGCCGTTGTTTTGTCAAACAAACTCAAAAAGAATCTAGAGGCTTTGGCTAGAAATGAGTGACTAAGATTTATTCTTGGGTCTTAGAGTTTATAGACTGGAAATGAACTAGAAATAAACCTAAGAATGTTCCAAGGAACAAAGGAAAATCATTAATTTGTGTAATGTAACTGAATAATAAAAAAGGAGCCCTGCATTCTTAGCTATTTGATTGGTCCATTACGAGGAGTTAACTGTTATCAAAATGATGATGATGAATTTCAGGTGGTTGTCAAGCAGGGCATCAGGCAGTCTGGTCGCGTAGAGATTTTCTTTGAGGAGGTCTTACGCTTGACCGGAGTCCAGGCAGCGACGCATACCATTTTGATGAGAAGCTGTGTAATGTCTAACGCAGAACTAGAGAGTTACAGGAAAGTTTAAAAGTTTAAATGTCAAGAGAAATTTATTGTTTTTCCTCAAGCGTTAAGTTCTGTTAATAATTTAGGAGTAAGGCCGGGAAGAGACCCCATTATTTTTCCCTAACTTCATTCTTTTCTCATTTGTAAGACACATCCTCATTTCAGAAATGTTAAAATGTGTCTTCAAATCAATTAAGTTATTATCCCTGTTTCAGCTAAAAGATAAATATGACTAGATTTTTAAAATCTTCTTGATAAAAGATACCAAACTGAGTTTTTTTTTTTTTAAAAAAAAAAAAACAAAGCAGGAGATAAAAGAGAGAAATATATTTGCAACATATATAACAATTAGCAAAAGATAAACAATAGAAAACTGGGGGAAAAGAATGAACAAGCAATTCACAGGAGTGAAATTTCAAATCACAATGGCCATGTGGAAAGGTATTCAACCTCACTAGTAAACCACATCAATGCCAATTAAAACCATAAGATTGGTACATGTTAAAAAAGTTTGATAGTAGTAATGTTGATGAGGATCCAGGGAAAACAGATAGGCTCGCTCCTACGCTGTGGGGGGTGAGACATGAAGAGGGCCAGAGTGCTCGTCCTTTTTCTGTTTCTGTAGATTCCAGAAGAGCTTGGGTACAAGGGGAAGGGGTAGACAACAAAGGCTGGTGCTAGGGCCACACAATTGCTCAGTGGCTGGTCAGTGGCCCAGCAGGGAACCTGAGTTTCAGTGTAGGTAGTTCCCTCTTCCTTTCCCGTCCCCTCCTCCACTTTTCTCCTGTCTGCTGCCGAAAGCCCAGGAACTGTTTGAACAGACTGAGCTTTGCTCAGCTCTGGATGGAGGGAAGCGCCTCCCCTGCCTGGTGCAGGGCCCCAGCTCAGGGATCCTGGACTGAGCAGCCCAGGGTTAATTTCTTTCTCCTTGCCTCAGGGGCATCATGCCTGCCACCTCTGTGCTTTTTCTTTCAGCTGGGAGGTCAGCAGGGGCAGTTTCTGAGACTGGTCACCAGCTGGTTATCTTCTGACTCTCTGTAACCCTATCCCAGGTCCCAGCTCCGGCTCAGAGTAGCTGGGCTGAAGTAACAGGTTGCAGATGGCTACCTCTCTGCTGTCCCTCCCAGGGGCTAGTATTACTGCTTTCCAGGTTTTTCTCACATAAAAACTAGCAAAGCTACCTAGGATTTTCCCATTTGGAGCCAGATTTTGCATTAGACTTGGGGGTCTAAATTCTTTGTGTTCATTTTCACACTTATATCCCTCATGCCCTTTCAAAACTACATGACTTTAGGCCTCAAGGATGATATAGTTTTATCCTATCATTTATGTGCTTATTTTCTGGCCACCATGGTTGGGTTCTCACATGCTGGGACTCTGTAGGATGCTAAAGATTTCAGATGTCTGGTGCCTGCCCCCGGTGCTTGTGTAGTCCCTTCATTTTATAGATTAAGCTATTTGTGCCTCAGATGTTGCTCCCGTTGAGAAAACTGAACTGGGAAGGAGCAGAAGTAAGGCTAAGGTCCAGAGGCCCTCACCGGCATGCTGATTCTGCTGTGTCTCAGCAGAAGGGAGTAGGGGTTGGAGTTGGGTGCTGTGGCTTTCCCAGTGATAATTACAGCAAGTCCCAGCATAAATGGGCATTCTGTCCCTGGTGGAAAATCTTAGGTGTGTCCCTTGTTCTTCTTGTTAGAGAGGCAAGGTTTCTGCAAAAGACGTGGCCTTGAGCTTGGGGAGTAATTTCAAGAGCCACCGTGATCACAGGTTGGAGGGAGCGATGGGAGGATGATCAGTGTGAACCAACCCCATATCTATGTTGCTATCTGCAGCAAGAAACTCTGAATATGACCTAAAGCAGCCTGGCATTATTGGAAACGAACCTTATGCCCACACCGTCCTGGCCTTCACATCCTTTGTGCCAGAGGCAGTTTGTACAATGGTCAGAGTGCCTGAGTTCAAATGTTGGTTTTGCCCTCTCCCTAACTGCAGTCGTTTTCTTCTTATTAATTTGATCTTAGCAAGCTACTCAAGACCCCCTGAACCTCAGTTTCTCCTTACATAAATTGGGGATGAGGATAATAGGACCTTATTCCAGATTCGTGGGTAAGATGAAGTGAGGTCATCTCAGTAAAGCCTGGTATGTTGCAAGTACCTGATAAACATAAGCACATTTCTCACATGCCCAGCTGAATTCTTTTCTGTTTCCCGGCTCCCAGAAGATTAGGATTCAGTTTAGAACAAAAGGCATCTACAATAAAAGAACACGCCAGCTGTTGGGGCAGCTATCTCCCTGCAGGATTCAGTGGAAGGCACCATTTCATTAGAAGCGGCATATCCCATAGGAGACTATCTATCTATCTATCTATCTATCTATCTATCTATCTATCTATCTATCTATCATCTATCTATCTATCTATCATCATCATCATCATCTCTCTCTCTCCTCTCTCTCTATATATATATATATAGATAGATATACATATATCTATCTATATACATATATATTATATATATTATACACACACACATATATAATCTATCTACTATCTATCTATCATCTATATCATCTCTATCTCTGGATTTATTTTTAAAAATTGGCTCACGTGATTGTGGAGACAAGCAAGTTCAAAATCTGTATGTCAGACCAGCTGACTGGAAACCGAGGCAGGATTTATATGTTACAGTCTTGAGGCAGAGTTCCTTCTTGGGGAAACCTTAATTTTCTTCTCTTAAGGTTTTTAATTAATTGGATCAGGCGTATCCACATTATGGAGGGTAATCTGCTTTACTTAAAGTCAATTGATTATAAATGTAATCATACCTTTTAAATACCTTCACAGCAGCATCTAGAATAGTGTTTGACTAAACAACTGGACACCATAGCCTAGCCACATTGATGCGCAAAGTTAATCACTACAGCCTGTAATTTAGTCTACCCACATGTAGAAAACACCTCTTATGTGCAGTGTGCATCTACTGTGAGAGGTGCTAGGAATCTGCTCACTCGACTCCTATGATCTGGCTGGGATGGCCAGACATTTCAGTAAGGACATAGTAGGTAAAGGAGGATTCTTCCAAGTTGTCTCCTAGAATCCGGGGGCAGCAAGTACGTCTGGAATCAGAAAGCTGTCTGCAGCCAGAGTTGTTTTTCTCCTGGTTTCCTTTTGGTGCTTTTGTCTGCACACTTGCTCCTGCAAACATGTCCCCTCAATACTATCCCAGATCTGAATCCCTGTGGCCTTCCACCGTCAAGGTCCATTATCATCAAATGACACATACCCTTTTTGTCCCTCAGTTTAAATTTCCATTCAGGACATCTGATTGGCCCATCTCTGGTTCACATCTGTGAGCAAAGAGGCTGGGGTCATGGAAAAGGTAAGACTGCTGACTTTCAGAGTTATGAGCTATGGGAAGCAGAGCTAGAAGGGAAGTTGATATGATGGGTAAACTGATAAAATCTCTGTTAAGGGTGAGCCATCTTGTCTTGGTTGACCTAGACTTCCCCAGTTTTAAAGCTGAAGGTTGTGCAACTTGGGAATACCCTCAGTTCCAAGCAAACTGAGACTGTAGTCTGTATTTCTGATATATTAAACACGTTCACACGTAAACCTCAAGAGAAAAAGTGGGCTTAAGGAACAGGACAGTTGGTGCCATGTAAGTGCAGAGGAGGAGTCAAAGAGAAGTGAAATCTTGCTGGGCCATTTCTGGAAATAGTGACCTTGCAGTTGGGTCTCTAAGGAAAAGTAGGTGAAATAATGCAGTGGGCATTTACAGCTCAGGCTTCCCAGCACTTGAACACCCTTTCAAACATTTGGAGAGAACTTGGAAGATAAAGGGAGATGATATTACATTTTCCACTCCTCCACAGCTGGAATGTGGGCATATATATGGTACAAAGTAAGGGTCCTGGTTCTATTTGCTTGAAAAAAAAATCCTTTCTCCATTGAATTTCCTTGGCACATTTGTTGAAAAGCAATTGACTATATATCAGTGGGTCTATTTCTGGACTCTGTTCTGTTTCATTGATTTATATACCTATCCTTAAACAAATACTACACTGTCTGTAGCATTATAGTAAATCTTGAAACTAAATTGCATGAGTCATTCCAATTTGTTCTTTTTCAGTATTGTTTTGGCTATTCTAGAAACTTTCCTTTTCTACATGAATTTTAGAATCAATTTCTATAAAGAACTTGCTAGGAATTTGAGATTACATTAAGTCTATAGAGCAATGTGGGGTGAATTGACATATAAATGCAGTTGAGTTTTCCAATCCATGAAAAGGTATATTTTGCTCTAATTTCTGTCCGCACTGTTTTGGAGATGAGAGAACATGTTTTATTAAGTTTACCTCTAATTTTTTATTTTTTAAAATACTATTGTAAATGCTATTTTAAATTTGAATTTTTACTTGTTAATAAAATATAGAAATACAAATTGACTTTTGTATATTGATTACCTTAGCTCCTGTTACCCTGCTGAAACCACTTATTAGTTCAAATAGCCTTTTTTTTTTTTTTTTTTTTTTGCTAAATCCTCTGGGATTTTATATGTAGATGATCATGTCATATGCAGAGACAATTTCATATGTAATATATATATTTATATATAATGTATATATATGTATATATACAATTATATATAATGTACCTTTGCTCTCTTTTTCTTGCCTTATTACACTGGTTGGGATCTTCAGTACAATGTTGAATAAACATGGTGAGGGCAGACTACCTTGCCTGTTCCTGTGTTAGGGGCAAGTGTTCAATCTTTGATTATTAAGTATAATGTTAACAAAAGGTTTCTCACAGATGAATGTTATCATGGTGAGGAAATTCTCAACTATTTCTAGTTTGCTGAGAATTTTTATTATGAATAGATATTGGATATGTTAAATGTTTTCCTGCATTTGTTGAGATTATCATAGTTATTTCTTTTTTAGTCTGCTGATATGAGGAATTACTTTGATTTTTCAATTTTGAATCAACATTGAATTCTGTATAGTCATGATTCATTACCTTTTTTATGTATTTCTGAATTCAATTTGCTACTAATTTATTAGGGATTTTTAAAATCTGTGTTTGTGAGGAATATTGGTCTGTAGGTTTCTTAAAATGTCTTTAGCTTACTATCAGGGTAACATTGTCCTCATAAAAATAAGTTGGAAAATATTCTCTTCTCTTCCATTTTCTGGAAGAGTTTGTGTGGAATCGGTATTATTTCTTCCTTAAATGTTTTTGTTGTGAGTAGGTTTTAAACTGCAAATTCAAATTCTTTAGTAGACATGAAGGTGTTCGGGTTATGCATTTCTTCTTGAATAATCTTTGGTATTTTGCGTCTTCAAAGAATTTGTTTATTGAATCTAAGTTACCAAATTACTGGGATGAAATTCTTCATAAATTCCCCTGTTTGTAGGATCTGTAAGTGAAGACTGCTCTTGCATGCCCGATGTTGTGTCTTCTCTCTTGCTATTTGACTAGTCTGGATGAAAATTTTCTCAGTTTTACTAATGGTTTCAAAGAACCATTTTTTATTTCATTGAATTCTTTTTTTATTTTATTGATTTCTTTCATTATCTTTATTATTTCCTTTATTTTTGGATTCAATCTGTTCTTATCTAATTTCTTAATATTGATTTGAGATCCTTCCTTCCTTCCTTCCTTCCTTCCTTCCTTCCTTCCTTCCTTCCTTCCTTCCTTCCTTCCTTCCTTTTTTTTTTTTTTTAACACAATAAACACCTTTATTACATGAGCTAAGACAAGGGGAGGAGGATTTATTTGTTTTTCCATTCCTCAGATAGAACTCTACCTCCTTGCCCTCTAGCACATAGCCATCTGCTTGGCCACATTGGCCTGGTCTTGAAGCAATACATGCAAGAAGCTTGCCCTGCTGGCAGACTGCTGATTTTGGCATTCTTTTTCCTTTCATCATATTTTTCTGAATTTTCTTTGATTTTTTTTTTTTTTTTTTTTGTTTAAAATCTCTTCCTCCTCAAAGTCCACTTGGCCCCCTTCTTGTGACTCAGGAGCAGTGCATAGTGGGATCCATACTACTGTTGGTTCGATGAGCATGGTGCAGTTCTTTACTAGGGTCTTGATGCGGACCACTTCATTGTTGGATGAATTGTAGACAACATCAATAATCCTTGTTTTGTATGTACAACACTCAGAGCCCCAGAAGTTCCCCATGTCTCTCCCTCAAGGTGTGGTACTTCTTATTGCCTCCTCGGACATAGACTGTATGTATGTGGCGGAGGCCAATCTTGTATTGGCAGTAGGGCATCCCAGCTCATATTTTTATTTCTTGTGGCAGGGCTTTTTCTTGCCCCTGGTTTTACGGCACTTGTGCCAGTTGTCCCGAGAGATGCCCGTGGCTTGGTGTTGGCTGGCAAGATGCTTCTTTCTTAATATAAGCATTCAATGCTATAAATTTCTCTCAATGCACTGCTTTAGCGAAATCCTATGAATTTTTATATGTTGTACTTTCATTTTTGTTCAATTAAAATATTTCCTAATCCACCTCATGATTTCTTCTTTTATCCATGGATTGTTTAGAATTATGTTGCTTTATTACCAAATACGTAGAGGGATTTTTTTCCCCCCAGATGTCTTTCTTTTATTGATTTCTAGATTTATTGTAGTCAGAGTAACATAAATAAAATCAAACATTTTAAATTTGTTGAGATTTTTTTTTAATGGCTGAGAACATGACTTATCTTCGTGAATGTTCTGTGTGCACTTGAAAAAAAAGTATTCTGCTGTAGTGTGAAATGTTCCATGAATGTCAATTAGGTCAAGTTGGTTGATAGCGTTGTTTAGACTTTCTATAGCCTAATTGATCCCTCCCCCCCCCCACACACACTTATTCTATATATTACCAGGAGAGATTTTTTAAAAACAACAGCTTTATCAAGATATAATTTGTGCACCGTGTAAGTCACCCATTTAAAGTGTACAATTGAATATTTTTTAATATTTTCACAGATATGTGCAACCATCACAACAGTCGATTTTAGAATATTTTTGTCACTTCAAAACACCCCATACACTTTAACTATTACTCACCAGACTCCTCTCTCCTTGCCTCAGACCTTAGCAATTACTAACCTACTTTATGTCTCCTTAGGGTTTCCTATTCTGGACTGTCATATGAATGGAATCATAAAGTATGTGGACTTTTGTGACTGGCTTTTTGTACTTCTCACATTGTTTTCAAGGTTCATCCATACTGTGGCATGTATCAGTGCATCATTGCCTTTTATGGCTGCATAATATGGATGCAGCCATATGGATGTCACATTTTGTTTATCCATTCATCTCTTAATGGGTATTTGGGTTGTTTTCACTTTTTGGCTATAATGAATAATACTTCTATAAACATTCATATACAAGTTTTTGTGTGAATGTTTGTTTTCACTTCTCTTGGGTGTGTACCTAGGAGTGGAATTTCTGGTCATTTAATAACTTTACATTTAATCATTTGAAGAACTGCCAGATCATTTTCCGAAAACAGTTGTACCATTTTATATCCCATGACAGCACATGAGAGTTCCAATTTCTCTACATCCTTACTAACACTTGTTATTATCTGTGTTTTTGTAAAGCTATTCTGGTGAGTGCAAAATGTTATGTCATTGTGGTTTTGATTTGCATTTCCTTGGTGAGTAATGACGTTGAGAATCTTGTGCTTATTGGGCATCTGTGAATCTTCTTTGGAGAAATGTCTATTTAGATTCTTTGGCCATTTTTTTTCACTGTATTGTCTTTTTATTATTGAATTGTAAGAGTTTTTATAGACATGAGTCCCTTATCAAATATATAATTTGTAAATATTTTCTCCTAGCTTTTGGGATGCCTTTTTACTTTCTTGATGGAGTCCTTTCGAACACAAAGGTTTCAAATTTTGATGAAATCCAAATTATATATTTTTTTCTTTTTTTTGTTTGTGCTTTCAGTGTCATAGCTGGAAAAAAAAACAATTGTATAATTTAAGATCATGGAGATTTATGCCTATATCTAGATCTATATTTTCAAATTTAGTAATACAGAATAGCATGTGATATTCTCCTGTGAATACTTTTTGTTTTACATTGTCTTTATCATTACTAGTGCTACAAATTTTAGTTTTATTTCTTTTTTACTTAATTCGTCACACTATATAGCTTCTTATTTTATTAAATTTTCAAATAACAAATGTTTGTGTTTTATAATGTATTTGCATTGCGTTTTACTAATATTAGATTTTTTATTATCTTTTTCTCCTATTTTATTTTTCTTTTTTAATGTTTTAGATTGAAAACTTAGTTTATTCATGTTATATCTTTAAAATAAAGCTTTTAAAATTTATCAGTATAATATACTTAAATATATAGGAAAAATAGAAAAAATATAATAAATACTCTGGATCCATGATATCTTTACTAAACATTAACATTAATGTCTTCTTCACTTTTATTTAAATGCTTTATATACAGTTGAGACCTACTTTAATGCCTTTCTAAATTTTCACTCTCCATCTCTGTCCCCATAGGTAACCCTTATTATAAATTCAATATGTATGATGCTTATGCTTATATCTTTTTCATACTATAATATATATTTTTAAACAATATATTGCTTAATCATTATATGAATGACATTTCACTGCATGCAACCTGAATTTAATTTAGTTCGTTGGTCTGCATTTTTAAAAGTGATTAGCTATGTTGTTCAAGCCTATTTAATTTTCTTGCTATAGAAGATTGCATTATAAAAATGACACAATTAATTTGTCTGTTTTCCTTTATTGAATATTTGTGTTGCTTCTATTTTTTCATATTTCAAACAATGTTTCCATGAACCTTCTTGTTCAGGTTCCTCTGGGAACATGTGCAAGAGATTCTGTAAATTCTGTTTTTGGATGTGCTATTTTACAGTAATGATGTATAGCATTTTCAACGCTACTAAATATTGCCAAATATCTTCAAGGAGGTTGTATTAATACTTTGTACCATCAGCAATTTGTAAGGATTATTGTTGCTCCATATCTTGTCCAACACTTGCTCCATTAGACTTTTTAATTTTTTCCCAGTCTTATAGGAGTGAAATGATAGTTCATGCCTGTTTCCATATATTTGTCTCTAATGAGTGACAAAGTTAAGTATCTCTAATGGTAGTTTAGAATTTATGTTTTCTCTCCTGTTAAATGCCTGTTCATCTCTATAATCTGACAGGAATGTATGCATTAAGCTGAAATCAACAGAAAATCCAAACACCTGAGATTTCTAGAAGTGGTTTTTTTTTTTAACCTAACCAGGAAATTTAGAAATAAGCAGTCTCGACCTGGGTTAATGGTTCTATGATATCTTCTTTCATGACCTTTAGATGGTGGCTTAATATTTTGAGTCTTCAAGTATTTATTGTGCTTCTTAGCATCACATCTATGTTCCAATTATGAAGAATAAGGGAAAGAAAAACTTGGTGTTGTCTATATCAGGATAGTGAAAGATTTCTTGCAACTGTCTCGCAAACTTTTTCTTATATTTATTGGCCAGAACTTTGTCACATGGCCACCCTTACCTGGAAAATGAGAATTTTTAAGAAGCATATTGCTGTCTTGATTAAAATCAGAGTACTGAAAGCAAGAAAGCTGTGGAAGAAGGCTGTATTATAAAAACATAACACAATTAATTTACCTGTTTTCTTTTATTGGGTATTTATGTTGTTTCATAGTAACTAACAAAATTGGTAACAGTATCTGTTGCCTTTTTTTTTTCTGTAGGGTTGTTCATCATTTTCTTATTGATTTACAAGGATTTTTTTGTATATTCTAGATAATTTTTTTTTCCAATGAAGATTCTATGAGAAAATTAAGCCTTGTTGTAGCAGTGATTCTTGGAATGTGGTCCATGGATTTCTGTAGATCTGAGACTTTGCATGTCTGCAAGGTCAAAACTATTTCACAATAATACTAAGATTTTTTTTTTTTTTGGTCTTTTTCACCATCTTTACACTTGTACTAATTATGCAAAATCTGCTGGTTTCTTAGTAGCAGTAGTCATTGTATTTTTTTAATCATCACATACTCATAGTAAAATTGATGATGGTCTCTCTTCTCGATGAAACAGTAAACCTTATTCATTTTATTGTATGACAAAATGAGATTATGCATAAAGCATGTCTGTTGCATATTGAAGTATGATGAGTGTCTTGAAGAAAAGCACTGTGTGATATTTTTGAGCTATATGCTGAATTAGCTTCTTTATTAATGGAACACAATTTTTACTTGAAAGAAGACTGACAGACAAACTATGTATTTTTTCATACTTGAGTATTTGAAAATGAATAAAGCAAATCTGTCACTTTGAGGAAAACAAAAAAAACTGATAAAATTTATGCCACTAATAAAATTTTAGCTTTCAAGCAAAAATTAAAATTTTGGGGAAACTTGTATCTGCCACAATGAGCTTATTATATTCCTAAGACATAAATGTTTTTCTCATAAGATTCATAGTGATATTAAGAAACATGATTTTCTGATATTGTAAATAAAATGGATTGACATTTGGAAGAGCTGCTTGACTCAGTGAAACAATATTTTCCAAAGGATTAACATTTCACAAAATCATGTATGAGTAAGAGATCAAAAGTGCAAAGGAAACCAATGGCTTTTTATTTTATTTTGGTTTTTAAAATTTTAAACTTTTTATTTTGAAGTAACTTTAGACTTACAGAAGAGTTCCATAGTTCCGAGAATCTCCATATACCTTTCGTTCCAGATTCCCCTAGGGTAATATCTTATGTCACCATGGTACATTGATCAAAACTAAGAAATTAACATAACCAATGTTTTAATTTAACAAAATAAAATAAATTTATTGATATTGTTTCAGATTCTACATCACAACTAACTTTTAAGAAACTGCCACTTGTTTGAGTTCGGGCATAGCATCAAAGAAGATTATCAATAAATATCTGAAAAACTATTAAATTTTCTCTTTTTCTTCTCTTTTCCTACTACATGTATGTGTGAAATCAATGTTTTAAAATATACTTCAACTAAAATTACAAACTGCAATGGAGTGAATGTAAAAACAGATGTGAGAATCCAGCTACTTTCTATTAAGCTGGGCATTAAATAGAATTGCAAAAGTGTAAAATTAGACAACTCTTTCAATTAAAATTTTTTTTGGTTTTAGAATATATTGCTATTTTTTTAAATAACAATGTTATATATGTTAGTGTGTAATGGATTTGCCATTACTTCAAAAGAATAAGTGTTCGAAATTTTCTGAGTTTTAATTTTGAATATGGTAAATATTAATAGACATAACCCACATAAACAAAAACTATTTGAGATACTCAATATTTTTAAAGACTGTAATGGGTTTTGAGAGCAAATTATTTGAAAACCACTGCCCTAAAGGATACATTGCATGTAATGAGTTAGTTTTTCTACAGTGCCCCTAGACTGGTATTATTTATATAGACCATCTTTAGGAGAACTGAGTAAATTTATCATTCGATTATCATTTGATAAGGCTTATTTCTCACAGGAACCCAGTAGAGAAAGATCATTCTAGACGTTAATAAGTTAACACATGCAAAATGTGTTTAACCTTGCTTAGCAGATAAGCCCTCTGTAGATGTTAGCTGTTATTCCTTTTATTAATTGTTATAATCATTTGGCAATTATGTATATTCAAATATCTTCTCTCAGTTGTTGGATTTTAATTGTCTCTGTAGTGGTTTTTTTGTGTGTAGAAAATTTAAGCTTTAATCTGTATTAAATTTATCAACATTGTTGCTTGTAGTTTATTCTTTTTATGTCTTGTAGAAGAAACACTTCTTTTTTACAAAGTTATAATGATATGCTTTTATATTTTCCTCTAAAAGTTTCCAAGTATCCCTTTTCACAAATTCACAAAACCACTCTTGTCAAGATCACCGTGTTGCTGAATCCAGTGGTCAATTCTCAGTCTTCATCCCATCCACTCATCAGCAGCCTTTTACACAGTTGATCTCTCTTTTAGTTCCTGAAATTCTGTCTCCCTTTGACTTCTGGGATACTGCTCTCTTTTGATTGGTCTCCTGCCTCACAGTTTTCTTTGTCCTTGTCTCCTTTGGTGGAGAGGCATGGTCCTCCACCTGTCTGAGTTTTGGAGTGTCCTGGCCTCTGTCTTTGGGCCTCTTCTCTTTTCTATCTATACTCACTGTCTACCTGCTTTCATAAAGTTTTGTGGCTTTAAATACCTATACACTAATGACTTCAAATTTTTATATCTTAGTTCTAGCCTCTCCTCTGAACTCTTTTTGTCCAACCACCTATTGTATGTGTAATAAGCATCTCAAACTTAATTTGGCCAAAACAGAAATGCTGATTTCTCCAAGATATTTATTCCATGTTACCAATTTCAGTAATGTGACCATTCATCTGTTGCTTAAGTTGAAATATTGGAATTTTCTTATTGTTTTTCTTTCACAATTCACATAAGAAATTTAAACAAATATTGCTTTTTCCTTCGGAATATGTCCTAAATTTAACCACTTTACACCTCCTCCACCAGTACCACCTTAGTCCAAGAAATGCTTGTCCTTCACCTGGACTATTACAAATGCTGACTAGCCTACAGATTTTCCTACTCTCATCTGTTTTCCACCCAACAGGGAGAGTGAGCATTCTGAAACATGAGATGATATTACTTTCCCCACTCTCCACTCCTAATGGCTTCCCATCTTACTTAGAGTGAAATCCAAAGCCCGTATCAGGGCCAACGATGTCCACCATGACTGCCACTGCCCCTCCAGCTTCATTTCCGGTTCTCTTTCTTGCCTACTGTACAGCAGCCGCAATGGCCTCCTTACTGTTTCTTCAATTTGCCAAGGATGTTGTCAGCCTCTGGCTTCAATAATGATCCTCTTCAGATCCTTGTCTCACCTGGAGAACTTTAATATCCCTTTACCCATTAGAAGTCACATTCCTGGTGACTGTATTTGCTTCGGGATCCACAAGGAACCATGTTTACCGTTTCACACTTCTGTTTGGTGTAGGTTCCATGGAGGTGTTTCTTATATTTCTGTGAATTTTTTCTTGTTATTTTGTATCTACTATTATGTGTTTGGAAAAGGTAGGTATATCTTCATGTGGATATCAGAAAGAAAAGCCCTTAAGCCCACAATTTTTCTTTTGAGCTCACTGTTATTTGTGCCCATATTTTTTTGCTACATTTCTCCTAGATAATGGATAATTTCAATTTTGATTTTCTCTAAGATTCATGGATTATCAAGGAGATATTTCTTGATCATAGAGCATCTAAGATTTTCCTCCATTGATTTATAATTTTTGTATTATTATTAGAGAAATATAATTGCAAGATCAAAAGAAAAAAGTATTTTCAATGTTTAAGAATAAAGTTCTTTAGTTGTTCAATGAAATTTATTGACTATATTATTGAAATCCTCTGTATTATTAATTTTTAAAACCTATTTGATCCACCAGCTTCTGAAATACAGTAAAACTCTCTGCCACGAGTATACATACATTTTCAAATTCTCCTTGCATTGTTAGGGTTTCGTTTTATGCAATTATCTGCTATGTTGTATGTTGTGTAAAGTTTTATGATTGTTATATCTTCTTTGTGGGTTGCATCTTCTATTATCACATAATATTCTTTCTTGCCTTAACACATTTGTCTTTGAATTTACTTTGTCTGACACTGTCACTTATGCTTCCTTTTTGCTTGCCTTTGTACTATCACTGTCTAGCTCTTTATTTTTAATATTTTTAATTTTTTAATCTGGCTTTATTTAAATAATACACAATTGGTTTTCATTTTTTTTAAAAATACATTAATAGATTTTATTTTTAGAGCAGTTTAAAGTTTCTAGAAAAATTGAGCAGGAAATACAGAGAATTCTCAATATCCCCTCTCCATGTACCCTCGCTTTACCCCATTATCAATATTTTGCATTATTGTAGTACACTTGTTAACAATTGATAAACCGATACTGATATATTAACTAAAGTCCATAGTGTACATTGTTTTGTATCTTCTCTGGGTTTGGACAAATGTAAAATGACGTGTTCACCAGTATCTTACTGGATAGTTCCACTGCTCTAAAAATCCTCTGTGCTCTGCCTGTTCATCCCACATTCCCCTGTAGCCCCTGGCAACCACTGATTTTTTACTGTCTCCATAGTTTTAACTTTTCCAGAATGTCGTTGGAATCATGCAGTATGTAGCCTTTTCAGATGGGTTCTTTCATTTACTAATATGATTTTAAGCTTCCTTCATGTCTTTTTGTGGTTAATAGCTCATTTTTAGCATGGAATGATCTATTGTCTGGATGTGCCACAGTTTATCCATTAACCTATGGAAAGACATCCTGATTACTTCTAGGCTTTGTCAATTATGGATAAAGCTGCTGTTAATATCTGTGTGCAGGTTTTTGCATGAGGTTTCATTTTAAAATCACATCTAACACTGTCAGATTTTTAACAGAGGAATTAATTCTGTTCACATTTTGTGTTAATGAATATACTTAGAATTTAGGCCTTCTGTGTTATTTTGTGTTTATCTGCACCAGTTACAAATGTGCTTGACTGTAAATAACAGAATACATGACTAATAGTTGCTTAATTAAATAAACCTTTCATATTTATATTGTTATATTTTGTTTAATAATTATAGAACTTTACTCCTCGAAGTTGCTTATTTTCTCAAATGATGAGAAATTGGGAAGTGAACTGCAATGGGTAGTATTAGTTTAGCTGCTCAACAGGATCATCTCCTATCTTTCTGCTGACCCTTAGTGTGTGGATTTCTTCCTCACGGTTGCAAAAGTCCTCCAGCAACTCCTGGCATCACTTCTTAATTCCAGGGAGGAAGAAGAAGGTGAAGTAAAAGAGCAAAGTGTGAAGGATTTCTTCTAAGGAGCCTTCATCTTTGGAGAAAGAAACCCCTTCACTGGAATTCTGCCTACATTTGCCTTGTCAGAAATGGGGACATCTGGTCACTCCTAGATGGATCACTTGCCAGTGAGAATAATATTACATGATGGTTTAGACCAATTTGATTTGTCTTTTGAGGCTGGGGTAGAAACTTGCCTCTCCTGAAACCAAGAGATCTCTATTGCTCCCTGAACAAATTGAGGTTTTCTGGTAAGGGAAGGCGGTAGGCTGGAATGGATGGTGGGTAGGTAATTTATAGTGTCTGCTGTAGTAGCTACACATTTTTTGTCATTTTCTCATTTTTCATTTACTTATTTTGCAGGATTGGTAAGCCTATTGTCATTTACTTTCTCCCACTATTAATTTTGAAGTTTTGTAAATCTAGTAGTGGTTGCCTCCCTGTATCTATCAGTCATAATTAAACCGATGTTCTCTATTACAGTTTTGCTTTTAACATGCTAAAAATAACAATGCCCTCCTATATTAGTCAGGGGAATTAATGTTGTCTTCTGCAATAGACAAGCCCTGAAATTTCAATGGGTTAATATAACAGAGGTTTATTTCTTGAATACATCACAATTTGAGGTAGATTTGGTACCTCTTCTGCGTGGCTTGTTTTCAAACATTGATTCATGACTGCTTTTTTCTTGCAATTCCACCATCTTGGAGTAATTTTCCAGCTGGGTGGATGAAAGACAGAATATGGAAAAGGCACATCAGTTGCAAACAGCCTCAGCTTGAAAATGGCATTAAATCACCTCCCCTGACTAGAATTCAGTCACATTACCCCTTGGAACTGAAGGGAAGCTGAGAAAAGTAGTCATCTGGCTCAGAAAAAAGATATGGGGTGCTGGACATCACAAGTCACTGTCAGAAATTGTCATTCTGGTTACTCACACATTTTGTTCTCCATATAAATACACCCACCATCTTGTTAAAGTGGACACCTCAAGTCTCATCCAGTTACTGCGTCCAGCTCAAAGTCTACAAGGTTCAGCAGTCATCTCTATCAGATCCAGATGTGGCTAAAAAGACACGTCATCTAAACATACCCTACCTTTATCACAATAGACAGTGGTGGAACAGAGTCAGAATATCTGCTGTGGAGAGGGGAGAATGTAACCCCCACTCAGTCACTAGTATATGGCATTCCTTAAATCCTCCAGGTCAGGCTCTGTGAAGTCCCCCTGCCCTGGGAGTGAAGGGATGGCCTTGAATGGACGCTGACTGTGCCCTCGAGGAGGCTCCTTCTTGTTCATTACTCCCTTTGGCCTCATCTGAAGTGAGCGTTGAGGATCATGCCCTGCTTGGACCAGCAGAACTTTTGAAACCTGCCCCCAGTTCATCGAGGTTGGGTGCCTAAGGATTATTTGAGTCTTCAACAATGAAAGGCTTTTATAGTTCAGACTCAAAAACTTCAGAGGCTTCTGATCTGTTTGCTTCAATGTCCCAGTAATACTATCTACCGTTCATTTCTAGACATATCTCACAAAATGTCTGTACTTCTTTACTTCTTCACCCCTATGCCTCTCTCTTTCAACCAAAGAGCATCTACCTTAGGCTTTTTGTAAAAATTAGTGTGACAACACACTCTTAATGTGCTTGTGTTAGCCTAGCTCCTCTGAGGAACAGAGGCAAAGATGGGATTAACATATAAAAGTTTTACTACAAAAATGCTTATGAGAGAAAAGGGCAGGGGGCCTGGAGGAGCTGGGAGAGCCATCACACTGCAAAGCAAGACTGACTTTGAGCGAAAGAGATGGGAAAGGCAGGTTGGATGGTGTTCTAGGCAGCCATGCAATCCAAGGAAGGTTTGTCAAGGCTTCTGGGAAGCTGCCCATCAGAGGAGTCCAGTGTTTCCCAGGAATGAGCCTGCCATACTCAGTCAAGGCTGGGAGCTGCCTCTGGGAAGCATGGCCTTGGGCAAACACAGTTATGTTCACTGTAGTTGGATGTGTGTGGAGCCCACTCTCATGGCTGCCACAGTGCTCTGTGCTGAGGTCACTTAACTCACCTTAGATGTTTTACTGGGCTCTGTTGTGCAAAACCTTTAAAAATTCTATCTCCTGCACTTTGCGCTCTAGAAAGAGGTGGCTTTTTCAATTTTACAAAGTCCTAAATTCCTCTATTCTCTGTATTCTCTTTCATTTCCACTTGCAAAGCACTCAATTGTTTCTTAAACTCGTTTCTTTCTCTTAGCACCTTGCCAAACACAGCTGCCAGCAACCAGCACGCAAAACCAATGTTTACTTTCCAATTTCTGTCCTTAGAGTGACAAGTTCAGAAGGCATAAGAGTCTGCCTTTAAGTTGTAGTTTCTGACAGTTTTACCAAATGTTTTGCTCCTGCATAACATGGATCTCCAGCCATTCAGTCTGTTAAACATCACTTGCCACCCAACTACTAAGGCAATGACACAAAGGTTACATTTCTGTATCTCATTTTTGGGATTGATTTCCATTTTAGTCATGATAATTAGTGGAATCCGTCGCAATAGGCAAAGTGAAAAATCTCAGTGGCTTAATATAACACAGGTTTATTTCTTGCTCATGATACAGGTGAATATGTATCAGGAAGACTCAGGGCCTTGCTGCTTCATCTTATAACTCCACCATCTCCAATTCCTTGTTCCCAACCAGTGGACAGGAGAGAGAGAGAGAAAGAGAGAGAGAGAGAGAGAGAGAGAGAGAGAGAGGAGAGAGAGGAGAGAGAGAGAGAGAGAGAGAATGAGAGAGCAAGAGCAGAGGTGGGTCAATGGTTCCTAACTGCCTTGGTCCAGGACTGACACAGTCATTTCCTTCAGAATGTACAGTGTCACCTGATGTTCCCTCTGTTGTTGATGTCAGGGTGCTAGGCTTCAGACACTAGTTACATATAGCCTTGGACAGCTGCTTCACCCTGCTGCCTTGGCTGCTGTGTTTATCCTGAGAGGAAGTGGGAGGGAGAGATGGCTGTGGACCTACACTCAGGCCAATATCTGTCTGGAATCTTTCTTGTAGATGACAATGTTTTGTACAGTGGTGTGATGGTTGTGCATCATCATCCAAACTAAGTCATTGCTTACTAATTGGAACTCAGACCTGTTTTTTTTTCTTTCTTGTACTTTTTTCTGTTGTGAGGCAGCAAGTGACAAGCACATCCAGTGGCTCCTGGGGGCAGATGGCGAGGTCTGGGTCTGGATCATGGGAGAAGCCCTGGTGATAAGCCCTATGAAGAGATCTCTGAGGAGCTGATTGCAGAGAGGGCACGGCTCCAGGCACAGAGGGAGGCTGAGGAGCTCTGGTGAGAGTTGCCATGGTGTTGGGTGGGGTCTGAACATGGAGCCTTGGGGAAGGTCCAAGCAAAGATAATAGGTTGTGGGTGGGAGGGAGGAAGTGCCAGATAGCTGGCTGGCTGTTCTCAGTTCTTCTAAGATTAGGTGCCAAAGCATCAAAGTCTTACATTAGGCAGACCTTGTGGGTTCAAATCCTGGCTCCATCAATTAGTAGTGAGCTAATCCGGGGCCTCAGTTTTCAGACATCTGTGGTATGGGTATGATAACAATACTTTTCATATGGATATAGTTTGAATTCCCTGAGACAATGCATATGGCATGCTTTTTCTTTATTCTTCACTGAGTTTCACTGGGATGGTGGAGTAGTTTGGATTCACTTTTGTTATCTGCTTATTCCTCTTCATTTTTACCTATATTTCTCACACAAGATAAACAGTTGAGTCCCTAGTGAGATTTGGAGTCAGACGTCTTTCATAAACAACTTCTAACATTTTCCCCCAGATTTGAAATCTGAAATTGACTCCAACATTCCCTTCCCCCACCTCCACACCCCAATTTGTAATGTCAGTGTTTTAACTGTAAAACTGTAACAACTACCCAACACCCACCACCTAAGATAACCATGGTGAGGATTTAAGTAATAAGATGCTCCTTGACTAATAATGGTGTTGCGTTCTAATAAACCCATCATAAATTGAAAATATAAGTCAAAATGCATTTAATACATCTAACCTACTGAACATCATAGCTTAGTCTAGTCGCTTAAATGTGCTCAGAACACTTACATTAGGCTACAGTTGGACAAAATTATCTAACACAGTTAATACACTATAAAGATGTTTTACCCTCGTGATCCAGTGTGGCTGCCTGGAAGCTGAGGCTCGCTGCATCATGAGAGAGAATCTACATCATAAAGCTAGCCTGCAAAAATCAAAATTCAAAATTTGAAGTATGGTTTCTACTGAATGCACATCCCTTTCACACCATCATGAAGTTGGAAAGTTTTAAGTTAGGAACCATCTTTACACAGTTTTTAAACTGCTTTATTCATACATCAATAAATTGATTAATATAGAACACAATGTTATTTAAGATTATTAATATTCCATTACATAAGAACCCAATTTACTGGTCCGTTTATGGACATTTAGGTTGTTTGCCATTTTTTAATGTTATTAAAATCTTCTGATGAACATCTCTATGTATACATTTGTAAACTTGAGTGAGAAATGAGATTTTGGAGTCTTTTCTTCTTGGCTTCTGGAGCAATTCTGCTGCTTTACATGCCTAAACAGGAGAGTGTCTTTTTCTCCCCACCTTTGCCAACAGTGAGTCTTGTTGACTTTAGACATTTGCCATTCCGATAGAGTAAGAAATACTGCCTGTAGTTTTGATTCGAAGTTCTGTCGTTATGTGGTTCTTCAGTCTTCCGTATAAGCTTATACCTGCTGGTGCTCTCTTGGAAGGAGACAGAAGGAGGCGGAGATCACTAAGAAGTTCCGAGATGCTCTGGCCAATGAGAAAGCCCGGATCCTGGCGGAGAAGTGGAAAGTGGAGATGGAGGACCGCAAGGCTGCCAAAGTCCTGGAGGAGCGCATTCATGAGGAATTCAAGGTGAGCCAGTGCATGGGGCATTTGCGTGTGGCCAACTGTTCTAGCTCCCAGGCTGCTGGGGCTGATGTCGATTTGGACCAGTCCTTGGCTATTGGTTGGTCGTGAGTGCTTTATGAGAACATAAATCTGGAATATCTGAGCAGGAAAGAACTCGATACCTTTTGGGCCAACCCTTTTCTCATTGTACGGATGTGGAAACTGAAGGGGAATTTCAGACAGGAGAAGAGACTTGCTTGCTTAGGCCATGTGTAGTTGAGAACAGAGCCAGGATCAGAACTCAGGCCTTCTGCCTGGCAATCCAAGGGTCCTGTAATGAGGCCTGGAAAGAGCTAAGTTTGTGGTCAGACCAGACTGGGCTGCAGTTCTAACTCTACTGCTTACTGCTGTGTGACCTTAGGAAGCAGTATTTCTGAACTTCTCTTTCTTGTTTGTAATATTAGGGTAATAACAGCACTCAACTTGAGGTTTTTGGAAGATTTAAGAAATTGAAAAATATTTTCTGGCCTTTGGATAGCTTTGGTAACCTTACATGCCTACTCATACTGGAAGAGTTTGGATCTGGTAGAGGAGCTTTATAGACCTCTGTAAGAAGTTTGGGTATCCTAAAATAATATTTTTTCCTGATCCCTATTTTGAGATTTTTTTTTTTTTTTGCTACAGGAATAATATATTTTTTGCGGTAATAGAAAATTCAGGAAATGCATATAAGAAAAAAAATAATAATAATTATGTTGAATCCCAACAATTGTATTATTGTGTGAAGTGTTGATTAATGGCATTTGCTTGTAAAAATTTTTTGAAGCCCCTTTTCCCTACATAATGTTTAGATAGTGAGAACATTGGCCCCTTACATTCATCTATGTTGCAAATGTTTTTCTCAGTGTTGTGTTGTTTCTTCTTAATTTTGATTGTATTGCTTTTGGATGTACAGAGGATTGAAAATTTTATTAGCCAACTATATCAATCTTTATTATGTATTTCATGCTTAGAAAGATCTGTGCCACCACGAACTTATGAATATACTAATCTATATCTTTCATTGTTTTATTTGTATTTAATTTTCCTTCACTTTGCAGTGTGATATGATATAAGGCTCTCCATTTATTTTCTTCCAAATGGTTAGCCATTTATCCCAACATCATTTATTATTACTCTATCCTCTTTCCTCTCATTGGACGTGCTGGCTTGATTCTTATTTCTTACTTTCTGGATATCTTAGTAGATATTCTTCTTTGATTATTCCTGAGCCAGATTTACTTACTTAATTATTGTAGTTAAAATAAATCTTAACATCTCCTGTGTAACACCTATAATTACTCTTCATTTCCAGAATGACCTCAGCTAATCTAACTCAATTTTTTTCTACTAGAGATACAGTTGAATTATTTTGTCACTCCCTTCCTTCCCCAACAACACTAGAAATATATCAGTGTTATTTATAGCTGTATTTTTAGCTGTATTTATTTATAGGTGAATGTTTTTATAATTTTGAATCCCTGAATCTTCTTGTTCAGGAATGTGTAATTTCTTCTTGTCATTCAAAGCTTCTTCTTATTTTCAATAAAGTTTTTTTTGTTGTTTGCTTATTAACATCTGTTAATGCACTGACCACCTAATTCCAAACCTTCATAATAATGTATGCGCTTCTTTGTGCTTCTATTTTTTGGACTTTGATAAAATTTATTGTTTTATTTAAGTGCTCCACATTTCTCTTTTAGTTAAACTTTAGGTTTAATATTTTTTGTTCATATCGTGAATGAGATTGTTCTCATTACCTTAAAACCTTATGCGATTGCTTGTAATATATTTATAATGTTATTGATCTCTTTAATTTTCCCTTCAGTTATATATTTTTAGTAGATTCTCTTGAGTTCTTAAGTGAAGCTATATATGCTCTCAAAACATTTTATTTAAAAAATTTTCAAACTTGCAGAAAAGTTGAAAGAAAAATAAAATGAATACTCATATATTCACCGTTAAACTCACAAATTATTATTTTGCTACATTTGCATTCTCTCTTCTCCTTCTCTCCTATCTCCCTCCCACCTTCTTTCCCTCCTTCCCTCCATCCTCCTTCCCCTTCCACCTCCCTTCCTCTCCCTCCTTCTCCCTCTCTTCTTTCTCTCTCTATGTGTATATATATATATACATATATATACATATATATATACGTATATATATATGTATATATATATACGTATATATATATATGTATATGTATATATATATGTATATGTATATGTATATGTACATATACATATATATATACATATATGTATATATGTATATGTATATATATATGTATATATATATACACATACACACATACATACATACATACATATGTGACCCTTGAACAACATAGGTTTGAACTATGTGGGTCCACTAATTTGTGGATTTTTTTCAATAAGTGCCGTAACTGTATTTTCTCTTTCTTATGATTTTCTTAATAACATTCTCTAGCTTACTTTATTTTATATAAAGTTATTTTATTTTATAATATTACTTTATTATAAGAATGTAGTAGATAAAACATAACATAAAAATATGTATTAATTGACTGTTGATGTTATCAGTAAGGCTTCCAGTCAACAGTAGGCTATTAACAGCTAAGTTTTGGGGGAGTCGAAAGTTATATGGGGATTTTTGACTGTGCAGAGATGGGTGCCACAACCCTACATTATTCAAGGGTCAACTGTATATGTGTATACATATATATGTATAAATATATGCATATATACACACATATATACATATATACATTTTTCGTTGCTGCTGTTTTGCTGAACAATTTGAAAGAAAGTTGCAGATATCATATACCTAGGTGTCAGCAATATGTTTTCTGTAAGAGCCAAATAGTAAATATTTGGCTTTGTGGGCTATACCGTCTCTGTCACAGCTACTCCACCAGGCCATTGTGACACAAAAGCAGCCACAGACACCATTGAAACAAATGGGTGTGGCTGCCTTTAAGTAAGACTTTAAGTAAGAGATAGAATGCAGATTTGGCCTGAGAGCCTTAGTTTGTTTACTCCTGGTCAAAACTTAAGTTCTTCAGCAGACATCTCCCATGATTAAGGACATTTTCCTGCATAGCCATAATAATCATTATTACCCCCTGTTGAAACTAACAATAATTCCATAATAGTATCTGAAATCCAGTCCATAGTGGAGGGATGTTCAGTTTTTATTGCCAGATATTGCATATTATAAGTTGGTTGGGGAAGAAAACCAATACTTTTTATAAATCCTTAGCAGTGAGGTTCTAATCTCTGGTCTCCCTCTTCCCCAAAGAAGAGCTGAGCCTCAGATGCCGGGAGAGTGGCTCAGTGGAGCTGGGATGCTGGAGACAGTTCACAAGAAGGTTATGGAGGGATTGAGTTTCTAGAGGAGATTTTTTTTTGTTGATGGTCTCCATCAGAACCTCAGTGATGAGAGATGATAAATTGTGGGCCACTCATGGACCTGTTCATGGAGGGTTTAGTAAAGCCATCTGGCCAGGCCCTCAGGTTCACTGAGAGACCCAAATGCAAACTTCCGGTGTCATTTCCAAAGAAGTTTATGGTCATTTTCTGTTTGTTTTTGTCTTTAAAATTAATCTGCTGAATGTGAATGCTCAAACTTTAATACACATAGTAATCCTAATTTGGTGTGTCTGCATTTTGAAATTCAAGTAGCATCTGCAAGGTTGTGGAGGGGTTGATCAGAGCAGTGCCTGTCAAGAAACGTCAGATCATAACTTGATTTTGGTGGTCCAGGGTTATGAGCTGCAATATTTTCTGTCAGAGCTGTCTGTACATGAACTCCCCATGTGTTGTGATGAGCTCTTCATCACAGGAAGTGGTTAAGTGTAGGCTGAAAGTGTATCTGAAAAGGTGTTTGTGGTGGATTAAATATGACTGGCAGCAAGTTCTTTGCTACTCCTACCTTTGAGGGGAGGAGTCTTTCCACTCCTCTGAGTCTGCTTGGGCTTTGTGGCTAGCTTTGATCTGCAGAATGCACTTTGATTTCTAGCAATGACTCTGTAACTTTTGAGGACAGGCTATAAGGGATTTGCACCTTCTACTTTTGTCCTCTGGCAATGCTCACTTTTGGAAGCTGCCCATAAGAAGCCCTTCTACATTATAGTACCATGCTGCGAGGAAACCCAGGCTAGCCAAACAGAGAGTAAGAGGCTGTGTGGAGGAGAACTGAGCACCGGACAAGTGAGTGCAGGCTTATTAGTTTTTCCAGTGAGTGACCTCAACCAAGTGATTAACCTCAACCAAGCGATTAACCTCAGCAGACACCATGTGGAGAAGAACCCTCAGCAAAGCCCTCCCTTATTTAGTCACCTACAGAATCATAAACAAATAAAATGGTTGTTGTTTTAAAGCACTACATTTTCTGGTAGTTCATTAATCAGCAATAGATATCTGAGATGGCTTCTCTGAAAGAATTTATGTATTGGGTTAGAGATTGGCTTAGATCATTTTTATAGTGTCTCAATACCAAGAGTCTAATATAATATTAGTCTTGTATGCAGCAATGCACCAACAACATTCATTTAACTCAATACTCTTTGCCCCAACCTCAGTGCAGGTTGTCTGCGGGGAGACTGGTGGTGGTAGCAATAGAATCCCTAATCTCAAAAGGCTTACAGGTGCCAGGGGAGAGAGGGACACCTCTATGAGCAACCCATAGCCCCAACCATGTCCTGGGACTATATGGAGGGCAAAGGAGTGCCCCCAGGAGTCTGGCCACAGCAAAGACAGAAAATGGATGGAGATGTATGGAATGGTGACTGGTCTCCGTTGGGGAGAGAAAAAAAGCACATGATGGCTGAAGTCAGATAGAAACCTCGAAAGGTCGACTGTGGGACCCTTGGATGCTGCGTGAAAAAGTGGACTGTTCTCTGTGGATGAAGCAGAGCAGGGAGTATCTCAATAGGGGGATATGGTCAGATCAAACTTTATGAGGACAACTGGTGGTGGTGATGTGATTCAAGTGATGAAAGTTTGTGGAGAGGGAGAGGCCAGTTAGGAAATTGTTGCAATGGTCAAGATGGGGAATGATGAGTCTGTGACTATGGAGAGAGATAGAAGGGGATGGATGTAAAGAAATAGTGGTGGTGAAATCAAGAAGGCTTGGCATCAATTAGATGTCAGGATGAGGGAAAACAAAGACCACAGATGTTCAAGCCTCAGGCTGAGGGTAGATGGTATCTCTCTCCTGCCATGGAGAGCTGGGAAGGGGATACAGACTTGGAGGAAAGATAATGTGCTTGACTGGTTGTGCTAAGGTTTTTACCACCCAGAAGAGGGAGATGGGTGGGGCTGGAGGAGAGGAGAGAACCTGGTGAGAAGCTGGTGGTTGAGAGAGTTCGGTTGGGCAGCCTGTGTTGAAGATGTAGGCAGGTTCTGTGAATTCTCCTGGTGATAGGAAAGATAACAGTGGGAATTCCCTTTAGAAAATGGGGGGGGTGGGGGTGGAATTCCAGAATCTTGTGTAGGGTTAAAGTAGGAACTTCAAAATAGAAGATACAGACAGCTAGAAACCCTTTTTAAAAAAACCAGTCTGTTGTGGCTGGTGCCATTTGAATGCAGTTTGCATGCACATAAAAGTGTTCCTTTAGAAAAAAGGGGATTATGAGGCCAAGTAAAATTTGCACTTTGTTTTCCTGCTCTCTTAACTCATGAGACTGCTTTGGATGTTTCTGCCTGTGCTTAAGACTACAGAACATGGTCAGTAAGGGTCCTGCTTCCCCCTCTCCCTCCCTCTGGTCCCATGCCCTCCTTCTCCACCTCTCGGTTTCTTTTAAAGGAACAGACATAGTTGATACAGTTAAGTTGTCCTTTAATATTTTCCATTTAATATTCGAAACCATTTTCTTTTTTCTTTTTCTCTTTTAAGTTGAAGTTCATTTTGGCCACTTAATGACATCCTCTACAGCTATAGAAACTATGGGGGCTAAAAAAATTTAATACTTTTTCTTCCACCTTCCAAGTTCTTTTAGCTGAGCTAATAATCAAATTAACAGACTCAGATTACAGGAGAAAATCAAATGTTTAATACACGAGCATGGGAACTTTACATAGGCATGAAAATTCCAAAGACAGTGAGGCAACATTGGGTATATAAGACATTTTTGGACAAAGGAGAATAGGGGAATAGAGTATTAGATTTCAGAAGTGAGAATGGGTGGTTTATAGGTAGTTGAGGAAGACGGGAACATACACGGTAGGAAAATTTTTTTTAGGCAACTCCAAAACAGTGGGACACAGTGGGTATCTAACAGGCTTGGAGTGGTCCTGACTAATACTAGGGGCTAGAATGAAAATGCTTAAGTGATTAAGTCAAGGCTCCCTTCCTAGAGCAGGTTTTTCTGTCTGAATCTCTTGGGCAGGAAAGGAGGAAGGAGGAGAGTCAAGACCCTTCTGAATCTTGTTTCTTAATAAACAGCTTAAAATCAATATCAAAAAAGACAGCTTCAGGGTGGCAAAATTTTGGTTCCCTTCAAAACTATTCCTGTCTTATTCCCAATTAGATTATAAGAGGTGGGAAAACTCTGCTTTTTGATTTTCTCTTGAAAATTGTAGACTTTATCTGAGTTTCTCTTGGACAAGGCTGGCATTAACATGATAGCATGATGTGGTTTACCCTTTCCCCATCACAGATCATCACAAACCATGTCTTATCGTGATCTATTTGTTAATTCACTTATTCCTTGGGTCAGTGTTTATGGAACACCTACTGTCTGCTAGGCACTGTGATGGAAATTGGCAATGGAGGAATAAGTGGCCCAAGCTTGGCCCTGACCTTTTGGAGTGCATCACCTCACAAAGTGAAATGGTATTGTTGGGGCAGGTTAACTTCGAAAACAACTGTGCCTTCCAGAAAAAAGCATCTGTCTCGGTGATATTTTCCACTGGGGTGAGGTGGACCAGGGCCTCTGTGGGCTCCCGTGGTGTGCTGTTACTGATGTGTTATCAGGAGAAGGGGGATTGAATAAGCTGGACAGCTCAGAGAGCTTTGGGCTTGCCAGAAAAATGCAATCGATTCTTAAGGTAAAGGGGGAGTGTTTGCATAGCTGTCTTTCTGCTGCATTGGCCTTTGACTGCTAAACAGAAGAAAGGTGGACTTTTCTTCAGTAATCACAGATGGGCCAGAGGATTCTGATTGTATCAACAAAAATGAGAGTTTTCAGGCAATTTCACCTGTGAGGGTTTGGCATTTAGCAAGATCATGGAAAATAAGATGCAATGCTCTTTATTTGTAGTTGCAAAATGTTCTCTTTTGTTTTTTTCATCCTTGTGAAGAGCTTACTTTTGTCACAGTAAGTGGCCAGTGATTTTCCTTTGGGATAGAGGTTGCTGCAGGCTTCTGGCTCCCTGGGTGTTAACCCTCTCTCGGGTGAAGAGGGTCGAGTGAACACGGGCACCTCCAATTTTTTATTTGTTTATAGATTCATTTGGGGGTAATTTCCACCCAACTTTATTGAGGTGCAATTGACAAATAAAAATGTATATATTTAAGGTGTTTAGTGTGATGTTTTGATATGTGTATACACTATGAAATGATGACCACAGTCAAGCTAATTAATATATTCATCTCTTCACTTAGTTACCTTTTTTTTATGTGTGTAATGAGAACATTTAAGATTTGCTCTCTAGCAAATTTCAACTATACAATACAGAATTAACTATAGTCACCGTGCTGTACGTTAGACCTCCAGAATTTATTTATGTGGCATAACTGAAACTTCGTACTCTCTTACCAAACACAACCTAAGTGTCCACTAACCAAGGAATGGATAAAGAAAATGTGGTGCACACACACACACACACACACACACACACACACACACACACACGATGTATTATTATTCAGTCTTAAAAAAGAAGGAAATTCTGCTGTTTGTGACAACACTGGTAAGCTTGGAGGACATTATGCTAAGTGAAATAAACCAGACACAGAAAGACAAATACTTTACGATTTCACTTATATGTGGAATCTAAAAAGGTTGAACTTGTGGAAGTAGAGAGTAGAATGGTGGTTGCTAAGGGCTGAGGGTGAAGGAAATAGGAGCTTCCATTTAACTTGCTGCTTCCTGTTGACCACAGCTGGTTAGAATAGGGACACTGAATAGTAATTTGAGGTGAATGGTTAAAAGCCACTTATCCACTGTATGTGAGTCATGACTCTACTCTGGGGTGTGGTCTCCTTGTTAGGGGTTCAATTATGCCCCCCTAAACACATATGTTGAAGTCTTAACCCCCTAGTATCTCAGAATGTAAGCATATTTGGAGATAAGATATTTAAGGAGGTAATTAAGTTAAAATAAAGCCTTTACGGTAGGCTGTAATTCATTAAGATCAGATGACTGGTGTCCTTGTAAGAAGAGGAAATTTGGACACAGACGTGTGAATACCTTGTGAGGAAGACCTTGTGAGGATACAGGGAGAAGAAGCATTCTACAAGCCAAAGAGAGAGGCCTCAGAATGAAACCAGCACTGCTGACACCTTGATCTTGGACTTTTGGCTTCTAGAACTGTGGGATAATAAATGCCTGTTGTTTAAGCCCCCTGGTCTTTGGTACTTTATTATGGCAGCCTGAGCAAGCTAGAATAAATACTCCTTATCTGTACCAGGGAGTAGGGCCAGGGTATAGAAGTCCCTCTGGCTCTCTGATGGGCTTCAACTGTATGAACTTTTCCTGAAAACTGCCCCTGCGTGGAAGACTCCTGTGGTCATGTGACAGATCTGAAGTGGCTGGGTGGATGCTGTCTTCATTGGGTCCTGTGTATTGAGTGATGCAGTGACTGTGGTCAGAGATTAAGGAGTCCTGGGGGAGGAATGGAAAACCCATCGTGTAAATTGTGAAGTGCTATAACAGTGTGAAGGGTCATTTTTGTGCTATTGAGATGCTAGTGACTGATGAAGATGAAATACAGCTTTGGGGTAAAACTCAATTTATTTGGCTTTGGAGTCAGACAAACTTTGGTTCCAAATTTGCTTTAATCATTAACTCTCTGTTCTACTATTTCCCATCTTAAAACCAACCAACTTACCTTATTTCTATCTTAACATCACATTCCCCGCCTGGCTGCCACTTTCTGTCTCTGTTCCTTTTCACAGGAAATGTTGGAAGGGTTGTATGGAGTTACTTCTACTCTCCTCCCTCACTGCCTACACAGCTGCTCTTTTCAAGCTCTTCCTCCAGGTCCTGTGGCCATGCCCTCGGTCTCTTGTGGCTTCTTTGTGCTTATCTTTTGCAAAGTCTCACTTTATTCTCTTTTACTTGAAATGCTTCCTTCTCTTGGCATCCCCTAGACATCACCCCTTCTGGGTTTTTAATCGTATTCATTGGCTTCCTTCTCAAGCTCCTTTTCTGACTCTGACTCTTTCTCTCAACTTTTAAATGTGGAGTGTCCCAAGACACTCCAGGGACACTCCGGGTATTTTTTCTTGATCTACGTCCTTATTCTCAGAGACAACATTAAGTTCCATGGCTGAGAAACATCATCCTTATTCAGATGACATCTCAGTCAGTATCTTCAACCTGAACTTGCCCTTAGGCCGCAAGCTCATACAACCCACTGCTAATAGCAGGCCTCTTTGGTGTCCAATGGCATCTCAAACTCATCAAAAATAGAATTTTTACTCTTTTTTTTCTCTCTCCAGCCACTGTGGATAATTCTATACTCAAACATGCCAAACACATTTGCAGTTCTGGGGCCTTTGTATTTGTGGCTCCATCTGCCTGGAATTTTCTTCTCTCTTATCTTCACTTATTGGCCTCCTTCTTATTGTTCAAATCTTATGTCACGTCACTCTTTCTGAGAGGACTTCTGTCACATAGCTTAAAAGAGCCTCCTAGATTCTCTCTATCACCTTGTTTTAATTCTCTGTTTATTATTTTCTGATTTTCATTGGTTTAGCATTTTTGCCCACTGGAATGCAAGCTTTGAGAGAGTGGAGCCTATGTCTGTCTTGCCTGCTGCTATATTCCTAGTGCATAGAACAGGCTGAGCCTCCAAATGCTCAATAAGTATTTGGTGAATAACTGGATGAGGCCCATAACTTCTGTAACCCTTAATTCCCATCTCTTAAAGAGTGGGTCATTAAGAAGTTGGAATTTTGTCTATTTTTTAGATTTAAAAAAATTGATCATTGAATGGAGAAAAGTCTTTAATCTGTGCCATTTCAAAAAAAAATGAAACAAAACCAAAATCTTGTCTTTTTATTTTTAAATGAGGGATTCAGAACTTAGTTATCTCTTTTTGTTGTTGTTGTTGTTGATGATCCACTAAAACAGTGGCAAAAAGCTGAAAAAGTTGTAAATAATGAGGAGAAAACGAGAGGAGAGACTAGATGAGAAAATTTCCACAAAAGCTTGATAGTTGGAAGACAGAGGGAAAGGGAGGGGCCTGCAGAAAGAGGACTGATGCAGTGAGCCAGCTCAGTCCAGAACCCCCGCAGGCTCAGGACTGTGAGGGTGGGGCTGAGATTGGCAATAGGCGACAAGTTACTACGTGGAGCGGCTAGACCCAAATGTCTCCAGTGTCACTTGTGTATTCTAGGCGACTGCATCCCCCTTCTGACCAGAAGGAGATGGGAAATCGAAGGGGACCAGTTTTGGGCTCAGCGAATCAGGATGAGTGGAGAAAGCAGGGGAGGGGCAGTTGGGAAACAGGAGGAGTAAGCAAAGGTCTGAACTATAAACAGTGGGACCTGCAGCTGGGGTTGACCCTAGGGTGCACAAGGCCAGCAAATATTTTTGTGTAGTATTTTTGTCTATAACAAATTCACAATTTGAGCCACATAAAATCAACCTGTAACTCCATTCTGGTGACTCAGTCTCATGTGAAACTGTGATAAAAATGCTGTGCTGGCCAGTAGGATTCATCTGCTTGCTAGGCCACACTTTGGAACCAAGGCTTGGCCACGGGGTCGCAGGAAGATCCCATACGTGTGAGTCCTAGAGTTCCCTGGGGCATTTGGTTAACAACTTGTGTGGAGGAGATGGTCAGAGAGTACCCTGAAGGGGAGAAATGAAGACTAAGTCTCATGGGACCTGTCTACGCTTGGGACATCTTACCTGGATAGAACTGCTGCCCCAGCAGTCCTGGGAGTACTCGTTCCGGCCATTATTGGGGGACTTGAGGGAGAAATGTGCAAGGAAGTCACTTCAAAGCATGGTGTTCCCATGAAGGGGTTCTCTTCGCTTGAGTTTAAGGCCTGTCACACCTGCAGCCTGCCTCTACCACGGACTCCTAGAATGTTGGTGGTTACACACTACCCACGTAGGATAGAGTAGAAGACACACAATCATCTCAGAAGGAGAACCTCTAGATTCTTACACCTGAGTGCTCCTTAGTGAAATGGCTGGTTCCTCAGCCTATTATCCTAGAGTAAAGCCCGCCCCTTAAAGAAGCCCTGTCTGCATGTTCTGAGTCTCCGATTCAGAAACTTATTTTCTCTCTTGAATATGAACACAGAGAACATCAGACATCTTAGGAAAATCTTCAACATAAATGATAGGCACCAAATAAAATAAACTAAAAAAAAAAAAAAAGCAAAAAAGCACAAAAGCAGAGGAAGTAGACCTAAATCAGAATATGAGGGAGAAAAATTCTAAAACCCTTAGAGATGAGGTGTTGCTTTCATGAAAAAAAAAAAAATACATGGTGCGATGAAGCAAAAAGGATCAACCAAAGAATAAGAAAGAGGACTTGGGGATTACAAACGCAATAGCCGAAATAAAAAAATCAGCAGAAAGTTTGGATGATAAAGTCAGTGAAATCAACCAGGAAATAGAACAAAAAAAGACAAGAGATAGAAAAAAAAAAAAGAAAAAGAAATGGTAAGGCTCTTAGAGAATCAACTCAAGAAGTTCAGTATTTGACAAACAGGAGTTAAGAAAGCAAAAAGAGTAATTAAAGAAGAAATATTAAAGAAATCTTAAGCCAAGGTGCATTAGACTGGAAAGCCCTGAGGTTCTAGATCAAAAGCACTCCAAGTGCTGAAAACAATCAATGGAAGTCACATTATTTAAAAAGTTCAATATCAGTGATAAAGAGAAAAATTAATGCCTTATGCAGAAGAATGAGAATCCTAGTGGCAGCACTGGATGCTAGAAGACAAGGAATTAAAGTCTTCTAAATTCGCAGGAAAATTTGATTTTTAATCAAATTTATATTCAGCTAAATTAGCAGTTATGTATAAAGGTAGCACAGAGAGACAAGACTCAGAAAGTGTCTCTCTGTGCATCCTTACCTGAGAAGTACTGTAAGCTATGTTGCTGCAAAATGAGGAAGTAGCTGAAAAAGAAAACTTGGAACAAAGAAACAAGGCTTCAACTCAGGGAAGGCTGAGAGGTGAGTCTTGGGTGGATGAATGGATAGGATACCAAGATTGCAACCAGTTGAGATTGGAGAAGAAGAAAAGATGGTATCTGGTGGTGAGGCATCTCTTGGAAAAAGATAACTGCTGTTTTATCTGTTATAATAAAAAGCAGTTGGTTAAATACAAAGAAAGATTTACTACAGATATTAGAGAAGTTTGGGGAAAGTCAATATTCAATTTCAAGATAAAACAATTATTAACTCAGAAAAAAGCAAAAAAAAAAATTGAAAAAAAAAGCCATCATACTACCATATTTTATTGAATTTAAGATGCCATTAATTGTAAAATGTATCATTTTTTAAAAAAGAAAAAAACTGTTGCCTATTGAAAAGGCAAGTTGTAAGTGGTGAGACCCACCCACATTTCAGAGATTATGTTAGAAAATTAAAAAAGGTACTTCTTAAAGTTGGTGGAAATAGTACCCTGTTTAGCTTTGTGGTGAACTGTATTTACACTGATTATTGATTTAAATACAAATTATGATGTAAAGTTATTGTGCAGATGAAAAGGAAAAGTATGGGTGTGTACTTGTGTAGGCGTATAAGTGCTCATGTATCAAAAAATAAAAGCAGTACCGAATGTCTAGAATTAATAAATCAAGAATTAGCAGCATTATTTAGACATAGACCCAGATGAAGGAACAGCTAACATAATTGAAAATGGTGGCCTTTGGGCAAACACTGGAGTTGGGTCGGTGTGGATAAAATAGTTTGAAATTGTTTTTTGTAAGTCTTTTGTAATCCATGTTTAATATGTGCATGCTACTTTGATGTAAACAAAGGCATGGAAAAATACACATACATGACCTTTATGGAGCTTAAAAATGGGACAAAAATAGGATATCTGGGCCCTCAAACCTGCTCTCTCTTAGAAATATCTTATCTGGACATAAGGTTAAGACATCACATCCTGCTAAATTGACCTTCAGGGAGACCAGGAAACCTCCCCCCCACCACCCCGTCCACATACATACCTACCCTCCCTCTTAGAATGGAAGTGTGGCCAAGGATGGCTTAGAGTCCTCTTATCTTTACAGAACACTTTAAAGTTTACAAGTTATTTCACACAGTTCAACCCGTTTGAGCTTTCCCACAGCTTGATTACGTGTAACTATTACTGTTTCTTGTGTGTAGTGACTGAAATGGGAGTGTCCACTCATGTCCCACCTCACTCTGAGAGAGCTCAGCCCTGCCCTTCCACAGAATCCCAGAGATACTTCTCCCTCGTGAAATGTCACTGTCACCTAACATTATTCTGTCCCCACGATATTTTAGAGGAAAGAGGAAGAGGAGAGGAAGCGAGGAGAAGAGCAGATTCGCCTCCAGGAAGAGCAGAGGGCAAAGGAACTCTACTGGACCCTCAAACAGGCCCAGCTACAGAGCCAGGCCAGTGAGAAGGAGGAGCGCGAGTGGGAAGAACAATGTGAGTAGAGCTTGCTTCTCAGCCCCAGGAGACCAGCTCACCTTACCCACCCATCCTCCTCCCACTTGTTTATTTGCTCAGTCATCATTCCAGTTTGCTCACTCAGCCCAGAAGCCTTTACCCAGGTCAACTGTTTGTGTGTGGTCCTGCAAAGGACTCAGAAGGTAGGGGCTCCACCCCCAAGGAGCTTTGATGCCAGTAGGGGAGATTTCTTACACTAAAATAAGAAAACCTAACACTTCTTGAGTTCCCAGTGATTGTCTGGCTCTGTGCTAAACCCTGGGAATCCAGAGGTGAGGGATTATGGTGCTAATCTTGGAAGAACTCACCAGCCAGGCAGGAGATATAGACACACAGGGTAAGGGCTTTAGGGGAGAATGCCCATGCAGCATTGTAAAGTGAAGTTTTATGGTGGTATGGGATTAACTGAGGCCAAGAGGCTAGAGAGGGCACTGTAGATGGAGTACCCGGAATGTGTAAAGGCATGATGACAAAGGATGTGCTATGCGTAGGAAATTGGAGATGTACTGATTGACTATAAAGTTTGGAGAGTGTCAGGGTGAGAGGTAGATGGGAAAGGGACGGTGGAACCAGGTTGGAAGGGTGGTGTTTAATAGGCACTCAGGCTTGTTTTAATCAGGTATGGTAAGACCTGCAGACATGGGAATGACTGCCTTGCAGGAAGTTTTTACTCTCGGATTTCTAGAATCAGAGGGCGTGGCATGCCACACAAGGCCCACGTGGGGAAGCATCAGGGTCAATCAGGAGGCAGAGGAGTGAAGGGAAAATGTGGGCAAAGCTTCCTTATGGTTTTTGTGGGAAAGGTAAGTTAAGGCAGGGTAAGCAGGCTTAGGCTTGGTTGGTTTGAATAACTTTAGCAGGCTTTGGGATACAGGGGCTGTCTCTAGTTGTTTGATACCTGGCCCTAGAGTGATGAGGGCACATGGATAGTATGACCCACAACGTAAGAACTAGGTAAAGAAGGCAGTTGGGATATGGGCTTTGGATTGGTTGGTTTGCATGTGAAAGGCACCCTTGCGGAAGAGTCTTTTACATTTTAATCTTTAGGAGTTGTCTAGGTTTGGAAGGTGCCCCTCCTAGGATCAGCAAGGCCCCAGATGTCAAAACATCAAAGAATACAGAAAATAAAAAGGCAAGTGGGAAAATTCTAAAGGTGGGCGATGAGTTTCAGGCTGGATATGAGAGTGAGTGAGAGGAGGGAGCTGTTGCAATGGTTCACTTCAGAGGTGACTGGAACCAATGCCACAGCAGGGCGAACAGAGGTGTGCGGTGACGTCTGCTGGCTAGCCCTCTGGTCCTCAGTTTTACTTAACCATGTGTTGGATTTATTAAACAGACTTTAAAAAAATTGAAATACAGTTCACAAAACATAAAATTCATCATTTTAAAGTGCACAATTCAGCGGTTTTTAGTATACTTATAAAGTCATGCAACCATCACCACTTCACAATTCCTGAACATTTCATTACCACAAAACCCCCCCTGTACCCACTGGTTACTCCATCTCCCGCCACCCCCCTGAAAGCCACTAATCTAATTTTTGTCTCTATGGATTTACCTTTTTTGGATATTTTGTATCTGTAAGGTTCGGCTGCTCAACAGAGAGAGTCTGACTCATGATTAACAGGCATCCTTTATTGAAAGTCAAGCGTCCTGGGCAACGTTCTCTGGTCCTGAGGAAAGGGGCCAGAGAAGTCGCACCCCAGAGGTGTGGGCAGGGTTTTAAGGATCGCGTCCAGGAAGGCAAAAAAGGAAAAAGCATAGCATGTGGCTCTTTCATTGGTGCAGCGGTGTGGCGCCACGAGTGTAGTCCTGGCACCCGCGGATTGGTCCATGGGTGGCTAGCAGGCGGGACCTAAGGGCGGGGACCTGACGTCCTTGGGGCCTTTTCTGGGAGCACTGGCCTTACAGTATCCAAATCATGCATTATGTGGCCTTTTGTGTCGATTTCTTTCATTTAGCATGTTTTTGAGGTCCATCATGTATCAGCACTTATTTCCTTTGTCTGGCTGAATAAAATTCTAATATATGTATATACCATGTTTTTGATTATCCATTTATAAGTTAATAGGTCTTTGGGTTGTTTCCACTTTTTGGCTATTAGGAATAATGTTGCTCTGAACATTTGTATGTTTTTGTGTGAACATATATTTTCAATGTGTTTGAGTATCTACCTAGGATCGGAATTTCTGAGTCATGTGACTCTGTTTAACATTTTGAGGAACTGCCATACTGTTATCCAAAGCCACTGTCCCATTTTGCATTTTTACATTTGCACAAGCAGTACATGAGGGTTCCAATTTCTTCATGTTCTTGCACTTGTTATCTTTTGTCTTTTTGATAATAGACATACTAACAGGTGTGAGGTGGTTTCTCACTGTGGTTTTGATTTACATTTTCCTGGTGATTAAATATGTTGAGGACTTTTTCATGTTTCTATTGGCAAGCTGTATGTCTTTTTTGAAAAAAATATCTATTCCGGTCATTCGCCCATTTTTTAATTGGGTTATTTATTTTTTTTCAATTGACTTGCATGAGTTCCTTAGATATTTTGAATATTAACACTTTATTGAATATGTGGTTTGCAAATATTTTCTCCTAACTGTAGGGTACCTTTTGCTTTTGTTGATTATTTCCTTTTCTGTGCAGAAATATTTTAGTTTTATTTAGTACTACGTGTTTATTTTCGCTTTTGTGTTATATCCAAAAAAAAAAAAAATTATTGCCAAGGTAAATGTGAAGGAAATTGCTCCTTGTTTTCTTCTAGGAGTTTTACAATTTCAGAGCCACATTTAAGTCTTTAATCTGTTTTGAGTTTACTTTTGCGTATGGTATGAGATAGAGTTCAATTTCATTCTTCTACATGTGGATATCTAGTTTTCCCAACACTATTTATTGAAAAAACATTCCTTTTCCATTGTGTATATTTAGTGACTTTCTTGAAGTTTAATTGACTGTATGTGCATGAGCTTATTTCTGGGCTCTCTATCCTGTTCCATTGGTCTACATGTCTTTTTTTTTTTTTTTTTTCTGTCAGTACCATACTGTTTTGGTTACTATAGCTTTGTAATATTATTTGAAGTCAACAAGTGAGAAACCTCTAGCTTTGTTCTTCTTGCTCAAGATTGCTCTAGCTATTCAGAATCTTTTGTGTGTCCATATGGATTTGGGGATTGTTTTTCTATTTCTATGAAAAATGCCACTGGAATTTTGACAGGAATTGTATTGAAACTGTAGATTGCTTTGAGTAGTATGGATATTTTAAGAATATTAATTCTTTCAATCTGTGAACACAGGGTATCTTTCTCTTGTGTCTTCTTCAATTTCTGTCATCAGTGTCATAATTTTCAGTATACAGGTCTTTCACTTCCTTGGTTAAATATATTTCTAAGTATTTTATTCTTCCCGATGCTATTATAAATGGGATTGTTTTTTAATTTCTTTTTTGAGTAGTTTGTTTTTCATATGTAGGAAGACAACTGGATTTTTCTGTTGATTTTGTATCCTGCAACTTTACTGAATTTGTTTATTTTAACAATTTTTTTTGGCAAAATCTTTAGAGTTTTCTATATTTAAGATGATGTCATCTGCAAACAGAGACAATTTTACTTCTTTCTTTCTGATTTAGTTGCATTTATTTCTTTTCCTTTCCTAATTGTTCCATCTAGGACTTCTTATTTTGTTGAATAAAAGTGGTGAGAGTGAGCATGCTTATTCTGCTCCTGATCTTAGAGAAAAAGCTTTTACCCTTTCACTGTCGAGTATAATGTAAGTGGTGGGCTTGTCATATGTGTTTTTACTATGATGAGGTACATTTTTTCTTTACCTAATTTGTTGAGAGTTATTATCATGAAAGGATGCTGGATTTTGTCAAATGCTTTTTCTGCATCTATTGATATGATAATATGATTTATATTCTTCATTTTGTTAAGTTGGTGTATCGCATTGATTGATTTGCCTATGTTGAGCCATCCTTGAATCCAGGAATAAATCCCACTTGCTCATGGTATAGAATTCTTTTTTGTTTGTTTGTTCATTTGTGTTTCTGGCTTTATTAAAATATAATAGAAAATTAGTTTCTTGTATTTACATTGTACAATTCAATGAGTTTTTTAAAATTATAGTTGGCATACAATAATATATTAGTTTCCATTGTACAACATAGTAATTAGAGATCTATATAACTCACAAAATGATCACCCTACTAAATCTAGTACCCCTCTTCCCTCTTACATATTTATTACAACATTATAAATTATTTTCCTATGCTACACTTTATACCTCCAAGTCTATTTGTACCTATCCATTTGTACTTCTTAATCCCCTTGACCCTTTTTGCCATCTCTCCTGCCCTCTCCCATCTAGTAGCCTTCGAAATATTCTCTGTATCTATGAGTTTATTTTCATTTTTTTCATTTATGGTTATCAAGGATATTGGCTTATAATTTTTTTTTCTTGTATTGTTTCTGTTTAGCTTTGCTATGAGGATAATGCTGGCCTCCTAAAATGAGTTCAAAAATGTTCCTTTCTCTTCAATTTTTTGGGAAGAGTTTGAGGATTTTTAAATCTTCAGTGAAACTCACCTGTTAAGCCATATGGTCCTGAATTTTTTTTTTCTTGGGAGATTTTTTATTACTGATTCAACCTCCTTACTAGTAATTATTCTGTTCAGATTTTATATTTCTTCATGATTTAGTCTTCATAGGTTGTATACGTTTCTAAAAATTTATCTGTTTCTTTTAGGTCAATGGTCCCTAACCTTTTTGGCTCCAGGGACCAGTGCTCCTATGGGAATCTAACGCCTGATGATCTGAGGTGGAGCTGAGGCGGTGATGCTAGCGCTGGAGAGTGGCTGCAAATACAGATGGAGCTTTGCTCCCTTTCCTGCTGCTCACCTCCTGCTGTGCGGCCCAGTTTCTAATAGGCCACAGACCAGTATTGGTCTGTAGCCTGCGGGGTTGGGGACCCCTGTTCTAGGTTATCTAATTTGTTGGTGATTAATTGTTCATAGTAGTTTCCTGTGATCTTTAGTATTTTTGTGGTATCAGTTGTAATGTCTCCTCTTTCATTTCTGATTTTGTCTTGTCTCTTTTTTCCTTAGTTATCTCACTGAAAGTTTTTTAGTTTTATTCATTTTTTCAAAAAAAACCAGCTCTTAGTTTTATGTTTGTTTTTTCCTAGTCTCTATTTAATTCATTTCTGCTCTGGTCTTTATTAATTTCTTCTTTCTGCTAACTCTGAGCTCAGGTTTGTTGTTATTCTTCTAATTCCTTAAGTGTAAAGTTAAGTTATTTGAGATCTTTCTTTTTTCTTATATAGGAATTATCACTACTAACTTCCTTCTTAGAATGGCTTTTGCTGCATTCCAAGTTTTGTTTTTTTGTGTTTCCATTTTCGTTTATCTGAAAATATTTTTCAGATTCCCCTTTTGATTTCTTCTTTACCCATTTGTTGTTCAGTAGTGTGTGTTTTAATTTCTACATTTTTTTGAATTGTTCAGTAGTCTTCCTGTTAATGATTTCTAGTTTCATACCATTGTGATCAGAAAAGATATTTGATATGATTTCAATCTTCTTAAAAATTTATGACTTATTTTGTGACCTAACCTATGATTTATCCTGGAGAATGTTCCATGTGGGCTTGAGAAGAATGTGTTTCTGTTGCTGCTGCTGAATAGAATGTTTTGTGCTTGCCTATTAGGTCCATTTAGTTTTAAGCGAAGTCATATCCAATGTTTCCTTATTGATTTTCTGACTGGATGATCTATCCATTATTAAAGTGCAGTATTGACATCCCCTCATATTATTGTACTGCTAGTTATTTCTCTCTTCAGATCTGTTAATATTTGCTTTATATATTTAGTTGCTCCAATGTCAGGGTCATATATATTTATGATTGTTATATCTTCTTAATGAATTGACCCCCTTATCATTCTATAATGACTTCTTTTCTCTTGTTACTGTTTTTGGTTACATGTCTGTTTTGGCTAAAAAAAAAGTTAGCTACCTCTGCTCTCTTTTTGTTTCCACTTGCATGGAATATCTTTTCCCATCCAAGATGTGAAAACATTTGGAAAGGCCCTGTGGAAGAGATGGCATTTGGTTTGGGAAAAGTGGAGGTGAAAAGGCAGGGAAGGGCACTATAGCAGAGGGAACAGCACTAAGCAAAAGCAAAGTCTTTGTGTGCATAGGACATGACATATGTTTTGATGTGGCTGCAGCCTGGAGTTCATGATGAATAATGATAAAAATGAGCTCAAAAGATAAGGTGGTCAAAAGTCAAAGAAGAATTTATTTATTTAAATTTAGAATGGAGGAAGAGATAGGTGAAAAAAGATGGTAGGGCAAAGATTTACCCTAAAAAAAAAATACTGAAAATTACAAAGTGAAGTCATGTGAGGCTACTGTAGTGTGGGGAAAGGAGCACTGGACTGGGAGTCCTGCCCTAGCTCTGCCACTTACTGGTGTGACTGCGAGCAAGTTCTTGCTTGGTCGCTCAGTTTCTTCTTTTGTAAAGTGGAGGTAATAGTCATATGGAGGCTTGTTGGAAGGGTGAAATGAGAGAAGAAGCAGAGGTGCTTTCTACATCATAAAGGGGTGTCACTTGTGAAGCGTGTCTTTTTTTGTACACGATGAGATGGAAAGTTATGGGCTGGGCTGGTGTTTTGTTAGGGATGGAGAATGGAAATCACCTGGCCCAAGTGCTGCCTGATCACTAAGTAATGGACTGCGCGACAAGAGAAAATGGAAAAACCTCCCCCCAAACAAGGAAAAGATATGATAATTCAGGCTCCATGATTTTGGTTTCTCATTTTATGCTTTCCTAAAGAATGATGAGCTAAACTCTGGAGACTGTCATTCAAACCCAACAAAGCCATTCTGCACTCAATTAATTTAATATGAAAAATATAGTGGGCCATTAATCTACCGAGAGCAGCGGTTTTTGATAAAACACATAAATTAAATTCTCCAAGTTAGAAAAAAAAAAGGAATTGTTCCCTTTAGTATCACTTGAATACAGACTTAGTTATTCAGTTCAAACAGCAGAGCAGGCTTTGGCTTCTGAGAAGCTCTGAATATATCAGGCAGAAATTCATTTAATTATTTCTCAACTGCAAACTTATCGGAGTGTGAAGTTAGGTAACATCTAGTTGCCCAGAGATTTAGAGATGAGCCAGCCTGACTTGGTCAGTGATATTATTTACAAAAATTGAAACTGTATTGTTAACCCCTTCCCTCCCTCCTTGAACTGCATGGTTCTGATTGTGGCCTCTCACCCTCTATCTGCACTCTAGTTGTCTTACCGCTTGCTGGCTTGTTGTCAGAGCTGAGTGAGAAAATGTGAGCATAGGCTCAGTATGGAGTTCAGTTACATGGGTTCCATTCTCCTCCTCCTAGAGAGGAGTATGCTGTGGAGTCAGGGCTTAATGTCAGTGATTCTAAACTGTTGTGTGCTTGAGACAGGCAGACCCTAAGGGGCTTGTGCAGATTCGGTGTGATCTGGAGATGGGTGGGGCAGAGCAGCAAGCTAAAGTATGTCACAGAAGAAGGGTCTTTGTTTTCACTGGTGGGATGGGAAATCATGCAGTTTCTCCTTGGACATAACTGTTTGAACAGCTCCTCAGACTCCAGGAGCCACATATCTTTGTTTGGACAACTCAGAACAATGCCAGTCTATCTGCACATGCCCGGTTCATGTCTTGCTCTGGGTTCTCTCTCCTCTTGAATTGTTCAAGCATCCCCAAGGGCTTTGTGTTGTCCCAAAGTGAAGTCATCCCGAGGTTCACACTACTATGGAGAACATTCTGGTCTTAAGGAATCCCTGAAGTTGCTCTGAGTGGCACAGGAGGTCAATGTTAGGAAGTGCTGGGAGGACAAGGATGGTTGGCAGTTGACCATGGAAGCCTTAGAGTATGGGTGGAGAGAGCCCTGTCCCTTGGCCTATATTTAGGTGTGGGTGAACCTCACTTGCTTTTCCTGAGGTTCATTTCTCAGGGCTCACCATCTTGATGCCAAACCCACCCATTTTCCAGGTGATGGCTGCTCCATCAGACTGAGCCACCAGAGACCTGTGTGTACCTCCTTCAGTATCTGGACCTTCTATTTCCTTTTTCTAGGAGTCAGGAAACCTCTCCTTTCGCAAAGGTTTCATGTTTCCTATTTCTCTGATAAGAGCTCCTGACTCTACCAGCCCCCACGGGACACCATTGCCCTGCCAATACCCCTTTGCGCCTTGACAGGGACGGGCCCTTTCTAAAGATGGGATTCCATCCCCTTATTTCACAGTGAACACAACAATGGATAATATTTAATGAACCTCTACCATGTGCCAAGAACTGTCTAAGCCCTTTCAATGTATGATGTTGTTTATCTCTCAAAGCAACCCTATGGGGCCCCATCTTACAAGTGAGGAAATAAAATATAGATATAAATCAAATTGCTCAAAGTCATATGGAACAGAAAATAGAGCAGAATTTTAAAAACATATACACCTATATGCAGTTTAAATCTTTATTGGTGCTTTTTCCTACATCTAGGATTATTCACTAATTTTCAGGAACATAATACTATTCATGTAAGGGGTTGCTATAAACTGGTTCTGTTTTAATGCATTCATTTTCTCTGTAGGGTGCAACTGGATCATGTGGGTTCTATAAAGCACTGAGTCTTGTCTCTCTGGGCAGAAGTAGGAGAAGAACCAGGGAACATGGACAAGTTCCCTAGAGAGGGGTCTCATGAAAAGCAGCAATGAATGATCTTCTAGGACCTCATGCCCACTGGACTTTCCTCCTGGAATTTCATAGACACTTCTGCTTCAGCACGTTCAAACTTAATCCTCCTCTTCCTCTTCCTCCCAATCTGCTTCATCACCTGCCTGTCAAAGACAGAAATGTGGCTGTTATTCTGGTCTCTCCTTTTGGCTTACTACCAATTCCTAAACTTAGCAAGTTATAAGGATTCAACCTCTTTAATATTCTTTGAATTTATACCTCTTCTCTGCATTCTCCTGGAACTGTCTTAACTTTGACTCATTGCTCTTTGCCTAGATTTCTCTTTTCCAAGCCTTCATTCTTGTTCCTGTCAGATTTATTCTCAACATTGGAGCTAATCAATCTTTGAAAAGTACAAAAGGCATCACACTCTTCTGCTCAAAACCTTTCAGTGACACCAATCACCTTTTGGAAAAGCATTCAAATCCATTCACCAGTGTTTATTGATCTCCTACATGGTCTTTTCTGTTCTGCATCCTCACCTCTTGCCCCTCCCCTCCCCCCATCCATCAAAAGAGCTTCCCTCCAGCCATGCTGATCCATTCCAGGAGGGATGCCGGAGCTCTCTCTTGCCTCTGGGCCTCTGCCTCTGAGCTTCCTCTGCTAAGAATACCCTCTGCTTGGCCTGTCTTGGTTGAATCCTGTATGTTCACCAGGCATCAGCCTAGGGTTCTTCTCCAGAGGATTTCTCTGCCCAGATTAGATTCTCTTACTCTGGGGCCCCAAAGCACCCTGTGCACACCCACCACAGCTCCATTCACCATTTGCTGTTATGTTTTCTCTACTAGAAAGTAAGTTCTCTGAGGGCTGGAACTGTGTCTTGCTATTGCTGTATTCACATCTCTAGTACCAGCCTGCAGCCAGCTGATATGGTACCTTTGCGAATATTAGAAAAAGGCACTGTACTGCCATCTGCCAGATGAGGCATTTTTATATCTGTACAAGTTGGTGATGACTACATGTGGTGACTACGCCACCTTGCAGCTGTACAACGCACAGCACAGAACTGACACAAAGTAGGCACTAAATACACCTGTGCTGAATAAATGTGCACACCTTGCCCAAATGTGTTATTTAAATTGTTAAAAACCCTGCCTCTTGCAATGACGAGTCTGGCTATATTTCTTAAGCTATATAACGGCTCACAGAGATTCTGCCAGAAGGAAAAACAACTCTTGTCCCCTCTTCAGTGTTGGAGAACTGAGCAGGAGCCTTGAACACAGATAAGGACATGATTCCAGAATAGGTCGGCAGTTTTGGCTGCCCTTGGATGAAGGATGGTACTGTTGCTGTTTTCACGGAGGAAAAGCTAAGACCCAGAGAGATGAAAACCTGTCCTAGACTAGACAGAGAGCTAGGAGCCAAGCCAAGCAGAATGCTCAGCTCCCTCCCCTCCCCAAGCCTGGGCAGCTGAAATTCCCAGGTCTGATATGGTGAGGTTAGACTCCAAAAACTGTGGGACTCTGGGTTTCTTACTGAGCAGGAGGATTCTAGGCTGAGCAATGATAGAGAGCAATGTCCCAGTCCTAGGGAGGTGGCCTTTATGGATACATCCCTGTGATAGGAGGACAGAGCTGAAAGGGACCTCCCTGATCTGCAGGTGAGAGAATGGAGGGATGGAGGCGGGCACACAGCTGGGCACACATTGGGCTAATAGCGACACCCGGCTATGCCCCGGCCTCTTGATTCTCAGCCCAGTGCTCTCTAAGCTGGAATGTCACCAAAAGTCCATTATTTTTTTTATTTTGGTAAAATACACAGCTTAAAATTTACTATTTTAACTATTTTTAAGTACATGGTTGAATGGCATTGGGTACATTCACGTCGTGCTACCATCACTGTGACCTGTCTCCAGAACTTTTTCATCTTCTCAAACTGAAACTCTGTCCCCATTAAATATTAACTCCCCATTCCTCTCTTTCCGCAGCCCTTGGCAGCTACCATTCTACTTTCTGCTATATGAATTTAACTACTCCAAATACGAAAAGTGGAATGTAAGTAGAATCATACAATATTTGTCCTACTGCTTATTCACTTAGCATGATGTCTTCGAGGTTTATCTATGTTGTAGCATATGTCAGAATTTTCTTTCTTTTAAGGTAGAATAATGTTCCAGTGTATGTTTAAACCATCTGTTCATCCATTGATGGACATTGGGTTGTTTCCATGTTTTAGCTATTGTGAATAATGCAGCTATGAACATGGGCATACAATATTTGTTCAGATCTCTGCTTTCAATTCTTTTGTGTATATATCTAGAAGTTGAATTGCTAGATCATATGGTAATTGTATGTTTAATTTTTTATGGAACTGCTATACTGTTTTCCACAGCAGCTGCACCATTTTACATTCCCACCAACATTATATAAGGATTCTAATTTCTCCATATCCTCGCCAACACTTATTTATTTTTTTAATTAAAAACATTAAAAAAATAACAACTGTCCTAATGTATATGAGTGGTATCTCATTGTGTTTGGTCCATTTTTTAATATTTAAAGTCACCCTTTCTTCTGATGTCCTCAGTGTTTTCATGCTTTCTTAGTTGCCTTTTCAGTATTTTTGTTAGATGAGGCTTGTTCTCCCTTTGAGATATGGAGAAAGGATATCCTGAAACCTACTTAGAAGTAGGAATGCCCACAACCCTGCTGTAATCTGCTTGCACTGCAAGCCCTTGAAGTGCCGGCTGGACAGGACTGTGGGGGAATATCTTGGGCCAGAGCATGGGCTGTGGGAGGAAGCAGAAGGTGACTCACTAAGCCCGCACCTCTGCAGTGGGTTCTCTGGGGGCATAGGGACAGTCTAGTATTTGCTGGCTCAGGGTAAAAGCTGCTTGTAGGTGCTCCTGGTGTGGCTCCTAATGTTAGTTTTAGCTGTTTTCACTGAGTTATATGGAAACAAAAACAAAAACAAACAAAACTCTGTGAACTTTGTCAGAGGGTTTCTTATGGCACATTCATGGGATACAGTCCAAATTCACCCCTGTATCTGAGAGGGAACTAAAGCAACCTTTTAAGACTTAAGTGTAATTTAGGGGAAGCTGTTTATAAACTGATCCAAGGCAGATTCCAAGGGAACGACCGACAAGGGTGCCCCCTCCTGGACTGCCTAAGAACTGTTCATGGCTCTGTTTTGGACGTGACAATACCAGGAGTAATGAAAATTGTAATTTTAGCTAACACTTTCTATGGTGTTTAATGGTTCTAAGTAGTTTATGTTATTAGCTTCCTTAATCCTTATAACAACTTTTTGGGGTAGTGACTTATCATCTCTATATTACTTATGAGGAAATGGAGACCCAGGGTGATTAAGTTGTCCAGTGTTACACAGCTGGTAAATGGCATTGGGATCTGAACCCAGGCAGTCTGGCTTCAGACCCAGCCTTCAGGAGCTTTGGGAGATTTGAAGAAAGGATCAAGGTCAGATGCCTCATTTAATAAGATATTGCTTTTCCAAAGCACTTCATAATTTATAGTGTTTTTATGTTTCATTTAATCTTCATAATAACTCAGCGAGGCAGACATTCATGTCATTCTCATTTTGAAAGAGGTAGAAACTGAGACCTAGAGACATTCAGGGACTTTCTTAGGAAAGTTGTGGGGTGTTGGCGTGGATGAGAAAAGGGAACCCTTGTGCACTGTTGGTGTGATTATAAACTGGTTCAGCACTATAGAAAACAGTATGGAGGTTCCTCAAAAACTTAAAACTAGAATTACCATATAATCCAAAAATCCTTTTGCGTATATGTATGTCCAAAGGAAATTAAAACAAGATATTGAAAAGGTATCTGCATGAGCATGTTTATTGCAGCATTATTCACAAATACGCAAAATATAGAAACAACCTAAGTGTTCATCAATGGATGAATAAAGGAGATGTAAGATACACAGAAATATTTTTCAGCCATAAGAAAGAAGGAAATCCTGACATTTGCAACAACATGGGTGGACCTTGAGGTCATTATGCTAAGTGAGATAAGTCAGACAGAGAAAGACAAATACCTTATGTTCTCACTTACATATGGAATCTAAAAAAGCCAAATTTGTAGAAACAGAGCATAGAATGGTGGTTACCAGGGACTTCAGAGGGATGGGGAATTGAGGAGATGTTAGTCAAAGGGTAAAAACTTGAAGTTAAAAGGCAAATAAATCTCGAAGACCTAATACATAGCATAATGATTATAGTCAACATATTGTAGTATATACTTGAAAGTTGCTAAGACACTAGATCTTACATGTTCTGACCACAAAAATGTAATAATCATTATGTCACCTGATGGAGATGTTAGCTAACGGTATGATGGTAATCATTACAACATTATTAAACCAACACATCGTACACCTTAAACAATGGTATATGTCAGTTATATCTCAAAAAAAAAATAATGTAGGGAGAGAAAAAACCCAGAAAATTGTCATGGAGCTGCCTTTGACCCTGTCTGACTCCATATGGGTCCTTTTTCCATAATCTAGGCTGGGTGGCAGGGTTCGCTTTGCCATGGCCAAGGCAAAGATCCTGCTTCCTGCTTGCAGCCTCGGCTGCTTCCTCACTTCAGTGTCCTCAGGGCTGTTGCCTGGTATTTCTGAACTGAGAAGGCTGTTCATCACAGTTGGTCTGAGTTGTTGAACACAGTTGCACAGAGGAGAGTTCACAGAATGGGTGGGAGATTGGTGAGACCAGAGCCTGACTGTAGAGATACCCACTGGGCTGGTAAAGAAAGTGGAGTGAGCAGGACCTTCTTAAGGGCCAAGGGGTTTGTCCTTTATTTTGTGTGTAGTAGGAGCTGCTGAAGGCTTTTGAGGAAGCACATGGCAGCATTAGAGCTGGACTTTAGGAGGCTGGGTTTAGTCTCTGTGTGACCAATAGCTCAGGGCTTCACCTTGCTGAGTTCCCAAAACCTGTCTCCCTAGTATGCAAATGACTTCTTTCTGCAACCTGTCTGTCTGTTATGAGTATTGCTACCTCTTAGTGGCTATAAACTCTTAAAGGCCACTGTCCCTTGTAGGGCACAGGTTTCTATGCTTAGTTTGCAGCCTAGTAACTGCAAAGTCCATACTAGGGCATTTGCCTTCTTTGAACCTCTCGCCGCATGGCAGGGCATCGTGGTGTCTTAATATCTGAATTTTACAGATGAGCCAACTGGGCACCAAAACCTAGGTTTTCTCCCTGGGATGGCTTCCTCCCCTTTCTCTGGAAAACTTGTATTGACCTTTCCAGAACTAATCAGATGCTCCCTCTCCTGTAACGGCTTCTTGTTTTCTTGTTGCTTGTGAATGCTGCCCCTAAACTCTAACAATTCTGAATCCATCCCTGTTTTCATGGTGTTAGAGATATTTATTTGTTTTATTTTCCCAGCTAGATTTCGAGTGCCTTGAGGGAAGGGTCCAGTCTTTGTTCTCTCTATGTCCAGCTTAGGCCTGGCACAGGTTAAATACTTAATTGGGTACAGTTATTCAAGAATGTATATTGCCTGCTGATTGATACATATGTGTTCTAGGCACTGGGATACAGCAATGTCTAGACCAAAGGCTTCTGTTAGAACCTCTGCATGTGACCCCTACTTCCATAATTACTGTGTGAGACAGACTTCATGTCTTCTTCCTCAGATCTGGGGGATATTTTGTTTCGAGAAGGGGTCTTTAGCAGCTTGAGAGTAGAAGTGATTTCTTTCGGGCCCAGGGCTACTGATCTTGTATCCTCCAAATGCTAACAGAACACAATTCTCTGACATGATAAATTGTAGATGCTTGCTACATGTGGACTGAATGGAGTCGGAGTAGAAATAGACTGTGGGTAAGATTTTACTCCAGGAGGGGAAGGTGACCTGCTTGGACTAGGGCTCACTAGTCGTACACAATTACAAGAACACAGCTAGCTTCCAAGAGTTCTCTATAAGAGGATTGAATGTTAGAGGCAGATAGGGGCCCGACAAGATGCAATCAGACTACAAAATAGTTGGTTTTAATTTTACACAGGTGTTGTTGCCTCTTTTGGCATTTTCCCAGCTCCAGGACTCCCTTTTGAGTTTTAAAGCGACAACACACTGAACTCTTTTGAAGGTCACTTGGCTGAGACAGGATCCTGCCTTGAGGACTGCAAAAAGCCAGAAGGCTGTGGAGAGGGGCATCTTGGAGTTTTGTAACCTATGGAGTAACAGAGCTATCAAAGGATCTCATTTCCCCTCCCACAACATAGTCACCTACCAACTATCAAGGCCATAGTAAACCAAAGATAAAGGGCACCAGAACTGTAACACCAGTTTTTCCACAACTCATTCTGGTAGCAGAAAGGACCCAGCTTGGCTACTCACCCAGCTGGGCAAGTCACTGTTCTTCCTTAGGCCTCAGTTTCCATATCAGTAACATTAGGAGGTTTGACTGGATGGTCCCAAATGCTTCTTTGGCTTTTTGTAGAAAAGAGCAGGGCTTGGGTATCAAATACACCTGAATTTAAAACAAAGGGAGCTTGAGAAGTGGGGTCCCTGTGGTGGAAAGTGCTGTGTGGGTTTTAGAGCCAGAGACACCTGGGTTCCGGGCCTGGTGCTGCTCTTATTAGCTCAAATAGTAGAAATAGTGATGTGCCCTCCTCCCTGGGTGGTTGGGGGAAGTGTCTATCATGAACTATTACAGGGAAGGTGTGCAGCCCAGGGCTAGGCACGGAGAAAGCCTACACTCAATGTGGTGATGTGGCGGTGTCTGGAGAAGCCGGGCGCATGGGCCTCGGGTTTGAGAAGGTGCTCCTAAGCAGGGAGTTCCAGGAAGAAATACATGTGGAGATGTAGATTTCCATCCAAAGGTTGCTTGCTTATTCTGGAGCAGGGACACAGGAACAGCCCCACAACCCTAAACTGTTATGAATGTCTTTACTCCAACAGGGACAGCCTAGCCCAGGGCTGCTGGCTAGGGCTGGGCCTGCCCTGCCATTCTAGGCTCTGAGCTCCATGCAGCCCACATGGGTGGATCCAGGTGAATCCTGGGACTCTGGGTGAGGCCTTGGGTCCTGGCTTACTCAGTGTACTGCCTGGGCTGTGGGTCTGGGCAAAAAGCTCTCTATCCCTTTCTAGTGCGTAGATCCAAGGAGGCTGATGAAGAGAGAAGCCGCCGAGCCCAGCGCGCCCGGGATGAGTACCAGCGCCATTCGCTCCGCGCTATCCAGAAGGGCACTGTCGCTGGCCTCAGCTCCATGTTCCAAGAGCTTGGCCAAAGCCATGAGCAGGAGACCAGACTCTACCACCACCCCCCAGGACCGGGTCTGCTGCCACCCCTCGCAGTGCCTGTCAGGTGGGTCCTGTGAGGGTGGGGGGCTCTGCATAGGGAGGTGTGGCTTGGGACAGGGTCTTGCATGGGGGCCAGGGGTGGAGGGCATCTAGGATCCAGTCCTGGTTCTGCCTCCGACTTGCTGTGAAATTTGGAGTTGGTCATTTCCCCTCTTTGGGCCTCAGTGTCTCAGTCTGTGTAATGGGCAGGAGGTGAGGTAGGGGGGGGTTGGAGATTTCCAATACCTCTGGAATTCTGGGAGTTTTAACTTTTATGGGGTCCAGGATTCCTTTGAGAATCCAAAGAAAGCTGTGTATCCTCTTCCTTCCAAAATATGCATATATAAGTACCCCAAAATGTTTGCTTCTAATTTCAAGTGCTTAAAGGTCCATAGATCTCAGGTTCAGAACTTGTCATATTAGACTTCAAATGGGTTAAATATGTCCCAGCAGCTGAGAAACAAGGGTTGGCGACCTTTTGTAACCAACCACAGACAGTGCCGGTCTATCCCAGGTTCTGATAGTGGGTTTGCAGATGAATGTGATGGAATGCAGGAGGGTCACACATATTGGCAAAGACACTTAGGTGACTGCCCATGATTGTGAGGACCAAGGCTGAAGAGGTTGCCTGGAGCTTCACCACCTTTCCACCTGTGCCCACCTTAGGCCAGCCTCAAGATTTGCAGCCTCATCATTGCTGAGCAACTGCTGCCCCCATGAGGGCTCAGAGGCTGGATGGTGAGCACTTGCTGGTTCCCTAAATCACGGTTAATCTGAAAAAGAGTCCATTGACCCCCAGATGATGGAGAGGCTGCCTAAGTTTTGCTTTAATTTGGATTTATGATTATCTATACCCTACTTCTACCTCTCTCTGCTGTCTAGGGAGAGCTGGCTATGTCTGAATTTCTTCCTTCCTTTCCGCCTTTCCTTTTTCTTCCTTGTTATTTATGTAATGCAGAAACTGGAAAGTTTAAAAAGATATATGGAGAAAAGACTGACTCCTATCATTGTTTTTTATCTACTTAGTTCCCTCTTCCCCTAAGGGAACCAGTGTTCTTAGTTTATATAGCCTCCCAGTTCGTTTTTGCAATTGCCAACATGAAAAGTTATATCCTTCTCTCTTTCTCTTTTGCATAAAAGTTTGCATATTCTACATGGGGTTCTGAATCTCAATTTTTTCATTTAACTATATTTTGGGGATCTTTTCATATCAATTCTTAACTATTTATTTTTATTTAGTTTTTGTTGCTGCATAGTATTCCACTGTGAAGATGTGCTATAATTATTTCTCAAATAATCTATTAATGAACATTGGCATTGTTTGAAATCTTTGGTTATTAACAACCATGCCCTTGATGATTATAACCTTGTAGACATTAATTTTACACATGCACATGTATTATTTACAAGAGAGATTCTCAAAAGTGGTATCATTGGGTTAAGGGTTGTGTACATTCACAATATTGAGGGTTATCTCAACTTGCTCTACACTGGGGTAGTGCCAGTGAACACTCTTATCCCTTAGCCTTGTCAACAATATGTTGTTAAACTTGTTTTGTGTGAGAAATAATATCTCGGTGAAAGTTTAAATTTGCATTTCTATTTATGAATGAAATTAAGTATTTTTTATATGTTTAAGGACCATTGTAGTCCCATATCTGTCTGTTCATTCCTCTACCTGTTTTTTCATTGTGTTATTGGTCTTTTCCTCATTCATTTCTAGGAACTCCTTAAATATGAGGGAAGAGGATCTTTTTGTTTGTGATGAACATCTTTTTACTGTTGTCATTTGTTTTTAGACTTTTGCGATAAAGGGTCATTCAGGAATTCTTGATTTTTATGAGGTTGGATTTTCTTTTATGTTTTCCAGATTTGGAGAAACAGCTAGAAAAGCCTTCTTGGCATTTTCCCAGGAAGATGATAATTTGTCATTTTAAAGTAAACAGATAATTTATCCTTCAGGACCACATGATGGAGTTGCATAGACCATGGTCCAGCTTAGCTCCAGTCTGGCTACAGGTAGTTATCAGTAGAGGAACAGCAGCAGCCACAATGAGCCATCAAGGGGGACCAGGGCCATGCAGATGGAGCAGCAGACTCAGGCACCCCGAGAGGCCATACGTCAGCCACCCTCCTGTGGCCCCATGGGACATGTCTTCATGGCCTTAATGTCCTCAGCTTTGCAGTACTGGTACTGGCCAGCATATCCTCATCTCACTGTGCTGAGGGGCAGTCACACATTTTTGCTGGGAGAAAGTTTCATGTTCAGGAGTGAGGCTTCTGGCCAGGTGGCTTCTTGGAGCATCATCCTAGCATATGATTCTGGTTAATCAAATTCTCTGCTTAGAAAGAGAGGGGCAAGAGTGAATGGATTTTTCTTGCTGTTGTAACTTCTTCTTGCCATCTAATTAGAATGAGTCCTAGAAACTAGAGCTTTTCCTACCAAGCAGTTATTTATTTGGAAATGCAAGTGTGAAGGAAGAGGCTAGGACAGGGCTGCTGTGTGATGCTTAATAAAGAGGAAAGGCATCCAAAGTTACTGAGAAAGGGAACCCTAATGAGTGAATACAGTGGGAGCCAAGCTGATTGTGAGGGGTAAAAAAGAGCCTAGAGAAGCAGCAGGAAAAGAAGACATTTAGAGAATAAACTCTAGTGATAATGGCTTTAAGCCATACAATAGAAACTTATCCTCTGACTGTCTTTTCTAAAATCCACACTATTCATGACTCTGTGTGTGTGTGCGCACACACGTGTGTGTGTAAATGGATTCATTTTAGGGCAAGTGAAAATATGAACTAATTCTTGGATTTGCAAGGAAGTGCTGAAGTCTGCATCAAAGTGTAGGGTAAATATGGAGATAATATGAGGGGACAGCTGACATTTATTTTATAAAAATGTAATGACAACAATGGTGTATTCTAAATGCCATTACCATTAGGTAGATAGCAATGACGAAGTAAAAACTTACTAGGTTTTTTTCACTCAGGTGAAAAGGTGAAAAGGCTGTAGTTATTCAAGCTGGGCCAAAGGCCTGCTCTTCAGATGCTATATGTTCATGACATAAATTAATGAAATGTGATCTTGCTACATATTAATTCAAAGAATGGTTGGTGTGGTCCTGTTCTGTGTCTTGTGCCATTGACCTCTAACTGTGCTTCATAATACTGTGGCTCCAATACGACAGGGGTCTTTTGTGCCCCTATCTCTGTATTCATTCAAGAACCACAGTTTGGATACAAAAATAATTAAAACCTTGGCTTACTTGTGAGAAAATATCAAAAAGTATTTAAATCATTACTCATAAATCCTTCAAGTGCCTCTATTCATCTCAGTTTAAGTGTGTTCAATCCCTCACCATCAAGTCCATCAAAAGTCAACCAGTGCAGTGCTCCATCCCCTCCCCTCTCCCTTTACTGTGTCCTTTTGATCTCTTGGTCGTAAGTCTCAGCCATATCCAGAGCAAATCAAGGTTCTCCAATTTCTCGGTCGCTGTCCTGATTTTGCCTCACAAAAGCACAGAAGGAAGCTAGCTGGCAAAGGCAGGTGTCCCTTTAGAAGGCCAGGGAAGAGGCCACACTGAGGGGTAAAAGCAGAATTCTCTTTAGTTGGGGATATGGGGTAGGAGACAGAGGACACTCACATATTAATAATTTTGTTCCCATTACATTAGGATCCTTCTTCATGGATGCCAACATTTACTCCCTGGCCATTCTAAAGGGAAAATGTGCCTTTCTTTCCCTCAGACATCCCTTCCTACCCTCTTTTCCAGTGTAACCTGTGTGGATTTTTTCAAAACAAGTGTTAGCAGTTTTCTTTGGGGAAAGATAATAACAGCTGGTACATTACAATCTGCAAAGTGCCTTCAAATACCTGGACTCATTTAATCCTCTCCACAGGCATGAGTGTGGGCACTGTGGTTTTTCATTCTTACAGTGGTGTCTCTCTCCCTCCCTTACTCCTCCCTCCCCTTCCATTCTCCCTCCGGTGTCCCTCCCCTTCCTCTTCCCTTCGTCTCCCTCCTTCCTTCCCACCCCCTCCTCCTCTTCCCTCTTCCCTTCCCTCCCTCCCAACACCTCTCTCTTCTTGGCACTCCCACACTCCCTCTCTTCTCAGCAGGACTTGGGAGCGCCCCCTGCGTCCTGTCTCCAGGGAAGTCATAGTCCGCTGGTTTAAGGAGAGCAGCTACCTCGCCGAGCTGGCTTCGAGCGGAACACCAAATCCATCGCTCCCTGGTTCCATGGTAGGATGGCTTTCTGGGTCCTTGGGGCAGATAATTTCTACATGTCTACCTCTCTCTAGGGCTGGGAAGAAGGTCCTGAAGCACTATTGTAATCAGGGGGTAGAGGACTTTTAACTCAGCTAATTCCATTCTGCCCCACAAGACTGGCCACTCACTCTCCCAGGGTTAAGATCAGCTGTCCTGGCTTACCTGGGTGAGAGTAGAGTGGAGAGATGTCCCATGTCTGTCTTTTTATTTGCACATTGATGTCTGAGTTCAAGGAACAAGTTTTGATTTCCTCAGGGCATGTCCTGAAATACTGAGCGATCTTTATTGAGGCCCTTGGAGACGAAGGCATAACGTCTCTGAGTAGGAGCCCAGGAGGGCATTTGGGATTCTGAAGGTGCATTCCCTCTTTCTGTTGGGAAGGGATGAACATGACCCTTGCCAACTGCTCTCACCTCTAAGCCTTCTTGGCCATCACGGGCTCCTCAGAGGCATCTTCTCTATACTCACAAGACAATGAGCTCTCAGTGGACCATGAGCTCCTGGTGGGCAGGACCCACATCTTGTTGTCTGAGCCTGCATCCCTTGATACTGGCCATAGCCTGGCACACAGCAGACTCTGAGCCAATACTTGTTGATTAGATGACAGAATGGCTTCATGAAGATGTGAAAGTTATCCAAACATAGAACCTCAGAGCTAGGAGACTTCCCGGATATATCTTATTGCTTCATTTTACAGATAAGAAATCAGGCCCAGAGAGGGGAGGATGTTTTCATAAGGACACCAAGACTTGTAAAATCAAGTTGAAGAATATATCTCATGGCTCATGACCCCAGTCCAGTAATCTAAACAAGTAGAGGCCTCAAACAGGGAAACAGGACTGTGATTACAGCAGAGGCTTGCTACAGAGAAGAGGGGCTGCTGGCCATTCTTTTCCCCTCTATATCAGTTAGTGATTGCCACATAATAAATCACCTCCAAACTCAATAGCTTAAAACATATAAGCATTTATTATTCGTGAGTTTCTGAATCAACTAGGCAGTTCTTTTGGAATGGGCCACCTCAGATGATCTAAGCTGAGCTTGCTTATGTGTCACCAGACAGCTGACAGGTCAACTGGGGCTGGCTTATCCAGGATAGACTTGGCTGAGATGTCTCCCCTCTGCTCCATATGGTCTCTCATTCTCCAGGAGCCTGGCCAGGTTTCTCTGGATAAGCTGCATCTTGGCCTTGCTCCTTGAGTCTCCCTCTCTCATCAGTGTCGAGCCCAGGTTTGCCCAAGGACTCCTCTGGTCAGAATTGATCTCTCCTACTACAATTAGTACTCATCTGATTTTTACCTGTCTCTGTTTCCCTTCTGCGGGCTTCCTGGAAGCTTGGCCTGTATTTCCTGTGCATTTGCCCTGGTCGTATGAACTGCCTACCTGCTTCCTGGCTATCTTCTAGGTGTTCTCAATGCCATCCAGATAAAGAGATGAACCCAATGTCACAGTGGGCACTGAAGACTCTGGGATCTTTAGGGACCTCACAGGCAAGCTCTGGGCATGGCTCTATCTCCATGAAAGGCAGCTGGAGTGATTAGCAGAAATCATGCATGAGAGAGCAAGGCTGTGTGCATGTTCATCCCCACCTCTGGAACCCAAAGAGTTTGTGAACTTTGGAGTAGTCATACTCTATAGATGGGATGATTGAGATTAAACACTGTTCAGAGACTGCCAAAGGTCACAAAAGTCACAGAGGGAACACTCAGTCCAGGCTTCAAGGGTGTCCTCATTGGTTTGTCTCTTTCACTGTGGTCCCTGTACAATTCATCCTCCACACAGTAACCTGACAATCTTTTAAATATAAATCAAATCCTGTTGCTCCACTGCTCAATACCTACTGCTTCCCTTTATACTTACAATGAACTTCAAACTTCCATGTCAGGGCCCCAAGGCCTAGATGATGGGTCCTTCTTTCAGCTTCATGCCACGATTCTGCCCTTGCCTACCTTGTTTCCATAGCTCTGCCCTTTCTTCTGTTCCTCAAACAAGCCATTTTCTTTTCTGCCTTAGGCCCATTGCACTTGCAATTTCTCTGCTTGCTATTGTTCTTTCTCTATCTTTTTACATGGGGGACACATTCTCTTTTTCATCTCAAATATCCCCTCCTCAGAGAGGCCTTTCCTGAACCCCTTACTTAAAGCAGACTTTGCCAGTTTCTCTCAATTCACCATGTTTATTTCTTTAAAAGCACTCACCCAGTTGGTATTTATCTTATTTGCTTAATGTCTATTCTCCTACCTGAATGTAAGCCTGTGAAACTAAGGCCCTCGTCCATATTCCCCAGTGCCTACCATAATAAATAACCATGGGAAAAATGGAAGAAGGCAGACATGAAGTATTAGTATTGGAATTAAATCCCAAGTCTTTCTGATTCCAAAAAATAACCTTTACTTCTCTGCACTGGGCCCTGGTGGGTGTGTGAGTCCCCTCAGGGCCTGATGAGTAAGGCTGAACTGGGAGCAATCAGAAAACCCAGAGCCACACGTGGGAGGTTAGGCTAGCTTTCCCAATTCGCCGTGTGCTCACCGGGGCCAGGGTCCTATTCCTTAGGCATCTCTGGACTCTCCCCTCACATCTACTTTTCATTTGTCCAGGGATCAAGAAAATATCTAAGACAAACTCAATGTCTTTTTCTGTTGTTGAGCTCTCCAACTCAGTTACTGGCGTCCCCGTTGTGTCGGTCAGATTATGCTTAATTATGCTACAGTGACAAATGATTCCAAAGTGTCTGACTTCCACCAGCCAAGACATATTCCTTACCCATGTTACATACCTACTGAGAGTTGGTTGTGGACCTTAATCTGGGCCTCAGACAGAAGGTGTTGTTTCTATTGGGAGCTCTAATGGTCTCATGACAGAAGGGAAAAAGAAGCATGGCCAACCACATACCGGCTCCCGAAGTTTCTGTCTGGACCTGAAAGACACTATTGTTGTTCACATTTCTTTGACTAGAGCCAACCTGGCATCTGCGGTGTGGATGGTTTTGAATGATAGTAGAGTCTATTAATAACCACCATTTACTTTTAGACCCCTTCCTACTCGTTGGCCTTCACTTATTATGCAAAATATGGAGTGACTCTTTATGGCCCAGAGGATGACAGTCAACATTCCTGGGTGACTGAGCCAGGTGTCCCTGGAGCTGCTCCTAGGGATTCCCTGCCTCCTGCTTCTGTCCCAGTTATGTTTTTCTGTAGCCCCTGAGAGTTTCCACTTGAAACACTGGTTTATTTTTCATTCATATATTAATATAAGCATGGAAACATAACACTAACATCTTAGGCACCTGTGCAGTATAATTCAAAAGTTCTGTGTAGTTGGGGGTTTAGCAGGAGACTGGTTGCTCTGCAGTCCTCTCAGGCAGTGAAAAGGCACAGCAGAGGTGCTCAAATTTATCTTTAACTTCTATCCTGATGAAAAAAAAAAAAAAACAATGTAAGTTTTATGTTGTCACAGAACAAACAGAACCATGATTTTACTCTCACAATTTATGTAACTGATTTCATGTTCTTTTGACAGTTCTACCATAAAGCATGCAGGAAAGTTGCTAACACACGAACTGGAGCTATTTAGTGACAAAGTTTTCATTGATCTGCGACAGAATGAAAGAAAAAGACTCACATATGGAGGGTGGCCAACTATCTTTGCTTGGAAAGGACCGTCTCATATTCTGAGATGAAACCCTTTTCTCAATTTTAGTGTCAAAATGTCCTATTTTTTTATGACTTGATGGAGATAGTATGCCATAGTTATTTTATATATTGCCTTTGCTCAGAAAAACAAAAAGGCAGCAGCTCTATTTTGGTTTCCAAACTCTTTAGAGTAACTTTACTCATACCTAAAATCCCAACATGTGGAACTACTGGTACAGTCTAGCTTCTCTCTCAATGTAGGAATTCCCTAACAGCACTGCCGGTAAGACTTTGCGATACTAGTCCCTACAGAGACGGAGCCTACTGCCCCACGGACAGCCTACACCCATCTAATTGTTAGGGAGTCTGCTGCAGGTTGATTGGAAACTGAGCTCTCTATGGGCTTGGCTGGACTTCTAGGCGGGGGTGGCCCTGATCCATGCATCTCTTGTGCTCCTCCTGGGACCCAGGAGGCTAGCCCAGGCATGCCCTTCTCAGAGACCAGAGAGCAAGTGGCAGCATGTGAGGCTCTGGCAGCCTAGTCTTTGAATCAGCACATTGTCATTTTCACTTCATGCCATTGGCCACGATATATCACAGAGTTCAGGGGTGGGAAAATATATTCTGCTCATTTTGTGTGAGTAACTACAAAACTCTATGTCAAAGTGTGTGGAGAAGGGGAGAATTTGAGCCAATAATGCAATCTATCACAAAACTAATGTCATTTTTTTTTTCTCCTGGATAAAACCTTCCGAGTTAATTAGCTGGATTTTAGATGCAGTTTAAAAATGACTACCATGTCTTCTATTTCCTTCTTCTCCTCCCAAACACATTTGGATGTGTGGAATAATGCAAAGAGCAATGTGGACAAGGAGTCTAAAGATATGGGTCCACTCTAGAATCAAGCAGCTTTTTGACCTTGGGTGTGCCCCTTAAATTATTCATCTGTGAAATTGGGATTATAACATCGACTTCCCAACAAATGTGCTTTGCCCACCATAATCAGCCATGTCAGAATGAGTGCTAATGTCTTCTAGAGTCTGAGGTCAACCACCAGAGACCTTACCTCCTCTGGGAAACACAGTTTAGGGAAATGAGCTCAGAGCACATTCAGGGCAAGGTGAGGGGGAATGGCTTCCCACTGCTATCATGGGGTTCTCAATAAATTTTCTTCTGTTAAAGAGAGATAAAGTGGTAAAGTCATTCCTTATTTCTCCTTTGTTCATTGTTATGTTCAGGGGTTATAAGAGAGACTTGGAGTTGTCCAAAAATACTCCTGGGAAAAGCTAGTACATATAAGCTTGGCTTTGGGAAAAAAATATATTTTTGGATTTTGACATGTATCTAAAATTATTAGGAACATCCTCTGTCTGCACATTGGCTCAGTTAGAACTTGTTTCTCTTCTTGAGCTTTACTTTTAGAGAACAATCACAGTGTGGTCCATGATTTATTGTCTTGGTAACAACTCACTGGCTGTCATGTGGCTGGCTTGCCCTTGGCAGGGAATATTGTAGTTGGAGTTGGTAAACTATTCCCACAGCACTGTGCTCAGCATGGCCTCACTTTCAATCAGGTGCAGTGGTATGGTTATTCTTTTTCTTTTTCTTTTAATTAATCAATTAATTAAAAAATTATTTTTTGGTGACATTTGGTTAACCACTGCATTCTAAGGAGAGTAAGGAGATCCAATTAAAAGGAAAGGTCCATGATCTAGAAATGTTGCTATGTTTGGATGTGCGCTTTTGGGAGGCAAGCTGGGGTGAGCTGAGTTGCTCCATATAACATGGTTAGAAGTCAGGGTTCCTGACTGGCAGAGATAAAAGCAGAAAAAGCAAGGGAGACAGCTAGACAAATGAGGCTGTGGACGACGCTGCCCCAAATCGTTGATATTTTTTGTTTGTTTAGTTTAATTAATTTATTTTTTACTATGGTGACATTGGTTAATTAAATCCAGTAAGTTTCAGGTGTACAGTTTAACAGCATATTATATATATATATGTATGGCATATATATATATACATATATATATTGTATTTATCACCCAGTTAGATTTCTTTCTGTCACCTTATATTTGAGCCCTTTTACCACATCTAACTCTCCCCTCCCCCCTTCTTCCCTATCCTCTGGTTACCACTAGTCTATTGTCCATGCCCATGAGTCTCTGTTTGTCCTGCTCATTTGTTGCTTTTAGGTTTATATACACATATAAGTGATATCATGTGGTTTACAACTTTTTCTGTCTGACTTATTTTTCTTAGCATGATTATCTCAAGGTCCATCCATGTTGTCACAAATGGCAGTATTTCAATCTCTTCTTATGACTGAGTAATATTTTATTGTATTTATGTACCACAGCTTCTTTACACAATTGTCTTTTGCAGGACGGTTCAGTTGCTTCCACGTTCTGGCCACCATCAATAATGATGCTATGAACATTAGTGTGCAAATATCTTTCCAGATATTAGTGTTCAAGTCTTTGGGAGTAAATACCCAGTAGAGGGATTGCTGGATATATGGTAGATCAAGTCTTAGTGTTTTGAGGAAGCTTCATAGTGTTTTCCATAGTGGCTGTACCAATTTGCAGTCCCACCAGCAGTGTATGAGGATTCCTTTCTCTGCATCCTCTCCAACATTTGTTATTACTTGTCCTGTTGGTAACAGCTATTCTGACAGGAGTGAGATGGTTGGTATCTCATTGTGGTTTTGATTTGCATTTCCCTAATAGCTAGCGATGATGAGCATCTTTTCATATGTTAGTTGGCCATTTCTAGTCTTCTTGGGAGAAGTGTCTGTTTAGGTCCTCTGCCATTTTTTGATTGGATTGTTTGTTTTTTCCTGTTGTTATTGGGTTGTATGAGTTCTTTATATATTTTGGATATTAGGCCCTTATTGTGAAGATGTTGCTTACAAATATCTCTCTCCCATTTGGATGGTTGTCTCTTTATCTTGTCGATGATTTCTTTTGCTGTGCAGAAGCTTTTCAGTTTGAGGCAGTCCCATTCATTTAATTTTTTGCTTTTACTTCCCTTGCTTATGAGGTCAATTTTAAAATCCTCTTTAAATCCAAGGATCATGGACCATGGAGTTTAGTTCCTATGTTTTCTCTATGTAATTTACTGTTTCAGGTCTTATATTCAGGTCCTTAATCCATTTCGAGTTAATTTTTGGTATGTGGTGGTAGATGACAGTCTGTTTCATTCTTTTGCTGGTGGCCTAGTTTTCCCAGCACCATTTTGTTGAAGAGGCTTTCCTTTCTCCATTGTATGTTTTTGACTTTTTTGCCAAAAATATTTGCTCATATAAACATGGATTTATTTTCTGGACTCTTGATTTTGTTCCACTGGTCTGTGTGTCTTGTTTTTCTGCAATAACAATGCTGTTTTGATTACTGTCACTTCGTAGTATATTTTGAAGTCGCAGAGTGATGCCTCCAGCCTCATTCTTTCTTCTCAGGATAGCTTTGGTAATTAAGGGTCTTTTGTGCTTCCATACAAATGCGATGATTTTTTGTTCTATTTCCTTAAAAAAATGCTAAAGAGATATTGATGGAGGTTGCATTAAATCTGTATAATGCTTTAGGGTAGTAAGGTTATTTTAACTATGTTGATTCTTCCAATCCAAGAACACAGAATATCTGTCCATTTCTTTCTATCTTCTTTGATTTCTTTTTAATAGGGTCTTATAGTTTTATTATATAGGTCCTTCACATGTTTCATTAAATTTATCCTAAAGTATTTATTCTTTTTGTTGCAATTGTAAAAGGAATTATTGTTTTCCACTTCTTTTTCTGATAATTCATTATTAGAGTAAAGGAACACTATGATTTTTGGATGATTTTGTATCCAGAGACTTTACTGTATTTGCTTATTGTTCTAGTAGTGTTCTTGTGGAGTCTTAGGGTTTTCTATATAGAGAATCATGTCATCTGCAAATAGTGACAGTTTGATTCCTATTTGGATGCCTTTATATCTTTCTCTTGCCTGATTGCACTCTAGGACCTCCAATGTATTAATTGAATAACAGTGGCATAGTAGACAGCCTTGCCTTGTTTGATCTTAGAGGGAAGGTTTTTGTTTTTCACCATTAAGTATAATGTTGGCTGAGGGTTTGTCATATATGGCCTTTATTATGTTAAAGTACTTTCCTTCTATATATTTTTTGTTATGTTTTGATTATAAATGGATGCTGTATCTTGTTGAAGGCTTTTTTCTGCATCTATTGATATGATCATATGATTATTTTTTAATTTGTTTTGTGGTGTATCACATTAATCATTTGTGTATGTTGAACCACCCTGTGCCCTGGGATGAAGCCCACTTGATTGTGGTGTATAATCTTTTTAATATGTTGCTGTATTCGTTCTAGTATCTTTTTAGGATTTTTGCATCTGTGTTCATGAGAGATATTGGTCTGTAGTTTTCTTTTTTTTGTTATCTTTACCAGGTTTTGGTATCAGGTAATATTGGCTCATAAAATGAGTTGGGAAGTATTGCCTCCTCTTCAATTTTTTGGAAGAGTTTGGGAGAATAGGTATTAAATCTTTTTGAATGTTTGGTAGAATTCACTGGTAAGCTGTGTCCTGGACTTTTACTTTTTGGTAGGTTTTTGATGATTGTTTCAATTTCCATACTGCTGATCAGTCTATTTAGATTTTCCAGTCTTCTTGATTAGTCTAGGAAGGTTGTATTTTTCTAAGTACTGGTCCATTTCTTCTAGGTTATTAAATTTGGTATTATACTTTTTCATAGTATTCTTGTATGATCCTTTGTATTTTCTGCGTGTCTGTCATAATTTCTCCTCTTTCATCCCTGATTTTATTTGTGTCCTTTCTCTTTTTTTTTTTTTAGCCAGGGGTTTGTCAATTTTATTAACCTTCTCAAAGAACCAGCTCTTTGTTGCATTTATTTTTTCTATTGTTTTTGTTTTCAATTTATTTATTTCTGCTCTAATTTTGATTATTTCTTTTCTGCTGACTTTAGGCTTCATTTGTTTCTTTTTTAGTTTTTAAGATGAAGCATTAGGTTGTTTATTTGGGCTCATTCTTGTTTTTGGAGATAGGCCTGTAATGATATGAACTTTCCTCTTATGACTGCTTTTGCCGTCCCAAAATTTTGATATGTTGTACTATCATTATCATTCATTTCTATGTATCTCTTGATCTTCTTTTTATTTCTTCTCTGACCAGTTATTCTTCAGTAGTGTGTTGTTTAATCTCCATGTATTTGTGGTTCTTCCCATTTCTTTTTACAGTTGATCTCTAGTTTCAAAGCATTATGATCAGAGATATGGTTGGTATGATTTCAACCTCTTATATTTGTTGAGGCTATCTCTGTGTCCAGTATGTGGTCATTCCTTGAGAATGTTCCATGTGCACTAGAGAAGAATGTATAAGCAGCTGTTTTGGGATGAAGGCTCTGTAAATGTCAATTATGTCCGTTGGTCTAATGTGTCATTTAAGGTTATTTCTTTATTGATTTTCTGTTTGGATGATCTGTCCATATCCTAATAGTAGGTGTTTAGGTTCCTACATATGATAGTGTTTTAGTCTGTTTCTCCCTTAGTTCTGTTAGTAATCCTCCCTGATTGGGAGCATAGATATTAATAAGTGTTATGTCTTCTTGGTGCATGATTCCTTTTATATTATGAAGTGTCCTCAGTATCTTTCTTACTTTTTATTTTGAGTCTATTTTGTCTGATATTAGTACTGCTACTCCCACTTCTCTGAATGCCATTCTTCTTGAAATAATATCATTTTCCACCCTTTCACTTTGAGTCTATATTTGTCTTTGGAACTGAGATGTGTCTCCTAGGAGGCAACACATGGTTGGGTTTTGTTTTTTTGATCCATTCTGCAACTCTGTACCTTTTTATTGGTGAGTTCAGTCCATTTACATTTAGGGTGATCATTGAAAATATAAGGTCTTCTTATAGCTATTTTATTTTTGCTTTCGGTAGTTTTGTGTTTCTATTGTTCCTTGTCCTTGTGTTCTGTTTTCTTCATTTTGGTTGAGTTCTGTGGGTTTTTCCTCTGGTCTTTCTTGTTTTTGTTATACACTTCAGTTCTGAAATTTTGGCATGTGGTTACCATTACAAATATGTAAATATGATAGTAGTATATATACAGTTCTCCATTTTTCTTCCATGTGTTGCTTATCTCCATTCCCTTTTATGAATGTGGATCTTTGAATCCTCCTCTTTCAGTTTATTGTTGTTCAATTTGTCCCTATGTATGCTGAATGTTTATTACTATCTTGCTATAGCAAATCTCTTTCTTACTGTTTAAGCTTATAATGCTCTATTCTTAGTAAGGGTTGTACTCCTCTGCTTCAATCAGCCTGCTATCACCTTACTCCTAATTATGTCTTTTTTTTTGGTCATTCGTTTTTAGGTGAGCTGACCACTTTCAATATTTCCTGTTAGTGGCAGGGCTCGTAGTGGAAATTTCCTCAATTTTTGTATGTCTGGAAAGGTCTTTATTTCTCCTTTATATCTCAAGTAGGGCTTTGCTGATACATTATTCTTGTCTGAATAGTTCCTTTCATTTTAAGAGTTTGAATATTTGATTCTACTCCTTTCTGCCTTGTAAGGTTTGTCTGAGAAGTCAAATGATAATCTAATGTATTTTCTTTATAGGTTACTGTCTTATTTTTCCCTGGCTGCCCTGAGAATTCTGTCTTTGTTGTGATTTATTTGATAATTTTAATATGATGTGTCTTGGTGAAGGCCTTTTAGGTTGAGTATATTGGTGTTCTGTTGACTTCTTGAATTCCAAGCTCCAGCTCATTCCTTAGATTTGGAAAATTCTCATCCACTATTGTCTAAAAATGCTTTCTTGTCCCTTTCTCCTTTTCCTCCTTTTTCAGAATGACATTATTTTTATGTTTCCTCTCCTGATAGTATCAGCTTGTTTTTGTATTTCTCTTTAATTATTTTTCATTCTCAGTTTCTCTCTTCTTCCTTCTGGTTTATTTCTAGATTTCTGTCTTTGATATCATTGATCCTTTTCTTCATTTGTCAACTCTATTTTCAAAGTTTGCTATTTCATTTTTTAACTCTTGCTGTGTGTTCTTAATCTCCATGAGTTCTATTCTGTTATTTTTGAGGGTTTCAATCTCTTGCCAAGAATTCATCTGGCTGATCTAGTTGTTTTTTCAATTCCTGAAATTGCTGATATTAATTGTTTTATATCTCCTTGAGGTTTTTTAGAAGTACCATCCCAATTCTCTATCATTTAGGTCACATATTTCTATGTCTTTAAGCTTATTTTCTGGAGATTTTTTTCTTTCCTTCGAGCTGCCTTGTCACCTGATTGTTCATGGTGTTTTAATGGACTATTTCTTCACCTGGGCATGTAATGGAAGTGTATTCTGCTTTTTTTCCAAGAAAGTTTATTATATAAAGGTGCTCTAGTGTGTTGCAAAGAAGATGTTTTTCTTTTGGTTTCCGTAGGTTGGCATCTGAGCCTCTTGGAGCCCTGCTTTATATAAAGTCTTAATAATGCCTTTGTTTCCCTTATAGATGTTTAATCATACTTGCTACCTCAGTCTCAGTCCCTGTCGTGTTACGACAGTTTCGTAGTGTTTCCTCAGATTCCCCTGTATTTCTTTTTCGTTTCAGGTCTATTGAGGGTATGGGGGGATGAGCCTCTGTGGTGGGGGATAGGAAGCTGTAGCTCAGATTGTTGTTTCGCAACCCTGAGGTGGTATAATCAACTGTTGTTTCTCTGCCAACCCCGCTTCTCTGCTTTCTTTCGCTGATGCCTTAGCACAGGCCGCCTGCCACGTGGCGCTCACAGCTCTCCCAGGCAGGCCTGTTCAGGGGAACTCGCAACACTTTCTCCCCTCCTCCTTCTCCTACAGGGAGCTCTGGCTGCAAGAGGCAGCTTTTTTGTTTCTCTCAGTCCACCGCCTGATACCCGGGGTTCTGACCTGTGGTAGCTCTTATGCACAGATCTCACGCTCAGATGTGCTGATGTGCAGTTTAGGTGTTTTTTCTTTTGTTGAGTTTTAGATGTTCACTTTGGTTGTTGTTTCAAGGGAGAGATCTGGGGATTTCTCCCACTTCACTATGCTTCTGATATCACTCCTGTCATTCTTTTTTTTTTTTTTTTTTTTTTTGATGAGCATGATAGATCTTCACTGGGGAGTTGGAATTCCTCATCCACATAGGCTGTGCAGTCCACAGGTAGCCCAGCAATTGGGGTTGAGTTTTGTGCAAAGTGAGAGGCTCCATGCGGCATGGGCACTGCTTCCTACCTTCCTACATTGCAACTTTAGAACATTTTAGATGAGGAGGAATGTTGAAAGTGACAGACGCTGTAAGGTTCTAGGGCCCATATCTTCACATTCCTTGTTCACCTTTTTCTTTGACCACAGTGCATCCAAATATGTTTTAAGGAAAGGAAGGAATAGAAGTAAGAACTGTTCGTTTTTAGTTGATTGCTTGAGTAACGTTTGGTCTTGGAAAAGAGATGTACAATAGGATGGATGAGGGAGCAGAGCTGCTCAATCTCTGAGTCCTGTCTTGAGAAAGGGAGATTGTAAAGAGGGCAGAACTAGGGTTCAGGACTGGGAGTTCTAAAGAGACACATTTCACTTCAATAGAAGAAAGAGCTTATCGAGGGTTTCAGCTTACCATTGCACAGTCTGGTTAGTAGTGGACTCCTCAGATGGGGAGCAGGGACCTTGAAGCTTTCTGCTACTGGTGTCTCTGATGATATGATTCCTAGAGCTGTTCTGCTGTCATTGTTTTAGGACCACTAGTGCTGACTCTGCCGAGCCTCTAAGTTTTCTCAGGTGGCCAGGAGCAGTGGAAAGATTGGCTGAGGTGTGGGAGTCTGTGGGCTGAGGATTGAGGGTATTTTTCTCCTGACAATTGTTGGATTTCATCCCCTTGCTTGTTTCTCTATTGTTGGTGGTGTTTTTGGTCTAGGAGCTGAGGGCCAGTGGTGACTCACTCTGGATGGCCTTTCCAGAAGTCCTGTAAGTGAGGGGCAGACATACCAGGTTGTTTTGCAGCGGGGTAGCTCTCACAGAAGTGGGAAGCAAAGTGGGCATGGAGTCTAGTTAGACTCAGCTCCTCTAACCACATGCACCGGGAGGTCACCTCTTCTCTGAGCTGCACAGAACAGGAAGGGGTTGGATTGGCTGATCAGTGTTGACCACTGGCGATCCTTCCAAGTGATGCTGCCATGCAGTCTTGTGTGTTTTCCTGGCTGTGTAGATGTAGAGCAGTTTGAGGTGCACCATCTTACAGGCACTCTCAACTGCTCCTGAAGCTGGTCACGGTTGGTCCTTTACAGGTAACCATACTGAGGGCCAAAGACCTTGAAAAACCAACCCCATGCAATAAGGATGGAAGTTGGGACAAGACACAGGGCTTCTGGCTTCAGTTTTCCCGATTCCATTCTGGTGGTTTCTTGAATACACTGCTATCTAGGGAGGGAAATTGGGTCAAAAAAGTATCCCCTCTGTACTCACAGTCCCTTACTGTATATACATTTAAACTTCTTTTATGCACAGCCTAAGTCATTTTAAATATCACCACTCCTCATTCAATGACCTTGCAGAGCAAAGCTGCCACTGGGCTCCTAGCTTAGCTTGAGGAAAAATGTAGGAATGCCCTGGTTCATCTTTGGGATTACTCTCAGGAACTGTAGTTTCAGGTCTGAATTGGAGAGAGTGAGTCAGCTCAGATCCTGGTTCTTGGCTTCCAAGATCAGTGGAAGGATAGGAAACTATGGTGAGGCTTTGGAATATGTTAAGTGGTGGCAGCCTGAATGGGGGACCTGGCAGTGTTGACCAGCCACTAAATCTTAAGAAAGGAATAGCTGAAAAAGCCAGAGGTGGAGAAGTAATAATACCAACTTTGTAGTGGTGTTATGAGGATTAAAAGTAGTAATAGTTATAAATTGTCTATAGCATGCTTGGCATGCAATAAATGTTCCCATTTATTATATGGAATAAGGATGGTAGCCATTGGAGGTACATGTCAGAATTTGAAGGCATATAAATCATGGCTCATACACTGCTGTCACTTAGAGGTAAAGAAAAGTCAACAGCAAATGACTCTACACAGAAGGAGGGTGATATTTATTTAGGCTTTCAAAAAAAGTACAAGACTGAATTTTCTTTCATATAAATATGATGCCCATATTGAAATGTTTCTTAAATACAGCGGGGTAATAATACGTGGGTCATTTGGAAGGGTGGTAGACATGTCACGATCCATTATGTCAAGTCAGATAGCTAATTTTCCTCTCTGAACAGAATTTGGAATGGAAATTTTCTGCTAGCTCTGATCCCAAATTTCTAGAGAAGAAAAAAGTAAGCCAGATGACCTACTTTCCTCTTAAGTTCTTGCTTACGCTGTTCCAACTAAGAAATAAAGGAACCTTTTCCTTTTTTTAAAAAAAATTGTGCACTGGCTATAATGTCTCAAAAAGGATACAAAAAGAGCAAAATTATTTTTTGCTTGAAGAAAGCATTGATGGAAATGGTGTTTGCAACATTTTAACTCTTTTCAGCTGTCTGTAGTTTCGTGTTCTTGATTTCAGTCCCTGTCTCCTGTCTACCTAACATTTTTACTTTGGATGTTCTGATGAGATCTCCTTGATTTCTTACCCACAGATGCGGGTAACTAAAATGTGTGGGAAGGGGCAGGGGTTGGAGGACATAGTGACCTGGATTTGATAGAATTTATTATTATTTTTTAAACTTTCGAACTGGATGTTAAAAAGCACATGGTAACAATAAACAAAACTGTGATTTTTGATGATGTAATTGATTCTATCATCTCTGATAGTCTCATCATTTTTCTGGTGATTACAAAAGACTCCTACCTCCCTGACTCTAAGAAGTTCCTACCATAAGTTGGATCCTTCTTCAACTCCAAGAAGCTGTGTTTGGATTTTCTTGCTCTAGGCCCTGGAGTCTAGTTTCCCACAACTCTCCAAGCCCATCTCAGTCATGGCACCCAGGGTCCCTGCTTGTCCAGAGCCATTGGCTTCACTAGAAGAGCATGATAGCAGGCGTGGGGTTGAGAAGGAAGGCTTGGGGTGGAGGGCACATCCACTGTGTTCAAACCACTAATGTCCCCCAACCCATAAGGGACCTTAAGGTGAGGGCACAGAGCACTTGGCGAAAATCACGAGGTGCTGACTATGATTCGTTTGACTTTTCAGCAGCTAGTTTTCTTGAGTTGGAATAATTTTACTCTAGGAGTTGTGAGCACCCACTGCTGGGGTGTGTAAACTGAAGCCAGAAAGCCCTTCAGTCAGAAATGTGAAAGGCTGGTGGTTCAGTCTGATGGGATTAGATCAGATTATATGATTTTTTTCCCCCTCAGCTTTCCAATACGAGACATTCTTTTTCTGCTCATCTGGGAAACAAATATAGTGGCTTTGACATTTGCTAAAGAATAAAGTCCAGTTACTATAGTACTTGAGAAGCCTTTCTGAAAGTGAAGGCTCATGAAATATTTATACTTAATTATTAAAAGTTTATCAGACTCAAATTACCTTCTGTTTAGTAAGTTCTTCATAGATTCACATGCCAGAGTCACTTGCTTACAGGTTTCATTTAAAATAATTATGCTTTTGGGCCTTATGAGTCCCACTCCCTCTCACCTGTCCTCAGGGGTGCACAAGGCAGGAGAGAGTCTCCCACCCAGAGATGCTTCCTGCAGGAGACCCACGTGGCTTGCATATGCAATTGATGTATGTTTTCTCCTTTAATCTTCACAAGTACACTGTCTGCTTCCCACACTACTGACATTGTGCAGCCATGTTTCAAGCTTATTTAAGTGCATAAAGAAAATGCAGCTCCTACAGTTTTTTTTTTTTTTTTTGCAATTTCTCCAATCTCATGAAGTTATTACCAACCCTATTTCCCCTTCAGGTTATTGGGAAAAAAATGAACTTGTGCCCATTTGAACATTATCCTATTCAATGATTTAGTCTTTTTAGTTAACTTAGTTACTTGGGAAGACCAGGTCTTGGATTTTCTCCCTCTGGCCCTACTTTTCTTCAAGAGAGCACCTGCGTATCTGGGGCTTCCCTATACTTGTAGGAGGTGGTCAGGGGCAGCGCTGCCATACAGATGTGCAGACTTTGTCGTGCATGAGGGCATGTTGACTGAGGTGATGAGAGGCTAAAATCCAGGTTCCTGCTCTGCTTTGAAGCCCTGTACCCTGTCTAGGCTATGTCCATCTGGAGGTGCACAGAGGCACTGCTTGGATTGGAGGCATCTCTGGCAGGGTCATCTAACCTTGTTCCCCTTCTCAGGTACACTGCTTGGTATCAGTAGGCTGTGGTTGGTTGGTTTCATCTGTAGGGTCACACTGGCTTTTATGTTTTAAGTGATCACTTATTGAACATGACTTTGTGCTGGCTATATGTCAAGTAAACATTAAACATGCAGTATTCTATTTACTCCTCACAATACTCTGTGGGAGATGTGATGATACTAGTAATTAGTTACACAGCCCTTTAGTGTGTGGGCACTCTTCTAAGCACTTCGCTTACGTTAACTTATTTAATCCTTATAATATCACTGTGCGCTGCTACTAGCATTAGTCCCATTTTAGAGATGACGGAGCTGAGGCACAGAGAAGTGAGCCACTTGCCCATGGTTCCCTGTTAGTAAGCAGGGATGGTGGGATTCAAACCCTGGTGGTCTGGCTCCAGAGTCCATGTTCTTATTCATGATGCAATGCACCTTGTAGGTGAAGAACTGGAGGCCCCAAAGGTTAAGTAACAACCCTGGGGTACACAGTGCTCAGGAGAGTCAGTTTCTTTCTAGTCCAAGATGTCTCCTTGAGGATGAAGAGATGGTGGTTCCTTTAGGAGACATCCAGCCATCTCTAGATTGTGTGACCAGCTGTTTCAGCTGTCATGCCTTATTCCTGGTCAGGGCAAGTGTCTGCCCCTCCTGAAGCTGGCATCACCCTCCCATAGAAATCCTGAAGGATGCCATCCAAGTCTTCATATAGTCTGCAAAGTCCTCGTGAAATGAATGGAGTAAGACAGGAAATTGTCAGTGTTTGGGATTGTTGAGCTACCTGGGAGAAAGCACTAGGAGGCAGGCTCCCTGTGTAAGACATATGAATAATTAATTAGTTAACTATTAATATTAAGCTTCTGTTGTGTGCTGGGCACTGTGCTAAGTACAGGACATGTGGTGGTGAGGAAAACTGACAACTTCCCTGCCTCCATGAACTTACATTCACTTGAAAGTAACAGAAAAATCAAACCAATATAATAAAAAAGATAATTTACTGGCTCATATGACTGAAAAACCCAAAGGCAGGACCAATTTCAGGCTTTGCTTGATCTAGGCAAAGGACCTGATCTCTCTCCATCTCTCAGCTCTGTTGTTCCCCATGTTGTTTTTATTCTTGAGCAACACATTGGCTGTGGCTGCATGCCTGCATTAACCTAGTTCAAACCCAGCAGAAGAGAAGGCATAAATTTCTCTTAGTAGTTCCAGGATAAGTCCCAATATTCTGCCTTGTTAGGTCTGGTTTGGTTACATGCCCATTCCTGAACCAATCATTATAGTCATAGGGATGAGCTTAAGTCACATAACTATCCTTGGAGTAGGGTAGAGTTCATCTCACTGCAACTGCATAAACCGAGTGGAAGGGTGTGGCTCCCCCAAAGAAGGTCACTATTTCCTTGCCAGGAGGGCAAATGGTCTTGAATGGGCAAGTCCAATTGATGTCTACCATAGAGAGGAAGATAACCTGTCACCTCTCCTAGCGAAACTCTCAGCACAGTCAGTAAGACTGGCATAAATCAAATAATAGATTTATACTTCCAGTTGAGGTTAGTGCTGCACACGGTCCTGCGTAACCTGTTTCAAAAGTCATTTTGCTGGGTAGCTGCAACCCTCTGTCATGAATTGTGGCATTAGATTTGAACTTGGCATGTCAGCTTGAAGCGGACAGTCGCGGACATGGGATATTGCTTCTTGTGCATAAATATATATGGAACGAAGACGCTTGTCCAGTGAAACCCTTGTCTCAGCAGTTAGCCCTGGTTAAGTTTCAATTGAAGTTATAAAAAATGAAGGCAGTTGAACTCATTCATCACAATCTCTATGGCTTTAGGATGCTTTGAGAAACTCTTGAGAATGAAAAGCTTAATAATTCCAGCCTCTTTAATGATATCGTCTGGAATGCATGGCAATAAGGAAGGAAATTCACAAAAATGAATGAGAAATAGCTAAGCAGTAATGGGGGTTGTCAGCTGGTGAGGCGTAGCTGCAGTGAAAGCTTTAAGAAATATGCACATCAGATAAATTGAGATCCATAAAAAGTAAAAGGTCGCGTCTGACCTGCCTGCATTTCTTTCCTTTCAGGGAGAAGCCCTAACAGAAATAAAAGGAGCTCACTTGGTTACTCAGGTTCAATTCTGAGCTAATGATTTCAGGGAACGATATGGAGGCGACGGAAGGGCTGGAAACGGAATCTCGGGTTTGCTTCAGGATTTGCTAACATGTGGATTTATGGATCTATCACAGTAGATCATCGTTAGAAAGTATGCTTAAAATAGCTTTCTTTTCCTGAGGCTGCTGCTGATTAGCACCAATGGAATAAATATTTTGATAGGAAATGTGAAGTTGTTGGCAGTGTTTGAGAGCATCTGCATGGACTGCCAGGGGATGAATAGGCAAGGTGTAGGGAAGAATAGCACATCGTGGATTTGTGCTCATGCGCAGTAATGGAGAGGACCCGGGGCTGCTGGCCGCAAAACAGCCTGTCCATGACATTAATGTACGATATTGGGAGAGTGAAAGCAACCTGGACTTCTTTGCTATGCTATATCTTCCCTTTTGTGTTCCCAGCCTTCTCACCATTACCGGGTACAACTGGGGGAAATGGGGCTGCTGCCCTGAAGGGCCTCTTTCCCAGACCTTGGCCTTGTCTTTTTCTGCAGAGGCCCAACAAGGGGCGCTGCAGCTAATTGGATTGTCTCTGATGCCCAGTGACCAGATGAGCCCTGGGCACCTGTGGGGTGGCTCAGGTGTAAAGCCTCCCCCTCTACCCCATTTAGTTCTCATCAAGGGCTCTGATTTTTATGGTGGCCTTCTGCCTTAGTTTCCAGATTTCAGCTCTTTGTGCTTCTGCCACTGACCCTCCACTCGTGTGGCTTAGGCCAAGGCTGGGCTGGGTTTGTGCCTAGCCTGGCAGCAGCAGCCACCATGATTGAAGTCGCCGATGTTTTCCTGGCATTGTTTCACTTGATATGGCCAATAACTGGGTAATACTAACGTGAATCCATCTTATCTGTTGAGGAAAGAAGTCCAAACCTAAAGAAAGGTTTAGAACGTGTATTTGAGCCAAGGACTGAGGACCTGCCTAAAAAACATCTCAAAGGCTTGAGAGAGTGCTCCAGGGGATAGCAATGTTGCAGCTCTTTTCCTACATTTAGAATCAAAGGAGAAAATGTAAGGAAACATGAAACCCGTTGCTGGCAGGTTCAGGAGTGGAGAGAAGGCAAAGTGGGAAAATCTGTAGGCTGGATAAAAAGCAAACTGGACAGAGACATACTTCTTTTCCATTGGGGTACAAGATCGTTAACTTAACATTGAACAATTACAACAAAGAGATGATATGTGAGCAACAAGATAACAATGTGGTTTCCCTCTCATTGTGCTTCGTTGCTGGGAGTATGTTTCTAAGGGGTCTGGAAAAGAATATTACTGTGGCATTTTGAAGGTGTCTTATCCTAGATGCACAAGAACAGTGGACAGGGCTCAACTAGGGTAAAGATTAACTTTTCGCTAAGGAAGCTGTAGGCCTGGAATGTGACTATCCACCATGACCTTCCCAGGTAGGATTTTAATGATCCTGTTGTGATTAATTCTGGTCACTGAGCTTGTCAGGCCTGCTTTGTAGCCCCCTTTTTGTTCATATACCATTGACGAGACATTTATTTGCTCAAATCAGGCCGTAAGTGTCAGAGACCTGATTGGAAACTCAGATTTGTCTGGTTTAGTGCTGCTTTCTACAGGGTACTATACTGAATCTTGCAGCCTCTTCCTATCCAAACTAGAAATCTGTTCTGGAGACTGGGTACAATTTCTTTGTGGAGTTTTGTGACTGTCCCCACTCTCAAGCAACCTTGAGTGCATCCCCTGACAAAACCAGACCTTCTGGGCATTGCTTCTCTTCTGACTCTGCCACTTACTAGTGTGAGACCTTGGGCAAATAGCTCAATCTCTTTCTGCCTAATTTTCCATTTTGTAAAATGGGAGAATAAAAGTGCCTACATCAAAGGATTTTTATGAAGATTGAACTAGTGTATATGAAGCGCTTAGCACAGTGGATAGTATAGCGTCAGCATTTCATAAATGCTAGATATGGGATTATAATTTTAATTAATTAATGATTTATTCAACAATAATGAGGGCCTAGTAAGTTCCATAGCAGGAACAAAAACAGACCAAATCCTTGCACTCATATGTCTTATATTTACAAAATTATGATAATTTTATATAAACTATTATGGAATCCACCTTTCTTGCACTATTTTTCTACAACTTTATTTTTCATTTGTCAGAGATCTTTTAGGTCTCTCTCCATTTCAGTGGTTCTCAAGGGGGTTGTTATTGTGCCCCAGGGGACAGTTCACAATGTCTGAAGACAGTTTAGGTTGTGACAGCTGTGAGGTGTTATTGGCGTCTGGTGGGTAGAGGTCAGGGATGCTGCTAAACATCCTACAGTGCACAGGACAGGCTCCCTGACAGACACTTATCTAGCTCAAAATGTCAATAATGCCTAGGTTGAGAAACCCTGGTCTATATCTAGATGTGTACCTATATCTCCTTTAAACTTTTAAATTGTTGCTAGAAGGGTATGCAAAAGATGAAACTTACTTGTTTTTATAAGTGATTTCATCTTACTTGCTGTATTTCCTGTTAATGCCTAAAAAAAAAAAAAAAGCACCTTAAAATTTCCAGTTAAAGATAATCCTGCCTTCTCTGGTTTAAGAGTCTCTTTAGTTTAACTCGATTATTTTCTAGCAAATATTCAATCATTTTAAGTTCAAAGTCCTGCCTTTCCTCTTCCCCAAATGGTGTCTCAGTGCAAGGGAAGCCCATGACCTTGGGAAGGAGCCAAAGGAAGCCCTGGTCAGCAGCTCATCTCTGGATCTTATCCTGTGTTTTTGCTCATCCCCTGACGGTCCACGACTGCTGGAACCACCTTTGATTGTTGGATACTAAGCAGAGCCAGGGCCTGAGTCTCCTTCCCCACATTGATCATGTCCCAAACTTGACTTGGCCCTACCTTGACACCTGCTTGGGTTTCCGAGTTTTAGTAACTCGCATGAATTGCTGTTAGCTGAGGCTGCCCACCCCCAAGCCTAGGTTCTGGGGTCACCTTGGAAAGCTGGACCATGTCCTTAAAGATCTCTACCTTAAAACAAACCGTAAGTCCTGAGGGTTGAGTTCATTGGTCACTTCCTCCCTTCCCTGCCAACACAGTTTATTGGAAGAAACAAGGCTATTTGTTATTTCTTTATTTACTCAGTCGCCTTTGTCTCTACTCTCCTACTGCATTCTCTTTCCTTCTCAATAAGCAGCCTTTCTGATAAGTTTAACCTGTATCTGTTGAAAGAGTTCTTGTGTGTTTATTTACAGGAGATACATACTGTATATGTACCTCCTGTAGGGAAGTTATTCTGCTCTTTATATTCTTTTTTTCTCTTCAAAATGTTTTATCTGATTTGACCTTGATGCTTTTCCGTGGCTAATTTTATGTGAAATTAGTTTTCCTGAACTGTTCAAATGAAACAAGGGCCAGGAAAGTGTTTTGTGCTCCATGGAGCCTTCTCCCTGTGGGCAGCTTGCTTCCTGGAATGGCCAGGCTCTGCTCCCCACCCCCATGTGGGTCTGGTCTCCCTTCTTCTCTTCCTTCTCTTTGCTCCCATCTTTCTCAATTTTGATTCTATTCCCAATGGTAGAAGGAGGGTCTCACTGTGTTATTCTCATAGTCACCAAAAAACTGGGAGGCACATCCCTTCTTGATATCAGCTGCTGTTCTTCAGTTGGTCTCCTGTGTTCCACCGAATTCCTGTTTTGTGCTCTCAGGCCCACTGGCCACCTGCTTGTTTCTTCTTCTTCCTCCTGTGTAAATACTTGGTATCATGCAGGTCTTACGTTGGTCATTTGTTCCTACCACCATGTGTATTTGGGGTTCATGGGGATAACTTAGCACCTAGTTTTGTTGTAAACATAGTCCATGGACTTTGGTTTTGCTCTTTAGTTGCTCTGCATGTTTTCATTTGGGGATTTGGAGAAATTGATAAATGCTACTGCTGCTGCCACAGAGTCCTAGAATCTACCCTGCTATTCTGTACTTATGTACATGTGCATGAAAGGTGAGGTGCTTTAAACCTCATTCTTTTTTTTTACTTTACCTCACCGAGCACTCTGCTGTGAGATCCATGCTCTGTGTACCTCTGGTCTATTTTCTAATTGCTGCACAGCACTCCATAGGGTGCAGCCACCTGCTTTGCCTGTCCCCTCCTTGAATCATGGACGATCAGATTGCCTACAATTTATCACCACCATAAATTAATCTAAGAATTGATTGAGTTCCTTGCAGTGGACTCTTAAGGACCTGCATAGAATTTCTTTATAATGTATCTCAGGGTTGGAATTGTTAGGCCAGAGGATATACAAGTAGTTAATTTGACTAGGGATGCCAATCACTCTCCAGAAGGCTGATCCAGTCTCTATTTTAGGTAGCCATATATGAAGGTTGCTCTACCTTCATGTTACAAATTCCACACTAGAACATAGTAGAAGTCCTGGATCCCTTCTGTGCCCACAGGAACCAGGAGGCCAGCAGCCACCATCTCCAGACTGTTTTCTCTCCAAACACACCATTTTTCCTTGCCCTGGGCTACATTATGCACACACACAGCACCTGCTAATTCTCCACAAAAGCCAGCATACAGGACTCCTCTACTTTAAGCTACCTTCTCAGTCTCTCTGGGCTGCGGGGTGCCAAAGAGTAAGTGAGGGCATTCCCTTCAGTTCTTCTCCCCTCTACCCAGCCCCAGCCCAGGAAAAATTCTTTCTTATCTGGCAGGGACTTCTCATAGGATCTATCCTATATCCCTCTAAAGCAGGTCTATAAAACCCTATGTCAAAACCTCTGACTATTACTTTGAATATACAAGGAGTTTCTAGAACATCGAAATCACTTTTAATTCTTTGCCAATCTTGGCTTTCAAGACTGCTTACTCTCTAGCTCAATGAGTCTCAAATCTGGCTACATATTACAATTACATGAGAAGGTTTAAACAGTACTGATGCTTGGTGTACCTAAAATGAATCAAACCAGACTCTTTCAGAGTGAGTCAGCGCTTAGAACCATGCTCTGGAGACTCAAGACAGCCAACTTTGCAGTGAAACCTCATTAGTGACCATTTATTTCTTGGTGATAATCTCCCCATTCCCCAAAGGACATTGACCAATTTGAATGTCATAGCAGTGATGTATGGGGAGCTTCAGAGCAACAATATTAAAATATTTTCAAATATTAAACATTGAGTATATATAGTGCATGCCAATATATGTGTGAGGGCATAAAGAAAGCTGGGAAGTGGAAATGTCACTGATTCTTAGAAGCACCTGTGTGCTTTTTACGATTGTAGCTCTTTTTCTTCTACCAGATATGACCCTATCCTGAATATTTTGTCCATTATTTCTTTGCTTTATTTATTGTTTATATATTAATCTCCAAACACGATAGTGTTTAGCTTTGTGGACTTTTCAATTTAACAGAAATTGAACCATAGTGTATTTGTTTTTCAGTATTAGATTCTTTCATGCTTCATTGAAAAAAATTTTTTTCTCATTGCATTTGTCCACCTCTGTTGTTTGGAGTTTATACCACTCTCAATGCCTATCTCTTAGTGGCTTATTTAGATGATTTAACATGCATATCAACATATTCTAAAGTTAATATATAGCTCTACCCTTTTACTAAATGAACAAAATTTTAAATTCCAATCATTTTTCTCCTGATAAGATGTTGTCCAGTGTTATGGTTCTGTTTTTAAATTATCCATTATAATTATTATTTTGTAAGTCAATCTATTTTTTTAAAAATTGACCTACAGTATCTATGTTCATCATTCCTTCTAGCTTCTTGGAGTCTCTGTCTAGTATCATATTCCTTTAGAATTTCCTTAATTGTCAACTCTCAGATTTTTTTTTCTGAAGAGGTCTTTATTTTGCTCTTCTCTTTGAAAGATAATTTCATTAAGCACAGTTATTTTCTCTTGGCACACTGAGAATATTATCCCATTGTCCTCTGGCTTCAATTGTTGTAACTGAGAAGTCAACTATTAGTCTAATTATTTCTTCTTTGTAGGTAATCTGCTTTTTCTCTGTGGTTGACAAAATGAGACATTGAGGAGCTTTGTGCAGTTTCACCGTTATGTGTCTTTGATTAATTCTCCACCATTCACTCTTCAAATATTGCCTCTTCTCCATGCTCCTCTCCTCTTTGTGGTTCAGATTATACATGTGTTAGCCCTTTCATTCCATCCTCCATGTTTCTTACCCCCCTGAGACTTAGATTAAACTTCTCTTATGTTACATTTATATAAATGTCCCATGGATGTGTCATTCTTAGTCTTCACTGTGACTCTTCAGTCATCTTATCCCTTCTTTTCCCCCGCACCTCATCACCACTCCTTGCTGCTCACACAGAGACACCTAGCCTTCAAGATCCACTTCATACCCTTCTTCGTTGCCTCTGCAAGACCTGCCCTGACTTCTACAGGTCTCATTAATCTCTCCACTTCTTGTGTCTTTCACAGCACTTACTGTCCTCTGCATGAGATAACATGGTGTAGAGCAAAGAGCACTGGACTTGGAGTCCGAGGACCTGAGTTCAAATTCTGGCTCCACCACTTAATAGCTCTGTGACCTTGGGTAAGTCACTTCTCTTGCTGACACTCTGTGTCCTTAGTTATAAGGGTTGTTAGGGAGACTGATGAGATGAGGGCCACAGAATGCCCAGGTGGTGCCCAGTGCTGGCTCTGGCAGGAAGCTTCTCATGTGACCCTCGCTGTGTCCTTTTGCCTCTCTGCCCCCCTAATGGCAGCCATTTCTGGCAGACTAGTGGCCTGGGCACTGGATTTCAATGCTACAATTATAGAAATGCAACTGTGAAACAATCCTTAGATGAGGAAGCCCCTCACTGGGTTGAAATCCCTGGCTTATATGCCTTCAATTTATACCCCTTGAATCCATTTTCTACCCTTGAACATTCTCCTATCCTTCTATTTACCTCCCCATTGCCCTCAGAATTAAGTCTTTAATTCTTTTAATGGTATGGAAAGCCTGTCCCCTGCCGCATCTATGCATCTTGCCACTGCCCAGCTGCTACTGCAGCCCTCCCCGCAAGCTGCAAAGAACCAGGTGCTAATTTCTTCTGCAAACTGCCCTCCTTGCCTTACTCCTCTGTTTTAACTTTTCTGTTCTCAGTCTAACTGTCATTTCCATCCCTGGGATCCAGAGCTGGATGGAGCACCTTCCTTAGGTGCCACCACAGCAGCTGAGGCCACACCCTATGTGGCCTTTATAACCATTAGTTATAGTCAGCCTTTTTTTTTTTTTTTAAATTATGCCTATCTTTATTTCTGTCCAGAGTCAGAGCTTTTGAAAGGCAGGAACTGTTTCTCATTCAATGCTGACTTTCAGGTACCTGGCATGGGGCATGGTTCCTAAACGGTACTTAATAAATATTTATTAAAGGGAGGAAAGAAAAAAGAAAGAAAGAAAGAAAGGAGAAAAAACTACAGAGAAAACTACATTTCCATTTGTCTGGGGGTGAGAATTGGCTTCGAAGCAACTTGTAGTTGCATTCTCCAGTAATCATTCTAGAACCACCACTCTGGACATCATCTGGTAAGGCCACATGCCTCAGCCAGCCCTGGTCATTAGCCGAGTCAGAAAGTTTTCATCATCCCAGTGGTGTGCTCTCTCTCTATGGCCAAAGGGGCGGGGTGAGGCCCTCTCCTCTTTCCTTAGTCAGGAGATCACAGAGTGTTTAGAAGGAGCAGAGGTAGGATGGGGTGGGATATAATTAATGTTTTCTTCCCAGAATACTTGGCTTACAGGCGATCCAAGGGGAGAGGAAGAGGTGGGGAGAACAGAGTGAATGGGGCAGAAAAACATACAGCTTCTCCTTGCAAGTATTCTGCATGTGCCCAGCCACCAATAGATTCTCTTGGGGTTGAGTTTTCTGTGAAATGGTCTTTGCCATTCTGAACTATGAGACTACATCACCTTTGGTCTTGGGCCAAATAGCAATTTCGATTTCTAGGTAAGTATCAAAGAGAGGGCAGAATAAACAGATGCTTACTATGGAGACACCTGGAGAGTCTCCTAGCAATGGCATAGGCTGGGGTTCAGAGACAGTCCCATTTAGAGGAAGTTACCCTCAGCAGCCTCTATCTGAGAGGACTGGGTGTGTGGGGTGTGTGTAGCACAGCCTTGCAGTACCACTACCAGCACAGGGTAGCACCTCACACTAGCACATGTGTAGTATGCTAAGTGCATCCAATGTAAATGAGTTACATTGTATTAGATAGACATTATCTTCTTAAGCACTGTGATAAACACATTCATGCATTAATTTAATGAATTCTTGAACAACCTTATGATGTAAGTAGTATTATCAGTACCGCTTAATAGATGACAACATTAAAATGGGTTCAGAGGGACTTATATAATCTACCCAAGGCCACCTACTGATCAAGTCCTTGAGCTGAATTTTAGCCCATGAACTTGATCTTTGCTTCAAACAAAGCCCTTCAACATCCAGGAACTTGGGGTACAAAGATAAGGTTTCATTGTCGTTTGGGTCTTTTAGGAAGCAGAAGTGCAAGAGATTTATTTGAGGAAATGCCTGTGAAGGAGAAAGGGGAAATAGAGCAGGAGAAGGTGGGAGAGGCTTCAGACATGCTGCAGGTCTGACACGTAGGAAGGAGAGAGAAGGAAGGAAGGACGATTTGGAGGAAGAGTCTGGTACTAGAGTACAGTGCAAAGAAAATCTTGGTCGGGCCAATGGGAAGCCCTGGAGCAAAGATTGCTCATGAGAGGAGACCCACATTGGTAGGAATGGCAGCTATAGTACTCCTGTGCTCAGTCACAGAACCCCCGTGCTCTGAATCAGGGGGCACCCAGTCTAGTAGTGCTCCCTATGCTGGAAGCAGCCTGGGGAGAGCATGCCTCAGCGAAGGATTCTGAAGGTGCAGCAGCTGGAGGCTGTCAGCTCCCCCTGCTGCTCCTTGCAGCAGAGTCTTGAAGGGGGCTTGAGCCGTGTGTTCCCACGACTGCTACAGGCTCTGTGCTTGAGCTGTCCACAGCCCATTTACTAATATACTGTAGAGTTTAGACAGGATGTTATGAAAGCTCCCGGATGCGATGTCCCTGAAGCCTCCTAGGATAGAAACCATTTTCTGGTACAGTTGAGCAGGTTGTACTCTCAGTAAAGGGACCCTGCCAAGAGGGCTGGTAGGGGGATTGAAATGCAGAAATGTGAGCTTTGCCATTGTGGCTCAGAGAGACACCCTTTTCTAATTCAACCACTCAGATGGACATCTTTTTTCTAACTTGTACAAAGATGGCATTTAGGCAACAAGTAGCCTGTGATTCCTGGGAAAAAAGAGGAATCCTTCAGTGTGGATTCGGGGTCATTGGGACAAAGGGGACTGGGAATGAGGTTGAGGCTTCTGCATAGGGAGACTTGTGGAGAGCAGGCAGTAAGGGTAAAGGTTCATGAGATGAGCTAGCAATAAGCCTAGAGAGGTAAGTGGGACAGGTCAGGGGCCCAGTGTCCTTTGTTACTGAGGCGGACTCTGCCGGAGGTCAGTGGGAGGCTGTTTGAGGGATTTAGGTGGTAGGGAAACATGCATTGTCATTTTGTAATTACTGGTCACTTTTAGATATTAAAAAACAAATCATATTCTAATTTGACTGTTCAGTCTCCCACCCAATGTAACATTCAACTTCTCTCCTGGTCTAGGCTGGGCTTCAGCTTGAGGTGCCTGGGATGAGGGTGAGGGGTGATATCTTCTGGTTAGGCTTCCTCCCAGCCCCTACTTTACCTGTATCTCCCTTTAATTACTTCCTATACCAGCTACATTTAAGGTCCAGGACCTCTGGTGGGACAGAGCAGTGGGTGAGGGACAGTGCTGAATTTTTTGACATTTCCAAAGTGCCCTTTCATCTTCTTTTGCTTGTCTTGGATGAAGCCACCAAGGCCCTCCAGGGGACAGCCCCAGGGTACATCCTCCCTGCTGCTTGAGATGCATGTGTGATTCTTCATGTGTCCAGTTGGTGGGAGGGCTCCCACTTCCTTCCCTCCCTCTCTCTGCCTATGTAAGTTTTTTACTTATATATTATATCCTGGTTGAGATGGTTTGGCTGGCTTGACTGTCCCTTGGTAAATCCTGGACAAAGAGGAAAAAGATAGCTTCCAATCGTGTTGGCTTTTTTTCAAAGAGGGCCAGGTGACAGAGTGGTTGCCCTTGTCCTCTGCTTTGGGCATGAAGAAAACCCTGCTGTGGCTTCTGTTAAGTAGGGAGAAATGGGAGGGGAGCATGCCTACAGGTAGATTGGAAGTGGCATCAGGAATGCAGTGGGGGAGAAGTCACAAGTATGTAGTGCCTTTCAAGGTCACGGAGATGAGCAGCCCAGCTACCTTCTACTCTATAGTATGCCAATGGCAATAATAATCCCATTGAATGTATGCAAAGGGTAAACAAGTGGGTGTGTAAAAGGACAATTTGTTGCAATTCATCTCTTCCCCAAAATAACAGATGATAACAGTAGCCAGCTTTTCCACAGCTCTTCTCACTTCATGAAGTGATTTTAAATTCTTTATATGACTTGAAAGTCATAATGTGCCTTTGAAGTAAATGGGTTAAGATTATCACTTAAATGTCAAGGACAGCGGAGAATTGAGGGCTTGGCTGAAGATCATATAGCCAGGTGAGGGTAGAGTCTAAAAGGTCATCTGGGTCTTCTGACTGCCCCCTCTTCCCACCTCCCTGCCCTCCAGAGCCCATCCGCTAAATACACACTACTCAGATGAGAGTGGTGCTCTAAAAGCCTTTCACGGGATTGCTACTGATACAAACCACTCTTAGGCCAGACATTGCTTTTATACTGTGGTGAAACCACATTGTATAGGACTGAGAAAATTTTGTTCTTTGAGCTGAAGTAAAGCTGAATTATGTGCCTCTGTTAAGAAACTGTTTGCCTGGTGTCCACAGGTAGAGGGAGGACGTCTTTTTTACTTTTTAAGAGGAAATACTGTTTTCAGGCACTCGTTTATGAGCATCAGAGAGATAACTGAGGCAGACATCGTAAGTCACCCTGGCCTTGTTATTAAGGCAGGACTCTTAAGGCTCTCTACAGGGCAGAGCTTATTGACTTCTATTTGTAACTGAGAGATGCTATAATTCTGGCTCATTACCAATTCTTTGATTACTCAGTTCATCCAAATTAGTGTGGCTTAATTTAGAGGAAAAGCATGTTAGACTCAGGTCCTAGTAGAAACTTTGCCCCGAGGCTCACATCTGGTTGCTTTGGGCCAAGATGGCCCCTCAGGGGTCTGTGGCAAATGCTGGACAATCCCTGAGGCCCCCTCCCTTCCTTTGACAGAGGCTAAGGAGCAGGGCTGAGTGGGAGAGTGTGATGGGGCAGAGTTCTAGAACCTGCTGAGGTTTTTTTCTCTCTCTTTCTTTTCTTTTTTAAACCAGGAATTATTAGCCGAGAAGATGCAGAAGATCTCCTTGAGAACATGACTGAGGGAGCATTTCTGGTCCGGGTCAGTGAGAAAATCTGGGGTTACACCCTCTCCTATCGCCTGCAAAAGGGTTCAAGCACTTTCTTGTGGATGCCTCTGGGGATTTTTACAGCTTCCTGGGAGTGGACCCCAATCGCCACGCGACGCTCACAGATCTCATAGATTTTCACAAGGTATCGCTCTTAGAGGTGCTGGTTGGGGGTGAAACTGTTGGCAACTTGAGCAAAAAGGAGAGCCAGGCTGCAGGCATTCTAAGTTATGGTGATGGAGCATGCGTAGGCAGCCCTAGAAGTACTTAGGATCATAGGATATAGAACATTAAGGTAGAAGAGACCAGAGTTTGTCTAAACCAGCTAATCTAGATCTTCTCCCTGGCTAATCTTCTGACCCATGTGGGCATCTGCAACCTTGGTCCCTAGCTCTCCTTTCACCTTGAGTACATGAATGTTCCCTACTGTCAACAATGGCTGGTTGACTAACCTTCTCTCCAAGCTTATGTCTCATCCCCAACTCATTCCCAGATTATCCCTCTTGAGGACATTCTAAGCAGGTTTCTGACAGCTTTGTAGAGTTGGCTACATCCTAGCAGGCAACTCTGTGGTTCGAGAAACTTTTCTTGTAGAGTTTTGTGTCTCTTATTCCAACTACAGACTTATCACTTAGCCGAGTGACCTTAGACAGGTTTCTTAGTCTCACTGGGACTTAGTTTCCTAGCTGGGCAAATAGATGTAAATAATGCTTAGCTGAGATCATATGAGTATTAAATGAGAGGATGTACATAACATTCTGTAACTGTAAAGTACTATGGAAGTTCTCATTTCCTGGAACTCTTTTTGTTATTTATTCCCTTACTGTGAAAAAGATGTTGCCTTCTCAATAATACATGTAGAAAAAAAACAATTTCTGTCTTAATGTGGCTGTTGGCATCAGTAATAACTGGGAGAAAGACAAAGGTGGAACTTGGTGACCCAGAAGGACAGAACCCAAGGATTCTGAGACAGAGTGGTGGTAGCGCAGGGGTCCACCAACTACCTGAGCTTTGCAGGTATAGAAAGTTCCACAGCATTACTTGACTGTGTCACTGGGCTTTTGCTAAAATGGGGACTCTTGGATTTATATTGCTTTTTCTTCATTGATGTCCCCAGGGCTCTAGGACAGCTCTTAATCTGACCTTATAAGTAAAGTATGTAGAAAATCACCCGTTTGCAAATACCTACACACTGAGAGAAGAGGACTGCTTGGAGACTAGACTAACCAGGATTAAGGCTGATTTCTGTCTGTGTTGGGAAGAGCCTTATAACAGCTATTTAGAAAGAGAAAGGGAAGGGACGTGTGGATACTGGCACCTTCTCTATGTTAAGCTCTGTGATTACTGCTCTATATCCGTGTTCTCATTTAATCTTACCAGTGCTCCGTTAGGGAAGCATATTGTTCCCATTTCACAGAGCAGGAAAGGGAATGTGTGTAAGTTGTCTAAGTGTTCATGGCTGATCCAGCTGGGTCCAGGAGTTAAGCCTCAGGCTGTGTGCCTCGAAAGCTTGTGCTTTCCCCAGGCCACATAGTTTGCTTTCCCCGATCTAGATAAGCTGCTTTGAGCAGTGATGAGCTCTGTGTCCCTGCAAGGATTCAGGCAAAGGGTAAATGTCCATCTCTCAGAGGTGCTGTGACTGTTTCCTGCTAGACTGGATGTCCTTGAAGGTCTTTGCTCTTTCCCAAATTTAAACTTCAAGACTGCCAATTTAGTTTCTAACAGTAAAGATTGCTCATCTATGCCCATGCAAGGTTCCAGTGGCCAGTTTTATAAGTTAAAATTTTAATTACACATTAATTTATGATTACATTCTAAGAAAAATCAAATACAGTCAAAGTGAAAGCCTTGTTCATTTCAAATCTCCATTTTTGTTCTCTACCTTGAATTATCACTTTACCCTGTACCTATCCAAATACTGCCTGAGTATTAACACAGAAATTTGTGTATATAAGGAAATACACAGTTTTATTATTTTTCACATAAATTAGATAATCCTTTACCAATAGCTTGATGATTTTTTTTTAACATAATTAATATATCGTAGAATGTATTTTGTAAAAGCATGGTCCCTAGAATCAGGCTGCCAACTTTTAAATCCCAACTTCATTATTGTGTGTGACTTTGGACAACTACTCAAACTTTTGTATCTTAGCTTCCTCCTCTGTAAGATAGGTTTAATAATAGCACTCACTTCTTAGGGTCACTGTGAGGTTTCAATGAGATATCACTGTAAAATTCTAAAACAATATACCTGACATCTGTAAGTTATCAGGATCTTAGCTGTTATTAAAATGTATCTATGAGATCTTTTTGTATCAATACATGTATCACATCCTTGTAAATCCTATGGCATTCTGTGGTATGGATGTATATTACAAGTGAATTATCTATCCTCCTTTTGATGGTCACTTGCATAGCTTCCAGGTTTTCCTGATCACAAACAGTGCTGCAGAGACTTCTTATAGATGTTACTTTGGGCACATGTGTGAGTATTTCTTTAAGATGAATCCCTCAATCTGGAATTGCTGGATAGAAGACTATGCACATTTTAATTTGAAAAGATCTGCCAGACTGCCCTCCAAAAATGTAGTGCCAACTCATGGTCCTGCCAAAACTATATGAGGCTATTTCCCTACACTGCTGCCAATACTGGGGATTATAAGTCATTTTAATTTTTTCCCATCAGATGGGCAGACACTGAATCTCACTGTTGTTTAGCTTGCATTTCTTCTATTACCACTGATGCTGAGGCTCTTTTCATGTTTAATGGCCACTTGGATTTCTTCTGTGAATTGTCTAGTCATACCCTTTGTCCATTTTTCTGCTTATATGTCTCTTTCTTATTGATGCATCAATTCTTCCAGTGAATAAATTGCTCTTTAGTCATATCCATTCTGCTCTTCAGTTCTTCTATTGAAACTTTTCTTGTAATTTAAGTAGGCATCCCTTTTCATTTCCAGGTTCTTTAATTTTTTTTTTTTTTTTTTTTTTAATAATAGCCCACTCTTGTTTTACGGATGATTTATCTTCTTATTCTACTGAGGAGGGAGATTAGTACCCATCTTTTAAAGGCTCTGTTTTTTTCTTTCTTTCTTTTTTTTTTGTAATAAACTTTATATTTTATTGGGAGTCATTTCTCTTGTTGAGTTTGGCATCTTTCTTTCATGGTTATGATTTTCCTTAAATATTTATAAATTTTGAGCTTGGAGGTGATCTTTGAACTTTGAATTTCCTGTTTATCCACCAGTGGATACAGTTTCTGTTTCCCAAATTCAGTATCTTCATACTGTCAGGGATGGGGTTGATAGCGAGTAGCTCATCTTTTGGGCATGGGAGCATTTGAACTTCGTGGGTCTCTTTGGCTTCCCAAGGAACTATGTATGCCTCTTCTCACTTTCTGACCTGCCTGAGGCAAAGACCTCTGATGTCTGGTGGTCTCCAACCTGTCTCACTGATACGTGCTCTAGTCCCTGCCCCACATTAACCCCTCTGAAAACCTCATCCTGCTGGTTGTCAGGTGTTTTTGAGCATTTTTGCTCTGTTGATGGCCTTTCTTCTTCTTCTTTTCCCATACTTTTAAAAATTTATCTTTAAAAGCAGATTTTTTCTGTCATTTCTAGAAATTTGAGTGAGAAGGAGGCATACATATTCCTAGTCTTTCTATATTGAAATAGTCTCTCTCTGGTATATGTTTATTTCCATTTCTTGATTAAAAGTGAATATTTCTTTTCTTTTTTATTTTTAGGAGGAAATTATTACTGTTTCAGGGGGAGAGTTACTGCAGGAACCCTGTGGACAGAGGGACAGCCCACCAGACTATCATCTGTTGTTTGAATGACGTTTTATTTCCTTATCAGTTGGATTCCTTTTTTTTTTTTTTTTTTTTGGACTCAACTTAAGAACTTCCAAACTGAAATCCTTATGGCCTTCTGGAAGATCCACAACCATCCAGAGGATTAAGTAGATTAGTATATCTCAAGAAATATGAAATACATGGCATATGTGCTATGGGTCTCTATTCCCAGGGCCAGGACAGAAACTGCTAATAACTGATGCACCTCTTTCATGACAAGTTTAGACATGACCTCCGAAGATGAAGCCTATTTGTCATGGCTGCCCTAAAAACTCAGCTCCTGGAGCCCATGGTATTTATAATCCAAGATAATTCCAGTGCCGAACTCAGAATTCAACACATGGTAGACATTCAATAAATGTTTGTTGAATGAATGCACTTCTGAAGGTTTTCCAACATTAATCATCATTGATTTCTAGTAAGTTATTTCCTACTTGTCACTGTTTACAAAGTCATGGACATTATAGAAGAAATATTATAAAGGATTTATGTGGAAAACATAGAAGTTACATCTTTAATGATGTTCATTATCACCCTTGTTGGTATTATTATTGGAACTACTAAAGCTTCTGCCCCTTGCTTCCAGAACAGGTGACTGACTCTGCCCCACTTACCTGCCTCTCCTTCTGCCACCCCTCCTCATCTTGGAGTCATATCTTGCCCTCATTCTGTAATACTGAGGCAGTGGCTTCATGTATTCCTATAGATGTGCCCCAAGCCTGGGGTGAATTATAAATCTGAGAATGATTTGTAAGCATCCACTAAGTCCTTTGCTCTCTAGGATTTGGCCCTTTTGTGCAGGTTACTCAAATGATTGCCTCTGTCTTCATAATCCTTTGATTTTGATTCTACTGTCCACCCCATTTGAGTATGTTCTTCCTATTAAGGAGAAGACTCTTTCAATAACATCTCAATAACTCTCAGGGATGGTGTCTGTGAACTCTTAGGTTTCACATTTATGACATAAACATAAGAGACATCATGTTATAAAGAAAATATAGGCTCTTGAATCAAACGGACTTGCTTGCAATGCCTTACCCTGGAACTTACTGGCATTTTAATGCTAACAACGTTGTATGTAGTGAGAGTAAAAGGATGTATGTATGTATGGATAGATGTATGGATGGATGGATAGATGGACTCTGTGGATGTAAATGAACTGGTTACCTTACTTGATAGTTGTATCAAACATCTCTTATGCTCGGCACCTTTTGCTTCACCTGTTCTTCAGGTCCTTTGCCACTTGTTTCACCCCAGGTGCCACCACTGCAATCAATTTTGCATGGGCTTTGCTCTCCTCCACTGTGTCAGTCAGCTTCACCTGAGCATACACCAACAATACCTTGCCACGTGGTACTCTGGGCCTCTCATCAGTTGCTACAGAGGCATAAGACACCACACAACCAAGGAGAGCTGGGAAGTTAACTCTCCATGCAGTGAACCTTTGATCAATGGAAGACAGTGCCTAGTAGATCAGTTCTCCCTTTCTCCTCCAGAGGGACTGTTTTTGAGAGGCAGAGTCTTCATATGGCCTCTTAATAGGCAGTCCTGCAGCATCAGTTATTTGGCCACCTTTATGCAGGTTACTCATCATTATTTCATTATGATCAACTAGTCACGATGAGACCAAGCTGTGGTCAGATCAGTATCTCAGCCCTGCATGTTCTTCCTCCTTCTTGCCTTGCTCTCCTTTCTCTTTCTCCTGCTCCCCTGGGATTGCACTCCCCAGTAAAGCAGCAGCAGGTAAGCATTTGCCAGAGGCTCTGCCTTTTGGAGAAGCTAGGATAAGGACCCATCATACAAATATGCTCAATGATATCAATCTCACAACCTGCCTCAAGGTTTCCCTCCTGTTTGCCTCACTCCCAGGGCCCCTCGAATGGATAAAAGGCAGTGGTGGAGGGAACCTGCTCTTTGAATTTTAAAGTGCTTTAAAACCATAGCTGATTATCATTAAAACTATCTTCTTTCTATTGGACTCCAAGGAACCGAATTTTCACTTTGGCTGTGCTACTTATCAACTACATGACTTTGTTCAAGTCATTTAGCTGCACTAAAGCTTGGTATAACTGAAGAGGGAATTTTCTGTATGGACATCACTAAGTTTTTTGGCAGGTCATTAAATGATATGTATGAAATCTCTGTCCAAATTAAAGGTATTGCTAACAACCACCACCACCGCCACAACAATTATTTCATGCTTAGCAGTGACATGTCAAGGGGATATGATGTGATGATTTTTAAGGTGTTAGAAGAAATTTTTAATTTCGAGAACAGCAGCTTTGAAAGCAGACCAAGATGGGTTGAGAACCTGAATCCCTGAGCTGTTGTTTCTGTCACCCTAATTAATATGTGAGAGACAACAGCTGAGGTTTCCAGCCTAACACATTTATTTCATTTTATTTGGGGTCCACACTTTCTTCATGTCTCATATATTTTAGGTTTTACCTGGCCTTAAAATAAATTTCTTATAAGTTGTCCTGCAAATGAAGTTACTGTCTGGAAAACTGCAATTTCATCTTGAGAATTTTATTATGCTAATAAATGTCAGGATTCTCAAATAAAGGAATTGCCTTTATTTTTTTTTCCTGGAGCCTTACAAATATAATGAAAAACAGTCAGCCAGCTACACGACTCAACAGAGGGAAAATTTGCAATCTATAGCTAGAAAGAGAAATTATAAAAAAAAATCACTACACAACCTAATGGAAGATAAATTTCAAAGGATGAAATGGTAACTTGTGGTATAGATTCAGGGAGATCCTTGTGTGGCAGAGTTGGGAAGCTGTGCTTCTATCTGGCAGAGGGGGAATATCTTAGGGGTGTGGGCTAAAAGAGACTGCTGAGAGCAGAGCATTAGAAGGGAGATGTGGACATGAAGTCTTGGGCGCCTGGGCACTGTGGACTGTGTCCCTTTCTATACCCTGGAAACTTTCATTATCCTTAGGACTAAATTTGGATACAGGAAGACCTTTGTTCTGCGACCTTAGACAAGTGTCCCCAATTCTCTGGGGCACAGTTTCTTTTGTGAAATGGGGCAAACAGTCCCTATCTCAGAGGGTGGCTGTGAAAATAACACCGTGTGAAACTTTATAATAGTAATGACAAATAATTGCTTCAGCTCTGTGTGTGTATGTAATTCTCCACACCGTGCTGAGGGAGACAGTGCTATCATCCCCATCTTGTGCATGGGGAAACTGAGGCACAGAGAAATTCAGGCCTTTCCTGGGACCACTTCTTTGAGGAATTGCATTATAGCACTAGGGCTCACCAGTCTGGCTTTGGAGTCTGTGTGGACCTTGTACCAATCCTTCTCAAACTGGGATGTACAGATCCAACACAAGGCGATGTTCCTAAAACGCAGATTCTCTGTTCATCTTTTACCAAGCTCCTGGCGCTGTTGTGTGGCTGGATTGTCAGCCACTTTGAGAAACAAGCATTAAAAGCAGGGCTTGACAAATGATAGCCACAGGCCAAACTGAGGCTGCTGCCTGTGTTTCTGAGAACCAAGAGTGGTTTTTACATTTTCAAATGATTGGAAGAAATTAAAAAGAATAATATTTTATGATCTGTGAAAATTACATTACATTCAAATTTCGGTTTTTTAAATAAAGTTTTATTGGAATATAGCCATCTGTTTACATAGTTATCTTTGGCTGTGTATAGCCAGGAAAGGCTAAAATATTGATCTGACTTCTCACAGAAGAAATTTGCTGAACCCAGCTTTAAATTATGTACTGCATTAGGAATTATTTTCTTTTTCCCCCTGCTTTTTCTATCTATTATTAGGAAAAATTCTAACAACATCACTTATACTTCAGAGAGACCTAAGTAAATATGTTACATTTTCTAGTAGTGTTTTTTATTTATAAAATTGAATCTCATCTCATCCCTAACAACCAAAAAGGAAACTTGTTTCTTTGTTAAAGGTTTTAACCAAATGTAAGCAAGTACTATCACAGTTATAGATACTTCACGTAGGGGCATAGAATTATTTTGCTTTCTAGAATTTATCATACTTTCTTACTCTTAAACTGTTATGCATCTGTTTGCCCTTCAGTCTGTAAGGTCCTGGAGGTCAGACAATACCCTTGTATTGCATTTGTGTTTACGGTGCCTCAAACAGTGATGTTATTGAGTTGTGTTTGTTATAGATTAGGGGAACAAATGGGCTTGCGGATTTTCAAAGACCTCTTCTAGCCTTTAGAGGAGCCCTATAATCGAGAAAGCCCAGGACAAACATACAGTTGCTTTGGTTAGGATCCCGCAAATCCACAACTTTTAGTTGTTAAGTGGAATAAAAGAAACAAAAACAATGAATCGATAAAGAAATGAGATTGAAAAAGTCAAAGCTGGCTCTGCTAACAGCTAGTCTGAGATGGGGAAACTGAGACTTGAAACAGAAACCACATCTTGGCAAGACTGTTATGTGACTAGCAAATGAGATGCAGGAGTTCCCCACCACCCTCACCCTTATCCGGGGTTTTGTTTTCCACTGTTTCAGGTACCAGTGGCCAACTGTGGTGAAACTGAAAATATTAAATGGAAAATTCCAGGAATAAACAATTTATAAGTTTCAAATTGCATGCTGTTCTGAGTAGCGTGATGAAACCTTGCCTGCATGGGATGTGATTCATCTTTTTGTTCAGCGTCTCCACGGTTGCACATGCTCCCTTCCTGTTAGTCACTTGGTGGCATTTCTCTGTTATCAGATCCAATGTGAGTATTACAGTGCTTGTGTTCAGGGAACCCTATTTTTACTTAATACCGACACAATTACGTAATTTTTAAATTACAGTATATGGTTATAACTATTCTGTTTTATTTTGAGGTATTATTGTTAATCTCTTACTGTGCCCGACATAAATTAAACTTTATCATAAATATTATGTATAGGAAAAGTGTATGTTGTACTATCTGTATTTTTAGGTATCCATTGGGGATCTTGGAACATATCCCTCAAAGATAAAGGGGACTACCATAAACTGAACTAAGCCATAGCCTGCAAGAGAAACTGTCTAAGCTTAAACCTTTTTAATCAGTTATTCAGACCCATCTGTTTTAAAGGACATTAGACCAGCTGATCTAATAGTAACTCTGCATGACATTTTTTTTTATTGTGGAAAATATACATCATATAAAATTTACAATTTGAATACTTTTAGGTGTACAGTTCAGTGGCATAAACGCATTCAATTCACATGCTATGCAACCATTACTAACATCCATCCACAGAACTCTTCATCTTGTGAAACTGAAATTTTGTGCCTATTAAACAATAACTCCCCATTCTTTCCTCCCCAGCACCTGAAAACCAGCATTCTACTTTCTGCCTGTATTAATTTGATGACTCCAGGTAGCTCATATAAGTGGAATCATACAGTATTTGTCTTTTTGTCACTGGCTTATTTCACTTAGCATGATTTTTTTTTCAAGGTTCATCCATGTTGTAGCATATGTCCGATTTTTTTTTCCTTTGTAAGGCTGAACATTTCATTTTATGTGTATAGCACATTTCATTTATCCATTCGGCTGGGAGTGGACATTTGGGTTTCTTCTACTATTTGATTGCTGTTACTAAAGCTGCTATGAGCATGGGAGTATACCTGTATGACTTGTGTTCTAAAGCATTCCTGAGTGCTCCAGCAACGATCTGTTTTACAGATCTGGCTTATCCTACTGAGGCCACTCTGTCATGAACCCCAGCTCCCCCGTCTCAATATGTAAACTTTCCTAACTCCCACCCTCTGAGATGTTCCACGATTCCTTTGGTATGTGTTTTTCCTTGCTGCAACAAACTGATAAATATAACTTTGGTTACAAGTATGTTCCAGGTGGGCTTTAATTGGTGGGCTTTGAAAAGATAATATCTGTAAAGCATGGGGTCCGTGATAGCCACTTAATAAGAGCTGAATGTCTTCCCTTCATTAGCTATGCTCCAAGCAGCTGTGTAAGTCCCTGTAGTGACTAGTATTCTGTGCCCTTCTATATTCACATCTCGGAGGATGAGTTCATGAACTTTCTGGGTTGTGGGCTCATTCTCCAGGAGGCTGAGTAAGGTGGAGGATGATGAGGTTGCAGAGCCGAAGGAAGACTCAAAAATGATTTTGCTTGGTGCTCTTCTGAAGGGAAATTTGCTACCCCAGGGTCACCCAATATCAGAAGCCCAGCAATCAAAGGGGCCACACAGAGAGCAACTGTGGGAGAGGAGGACTCAGAAGCATCTATGCTCTGTAGAATAAGGAGGTCAGCAGAGCTTGTGTATGGTGGATTTTTATCCCATTTGTTTTGGGGCTTCTATCCCCTACAGACAGCCCTCCTGCTCTTCCCCTGAAGGTAGAAGGAGGAAGCAGAGTATAGTGGGAAAACTAATTCTTTGGGCGTAATCAATATAAATCTGAATTTAAATGGCAGAAGAAGAATAGAAAAGGCTTTTAGGAAGAGAAACAACTGGCATAAGCAAAGGTATGGAGGTGTGAAGGTGTATAAGTGTCTCTGTGTATAAGATCTAGGGCAAAATGCCTTAAATATGATTCACAGGGTCATGCAGACTCAAATGGTGTGTGTGTGTGTGTGTGTGTGTGTGTGTGTGTGTGTGTGTGAAGGAAGGTCCAATATGGGCTTGTTAGCATACTATACTCCTCCCTTATCATACAAACTAAACATTAGCACAATCAAATTCATCACAAGGGACACATCCTGCCCAGATTCTCAGTTATCAGCCAAGTGTCTTGGACACTTTTGCAAACCTATGGGGCAACAGCAATTTGTGCTGATAACTTGGGTGTTGAGCAAAAATTCGGCCTAGACCTTCCATAACTTTGTTTGTTTTTACATCTTTTCTTGGGTAACTTATGTCTTATGCTGGCATTTCTCTGGTTAATTTTCCTTTTATTCTCATATTTTCATGAGTTTTTGGTAGGTTTTCCAATTGGCTAGTTCTGGTTGGCTGTAATTACTGCCTTCTATTTTACCATTCTTGATTCTTTTTTCCCTGGACAGCTGCTGGGCAATTTGATGGGGAGGCGGAAGAGGATTCACCTGCTTTTATGTGCCATGTATATTCTTTTTAACTTCCTATTTCTATTGGTAGTTGGTTGTTGAACAGAACTCCAGAAAATTCTTTGAGATAATTAAGACTCTCCTCTTATTTCTAGTTTCTAAGTATTTATAAACAAAACAAACAAAACAGAACTACCAAAATATTACACAGAAATATAAAAATCAGTATTCTAATAAATAACTAAATCCATAAAAACCTCTGTGAGCTAGTAGCCCAGAGTCTGACTCTAGCACACTTTTATGTACAAACCAGACACCTCCCCAAGTCTGCCTAAAAAAATATCGTTTTCCATTAACAGCTTAGCAATTTGTTCAAGAGGCATGGAACAAATGGGCCAACGGGAAACGGATTAATGACACTCTGCATTAGAAACATTCTTAACCTGAAAAAGCAGACGCTAACTCATAGCTGAAACAGAAATGCAAAATGATTTCAGGAACAACTTAACTTTTATTACTTAGTACATATCAGGGGAGGAATACTCTATGTTATAAGCACTTACCTGACACGTCTATAAAACAATAGAGCCCAGGCTGATCAGTGTAGCACACAGAACAGTTAAAGAGAAACCATCAGTATTCACAACAGAGATTTATGTACTCAGTTAGGCAATTCAGTTATTGGTTTAAAGGAGGTACCATTTCTTCCAGCAATTTAAAAAACCCTTGAACACTAATTTTTAACAAATTATACTCAAAAGTACAATGGTGACTCAGAAGAAAAAGTTAGAGACATATTTCATGGGCTTGTACAAGCTTTTCCACTTGTCTGTTTCTTACTTCTTTAGGTGAAATCATTTTTCTGTCCCATTGAATATGTAATCTGTCTTCTTCCACAGACACCTGAGAATGGTCAGGAAAAGGTCTAGGGGCTGTTGCTGTCTATATTAGCCGAGTCCCTAATAGAAAATAAATAGGCCTCTCAACAAAGTGGTTTGACAGGGTTTCATTTACAAAGGTGGGGTGTAGGAGTCACAGTGGAAAGTGTAGTGGCCCGTGGCCTAGCAGCATTCCAGCTATAACCACCCTTCCCCACCCCAGGCTCTAATGACAGGGAGGAGCAGTTATATGTGAGGAGAGAGAGGCACATATAGTTGGCCATTTTCAGAGGGTCAGGACTGCGTACAAGAACAGAGCCAGCCTGAAGTGACCTTGCAGAGAGGCAGCCAGGGCAATAAATAAATAAATACCCTGACCTCACCCACTTCCCTTCTTCTAATCTGTGCTAGGTGCCCCAGCCTTAAGCCAGAGGGTCTGCAACTCTTGCGTAATCTGCACAGGTCAGCTTCCCAAGGTGGAGGGGACAAAGAGTACATCTGGAGGTGGGGCGAGCAAAGTTAGTCTGACGATGTCTGAGCTTTTCTTGCCAACCTTGAGTCCTCTCACATATTCAGAGATAGTGTCTCTACCTGCTCTCCTGTTCCATTCACCCTGTCACCTTTCTGGGTCCCCTGGCAAAGTCTGTTAATGGGCCTCTCTATCTTGCTTTGAAGGTAGAAACCACATCTCATTACTAAACCTCCGGCTTTTAAACATGGCTGTGGTGTTTCAGAGTCCTCATCACGAGGCGACCCTCACTGTACCCTCTGTGCTCGAGAAGACAGAGAACATGGCAGTGGTCACTGGACCCTGGGATGGCAGGCTACTTCTGTCCTTTATACTCTGACATCCCTTCAATATGCCAATTTTAATCAGTTTTTTAGTATCCTACTTAGTTTCATTTTTAGAATGAACCCGTCCTTGGTACATTTCTGTCTTGGCTGTGACCATTTGAATAGTCTCTAATGAAAGGTTTATTTTACTTCTTTCTTCATTTTTCCTGTGAAGTAGGTTCTCTCCTTTTTTTCTGGAGGGGGGGGGGGCCTCCAAAGACAAAGTAACAATTGAAACTTGTGAGATTCATCAGAAAAAGACAGAATTGGAGTCAGTACACTCAGCATTCCCAAAGGCTCTTCACCTGAACTTGTGGCTGAGAATTCCTGCACGGGTCTTTCAAAGGCTGAAAGTCAGGGCTCTGCTGCCGGGAGAACTTGAAGACCTTGGGTTCCACCTCTCAGGCAGCACCCTCCCCGCTACCCCATCCCCTTTCCCTGACAGTTCCATGTCATTGATTTGTGTTTTTGGCAGAATGAGGGGTTGGCCATTCAAAATGGCTACTGTCATTTCCTCACATGTTAATCTGAGCACTGGATAACATTACTAGTGTAATCTCTGGCAAATTAGAAGGAAGAGGTGAAATTTCACTATAGTTTAAACTTGAGTCTGAGTCTGATATGGAACTTTGCATTTGAAACTTTGCAAAAACAAAACAGAAACCAAACTAGGTAAGAGGGGAAAGAAAGATCATCAATTTTCTGCTTATGTCATCCAGCCAGTAAGTTGTCTATACACATGGCAGCCATGAACTGGAAGATCTAAATATAGTGTCTGAGAATCATCTAGGGACCTTAAAAACAAACAAACAAACAAACAAACAATAATTTTCCTACCCTAGAGATACTGATACTGTTGATTTGAACTGGAGCCTCTGCATATACTTCAAGGGCATGGAGACTCTGTGTTGCTTAGGTTAAAGTGTCCCCTCTGTAGGGAACAAGATAGTGTGGACCTGCTGTTTTTGTGGGGATGATGACATTTACAGTATTCATAATTCAAGTAGCTGTGCAAGAAATACGACTTTAATTTTCTATATTGAACCTAATTTATATCAAGTTCTCATTCTGCCGAATAAAACTTGGTCATTTCAGGTTCAAGTCAGTCAATTCACAATCCCCTCTTCTACCCGGTGTGGATTTACAGAACTCAGGATTTGTGACTTATCCTGGTGTGATGGCTAGGGGTTGAACTTCCACTAGTACCTGTAGACTTATTTAATCTTTGGGGTCTGACCTGCTTTCCTGCTAGACCCTGGGAAAAATTCCCATCTAGTTCCCAGCCATGAGACTCACACTGTACCTGCTGATAGTCTTGCGCTGGCTTCAAAGCCTCTGCAGATCTACCCTCTGTCAAAGTCATACAGGAAAAGATTTGTCTGCTTTCTGAGCTCTCTCTATCCAATATATGAAGACTCTGTAACACCCCTGGACCCATCCTTTTGGGTACCTCCATATAACTTCTCTCTCTCCTCTCTCTCTCTCTTTACATATACATAAATCTGCAGGTAGGCCATCAGGTTGGAAATCCAGTAAAGAATCAATGTCAAATCCAAAGACTTTTTGCTGCAGAATTCCCTTTGCTCAGGAAAGGTCAGTCTTTTGTTCTATTTAGGCCTTCACTGAATTTGACAAAGCCCACTCACATTATGAAAGGCAATTTGCTGTATTCAAAATTCACCAATTTAAATGTTAATCTCATCCAAAACACCTTCACAGAAAGATCCAGAATTATGTTTGATCAAATATCTGGGGACTGTGACTGAGCTTTTTGTGTCTGTGTTGACACAAAAAATTATCCATCACAATGGCTCCAGAGGCCAATGGATGTGTTAAACATTGACCTACTGGTGACATGACCTGGGACATGGTTACCCTAAGGAGGGCCTTACTCAGTGGTCCCTTTCCTTGGTAGTCTGCCACATTTCTGGACCTACCGTGTGTGCTTTAGAGGGGAAGGACCCAGATCTCCAGCCTCCAAAATGAAGCCTCTGCTAAATCACTCCGCCTTGTTTCTTTTTCCTGAAGTGGTAGAGGGAGATTGCCTCCAGACTCTGCTCTTTCTGAGGTTGGCCAATTCAAAGGCATAGGATTAAAAATAACCCCCTCTCCAGAGTCAGCCTGGATGAATTATTCTGGGGGCTCTCCTGTGAAAGGACATCTGTCAGGGGGTTATGAGCCTGTCTAGTCTGGCTTTCCACTTGCTAGTAGGTGAAGAGAAGTGAGCTGCTGTAGCAAATTGCCTGTGTCCTTTGGGTATTTTATGGGACTTCTGGAAGCCATCACATTATCTCCAGTTTCTATCCTCTTCCCAAAGGGATGGGAAGTTGTAGGCCAGGCATGTCTGAGAACTCTGAACACCTGTTTGCCTTCTAGAGACAGGTGTTCACTTCACGTTGGATCCCTTCTAATGACAGTGTCCCTCAGACCTTGGAAATTCCACAAATTATTTCCTTTGACAGAGACAGTGCGGCCAGGAATTGCAAGATAATGAAGGGAATGGAAACCCAGGTTGAAATTCACTGATCTTTGCCTGCTTGCCTCCTGTCTGGGTCGGCATTCGTCCCTGTTCCTTCATTTTGCACCCCAGGAGTAATACGCCCCTTCTAGCCAGCGTTTATTCACTTTCTGGACATTTGGATGCCTACTAAGCTGTGTCGAGTGCTGGGAACATGGGGACAAATCAGACATAGGGAGTGCTTTCGAGGGGGCTCCTCATCTAGTGCGGGTCACAGAAAAAGAAAGTGTCAGAGTTTATCCCATCTGCTGGGCCCCATTTTACCATCACCACTGTCAATGTTGAGCTCTCAATAGCTTGCACCTGCCATTCTTGGAGGACTGTGCTAGGACTACTGAAGCCATTTTGCAAAGATATGCCTCCGAGTTTATATTTCCACTCTCCTCCTCCAACCCTGGCTGCCATTAGCCAGTGCCTGCTGGGCATGGAGCGTGGGAGCCTAGCCCCTTGTCTTGGGTTCGGGAAGTTCTGAGTCATAGTTTACCCTCCTGGCTTCAGGTAGCAGCCTGAAGCCCCCCTCTGCTGTACTTTGCCCAAGATCCCATTCTTGCTCACTTTCGTCCTCCTGCTGTCAAGCTTCCCTGCTCCCTCACTGATTTCCCTGGAGAATTTTCCTTCATAAATTGCTTGTACGTGATTCTTCTCCTCAAGGTCTGCTTTTGAAGAGTCTATTCTAACGCAATCACAGAAAAATATAAAATCACGTGCTTATGTTTAAGGGGTGCTGGGAGCACATTTCAGGGACTGTGTGTGTGTGTGTGACACAAACACAGAAAAATGTGTCAGGGAAGTTCTGACATCACCAGGATGCTCATGTAGTTATAGTGCCCATCTGCTATTTTTCTGGTTGCCTGACATCTGAGCCCTTTACCCAAGTTGGTCTGGCTGGAGTGTAGGCTCCACATCTCACTACAGGAGTTGAAAAACCCAATTTTCTCATTCTCTGTGCCCCTCGTAAGGAGATTGAAGTCCCCCAGACTTGCCCATATGGAAATATCCATTTGAGACTTGGCGTTGCTACTGATGAGCCTCATTTCCTGGGTTGGTGATGGCAGCAATGTTGGGGCAGAGTCAGCCTGCAGGGCTGTTGGCATTGGCGGTGCACAAATCTATGGCTTCTGGTGCATGGCGGTGGCAGCAAGGGGGTCATGCCCGAACTGTTTTGCTCTGCAATCCTGGCTGTGGTTCTGACTCCGCTTTCCTTCATTCCTATCTTCCTGCCCAGCTGCTTCCTCCAGCCTTCCTGATGTTTCTGTGAGTTCCCTGGTATTCTCTGATATACTATTTTTCTGTTCAAGTCACCCAGAGACAGATTCTGCTGCAAACAAGAGACTTGAATGAGTGGTCCTTGAGTCCGAAGTTTGGGGAGGATTGAGGGAAGGAGCATGTGAAGAAGCCTGGGGTGTAAAAGGGCAACAGTATCAGGGGATTTCTGGGACTTTGTGGCATTATTGGAAATGGAGTAGGGGATGAGATTAAAGGGGTCAGTGCAGAAGGCTCTTCTGGGCAATGCTGTGGAGATGGGACTTATGTTGTTTTAGTCTCTCTTTGCTTCAAAGTGTAACCCAGATGGGAAGAGAGGTCTTCGACACTTAGTGACCTAAAGTCTTTGACCGTAAAATAAACTGCAGTATATTTTATTTACAAACGAACATTTCTGTAACATCTGCTACATCTAACTTTTTGGATCCTTGAGTGCAGAACTACCTGTGGAGAAAGGGTCCTGATTTATCTGAAATTCCAATGTCTCTCACACAAAATGAGCCCAGGCAAGGGGGATGATCATTTTGAAAGCACTTCACATTCTCTGTCTAATTCAGATGCATTATTGTCACCATCTCATTTTATAGGTGGGGAAATTGAAGCTCAAATAACATAAGGTTTGTGGAGGTGGCTCAGTGACAGAACATTGATGCTGGTGGATAAACCCAAACTTTCTAGTTACATAGCAGCAAATCTCTCTCTGTGAAGATTTTATTTGCAGGTCACGTTCAGTGTCTGCCTAGCACACATGTGAAATACTGCTCGTCTCCAGTGTGGCAATGAGGCATCAATCTTATTTCCTCTGTGTCTTTCCAGTTTGGGTGTGAAAGAAGATGTACATTCATCAGGGACACCAAGGACCACTGTTAAGGATTTGGTTATAACTGACCAAGAACCTCAGGGTTCGTGGTTATGGGTGAATCTAACATTGGCAGTGAGGGGCTCATAACTGAAACTATGCTGTCCATACGTTTGAGGTGCTATGATTTACATGATTCTATAAATGAAACCCTTTTACTAATTAATATCCATGAGCAGTGAGCTGCTGAGGACATGAGCCCATTGGGAGAAAAGTGTGATAATAGCATTTCCCAAATGTCCATTATACTCTGGATCCCATCCTAGTTATTTATATATGGTGTCTATACAATCCACTCAAAACGCAGTGAGGTGGGTGTGTATAAGCGCATTTTAGAGACTTGGAATTCAAGGTTTAAGATGGGTAAGTTCTTTGAGATCCTACAGCTGATAAGTAGAAAAGTTGGGGTTCAGACTATTCTAACTCCAAAGTCCATGAACTTTCATTTAGAGTGTTGCTACTCCAAGTGGTTCTGAACTAACAGCATCACATCACCTGAGACCACATTAGTAATGCAGGATCCCAGGATCAGCCCTAAACTCTGCTTATCAAATTTGCATTTGCACAGTATTCTCAGGTACTATCTGTTTACATTAGTTTCAAGGCACTGCTCTGGGTTATACTGCCCAGGCTTCAGCCTTTGTGGGTGGACTTCTGATTGCCATAGTCAGTTGAGCTTGAACAGAACAAGTCTCATGGAACATTTCCTTTCCTCTCTATGTGGAGAATTGTTCCATGTTAGCTGCATATTTTACGAACAGGGTTTAAACCTCTTGGCGACCTGGCCAGAATCAGTAAAAGGGAGGGCGGCCAAGCCTGTGAGATCCGGATTGGCCAGCAGGGGGCACCTGCAGCTTTAGCCACAGCCGCTTCTCTAGAGGCCTGGAAGATAGGCGGAAAACGGAGTCCTTGGCAGCAATGTAGGGAGTAAATCATGCTTTGGTGAAAAAGCCTTGCGCTTTGCCTGCTAGGCCTGGCAGACCTGGCTTTGTAGCACTGTGGTGCAGAAGCAGAGGGGGCTTTTCTTATGGTGTGTGTTTCAGAATAAGTGATGGGACTAACCTCCTGGAAAAGCAAATGCACTTCTCCAGCACTTGGAAGCAGGAGCGTGTAGACAGCGGCAAGGAGCCTGGGTTCTAATTCTGCATTTGCCAGGAACTCACAGTGTGATTTTGAGACAGTTCTTTATCCTTGTCCTTAGTTCCCTCGGCTATCTGAGAATAAGGTGCATGCAATAATCACGAAATTCTTTTCAAGCTATAACATTCTACGAAGTCGTAATTAAAATGCCCCGGGAGAACACTCTCTATTTAAAATAATTTTTTGTTAAATCAAACTGTGCAAAGCTAATTATCACTCCTTAATTCATCTATTTTTTAACTTTCACTTTTTTCTGCCTTTTTTTAGGTATAAAAGTGAATATTTAAAATTGAAAAGAAATCACAACAAAACACAAATGTGAATAAGTTGCAGAATACCATGACATCTTCAGTACATAAAGATGGCATAATATGTTTGCTAAATAATTGCCTAACACACCTCTACAGTACCTTCATCTTCCTACTTTTTTGGCTTTAAGCTCTTTGATCATCTCTCCATATAACTCATTTTATAATAATTTCCATACAAAGAATTAAAAAGATAAGCCATTGTTTTCTGCAACAGGGTTGATCGGTTTTTTTTTTTTTAAGAGTTGGGATGTATAAGCCATATAACTTCAGATACAAATATACTCATTGTTTGCAGTATTGCTACAGGATCGTGCTTTTCAAACAGGAAATCTGAACAGGTCATATTTCATCTAATTCCCATGAACACAGAGAAAATATATGGTGTATTTATAATTTTATGCACTGTATACATCAGTATGTTCTTGAGAGAACTTCCATTTTGACTGTCAGTGAGAATTCTAGCTTCCACCATCAATTGCATACACTTCATAATTTGAAGACTTTTTCAGATTGGCTTCTGGCTGAGTACATTACACACCTTGTTACTCCTCCATTCTCCATTTATTTCTGGTGCCAGGTGCCATAGGACATGTTCCTAGGTGGTGGTCCATTTCACTTCATGAGAGGATGTCAAATGAGTCAGCAGTATTCCTGGAAGCCATCCCTACACTCTTGCTTTCTCCAAAGCTCTGGAGGAAAGCTGGGCTCCATTGTTACTGCTGAAGGATTTTCACCTGAGGGGGAGATGCAGGTTATTGCCTGTGGGTTATCTTCCCCAGGAAAGGTTTCAGCTGAGGATGGGGCGATGAGATAAATTTATCTCACTGTCTTAATTTTTTTTCACCTCTTCTGTGCTGATTCAAACCTCAATGTCATTTGCCTTCCAATTAACTATTTTTTCCATCATATTCCCGTAGTCTAGAACTATGAGTAGGTTGGGATGAAAAGAGTTGCATCCTACTTTTCCCTCTTACTTCAAACCATAAATTGAAGGATTAGTATAAAAGGCAGCTAATGTTTTGGTAATTCTCTTCATCTAGAGAATATTTCTCAAGTAGGTCTCCATGCTTCTCACTTGTACTGGTGATGCTCTAATTGTTTTTTTAAAAATTAAAGCTCATATGAGGTTGTAGTAAGACAAATTCTGAATGAAGAAAACTGTAGGACAAATGACGTGACTTCTTCAAAAAAAATGGCATAAAAAAATAGAGGTGAGGAAGTAACATTTAGATGAAAGGAAACTTAAGAGACAGATCACTCCAATGCAATGTGAAGACTTTGTTTGGATTTAGAGTTGAACAAATTGCCTATATATAGGAATTTTGTGAAATATGTAGGGACATTTAAACATGGTCTGAATATTAGTTGATACTAAGGAATTTTTGTTAATTTGGCTTGGTGCGATGTGGTGAAAGTTTGAATTATGGTTCAGCAAATGGTCATCCCCCTACTCCCTGCTACTCATGTCTTTCAACTGTAGGAATGTACAGGGGAGGAGGAGATGACAATGGCCTCAGTCAGGCGGGTGGCTGTAGGAATGAGCCACAGAACTATTTTTATCTTCCCATTTCCCCCATCACCTTCTCGCCATACAGTTATACCTTTTTTTGCCCTCTTATATTTTATAGCCACAAGTTATACACTTTGTTGCTTCTTCCTCAAAAGCCCTCCTTTAGCCTTATCTTTCTCTATATTCCATCCTGCCTTTGGCCTACCTCCTGTAAGCAGCTGTCTCTGAAAGCCCACTGTACACCCTGAATTTATAGGCATTAGTGTATAGGTCAGCCCTTGGTCACCTGCTCACCTCCCCAGTTGGACCAGGGGGCTCTTTGAGGAAGGGCCAGGGCTGGGTCTGTTGTGTGCTGTATGCCTCTTGTCTCATGTGCTTAGGAAATGTTTGCTGATTGAAAAAAGCACCAGACAGAGGTAATTTTTCCTGGGAAATGTACTTACATGGAGACGGGTGGCCCCAGTAGTGCCTGTGCCAATTGGAGGTAAGTTTGGAGGCAGTGAGAGCACCTGGTAGAAACCCGAAGACCCCCTGTAAGATAATGAGTGATGTGGCTTTAGTTCATCATGTACCATCCCTCCTAATGGCACTTCAGAGATGCTCTCCTGAACGACAAGGCAGAACTCCTGGGAGAGAAGACGTTGATCTGCCCTACTGCAGAGCTTCTCAACCCTGGTCACACATCAACACCTCCTAGGGGTGGGGTGGGGTGGGGTGGGGTTTAAAATGCAAACCTCAGGCATGGCCCTCCCCACCCCTTGCAGACTAATTAAAACAAAATCTCTGGGATGGAGGGTGGGGACCCAGGCATTGTAGTTTTGAAAATCCAGATGATTCCAATCGTAGCTGAGGTTGAGAAGTACTGGGCTGTAGCAATCTTTGCCTCACGACAGAGCAGAGATTTAATGGAGTCATTTACAAAGCTGCCAGCTGGCCCTTGTTGGCTGTGCCAACAAAGAGAACAAACTATAGTTTTTTATTTCTATAAAATGCAGTCTATAGCGCTAATAGTAAACAAAGGAGAGTTCTTAACCCCATAGTCTTCAGGAGAAAGTTGGGGTCTGGACTTAGCTGCCACGAGAAGAAATTCAGAGGGATAAGATCGAGGCCTCCTTTCAGAAGGAAAAGGGGCCATCATTTCAGATACCTCAACATTCTTTGTTTTGGGAAGGAGGCTGCAGCATGAGGTGGGAAGTACAGTGGCAAGGACACAGGAGGAAGGGGGGGCCCAAGAAAGTGCATCTGCCCTCGAGTTCAGAGTTAGAGGAGGAGCTCTGACAGTCTCAGGAGGACTCTGCTGCCTGGAGCCCAGTGTCTCCACCCACCACTTCCCTCGACCTTGGGGTAAAAGTGCCCCTCTTCCCCAGGGCCCTGATGAGGCCTTTGTACCATTGCGAGGCCTTGCTAAAATATAGGACCTGGTGGGTGTAGCTGGGAACAGGGTGGGGCAGATGTGGGTGGCTGAGGGTGCTGATAAAAGGACAGAGGTACGAGCCAGCTTGGGGACCCTCCTCCATGCTCCCGCAGCAGGGGTCTCTCTCCCTCTTAGCTCTTGCTACCCGGTATGACCATTGGTGGGTAAAAGGTATGAATTACCTATATGATACCTGTACAAAAAGTGACACATTTTTACATTTTTCTAAATAACGTAAAATCTAGCTGTGAAATTCAGCTCATGAGGAAGCCAAGTGCAGTCATTTCTGGGTTCTGCTTAGACAAATGCCCTGAGGCTTACACGATCCATGGTGGCTGCCTGTTTCCTTTCTTTCACTCTGCCTGCTAATGAGGTCACCGTTCCCAGGGAAGGCTGGTGAGATGATGTTCTGGTTCCAGTAGGAGCAGAAACCCAAAACCTTCCCTTCTGCAGCTTATCCCGAGGGGCTGCAATAATACTCCCTTCAGTCCCCAATGTTTAAATCTGCAAACTCCTCATATCAGACTAGTCATTCTCATTGGATTCACCTGGGGAAATTTAAGAACTGATAACTGGCTCTCACCTCTGGATTTTCTAATTTAATTGGCCTGAATATAGTCTGGGCATAGTGGCTTTTAAAAGTTACAGGTGATTCTAACCCACAGCCAAGCTTGAGAGCTATTGCCAGCCCAATTCCTCATCACTAGGCAAAGAAAAGTTTCACAAACTCAGGTGCCTGCAAAGTGTGAATGGTTAACATCAGCACAGGACACCAAGTCTCCCACTTGGCCAGATTCGGTGTCTTTAAAAGCCTTGTGCAGGCTGAAGACAGTAGATACAGGGTGGCCCTCAGTGGCCAGTGTGGGACCACTTGTCAGGATTTTTGGAAACAAAAGCTTAGTCTTATACTCAGTAGGTAATGGAAGCCGGGACTGAAAGCCTGGCTATCTCTATGAGGAAATAGGACACAGTTATTTCTAAGCCAGATCATAGTATATCTCTAACAAATTATCCTACTACACTAGTTCACGTCTTTGTATCTGCCTTGAATGGCAGTTCCATGAGACCAGGTACTATGTCTGTGAGTTTACTGCAGTATTCCTACTTTACAGGGCAGAGCCTGGCACTCAGCCAAGAATTGGTACAAGAACAGATGAATGCCTAAATGGATGGGTGGAGAGGTAGACACATGATGAGTATGGATGGATGAACCAGATGCACTGCCTCCTAAGACACCCTGGAAAACCAGCCGGAATTGTTAAGGGGCATCTGAAAGCAGAGCAACCTATAAATTCAATTTTTAAAAAGGCCAAAACCTCAGAGCTCTGGAAAGTTTTATTTTAGCTATTCATGGTTGCAATTTAAGATTTTATAAGAGTAACCACCGCATCAGCCTCTCTATCTTATGACATGCAGACCCCATGACTGAAGGGTAGAAAGTACATTCCTAAGAAAGTCATCAACTTCAGAGAGTGACCTTTCAGATACAATGATTTATGAGAGAAGAAAAAAATGTTGCAGAGAAATTAAGATTTCTTTCTTTCATTCGTTTTTAGCTACTTTTATTCTTGGAGGAAACATCTGAGTTACCTTTTATTCCATCATCATATAGACCTTCCCTCTGCACCCCCTGGAGAAGGGAGTCTCCCAGGGCAGAGATGCCTGTGGCTGGTGGTGGGAGGTGGGAGGATGTGAGGTTGCTGTTGTCAGCTCCTGTCCTGACCTGGTTTCACTCCAGCTGTGCCCAGTCAGCATGCAGGCCTGCAGGCATTCCTAGTGAGCTCATGTCCCTGCAGCACAGCCCACCTTCAGCCAGGACCCAGGTCTGTGTGTAGGATCAAGTCGGGGGTGGCTGGCAGGTTCTCTTGCTTGCCCTGTGGAAGCTTTCGGAACATAATGTTGGTCAGGCCTGTAGGACAGAGGGGTAAAGAATTTAGTAAGAACTCCCGGGTCAGCAGTCTGTTCCACGCCTTGAGCAGCTCTCACTTCTTCCCACTGACATTTGCCCAGGCAGGGACCGAGCCCATCAAACCCCATTTTTAGATGTTGTCATGAAACAGAAGCCCGTTTCTAGAGGGGAGTCCGTGCTCTGACCCTGTTTAAGGTGGCAAGTGCATGAGATGATGGTTGAGGTGTGTTCAACACTGAAATTTTCTAAGGCAGAGGCAGTTAGTTCACAGTCCTTCCTTAACATAGGCAGTGCTGGATGCTAGCACCATACAGAACCCAGTGAGCCCACTGGAGTGTATTATATTGAGGATGTGAACTTGTTAGAGTCCTGCTCTGTGCCAAGCTCTGTGCTTTACACATTTTATTTTCTTTAATCCTCACAACAGCCTTGCAAATGAGCACGATCACCTCATCTTACAGAATAGGAAACAGATGCCCACAGTCATACAACTAGTATGTTTAAAATCTTGGCATGTTTGATTCAAAGCCCAGGGACTGACACCAGAGGCCCTCACAGACATTTGCAAGGCTCTGCAGGGCATGTGTAGAAAAGGTGGGAGGGAGAACATGTAGGGAGGGCACCGGCCTTGCTAGGATATGTCAGGAAGAATGAAGCCTCGCAGAATCAGCGACCCATAATGGATTTCAACAACGGGTGGCTCAAGACCTATCTAATTTTGTCTGTTGTTAGTTGAACAAGGACAAGGTCTGCTGCTGTTTGGGGCAAGGCTGATAGATGAAGCTGAAAGGACCCTATTTTGCTTCCCATTCTCTGATGGGGGCACCAATTCATGTAATGACTCCATTTGGGTAGGAGAACCAATACAATGGCAGTTGAATAGACACCTCAGAGAATAGACACCTCATTTAGATAAAATAAAATGAATTTTAATAGGAACAACTCCTAAATTCACCATCAGGTCTATAACATCAGCTAGACAGGTGTAAGCTAGAAGAGGCTGAGCTGTAGGCCCTGCCTGAAAAAGTCTCAGTACTCATGAGAGCATGGGCTCTACTAGGTGAAACAGCAGAATCAGAGAAAAGATGGGCATTTTTGCTCCTTGGAGATCTCATCGGAGGGCTGGGTCACACTGTTCAGATGATGTTTGGTCAATTAGAGCATGTATAGAAAAACATTTATTCATTCATTCAAAATATTAGCATCTGCCAGGATCAGGCACTCATGGGTTTCCTAATCTAACAAAGAGACTGAAAATAAGTACAGAAATAACAAGACTGATTCAGATGCTGATATAAGTGCATGACAAAATTGAAATGGGGTGGTATGTCAGAAAGTAACTGGCGAGTGGAAGCTACTTTTGATTGGGTGGCCAGGAAAACCCTCTTTGAGGAGATGACATTTGAGCTGAGGTCTGAATGAAAGGAAGGAGCCGGCCATGTGGAGATTCAGGCAGAGGGAGCAGTTGTGGATGGCCTGAGGCAGAAATAACCCTTGTGTGTTTAAAGGACAAAAATAAAGAATTGAGCGTTAGTCCTATATTAATAGGAAGTATGGCAAGGATGTCTATTTGCCAAGGATTTTTTTTTTTTTTCTGGGTACCCAAATCTTGTATATTTTCTAACCATCTTTGATGTTCAGTGTGAATATATGATTAAGTCTCAGCCAATGAAATGTGAGAACAAGTCATAGATGCCACTTCCAGTCTTGGCCTGTAAAAATCCCCCATGCCTATTTTCTATGCACGTCCTTTTTGCTTCTGCTGGTTTGATGGAAATGAGCAAGGTGATATTAGGAGCCATGTTTTGAAGATTTAAAACATATTGGTAGATTATTTTTTGGAAGTATTCCTGTTTTGGGTACGTTAAGTTGAGATGCCAGTTAGACATCCTCAAGACTTTGCCCACCTGTGAAGTTAGAAGATGCACTGGCTATAAGACCACTCTCACTTCTGACACCAACTGCAAGTTCCTGGATTTTTAAAACCACCTTCATGTTTGATAATTCACTAGGTCTCAGAGAGTGCACTGAAAGCTGTTTCATCCATGTTTATAGTTTATTATAAGTAAAGGACACAAACAAAAATCAGCCAAACAAAGAAGTTTATAGCAGGACCCAGAAGTACCACACGTGGAGCTTTCAGTGTCCTCTCTCTGTTGAGTTAGGACAGCATCACTCTCTGGGTATAACTGTGTGACAATGCGCATGGACTGTTGCCAACCAGGGAAGCACATCCAAGCTTCCGTGTTGGAGTTTTTACTGGGGCTCTATCATGTTGACATGATTGATTGCTCATGCAGCTGATCTTAATTTCCAGTCTCTCTGTTTGCGCTGATACCACGTTAACTTAAATCCTCCACAATAAATCACATTTGTAGGCTACTTGGTGAGATCCAAGGCTCTTGAGCAAATAATGACTATCAGGTATGACAAGGGCTTAGAGATAACCTCCCAGAAGCCAAGTACAAAGAATAGACCTCTTGTTAGGCATGATAAAATTCTTCACTGCTTAACTTCTAATGCAAATGTGAAGTAAACAGTTGGTTATGAGTTTGGAGCTCAATGAAAATATTTGAGCTAAAGCAAAAATGGTTGGGGGGTTATTAGATGTAGGGATGTTATGAAAAACCAATAGTAGATAGAATGGTTAGGGCGTAGGGCAAAGCCCAAGTACCCCACCATTTAAAAGCATCCAAAGAACCTGAATTAACAAAGAACACTGAGTGGTATCAGCCAGTGAGGTAGGAGGAAACTAGACATTTTCAGAGAGTTTCTGAGACACACATACATATATATGTATGAATGATTAAAGTGTCAGAATCATAAGTCTAAGAGCTGTTGAAGGAAGAATAATTACTAGTACTTAATGGAATTAATATGCATTAAGACTTACGCTTGCATTGTGCACAACACTCTATGAGCTATCTTCTATAAATTATTTTATAAAAATTACTAACATTTAGTAAGTGCTTAATATGAGTTAAGACTGATGTTCACATTATGCATAAGACTCTGTGGGGGTATTTTTCTATTAAATTCTCCATATTGTAGAAGAGGATTAAGTCTTAAGAGAGTAAAATAACTGGACAAACTAGATTCATTCCATGTCCATATGACTTCAGAGAAACTGAAGAATAACATGGGCCTTCCTTGAATGTCAGCTGTGGGCAGTGAAGGACAGACAACCACTCACCTCTGTAGCCAGCAGAATTTGTGCTGACCCTGACACTTCATCAGGCCTCAAGCTGGGAAGTGGGTTCTTGCTGTGGGTGTGTGAGCACTCATTTCCAAATAATCGAGTCTTCAGCATCATCCTTTTTTTTTGGCTAGTGATTCTTTGTGACTGAAACACTGTCCAGTTAGCGAAATGTAAATAATGCTCTATAATCTCCTGTGATCCTCAAGGGAGGCCTGGACGCACATGGCCTATACTAATGTTCTTGTTTTACAGGTGAGGAAACTGAGATCCAGAGAGGCTGAGCCAAATGTCCAAAGTCACCTAGTTGCTTAATGGCAGAACAGAGATTTCCATGTGCTTTCTCCTTTACCACCCTCCCTTTGAAAGGCACTAAATCCACTGACCAGCCTTGCCCATGGGCTCAGAGAGGGGAGTTCAACCTCCTTCCAGAGTTGGAGAGGTGAAGTGTGGGGGAGAAAAAATAGACACAGCAGCTATTGTATTTATCCATGAGAAACATTCTACAAAATTTGATTATTCCCAATCCTAACCAAGCATGGCAGCTGGGCTAGTCCCTGATTCTTAGTCTTGCCCATGCATGGAGGAAAATGGGATACTAAGTGCTTATAAGATGTTATTGTCACATTAATGCAGGTGTTTGGAGTGATTATGCTGTGAAATTTACCTGGCAGCTCAACAGTGAAATTGCAGCTAATTAATTTTGCCTGACTTGATGGAAGCCTCCTCATTCTTAATCCTCTCTCTGCTTTCTGCCAGAAGATGAAGGAAGGGAAAGGGAGGGGGTTGGAAATGTAAACTGTAACTTGCAAAGTAGCTTCCATGTGTGGCCACCTGGCATTTCCCCTGTTCTCCACACTGGATTTCCAAGCACAAACGTTCTCCTCTCATGGAGTTTGGGTAGAAGGAAAGCTGGAGGCTCTTAGAGGGTTTTATTCATTTCCAGCAACACGCAGAGGAACTGAAAATGAGGAGTCTGGAGACAGAAGGAGAAAGGGATTTAAGAGTACTACCGTGCAGATCTGATGGAGAAATTCAGAGAACTTTTTAGAGCTGGAAAAGTTCTTAGAAGTCATCTACTCTATTCTAGCCCTCCCTTAAAAAATTGTGGGAATCTTTGAGTTAGTTTGAATTGAGCCCTGGGAACTTGACCTGAAAGATAAACTTGGGCGAGGACCCATAGGGCTATTATTCAGTGCTTGTAAGGCCCAAGGGTTGACTTCTGAAGATAATTTGTGGCTACAGCGATGGGCACCTGATCCAGGCAGCTCATTTAGATCCAACTGAACCATGATCGACTGTATCTAGATGCTTTGGCTGTCGGAGGGACCCTACGAGGCCAATATTGGGGTTCTAGCCTGGGCTGCTGTACCCCTGTAAGTCTAAAACTAAGAAAGCAGAGTATCAACGGTCTTCCCAAGGCATTCCAAGGCTTCTTTTGGGCAACCTTGTATAATGTTTTGCTGATCAATACCAGGGCCCTTCAAAGCCTAAGCCATTTCTCAGGATTCTCTTTTCTTCCTTTGCTGGGTGCTATTTTAGTGTTCCCACCAGTCATTTGATCCATAGCCTGGGTGAGTGATCAGAAGCGGGCCACTCATATCTCTCCATTCTTGCTGTCCTGGTCATTGGTCCTCGTCTCCTAGGAATTCTGGCCCCCAAAAGGCTGCATTTCCCAAGATAAGGGACTTGGATGTAGTAGTGTTGGGGAACCACCGAAGGTTGTTTTCCCCCTCCATTACATTCCTTTTAATTTAATAACTTTTTATTTTACAATAGTTTTTGGATTTACAAAAGAATTGCCAAATATACCAGAGAATACCCTACACCTAGTTTTCCCTATTATTAACATCTGATGTTAGTTTGGTACATTTATCACAATGAGTGAACCAATATGGATTTATTATTATTAATGACAACCCATACCTTATTTAAACATCATGAGTTTTAAGCTAATATTTCTTTTCTGTTTCAGGATCCCATTAAGGATACCATATTATATTTAGTAGTTATGTCTTCTTAGGCTCCCCTTGGCTGTGACAGTTTTTCAGAACCACTGAAGGGTTTTAAATAGGGATGCTAACTGGTCAGATTTGAATTTTAAAAACTCTGGGACTAGAGTGATAGAGGGTGGCTGCCCTTTCTAAGATAAGTTTCAGGGTGTAAAGGACGGGTAGTCTTGCTGGCATTTGGGCTCTGACCCTTAGTCTGTGGGGCAGGAGCCTGGGGAGGTGGGCTATGCTGCTTGCTGGTTCAGGGCTAGAAGCATTGTCAAGAATTCTGTTCCTTCTATCTAGGTTTATAGATTTATTAGTGTAGTATAGTTTTATTCATATTGGTTCATTTATATTGTATCTGCAGGTATTTCCTATTTCATCTGGTTGTTTATTTTAATTTTCCCCCTTTTGTCTTGATCAGTCTTGCCAAAGTTCTGTAGTTAATTTCTTCAAAGAAGTAGCTTTTGGTTTTGTAAAATGTCTATTTTTTATAATCATCAATTTTATTTATGCTTTTATATATTATTTTATGCCTTCTTATTTTTTAAATTTCCTTTGTTATTTTTTCAGCTTCTTAAATTGAATGTTTGATTTCAATTTCAATATTTATTTTTCTTGATGAAGTTACGAATATCTGAAAAGTGCTGCTTCAGCTATTCCCACGAACTTTGAAATGAAATCTGGTTACTGAGTTTTAAGCATTTATTAATTTCAGTTATAATTTTTTTAGCCTAAAAATTATTAGTAATATATAATCCTGTTTTATTATAAATGGGGTTTTGAAGTTAACTTTTTGTTGGTAATTTCTAATGCTACTATGAGTAGAGAACAAATCTCTGTGATAGTGAATTCTTAGAATTTATTAACACTTCTGTGACCTAATCCATGGTCATTTCTTGGTGTATGTTAAATGTTTAATTAAAAAGAATGCATACTCTATATTTATTGGGTGCAAAATTCTCTATATTCAGTAATTTCATTATTCAGATATTCCATAATTTTGCTCCAATTTTATTGCTTTGTCAGTTTCCGAGAGGGGGGTATTGAATTCTCAACTGTAATTGTTATTTATATATTCCTTTCCACAGTTCTATCAATCACTGCTTTATATATTTTGAAGTTATATTGTAAGGTACATAAGTATTCATAATTATACTTTCTTATTCTGCTATTCCTTTTGATTAATGTGTAACATTACTCTTTGTGCTTTGAATTTGAATTATTTTACATATTAAGATTGCTCTCCCAGCTTTCTTTGACTTCATATTTGGTGTATCTTTACTCATTCAAAGAATTTTCTTAAGCTTTTCTCAAGTTTTTGGTTTGAAACATTTCTAAGATAACATATTAGTAAGTGATATTTTCTTTAATTCAATGTAGGAGTCTCATTTTAAATTGGTAAGTTTACCCCATTTGGATTTTTTTTTATTATTAGATTAGAACTTATTTCTGCCATCTTATATCATGTTTTTCATTTGTTGTTGTTTTGCTTTTTTCTGTTTTTTTTTCTTTTTATTGGATAGGTTGAGATTTCTCTGCTGATACAAAAGTCATACATTCTATTTTGCCCTTATCGTTATTTCCTTTTCTTGTCTAGTTGAATTGCCAGTGATGCTAAGTAAGAGTAGTGAAATGGGTATACTTGTCATGTGTCTAAATTTAGAATGGATGCCTTCAGCGATTCCCCATTAAATGTGATGTATGCTGCAAATACATGTATTCTCCTTATTATCAAAGTTAAGAATAAAATTGATTCGCCTTCTTGTTCAACCCCATTTCATGAGAAATTTAAGAGTTATTCACTTTCACACTTTCTGTCTTGCCAGCCTTGTTAATATAGTCATGCATCATTTACCAATGGGGATATATTCTGAGAAATGCATAGTTAGGTGATTTCATCATTGTGCTAACATCATAGAGTGCATTTATACAAACTTAGATGGTATAACCTACTGCTCACCTAGGCTATATGGTATAGCCATTGGTCCTGGGCTATAAGTCTGTATGGCATGTTACTCTACTGAATACTGTAGGTAATTATAACAGAATGACATTTGTGTATGTAAACATAGAAAGAGTACAATAAAAATACAGTATAAAATATTTTTTTAAATGCTACATCTGTATGGGGCACATGCCATGAATGGAGTTGGCAGGATTGGAAATTTCTCTGGGTGAGCCAGTGAGTGAGTGGTGAGTGAAATGAAAAGGCCTAGGGCATTACTGTACATTACTGTGGCCTTTATAAACATTATACACTTAGGCTACATAAATTTATATAAATATTTTTCTTTCTTCGATTATAAATTAACCTTAGCTTACTGGAACATTTTTAATCTGTAAACTTTTAAATTATTTTTTACCTTCAACTCTTTTGTAAAAGCACTTAGTTTAAAACACAAACATATTGTACAGCTGTACAAAAGTATTATCTTTCTTTATATCCTTATTCTACATGCTTTTTCTATTTATTATTATTATGTTTTTACTTCTAAAACTTTTTTTGTTAAAAAATACAACACAAACCCACATATTAGCCTAGGCCTACACAGGGTCAGGATTATCAGCATCACTGTCTTCCACCTCCACATTTTGTCCTACTGGAAGGTCTTCAGAGATAATAACACATGTGGCATAGTTATCTCCTACAATCACAATGCCTTCTTCTGGAATAACTCTTGAAGGACCTGCCTGAGGCTCTTCTTGAGGAGCTACTACTCTTAGAAATATGTCCATGGTAGTTTTCTCTGTTTGCTGCTGCTTCTTATTCTTTTTTAATCATAAATTTGCTCATAAGCAGATAACACACACTGAACACTCCTCCTCCATATTAATGAAAACCTTTTAGTGTTGGGGGTCCAGGTTTTAAAACATTTTAAGGAGCTTGTTGAGGTCTGCAAAAGCTTTTGCTAAATTCTTCACTGTGAATTGTCTTGGGGGTTCTTCATTTTCTTCTCCTGCAGTTTACTTTTTCATTGCCTCTTCTTCAGCTATCCTTTTCCATTCCTTATTAATCAATTCCACAGGAACCACCTCTAGAAACTCCTTAATGTCATCCTAATCCACACCCAGGTTAAAGTTTTTGCCATCTCAGCCACAGGCTTGTTGATTTTTGCAACCTCTTTTTCCTTGGCAAATCCTTTGAAATCATGGTTGAAACTCTTGAGAGTCTTCTTCCAGGTTTCATTCATATACTTCTTGGTGACATCATCCAAAACCCAAGTAAGGCTGTTGATGCTATCATAGATATTGTAATCCTTCCAGACTTGTATCAGTGTCTCCGTGTTTCCTCAGTTGACACAGTAGCTTGGGCAAAGTTCCTCCTCAGGTCATAGGCTTTAAAAGCTGCTATAACTCCTCAATCTATTGTTTGGATCAAAGAAGTGGTGTTTGGAGAGAGAAACATCCCTTCTATATTGGAATGAGGATCACCAATAAGAGGAGAATGTCCATGAACATTATCAACAATAAGCAAAATCTTGAAAGGTATGTTATTCTCCAAACAGCACTTCTCCATTTTGCTGGGATAGCAATTCGGGAGGGTATCTTGGAGGAGGAGCTGACTTCTTATGGCTCTTATACTACACTGCCAGGGTGTGCTTATTGATATGCTTGAAGGCCTGGAGATTCTCACTATGCTGGGTCACAAAGAGTTTCCATTTGTAGCCTGGAAGCAAGCCCCAAGCAAGACTGTTATTCTGCTGTTAAAAGCCTTGAAAGCTGATATTGACTTGGTCTCCTTATGAATGAAAGTTTGTTCAGACATCCATTTCTAAAATAGGGAGGTTTCATCCCTATTTGAATATTTACACTGGTGAGTACTTTTCCTCTGCAATCATCTTATCTAGAGTTTCTAAAAATTTTTAAGCTGCCCTTACATCAGCACTTGCAGACTCATCACTCACTTTCACATTATGTAATGGATAACAATTCTTGAATCATTTAAGCCACTCAGAGCTAGAAGTAAATTCAACATTGTAGCTGGGTCCAGCCTTTTCTTTCAACATTGCAAACAAAATTTTTTGCTCTGGCCGTGATCATCATGGTGCTGAGAGGGATATGCTTCTGTGTCTGGTCTTTAATTCAGGTTATTAGAAGTTTCTCCATGTCTGAAATAGGTCCTTCTCAAATTTTTATTCGTCTTGTTGCCCTGTTGCCTTCATCGCTTTTGACATTTTTTCCTTGTTTTTCAAGTTTATAGCCATGGTGGAATGAAGTATGCCTGACTGGCAAGCAATAAACATCACTGATTTTCTACATTTGCAGTCCTTAATCACTTTTAATTTTGTTTCCAGGTCAATCACTTGAAGTCGCCTCTTACTTGCAACATTAGCAGTGGATTTTTTATGCTTAGGACACATGATGGACAAAACAACGCAAGATTAAGTCAAGCAGAAGAGAGAACGACATCTTCAAGGGATGCTGTGAACTCGAGATATATGAGGTTGCTTCCTGTGTAACACGGCATACTGTTTCACAGCAAACTTAAAAAAAAGTAATTAGAAAGAATACACTCTAAAATAATGGTACAAATATAGTATAAGAAAAACATAAACGAGTAACGTAGTCAATTATCATTATCAAGTGTAATGTGCTATTCATAACTGTATGTTGCTACACTTTTATACCACTGGTAGCGCAACAAGTTTGTTTACACACCAGCATCTCCACACACACTAGCTAATGCAGCGCACTCTGATCATAGCTATGAGGTCACTAGGCGATAGGAACTTCTGAGCTTCATCATAATCTTATGGAACTACATATTGTATATGTAGTCCTTTGTTTACCCAAATGTCATTATGTAGAATGTGACTGCATGGCTTGGAGTGCTTCTGAATGAGCATACATTAATATATAAATGTATATATTTTCTTTTCAGGAACTGTGATATGTTAATATAATATATTTAATACATTTAATATTAAATATGGTGGCAGAGGCAGTTAGTTGTTTACCCTAATATTCATTGATTGACCAGGGCACATGGTTGCATTGAATAAAGACAGCATTTCTCATCTTCTTTTGCATTTAGATGAGGCCATGTGATTAGGTTCCAGGCATAGGGATTAAGTGACATTGCTGTACAATAGCTTCTGGAGTGCTTTGTTCCTTCTTCCTCTTTTTCCTTCATTGTTTCTTGGAATATAGGTATGATGGCTGGAACTTCATGTTGGGATATGAGCAAGAGGGAAGGACTAATTAGTGCTAAGAGGAGACTGGAGGTGTCAGGAAAGTGTTTGTGCATCAGACTGTACCTGAAGAGGAATTTGAAGAGGAGCAGGGCTTTTCTTGGTAGACAATTGGATATCATCTACCTTCCCAGGTCGACATTTAGATGGAGAGAATGGCATTCACAGTGGAATACAGATGTGAAACAGCTTGGCCTGCCTGTGCACCTAAAAATGACTCTAAATTGGTCCAATATAGGCAGGAAAATGCTCAGAGTTTGAGCAGTTCTTGGGTAGGATGGATTGAAAGCTATAGGAAGACACTAGCAAATAGTGTTTTCAGAGTTTGTATCTCCTAAAGACCCCTGAGGTATCAGAGTTGAGGAAGGATTGGATTATTCAGGCAGAAACCACAGACAAACAGATCAGTTAGGAAGGTACTGCAATCATCCACGTGAGAGCTAGTAAGGGCTGGAATCAGGCAAAGTCATCTGAGGGTAAAAAGTGGGTATGTTTGAGACATATCAAGGAGACAAAATTGACAGCACTTGGCTACTGATTGGATAAGGAAGTTCAGGGCTGGTTCCCACTTTTTAGAGTGAGTGACCGAATCATTGATGAAGCCATTAGCCAGGACAGAGCTTCTGTGAGGATAAGACAGTGGGGAAAGACAGTGTGCTTAATTTAGGACATGTTAAGATGATGCTGTCTTTTCAGAAAACTTTTCCTCACCACTCCTGTCCTAATTTTTATAAGGTGCTTCTTGAAACCAACTGTCAAGTACCTGCCTCTATTGTTGGTACATAATAATAGCTCAGTTTCAAACATGTGGTGATTTGGGGAAAGTATTTCATGCACTACAAGAAAGCTCAGAGTAGAGCAGTTTTGGAGCAGCGTTGGAGAAATGGCACAGGAGTTTAAGAAGGCAGACTCAGTGCACTGAGAGTTCTTGCCGCTCAAATCCTCAGGAAATCCCTTACAGGAAAAGTAAGTGAGCTCTCCATGGACAAAACCTGAAGAACCCCTGAATTAAGGAAAGCATGTGAGAACATATTGAAGGAGGAAACCATGATCAAAACTCTTGAAGGAGAGTCTATGAAACGGTGGGAACACTCTGGTCTGAGAAGTTGGGAGCAGGAAGAGTGACTTCTCTGCCTCATTGACTTCTCACTGCCCCATTTGGTCTACAGGACAATGACAAGGGTATTCACCTTTAGGTGGAAGAATGAGAGGTGGAAACTTGAGGAGAAAGGCAAGGAAGTGTCTGTAAAAATCATTCAGTAGGGGGCTCTGTGGTCTCCAAATGAAGTCCTCGTTCATTTTGCCCCACAGCACAGCCACTTTGCACCCTGCACTGACCTCAAGTCACCCTAACCTGCCATTCTCCCTTCCCCTGGTTTTCTTCCCACAGAAAGCTACTACATTAGTGGAGAAAACATGACCACAGGAAGGATGAATTAAGAATGCTGTATCATTGCATATCTGAAAAATGAACTGAAGTCCTAGTCTGTAGCGGCTGTAGTTTGTGTTTTAATAAAGGCTCTATAGATACGATTTCACAGTGGCTCTTTCAATTTCCAGGTAAATTCTAGAGTTTTGGCAATTTTAGGCGCTTATATGTTGTAGAGGGGCTTTCAGTCCTATGTCAAAATGTTCTTGTTTGGGCCAATGCACTTGTAAATTTTTCAATTCTGTGGTTATTAAGGTGGAAATTTGTGTGACATTACACAGATCAACTATACATACTGCTCTACTCAGCTGATTGGAAGTCTGGGCATTAAAGCATTCTTTGCTGTTCTTCATTTAATTGATTAGGCAGGTAATTTATTTATGAGGATTGCTTCAGCTGCAGTAGTATGAGTGCTGGTTTTCTAATGAGATAGTCACAGGATACAGGGTTTTCTACATGGTGAGGCAATGTGGTGAGGGGCAAAGGCATGGGCTTTTGATCCTGTGACATGAATTGGAATCCTGCCCCATTATTTATTTGCTGGGTGATCTTGGCAAGTTACTTGACTCTCTGAATCTCAGTCACTTTGTTTATAAAATGCGGGTGATAACATCTACCTTATGGGGCCACTGCTAGGATTAGATGAGATAAAGCACATAAGACATCTGGAAACTAGCAGGTGTTTGATCAAGGTGGCTTTTCCTCCCTCCTAGGGAGGCTGGATTAGAAAAAATACAGCAACTAAAAGGAAAGAACCTGGATCCAAATGCTACATCCAAGCTTTCCAGCTCTGAGAAGCTCTTAATTTCTCTGAATATCACTTGCCTCATCTATAAAAGAGGATTAACTTAATTACACTCTCTAATTCCCTCAGATATTTTGAAGCCCCCGACTAATATTGTTGAATGTCCTTTAAGAGCCATAAAGCCCTCTGAGTCACTGTGATGCAGTAGGATGTGTATTAACAGTCAAAAAGGAGATCGAAGGGCATGTATTTGTCTACATAGAGTCTGTATGGGAAGGACATCCATTCAATACTAAGCACACACTCCTTAGTGCGGACTTAAGCTATGTCTACACTAGGTGTTAGCACTCTCTGGAGGACTATCTGGAGGTGGGAGCTGACCTGGAGTTAAATCAGAGGGAGGCACTGGGATTCCTTTTGACAAGAGCTCTTCACGGGGGAAGACAGAATTATGGTTCATATGCCTGGCTCCCAGCCATGGAGCGACTATGGGAGGAGTGAGGAGGGAGTCCCAGGAAGATTGTCCTCCACTCCAGAACCTATTGACAGATACCTAACCTTAAAGTAAGTGAATCTAAATGGGCTATATTTCTTTGATTTTCTAAAAACTAGCAGTGGCCCTGGTACTAAGCAGACCCATAGTTATATATTTTGAATGAATAAATATATTGAATGTGCCTCTGTGGGATGCAGAAAAGACAAGGTACTGATATATTTGGAATTGGGGATGGCAGCAACCTGGACTTTCGATGCCCTGGACATTGAAATTCAGTGTCTAATAAGCAGCAATGGGGTTTTACTGGGCCCTTGGTCATGGCTGCTACTTTTTCAGTAGATAAAGGTAAAATATATCACTATAGGGCTACTGGAGGACGAGAGTTAAATTGCAGATGTCTTCTGGTGACTAGGAGGTCTCATTTTCAATGCTCATGTGGGAAACCTCCTGGCTACTTTGAGAATTGGCTGGAAGGAATGTAAGAGGGGTCAAAGTTTCCATGAACAAGGGAAGCTGTAACCAGAGAAATATTTGAATGCCCAGGCTGATGTGTTGTAGTATATGTCTAAGGAATGTTAGATAGAAACAAAGACGAATGAGCTAGAGTCTCAATTACTAACAGAGTTTATAGTTTAGTGGTAAATTAGACAGGTATATATATCCCTGATGCAGGATGGGAGGAAGTAATTAGGGTTAAAAGATAGGCCAAGGACAGGTGACATGAGTACCCAAAGGAATGTGAGCTCCACTCTGGCTCGAACATCCTTCTATTGTCACAAGTACACAGACTGGTGAGTGAGTACACTTTCACCACCTCCAACCTCGTCTCTGATGAGGTGATTCACTCCCACTATGCTCTCCTCTTCCTTTATTCCTCTTCTCCCCACACTCTGAACTTCAAGGTAGAGAATATAGAGTTTATCAGATTCTATAATAATGCCTATCAAGTTCAAATTTATTTCTGCTGCCTGTTTTCCTTCTAGAGCACACTCAGCAAGTTCTCTGGTGTCTCCCATTTCACTTGGACATTTGAAACAGTGGGGGAGTTCACCACTTCATGTGATAACTTCACATTTTAAAGAGTTCCAGTGGTTAAAATGTCATTCTTTTATCTTAATTTATCGAGTCCAGCTTTGCTCTCTAAAATGACCCAGAGCAATTTTGTTCTCTTTTTCACATTATTTTTTTAGCTATTTGAAGTCAGATACAATAGATATTTGTCCTCTCTTTTGTAAACTAAACTACTCCTGGGCTTTTAAACACAATTCCTCATATTATTTAGAGTTAGCTTGACTTCTTGGTTGCTTTTCTTTGGCAATGCTCTAGTTTGTCAAGGGTCTGGTTAGGAAAGATGACCATCTCTCCTACTCTGGCAACAAAAGTTTGTTAAACTCTCAGGGGAATCATGTCGTAAACTATATAAATGTCTAACCAATGTCTGTATACTTGAAACTAATAAGAAAAAGTTTATTAAGCTAAATGCATACATGTGTATATATGTGTGTGTATTTATAATATATACACATATATATCACATTAGCTGGTGTATGAATGGTTGAATGGTTATTTTGTAGCAGGGGCATCACAATATTGACTCATAAGCTCTTCCATGATGCACACTGTGTCCTTGGACTCCACTTTCCTCTCATTAGGCCTCAGTATTTTTCCTTGTATACTACATGAGGTCAGGATCATATTGGCTCCCAACAATCTCTCGTTTTAGCAAGGATCTACAGAAAGAGAAAAGAGATGTGCTCAAAAGAATGTATCCACACCCCCATTAGAAATTCCCATTTCTAATAGGGAAGGGTTTTGGGGAGAGGAGGCTCAGGGGGAGACACAATTTCCAGTGATGCCCTCATATCCCATGACAATTGCTGGGAAGAGGCAGCATTTTGTTATTCCAGAAGTTGCCCCAACATCAAAAAAGCAGCAGATGTTCCTGAGGCTGTTCTTCCACTTTTGGCTCCAGCCTGGACTTTCAGGAACCTGAGACAAGCTGAAGAGGTAGCATGCAGTCAGGAGTGGGCCAGACCTAAAACTTCACAGGCAATGTACTGCATATGACTGTGACAATCATGTTACAGGTAAAGGTAGAGGGATGAGGCTGACTGGAAAAGCCTGGACACTGCACACTAAATATGTGTCCCATTTCCTCACCAGATTGGTTATCCTGGTCAGGCAGTTAAAGGAATAATCCCTCCCCCAAGGAAAACAGTATCAGAGGAGGAATTTCCTGAGCTTAGAGCCAGGGACCATGGCCCAGCAGTGAGGAAGAGAAAGCTGGAGGGAGCGGAGAAGGCAGATAATGTTTTGACTGAGTTTGGTTTTCTCCCCTTTGAAGTTCGAATGTTGCCAAACACAATTGTGGTTCACTCTTCTATCCTGGGGTCTGGGTAAACCTGGAAGAGGCAGAGCCCAGGTAAGCCCAGGGTTAGAGCCAGACAGGATTGGTCTGGGTACCCCAGGGAGACAAAATCTGAAGCCAGTGTGCTCACCACACCCTGTGTGGGGCAGGAATAACAATATCAGTTCTGTGATCCAACGTGATCTGATAGGTGAGGTCATCCAGAGGTAAAGTCAAAGCTAGAGGTTAGGTGCTGGAAAAGGTCCATGCCAAGCATTAGGTAGTGCCCTCACCTGGTCCAGGTGCCAGTGGAACACACTTCTGTGGTATGATTGAGGCTAGTTGGCTTAAGGTTGCAGGTTCTGGCTGGATAAAGAGCATTACATATGGAGACTCCATGGCCAAACGCAGTGGCTCCTAGATTTCACCAGTTTCAGAAATCCTTTGATGGTTCAGGATATGAACAGCTGAGACCTGCCAAGGATGTTAATAGATCCTTTAGATAATGTCAGGCAGGGGTGCTGGAGAAGGAGCTTCAGGAAGGCAAGGAGCTCTCTTGGCAGGCCACCATGATCCCTCACCCTTGGCCTCCCCAGCTCCTGCTCCCCACTCCCTGCTTGGTGATCTGTGTAATCTGTGGCATGTGCTGTCATCTTGGTGGAAGTGCAGATGGAGGGGTACTGAAGCAACACCGTCTGTTTTTGGAAGCAACAAATCAGAAAACCTTGTGTCATTTTAACAAGGAGAACTGAAACAGCAGGCAATTAGGAAGGAGAGGATCAATTAGTGAGCAAGAAAAATGCTTTTCAATATTTGATGATTCAACACTGTCAAACAAAAACACAAACAAAAACCAAACCCCAAAAACAAATACCAGAAAACCCACAGAAATTGTTAAACAATCACGTCATTTACATGCATTTAAAATACTTGGAAACAAACAAATGAAAAAATCAAGCGACCCATTTGGAAAGGAACAAAGAGTTAACATGAATGAGATTCCCATTTATGAGGAACACAGTGGCACCAAGTCTTCTCTCATGTTACCCCCTCTCGGGAAGCTTTCTCTTTGACCGACAGATTACTGTGGACTCCTATCCACTCTGCAGCCTGGAAAAATGTGGCTGAGTCTTATGCACAGAGAAGGCACCCAACACATGCCCTCCTGGAGTCTGACAACATGCATTCCTCCTCAGCTAGGTCAAGAATTGTGTGAAGTAAGTATTGTGCAAGTTGATAGGTAAGGAAGAATACATTTGGCCATGACTGGCCTTTGGGTTCAATCACAGCTTTGACAGTCACTAGCCATACAATCTAAGGGAAGCTAAATTAGCTTCGAGATGTCTAGTGTCTTCTTTGTAAATCAGGGAAATTATTCTACTTCACAAGGTTGTTGTCAGGATTAAATGAGATATTACATAAAAAAGTTGGTAAGGTATAGTCAGTGCTAAACAAATGCTATTTCTCTTCCCTTCTCAGAGCTTCAGTCTTGAAGATAACCAGTATCTCCAGGGGTGCCAACACTCGCCAGCATTTTCCATCCTGATTAGCATTATGAATAGAAGGGAGAGCCGTCTGGCCACACGGCTACATGGGGCCTTGCTGGGTACTAAGCCCTGGATGATTTCCTGAAAGATTTGTAGAAAGTTACTTTCTATAGGAATCACTTCCCTCTTTTTTCCACAATAGTTTTTTTCTCTAGAGGAAGCCTATATACAAGGATGTTAATGTTCTTTTTTCATCATTTCCTTGTTCTCTCTGAGTGGGGTGTGCAGGTTGGTTTCTACCTGCTTTGTTTCTCTTCATTGCCTTAACCCCTTCAATTCTGGAGTCCAGGGAAGACATTCAATGCATAGGAAGCTAATTGGTGTATGATTTCATTCATTCATTCACTTGTTTATTCACTTAACACACATATACATGCCCTGGACACAAGACAGGGTGCTCATATGGTCTGTTTATAAAATGTGAGCTTTGGGAGAAGGAGGTCAAAGGGGATACTGACAGTGCAGGGAGGAGGTTGTCTCTGGCGAGTTGATCAGCGGTATCTGCAATGTGGAGCAGTGTTTGCCGAGTGTGGGTCAGTGCCACCAACAGTAATCATGATGTCAGGCGCCTTTCTGTGGCCAGGCCCTCAGCCTGGGAGCAGGTGGGCAGAGTTTCCTTTGGCTGAGTTAGAAAAGGGCTGAGGCTGCTTAGGTAGACCTGTTGAAATTTGAGCTCCCTTCTGACACACGCAGTGAGGTTGGTCTGGTCTGTTCTGTGTGACACTCGGGTTTCTATGGACACGAAAAAAGTATTTGTTCCCATACTCAGTACCCATAGTGCATCCCTCCATACAAACTCACATACCTAGAACCTCATACTACAGAGCTGGACAGCCATTAGAGGTCACTTAGCACCATCATGAAATAAAGGAGGAAACAGATCCAAAGTGATGAGTTCACAGGTCCAAGATCATTCAGAGAGCTGGAGGAAGGACCCAGGAGGCCCCTGCTTCCTTTTCTCCCATCCTACACAATGTCACTCTGTAGAGACAACCTCTCTCAATTCCTAAGCCATTCTTTCTAGTTTTATCTTTTTTTCCTGAATTGCAAGGTTAGACTGCTGTTTCTCAACCTATTGGTTTTCATTATCTATTGAACTCTTGTCAGTAGATGTGGAGTCAGTTCTCTTGTTTCCTCCCCCACCCTCTTTTTCGTCCCTTTATCCACCTAAGTCTCCTTACTTTGATGAAAAACACTGTTCACTGCAGGTCAAGTTGGTTCTATGATTACATTTTCTTTCTTGTATAACTTTCTATTTTCCTGGGATTAAAAATTGCATATTACTTTTTCATTTTCATAATGTGTGATGTACCTGTCATCATTTTTCCCTATTACATATGTCATAACCTTGACAGATGACTTTTCTCAAATGGGGAGCTGCATTTTCAGCCCTGTCTTGAATTAACTCAATTCCTGGAGTGCCCAGTTCCTCATCAGTGTGTTTGGGGCACAAATGAAGTTACACTAACAGAAGCTTTCTGCCCACCTGATCACCCAGGCCTGGCCCTCCACCTTCTTCATCTCAGCACTCCTGGAGTTCCAGGGTACTTACAAATGGCTCTGCTTCTGGCCATTTCCTGCTGTGTGGTTGCTTCTGGTAGACCTTCCTGCTTCTCTGCTCCCTCTAGCTCTCACCGTGAGCTGGCATCCCCTACTGGGTACTGTAGACTTCTGTCAGATACCACACTTAGTGTTCTAAATACCTCATGATGCCAGCCAGTGATGTAGGACATTGTGGTAAGATGGATTGGATGCTTCCCTATTCTTTCAGCTACCAGTGTTGTACAATATTTTGACTCTGAGGCTGTGCCCACCATTGCCTGCCCCTCCCCCCCCCCCCCCATCACCACCACCACCACCAAGGAAGGGAAGGAAGAAGGAAGTTCACAGAAAACAGTACATTAATGCCTTGACTTAACCTGCCTCGGGGCCAAAGTAGGTGCTGCCCACATCAGGGTCTTCAGATGCTTTGTAAGCAAAAGGCTGTTATCTGATTTGGTTTTTGTTCTCTTTAGAAACCAGCAAGTTCCTGGGGGCAGATTCTGCAATGTTGGTGTGATCATTCCTCCTGGGTCCCTGGGCCATAAAGTGTCTCTGTTTCTGGCCACTATTCTTCCCCTTTCCCCTTCCCTGAGCTGGAGCCCCAGTCTCTCTGTTCACCAGTGTCTTTTGAATAGGTCTGAATCCAGCTTATGCTCAAGCTGACACTGGAACTCTTGATTTAAATGATGTAAGTTTTTTAATGATTTGGTATATTTAATGAAATAATGTATTTCAATATAAAATATTTTGAATGTGAGATTAACTATGATTGATTTCGCATAAATAAATTGAAAAACCAATGTGGTTTTATTTATTTATTTTATTATATTCTGGTAAAAAAAAATACAGCTGCTTCCCCTGTAGAGGGACACCAGCAACACACACCCAGCTGTGACTTCATTTATCCTCCCCCAGCCTGAATCATTCCAGCAGCCCAAGTCTCTGCTCTCTTTGCCTCTTTGCCTCCAGGGAAGTTGCCATCAAGTAGATGGATGGGCACTTTTCAGCTTTAGAAGAAATTCGCTTCAGCAACCCCAGAGCAGTCTGAGAAACAAATGTTTCTGTTGTAAACATCTCATGCAGCCATAACTTCAGGCTCCGTTTACAGCCCCATGGAGGGGTGACCCTGCCCTTCTGTGACCCTTGTAGCTGGGTGCTGAGGTTTATGTTATTTCGTTTGCAAGGGGAATTGGTGATCCTCTAGTAAGAATGGATAGAAGCAGAATTCAGGCAAGCCCTGCCAGATTACCCCTGTGGATGTTTTGATTCCACTCAGTTCAATGCCCCACACTGGGTCTGGAACGGTGGTGTGAAACCAGATGTGTAGGTTGCTGCCAGGCCCTGCCCTGTTGTGAGTGCACATCCATGCCCAGACCAAATTATGCCTCTTGTCTGACCTCCTTGTGGATGAATGTCCTGTCTCTTTGAGCAGCAGTGGTCCTTATTGTAGTAAGATCATATATTAGTCTGCTAGGGCTGCCATAACAAAATACCACAACCTGGGTGTCTTAATAAATGAAATTTAATTTCACATAGTTTCTGGAGGCTAGAAAGTCCAAGATCAAGGTGTTGGTAGTTTGGGTTTCTGTTGAGGCTTCTTTCTTTGGCTGTGGATGGCCACCTTCTCTTTGTGTCCTCACACCGTCTTTCCTCTGCGCGTGCACTTCTGATATCCCTGTGTGCATCCATTTCCTCTTCTTTTTCTGTCCACTTTTTATTTATTATGTAAATAGTTCTATATAATAATATTCTTCCATTTTCAAAGCACATTTTAATTTTGCTAAGTATATAAAATCGTGTGACTATCATCCTAACCAATATAAAGAACAGTCCCCTTACCTTAAAAAGATTCTTTGTGCCCCTTTGCTCTTGATCTCTTTCCTCTACTCCCAGTTCAGGGAAGCCGTTGATCTACTTTGTGTTACTGTAGTGTTGCCTTTTCTAGAATTTTATATACACAGACTCATTTAGTACATGGTCTTTTCTGTTAGATTTTTTAAATTTAGCATGTTTTTTGATATTTATTCATGTTGTATGTATTAATATATTTTCTTTTTGTTATTCCCTAGTATTTCATGAGGTGTGTTTATGTGTGTGTGTGTGTGTGTATATGCGTAATTTGTGTTGTTGACAGTTTTTGGTTATTAAAATAATGCTACTATAAATATTTGCACACATGTTTTCATGGAAACATATGTTTTTCTTCTCCAGGGTGAATACCTATGAATGGAATTGCTTGATGTACACTAAATGAACATTTAATATTATAAGGTATTGTATATTGTTTTGCAAAATGGCTGTAACATTTTGTATTCTCATTAGCAATGTAAGAGAGAATTCCAGTTGCTCCACATCCTCACTAACCTCACCAGCTCTTGGTATAGACAGTCTTACTAATTTTAGTCATTCTAGTGGGTATGTAATGGTATCTCATTGTGGTTTTAATTGGCCTTTCTCTGAGGACTAGTATTGTTGAACATTTTTGCCTCATCATATGGCTTACCCTTGTGTTTTCAAATTTCTTTTTCTTATAAGGGCACCAGTCAGGTTGGATTAGGACTGACTCTAATAGACTTATTTTAATTCAATTAATTCTGTAAAGGCCCTATCTCCAAATAGTTACGTTCTGAGATAGTAGGGGTTAAGGTTTCAACATACAACTTTTTTTGGCAGGGGGAGACACAATTTAGGCCGTAACAGCTTGGAAAAAAACAGGTTTATAGGGAATAAAGGGCAAAAAAGGAAAGGAAGAAAAAAATGTTAAGTGAAATTGAGTAGAGCTTGGCATTTCAGGTATAATCTTCATGGTTCTGTTAAGACTTTGAGAGTCAACGTTATATATTAATTTATTATTTTGCTTGACTTTGATTTGACTCTTACACCCTGTGAGTCCATAGGTAATTAGGTTAATGAACTGCCCAGAGCTCCTGTCTCAAAAGGACTCTGTTCTTCTGTACACACCTTACAGAAGAAATGGTATGTTCCAGTCTATTTGAGAGCCCGAGGCTATCTATAGACATATGGGCCAGCCATGACACATGTCCAGCACATGGCTGTATTTAGGCAGTTGCATAACAATCACTGGTCCCTCTCCCACCTCACTGAGCACCTGAAACAGGTGCATTCTCTTGTTCACAACAGCCCTGCCTTTTTTTTTTTTACAAGCTCAATTTTTTACTAGATTCAACAGACATAAAATTGCTCTTGTATAAAGGTGCTAAAAATTTTTGTTTACTTTTTTAGAAATATTTTTATTTTTCAATGACAGTTGACAGATTACATTATATTAGTTTCAGGTGTACACCATAGTGATTAGACATTTATGTAACTTATGAAGTGATCACCCAATAAATCTAGTACCCATCTGATATCATACACAGATTATTACAATATTCCTGACTATATTCCATTTGCTGTACTTTACATCCCCATGACTATTTTATAACTACCGATTTATACTTCCTAATCCCTTCACATTTTTCACTCATCCCCCTAAAACCCCCTCTCTCCAGTCTGACAACCATCAAAATGTCATTTGTATCTATGAGTTAATTTCTGTTTGTCTTTCTTGTGGGGTGGAGATATTTTTATTGTTTGTTGTTTATTTATTTATCAATTAGAGTTGACATTCAGTATTACTTTAGTTTCAGGCATACAACATAGTGGTTAAATCTTTATATAATTTAAAAAGTGATTCCCCCGATTAGTCTAGTACCCACCTGGAACTATATATAGTTATTATATTATTAACAATATTCTCTATGTTGTACTTTACATCTCCATGACTATTTTAGTTATTACATAGTTATTACAATATACATAGTTATTATACTATACGTAGTTATTACAATACTATTAATATTCCCCATGCTGTACTTTACATCTCCATGACTTTCGTAACTACAAATTTGTACTTTTTAATCCCACCTCCAACCCTCCTCTCATCTGGCAACCATCAGTTCGTTCTCTGTATCTATGAGTCTGTTTCTGTTTTGTTTATTTGTTTTTTAGATTCCACATGTAGTTTATATCATATGGTATTTGCCTTTCTCTGTCTGACTTATTTCACTTAGCATAATGCTGTTATGCTTGATGTTGTCCAGGGGCCCTTAAACTATCCTCATTTTGGAGGGTTCTTTTTCCTTGTTGCTGTTCTGATTGTTTTCTGCTACTTCATCTTCCAAATTACTGATTAGATCCTCTGCTTCATCTAATCTGCTATTGATTCTATCTGATTCTTTCTTTCAGTTATTATATTAATTCCTGACTGATTTTAACAATGTTTTCTATCTCCCTTTTTATGTTTTCTCTTTGTTGAAGTTCTCACTGAGATCATTGAGCATCCTTGTAACCACTGTTTTGAACTCTGCATCTAGTAGATTGCTTGTCTCCATTTTCTTTAGTTTTTTTTTTTTTTTCTGGAGATTGGTTCTGTTCTTTCTTTTAGAACATGTTTGTCTCCCCATTTTGGCTGCCTCCCTGTGTTTGTTTCTATGTATTAAGTAGAGCTGCTATGTCTCCTGGTCTTAGTAGAGTGCCCTCATGTAGTAGGTGTCCTGTGGGTCCCAGTGGCACAGTCTCAATGGTCACCTAAGCTGGGTGCTTCAGGAGTGTCCCTTATATGGGTGTGTGTGCCTTCATATTGTAGTTGAGCCTTGATTGTTGTTGGCATGTCAAAGGGAGGGAAAGACCCTCAGTCTGATTGGGTGTGAGGACTGGCCATGACTACAGTGGAGGAGTTTTGTGCAAGCACTGACCCTACAAAACAGAATTCTCTTTATCGGGATTCTGGTGTCTGCCAAGTTAGCCCTTTGGATGTGTCATTTGTGGAGGTGGTTGGGTGGTGCTCTTATGTGGTCTGAAGCTGACCACTGGGTGTGTTGATTTTGGTGTCTTTTCAGAGGGCTCTGGTTCAGGTCAAGTTCAGCTGCTGCCTGCCCTGCCTGGGGCCACTTGGTATGAGCTACAAAATGATCTGCAGATGCATGCCACTAGCACTGGGCTTGGGTCTGCTTAACAAGAGGTAGAGGCATGGAAAGTTTAGATGCTGCTTGTTTGGAGTTTGTGAACCTTTGAAAGATTTTAGAAAAGTCCCTAGCATGAGTCAATACAGGCCATTTGTATGGAAATGTCACTCAAAGCAGCTTAGGTAGGCCAGCATGTTGGGTAGCATGTCTCAGGAATTGGCTAGGCAGGGTAAACATTGTTACTAGGTTGATGGAGACTCAGAAATGGCATCTGCCTGTGTGTGCAGGATGGGTGGCCAGAGGGCTCAACAAAGAAACAATGACTCCCTCCAGCACTTCTGTTGCTCTTCCAGCCCTCACCCTGAAACCAGACAATTTGGTTCCTCCTAGTATGTCTCTGGTGTCTTTCGAGCTGCTGGCCCAATGCTAGAGCTCAGGAAGAGTGAGTCCATCAGCAAGTAATTCCATATATAGGTGCTTTAAGAGTAATGCTTGGGATTCTAGCAGGCCCCCATCTCACCAGACACAATCACTCCTAGTTTTCACGGGCAGAAATTATGGGGCCTTCTCTTCCCAGCATTGGAACCCTGAGCTGGGGAGCCTGGTTTGGCGCTGGGACCATTCACTCCTCAGGGAGGACCTCTGCAGCCAGATATTTCTTTCAATTTTTAATTGTCACACGTGGATGTGGGACCAGCCCGTTCAGGGTCTCCACTCCTCCTACTAGTCTCAAGGTGGCTTCTTCTGTATATCCTTAGTTATAAGACTTCTGTTCAGTTAGGCTTCAGGCGATTCTCCATGATGGTTGTTCTGTATCTTAGTAATTTTGAGGCGGTTATGGTATGAAGCAAGTACAGCCTTTACCTACTCTGCTGTCTTGACCTAACCCTGCATGCTATTAGATGAGGAAATTGAGGCTCAAGGAGAATTAGAGTCTCTAATAATGGGGTAATATGAAGATGAGTGGGGTGAGAATGGGAGGCAGTCAGAGTCCTGAGAAGCAGGAAGAAGAAAAGCAGTACAGATAAGTAAAAGAACAACTTTGCTGTTGACTGATCCCAAGGAAGATCCAGATATAGATACACATACCCACGGCAGATTTCATTGAGAGTGCCCCTCAGGCCAGGATAAGGGGCTGGGGGAAGGGAGCAGGAGAAATGGCTGGCATTGCGGCCAGAGAGGAGAGTTTCCATTTTGCCAGCAGGTGGTGCCATCCAGCAGATTATCCGAGGAGAGCTGGCTCTAGCTGGAACAATGTATAAGGTCTTCCCAAACCACACATGTCCTCAGAGCTGCCACTGCACCAGGAGAATGCCCACCTGGTGCTTTCTCTCCTGCGGAGTGAGAAAGAGAGGTTTTTTTCTCACCTTGAAAATCTGACCTCTACATGAGGGTTTTCTGGAGAGAAGAAAAGCTTCTGTGTTGGAAGGGGTAGCTGGCAGGTCAACCAGAAATCTCTGCCTTCTCCCAGCAGCTTGGAGCTCTCTTTGGAACAGGGTGAAAGGTTCCCAAGAAAGGAACATTCTCTCTGAAAACCTTGGCCCCTCCCAAGCAGCTGGCCAATTCCATTTGCTCTGAAACGGAACCTTGAGATACGAGAATTATTGGGATAAACCAATCAACTATACGCATTTTCCTAAATATACCCATCTGAACTTGAATTCATATGTCTAAAGGGCTGGGGAGAACTGAGGCCTTTCCTGTCCTGGTATTCATCCCTGGTGCTAGAGTGTCAACCATAGCATAGCAGTTGCAGGTGTAAATACTGGATCCATATCCAGATACTTCTATGACTTGCTGTGTGACCTGGGCAAGTTTCTTAACTTCTCTGTGTCTCAGAGTCCTCTATTGTAAAATAGAAATAATAAATGTCTAATCACTATATTGTACACTGTGAAGATTAACAAATGTAAAGCACTTAGAGATAATGTCTGATACAGTTATTATATCTAAGCAGTTGTTATTAGCATAGTTAAGTGTAGGATAATTTTCTCAACCAGGGCATGTAACACTAACACCTGGCATACAATAGATTCCCAGTTATACTGAATTGGACTTAAATAGGGGAAAAAGAGCTTTTAGCATGGTGTGGGGAGTGAGACAGCCCATACTGGTGGCTGGGGGGCCACATGACTGCCCAACCCCTTTCCCAAGAGGGACCTGTTATTCAAGTCACTAAGACTAAAGACCCAGGGCAACTCTGAAGAATGGGTAAAAGAGGGAGAGGAAGGGGAAGGATGTGAAGGCTGTAGCTGGGGTGCCAGTGGAAGACTGTGGTATCCATCTGGGTCCATGCATGAAAAATAGGAATAATGCCCAGCTCTGGGAGTAATGTCACCCAGAAGCCTGGGCTGGGAAAACCAAGAAACAGAGAGAAAAGCTGACCAGCAGTCAGGTTACATATGGCCAGGACAGAAAAAGAGATTCAGCTGGCACTTGGAGGCCAGTGAAGGCTCCAGCTCCTTTTCACCTCTGACTCTTGACTTAGGAAGAGCAACCTGCCAATGCAGGGTTGACAGAATAAACTGTATAAACCTCTCTGGGACCCTCCAAACAGATCAGTGGTATCTTGTGGAAGCCCCACAGTAGGCCAGGGGTTTAAATTTTGGATCCTGGATGGACATGAGGAGAGTACTTCTTAGGGAACTAGGGAGCAAGTTTTGTCAGCTTAGAAGTGTTCCAAAAATTTAACAAACCATCATGTCTGTGCTTATGTGACCCAGCTGGGCCCAACCCTGGCCCTACTTTTTTCCACCTCTTTAGCCACCTGACTCTCATTGGCCCATGAGGGTACTGAAGGGCAGCTGAGCAGGGCTGGGAAGGCAGGCACTGACTAACTTCTGCATGATTGTCCTATCCTCACAGCATCTAGAGTGTGCCTTGGACAGGACAGGAGTCTGGTGGTGAAGAGTAAGGGGCCCTGCTCTCAACCTGCTTGAATTTGAGTTATAATGTTATCAATTTTACATTGTGTGACTTTGGGCAAGTTATTTGCCCTCTCTGTGTCTCAACTCCCTCCTAAGATGAGAACAATAATAGTGCCTCCCTCACAAGATGCTGTGAGGATTAACTGAGCAATGCATGCAGTATATTCAGAATAGTTATAACTATACTTATAATACTTAGAATTATTCAGTAAGCATTAACTTTTATCACTAAGTGCACATTAAATTTGCATCATATTCCAAACTACATAGTTTCTGGCCTTAAGGACACATACATATTTGGGAAGAAAGTGTGAACTCTATGTTAATCTACTGCCTTTGTGAGGATGAGCTGGTGAACCTGTAATTGGAGAGGGCTGACCTAGGCCATAAGAATGATTAGTGGCAGGACACAGGGGAGGATCCTGGTCTCCTGATTCATGTAAGAATCATCTATGGATATAATGCTTTGCTATAGCAATCCAGTTTATTTTCACATCTTGTTTCACCCAAGTGAATGCTTGGGCTCCAGTCTCCCAGGATGAGTGAAAACTGAAGGCAGAAACAGCTAGAATTCTTCATGGTTTTATTTCCTAAGGTCTTAGTCTTAACCTCAAAGGGCAGGAGAGATTTGCAGACAACAGAGCATCTTGGACTAAACACGCAGAGAGAAGGATTTACCCTTATTCTAGAGGGATCTGAGGAGAGAAGCAGAAGGGCTGGTTAGAACTTGGCTGTGGGCCAGCACTGGATGTCATTGGGGCCCCATTGCTGTGCTTTTTCATGAATTCCATTTTCACAGGCCCAGCTACTTCTGTGGCTATTTTTTGCTTCAGAGATCCAGGCCACTGCAGGAGCTTTTCTATCAGGACGCACTCAGCAATGAATGGCCAGAGCAGCAGTGCCTGTTACAAACACCTTCTTCTTCCTGCGCTCCTGGTATATGAAGGGTTTTATAGACTGCCTTGCCTCGAGTGGAACTAGAACAGCTCTGAACTTGCTACCTATACCTAGAAGTCATTTCCTGTAAAGTTATTCCCTTTTTTGCACCATCAACAATGCACTCGAGCAGCGGCCAAGGGGTTTCTGTTAAGCATCTCTTGCTTGCACAAAGTGGGGTTTGGCTGTGCCTTTGTGACATTTCTGGCTTGTACGTGTGTGTGCTAGAATCTTACGTGATTGTACTTGTTAGTAGAATTATTATTAGACTGTAGGCTGTGTGAGGAGCTGGGGTCCCAGCTTAGTCACCTCAGTCCTCAGAGCTGACATGAACTTAACTTAAAACTTTCCTCCCCCAAGCCCGTATGTGCTATTTGTCATCAGTCACTCAGCATGCATGTTTTGACCCGATTCTTTCTGGGATGCCTAACAGGGAAAAGAAAATGATAATATTGGACTAAGCAGAAAAAAGGTCCCTGATGGATGGAGTAAGGTTGGGCACACCAGGTCCCTGAGGAGCCTAGAGGGTAAGGGGGCAGGGTCCCCAAATTCAAATGTCTCTAATTTCATAGCTAGTGTTGCTGAGGAGTATCCCAGGACCTTAGAAAGAAGCAGGGAAAGTCCAGCTTGTAAAATTTTCTTCTTTAAAATGTTGCAGGTCACTTTCCTTCTCTTCTCCCTGTGTTTTCAACAGTATGTAACAATAATTAGTTCTTTTCTCAGGATCCCTTTTTGTATCATCTTAGGATCAAATGGGGCTGGGGTTGGTCTGTCAGTGAATGGGCCCTGTGAGCAGAGCTAATAGCCTGGCTTTGGCCCCTGGGTGGCTCTGACCTCCAAAGCCTTGGACAGAGGCCTCATGACAGAACATTGTTGATGGTATCCACATGGCCCTGGTCCTGGGCTCCAGGATGAGTTGGAGGAGGGCATGGGGAAGAAAGATATTGACCAGCAAACTCCTGTTAGTTGCTGTAGCAACATTTAGAAATAACTAGAGACCAATAGCAGCAGCCTGAGTTTTATTTGCTTTTATTTTCTCTTCGAGAACAGCATCAGGCCTATAAATAAGAACGGCAGAAACAGACCGCTTGGATGGTTATTGAAGCTGCAGTGCCTTGGGGTGTGGGAGGTCCATAGCAGAGGAGAAAAAAACAGGGGTCTTGTAGGTTGCAGTGGTGGGAGGTGAGGATCAGGAAAGAGCCCTGTGGGAGGACCCCCGCCAGGCCATTTAGCCTGTTTTGTATCCATATAATTTGGCAGCCTGGTCTCTGTGAGGAGGGAAAAATCAATAGTGCTAGCTGCACATTTGTGCTTCTCCCAGCTTCTGACCACTTTAACTTTCATAAAAAGGCTTCATGGAGGATAAATAGAGCTTAGAGGTGGAGAGTTGGATTTCGGCTCTTAGGGAGTTCTTGTGGGAGTCAAAAGGACAGAGGAGACAGTCCATTCAGGCTGCTTAAAAAAAAAAGTTGAAGGCCAATGGCTATGCATCTAAGGCTGCAATTTGGATGAAGTAATTTCTGACACACAGTAAGACTGTGTGCTGACATCTGGTTCCTCCCAGCATCACTGTATTAAAAACCTGAATCAGCATTACAAAGTACATAATGTCCATTTTCCCCTATGATTCTGTGACTTATGCATATTAGTAATTAATCGTTGATCAATTTGTCATTCATTTATTCACTCATTCACACATATATGTATTAGGAAACTGCCCATGTGCCACTCATACTTCTAATAAACAAGGAATTACAGTCTACTTGGGGAGGCAGACTATAAGCAAACAAACAGAAATCTAGTATGTGAAGCAGTGTAAGTGCTGTGGAGAAAAATGAAGGAGGGCATTGGGTACAGCATGTGGATGTGGACAACTTGCTTTTTATATAGGACTTGGGGAATGCTTCTCTGAGAAGGTGGCATTTGAGCAGAATCCTGAAGAAGGGGAAGGAGTGAATATGAGACATCTGGAAGAAAGCAGAACAGGCAGAGGTTAAAGTTCAAATCCCTTGAGCCATAAGTATGCTGTTATTTGTTGGACAGCAAGGAGGCTGGCATGGCTGGAGCAGAAAGAACAAAGGGCAGAGACGAAGAAGATGTGGTCAGAGAGGGGCAGCAAGCTGGTACCATACAGCCTCACAGCCTTCTGAGGACTTGTGGGGCATCAGTGGGGTTCACAGCAGTGTGACATGGCTGACTTATGATTAAAAAGAATCATCTACTATTTACAACAATGAAATAAATGCCTGCTGAAGGAAGGCTGATATTGGGCAACAAGACCAAGGAGTGAGAAGACCGTGGATGGAGGTATGGACCAAAGTGGTCAGGGTGGTTGCAGCAGGAGTGGAGAGAAGGGAAGGGAGTCTGGATATAGCCTGGTTATCACTGGCAGGATTTACTGAGAGATTAGATATGGTCTATGATGACTTTTATATATAAATATTAGAAGGATAATGTCATATAATTAGTATACTCATTAACATATAATGATAACTATATAACATAAACATATAATTTATTCAAATATTACTGAATCCCTTTCCTTTTATCACACTCTGCATTTTACAAAATATTTTCAAAGTCAGCTCACTGAGCCCTTGAAATCCCCTGAAGAAGATTATAGTTTGAATTTTTGAGGTGAGGAAATGAAAGCCCAGAAGAAATGGTTTCCCCAAGGTAATATTAGGTAGTTAAGTAGACATAAATGACAAGAGAACAAAGGTATGAAGGCTCATCCCAGAGGCGTCCCTTAGGACTTCTCTAGAACCCCCATTTTATGGTTATAAATTACCTCTACCCCTTGAGGTTCAAAGGAGTGAAGGACCATAAAATAGTAACTAGTTTGGTCCAGCTACAAGGGCTTATGCAGTTAGTTGTACCCTAACCTCTCCATAACCTTAGCCTTGTTATACAATCATTACAATATCATGCCTATGCCTTGAAGTTCATGAATCTAATCAGACTGAATTCTGGGTAACTGCATGTGCAAAGGGTAATATAACAGCCAAATGTCAATCAAAATGACCTTACATGCCTATTACCTAGCACCACCCTTGCAACATCCTGTCCTGGCCCTAATATAATACAGACCTCCCCACTTCCACAATGTCACAGCCCTCTTCACTGTAACCTGCCCTTCCCTTGGAATGTACTTTCATTATACCTCTATTTATGCATGGTTACAGTGTTTTCCAGAATAACTTGCTTCTCTCTTGAAGCGTACTTTAATAAATCTTACTTTTTCTAAACTTCCCGATGTGTAGTTCTTTATTGCATCAGTGAAAAGAACCTAGGACCCCTCAGTGCTATCTGGGCAACAAATGATTTTAAATCATCCCAACATTTACATCAATGCACCTACTTTAATTTAATTTTTATTTTTAAGGATCCTTTCCATATTGTAGAGTCAATGTTCTGACATGAAACCCTGAAACCACATTGGACTATAATTGTTTTCTTTCTAGTATCCCAACTACACCATGAGTTTTCAGAACACATGGCCTTTGCTTCATTGTCTTTGTGCACAGTGCTTGAATTCACAGCTGCCCACCAAGACAGGTTGCTTAGAAGCCATTGGCACCTCTGTAGGCACATTGAGCATGGAAACAAAACAACAGAGGGGTCAGTGCAGCAGAGGGTAAATGGAGCTGAATCTGGGAAAGACACAGTCAATATCTGTACCATGGAGTGACTCGTCAACCCAGTAAGAGGGTTTGAGAACCTTAATTCAAGGATCTCTTTGGAGATCGGCAATGAATGATCTAGGTAATGGATAATAGGAAGCTCAAGTGGGTGGTCCAGGAAGAGTGAGGAGTTTGGCTGGGCAAGGAGTTTCTATGTCTACCTTAAATCTCTTTGAAAAGATTATGGTGATAACCTCAGGGACATGCCTCTACTAGTATGGCTTCTGATGGCCCTTTGCCTATAGTATGCCCTTAATATATGTTAATGAAATATATACAGGAGAAGCAAGCAAATATAGCACCTTGTCCTCCATATTCCTCTCAGGGCCTCCTAATTGCTAAGCTGCACAGCATTGCAGTTTCCTTGGTGAGCTTCTTTTCAGAAGTTGCAGCTAGCCTGGAAGGATTGTCCCTTTGGAAAGCTCACAGGTTGTGAATATGAGTTTTTACCTGTGCCTTGTTGGGAAATTTTGAGAACCAATGTAGAAGGTGGATCTCAGAGTGATCCCCTTAAGAAATGAAAGAGATAGGCTATTTATACATGAACTCCTCAGTCACGTGTTGATGTGGTGAAGGGTGAAGTAGACTCTGGTGAGACAAAACTCACAGACAAGGAAATACGCTCTGAGGTAGGAAATCAGGTCTGCTTGCTCCAAAGTGGCAAGAAACTGGGACATAGGTGTGAAGCTGCATGGTCTTTTTCAGCTGTAAAGTAGAAGCAGATGACTTATAGGATCGCAAGTGATCATCTCAGAGGAGCAAGAACACAAGACTGGAGACCAGGCCTATAAAAACTATTTAGAATCTGAATCTTTGTAATTTCTCTGTGTGTATGTTCAAGTCCTCAATCTTTTATTACATACCTCTGTGCTATAATGGGTTCTTCCTGTCTCAGTTTTGGTTGAGGAAACAAATTTTGGCAGGAACAACAAATGTATTCCCATGCTTCTGCCATGGATAAATTCCAAAGTAAATGGCCAAGAACTGTTTAAGCTAGTCCATGAGCTGTTTGTTCTCAGTCTACAATGACACAGGAACTTGAACCAAAAGGGAAATCAAGCAATATCTGTAGCACATTTTTTAGTTCAGATGACATTTTATTTTTAATAGAAAGACTTTTTGATGAAGGAAGCACTGCGCTGACTTAGAATCCAGCACAACTTCCTTGTCTAGTTTGCTAGGACCCCACTTGAGCAGCACTGATTTACGGCCTTAAAATTTTCTTCGCATTAAGTGTATAAAAGGGTATGGAAAGAGAAATAATTTTTTTGAAAAGGTTAGGGTGCCTATCCCTTACTTTAAGCATAGTGAGAAGTGCTTCTATAGAACTACCAGGCTTATCAAGGGTCCGCAGAGGAATGTAAAGGGTGAGAGACAGTTTCACTACAGATGGATCACCTGAAGGAGAGGTGACTAAACTGATACTTTTCTACGCCCCAAGAATTTGTTAGGACTAGGGCTTCCTGAGTGTTTTTGTTCATTCACAAACTGGTCAGGATGGCAAGAAAGAAAGAGGAAAATCATCCCACACTAGAAGATGGCAAGTTTAATAATCAAGAGAACTTACACATGAGGCTTGTCTTGGGTGACCACAAAATGGGTAGATCTCTGCATTTGGTTGAAAGAACCTTCAAAGTTTATGCTAAGGCCTTACCTGGGTTGAGTCACACATACTGTCGAGAATCTCAAAAACACCTTACTCTTTCAAGGCTGTGTCTTGGGGCAGCTTCTAACTTAGGGAAGGCAAATGGAATGCACATTCCAAGGATAGGAGAAGGGGTAAAGTACCTCTATTTGCTTGGGTCCAGCTCAAGGATCAACCAGTGTCATCCTCTCCATGATCTCAGCCAAAAGTTTCCCCCTGAACTGATGAAGGCTCTGCAAGTGAAGGAGCTGGTCTAGGTATCATAATTTCTATGCAATGGGGCTGGCTGCAGGGTTGGACCTCAGCAGAAAAACCCTAGAGGTGGGCCACCAAATTCCAGAGGTGCTGCAGAAATTAAGCCACTCACCAAAACAGTTCCCTATTAAGGGAACTGTAGGGGAGAGATATCTACAAAATTTTGCAGAGAATGCACTAAAGCTCCCCATTAAGGAAGAGCTCTGTTATAAATTCAGGCAAGGCCCTGGGAGTATGGATGAGCCTACAACACTATTATTCAAGAAAGAACTTTTTTTTGCTTTCTTAACTTCAAGATGGGCCATGACTGGCAGGGTCAGAAATGGCAGCCAGCTGATAATGGATGGAGGGGTAGTCGAAACAATATTGTCCTTGAGCTGGTGAGGTGATAATTGCTGAAGGTGAGTAATAAATTTTTTCTACTATTCTTTTACAGTTGTGTGTGCTTGGAAGTTTCCATATTTAAGAAATTGAATTAAATATTAGGAAATTAAAAAAAACAGCAGGTAGCTGTTAGGAAAAGAGGAGAGCAAGAAGAGAGAGCTTTGTAACTGCAGGGAACCCTAGCAGAAGAGGATAAGTCTTATTTTCAAATTAAGATTGAAGTGTTGATTATTACATAGAACCAGACCTAATTTCACAATCAAGACTGAGCTTTGTGACTTCAAATGACTATAGGACTTTATAATAACCAGAAATGACTAGGGAAGTTCTGGAAATTAATCCTAGGAGCAGATGAAAAAACTAATCCCACTGAGCAATTTTAAAGGGCATTAGACAATTTTAGCCAGGAAGGCAATCGCATTTTATATAATGTAATTTTGATCTGGATTGAGATGGTGTGGACTCAAAATCCTGCTAGGTATATGACCTTGGGTCTTTGTTTTCTCATCTGTACAATGTTTTTGATGATGCCTATAGACAATCATTGTGTTAGAGATGACACACACAAATTGCTTTGTATAACAAATTGTAGATACTATTGTTAATCTAATTGTTATGTTATGATGTTAATGTAATAATTACATAGACAAAGAATCAGTGTAAACAAATATCTATCTATCTATCTATCTATCTATCTATCTATCTATCTATCATTTAGAAATTGATTCTTTGTGGTTGTATCTTATAGAACCAACATAAAATTGTGAACATATTAAAGGCTTGGGGTCATGCCTTTGGTGCAAATGTCCCATGCAGCAGCACAGGCTGTGTTGTGGGTAAGTGTCCTTAGGTCCTGGAAGGCTAAGTTCCTGGAGCTATGAGGAAGAACATCCTGCCTGGACCTATGAGAAGACTCTCCATTCCTCATTCCAACTGGGCAGCTATAGCTCCACTTAATCCAGCTTGTGGACTGGGGGCATAATTTCTACTCTCATCCTCAATTGCCTTATCTGTAAATGGGAGAAAGGAAGGTGGGGAGGGAAATGGATCTCAGAGGTGGTCTTCACAGCACAGCACAGAGCACTAAAACGAACTTACATCTCCAAGGTTTGTCTCCTAAAAGGACTGAAAAATACACTAGAGAGAAGTCTCCACGCAACTGTTAAGAAAGTGGTGATTATGGATGCCAGAGGAGAGTTCACATCAGGACTAGGTAGCATGTCACATGGATCTACAGTTTGGCTAAGGGTTTGCCTTGAGGGTGGGGAAGAGTACTGTGGCAAGTCTAACTCTGCAAATTCGGATTAAGAAAGTATTACTTCATGTTCTAAAACAAATTTCATTTTAAGCCTTTGTCCTTTTGAGCAACTGGGAAACTTTGATATTGCTCTTTCCTGGGGTTTCTGACCCCTAAGATTCTATCAAAATCCCAGGGCTTCCACAGAACTGAAGTCTGGCAGTGGGTGGACACCTGGTTCTTGAATGATTTATCCTTAGAGATCAGGTACCGCTGGACACCAACCTTTTCGTTTAGCATGGCCTCCTAGGTCCTGCACACTGTTTTAGACTTATGTACCCCTTGGGGCATGGGGTCTTCTCAGGGGCTACCCACTCTGGCCCCTGCATCAATGTGTCCTACAGCCTGCTCTTTTTGGGGTCTTTTCAGTTGCTGACTACATGACTGGATGCTTCCTATTTTGTGACCCACAGATCATGAGCCCCTCTCTCACTGTCCATCCTCTGCAGACTCTTTCCAGTCTGGGAGCAGTCGCAAGAGGTTTGTAAAAGTTTACACCAATACTTTCTTTTCTTTCCTCTGAAATGAGGCTTTTGGAAATGAAAGTCTGAGGTCTCACAAGCTGTTTTTGCTTTTTGTCCTGCTCCATCTCACTCTGAGACAAAGAAGACTGTAGCTCTTCTTGTAGAAATTATGGTAGGTTCCAGTAGGCAGCCTTCTCAGAATCTGGGCCTTTTTTTCTCTCTTTGGAATAGCCACCAATTAAACTGTTCTAAGTTGTTTTGCATCTTCTCCTCACTATCACACACCTCTACCAGAAAAAAAAGGAGGATAAATATCAATTATGGTGACCTAAGGAAATATATCTCTTATTCAATTGAAGTCTTTTACTTTGAATTTTATTAATCAAGTGATTAGCTATAAAAAAAGCTACATTAGGCATTTTTATTGCAAAAGTAATAGAAACACATTCTTGACGATTTAAAAAATAGGAAAGGAGAGGAATGAGGGAAGAAAGCAAGTGGAGGGAAGAATGAAGACAACTAGATATGAATTATTCAAGAACACTTATTATGTGATAGACTCCTCGGTGTTTTATGTGCATTCTTATTTAGTCTTTAGCACATCACTATGCGGTGGGGAGAAGCACTGTTATATCATCATTTTGCAATGGCAATGATGAGAGCACTGAAACACAGAGGGGTTAAGTAACTTTCCCAGACTCACACAACTCCAGTTAATCTGACTCACCATCAAACCATTCTGTCTCCCAGATAGTACATTTCTACATCAGTTTGATTGAGTTCTGTTCTTTTTTGTATTCTTTTGTAAATAATTTATAATTTTGATTTTAATTTCCTTTTAATCTAGCCCAAGATATTTTCTTAATTTTTAAGAACTCTATTTTTAATGACATTTTAATTTTTGATTTTTAACACCGTAGCTTGTAGATTTTTGAATTTAACAAATCTTTTTCTTTGGCTAAAGATGTAATCAATATTGTAAAAGTTCCTTGGACATGAGAAAGGAGTTAATCAATCAAGTAACAAATGTTCATATCCTTAATCAAATCTTTATTCTTTGTTATTTTTTGCCAGCTTGATCTGTAAAACTTAGAAGTGTATTCATATTTTAAATTCAGGTTGTGTTTGACTCAAGTTTTATTGTATTTATAGGAGACTTGATTTGGTTGCTATGTTAATTAATACAAAGTATGTAAAAGTATTATAATGTCATCATGGATTTCATTTTTTATCATCACATCATCTATCCTGTTAAATGCTTTTAAGTTGAGATCTGTTGGATACGAAAATTATTGCTTTTGCTTTTTGTTTGTCTGCTTGCTTGCTTACTTTTATCTGCTGATATCTTTGTGTCTCCCTCATTTTCAATGTTTGTCATTCTAGGTTAGGTGTATTTTTTGTGAACAAAAATATGATGTTTTGAACACAGTCTAATAGTCTGTTTATTGATTTGGAAATTCTGGATAATATGCATTAGCCTTGACTTTTATCTCTTTCCTTTTCCTTAGAGTTTACAGTTTATGGTATTTTACTCTTTTCCAGTCTTTATTTCTGCCGATTTGATAAAATATATCATTATTCTCCTATTCTCATTTTAACTGGAAAGGTCTGATATGCCTTTATATAACCCCACTGCTTCTTCCCTTTTCTATTCTAAAAGAAATATTAATCTTCCCTTCCCTCAGATGCTTTACTTTTCTACTCTTTGCTTTCACCTACTACTTTTATTTTTCCAACAGCTAGATTTATTTTAGCCACTTGGATAATTAAAATTTTGAGTTCTATGTAAAATTTCTCTGTACTGTGTGTCTTTTTGTTTCAAGATCCTCTTCGGAAAGGGGATGCTCTGATAGCTCACTGCCTGTGAGAGGGCCCCCTCCTACCTGGTTGTCCTGTCACTCATAGGAATAGAGATAAACGAAGGATTGTTCTTAAACTGCCATCTTTCGATTAAAAGCATTAATATTAATTTTCTTTGAATATTACTGAAGACGGAACTGAAGGAAGAGCTGAATTTTAGATAAATATTTCTTTATTCAAATCATATGGCATTGCTCCTCTTCCAAAAGATCCTTCCAAAGTTAAGAAACAGCTTAGACAATATTAATAGGTGGGAGTTAGCTTTTTAAATTACACTTTAAAAATTGTGAACATATCAACCAACTCATTACCATGAAGGATAAAAAAATTGACACTTTTTAACTTTTTCCATTTCCATTTCCTTTATGTTTTCATCTAGTTTGTTACCATATTGTTTTTACTTGGTTAAGATTTATAACATTTGCATTCTGATCATTAAATTCCATAATTGTTTAATTTTAGTTATATATTTAAATAGATTAATCACAACTATTCTTTTATACAAGTTTCCATACTTGATTTTTAGTTTTGATCGCTTCTTGGAAATTAAATCCATTATCAAGTAGTTTTTACAAGAGGAGCTCAGGATAATATATATTCAAACAGCATAATTCTAGGCAGTAATCATTGTTAGATACTATTTAATAATAATAAATAGAATAATGATAATAATACCTTTTATTCTACTGAGAATACTTTACTTATTCATCTATTTAATTGTTTTCTGTTTTTAAATTGATGTCTTTTTGTTCTTCCAGAATAAAATCATTACCTTCTTATTTTTTCTAAAGATATATTTACAGAAGCATTTCGTTTCCCATCTGCCTTTTTATTTTGGTTTCTTTCATTATGTAGAAGCCTTAATTGTATGTAATTAAATTGATGATCTATTCTTTGTGATTTCTTCTATTACTTCTAAATCTACATACTTGGTATTCAATATTATAGTCTTATTTTTCTATAATTAGTATTTAATATCTTAATATGTAGCTCTGTAATTCATTTAGAAGATTATTTAGTATATGGTTTAAAGAGAACCTCAAAGTATTTTTTTCCCCCAAAACACAACCAATGCAAATTTTTGCCAAGTCTCTTCTCTTCCTATTATTTGTTGAATGTTAAATTCTAATGTACACTCCCCGCACTTCCTACATTTCCTCTCTACTGGCTGTCTTTTTTTTTTTTTTTAGCTGTTTATTTTCATATTTTGATCTCTTACTTTTGTAATACAGAGCCTACTCATTGCCCTGAAATTCACAATTGTGGCATTTAGAGAATTTCCAAATCAACTTTTCCCAAATTGTATATTCTGTGTTTCAACAGAGTTTCTACAACATACAGTGCACAAATTCTGTCATCTTTTATTTCTCCAACTTGCACTTCATAGTGGGTCAAATTGCTACTGTCCATGTTTAACCAAGAGCCCTGGAAGTAGTTTTGTCTAAACCATCTTACTTTCACAAGTTTGGGAGACCAGTGGATCCCTCAGTTATGCAAATTGATTCACTTTCCTCTTTGGTGAACAAACTTCTCACACCAGAGATCTTAAGCACCTCACAGACTGAATAGGATCAAAGAACGGTTTCAAACAAGGGTTTCTTAACACCATTATACTGAGGCAGTGAGTGTAAACTCTTCATACACTTGTCGAATCAAAACAGCTACCCAGGGTGATATCTCTGGGACAAACACTCGGTTCCTACCCCATTATAGTGTTTAATGGTTTGTTTTGTTAATTAATTTTTTAAATGCCTATCTTCCCTAATATCCTGTGAGTTGCTGGAGGGCAGGAAACATATATCTCTTATTTTGTGTCTTCGATGCAAAGCTCAGAATCTGTCCTGTGGTGAAGGCTTAATTACTATTCATTAATGAGTGATTAATTTTCCTAAGCCCCACCCTCTCCCGCAAACCAAGCTATTGACCAACTGTCACACAATGAAACAGAAGCAGTGACACAATTGTTAAGGCAATTTCCTAAATTTACTTAAGTTAGTTACATTTGTATGTCATCAGGCTGTTTTAGTTATTGGATCTAGATTCTGTGGCAAATCCAGAGATGAATCACACACATTTTTTTCCCCTCAGGGAACTCAAAATTTTTGAGACTAGTAGACACATTAGCTAAATTTAATTCAAATGGGAAACTGATTTGTGCCACACAAGCTGTGTATCAAGAGAAAGGAGAAAAGAAGAATATTTTTTTCCCCCATTAAACTTTGGGGACAAGAAACACCATAATTTTGGTCTTACTTAAGGCTGCCCATGATTAATATTTCCATCTAAGAAGCAATTAAGGAATTATTATTCAGGGAGATTGTGACAAAAGGAATTAAATAAACTCTGTTCAGTCAGAATAGGGTATTCAGTCAGCTTTGAGTATTGAAAATTAAGCCTATTTAGACTAAAGGTTTATATTTTGTCCTTAACTTTCACTCAGGTACTGTATAAGAACCATTGAGTGGATAAGTAATAAATTATCTTAGCAAATACAATCCACAGTGCTAAATGGAATATATTATAATCATGGTGTGATAATCAGAATAATAATAATTTAACATGTGTAGTAGACTCCAAGGGGCAACAATCTGTTTTAGTCCATTAAAGCATTTGCATTTGGAGATATAAAACTACACTTTTCAGAGTTATAGGAAGTACTTAATTATTTCCAACTATTATTGAAATAGTGGAGAAAATCATCTTGCCTCAATGCTTTAATCATATTGTGTTCACAAGAGCATCTAATTATAAACATTTTATCAGAATTTTTTGCAAATCAGTTAATTTTTAAGGTGTTAAGTGGAAAGGTTCACTACAATGCCTATAAACAACTTTAAAAATACACAAAACAGCAACCCCCAATAGGCATGTCTTCCATATCTATAAATTCAGAGAAGAGTAGAATAAGAAGGGACCCTCCCTTTATTTAGGGGAAAATAGTGGCTAGAAGGGCCAATGTCTTGTCAAGTAGGAATAGAACTGGGAACAATACCTATGCTTTCTTACCTTTTGTCTAGTGCTTGGAACCCTATACGGTGTTGTCATTAGAAAATTTTATTTTAATGGAAAGAGTTGGGTATTTTGGTCCCCATTTGAGAGATGGAGACACAGAGGTGTCATGTCATGAAACAACCTAGCTGAGCCATGCAGGTAGCAAGTGGTAGGTCTCTGATCAGAATCAGAGTTCGTTTACTACTGCTCCCTCAATGGCACCCTTGGGCTCCTCCAAGGATGCTGTCCTCTGCTGTAAGATCAGAGTTTCCTGCCTAGTATCGCTCTATACCTTCAAAGAGGTTGCTGCTCCTCTTGGAAGCCCTGAGGGCTATCAGGAAGATGATAAATGTTCCTTGGATTTAGTGGGGGAGAGTTCATTACCAGAATAACCTTCAACTTAACAAATGTTTATTAACACTTACTATGTAGTAGGCACTACTCTAGAAGCTGGAAACAATGAACAAAACAAGAACCTTCTCTCAAAGAGTATAGTCTAGAATAGAGATGAGTCAGAGGAGTAAAGTGGAGAGGTAATGGTAAGTCTTTGGCTTTGGGAGGTGTCCTCAGGAATGACTGGAGCCTTATTACATTTGAGACGAAAAGTTTCTTTGCTGTTGATTTCTGAATTTCCACCGATCTCAGTGTAGTAACATTCTTACTCCTTTGAGTGAGGATGCAGCCACAGGATTTTAAGTGGCATGGTGTCATTTACAGAATGCCAGTCACAGAGTGAAAAATGGATGAAAAGAAGCAAAACAGGCAGTTTCAAAATACTTTCTTGTCCACACTAGCCAATTCTCACAGCCCTTTTCAGAAATTTTCTATATGATTAATGTTACATTAAAAATCCTCCATTTGGGGTATGTTTGCAGTAGATGCCACCCAGCTGTAGCTGTCTATGCTGCATGATAAATGAGTCAAAATGGAGCTCTGGAAATACTGTCACTTTCCTCCATTAATGTAAGAGCCATGAATGAGTCCCTGCCCTGTTGCTCCAAATCACACCTGAGATTGACAACAGAGCTCCACGTACAGAGAATTCTCCTGGGGTGAGTACCAGACACTTGAGGGATAGCATGTACCAAGGAATTCCTCACAGAAGACTCATTCTCCTCCAGAGCCAGCTGACAGTAGGACCCTAAATCACTTCTTGGTTATAGGTTTCTTTTTCCTTTCTGCCATTGTTCATGCTACATGTTTCTATTATTCTAGATGGAATATTTGAACACTGTGTGGGGAACTATCTTCATCATATTCTGGGGAAATCTGGAATTATCCCAAGGTGAGACAGGCATCTGGCTAAGTGAGCCAGAGATCTCCATCTTCATGTCATCTGCATAGGCACAATTCAGTGCCAGGGAAATTGCAGCTTTGGACAATCTCTATTTGGGGCTTACCTGGGCATTTTCTATTTCTGCCTTTTTAAAATTAATGCTCCGGGTTTTCTTCCTCTGTTGCTTACAGCCCTTGCCCAAAGAGAGAACAAGGCAAATAATTAGGTTTTGCTTCCTAAATTACAAACAGCTACTTCTCCTTTAGGTAGTTCCTGGGGCACGTTGGGTAGAGTTTGGTGGTTAATGTATTCTCTGATCAAAGTCTTGGTTTGGTCCTGCAGTTGCCTTTCATCGTGTTTGTGGTGGTTTAATCAATGGAGGGCAACCTTATTCTTGTATCTCCAGGTTCTAGGGCTCTTTCTATCCTGAAAGGAAAAGCAGCTTCCATTTTCTTTACATTTGTGTGTACAATTGATAAGGAAGGTTATGGAGGGAATCTGAAGCTGGCCTTTAATTCCTGCTCAACCAGGCAGGGGGAAACCACTATACGGATGTGGCCCACTGAGCAGTTGTCCCTTCAGGTCCAGTAGGACTTCATTTAAGTCAGCTCCTTCTTGTTCACACACTCTAGAAGGTCTCATAGCTGCTACCTTGCTCCTCGGCCTGGCCCTGAATGCAAGCCCTCTCTGTCTACCAATCAGCCAATTCTAGCCGCTGTTCCCTAGATTCTGGGCATGCTACCTTCTCTGCTTCACACGGTGATAGGGCAATTCTTTCTCTGCCCCTTGTGGACAGGAAGAGAAACTGACTGACTGAGATGGAGCTTGAAAGCAGAAACTATGAGCAGAAACCAGGCTGTCATGACAGAGCATTATTATTTTATGAAATATTAATGAACTATCACATCTGCTCCCTGGCTGAAGTATTATATTTGTGTTGATACCTTGGTCAACTGAAGTGCTTTGCACATAAATGAAGTAGGGGGTTAAAATGTAGGTAATTGCTCATGTTGCGTTGTGGCTAAATGAAAAAGCCAATGACTATCTTTGGAGGGGCTGTCTCAGAGGAGAGTGGGCCTCCTTCAGGCTGACCAGGGTGGCCCTATTGGAGACACTTAAAGCACAGCCCTTGTTTCCTCTCTACTGGATATTGGGTAGACAGGCTTCAACTTTCCTTTGGGTGTGGTGTTGGTGGTCAGTACACATCTGCCTCTCCATTCTCATGGATACAAGTCTGGTTCGAGCTGCATCTGTTTCTGGGCTACTGCATAGTCTCTTGAAGTGATTTCTCTGCATCTATTGGCCTTGATTCTCTTTGTCCATTTTCCACTCTTTAGCTGGCATTCTGTAAATTAGACCATGTCACTTAAAATCCTCCAGCTACATCGTCACCCCCAACCACTTTCTCCTTGCTCATAAATTCTTTCTAGCTGCAGGTCCTTGGTTCTTGCAGTTTTCTCTAACTGGAGAGCTCATCACATGTTTGAATCTGTTTTATTCTTTAGATTTGCTCAAATGTCCCCTCTTCAAATAAACCTTCCTTGACTCTTTTCTCTCACATCCCTAACTCCATCTTGCCCTAGATATTCTGTAATATCATGTGGTCATCATAGCTGATTGTCTGAAATTATCCTTGCTGTAGTTGTGGTTGTTGTTCATTAGATTATCACATCCACAAAGGATCTCACCTGTTGGGTGAAGACTATTGTCCCAATGTTCATAAGTCAGCAGCCACTCAAAAAAATACACTGTTAAATGAATCTCAATAAAACTTGAAGTTTGTGGCTATAACTGCAGGTTCTAGAATCACTCCAAAGCACACATGGTCAGAAATATAACAATGGAAAGAAGCTCCACAAAAATCTTATCTCTTTATATTTGGGTTTATTTATCTCTTTCAGCTAGGGCCTCAGTTTTCTCATCTCTAATAAGAATACTTCGAAATGGATTAGACAACCTCTTATAATCTTTTCTGCTCTGGATTTCTATAATTTCTGTGTGTGATTGTGTGTCTCTCTGGAGTCCTCATCTTCTCAGATTCTTGAAGGGGAATAATTGCACACAGATATGGCATTCTAGTAGATGCTGTGTATTTATGAGACAGCTGTGCTGACTAATCTTGCTTTTTTTTTTTTTTTTTTTTGGTCTTGGAGAAACAGTTCTCTGATTTAGAAAAGTTTAAATTTTTTTTATAGAGTAAAAGACGTGTGTGGAGTGCATCAATGCTGCATTGAAGAATTGTGAGTTATGTTCTTGAAGAGTGTGAGCCTCAGGGTTCCATCTGACCACACAGGGAGAGGGAGCTGCCCTTCCCTTCTTCTCCTCTCACAGGCCTAAATCCCTGGAGGCAGCAAGTTAATTATCACCTCTTAGGATGCTTAGAACCTCCTCTCATCTTGAAAGTACTGTCCCCCTGCTGGTTCTCAGAAGGGAAGAGACCCACACAAACAATTATTTCCTTAACTCTGTACCTATGTGCTCGACATCCTTGAACTTTGATCATGAGACTCATGCAGAATTCAATGTGGAGAGAAGTGTTGGCTGAAGAGTTCCCCAACCAACTCCCTACTTGGTGAGTCATTGTGGGAGCCAAGTGGGCTTTGGCAAAGGCCACTGCATTGAATCTCCTCTTCACAATTGTCAAGATCACTCTCCAGAGAGAAAAAGGGTGTTACACATTAAAAACTTTCACTCTGCCATGGCTTCTTTCAGCCCACCAGGCAATCAGCTGTAACAAGGCTGAGAGAAAGTAGGTGTGGAACATCTAAATTGTGTAGTATAAGTCCTGGATGTGGTATCTGATAAGAAGAAAGATGAAGAGCATTTGATAGGACAAATTGAAGTCCCTTTTTTACTTTATGTGGAAACTCACTTGTAGGGACTGGCCCCATACTGTGCACTGTGCAAGCAGTCCATATTCTTTGCTTCATTTAGCCCTGACAACATTGTGTGAAGCAGGATTTTATTTTTAAATCAATATTATGTAGAAAGAGCTCTTAAAAAGGATTTTATATATATATATTTGTCCAGAATCACACAATCAGTACCTGCATTGAGATGTTCCAATTTTCTTTTGCTGTTTCACAAACCATCCCCAAATTTAATGGTACAAAATGACAACAATTTATTATGCTCAAAGTCTAGGTGTCAGGACTTTGGGTAGAGCACAGTGGGATGGCTTGTCTTTGCTCCACCAAGGACTCCAATGACTGTAGGTCTTCCTGGTTGAAGAGGATCTTGGGAAGGCTGGGTTCTGCTGCAACTATTGCCAAGAGCACCTACACATGGCTTCTACATGTAGCTTGGGTTTATCCCAAGATGGTTCCTGGTTTTCCGGAAGAAGTGTTCTAAAAGGGACCATCAGAAGCCAAGTATTCCTAAGGATCACAGCAGGAGGTTCAAGGCTTTTCTAGACCAGGCACTGACTTTTAAAAATATGATTAGATAACAGATGATGAACACTCAAGAGAAGAAAGATGGCATAGTAGGCAGACTAATGGTCCCCAAGGGATTCCACAACATAATTCCTGGGACTGCAAATATGATGATACTAAACCTACTGAAAGACTGGAATGATTCCATTTTTCTGAGTGACCTCGAGATGAATTGTAAAAAAAATTCCCCAAAGGCCAGTGGTCAAGAACAATGCCTTACCACCTGGCCAAACCAGCCAAGCCAGCTCATCGGTGGGCCCTTAAGGCACCCCCACCCTTATTTCCTCCTGCACATATCCTGATTACTGCACCCTGCACCTTCTGCACTCGGCCCTTTCTGCACGCAGCCCCTCTTGGCATATTGCCCCACTGCGCACTGCCCCCTCTATACGCAGCCCCAACTGCGCACGACTCCCTTTGCACGCAGACCCAACAACCTACCACCCAATCCCTTTAAAGGTCAACCTAACCCCCCAATCAGGTAACGCCAAGGCATCTCCCCAAGACTTGCGGTTTTACCCTTTAAATTAGGTCCCAACCCCTTGGTCAGGGCTCCTCTCAACCACTGCTGTGTCAGTGAATGAGTGGGGTCCAAACTCGAGTTTGTCAATAAACTCCCTCTTGCGTTTGCATCGGTGTCAGTTTCCTTCTTGGCTTGTGGCGTTCCAAACCAGGGTATTACACTACAAATATGTTACTTTACAAGAAAAAAGAACTTTACAAGTAGAATTAAGGTTATTAATCAGTGACTTTGATATAGGAAGATTATCCTGGATCATCTCAGTAGATTCAGTGTAAAAACATGAGTCCTTAAAAGCAGAGGAAGAAGAGGAAGTCAGAGATTCCAAGCACAAGAAGCACTCAGCACACTATTTGCCTCACATATCAAGGAAACAGAGCCTTCAGTTATACAACCATAAGGATCTGCCCATAACCTGAATAAAACTGAAAGTCAATTCTTGCCTAGATCCTCTAGCTTTGGCTGGCCAACCCTTCAACTTAGTTTTATGAGACCGTAAGCAGAGAACTCAGTCACACTGTGATGAACATCTGACCTGCAGAAACCATAAAGTAATAAATTTGTTGTTTTAAGCTGCTAAGTTGTAAACTGTTACAGTGGCAATAGAACACTAACAGGTATAACAAATTTTATATTTAAAAAATAATTTAAAAAATTTTCAATTATAGTTGGCATACAATATTATATTGCTTTCAGGTGTATACCATGGTGGTTTATACAACATTTATATAACTTATGAAGTGGTCACCCTGATAAATTTAGTACTCATTTGACACCATATACAGTTATTACAATATTATCGACTATATTCCTTATGCAATACTTTACATCTCCATTACTATTTTGTAACTGCCAATTTTTGTACTTATTAATCCCTTTCCATTTTCAACCATCCCCCAACCTCCCTCCCATCTGACAACCATGAAAATGTTCTGTATCTATAAATTTGTTTCTGTTTTTTTTTGTTTGTTTATTATGTTGTTTAGATTCGACATGTAAGTGAAATCATATGATATTTGTCTTTCTCTGTCTGACTTACTCCACTCAGCGCAATACCTTCTAGGTCCATTCATGTTGTTGTAGATGACAAGATTTCATTATTTTTTATGGCTGAGTAATATTTCATTATATATGCAGAATGAAATTATGAATACCCAGGTTGCTTCCATATCTTGGCTATTGCAAATAATGCTGCAATGAACATATGGAATCACATGTCCCTTCAAAGTAGTGTTTTAGTTTTGTTTGGGTAAATATCCAGAAATGGGACTCCTGGGTCTTCTTCTTTGTCTCTTGTTCTAGCCTTTGTTTTAAAGTCTATTTTTCTTTGTATAAAATATTGCTACCCCATATTCTATTTTTTTGGTTTCCAATTTTTCATAAAATATCGTTTTCCATCCTTTTACTTTAGTCTCTATGTGTCTTTCAATCCAAAGTTAATTTCTTGTAGAGAGCATATATTAGAGTTTTTGTTTTCTTATCCATTTGGACACCCTATCTTTTGATTGGATTATTTAATCTATTTACATCTAAAGTAATTGTTGATAGAAATGTAGCTATTGCCATTTATTATTCATATTTTTTATCTATTTTTTTTTTAAAGGAGTCTCTTTACATTTTCTGTAATACTGGTTTGGTGTTGATGAACTCCTTTAGTTTTTTTTTTGTCTGGGAAGCTTTGTCCTTCAATTCTAAATGATAGCTTTGCTGGGTAGAGTAGTCTTGGTTATATGTCTTACTTATCATCACTTGGAATATTCCTTGTCATCTTTTTTTCTGTCCTGCAATGTTTGTTGAGAAATCAATGATAATCTTATGGGAGCTCTCATATATAACTGATTTTTTTCTCTAGCTGTTTTTAAATTCTCTCTTTGTCTTAACCTTTGATATTTTAATTATGCTGTGCCTTGGTGTGGCCTTTTGGGTTCACCTTTTTGGAACTCTCTGTGCTTCTTGGTTTTCTATGTCTATTTCCTTCATCAAGTTAGGGACATTTTCTGTTGTTTTTTTCAAATAGGTTTTTCAATTCCTTGCGCTCTCTCTTTCTTTCTGGTACTTCTATGATGTGAATTTGTTAACTTGATATTGTCCAGAGGCTCTTAAAATCTCCATTTTTTTGGTTTATTTTTTCTTGTTGCCGTTCCGATTGGGTGTTTTCTGCTACCTTATCTTCTAAATGACTGATTTGAATTCTGCTTCATTATCTGCTGTTTTTTCTTCTTGCATTTTACAACTTATTTTATATTAGCTTCAGGAATACAGTACAATGCTTAGATATTTATATAATTTATGGAGTGATCCCCTTGATTATTCTAGGATCCATCTGATACTACACACAACCATTACAATAATATTGACTATATTCCCATGATGTACTCTAAATTCCCATGACTTTTGTAACTACTAATTTGTATTTCTTCATCCTGTTACCTTTTTCACCTAGCTCCCCAACTTCTCTCCCCTCTGGCAATCATCAGTTTGTTCTCTGTATCTGTGAGTCTGTTTTCATTTAGTTTATTTCTTTTGTTTCTTAGATTCTGCATATAAGTGAAATTATATGGTATTTATTTTCTCTGTCTGACTTATTTCACTCTACATAATACCCTCTAGGACATCCATGTTGTTGCAAATGGTAAGATTTCATTTTTTATGGCTGAGTTATATTCAATTGTGTATATGTACTACTACTTCATTCAATTGTCTATTAATGGGCATTTAGGTTGCTTCCATACCTTGGCTATTGTGAATCTGTCCGGTTTTCCTAATGCCATTTGTTGAAAGACTATCTTTACCGCATTGTATGTTCTTGCCTCCTTTGTCATTGATTAAACGACCATATAGGTGTGGATTTATTCTTGGGCTTTCTATTCTGTTTTATTGGTGTATGTGTCTGTTTTTATGCTAGTACCATGAAGTTTTGCTTACTATAATCTTGTTTGATATCAAGTAGTGTGATACCTTTAGCTTTGTTCTTTTTCAAGATTGCTGTGACTATTCAAGATCTTTTATGGTTCCATGTAATTTTTTTGGATGATTTGTTCTAGTTCTCTAAAAAACCTATTGGCATTTTGATTTCTAGGTATTTTATTAATTTTTTAATGCAATTGTAAATGAGATTATTTTCTTAATTTATCTTTCTGATAGTTTATCATTGGTGCATAAAAATGCAACTGAATTCATAATATTTATTTTGTATCCTACTTCACTGAATTAATTTATAATCCTTGGATGTGCCCTTATGAGGCTAGTCAGGTAGTGCTCTGTTGTTCCAATGCCAGCTTCCAGGTGTGTCAGTTCTGTGGCACTTGGGAGGGGCTTCTGTGTAGGCTAAGGTCAGCCATTGCCTTCAATTAGTCAAGGCTGCCTAGAGCTACAAAGCAATCCATGGATAGTTGTCTATAGATAGTTGCTGCCTATGCTGGATCTGGAGGCAAGTGTGAGAGACCACTCTGAGCTGATGTCGGTTACCCCTATTGCCGGACATGGGGTACCTTACCAAAAGGATCAGTGTTCCTCAAGGCCTGGGGATGCCTGCTAGATGCCTGTATGACTGCAGATGGAGAGCCTTTGGGTGTTATGTGAGTTGCGTGAGGCAGGGATCCAGGGAGTCATCAGGATAAAGCGAAAGAGTTTCACCTGGCCAACGCAGAGTCAAGTTTCATGCTAGTGTTGAATCTGCGGCTTCCTATAAAAGTCTCAGATTGCAGCAAGACCATCCACTGTCCTCCTCAAACCCTCAGATCTCTGCAATCAACCCAAGAGATATTGCAGCTGGGGCTGGCACCAGTGGCCCACCACCAATATCTCCCCTGAATTGTGAGGGCCACATCAGGCTGCATGAGCTGAGGGCTGCTGCCTGCCAATAGATGTGCAGCCCAGGTAAGGCACAGGGTAGGGCAGCTTGCCTGTCAATGGACTGCTGTGGGCAATTTGTGGGCTGGATAGGGTGGGGCCCCAGAGAGACATGAGGGGAGCAGGCTGATCTTACTGGGCCAATGCAGCTCCTCCAAAGGCACCTCTACAGCCCAGAAATCCCTTCTGATTTTTACTTGACACACATGGGTGTGGGACCAGACTATTCCACATCTCTGCCCCTCTTACTAGTCTTGAGGTGGCTTCTTTTGTATGTCCTCAGTTGTAGGACTTCTTTTTAGCTATACTTCAGGTGACTCTCAACAATTGTTGTTCTGTAGTTTAGTTGTAATTTTCATGTGGTTATGAGAGGAGGCAAGCACAGAATTTACCTACTCTACCATCTTTGTTGGGAACACCCCAACTTTTTTTTTTTATCTTCTCTTCCCCTTCTCCTCATCTAGTTTAGCCCAAGGGTCTCTGCAACCTCCAAGGAGAGGTGGATAGCAGAGGAGTGTCACAGTTTTAGCAGAGGCAATAGAGGTTAGATTGTTCCATGAACTGGGTTAAATGCTGAGCTCAGGGTTGATGAGCTAGGTGGTTGAAGACAGTCAGGAAATGGCTTCCACAGGAAGACTCCTGGGATACTTTTATACCACCCTTACCACCTTGGGGTTTCTGAGCAGATATCAGCATTCTTAAGGGTCATTCAGGACTCCCTTTTTAGCCTTCCTCTCCCTTACCTCTTGGTCACTCTGCCAAATTTCCTTCCCACAAAGTGCCTTGAAGATAAAGTGGGGCTTGTACTCACATCTCCTTCAAAACTCCCTTCCCCAGAGATGGTCTTAACTTGGTGCAGGTCATATTTGGGGAATTAGCACTAACATCTGAAGTTTATTCAGTCCCAACAGAGAAGATTTGTAGTCCCCAAGAAGGAGTTTGCTAACTCCAAACTTTTTGTTCATTACACAGGTACAGTATTTTATTTATCTCTTTCTTCTGTTTGTTACCATTGGGAAGTTTCCATTGTTCTTTGCCTTCTATGAAATAATTAGTTCTCCACTTAGTCAGTGTTTTCCTTAAGGTGCACAGCCAGCTCCTTGGTGAAATCTATCTTGATTCACTGCAGCATGGTCATAACTTCCTCTTGTTTTTGCATATCCTATGGATATAATCCCTATCAGGCTATATTTACTTCTCTGTTGATGTGTTGTCTCCTCTTCTGGATTATAGTTACTTATGTGTCTTGTCTCCCCACCACCCGGGATATTGTTGTGCATTCCCAGAGGTTGCACAGTGAAAAGGATGGGAAAGACACAGTGAGTGAGTGCAGAAGCAGCATGCTGAAACAGAGACAGATGGGACCTGCCAGATTGCAAAAAGCAGCTGGGCGTGAGGCATAAAAACCATGGCAGTTAATTAAAAACATTTTTATTTGACCTGATTAAAAAGAAGTTAAAGCTACAAGAAGTTTCTGCTGAGGAATTAAGAATGATATCAGTCAGGTACAAGGGCAATACACACTGTGGAAGGGGGAGAGGCCAAGGAACCAGGAGTTTGTGGCTGAAATCTTAACATGGTCATAATCTTGGGCTTTGGGCTTCCCACCCAAGGCAGTGAGTATTTGTCTTCCCTGAGTTCTTAGAGCTCTTCTAGCAGGCACCAAGTGTGTTGACTGAGCAGGCCAGGAGGAGCAGTTGCAGTTAATTCTGTGCCTTTATTGGACGGAGTCTACTCCAGGAACAAGGGAGGGGAAACAGAAAGTTAAGGCTCCACTAATATTTCCAAGTTATATAGTCAGTTGTTATTATTATTATTATTTATTATTATTTTCTTCTTAGAATCATACCCATTACAGTCTCCAAACTCCTGTTTGGGGGAACAAATGCACAATCCAACATTTATCTTCTCTCATTGGAATCCTGTCCCTCCCTGTGTTTGTTGATATGTCCAGTACCTTTAGGGAGAGAATGAGGACTCTAACTTTGTTTTGCTGTAGTCCCTAATAACTAGAAAAATCAGCTGAGTTGAAACCAAGTGGAGTTTGCTATTCTGAGGGCTGACATGAAAGCAGCCTAGGCTTATTGTGCTTTCCTTCTGAAATTCTCCCTTTCATGCCTACAGGCACAGAATTCTCCTTGGGAAGAACCTCATCTACCACAGAATAAGTAGTATGTATCCTTCATTTTGCAGATAGAGCAAATTGAGGTCCTGTGATGGAAGCTAACCAGCCCAAGACCAAAACAGCTGAGATTTATTATGTGTGTATTTCTATATCAAAGGGGATGCTTTCTTGCGGTGAAACATCACTGGGCAAAGAAAAAGCTGAGGTTTCTGGACCATGATTGGTGTGGTGGACCCCAGATTCAAAAAGAATATGGAAAGGTTTTTGCTTTGATATTGAGAAAAAAAAGCAATGAGACTATAGGTACGTAGTACCTGGTGATGAAAGACCCACACAGGAAGAGAAATACAGGCAACATTAAGAGCATCACCATAATCACAGCTGAGAGGTCTTCGTGAATTATAAAGACTTGTTCCAACGCAAGCTGGAGATTAAGTAGATAACTAAGAGCTAATGAGGCCTCATACCTGGTTGCTCAAAACTGTTTCTCTCCTGCATGTCAAAGGTCAATATCCCCCAGAGAGCTTTCCTTCTAGACTACAGAATGCTTCTTGGTAAGGTGGAATAGTGGCAAGCACTCTTGAATTCAGCCTCTGCCAAGTAATAACCTTGTGACTTTGGCCAAATTTTTTCCAAGTCAAAGTTTCCTTACTTGATAATTTGAAAAATTAACCTTTGCATCATTAGTTTGTTGTGGAAATTAAATTACTTAACATACAGAGAACGTCTAGTTTAAATAGCCTCGGGTAATCAGCTCTTGACAGATTTTCTCCCAATTGCCACATGAATGTTAATGAAATTATAGAAAAGCAGTTCTGAATAATCATCACAACATTTTGGGGGCAATTTCCCTCACTACAATTCTGATGACAGATTGACCAAGTACCTATGGTCTCCTAGCCTCCTTTTCTAATGAATGCAAATGACTTAAAATATTGTTTGATAATTTAGTATTTATTGGGCACACAAAAATGGCCCCAGAATTCTCAACTTCTTGTGTGGCACAGGTTCTGCCCATTTTCCCCTCTGAAGGGAATGGTGTCAGTTGCTAAGGAGTAAGAATAACCACCCTTCTTCTCACCGTCTGCCCATAGATCAGAGACAGATTCTGCCTCAAGCAAGAAACAGGCAGACCCTTTTCTGAGGGGACAGTGTGTTGCCCACTTTTTCTACTTCTGTTGGACCTATTCTGTTCTGTTAAGAGTCTAAAATTTCTTTGTGCTTTGCATCCTGGGGTCTGTTGTGGAAGAAGATGAAAGAAAGATGAGCCCTGGGAAAGAAAATGTTAGGAGTGGGTAGCAGTTTGCAGACTTTTATGAACAGAATTTGGTCTAGGAGAAACCCAACTTACTCTTCTTATCATTACTAGGAATTACATTCTTTTCCTTAAAGTCAGGCTGAAAATTAGAGCAGTAGGAAATATATTAAGTGCTAGAATTTGGAGTCAGGGAGGTGAACATCAGTCTTTGTTCTAGCTTTAACTCTGAGAAGGGATTCTTCTTGGCTCTGACACTTGCTAGCTGTGTTATCTTGGGTTAAGTATTTCACAACCTGAATTTATTTCTAAAACAGCTATAATAATACCTATGTCATAGGATTGATATGCAAAGAATGATAGAGTTAGATCTACATTTTGTAGTCTTGAAAGCATTAACAAATCCAGGCAATGGAACTAGACAATACTTACAATGGATGATAGTATCATAAGAGAAACAACCAGACATCCATGTAAGTCATGATGGAAATAACACTACCATCTTTGAAAGAGTCTTGCTAATTGTGTGCGTGTGTGTGTGCGTGTGCGTGCGCACGCGCGTGTGTACAAAGAGGAATGTGGAAGAATGAATATAGACTTCATGATGTTCCTGATGTCTCAATCTTTCAGTATAAGCTTTGGAGATCATCTTGCTTGCAGATCTACTGGAAACTGACCTATTTTCCTACTTCGTTTGTCTTCTATTTTCAGTTCACGGAGAAATTTCTTTTCTCTTTGAAAATGGCTTTGTTTTGGTTTTTGAAAAATATCCAGTGATAAATATTTAAATATGATTGCTCTATTTAGGGTGGAGGGGGTGGGTGAAAGCACGAACCCTTCCTTGGTTGGAACTTTGAGTTTCTTAAAGAGGGGATCTAAGTTCTTTCCCTACCTATAAATGTATAGTTAGTATCGTATCTTGTAATAACTCACGATCAAATATTTACTGAATAAATAATTCATCTAGTTGAGTAGTTTTTGAACTTAATCTTCAGCACTGGAACTTTTTCTCCCCCCAAAATTTTACATACAAGTCTCCAATACATAAATATATTAAAGCAACATTTTATTGGTCTATAGTTTTTAAGTTTACATTTATGACATTTACTATTTTTAAGTAAATTATTGAGTTCAGGGAGACTTTAGAAAAATGAACATTTTTTTCAATTACTATTAATGAGAGAACTTGTTATTTTAGCCTCAGCTTCTAATTTTTTTCTTTCTTTTCATCTTTTCTTTTTAACTTCTTTCCCTTTCTTTTTTACTTTCTTCTTCCCTTCCTCTTTCTTTTTGTCTTTTTCTCTCCCCTCTCCTGCTTTACACCTCCCTCCCATCTCCTCCCCTCTGCTCTCTCCTTCCCTCCCTCCTTTTTTCCTTCCTCCTTCCTTCCTTTTTCCTTCCTTCCTTCCTTCCTTCCTTCCTTCCTTCCTTCCTTCCTTCCTTCCTTCCTTCCCTCCCTCTTTCCCTCCCTCCCGCCCCCTTTCTTTCTTTCTTTCTACTTCTTTCTTTCTTTTAGTTCTTTTTTTTTTCCATTTCCCCAAAGCTCTCTTTCCTTTTAACCAGCCATGGTTTGAAAATCACCAGGACAGGGTTGTCTCCTATGAGAGCAGTTGATGGCTTTTTATCTAGATCACACTGTAAGTCAGTCATAGGTGGAACCAGATTTGGTTTTCTGGTCTTGTTCCCACATGGCAATCTTTTATTTTACTGTGGTGTAATTCCAAAGAAAAATAAAACAGCATTGTGGAAGAGTTTTACCATCTCCCTTGTCTTACATGACTAGCCATTCCATGGGCAAGTAAAGCTTCATGCCTATCCTTTTTATGTTCTTACTTTTCTCATTCTCTTCCAAGACTCTCTTGCTCAGTGTAAACAACAAGAACCAACAATTACCATCCTCAGATGGTGACTTGATTGCAAATTTTTGTAGAGATTCATCCTGATCATTCCTTCATATATAAAACAAACTTTGAACAAACTTTGTGGTTAATGGCCAGTGACAGGTCATGATGGTCATACTATTAATGTTTTCTGCTGCTTTCTGAACAGAATCTGGTTGCAAATAACCAGGGAAGGGAGACATGAAGTTTTCATTTCTACATAGTTTCAGTTGAAAGCAGCAGACAAAGGCTCAGTTATGTGCTGATAAATGTATAACATCTGGCTCTCCAAAAACAAGAGCCTTGGTTTGTAGCATTCATCAATTTCTATGATGTAGATAGTCTCACAATGGCCAATTTCAAATTACCAATAATTTAACACCTTGTTCACAAAATTCCTGAACATTCAGCAATCAGTTTTCTCAGGCTGGTACAAGTTTGATCTAGCATACCACTGGCCCAGAGACATATGTGGGAAAGTGTGCCCAAGTCACAGGGGTCTCATTTCATGTGGAACTTCAAATCAACATATGAGCCTCCAGCCCTTTCATCAGACTCTTCTAGGATGCCCAGTTGGTTCCAACCTTTGTCTCTATGCTTCTCCTCCAGTTTCTAGTCCAGCTGGTGTGACCTTCATCATTGAGCCAGTTGTGTTTGCTGGAAGGTTCATGGTAGCTGGCGTTTAAACGGTCCATCAGAGTTGAAGCTCAAATCTAGTTTTGTTTGCAGTTAGGAAAGAGAGAAATGACTAATTTTAAAAGGAGCCTTTTATTAAATAACTATTTAGGAAATGGTGAAAGTAAAAGATAAAGCTTGCCTACTTTGATTACCCATGATTACCTACTTTCTCTAAATAATATAGTAGAAGGAAAAGCAGGAGGAAATTAATTAATAATGTCTTGCTACTCCATAAAAATGCTATCCAAACTCAGTAATAGAGAATAATTTTGAATAAAAAGGTGAATAACATTGCCCTGGGAAAATGTTGCACTTAAACAATTTTTTTTTCTCATTATTTTTATTGGAAGCTCTACCGATGTGTTTACAGAGAGAAACAGCTATAGAGATCCAGCTGTTTTAGTCATTACATGGTGGAGACTCATGTATAGGTAGTGACTCAAAGGAGACAATACAAGAAGTAAAGTAAATGATGGTTGAGATGTAATCAGGCAGTAAGTCTTGAAATTTATTTAGTTTTTGTTGGCAGAGGCTGATTTAAGGTAAAAAATTTTAAGAGAGGACAGTATATATGAATGTCAACAATAATGACCAAAGAAAATTCTAATGACTCCTGAATTCCTAAATTTTTACACACAATTTAAAACAGACACAAAGCATATATTTTTAAGTTTTTGAAAAAATACAGGAGAAAGGCTATTTTGTAAATTGTACAAGATGATGACAGGCATATTAGGTCATATCCAGGATCAGTATTTTCTACATGCCCTCCACTTTGGAAATTAAGAAACAGTCTGATGACTATTTTTATTATCTTTTTTCATTTCATTGTTCTCATTCACTGCTTGCAGATGCTATCAGCAAAATCATAGAATACTAAAAACTCAGTATTGTGAAGGAAGAGGAAGTGAGAAGGCAATGTAACATCAGTAACTGATATATGCCTCTTATCCTTTCCTTTTCCACATGAAAGTAGTTGTTTTGGTTACCCTGTCCTCTTTGTCCCACTGTATGCTGGAAGTATATGCATGTGCACAGGATGGTGGTGGTGGTGTATAAACTTGTCTCTTTAGTACATAGGTCTCCATATCAAAAAAGCCACATATAGGCCAAGCGCAGAAATTATCAACATAGATCTTGGACTTTTGGTCTGAAGACATTATTAAATAGGCCTTTGGAAGATATTTTTTTGGGGGGTGTGGAGGAGTGTATTTTTCATGCAAAAGGGAGGAAAATGAGTATTTGTGATCAAGAGAGCAGATCATGAAAGACTGTATACTTGTTCATAGTATTTGCTGTTTTTCTTTTGGTCCCTTCTTTTCAGAACACTTTCCTTGTCCTCTTCCATGCTTTTTACATATGGTGTGGACATGTGACTTGCATTGGCCAATAGAACATGAGTATAAGTGATGTGTGCTACTTCCTAGCAGAAACTGTTAAGAGCCATTGCTGTGTCTAGTTCTGTGCTTTTCTCTGTCCCAGGAGACAACATGTCCCTGTTGGCAGTATGGAACCCAGAATGAAGACATGTGGAGCCATGCACAGCCAGCCCATAGCCAAAATGTACCATGAGTGATAAATAAGCCTTTATTATTATAAGCCATGGAGCTTTGGGGGTTGTTTGTTACCACAACATAAGCTAGTGAAAGGTGACAAAGAAAACGAGACATACATATGTGACAATTTTAACTGTGAAAAGCAATGTAAGAAAGCACTCCTTTAACTATACTCACACAAACCTTGGTATTCATTCCTTTTGTTTTTGTATTTAACATCTTGATAGCTACTCTGTAGTTTACCCAAATTGTCTCCATTTCTATGACTATTAGTTAAATAGTTTTCACATATTTGCATTTTAATTTTGTGAACTTATTTTCTTCTGTGGACTATGTCAGCTTCCTATTTTCTATTTTATTACTTGTCTTAGTGCACCGCAAAGTTTTTTTTTAACTTATTAAAGACATCTTTTATTTACCATAGACATGGCAAATATCTTTTCCTAGTTTCCTAGTATGTTTTTAAATATTGTATTGATGACTTTTGATATACAGAAGTTTAAACATTTTATGTAGCTAAAATGTATGTCTGATAGTACCAATAAATATTTGTTTAATGATCAATGAATCAAATAGTTTATTTTTTGTTTTTATTTATTTAAAATACTCCCTCACACTGGCATGAGAAAATTTTTTTTCATTTTTTTAAATTAAGTTTATTGGTAACATTGATTAATACAATTATATAATTTTCAAGTGTAATTTATAATTTGACATCTGTATATTCTATTGTGTATTTACCACCCAAAGTCCAGTTTTCTTCAGCTATCATATATTTGATCCCCTCTACCCACTTTACCCTCCCTTTTACCCCCTACATTTGACTACCTTTACCCTGTCTACCTCCCCTTCCTCCTCCACCTCACTAGTAACCACTAGTCTACAGTCCATGCCCATGAATCTCTGTTTGTTTGTCTTGCTCATTTGTTGCTTTTAGGTTTATATCCCACATATAAGTGATATCATGTGATTTTCAACTTTTTCTGTCTGGCTTATTTCACTTAGCATGATTATCTCAGGTCCATCCATGTTGTCACAAATGATATTTCATCTCTTCTTATGGCTGAGTAATATTCCATTGTATATATGTACCACAGCTTCTTTAGCCAATCATCTACTAGGACACTTCGGTTGCTTCCATGTCGGCCGCTTGAATAATGCTGCTATGAACATCGGTATGCAAATATCTTTTTGGATATGAGTTTTCAAGTCTTTGGGGTAAATACCCAGTAGAAGGATTGCTGGATCATATGGTAGATCAATTCTTAGTTTTTTGAGGAACCTCCATACTGTTTTCATAGTGGCTGTACCAATTTGCAGTCCTACCAGCAGTATATAGGGTTCCTTTTTCTCTCATCCTCTCCAACATTTGTTATTACTTGTCCTGTTGATTATAGCTATTCTAACAGATGTGAGATGGATCTCATTGTGGTTTTGATTTGCATTTCCTAATAGCTATCGATGTTGAGCATCTTTTCATATTTGTTGGCCATTTGTATGTCCTCTAGGAGAAGTGTCTGTTCAGTCCTGCTCATTTTTTGATTGGATCATTTGTTTTTTGTTGTTATAGAGTCCTATGAGTTCTTTGTATATTTGGATGTTAGGCCCTTATTGGAGGTGCTGCTTACAATATATTTTTCCATTCATGGTTGTCTCTTTACCTTGTTGACGATTTCTTTTGCTGCAGAAGCTTTTTAGTTTGATGTAGTCCATTTATTTATTTTTGCTTTTACTTCCCTTGTTTTGAAGGTCAAATTCATAAAACCTCTTTAAGACCAAGGTCCTTGAGTTTAGTTCCTATGTTTTCTCTTTGCATTTTATTGTTTCAGGTCATTATATTCAGGTCCTTAATCCATTTTGAGTTAATTTTGGTGTGTGGTGATAGACAACAACCTAGTTTCATTCTTTCAGGTGGCCTTCCAGTTTTCCAGCACTTTATTGAAGAGGCTTTTTTCTCCACTGTATGTTTTTGGCTTTTTTGTCAAAATATATTTGCCCATATAAACATGGTTTATTTATGGACTCTTGATTCTGTTCCACTGGTCGTGTCTGTTTTTCTGTCAATACCATGCCATTTTGATTACTGTTGCTTTGTACTATAATTTGAAGTTAGGCAGAGTGATGCCTCCAGCCTCGTTCTTTTTTCTCAGGATGGCTTTTGGCAATTCGGGGTCTTTTGTGCTTCCATAAAATCTGATGATTTTTTTTCTATTTCTTTAAAAAATGCCAGAGATTTTGATGGGGATTGCATTAAATCTGTATAATGCTTTAGGTAATATGGTCATTTTAACTATGTTGATTCTTCCAATCCAAGAACATGGAATATCTTTCCATTTCTTTGTATCTTCTTCAGATTTCTTTTAATAGGGTCTTTAGTTTTCATTATATAGGTCCTACATGTTTCGTTAAATTTATTCCTAGGTATTTTATTCTTTTTGTTGCAATTGCAAAAGGAATTATTTTTTCCACTTCTTTTTCTGACACTTCATTGTTAAGTATAGGAACACTATGGATTTTTAATGTTGATTTTGTATCCAGAAACTTTTCTGTATTTGCTTATTGTTTCTAGTAGTGTTCTTGTGGAGTCTTTAGGGTTTTCTATATAGAGAATCATGTCATCTGCAAATGTGCAGTTTGACCTCTTCATTTCCTGTTTGGATTGCCTTTTATATCTTTCTCTTGTCTGATTGCACTCGCTAGGACCTTCCAATGTTATATTAATAACAGTGATGATAGTGGACAGTCTTGTCATTCCTGATTTAGAGGGAAGGGTTTTGTTTTTTCACCATTAAGTATAATGTTGGCTGAGGGTTTGCCATATATGGCCTTTATTATGTTAAGGTACTTTCCTTCTATCCAATTTTGTTAAGTGTTTTATCATAAATGGATGCTGTATCTTGTCAAAGGCTTTTTCTGCATCTATTGATATGATCATATGATTCTTATTTTTTAATTTGTTTATGTGTGTATCACATTAATTGATTTGCATATGTTGAACCATCCCTGTGCCCTGGAATGAAGCCTACTCATGTGGTGTATAATGTTTTTAATATGTTGCTGTATTTTTAATCTTATTTAGGATTTTTACATATGTGTTCATGAGAGATTTATGTCTTTAGTTTACTTTTTTGTATGTTATCTTTACCAGGTTTTTTGGTTATCAGGGTAATATTGGCCTCATAAAATGTGTTGGGAAGTATTGCCTCCTCTTGGATATTTTGGAAGAGTTTGAGGAGAATAGATATTATCTTTGAATGTTTGGTAGAATTGACTGGTGAAGACATCATGGTCCTGGACTTTTACTTTTTGGTAGGTTTTTTGATGTTGTTTCCATTTTTATACTGCTGATCATTCTATTTAGATTTCCAGTTCTTCTTGATTCAGTCTAGGAAGGTTGTATTTTCCTAAGTACTGGTCCATTTATTCTAGGTTATTAAAATTTGGTCTTATATACTTTTTATAGTATTTTTTGCATGATCCTTTGTATTTCTGAGATATCAGTCATAATTTCCTCTCTTTAATCCCTGTTTTTGTTTATTTGTGTCCTCTCTTTTTTCTTTAGTGAGTTAACCAGGGGTTATCAATTTTATTAACCTTCTCAAAACCAGCTCTTTGCTGTGTTCATTTTTTCTATTCTTTTTTGTTTGTTTCATTTCATTTACTTTCTCTAATTTTTGATGATTTCTTTCCTTCTGCTGACTTTAGGCTTCATTTGTTCTTCCTTTTCTAGTTTTTAAAGATGAAGCATTAGGTTGTTTATTTGGGCTCATTCTTGTTTTGGAGACAGAACTATAATGGTACCTTTATAATGAACTTTTCTCTTATGAGCTCTTTTGCTGTCCCAAAGTTTTGATATGTTGTACTATCATTATCATTCGTTTCTATATCTTTTGATCTCTCTTTTTATTTCTTCTCTGACCCAGTTATTCTTCAGTAGCATGTTGTTTAATCTCCATGTATTTATGTCTTTCCTGATTTCTTTTTGCACTTGATCTCTAGTTCAGAAGCATTATGATCAGAGAATATGTTTGGTATGATTTCAACCCTCTTATATTTGTTTGAGGCTATCTCTGTGCCCCACTATGTGGTCTATTCTTGAGAATGTTTGTGCAATAGAGAAGAATGTATAAGCAGCTGTTTTGGGATAAAGGCTCTGTATATGTCAATTATATCTAGTTGCTCTAATGTGTCAATAAGGATGTTATTCCTTATTGATTTTTCTGTTTGGACGATCTGCCTATATCTGACAGTAGGGTATTAAGTCTCCTACTGTGGTAGTGTTTTGGTTGGTTTCACTCTTTGGTTCTGTTAGTAATTGCTTTACATATTTTGGGGCTACCTAATTGGGAGCATAGATTATTTGAAATATGAGGTCTTCTTATAGTCATTTTACCTTTTGCTTTCTGGTAGCTCAGTGTTTCCATTGCTTCCCTGTCTTTGTGTTTCTGCTGTTTGTATTTTGGTTGGCTTTAATGCGTTTTTTCTCTGGTTCTTTTGTTTCATGTTATGTACTTTGGTTCTCAATTTTTGATGTGTGATTTCCATTATGACTATGTAAAGAATAGTTATATATATATATATATATATATATATATATAACTATATATATATATAATATATGTTCATATCTGTGTGTGTGTGTGTGTGTGTATTCATATCCATTTTCTTCTGCGTGTGCCCTATCTCCCATTCCCTTTTGCAAATTTGGATCTTTGAATTCCCCCTTTTCAGTCATTGTATCTCAATTTTGTCCCTATGTAACTGAAAGTTTATTACTATCTTGTTATAACTGTTCTATTCTTTTTATTAAGCTTATAATGCTCTGTTCTTAGTAAGTATTGCACTTCTCTGCTTCTATTGCTTGATAGTCCACTTTAATTCCTAATTATTTAATTTTTTTGTCATTTTGTTTTAGATGAACTGACCCCTTTTCAGTATTTTCTATAGTGAGTCCTCATAGTGGAGAATTCCTCAATTTTTGTATGTCCGGAAAAGTTTGAATTTCTCCTTCATATCTAAAGGAAAGCTTAACTGTATACATTATTCTAGGTTGGTAAGTTCCTTTCACTTAATAGTTTAAATATTTGATTGCACTGCTTTCTGGCATGTAAGGTTTGTGCAGAGAAGTCCGAGGATAATCTAATGGGTTTACCTTCATAAGATACTGGTTTTTTTTCCTCCTGGCTGCCTTGAGAATTCTGTCTTTGTCGTTTGATTTTCGATAATTTTAATACAATGTGTCTTGCTGAAGGCCTTTTTGGGTTGAGATAATTGGGTGTCCTTTTGACTTCTTGAAATTCCAAGCTCCAGCTGATTCCTTAGATTTGGGAAATTCTCACCCACTATTTGTCTGAAAGGCTTTCCAACTGCTGTTGCTTTCCTCCCCTTCGAGAATGCCATTCTTCTTATGTTTCCTATCATGATGGTATAGCAAGTTGAATTTCTCATGATTATTTTTCATTCTTCGGTTTCTCTCTTCTTTTTTCTGATTTATTTCTAGATTTCTGTTTTCAATATCACTGATCCTTTTCCTCCTTTGGTTTGACTTTATGTCCCAAGCTTGCTATTTCATTTTTCCAACTTTTTGCAGTTTGTTTTTTTTATTCCAGAGTTCTATTTGGTTCTTTTTGAGGGTTTCAATCTCCTTGCTATGCTCATCTTAGTTGTTTTCCAAATTTCCTGGAATTGTTGAATATGACTCGTTTCAGAACTCCACTGAGTTTTTTAAAACGTACCATCATAACTTCTCTGTCATTTAAAGCCGCCTATTTCTATGGCTGTAAGTTTATTTTTCTGAGATTTTTCTCTTTCTTTCTGAGATAACTTGTCACCTTGGTTGTTCATGGTGTTTAATGGACTATTCCTACTGCCTGGGCATTAGTAGAAAATGTATTCTGCTTTTTTTTCCAGAAAGAAGATTTCTTATATTAAAATGTTCCTCTTTAGCCGCTGCAAAGAGTGCACTTTTCTCTTGGTTTCCGTCTGTGGCGTCTTAAGCCACTTGCATCCCTGCTTTATAAAAGCTTTTAAATATGCTTTTTAATTTTCTGATAGATATTTAATCATGTTTGCTACCCTCAGTTTCATTCCTTGTAAGTGATAGCACACATTTTGGTAGCATTTGCTCAGAATTCCCCTGGGACTTTTGTGGTGTTCTGGCTCAGAGAAGTATTGGGGGTGGAGCCTCTGGGTTGGAGGTTAGGAGCTGTGGTTCAGCTTCGGTTTTGCAACTGTGGTCAGTAAAATCAACTGTGGTTTCTCTGTCATCTGCTTTTTCTGCTTTCTGCCCTGATGTCTGGGCCCCGCAGGCAAAGCTATGGGGAGCTCAAGGTTTCTCAGGCAGGGCTGTTCAGGGAAGTTGCCTACCTTCTCCCTTTACCCTCCATCTGCAGGGAGCTCTGGAGGCTGCAAGAGGCAGATTTTTTTATTTCTTCCAGTCCACAGCCTGACTCCTGGGCTTCTGACCTGTGGTAGCTCTTATGTACAGATCCCACGCTCAATGTGCTGGTGTGCAGTTTGGGTGTTTTCTGTTGAGTTTTTGATGTTCAACTTATTGTTGTTTCACGGGGAGAAACCTGGGGATGTCACTTATTCCACCATGTTTCCGAAGATTCTCTGAGCAAAATATTTGCTTATTATTTCCCCCTTGTTTATTTTATTATTTTATTTCATTCTTTAGATTAGGAGTTTAAAACTCAAGTAGCACATTAGCATCCATATTTTGGGAAGCTTTTTAAAAGCACAGATTTCCATACTCTGAGAGTATAAATTTGGATTGATTCTCTCTCTCTCTCTCTCCTCTCTCTCTCTCTCTCTCTCTCTCTCTCTCTCTCTCTCTCTCTCTCTATATATCTATCTTGCAGCTTCTCTTTTCTTTTTCCCAGGGTATTCTGATGTAGTTAGTCTTTGAGTTTGGAGATCACTATTAAACACATTTTAATTTTGATGTAACCCAATTTACCTATTTTTTTTCTTCTTGTGACTCACGCTTATGATATACTAAGAAACCTTTGCCTAAACCAAGGTTATGAAGATTTACTCTTATTTTTTTCTTCTAAGAGTTTTATAGTTTTAGCCCTTACACTTTAGTCTATGATTTTTTTTTTTTTTTAGTTAATGGCATGAGTTAGGGGTCCAATTTATTCTTTTACAGGTGTATATCAAATTATTACAGCTCCATTAAAAAATTTTTTTTCCTCAATAACTTGTCTTGGTACCCTTGTCAAAAATTGACCCTCAGTTCTGGACCCTCTATTCCATTCCATTGAAGTATTTGTCTATATTTAGCCAGTTTCACACAGCTTGATTAGTGTAGCTTTGCAGCGAGTTCTGAAATTGGAAAGTGTGAATCCTTTAACTTTGTTCTCTTCCAATAATTTTTTTGGCTTTTCTAAATCCTTACGAATTTCCATACGAATTGTAGGATCAGCTTTTTGTTCTACAAAAAACTCCTCTTAGTTTCTTCTCCTAGCACTCTGATCACAATACTCTCCTTTTCCCCTGGCCACGGTTATTACCTAATATGTCTTTATTAACATGAGTTGCTTCCAATGTAGATGGTGAGTATTCAGTGTAGTTAGAATACCTTTCAGTTCATTCTGACATGGAAACTTGGAGACTAAATCTTTCGGACTCAATCTCCCTCTACAACAGAGGAGTGGGAATAGAGCAGTAAGCCCAAGTGTCAATGTGTAGATTGACTAGTTAGAGATTTGCCACATGTTCCTCTCTACTCACTTTAACAGTGATTACTATGTTCTTTGCCTTTTTTTTCACTTTTCTTCTTCCTGCATTTGTGCCAACGTCTCCTAGACTAGATATTTTCTCTTAGACTTTTTGAGGACTATATTCAACAAAGAGGTCATTTTTGGAAAAATCCCCTTTCTCAAAAATTGATGACATTTCTTTTTTTCTGCCTCATGGACTTTAGTCACCTCATGCATCATAAAAGTAGAGCAAATGTCAGGATAATCGATACTTTATTTTCCCAGCATTGCATGCTACTTTGCACTTATTGGTACAAGATTGTCTTGGAATCACTGTAGCAGGGTTAAATGTGAAAGGGATTTGCCAACTCTGAGAAGGGAAGAGAAATCTGACTCAGGATATGTTCAAAGTCACTTTACTAGTCTCTAAGCCCATCTTTTTAGTTTTTTGATGGGTAAAAGTGCTCTCTAACACAGAATCTGGCCTCTAACCACTCTGAAGAATTCCTTTGGTTATGGACATCTTATCTAATTGTCACTTTTCATATCTGCGAGAGCACAGGTAGTAACAGTAGCTGGTATCTAATAAGATGATTAGTTCTGTCATTGACTCTTACATCATGCTAAGTACTGTGCCATGCACATTTTTACCTCCTCCACACTATAACTCCATAGATTCGGAATTCATTGATTGATATGAATACTTGTCATCTGGATAGCACTTCCATATTTCTTATATTATTTGAATGTCATAATATCCTGTAATAGACATAATTAGTTTTATCCCCATTTTATAGATACCTGAAGATATTTATTGCTTTATTTTATTTTATTTTTTGTTTTTGTTTATTGCTTTAAATCAGTGTTTTTCTAACTTTAATGTAGCACAAATCGCCTGAGATTCTTTTTAAAGGAGAGATTTGGATTCAACAGATTTAAGTGGACCTGAGAATAGTATTTCTAACAAGCTCCCAGGTGATGCTGATGCTGCTGTTCTACATTATACTTTGAATAGCAAGGCTTTAAATATAACCTTTTCTTTGCCTTTCAATGTGAGGGATTAAAAAATAACAAACAAGACAAATGAACATTTCTTCCCCCCCCCCACACAAAAGACCTAGAGACTAAGAAGCCTAAAAGCAAAGTATCTTCATAGACACCATTCTGATGAAATCCTAATGATGAAGCTTGATAAATTAGCCATTTTTTGATGTTACAATGTACTGGAGACTAATAGGCAAAGTTGTAGTATTCAAACTTCTCATTTCAAGACTTAACTGCAAAGCTACTTTAAAAAGCTAATACCAAAGATGCAAATAGAAAGAATAAGGAGACTTGTGACTGTCTCTAGAAAAGGTTATTTTTGACCAATATAAGGCAGATTCATTTTCATAATATGCCTAGAGATTTTCTTATAAAAAAAGAAACTTGAAAATAGTAGTTAAGAGTAAAAACTGTTCGCATATTATAGGAAAACCAAAAACTAGCATTACTTTTAGGAAATCTTGATTATATTCATGGGCTGCCTAAGAAAGCAAAGTTGTCCAAAACATTATGATAAAAGCTTGATATTTATGACTGTGCATTTGATCAGTTACTGGGACTTTCTGTGTGGGATTCAACAGACATTCATCACTACTGCTACCTTTCACAATCAGGATTTCTCATCTTCCCAGACTAGATAATTTTATATCTCTTTGTGTATTAAAGAGCTCACATTTTACAATGACTTTGCTTCTCGAAACATATAGATGCTTTAGAAAGTTAAGAGAAGAAGGCAATAAGGAGATTTAGGCAGCAGATATCCTAGCCTAGGCTTGTGGATTTTAGCAGAAGGCAGAACACTAAGTGATGGCCATTGAAGTATTGGGCTTTGCCTACCACGCAAAGATTTTAAAGCTAAAGGTCATTGGTGTCCTTTATTTTCCCCCTCATAGTATTTGCTAGAGATACTTTGCAGTTAGTGTTTTCCCAGACACCAATGTTCCAGACTATGGGTATGTGCCTGAATTAAGTAAAATGGGGAACCATTAAAAGTAACTGGGATTGAAAGATTTAGAATAATTATTGCTCAGAATTCGTTAACTTCTTAAAACTTCGGCTGAAATACATTTTCGTTAGCATTTGAGTCTCTGTGCTGCTATTTTGTTGTATTCATTCTATTGGTAAAATAAATTATGTCTTTCATAATATTTATTTAAGTAAACATTCATCAAGATACCCAGGAGAAATTCTCCAAGGTGTACGGCATGTGGGCAAAATTTTCCCCTAATTTAAAATTAGGCCCACACTTCCTAATACCATCACCTTGAGGTTAAGTTTCAAATTTTAATTCTCCCTAACTTTTCCTGGTGCGGTTCTCCAATCATTTGGTGGGATTGGTTCTAGCATTCATCTTGAGATACACGGGGAGTTGGAACACCACCATTTCTTTTGGTTTTGTAGGCCTATCTTGGTCTTACCATAATTTTGTGATTATTTCCTAACTTGTATCTATCCCTCTATGAACTGTGACGGCTTGCAGGCAGAGGCCCCATCTCTACATATCTGATCCTTTAGTATTACTGTGTCAAAACATGTATGGGGAACTTGTATACTGAATACTACAAACCCACTTTTTCTTTCATTCATTTTCTCTCCCTTTTTTCAGTCTCATTATTTCTTCTCTTTATTACTTGCTTTGTAATTATTTTTATCTTCTTTTTCTAGGGTTTTTAAGGTGGGAGTTTAGATTATTGATTTGAGATTTTTCTTTTTAAAAAAATGTGCATTTAATGCTGCAATTTTCCCTCAGTGCTGCTATAGCACTTTTGCATACATTTTCTTATGCTTTATTTTTATTTTTTAATGCCTTTAAAAATTTTTTCCTTTGGCCCATGGATTATTTAAAAGTGTATATAGTTTCTAAGTATTTGGAGATTTTCCTGTTATGGTTCAAAAATTGACTTTAGATTAATTATACTGTTGTTGGTAATCACTCTCTGTATGGTTTCCATTCTTTTTAAATTTGTTTTTGGTTTGTTTCATGGCGCAGGATATGGTCTATATTGGTATACATTTCTGAGCCCTTGAAAATAATGTGTATTCTTCTGTTTTGTGGTGGTGTGTTCTCTGAATGTTAGATTCTGCTGGTGGATGGTGTTGACTTCTTTTATATCCTTGCTGATTTTCTGTCTACTTTTGGTTATAACGGTTATTACGAAAAAGTGTTGCAGTCTCCAATCATATCCTGGATTTGTCTATTTTCTTTGCAATTCCATCAATTTTTCCTTTACATATTGTTTTGTGTTTGGTGCATACATATTAATGACTGCTGTTTTCTTGATTGGCACTTTTACCATTACGTTTCTCTCTTTTTTTCTGTTTATTTTCCTTGTTTGAAAGTTTTCCTTATCTGATAATATAGCCCACCTACTTTTTTTTTATTAATAGTTACATAATATACCTTTCACATCCTTTTACTTTCAATTATTATATCTGAAGTGAGTTTTTTTGAAGATAGCATATAGTTGGGTCATCTTTTTTAATCTAATATGTCTATCATTAACTGGGGTGCAGAAGGATAGATAATATCCTGAAAATGCTCAAAAGATACTGTTGAATTTTAAAAATCAAATAAAAAAAACGTTTAAAATGATTTCTTTAAAAATATTGGAAATGGTGTATATTAGAATCTTATGCTGTGTAAATTTCAGCCAGTTCAGTTTTTTTATCTCAAAGATGGACATAGTGATAGAATTAACTTCATAAGATTTTTAAGTGAAGAATTAATAACAATAGAATTAGATCCAAGATTTCAAAGTGTTTATTTCTTTTTATACTTATTTTTATTTCCAATTTTAATAAACAATATTAATAAGAAAACATTTTTGAATATAATAAACATTCATAGACACACTAAAATTTGACAGAAATGTCATAAATATTATAAAATCATGCTTATATGTATGTATGTATGTATATTGGAAAAATAAGAGAAAATCCAAGTCACTCATAAACTCCAAAGTTCGACTCAGCAACCCTTATCATGCTTCTCTAACCCCTCCTATTTTTTTAGATGAATGTTTGTTCATAAATTATATGAGTGAATATACAGAGTCTACACATATAATCTTGTTTTTTTCATAAGTATTTCAAGTATTTTAATATTGTTAGAAAGTATAAATGGGCTATTTTACATTATAAAATAGTAATTTATATAGTCAATGTAACATGTAGCACAAATCACATAGATGTGCTTTCATAATCTTTGGATATTTCCAATTTCAGCAACTATAATTTTCTTACAACTTTAAGCTATTTTTGTATTTTGAATTACTACATAAGTGAGGTTATTATATTATATTATATTATATTATATTATTATATTAGTCTGACTATAATACTTAAAAAGAAAAGCTTTAAACCTCATACACTGCTGGTGGGACTGCAAATTGGTACAGCCACTACAGAAAACAGTATGGAGGTTCCTCAAAAAACTAAGAATTGGTCTACCATATGATCCAGCAATCCCTCTACTGGGTATTTATCCCAAAGACTTGAAAATTCATATCCAAAAAGATATTTGCACACTGATGTCCATAGCAGCATTATTCAAGGTGGCCAGGACATGAAAGCAACCAAAGTGTCCTATGACAGATGATTGGATAAAGAAGCTGTGGTACATATATACAATGGGATATTAGCCGTAAGAAGAGATGAAATACTGCCATTTGCAACAACATTGATGGACCTTGAGATAATCATGTGAAGTGAAATAAGCCAGACAGAAAAAGTTGAAAATCACATGATATCACTTATATGTGGATATAAACCTAAAAGCAACAAATGAACAGGACAAACAAACAGAGACTCATGGACATGGACTATAGACTAGTGGTTACCAGAGGGTAGGGGAGGGGGCATATAAGTGTAAATATGTATATGCCTCACTGTTAAAGTGTATGGTGGAACTTACTTTGTTAACCAGTCACTATATGAATAAATAAAGAAAAAGAAAAAAAAGCAATCGTGACATCAACTTTCAGTATGACCATGTTAGGAGTTCCACTGACCTGCTCCTCAGTGTAACTGGTAAAATTATTATTTCTTTAAATTTAAATCCTTTTGAAATGTTCTTAAAAGCAATCAGCAAATGAAGAAATATTTATTGAAGATAGGTGAGTCTGAGCTAAGGAATTTATTACAGATGAAAAAAGAAATACTGTAACAATATATTGTTAAGTTTGTAACATTAATAGATTTTTATATGCCAGAAAAGCAGGTAAAAAAATAGAGCTGCAGATGAGCAAAATTTGTATATATCACTAAAATTAAGCTAGCAGCAATTGACAAATGATTTTTGTAAGTCAAGATGTATAAAGTAAACCATAAGCAACAAAGAAATATATAAAGAGGGAGATAAGTAGTGATAGAAATATATAGCTATAAATATATAGTGGACCATAATTAAAATAATTAAAGTGATAGATTATTAAATATTCACTTAATTCAAAGGAAACATGAAAATCGGGAATAAAAAGACATGATACATCTAGAAAAAAAAAGTAAGATGGCAGATGTAAAGTCAACTACATCAATAATAACATTAAATGTAAACAAACAAGCCAATCAAAAGAGAATTGTCAGATTTGCTAAAAAAATCTAAATATATACTGTCTACGGAAGAGACACTTTAAATACAAAGAAACAAATAGATTAAAAGTAAATAGAAAGTGATATATTATTAAAATAGCAACTACAAGAAAACTAGAGTAGCTATACTGATATCAGATAAAATTGACTTTAAAACAGAAAATGTTACTAGAGATAAAGAGGTATATTTCATAATGATAAAAGAATCAATCCATCAGTAATGATATACCAATTATAAATATATATGCACCTAATAACAGAGCACCAAAATACACAAAGTAAATAAGACAGAAATAAAGAGAGAAATGAAAACGGTAACATAATATTTGGAGATTTAAACACCCCATTTTCAATGATGTATAGAATTAGAAGATCAACAATAGAAAACTTGAGTAATACTATAATCTAATTAAACCTAACAGACATCAATAGAACACTCTACTCAACAAGAGCAGAATAGACATTCTTGTCAAGTGCACATAGAACATACTCCATGATAGATGGTAGGCTAGGTTATTAAACAAGCTTCAGTAAATTAAAGATTAGCAATAATACAAAATAAGTTATCCAACCACAATGGAATGAAATTAGAAATCAATACAAGAATAGTCTGGAAAACACAAATATGTAGAAATTAAACAATGCAATCTAAACAATCAGTAGGTCAAAGAAGATATCAAATGTGTAAAAATAAAGACAGAATGTGTCAAAACTTATGGGATGCTGCTGAAGTAATTGTTAGAAATTTATAGCTGCAAATGTTATAAAGAAAAAGGATCTCAAATCAATAACCTAACTTTTCATCATAAAATACTTGAAATGAACAGCAAACCGAGTCTAAAGCAAGAAGATGGAAGAAGATAATAAAGGTGAGAACCAAAATTAATGAAATAGAGAATAGAGAAACATAAAGAAAATCAATAAAACGAAAACCTGGTTCTTTGAAAAAAATCAACAAAACTGACAAACTTTAAGCTACATCAGCTAAGGGGAAAAACAGAGAAGACTCAAATTACTAGAAATAGAAGAACCTTAAAAAGATTATAAAACAACAATTGAACTATAAATAATTGTACACCAAAACATTAGATAACCCAGATGAAATGGACAAATACTTAAGAAGATACAAACTACTGAAACTGACTCAAAAATAAATAGACAATATGAATAGAACTTGGCAAATAAAGATATTAAACCAGTAATCAAACACTACCCACAAAAAAAGCCCAAGTCCAGATGGCATTACTAAAAAATTCTACCAAATATTTAAAGAATTAACACAAATTCCATGCAAACTCTTCCAAAAAACAGAAGAGAACAGAAAACTCTCCAACTCATTTTATGAAGCCAGGATTAACCTGATTCGAAAACCAGACAAAGACATGACATCAAAACAAAATAAAACTATAGGCCAATATCTCTTATGAATATAAATGTAAAAAGCCCCAACAAAATACTACAAATCAGATCAAGTAGCATATTTAAAGGATTATGAAGTATTACCATGCAGGATTTATCCTAGGAATAAAAAGCTGCTGATTCAACACCTAAAAATCTATTACTTTAATCCATTATATTAATTAAAAAATCAAAAATTATAAGATTGTTTTGATAAATGCAGAAAAAGCATTTGACACTATCTGATAATCTTTCATAATGAAAATACTCAACAAACTAGAACTAGAAGAAAATAGCCTCAATCTGACAAAGGGCATCTACAAAAAACCCCACAGCTGACATCAAATGTAATGATGAGAAAAACTGGTAGTTTTTCCCGTATGAGGAATGAAACAAAAATATCTATTCTCACCACTTCTACTCAACATTATACTAGAGGTTACAGCCAGGTCAATAAGGCAAAAAAAAAAAAAAAAAAAAAAAAAAAGAGAGAGAGAGAGAGAGAGAGAGAGAGAGATGAAGAAGGAAGAAGGAAAGAAAATGTATCCAGATTGGAAAGGAAGCAGTAAAAATATTCATAGATGACATAATCCAATGGTATAAAAAGAAAACTCTAAAGAACCTACTTACAAACTATTAGAATTAATAAACATTACCAAACTTGCAATATACTTGTATATTTGCAAATTAACAATCTTTTTAGTTTGATGTAGTCCCATTCATTTATTTTTGCTTTTACTTCCCTTGCCTTTGAGGTCAAATTCATAAAATATGATTGCTTTTTATTAGAGACTTCAAGGGATACACAATGGTGACTTTGGACACCCTTCTAGGAAAGGACAGAGTTAAAGAAGAGTGCACTTGGTAGAAGATAGACGATGAGCATGATGAAGCCTTGGACACTGGACATTAAGTGTAGGTAGATATTTTCAAATGCAAATATGAGGGTAGAACTTGGGAGTGACATTTGTAAGTTTCAGCTAAATATTAGGAGAAATTTTCCAACAGCTGGAATTCTGGCAATGCATGGGGCTGTCCCCTGTGTTTTGGGTACCTGTATGCTCTCAAAGATCAGGCTTTCAGGGACATTCCAGAAAAAGATTATCTCAGTGGTGGGATGTTGGATAATGTACCTCATGGATCCTTTCCAAGTAAAGCTTCAAAAATCATTGCACTGCTTTGCCTAGGGGTTTACTGGGTCCAAGGACTCACAGTTGGCTTTGGGGACAAGGATTTGCATTCAGCAAGGATCACAGCACTCCATGATTTATGAGAAAGGGAGGGCAAATCACTTTCCAGCAAGTATAAAATATGTCCGTCAGACATGTGTATGTCTGTGTGTATAATTTACTTTAGCTATTTTATTTTTAAGAAACCAAGGTGTCTTCTTAAAACAATTAGTAAGAGGTGACAAATTAAGATCCCTTTGTTCTGTAATACATACTTTGATTAAATTTTTTTTCTCCTGAAAAATGACTGTAGGATAGTTTTGAAATTTGCATAGGTGTATAAGTTTTCTAAGGCTGCTATAACAAAATACCATAGACGAGGTAGATTAAATAACAGAAATTTATTTTCTCACAGTTTTGGAGGCTAGGAGTCTAAGATCAAGGTGTCAACAGGTTTTTAAAAAAAAAAATTTTTTTTGAGGCCTCCTTCCTTGGCTCGCAGATTGCTACCTATTCACTGTGTCCACACGTTTACCCCTCAGTCTTTGTGTCATCTGTGTTCTAATCTTGTCTTCTTATAAGGACACCAGTCATATTAGATTAAGGCCCACCTGTATGACTTTTTTTTTTTTAATCTTAATTATCTCTTAAAGGCCCTATCTCCAAATATAGTCACTTCTGAGATAATGAGGGTTAGGACCTACTTCAATATATGAATTATGGAAAACACAATTCGGCCTGTAATACTAGGGTTTGATTTCTCTTAATACTATTTTTGTTCATATTTCCCACTGTTTTCTTTAAGTAGTAATAAGCTAGAAGTTAAGGAAAACTTAGAATTTAGAGAAATTCAGGCTTAACTACTTTCTACCTTGAGTCATACCAGATGTGGCTTTTGATTTCCAGCTTGCTGGTGTCAGTGCAGCTTCTGTCAATCAATTCAGCAGTATTCTGCAGAGAAGTCAGCTGGCTCCCTGGAGTAACATTCTGAATCTCATTGTCAACCCAGTTGTCCCCAAACAAGTTGAGACACAGTAGCCTTGCAGACACAATAGCCTTTAAACAGATTTTCCAGGGGGAAACAATAACACATCAGAAGATCAAGAAGACCTCTGATTGTTTTTATGCTTTGTTTTTCTTATGAAGTTAATTATGTTTTCACAAATCTGTTTTGTTGATTCCAACGAGACATATTATTAACAAATTTCTAGTGCAATCTACTGCAGCCAAGTATGTGACTGGCATAGATCCTCAGGATATAAATTCCCTTATATCTACCCTAAAATTTTGCTATAGACTCCTTGGACAGTTTATTTTATGAGGCAAAGTTTTGAATGAAGGTAAAATGATATAATTTTACATATTCTTTCATGAGATATGAGTGTGATATTTTTCTCCTATTCAGAAAACAAAGTTATCATTTTAATCAAAATATTCAACCTAGATTTATTTTCTAATTATAAATGTTGTATTAGAAATCACAGAAAAGTACAACAAAAAATAAAAATTACTTGTAACTGTAGTCCCTTAAAATAACATTATTTTTCTGTTTCACATTTTTCCAGTCTTTTTAAAAAATGAATTACCCACCCCTACATTGCTCTATATTTATAAAATTATAACAGCAAAATACTGTTGTGTTTCCTTTTAAAAATTACATAATAATTTATTGTGAAAATGTTCTTGGATATTCTACTATATAATTTTTAAAAATTTATTTATTCATTTTCATTAGTTTCAAGAATACATACATGGGTTAGACATCTATATAGTTCATAAAACAATCTCCCAATTGCTTTCTTCTTCCCCTGGCTCTCCACCTATACAATTTATTGCTAAATGGCATTCTAAGTTATGGATGGATTATTGTTTACAAATATTTCCTTTTATTGAATATTCAGATAAAGAATACTATGGTTATTATTTTTCCCTATATATTTTTGAGCACATATCTAATAATTATATTTCTTCAGTCTTCCTCACTAATTTGAAATGATACATTTAGCACATCAAAAAATGCTTAAATGCAACTGGGTCTGTTATGTGTTTTATGTGCTGATTTATCCATTTGTCTCTTTGGGCATCAGCACTATGTTGCTTTAATTAACAAAATTATAAGGTCAAAGTAAAAATGTTGCATTGTAATAAATGTTTTATTATCTGTTTTCACCTGCGTGGGCCCCAGGCCTGGCTGTAATGCAACTCACGGCTAGGAATAGGACCCTGGATTTAGAATGTTGCATTAGTGTAGTAGGGCACCAGTGCCCAGCTCATGTAAGCATGATTCAGATTATTGTATCACGCATGTGTGGTGGAATGCCACTATTGTTCTTGGACATATGTGAGCCCATGCAGTCCCCTAGCACAGAAGAGTGTGCTCCCCATAATACAGTTGGTGCTTGCTGTTTCATTATCACATTGGCCTTTTATGTATTTTTCCAACTGGGCGTCTCAGCACTGAAAACTTCCCTTCTATTTCAGCATCATTTTGGTCTTATGTTAAAATTTTGATATGTAGCACTTATGAATTTTGATACTTGTGGTCTCAACTTCGATGATTTCTAGGTGCTTGTACTTTTTGTTCTAATGTCTTTTTTTATGGAAGAATTGGAGTTTTAGATTTTTTTAGTGTGAGTTTTACTTATTTTTTGGCTTATCTTTTGTTTTTAATTTTATTTCACTTTTACAGAGAATATGGTCTCCATTTTAGTTGTTTGGAAATAATAAGATTTTTCTTTGAGGCCTAATGGAAAATACATTTCTATCAATGTTTTATATGTGTTTTCAAGGAATGCCATTTCTCAGTTGGGTAGAAAATTTTATATATCTCCATCTATACTAATTATGTTAAAATTTCATATTTGAAAATTTCATATTCAAATACTTTATTTTTTGATATCAATATTACTGAGAGTTATAATTGTCTCCTACTATAATTTTTAATTTTTAAAATTTTTCTTTATATTTCTATTGATTTTTAATTTCCTTATTTTAGAGTCGTATTGATGTCAAAATGTTCACATGCTATTTTATTTTTTCTTTTTACATTTCTATCTACATGAATTATTACTTCTCCATTTCATTCTTTTTCTTCAGATTGTAATTTTTTCTGTTAGTATTATTACCCTCCCTTAATCTTTGTATTTTCAAAGTATCTCTTTATATTTATTATTTTCAATCCACTTGTTTCAATATGTCTCTTATTAGTACCATGTAAGTTAAAAATCTGTCTTGAATATCTCTTTCATTAGATAAATTTAACTCATTTATAGTGATAACTGATATGTTTGGTCTTATCTGTGACTAATATTTATTTAATTTATTTATTTTTAATGAAAAGTATAAGTATAAATTTATATAAAATTTTTTGATGTGCTAGATGTATCATTTCGAATTAGTGAGGAAGACTGAAGAAATATAATTATTAGATATGTGCTCAAAAATATATAGGGAATTATAGGAAATAATACAGAGAGATTCCTGTATACTTTACTCAATTTCCTCATAGGTCATTTTGCAAAACTGCAGCATGACATCACAACCAGGATATTGATATTGATTAATCCATCCATCTTATTTAGATTTAGCCAGTGTTGCTTGTATTTGTTTGTGCATGTATTTGCGTATTAAGTTCTGTACAATTTTATCATCTGTGTAGGTTTGTGTATCTGTCGCAGTCAAGATATCTAAGCAACTCATCACTGAGGAGATCTCTTATGTACCTTTCTATAGCCACAGACATTTCTCTGCCTCTTCCCAATCACGTCATTGCTTCTGTCTGAGAAGAACAGCAAACCTATCTGTCATTTCTATCTGCCAAAATTTTGTTTTTCTAAAAGTCTATATAGGTGAATAATTTAGTATGTAATCTTTTGAGAATGACTTTTTTTTCCACTCTGCATAATCCTTTGGACAGTCATCCAAATTGTTTGTGTGTATCAAATATAGTTCATTCTTTTCTTTCATTGAGAAATAGTTTAGGGGATGTATATACCAGTTCATTAACCATTTACCTATGAAAGTCATTTGGGCTGGTTTCAGCTTTTGACTATTACAAACAAAATTGCTATGAACATTTAGGTAGGTTTTTTATATGATATAAGTTTTTATTTCTCTGTGATAAATGCCAAAAAGTGCAATTGCTTTGGCCATATAGTAGTTTTATGTTTATGTTTGTAAGAAACGGCAAAACCATTTGTAAAAGTGGCCATGCCATTTAACATTCCCATCAACAATGTATGAAAGATCCAGTTTCTCAACATCTTTACCAGCATTTGATGCTATTTTTATTTTTAATTTTAGTCATTTTGATAGGTATGTAGTGATAGCTCAGTGGGGTCTTAATTTGCATTCTTGATGGCTACTGATGCTGAACATCTTTTAATATGCTTATTTGCCATTTGTATATATTCTTGGGTAAAATATATCAATGTGTTTTATCCATTTCCTAATTTAATTGGTTTTTTTTTACTGCTTAATTTTGAGTTTTTAATATTTTCTAGACACTAGTCCTTTGTCAGATATATGATTTACAAATACTTTCTTTCAGTTTGTGGCTTGTCTTTCTATCTTCTTCCCATGAACTTTCACAGAGCAAAAGTTTTAACTTTGAAGAGGTCTAATTATCAGTCTCTTTTTTTATGGATTGTGCTTTTAGTCTCAAATCCGAGAACTCTTTGCCTACCCCTAGATCCTGCAGATTTTTTCCATTTCATTTCCAAAAAAGTTCAATTTTAACATTTTACATTTGTTTACGAACTTTTAAAGTTAATGTTTGTATAAGGTATAAAGTTTAGGTTGAATTTTGTTTTAGTTTGCTTATGGATATCTAATTGATCCAGCACCATTTGTTGTAAAGCTATCATTTTCCATTAAATTTCTTTTGCACCTTTGCACAAATTCAGTTGAGCATGTATTTTTGTGGATCTACTGCTAGGCTCTTTATTTATTCCAATGACCTGCGTGTCTATCCACCTACCAATACCATATTGTTGTAATTACTGTGGCTATATAGTGAGCCTTAATATCAGATGATTTCTGATTAAATATCAGTGATTTCTCCCACCTTTTTCTCTTTTGTCAAAATTGTTTAGTTATTCTAGGCGCCTTTGTTTTTAAGTAAATATAAATTATATGTAATATGTATTCTATAAAATTCAAATTTTCAGAATAAACTTTAGAAAATGTCTTACAAAAACAATGCTAAAATTTTGATAGGAGTTATAATAAACCCATTCATGTATATCTTTGATTTACTTATTAAGATTTGTAGTTTTTAGCTTATAGATCCCATACATGCTTTGTTAAAATATATCTAAGTATTTTATTTTCTCTCTGGAATGATTGTAAATGATGTTATGTTTTAAAATTCTGGTTTCTGCATGTTTATTGTTAGAATATAAAAAGGAACTGACATTTTTGTGTGTTGATCTTTTATCTTGACCTTGATCAAACTTATTAGTTCTAGTAGTTTTTGAAGATTCTTTGAGATTTTTTGTATGTATAAAATCATCATCATTTATAAATAGAGAGTTTTATTTCTTCTGTTCTAATCTGTATGCCATTTATTTCTTTTTCTTGTCTTATTGTAATGGCTAAAACTTCTAGCACTATATTAAATATGAGTGATGAGAGCAGATATCCTTGTGTTGTTCCAGACCCTGAGTGGTAAAACATTCGCTTTATCTTTTTTACAATTTATTTACCTCTTGTCCAATCTTTTGTTAGCTATTCTTTGTTACATTTCTTTTTTGTTATTGGTTATTTGAAAATTACATGTCATGTTTCAAAACATTTTTAAAGTTGCTCTTTAAAAATTTTTTTAACACATATATGTAAACTTACAATGTTTATCGACATCATGGGTAATCAGTAGCCATATTTTACTCTTAAGTGAGACAGAAACTTAAGCTTCCTTTATTTTAAAATGCAACTAAGAATATAATTACATTCATTATAACATAAAAAATGAATAAGATAAGCTAAAAACTTTATCAAAAGTACACAGACTTATACTCTGAAAATGACAAAACTTTTTTGAAGAATGTAAAAAGATCTAAACAAATGGAGAAATATTCTATTACAGTTTGGAAGGCTCAATATTGGTAAGATAATGATTCTTCCCAAATTGATCTATAGACTCAATAAAAAAGCATTTCCTATTCAGAAATATTTTCTTTTGGGGGGCAGAAATGACAAGCAGATTCAAAAATTTTCATAGAAATTCAAAAACATCTAGAACATCCAAAACCATTTCGAAAGAAGAACAAAAGCTGGAGAACCTTCATTTCCCAATTTCAAAACTTACTATAAACCTATAGTTATTAAAACAGTGTGGTACTGGGTGTAAGGTTAGACATATAGATCAGTGGAACAGAATAAAGGGACCCAAAATCATCATCATGTTTAGGGTTTTAGACAAAAGTGCCAAGACTATTTATTGCAGGAATAATAGCCTTTTTAACAAATGGTGCTGGGATAATTGAATATCCACATGCAAAAAGATGAACTTTTATCTTTACCTAATACCATATACTAAAATTAATTACAGGTCGATGGAAGTGGGTTGGGGGATGTGAGGAAGATTTTGTAAAGTGTTCCTTTGTCTCAGAGAACATCTGCCTCATTTATGAAAATTCAGGTTAGAGAAAAGCACTGAAACCTAAATTTTTCCATTTGATAGGGTTGTCTCCATTTCTTCAGAGCACGTTTGGAATGTAGCTTCAGGAAATACTTTGTTCCAAGCTACCCTGATCTAATCTTATCTACACACCCTGTCCCTTCACACACTGCAGGAATTTCTCTCTAGCCAACTTAGTTCATGAACTGTAAAGATTCAGGTTGGAGAGAATCTTTATAGTAAGGTTAAACTGCTCCATCTCATAGCTCCCTACTAATAGGAACTCCAATAATATGTGATAGGAAAAACAGTTCCAAGTAAAGTAGTTCCGATCTCCTCTTAACTACCAATACCTCCTGTTGTCTCTCCAAATTGTATAATTAGGTGTTTTCTAGAATTATTTCATTTATTTTTAATATTTGTATCTTGAGAAGTGAATTTATGTCTTGAGAATATTTTCTTTCAATTAAGCCAACATTCATTATATCTTCATTATATCTAGCTGGCATTTCTTCAAGATTGTAGTATTAATGAACACTGTTTCTTATTTTCAATGCACATAAATGTCTTCCTTATATTTGAAGTTGTTTATATCAGTTCCTGCAAGGGAACTTGAAGACTTTCTTTCAAATGGTCACCTTTTTCACTTCCAAGTTATGTTCTATAATTGTGTGAACGAGTGTGAGAGTGAATGTGTGTGTGTGTGTGTGTGTGTGTGTGTGTGTGTGTGTGAGAGAGAGAGAGAGAGAGAGAGAGAGAGAATGAAAATATGAAAATATCTGCTTTTGACATGTCCTTCCTTCCACGTATCCTCATCTTATCTGGTTGGATTGTCTTTTGTTCTCTCTCTCTCCCTTTTATCACTTCATTTGCAGTACTCTTAAATAGGTACTCTGTTGAAGAACACAGTATCTCATCTTAGTTTCTCAGCAAGCTTGTGAGCTACTTATTATATTTATGCTTGATCCTTAAGGAAACTGAATCTTAGAGGCACTGTATGCTTCAGATTACTAAACAGAACAATTACATCATAATGACTTCTAATAATTGGTTTTAATATACTTGTCATTGGGCAAACTCAAAGGTATCTTTTCAATACTTTTAAATATATAAGGATAGCAAACATATAATTTCCATGTGGGGCAAGAGAAGGTGGAGAATATTTTTTTGTACAAATCTTTTTGAAATAAATTTTAATCTATATAGTTAAATATAGTTAAAATTTAAAATAAATTTTAATCCATATAGTTAAACCAATCACTACTTTATTGGTTATTACAATTTACAAATTTTCTTTTGGAATTTGTTAAATATTATATTTAGTTATATCATTATGTTTGCTCTCTGTCTTTATTTTTAAAATAGTCTGATACCCTCAATATCCAAAAAGTAAGCCATATTCACTCTAATGGTGATAACAGAAATTAACCTGGAATATCTATTTCTAACTGCTTCCCATCCTTATCACTTTCTGTCTGGCTTTTGAACCTTGCCTCAACATCCTGTTTGTGTTTATGAGGCTGCCTTTTGAACTTGGCATTTGTATGTGATCTTACCAAATTTTGATTCTGGGCTTTCTTTCATAATCTTTAGCTCAGACATACTTTCTACTTTTTTGGATTATGATATAGGCTCATTCCTTCAATAAATGTCCAAGTTGGATCTACCTCTTCCTTATTTGGAGGCAAAGAAAGGACTGAATACAGAACATGTCTACATAGCCAGACTAGGTAGAGAATACCTACAGATATCCTAGGATATTGAAAAAAGAAGGGGGCTTAGAATGAAAACATCAGGTGCATAATAGGTGAAACTGGGTGTAACAAAATAAAATAAAATACTTGAAACTTGGGTAAAAGGTGAAATCTCTTCTTATCAGGCAAGCCATCACATAGGTGGATAGTCCTACAATATCAAAAAAAAGCTTTCTGATAGGTATGGTTAATGGTCACAGGTATATAATTAGTTCTAAAGAAAATGATACTTTTTTTTACAAAAATGAGAATGTCCTATAATTTTGTATACTACATAAGAGGATACAGCAGGATCTGATATCCTTCTTCAGCTTCTGCTTAAGAGGCTGATAATCCCTGGACCACCAATAAGCACGAGAACACTCACAAAATTGGTTGCATTGTTATGGAAGAGGAAAAGTCGAATGATTATCTCAGAGATCAAAGTTCCATATTTATTTCTAATAATATAACTCAAAAATGACATAAAATTATGTTTGAAATGATATTTTATCTATCTTAAAGGTATGATAAATTGACAATATGTATAAAAGTCTTAAAATGTGCTTATCTTTTGCCTCAATGATTCCATTTTTAAGAATTGATCCAAAGAACGATTTAGAAAAGTACACAATATTTTTTTCCAAAGTTTTTATCTGTAATACTAAAAATTGAGCATGATTTTCACGTCAATGTTTATACCTTAGATTTGAAAGTACAGCCACAAATTTAATTGCTCTTCAGCCTTTGGAAGGCATACTATAGAATAGGTGTTGTCAAACTTTTCTGTGATGGCCAGATAGCAAATATTTCAAGCTTTGGAGACATATGGTCTCTATTGCAACAATTTAATTTTGCTTTGTTAGTATGAAAGCAGTCATAGATAATACATAAATGAATGGGTGTGGCTATATTCCAATAAAATTTTAGTGTGGCCCCTGAAGCTTGGCTTTTATACAATTTTCTTGTGCCATGAAATATATTCTTTTATTTTTTCCCCCCAACAATTAACAAAAATGTAAAAACCATTCTTAGCTTGCAGGCTATACAAAAACATGCAGGAGGCAAGATTTGATCTCTGCTAATAGAAGAATATTTTGTAATTGCAAATAAATGTATCATATATCGATAAATGATAAAAATATGTTATGAGAAAACATGTGAATTATTATCTCTATTTTCTAAATAAGATTGTTATTATAAGGCTTGAGTTTATTTGGAGAGTGGAGGAAGTCAGGACCCACCTCTGGAGAGTGGTATATATAAATGAGAATTAGAAAGTGATAAACTTGGCACAAACTGAGGCTTAAAAAAATACATGCACTTTTTCTTTGTGTCTGAATTCTGCCACTGTCATGAGAAAAATGCCCAGGCTAACCCACTAGAGAGATGTGAAATGTGTAGGAGGGCCAAGATGCCCCAGTCAAGACTATCCTAGACCAGCCAGGCCCCCAACCCACCAGCTAAATCCCAATGCACCAGTGACCCCTCCCTCCCAAATGAGATATTAGCTCAGCCCACATTAGCATAACTGCCCCCTGATTCATAGATATGCGAGAAGTAATAAATGAATTTTATTTTCAGCCATTAGGTTTTGAGGTGGTTTGTCGTGCATCATTGCTAACTGAATTGGATAGTTTTGAGTGATGGTACTGAAATCTAGATCAGTAGATCATCCAACAAGATGAAGAGAGGCAGGAGGACTCAGCTGAGAGGTCACAGTGTACTGGGGAAACAGCTCAGAGAAGAAGGTAAGACCCCACACCTAGGGAGTAGGTAGCCCTAATAAAGGGGCCCCTATTTATCTGATCTCCATGGCTACACTTAGCAGAAAATGACCTAGCTGGGCAAGAACAGTTTTTCAGGAGATAAATGATGCTTGTTTGTGACTCCCTTTGCTGAGAACATTAGAACCGTGAAAGCTTCCCAGGTATGGTAGCTGCAGCCATCTTCAGTTTGGGTTTCTGAGTGCTAATTTGGAATTTGGGCCCAAATCCCTAAATGTTCTTTTTACAGTTTCTTCTAGAGGAATTAGGGGGTCTCATGTAAATGAGTGTCCTTGGTTTGTCATACATACCTTAGAATTCCTAAAATGGATATGTGTATTAGGGCCACTTCTGACCCTAGGCTATTTTAACTTGGTCAGAAATGGTATATTTTATTATCTTCTATCAGAGCAGGGCATCCAACAATAAATTTAATAACTTGAAATTGCTTTGGTGAGTATAAAAATTATTTCCCTCCTTTCAGTGAAGTCTTTTTTTTTTTTAATCCAGAATCTACAATTAATTATGGATTCTGCTGAGTAGAAATAACTTCAAATCTTTCACTTTTGCATAGCACTTTACAAAACTCCTTCACATAGATTACCCCATTTATTTTTATTATAATCTTATGAGGTACATATTAGTATTCACATTTTAAATAAGAAGAAACCAAAGATAAGAGAAGAGAATAACTTATTCCAGGTTCAAGTTCATTAAGTGGGAGAAATGGCACACAAAACCAGGTCCTTTGCCTTAAAATCCAAGCCCCTCTCCACTGACAGCACAGCTTTCTCCCTGAGCATATCTTCTTAGATTAGCTGTATATGATTGATTTAACCAATTTTCTCCCTCCAAGGCAGAGGAACTGGTTCCTCTAGAGCATCATTTGCCGTTTCCAGGGATCCTAGTTAAAGAGCAAGTGGGAAGATTGATGGTCTGTTAGGAAGTTGTTCAAAACATCTGCAAAACTCATCTGTGTACTGTGGAAATGTAATTTAGACTTATCAATCTAGAATTATACTCTAGAGGTCCTTCGCAGAATATGTGCTAACTAAATTGTAGAACTATAGTAGATCCTTCTTTCTTTTATTTCCTTCTATGTTCCATATCTCTTTTAAGGTCATCATTATTCTAGGACTTTTTGCCACCTTTTACTTTTTATCTCATCTTCATCTACAAATGACATCTAATGAATGGTGACATTTAATCATATGCCAAGCCATGTTGGGCCCATCACTGTGACATAATTTATCTCTCTTCCTTTCTCTCCATTCCCAAAGCTATGGTCTTGTCAAGACCCTTACTATCTTCTACATAGACCACCCAGTGGTCCCAAAATCATATGGGATTCTATTTCTTTCTTTTCCTTCCTCCAATCCCTGATTAACCTTTGGAACCAGAGTTGTATCATTCCTGTTTATAGAAGAAACCTTCTGTGAATTACCACTGCTTATGAATAAAATACTACTATAAATAGGCTTTCTAGGATTTTTTCCTTTTTAAATAGACTTTGTTTTTTTTAGAGCAGTTTTATACCATATACCCCTGCCCACTGCCTATTAAGCCACCCCACTGTAAACACTACACACCAGAGTGGTACACTGACACATCATTATTAACCAAAGTCTATAGTTGACATTAGGGTTCACTCTTGATGTTCGTGATGGTTAATTTTATGTTTTGACTCAACTGGATTAAGGGAAACCCAGATAGCTGGTAAAACATTTCTGGGTGTATCTGTAAGAGTATTTCTAGACGAGATTAGCATTTGAATCAGTAGCCTGAGTGAAAAAGGTCCACCTTCATCAATGTGGTCAGGCAACATCTAATCCTCTGAGGGCCTAAATAGAACAAAGAATGAATGAAGGGCTAATTCTCTTTTCCATTTTCTCATACTCTCAGGCATTGGAGCTTTTGGCTCCAGGCCCTTAGACTTGAATTTGGACTAAGTTAAAGCAACCACCAGCTTTCTTGGTTCTCCAGCTTGATGATGGTATACTGTGGCACTTCTCAGCCTCCATAATCATGTGAACCAATTCTTATAATAAATCTCCTTTTATAGATCTATATATCCTGTTGATTTTGTTTCTCTGGAGAACTCTGGATAATAAAGTGTTGTGCATCCTCTGTATTTGGAGAAATATAGGATGACATATATACCACTATATTTTACAGAATAGATTCACTATCATAAAAATTCTATGTTTAGCCTATTCATCGCTCACTTATCCCCAGCTCCTGGCAACCACTGATCTTTTCACTGGCTCCATAGTTTTGTCTTTTCTAGAATGTCATGCAGTTGTAATCACACAATGCATAGCCTTCAGATTGACTTCTTTCACTTAGTAATATGCACTTAAAGTTTCCTCCATGTCTTTTCATGGCTTTATATCTTATTTCTTTAGAGTGCTGAATAACATTCCATTGTCTGGATATGCCATTCTTTATTTAACCGTTTACCTACTGAAGGACATCTTGATTGCTTCCAAGCTTTGGCAATTATGAGTATGGCTGCTATAAACATCTATATGCAAGTTTTTATGTGGACATAAGTTTTCAGTTCTTTTGGGTAAATACTGAGGAACATGACTGCTAGATTGTTTTGTAAGAGCATATTTAATTTTGTAAGAAACTTCCAAACAGTCTTTCAAAATGGCAGTACCATTTTGCATTCTAGGTGGAGCAACAAATGAGAATTCCTGTTGGTCCCCATCCTCACCAGCATATGCTATTGTCAGTGTTCGAGATTTTGGTCATTCTGGTAGGTGTGTAGTGTTATAACATATTGTTTTAATTTGCATTTCCCTGATGACATGTAATGTTAAGTATCTTTTCATATGCCTATTTTCCATCTATACATTTTTTCTGATGAGGTTTCTTTTAAGATCTTTAGCCCATTTTTAATTTGGTTGTTTGTTTTCTTGTTGAGTTTAAGAGTTCTTTGTATATTTTAGATAAAGTCCTTTATTAGATGTGTTTTTTGCAAATGTGTTCTCCTAGTCCGTGGCTTATCTTCTCATTCCCTTGACAGTGACTTTCACAGAATGAAAGTTTTAATTTTAATGAAGTCCAGCTCATTAATTCTTTCATAGATTATGCCTTTGGTGTTGCATCTAAAAAGTCATCACTGTACCCAACGTCATCTAGGTTTTCTTCCTATGTCATCTTCTAGAAATTTTATAGTTGTGTATTTACACTTAGGTCTACAATGCATTTTGAGTTAATTTTTGTGAAGTGTGTAAGGTCTGTGTCTAGATTTATTTTTTTGTATGTGGATGTCCAGTTGTTATGACTATATTTTTTCCATTGTATTGCCTTTGCTCTTTTGTCAAATATCAACTAACTTTATATGGATATATTTCTATTCTATCTCTATTCTTTTTCATTGATGTATTTGTCTATTCTTTCACTAATATCATATAAGAGTTTTTACAATAAGCCTCGAAGTAGGGTTGCATTAATTCTCTGGCTTTGTTCTTATCTTTCAATATTGTGCTGGTATTCTGAATCTTTTTCTTCTTCATGTAAACCTTAAGATCAGTTTATTGATGTCCACAAAATAACTTGCTGGGATTTTGACTGAGATCTCATTGCCTATAGGTCAAGTGGTGAAGGCTGACTTCTTGACAATATTGAGTCTTCCTATTTATGAACATGAAATATGTCCTAATTTATTTAGTTCTTTGATTTATATCATCAAAATTTTATAGTTTTCTTCATATATATTTTGTATATGTTTGATTTATACCTAAGTATTTTATTTTGGGAATGTTAATGGAAATGATATGTTTTTAATTTCATCTTGTTCACTGCTGGTATATAGGAAGTAAATGACTTTTGTGTCTTAACCTTGTATCCTGCAACCTTGTTAAATTGCTTGTTAGTTCCATGAGCCTTGTTGTTGATTCTTTTAGATTTTCTACATAGACAATCGCATTATCTGCAATCAAAGACCTTCTAGAATTTTCACAATTTGACTTCAACTTGTCCTTAACATAATTTTATGGTGTTTATATCTCTTGAAATTACTTCCCTTATTGTCTTTGTCCATATTCTAGGTAGGCATAGAGTGTAATGGTGATATGTGCAAGCTCTGAAGTCAGACTATTTTTATTTTTGTCATTTACTAGCTGTGAGTCCTGGAAAAGATACTTAACACCATTCTTTTATAAAGAGTTAAAACTATCTTTCTCATAAGTGTCCAAAGGGTTGATTGGAAGAAGGTACCTTGTAGAGAGTGGTTAAATGCTTAGTAGATACCAGATAAGATGACAGATACTTTATTGAGACATTATTTAAGTTTTGTCACATTTACTTTTTCATTTTTCTTACCCTTATTGGGATCAAACTCTTCTGGGTGACATGGGGGGACATTTTAGTCAAACTTTCCTGGATTTTGTTTTGAATAAACTATGACCTTTGAGAGAACATTGTTTGAAGAGCTCAGAATGCCACTAAGAAAAATGCAGAGAACAGGAAGAACTGCCTACAGATTAAGAGATTCTTAAGCAGCAGAGAGTCTTTGGCTCTTACTGGCAGCAGAAACCTGACCTGATAATGCCTGGAGAGATGGTAGTGATGCAAGATGAAATGAATCCCCCCAGATAGGGACTCAAGTCTTGCATAGAGAGAGGGTCCTTGACTCCAGCACATGTCAGAATTAGAGTCAAAAGAAAAGTTTATTAGAGAAGGAATAATGTTCCATAGACAGAGTGGTATCCTCTCAAAGACAGAGAATGAGAGAGACAGAGAAAGAGGGACCCCAGGTGCTTGGGGAATTCAGTTTATATATCTGCTTGATTTATATGAATTATAATTTAAAGATTTTTTTTAACCCTATTTTCCTTTGATGGTATCAGTAAACAGCATGAAAGGCATACTAGCAATCCCGGCCTTTATTCTATAGGATCCCTATTATCTGGCCACAGATAATGAATCGTTGGTTTTATTTTATTTAAGGATGACTTAAAGACTCTGTTTTCCCTTCATGGTATGGATAAATGATTTGTTAGTAATCCTAGCAGGAATTTTCCTTTGTTCTATAGGTTTCTGGCAGCACGTTGTAGGCTATGAAATTTGTTCAATGTTTAGTTCTCGTGCCTCTTCCCTACATCAGTAGGACCTGAAGGAAAGTATAAATACTGTATTTGGGAGGCTGATTCCAGCCCCACTAGAATATCTGTGTCTAAAGATTGGAAGGAAATAGCAGAGTGGCCACCTCAAATAGATAATGGTGGCTGAAACAATAGGTGTGTAAGCAGGAGTCAGTGGGGGCAGATGACCAATGACTAAAGAGGCTTTCTTGATGCCTTGGAAATTTTAAGGCCTCAGAATCTTGGCACAACACTTAAGTAGAAGGATTGAGGGCTCAAGAGTAATTGAGGATATATTTCCCACTAGTCTAGCAAAAGGTATTGGAGTCATAAGTTGATTTATAGAAAATAAAGAAAATAATTATTTCACACATGATTTTGTTGACTAAAACATAACTACATAATCATCATCATCATTATCTTCATTTTTATCATGTTTTTCATTCTCTCTGTAATGCAACCTTTCACTATCCATGTCCAGAGTGCACATACTACCAATATTCCCAGGCCCAACTCCATTGCCATTTCCATGAAACTGCCTAATCACTCACCAAGAATTGCATTTTTCCACTGAGGAAAAATTTCAAACTCTTAATCTGTATGTGTTGTTTCCACTAGTAGGCTGGGGAGCTCCTGAGTGTGGAATTTACTTCTGATCCAGCATTTATTCCTGGTGCCTGCTAACGTGTCTGAAAGTTCAATATTAGTACAAAATGGAGGAAATTATGGAAGTAAGCAAGAAGTCTTGGAAATTTCTCCCTTTTTTGCTGCTAACAGTTAGACATTTTCTTTAGAAGCCAGAATCTCAGGCATTGTGTTTATTTGGGTGATCCTCTTTGCCAAGTTAATTATTTTAGGGTATCTCTGCTAGTCTTTTGTATCATTTGTGGGTTTGGTAACTGAGATTATGTCTTGGTATTTAAATGTTGAACAATTTTGAATCTTCAAAAGGAAGATGGAAGCCTTCATTTAAAAAATGAAGGATGGTTTGCAATGTATGAAGGATGCATTTGTTCGACAACCAATGTAGAATAGGGGAAAGGGGTTATATAATTTATATAAATTCAAGGTAAAAATGCTCCTTGATATGAGTTTGGGGTGTTTTTTAGCTTTTCTGTGCATTCAACTTGATGGGTTAATTTAGTATTAGCCAGTATCAACTCTGTCCTATCTAGAAAAACTTAAGACCCAGAAGATGCCCTGGTTGCTCTTTATTTTAGATAGTTCTGTAATAATTCCTGTAAAGAGCTTTGCGAAGCAGAGTGTATGGCATCTCTATTCTCAAAGAATTGGAAGCTCCTTTACTTCTGAGTAATGCACAGCGTTCTTAATTTTCAAATATTTTTTATTCTTTTTTAGGAATTTAGCTTTTAAGTCCTCACTGGTTTAAATGGCTGTGAAACATTGAACAGTCATTTGTTTTTGAGTCCTAAGTGAATAGCCAAGAGGATCTATTCCTTTAGAAAATATGTATTTTTTTTGCCCATTGCATCTAAATGAATCTACTGCAAAGCTGTGTTTATCCACATCCATATGCAAATATTGACTTTTGCATTGCAACGATGTAAGCTTGGTAGGTTTTGGAAGAAAAACATAGCACAGATAAACATTTATAAGCAATTCAAATATTAAAGAGCCTAAACATTTCAAAAGGCATTCACATATGAATTTTTTCTTAGATGTTGTTATGGTGCTGCAGTCATTTGCAAAATATAGTGACTGAATTACATAGCTTTTATGTATGAAAGTATGTGCTTATTTCTTACAGCAATAAAATCAATATGTTAGGTATTCATACCATCCTTTATACAGTCCTTAGGGAGACATACTCAGTTCTATATCCTCTTTTTAGGTGATACTATAGTGAAATGGTATAGTAAATTTCATAAACTCTTATGAATGTTGTTAAATATTCCTGGTAATCATGGATAAGGATGGTTTAAATGTTTATTTTGATGTTAAGAGGTATGTAACTTTGCAGCAGAATATGCTTTTTAGCATTCTTGTGTCTGGTATTTGTTCTTTTTATATGACTTTTATTAAAATATCATCAAACCTGATTAGTGTACATGCCACTCCATTGAATCTTGATAGCTGTTTTCTTTGTTTTCTTCTTTTTGTAAGCAGTTATATTAAAATATGCTTTTAACTTGTTTTCAATTCTGAGGCATGCCAAAAATTGGTAAATTCACACATCAAGAACAACTTCAGAAATGCCAGAGCGATTCCTAAAGATCCGTTAACCCCACCCCCTCATCTCTGGAATAAATTCTTCATAAGAAAACATACAATACTGTCACGAATTACTCAGTACATAAGTTAAGAGGGAGGACCCAAATTTGTTCACAAGTCTTTTCTGGTGTGACTTTTATTAAATAAATAAACAACTGCTATGGAAAGAGATAAAGTTACCATTCAAAGAAGATTCTTTCAGTTTTTAACAGTAGAAACAAGGAGAGACTAGGAAAATTAGTAACCACGAAATATCCTAATTAACTGAAAGGTTATAGTTAATTTACTTATTCAAAAATGTTTTTCGTGCACTTGTTTTTCAAAGTCTCTGGATAAATTTTGTTTAGGATATTTCATTTTATGAGACTGAGAGGCAGCTCTGAAAGAAATTGTGGTCTTCAGATTGGGTTATGATATGTGTACACATATCAACAGAACACAAAAAAATGTTACTACTACAAGGAAGATACAAATAAGAGCTGAAAGAGTGTTAAGAAGGGAAGACTTACTTTTGACAGGGCAGTTGAGGCAGACATCATGAAGGAGGTAGTCTATAAGATGGTCTTCAAAGAATGACAGGAATTTGGAAGTGTGGTGATGGTAGCTTAGGAGGAGGAAATGGCATGATCAGAGATATGGAAGTGAGAGAGAAGAAGTATGCTTGGTTACTATTTTGTGTCCATTTAGGTTTTCAGTAAAGGTTCATGAGGCAAATAGTGGAAAAAGAAATTAAAAACAAGAGACTAGATTCTGACTGTGAAGGATCTCTAATTCTTCTATGAGGTGTTTTATTAATTAATTTTATTCATTAAATATTTTATAAAGGTTATAATCTGGGCTGTGTACCATGATAAGCACTGGGATTCATAATAAAGAGAATAGATTGGGTAGTTGTACTCAGGGCATTTAATGCAGGATAAGGTAGTTAGGTAATTAAGTGAGCAATTGCAATAGAATAGAAGAATTTATGTTGTGCTGGATGTCATCTATTTCCCCTAACAATCCACTCTTCACTGCCTCCTTTTGTGCTCTGTCTGGGCTCTGATTTTGGTGGAATATAAGAAAAGAGTCTCTTGCCCTGACTTCTGGGATCAACCTAAAGGAGGGAGATCAGGAGATGAAGAGAGAATGAGCTTGAGATATCTACTCTTTTGTTTTCCTTTTGCTGGGTCACTTTTATTTGGCTGTGTCTCTTTGCTAAAAGCTGACTCCTGTTGGAAAGCCTCCTCTACTCAGCTATTCGTTGAGTTCTGGTAACTGTTCCCACCTTGTCCTCTCAGAAGTAGTAAGGACAACTTATTTTCATCAGCCCTGGGCTACTATACCCTCCCTTTATTTAATTCTTCTCATTGGCCAGCTCGACTATGCCATCTGTTGTCTGATGGGTCTCTGACTGATAGAGCTTTGATAGTGTATTAGTTTCCTGAGGCTGCGACAACAAATTACTACCAATTTGGTAGCTCAGAACAATAGAAAATTGTTCTTTTACAGTCCCAGAGACCAGACATTAGAAATCAGTATCACTAGGCTGAAATAAAGGTGTTGCAGGATTGTACTTCTTCCAGAGGCTCTAGGAGAGAAGGAACAGATTTTTTCTCTTCCAGCTTCCATTTTCACACCACCTTTTCTTCTGTGTGTCTTTTCCTCTTCTGTCTATGGGGAATTTCCTTCTGCCTTCCTCTTATAAGGACACTTGTGATTGCATTTTGGGACCACCTAGATAATCTTGGATAATCTCCCTATCTCAAGATCCTTAATTGAATCACATCTGCAAAGACCCTTTTTGTTTATAAGGTAAAGTTTGCAAGTTCTAGAGATTGGGACTTGATATCTTTGAGGGAATGTTATTAAGCCTACTTCAGACAGGGAAGTACAAAGTGCCAGGGAAGCACAAAGTGCTAGGGAAGAAAAAATTTGAGAAACCTCAACCAATCTAATAAGTCCAGGGATAGTTTCCCAAGGAATATAACATATTAAAGTTGAAATTTGCAGGATTAACAGAAATTATCTAGGCAGAGGCACTCATGGGATGAAGTTAGGTGGAGGATTGAGCAATGAATACTTGGAACAAAGGCCTGGAAAGGTGATAGAATATGCATGACCCATTTGGCACATTCGAAGACATGCTTGACTGTGAGTATGGCTGGTGTGTAGAGTGAGAGGGTAGGAGAGGTTGGTGGGGAGGTGGCTGGCAGGAGATAGGGCCTGAAAATGGCAGTTTTGTCATGTATGTTAAGAGGTTTAGATGTGGTCCAGTTGACAAAGAGTATACATTATATATTTTTAAATGAGGGAATAATATAATAAAAGTAGAACTTTAGAAAGATTAATTTAGTGTTAGAGCACAGGACAGATTACAGCAGGGAAAGCCCAGAGGCAGGGAACCCAGTTGAGCAATGAGATGAAAATTTTACTGATGTGGGCTGCTTGTGAATATTTGACAGTATTAGACTCTGAGTGAGTGTGCTCAGTGTCATCAATCACCAATGAATATTTATCAACTTCCAACAGCATGTGCAATTGTGAATAGTTGAGGAAAATGGAGAAAAGGCCTAGTAGACGGCCTAGAAGAACATGCAAGTTTTGCAATTTAATTACACTGAGCTCTCTTTTCCTTGAAATATTCCTTCCTATTTACTATTTAGGAAATATTGATCTACTTGTTTCCATGAGTGTTTTGCCAAATACCACATTACTGATTCTTCAAAGAAAGGTTAGTGTCTGAAATTTAATCCTGGAGATCAAAGGCCAGGAATAAAACATCTGTGGGCTCTAGGAATGGGTTCCAATGAAATCTTCAATGACATTAACTAGAAAAATTTTAATCAAAAGCATGTGATTTTGAGCAATGCTGAAAAATACTGGAAGAAAGAAACACTGTACAAATGATCTGTGTAATTTTAGAAATGTAATTTGGAATATCTAATATTTTCTTAGGAGCCATAATAATGGATAAAGACAAAACAATGTTTATTAATTAGACAAGGTGGGTATGTAGCTAACATGAATCTTCAGCTCTCTCAAAGAGATAGTTGATGAGTTTGCTATTGTTGGGGAGAAGTCCCCCTTCTACCCTTTTTTGATTCTCATGGCTGGACTAGTAATAAAATAAGAAAGTTGACACAAGACTAAATTAACAGGAGAAAAACAAATTTAATACGTGCACTCAGAAGAATCACAATATTATACTCAGATCATAAAATGAGGCTCAAAGATATGATCATATCAGGTATCTTTTAACACTGTTTAGACAAATAAATAATATATTTGTGAGAAATTGGTGTCCATTAGAAAGGAATCTAAACAAGGTTTAGTTATTTGTTAGGCTTTTAAACAAAGTAGCAAATCAGAAAAGAGGCAACAAGATTTGTTAATACAGACTTTTTGGCACTTAGTTGTTTAACTCTAGCAATAAGAAGAGTCTTCCAAGTACGGGAGGACACCATTCACAGGGAGATTTATTTCTTGCATCCAAGGAGACAAGGAAGGTCAAGGTGCTCTCTGGCACCAGTTGGTTGTCATGTAACTTTAATTCAAAGTAATCAATATGCTGTTGTGGGATATTTTGGGGCAGTTTGTCTTGAGCCCTAACACTATACATGGATGATATAAAAACTATATTAAATTTTTTGAAAATTAGGAAATTATAAAGTGATAATGAAAAGGTAGCAATAAAGATGCCCATAAATGTGCTTGTAGCCAGAGTTGAGAAGCAGAGCTGAGCTGAGATATGAATGTGCTCAGCCAAGGCCTAAGGATGAGAAATGTACATTACCAAAAGGTGAACACTTGACACGGGAAAGCCATCAAGACTGGGTTACTCCATAACCTCCATCTAAAACAAGACTACAAAGACAGGCATACTGATGAAAAGTTCCTCATTAAATAAATAAATTTTAAAGAGAATTGACATGTAGTCAGTATTGAAAAATAACAAGCTTATAAAATCAATTCCTATTTTGGACAAAGCATATAATGATGAGATAGAGAGTAGGAATGAAGGACTATAATTCTTAAGCATTACTAGGAATCATGGAAATTTTGAGCTGCTAAGGTAAAACTAATTTCCCAGAATTGTCTTCCCTCTATGGCTTCAGATTAGGGTCGGCTACAAGAACAATTTGGGTGAGATTTTAAATGGGAAGTGAAGTAAAATAACCCTTGTGCTCTATATTTAGGCACCTGGTACCACTCACTGCAGCTTGAATGAGTTATTGACTGACTGGCTGACAGTGTTAGCCTGGGACAATGGCCTGGCTTGCAGCTATTCCAGGTCCAAACAGAGCTTTTCTTTTTAGCTTCTCTGAGTTCTGAGCAAGACTCTTGTGCTGCTGGGTGGCCAAGAGTGTCCCTTTCTCCTCAGGTCCCTCATATCATTGAGGTTAGAGGCAGAGAAAGACAAATGCAAGTTCTGGTCTATTTTCACAAGTTCCAGATTGTCTTTATGAATTTCATTATCTTTTCTATGTACTATTTCACTTTCACTTCTTCTTCCCAACTGCTAGCCCTGCTGACCTATAGCAACTTTGGGCCAATCACTAGATCCAGAGGCAATAGCTTTCCATAGACTTCTCCACAGCTTCTCTTCATGGTCCTTGGTTATTGACTTCTTTCTCATTACAGTCATTCCTTCCTGGACCTCAACACCACTATCTTCACCCACAGTTGTATAAAGTCTAATCCTTATACTAAATTCCTTATTCACTATTATTCATAGTGGTTCTGTTTCCTCAATCGAAACCTAGTAGATACAGAAATTTTAATCCCTCTTTTTGCAATGTTGACCTTCCACCAGAAAGAAAATGTATTGTCTAATTAAGAAAATTATAACATATTATAGGATTGCAAAGGAGAACACATACACACATATTCACATAGTAATTCTCTTGATTAAGAGGTGAGGTTTAATATTCCTGTGTAGTTTCCTACCCTGGTGAACTTGGCTTGACTCTGCCCCTTTGCCTCTCCCTCTATCCCTCCACAGTTCTCTTTTGATGAGATTCTTCTCTTTTTCCTTGGCCCATATCACAAGCTCTCCTCTGGATGGAAGAGGAACAGCAGTGCTGAGGGAGAAAAGAGCCTGGATTCTTGGTGGATGCTAGATTGTGTAGCTAGATTCTGTAGATATTCCAAATAGATTAACCAGATAGACTCAATAATGAGTGCTGATATAAAACAGTGGTGATGTAATTCCTTGCAAGGAAAGGGACTGAAAAAGTGTCAGAAATTTCTTGTGTGAACTTTCATTATAATACTCTCCAACCCTTGTTACTTTTCTAATATCCATCCGAGGCCAAAACTGTGGGAGACGCAGGCCTTCACAGGCTTTTCTTGGATGTTGTTAACAAATACTATGAAATATGACAAGTATGCTTAAATCGATTTCATTTCAATGCTATTTTGCATAGTAAGCCAAGAAATCACTCCCTATCCTATTTCTAAATCTTAAAAAAGCTCTCAGCTATGTTGTCTAAACAATCAGCCAGTAGACTTATATAATGTCCCAGATGACAGCATAACCCAATGACCACCTTGCTATACACATAAAATGTCCCACATTTGACCCCACCATATACAATCAAACACAATTACCCACTTCTCATGGCAGTTTCTTTTTCTTTCTTTTTTTTTTTTTTAAGAAAAACCAATAGAGTTCCCACGTGTGTACTGAAATATCCCACTGTTTACTTTTTTTTTCTCCTCATTCTCAGCCAGATTTCAGTGAGGACTTGGTAGGTGGATGGGTCTCTTCAGGAACTGCATTCTGAGGCATCTTTCATTCCACATTCCCTTAGCCTCTCTAAAACCAAATTACTTAATCCCAAGTCTTCTGCAGTCTCTCCCTTCTAAACATCTAAGAGGCATAGGAAATAAAAAAATGTAGTGCCAACAGTCAAAACATGCACTATTTAGTGTTGAAATTTTATCAGTGACCATAAAATGATAAAATATAAACAAAGGACAAAAGTTCTCAAACAAAACCTGAGCAGTGCAGCATACAATTTAACTTCAATTGTCCTTATAAATCACAATAATCAAGGAAAAGTAGTGCTTCCAGAGCTCAGTGTATCTTGAAACTAGATTTCACAATTTTTTTTTCAGGCAAAAATTAGAAATTTAATGTCATGAGAGGAAGATAGAGGACAAGAAAATGGAATGAGAAAAAGGAAGGTTAAAGATTTTCAGTTTTGTCAGTGATGGTCAATTTGTGACAGTTTTCCAGACTCTACCATCTGTGGACTTAAAACTCAATTGCAAGAAGTCTCCCATTGAGATGTAATTGGGCAGCAAAAATTCTCATATCAAGGAAGAAAAAATCTTTAGTCTAACCAGATGCCTTCTCTTTAAGAGTTTATGTACTGCGATAATTTAGAAATTCATAATGATTTCACTCTCATTTTTTAGAATTTTCTTGATTAATCCATCTTCCTGCATTTCTATTTCTTTCTACTTCTTCCTTTATATACTTTTCCGTTCCTGTTCATTCCTCTTTGTTTCTGAAATCCAAATTCTATCTTGTTTTTTCCATGGACACAGCCTCAGCTGTCACAAAAATCCCATATTAATAACAAATAGCCTATAGCAAATTCATGGCCTTTAATTTCTCATGAAGTTGATCATCTAACTATGGTTGAAAAATAGGTTAATGAGGGAGAAGCTGGGGTAGCAAAAATGTTTCTATCCATCAGTGCATGGCACTAAAAAGAAGCTTGCTTTCCCACCATGCTCAAGTACATTTGCTGAATTTGTTGGTGCATTTCTTATTTTTAATGAGTGCTAATGACCAAATATGATGCCGTTCCTGCTATTTAAATATCCTGGCCTTGGAATGAATGAATCATGAATGCCTTAGAAATGAATGCATCATGATTACCTAAATTAGTTTCTATAGTTTAATATCTTATTATTAACTCACCTCACTTTGCCAAATTATCTCAGATATTAGCTGTAATGACATGGTGAAATAGCCAGGACTACAACTCAAAGTCTCAGAGGCACTTGCTTTGCAGGCCTTCTTGTTCAAGTTCTTGAGAGCCGTGCAGAGGATGCCAAGAGAAAAACAACATTATTGCTTGCTAAGAAATGTAGCTCTCTCACCTCCCAAACTCTACAAGGTGATTTTGCTTTTCTGGCTTAAAGCCTAATTGGACTGCATGTATTCTATCTAACCTTTGTGGCCTATTTGACCTTTTAATGCAGAAAAGGGTAACCACTACTTAGACAGATGAAGAAGGTCTAGATCCAGCTGGCTGCATCAATTCATGCCTCTCTGTGGAAGACTGAGAAGGATACACCACCTCCCCAAAAGGAACTCTACCTGGAGGACATTTAAAACTCTTTGTTCTGTAAAATAGAGCTCCTTCAAATGGCACCATAGCTTAATAGTTCTTGCTCTACACATTTCACTCATTCATTAGTCAACAAATACTTATTCAACATTCCAGGTGTTTTAAGACATAAGGGTAAAGCAGTAAATGAAATAGATACATTTCTTATTCTCATGTAATGTATATTATGAATAAGACAGCCATGGAACAAATACACAGCAAATGCATAATTACACATTGTGCTGGGTCTATGAAGGAAAAGTAAAACTTGTGTAACTGGATTCAGGAGAGGGAGACAGAGGCTCCTCTCAAGAAGCAAGAGTGAAGAATTTGAAATAGCTGGCCAGAGAGTTTTGTGTGTGTTGGGGTGGGGGGGGGTGGAGTATTCCAGGCAAAGAGAATAGTACATGCAAAAGTCTTGGGACTACCACCTCCTCAGAAAAGGGCTGGGGTATGAATGATGTGGAAATTAAAGCACATGGCTCAGAGTTACTCTGTGAATTTAGCCATTTTAATCCATTTGAGTCACGATGAGATACTTCAATATTTCTTGAAACCAAGTACAATGGGCCTAACTTGGGAGGACATGACAGTCTTTTTGAAGCTATAGTGATTAAAAAAAAAAAATACATATCAGACCATATTGCAGCACTACTAAAAACTCACCATCCAACTTCACCCAGTACTATTCAACTTCTCAATTAGTTTGTGTGTGGAGAAAGAAAGATCCATAATCAGGCTTCCTCCCACACCTGTAGTTAACTTCTGGGTGGAAGAAACTCAGCACTTCTCTCCTTATGTAACCATGTGTTGGGTACGTGCGTCTGGGCTCCCATTATCTGGCATGGTGCCACTATTGTTTAACCAGTGTATAAAAGGCACCGCCACCACACAGGGGCGCTGTGCCCTTGCCTGGAGAACTGCTGCCCTGTGAGGCTGGCTGTGCCCTTGCTGGAATAAAGAGCTATATTGCAGTTGCCTATAGCTCCCCACCTGTTCTTCCAACTGCTTGAGTCTCATACCCTTATCTTGGAACTGCGAATCTGCAACAACATGCTTTGTTTTTTGGGATACTAGGTGATTTTCAGTTTCTGTAAGGAGCCATGCTCTCTGCCATCTCTGATCATCACACTATGGCTTGTCTCTGTCTGTATGCTACAAGCAAGTGTATGCGTAATGAGGAGCCTGATCTTGGTATGTGGGCCAGGAAGAACTGGATTCAGAGAAGGATTATTGAGTTAATTAGTTAAAGAAAAGTTGGAAACTTTATAAGCACATGGAGAACACCCAGAGGTGGGAGCGCTGGAGGTTTCAGGAGAGTGGGAGAGGATCTTAGTCTTTCAAGGGCAAGATGTCTACAATGAATATCTGTATAACTTTTGCTTGGATGTACCAGCTGTCAACATTTGCCATTTTTGCTTTTGTTCTTTCTCCATTTAAAACACGTGTGTGTTTGAATATTGATTGCAAAGGATTAGAGTTAGTTGAGAGTTAGTCATGACACTTCACTGCTAAATTCTTCAATATGTAACTAAAGGCATTTGCCTTGATTACCATAATACAAATATCACCCTTGGGAAATTTAATATCAGTATAATACTTTTCTTACAATATAGAGAAAGAGTCAAAAGGTTGACACTTAGATTGCCAGTGAGAAAAACGCTAAATAGATTACAGGTGATATTTAGTTTTTGCATTGTGCTTTGTTATCCAAATTTTCTCAGTAATTTACTTATGTAGAAATATAGCATCCAATATTAAGAGGGCAGTGAAACAGTCATCTTCTTCTTTTCTGTTGGTGTGAAAAATCTAGAACATCTCAAAAAGTCAGGCAATCAAAAGTCTTCAAAACATGTGCATGTTTTTACGTAGAAAGTTCAATTATAGGAATTCATACAAATATACACCAAAACTAGGCACAAAGATTTTCACTACAGTGTTATAGTTAGGAAAAATATTGGGAACAACCTGGAAGCTAAATAATGAACGTTTGGTCAAATAAATTATGAAACATCCACATAATATAATATTATATAACTTATTAAAAAGTATGTTTCATGAGAATTTTAATGACTTGGTAAATAACTTTAAGAGAAAAAAGACTAAAACTTAAAAAAATATTTTTCAGTATAATTCTGTATACATAAACATATGAACATACACTATCATATACAGAAAAAAAATTGGAAGGATTGAATCAAAATGTCCAAGTGGTTATTTCTAGCTGGTGTAATCATGAATGATTTTAATTATTTTTACTTATATTTTCTTGAATTTTCCAAATTTTCCCAAATGAATAGATATTACTGTTGTTTCTGAGTGGTTTCTATTACAAAATAAATACATTTACATTGTAGAAAATGAAGTAAAAAGAAAGAAAAAAATTAAAATCTCTCATAATCTTGAGTATTTAAAGTTGTAAACATTTTCTCTGTACTCATCATCATATCCATGTTTATGTATGTCATATGTGTGTATAGATACATACGTACATGTGTATATGTATGAATGTATGTGTGTCATATTCATTGGGGTAAGGTTAAATATACATCATGGAAAATTTAGACTCATCTTTCCATCATGGTCTGATATGAACCATTAACTGGAAATAATAAGAAATATATAGAGAAAAAAATGATAGGTAAATTGATCTGTGGCTATTAACCAGACATGCATACACACAATACATAAATACAACTTATTTTATAAAGATAATATTTGGCACTGTTTTAGTTTCCATTATGACATATTGTAACATTCTACTTCATTTCGTATCTATCTCTGATGCCTGCTATATACCAGTGCATGGCTTATGCTGTTAAAGCACTGTTTCTTATAGGTATTGAGCTGAACTCATCAAAGTTACTTACTTACTAATGAACGAACTATCAAGTACCAATGCCCCTCAATGGTGATAGGATATTTAAATCACCTGAGGAGTTCTAAAAATTATGAAAGCCTGAATTCACCTTTTGTTCTAGTTGGTCTGAGATGGGTTCCAGAAATAAGTATTTTTAAAACACACCCCCAAGTATTTCTAATGTGCAGTTAGGATTATGATCCACTGAGGAAGATATGCCAGTTTTACATAACATAGGAGAAAAGAGGATTACAAATCTAAGACTTCTAACTCAGCACAGACTGCTGTTTTGCTGTTTTAATTTCTGCAGCCCTAATGTAATAGTCATCAGTAACAGGGATAAATTTGAAGCGTGGACGATTCTGAGCTACCTTACCAAAATGATAGGACATGAACCATTAACTGGAAGTATATGAAGATGCAAATGATAAGTAAATTGATTTGTGGCTAATAATTAGACATATCAAGCAACATGGAGTTATTCTCTGACAGTAGCCAAGTAGTAAATAGGTGGCAAAATGTGTCAAATGAAGGTCAGCTAACAGGAGCATAGCCTTGTTTTTCCTCCAACAGCTGGCAGTGAATTTCTCTGTTAAGCCCCTTAGATAAACTGAACACTTAGTTTGCTTAATTCTCAATCTTTTTTTTTTTTTTTTTAGAAAAGGGTTTCTTTCTCGGTACGCTAATATATTCAACCAACATACCATATTTCATCAATTTTCGAATGCACATTTTTATTTTTTAACACCTCTGAAATTTGGTTGCATTTTAAAATTGAAATAATAAAAAGTTACTGTTTAATTGGCAGCATTGCTTTCTTTCTTAGTGGTATATTAAATAGTGGAGCATCTTGAAATCAATGGCGCAATGAAATATGATGTATTTAAAAGTGATCAGAATCTGACCATTTCTTAACAGCTTTCTGCTGTCTTCCTGAGATAAGCCTCCCTCATCTTTTGCCTCCATTTTTGCAATAGCCTCCTAACTTGTCATTCTACTTCTACCCTTTTCTCCTTTTCAATCCATTCTTAACATGCAGACCAAAGCGTTCCTGATAAAACTGAAGCTTCATTGCTGCCTCAAGTTAAGGCTTCCCTGCAGCCTTCCCAAAGTGGCTCTTTTCTCACTCATCTGTCCTCAGTCCCCTAGGCCATATAGGTGGCAAGTGCACTCTGCTCCTTTTTGCACATTTTACCATTCTCCCTTCCTTCATAAAAATCCTGAGTTTGCATTTCAAGTCATTAGACTATGAGATTAGCCAATCAGTACTCATCTCATCATCTGTGAGAGACCAATGATCTTCAAGGAAGGTATTGGCTTCTGAACCAGTCATTTGCGCTGTTGACTGCTATTATAATTCTTAGCAATTTAAATATTCACTTAATAGTCCTTCTAATTCCCTGGCCTTATTGCCTTAATGATCTTGAATGATCTTGTCCTTTTCCCTACCTTGTCACTCACTTTCATGGTAATCCTTGGTCTTGTCCTGAAATTGTATGTCATCCAAAAGGTCATTTTTAAGTACTCTGAAACTCTCTCACCATCTTTTCTGCACATTCCTTTTAGTGCCTGACTTCAATTTCTTTAGTCTCCATTTGGACCTTCAACCCACAGATGTTATCATTTTAACATTCCAATAACCCTTCATGTCTTCCTTTCCCTCATTATCTAAGCTTAAATTCTGAGGTCAATCATTTTAATCAATTCCTTACACACCTTCAACTTCCACCCCTTTTACTTTATCATACTGCTTGGTGAATCATTGATAAAACTTCTTATACTGGATCCACAGCTAAAAATGACTGTAGCAAAACATACAACTATGTTGACTGCTCTCCCTTTACAGTGATGATCAATAACCTCGAGTGGGCCTTGAAAGCTGCCACGTGGTCACATTATATTTCCGTTTAGTTTCTTTTTTTATTATTCTGAATGGATATTTCTTACTTTCCTACTCTCCTGAAACCTCTCATGTTTTCTTCTCATCCTCACTTAGCTGACGGTACCAAAAAAAGAGAAAAAATTCAAAACAGCTTCCAGAAACTCCCATCATCATAATATATAACACCTTACTTGCATAAGTGTCTCTATATTCTAACTTTTTTTTTTGGTCATTCTGGATGAATCATCAATATTCCCAGCTAAAGCCAAGTTTTCTCCTATGCGACAGACCTCATTCTTTTTTTCACTTACATTCCTTTAGTAAGTTCCATCTTTCTCCTGCATTATCAGCGTTCTCCTTTCTTGGGTCATTCCCATAAGTGTAACAACATGCTTTTATTTCTCTTGACAAAAACAAACAACAAACAAACAAACAAACAAACAAACAAACACTTTCTTGACCTCATCACACAATTTCTTCTCTCCTATTTGCAGCAAAGCTCCAGAAAGAGTTGTCTATTTCTGTTATCTCTAATTTCTCTTCAGTTCTTTCCTGAACCCACTTCAAACAAGTGTTCACGCCTACCATTTATTCCAAATTATCTTTAAATTTTTTCTTCTGTTTCTTAAAATTAAAAAAAATTAATTACAGTCAACATTCAATATTATATTAGTTTCAAATGTAAAGCATAGTGATTATACATTTATATAACTTATGAAGTGATCCCCCTGCGAAGTCTTGCACCTACCCTACACCATTTTTGGTTATTACAGTATTATTGACTATATTCTCTAAGCTGTACTTTCCATTCCCGCAACTCTTTTGTAATTCCAATTCTACTTCTTAATCCCTTCCCCTTTTCCACCAATCCTCCCAACCCCCCTCCCATCTGGCAACTATCAAAATGTTCTCTGCATGTAAGTTTGTTTGTTTTGTTTGTTTATTTATTTTGTTTTTCAGTTTTCACATTTAAGTAAAATCAATATTTTTTTTTTCTTTTGGTGGCTTCTTTCACTTAGCATATACCTCTAGGTTTATCCATATTGTCACAAATGGTAAAATTTCATTCTTTTTTATAGCCAAGTAATATTCCATTGTATACATGTACTACATCTTTTTTTTATTGATTTGTCTTTTGACTAGAGCATTTAATATTTAATCCATTTAAATTTAAAGTAATTATTGATAGGTATATAGTTATTGCTATTTTATTTGTTTTCTGATTTTTTTTCTATTCTGTTTCTTTTTCTTTCTTTTATTCTCTTCTCTTGTATGTTGATGACCTTCTGTAGTGTTATGTTTGGATTTCTTTATCTTTATTTCTTGTATATTTTTTGTAGATTTTTGGTTTGTGGTTACCATGTGCTTTGTATATATCAAGTTATGTTTATAGCAGTCTTTTAAAAGTTAATGTTCACTTAAGTTCGAACAGATCTTAAGATCACTACATTTTTACTCACTCCCTCCATGTTTATGTTTTTGCCATTACTTTTTTACATCTTTTATATGTATGTTTGTGTGTCTCCTTAATTTACTGTTGTAATTATACATGATCTTTCTACTTTTGCCTTTAACCTTCATACTAGATTTAGTGTTATTTGAGCCACTGCTTTCATTATGTGTTTGCCTTTGTTAGTGAGATTTTTTTTCTTTGTGATATTTTCTTATTAATATATTTTAAATAATCTTTTATTTTTAGTTATAGTTAGCACATAATACTATATTAGTTTCAGGTGTACATAGTGATTAGACATCTGTGTAACTCATAAAGTAACCACCCCAATAAATCTAGTGCCCTTCTAACACCATAGTTATTGCAATATTATTGGTATATTACTTATGCTATACTTCCTATCTTTATGACTATTTTGTAAATACCAATTTGCACTTCTTAATCCCTTCCTCCTTTTCACTGAATCCCCAAAACCTCCTCCAATCTGGTAATCCTCAAAATGTTCTCTGTATCTATGAGTTTGTTTATGTTTGTTTGTTTATTTATTTTGTTCTTTAGAGTCCACATATCTGTGCAATCATATAACATTTATCTTCCTCTATCTGACTTACTCCATTCAGCACACTACCCTCTAGGTCCATCACAAAATATCTTTTTCCACCACCTTACTCTTAGTCTCTGTGTGTCTTTTAATCTGAAGTCTCTTGTAGAGAGCATGTGTAAAGGTCTTGTTTTTCTTATCCTTTCAACCAGCCTATTTTTTGGTTAGAGCATTTAATTCTTTTTAATTTGAAGTACTTGTTTATAGATATGTAATTATTGCCATTCTTTATTTAGACTTTTGATACATCTTTTTTTCTTCTTCTTAAAGAAGTCCCTCCTGCATTTCCATTTGTAATACTGACTTGGTGATGATGAACTTTTTTAGCTTTTTCTTGTCTGGGAAGCTCTTTATCTGTTCTTTGATTCTTAATGACAACTTTTCTGGGTAAAGTAATCTTGGTTGTAGGTCCTGGGTTTTCATCACTTTGAATATTTCGTGCCAAGTCCTTCTGGCCTGTAAAGTTTCTGTTGAGAAATCAGTTGAACTATCTTATGAGAGTTCCTTTTCTCTTGCTGTTTTGAAGATTCTCTCTTTGTATTGACCTTTTAGTGTTTTAATTATGATGTGTCTTGGTGTGGGCCTCTTTGGGATCATCTTGCTTGAGACTCTCTGAGCTTCCTGGGGTTGTTTGTCTATTTCCTTTACCAGGTTAGGAAAACATTTTTTTTCTTGTTGCTCTTCTAATTAGGTGTTTTCTGCTACCTTGTCTTCCAAATTGCTGATTCAATTCTCTTCTTCACCTGATCTGCCATTGATTTCATCTAATGTGTTCTTTATTTCTAACTAGTTCTTTTTTGTTTTCTATTTCCTTTTTATGTTTCCTATCTCTTTGTTTAAGTTCTGACTGATTGTCTAGTCTTCTAAGTTCATTTAGCATCTTTATAACCAGTATTTGAGCTCTGCATCTGATAGATGGCTTGCCTGCATTTTTTTTTTTCCTGGAATTTTGTCCTGTTCTTTAATTTGGGACATGTTTCTTTGTCTCCCTATTTTGCCTGCCTCCCAATGTTTGTTTCTATGTATTAGGTAGTTGTGTTATGTCTCCCAGACTTGGTAGGGTGGCTTATGTAGTAGGTGTCCTGTGGGTCAGTGGCACAGTCTCTCTATTTATATTTGCCAGGTCCTCCACTGGTGTCCCTTGGATGGGTTGTGTGTGCTCTCTTACTATAGTTGAGCCTTGATTGTTGTCAGCAACAGTGGGTAGGTTACCTCTCAAGCTGACTGGCTATAAGGACCGGTCATGACTACAGCAGACAGGCTATTGTGAGGGGCTGATCCTACAGAATGGAATTTATTTAGTGGGGCTCTGGTGCCTGCTGAGTCCACTCCTTAGGTGTGTCATTTGTGGTACTAATTGGATATGCTCTAGTATGGTCTGAGTTGGCCACCAGGTATGTTGGTTTTGGGGTCTCTTGAGAGGGATTTCAGTGCAGGCCAAGCTCGGCTACTACTTGTGTCCAGACTTGGGTTACCTGGTAGGGGCTACAAAATGATCTGCAGATGGTTGCTGCTGTGTGCTGGACTTGGAAATGGCTGGGAGAAGCTATCTGTGAACTGAAGCTGGCTGCTAGTAGTCCTGGGCTTGGTTGTGTCTGCTCAGCAAGAGGTATAGGGCATGCCAAGGCCAGGTACTACTTGTTTGGGGTTTGTGGACCTTTGGTAGATTTTAGGAAAATCCACAGTGTAGGCTCAGTCTGGCTGCTTATGTGGATTTGCTTCTGAAAGAGGCTGGGACTGGGTAGATGAGTTGATGGGGGCTGGGTATCAGAGAATCACTAGGGTGGGGTGAGCATGATGTTAGCCAGGTTTATGGATACTCAGATTTGGTTTCCCCCTACTCTTGCCGGCTGTATGAGGGAGGGTTCAACAAAGGCACAATAGTGTCTGTCTGTACTTTAGTCCCTGAAAGAGGTGTCGCTCCAGCCCTCATCCTCAAGTGAGACAATTCAGTTCCTCCTCATATGTTCCTGGCTCTTTCTGAGCTTCTGTCCCTTCTCTGGAGCTTAGGGTAAGTGTGAGTGAGTGAGTGAGTCTATGTGTAGGCCCTTTAAGAAGACTCCTGTGTCTACAGCAGCCCCCTGTCTCACCTGAATTGAGTCCCTGCTGATTTTCACAACCAGTTGTTGTGAGGACTTTTCTTCCTAGCATTCGTGCTCTAGGCTGGAAAGCCCAGTGTGGGCTTGGGCCCCCTTGCTTCTCAGTGTGGACCACCACAGCTGAGATAACCCTCCTGATTCTTAACCACCACACGTGGTGTGGGATCAGCATATTTTGCTTCTCTGCCCTTCCTACTATCTCTGTGTGGCTTCTTCCGTATATCCTTAGTTATAGGACTTCTGTTTGGCTAGACTTAGGGTGGTTGTCAAGGATGGTTGGTCTAAGATGTAGTTGTAATTTTGATATGGTTATGGGAGGAGGTGGGTGCAGCCTAGACCTACTCCACCATCTTGACTGGAAGTCTCTAAATATTCTTATCAAGATCACTAATGCCCTTCATTGTCATTTGCACAATCCATTGTCACTTCTCCATGTTTACCTTATTAGTCAAAATAGATATTCCTCCTCTTAGATACTTTCTTCTTTTGGCCTTTAACATACTGTTCTTCCTGTTATCTTCATCACCAGCTGCTCCTTCTCAGTCTCTTCTGTTGATTTCTTCTCAGTTCTCTAACCTCTAAATGTTTTACCCTGGGGCTCAGTATAAGTATGCTTCTTTTTTTTTTTAATTCTATATACACTAAATCCCTAGATGACCTTATCCAGTTCCATGCTTTTATATATACTAAATGCAGGTGACTCCTAAAATTATATTTCTAGCTCAGACCTTATCCCTGAACTCTAGACTCATACATACAGCTTGTTATTTAACATCTCCTATGGAATGTGTAGTAGGCATCTCAAACTTAACAAATCACAAAGGTGCTTTAGGTTATTTCTCCTGAATCTGCTCCCTTTTGGGGGGGGCAAACATGTATTTAAGAGTATTGCCTCTTATCTGGCAGATCAGGGAAGAAAACCAATGTCCTAATCAGGAAAAGACATTATATTACTTACATCAGAGAGAGAGAGAGAGAAAAAAAAAATTAACTTTAATTAATGCTGTGGGTATTTTTACTTATTTGGAATTGTAGCAGTTTCATCAAACAAGGAAATATATTTTTATCTCCTCTAAACATCTTGTTGGTTTTAAAATTACATTTTAACAGGGGACTAAGAAAAAATAGAATTTTTCTTTACTTGTTTTATCAGCTTTATGTATCTTACCTTTTAATTTGTAAATGATTTATACCATTTAATGAATTATTTATTTTTTCTCTAATTTTTTTACAGTTTTTTATTAAGTTTATTGGGATAACATTTGTTAATACAATTATATAATTTTCAGGTGAACATTGTAATTTGACATCTGTATATTCTAATGTGTGTTTACCACCCAAAGCCCAGCTTCCTTTAGGTAACATATATTTGATCCCTTTATCCACTTCACTTCTCCCTATCCCCCTATATTTGACCCTCTTTAACTGTCTACTACCTCCTCCTCCCCCACTCCCTACCCTCTGGTAACCACTAGTCTATAGTCCATGTCCATGAGTCTCTCTTTGTTACGTTCATTTGTTTCTTTTAGGTTTATACCCCACATATAAGTGATATCATGTGATTTTCTTTTTCTGTCTGGCTTATTTTGCTGAGCATGATTATCTTGAGGTCCATCCATGTTGCCACAAATGGCAGTATTTCATCTCTTCTTATGGCTGAGTAATATTCTATTGTATATATGTACCACAACTTCTTTATTCAATCATCTGTCATAGGACACTTCAGTTGCTTCCATATCCTGGCCACCATTAACAATAGTGCTATGAACATCGATGTGCAAGTATCTTTTTGGACATGGATTTTCAAGTCCTTAGGATAAATACCCAGTAAAGAGATTGCTGGATCATATGGTAGACCAATTCTTAGCTTTTTAAGGAATCTCCCTACTGTATCCCATAGTGGCTGTACCAATTTGCAGTCCACCAACAGTATATGAGGGTTCCTTTTTCTCTGCATCTTCTCCAACTTGTCCTGTTGATTATAGCTATTCTACCAGTTGAGATGGCATCTCATTGTGGTTTTTGATTTGCTTTTCCCTAATAGCTAGTGATGTTGAGCATCTTTTCAAGTATTTGTTGGCCATTTGTATGTCCTCTAGAGAGAAGTGTCTGTTCAGGTCCTCTGCCCATTTTTGGATTGGATCATTTGTTTTTTCATTGTTATTGAGTTGTATGAGTTCTTTGTGTATTTTGGATATCTTGTTCTTATGTGTTTTGGGGATTGCTGATTATGAGCATAGATAATAAGTGTTATGTCTCCTTGGTGCATGATTCCCTTTATCATTACAAAGTGTCCCTCAGTATCTTTTTTTACTATTTTTATTTTGAAGTCTATTTCATCTGATATTAGTACTGCTACTCTCGCTTTTCTCTGAATGCCATTTGCTTGAAATACCATTTCCCCCCTTTCACTTTGAGTCTATATTTGTCTTTGGAGCTGAGATGTGTCTCCAGAGGCAGCATATGGTTGAGTTTTGTTTTTTGATCCATTCTGCAACTCTGTGCCTTTTTATTGGTGAGTTCAGTCCATTTACATTTAGGCTTTCTGGTAGCTCGGTGTTCCCATTGCTTCCTTATCTTCGTGTATCTCTTTTCTTTATTTTGGTTGGCTTTTGTGTGTTTTCCCTCTGATTCTCTTTGTTTTATGTTATGTACTTCAGTTCTGAATTTTCTGTGTGTAGTTACCATTATGAATATGAAAAGGATAGTTATATATATACACGGTCATCCATTTTCTTCTGTGCGTGACTTTTCTCCATTTGCCTTTGTGAATTTGGATCTTTGAATCCTCCCTCTTCAGTCATTGTCATCTCAATTTGTCCCTATGTATGCTGAATATTCATTACTATTTTGCTAAAGCAATTCTCTTATTATTTAATCTTATAATGTCTGTTCTTAGTAAGGATTGCATTCCTCTGCTTCTATTTGCTGATAGTCACTTTACTCCTAATTATGTATTTTGTGTGTGTGTCTGTGTCATTTTGTTTTAGGTGAGCTGAAAAAATTTCAGTATTTCCTGTAATGAAGACCTCATAGTGGAGAATTCCCTTAATTTTTGTATGTCTGGAAAGGTCTTAATTTTTTTTCATATATAAAGGAGAGCTTAGCTGGATACATTATTCTAGGCTGGTAGTTTCTTTTATTTAATAGTTTAAATATTTGATTACATTCTTTTCTGGTGTGTAAGGTTTGCACTGAGAAGTCCAAGGATAATTTAATGGTTTTTCCTTTATAAATTATTATTTTTATCTCCCTGGCTGCCCTGACGATTCTGTCTTTGTTGTTGATTTTTGATAATTTTAATACAATGTATTTTGGTGAAGGCTTTTCTTGAGTTGAGATAATTGGGTGTTCTGTTGACATCTTGAATTCAAGCTCCAGCTCATTCCTTAGATTTGGGAAATTTGTCAACTATTTGTCTGATAATGCTTTGTAGTCCTGTTCCTTTTCCTTGCCTTCGAAAATACCCATTATTCTTACGTTTCCTCTCTTGATGATTCAGCTAGTTCTTGTATTTCTCTTTCATTATATTTATTCTTTGGTTTCTCTCTTCTACTTTCTGATTTATTTCTAGATTTCTGTCTTCGATATCACTGATCCTTTTCCATTTGGTGACTCTATTTCCCAAGCTTGCTATTTCATTTTTCAATTCTGCAGTGTGTTCTTCATCTCCAGAAGACCTATTGTTCTTTTTGAGGGTTTCAATATCTTTACTCTGCTATCTAGGTGTTTTTTCAATTTCTGAAATTGCTGAATGACTCATTTCAGAATTCACTGAGTTTTTCAGAATTACCATCGTGTATCCTCTGTCATTTAAGTGGCATATTTCTATGTCTATAAGCTTATTTTCTGGAGATTTTTTTCTTTCTTTCTGAGATGCCTTGTCACCTTGATTGTTCATGGTGTTTAATGGACTATTTCTCTACCTGGGCATTAATGGAAATGTATTCTGCATTTTTTCCAGAAAGAATATTTATATATAAAGGTCTCTCTTTAGCCTGCTGCAAAGAAGGTGCTTTTCTTTTGATTTCCAGTAGATAGCATCTAAACCTCTTGGATCTCTGATTTATATAAAGCCTCAATAATGCCTTTTTATTTTCTGATAGATATTTAATCATGCTCACTACCTTCAGTTTCAGTCCTTGTCAGTGTTAGCAATAATTTCAGTAGTGTTTGCTCAGATACCTTGGGGCTCCATGGTCTCAGAAGGTGTGTGTGTGTGGGGGGGCTCTCTGGGTTGGAGGTAGGGGGCTTAGGCTCAGCCTTGGTTTTTCAACGTGGGTGATAAAAATCAATTGTTGTTTTTCTGCATCCCTGCTTCTCTGCCTTCTGTCCCAATGACTGGCCCTTGCTGCTGGCCAGATAGAGAGAGCTCACAGCTTTCCCAAGCAGAGCTGTTCAGGGAAATTGCTGCTTCTTCTCTTCTTCCCCTCCTACTACAGAGAGCTCTGGTGGCTATGAGAGGCAGCTTCTTATTTCTCCCAGTCCACCACCTGACACCTGGATTTTGACCTGTGGTAGCTCTTATGCACAGATACTACACTCAGATGTGCTGGTGTGCAGTTTGGGTATTTTTAGTTGAATTTTAGATGTTCAGCTTATTGTTGTTTCAAGGAGAGATCTGGGGACATCTCTCACTCTGCCATGCTTCCAAAGATTGAATTAGTTCTTTATTTTAGGCTATTGGGCAATCTTTGATCATTTATATAACCCTAAACAGGGCAAACTCTTCTTCTACTTCCTGTCCCAATTCAAGATGAAAAACAATGTGGGGAGGGGTGGAGTTAGGTTCTGGAAAGATTCAGTTATTACTTACACACAATTAAAAACACAAAGAACAACATTTTTAATATATGAAGTTACAAGAAAAACTCGGGAAAAATTCACAGAATTTAAATAGCTTAGTCCTATAATGGATATAAATTGCTCTATGATTAAGTCCAAACAAATGCACTTATAAGTACCACATGTCAAATTTGGCCCTGGATCTTTTTCCTATTGCTTATTCAGGAATAGTACTATAATAATTATCTCTCTCTTCTATCAATTACTGTTTTTGCTTTTTGGATTTTTCTCCTCATAATGTAACATGCTGTAATACTCGCCAAACTAAAATGAAAAAACAAACTTCCTTTTACTCCTTTGCCTCTTAGTTAATATCCCATCTTTCTGCTCTTCTGTGTAGAAAAATTCCTTAAAGGTATTGTCCATATCCCTCCAATTCTTACTTAAACCATCTTGTGTCCATTAATATTAGGTTTAGCAGCATTTAATAGAAAATAACAAAAATAAACTAAAAAGACAGCAGTTTTTTCCCTCCACATTAAGTCAGTCAGATTTTTTCTGGTCTGTGTTGATATGGTGACTCCATGGATAGATGGGACACATCTTTCTACTCTACTATGTTAGCCTCGTGCTTCCAAGGTCACATGACCCACAAAGGCTGCTGCTGCTCCAGTTATCACTTTGGGTTTTAGTACATAAAAGGTACAAACAAAGGACAGTGTGGTAACTGTTACTATTTGCACACACTATTTTTTATTTTACCTCTACTTCTTTTGCTATGGTTTACAGTCAGCGAGAATAATAACCCTCTTTATTACTTTGGGCCCAATGGGTAGATATGACTTTGTGGGTTCTGAGCTGAAGCAATAGAGTCAAAGCAAATTTCCACAAGCTTCTAGGAGCTCCCATCCCTGCCACAGGAACAGAATTTTTTTCTTACGGCCTGGATTGAAGCAGCCCTGAACCTGATCCAAAGCCTGGAATGCAGACTTACTCAGCCAAACCCTGTAAGCCCAGCTCAAATCACTCAAACTACTGATTCAGAAGCATGAAAGAGAGTGTTTTTTATAAGTCATGGAGATATTTTTGTTTTTGTTTTCATAGTAAAAATCTGGCCAGCATAGAAGGGCAAAAGGTACCTCATGGCTGAATCAGCTCCCTTTCAACATGCTTCCCAGAAATCCTCCACGCATATCTACTTACTTGTTATATATGGTCACACTTGATGAAAAGGAGATTAGAAAATATAGCTCAGTGTACTTTACACCAAAAAAACTAGTTCTTGTTACTAAAGAAGAACAGCGTATGGCTATTGGGTGGAAACCAGTAGTTGCTTCTATAGGAATCCAATCACACTTTTTCTCCAGTCTTCCAAAGAAATACTCTAGTCAAGTCAGTCCCAGTCATTACTGGCCTATGAGTAGCTTTTGCCACAGTTTAATCTTTAAAATACTTTCTTACTTTACTTTTAGGATGCCACTTGGTACTTTTCCTACTTTATCAGCCATAACTTCCTTGTCTCCTTTACATGTTCATCCTTCTGTCTGAACTCTCAACATTGCTTAGTTTATTTTATTGGATAACCACCTTCATTCTCTCATAGATTCTATTCAGTCACAAGATTAACTAACGTATATATACACATACATACATACAAGATTCCCAAATTCATATCTTCAGCTCAAACTTGTTATATAATTTTAGATTTATATATCTAACTGCCTCCTTAGTCTTTTTTACTAGATGTCTAACAGGAATCTCCTAGGTAACATACCCCAAAAGAATTATTTCCCATGCCCACCCATCAAAAATTGCTTCTTCTACAGCCTCCTCCATTGTAATTTCAAGTCTTCTAGATGCTCATGCTAAAAATGATTCCTCTTTTTCTCAGACCCCATTTTGAAACCATCATCAAATGCTATTAGCAATACCTTTATAAATAAATTATACTATATTCAGCGAAGAAAAATGAACCCACTGTGATGTAAACAACATGGATTAATCTTACAGATAGAATATTTAGTGAAATAAGCTAGTCATAAAAGACTATATTTTATATTTGTGGGTCTCAAGCCTGGCTGGTCCCAGGTCTGGCTGTGATCAAGGCTCACAGCTAGGGATAGGATCCTGGATTTAGAATGTTACATTAGTGTAGTAGGGCTTCTGTGCCTAAATATGTAAACATTCTTCAGCTTATTGTATCACACATGTGTGGCTAAATGCCATTATTGTACTCTGACATATGTGGAGCCATGTGGTCCCTTGGGGAACAGAAGGGGGGCACAAGAAGGGGAGCAGAAGAAGAGCAGAAGCAGAAGAGCACTCCCCACAATAGAACTACACTCCCTGCAACAGAAGCACACTCCCCATAATAAAGTCGGTGCCTGCTGTTTCATTCTCATGTTAGTCCTTGTGCATTCTTCCAACTGGGCTCACCACCAAAACCTTCCCTTCTCAATCGGCTCAGCCCTGACAATATTATTCCATTTATATAAAGTATATTCTGTAGTGATAGAAGTGAGAATAGTGGTTATCTCTGGAGAAGATATTGACAGGGAGGAGCAAGGAGAGACTCTGAGTGGTGACATCAGTATATACACATACGTGAAAAGTAATCAAATGGTTCATTTAAAACCTGCATGCTTTATAATTTATGTAAGTTATATCTCAATAAAAAAGAAATAATACTATTGGTTACATACCAATAGTTCACAAACTATGAATTTGTTAAGATGTGCAAGATAAAAAATTACTTCACTGAAAAATATTTTGTGATATTGTAATTTATAAGAAGAAATATATATTTGATCTTTGTCCCCATTTTTGGTTTCTGGCACAGAGCTCCTAAAACCCTTGGAATTTCCTAAATGATGAGAACAACAAAGGTGTTGTTTCTTATGTTAATGAGGTAATTTTTGGACTCCACCTAAAGATGGGGCTGGTTTTTCAGGAGTACCAACCACTAAATTAGAGGGTTGGAACTTTCAGTCCCTGCTCCCTGACCTCCAGGGTAAGGGGAGAGGCTGAAGATGGAATCAATCACTAATGGTCAATGATTTAATCAATCATATCTATGTAATGAGACATCCATAAAAGCTAAAAGTACAGAATTCTGAGAGCTTGCAGTTTAGGGAGGAAGAATGCTTCCAAGTGCTACTGCGCCGGGCCCCAAGACCCATGAGGACAGAGTCTCCTTTGTTTGGGACCCTGCTCCATGTATCTTGTTATATATTGATTTGTATCTTTTAGTATTTCTTTAATAGTTTTCTGAGTTCTATAAGCCATTCTAAAAAATGAATTGAACCAAAGGAGAAAGTTGTGGGAATCTCTGATTTATAGCCAGTGGGTCAGAAATACAGGTAACAACCTGGACTTATGATTGGTATTCAGAGTTGGAGGGGGTCACTGGAACATCCAAGTTGTAGCAGGTCAGTCAGAAGCACAGGTAACAACCTTGGCTTGGTATTGGTGTCTAAAGTGAAGGGTGGTCTTTTGTCTGTGGAATCTATTGCTACCTCTTGGTAGATAGTGTCAGAATTGAGTTAAATTTTTGGACAACCTGCTGGTGTTCTCAGATTTCTTGTTGGTATACGAAGGCCTCCCTGTCCCCCCCCCCACCCCCAACAAACATATGTTGAAATTGAGTCCACAAATCTAAACAGGTGTTTGTAGGTATGCTTATATCCAGAGTATCTTTACTGAAATAGCCACTTAATACATCTACTAGTGTATCATCCTGGTCCAAGACACCATTATTTCTTGACTAGATTATCAAAATAGCCTTTAGTAACCTTACTTTGCCTTTCATCTCTCCATTGCTCCATTATCCACATAGAACCAAGTGTATCTCTTTAAAATTCAAGTCAGATCATATTAACCTTCTGCTGAAAACCCTCAAAAGATTTTTTGATATCCTCAGAATAAAATCCAGAATTCATACAGCTTACTTCCTTAATGTTTCTGTTCAAAAGTTATCTAAACAGTGAGAACAATCATGACCCTATATAAATCATATTTTCCCCACTTCCTGACTTTCTCTACTCTGTTTAATTGCTTTTTCTTTATAACTCAGCTTTTTATAGAGTATATCTTTAGTGGTTTATTTAGTTTATTTTTGTCTCCCTCTTTCCTACTAGAATGTGAACTGAGACTTATGTTTCCTCCCCTTGAATCTAGATGGATTTTTTATAACTTGAGCAATAGAATATGGTGAATGTGACAGTGTGTCAGCGGCTAGACTTGGACCTTGAGAGATTGGAGTCTTCCTTTTCCTGTCTCTTGGAGCACACTCCCTGGGATATGAGTAACTATATAATAAGTTCAACTATTCTTAGTCCTCCATGTTGGTAAGGCTATGTGTAGGCACTCCAGAATGCTATTCAAGTGGAACCCAAACTTCTAGCTATGTCGGACATAAGTGAAGCCATTGTAAGCTCTCTAGATCATCCATCTTCTATCTGAATACACTCAAGTGACCTTAGCCAATGTCACGTGGAGTAGAAAAATTGTCCAGGTGAGCCCTGCCTGAATTATTGAGCCAGTAATCATGATATATCATAAAATAGTTAAGTCTCGACATTTTGGGATAAATCATTAAGCAGTAATAGCTAATCAGACAGAAGTTATCTGTATGTGTGTGTGGGGATACCAATTAGTGGATATTATTTTAGGGTGTATATACAGGAGCATGTAGGCAGACCTCCTTCTACCTTCAGTGACAAAGCCAACAGGGCTTTACCCTGCGACACCAACACCCACATCCAAAATATTGATTTTCTTCTGGAAAATCATGTAATTTTATTAGATAAGAAATCTTACACTTCAGTATAGGGACATTTATTAACTGATGCAAGCCTGTCTATGTGTGGGGTATAGGAGATATGTTCCAGGTGTCCAATAAACACTTCTCCATTTGTCTTGATTATTAATTGGAATTTGTAGGCATTGCCATAGAATAGCCCCTGAGTCCCTATGGCCTTCTCTGTGTGTTCTGGGCTGCAGCTTCCTGCAGTCTATTGATATACTTCTGTCCTCTTTCTTGCCCATAGAAATTCATCAAAATGTCTAAGTTGACTCATGAGTTCCAATTTTTATTTTATCAGAGTAATAATTTTATTCTTTTTCACTACATCTTTGCTATTATTTCAATGGGATTTGGGAGTGGCTGAAGGGAAACACATGTGCTTTGTTTTCTCTCTTAAACTCAAAGATATATATATATCAGGAATTCTTCAAATTAGAGGATCTTCAAAGAAGTGTATGTGTTTGAGGAAACATTGAGTTCCAGTAGTTTCAGAGTTACCTGGTTTGCTGCTTGTTCAGATGTGCCCTCAGAACTGGCCAGCCAGTCAGGAAATAAAAACTCACTTCCTTTGCCCATTGGGGAATTGAACTCTATGGACTGGAAAGTCTAGATGAAGCATATACATGTTTTATTTATTCTCAGATCTTATTCTTTAAATAACCTAATTGCACACAGTATAACTATATAATTTAGAGTAGTACATATACTTTTATTGCATGACCAACTAAAATGTTTCTCAAGCATTTTTAATCATGTGAGAAAGTGCTTATGATAAAATGTTGGGAAGAAAAGCAAAAAAGAAAGCATAATTTAAATTGTTATCTAGCTTATGGCTTCAAAAACGTGAAAAAAAAAGCAGAATAAGAGTGTTTGGGCACACTAGTTTTATTTGTTTAAAAGAATTGTGGGTATTTTTCATTCAAAAAATTTTTATGTGTAACCTAAATAAACTTAATTTAAAAAGTAAGACTATGTCTGAAAGGAAATAGGACTTCTCTAAATCTGGTATACAATGGGCAAATAAAATTCTATGCCCAGGGGTATGGCTTGCTAATAATTCAGACTGACCAACCACTGAAAACAATTGGGAGTGCTGGATAAAAAATATTAAATATATCTTAAAAGTATCTATGAGTGACAAGATAGTAAGGGATTGCCAAGTTCGTCTCACCACTGGTGGCAACCCTGAGAGGTTGACAGAGCACCAAAGCCTCTGGCTGTTCCTCTCTTACTTTTGCTGAACTTGGCAAACTGGATGGCAGATTTTGGAACTTGTTAGGTGACAGAGTGAAAAGCCCAGTGGCCACTCATGCTGGAGAGTCTAAGACACCATCCTGCAGAAAGCTAGGATTCCAGAATGCCTCAGGATAAGGGTCAACCACAGTAGTCAATCCCACCCCCAGGGGACTATGGGGCCTGTGTCTTGACTTCCAGATGAAAAGATGTTAAAAAAAGAAAAACCTAAGAAATTGTAACCACATGTCTGCCTTTACTGGAATTCACAGTTCCAACTTTCACTTCACCTGGATGCAGGGTGGATCTAGGTTTTATGGGGATAGATGCTTTCGCAATTTGGGGCAGTAGTTCATTAAGAGAAAAAAAATAGTACAATTAAAATACATAATTAAGTACAAGTATGAACACTTATTTGGAAGAAAAAAGGAATCAATAAATTCCAAATTTAAAAAGCTGCCAAATATCACAAACATCACAAAATCTGGAAAAATAAGATATTTTTATTTGTTAAAGGCCTGAAATCAATAGAACCAATTTTCTCCCCTATTTCTTTTGGCTGCTTTGATAGCCTCTTTATATGACAATGATTTTGTAATGTAACTTTCTATATAGAAGACATAAAGATGATTTAGTTTCTATTCTAGCATGAGTGATAGAAATTTATTTTATTATTGATGGCTTGGATAAATTTCTTTACATTTCATAACTCATTGCTGGTAATATCATGCACATTTTTAGCATTGCTGTCAAATTTGAGAAATTCTCTCCCAAGTTTTTTGTATATAAGCTATAAAATTTCAGAACATTTAAAGTTTTCTTGGACTCTGACTAATCTTAAATACTCCCTCAATTAATGACATCCATTAGTTTGTTGTTAATGTTTAGGTTGTAGTCACATATTATTAGTTTTATGTTACCTTAATTGATGTTGTTATTGTGTAAAATTGGTAAGAAAATCTAAATAGTTTTATGTATTCCATATATTTCTGTTGTTTGATGAATACTGTATTCATTGTCATCTCTAAAACCTCTTTCACTTAAACATTCAAAACTCACAATAACGCCACAGATCACTTAAAAGTAATAAATGTTCTTTATTTTCTGTCTGTAAATTTTTCCTTGTATTTATAAACTTTCATAAAGTTCTTTTGTAGATGCTTCATAGTTTTATTTTTTATATAATGATATCTTTTAAAATATTTATATTCTTTTTCATTTCTGTATTGAAATGTAATTGATTTTTTTGTCTGCTGATTGCATATCTAGAATCACTCACTACTAAAGTCTAATTCTAATGATCCATTTGTAGATTAGATTAGATTGAATTGTCTACATATATATATTAGATTGATTTACTCCTTGTCAATCTTTATGGTTTAATTTTTATTTCCTGATTATAACTTTAGCATGCTGTTGAATAGAATTGATGACAATAGACAACTTGGTCTTCTTCTTGACCTCAGGAGGAATGTGTTCAATATTTTCTCATTAGCTATTATGAGCACTGTAGATTTTTTTTTTTAAATCATATACTTGTTTACCATATTGACACTAAGCTGGAAGGGTCCACAGAGTCCCAAGACTGGAAGAGGAGGCTGAGGGATTAGCTACTACACTGAATTGAGTGATAATGGGGACTTTACAGGGTTAGGAAGGATTAAAGACTGACATTAGGGTATGAAAGTCAGTGGAAATGTCAGATGGTGGTAAAAGAGAAAGCAGGCCGTGAGAGGCAAAGGCAGGGATTAGGGGGCACTTTCACCAATCTTAGGACTGTCTTTATAGGAAATCCACTTTCATGAGTGGAGATCTTCCACCTGGGGAGTGGGGGGGGGGCACAGAACCAAGGGCAGGATGGCGAGAACAAGGGTGCCATTCCTGACTTCTACCCCAGTCAATTATTTATATTCTATTATACCAGAGGCGAAGTAAAATAGTCATTGGACTTTCTTTAGGGTTGCCAATCTGACTTTCATGGCAAAAGGTGGGAGATAGATGACCCCATACCCTAAATGACAGAGAGCTGAGCAAACTTCTCTATGGGTATCAGGCCTGCAGAGATTAAAGACCTATCCTAACTACTGAGAATAAAGGAGACTAGTACATGCTTTTTATTTTCTTTAAACTTAATTATTTTACTTCAAAGTTTAAAAGTGTTTTTTTTTTTAATTTTCTTTGTAAAATATTAAGAATTTCAGACCATGCTAATATCCCTTCATTCTTTTCCCTTTACCTATTCTACTCCTCAGAGGAAATGACAATTATGTTTGTTGTATCTCCTTCCAGATATGTCGCTATGAATTTCTATTCATAAATATGGCTATAAAAATATACAGTGTTGTTGTGTGTATGTATGTGTTTAATATAAATTCTACCACATTCAAGTTGTATTGTCTCTTTTCACTTTTGGGGACTTATGTTTCTTCAAAAGGTATCTTCAGAGCATATGCTATAAGAACGAAACAATGTTCTTTGGAAATGTTTGTCAGGAGGTAAAAGATGCTAATGCCGTAGAAACTCAAGTCTAAGACAATTGAAAAATGGCTTAATTTATGATAGAAACTGTATGGCAGATAAAAGCAAAACAGCTGCCCCAATTTTCTTCCTCCTTGCCTAACACCCACAGGGCACTCACATACCCTAGCAACAGGAGTTCAAGTGAGAGCTTTTGGTTGGCACCCAAAAGGCTATTGTTTCCTTTCCTTGAGATCAAATCTGAATGAAGAGGCTAAATGAATTTCCTTCAAGCATGAAAAGGCTCTTGTTCAATTGCAATAGGACTGCTGCTGCAAGATGAAGGATGAATATGAGGTGTGTGTTTTAAGGACTTTGCTTCCAATTATTCTTGTCCCTTTATTGTTGAGAAGCAGTGCCTGTAGAAGGATCAGAGACTGAATAGTTTTCAGAAATTCATTATATGTAGCAGCCACTTTTTAACCTTTGCCTGTGAGTAATTTGTGAAATGCACTCGTGATGGACGATTTTTAAATTCTAAAGGTGAATGCAATGGCATCGTCAAAGCACTAATGTCTTCGGTGATGAGGATGCTAGTGCCTGGAATCAAGTTCTCCAAGGGAGGGATATTTCAGGAAGAGTTAGAAAGAATTGTGTCTTGATTTACAATATATTAATTTATTCAAATAGTTTCATCTACTTGTATATAGAAATCATAGGATGTTAGAGTCAAAAAGACATTAGAGACAATCCAGTTATTGAAATAAAATTTATAGATGGCAGACAAACCACATGAACAGCCCAAGGTCACACAGCTGATTAGTGGAATGAAAAAAGAAAAACCCAGGCTTCCAAATTAGATGGGCACTACAGGCTTTCCCTGCAATTTACTACCTTCCTAATTTAATCATGCAATGACCTATATATTGATCAAAAAATTACAGTAGAATGAAGCTTTTGAGGGATGGTGTGGGGTGGAGGAGGGGACATTAGTTATGGAGTTAGAAACTTGAATTTGGATTCTGAATTTGCCACCTGATATGGGCTTTTAGGACAATTCCTTTATTGGCTTAGCCTTAATGTAACCATCTGAAATGCCTATCTTGCAAAGTTTTTAGGTGAGCTACATAAAATAATTTCAGGAGAGTGCCAACACAGAGCCCAGCACACTGTAGGCTCTTGACTAATGATAGTTTTCTTATTTTTTGTTTTAATAAAAATATGTCAAAATGGAGAAAATAAAGAAACAATAAAACCAGACAACAAACAGTAATAACTCTTACTGGGCATTGCTCTCATCTTGTACTTTCTTTATTTTTCTCTTTTTCCTTCCTTTCTAATCTACTAAATTAAGTAAGCAATGATAACTCCATTTTTGCCTAATCTGTAAAGTGGTCTTGGGGAATTTGGATTGCCAGGAAAGGCTGCTGAGGGTCTAATTTTACATATTGACCTAAGATACAGTGAAGAAAACTCTGGAACTTGTGGTCAGACCCTAGGTCACTTAGATTCAAGTATTCAGCAAGAGAGAAGGCAAAGGTCACTCCTGATTTTTTAGGAACTGCCCTCAGGGTGCAGGAAACTTTACTTGGAAAATGCAGAAGAAAGTTCTTATGTTTCCTAAGGGCTGTTACTGGCTGTGGTCGGGAATGAATGGTTTTCAGTGTGATAACTTTGTGAGATCATCAGAATGCCCTTGGATGAATCCTGGCTCATGCAGGTTCCACAAGCATCTTTAAAGCTTGCCTTCTGCCAGCTGTTGGGGCTGCAAGAGTAAGCATGCTATGATGTCTCATTTTTGGGAAAAATGGTCTCAAATAAAAATCAATATGACACGAAGTAGCAGAAACAAAGACATATGGCTCCATCCCTACTCCAGCAACACTGACTGAAACGACCAATGAAATGAATATGTTTTAAGTTAGAGAGAGTGCCATCAGCTGTCAGGAACTCTCTCGGTGTACATGAAAACAGATAATAAAAAGGACTTAGAGCCCTTACTTTAAACTCTCTCTTGAAGAAAGTGGTATGATCTCAAAGGAATTAAGTAGAGGAGAACTCAGACATTCCAGGGAGAAGGAGAAAGAGATGGAGATAAAGTCAGGCTATGAGATAAGGGAGAATATGTCACTCAGGTTGGAGGCCTGACACAACGTGTCAGGTGAAGGTAGCAGCAGCAGACATCTTTTTACAGACTTAAAGGCCTTCCTTTGAGTAAGGGTGGCAGAACCTGGAAGGAGAGCTTGAAATAATTCAAGGAGAACTGGATCAGAAGGCTTGGGGAGTGAGGGTATACTTGACTTCGGAGTCCCTGGCAGAATTGAATCATAGCAAGGTGGTGGCATAATTTATGAATGGGTGGGCTTTGCAGATTCTGAGAACTATCCTTGGCATTGAGAAGCAGAGACACTGAATGGGGGTTTATAGAAAGCCCAAGATTAAGGTCAGGTAGAATAGAGGTGCTGTCCAGGGAGGCCCAGGCACAGCATGAGGGGAAAAAGGTCTACAAGCAAGGAAAGTTGCACTGGGAAAAGTCCTACCCTATTGGCTCTGGCACCTTTTCATACGTGTCACTGCACACTAAGAAGGGGCACAAAGGTTGCAGGGATGAGGATGATAATCAGCAGGGGTGTCTATAATCACCTCCACCTCTGCCCACTCCAATCTCTTACTTCCTTCCCTTATATTTTAAAGCACCAATTATAAAATATGAAGAACTTCTTTTGCAGAGAATAATGTATTGGGAAAGATGATAATGATATTATGTTAATTTTAGCTTTTCCGTGTCATCTCTGTCACTTTCATTCTGTAGTTTTGCTTTTATTTCTCATTTGACTTTCCACCGCATCAGTTGCCATTTTGATTGTTTTTGAGTTTCTTGTTCCATTCAAACTCTTATTCTTTTCTATGTATAATTATAACTTAACCCAAAGTCCAGAAGCTAGAAATCCCCATTAATATGCATTTGCACCACAAAAAGAAAATGAGCACATTTGTATGATAATGAAAATGTGTTATCTTGCAGAAATAGTGAACATTATGGTTATGCAATATGAAGATTCAGTGATGTTTTCCCAAGTTCAAGGATTGCATTCGGGAATTATATTTCCCCTGGGTTATAGGCTGGTGTTAAGCAGGCAGAGAACTGGAGCTGATAAAGGAGTTATTAACACTGCCATTTGTTTACAAATTTCAATTAAAGGATTTAATATGATGGTTAAACTATAAATTACATTTAGTAAAGCCACAAGACTGGCATTTTCCTTAATTTAATATTCCTGCTTAATGCTAGGAGGCATTAATGCAACAAGGCATTGGGTGGCCTAAAATTCAAACCAAATCCCTTGTATTTATGATTCCTGGTTAAACAAGAAATACTGTGCATTACAGTGGTGAATGGAATGAAATAGTGTGTTACTTTTTAGAATCCAGAATTTAATATGATCCCATTGCACTTGAAACGTTTAACAGCTCTCAGAATGAATCAAATGTTTGGATAAATCACTGTAGTTTCTCTTTCATAAGCTTGACAGTTGCAAGTAAAGTAGGTTTCACTTTGTTAAGTTTCCAGACCAATTAAAATGAATATTTTAAAAAATGAGCATTAAGACAACAAATGTATACACCCAGTGTCAGCACATTATAAAACCTTTAAAAGATCAGTTTTGCAGAATTCAGAGGGAAAATTCCAGGATAGTTCCAATCAGGTGAAGAGAGCTCGTTTTGTTCAACCACGAAGCTTAACATGATTTCTCTAGTTATTTATATTTGCATTCACACTCTGTTAAAGGAAAGGCTATCTTCAAGTTACCATGCACGCGCGAGTGTGTGTGTGTGTAAAAATTTTCTCCAAGTTTATTTAATTTGGTTTTTCTTTTAAATTGTCTTCAGTGAGGTTAGTCACATGGAAAACTAAAGAGTTTTATGCCTTCTCTTACATGAGGTTCCGATATTGTCTTAGTGATTTGAATCTGACTAATATGAGTAAGAATGCCATAGAGAAGAATGAAGGCATAGCAGACAGAATGAGCAGACACCAATGATGATGATGACAATGAAACAGATTCTGGGAGAGCTTATCAAAGAGAGCTTTGTGTATCCTGTTTATACATGGGGATTACAAAACTATGAAAATTTGTTAGTGGTTTGACTCAACAGAAATAGCAAATGATACCAACCTGATAACAATACTTTTTTACCTAAAATTCTTCCACAGATGCCACTGCTCTTAGGCTTAAGATTTTACAGTTATTTTATGGCCTTGGACATTTAGCGATTTTCTATGACTTGGTCCCTTGTTCTCTCTGCTCCAGCCACATTGACCTTCTTTTTAATTCCTTCTAAGTGCCTATCTCCTTTCTGCTTTCAGGAACTCTGCACTTACTGTTTGTTATTCAAGCCTTGATTGCTGCAACAACCCACCTTTGCTTACTTTGCTCATGCTCATTTTCCAGTTCTCTCCTCTTCTGAGAAGCCTTCAGTTTCACAAGGACTAGATTAAGGTTTCTTGTAGAATGCTCTTATAACATCTTTGATACTCACTACAGTTGTTGTTAGTCACTAATTTATTTAGTTATTTAATGTCTATTTTCCTCCTTAGACTGGTGTTTCCATGAGGGTAGGGACCATTATCTGTCTTGTTTATAAACATGTTGCATGAAATGTGATAATAAAAAGTTAACTGCATGAATAAAACTAAAAAGGCAAAAATCCAGTGTTATGGGTTGACTTGTGTCCCCCTCAAAGCATATACTAATGTCCTAAACCCTGTACCTGCGAATGTGATCTTATTCAGAAGTAGGTTCTTGCAGATATAATCTAGTTAAAATGAGTGATTAGTATGGGTTTTAATCTAATATAACTGGTATTCTTATAAGAAGAAGAATGCCATATGAAGTCAGAGGCACAGAAGGAGAAGCCCATGTAATGACAGAGGCAAAGACTGGAGTGAGTCATGCAACAAAAAAGACACATGGATCAATTGCTATTGCCAGAAGCTGGTAGGCACAAGGAAGGATTCTACCCAGAGTCTTAGAGAAAGCATACTCTGTGGGATTTTGGCATTCTGGCATACAGAATTGGGAATAAATTTCTGTTATTTTAAGCCCCCCAGCTTACTTGTTATGGTGGCCCTAGAAAAACAAATACATCCAGCCATCAAACCGGTGTCAAAGGTTAACTGAACCAGCAGCAAGTGGTAGACTTCTACACTGAGGGGCAAAGGTGCACAAGAACAAATTTGTTCTTAGAATTTGGGCTTAGATTGATCTGGCAGATGAGGGATGGAATAATTAAGTTGAGGGGAAAGGAAAGTTTCAGGGGCTTGTCACCCAGGAAAATAGCTAACAGTGATAGTTAACATTTAGTAGGTAATTATGTTTAACAACATCATTGAAGCCCTGTGCTTACTTGATTTTATTTATTTCTGTAAATGGCTTATAAAGTAGACTCTATTATCTTTATTTGTAAATAAAGAGACTGAGGAATAAGAAGTTTATGAAATGGAAGAGATTTTATTTGAACCTAAAATGGCAGACAGCAGGGAAAGACATCCCTGAAAATACCAATTTGGAAAACACCAATATGGGTAGTTCCCAAAAATATTTATTAAGGATTCATAAAGGTCTAACAGTTTCTCAAGTAGCTGCTGAGTGCTGAGATTTAGCCTATTTCAAAGCTGTTATTGACATATAGGTATATGCTTTCTATTTTTAAATTTATTTTTGACAATAGTGTCAATCAGTATACATATTTTATAACCGCCTTGCAATCTGGTGTGATGTTGTCATCATATTTAAATTTTTGTTTTTATATCCATCTTATTAAAGTGCAGAAGGACTCATGACATTCTAGTAGTGACTCCTTCCTCTCTTATAAGTTCCTTTTCTTCTGGTTAAAAAGTAGATCAACCAGTATATGTACACAGGCAGCCACTATACCTCAGTCTACATCAACTTGGATAACTCAGGTCACTCTGCTCGGGTGATTCCCTGAGACTCCACCTCTCCAACTTGCGGACCTGCTCAAGCTGCCTCCAGTGTTTTGTGTGTGTGTTTTTTTTTCATACAAATGCCTTGCCTCAGCTCATACTGTGGGACTTTTCTGAAATCTCTAAAGCTTCACAAAACCCAAAGAAGCAGCATCTGGCCTTGGAGTGCTCTGTATCTCTTACTGAGCAGCCCTAAGCCCAGCACTAGTGGCAGCTGGTCTTGGTTTATGGTTTAGCCTTTTGAGGCACATCCTAGCCCAACAGGGTGGCAACCATCTATGGATTGCTTGGTGGCTCATGCTAGGTGGCTCCAAGCAGGGCACAGGCTGCAGCTAAACTTGACTTGCAGCTGGGCCCCCCCAGAAGGCCCTTGGGCTGGCACACCCAATGGGCTGCTTCGACCAGTGATAGAGCCAGAGCACCACCCAGAGCTGCATTTGAAGAGGCAGACTGGAGAGGCATCAGAGCCCAGCTAAAGTGAATCCTGCTCTGTAGGTTGAGCCCCTCACTGGCCAGTTCTCACAACAAATCAGCCCAAGGGTAAATCCCTCCCAGTGAAGTACAAACAGAAACCAAGGCTCAACATCTGGAGGGCACACACAACTCATACAACAGACACACCTTGAGCACCTTGCTCATGTGACCAGCGAAGACTACCACTGGAACCCACAGGACAGCTACTTCATAAAGCCACTAACTAAGACCAAGAGACTTAGGAGTCCTACCTAATACATAGAAACACAGGGAGGCAGCCAAAATGGGGAGACAAAGAAACATGTCCTACATGAAAGAATGGAACAAAGCTCCAGAAAAAGAACTAAAGTGTAGACAAGCAATCTAGCAGAAGCAGAGTTCAAAACACTGGTTCTAAGGATGCTCAATGAATTTAGGGGAAGAGTAGATGAACTCAATGATAGTTTTAACAAAGAGATAGAAAACATAAAAACAAAGATGGAAAACAAACAAGGGAACCAGTCAGAAATGAAGAATACATCTGAGATGAAAAGTACATTAGAGAGAATCAACATATTAAATGAAGTGAAGGATTGAACCAGTGATTTAGAAGATGGTGTAGGGGAGGACACCCGATTATAATAGCAACAAGAAAAAAGAATCCAAAAAAATGAGGATAGTTTAAGGGACCTCTGGGACAACAACAAGTGAAACAACATTGACATCATAGGGGTACTAGAGGAGGAAGAGAGAGCAAGAAATTGAAAACCTATTTTAAGAAATAATGACTAAAAACTTTCCTAACCTGGTAAAGGAAATAGACGTACAAGCCCAAGAAGTGCAGAGAGTCCCAAACAAGATGAACCCAAAGAGGGCCACACAAAGACAAATCATCATTAAAATGCCAGAGGTTAAATTCAAAGAGAAAATCTTAAAAACAGCAACAGAAAAGCAACTAGGTACCTACAAGGGAGCTCCCACTGTAAGACTGTCAGCCGATTTCTCAACAGAAACTTTGCAGGCCAGAAGGGCTTGGCACAAAAGTTTCAAAGTAATGACAACCCAGGACCTACAACCAAAATTACTCTTCTCAGCAAAGCTATCATTTAGAATCAAAAAACAGATAAAGAGCTTCTTAGAAAAGAAAAGGCTAAAGGAGTTTATCACCACCAAGCCAATATTACAGGAAGTGTTGGAGGGACTTCTTTAAAAAGAAGAGAATAATATGTATAAAAAAATGAATGAAGAATGACAATAACTACATGTCTATTAACAAGTACTTCAAATGAAAAAGAAGTAAAGGCTCCAATAAAGAGATAGGGAGGCTGAGTGGATAAGAAAATAAAACTCTTACTTATGCTACCTACAAGAGACTCACTTCAGATTAAAACACACACACACACACACACACACACACACACACACACAGATTAAAAGTAAAGGGGGATGGAAAAACACATTTCATGATGGACCTAGAGCGTATTGTGCTGAGTGGACTAAGTCAGTTAGAGAAAGACAAATTCCATATGATTTCATGTACTGAGGACTCTAAAAAAACAAACAAAAAAGCAGAAAAACTCATAGATACAGAGAACATTTTGAAGGTTACCAGATTGGAGGGAGGTGGGGGGAGAGGTGACAAAGGGGCAAGGCATTAAAAAGTACAGAATGGTAGTAACAAAATAGTCACAGAGATATAAAGCTAGAATAAGGAATAAAGACAATAATAATATAATAACTATTTATGGTGTCAGATGGGTACTGTATTTATTGGAGTGATAATTTTGTGAGATATATAGATGTCTAATCACTGTGTTGTACATAAGAAACTAATATAATATTTTATGCCAACTACAACTGAAAAAATAAAACATATTATTTTTTAAAAATAGATCAATTAGTAGCCTAGGCTTAGAGAAGGAGAATGCAGAAGAATCAAAAGCTGGAAGGAATCTCAACAGATAAAGAGATCCTTAATTCTCTCTAGAGAGGGTACTGTATCTCTTAAGATAACAACTATTTTTGGAATTCCCAAGGGAAATAGACTCCACTAAGTCTCTGAGCGAGAGAGAGAGAGTGTGACATAGTAGAAACAGGGCAGGGTAGTTGGTCAGAAAGTTCAAGATTCAAAGCTTGGTCTTCCACTTTGTAGCAATTACCCCAATGTACTGAGGCACTATTTCCTCATCTGTGAAATGAAGACAACCTGCTGTCAAAGTTTTTTGAAGGACAAAAATGAGAACATGAAGAAGAGAATATTTCTTCAGGGTGATTCCACTAAAAAAGCTCTATTAGGAGGGAACATCTTTCCTTTTAGGCAGGCAAACATTTTTGTTATGGTTTCCACAGGGGTCTTTACCTTTTGGTTTTCCAGACTTAAAAAAAATTTTTTTAACGCCAATCATCTCTACTAACTTTTTAGATATTTTTCAGCTTTTCATTTGCTGTATACAAGGCAGAGGCTCAAACTGTACAGAGCTTCCATACTCTGTACTGTACATACCAGATAAGTCATACATGTGCACACTGAAAGAATTGCTATGTAAAAGAAACTTATGTTCTATTTACTCTGTACTGGTTCACTAGATCTATAGGTTAATTTTGGTGTTTTAGATATGGCAGAGCTCATTTTCCCTTTTCTAAATATACTTCTCAGATTTTCCTTTACCTTTAGCCTGATTTTGGTAATTTATTTTTCTTGTTAAGATCATCTCAAGTACTAATCACACAATCTCCAAACATAAACAGTCTTCTCAAAATACTGTGATGTTAGCCCTTAAAAATAGTGTTCATTATTCAAATCACAAGTTCAAGTAATGTGATCCTTGATTCCAAAGGTGTTATAGAAATGTTAACACGTGGGTAGTAACAACTGATGTTAATAATAATAGCAATAAAATTAGGAACAATTCACAGAGGTCACGTCATGTACCAGGCATTAGGTTAAGTTCTTTTTACATAATCCTGCCACCTGGGCATGACTTTACTTGTTCTTCAGGTGAGGTTTTAATAAGTTAAGTAAATTTTTAAAAAGTAATTCAAGCAATTTAGGTCCTGTGCTCTCGACTGCCTCTTAGGGATGCATTAAGGACTGAGCAGCATTGGTTGGAACCTGTTTAGGATCAGGGCATCAGAACACTGTAGAGTCTTCTCCTAATATCTGTAAACATCTGCTTTCTTGCCCTTTACAATAGCTGTTATATCTATCTGCTCACAATAAATTTCTCAATTACCTCTGGTGATATGATTCTGACTCCTCAAGTATTTTGTCCCTGCCACCCATGGGAAATGCTTATTGTTACAGCATCTGTTCAACTCCTTCTTCTTGAATAAACTCTGAGGGAGAGAATTCACTGGAGGACTTTTAGCAATATCTACCTTTTCTGGCTGTGAGGAAAGTTTGCCACCTGTTAGGGTTCATGGAATATCCTTCACTGACCTCTTGCATTTAATTTCCTGAACTGAGTGCTCACCCTTTCTCACTCTATTTACTATGGTGACTTTTAGTCTCTCCTTATACAAGTGGTTAAGAAATTGTAATTTCTCTAGGAAGGACTAAGGCTATGCTTTTCAGCAAGGGGAAAAATATATTCCGCTGTAATATGACTTTAGCTTTCTAAAGGATAGTTTTATTATTTGTGCTTATTGTAGTATTGAATTTCTTTGAATCTACTTTTCATATAGAGCACGGTCACCTGAATTATAGTCTACAGAAGTATAGGTAAGAAATCCTTCTCTGGCCTCTCCCTCCCTGCCTGGAAGCTCAGCATTTTTGGATGAATAAATTAGAAAGAGGTGATTGTATCCTGAGCCAATGGATTGTATTTTTATGATGAAGGAGTCTTATTCTTTTAAAGAATAGAACTTAGATGAATGTATCTTATTATACGTTCTTCAAATACATGCTTCTCTCTCCTTAGAAAAGCTACCAAGATAATTCTTGCTCAGTTTCATGTGCATCACTCTAAAAGGCATGGATTTGGTTAATAAGACTCTGTCCCTTTAGATACATAAAAGTACAATCTGGAGATGGCCAATATATAAAACATTCTTAGACTTTTTTGACATATGCTAACAGAAGAGTTTCATGAAAAATAAAAATCACCACAATTAACACATGTGCAAAATGTGGCTCTTGGTGATTCTTTACTATCTTTACTATCTCTAGAAATTTCAGTTTACTGATGTTTTCCTTATTCAGAAGACTAAGACAGTCAGATTTACATACTCTCTCCAACCTAACATCTGTTGCTCTCCTTTTCCTTTTCAAATCTTTGAGTTTCTTCCTCCATATGATTTTAAAGTGTAAGTGTTCAGATGAATGCTGAATTCCTTCCTCACATCTGGCTTCCTGGGCAAGCAATGACTTTTTGATTTTTCACTGGGCATGAACCATCTCTCATAACCTGCTTCTTTTTTTTTTTTTTTTTTTTTTTTTTAATAACACACAGCACTTTTTCTCTCTTTGGTTTTAACAGTCTCAGAAATGGTGGCTCTCAAATATCATTTACCTGAGTACGATCAAGGTTTCAGTGGAAAAGGGACAGAGAGAAATAAAAAAACACAGACTCATATTTCTATGTATTATCAGTCAGCCTTTACATGCTCCCCTTTCAAGTATGGCTTCATAATTAATACGGGCACCAGAGAGGCTAGCAGTATCACTGGCTGCCAAGCAAGTCACCTTAATGCTTTTGTACTGCTAATAAGATATAAATGCGGGTAACAGTACCATTTTCATATTCTATTAATGAAGCACAAAGTCTGAATGTGATAGAAATTTTATCTAATTGGTAGCTTTTAAAATGCCCTCAGACATGAATTTTAAACACTGAAAAGGGATTTAGGAGCCAGAGACCCCAAATTACTCAATACTCTGCAGACAGTGTGAGGTCAATTTCCAAGGGTGAGCAAGACACCCCTATTCCAGGAAACTTGATTAAGTGTGAAAGTTCTCAAATGTTTTTTCTCCCATAGAGCAATATCTTGGACTCCTTACATTACTACTACTGTAATGCCTGGTTTGGGACTCCACGAGCCAAGAAGGAAACTGACACTGATGCAAGCACAAAAGGGAGTTTATTGACAAACTCGAGTTTGGACTCCACTCGTTCACTGACGTTCACTGACGCAGTGGTTGAGAGGAGCCCCGACCGAGGGGTTGGGACCTAATTTAAAGGGCAGAACCGCAAGCCTTAGGGAGATGCCTTGGCGTTACCTGATTGGGGGGTTAGGTTGACCTTTAAAAGGATTGAGTGGTAGGTTGTTGGGTCCGCGTGCAAAAGGGGGTCGTGTGCAGTTGGGGCTGCGTATAGAGGGGGCCGTGCAGAAAGGGCCGAGTGCAGAAGGTAGGGCCCAGTGCAGAAGGTGCCGGGTAGTATCAGAATATGTGCAGGAGGAAATAAGGGTGGGGGTGCCTTAAGGGCCCACCGATTAGCTTGGCTGGTTTGGCCAGGTGGTAAGGCATTGTTCTTGACACTGGCCTTTGGGGAACTTTTCATACAATTCATTTGGGATTACTCAGAAAAATGGAATCATTTCAGTCTTTCACTACCTTCCACCAACAACCTATAAAAAAAACAATAATGACAAAAACTAAGGTAGACTTTTTCTTCAGCTTCAGGTATCTTAATTCTTGATAATTTCTTATGATACAGAAGCTCACAAAGTCTGAAAAAGAGCTAGCATATAGTTCCAAATATGGAAGAGCTTAGCTAAAGCCTGGTAGAGCCTAGAGCTGATGCCTCCCAGTGATCCCCAGGCTCTTTAATCTAAAAGTACTACAACACACCTTTTAGCCAATTCACCTTTTTTCCCTCTCTTTTTCTCCTTGTTCTCTTCTCCCTGCCCACTCCCTCCCTCTTTTATTCTTGTTTAGCTTGTTTGTTACTTTCTTCCTTTATACCTGTTTTCTTTTTTGTAGACATTAGATATTGAGTATTGAGTTAATCATATTTCTCAGTTTATGATTTATGAGCATGTAACTTCTTTTATATTTTTCTCCTATATTGTCCATCTTTATCTTCATTTATCTGCTGTCCATAGGCTCCTGCTCTAGAGCATTTAATGTCTGTGTTTAGATAAATATCAGTGAAAATTATAAAGTTTTATTTAGTTATTTCTTTTTAATTTATATAAATGTTATTGTTACAGAACTCATTTTGTTTCATTTATTTACTCAATCCTATTGTTAAAAAGGTTTAATTACTGTTTGTAAATCTCTAGCTTCTGTCTGCTATGCCATCTTTTTTCAAATATCTGCACTGCATTTTAGTTATTCATTACTTCAGTGATGGCATCTAAGTTGCTTCCAACTTCAGTCCCATAAGCCATATTTTAATGAACATCCTTGTGCATGCTTCCTTCTGTTCCTATGAGTTTCCCTATAAAGGAGTAAGATGACTAAGTTTGTAGATATGAACATCTGTAATTTCACCGTTTTTCCATATTTTTCCTCAAAAATGTCTTCTTTACTAGCACTGTATACAGGTTCTTATTTATCTTTATTCTTGCTATTGCTCGATATTATTCAAGCATCAGCTCAAAGTCCAGAAACTCATTGTTTAAGCCACATCCTGGTAAGTATGGGACACCTTGGATGTAGTCCTTTGAGTAAGTTCTTTTGATTTGTGAAATTGAAGAGACGAGCTATTTATCCCCCACATACCTGACATTCGGGATTGCAAAAGTCTAAGATAATTTCTGTAGACATTCCTATTCAAAAAGAGGGAAGATGGGAGGCACAGAGAATCACTGGAACATAGTAGTTATGAAATATAGCTGGGCAAATGTTAAAGGTTCCTCCTGTTCCAGAACTCAGTTCTACTTCTGCTCAACAGTTGTTCTTCAGGACTTTCGGCTGCACTCTCTGGGCTCCTGACTCCATTCTGAGTCATCCTTTCATCGTTATGTTTTTGCAAGTGAGTAGTTTTCTCTGTGTTTGCATGTGAGTAGTTTTCTTAGCCTGCCTCCTGTTTGTAGATGTTGAGGGTCCTAAGGTATCTTTTCACTTTGTACTGTCTCATATATCCCAGCTGGTGATATTTCTGCATATATTGTTCTCTTAAAATTGTGTAGGTCTCCTGTGCATCTTTTAGCAATTCGTGCCATTACATAAAAGCAGACCGATAAATCTCTTCAAGGCAATTTCTTTTCTACTTTGAGCTTCTATTGATGAATAATGCTCTTAAGTTTCTTAGAAGCTCTATTGTTTGATCTAAAGGATCTGTGAGTCATGATCTTAAAACCTTAAAAGAGTTTTTTTTGTTTTTTTTTGTTTGTTTGTTTTAATCTCATTGAATGACACTCTGAGGCACTGCCTTTGAGGCTTCTGAGGTCTAAAAAGATTTTATGCTTACTCCCTCAGCTTCACATTTAAACCATGTTTTCTTAAGACAGTCCTGGATTTGATCTTTATTTAGAGCCATTTCTTAAATATTGTATTGTTTGCTATCTGATGAGGCTGGGGATCTTTAAAACTATCAAATTATGGTTCTTTCTATAAAACAGTTCTTTCTTTAGTTTTTACTGTCTTCTCAGGTTTTACTGTAAATAGCATTTATGTGGCATTTTTACTCATTAAGCTGGAAATCTCCTTAGCTAGATCATCCAGTTCACTAAGTGCATTTTTAACTTCCACAGTATTTCTAGTTGCTAAACTTTTTGCCACTGCATAATAAGGATCTTCTTTCCTCCAGTTTTCAGTAAGATCTTTTTCTCATTTTTCTTTTAAGATTTCACTGGCAACTTCCTTAAAGTCCAAAATTCTACTAATATTCTGATCAAGGCAATTTAGACTTTCTCTGATGGTCTCTTTAAAATCCTTTATTGATCCCATTTCTGTCCACTGCCTTTTCAACATATAGGCTTTTGTTATGGCATATCCCACTTTTGGTACCAAAATCTGAATTAGTTATTTATTGCTACATAAAAAATCACCCTAAAAATGTAGGGCAATTAATATAAATATTTTATATATAAAAAATATATTTTTATATATTCTAAGTCAGGAATCTGGCAGCAGCTTAGTTGGGTGGTTCTATCTCAGGGTCTTTCACAAACTTGCAAGTAAACTTTTGGCCAGAGTTGTGATGATCTTACAGCCTGGAAAGTCTGATAATAAGCTCAGTCACATAATTGTTAGTAGGCCTCAGTTCCTCACTGACTATTGGCTAGAGGTTTACTGAAACCTTGTCATGCAACCTTCCTGGAGGGCTGTTTACAACATGGCTGTCTGCTTTCCACAAAGCAAGAAATGGTAGAGAGAGCAAACACAAGCACATGCTCAAGATGGAAGTCATAGTCTTTTATAACCTAACCTTGAAAATGATATACAGTCCCTTATGCCATATGCTACTAGTTACACAAACCAACCCTAATAATGTGGGAGAGGGCTACTCAACACTCAAGAGGGCAAATACCACAATGCAGATATCATTGGGACCCATCCCAGAGTATGGCTACCACAATATCTCCATTTTCATAACACAATTCTTAAATAATCCATTGTTTCCCCCATTGATTTTTAGTTATTATCCCCAGAATATATACAATTACAGGATACAGGATAATTTCTGACTATTTTGTTCCATTTTTCTCTTTTTTTATTTGGGAACTTTCAGTATGTTGCAGTTGTGACCTTTTAATACGTTGTCTTATTACCTGGAAGCACACGAAGAAGGTAATCAGTTAAGCATCAGGTCTATAGTCCTTTGTCTCCCAGAAGAATTTCCTTGCAAAAGAAAGAAGGCATAGATTCATTAAATTTTCTTGTAAATATCAGACAGATCTGATAAACAAGTAATAGTTTTTGCTGGTGGGAGAGTTTAGCAGGATATCTGGTTTCTAGGATCATTCACAGTAAGCAAGCCTGGAATCTATGAATTTATGGGACAAGCATCCCTGGAAAATGTCACATATACTGTGTGATTCTTTGACTATACCAGATGAGCAGGTATTTCCTGCCAACTTGGAAAATAGGTGATCAGGTATTGAGTCTTGCTCTGACTCTCTTTAGTTGATTTTTCCTCCAAGAATACTTCATAGGTGGTGTTGTGACCACCCATAGGAGATACATAGTATCTGTTTGTTTCCCCTTTTGTCATGTTGATAGTCATTGACAATTAATGGATCTATGCCTATTCCTTAGGGGTTGCAAAATGATGGAATTCAAATTCCGCCATTTCTTCTTTATTTATTAGCTGAAATGCTTTTATAAAGAGAAACTTCCCTTTACTTATTATTTGGTAATCCATTGGTATAGTTCTTATAGGAAAGGCAGAATAAGTGCTTTAGTTTTCTTTCATGAATTAGTTTCAAAAAATGAGTAGGTTTGCCATTATCCTTCAAAGTTGATCTGTTATTTTTATTTGTAAATTATTATGAAGTCATGCGTTTAAATACATATTATATATTTCAATCTATTGTGGTAATTATCCCTATTGATGCTGAAGTTGTACAATATTTGGTAGAAACAATTCTAATATTCTTTGACACCTCTTTTCTTATCCGATCTGACAAAATATTCTAAGCTTATCTTGTATATTTCTGTTCCAAACCAGAAATCAGGTATTTCTTGAGGATTCTTGATTTTCTTTAGAGGAAACCCATAATCTGCGTGCTAAGGTTCTTATTGTTACTGGGGTTCTCTACAGTCTTGCCAACAAGTACACTGTCAAACTTTTGAGAAACATTTTTTTTCTTTTGATAGTGAATTGGCATATTTTTAGTTTGTGTTTCTTTTAATATGAGCAAAACTGCACATCATTTCTGTCTAAGAGACATTTCCTTTTCCTGTGAATAGTCTGTTCATATCATTAGCACATTTAAAAATAACATTGTTGGATTTTTTATTCTCAGTTTTTAGAAGCATTTTATTCAAGCATTTCACAGAGTTTAATCTGGGGGAGCCTAGATGTTCCTCAAGACTATTTTAAGAAGTGTGTGAAACCAAAAGCATTTTCATAATACTAATTATGTATTATTTTCCTTTTCATTGTCATTATCTCATGAGTGTACAGTGGAATTTCCCACAGGTGCATGACATGTAATATTGTAATAGAAAGAATGCAAAAACAGCTGTCTTTTATTAAGCTAGGCCCTTCTTAAAATTGCAAAAATATAAAGTAATGACACTATTCCCACCTTTTTGTTGTTTCAATTTTTATGTAATCAACATTATCAATCTTTTTTTTTTTTTGAGTCTATATGACATCAGCCTTTTTTCTAGTAACAGTTGATGCAAGAGGATAATGAAGTAATATTTTTTACCTGCCGAGGAGAAAGATTTTGAATTTGTGTTATACATTTTGTTAAACTATCAGGGTGAGTGAGAAAAGATATTTTCAGAAACTCAATGCCTCAGAAGTTTAACTTGCAAAGATACTTCTGAAAGCCACTTGGATGAGGGAGGTGAGGAGAGTCATCGTATCAGTGTCCTTTCTAAATTGAAGTGAGCAGAAAAACGCATAGGGTCTAGGTGAGTGGAGGTGGTCTAAAAGTGTGAACACCTCTCCATGGGCAGTAGTGTCTGCCAAATGTTTTTGGCATGATTTGGTTGCTGCATTATGCTGTTGACCCACAGTTATTCTGCATTTAGTTTTTCTTTCTGCAATATCCTGTAAATGATCTATTGTTTATCTCTACTTAAGATTTTTTCCTCCCTGAGAGCAGTATTAAGCATACGATTTTACTTCTGAACTTTGCATGTTTAAAACTTTTGAATATCTGAGAAAACCCAATTTGGCCATTATTGAAACTCAGGTATGTCCAGAGGACCAGTGTACCCGCTTCCATGAGGTTATGTGCATATGAGAATGAATGAAGATCTTGACTGCTTTTTTGTACTGGTGACATGGTATAGCTCATAGTCTAATTCCATAATACTAACTCCAGAGCTGCCTCCTTAAACAGAGAACTGTGTTAATAAAAATAACTGTGCAGAGAGACTACTACTGTGAAAACATTAGATTGCTTCTGAAAACCTGCTTTTACAGAACTTGATCCCTATGAACTAGCTTTATTTTTATGGAAAATAGCAGTTATACAGTAAATATTTTCAGCAGTCTCAAGCTGAAGATGTATACTGTAGCAGCATTGTGGGAAATACAAATAAAAACAGTCATCAGTTACTGTAGTAATCAAACATTATTGTGCAAAAGCTTAGGAACAACCTTGGGAGCCTAAGTGTATGGGCTGCAGAATGCATTCCACAGCTGTTCCTACACTTCTCATCATTTCTTTCCCCTTGGCTTAGAAGAGAACAAACTAATCTGCACACTAGTCTGTCATCTTCATTATCTAGGAGATAAACCAATTCTCTAAGGATTTCTTCCCCTCCAGCCACTAGTCCTCCTCTGCAGTTTAATTTGCATTTTTATTACTCATTTTGTTGTTATTTATAAAGTGGCAGAGATTAGGTTTTAGAGTCAAGTTGGCTTTGGTGCTGAAGTTTGTAACTACTTCTCAAAAACCAAATTTCTTAAATAAGCCCAGATAAAGGGAGGTTGTTCCTAGAACATGCTGACTTGGTTTTAGGATGAAACATTTTTCTTATGTAGCTCCTAACTGTCGTCATTACTCTCCAGTCCTTAGGTACTAATACTACATGAAACTAGAAGCATCATTTGGGGATATGATTACAAAATGATTAAAGGTGAGCAAGTATTTCTAGAGTTTTTCTTAATGTCTAGTTATTTAAGGTTTTTATTAAAGTAGAAGAGGGAGTTTTTGAACTCTGGCTAGATGGCTTTTTGCTTTAGAAAGGAACCTTGGCTCAGTCAACCAGCAATATCTCATCCTTAGGTCTGTGCCAGTCAAACTAAGATGTCAGATTTTGATGTATTCGTTTACAGTGGGAGATTTCTTTAATGGATTCTAGAACACTTAAGTCCATTATCCTGAGTATTGTTTTCTGAAATGCAGCTCTACTTTGGGAGAAAGTCAGAAGTTAGAATGTAGTGAACAGGATTCCAGGTGAAAAGATTGAGTTCCTCTTGCAGGATATAGGCAAGAACAGAAGGGTCCTCTTCCACTGACAGGTATCCTATGCAGTGTGGGAAATACAAATAAAAACAGTCCTGCATTTGCATTTTGGCTCCATGTAACCTTTACTTCTGCATAGATTCCATAATTATTTTGCAACCCTAGAGAAGATTTTCAGCTTTTGTCAGTGACACCACACTCACGTCCTTCTAGGTTTGTATTTATTCCTATGGGTCAAAAGTCCATAGATAAGTGTTCAAAGAAATCTGGTTGACCTAATTCTAACATATGCTACCCAGAAACTTTGGATCCATTATCACAACTGTTTTAAACTGTAGTTTCTATAAAAGGGTATCATATCAGTAACCATGCTATCTCATAGGGTTATGCTAGGTTCAAAAGTGATAGTTCCTTTGAAGTGTTAAGTATGTGTGGTATGCAGCCTTCATGGTGGACACAATGATCTTCACTTCCTGGAATTCATGTCCTTATGTAGTTCCCTCTCATAGTCAGTAGGGCTGATATGTGTAAACTCTATAATGCAAAATCAGGATGGAATGTGACTTCTGAGGTGATAGCTTAAAAGAAATTGTGTTTTCCATCTTACTTTCTTGGATCACTTGTTCAGGAGGAAGGCAAAAGGCACTCAAGAAACCCTTAGAGGTGCGTGTATGGGAACCAACAGCTCCTGCCAATAGCTGTGTCATGAGCCATTTTGGAAATGGAGGCTCCAGCCCCAGTCAAGTCTTCAAATGACTGCACTCTCGTGAGAGACCCTAAGAAGAACCGCCAGATTGACCCACTCTTGAAATCCTGATCCACAGAAACTATGAGAAAAAAACTGTTCATTGTTTTAAACTGCAAAGCTTTGGGGTAATTTGTTGTGTAGCAATAGATAACCTATATAAAATAAAGGTACTCAATAAATAACAGAAACGATTATGATTGTAGTCTAGTCAATTACATTAGATTTTAGTTTCTTCTGGTCTTGTTTTGATGTGAGAGAAGTGCCAAGATAATTAGAAACACCTGGTAAACCATTTAGTATGGGTCATTTTTCTAAGTGGTTAATTTGTCTTTCAGTATGCAGTACTGATTTTTACTAGCTTCACTTATCTTGTGATACCTTAATATAGTTATATGAAATACTGGCTATGCCATTTGATTACACTAAATAAATGAGATTGGCAAACACTTTTAGGAACAAACATGTTTTAAGATAAATGTAGAAGAAAGCAGAGGTAGAACATTTAATGTAAAGCCCTTTGTCTCTAGTTATATGTTCTGAGGTCTGATTGCCCGAATGGGTCATGATTATGAGACCGATATATAAGAAGCTAAAATAAATTAAGAAAATTAAGAGCGCTATTAATTCATATTCCAATTAATAATTAGACTTTTATGATTATTTCAAAAATTGGTTTTTCTCTGAAAATATGACTAGGTTGCAATATTGAATGAGCTGCATTTCAGAAAACAATACTCAGGATAATGGATTTAAGTGTTCTAGAATCCATAAAAAGGAATCTCCCACTGTAAATGAATACATCAAAATCTGAGAAGAATTTTAACCACAAATAAAAGGAAATGCCACCACCTTGGGAGACTGGAGTACAGAGTAAACTAGCCCTTGGGGTGCCTTCTAGCTGTAACTTTAGGTTCCCCCAGCCTGACCCATGGGGACATTCATATAAAAGATGCAGCAGTGGTGGTGCAGTGCACAATCATGGTACTCCAGAATAATCAGTGGTCTTGAGGTAGGAAAATTAGGTTAAATTCTAATCCAATTTTTTCCCAACTGTGTGGCTTTGAGGAAACTAAACTCTGTGAGGATGAGCTTTCTTATATGAAAATGGAATTATAATTACCTCACAAAGTCCTTAAGTTAAATAGTGCGATTTATGTGCCTGTGTTTATATTCAGTTCATGGCCTGGAAAACATGGTAAAAATTGAATCTGAAGATGAACGAATAGAGAAATTTCACCTTGCTGAGGGAATGACCTGTGCACATATTTGCCTATTGGGTGAAAGATTTTTTGTTGAGTCCCTTTTCATGAAATGTGTAGTTCATGTGAAGACAGTCTCCTTGGTTTCCTCTGCCCTCATTGGTTCCATGGAGTTCGATTATAACTTGATTTACAGCACCAGTTTATCCTGCATTGCAATAATATCCTAATGGGCCTCTGGTCTCCACTAGTTCTGAGAATTTCTTTAGGAAGAAGCTAATGTTATATTTACTTATTGTTATTTTATAAATTCTCAGGACTTGGCACATAGTAGGTTCTTAATAATTATTTGCAGAGGAAATAAGCTCTTATTCTTGGAACCAGAGAAACAGCTATGGGATTTTCTTCACTCTAGAGGGCATGGAGCAATTGTTAATTTAAAAAAAGAAAAAGAAAATGGATGATAGTTGAAAAATGTAAATGTTTCTGTAGAAACATATCACTGTACTTAGTGACCTTGAACTAAGTTTAATTATGTGGGATTTAATCAATGCAGATGAATAAGCCCTTTATAAAAAGCCTCAAAAGCCTTGTGCTTGCATGAACCGCCATAAGGATTTTTTAATAGATGTGCAGATTGCCCAGGGAAAGGGACTTCCCCCAGTAATTAACCTAAGCTCTGAATTTTGTTGGCACAAACACTTTGCGGCAGTTAATGTATGAACTTCTTTAGGCTGAGCAGGGATGTACAGAGAGCAGAAGAGAAGGACCTGGCTCACAGTGATGTACATTAGTAACAGACATGGAGAGTCAGATGAGGGGAAATAGGTCCTTCTGCACTCTATATAACTCGGTAATGAAATGCAAACTATCTTAACTGCTTAAATAGAATGTTACAGAATGCCAGATAATCATTTAATTCATTTTTAAAAAGTAAATTACATCAACAACAAAACCTTTTTCCTTGCACATGCAACTGAAAAGGCCCAAGGTTAAATATTAATGAAAGCACACATTACATGCTCAGTAAATATTAAAGTGCATTCCTTTCAGCATTGTTTCCTGAGGAAGTGGGCCTGGTAACACAGCTGTCAGCAAAGTGAAGGGAACTGGGAAAGACAATTCCACTGTTTTGCTTCCTACTCCCAAGTGTATTGTTTTTAAAAGAACATTAGTTCTTCAAAATGCTCTCTGAAACTACTTTCCAGGTTCAAAAAAGTTTGGAGAATATTTAATACTAAAACAGTCTTTTTTAGAGAGACAATTGATCTTTCTCTAATACCAAATGGATTTTTTTGTTGTTGTTGTAAAATAATCATTCTAAAAGCAATACAGGCTCATTTGAAGAAAAAACAAAACCCAACAAACTCAGAAAGGAAAGCCTTCTAAAGATATCTTCAGAAGACTTCAATTTCTTTCTAATTGGTGAATTCTACTCAAGAATAGAAAAAGATAGAAAGAGCCACACCAAGTTCTTTATATTCCAGTTATAGACCCAAATACAGTAGTTTGGCTAGTAGCACAAGCTGTGGAATCAGTCAGCCTGGAGCAAATTCTGGCTCCTCCACCTATTATGAGATTTTAGTTGGTTAAAAGATACTTAATATCTCTGTAACCCAATATTCTTATTAATAAATTTGGGAAAATAACAATACCAAGTTTATAAATGTTGTGAGGCTTGAATTAAATAATATATAAATTAAGATTTTTAAAAACAATATATAATGGACTTATTTCTCTGATAGTACATATAGATTTAATTTATTTTTAACAATTGCATAGAATTTAATTTTATGACATACTATAATAGTTTATTAATTTTTAAAATATAGTAGAAAGGAATAAATATTTAAAAGAATGAAACTTAGAAAACATTTTTAAAAATTTAATTTGACTATATACGAATTAATATTTGTGATCAAAAACAAACCTCCCGAACATTGTTAGAAGACAAATGGTAAAGCAGGAAGAGAATTATAATTCATAGTAAAAGACCTAACTTCTTTAAAATATAAATAACTTTCTGAATAAATACAAGATTAACTGAATAAAAAATGAGCAAAGACTAAGTATCTCTGAGATATATAAATACACATGTTGCCAATTTGCAAATGAGGACCAGAAGGCACTATCCCTTTCCTATAAAATTAGCAAATATTAGAAGGATGCGAACACACAGAGTTACTGAGTATGTGTAAAAAAAAATGGGAATATTAATGACCTCTTTATGGAAGTAAGTTGGTATAATTTTTGTTGAAGTGTAGAATGTGAATTTGAAATAAAATTTAACCCATTTCCCATTTAGAAAAAAAGAGTGCAGCTCACTGCCAATGTTAATTTAATTTTATATAAACACCCTGTTTGAGCTGAAGCAAATCTGACTGGTTTTCAGTGTGAAAGTAAAATATAAAAACTATTCCTGGAGTTATTTCTAAACAGAACTTGTCTCTAATCCTAATGTAACAGAAATGTGTATGTAAATCAAATTCATCAAATGAATCTTCTGCCGACAACTGTTTCAGAATGATATTAACATCACACATAGGAATGCTACATTTTCTTGAATTTTGATATTTTCAGGGATCAAAAATTACTATATTTTGTAAATAAAAATATCACTGCTAAAAACAGATGCTATAAATAAAATAATGCCATTTGTTTCCAAAGACTATAGATATACTAGAGCGATGCAAAAATAATAATGAAAGCTAAATATTTCATGGCAAACTTTGGGAGTAGGGTTAGGATGCTAATCTGCAAGTTATTTCGAGATAAACACTGTAGCTGCAAGCACCACTGATGAATATTCTCAGGGCAAATGGGAAATGGGTTAAAAAACAAACACGCCATTTGAACCAAGAATTCCACTTCTGAGATTGCTGATCTACTGATATGCTTATGCAAATGTGCAGAGACTTTGATATAAGCACTTAACAGTGGTTTTGTGCTCCCAAAGGTCTGGACACAGTTTAGGTAAGACTCTGAAAGGTGTGATGTAAAGAAACCTTTAAAAGTTTTTTGGTTGTTGTTTTAAACTAGCATTTACTAAACTTTGGCCACTGAATTTTGATTTTAAGAGTAATACCCATTACGATTCATTAGGACGTAGAATTCTGTAAAGCACACTTAAGAAAATGTTGCTCTTGTAATAAAATTTCTTCAGCCATTACCCTGAGCTGTGTTTTTGAGAATTATACTCCAACTTTTTGAGTATAATTTTGAGAAAAACAAAACAAAACACAGAAATGTTCTCGAAGATGTTAGGATTCAGCCTTGAAGCACTCACTGGTGTTCTCTCTATTTTGGAGGAAGTTTTGCTCATGAAAGAAAGAAGGAGGAATTTTTTTACCCTCCACCCTATAGAAAGTGGATTACTTTACAATTTAATTTAAAAAGCACAGGAGAGTTTCTGCTTCGCAATAGGTGTGAAAATTTGAAAGACCATGCTCCTCCCATCATAAGGAGGAGGAAAAGCCAGTCAAATCATCCATAAGGTCGTAATTTTCTTGAGCTCATCAAGGAGCCGTGTTCCAAGGCACCCAGGTGCAGTGACTTCCAAAGAGTGACAAGGAGACAGACATACTTTTAATTCTGGCAGCACATAAAATTGGGTAAGAAAAATCATAGCTAAAATGATCTTAAAGGCTAAGTGTGGACCAGCATGGGAGTTTAGAATCTCTGGGCACCTCAGACGCCAGGGACATCTGCTGTCACTCATCATCTGTTTCCCACCAGGCTTCCTAGAAGGTGGAGGCAGCAGCGTGAGAGGCCCCTCGGAAGCTCAGGGGAATGAAATGCTGCACACTCCCAGACTCTGCTTTCCTACAAAATGGAAGCCTGCCACTGCTGGTAGAGGGGAGAAAGATGTCTTGCTCCCAGGACCCAGGCTAAGAAACACTGCTTCTAGGGGTAGACACCAAAGTTGGCTACATCTCAGGGACCAACAGGAAACGCTCTCCTGCCATGCAGGAGCAAGGACTGAGAAAGCCCCACCTAAGAGTCCCTGGTGTCCTGGGTTTGCTGGTACTGGACTAGGGGAATCACCCAGCCCCCACCAGGAACCCAGCATCTCATGTCACCTGCATCAATAGGCTACTGTTGGGCAGGGGCAAGGCCACCTGGTTCAGATAGGCAAGGACCTCTGAGGTTTGATGGTGTGGCAGGAGTGCTGAGAAGAATCTGGAAAAACATAATACCCTCACCAAGCACCAGGTGGCGTTGGCCACCACCAGAGGAATTCAGATTTGTGGAGGACTGAAGGTCTCTTGTGAACAAAAAACACAAACTCTTTCAACTCCTCACCAGACTGACTCAATCCCTACCCTCCACATCCCCCAGACTAGACACAGATGAAGAAAGAAACTGAACATCGAAGATGGGCCAGTGGAAATGATCCAAACTGAAACCCAGTGAGAAAGAAAAGTGGAGAAAAAAGGGCAAGGGTTTGCCCTGAATGCTGACTTCAGTTCTAAGAATTTAAGATGATTTTATTAAATTATATTTTTGATAAATCATTCTACCTTGGCATTGTTCCCTGATTATGTGTTCCTAACACATTATGAGAGGAATTGTAAGTTCCCAAAATGAAAAAGACACTGGAAATTCCTTAAAAACACAATGAACCCAACATAATGAATGCACAAAGTTTGGTAACTTTTATGTCTAATCTCTACAGTGACTGAAGCCCATAGTAAATGAAGAATAGTTTTTCATCAAATGTGACTCTATATCATTTCCCTGTAAATTTTTATTGTTCAAACAAATCTACCCTACACAGAGAATATAGCTAAAGTCTTTTGTGTAGTCGTTTTTCTTCCTAGATCCGTTGTTCCAGAGCCTACAACCATTTTTACCTGTTTCCCTAAATACTTGCAAGAAGCAAGAAATCACTCATATAATGAGTGACAAAATTAAGACTGAAGGAGGTTATGAGTATTTTGTGTTAAAGAAAGATGAGAAATAATACCATAATTTGTTGTTTTGACTAGACTATGAGGCTGCTTAATTTTTTATCTTAACAACTTATTATTTTTCCCTGGGTCAATAACTACTTGTGGAAAATAATAAGTCTATAATTTGCCCAAGGAAAAGATCTGATTTGAATACCAGAATACCATTGGTATATGTAGAAATATTGGTCTCCTGTTTAAAGTTGATATTTCCACATTAAGATGAAACAGCTGCCAATTCAAAATTGCAGCCTTCAAGCAAAGCCCCACAGCATTATAAAAAAGAATATATTCTTGGCACTTTCCAGCTGTCAGTATTGACAGTCACCTTTCTTCTTGTATTTTATTGTAGATGTTTTGACCAGGATTTATAATGTGGAAACTGGAGAGGAATTCACCTGTTCTCTGTCACAAAATACCACATTGATTGAGAATACAGAGGGAAATCATAGTGGAAGCTTGGTCTGAGAGAGAGAGAGAGAGAGAGAGAGAGAGAGAGAGAGAGAAAGTGTGTGTGTGTGTGTGAGAGAGAGAGAGAGAGAGATTAAAATTCAAAACACGTATAAATCATGTTAGTCAAGACAATGAAGTTTTTTTTCTTTGAAAGCTAAACAGCAGATAAATCCTGTATGCATCTTATGATTGCAATAATAGCTATACTAATGTTTATGTCAAATCTCAAAGAAGAAAAAATAGCTTAGCTAATGGCATGTAACAAAGAACCTTCCACTGTGAAATAGAATAGAACTTGTTAGTTCATAATATAGGGTACCTGAGAAAAAATGGATTTTGAGTATCTGGGATGAGCTGATCTACTATCTTTTAAATTGTCGGAGAAATTATGCTTTGAAATTAACATGCTTTAAAACCAATACCCTATAAAATTTTACTTTGTGGATATAAACTTTCAGTAATGAGGAGACATTTTGCTGTATGTATAACCTTCCATTGCAACAGGTCAATTGTATCTGTGTGTGATATATATGTGTGCGTGTGTACACTGTATGACAGTGTGTTATGTGTATGAATTTGAGAAGGGATTACTTTTCACCTTACTGGATAATTGAACTGAGTCAAATAATGAAACTTTATTTCTAGATTCTAGGTATTTTGAAGTCATTATTTAAATTTGAAAATATAACTTTAGAGGTATTGGAAAACTTCTTTAATAGATTCATTTGATCTTGAATAATGGCATGTGAGTTATTTACTTTATTAAATCACATGTTTAAAGAGCCCCAAATTATGAAATATTAAAGAGAAAATATTGCTCTCTCTTCCTTGCTAGGGATGATCTTGGTGACATAAGACCAATTCACAAAAAAGTAACTTCAATGCTACCGTTTATAAATTCAGGAAAGAATGCTGTAAGGTATCTACTTTTTAATTTTTTTATTCACTAATTAGCACATAGATGAGTAGTATAGCTGGTTCTCATTTGAAATGATACTTCATATACATAGGCCTTAAACTTATTTACAATAACTGAATTTAGTTTGTAAATGAAATCCAAAGTTTTCCTACTGGATAAACTTTGACAAGACAATGTGATGCGTTTTTATCTCCCCAGAGTTCCCTTGGCTGTGTTCTGTTCCTGTAGATTGGTTGAATATGTAGTCTAAAAAGATTTTGGGGTTAGAAAGCTAGCTAAGAGGCACCGATTAGCCTAGCAATGCTTTCAATGCCTGCTCACAGATATAACCAACATGTTTTGGTCAAGATGTAGCTGGGATGGTGTCCACCTAGGAAAGAGTTCTAGCACTATACTTGTAACTTTTAATCAAGTTGGTGAAAAGTTTGGTATTTGGAGGATAAGCTTTGGGATAGAACTGTAATATCCTCTGTATTTTAATAGTTTAAAATAATTTTACTGAGCTATATCTTGGAGTTCATCAGTCTATATTGCTTTTTCCAGTTATACATTTCAAAATCTTTTTAAAAGAAAATATTTTACTTCAGGGAAAATATTTTTGAACTACAAATTTAAATATAAGTTTTGTTTCTTTTCTTTCTTTTTTCTTCTGACTTTTAGCCACTGAAATGAGGCTGTGGCCCTAGTAATACCCTGAGGCACCCATTCAATTGATCATAAAGGTATCTTCTCATTCTCCTCACCCATCCACTCTTTGCATCCAATTCAGAATACTATTGATTCTCTTCATAAACTACATTCCAAGGACAGGGTATCGATCTACTTTGGCATAATTATTCTGCCTACAATGATCTACACCAATCCTAAGTTTGCTTTTTATTTGCTTCTCCTCCATGACAGGGGATACATAAGGCCTCGGAGACTCAGGTATATAGCTATTGATTAAAATTTATTTAATATGATCTCCAAAATCATTAACTTATGACAAAACCATCCTCTAGAAGAGCACATTCTAAAAGGTCCAGGACCTTGCAAAACTGGATGATGCTGCTCTTCTTTTCATGGACTAGAAAGAGAAAGGAGACACAGTGGGGAATAGGTTCTGAAGCTGAAGTGTTACTGGACTTTGGAAATGGAAAGAGAATGTGACAGCAGTAGTTTAAGTCTTGTGGGAAGTAGAAACAAAGCATGGTACATGCATGGCAGAGGAAAAGAGCCATGTACCACATGAAGTAGGGTGTGGTAAGGGGTAAAGTGTGAGCCCCAAGGATGATTGAAGTCTGGAAAAATGCTTTCTGAACCTGAAGCAGCTGGAGAGCTTTCACCAAGGGTGGCTGGATTTAACAGTAACAACGGCATATCCAGGAAACAGACTGAACCTGATGCTGGACTCATGGCATTGATCTTTGATATCCTGTTGGACAAAGAGACTGAGCACCTGTGCAAGATTTGGCTTAGATCTTGGGCCACTGTTTGCCTGTGTTTAGGCACCTGCAATTCCTTAAGACAGGCAGGGCGAACACAGAGAGAAGATGCTGTCATTTAAACACATCCATTTAATGTGAATTTGAATTTAAATCTTTCAAAACATCTGAAGAATGGTAATTAAATACATTTAATAAATTCAAAGGCCTGAAAAATCACCTCTTGAAGAAATCAAAATAAAAGGAAATATTGAAAAAAATAATTTGACCCATTTCATGTTTAGAAAAACAAGTGCAGCTCACTGGCAGCATTAATTTTATGTAAACATGCTCTTTGAGGCTAAAGAAGTCTGACTGGTTTTTAATGTGAAAATAAAGTATTAAAACTGTTCTTGGTTATTTCTAAGCAGAATTTGTCTGCAATCCTAATGTAACAGAAACGGATATGATAATCTGTGTTTGATAATTTTTTTTCGTGTGGTAAACTTCAAAGCATGGAACAACACAAGCAGAACATTACATTCTGCACAAAAATACTGCATTTCTCTCTGATCTTCTTGCCATCCTTGTCACTGTGTGAGTGGCAAATTTTGTAGTGACCAGTTGGGTTCTGTTTCCCTATGTTGGTGGTGTGTGCTCTTGGGGAAATGTCTTCCAGACAGACGTGGAGGTGTGATCATCAGAGCACAGACAACAACAAGGACATTGCTGCCCTGGCTTATAATGTTTTTCCAGCATTTTTTCAATCAATGTCAATGACGTTTATACAGCTGATTATGTGCTCATGATTGTTCTCTTGAACAGGATGTAGGAGTTCAGCACTGTAATGTTTAGAAGGTAGTGAAAGAATTTCTTATAATAGCAGTCCCCAACATTTTGGCACCTGGGACCGATGCTCTTATGAAAATCTAATGCCCTATCTGAGGTGGAGCTGAGGCGGGGATGCTAGCCTGGGGAGGGGCCTGCAAATCTGATGAAACTTCCCTAGCTTGCTTGCTTGTTGCTCACCTCCTGCTGTGCGGCCTGGTTCCTAACAGGTCATGGACCAGTCCCAGTCCATGGCCAGGGAGTTAGGGACCCCTGTGTTAGATGATTTATGAGATTGTTCTTATTAGTTTAGCCATAATGACAGTGTCCTATTTGTATAGTACAATATTTTTATGTTCTACTGAAAGATGCAGGCTTATGTGTTGAGGAATTAAATATCACAGTGTTGAGGAGGGAGCATCAGCAAGAGAGAAGGAAAGAGGGGGGAAAGAGAGAGAGAAAGAGAGAGAGAGAGGGGAGGGAAAGGGGAAGAGAGAGAAATAGAGAAGACAAGGAAATGAGGCAAATTTTTATAAGGTTAAATGAAGAGTCCAAATTAGTATGTATTGTATTTTCAAATATCTAATAAACCTCATCTTGAAAATGCCACTGGTACAATATTATACTAATAAGTCATCCATAAAAGAATAATTCAATATTACTTTTTTATTCACTTTATTGGGGTAACATTGGTAAATACAATTATATAATTTTCAGGTGAACATTATAATTTGCCATCTATATATTCTATTGTGTGTTTACAACCCAAAGTCCAGTTTCCTTCAGCTACCATATATTTGATCCCCTTTACACACTTTACCCTCCACCTACTCCCCTATATTTGATCCCCTTTAACCATCTACCTATGCTCCTTCCCCACCCCCTACACTCTGGTAACCACTAGTCTACGGTCCATGTCCATGAGTCTCTGTTTGTCCTGTTTGTTTGCTGCTTTTAGGTTTATATCCCACATATAAGCGATATCATGTGATTTTTAACTTTTCTGTCTGGCTTATTTCGCTTAGCATGATTATCTCAAGGTCCGTCCATGTGGTGCAAATGACAGTATTTCATCTCTTCTTAAGGCTGAGTAATATTTCTTACATATATTTGTATATATATTACATATATATATACCAAATCTTGGTATATATATATTTGGCATATATATTACATATATATACAAATCTTTAGCGAATCATCTATTATAGGACACTTTGGTTGCTTCCATGTCCTGGCCACTATGAATAATGCTGCTATGAACATCGGTGAGCAAATATCTTTTTGGATATGGGTTTTCAAGTCTTTGGGGTAAATATCCTGTAGAAGGATTGCTGGATCATATGGTAAATCAATCTTAGTTTTTTGAGGAACTTCCACACTGTTTTCCATAGTGGCTGTACCAATTTGCAGTCCCACCAGCAGTGTATGAGGGGTCCTTTTTCTCCGCATCCTCTCCAACATTTGTTATTTCTTGTCCTGTTGATTATAGCTGTTCTAATAGGTATGAGATGCCGTCTCATTGTGGTTTTGATTTGCATTTCCCTAAAAGCTAGTGATGTTGAGCATCTTTGCATATGTTTGTTGGCCATTTGTATATCTTCTTGGGAGAAGTGTCTATTCAGGTCCTCTGACCATTTATTTATTGAATCATTTGTTTTTTTTGTCATTACTAAGTTGTATAAGTTCTTTGTATATTTTGGATATTAGGACCTTATTAGAGGTGTTGCTTGCAAATATTTTTCCCATTCGGATGGTTGTCTCTTTACCTTGTTGACGATTTCTTTTGCTGAGCAGAAATTTTTAGTTTGATGTATTCCCATTCATTCATTTTAGCTTTTACTTCTCTTGCCTTTGAGGTCAAATTCATAAAATCCTCTTTAAGTCCAAGGTCCTTGAGTAAAGTTCCTATGTTTTCTTCTATGCATTTTATTGTTTCAGGTCTTCTATTCAGGTCCTTAATCCATTTTGAGTTAATTTTGGTGTGTGGTGATAGACAACAGTCTAGTTTCATCCTTTTGCAGGTGGCTTTCCAGTTTTCCCAGCACCCTTTATTTAAGAGGCTTTTCTTTTTCCACTGTATGTTTTTTGCTTGTTGAAAATTATTTGCTCATATAAATTGGGTTTACTTCTAGACTCTAGATTCTGTTTCACTGGTCTGTGAGTCTGTTTTCTGCCAATACAATGCTGTTTTGGATTATTGTTGCTTTGTGGTATAATTTGAATTCAGGTAGAGTGATGCCTTCAGCCTCATTCTTTTTTCAGCATAACTTTGGAAATTTGGGTCTTTTCGTGCTTCCAAACAAATCCGGTAATTTTTGTTCTATTCTCTTTAAAAAAATGCTAATGAGATGCGATTGGGATTTCATTAAATCTGTATAATGCTTTAGGTAATATGGTCATTTTAACTATGTATTCTTCCAATCCAAGAACATGGAATATCTTTCCATTTCTTTGCATCTTCTTCAATTTCTTTTTAATAGAGTCTTATAGTTTCATTATATAGGTCCTTCATATGTTTTGTTAATTTATTCCTAAGGTATTTTTATTCTTTTTGTTGCAAGTGCAAAAGGAAGTATTTTTTCCACTTTTTTTTCTGACACATCATTATTAGAGTATAGGAACGCATAAGATTTATGAACACTGATTTTGTATCCAGTGACTTTACTGTATTTCCTTATTGTTTCTAGTAGTGTTCTGGTGGAGTCTTTTAGAATTTTCTATATAGAGAATCATGACTTTGCAAATAGTGATGGTTTGACTTCTTTCATTTTCTATTTGGATGCCTTTTATATCTTTCTCTTGTCTGATTGCACTCGCTAGAACCTCCAATGTTATATTGAATAATTCTGGTGATAGTGGACAGCTTTGCCTTGTTCCTGATCGTAGAAAGAAGGTTTTTAGTTTTTCACCATTAAGTAAATGCTGCTGATGGTTGTTGTATATGGCCTTTATTATGGTAAGGTACTTTCCTTCTATACTAATTTGTTAAATGTTTTGATCGTAATCGAGATCTGTGTCTTGTCAAGTTTTTTCTGCATCTATTCATAGATTATATGATTTTATTTTTTAATTTGTTATGTAGTGTATCATATTAATCATTTTGCATGTGTTGAACGATCCCTGTGCCTTGGGATGAACCTGCTTGATGGTGGTGTATATCTTTTTAATATGTTGCGTGTATTTGGTTCACAGTATCTTATTTGTAAAGATTTTTGCATCTGTGTTCATGCAGAGATATGTCAGTCTATAGTTTCTATTTTTTGTGTCACCTTTACGAGGTTTTGTATCAGAGTAAATTGGCCTCATAAAATAAGTTGGGAAGCGTGCCTCCTCTTCGATATTTTGGAAGAGTTTGAGGAGAATAGGTTTTAAATCTTGAAATGTTTGGTAGAATTTTCTGGTGAAGCCATCTTGTCTTGGACTTTTACTTTTGGTAGGTTTTTGATGATTGTTTCCATTTCCCATACTGCTGTATAGATTTTCCAGTTTTTCTTGATTCAGTCTAGGAAGGTTGTATTTATCTAAGTACTGGTCCATTTCTTCTAAGTTATTAAAATTTGGTGTTTATACTTTTTCATAGTAATTCTTGCATGATCCTTTGTATTTCGCTATATCAGTCATAATTCCCTCTTTTCACCGATTTTGTTTATTTGTGTCCTTTCTTTTCTTCTTTAGTGAGTCTCACCAGGGTTTGTCATTTTATTAACTTTCTCAAAGAACCACTCTGTTGCATTTATTTTGTTGCATATAATTTGTTTTTTTGTTTTGTTTTTTCAGTTTCATTTATTTCTTGCTCTATTTTGATTATTTCTTTCCTTCGCTGACTTTAAGATGAAGCATTGAGGTTTGTTTATTTGGGCTCAATTCTTGTTTTTGAAGATAGACCTGTAATGATATGAACTTTCCTCTTATGAATCACTATTGCTGTGTCGCAAAAGTTTTGATATGTTGTACTATCATTAATCATTCATTCTTCTATGTACCTCTTGATCTCTCTTTTTATTTCTTCTCTGACTCAGGTATTTCAGTACCATGTTGTTTAATCTCCATAATATTTGTTGTTCTTCCTGATTTTCTTTTTTGCATTTGATCTCTAGTTTAAAGCATTATGATCAGAGAATATGGTTGTATGATTCAACCCTCTTATTTGTTGAGGCTATCTCTGTGTCCCAGTTTCGGTCAATCCTTAAGAATGTTCATGTACTCCAGACGAAGAATGTATATAGCAGCTATTCCGGGATAGAAGGCTCTGTAAATGTCAATTATTCCAGTTGTTTTAATGTGTCAATAAGGATGTTATTTCTTATTGATTTTCTGTTTGGATGATCTATCCATACTGACAGTGGGGTATTTAGATCCTATACGATAGTTTTTTGGTCGGTTTCTCTCTTTACTTGTTAGTAATTGCTTTACATATTTGGGCTCCTTGAATATATTATTAAGTGTTACATCTTCTTGGTGCATGATTCTCTTTTATCATTATGAAGTGTGTCTCAGTATCTTTTTTACCTTTTTTATTTTGAAGTCCATTTTGTTCCGATATTAGTACCGCTACTCCCACTTTTCTCTGACTGCCATTTGCTTGAAATATTATTTTCCATTTTTCACTTTGAGCTGTATTTGTCTTGGAGCTGAGATGTATCTCCTGGAGGCAGCATATGTTTGGGTTTTGTTTTTTGATCCATTCTGCACTCTGTGCTTTTTATTGGTGAGTTCAGTCCATTTACATTTAGGGTGATTGTTGAAATATGAGGTCTTCTTATAGCCATGTTTTTTGCTTTTGCTTTCTGGTAGCTCAGTGTTTCCGTTGCTTCTTTCCTTGTGTTTCTATTTTTTTTATTTGTTTGCTTTGTGTGTTTCTCTCTGTTCTTATTTTATGTTATATACTTCAGTTCTGAATCTTTGGTGTGTGGTTACCATGCAAAATATGAAAAGAATAGCATTATATATATTTTTATATAGGTTATATATACATTTTTCCTTCTGTGTGTACCTTATTCCATTTCCCTTTTGCCGAATCTGGATCTTTCAATCCCCCTCTTTCCAGTCATTGTTATCTTACTGTCCCTATGTATGCTGAACGTTCATTACTGTCTTGCTATAGCACTGCTCTTTTTTATTATTTAAGCTGCAACCCTTTTCTTAGTAAGGGTTGAACTCCTCTGCTTTTTATATGCCTGAAGTCACTTTACTCCTAATTATGTTTTTTTTTTTTTTTTTTTTTTTTTTTGTCATTTTGTTTTAGGTGAGCTGAACCCCTTTCAGTATTCCGGTAGTACGCAGGCCTCGTAGTGGAGAATTTCCGTCAATTTTGTATGTCTAGAAAGGTCTTACTTTTCTCCTTTATATGTAAGGAGAGCTTACGGCTAGGGCCTTTCACTTAATAGTTTAAATATTTTATTCCATTTCTTTCTGGCTTGTAAGGTCTGCGCTGATAAATCTGATGATAATCTAATGGTTTTCCTTATAATTATCATTTCTTCTCCCTGGCTGCCTGAGAATTCTGTCTTTGTCATGATGGATTTTTTGACAATTTTAATACAATGTGTCTTGGAAAGACCTTTTTGGGTTGAAATAATTCAATATTCTGTTGACTTCTTGAGATTCAAGCTCCAGCTCATTCCTTAGATTTTGAAAATTCCTCAATCATATTTATCTGAAAATTCCTTCTAATTCCTCCTCCTTTTCTGCCTTTGATAATGCCCCTTATTCTTATGTTTCCTCTCCTGATGGTATCAGCTAGTTCTTTGAATTTCTCTTTCATTGTTTTTTATTCTTCAGTTTCTCTCTTCTTCCTTCTGATTTATTCTTAGATTTCTGTCCTTTGATATCCCTGCCTTTTCTCCATTTTGGTCAACTCTATTTCCCAAGCAACAATTCTCAAATAATAGTGATTTTACATAAGATACATTCATTCTCTCTAATGTAAATGATATCAAGTTAGTAGTTTAAGGCCATTCTGGTTGCTTCACTGTCACTTCCATCTTCTTGCTTCATCATACTAAACATAAACTATTGCTGTGTGGGCTTCAGGAATCACATAACATCCTGCACAGTAGAAAAAAGGAAGAGGCAAATTGGGTATTCCCTCCTTTCAAGATGGCTTCTTGAAGACAATTCTACTTAGATCTCACTATCTAGCACTTAAACTTATTGCCAATAGACTTACTTACAAGGAAGGCTGACAAACAAGTCTATTCTCTGCTAAATTTACCCATTCAATAATCACTTCTTTTACTAAGGAAGATGATGAAACTAATACTCGGGCAAAAACCAGCAGTTTTTCCCCAGGTTATTATGACTATTATGAAGATATGTGAATATTTCTTTTTACCATTTGCTGTCTATTGTAATATTTCTGGCCTTGATAGTAATAAGTCATCTTGTTTTAAGAACTGAAGAAGAGGAACATTCTTTTATTTTAATTACTCAATTTCTTTGAAGGTCTTTCTGGTACACCTACTATGATCTGTTTCAAATCCTTCCATTTTATAAATCTAGATGCTACATAAAATCCTTGATGTCTTGTAAATTCAAAAATTTGATGATTACAAATAGGAATATTTTTGATTTCATAAAAGAGAATTTGGTTTCATTTCCATCATTTTTCTGTCTAATTTTATCATTTCTTTTCTTTATTTATTTGTTTTTCTTCTAGTCTTCTAGTCTCACGTGTATCAATTTTCCCATATTCTCCTGTAAAGCTTTCCCACACAGGAGTTTATTCCATTATGATAGAAGACCATACATGGAATACATTTGTGAAATGCTTTATGCTGATTTTTAGATTTTGTCAGTGTCAGTACTCTATTTTCTTCTCTTTGATAAAGAATTAAGTGTTTTATACCAGCTTTAAGTCATTAGTTTTTTTCCCACCATCTAGGTAAAAGTGAATGATTTATGGTGAGGGAAAAAAATTGACCATTATTGGAACAGCTACAATACTGTTCTCTTCAGATAAAATACATTGCAGGTCATACCCTCAGCTGTAGATTGAAAAATTTCCCCAAAGGTTAATAAGGATTTAGTAGTTCAAAATTGCAATGTGATATGATGTTTGTCATGGATAATTGGTTCAGCTTATCCCATGTTAGAAAGCAGGTTTCTATCACCATGCCAGTGTTACTTTTTCCTATTTCCCTGTTCTCACTGATGAATAGCTATGGTTAGAAAATAGTGGCAATACTAACTGATTACCTAGGAAAAGGTATTAAATGTCCTGACAACTTTTTTAGAAAGTGTCTTGACGTTTTACTGTAACTCTTGGAAAGTAATAGTATATACATTAAAAAAAAAAAAGATACTCCAATTCAACTTGCAGAATAATTTTAAAATTAATTAATTTAAAAAAGTTTTGTTAACAGTGAGATCATAATTTGCGTAGCACTGTGTACTTATCAAAGGTTTTTCATGTCCATTCCTATATTTCATATTTTATACAATTATGTGCCATTGCCAACAATTTGACAGGGAATACAATGGCCTAAGAGTTTAAGTGAGTTATTATGGGTTACTATAGTCTTAGTTTGTGCCTGTTTTCCAGGTATTAATGCCCCTATTTACACTCAAATGTGCCCAGTTTGGACAATAAAATAAGTCACCTTACTCTCCAGGATGAATCCCAAACCTCTTAACTTCTAGTTTATCTGTTTAAGGAATGAGACACAGGTACCTTTTGGTTTACTTCCCTTGCCTGAGTCATGATGTTTAATACTTTCTAGGACAGGAGAACTCCTATGGGCATTAACTTTTTTGTTTTCCATGGAAGATTTTGAACTATTTTCATCCAGTTGTCCTTGTATGTAACAAGCGTCCTGAGGAGGCAATTTCATAAATGCACTTGGGAAGAAACTGGTAAAAAGAAACTTGATATACATAATTCAACTTGAATCCATTAAGCTAAAATTTCGTGAATAATTTTATATGTTTTGTGACTTTTGTTTTTATTTATACTGTTCAGATAGAATTTGAGACATTGAGATATGAGTAAGGGCATGTACAACTTGTTATAAAGATGAGAATTAAGCTTATTAATTTTGTTCATTGCTTTGTCTCTAGCAGCTAACTCAGTGCCTGATCTGGCATGTAGCAGGCATTTGATAAGTATTTGTTAAATGATTGAATGAGTAATGAATGTATAAACAATAATTTCTAGACAATAATACAAACTTATTTGGGTAGAGATTTATAGATTATTCACAATGAGATGCAAAGAATTACTATGTAAATTAGATGACAACAAATGCATGCAGTTTTAATTTAGTAAAATATTAGAAGGTCATGTAAATTTGGTACATATCTGATACTAAAACCTTTTTGCTGATAGATATATGTCAATCTTTCCACCATATTATGTTCTAATGCTTTGAAAAATTAAATGTAGAATAGTTTATTTCTAGTTGATATAATTTAGACATTTGAAATAAAAATAGCAATTCAATTATGAATGTTTATAATGCTTGTAAAACATGATACTTTGGTTAAAATTTTGTATGAGCTTTCTTTTCAAAGAAAGCTCAAATATCAGAGGATAATTTTTAATAATGATGTTTCTCATGATGCCACAGCCAAAGGCATAGAAAAGAATGAGATTGAATAATCATAGGATACTCACCAAAAAAATTATTTTGACATTTTAGGGAGAGCACTGGTGATTATAATTTAAAAATTGACTCTAAAAGTAAAAGAAAGTAAAACCCTGGTTTGACATTGTGTATAGTTCATCAACCAGGTAGAAGTTTATGCATGTGTAAGCTTTATCTAAGTGTTTCTGTTTAAATAGCAAAGAGAATAAAGACATAATGTCATAATAACCTTTTTATATATAAATCACTTTTTCCCTACTGTTCATGTCTAGTTAGAACCCAAGTATAAATTCATGTGCATCTACATTAGAAATGAAAGAAATGGTAAGTACCCTGGAATGTGTGTTAGGGTCATGACTCCATGCTAAAAATGTGCTTAGAGACTCTGTAAATGAGCTTTTCAAAAGCTTTTAGAGTAGTTGCACTACTGGTACATGTCCAACCAGATATTTTTTTCTTTATTAGAAATATTGCAAAAACTTTCCTGCTATATTTCCTAATATGTGTGAATGAGCAGATATTAGTGAATGGAACACATATTTTAATTTGAGTACTTTGATTAAGAAATGTATGTTTTCTGTAGAGATTTGTATTTACAGTTGTATTAGTATAACCCCAATGTCCTCTTGGGCTGAATTCATTAATTAGGAAGTGTGAAAAGAATGAATGTGTAAGCAATCACGATGGAAACTGGTGTGGTAATAAATGGACCCTAAATATGTCCACGTCCTAATTTCTAGACCTGTGACTGTAACTTTATTTGTCAAAAGAGACTTTGCAAATGGGTTACAGTACAGGTCTGAGATGGGGAGATTCTCCAGATATCTCATTCAGGCCCAATGGAGGCATAATGTTCTTCATCAGAATAATGCAGGAGGAGCCAGAGTCAGAGGAGGAGGAGATGTGATGACTGAACAGAGATTGAAGCAATGTAATTTGGAATGGAGGAAGGGCCATAAGCCAAAGAATATAGGCAGAAAAGAGCAAGAGAAAGCATTCTTCCTAGAGCTTCTAGAAGCCACAAATGCAGCTGAATACCTTGATTTTAGTCCTGTTTTAGACCATGTTGGACTTTTGACCTCCACAAATATAAGAGAATAAACTTGCCTTGTTAAACCAGTAAGTTAAGGTAAACTTGGTAAAGTGGCAACAGGAAATTAATACATTAGTCAGACTGAGATGGTGTATGTAGCAAAAACAATGTCCTAGACTGGCAAGATGTTGAAGAAAAAACTCTGTCTTTTTCATGACAAAGCTTTGACACTTCAGGGTTGATTATTTTCTCTCTACTTTAGAATTGAGGTCATTGGTGACTTTGAGAAGACACACAGCTGTCCTCACAGTAGCAGTTTCTTCTTTTAATTTTACTTATTTGTTTTTAATTAAAATTAAGTATAGTTTCTTATTGACTTCCTAAAAAAACACCCACCAGCTGGCTCATTCGTATACATTATATTTCATATTTTCTTCATAAACTGGGCATTGTTACCTTATTTAAAATGAAGAATTAAAGCATATAGAAGTAAAGTAACTTGATGAAGCCTTTATAGCTATAAGAGTCAAACATAGATTCTTATTCATTCTTACACTTTGTTAAAAATCTTTGAATGACTTCATGAAAGAGCTGTCTTAAAACTCTTGAGAAAATGTACTTTAATATTTTTTCTTCCATATAGATGGAGAGGTCCATAAGAAGTGAGAGCCCGCTGTACTTATTTGTGTTACACATTTGTGTTCTGACAGTGCATTGACAGGTGTCTGGGGCCAGTGTATATGGATGGCATGTTTTATGGTGAAACATAGAAACAGTTGATCCCAGTACTGGAAGGTGGAGCTCGCGTGCATCATCCTTTTGATAGTCAACTCTTGGACTTCTTTTCCAGAACTCTAGGTGGAAACAAGGTAAGGCAGATCTGTAACACACTCTGGCTAGGGGAGAGGAAAGTGCTTTCTTGACCCCTGATAAGGCTGAGTGGCTGGTGAATTAGGTCAGCTCGCAGGGAAGAGTTAGAGAAGACTGTTTAGAAACTTTGATCTGATTCTAAACATAGTAGGATCAGGAAGGACACTATTAGTGGAGGAGAGTCATTACAGAAAGTTTGATAGAAGAGCTGAGCTGAATTATTAACTAGATGTTTAAAGAAATAAGGGACCTGGAAGGCCATTTTTGCTCATGCAAGCAGTGAGTCTCAAGGAGTGTCCTGCACTTCTACAGTGGGTTGAGGCAGAGGTGGATCCTCAGTCTGACATCTCAATCCCAGACCACTGCTATTTCCAAAGCTCCATGATTTGTGCTATGAGGTTTTGTCTCAGGGAGGAGAAGCTTCCGAGATGGATAAGGAGACCAAAAAGAAAGGAATATGGTCCAGAGTGATCCTCATATTTCTGAAAGGCATGCAGAATGGATTTATTGAAAAGTAGTGGAAAGTGGAGTAAGATAGACAGGGCAAGGCTCTTCTCACTGGAAACATTGTGCATTATCATCACCTTTGCACTTAAATGTCGTCAAGAAGGATACAGTCATTGCCTTACTTCTGAAAGGCTAGCATTATCTTATACCTACATAGTGCTTTCAGATCGAAGTGGTTTTAAATATATAAAACAATTATAATTGCTATAATTCATAAGGGCATGGCGTACATGGAAAATATTGGACTCTGTAGTGTTCATATATTATCTAATAAAACCTTCAAAACAACTCTGTGAGTTAGGTAGTGTTATGTTTTGTTTATCTGATTGTTTTTTTTTACAGAGGAGGAAGTCGAAGTCCAATTAATATTCACAACAACCTTTGTTTTTCAAAGCACATAACAGGTAATTTGCTTAGAATGATACAGCAGACCTAGCAAAGATGAGAGATGGATGTGGATTCCAGTCTCTAAGTATATTGCTTCCATTGCTAAATAAACTCAAACATATTCTGAGGACAAGGCAGAAGACAAGTATGAGCTCTGGTTTTCAAGGTTCTAGATTTGGATATCAGATCTGTATTCCTAGCTGAAGAACTGGAAAGCTAACACCTCTCTGAGTCTCAATTTCCACATCTGTTAAAATATAAATAAGTAGAGGACTTCCTCAAAGGGATTAAGTCTTATAAGGCATTTAAAGGGCCTAGCACATAGTAAGTACTTATCAATAAATATGAGCTCTTCAACCTCACTATCATGTTATTTTTATTTATATCTGAGGACAACTTTGAGTCTAATTCAAGATGAAATAAATCCATTTAGGAATGACTCAAAAAGGGCCTGGAAAAAGTGGTTTTGTATTTTTAAGTCCCTTGGAATAATTCATTAACTTTTAGTTGTCTCTTTCAACAACAATAGGTTTGTTATATGTTTTGTTTTTAAAAATGAAATTAGTCACACCTCAAGTTAACGTAAAATGTTTATTCTTTCATATCTTGCCCAACTCATTTCAGATGAAAAAGTTTGAGAAAATCTTCTTAAATATGAATTATAAATAATGGCAGTCCAAGATGCAAAATACTTGTGTTTGTTAAACTCAGGTTTGCCAAGTAGGTTGTGAAGTAAAAATATAGGAGCAATGGTTTAAGTAAAATGTTGCAAGTGTATTTGAAGTATATTAAAATACATAGTTGCTGGGGAATTTCCAAGAAGATTGGTTAAGATTTCAAAAATGAGTGTTTCTTCTCTTTAGGAAAATACATTATGTTATCATTACAAAACCATTGGAAAAATTAAAAGGAAGGAAAATGTATGTGTGTGCACATGAGTCTCTGTGTGTATTAGTATAAACAGATTCAATCTCATTAACTGGAATGCACAAAGCAGTATAGAATTTATTTCTTTATAACTATTTCTCATTTTCTGCCTGAGCTCTCTCCCATCCCCCACTTCACGGAGTAGGAGGGAGAAGTAAAGAGGGAATAATTGTATTTAGTCCAAATTTATAATCTGTGTTCTTTGCAAGAATTCAAACTGCCTTTTAATGAAAATTAGTCTCTGCTGGATGACTCAGGCAAATGGTTATTCACACGCTTGCCTTTTCCAAGGTCACTCCTAGTAGTTTTGGGGGTAGGTGTGTTATAGATGATGTGACTTTGAGAAGACAGAAAAAGTGGGTTTCTGAAACTATACAATGTTATTAGGGTCATATTATGTGACTGTCGTGGAATGACCAACCAGGACTGATCAATCCTGGTGACTTTTGTGTCATAACTGGCCCATCCGACTTTGAGATGTGATGAAACTATCCACTGTAGTCAATAGTCATTGTTATTTGCCTCTGGTTGCAAATTCCCATACCATGAGGTGTCCTTGCCTGAAGCTAGGCTTCTTCTGGCTACCGACACTTTTAGAACCTTCATATCCCCCATGAATTTGGGAGCACAACTGGGTCTCTTGCATGTACATTCAGGCCCTAGGGAACCAGGAGCACTGCCTCAGTCCCACCCATCTGCTATACCATGGGCTTACACTGTGTTGTATGATTTACATGAAGGTCTTTTCCTGGGAGACTCATGGCCTCTCACAATATAAACTGGCCTGCTGTCAAACATTTTGGACTTCTCCGTACTTATCTGGATGTGTTTAATGTATGCCTCCTCCAGCCCCCAACATTTCCTTGCTCGTATGGTAGTAGAATGAGAAATGGCTTCTCACAATCGTTTTCTCCTCCTGTCTGCCTTATCTTTGTAGAATCCAGCTGGGATAAAAAGTGATGGTATTCTTTTTTCTCGTGGTTTCTCTTATTAACTGGTTTGTCCTCCCCAGGTAACTTCTTTCTCCTTCCTAAATCTAGACTCAAAACTAAATTAATGATAGAGTATAGGGAGCAAGAAACTCATTGATAAGGGGACAGGAAGCATTTAAAAGATATCTTACTTAGTCTCTCGCTTTCTCTCATTTCTCCCCTAGGAACAAATCTAACAAGGAATGACATGAATCTAATAATGAAAAACAGAAAACTAATTTGCTTCATAAATAAATCAAGAGAGAATACATGTTTCTGAATTCTAAAAATGCTGAGATTTTTGGAGAGACATTTTCACATCATGCCAAAAAACACAAACAACAAAAAAAGAATTCTCTGTTGACCTATTAATTTCATGTAAAAACAGACCTGATATGCTTAGTTATGTGACTTCTGATGTTAGTGGAATTTCTAAGCCTAAAATTAGAGGAAGAAATACACACATATATATTATATATATATAATAATAATATATATATAATATCATGCAGGAAATATTAATACATTTGATCACATAAACACCATTAAAGTTTGAGACAAACTACAAATTTGCAAAATATTGTTGTTAAATCATTGAAAAAGGGTTATTTAAAAAATCTTATACAGAATCTTTATCAACCAATAAAAGACTAAAGCCCAATGTGAAACTAGTAACAGTCACAATCATGGAATTAATAAAATATGAGACACAAATAACTAGATAAATTTATAAAATATAGTTCAATGAATAACATTTTATTCATTCCAAGATATTCTAGATTCTAATATGTCAATAAGGCAGTTTTATTTAATCCATAACTATCATTCTCTGCTGCTGGGTGTAAATTTTTTTAGATAGTATCATGAAAACATGTTAACAGTTGTCTAAAATGCTTATAATCTTTTCACTAATAATTCCACTTCTGTGGATTTTATCTAAGGAAATCATTGAAATATGTACAAATATGTTTTCACATTCCTCTTTTTTAGCATTTAAAAATAATCCCAAACTGGATATATACAAATTATCAAATATTGAGATTGGTTAAATAAGCAGATACATTCATATAATGGAATACTATGTAGACATTAAAAATACTATTGTAGAAATGCCAACATACTCACGACATATTGTTTAGGTGAATAAAATAGGTTATAAAAAAAGATAATGATATATTTGAAAAATATGGGTGTGTGAGTATGTATGTGCTTCTCTCTCTCCTATATGTTAAAATAGCTGCCTGTTTGTTATTCCTCTTCTGACTTGTGTCTGGAGGCTGGCTGCTCCTATGAGTACCCTGAAAGTCACATGTGAGAACAGTCATGCCAGTCTTTTTTATTTGGTTTCATTGGCATTCCTTGGACTAGTACTCAATGTCACCTGCACTGTTTCTTCTAGCCATTGCATGAGCTGCAGCTTATAGCTCTTCCTGCCATGGCTCCATCAGAAGCATATGTGAAGTGGTGTTGGCCAGGGCTTTGCTAGAGTCCCACCACACCTGTGGTAATGATGGAGAGCCTGTGACTGTTGATAAGTTCAGAGTTCCCTGCTGCCCTCAGTTAATTTATCTCAGGAGTCAGATCTGGGCAGCCTACCTCAGATGTGATAGAGAGAAAGAAGCTGTTATATATGGGTAAACAAATATTTCAGAGATAGATAATTATCTTGTTCATTCATCCTCAGAAAACAAAGGGCCAGAAAGTATTTTCTTAAAGCTGAGCAGCCTGTATGTTGACATCACTTTTCAAGTTTCATTAAAAGAACAATCTTTGAAAATCTTGTGGATTTGAATATCTTTCTATTTAGTGAGAAATATAGTATCTTGGCCACAATATCTCTTAATTTAAAAGAGAATAAATTAAAAATAAAAACCTATTGCATTAAAATACCAATTTAGAAATTATTCTGCATTTACTATTAGGAGTTTACTTAAAAATTCTGATTTATGTGGTATTATCATCTCTTGTAGCCACTATTTTCCTAACATTGTGGCATAAAAGTATGTAAATTGAGCAAGTCTTGAAAGTTACAAATCCCTAATAGGGTATTTTTTTTTTTTGGTCTGCCTCCTATATGATGCTTTTAAATTACAGATTAGTTGGTAATTTTAAAAGCTGCTATGAAATTAAAAAGTTTAATCAGAAAAGCACTAGTTGTGATTCTTGACCATTTAATTTTTTAGGTGTAAGGGACATTTCAGATTAAGAACATATTTGTTGCCCTGACATACTTGTATACTTAATTATTTAAAATTCGAGATAAATTTGTGAGTTTCCCCTGCTGCTATGAAAGTATGCCGGTACCAAGGGTACTGTGATGGGTCAATTTGCATTGATGCTTCTAATTTCCTTTTTGTCAATGGTACCCAGAGGCAGAGTAATGAAGCCCTGTTTGTTGAGCTAAAAAATTAAAAAGAAACTAGGTCACAAATTTGAATCTACAATGAAGAACTTCATCAATTTTGGACAATTCAGTAAGACCTCAATTTTCAATATTTCTTTATTTGCTAAGTGACAGGCTGTGAGAGGAATTAATAAGAAATTTTTATTTGAAGTGTTTCATAATGTCTGCATTAAATTAGATGCCACTTCAATTCAGAATATGTTTTCCAGTTATTGTTTTATTACTGTTGACTGTGAAAATTATGAAACATAGCATCCTTGAATTGCAGATGTGAATAGTTTAGTTCAGCTTTTTAATAGTTTAGTTCAGCTTTTAGGCATCCAGCAGTTTTTATGTGCTTTAGATGGAGCGTGCTCTATATAGAGTGATTAATTAGTTATGGTTTCTGTTGAGAGGTATATGATCGAGGAGATGGGACCATAGAGATTTTTCTATTTCATAATATAGATGAGAAAATGGCTTGATTTCCTTACTAAAATATATCTCAACAAGAGTGTATGTCTCCCATTCTTTTCTGTCAATGGTAGAAGGGTGTTAGGCGCATGGTGGAGAGTGACTGCATTACCAGCCTGGCCACAGAATAAATGATCCATTAAGGATAGAGAACATCTAAATAGCCATTCATTTTAATCTAATATTCCAACATAATTTCTGGAAATAAGGGACAATGTAGTAAAGCTAGAGTGGATTGAGGAATCAGAAAGATATTGCTTCAAAACCTTGCTTCTATACTATGTATGCATTTTATTTTGGGACAAATGATTGATGTTTACAGAAACATCATTTTTCTCCTTTGTAAAATATAAATATGCAAAAAGGATGATGAATAATAAGCTAAAACAACATCTCAGCTCCTTATTCTTAGTAGGTGTTCAAGGATAGTAGCTAGGAGAGAGGGTTAGGAAAAGGCTGCTATCTGGATAAGGGAGTGTAAGAGAACTGTGTTTTTGAGTAAAAGAAAAGAACAAAAAGCTGTCTGTACGTAAGATCATGTGGTCAAAGATCAGAGATAAGAACTCTCAAATCGCATGAATTTCAAGAACCTTTGTCATTTCCCTGCATTGGTTTCCATCACTTCTTCTTTATATTCTTCTCCACCTCTTTTCTCAGAGAGAACAGCAATGAAAATGTGTTTAATTTTACAATTCAGAACAAGGAAGGAGGATGGATTGGTGGAGAAGGAAGACTAAAGGGGGCACTGAATTTAGAATAAAGGTAAAGATAACCACTGAGAGAGAAAGGAATGTGACTTAAAGACCTGAGGCACAGGGAAGAAAGTGAGTTGAGTGAGACCGATGTGACGCAATGGCTCAAGGTAGGATGCCCTCTGGTTTTCAAGAAGTGGTTTTCTGGAGGCCCTTATATAGGCAGATTAGAGGTAAAAGCTGGAAACTTCTCTCAGAGGCCTGATCCTACTGGGGAAGCTTCTACTCCCGCATTTTGAAGAAGCTAAAGGAATTCGGTTCTCATTCCAGAAGTGAAATTTAATAATCACGTAAAACCACATGTAGTAGCCAGAGTAGAAAGAGATATGGAAGTGAAAGAAGCCACTCAGCCTGAAGCTTCCAGAAGGGCTATAGTGTCAGCCTAAAGGTTTAAAAGTTTTATCCCAATGAATAGAATCCTAATCATTATGCTTAGTGTAAGTACAAGAATCTGATAAGGTTAATAAACTGCCTTTTGTTTTCATAACATGTGTGAATATTTAAAATTTTTTACTAATTACCTAATGTCCAGAGAAATATGCATGTCTCTAACAGAAGCAGCCCTCAGTATCCAAATGGATTATGATGATTGTCTTATTTGGATTAGTAAGTGATTCAAATGAAAGGAGTAGCAGACCAAATTAGAAATTATTAATTGGTACATTAGTGATTTGGGAAAGAAAAAATGCTTACACTTTTAACTGTTTTTCTATTTGACTGTAGGGGGAAAGTTTAATTTCCCTAAAATGGAAAAAAAACTATTCAAAGTAGTCTTTTAAGCAGAAAAATTAGGAACTGCTCTCCAAGTTAAAAAAAAATTTTAGTAGTAAATAAATTTATAATAGATATCGATATATCGATTGTTATATTGATTCATGCCTTTCATCGATCTTTATATCTGCACACTACTCTATCCTTCTGATATTCCCAGTTTAACCAGAAGAAACACACCTGTCACAACATCAGGTAGAAGAAGGAAAAATGTATACAGTAATTAAGCCTAGTTTTGGAGAGTCAAAGACTGGGTTGAGATACTGGACCTACTGCTTACTTGCTATGTGGTCTTATGTAAATTATTAATCTCTCTAGCCATTTATACATGGATAAAATTAGATAAATAATAATGCTGTTATGAGACTTATGTAAAATAATGCTTGCAAAACACTTTACACATTATATAGTGCTTAGTAAGCACTTTCTTTCATCTCATTATTAATAATCTTAAGATAATTTATAACAATAGTGAAACATTATTGGTAAAAATCTAATGATAGGAAAGCAATAACCAGATTAAAAGTAGGCAAAAGATCTGAACAGATTACCTCACTAAAGAAGATATACAGATAACAAATACTCATATTGAAAGATGTTCCACATCATATGTCATCGGAAGAAATGCAAATTAAAATGACATACCACCACACACTATACAGATGGCCAAAGTGTGGAACACTGACAACACCAAATGCTGACCAGGATGTGGAGCAACAGGAATTCTCATTCATTGCTGGTGGGAATGCAAAGTGGAACAGCAACTCTGAAAGATCGTTTCATAACTTCTTATAAAAATTAAAAATATGCTTACCATATGATCCAGCAATTGCATTCGTTGGTTTATCCAAATGAGTTGAAAATTTATGTCTATACAAAACCTAACAAACAAATGTTTATAACAGGTTTATTCATAATTGCCCAACTTAGAAGCAAGATGTCTTCCATAGGTGGATGAATAAACAAAACCTTGGTACATACACAAGATGGAATATTATTCAGTGATAAAAAGAAATGAGCTGTTACTAAGTGAAAACCCAATCTGAAGCTGTGCACTGAATGATTCCAAGTATATGACATTCTGAAAAAGCTAAACTATGGAGAAATTAAAAGATCAGTGGTTATCATGGGTTTGGGGAGGAGGAGGGATGAATAGGTGGAGCACAGAGGATTTTTAGGGCAGTGAAACTATTCTGTATAATACTGTAATGGTTGATAAATGTCATTATACATATGTGGAACCATACAATGCAGCAGAAAAAGTGAATTTTAAGATTAAACTATGGATTTAAATAATAATAATAAATATCAATATTGTCTCATCACTTCTAAAAATGTACAACATGTTAATGATAGTAGGAATTGTGTGTGTATGAGGAGAGGGGAAAGGGAGTATATAACATCTCTCTTCTTTCTGCTTTAAAATATAAAGTTAAATTATTAAAAACACTGGACAATAAAAACAAACTTAAGATTACAAGACACTGGTGTTCAAAGTAATAAGAATCGAATCGGTATCAGACTTCTCAAAAACAATTGCATAATGCTTTCAAATTGAGGGAATAAGATTTCAAATATAGAAATGTATACTTAGCCAACTGTCACTTAATTCTGCATAGACTAAAATCACTTTTGAACACAAAAAAAAAAGACTGTTGGTGCTGACCAAAGTGTGTAAGTATGTAGTGAGGCAGAAAGGAGAAAGCATTGCTACTTTGGGAGAGATTAAGAAATGCTTGACAGAATAGTTCTTGAAGTCTAGAACCAAGTAGACATTGACAAATGATAAGTATGGGAAATATTTATAGGTCAAAAGGAGTGGAAGGAACAATGATATCAAGACTCAAGCATCCTAGGGAAGAGGAGGCAGGCGCATGCGCGCGGTCTTCAGAACGAGCCTCCGCTTGGCTCACCGACTCAGAGGAGCATGTGGTGAAGGCCCAAGGAGGCTAGGAAGCCCCAGGCCAAGTCCCAGCCCCACCTCTGGCTAGACTCCCAGCCCTACTCTGGCCAGGGTGCTGGCAAATGCAGGGGTAAGAAGTAAAGTGTCCTGCAGCACCAGCCTGGCCAGGAAGAAACACGCAGGGAGCTCCAGCTAATTCCTCCAGTAGGCGGCAACCTAGGGAGTGCTGCTGGAGGGTGTTCTGTGAACGCCAGCTGTGGCCAGAACTTTGGGGTGTCCTCCCAAAAGCCAGTAGGAAAGCCCCAGCCCTTACAGTGAGTCCTCACTTCTCACCTCACTTTGCAGCCTATTGGCAGTCTCGGGAACATAATAAGAATCTGTGGAACACAATGCTACACACACACACACACACACACACACACACACACACCACATATATATACCCACACATGTACATATATATGTGTGGGTATATATATGTGTGTATGTGCGTATATACATATATACGTGTGTGTGTGTGTGTATTTTGCCTTACTGCTAAATTGTATACCTGAAACTTATTGGATTTCGTTAATCAATGGCACCACAATAAAAACAACAAACAAACAAACAAACAAACAAATAAGTAAAAGATCTATGGAGCAGTCCCAGAAAATTAATCCTTTTATATTGCATACACTCCAAGGTAGTTGAAGAAATTGAAAAGGGTTCAAGGCATCTCATTAAACAGTGCTGGCAACCATCATAGTGGAAAGAGTAACAGGTGAAGATTTTGGATACTGTTTAGCGTTTTAGAGAAGAATCTTTATAGTAATGAAACAATACAGTCTCATTTACTTAAATCTTATGTTTAATAATATTAGGCCTGAAGCTAGAGAATTGATAGCTAAAGCACTATATGAGACTACTGCCCTGAAAAACCTTGACTTAATGGAAACAAATTGAAAATAAAGGTGGAATGTTTTTTGCAGCAATGCTACAAATTAATTCATCCTTAGAGGAGTTAGATCCGGGTACTGTGATACGGGAATGCGAGTGTGATAGCATTTGCTACAGTCCTAACTCAAAACCAAACAAAGGAATAAACATAAACTGACCTACACTGTACAATGAACAGAAAAAGTCTAAAGTTCATCTAGGCTACAAGTTAAAAAAAAATCACTGCCTTGTTGAATGACACATGTATAAGCATGATATAAAATTGAGTTATAAAACAGTTATGTGATGCACTGTATCTGAACAAAAGCCTGTGCTACCTTGATGCAGCTGCAATAAAATAATTGTGATGGAATGGCGTTTTGGGCTGATGTACTGAAAAGCAATACTGCCTGGAAGTAATATATCTTTCTTTCAACACAGTAGAAAATGCAGGAGCAAAGAATCTCAGTGAAAGTCTTGCGGTACATACAACAGGAGTCTTAAAGAATTGTCAGTAGTCAGCAACAAATTGAGGGAGAAGGACTTGCTATACTTTCACAACCAATGAAACAAATCTCACACTCTAATATCTACATTTGAGGAAGCAAATTTAATGAGGCTACATGTGTGTGGCATATTCAACTTACTCAAATAGACTTCTGCAATCAGACAATACAGTTGTGGAGCCATTCGTAGTGAAATGGATGTGTAACTTGCAGAAGTCTCCAGTGGCCTTAAATCACTATTACTGGACAGCAGCTCATGGGGAAGCTTGCAGCCACTCCACTGATGCAGGTTTTAGTCTTGTACCAGTGAGGTGACATCTATGATAACCAAACTCTAAAATAGTTTTCACATATTTATCTTGTTATATTCATAGAGATTAAGATATTATTGCCTATTAAATTTTTCTTTCATTAATTAGAATGTTATTTTTGTCAAATGTGTAAAAGACATGACTATATTAAATTTGTATAACTGTCCCTTAAAAAATAAAGTATCCTGGTACATTCTGGAAACTACCAGTAGTTTCATATGGCTGTAATTTAGAGTAATAATGTGAGATATAGTGAGGATAAAACTAAGATGTAGAGAGGTTACCTTATGAGGGCTTGTAGGTCATGACAAGCTTTTATACTTTACCTTTTAGCCTAGGGATTAACAAACTTTCTCTGTAGGTGGCCAAATAGTAAATATATTTGCCTTCGTGAGCCATGTGGTCTTGTTTACAACTACTCAACTCAGCTGTTGTAGCATGAAAGTAGTCATATATAATATGTAAATGAATGGGAGTAACTATGTTCCAATAAAACTGTATTTACAAAACCAGGCAGAAGGCCGGGTTGACCTGCAGGTCATAGTGTGTCAAATGCTATAGTAAACAGTAGAGAGTTAAAAAAAAAAAAAAAGAGTTTTAAACAAACAATGGACATCATAGTATTCGAGTTTTAGAAAAAATTATCTTGATGGTTGTGCAAAGGATGTACCAGACAATAATAGGACTAGAGAGAGGAGGATTAATTAAGAGACTTTGGTAACAATATAGTAAGACATAAAGACGTCATGATTTAAGGCATCATTGATGGAAATAGCATGATGAAGAGGTAAAAGTTGTAAAGAGACTCCAATTAATAAAATGGTCATAGATTAGAGTACGTGAAAGACGATGTGGGCTGCTTTAGCTTCAGTGACACAGAATTTCTTTCACTGAGATAGAATAAGAGAAAAAGAACTGTATTTAGTGAAAGATATTGAGTGCAGTTTTGAGGTTCCTGGAGTTCATCTAGATATCTGAGTTATTGTTATATGAATGAATCAAAGATGAACTCTCTATATTGGCCCCTCCGTAGCTTATTTTTTCAGCAGGGTTGAGACCTATTAGTGCAAAAGCCAACTAATGCCAAACTGAAAATTTACATATCTTATTGTTTTAAAGATAAATATTTCTAGAGATTTAGAACCTACTTGCTTTGCATATCCCACAAAACTGCACCAAACATCTGCTAGCTAGAGAGATAAAACCCCTGGTGCTATTTAAATGTAAGCGGCTGCTGCTTTCTGGAACTCTGACCCAGAAATTCTCTTCTGTGCCGCTGACATGTAAGCCCCTTCTAGACATGTAAGTCCCCTCTCTGACCCTTCTTTTCCCTAAGACAGCCCCTGCTTTCCTCCCTAGTGGTTTCATGCTATGAGGGACTTCTCTCACATGCAAACCTACCAAAATATCACTCAAATAAATCTTGCGGGTACTATTGCCATCTCCTGGTTATTTTTTTTCTTGATCCAAGTCTCTTCAACCTCCTATAGTTACCAGAGGTCAAATTAGGCCAGAATGAACACATTTCACTGGATTTGGATATTCGGGGCTCTTCATAGGAGTATTTTCAGTGGTATCATTGAGACAGAAGTCTGCTGATAGTTGAGAAGTGACTAGAAAGTGAGGTAAGTGTTGGAGTCTAGATATTAACACTAAAATGGATTACTGAGGGACACAGAGGCTCTTGATGAAGATGGAGAGCAAGGCGGCAATTCACACAGGGTATGATTTTCAGTAGGCTGCACATACACAGAAAGATAACCAGAGAAGGACAAATAGTGTTGATCTAAGGAGGAAGATTTTAGACAAAAAAAAAAAAAGGGATGAAACCATTGGAAATGTTGGTGAGGAAAGTTTGGTATGTTGAATCATAATGTTTACACTGAATAAGGAAAACCATGAGTCCTTTACTAGACCATTGACCCTAAAATAGAGATAATTTAAAAGATATGAATTTCCAAAGAGCGTCGACAGCAGGACTTTTGGGAATGAGTGATAAGAAAGCTGGATGGGCATATCATTATAAAAGAAAACTGGGCTTAAAAATCAACCTAAGTTCTGACATATGATTCTCTTATGTCCTAGCTGGTAGACTTCTAACAAATCACTCATTGCCTCCAATCTCAGTTGAACGGAAAAATGGAAAAATGTATTTATCTATGGAATTCATTTGGTATCAGACTCAAGTATAATAACAGATGTGTTGATATTTTCTGTATATGTAAGATGGATGTACTATAAGGCCCTTGGACTGTTATGTCCATATCACTCTTGATTCTCTTTCTATAAGAATACAGAAACATTCAAATTGGTGCTTTTTAATCCTGACTGCTTATTATAATTTCTACAGAGCTTTTAAAAATATATATATGCTTGGCTCTTGGTTCTCAATTGAGATTCAGAAGGGATTGGTATTAAAAAGAAAGAAAAAAACGAAAAACCCTTCTCAAGTAATTCTCAAGTGTGATTCTAATAATAAGAATCCCAAACTCTTAAAATTGAACAGGGAAAACAAATTCCTGAATATCTGACTGGTGGTTTTTCTGAAATAGTAGAAAGCTTTACTTTGGTTATTTTTGAAGAAAACAGATATTGTGAGAATATTAAATATATTTTTCTCTCAAGTAATATTGACATGTCTTATTCTGTTTTACAAATTTATGAGGAACTTGGCTTATCTTCCTCATAAACACATTCTCATTAAAATATTTTTTATGGTAAATAAGTAGCAAGAGTATTACAATCCATGAATATTACAGTTTTTGGAAAAATGACAGAAAAGTCATCAAATAAAGATAAAATACTTGAAATATGTGTAGAATTGAATGGCAGAGGTAATGTAAGTAAAATATGCTTTCTGCAATTTTGCATTTTAATATAATTTTATCATGTTATGTTAAAAATTTTTCAATTACATATACATTATTCATTTTGTACACACAATACCCCTTCCCTTCAAAGGTGAAGATGGTTATTTTTGTCATCATTCTGAACAAATGCTGAAACCAAGATTCATGGAGTGACTTACTGAAGGTTACACACCTAGTAAGTGGCCAAGCTAAAATTCTTACTTAAAATGTCACACTATTGAAAAAGTTCCTAAAACTGAGAAACAAAGATAAAATACAAGCCAGGTCCAGTGTGGCTGAGTTAAAATGATGAGTTTGGTAACATTAGGAAAATGTCAGATTAGGTAATTCCAAAGGTCTGTTTCTTCACAGAAATAATGAAAAATTGAGCAAAAAATTCATAATCAATTTTGTTAGAACTCTGGAAAATAGTCAAAGGTCTACAGAAAACAAGCAAACACTAAAAAAAAAAAAGGCAACACAAAAATGGTAGGGAAGTTTTGTGGCAGTTTTACCTACTCTTGTCCCTCCCACCACCCCCCGCTCCCACCAATTCCTAGCAATGGTTTCAAAGACAGAAGTTCCCAGTATGAGGACTATGGGCTCTGGTTTTGGAGGGAAATGAGCAGGCCTTATTCTCAAAATTTTTTGTTTGTTTTGATCTGTTTGGGGTCACCTGATGGACTGATTCCAGGTACTTGCCTTTGTTTTACAAAATTTAAAACTTTTTTAGGTCAGAGCAGCCACTTTGCTGAGAGCATTTTTCAAATAATTAATTAATTAATTAATTAATTTATTTCTATGGTGAACATTGGTTAACAGTAAGACATATATATATATTTACACTGTGTGCTCACCTCTCACAGTTAGATTTCTTTCTGTCACCGCATATTTGACCTCCTTTACCCCATCTACCTCCTCGCTCCTCCCACACCCCCTATCCTCTGATAACCACTAGTCTATGGTCCATGTTCAAGGCTAGAGGCTGTTGTTGTTGTTGTTGTTTTTGTTTTTGGTTTTATTTTTTTATTTTTTATTTATTTATTTTTATTAAGTTTATTGGAGGTAACATTGGTGAATACAATTATATAATTTTCAGATGAACATTATAATTTGACATCTATATAATCTATTGGTGTGTTTACAACCCAAAGTCCAGTTTTCTTTAGCTACCATATATTTGACCCCCTTTACACACTTTAGCCTTCACCTACTCCCCTATATTTTGATTCCCCTTTAACTATCTACCTACACTCTCCTTTCCCACCTCCACACTCTGGTAACCACTAGTCTACAGTCCATGTCCATGAGTCTCTGTTTGTCCTGTTTGTTTGCTGCTTTTAGGTTTATATCCCACATATAAGCGATATCATGTGATTTTTAACTTTTCTGTCTGGCTTATTTGCTTAGCATGATTATCTCAAGGTCCGTCCATGTGGTCGCAAATGGCAGTATTTCATCTCTTCTTATGGCTGAGTAATATTCCATTGTATATATGTACCACACTTTCCTTAGCCACTCATCTATCATAGGACACCTTTGGTTGCTTCCATGTCCTGGCCACTGTGAATAATGTTGCTATGAACCTCGGTGTGCAAATATCTTTTTGGATACGGTTTTTCAAGTCTTTGGGTAAATACCTAGCAGAGAGATTGCTAGATCATATAGTAGATCAATTCTTAGTTTTTTGAGGAACTCCACACTGTTTTCCATAGTGGCTGTACCAATTTGCAGTCCCACCAGCAGTGTATGAAGGGTCCTTTTTCTCCGCATCCTCTCCAACATTTATTATTACTTGTCCTGTTGATTACAGCTGTTCTAATAGGTATGAGATGCAGTTTCATTGTGGTTTTGATTTGCATTTCCCTAAAAGCTAGTGATGTTGAGCATCTTTGCATGTGTTGTTGGCTATTTGTATATCTTCTTGGGAGAAGTGTCTATTCAGGTCCTCTGACCATTTATTTATTGAATCATTTGTTTTTTTTGTCATTACTAAGTTGTATAAGTTCTTTGTATAGTTTGGATATTAGGCCTTATTAGAGGTGTTGCTTGCAAATATGTTTTCCCATTCGGATGGTTGTCTCTTTATCTTGTTGATGATTTCTTTTGCTGAGCAGAATTTTTTAGTTTGATGTAGTCCCATTCATTTATTTTAGCTATTACCTCCTTTGCCTTTGAGGTCAAATTCATAAAATAGAGGGCATTTATAAAAAAAACATTTTAAGGCAAATGAACAATTCTCTGTCATGTATGGCTTAAGATTATAGTCAGCACAAACAACAGACATGTTGAAATCCTGCAAGAAAAGTTAGGGAAGAAATTTCATTTGGAAATTTGGGAAATGAAACACACCCATGTGTATTAGGGAATTTATTAAGTCACATGCTAGCCCAGTGTGCTTGCTCAGGAAATACCTAAGAAGACCCTAAGCTTTCATCTCTGGCTGACCTCTAGCTCAGCACAAACAGAAAGTAAAGACTAAAGCAGAGTTCAAATAGCCTAAATAAACAATAAAGGTCTGTCCCAATACAGAGACATTAAGCAAAGACTAAGAGAGTTTTTCTTTTTTCTATCTTCTTTCAAAGTGGTCAAGGTAAAAATCCTAGCTGATCACAAGAAAAATGAACAGAGACCTCAGAGACCAGAAATGAAAAAAATATAAACTTTACAAAAATAATTTAGTAAAGTCACTAAACAAACAACTATACACAAAGCAAGCAAAAAAAAAAAAAAGAAAGAAAGAAAGAACAAGGAAGTATGGCTCACACACAGGAGAAATTAACAGAAACTGTCCCTGAGAGAATCATAGACATTGCGTGAGTTAATAGATACTTTAAATCAACTATGTTAAATTATGCGTCCATTAGCTAAAATAAAAAATAAAAAATAAAGCAGAAGAATGACTTCTCACCAAATAGAAACTATCAATAAAGAGATACAAATTATAAAAAGGAACCAAGCAAATATTCTGTAGCGAGAAATATAGTACCTAAAATGGAAAAATTCACTAGAGAGTTTCAATAGCAGATGTGAACAAGCAGAAGAATCAGCAAACTTGGAAATAGGTTAATTGAAAATGATACAGTATGAAGAATAGAAAGAAAAAATACAGAATGAAGAAAACAAACATAGCCTAAGAGACCTGTGAGACACTCCAGAACATTCTAATCTAACCCAAAATGGAAGTATCAGAAGGAGAAAAGGAATGAAAAAGAAAGACTATTTGAAGAGATAATGTCCCAAATTTGATAAAAACCCAAATACATACACCCCAGAATTCCAGTGAACTCCAAAAGGATAAATGCAAAAGAGATCCATACCAATGACATTTTATCAAACTGTTTAAAGTCAAAGATAAGAAGAGAACCTTGAAAGCAGCAATAGAGATAACATGCAACCAACCATGCCAACACCTTAACTTGACCTGAATTTTCCAATGGATTCTTAGGTATGAGGCCAAACACAGCAAAATAAGTAAATAACATCAAAATTAAAAACTTTATGTACTTAAGAATAGTATTAAGAAAGTGAAAAGACTCCCTACAGATTTGGAGAAATACTTGCAAATCATATATTTTATAAGGGTCTAGTATCCAGAATATATAAAGAACTCTTAAAACTTACCAAAAAAGACAAATAACCCAATTAAAAATTGTTAAAAGACTTGGAAAACACATTTTTCCAAAGATATACAATGGCCAGGGAAGTATATAAATAGATGCTAATCATTAGTCAGTAGGGAAATGCAAATCAAAACTGCAAAGGGATACCACTTCACACCCACTAGAATTGCTAAAATTAAAAAAAAAAGAAGAAGAAGAAAATAACAAATGTTAATGAAAATGTGGAGACATTTGAACTCTTATACATATCTAGTAGGAATATAAAATGCTACAGCTGCTTTGGAAAATGGTTTAAGAGTTCCTTAAAAAGTTAAATATAAGTCTACAGCCACGCCAACCTGGACATGCCTGATCTCATCTGATCTTGGAAGCTAAGCATGGTCGGGCCTGGTTAGTACTTGGATAGGAGACCACCTAGGAATACCAGGCGCTGTAGGTGTTTTTTTAAAAAAAGATTAAACATAAAATTACCATTTGACCCAACAGTTCAACTCCTAGGAATATACCCCAAAGGATTGAAAATAGATAATCAAACAAATGCTTATTCATGAATGTTCTAGAAGCACTATTCACAAGAGCAAAAAGGTCAAAACAATTCAAATGTTCATCAAAAGATAAATAGATAAACAAAATGTGATATATACATATATATATATATATATATATATATATATATATATATACACACACACACACACACATACACACACACACACACACAATGGAATTATATTCAGCCATAAAAAGTGGTAAAATACTCATGCATTCTACAATGTGGATGAATCTCAAAACCATTTTGTTTATTGAAAGTAGGTCAACACAAAAGGCCATATATTTTATGATTCTGTTTATATGAAATATCCAGAATAGATAAATCCATTGAGACCAAACTCAGATTAGTGGTATCAGGGGATGACGGGGAGTGGGGAATAACTGTTTACTTGATTTTCTTTCGAGGTGAGCAAACATTTTAGAACTTGATAGGCATTGCTTGTACAACCTTATGAATATACTAAATGCCATGAAATTATACACATTAAGATGGTTAATTTTATGTTATGTGAATTTTTTCTCAATAATTTTTTAAAATTCCCAACATCATAAATACTAAATCTTCGCATTTTTCTGATCTTTGAGGGAATTATCCTAAATTGGATTCAGAGAGAACAATTCCTCTTCCCTGACTATTAGAGAAACAGTGGAGGAAGGCAAGTAGGTACAATTATTGGCTTTAAACCTCAATAAGAGACATCTGGGGAGAATCACTGTAAATGACCATCACATTTTTACCCTTAAAGAAAATCAGCCCAAAATACAGGAAAAAAATTTGAAAATGTTTGTAATATCACTATAAAGCCAAATTTATCATTGTAGTGGCCCCTTTCTTTATTGAATCGTACAGTTTTGGAGGAAGGAAGAACCTCATCTAATTCAAGCTTTCATTATTTACTTGTGTGTATAAAGCCCAGAGAGGGAAGATTACCATATCAATACAGATGGCATGGTATGATCAAAACCAGGGATTGTCAGTGAACAACCCACCATTTTGTAGTACTTGATATATACATAAGGCCACATACTAGTAGCTGCTGGAGTTCTGGTGTGTAAGACACAGGTGACCCATATCTCCCATCCTTATTTAAATAATCCTCAGGGGAGATTTATATTTATGATGCACTTATGGGACATTTTTGGATAGTAACTCCTCGAAACTTAAAAATCTCTAGCTGGATCGGATGAGACGAAAAATGAAGGTCTTTCCTAAAAAGGTTATTTTAATATCATAAAAATGATAGGAAGATACGACTTGTATGCAAATTAGAATTTCAGTGTAAAGCTTAGCATTAGAATTTGAAGAGATGACACTTGAGAAGAAAATTTATAGAAACTAAAATCTGTGTTTTTCAAAGATCCTTCTCTTGCCTAGAAAGTCTACCTCTCTTCTCTTTTTTCCTTGGCTAACAAAATATAGTTTAGATCTTGCTGCATCTCAAAAGCTTTTACCTCATGTATTTCTCTTTCCTTAAAAGTCCTGATGTTCTTTCTATGTAAATAACTTATTTACCATTTATTATAAAAATTCGTATATTGGAAAGTAACTATATATTTCTCATCATCACCAATTAGAATGCAAATTTCTACAAGGAAGTACCATAACTATCAATGATTTACTATGGTTTGATTTACATAATTTATCACTTAATATAGCCAGCCTTGTATGTAAATAGGCTCTAAATGAACTAATGTTAATTTTTAATTAAACTAATTTGTGATAACCCTCTAGCAATAGATCCAATATCCACTACCCAGTAGTTGTGGCTGTGAAAAAGTAGAGCCTTCTGGACTCTTAAGAAAAAAAATCCATGGTGGTGAGTTGAAAACTTTCAGTAAATTCATGATGACTTCAAAGAACATGTGTTCCACTACTCCTACTCTGCTTGCCCACATAGAGGGATTATTCTGAAGTCTCATATTTCCTTGACCTTTCCATTGCAGCCTGCAAGAAACCTTTATGCTATTGTATAATCATATTGTGTTCAACTTCATTTCATTCTTCTCCAGATTTCAAATTATATTGATAAAATCAAGTTCCTTAGTTCAAAAACTGAATTTTTATAGCATTCATTATTAATAACTTTTCTATCCTCTGCTTTTAGCTAATATTTGTATACTACTTTAGATATTATAAAATATTTTTACACATTGTCATATTTAATTTTCACAAAATATCTGTGAGAAAAAAATCACCCTGATTAAGATTACTGAGGCTAATTTAATGAAGATTATTTTCCCCAGTTCATAGGGTTAGTAAGTCAGCTGACACTCAACTGCAGAACCATTGTGCATCCTGCAAGGCTTCTTTGACTGAATCTCAGCTACATACTCTTCCATTGCTATTTGCTTTGGTTGAAAAATAATTTTTTGTATAATAAAATGATATGATATGTGAATATGGTAAAAAAAAATGATATAGAAAAGGCACAAAACAAACTTTGTCTCCTTTTTCCAGGCTAATTCCCCAGGAAAACTTTCTTAATAATTTTTGTATTCAATATCTCTGTGGGTATTTCCAAAACTGAAGGAATATATCAATATTTTTTGACTTGTTCACCACATATCTTCTGGTTCCTCTCTTGGAAGGATGAGGAATTAACTCCTTACATAGCTGCCCTTAATTCCTTCCCTATTCTATTCTGAATACTATCTTTTATTCTTTTAAAAGTAAATTTTAATGATTTTTTTGTTCCATTAGCTTTAGACAGTGTCATCTTCCTAGTTAGAAAATTAGAAAAAAAGATGCCACAACACATCCTTATACTTCCTATTCCCCCTCTACCTCATATTGTGCTGTTTCTTTATTGTCAAGGTTATTTATACATACAGTTTGGTAACAGTAGTTAATTCTTCCATGCTTTGCCTATAATTTGGCTCTAAAAAGCAAAATATAATAAAAAGTGTGTTCAGAATTCTGATTATATAAACAATACTTACTACCGTTTCAGTCCATTTGGAGTGCTATGACAAAAATGCCATAGTCCAGGTGACTTAAACAATGAACAATTAATTCTCACAGTTGTGGGGCCTGGGAAGTCCAAGATTAAGGTGACAGCACATTCAGTGTCTTCTGGGACCTGCTTCCTGATTGGTAGATGGTCATTTCCCTGTTGTGTCTTCACAGGTAAAAGCGACAAGAAAGATCTCTGGAGTCTCTTTTATAAGGGTACTAATTCCATTCATGAGGGCTCCACATTTATGACCGAATCACCTCCCAAAGTCTATACCTCTGAATATTATCACATTAGGGATTAAGCTTCAATGTATGAAATTGGGGGGGGGATAAAAAAATTCAGTCCATTGCAATTACAAAACCAAAAAGGATGAAAGATTCAGAAAGATTAAAATATAAATCTGTATCAGCAACCCTCCATCACTCAAATAAAATGTTCCAAGTGTGACATTCAAGTGAATTTCCTTTTTACTGAAATATATAAATTGCTTAAGTCATGCCACATTTTAGTTTCCCTCATATATGTGCTATGACTTTATTGTATAGTCTCAATTTTGCCCTGAAGTTTCTATTTGCTTTTGTTGTTGTTCTTAACAACAATAACAACAAAAAGTACAATGACAATATCACTGAATTTAACAAGCTTCTTAAACAAATGATCTTTTTCATAGAATCCACTTTCTTCTTAAAGAGATGCTTTCTACAGTCATTTGATCCTGTTTACTGCACGTGCTTGTTCCTCTTTAGGCTCATGGCAGCATTATTTTCAGAGACCATCACTTAATTCCTTCTTGAATTTTGTATCCCACTTATTTTTTCCCTGTACTTTTCAGCATAACTTTTTAAAGATCCTCCTCAAATAACTCCATGAATGTATTCAAACAAGATAAGCTTTCTGGTCTTTCTAAAATATCATATTTTGATATTTTGTTTGAACGTAGAATTCTAGGTTTAAAATCTTTTTCACTTATGATCTTGCGGAAATTTTACACTAACATCTGCATCTCACTCTGTATCACCTACTACTGACTCCTGCATACTTGGCAGCCTGATATTTGTACACTGATATGTGTAAGTCTGTTTTCTTTAACATCCAACTCTTTCCTATAAATATACATATATTTCTGGAGCTTTGGGAAATTTTCTATGATTATCCCTTTAATAATTTATCTCCTTCCACATTATTTTTCTCTCATTTTCTAAAATCACAATTAATCAGCTAATGATCATCTCTTACATTTTTTCTTTATTTCTCTTGCCTCTTTCTCACATTTGCTAGTACTACATTTTGTTCCATGTTATTGAAGATTTCTACAACTTTGTCTTAAACATTTCTATTGATTTTTAAAAGTCAGATTTCAGAAGTGTTTAATTTGACCAAACTCTAGTTCTTCAATTTCTGTTTTATTTATAGCATTTGTTCTTGTTTTAGTGATACTATATTTCCTTGAATCATTCTATGACACTAAAAAGTAAGCACTTATCTTTTGGTTTTAGGTTAAAAAGAAAATTTTTATTCCTTCCCTTCTAGGTTCTTTGGCTGTCCTAACAATTAAATTAATATAAGACAGATTAACAGGAGAAAAATTATTTAATTTTGTATATACAAGGGCTCATAGAAATATGAGATCCTTGAAGTTACCAAAGCAGGCAGCTTTTATACTTTTTAAACAAAGAAACAATTTGTGAAGAATTGACAAAAGGATTGGGCTTGGGGTAGCAAATTAATGAAGAAGCAACAAAGTTGGTTTAATATAGGCTTCTTGGTCTTGAATTCTCTCTCTCTGGAGATAGGGTGTCTTCTACCCTACAGGTACAGGAAGGGTAGTCTTTACATGGGCAATTTAGTTCCTGCTTTCGGAGGAACAAAAGATGGTCTGAGTATCTTTCCTGCATTGGTTGTTTTTGAAGTAACCTTTAATTCAAAATTATCAGTATATCTGTAGCATATTTGGGGGCAGCCTGCCCAGAACCCCATTAAAATTCACTATTCTTCCCTGAAAATCTGTTTCTTCCTGACTTAATTTCTCTCTGTATTTTTTTCTTTCTTGTTTTCTCTGATGCAAGGTTTCTCCTTTTTGATGATTGTTGGTTAGGTTTTGTGTTAGGTGGAGTTAGTCAAAAGCTGGAGGTATTCTTATAGCAGAATAAGAAAATTTTATTCTCATGGTAGCCGGCTTAGTTCTCCATGAACATTTTATTTAATTTCTTAACAAAGAGCTTATTTTCTTTTAATGTTTTTTTTGAGGCATAATAATGTTCGTCATTCTGTTTATGGTAGACATGGTTCAGAAACTAGCACTAGAGTATCAAATACAGACCTTGAATTATATTCTTTTCTCTAGCTTATGTATTTGAGTCATGACTTCCTCTTTTGGTTTTAAATATAAATAAATTTTCATCCTTGTTTTCTTCCAGACATTCCTCTTAAGTTCTATATGCCAATGATGTGCTCTCCTGCTCCTTTCCCTTTACGGGTTAATTTGTGAATTTTTTAACCATTATTTTATTGGGGTCTCATAATGGGGACCAGCAAATGTTGTGCTTAGCCCATCAACTCACACCAGCATTCTTGTGAAATTAATAGTCTGCCTTCAGTATTTTTAAGGGTATGTTACTTGGCTCATGACATAGATTATGGCTAGAGTATCGTTATTGCAGATAAACTTGCATTTAACTCCAATGTGTTCCATGTCCTTTTACTGCCATCTTTGAGATTCTGAAATTAGACCTCCTATGAAGTTCTTCTAAGTAGATAGGAGGGGAGGTGGAGGTGGGAGTGACTTAATATACAAAAATCTTCGTATTTCATAATGTCTTGTCAACACGTCGTCGTGAATAGAGCATTTAAGTCAAGAAATAGAAATATAAATGTATTAGACAGTATAATGAAAGTGTTGCCTAAAGAAAAGTTAAACATGTTTGCCTCTGAGGAGTGGGATTAGGTGCCTTGTGTGGTGAGCTGAGAATATATTACTGTTGATTATAAGCTTTCGTGTACTTTTTCAATTTTAACTCATGTACCTATTTGAATGTTCTATTTTTAGTTTCTTTCTGATGGTTATACCCTTAACTTAAAGTAATTTGCTTATAATTTTTTTCGTCTCAGCATTTGATATTATCTACTAACACTTTACTAGAAGAAATGAAGAGTTTCCTTACTCTTTTCCATTTCTTAGAAGTTAAGATGCATATGCATGCATTTAGTTGTTGTTATTGCTTTTCTTCCTCTTCCTCCGTTTCCTTTTCTTTCTCTTTTTATCCAATTTGTTCTGCTCCTCCTCCTCCTTCTTCTTCTTAGTTAATGCTGTAACAGAATGTTTTAAAGCTGTACCAAGGAAGCCATGACACAAATATGAGGCAAAAATGCATGGGCTGATCTAAAGCAATGTGGTGGATGCTGGGGTTTGCTGCCTAGATTCTCCCTTCAGGATGGAAACACTCCCACAGTTCTGGAAGTGCTGACTAAAGATGGATTACAGCTGTGTTGTTCTGTTAACGACTTGTGGTCTGAGAACTGGCTTGTCCAGGGTTCCACACTTTCTGGGGCAGTCTATATCTGAAGACCATTCTGTGAGAACATAAAAAAGGCCACTTCTCTTGTCTAGATTTGAGACAACTCTGAAGAACCATCTCAGCTCCAGAACTTCCTATATGACCAGCGAAGGTCTGTGGTGCAGTTGAATCACATTTTAACTTCTCATGCTGCATAGTCCTGCTTCCTTCAATGCTTTGTAGGAGTTGATCTCAGTGGCATTCTCTGATGAACTTCCTATATGCAAATCTTCATCTCAGAGTCTATTTCCTGGGGAACGAACACATGATGTTAGGAGTCATAAAAGTAAGTCTTGGAGAAACTAAGCTCAGAAAATGGTAAAAAATAATTCTTCTGCATTAGGGTTAGAGAGGATTTGAAATGCTTTACATTATAAGCCATTTTATCACATTCACTTTTTACCATGTTAAACAGAAAATAAAACTTAGAGCTGTTGAAGTTTAAGAATAGCAACTAAATGTAGAAAGGATTTATGGTTCAATATGGCAATTCCAGAACTATATCCATCATCTAGCTTGTATCAATTTTCATCGAAATTATAGAAAATGTCAGCATTACAAATCATGCCAGGAATTTTACAGGCTTTCTTTCCAGGAGATATACCAGAAAAGCATATTAAGAAAGACTAATGAACTAATATTAATTTTATGTGGATGAAAATACCTCTTGAGAAATATTTGTTCATTCAACAAATATTTATTGAATGCCTACTATGTGTCGAAAATGCTAAAATATGTATGTGGGTAGATGGGGAATAGGCAATAAGCAACTGAACCTGTAAATATATAATATGCCAGATGACAATAGATACTAGAGAGAAAGATGAAGCAGTCTCAGAGAGGATGGGGGGTCACAGGACAGTTTTTTGGAAGAAATGATTTGCACGCCTTTGGGGAATGCACTGAGGATTGCCATGCTAAGTTAAAGGAGGACTCAACAGATGCTTCCTAATCCACTGGCTACCATTTAGAGGGGGTAAACATGGCTCCAATTAACTTTATGCAAGCTCAGAAAAACAATACTTTGACAAATTATTAAAATATCTATTTCCTCTCTGTTTCATGCAGTGATTAGAATTTCAATAAAGAAAAGTAAAAATCTAAACTGACTTGTTACTCTTTTACAAAGTTTGAAAGTTGTGGAAAGGCTCAATTTCTGAAAGAAATTATCTCCAAATCTCCGAAAGATCAATTATTTTATTGATCATCTCAGACAACCATAGGCTCGCTCCACCTTCCCCTTCTGTGAGGATGGGCAAGCAGAGAGGAAAAAAAATTACAAGAAAGAAAAATATTTCAGTGTTTTAAAACATTGGCTTAATTCAAGGAAGCAAGATGAAGGCCATGTTTGAAGTGGATACCACAAGTAAAAGAAGAAAATGTGAGAAATTCTAATTCAAATATATTAAAGAGAGCAAAAGAAAAGATTGCAGTGAATAAAAAGTAAAAAAAATCTGGTACATGGAAAGTTTATTTAGAAATAAAAAAAAAATTGTTTCCAAAAATTTAAAGGAAATAAAAGGGACAAAGAAAAGCAGACTAGGTTCTGCAGGAGAGAAAATTGTAATATGTGGTGACAAAAAAGAAATTCTGTCAGTTTCAGACAAAAAGAAGTAGGTAAATAAGTGAGAGAAAAAGATTAACAATGCCATGGAGGATACATCTAGATTTCCTCACTTATTTGTCATTGGAATGATAGAACAAGAAGGAAGAAAAAATAAAGGAGAATTACAAAACAAGGAATTTATTTGAGTGGTTAACACATACCAAGCCCTGTTCTAAGTTTTTGACATGTACTTCCTTGCTTTATTCTCATAACAATCTTACAGGGTAGTGCTATTACTATTTCCATGCTATGATTGAGGAAAGTTAGGCATAAATTCCATAATTTGTCTAAGGACAAACAACCCAGAAGAATGGAGCAGGGATCTAAAACCAGAAACATAACCATGATACTGTATTGTCTGTTAAAATTAAATGAAATATAAAACAAAAATGACTCAGTTTTATCTTCATCATCATATTGAAAGGGATTTGTGACTCAGCTGCTTCTCACTTGGATTGAAAAGACAGATATACCAAGAGATTTTTTAAATGTTGTGTTTCTTCTGATATTTTATGGTCTTATATTTCATTGTTTTCTTTTTAATCTATCTGAATTAAAGGCAAATATGGAATATAAATATTTCCAAATATTTAAATCATCACAGCCCATTTATGGAATTTCATAATCACTCCAATGATTTGACATGCCATCTATATGCACTAAACTTTAAATTCACATTCCTGCTTAATTTGGGAGTAATTTATAATTTAAAAGTTTCTGTTTAATTATCTACTTAATTTAGATTTTAAAGTTTATTAAGATAGGATTTATATAGAGTTCTGTTTTCATACAATGATTTCTTCAACATCTGTGGTTATATAAATTTTTACAGATTTTCCAGCTTGGGTTGTTTGTTTAGGAATGACGGATTTTGGCAGAAGGACCTTGAGGGATTTTATCTACTTCATTGAAGTTAAAATGAATTGGATACTGGAAAGAATTTCCCAAAACTTGTTTTCAGAACTTTGTGTGAGATCCTGAGTAGCTTCTTGCGCTGGGCATCACATCTCCCAGGCTTCATGTGTGCAGGACTGGATGACAGAATGCCCACAGCCTGAAGCTGTAGTGTAAGTGGGCCCACTGGGAAACGGCACTTCTGGCTAGCATTTATTGCTTTTCTCCAGTGCCAGTATTATAATCTTGGCATCCTAACCAATTAAGCTCCAACTTAATTCTGTATGGCCAGATACCAGCAACTGCTGAAAATAATATTTTTCTTTGGATTTATGCCACAGGCAAGAAAGGTAGCAGTCGTATTCAGGATGTCTTTCCCAGGAGCACTGAAGCTTGTAAGACCTGGATAGAGTATGCATCAATGTTGATCGTCAGTACAACGCCATCTTTAGTTTTCCTAGAGCCTCTCACAGCTCTCACAGCCTCCCAGGTTTTTGCAGTTGTGGAAAGTCCTCCTGAGCTGAATGCCTGTGAATACTTAATGTATATCATGCTTCTAGAGAACAGAATCAGCAACTATTCCTTGTCAGACTTCCTCGGCAAGGTCCTGTGCTCAAGCTTTTTACAACGGTGTTCATCTCTTTATTATTTTTTATAAACAAAGAAACAAAGAGCCTGAATGGATAATGGTAGGAAATTAGCAAAACAAATTACACACGTTCCTTGATTTATAAAGGGGTTATGTCCCTATAAACCCATCATAAGTTGAAAGTATTTTAAGTTGAAAATGTATTTAATACACCTAACCTACCAAACCTCATAGCTTAGTCTCACCTACCTTAAATGTATTCAGAACACTTATATTAGCCTGCAGTTGGGCAATTATCTTGAGTTTCATCTCAAGAGTAATTGCTTCCTCTTCTCATCAGAAGCAGGAGACACAGATGGGTGTTTTGTAGACATGATAGGATGTGAAAACACAAAACACAATATACAAAAGAGCTGGTGACACAGTACACTGTAGAGCATGAGTTGTTTGCCCTCATGATCACATGGCTGACTGGGAACTGTGGCTCATTGCCAGCTGCCCAGCATCATGAAAGAGTATCATACCAAGTACTGCTAGCCCAGGAAAAGATCAAAATTCAAAATTCGAAGTATGATTTCTACTCAATGCATCTTTGCACCATTTGAAAGTAAAAAATCATAAATGGAACCACTCTAAATAGGAGATCATCTGTATCATAGATACATCTTTTGTGGCAGGCAGAATTTTGGTCCCCACAATCTCTGTCCCCCTGCTGGTTATATTACTTGGCAAAAGAGACCTTTTGGATGTAAAGAAATTTACTAATCAGTTTTCCTTAAAAATGAAAGATTATCCTGAGCAATTGAGTATGCCTAATGTAATCACAGGAGCCCCTAAAAGTAGAAAAGGAAGGCAGAGAGAGATGGTAGAGAGAGAATCAGAGAAATTTAAAGCACAAGTACGTTTTGATGCTCAACTGTTGGCTTGAAGAGGCAGGGGACCCTGTCTCAAGGAGCAGGGACATCAATCCCATGGTTGCAAGGTAATGAATTCAGCCAGCCACAAATGAGCTTGAAAGAGAAGCTGGAGCCCCATTTGAGGACTGTAGCCCCTGCCATTACCTTGATTTCAGCCTTTTGAGACTCCAAGGAACTATGAGAGAATGAATGAGTCGTTTAAGCTGCTACATTTGTGGTAAATTTGTTATGGCAGCAACAGAGAACTATTACATCTTCTGAAATACCATATACCTTTAAAAAATTATGTTAGAAATAATAGTGTAGTGAACTTGCAAAACTAAACTCAAAATATGACTCTATGTGTAAAGAAAATATGCTTAGTTTTTATCTATAACTAATGTAACCTCTCTCAAGTCCCCACACACAGGTTATGAAAAAGAATAACTTATGTTTAGTCTAGTTTTCAGCCAAGCCCAGTCTAATAACTTAAACAGTCATTTTGGGTAATATTTTATTACTTTTTTTACGTATAAAAAAGCTCAGTTTCTCTTTTTTTTCCCTTCTTCTTGCTTTCTTTCCCCTTTAACATGCTATATGTTTGAAAAGACATCAAAATAGATGATTTAGGAAAACTCATGACATTGGAGGGGAAAAAGATCCTCCAATCTTTGTGATGATGTTAAATAATGATGGCCTTGGGTTCAATGTTCCTTTTGCCTAGATTCTATGGTTCTGCTGGCATTCAGGGAAGAACATTTTGGCTGTTTTAACTCATTCTTATCTTTCTCAGCTATTTTGGGCCTTTGCACCACCTACCCCCACCTTGTTTTTCCCTGGCAGAATAAGACTCTTCAAGGCTTGGCTATGTCTCTACTTTAGTTTAGTTTAGAGAAATTGCTTTGTGTTAACTGCCAGAAATGCCTCTCGCTCTCTTTCTGGCATACCCATCAACAGGCTCCATAGCAGAATTTGCAACATTTGGGGATTCTCTCTGTACCATATAGAAACAAAGGCTGGCCCAGGAAAAGCCAAATCTCTCTGGTGACAGGCCATGGCCAAGTCCGAGATAAAACTAGAGCACATATCTGCTTGTTTCATCCCTTCTTTTTGTCTTGCCTTTCTCCTTTCCTCTTACTTCTCCTATGTCATACCCTCCTATCATCAAGAAGCAAGCGTTCTGAATTTATTGTCATATGTGGAAGGCCTTCTCTGACGAACTTTGGGAGGACTCTAGTATGCATCCTTCAGTCATGATTGCTGTCATTTGAAATGGCATAAGACAAAGAAAGTTTGAAAATCCTATCTCAATAGCACTTGCCTCTCAAACTAATTTTGTTGTGGTAAAATCCTAGTTTTCTTATCAGAAGTGATTATTGCTTTGTTCTTTCCTTCTTAATTTCTTCTGAAACATATGTTCAGCTCCCTGCAGGAAGATGAATGAGGTAAGAGAGAAAGTATATTAATAATGTTCAAAATATCAACATATTAAAATTATTTATAATAATTGTAAAATAATCATATCTTATTAAATAAAATAAGCTTAGAAAGTAGTAATTAAACTATAATGCTATAAAAAATTGAAAACCTGAACATTAAAAAGTTAATTTCAATTGCACAGTAGTAGACTTGTGGAGATTTTGAATTTGTCTTTGTGTCTTAATTTTACAATTTTTTCTGCCATGATATAAATTCTTTTTTATAATTGGTAAAATAATGCATATTATATTTACAACATAGGATACTTAATTCATATATTGTCTCTTCTTTTTTCTCCTTTGTGCTTTGTTATTCCTCTAGTAGCTTCTCCCATCTCAGGTTCTGAAGTGCAGGTTGTTAATTTTGGCTCAATTCAGTGTTGTCATGCAATTTGAAGTAACAATTCTATGTAAATTCAGAAATTGTCAACAGGATTCCATGGTCCCCTCAGAATGTTGATATTTCCAGCATGATTGTTTGATAAATTTATTTGGCTTTATGTTATTTTAATATTTGAATAGCTAAATTCTTATAGCTCAGATACACTTTTCTTAAATAAAAATCTTAAGTCATTGTTTTAAACATCTAATATTGTATCAGTTCAGGGTATAATCAGGAGACAGAGAATGCACAGGTTATTTGAACAGACATAATTTAATATAAAGTTCTGTTAATAATAGTCATGTGCCACATAATGATATTTTGGTCAATGATGGCTATATATGTAAGGTGGTTCCATAAGGCTGTAATGGACCTGACAAATTCCTATCACCTAGTGATGTCACAACTGTTGTAACATTGTATTGCAACATATTACTCACATGTTTGTGATGGTGCTGGTATAAGCAAACCCACTGTGCTGCCAGTCATATACTGTAAAAGTATAGCATATACAATTAGAGTAGTAGGCTATACCATCTTTGTGTAGTACACTCTATGATCTCACACAACAAGGCAATCGCTTAACAATGCATTTTCTCAGAACATATCCCCATTGTTAAGCAATGCATGGCTATAAATACAATGGTGTATACGAAGAAACTGAAAGGGTAAAAAAATAACTTAAAAAAAAAGCCAGTTCTGGGAAACATAGCAGAGTAAGAGACATCCTCAGATCTCTCTCCTTGAAACAACAATAAGCTGAACATCTATACCTCAACAAAAACACACAAACTGCACACCAGCACATCTGAGCATGGGATCTGTGCATAAAAGCTACTGTAACAGGTCAGAATCCTTGGTGTTGGGCAGTGGACTTGAAGAAATAAAAAAGCTGCCTCTTGCAGCCACTGGAGCTCCCTGTAGGAGGAGGGGGAAGGGAGAAGGAAGCAGTGAGTTCCTTGAACAGCCTTGCCTGGGAAAGCTGTGAACTCCCGTGGCCTGCTGGCAGCAGAGCCTAGTAATCAGGGCAGAAGGCAGGAAAGCAGGATGGCAGAAAAACAACAGTTGTTTTTTCCCAGCCACTGTTGCAAAACTGAGGCTAAGCCACAGCCCTCAACTCCCAACCCAGATGGCCCCTCCCCACCAAAAATCTGAGACGATCACTGCAGAGCCCCAGGGGAATCTGAGCAAATGCTCAGAGACTAGCAGACACTAACAAGGACTGAAACTGAGGGTAGCGAGCATGGTTAAATATCTACAAGAAAATTAAAAGGGCATTATTAGGCTTTATATAGAGTAGGGATCCAAGAGACTTAGATGCCATCTACTGGAAACCAAAAGAAAAGTGCCTTCCTTGTAGCAGGCTAAAGAGAGACCTTTGTATGATAAATCTTCTTTCTGGAAAAATAGCAGAATACACTTTCATTAATGGTCAGGTGAAGAAATAGTCCATTAAACACCATGAACAACCAAGGTGACAAGGCATCTCAGAAAGAAAGAAGAAAATCTCTAGAAAATAAGCTTACAGACATAGAAATAAGCTACTTAAATACAAAGACTTCAGGATGTTACTTCTGAAAAAAACTCAGTGAGTTCCGAAATGAGTCATATCAACAATTTCAGGAGTTGAAAAACAACTAAATGAGCAGATTGAGGAGATTGAAACCCTCAAAAACAAAAACAAAAACAAAACAGAATAGATCTTCTAGAGATAAAAAAACACACAGTAAGAGCTGAAAAATGAAATAGCAAACTTGGGAAATAGAGTCGACAAAACGGAAGAAAGGATCAATGATATCAAAAACAGAAATCTAGAAATAAATCAGAAAGAAGAAGAAAGAAACCAAAGAATGGAAAACAATGAGAGAGAAATATAAGAAATAATAGCAGATGCCATCAGGAGAGAAAACATAAGAATAATGGGCATTATTGAAGGCAAGGAAAAGGAGCAGGAGATAGAAAGCATTTTCAGACAAATAGTTGATGAGAATTTCCCAAATCTAAGGAATGAGTGGAGCTTGGAATTCAAGAAGTCAACAGAACCCCCAATTATCTCAACCCAAAAGCCTTTACCAAAACACATTGTATTAAATTGTCAAAAATCAATGACAAAGATAGAATTCTCAGGGCAGGCAGGGGAAAAGAAAAAAAGTAACTTATAAAGGAAAATTTATTATATTATCATGAGACTTCTCAGTGCAGACCTTATAAGCCAGAAAGAAATGGAATCAAATATTTAAACTATTAAGTGAAAAGAACTACCAGCTTAGAATAATGTATCCAGCTAAGCTCTTCTTTAGATATGAAAGAGAAATTAAACCTTTCCAGACATACAAAAATTGAGAGAATTCTCCACTACAAGGCCTGCACTACAGGAAATACTGAAAGGGGTCAGCTCACCTAAAACAAAGTGAAAACAAACAAACAAACAAACATAGTTAGGAATAAAATGACTATCAGGCAAATAGAAGCAGAGGAGTACAATCCTTACTAAGAACAGGACATTATAAGCTTAAGTATTAAGAAGAGAATTGCTTTAGCAAGATTGTAATGAACGTTCAGCATACATAGGGACAAATTGAGATAACAATGACTAAAAAGAGGAGGATTCAAAGATCCACATTCACAAAGGGCAATGGAGATAAGGCACATGCAGAAAAAAATGAACAACTGTATGTATAACTATACTTTTTCTTATTCGTAATGGTAACTATGCACCAAAGATTCATAACTGAAGTATATAACATAAAACAAGAAGAACCAGAGGGAAAACACACAAAGGACAACCAAAATAAAGAAAACAGAAACACAGTGATGAGGAAGCAATGGAAACACTGAGCTACCAGAAATCAAAGATATAATGGCTATAAGAAGATCTCATATTTCAACAATCACCCTAAATGTAAATGGACTGAATTCACCAATAAAAAGGCACAGAGTTGCAGAATGCATCAAAAAACAAAACCCAACCATATGCTGTCTCTGAGAGATACATCTCAGCTCCAAAGACAAATATAGACTCAAAGCAAAAGGGTGGAAAATGATATTTCAAGCAAATGGCATTCAGAGAAAAGCCAGTAGTGTTACTAATGTCGGACAAAAATAGACTTCAAAATAAAAATGGTAAAAAAAAGATACTGAGGGACCACTTCATAATGATAAAGGGAATCATGCACCAAGAAGTAGAATACTTTATTAATATCTATATCCCAATAAGGGAGCCCAAAATATGTAAAGCATTACTAACAGAACTAAAGGGAGAAACAGACCAAAACATCATAGTAGGAGACCTAAATACCCTACTGTCGGATATGACAGATCACCAAACAGAAAATCAATAAGGAAATAACATCCTTAAATGACACATTAGTCCAACTGGATGTAATTAACATATACAGAGCCTTCCATCCCCAAACACTGCTTATACATTCTTCTCCAGTGCACACAGAGAACATTCTCAAGGATTGACCACATACTGGGACACAGAGACAGCCTCAACAAATATAAGAGGGTTGAAATTATATCCACCTATATTGTCTGATCATAATGCTCTGAAACTAAAGATTAACTGCAGACAGAAATCAGGAAGGACTACATAAATGGAGATTAAACAACATGCTACTGAGAATAGCTGGGTCAGAAAAGATTAAAAAGAGATCAAGATACATAGAAATGAATAATAGTGGTAGTACAACATTCAAAACTTTGGAATACAGCAAAAGTGGTCATAAGAGGAAAGTTCATATCATTACAGGCCTATCACCAAAATAAGAACGAGCCCAAATAAACACTTATCGCTTCATTTTTTAAAAACTAGAAAAGGAAGAACAAAGATCTAAAGTCAGCAGAAGGAAAGAAATAATCAAAATTAGAGCAAAATAAATGAAACTGAAAACAAAAAAAAATAGAAGAAATATGCAGACAAAAAGCTGGTTCTCTGAGAGGTTAATAATTGACAAACTCAGTCTAGACACTAAAGAAAAAGAGGAAGAACACAAATAAACAAAATCAACGGGTGAAAGAGGAAAATTACTACTGATAGTACAGAAATACAAGGATCATTCCAAAAATACTATGAAAAGAGTGTATAATATCAATTAACAACCTAGAGGAAATGGACCAGTACTTAGAAAATACAGTCTTGCTAGACTGAATCAAGTAGAACTGGAAAAATCTAAATAGACTGATCAGCAGTATGGAAATGGAAACAATCATCAAAACTTACTAAAAGGAAAAGTCCAGGACCAAGATGGCTTTACCAGAAATTCTACCAAACATTCAAAGATTTAATACCTATTTTCCTCAACTCTTTCAAAAAATCAAGAGGAGGCAATATTCCAACTCATTTTATGAGGTCAATGTTATACTGATACCAAAATCTGGTAAGGATAAAAAAAAAAGAAAAAGAAACAACAGACCAATATTTCTCATGAACACAGATGCAAAAATCCTAAGGAAGATACTAGTGAACTGAATACAGCAACATATTAAAAAGATTATACACCACGATCAAGTGGGCTTCATCCATGGGGCATAGGGATGGTTCGACATATGCAAATCGATTAATGTGATATATACCACATAACAAATTAAAAAATAAGATTATATGATCATATCAATAGATGCAGAAAAAGCCTTCAACAAGATACTGCATCTATTTATGATCAAAACACTTAACAAAATTGGTATAGAAGGAAAATATCTTAACCTAATAAAGGCCATATATGACAAACTCTCAGCTAACATACTTAATGGTGAAAAAACTAAAAACCTTCTTTCTAATCGGGAACAAAACTAGGCTGTCCACATTGCTATTGTTATTCATATTCAATACATTGAATAGGTCCTAACAAGTGCTTTCAGACAAGAGAAAGATATAAAAGGCATGCAAATAGGAAACAAAGAAGCCAACTGTCACTATTTGCAATGACATGATTCTCTATATAGAAAATCCTAAAGACTCCACAAGAACACTACTAGAATCAATAAGCAAATACAGTAAAGTCTCTAGACACAAAATCAGTGTTCAAAAATCCATAGCATTCCTATACTCTAATAATGTAATGTCAGAAAAAGAATAAAATACCTGGAATAAATTTAATGAAATATGTAAAGGACTTACATAATGAAAACAAAACTATGATACCCTATTAAACATATCAAAAAAGGTACAAAAAATGGAAGAGATATTCCATGTTCTTGGATTGGAAGAATCAACATAGTTAAAATGATCATATTATTTAAAGCATTATACAGATTTAATGCAATCCCCATCAAAACCCTATAGGCATTTTTTAAAGAAACAAACAAAAAATCATCTGGTTTGTATGGAAGCGCAAAGACCTGAATTGTCAAAGACATCTTGAGATAAAAGCGAGGCTGGAGACATCACTCTGCTCGAATTCAAATTATACTATTAAGTGACAGTAATCAAAACAGCATGGTATTGGCAAAAAAAAAAAAAAAAAACAGATACATGGACCAGTGAAGAGAAGTAAACCATATTATATGAGCAAATAATTTTTGACAAAAAAGCCAAAAACATACAATGGAGAAAGGAAAATCTCTTCAATAAATGGTGCTGGGAAAACTGGAAGGCCACCTGTAAAAGAAGGAAACTAGACTGTTGTTTATCACCAAACACTGAAATTAACTCAAATGGATTAAAGACCTGAATATAAGACCTGAAACAATAAAATGCATAGAGGAAATATAGAAACTAAACTCAAGGACCTTGAACTTAAAGAGATTTTATGAATTTAACCTCAAAGGCAAGGGAATAAAAACAAAAATAAATGAATGGGGCTCACATCAAACTAAAAAGCTTTTGCTCAGCAAAAGAAACCATCAACAAAATAGACAACCACCTAAATAGAATATATATTTGCAAGCAAAACCTCCGATAAAGGCTAATGTCCAAAATATTCAAAAAAACTTATACAACTCAATAACAATAACACAACAAAATGATCCAATCAAAAAATGTCAAGGACCTCAACAGACACTTCTCTCTAGAGGAACATACAAATGGCCAACAGATACTTGAAAAGATGGTCAACATCACTAGCTTTTAGGGAACTACAGATCAAAACCGCAATGAGATACCATCTCACACCTAGTTAGAATAGCTATAATCAACATGACAAGTAATAAATGTTGGAGAGGATGTGAAGTAAAAAGGAACCCTCATACACTGCTGGTAGGACTGCAAACTGGCACAGCCACTATGGAAAATAGTATGGAGGTTCCTAAAAAATCTAAAAATTGATCTACTATATGATCCAGCAATCCCTCTACTGGGTATTTACCCCAAAGACTTGAAAACTCATATCCAAAAAGATATTTGCACACAGATGTTCATAGCAGCATTATATTCATGGTGGCCAGCACATGGAAGCAACCGAAGTGTCCTACGATAAAAGATTGGCTAAGAAGCTGTGGTACATATATACAATGGAATATTACTCAGCCATAAGAAGAGATGAAATACTCCCATTTGCAACAACATGGATGGACCTAATCATGCTAAGCGAAATAAGCCAGACAGAAAAATTTGAAAATCAAGTGATATCACTTATATGTGGGATATAAACCTAAAAGTGACAAATGAACAGGACAAACAAACAGAGACTCATGGACATGGATAATGTACTAGTGGCTACCAGAGGGTAGGGGGAGGAGAGTGTAGGTAGATGGCTAAAAGGGATCAAATATACGGGGGCAGATAGAGGGTGAAGTGGATAAAAGGGATCAAATATGTAGTAGCTGAAGGAAACTGAACTTTGGTTGGTAAACACACAATAGAATATGTAGATGTCAAATTATAATGTACACCTGACAATTATATAATTTTATTTACCAATGTTACCCAATAAACTTAATAAAAATAAATAAATTAAAAATAAAAAATAAAAAAAATAACACCAAAAAAAAAAAAAAAAGCCTCCAGCCTTGCAGTCTCCCTCTACCGCCCTCTCCTGGCAGAGCCTAACAGGGACAGCTGGCGAAGCAAGAAAGTGGTTTGCAGAGTTTCAGCTCCTGCTTTATTGAGCTGAAGAGCTGGTGTGTTGAGTTACTTAGTAACTGGCACAAATAGAAAGGAATCGCAATATTTTTTGATTGAATAAAATAAGAGAACCATCTTAAATATCAAATATGTGTCATAGGAAAAGATTGTCATGAGCAAAACAGCTGTATTTTTTTTAAACAGAGGCCAATTTATTCTTCTTGAATAAGTGAACAAATAAGTCAACAATTGAATGAATAATTGAGTTAATGATTTTGTAAATGAGAGGAGGGATGAATGAATGACAATTAAAGGTCTCTTCTTAAAAGTTTCTTTCAGTCAGCCACTGGAGCTCCTTTTCACGGTTTGTCTGGAGTTTGCCTTTGTAGAATGAACATCAGTCTGGAATCTCAAATGCCTTAATCACCATAAGTCATTTCTTCAGACAGTCTTTAATTCTGGATTGCAGTCCTGGAAAGGAAAAGATACTTCATAATGAAAAGTGCTTTGGTCACATCTTTTTTTCACAGAATCACAGGAAGTACTCTGAGTCCAATTCTAAATCACACAAGATGTATCTTTTTCTAAATAGCAATAGAGAAAAACGTATAAATAATGTCTATCTTAGAGTCACCAAAGATTTATTATTGACCCACACATAACTTATTTGCTGTAAGACACCTGCTATGGTTAAAAATAAACCTCGGTGGCAGTGGAAAAAAGCACAAAATAATGGGCTCATTGAAAACTAAAAGCAAACTTCTTTTATGAGCTCTAGCTAAATCGTCTTTCTACTTATGTCCAGAAAATATATCTAAAGCCTTAGGACAAACTGATAAAGGACTTCTTTGGCATTTATCCAGTAAAAGATAAGGTTTATTCCCTTATGATTCTTGAGCCTATAAAATCAAGTGAGAGGATAAAACACATTGAATATCATATAGAGGTTTTTAGCACAATGAAAAATCCTTGCCTGTGTTATTTATTTCTTTTGTCTCTACAACTCAGTTGTTCAAGATTTTGTAAGAAGAAATATATGCATATTATGCAATTAGTGCTAGACTTTAATGGTTTTAACTAGCAAATGAAAAACAAAAAGCAAATCTAAACCAAAAATAAGAATAGGGCACAAGTTAACCTTTACCTTTACTCCTAAATCAATGTAATAAAATATTTTCTTGTGAAAATACAAAGGACAAAGTGCAGGAATGTCTCAGTGAAATAATTTCTTTCTCAAGTGAACAAAGAAACAAACAATGAAAACATAGGGCATTTCTTAGTAACAGCATATTCACAAGAGTGAAGATTTAGATTTTGTTATATTAATATACTGATAAATTAAGCAAATCATATGTCAAAAGGAAATGCTATTATGTTTTAAAACATATTACTAGTCCAGAAACAATCATGTTAATATTATTCAAGGCTTCAAGTCTTAACTCATAAAGTGTTTCATCTTTCAACTGATTTCTAGCCTCTAATAAAAATAATAGTGAGTAGCATCCATCAATAATCTTTTTTTAAAATTTTTCAGTTACAGTTGACATTCAGTATTATTTTATAATAGTTTCAGCTGTACAGTATAGAGGTTAGATATTTATATAACTTACAAAGTGATCTCCTTGGAAAGTCTAGTACCCACCTGACACTACACATAGTTATTATAGTATTAATTGGCTATATTCCCTATGCTGTACTTTATACCCCATGATATTTTGTTAACTGTCAATTTGTCTTCTTAATCTCTTTACCTTTTCACCTAGACTTCCAAACCCCACTTCAATCTGAAAGCAATCAGTTTGTTCCCTGTATCTATGAGCTTGTTTCTGTTTTGTTTATTTATTTTGTGTTTTAGATTCTACATGTAAGTGAAAACATGGTATTTGTGTTTCTCTGTCTCATTTCTCTTAGCATAATATCCTCTAGGCCAATACATGTTGCAAAATAGGGAAATTTCATTTTTTTTTATGGCCAGGTAATATCCATTGTACATATATACACATCTTCTTTATCCAATTATCTATTGATGGACTCTTGTCTAACGTATATAAAGTGTCCTTCTTTGTCTCTTGTTATAGCCTTTGCTTTAAAGTCTATTTGTCTGATATAAGTATTGCTACTTTAGCTTTTTTTTTTCATTTCCATTTGCATGAAATATCTTTTTCCATCCCTTTCCTTTTAGTCTTTATGGTCTTTTGATCTGAAGTTGGTCTCTTGTAGGCAGCAGTTAGTTGTATAGGTCTTGTTTTCTTATCCATTCAGCCACCCTGTGTTTTGAACTGGAGCATTTAATCCATTTACATTTAAAGTAATTATTGAAAGGTATGTAGTTATTGCCATTTCATTGTTTATATTTTCAATGTATATAGATTTCTTCTTCTTAAAGAAGTCCTTTTAACATTTCTTGTGATACTGCTTTAATGGTGATGAACTCTTTTAGTTTTTTCTTATCTTGGACACTATGATCTTAGTAAGAATTAGTCCCTTTTTAAGTGTTCTGCATAATTTTATTTTTATATCTATCCTCGTTAATGTATTAAAATTATTTATAGAATGCCTATATATGGCTTATACTTTAATAGGTTCTGATGAATCACTGTTGTGGAAAAGAAAAAAACAAAAAAAGGAGGAAAAAAAACCCATTTAAACCTAGTCCTACCTTCATAGAGCTTTCAGCTGGTACTTGCCTTTTGAGGCAATGTGAGATAATAGAAAAAATTATGTTGGTCTCTGTCTCTAATTCCAGGCCAGAGCTCCTGAAACCTTAATAAATATCTAATTGATATGAGCACCAGAGTCATCTTTTGTGCTAATGTCATGCACTGCATACAACATTTTGGTCGACTACATATAGCATATATGATGGTGGTCCACAAAATTATAATGGAGTTGAAAAATTCCTATTGACAATATAACCATTGTAACATAGTGCAATGCATTACTCAGTTTTTGTGTGATGCTGGTGTAAACAAACAAATACACTGTCAGTCATATGAAAGTTAACATATACAATTATTACAGTACGTAACACTTGATAATGATAATAAATGACTACGCTAATGGTTTATATATTTACTATACTATATTTTTTTTATTATTAATTTAGAGGGTATTCTTATATTTATATGTTGGCAGGAGCCCCTACATATATATTTACCATATCTATTGATTGGATTATCTTTTCTTGTACTTGATTTAATCTCATGGCCCTCTTTATACAAAATCCATTGCTAAAATTGCAGTAAGAGGCTATGTTGGGTGATAACCTGGAAACAAAATTAAAAATGATGTAAGACTACACAGGTGGAAAATCAGCGAAGGTTATTGTCATCAGTCAAGCATGTCTCATTCCACAATAGCAACAATCTTGAAGAAAAAGAACAAGAACAAAGTGACAAAAGCTGTTAAAGGACCTGCTTCACTGAAGGCAATGGGATTAACAAAAAATTTGAGAAGGGCCTGTATTAGACGTAAAGAAATTTCTAGTGATCTAGATTGAAGACCAGACACTGAAAAGTTTCGCAGTGTTGAAAGAAAATGCTGTACTTGACCGGATGTTACATTTACTTCTAGCTTTGGAAGGTTTAAGTGATTCAAGACTCATATTCATTACATATTGTGAAAGTGAGTGGTGAGTCTGTGAATGCTGCTGTGAGGGCAGCTACAAAATTTCTGGCAAGGAAAATTACTTGCCAGAGCAGATATCCGATGTGGATGAAAACTTTCTTTTCTGGAAACAGATACCTGAAAGGACTTTCTTCTTAGGAGGCCAACTAAGGCTTTTAAGGGCAGGATAATATTCTTATTTGGGGGCAACGTTGCAGGCTACAAATGGAAACCCTTTCTGATGTGGCACAGTGAGAACCATGGGGGCTTCAAGCATATCAGTAAGCACAACTGTCAGTGTTCTACAGAAGTCATGAATGATACAGCTCTTCCTCCAAGATGCCCTTCTGAATTGCTATGCCAGCAAGATAGAGGAATACTGTTTGGAAAGTATCATACCTTTCAAGATTTTGTTTATTGTTGATAATGTTCCCATATAGCTCTTTTTATTGATGATCTTCATCCCAATGTCAAAAAGGTGTTACTCCCTCCACATATCACTCTTTGATACATCCAGAATTGAGGAGTTAATAGTAGCTTTTGGGCCACAACCTGAGGAGGACCTTTGTCCAGGCTGTTGTTGCAACTGAGAATAGAACAACACCTATCATGGCATCAAGAAACTTGCTTGGGCTTTAGGTGATGTCACCAAAGAATGAACAAATGACATTGGAAGAAAAAACTAAAGGTTTACTCTGTAACATCAAGGATTCATCAAAGGATGAGGAAATTGCAAAATCAATAAGGCGTGGTTGAGATGGCAAACCACTTAAACCTGGATGTGGGTGGGGTGACACTGAGGAGCAACTAGAGGTGGTTCCTGGAAAATGAAGAATTGTTAAAACTGGAACAGAAAAAAATTATTTAGATAAAATTCACATATACATAAAATTAACCATCTTAATGTGTACAGTTTCCATGGCATTCAGTACATTCATGAAGGCTTTGGCAAACCAAAATGTTTGTTCACCTTGACAAGCTCCTAAAATGTTGAAACATGGCCCCCAATACTGAAAGGTTCTCATTAATGAAAGAAATGTTCATAGCGTATTATCTGCTTACAAGCAAATCTGTGATGAAAAAAAGAAACTAAGCAACCAGCCATGGACATATTCCTAAAAAGAGTGACAGCTCCTCGAGAAGAGCCTTCAGGTAGGTCCTTCAGGAAGTGTTTCAGAAGAAGGCATTGTGATCATAGAGATGACAGTTCCATGTGGTGTTATTTGCCCCTGAAGAGCTTCCAGGGAGATAAGAATGTGAAAGTGAGACAGTGATACTGATGATCCTGAGTCTATGTAGCTGAGCTAATGTAAGTGGTTGTTGTCTTAGTTTTTAACAAAAAAGTTTAAAAAGTAAAAAAAAAAAATAAAAATAGGTAAATCTTATAGATAAGAATGCAAAGAAAGAAAATATTTTTGTATAACTGTACAGTGTGTTTTTGTTTTAAGCTAAGTGTTATTTAAAGAGTCAAAAGTTAAACAAGTTTAAAAGTTTATGAAGTAAAAATGTTATAGTAAACTAAGGTTAATTTATTATTGAAGAAATAAATTTAAAAAGAATAAATTTAGTGTAGCCTAAGTGTAAAGTGTTTATAAAGTCTACAGCAGTGTAATGTCCTAGGCTTTCTCTTTCACTCACCACTCACTCACTGACTCACCCAGAGCAACTTCCAATCCTGTAAATTCCATTTATGGAAAAGTACCCTAAAAAGTATACTCCTTTTTTTTGTCTTTTATACCATATGTTTTCTGTACTTTTTCTATGTTTAGATATATTTAGATATACAAATATCATTGTGTTACAATTGCCTACAATATTCAGGACAGTGACATAAAGTATAGGTATGTAGCCTAGGAGCAATAGGCTATACCATACAGCCTAGGTGTGTAGTAGGCTATATCATCTAGGTTTATGTAAGTGCACTTTATGATGTTCACAATGAGGAACTTGACTGACAATACGTTTCTCAGAATGTATCTATGTCTTTAAGCAACACATGACTGTATTTGGTTTTTGACCCTGGTTTCTTACATAGAGCTTCTAAATCCCTTGGAATTTCCTGGGTAATAAGATTGACTTTTGTTCTAATGAGGTGATTTTGGTTGGGGGATGGTCATCAGAAGGACCAACTCATTATTAGAACCTTGGAATTTTCAATCCCATCTTCGTTCTCTAGAGAGGAGAGAGGTTCTAGAAATGAAGTTAATAAAGAATCAAGCCTGCATGAGGAAGCTTTCATAAAAATTCCAATTGTATGGGGTTCGGGGAATTTTCAGGTTAGTGAACATATCCACATAGCAGCAAGGTGATGCACCCCAACTTCATGGGGACAGAAGCTCCTGCATTCAGGACCCTCCAGATTTTGACATGTCTATCTCTTCATCTGGCTGTTCATTTATAAGTAAGTGTTTCCTTGAGTTTTGTGAGCTGTTCTAGCAAATAATCCCATCCAAGGGGAGGAAGTCATGGAAATTTCTGATTTTTAGCCAAGCAGACAGAAGTTGTGGGTAACCAGGGAATCTACTGTTTGATTGATGGCATTTGATGTGAGAAGCAGTTTCATGGGACTGAGCCCTTAGCCTATGGGACCATGTGTTATCTCCAGGTGGATAGTGTCAGAATTGAGTTAAATTGTTAGAACACCCATCCAGTGTTACAGATTTGCTTGGTGTGGGGAAACCTCCACACATCTGGACCAGGAGTGTTTCTAAGTGTTGTAGTTGTGTGAGGGAGAGAGTAAAGTAGAAACACAGGAGGAAGACTGAATTTTGCTTTATAGGCAGGTGCTTTTATAATCCCACATTTACATAAGAGAAAACAAAATTCCAGAAAGACAATGTGCCTTGCCCAAGGCAATCCTATGGAGGTGTAGGAGCCAAGGTTCAAGTCAGGGCTTTCTCTGAGGCCACTGTTTTTGTGGACTGTCCTTAAACTAAGAATCCCCCCTCCAAGCTCTATCCAAGTCCCACCACCTGCACTTACTTAGCACTTAATGTGATGTATGCTTTGAACTGATGGCATGCCTTGATTTATATTGAGTACATACCTGTCTCCCCACTGGATTCTCAGCTTCCCAGGGTAGGTGTCATTTTAGTATGTTATTTTGCCTCTCACCCCACTACAATTTGATGCTTATTAATACTGTTCAATGAGAACAGTATTAAAACAACAGATACATATTCTCTCACAAATCTATAGGCTAGACATCTGAAATCAGTATTACGAGTTCAAAACAAGTGTTAGTGAGCCAACTCTTCCTATGGAGCCCCTAGAGGAGGATTTGATCAGTGTTCTGCAGTGGTTCTCAGAGTAGTATACGGACAGACAGCATTAACATTGCCTGGGAACTTGGTAGAAATGCAAAAATCTCTCAACTTGAGTTAGATCTACAAAAAACTCTGGGGTGCGGCCCAGTAATCAGTAGTTAAATCAGTCCTCCAGGTCATTCTATGCATCGCAAAGTTTTGAGACCCACTGCTGTACTGATGTCTGTTTTGGTGACTTTGGAAAATTACCTCCATTTTCTGGTAATTTTCCTCCTGTAAAATGCAGAAGCAGATCAATGGTTTATTAAGACTCTCCTACCTCAGACAGTCTGAACTTTTGCTCTTAAGAACTGCTAGTAATTTATTAGTAACTCTTATGTACCAGTTACTTTTGCCAGCTGTATGACATATGGTATTTCAAATGATCATAGAAAATCTGTAAAATATAAAACTGAGGTTTAGTCACTTATATAACTTTTTCAGAGGCACTAAAATAGTTCATTATGACATTAGGACACTAAAGCTGCCGCTCTCCAAAGCTGTGGGCTTAATCTAATCACTTTGCTACACAAATCCATGGGAATGGACGTCACCATTGCTGATCCTCTTCTTATTCAGAGCTGCAGGAACAATGTATTCTTTGGTTTTGCTCAGTAGACTTTAACCAAATTTCCAACAGATTAAGCTAAAGCTGCTGGTAGAAGTTTTCAGTGGAGAATAGATGTAAACCAAAACCCAAATAAATCCATTTTGATGATAAAAGCCCTTCATTTTGTATAGAGTTTCTTTTTTTTCCAAAAAAAAATTTAACATCCTTTCATCTGATTTAGTGTAAGGTGGAATAAAGCAAAAATTTACATATGCTTTTTAAATTGTTATTTCAACTTGTTGTCATTCAAAACTAAGAAGTCAATTCTAATCACAATTTTTAATACAATAGGCAAATTCAAAGTCTATATTATATCAAATGTCTTTAGGTAAAGCATCTCAAGGTGTTGTTTGCTTGTAAAATTCAGTTATGATTAAGACTTATAGATTCTTTTTAAAAATAAAACAAGTAGTCTTCTCTCTCCATCATCTTTGACGTAGGTTGGCTAGAGTTAGCCAACCCTTTGGCGATCCCTTTTATACATTTCACATACAGTGCACATAACTTTGAATGAAAATCAAGAAAACCTGGATTTGAGTTTCTTCTCTTCTAAGTCTTCATTCCTTATCTGAAAAAAAAATAATTTTTTAAAATTTCTGTTTATTTTCCAAAGGTGTAGTGAGGGAAAAAGCATGATCATATTAGATATACTGTTATTTATAAGGTATGCAATCTTTTTAATCTTTAATACTTTATGTGTAAAGAACCTACAACCTAAAAGTTGTTTTAACAAAACAAATAATTACAGTATGTACAGCACAGTCTTTAGCAAAAGGAGTGAAACATATTTTTCATTTAACTTTATAATGAAATAAATGTATCCTCTTTATGTTCACCTTTATTTCCTCTCTTTGAAAATATTTTACCTTTTAATGAAACTTTACCTTATATGCATGTTTATTTATGTTTGTTTTCTCATTAAAGTTTCAGTAACTTAAAAACATTTCTTTAATGCTAAATATTCTCCACATTCTGGTCTAGTAACTGGGAAAATTAAGAGCTTAGTGTTAAGGTACACAATCAAACTCATCTATAAAATTCAATTATGACAAAGTATAGTAAGTCCCATGATAAGAGTGCTGAGAAATAAATGATTTAACTGATACATAGGTGATACAATCAATAGGATTTGTTGAGTATTTGTGAGAAATGAGGGAAAAGAGAAACCAAGGATGATCTCAGCTTGGAAGCTTGAGTAGATAGTGGTCTCATTCAGTGGGATAGAGATTTTGAAGAATAAGAGGTTTACATGGGAAAGTGACGTGTTCAGTAGAGAATACAATTAGTTTTGAGGTATCTTTAAGACACACAAATAGAAGTGCCAATTAGTAATTTGATTTATATGAGTTGAGTGCCAGAGAAAGAGGTTTTAACTTGGGGATTAGAATTTAGGAGTCATCAGCATATAGATAACAACTTTTCCACCTTCATAGTATGATTGTTATATAATCCCCTGCAAGGAGAAAATATACTTGAAATATATGAATTCACGAGCATTTTTAGTCAAAATTCAGAGATTCCTCTTGAAAAACTTGGTAAGTGCACTGTTCCAATAATAGAGCCTGACTTGGGCTGATCATCATCTTTCATCATTCAGATGTGGATCTATATAAGGGCAGGAATATATTCACATACAAACTGAAAATTCATTCAAAAAAGAAGAATTAGAGCACACATGCCAAAAGAAAAATCTTAACATCCTGCACTGAAAAGCTTCCTCTTTATTACAGTTCAGCAATATGAGAGAAAATAGGGCTTAACAAGCAAAGCATTGTTCAGATGCCAGGGGAGCGGAATTCGGTTAATATTTTAATCTGAGTCCTATAGTTATGGATGCAGATAGCCTTTCTTGACACTGTACCGATTCTTAATGACTAATACTTAGCACATATTTCATTTTGGGTCAGTTGCTCTTGAAGACTCATTTAATATATAAACTCAAAATTACTCTTCTAAAAATCTATATTTGCAGATGTTAGGCTATGATCTCTACAACTTTACCTATCCTTCACCTCTACCCTGTTCAAGTCACACCTTTTATTTATGCCTAAAGACTTCTTTAATGGTATCAAAACACTTTTTATTTGTTAGATCTTAAGAGGTAAACAGGTCTTTTTATTAATTAAAATTTTAGAGACTTTATTTACCATTAAAATAACACAAATAATAAAATTAAAAATGTAAATAAAATAATAATTACAAGTTTAGGCTTTGCCCAGATGCATGAAGTTTGAACTATTATCAAAATAACCTTTTCCTTTTTAAATGTAACTCCTCCTAGTCCCAAACAGAAATGACTAGTGAGTATCTTCAGGTAAGGCATAGTTTTCTTCTTTTAAATTGTTTTGTATATGGAATTAGGAGTGTAATTTATGGATCAAAGAAATCTTCACTCGAATTTTCATATTACTTTTGAAATGTTTGAGTCATTTGCCACTTATTTATTTAGGAGCAATCATTTTGTAGCTTCACATCTATATCTTAACAAATCCCATTTCTCTGTCCTGCTGAGCACCAACTTTCTAGGAAAAGTTGTAAATGTTTACTTAAGTCATTTTACTGTACTAGTATTGAAGTGTTCTTATTGGAAAAAAGGAAGAAATTAGAGAGTTTTGTTTAATGTTAGGTACTATAAACAAGGATAATAAGAATAATCAGTTGTTTGCTTGGCCTACTTTCATGCAGTCAAAAATAATGTTTGATCAATTAAAATGCAAGACAGTGTGAACAACCCACACATTTAAAGTAGTGAGTCTACTGAATGTCAGCCCTCCCTAGGAAGTCATCCTTAGCTAGGAAGACAGATAACAAGTTGACAGAATGGTTGAAAAACTATAACTTAGATTAAGTAGCTTACTTTGAGATAGGGTTTCAGAAACGACCCAACTTAAGCCACTAGTCTTTCATCAACAACTGTCAACTGATATAAGTATTAAACACTAAAAAGTAGGAAAATTTGAACAGCTAACAAAAATTGAAACGGTGCTTAATGTTGCTTACAATAAAAGAAATGCAATTCAAAAGTAGATTTCATTTTATACCCAAGATTGGAAAAGATTGTAATGTTAGATAATTTTTTGTGTTAGCCAAGATATGAAGGAAAGAAAGTGTGAAATGATGCCTTTGTTTCTGAAGGGCAATCTGACAATATTTTAGAGAAATTAAGGATGAATATTCTATATAAATGAGGATACTACTCACTCAGGTCAGTAGTCACACTGACAGGGACAAGAATGTTCATCATGATTAGTTTGAGATGGGTGACAGAGGTAACTATATCCATGTAATGGATAATTAAATGCAATGTGTGAACAGAAAACCATATAGACAATGTTGTGTGAAATATTAATAAATAGAAAAAGACCTATAGCAAAATGTTATTAATGTGAATTAAAATATTAAAAAGAAAAAGCATGATCTATGTGTGTGTGTGTGTGTTATATATATATGTGTGTGTATATATATATATATATATATATATATATATATATATATATATAAAGAGAGATTACAATTAGATAAATATATGTGGCCAAATTTTTGTCCAAATTTAGCTTTACCAAAGACATATATCAAAAATTTTGAGCAGGGTCCTATCAGAGAGAAAAGAATAGTGGAGGCATCATGAAAATTATCCTATATATTTATTAACACATATGTGGAAATATATACACATTTACTATCTGTGCAATTTGGGCAATTTATTTAACTCCTATGTACCTAATTTTTCCTTGCTTGTAAAAGTAAGATAATAATAGTAACTATCTCATAAAGTTGGAGTGTGTATTAATTAAATAAATTATTTTATGTAAATTACTTAAAACAGTGTATGGAAAATATAATATTAATGATAATAACATTAGCAATACTACTACTACTAGTTGTATTTATTGCAACATTATTTTTAATACCAGAAAATAACCATAAAACATTAATTTTTATCAATAGAATGCCAGTTAAATTAATTAAAATATATGTATCCAATGGCATATTCTATTTTGCAGTGAGATGAAAGGTTTCAATAATATATTATGAAATAAATATAGGGAAATGCAGAACAGTGTATTTCTTAAGCTTGCACTTATATAAAAAGAAAGGATGTAATATGTTACATGTGAGAAAATATTACTGTTAATGGGAGTTTATTGATGGAGATAGGATGTGAGACAGATTCTTTAAGCTGCTTAAACTTAAGTTCTGTGTTATTTATAATCATAAAAGCACTGTGATAGTAAATATAAATGGAAAATATATATTGGTATGGAGAACCACGCTCAATATATTCCCAAGTGTAAATAGCAGGTTACAAAAGTAAATATTTATTCACCTTGCTATTGTACATATTGTACATATACATGTACAATTCTAGAAAGTTATATACCAACGTGTAAATACTGATTATCTTTGGGTAGTGGCATTCTTGAAAGTTTTGTTTTTCTGGTCCACTGCATTTCTATAGATTTTTAAAAAATATATTATTTCGACACGACATAAACAATTATATATATTTGCATATATGCATGTGTAGAAAAAGATTAATATTAACTATCTCTTATATATAAAATTAGCTATTTAAGGCTTTATGATTTTCTGTATCTTCTATTATAAAGTTTCATTAATATTTAAATTGGAAAATGACATATTCTGGGTTTAATTTAAGCTTTGAAAATGTCTAGCAATGCTAAATTAGTCTATTTAAATTTTTTTCCTAATCCTTTGTTTGCTTATCTAAAAAGCTGAGAATCAAATTAAAAACAAATATGCAAACCTTTTGGCAATTCGTCAACTTTTTACAAATGTTAGTTGCTAATTATTATAAACTTGTATGGGAACATCATGTTCAACGATGGTTGAAAATATTTCATAAATTAGAAAATGAAACTGATCCTGCTGCAATTAATTATTCATTGCGTAGCTAGTTATATTCAGAAGGTATGTCTGCTCCACCAATTCCTCTGTCACCCTTCTGGCAAAACTTAAATGACTTTAACTACCTCATCAAACAGTTGTTTCACTTTTGTTTTCATGCTCAGGAGTGTCTAAAATAAATTGTTTAACCTAACAGAGGATCAATCAGCTTTATCTGAATTAAGTGGATAAGCTTTACTAAATCATTGCTTTTATTTAACATTTTCATGACCATCATAATTTTTCTTAGCTTTGGGAAACATTTAATTTGGTTCTCTATGATAAGGAGAGTATAAAGGAGATTAAAAAATACTCCTTGAACTCACCTCTTTCCTTTCGCTTCCTTTTTGAAAGTGCTTCTATGAAACTAAATTCTTTATCCTTTTGTGATTTAGGTATAGTTAGATAATCAGAATTGAAATTGTAGGATTTATCTTTTTGGTGTTTGCCTTCTTTCAGAGGACACTTAAGGTTCTGAAAAGCATCCCTGTGTTTAAGGTGTCCTGAGTGCCTTCATAGAGATGGTGACTTTCAAGTGCTAATTGATACACTCTGTATATCACAGGATGCAGAAATCACTAGATAAGACACCCAAAGAGAAACATCAGAAGCTCTTTCCTTCAAAGGAGCTCCCATACACTGTTTGGTGGGAGTGCAAATTGGTGTAACTTTTCTGGAGAATAATTTGCCAGTTATTATCAAAATTTTAAATACATCTATACTTTGAACCAGCAATCCCAGTGTTTAGAATATGTCATGTGGATAAACACTCAAAAGTTATGCAAAATATACATGGATATTCTCTAAAGCATTATTTGTATTAGCAAAACAATAGACACAACAAAACTGTTCACTGTACTATAATATGAAGTGTTCTTATTCTTAGGAGATGCATGCCGAAGAGCTTAGAAAGAACAGAAATATAACAAAATGTTAATATTGTTAAGTCTAGATGATGAATATGTAGCTTCTAGCTCTAGCGGCTGCAGGTATTTCTTGGCTTGTGGCAGCATCACTCCAATCTCTGCATCTGTTTTCATACAGCCTTCTCTTTTCTCTGTCTTCTCATCTGCTTTGTAAAAAAAACTATTACCATTGGATTGAGGGCCCATCTACACAATCCAGAATGGTCTTATCTAGGTCTGCAAATATTCTTTTCCAAATAAAGTCACATTCACAGGTTTTAAGTTTTAGAACATAGATATATCTATTGGGGGCTACCATTTAATTCACTATAGAAAAGTTATAAAAATTTGTGATCTTTCACAGCTATATTTTCTGTCTTTGAGGTGTAGGTCCTTTGAGGCATGCTTTGATAATTGATACCTGCTCTATAAAAAAAATAAAAGTTCCAACCTATAGCCTACTTAACCTTTTGTCACTGTTGGAAATTCTTTTGTGGCTTTCTCATTTGCACTCTGGCTTTGCCTCAGAGTTGGCTTTGGAAATTACAAGATGTTTCAAATCACCAAAGCAGGCACTTTTAGCACTAAAAGGAGCTACATAAGCAAGATTTGGGAGTTTAAGTCTTTGTACGTAAACGGTACTTACCTTGGATTCTGAGAAAAGTGGTTCCTGATTTTTTTGACTGGTTTTCACTTCACATGCTTAGCAGTCTTTCCATTTCTTTTAATTCTTTCTGTCTTGCTCTTACTGACTTCACAGGATTTGAAATTGTTCTAGACTTTCTGAACAATAAAAGACTTTTATTTTTATATGTTGGCTCTGATGATCCAGGAGATGGATTCTTTTATGACCGTTGCTCATAATACTTTTTATAGCTTCTCCTCAATATTAAATCTGTCCTTCTGTATACCCTGACGGCACTTTTTTAACCAGGATGCTTAGACATGTTTGAGTGTTGAATGTGTGCGTGCTTTTTTAAAAAGTATAGAAATATGTTAACAGAAATATATTACTATTTTATATATTATAGTATATTTATTATATTATATAATTATATATATTATATTAATTATATATTATACTATAATTATATTAAATAGATTTTATTTAACATAAAATAAAAAAGAACAGCAAAACACTACCTTGTAGGAATATGTACACAATGAACTAAGGAAACTAGTCTATGTTTGAGGTGTGTATATATGTGTGCTTCATGTATTTCTATATGACTCAGCTTAGTGTTGGGTGCAGTTTTAAGTTTTCTCTTGGACAAAATTGCACATAAGCAAATATAAAGTTTGCGTTATGCATTATAAAAAACTTACTCAAATTTCTCTAATATATCAATCACGTTGGAACAAATTTTTGTTTTCAAAACAAGCATTCTAGAAATGTACACTGCCTATACTACAGTGTTCATAGCAACACTATTGTAAGAACCCCAAACTAGAAACCACGCAAATATCCATCAATGGTAGAAAGGATAAGTACATTTGGTAGGCACACAAGGGAATACTATATAGCATGCTAAATACTATATACTGTACAGCATGGTATACACGATAGTATGACATGAGTAATTCCCACTATACACAAAAGTATGGAAGCATCTCACAAAGATAAAATTGAGCAAAAGACAACATACATAAAAAGAATACACTGAATAATTCCGTTTAAATAAAATACAAAAATAGGCAAAACTAATATATGAAGTTAGTTAAAAGTCATGCAAGTGGCTACTCTTGAGGGTTAGGAGGTATGAGGGGGCTTCTATGGTGCTGGTTAAACAGGTGGGTTTACTGTGAAAATTCATTCAGTTGGACACTTAAGATATGAGTATTTTCTGTGTGTATGTTATACCTCAATAAGAAATTCTTTTAAAACTCTATTGTGTAAAAATAAGAAAAAATAGCCCCAGCTGGCTTTGGAATCAAAATATTAGAGTTTAAACACTATTTCTGCATTTAAAATTGTATGACCTCAGGAAGGGCCTTTGGCGGCGGCACGGCCGTTCCTATTCAGTCGTTTCTGAGCAATCAGGAAGGTGGCAGTGCCCTCTAAGGGTGACCCAGAAAGAGAACGCCTATTGCTTGACAGACGGCTCATTCTGGCCTGAACACTCTACCCCAAAGAGTCCTCCAGAAGGAGCCTACACCCCATCTTCATTTGTCTTCACGAACCGCCCTTGGCCAGAACAGCAGTGAGACACCCAACTTAATACGGTCCTTCACAATTGACAACTTTGAGATTGGGTGTCCTCTGGGCAAAGACAAGTTAGAAATATGTACTTGTCTTGGGCGAAGAAAAGCCATTTCATTGTGGCACTAAAGGTCCTATTCAAGTCTCAGATAGAAGAAAGAGGGTGTGGAGCACCAGCTGCGCAGGGAGATTGAAATCCAGGCCCATCTGCAGCATCACATCTTGTGTCTCTACAGCTATTTCTATGACTGTGAAAGGATCTACTTGATTCTGGAGTATGCCCCCTTGGGGAGCTCTATAAGGAGCTACAGAAGAGCCGCTGTTTTGAGGAGCATCGAACAGCTACAATCATGGAGGAGCTGGCAGATGCTCTGATATACTGCCAGGGAAGAAGGTAATTCACAGAGACATAAAGCCAGAGAATCTGCTCATGGGCTCCAGGGAGAGCTAAAGATTACTGACTTTGGCTGGTCTTTACACGCCCCCTCCCTGAGGAGGAAGACAATGTGTGGCAACCTAGACTACCTTCCTCCAGGAATGATTGAGGGATGCATGCACAATGAGAAGTGGATCTGTGGTGCATCAGAGTGCTCTGCTATGAGCTGCTGGTGGGAAACCCACCTTTGAGAGCGCTTCACACAGTGAGACTTATCGGCGCATCATCAAGGTAGACCTGAAGTTCCCCACTTCTGTGACCATGGGAGCCCAGGATCTCATCAGCAAGCTGCTCAAGCATAATCCCTTAGACAGCTACCCTGGCCCAGGTCTCAGCCCACACTTGGGTCCGGGCCCACTTTCAGAGGGTGCTGCCTCCCTTAGCCCTTCAGTCTCCCCATAAATCATTCCTGTCATTTACTCAGTTGTGTCTGTGTTTGTATGCTTATACAGATTAAACAATAGTGGCACACTGCCAGAAGCCCATGCATGCATACCGGGGACATGGTTACATAAAGGGAGAAGTGCTGACTCACTTCTTTTTGGAAGTTAGCTGCTTAGGGTGTCAGGAGGGAGCCTGACTATAGCCATCTTTCTTTTCCCTCATAAAGGGTCTTGTTTTCTTATCCATCCTTTGGTTGGAGCACTTAATTCTTTTCCACTTGAGGTACTCATTAATAGATATGTAGTTATTAACATTTTTATTCATGATTTTGATATTTTTTTTCTCTTAAAGAGTCCCTCCAACATTTTCTGTAACAGTGCTTGGTGTTAATGAATTCCTTCAGCTTATTTTTGTCTGGGAAGCTCTTTATCTGTCCTTTGACTCTAAATGATACCTTTGCTGGATAAAGTATTCTTGGTTGTAGGTCCTGGGTTTTCGTCCTTTAAATATTTTGGGCCATGCCCTTCTGTCCTGAAGTTTCTTTTGAGAAATTAGCTGTCAGTTTATGGAGCTCTCTTATAGATGCTAACTGCTTTTACCTGCTGCTTTTAAGGTTCTCTCTTTGTATTTAACCTTTGGCATTTTGTTGATATAATCTTGGTGTGGGCCTCCTTTGGGTTACTCCTTCTTGGGACTCTGAGCTTCCTGGGTTGTAATGTCTATTTCCTTCATCAGGTTAGGTAAGTTTCCATCATTATTTCTTCAAATAACTTTCAACTTTTTGTTCTCCCTCTCCTTCTTCAGGTACCCCTATTAAACGGATTTTTTACACTTGATTTCGTCCCAGAAACTCTTTAAATTCTTATTATTATATCTTGGCTTTTTTCTTTCCATTCTGTTGGGTGACCTAGGCTTCCCCAATCCTCTATATTGTGGTTCAATCCTCTTCTTCATCCACTCTGTTAATTCTCTTTAATATACTCTTCATCTCAGATAATGTGTTCTTAATTTCTATTTCCCTTTTATAATCTCCATTTCCATTTTTATGGGTTTTTTTTGTCCTTTGTTAAAGTTCTGAGTCATCTACACTTCTCCTAAGTTTATTGAGCATTTTTATAACCAGTGTTTGAACTCTGCGTCTGTTAGATTGCTTGACTCCATTATTCCTGGATCTCTGTTCTGTTCTCTCATATGGTTTCTGCTTCTTTGTCTTCCCATTCTGGCTTCTTTTCTGTATCTGTTTCTATGTTCTAAGCAAAGCTCCTAAGTCTCCTGGCCTTATTAGTGTGGCTTTGTGTAGCAGGTGTCCAGCAGCACAGTCTTGAGAGGGATTCAGCAGCAGGCCAAGTTTGACCCCAGCCTGTGTCCTCCAGAGTCACCTGTTAAGATTCAACAAGCTGTGCTTTATAATTGTCTCAAATAGTCATGATGGAAACCAGAAACCAAGGTCATCTGCCACCAGTGTGGGTCTTGGAGATTGCTCAGCAGGTTGCACAGGATTCCCCAAGGGCACAACTGGATGTGGTTTTAGTAAGGCCACAAGTTGGGGTAGGTGGAGTTTCAGGGAATCCTCTGGCCTGAGCGACCTCTGTTATCCAGTTTGATGATATCTCAGTTATGGTGGACTGCTATGGTTCATACAGTGGGAGGAAAGAGGACTCAACAGAGAACAATGGATACTGCCAGCACTTCTGCCTGAGAGAAAGCCCTCACTCCTACAGCTCAGTGTCCTCCTGTAAGTTCCTGGCGCCCCCCGCCGAGCAGTCTTCCTGTGCTGGTGCTCAGAGGTGAGCAGGGTCTGTCACTGGGAAAAGTCCGCTTGCGACACAGCCCCTTTAAGAGACGTCTGCAGCTGCCAGTGCTGCAGCCTCTGTCCCAGCAGCGCTTGGAACTGGGCAGCCTTGCATCTTCACCCTCTCCTACCTTCTAGGGTTGCAAGGTTGCATTAATTATTTCTCTCCCTAGTTGTAGTGATTCTGTTCATCTAGATCCCAGGCAACTTTTCTTGCTGTTTGCTCCACATTTCCATCCCAACTTTGAGGTAGTCACAAGAGAGATGAACAAAGCCTCTGTCATCTACGCCACTTTTAAGTGCCTCCTCTATACAGTATATTATTTTTCCCTCTCCTCTTCTTTTACTTGTGGTCTCTTTATTTTCATGGGTTCTTGTTTTTAATTCTACTTTCTCCAAATTCATCTTCATTCTTCTCAGTAATTAGGTGATTTTAGACCCAGTTTACTATTATTAAATTTATGTACTTTTTGTTATGTTCCATTTACTCACAATTATTTTGGCAAGCATTTTTTTAACCCATAGTTATAACTACATTTACCCTTAAATTAATATGTCCCTTTTTTTTTGTGCATTCTAGTTCTCTCATTCCTAGAACTCTCACTTACTTGTGCTTTTATTTTGATCAATCTCTCAGTATAACTTTGTAAAGGGAAGAATATTAGTAGAATATTTATATCCTTTTTTATATATAAAAATATATTCTTGATGTCTTATAAGTAATCAGAATATAGCAATATAATATAGTTGGCTATTGGATTCTTGGGTCATAGATTTTTCTTTAAACCTTTGTAATTACGTTTGCTCAATTTTTCTTCTGGCATTTGATTTCTGTTTGTCTTCCTCAGTGATATTGGAAACACCTATCAAATTAATGCCGAATGGTTGGGAAACATATCTTTGGATGTACATGCTGTAGCTGTTTAGATGCATCATTATTCCTGGGTGAAAAAAACAGCCTACGTAATTTTGAAAATGTGCAATAATATATGCATTTCTTGCATCATTTGAAGTTTTTCTGAGCTTTGTCCCTGGGACTTCTCTGGGATACAGGACTTGGAATTTAGCTGGTCTTCTCTTCTTGTCTCCATTTTCCAAGATCTGCTCACTGGCTGTGACCTGAGACTCTACACGGGGAAACCAGCTTACAGGGGCATTCATCAAGATATCCTAGAAGAATGGGCAGGAATGGACATCTACTTACTATTAACTCCCCATTTGGAGTCACTGGATTTAGGAATGGAGGGGAAGAGGGAAAAAGCCTGGCAGCCAAGGGAGATATAGGGAAGGGGAGTGAGGACCTCTCATCTCAGACAAAACTGCATCTTATGTTTAGGGGAGCAAATGCTCACTGACAAATGCTTGTCTGGATCATCAGATGCATGAGGATCTGCTTCTAGAAGCTCTGATTCCATCTCTATTTCTACTATGCTTCATCTCAGGTCTGCACATTCTGCCTGGAGATGATGAAGTTTTGTTCAGCTTTCTGCACTCTCAACAATGGACATACGTGTCGGTCAAGGGACAGATCTGGCTCTGAGATGAAGAAAAGGTTCTTTCCAGCTTTTCTTCAAGGACTATGACTGCCTTTCTACAGGCCTCCAGCTCTTAATCCTAATGGTTCATCTTGTCACTTGCTTCAAAATGATCTTACCCCTGTTGCAGGTCTTGATCTGCCTTGATAGATAATATTATGAGAAGCTCTGTGTCTTTCTCTTGGCAATATTCTCTCATTACACTGTCTCTCTTTTGATGATTGTAAACTACACTGTCGGTCAGGCTGGCTGCGTCAGGACACCTTTAAGATGACTTGTCAGGTAGTGGTTTTTTTAAAAAATAATTAGAGGCTATTTTTTTATTACAGTTTTAGATTTACAGAATAATTGAGCAGATAGTACATAGAGTTCCATATTCCCACCTATTCTCCATTAGTTTTCTTTTTGTTATTAATATCAGTAGGGTGATATATTTATTAAATTAATAAACCAAAAATAATACATTATTTACTATAGTCCATAGTTTACACTGGGGTTTATTCTTTGTGTTTTATACATAGTTCTATGGGTTTTGACAAATGTTGGCCTCAACCCACAATGACCATTTCCTGTCAGAAAGAGGAAGGTGGACATCATGATTATGTCAGGAAGGCTGGAGAGGAGAACAGAGGAGGGAGGGGTAGGGCCACCTATTCTTTCAGAGGGGGTCTTAACTAGTCTGGAGCAGGCCTGTCCCTTAGTTTCAATATACAGAGTTGAAACTAAATAAACTGGTAATTGAAAAATTAAAAAATAAGAAGATCAAGTTCATAAAAAAAAAAAAAAAACAGAAACGAAAGAGGCTGAACCCCTGGAAACAGACACTTTAGAGAAATTGACTTTCAGGGACCAGATCTAGTGTTGAAGGAGGCAACACCCAGACATTTCCTTCAACAGCAGTGTTTGTCACCCTACCACTTTTTTGTTTTTGTTTTTGTTTCTTTGCAAGAGCTTTACTTAAAGTGTACAATTCAAAAAATTTTTAGTATAGCCACAGAATGGTACTACCATCTCCATAATAAATTATAGAACATTTTCATTAGCTCCCCAAAGAAACCCTATACCTTCTAGCCAATACCTCGCCCTTCCCCACCACCACATCTTTCCTAGCTCTAGGAAACCACTATTCTACTTTATGTCTCTATGAATTTGTCTGAAATTTTTATATGAGCTGAATCATACAATATGTGATTCTTTGTTACTGCTTTTTTTCACTTAGCATAATGATCTCAAGGTTCGTCCACGTTGGAGTATATATCAGTATTTCATTTATTTGTTATTTATTTATTTGTTTCTTTGTTTGTTTATATTATTATTTATGCCTACAGCACCTGGTCTTCCTAGGTGGTCTCCCATCCAAGTACTAACAAGGCCCTGCTTAACTTCTGAAATTAGACATCAGGCTTGTTCAGGATGACATGTCCATAGACCATGGACCATGGCTCCACCGGGGCATGCACCCAGGACCTCTTGTGTGTAAAGCAGACATGCTAACTGCTACACCATGGAACCACATCCTCATTTATTTTTTATTCCTAAATAATATCTATTCTATAGATATACCATACTTTACTTACCTATTCATCAGTTGATATAAATTTGTGTTCTTTGCTTTTATGAACATTTTGTGTATAAGTTTTTGTGTAGATACTCGTTTTCACTTTTCTTGCATATAAACCTAGGAGTGAAATTGCTAGACCATATGGGAAATTTATGTTTAACTCGATGAAATACAAGACTGTTTTTCAAAGTGGCAGAACCATTTTACATTCCCACCAGATGTATGAGGGTTCTAATCTCTCCAACTCTTCATCAATACATGTTATCTGACTTTTTGATTTTAGCTATCAAAGTGGTTGTAAATTGGTATCTCATTGTGGTTTTGATTGGCACATCCCTGATGACTAAAGAGGTTGAACATCTTTTCATTTGTTTATTGGCCATTTGCATATCTTGCTGGAGAAATGTCTATTCAAATTCTTTTTATTATTGAGTTGTAAAGATTGTATATTCTAGATATAACTTCCTTATCATATATGGTATTTGCCAATATTTTGTGGAAATTTTTTTTTCTTTATGGTGACTTTTAAAGCATTAAATTTTTATTTTTATTTTTGATAAAGTCCAATATACTTTTTCTTTGGTTGTTTTTGCTTTTGCTGTCATATGTAAGGATTTATTATCAGATCCTAGTTCATGAAGATTTAGAACTTAACTTTTTCTGTCTGACTTATTTCACTTAGCATACTAATCTCAAGATTTATCCATGTTGTCGCAAATGGCAGTATTTTCATCTTTTCTATAGCTGAGTAATGTTATATTTATTATATATATACCACATCTTCTTTATACAATCGTCTATCGATAGACACTCTGGTTGTTTCCATGTCTTGGCCATTGTGAATAGTGCTGCAATGAACATCAAAGTGTATATATCTTTACAAATAAATGTTTTCAAATTTGGGGGGTAGATATCCAGAAGAGGGATTGCTGAATCAGGTCATATGGTAATTTTATTCTTAAGTTTTTGAGGAACCTCCATACTCTTTTCTATAATGGCTGTATCGATTTACATTCTCACTAGTAGTGTATGAGTGTTCCTTGCCCTCACAACCTCTCCAACATTTGCTGTTACTTGTCTTGTTATGAGGTTGTATCTCGTTGCATATCTCTAATATCTAGTAAAGTTGAGCATCTTCACATATGTCTGTTGGCCATTTGCATGTCTTTGTGGGTGAAGTATCCATTCAGGTCCTCTGTCCATTGTTTGAGTTGTATATTTTTTGCTGTTGAGTTGTATGAGTTCTTTATATATTTTGGATATTAGCCCCTTCTTTGAGGTGTCATTTACAAAATATCTTCTCCCATTCAATTGGTTGCCTTCTTTGTTTTGTTGATGGTTTCATTTGCTATGCAGAAGCTTTTTAGTTTGATATAGTCCCATTCATTTATTTTTGCTTTTACTTCCCTTGCCTTTAACATTAGATTTATAAAATCCTCTCTAAAATCAACGTCACTGATTTTAGTACCTATGTTTTCTTCTTTGCAATTTATTATTTTAGGTCTTATATTTAGGTCTTTGATCTATTTTGAGTTAACTTTGATGTATGGTGACAGATAACAGTCTCGTTTCATTCTTTTGCATGTGGCTTTCCAATTTTCCCAGCACCATTTATTGAAGAGGTTTTCCTTTCTCCATTGTATGTTTTTTGGCTCCTTTTTTGAAATTTTTTTGCCCATATATATGTGGGTTTATTTCTGAGCTCTCAATTCTGTTTCATTAGTCTGTGTGTCTGTTTTTCTACCAATATCATGCTGTTTTGATTGTTGTCACTTTGTACAATAATTTGAAGTCAGGCAGTATGGTACCTCTGGCCTTGTTTTCTCTCAGGATTGCTTTGGCTGTTGGGGGCTTTTTTTGTGATTCCATACAAATCTGATCATTTTTTTGTTCTATTTCTTTAAAAAATGCTATTGGAATTTTGATGGGCATTGCATTAAATCTATATATTACTTTGGGGAATATGACCATTTTAACTATGTTAATTCTTCCAATCCATGAACATGAAGTATCTTTCCATTTCTTTGCATCTTCTTCAATTTCTTTTAATAATGTCTCATAGTTTTCAGCATATATAGATTTTTCACATCCTTTGTTAAGTTTATTCCTAGGTATTTTATTCTGTTTGTTGCAATTGTAAAAGGAATTTTTTTCATTTCTTTTTCTGAAATTTAATTCTTCGAACATAGGAACACCATGGAGTTTTGTACATTGATTTCGTATCCTGCAAATTTACGGTATTTGTTTATTGTTTCTAATAGTTTTTTTTTTTTTTGGTAGAACCTTTAGTGTTTTCTGTATATAAAATCATGTCATTTGCAAAAAAGTGACAATTTGACTACTTCATTTCCAGTTTGTACGCCATTCATTTCTTTCTTTTGTCTGATTGCTCTAGCAAGAACTTCTAGTACTATATTGAATAAGAATGGTGAGAATAGGCATCCTTGCCTTGTTCCTGATGTAAGGAGAAAGCTTTCAGTTTTTCACCATTAAGTATGATGTCAGCTGAGCGTTTGTCATATATGGACTTTATTATGTTGAGGTATTTTTCCTTCGATGCCTATTTTATTAACTGTTTCAATTGTAAACGGATGCTGTTATCTTGTTAAATGTTTTTTCTGCATCTATTGATAAGATCATGTAATTTTTATTTTTTATTTTGTTTATGTGTATTTCCATTGACCAATGTAGAACAAACTTTGTGCCCTTGGAATGAGCCTCACTTGATGGTAACGTATAATCTTTTTAATATATTGTTGTATTCAATTTGCTAGTATTTTGTTTAGAATTTTTGCATCTGTTCTCATCAGAGATATTGGTCTGTAGTTTTCTTTTACTGTGTTATCTTTACTAAGTTTTGGTATCAGGGTAATGCTGGCCTCATTAAATGAGTTAGGAAGTATTGCTTCTTTAATTTTTTGAAGAGTTTGAGAAAGATAGGTATTAAATCATCTTTGAATGTATGCTAGAATTCACAAGTGAAGCAATTTGGTCCTGGACTTTTACTTTTGGGGAGGTTTTTGATGATTTTTTCAATCTCTGTATTGTGGATTGGTCTATTTAGAATTTCTAGTTTTTTGTGATTCAGTCTAAAAAGGTTGTATGTTTCTAAGAATTGTCCATTTCTTCTAGGTTATCGAATTTGATGGCATACAGTTCATAGTGTTCTTGTATGATCCTTTGTATTTCTGTGGTATCTATTGTAACTTCTCTTTCATTTCTGATTTTATTTATTCTGATTTTCTCTTTTTCCTTTTTTGAGTTTAACCAGGGGTTGCCAATTTTATTGATCTTTTCAAAGACCCAGCTGTTTGTTGCATTAATTTTTTCCTATTGTCTTTTTGTTCTCAATTTCATTTACTTTTGTTCTAATTTTTATTTTCTTCCCTCTGCCATTTTGGGCTTTTTTTGTTCTCTTTTTAGTTCTTTAAGATGTGTCAGGTTGTTTATTTTGAAATTTTTTTTCTTTTGTTTCCTAAAATGAGCTTGTAATGATATGAACTTTCTTCTCATTACCATTTTGCTGTATTCCAGAAGTTTTGATATGTTGTATTTTCATTCTCATTTATTTCCCTATATCTTTTGATCTTTTCTTTTATTTCTCTTTTGACCCATTTAGTAGCATGTTGTTTAATCTCCACATATTTGTGTTTATTCTTGCTTTTTTTTTGGTTGTTGATGTCCAGTTTCAAAACTTTGTGATTGGAGAACATGCTTGGTATGAATTCAATCTTCTTGAATTTGTTGAGGCTAGTTTTGTGTCTCAACATATGGTCTATTTCTGAGAATGTTCCATGTACACTAGAGAAGAATATGTAATCTGCTGTTTTGGGAAAAAAGCTCTGTTGATTATGTCCAATTGGTTTAAGGTATCATTTAAAGTTGATATTTCCTTACTGATTTTCTGTTTGGATGATCTATACATAGCTATCAGTGGAGTATTGAGGACCCTCAACTATATTTGTATTTTTGTCAGTTTTTCTCATTAGTTCCATTAATAGCTGCTTTATATATTTTAGTGCTCCTCATTGGGAGCATATATATTGATAAGTGTTATGTCTTCTTGCTGTATTGTCTCCTTTATTATTATGAAATATTGATCTTTGTCTTTTATTAACATTTTTTATCTTAAAGTCTATTTCATCATATAAAAGTATGGCTACACCTGCTTTCCTCTAGCTGACATTTGCTTGAAGTATCATTTCCCACCCTTTCACTTTGAATCTATATTTATCTTTGCAGCTAAACTGTGTCTCTTGAGGGCAGTATATGATTGGGTTTTATTTTTTGATCTAATCTACTACTCTGTGCCTTTTTACTGGTGAGTTTTGTCCATTTAAATTTGGAGTGGTTATAGATATATGAGATTTTCCTATAGCCATTTTATCTTTTGTCTGTTATTTTAGTTTAGTGATATTCTATAATTTTTTTCTCTCTTCCATCTTTTAAAAAAAATTTTATATGTCTCAGTTCTGGATTTTCTTTGAGTGTGGTTATCATTAAGTTTATGTAAAAGAACGTTTCATATATACTGTAGCAATTTTTCTTCTGCATGTGTCTTTTCTCCATTCCACTGTACAATTTAGACCTTTACCTCTGTCCCTTTTTCGTTTTTTCTTTTTATCACAAATTGTTCTATTTGCATTGTGAATTTATATCTGAGTTGCAGTAGCTATTGTTTGTCTTCTTTTTAAAAAATGTTTTTGCCTCCTTTAACCATTATGTAATATTTAAGTATATAATACCTTATTCTGACTAAGAGTTTCAATTTCCTGTTTGTGTCTGTTCATAGTCATCTTACTCTTAGTTTTGTATCTTTTTATCTTTTTCTTTTATGTAGAATAACCCCTTTATTATTTCCTGTAGGACAGACCTTGTGGTGGAAATTTTTTTTAGCTTCTGTATATGTGGAATGGTGATTGTTTCTTTTTCATATCTAAAGAAGAATCTTGCTGGAAATATATTTTCTTGGATGGTAATTTCTCTTTCAATGGTTTGCATTTTTTAGTCCACTCCCTCCTAGCTTGTAGAGTTTCTGCTGAAAAATTTGATGATAATCTAATGGGATTTTCTTTGTAAGTTTGTCTTCTTCTGGCTGCTTTGATAATGTTTCATTGCCATTAGTTTTTGTCAGTTTTAATTATAATGTGCCTTGGAGGTCTTTTTATTTTAAATAGAGATAATTAGGTTTTCTGTTTCCTTCTTGGATTTGAAGATCCAGTTCTTTCCATAGGTTTGGGAAGTTCTCATTGACTATTTGTTTCAATAGGCTTTCTGTTCCCTTCTTCCTCCCTTTTTTTCTGGTATGTCTATTATTCATATATTGCTCTTTCTGTTGGAGTCAGATGGTTCTCTCTTTTTCTCTCTCGTTTCTTTCTTCTTCCATTTGAGTTACTTCCAGATTTCTGTCTTCAATATCACTAATTCTTTCCTCCAGCTGGTCAGCTTTATTTTCTAAGCTCACTATTTCATTCTTCATTTCTTTTAATGAGTTCTTCAGCTCTAGAGTTTCTATTTGGTTTCTTTTTTAAGTTTTAATTTTTTTGGTAAAGTATTGTTTTTGTTTGTTGATTTTATTTTGAATTCATTAAACTGCCTATTGGAGTTCTCATGCATCGTTTGTGTTTTTTTTTTTTTTTTTTAGAACCGCAATCTTGAATTCTCTGTAATTTAAATTACATATTTCTATGTCTTTAAATTATATCCTGGAGATATTGCATTTTATTTCTGAGCTGCCTTATTACCTTGGTTGTTTGTGGTAATCTATGAATGATTTCTCCTTATAGGTATTTATGTGAATAAGCTCTTCTTCTTCATTATTATTATTATTATTATTATTATTATTATTTATTATTATTATTAAAGAATGTTGTCTCTCTTTAGCAGGCTGATAAGAACAGATTTTTCTTTTGTTTTCTAGTAGATGGAGTGCAAGCCTCCTGCATTGCCCAGGCCTCCTTGTTCTCTGCTAGTCAAAAATAGCCCTTTATTCTTTGGGGATGTGAGTGTCTCCTTTGTGACCAGGTTGCCTTGGTATTAGGGCTCCACACCTGTTGGAGAATGTAGTGGGTGATGTGGTTCCAAGCCCCTGAAGGCCTGGTGCTGCCCCAGTGTTGCACTGCCTGTGGTGTCCCAGGTGCCTATGCTAGGATCAGCCTTAATGGGTGGGTGTAAGGTGGGTTGGGAGAGGCTGCTGGTGTGTTTGCCTCTTTATTTTTCTCCCACTAATGGTGACTGCCAGACCTCAGCTGCCTCACCAATGTGTCTCCGCCCCTGTCACTGGGATTAGTTGCAGTGTACATCTGCCACTCAAAAGCTGTCTCTTCAGTTTTGGGGGTTGTAGATACTCTACTTTGTAGTCTGACACTCACTGATACAGTATTTTCTGGGCCCTGATGCTAGCTCTCGAAGGTTGCAGGGAAACGAGTTCTGGGAGGGTGGGGAGAGGTAGCCAGGGTCTGTATCTTTGTTTTTCTGTCTGGCAGTGGAGCTGCTCGACCACAGATGCTGCACTTCTGTATTCTGATCTCTGCCCCATGGGTCATTGGGTTTAGCTGTGCTATATGCTGATCACTCAGGCAGGAATGCTCGGGACTGCAGAGAGTGCACACAGCAACCTGGTTTCTCCCCTCTTCCTGAGTCCTGCAGTGAACTCCCACTGCCTCCATGGTACCCTACTCTACTCTTCTTCCTTCTCTCCTCCTGTTTGTCCACATTTGTCCAGCTTTAGATGTTTCGATGTGCATATCTCTCAGAAGTATTGTGTGTTAGGCTGGAAATCCTTGTTGGGTTATAATTGTTCAACTTTTTGTAATTTCAAGGGAGAGGTAAAGGTGACCCATCATACCATCACCTTCTTATATCACCCCCCTATCTTTATGTCTTGATTATTATATAGCTTTCTAGGAAGTCTTGATCTAGGACGTATGAGTTTTCCAACTCTGTTCTTTTTGAAATTGTTGTGGCTATTCTGGGTCCCCTGCATTTCCATATGAATTTTAGGATAAATTTGTCAATTTGTGCAAAGATAACAGCTGAGATTTTTGATAGTGTTGTGTTAAATCTGTAGATTAATTTAAGGAATATTTCCATTTTCACAATATTGTTTTTCAATTCTAGAAATTAAGATCTTTTCACTTATTTAGAACTTTTAAAATTTCTTTCAAGTACAATGTTGTATAAAAGTGTCAAAAGAATACATTCTTATGTTTTTCTGATTTTGAGGGAAAGTATTCAGTTTTTACCATCAACTTTGATGCTATCTATGGGGTGTTCATGGGTGTTCTTTATCATGGTGAGACATTTCTCTTCTGTTCTTAGTTTCCTGTGAGTTTTTTATCATTAAAATGTGCTGGAATTTGTCAAATGCTTTTTTGGTATCTATGAGATAATTATGCGGTTTTTGTCTTAAATCTATTGGTATGGTATATTACATTAATTAATCTCTGAATATTAAACAAACCTTACATCACTGAATAAAGCCATTTGTTATGGTGCATATATTTTTTTAAACCTTGCAGAATTTGCTTTACTGATATCTTATTAATGATTTTTGTGTCTATGTTCATAAAGTTATAGGCCTGTACTCTTCTTTATTGGAATGTCTTTATCTGATCTTGGTAACAGGGTAATACTGGTCTCATGGAACTCTTCTTTTGGAAGAGTTTGTGAAAAATTCCTATTAACTCTTTTTTTTTTTTTACATGTTTAGTAGAATTCACCAGTGAAATCATCTGGGTCTGAGTTTTCCTTTGTGGGTTGTGTTTTGATTACTAATTTAATCTCTTTACTTGTACTAAGTTTATCGACAATCTCTATTTTTTGGGTCAGTTTCTATAGTTTGTATCTTTCTCTGAATTTATATAGTTCATTTAAATTATTTATTTTATTGTCATACAATTGTGTATAGTATTCCTTTGTAATCTTCTTTATTTCTGAAATTAATTTCTAATTTTAGAAATTTGAGTGTTTTTTGCTTTACAACCCTTTTCTTGTTTAGAAAAAAAGTGCAACTTGCTGCTAGTATTAATTTAACGTCACGAATAGGAATGCCACGTTTTCTATGTTGCTACATTGACATTTTTAGCGACTGAGAATTACTATATTATATAAATGGAAATACCACTACTAAAAACAGAATGCTATAAATAGAATGTGTGTGTATATATATTATATATATATGTAAATTATATTCTCTTTGGTTTTTTTGTTTGTTTGTTTTTTGTTTTTTTGTTTTTTTTTTGAAACAGTAAAAATGAGTGAACCAAAGCAGCATGTACCAATATGGATGAATCTCAAAAAATGTTTAATATTGAGTGAAAAAAAATACATCTTAAATGAGATACATAAATACATAATATTGAGTGAAAAAAATACATCTTAGATGAGATACATAAAATGACTTGCTTACCCCTCTGGAGAGGAGTATTTACTGTCTTTACTCTCTTATTCCTTAGTGACATAAACATTCAAGGAGTCTGGCCCTTCCTGCCAGAAGGGAAAATGACTCAGCTTGAGGCTTTTAGGTGGTGCCCTGGCAACAAGCTTTTGGTTGCTCACTCACACAGCAAATAGTCTTCTCTCCCTCAGTTACATGCTCCTTTAAGGGCACAGAGTGACAACGTAAAGACAGCATTGTGTTCACTCAGGGAGATACTTCGACTACACAGGACACTGATCAGCTTCTGTGAGTCTCTTCCCTCACTAAACAGACATCCATGCTAAGGTCTGGATCTACCTATCCAATCTCAGCACATGTACCATTTGCAGTCTAGGTAGGACCTCAGCAGTCATATTTTAAGGTGTTTCTCAAACTTCTTTGGAAGACATACTATTTCCTACTTATCTCTTCAGTGTTAAAAACATGCATAATCATGCCCTAGCCTTCTGACTGACATTACTCATGGTACTCAGCTGCAGTTCCCACTAAGGGTCTGGGAAGTGGCTCTAAACATTAACTGTACATCAAAATCCCCTGCAGATCTTGTTAATAATGCATATTTGCGAAGTCCAGCTCCAGAGTGTCTGAATCAGTCTGGGTTGGGAACTGAACATCTGCATTATCACAGTCACTTAGCTGATTCTGATGATGGAGGTGGGCCAGAGATCATACATTTAAAAATGCTTGGCTGTGAAATGAACTGATTCAGGGGCCCCAACTAGTGAAAGAGGGTGCCTTCAGTAATGTAGGGGCAAGTGTAAGTAGAAATATCTCTGGATCTTTACTGACTGGGTAAATTCCACCTATCACCCTCTTGGCACCTTTAGAAATAGATTGAATTGAGAAAAGATCTGAATAGCTTTTCCTTTGCCCATTTTGGGTATGAATGAATAGCTACACCCAGCTCCAATGGATTAGGGTGACCAGTCCTTGGTTCATCAGCCCTGAACATGAAGACATTAAGGGACCTAGGAATGAGGTAAATTTGTTTCTGTTTCAGCATATGGTTTTTGGAGGTGGTTTGACTTAAGAGGGTAGAAGTGGGACACTTTAGAACTCAGAAGGGAAGGAATACAAAGCTAGGTTGGGCTCCACAGGAGATTAGAGAAACTCAGACTACTGTAAGGATGATTTCCTTTGCTATGAAAGAGCAGAATAGTTTTTCTCAGTACTGGTCACCCAAATTGTTTGGCCTGACTATTCTGTTGATTGGTCAGTCTTTCTGTATATGGGTTATAGATATGGTGGCCTGAACAAAATATAGGAAGCTGTGGTCTGATACAGAGTATCTGAAGATTATCTGTAATGCTTTCAGTGATGGACAAATAGGCAGTTTGATTCAAGTCTGGACTAGAATTGGCATGCTGCTTTACATCCTGATTTCTGGGTAAACTGTAGCAAGATGGAGGAAAGAGAAGAGGAGCTAAAATATGGAACTATAACTCCTTCACAGGAGTCATATAAACATAAGGGGAGTAGACCTAGCTGGATTTGCTTAGAGGAAGTCTTGTTGGCAGGCAAAACCTACCAATTGAAAACAGCTCAAGTTTAGTATTAGGAAGTTTTATTTCAGAGAATGGAGTTTCATGAGGAAAAGATCAAATACAGAGATATGACTTGAATAACAGCTAGGAAATTGGCATCTAGGAAGTTGCCAGTTTAGACTGTGGGGTCTGGTTGAGGCTTGATGTAGTTCATGTATACAAGGCTTTGTGTAGGCACCATTGACAAGGCTAAGCCAGGGGGAGTAATGCAGAAGTGCAGGAGGCTGAGTCATGACCTTGGGTTAGATTTGATTCTGTAGACTGGGCAGGAGGAGTGAATGGGGCGGATGAAAACCTGAGAATGAGATAAAGCATTCACTTAAATCATGCCCATTGGTTTTGTAAATGAGTTAGTTTTTCTAATACACATTGACACTGAACTCTCCCCACTTTCACCCCAGTTTTAACTGTTCCCATCTTCTACTTGTTCATTACTTTGTTTGCCCTAGATTATTCTAAAGAGCCTCTAAAATCTACATTTCTTGTCTTGTTAATCATCTTAAGGTTCATAGCTACTGAAAACAAAATCTTCATGGATGTACAGCCTCATTTAATTTCACTTTCAGTCTCTGTCATGTTGTAGTTCACTAGCTTACTTTAAACTCATGAAAATTGTTTGTAATCTTTTACTAGCTGCTGTTCATTCATTCAATACTGATCTGTGGGGGTTCACTTTTTCACTCACTGTTTGTAGGTGGTAGCCCATTAAATGGAGTCAGTTTAGAGCTCACCTTTTTTCCTCCTTTGCTTTCCTAATGAATAGAAAAGTCACATTTATATGTCTAAGGGGATACCTGGGATTTAAAATTCTGATCTTATGAGCTGAGAGCTAAAGCATTAAACCCATGTATAAATTTTCAATCATAATGCAGGTGTTTTAAACAGTTTCTTTCCTGAGAGACTTGAAGGTTATCTTTTGAGGAGCTTGACTGAAGGAAATCATGTTTGGATGAAGGTAAAGCTTTTATTTCTCCCAATCTTGGTAGCCCAAAATTACGGTCTTTTACTCAGAAGTGAAATCTGTTGTTGATGTGGACATGTTCATAATCCATGTAGGTTAGAAGAGAGGTAAAGTGTATGAATAAATGCCTACAGGCATATGGTCCATCATTTTATTTAAATCAGTAGTTATACTGAATATCTGCTCTATGCCAGGATTTAGTTAAGTGTAAGAAATTCAAATTTTTATAAGAGAAAATGTGTTTTGGTTGTGGAATGTTTATTGTGGGATTCTAAACACCAGCTACTATGCTAAATACCAGTTACAAACAGGTCATTCATTTCTTATGACAAACTTATAAGGTTCTGCTTTTCTACAAGAAAATTTTTCATAAAGGTTAAAAAATGTATACGAGTCAACATGGAATTTTAATGACAGATAACCTAAGACTCAGAATTTCTATATATACAGAAATTATAGCTCCAGGCTATATATCTATATCTAGCATCTCTATCTCTATCTACATCTACATCTATCTATCTGTATCTGTATCTGTATCTATATATATCTCCACCTACACCTCTATATTATATCTATATATCTATCTATATCTAATCTATATCTATCTATATGTCTATCTGTGTCTATATCTATAATCTATATCTATACCTAAATCTATACACACATATTTATATAAATGCTATCAGTAATAATAAAAATAATACAACACAAATGTGTTCATCAACAATGAAAACTTATATTGTTGTAATTTATTATCATCATGTATTTATATTCTCTTTGTTTTTTTCTCAACAGTAAAAATGAGTGAACCAAAACATATACCAATATGGATGAATCTCAAAAAGTGTTTAATAATGAGTGAAGCATACCTCTTAATTAGATGAGATACATAAAATGATTTCATTTGTATAAAAATTTAAAATAAGGAAAAATAAAAAAAAATGTATTTTTAGGTATATTTTCATATATGATAAACTATATAAATATGGAATAGATTAGTTACAAAAAGTTTGAGGAAGTAGTTACCTTTGTGGAAGAGGGTAAAAGATGCAAGTGGGCTCCAAAGGAATTGGCATATTTAATTTCTTAAGTTTGGTGAAAGATGAACATAATCCTATTCTATTATTATTTAGCAAATAATAGTACACTTTTATGGGAATGATATTTCCATTACAAATACAATTAAAAGACATACAGAATTGTGATTTTTGGTTGGATTTTATGACATAGCTGACAGGCTATAAGGTGCTAATAGTTGCGGACAAAGGGATGGAAGTGAGTTATTAAGAAAATTTAAAGCTAGGAGGTTTCCCCTTTGAGCCTTTGTTACCTGTATGACCATTTCCAGGTCTCCTAATCTTTGGGCCTCCTTCCCTTCACTATAAATAAATTCTCCTTTTCTCCTCTTCTCAGAGAAGCTGAGCCCTGGCAATAATAGTTAGTATCTCCACAATATAGTGATAATATATTACAACTTCTAAAAGCTGATCTTAAAATGTGTATGTTTTTCCACAAATATACCCACTAATCTTAGCTGATTTTAAAAACATTCCATTCTAGTTAAGTTCATCAATAGTCTCTGAAGCATAATTTAGAGACTTCTTGTGGCAATATCATCTAGATTGAAGCACAAGTCATCTGTCTACAGCATTCCCACCCTCCTCCTCTATTTGATGACCAACCTCTGATTAATTTTCTACATTAATTGAGGATTTTAATGTATTTTTCACAGTATTTCTCTCTACCACAGCCTCTGCCTTTATTGTCAGTGGCCACATCATTCAAGAAGATGAAATATGTAATAATATGGCTCAAGTTTCTTTGAACCTTGGTATCCTCATATGCATCAAAGTTTCCCATTGTATTTCAGCCACTCTTTTCAATAGCCATTTCCCAGGGATTATATTCCTATTCTTCAATCTTATTTGCTCAAATAGCCTCTACTTCAGTTGCACTGAGACTGTTAATCAGTGACTTCACTACTTTTTTACAGTTTGGTAAGATCCTCTGGCTTTCTTTTGCCACTATTTACTTGAATTCCATGGTCCATTATGATGACCTGGAAAATACCTTCCAGTTATTGCCTCCTTACATCATTCCATTTTGTTAGGTTTGCCGAAGGAGGAATGCACAAAGCCAAACGGGTTAAGCAAGATTTATTGTTGCAGAGTGACAGCCTGGCTGAGCCGAAGATGGCCTCAGGCCTGAATGTGAAGGGACCTGAAACTTATATGGAGCACTAAGCGGGTTTGTTGTTGTTGTTGTTGTTGTTGTTGTTGTTGTGTTGTTGTTGTTGTTTAGTGGTAATATTTCAGGTGGGCAAATTCTCAGGGAAGGGAGGAGAGTACAGTGAAGTGGGAGGTGAACATTTAATGTTGCCAATCCAGACGCAAGGTCTGGTTCTCACACAAGGGTAAAAGAGGAGTCTGCTTTACACACTGGGGAAAGGGGTTGATAGGAATAGAACCCTCCTGGACCTAAACATATATCTGGCAAAACCTATAATATGCATTTTTTATATGTGGGAGTGTTCCAGGCAGAGAGAACAGTATATGTACTATGTCTGAGTAGGAGGTTCAAACCACATAAAGCCCTGACTACATATTAACCTTTAGCCCAGCCCTAATCCCTAATCACTATGAGAACCTACCAGTTACCCTTACTTTCTCTCTCAAACCATTTTTGAACAGATTGAGAGGCCTACTTTGCTCTCAATATAACAAAGGCTTCGTTATATAATAAATCTTTTTATATCATCTTGGTGTGTGGGTGTCATTATTTTCAATGTTTGAACCAAGTTCTGGTTGGAGGTCCATATGTGTGTGTAAAGAGGCCACAGAAACTATCCAGCAAACAGGCTCAAATGGATATCTTGGCAGGGGACAGACACTTGGTGTGGTATCTTATGGGTGATAATGAGGGTATTGAATTTTTTTTTCTATGTCAGGATTTCAAAATGTTCACTTTCATTGCTTTAACAAAAGATGACTGCATGTTTTTAAGAATACAGCAGTGAGAACAGTTATGAGGTAATTGTGCTAGTTCAGTTGAGAAATGATGGTGACTTGGCTTAAAATGGGAGCAGTGTAGAGCTGGGTATATTTTTAAGGTTTGAGCAAGAGGTTTACCGGAACATTATAATAGTAGGGAACACAGGGAACTGATCAGTTTTAAGATTAGGAAGAGGGTAAGCGAGGGTTTTATTTTTGGCAAGTTGAATTTGAAATGCCTGCTGGATGTCTAAATGGAGATGCAGAGCATGTAAGTGGATACAGATGTCTGGAGGTCAGTGCGGGAGAAAATTCTGGGCATAGGTTAAAGCTGACTGAAAGTTACTTATAAAGGCAGTGACATCTATCTAAAGGTTATTTACATACAAAATTACAGCTTATATGTTAATAACATGACTAAATTCTTTTGTGACTAAATTCTTGTAAATCCCTAACAATGTTGTAAAAGTATGTACTCATAAAAATTTAAGGTTAAGTTTAAAAGTCTCGATGACTTTTCTTGATACTAATTTGACTATGTTTATTGACTTTCTCAATTATCTTTTATAAGTTCGGTCTTTATATACATCTATATTTAATAGCTTTAAATTTTAGCTCAATTCTAAATTTACATATATTAAAAGATAAATAATGGCTACAGTGGCCATGAAAATAAAGAGTTATATAAAAAATTTTATGGAAAAGAAAATCTCAACAACTTCTATTTGTCAGTGTTTCCTTTCTATTAATATTATCAATTAAGTGTATAAAATTCTATCTAGATGTTATTAGATGTTCTATGTTTATGATCTCTATTATGTATTTCTTTAGGGAGTTTGAAATGTTTTCTTCCTTTTTAAGAATCTAATACCATACTATTATATTAATAGGAAGTATCATCTGTTTCTAAATAACGTTAACTTAATTTAATGGGATAAAGCAGCTAATATCTGTGACCAAACAGATTTAAATTGTCCTAAAGGTTTATCTTTGACTACAAAAGAAAACTCCCACTCTCAGTAGTTAGATTTAGCTCAGAATTATAATTATGTTTGAATAAAACCCTGAATATGAAACTCTGTTAAGCAAATAAATATAACTAAATCATAAAATCCATGAAATCATAACCTTGCATAAATCTGAGGATTCAGTTTTTCATTAGAGATAGAAAAACCATAGTTCTTTGTTGGTCAATTTATGACTCTTTGACAATATCATCTCAAAATTTAGCCAACTTTTGTTCTGCTTCTAGTCAATTCTACATGTAAATGATAAGAACTGACAATCTCATCTAGCTACGATCTTAAGACTAAAGACTCATTTAAAATAAAATTACTGTCCTCTATGGATTGCCTATTTCTCTTTCTTTAATTTCATGATGAAGATAGATGAAATAGGTTGGGTCAGAAGAATCCTCTTAATCTATTCTCTATTACTGGACTGCCTCCCATTTCTGACAGAAGAAAAAAAAAAATGTTAGAAAACAATTGATGCTACAATTTTATTTATTTCTAAGAATGTCTCTTTAAAGTTAGTGTCTCTATACACCAGTGTGTACCAGATATTGGCTGTTAATACTTGTTATCTCAGTTAATTACTATTATATATTTTTTTCCACTCATGACTATAACCTGATTTGGATGATAAATCATATAATCATTCCATTTCTAAGTTGCTTCTTATAACTGATTCAGTTTGAGATGAGTTTTGCCTGAGCTTGTCACTTCATTTAAGAGTTTTTCTAAAGTGGCTATGAACCTACATATACACTGAAATTCTTACTTTTAGCCACCACTTCCTTTAGAGTTTGGACAAAAGGTCTGGAATGCTTGTATGGTTTTCTTTCCTATTTATGCAATAGTATACCAAGGATTACCAGATTTCCACATTCTAATACCTGGGTCCAACCACTAAGCCCATGCTAAACATTTTATGTTTTATTTTGGAAGCACCAAGTGGTCTAAATTTCTGTATTATTAAAGATAGATTTGTATAACATATAGAACCAAGTAAATAATGAAGTTCTATCACTGTTTTGGATCCTAAAGATCGATCCTCTTACATATCTAAAAAATTTCTTAAAAACTTTGAAAATCAGTTGTCTGAAGGCACTTGAGGATAAATAAAAGCAGAAGTTTCTGGAAGTGAGTAAACACTTGGAAAGAGGGAACTACATAGGACAACTTTTCCATTTTTATAGCTTTTAGTCTGAACGTTGTCCACAGTTGGTACAGCGTGGGATAGCTAAAACCCCAATAATTTTTCTAGAGAATGGAAATTAGAGCAACATAGCAGCTGGAAAGTGAGGATGGAAAATGGAAGTGAGAGAGAGGCCCAAATGCTGTGTTTGCTCTCCCCAAATCTCTGGCTGACTCATGACCTTGGTTACTAGACAAGAACACAAGTAGCCCAATTTAAGATAAATAAAATCAGATTAGAGCTGCTGCTGAATAGATGTTTGCAATTGAAGTCTATATAAATTAATTTCCTGTTAAGCGAAAAAACAAAAACATTTTTTGAAGAATTTACCAGAATTCAGTCACCACAACATAATATTTCAATGTCAAGAATATGACCTATAATTACAAAAAAGTAGGAAAATGTAAACCAGTGTCAATCAGAGAGAGAGAGAAGAAAAAAACATTCAACAGAATTCAACTGTGAGATGACTTAGATGGAATCAGAAGAAAAGGATTTAAAAGTAGCTGTTAAGATATAATCAGTGATGTAAAGGAAAACATATTCACATGGAATTAAAATATATAAACTATATTGAAAGAACCATATGTAATTTCTATATATAAAAAAAATGCAATATCTGAATTAGAAATTCACTAGATAGGCTTAATAGCAAAATAGAGTGGAGAATCAATGAATATGAAGATAGATCATTAAAAATTATCCAGTCTGAAGGAGTGGTATCAGAAACATGGTAGAGAGAGAATTGTGCCCAGATCTCTCCCCTTGAAACAACAATAAGCTGAACATCTAAAACTCAACAAAAAAAAACCCAAACTTCACACCAGCACATCTAAGCATGGGGTCTGTGCATAAGAGTTACTACAGGTCAGAACCCTGGGAGTCAGGTAGTAGACTGAGAGAAACAAAGAAGCTGCCTCTCACAGTTGGAGCTCCCTCCAGGAGGAGGGGGAGGGGAGAAGGTGCATGGGTTTTATGAACAGCCATGTCTGAGAGATCTGTGAGCTCCACATGGCTAGCAGCAGTGCCCAGGCATCAGGGCAGAAAGCAGATAAGTGGGGTCAGCAGAAAAGCGAGGACGGCAGAGAAGCAATAGTTGATTATTCCCAACCAGGATTGCAAAATGCGAGGCTGAGCCACAGCCCTTATCCCTCAACCCAGAAGGGCCCTCCCCCCATATCCCCCAAGACTGAACACCATGGAGCCCCAGCGGAATCTGAACAAACTACCAAAACTGTCACTAACACTGACAGGGACTGAGACTGAGAGTAGCAAGCATGATTGACTATCTATTAGGGAAAAAAGGTATTATTAAGACTTTATATTAATCAGGGCTCTAAGAGGCTTAGATGCCACATACTGGAAACCAAAAGAAAAATGCCTTCTTTGCAACAGCCTAAAGAGAGACATTTATATAATAAATCTGCTGGTAAAAAAAAAAAAAAAGTAGAATATATTTCCATTATTGCTCAAGGTGGATAATAATCCATTAAACACCATGAACAACCAAGGTGACCAGGTAGCTTATGAAGAAAGAAAAATCTCCAAAGGATAAGCTTAAAGACAGAAATATGCAACTTAAATGACAGAGAATTCTGGATGGTACTTCTGAAGAAACTTTACGAGATCCAAAACAATTCCTATCAATAATTACAGGAATTGTAAAAACAACTAGATCAACAGAATGAGATCTTTAGCAAAGAGATTGGAACCCTCAAAAAGAACCAAATAGAACTTCTGGAGATTAAGAACATACTGAAAAAGGTGAAAAATGAAATAAAAAGCTTGGGAAATAGAGTCAACCAAATGGAGGAAAGGATCAGTGATATCAAAGAGAGAACTCTAGAAATAAATCAGAGGGAAGAAGAGAGAAATGAAAAATGAAAAATAATGAAAGAGAAATTTAAGAAGTAGCTGATACCATCAGGATAGGAAACACAAGAATAATGGGCTTTCTCAAAGAGGAGAAAAAGTAGCAGGGATTAGAAAGCATTTTCAGATAAATAGTTGACAAGAATTTTCCAAATCTAAGGAATGAGCTGGAGCTTGGAATTCAAGAAGTCAACAGAACACCCAATGATCTCAACCCAAAAAGGCCTTCTCCAAGACACACTGTATTGAAGTTATCAAAAATCAATGACAAAGAAAGAATTCTAAGGGCAGCCAGGAAAAAGAAGTTGGTAACCTATAAAGAAAAATGCATTCAATTATTGTCAGACTTCTCAGCACAAGCCTTACAAGTCAGAAAGGAGTGGAATCAAATATTCAAACTATTAAATGAAAGGAGCAACCAGCCAAGAATAATGTATCCAGCTAAGCTCTCCTTTAGATATGAAGGAGAAATAAAGACCTTTCAAGGCATACAAAAATTAAGGGAATTCTCCACCACGAGGCCTGCATTACAGGAAATACTGAAAGGAGTCAGCTCACCTAAAACAAAAAGACAAAAAAGTACATAACTAAGAGTAAGGTGATAGCAGGCAGATAGAAGCAGAAGAGTGCAATCCTTACTAAGAACAGGGTATCATAAGCTTAAACAATAAGAAAAGATTTGCTATAGCAAGATTGTAATGAATGTTTATCATACATAGGGACAAATTGAGACAATAATGACTGAAAAGGGGAGGATTCAGAGGTCCAAATTCACAAAGGGCAATGGAGATAAAGCACATGCAGAAGAAAATGGACTAATATATATATATATATATAATATATATATGTATATGTATATGTATATGTATATGTATTATATGTATGTGTGTGTATATATATATATATATATATATATATATCACTATCCTTTTCACATTTGTAATAGTAACTACATGCCAAAGATTCAGAACTGAAGTAAATAACATAAAACAAGGAAGACCAGAGGGAAAAACCACAAAACTCAACCAAAAATAATAATATAATAATAAACAAAACAGAAACACAAGAACAAGGAAGCAAGAAAAACACTGTGATAGCAGAAAGCAGAACATAAAATGGTTATAGGAAAACCTCATATTTCAATAATCACCCTAAATGTAAATGGACTGAACTCACCAATAAAAAGGCATAGAGTTGCAGAATGGATCAAAAAACAAAACTCAACCATATGCTGCCTCCAGGAGATACATCTCCGCTCCAAAGACAAATATAGACTCAAAGTGAAAGGGTGGAAAATGATATTTCAAGCAAATGGCATTCTGAGAAAAGCAGGAGTAGCGGTACTAATATCAGACAAAATAGACTTCAGAATGGTAAAGAAAGATACTGAGAGACACTTCATAATGATAAAGGGAATCATGCACCAAGAAGATATAACACTTATTAATATCTATGCTCCCAATCAGGGAGCCCTGAAATATGTAAAGCAATTACTAACAGAACTAATGGGAGAAACAGACCAAAGCACTACCATAGTAGGGGACCTAAATACCCCACTGTCAGATATGGACAGACCATCCAAACAGAAAATCAATAAGGAAATAACATCCTTAAATGACACATTAGTCCAACTGTACATAATTGACATATACAGAGCCTTCCATCCCAAACAGCTGCTTATACATTCTTCTCTAGAGCACATGGAACATTCTTAAGAATTGACCACATACTGGGACACAGAGATAGCCTCAACAAATATAAGTGGGTTGAAATCATATCAACTGTATTCTCTGATCATAATGCTTTGAAGCTGGAAATCAACTGTAAAAAGAAAGTGAGAAGAACTACAAATACATGGAGATTAAACAACATACTACTGACGAATAACTGGGTCAGAGAAGAAATAACAAGAAAAATAAAGAGATACATAGAAATGAATGATAATGATAGTGTAACAAATCAAAACTTGTGGGACACGGCAAAAGTGGTCATAAGAGGAAAGTTCATATCATTATAAGCTTATCTCCAAAAATAAGAACAAATAAACAACCTAACATGTCATCTTAAAAAAAACAGAAAAGGAAGAACAAATGAAGTCTAAAATCAGCAAAAGGAAAGAAATAATCAAACTTAGAGCAGAATTAAATGAAATTGAAAACAACAACAACAACAATAAACAATAGAAAAAAATAAAAGTAACAAAGAGCTGGTTCTTTGAGAAGTTTAATGAAATTGACAAACCCCTGGCTAGACTCACTAAAGAAAGAGAAAGGACACAAATAAACTAAATCAGGGATGAAAGAGGAGAAATACAGGGTAGTTTGGTTCAGGAAGTAGAGAGAAGGAAATAAGGTGACAGAAAATAATATTTGAAGATACAATGATCAGCCAAAAACACTACTATAATAATGTTTCTCCTCACTACTGGAAACTTTAAATGTTCAGAGCTAGATAGTAAAATACCTTGAGCACAAAATACCTGCCTATAGTTGTATCATTTTGCATAACTTCTTTTTGCCTATTAGGCTGCCTGATACAGATGTACTACAAGGAAGTAAAGTTTTTTTGTGAAAATCAATTCATTATGGACTGGTACTCAAAGATAATACTTTTTTAAAGTACATAAACACAGTCTTAACAAGTCTTAACCCATCCTGGAGTGATTTGACACAATTGATAAGGAGGTGTAAAGGGTCATTCAAAAAGTGACTTTCCTTTCCATTCAGAGGGGTGAAAAATAACTGAACTCCCAAAAAGCTCGTAGATCCATGCAGTCAGGGAGAAACATAGTTCCCAGAACTTCCCCCTAAAAAATTCCACCTCCTTGTCTTCCTTCCTTAGTAACATCATCACTATCACATCAAATCTAAAACATTATCAACATCACAGGAAGTCATCTTGAGATAAAAATAAATAGAACTTATCTTATAGAAGTTATTATTACTAATTAAGACATGTGGATTCAATTTACTTTCTTTCTACTTACTATGCTATTCTTTTTTCTTTTAATGAATGTAATAAAATTATAAAGAAAAATATTTTCATAGGTTTAATTTCCATTTTTCCTTCTGCACACTATCTTAATTTAAGTTCTTAAGCTAATCTATTATTTATGAAAACTTGAATTTTGGGAAACTCACTCCAGAGCTTGGGAGTGATTGTGATATTCTTGTACATCACTTGAAAGTATAATATCTCTTTACAACAAATCATGGAGAATAGAGGGGAAAAATAGACTTTAATATGTTGATTTGTTTGACCAAGTTACCAAAGCTTCTAACATATTGCTGCTCAAAATATGGTTTGCATACAACCAGCAGCAGCAGCAGCAAGCAGCAGCGCAGCAGCAGCAGCATCTAGGACCTTATTTAAAAATGCAAAAGTCCCTGCCCTACACCAGACCTATTGAATCAGACTATTATTTTAACAGGATTCCTCGGATGATTCTTATGAAAATCAAACTACTTTTTAGAAGCATTACCCTAAACCACAGCTTTACTCTTCTCTTCGTTAAAAAAGTATAATCTTTAGATTAATTTAATTTCCACAACCTCATCTTTCAAGTGTCAATTGATCATCTCTTTTGTATAAGTCATTTCACTATGTAGCTTGTTGGTAGACAGATAGATAGAATGGACAGAGTAACATACAGATACTATAAGCAATACAAATTAAGAGATCTGAAGGGCATGCTGAATGTACGCTAACTTCTTAAGTGAGTTCACACCTAAGAGGATAGAGTACTCCTTAATGTCTGATGGATGTTCTAGGCATTGAAAGGTAGGTTCTATGAATTGATATAGGATCTAGGTAGAGATAGGGTAAGTGTTGAGTATGAAGGGAAGATGGCAGGAAGGACCCTTGTCAAGCATTTCTATTCTTAGAAAGACTTATAAGTTAAAGAGTCCTTAGTGTTTTAAAAAAATTGGATGAAGTGAATCAAAATAAAGAGTCTGATTGTAAGCAATCTGATGTTCCCTTATCCTTAGCATTGTTGTGGCTTCCCACTAACAGAGTCTTCTTATGTTCACTCACACGTAATTCTTTTCAAAGGAGAAATCAAACTAACTCCAACATACACAGTGTGCACATACATACATGTATGCATACATACATACAATGCTAATTAAAATGAATCTGGTCACTGATTTCAGATACAAAAGTACTTCTAAGGCATAACTTGGTCAATAATTATAACCTAGACTTCCAAAATGTGAGGCTGCACTTGTATTTCAGAGCTTCAGACAATCAATGCTTGCTTTGATACTTGTATTCCCTTTCATTAATTCTAAGCCAACACATGCCCCACTCTAATTAGTCTGTCTTTAATGGAGGCAGAAATGAATGTCAACATCAGGGTAGGTCGCTAAATGTTGCTTCTGTTGTTAAAAACCAAGGAAACAGCAGAGAGAACACACCAAAGGCAGTAAGAAATACGGAACAGTAAGAACATAAGGGAGGAGAAGTTACTGCTAATGAACGATAATGATATAAAAGAAGCCAAAGTCTATTACAAGCTCTGAAGTTAATAATAATAATCTTATTTTCTACTTAATGAGGATAGGGAGAGTCTTCACAGGAAAGACAAGACTGATGTTAGAAGCAAAATATATAAGCTACAGAGAGACTGAAGGCTTCCTTGTAATAGTATAAATTAAGAATGAATACAATAGAAGGCAAAAATTGTGCTAAAGATTTTTTATCCTGCTGTTTTAGTCTTTTTAAACCATAGAATATTTGAAAAGTGTTTCAGTTATGACTGAGTGAATGTTTGCTGTATGCTCTTTGAGTACCTGAAATGGTAATTTGTTTTCACAAATTTGATTAATTTGTTTTTTACAATGTTTCCTTCTATGCCTGTTACCATATTTACATTTTACAAACAAAAAAGCAGAGGTATAAATATCAGGGGAAAAATGTTTGTAAAGTGAATTATTCCTTATTGAAAATATCCTGAAATATGTGGTGGTTCCTAAATATTTACTAAAATTTTATGATTGTGTGTATTTTATTAATCTCAATAGAATATGGAACTTGCAGTTAAGAAAAATATTCATCATTTCCTACAACATATACCCAACAGTATTCTGTACATAATAGATTTTCACTAAATAGGTTTGAAATTTATATAATTTTCAATGTTTATGTTAATTATGAAAATGTTATTTTAGTGTTTGTCACAAGACTTCTCTTATTAAGAATTAAATCTTTGAATGCCAAAATTAGCCCTAGAGGATTTTATAAAATTTACTTATAGACTGATATTATTTAACTATGTTTATTTGGAGTTTTTCTATATAGGTTAGTTGGTTTGGATAGAAGATGATAAACAAAATATTATAAAAAGCAAATCTTTTTACTAATATTTTCTCATGGATTTTCATGACTGTTGATTAATGATGTGAGACAAAGCTTCTCTGAATCTCTCAGAATTTAAATTGCTGTGCTTTGAGAATTTTAACAATACTCAAGATTTTTTTTCTCTGTCTTTAAACACATACATAAATTCTGAGTTTGGAAATGTGTTTAATGAACTTTTCAATAAATGCTATGATCATTTACATTAAATTCAGAAGTCATCTTTAAAAAGATTTGCCTAGCACATAGTAGTAGCTCAGTAAAAGTTAGTCAAATTAATAGATCTATATTTTCTTCTATTATCCTTATATGTCAGATCAAGTGTAGTTTCCCTTTCATACACATAAGTTAAAACATTAAATAAATGCCCAAACAAGGAAATTAAGTGCTAGTATCCTGTAAAGTGGTCCTTGTTCCTAAAGAGATTTCTAATCTAATATGTAAATAAGACACATAAACAAAAATTAGAGAAGCAGCATGGTCTAGGTTGTAGCAGTTTTATTGTATTGATAGTCCTAATTAATGTTGTCTCTATATCCATGCTTTTTTGTCTTATAATTCCTTCCCATTCTGACTCTGGAATGGCCTTGTGTTTCTTCAGCAAATAGAATGTGGTAGAAGTGATAGGTGTTGATTCTAAGTCTATGTTTTAAGAATATTGCAACCTTCTTCTTGGATCCTCCTTTTTTTGTTCAATCTAGTCCCCTGTTGACACCGTGTGACCATTCCTGGACACCTAGAGGATGAGACACATGTCGAGAAATGCTGAGATAATCCAACTGAAAATTAGTCAGTTTTTAGAAATAGGTGCAGTCCTGAATAAACAAGATGAAGTTTACTGCAGAATTAGGAAACCACCTGAAACCAGAAGAATCTCCCAGCTCTTGGGCAAAATTTTCAAAAAACAGAATTGTAAGTTAAAAGAATGCTTGTTAAAGCTTCCAAATGTTATAGTGGGTGTTATACAGCAGTAGCTAACTGATACATGAAATTAAGAGCTATGGGCCTTAGCTGTTTGTTGATCTTTCTAAAACTTATTTCCTTATACAAAAAACACACTATCCTTATCAAATTGTTATGAAGCTGAAACATGCACTTGGTGCATTCATTACCTTAGATGCACTTAGTAAATAACACTACTACTGCTGCTATTACTATACTCATATTGCTACTGTTACATTACTATTATGATTACTAATTCTACTAAGATTGCAATGAACAAAGAATATAATAGTGATCATTTAACATGCTATGGAACAGAGAAGATGGTAACTTAATTATCTCTTTAGTTCTGGGGAAGGCCTAAAAAGAAGTGGTTATATTTGCATAGTCTTGAATGTATTTTCAGGTGTGAAGAAGCATTGAAATGCTAGCAATAATTAGTAGCAAAAGAGTGGTCCATAATGATAAGTGAGACAAAAATAACTGGGTTTGTATCATGTTTCACTTGATAAAGCATTTTCAGAACCAATAGTTTATTTTATCTTCATAGCATCTTTTCAAAACATAAAATTTGTCTTTATTATATGATTTGGAAATGAAGGTTCTAAATTTACATGAATTATTGAAGGACATTCAGTTTGAAAATCATGGAGCTGGACTTATGTCCAGGCACACAAGGGAAAGAGACTAGGTTCTTATTATAACAACTGTCTTGTGTCTATCACATTAAAAATTTCCAATTCTAAGAAACAAATTAGTTAAAGTAATATGAATTTGGAATGATTGAGTTTTCTTACTTTCTTTAACTGGAAATATGGAGGACTTTGAATTACTCTCTTAAGGACCAGGGAAAGAATTTTGTTTTTGATATCTAGGAAGACCTTTGGTTATGTAGTAAAAATTTATTTGTTAATGATTTGGGATATATTTTTGTGGCTGAAAGCTTAAGTAAAAGAAAAAATTGCAGTCCATTAATATCTTTTTTGAGGTTTAAGCAACATGGAATTACAAAGTCCAGTTTCTAATGTTAGCAACTTCATTGTAAATCACATCTATAATGGTTTTCTAACTTAAAATAATGTAATTTTACAAGTCATTGCTTGGTTGTCCACCTTCAAGCCAACTGTGGCCAATGGAGTAATAAATTTTGATGGAACTTGGTTTATTAAAAGTCTCTGAATTATGTTGACGATTGTTACAGATTATGGGGATTACTATGTTATTATGTTTAAATGAGTCTCCAGCATAACCCACTGAGAGCTGGGCCAGAGAGCTGGTGCTAACACTGCCACATGATGTGTAGCTGGATTACAAAGCACATGTTCTTGGATTTGTAAAACACTACCAAGTGTTGCTGAATTCCTTATCTTGGTTTCTGCAATGTAGATTTTGTTCTGATTCTGACTCTTTTTAATCCAATGGCTACCTACCACTTCAAAAGCCCATATTCGTCACAGTTTTGCATGAGCTACTAGTCCCTTCCTTTGGTAACAGGACAGACCAGTCAACAGAAAAAATGACCAAAGAATTGCATTGGCTATTTACAAAAATAGGACATTCAAATGGCATTAAATCATATGAAAAATGTGTTCTCTTCACTAGTTAATCAGGGAAATAAAAATTAAAACCATAATGAGATATGACTATTCACCTACAGAATTGGCTAAAAAGATAAAAATACCAAGTGTTGTCAAGGATAATGGCCTGTGGGGACACTTATAAACTCCTGGTAGTTCACACACTCCTAGTGTGTAAGTTTTGCGCAACCATATTGGAAATGTTTATATTTGTTGTTTTGTTTAAGATATATATCCTGTACAATTCAACAATTCTATTTCCATAGAAATTGTGTATTTGTACAATAATATATATGCAAAGAATTCATAGCAGCATTATTATAATAGTTTCAGACTAAAATTACTCAAATATCCATCAACAGTACTTAACATGTTATATTCATGCAATGGAATCCCATGTAGTGATATAAATGAACAAACTACAGTTATTCCTTGAATAACTCGGGTTTGAACTACCCCAATTAATTTATACATATTTTTTTTTCAATAAATATATAATTGGCCCTTTGTATTCTGAATTTTGCAGCTGGGGATCCAACCAATGACATATTTAAACACTATTTTTGAGAATCCACAGTTGAGAATCCACACATGTAGTGGGCCAACTTAAGTTATACGTGGGTTTTCAACTGAGTCAGAGTTGTTAGTCATTGGACTGAATGAAAATGAAATAACTAGCAAAGATTAGGGGAAAAGAGATGAAAAATACCAATATCAAGAATGAAATAAGGAACATCACTCTGAAGACATGGAAAGGGTAGTAAGGAATGCTGTGAACATCTATAAACATTTCTATATGGATCGATTTGGCAACTTTGATAAAATGGACCAGTTCCTTGAAAAGCACAAATTACTATAACTCTCCTATATGAAATAATTTGAATAGCCATATAACTATTATTAAAATTAAATTCATAAATTATAAAACTCCCCCAAAATAATTCATAGGCTCAGACAGTGTTTCACTAGTTTAATCAAATATTTAAGAAAGAATTAACACCAATTCTACACTGTATTTTCCAGAAAGAAATGAACATTGCCTAGTTCATTTTATGAGACCAGAACCATTTCAAACCAGATAAGACCAAACCAATAAAAAAAAAAAAAAAAAAAAAAAGAAAAGAAAGAAAGAAAGAAAGAAAGGAGTGAGAGAGAGAAAGAAAAAGAAAAGAAACAGCAGATCAATATCCATCATGAAAAATGATGCAAACAACTCTAACAAAACATGAGAAATATAACTTGGCAATTTATAGAAAGAATTGTACACTATGACCAAGTGAAGTTTAGCCTAGTGATGCAAGGCTGTTTAAATATTTTAAAATCAATCACTGAAATCCACCATATAAACAGGCCAAAGAAGAAAAACAAGATCTCAGTTGATGATAAAGAGCATTTGACAAAATTCAACACACATTCATGACAAAAACTCTTAGAAAACTGAATAGAGATCAACTTCTTGAATTTGATAACATAGCTACAAAAAACCCTTATAGCTAACATCATAGTTTATAGTGAAAGACTCAATGCTTTTCCTCTAAGATTAGAAAAAAAGGCAAAAATATCTGCTCTTACCATTACTATTCAGCATAGTACTGGAAATTCTAGCCAGCGCCATAAAACAAGAATATAAAAAAAATGACATACAGATTGGAGAGAAAAAAAAATAAAACTACCTCGATTTGCAGTTGGCATGATTATAGAATATTGTATTAACAAACTCTTTAGAACTAACAGGTTAGTTCAGCAAGGTCTCAGGATATAAAATCAACATACAAATCAACTGTATTTTTATGGTCTAGTCATGAACATGTTGAATCCAAAATTAAAATATAGTACCGTTCAATTGCCAAGAATCTCCCCAAGAAACAAAAAATATGACGACTTAAGTAAAAATCTAAAAAGATATGTATAAGATATTTATTCCATAAACTACAAAATGCTGATTAAAGAAATGAAAGAAGATCAAAATATATAGGGAGACATATTTTGTTCACAGATTAAAACACTCAACATAAAGATGTCAAATCTCTGCAAACTGATATGAAGTTTTAGTAAAGCATTTTCTATTTCCTTTATTAATTTTATTTCAAAGGGTTAAAGAACCTGACAGCAACTTCTTGACTTACTCTCCAAAACCAAAATTTTAGCATCTATGGTACAAATACTTATGAAGAAGAGGAGAAATTAATTACTCTGTGTACCAACCTGTGCAGTTTACCAAAAGCAAAAGAATTGGGGAATAATGATTTCCTTCTCAATGGAGTTATTCACATTGAGACAGGAAAACCCCTTGGTCGTGTGATTGTGGTTATGTTTAGGCTGTTCCTGCCAAGGTTTCTCTGATCCCTGGGAGTCAACAATAACCTGAAATATCATCACCATCATCATTATAATATGAACATTTGTTGTGGGTTCACATAAGCAACTAGAAGAGTTTATATCAATTGTCCAGATTCACACAGGTTGTAAATAGCATCAGAACTCAAATTCAGTTTCACTGGATCCAAAGCCAGTGACCAGGAAAATTATGAGAAATATTTTGCATTTATTTTATTGAATACAGTGTTTCTTTTTGTTTCTATTGTATATTGTATAGTTTATATCACATTAATACAATAATATTTTTATTTATATATGTAATTATTAATAATTTGGTACGGGAAGCAAGATTTAAGTTTTCCTTCATAGACACATAAAATCTTGGAAACGGTCTGAATTATATTGTTCTGTCTTCTTGATACTAGGTTCTGTATTCTTATATAACTCAGTTGTGTATGTGATCCATCAACACCCAGTGACAGGTAATAATTCTGATGGACAAGTGTCTGTGAGAAAGTTAGAAGTATGACTCTACATTTCCTTTTTTGAAATGTGTCTGTTAACATGTTGTAGAACTATTTTCTGCACCTACCTTAGAGATCCCTTGTATTGTCTTTTTCTATCTGAGTTGTTTTTCAATATTTGGTATGATTGAAAGAGGGGTAGAGTCCACACTCAAAACAGCATACTGTTGGCATCTCCCCTGTGAATTCCTGAAGCAATGAAAGTCAGAAAAACATTGTCAGGATAGGGTCATAATAAAAGGCCCTATTGAATCCTGTTCTCCTGAGCTTGTAAATTCAGTGAAGTTTATTGTTTTGATCTCGAGTCCACAGATTATGCTGAGTGATTTAAGGCACTAAAGAAGCAGTCAGTTTGAGCAGCAGTAAAATTTCTGCAGATAAACAAACTCATAAACGGGCACTCTACAACCTTCTCACACTGCACTATTTCCCCTTGGTTGTTTCATTCCAAAATTATTGTGGTAAAATGATGCAAAGTACAGACTCACCTTTAGGACTTAAAAAGACAGGATTCATATTTAGACAATGCATAACAAAAGTACTTCCTCCTTTAAATTTTCACTAAAAATATTTGTATGATTCTACGATAATAAATATATTGATCCCTATGTATATTCTGTGGCTTGGGCAGATGCATTATTTGTGAAAAAGTATGTTTCATGCATGATAAATACTCCTCAGCTGAACTTTTCTTGGTTATTGTTGCAATTAATTGAAAATTACCCAGGAACATGTTGGCTGAAGCCATGAGATTCTGACATGGATGTAGCACAATAATTTGCAATTGGTGTGTATTATCTTTAGATTTTCCCAGCACTCCCTTCTTTTTAAGCAGTTAGTAGGGACATTTTATAATTCAGGGTCTATAAATCTAAGGATTTTCTAGACTATTGTAAAAGCCAAACTATTTGGAGAGAGATTGTAAGTGTTCCAGAAGAGATGGAGTAAGAGAGAGAGGCTTGAGAGAAATGAGAAAGAGAACAAAATTTTCTTCCCCAGCCTGGAAAGAATATGAGTAGCAGAGTACTGAGCCCAGCATCCTTGCTGTGTATCATGGAAATAAAAATTATCTGGTGGCTGGCCATGAAGAATATTGAACTTACTAGGCTCAGAGTCCGAGTATTCACAGCTCTGCCCAAGAGTATGGACCCCAAATGTGTCAAAGGAGCACCAGAGTTACTGGACCTGAAGAGATACTCTGAGTGCAGGAAATGATGGAGATGTTGGTGCTATCCAGGGTGGACAGATGGCTAATGATTTGAATGGCATTCTCGATGATTTTAACAGTGCATGATATCGTGCCTTGAGTGATTTAATGTTGGGAGATAGAAAATCATTAAAACTAATTTTTCCCAAATAGTGATGGAAACTTGCATGCCAGAATTTGCAGTTTGCTATTCACATCAGTTACAAGATATTCAATTCATATGCACTTAAATCTGCAACAATAGCCATCTACTACTACACATTCATTTTATGATATTAATTTTCAAATCTTTTGTTTTTACTGTTGCACCTTACATTACCACTTACAATGTAGTTTATTGTCAGTTTCAAAATACTTTGTGGTGTTTTGATATTGCTTTCATTATGTAAGTGTATATATTGCCTGATTTTAATAATATTTATCTCTGCCTCTTAACTCAGGGGTCTTATTTTATAGCTTACTCTATTACACTCATTTTACTCCACAATACTCAAAAAAAAAAAAAAGAGAGAGAGGCATAGGGAGCAGCATGGGGGTCTTACATTAACATATATTAATTGAAACTGAAAAAAGCAAAAAAAAAAAAAAGACAAAAAAGAACAATGCCAAGACTGTTCTTTCTCTTATACCTACAGCATATGTGTTACAGTAGGTTATCTTCTATTTCACAAAATCTAAGATACTGTTTATTGTACAATCATCATTTTATGTACTAATAGGAAAGAAAATATGCTACCAATTAAAAGATAATAATTTTTATCACTTAACATTTTTATTTCCTGCTTTTTAAAGAACTCATACTTATTTAAGTAGACTTTTATTATATATGACTCTTGGATATGTATGTGAAAGAAAGTAAAAGTGAAATAAATGAGTTAAAGTATTCCTGAAGCTTCTTCACCTCTAGAGTCTGATCTTCCTCAATTACCTTCCAACCCAGGGTCTTCATGTCCATGTTTATTCATACATGGTTTGATTCACCAAGAGTATTGGTGAGGCAAATTTAGGGAATATGCTACTCTTGTCTCTAGAGTTCTCAACTAATGTGTTGATATCTTTTTGCAAGTTTTGATGTTACTATTTTTCATTTTTGCTCATGCTAAAGAATTGCTTGATGGCACCTTTCTACAACAATCTTAAGATGCCATAATTATAAAGGGCACTACAACTTCAAAAGTTAAATGTTTATAAAAAATATGCCTTAGAATCAATGAAGCATAAAATTAATAGTCTGTAATTTGTTATAAAATGGATTGATAACACAGGTAAATTATTTTACAGGATTAAAAAGCAAGACTTTTTACTTAGTTTTCTTCTTAAATTGTTATTTTCAAGGCAAAATACAAAAGCTCTTCTTTAAGATTTTTGGAAAAGCTATAGTATGGTAAAATGATTTGCCACTTGATAGTTTAATCATTAAGATTTCTGTTTACATTACAAGATTACTTTTAACATTCTTCTATAGATTTTCTATAGAACAAAACATCACAAGAGTCGATGAGAAAACATAAGACATCAAACAAAATTAGTCAATGAATGCAGAATATTTTCTCAAGTAATATAATTTTTTTTCAATAGGTAGAATGGCAATATTTTGATACAGCTACTTGAATGTACTGCCATATTTATAAAATTACTTTCAATGATTTTTTTTGTTCTAGAAGTCTTGGAGTAGTATTCAAACATTTAGATCATGGTCTCACATCAGGAAAATATTTTTGAGCACGCGCCCTCAAACATATGTATGTTTATTCCTATATCATATACATGTGGCATTGTACTAATACAATATCTACACTTAGACTATATACACAAACAAATATAAGAGGTGTGATGAGAAGTAAATACAAATAAAAGTTATATCCTTTTGGACCCTCAGAGAGTAAGTCTGCGCGCTGATTTTTAGCTCAATCTTTCTACACTGTCAAAATTGTGCTCAATCGGATAAGGGCCCTTGTGTTTTTTGTTGTTGTTTGTTTTTTTTTTTTAATATAATTAATCATTTTCTCAGTTTTTTTTCTTTTAGTTCTCAGTGCTAGAGGGTTAATTTGTTTCTGCAAGTGAGCCTTTGATTACCAGAGTATAACTTCCTCATGTGGCAATTGTTAATCTGAGGAAAAGTTCCCTGTGAAGTTAATTTTCATAAATTGAGTTTGGTTCCCTGCTGACTTCATAAAATGGAAATTTTGTTTCTCTTGGGGGCAAGGAGAAACATAGCCCTTAGATGTAATAAAATCACACGAAAGTATAGAGAAAATCTTTGAAAAGTTTATGTTTAAAAGAAAATCATTACTTTTATGTTCGAATAATGTTACTCAAAATGAGATCAAGTCTTGATTGCAAAATAGTAAAGCTACCACCCAGCCTTTTAAAATTCCTGGGACTAGACTAAAAGATCAAAAGAGAAAAAAGAAAGAGAGTAAAGAAATCACCTTCACTAACTAAATGAAAATTTTCTTTTTTTTTTTTTTAAATTTTGTCCAAAGCCTAGTCCAAACTCAGCTGTTTAATATTCTCATAGTAAGATCACAATAATAAGGATCAATATTGCAAATAACAAAATTGGCCTGTGTGTGTAATGTTGATATATTTATCGAGTTAACCATTATATCAATAAAATGCTTCCTCTTGTTTATAAGGCATATTCTTTGGAGTGAGGATAGATTTCCCTCAGGATCCCTCACTGAAAGAGCCAAGGAGGTAGTGATATGTATTTTCTACTTTTGAAATTTATTTTTGAAATTTTACTTCAGAAATATTCATTTTATTTAAAAATGCCGACTATATAGTGAATATAAGTGTATCAATATTCAGGAGAGAATATTAAAACCTGAATTATTAGCTCAAAGGTATACATTTTTAATTTGAAACATAAGCTGGCAGTATATGAGTGCCTATCTCAGAAAATATCCACCAATATTGATAATTATCAACTAATTTTTGTTAATGTGAATTGAAAAGCAAAAGTTTATTTTCATTTGTATTTTGTAATACTACTTAACTATATAGTTTTTAAATTTGTTTTTTAGCCATATTAATTTTTGTGCATAAATTCTCTTATATGTTGGTCATTTTTCCTTATAGAAGCATTAATATTTCAACTTATTTAAAGTATCTGTACATATTATTTTATAATTTTATCATTAATATTAGTTATGTTATTTTTATAAACAAATATATTCTTTTATAACATTTTTAATTTTACTGTAATGGTTCTCTTGTTCTGGCAACATGCTGACAAAGCAAACCTAGAGCACTTCCAATTATAAATTGAAGGAATGACATATTTTAACATAATACATAGCTCACCTCACAAGAAAAAACGGAAGTTCCATTTGCCAAAAACAAAGAAAGAACTGGAAAACAGAGCATTCAGCCAGTATTGATTCAGGACAGGGCAAATTTCCCAAAATGATGGGGAGACCAAGCCCTGCGCTGAAGAAGATGAGGGCCCTTTGGTGGAGAGTGAAGAAAGAATTCAACACACACCAAAGTCAGAGTCATAAGGAAAGTTTATTAGAAAAGGGGTAACACTCCACAGACAGAGTGGTCTCTCATAGAGAGAGAGAGAGAAGAAGAGAGACAGAGTCTTGGAAAGATGTTAAGTAGAGGGTTGTGTATTCAGGGAATTCAGTTTATATATCATTCTTTAGTTCCTGTGAGTTATTGTTTAAAAGAATTTGTCAACCCATTTCCTTTGATATGGACATACATACAGTAAGAAAGAGGAAGGGTATATAGTGTGAAAAGGTAAGAATATGTAGAGTGCAAGGCCTGCTGGAGCTCCTAACTTAAATGCATACTGTAAGGCCAGTGCTCGGAAGAGGCCCAGAAGTCAGGTCCATCTAGCTCCGCCTGCTACCACTGAAGCCCATAGACCAATCCGCGAGTGCCAGGACTACCTTGTGGCTCAACTGCTGCACCAATGAAAGAGCCCCAACGCTGTGCTTTTTGTCTTTTTTGAATCTTCCCCTTCTGGATGCGACCCTTAAAACCCTGCCCCGACCCCGCCCGGGTGTGACTTCTCTAGCCCCTTTCCTCAGGACCAGAGAACCTTGCCCAGGACCTCTTGGCTTTCAATAAAGGATGCCTGTTAATCTTGACTCTGTCTGTTGAGCGGCTGAACCTTACACAGGTTCCTCATGGTTTAGCCATTGGTAATGAGTCTTGGTTCCTGTTTCCCCTTCACAGATGTGGGGAATGGGTTGTTAATCCAGCAAAAATATTTCTTTGTTCTGAAGGCGTCCTCCTGGCCCAGCTGCAGGGCTGAACAGCACATTGCAGTTTCTGAATGTGGCTTGATTAACATTTTTTAATTCTCCTGCATCCTCCCTACATTAGTGTGAAGCTGTGTAAATTGACCTTGTAGGTGATTATTAAACACCAAATTAGGTCTTAATCCTAGAGAATCTGGCTTTAATTTTTTACAGGAGCAGAAGTTAAGACTTGGACCTTTAGTTCATGGGGAATTAGGACAAAGAGTCCTATGTAAAGAAAGACAGGACACCTGGAGGATATACTTTCAGGGAAAGAAGAAAAAGGAAATATTTTCAAAACAGCTTTTGAGAGACAAAAAGAAATTCTGTGAGAAACCAAGGCCCAGAATCCGTGCTGAATATGTGCTGTCTTACCTGGTACTGTAGAAATTATCAAACTAGGAACTTAAATTGGACTAAACTAATAATTACCCTGAGAAGCTAGTGTTCTGCATGAGAGAGCCACAAGCTTGAAAAGTTTACCTATCCAATTTCTAAGTCAAGAAGGAAAGAAAAAAATTTCAAAAGGAAGTAGCAGAGAGTATATGGCAAATAGAAAGCACACAAAAAAAGATAGTAGAAATAAATCCTATGTGTAAGTAATGAACATAAATATCAAGAAATCACACTGGATAGTAAAAAGACAGATTCTAAGACTAGACTAAAATAACAAAATACTGTGACAGACTACTTCACAACTAAAATACAGAGACAGATTTTTGAGAAAAGAATGATGAAAGATAAACCTAGATCCGGCAAGATAATACAATAACATAACTTGAAAATGTTCTCACTCTAAAATACCTTTGGTCCTGGGTAAAGCTACTATTTTCAATCTCTTACAGGAAATAAATGTCCATAAATGCTAGAAATTGAAAAAAACTTAAAACCATAGGTACACAAACAAATCCTCGAGATCTGGCTGTTACGGCAGTGGTTTGGGGGATGGTGTGGTCATAGTAATTTAGGGAATTCAAGTGTAATGCATATGGGATGAAAAGATCAAGTCTTAGCTTGTAAAAAGCTGGGAAACAAATCTGAGACCATCTGTGATAAGCTAGAAAGAATTAAAAGAATTACAATCTCAAGAAAATATTCCATCTACTGGCGCAGGGAGAAGAAAATAAAATTTCTCTGTTATGACTATGGGGAAAGAGAAACTTTGACACTATATATAGATTAAGCTAAAATTTTATACTATTTATGTAGGTCCTGAGTCTTTGAATAAAAAAAAATTAACACCAGCATTGCATATTAGAATCAAATGAAAATTAATTTAGGAGAAATATTCCCATGAGATTCTTAAATTTAAAAAAGGGATCCACTAAGGATTAGCTCATATTCTAAATAATTTAGAAAACCCAAGAAAATAATCCACTGAACAATAGCCAGTAGATAAAACAGAACAGAAGTAGGCCACTATTAATTTCTGTTAAGAAAATACAAAATAGAGATTAGAAAGGCAAACATTTAAAATGCTTAGAATTGTAAAAGGAGTTGAAAATAGAAAATATAACACACTTTGAAAAAAAAATACAGTTTTATAAAAGAGCCAATTAGAGATTTCAATCTTAAAAATATAGTTAGAATTTTAAAAAAAATGAATCAAATATCAGATTAGAAATGGCTGGAGGAAGTATTAGTTAAATGGAAGTTAGATCAGAGAAATTATCCAGAATGCAGTACTGAAAGAAGATAAATGTCAGCCCAGCAGTATAGCTATGAACAAAACAAACTCCCTGCCCTAATGAAGCTTACACTCTAGTGATAGAGTTGAGAGGAGATGAAATAAACAAGTGAATGTTTTGTGTTTTGAGTGGTTTTTTAGTCAGGATTCTCCAGGAAAACAGAATAGGATCTCTCTCTATATATATAATTTTTTTAAAAAAATTCACTCACACAATTAGGGAGGCTAGAAAGTACAGGGTAGACTGGCAGACTGGAGATTCAGGCAAAAGCTGATGTTTCAGTTCATGTCCTAAGACTGTCCAGCAGAAGTCAACCTTTTTTTATACTCAGGCATTTACCAATTAGATGAGGCCCACCCACATTATGAAGGGCAATCTGCTTTACTCAACAATTTCAGTGTCAATCTTATCCAAAAACATCCACACAGAAACATCCAGAATAATGTTTGACCAACGATTAGGGCACCATGGCCCAGCAGGGCTGATGTATAAATTGTGGTGATAAGTGGAGCACTGGTGAGAAGGAGGAATTGCTGAGGCAAAAGGCTCAGTATGAGTCTGAGGTGACTGTTTTATATATAGAAATGAAGAAAAAGTGCTTTAAAATGATAATGTTTAAGTAGAGAACTAAGGTAGTGAGAAAATAAGCCAAATGTCCATCTGGGCCATACGGAAAGAGAGGTATTGGAAAAGGGATCTCTGAAGTAGGGGTATGCATGACATTTTCAAAGATCAGTAAGAAGATCAGTGTGGCTGAAGCAAGGTAGCCAAGGGGGAAGTGGTAGGTAATAAAGTCAGAGAGGAAAAAGAGGGATGAGTAACACATGGGTTCTGTGGCCCAATTGATAGACTGATTTTTATTCTGCATAGTGAGGTGGGAATAAGTAAATGTGTTTTGAGCAGGTTTGTGATTTGATGTGGCTTTTCTTTATACTGAGAATAGACTGTGAAAGGCAATGATAGAAATGGCTAACCAGTTATGAAATTATTGAAGGTATAATCTAGGGAAGAGATGAAGTTGTATTGATAGTGTTGAAAGAAGGTAAGTTTTAATGATTCTGGATATGTTTGAAATTCTGGCTGACCAGATTTTCTTGTGACTTAGTTGAGAAAAAGAAAGGAGTTGAGGTTGAGTCTAAGAGTTTTAACTTAGGCATCTGAGAGAATGGATTTGTTTTTTATTGAGATAGAAAATATTGGGGGGAAATCAGGGTATGATGACATAGATATTTGATGTTTATTTTACAGTTGAGATGCTTATTAAACATTGCAATAGAAAATTTAATTTGCCACTTGGATATCCATAGGTAGTGTGAGTTCTAGATTGGGTGTACAATGATCCAAGAACCATAGCCATTAAGAAACTTAAAAGAAAAAATATATTTATGGTGAGTTCCAGAAAGAGAAAAACAGAGAGCAGTATTTAAAGAGAAAAATGGTGGAGAATTTTCTCAAACTATAAAAGATACTAAACCTGAGGTTTAGTGAATTAAAGAATTCTTAATAAATCTATTTCTTGGCATATTGCAGTGAAGTGGCTAAACACCAAAGTCAAAGAGGGTATTATAAAATTGACCAGTGATAAAACTCCAGTTATAAAGGCTTCATATCAAGAATAGAGAACAAAGAGTGAATTGGGTTCCACAAGTGTGTGTATTTGTCAAAACTCATTAATTTATGCTTGAGAAATGTGCATCTTCTTGTATTAGATTTTGTGTCAAAAGAAAATACTGAAAATAAATGTTGAATTTTAGATAATAGTATGCATGTTTAAATAAGAGGAAGTGTACCGATATGTGTAATATTCTTAAAATGTATCAAAAATAAGATGGACTTGCTGGGTTGTATGATACATTTATTTTTGTTTTTGAGGAATCTTTGTATTGTTTTCCATAAGGGTTACATCAGTTTGCAGCCAACCAACAGTACACAAGTGTTCCCATTCCTCTACATCTTTGCCAACACTTGCTATTTATTGACTTTTGATAATAGCCATTTGACTGGTGTGAAGTGGTATCTCATTGTGGTTTTGATTTGCATTTCTCTGATAATTAGTGATGTTGAGCAGCATCTCTTCATGTCTGTTGGCCATTCGTATGTCTTCTCTAGAGAAATGTCTTTTTGTGTTCTCTGCCTATTTTTCAATTGGACTATTTACTTCTTTGTTATTGAATCATATGAGTTTCTTATATTTTTGATGCCATCCCCTTATTAGATATATCATTTGTATATATATTCTCCCATTCATTAGATTGTCTTTTTGTTTTGTCAAAGGCTTCCTTCACTGTGCAGAAGCTTTTTTGTTTGATAGAATTCCATTTTTGTTTTTTTTGCTCTTGTTTCCCCTGTTCAAGGGGAATGATATTATTCAAACTGATGTTAAATAGTTTATTTTCTGTTTATTTTTGCTGCTACTGGGTACTTACCAAAGAAAATAAAAACACTTCTTTGAAAAGATATATGCACACCTATGTTTATTGAAGAATTATTTACATTAGCCAAAATATGGAAGCAACCTAGATGTCCATCAATAGATGAATGGGTAAAGAAGATTTATCCACAAACATGAATGTACACAAACACACGCAATGGAATATTACACAGCAATAAAGAAGAATTAAATCTTGCTATGTGACAACATAAGTGGATATAGAACATACATTATGCTAAGTGAAAGACAAATACCATATAGTTTCACTTATATGAGGACACTAAAATATCAAAACAAGCAAAGAAACAAAACAAAACAAAAACACACTAACAGAAACAGAGACCAAGGGATAGTTACTGAAAGGGAGGGGATGGGGAGATGGGTGAAAGGGGAAATAGAATACGGTCAATAGTATTGTGATAAGTTTGCATGGTAAAAGATGATTACTAGAATTAGCGGGGTGATTACTTTGTAAAGTATAAAAATGTCAAAGCACTATTTTGTACACCTGAAACTAATATAATCAATATACTATTGTATACCAACTATACTTAAAGAAAAACTTTTTTTAGAGTTAAAAAATGTACTAATGGATGGATAGATATGCGATTTGTAGAATCTAGGTTAAAGATGTATGCATACTCATTGGTACAAATCTTTCAAATTTCCTGTGTGCTGGTAAAACTTCATAATAAAATGTTGAAAAAAAGAAAAGAGTCCAGAGATTTTAGTTGTCAAACTACTAAGGAAATTTAGTTTTCAACTTAGGATATTTATCTAAAAATTTTAATCAAATGACCATTCAAGTTTGAGGTTAAAATGAAGATATTTTTAAACAAAGGCTGAGTTTATCACTGAAAGAACTTTGTTGAAAACCCACCTGAGGATACACTTCAGGGAGAACAAATAAAAAAAAATGCAAGAAGTAATGGTGAGCAAAAGAATATTCTAAACACATGTGAGTCCATGTTACCTATTAACACACATAAAACACTTTCATAGAGGAATAGTTTCTCCTGACCCTTGTCAGCATTCAATTATCAAAGTTGACATTTGAGTTATTAATTGTTATATACGTCAACAATAAAAGAGGTTGGAACATTCAAAGCTTTTGATTTCTAGGCAATTTGTTTTCTTTTTTCTTTCTTTTTTCCTTTTTTTTTTTTTTTTTTTTTTTTTTTTTTTTGCAAACTGGCCTTTCCTAACCCAGACCTTTCTTTCTGCTAAATTAATGGTCAATGAGTAAAATAATTTACCATTTACCTTTTCATTCTATTTATTATTTTCATGTTATTTAAAATTTTCAAAAATCCACCATTTCCATTATAGTTTTACTATGATTCTTAGAAATCCATAACCACTTCAAAAGTATAAATAGATTCAACTCTGTTTAGTTCTAAATTTTTCATATTTGGGTCTGAAATTTTGATGAATTTCAATATTATTTGTTGTACAAAGTATGTAAAAATATCTAAATTAATTTTCTTTCTCATTTTGATTGCATTTATCTAAATTGCATAATGGATCCATGGATGAATTAGAATTTATTTTACAAGATTTTCTTTAGTGTCAAAATGGTTGTAAAATATGAGAATTTGTAATGTATGCCAGCATTTCTGTTTTTATGCTGTCCATATTAAAATAAAAAGACTTCTAGTAATGTCAGGACATTAAATATTCGGGATTGCAGATACAGTTGGAGGGCTAATGAGTTAATATGTGAAAACATTTATGAAATCCTAGTAATGACATTGTGTCTTTATAAGGTAATGCTAGGATGCAAAATTTAATGTTCAAAAATCGGTTTTGCATTGCTGCAGATTTATTTTCAACAATACATAAGTATATTACTTTTACAGAAGCCAAAATATAGGAAAAGCAAGAGGAGACTACTGAAATCATTTTGTATTTAGTTATTTAATATATCATTGGCTGTTAATTTCACTGCATGAGTTATACATTCATCAAAATTTCTTAGCTGGATTCATCAAAGGTTAACAAGTAGTAAATATTTATGGTGGAAAATGTAATAACAAATATTTTTCTTGTTACTGATTTATTTGCATTTTTAGTTGTCCAGATGAGTTGGAAATGTTTTCTAAATTTATATAATTTCCTTTTCTTTCCATCTTCTAAATTTCCTAAATTCATAAAAGTAAAGTTGTACTTTTATTCTTTTGCATCTTTTGATTCTTAATATTTTCATTTCATGTAAGTATTGCCACTAGTTGTATCTTTTTTACTTCAATACAAGTTACAAATAGGGCTTATAAATTTAGATACCAGTCAGAGACATGTTTAACTTCCCCATTTTCAAAAGCTGTTCAGTAAAACTCAACTGAATACTGAAGGAGCACCCTCTGTAGTTACCTGGAGTATTCTCTTTGTGTAGCTATTCCTCTTCAGTACTCTATCTTTCAATGATTAGTTGTCTTGGCCTCCTTAGACTAACTCCATCTCAACTCAGGATGTACATCGGGTTCTTGCTGGGTACCTCCTCCTCACCTAATGTGACTTGGGAACTCTCTCCAGGCACTCATATGGGAGCAATCAAAGGGTTTACTCATTTGTTTCCCATCTCTCAGAGATTACTGCTCTACATTGCCTGATGTCAAGCAAATTGAGTGATTGTTACATATATTTGTTCTGTTATTTATGCAATTGGATAAATCTGGACTCATGGGATTAGAAGTCTGTTTAATGGTTAAAATACATAAAAAGCATGTTTTTGTAGCATTTGACAAACTAATCATGAATTTATTTGGAGATTCAAATTCAAACCTAGAATAGCTAAGACAATTTTAAAACTGGAGGACTTAGAGTATCTGATCTGAAAACATATTCTATAGCCAAAATAATCAAAATAATGTGGTATTAGAAAAAGGAGAAACATAGAAAACAATGAAACAAACATGAGAGTCTAAAAATAAATCTTGATATTTATGGTCTTCTAATTTTTAACAAAGGTGGCAAGAAAAGAAGGGAGACAATAGTCATTTCAACAAATAATTCTGGGACAAGTGGGTACTCACATGCAAAACAGATACATTTATACCTTTACCTCACATCACACACAAAAATTAAGGTAAATCATGGATAGAAATATAAGTGATAAGACAGTAAAACATAAAAAAGGAGAAAACCTTGATAACCTTGGATTGGGTAAAGAGTGCTTAGTGTGACTTCAAAATACAATCTATAAAACAGTAGTGATAACTTGGAATTTATCAAAATTAAAATGTTTGTGCTTCAAAAGATATCCTTAAGAAATTGAAAAGAAAAACCACAGACTGGGAGAAAATATCTGTAAATCATGTATCTGATTAAGGACTTGTATATAGAATACATAAATACTGAACGTTCTCAGTCATTGCTGATCGCGTTGAGAGGTCAAAAATCTTCTCAAGTTTATGCTTGTATCCATATGCTTTTATCCAGTATTAACCAATGCTGTCAGTCAGCTTTTGTTTATTTCTGGAGGCCTAATGAATAGTAAACTCAACAGGGGGCCTCAGATTGCCCCCAGTGGCCCTCATCTGATGATGACCTTGGCCTATATCCTATACCTGGGGTGTAGGAGGCACCCATCCCAATAAGACTGTATCCCTGAGGCCTCTGTTGGAACAAATAGGGCACGAGAAGTAGTAGGGGCAGGTCTGGACTTTTGTTCAGCTTTTAAGGCTTTGCACAGTAGGTTGTTGGTCTAGCTGTTCAGATGAGATCCCAGAAGCAATGAGGTCAAATAACATTTGTTTTCAGGATATTTTACAGTCAATTGAGATAACTTTTTGACTTCTTGTGCTCTGTCTTGAATCTTTCCCATAACCTATACCTGTTCTTGGGATTTTTCAGTTTCCCCCAGATCAACAGTGGACTGCTCAACATCATAAATGTCTTTTCTCACAACTGGGCTCAGCATGGATATCCCTGTCACATGCCAGATGCTGGGGGCAGACTGGGGTATCTTGTTATTCATTCCTGATGTTAATGTGGCCTGATCAAAGCCTTTAAAGACAGAGACGTAGATGGCCTGTATTATTCTCAGCTCCCTAAGAATTTGATGTATCTTCTCTATAGATTTCTAGGGTCTTGCATGCCCAAGGAAATTTTTATTATTGGGCCAAGCCTCTCTACAGGATAGAATAATTTAATCTATAAGGGAGTGAGTTTCCTGACCACCACCCACACCCCTTCCGCCTCTATGCAGGCACTGACTGATAGTAAAATGTGTGGTGATGTTGCTTATTTTCTCTGCCTCCTACCCTATCAGAGGAATGCCATAATGCCATTTCCTCCTTTCTGATCCCATAGCTGCAGTAACCATTTCTAAATACTTTCCCTGGCCTTTTGTTGGAATTTGGCGGCTATATCAATAAGCTCAGCAGGTGAATATTTTTTCATCATGAACATTTCCTGAATTGGGGGCTGCCCTGCTGGCTGGAGCTGTTATTGCTATGCTTTTGCTTTCCTTTGTATCAGGAGTCAGACAGTATGGAACATTTTGTCCGTTTCACTGTCCATCACCACAACATCTTCCACTTCATTCTCCCTTTCCAAGGGATTCCACTTTTAATGTCCCAATCAGGCTTTCCCACAAGTGCTTGCACCTTAATATATTATAGCTTTTGCCTTCTTAGCTTTCCAAAATGATGTTATCCTACTCTCTCACCTCATCTGCCAGCCTTAAAACTAGCAGAAAAGAGGACAACCACACATCATTTTTTTAATCTGAGTTTTTCTTCCAGTTTCCCAATTTGTTTTAGCCTCTATTTGGGCATTGGAGCCCGTGGAACTGTCCACAGTAGAGGCCAGCCCAGTGTGGCACCACTTGTCTCCCTCCCTTGCTGCAGCCTGCTATAAGTTTCTCAAATGCATTAAGTCGGTTATCGTTTTCCAGGTGTCTCCAGGCTCATGTAATGGTTTGTAAGCATCTAATATATGGGCAACTCCTCCCACATAGAGATCTATGATCAACCTGGATTTTCCCTGTTGATGCCTCTTTCCCAAGACCTATTTGTTTGGTTTCCTGGTTGGCTTGCCAATTATTGGTTTGGAACCTTGGGAACTTCCTGGATGAAATTAGAAACTGGCTCTGTACATGGAAAGCAAGCAGAGACTGAAGAAAAAGGCAGACCACTCTAGACTGGTAGTTGGCAGATTTAACAAGCAAGAAAACTTACTTAGGTTTGCCTTGGGCAACCACAAAATGGGTAGATCTCTGTACTCATCCACCAGAATCTTAAAGTTTATATAGAGGCCTTAACAGGGTTCAAGCACGTATATTGTCCAGAGGGTCTCAACATCTTACTCTCTCAAGGCTGTGTTCTTGAAGTGGCTCCCAGCACAGGAATGCACATTCCAAGGACAGGGGAGAGGATGAAGAGCCTCCAATTGCCCAGGTACAGCTTGTGGGTCAACTGGCATTTATGTCCTATCAAATACCTCTTCCAACACACACACATACATGCTCATTTGATAACATGAATTTATGCTTACATTTTCATAATATATTTTTTAATGTCTAAAGTTTGGGGTAAATTTGGGAATACCAACTTCAAAATAGACACATAATTTCAGTAATTTAATAGTCAGAGTTCAAGTAAATATTACTAATATAGTCTTGCTATATGATGGCATAAAAAGAGATATATACTAGTTGAGAAAATTTCTGATTAAAAAATATTTAAACAATTCTAAGGAATAGTGTCCCACACAACTGTATGTTTAGTAAATATAAATTCTCTCTGAGTTCTCCATGTAAAATTATTTGAGCATAAAAGAACATAAAATAGAAAAAGATAATAATTGAAATAGTAAGCAAACTGAGTTGTCAATAAGTGATTCTGATTTAAATATTTGGGGGGGAATATCATAATTCATCGGAATTTAGGCTATGGTGTATACTAGTCTGTACCCTTACTCTTATTTATAGTTTCTTTAAATAAGAAAATTACAATACCTGATTTAAAAATGAGGTGGAAGTATGAGTGAATAGTTCAATAAAGAATGATTATAATTGACCAATAAGCACAATAAAAATATTTAGCTGAAATTGTAATCTGGGGAATGTCTAGCTAGTAGCTACCAGGGGTTCCACTGGAGGTATTATTACAACAGAGAAAAGGTATGCAAAGTTTGGAGTAAAAAAGTGTTAATGTAATCCACAACTAAAAACTAAGTAAAATTTAAACCATGGAATAGTAATAAGAAAACTATGGGAAATTATAAAATGGGATGCCAATACTGTGCATTCTAAAGTTTGCTATTTACTGTAATTGAGCCTTCTTATTTATTTGAACATTTTTAAAAATCAAGAATATGGGCTAAATATTCCTTTTTATATTCATTAGTATAATTCTAAGATGTACCTTATTTAATCCATTGTTTTGAGAAATTATATTGATACATATTCTAATAATGCACCATCTTTGCTCATCTAGAATTAATCCTTGTTCATAATGTATTTCTTGGTTTCCTTTAAAGTATATCTGCTAGTGTCTTTAAGGTATTTTAAATCTATAATGATTCATTTTGTCAAAAGTTTTATTAGTACATTTTTATAAGATTTCTTATACACATTTATTATTTATTTTTTGCTTACTTAACATGCCAATAGCTAAGGGAAGTCTATTCTGTTTCTTCTAATGTTTATTTGTCAGTTTGTTTCTTATATTTATATTCTTTAAAAATCTACTTTGACATAGCGCTATTTGGTGCATAAAGATTCATGACAGTTATATCTTTATTGTGCAGTTTCACAGCACCTAGTGTATCATTGCTTTTATCAAAATTAAAATTTTATAAAACCCTTATGCTTTTTCTCTCACATGCTGCAACATATGCACATACTTCTTCATCCATTTTGGCACATTTTGTGGAACCAAATGTGAGACATCGCATGCTTTCCTGTTCAAATTCTTTTTGTACTGGCCCTTCAGGGTGAGAACAGGCTTTTTATTCCTCCGCTTGATCAATTATCTGTATCTTCTTCCTTTGCTTATGATACAAATATAAGAACTTAACATAAAGCAGTGTGAAATTAAGTACCTAAGTGCTTAATATCTACTTTTTGTTCATAATCATGTGTAATACAAACAAAATAATTAATTATGAATATTCACAAAGGACATGACTAGCTAAATAAATCTTTATATGAGCATTTTTAGAAACAAACAGATAAGTAAAAACAACTTCACCTTCAATCTAAAAATTCTTCCTTGGGATGATATCATTGCTACAAAATACATTTATGCATATAGGCAGTAAAAATCCCTTCAGCTAAATTAAAAATACAGATTTATTTTAAGTTGTAGTATTATATTATGTACCTCTGAGCTGGGTTACTCCAGCTGTGTACACACAGTTTACCATGTATTTGAGAGTACTCTTTACCCAAGTGCATATAAGATGCCAGTGTTGTAGATTGTGAGCATGTTACCTTAGTATACAGAAATCTCCATTTATCTGTTTAAAATTCTTGATCTAAACTTGTGTTGCATGATCGACTTCCTTAACCAATTGAGGAAGGAGTCGCCATCATTCCAAACAAAATAGCACTGGGGGACCTCAGGTAGACACTGTATATAGCAAAGATATGGAAATAACCTACTCATCTGTCAATGGATGAATGGATAAAGAATGTGTGTGTGTGCATGTGTGTGTATGTGTGTGTGTGTATCACAGTTATATACTCAATTTTGGTGAAAAAATAACACATGCTTACTATATCTGATATTACAGTTTGATTTAATGTCAGAGTACATCTAGTCTAATTTCATTCCACATAAATGGGTGCTTTTCTACTTGTTAATCTTCTGAGACTCAGTGGTCCTTTGAGAATAATGCAACTATAAACCCTCTCCAAGAAAAGTACACATAACCTTACAGGCAGTTTTGCATACAGTTCTGGGAGAGAAGGTCACAGATCTTCTGAACACATATATTGGGTATCAGGAATTTTCTAAGCATCCATGGAAGCAAAATGAGAGTCCCTGATTTCAATATCCTTGATAAGTGATCATTCATGCTTCATTGAACTGCCTCCAATAACAGAGATCTCACTAGTTAATGCACTATAACTGTCAAAACTATCTCCTATTAGTCTAAAATCTGCTTGTATATTTCAGAGACTGGTCATCTTTTAGCTCTCTGTATTTATACTACACAAGTTTGATATCAATTTCATATATTTCTCTTTGGTTAATAAAAGACAATAATGGTGTTCTCCACGAATGGCATTATCAGAATTAGCCAGTAATGACAGAACTTCTAGAGAGATAGATACTAAACACTGGTTCTAAAATCTCACAGGAAAAAAACAACTAAAATATTACAAAAATATTACACCTCCATTCAGAATAATTACTAGTAAGGCTCTGATAAGTTCTGTTGTTCAATAGTTTAAGCAATAAAATAGTTTCCAATGGGAACACTTGAGATTTGTTTGGGAAACATGTTGTGAAGGATAAAGCCTCTTAGGGTAGGAAATAATATATAGAATAAGAATAATTGAGAGTCAAGGGAAGGTATCCTTCAGGTAATACAGAAACATGTTTTAAATCTTGTTGGAAAAGACCAACCAAAAATCACACAGGCATTGACTGCTAAATCAACTAACTACCGGAGAGATCCCTGAAGGTCTAAATACTCATACTCCATTTCTGTTGTCTTTGCTGATAACTGTTCATACAGAGTCCTGTTAACTTTTCTAGAAAAACAATGAGGCTTTTGTCCTCAGAAAATTCTAGGTTTCACTACTTATTCTGTTTTCTAGTTAGAATAATTTGGAAAACATACTTAACTATTCAGATTATATTAATTGACTTAAAAATAGTACAGATGTTTTATACATTTATCAGGTGTTCAATTCCTTTTGCTTTTCTTTTTTGTATCAGTTAGCAATTTGTTGTACAATAAACACAAATTCAGGGGCTTAAAACAATAATCAGTATTTATGTAGCTCATGGTTCCATGGGCTGCCTTGAACTTCGCTGATCTAGATTGTTTTAGCAACTCTGCCAAATTTCCCTCATCTTCCTCCAGGAACCAGTGAACTAGCCCAGGCATATCCTTCTTATGATGGCTTCAGAAGCACAACCTATTTCAAGTCTTGTTTTATATCCCCTTAGCCAATGTAAGTCACATGGCTAAGCCAGATTCAGAAGCCTCACAATCTTTATTTGCATGATGGCATTGAAAGATTACATGGCAAAGGATGTGAAGGTGGGGAAATGCAAAGACGGTGGGAGGCATTAATGCAATTTACCACATTTTCCATTGGCCATGAGTACTTGAAGTGGATTTTATTCTGTAATGTGTTATGTGAATCTTGTTTTATAAAAGCATTTCCTAGACAGCAATGATATAATGGTAAAGAAACCAATGGCATGAAGTGAAAAGAACTGACTTCTGAATTAGGGCAGTAATTTTCAAAGCGTGGTCTAGAGACCCTTGGTATCCGTGTGACACTTTCAGATGGCTAATTTGTAAAAGCTATTTTCATAATAATACTGAGATGTTATCTGCACTTTGTACTTTCATTCTCTCACAAGCATACAGTGACACTTTTCAGAGGATGCATAACATATGATTTTGCAACAGATCAAATGTAAGATCAGATATGAGAAAACATCTCTCTTCCATTAGGTCAGATATTAAAGAGGTTTTCAAAAATGTAAAACAATGTCAGTCTTCTCAGATTTTTAGTTTTGTCAACTATATTTTTTTATCAAAATATATGTCATTTATGTTAACTTATAATGAGTTTACATTATAAATAAATTATTAAATAAATATGTAAAAATTTTTCACTTTTAATTTCTAATTCAGTAAACATCAGGAAATATAATCTGCAAAATAAAAGCTATTTGGGGTCCTCTATAATTTTTAAGAGTGTAAAATATTTCTAAGACGAAATTTTTTAGAACATAAAAAAAATTAAAAATCAAAACTTTAAAAACTGGTATATGCAACAGCATACAAAAAGAAATAAATAGTTTCTATGAAACAAAAGTAGAAAGCCATAAGGAAAAATAAGATAAAATTAAAAGTACCATTATAATAAAAAGGATATTATATGGCATAAAAAATTATTTCAAGAAAGGTAAAACACAGTCATAAAATTAAAATCTCATCAGTAGAAGTCAGGTCAGAATTAACAATTTGAAATAATAAAATTAATAACACTAAGGGAAACACTGGGAGATTCTCCAAGGATGCAATGCAAAAAGATATGATGAATGAAAAATAAAAGAAAGAAAATGATAATTATAGGGATAAAACATCATATGTATTTCCTCCCTGAGAAGTCAGAGACACTAACTAGAACAAAAGTGACAACAGCACATGTAACAGAATAAGACTTTCTGGAAAAGTAAATAAGTCAATACGTTTTTAAGATCTGAATATGAAGTTTGAAAAGTTTTATATCACGACAGGTAAAAATTAGTGAAAAGAGAGTTGCAATTATATATGTCCTAGCAAAATTAGATCCTAAAGCCTAAATTCAGGGGAAAACACAGCCAGTTAAAGAACCCTATACAGACTGCTTACTTCTAGGCATCACAAAATGGTAACTTCTTACAAGATAAGGCTGGAATCCCCAAATTTTATTCTTCCATATGAGTAAATATTATTGTAATTTTAAATTGTAAACAAATTGTCAAAATAAACCATCCATGTTCTTTTAGTGACTCATATAGACTAATTGTTAAAGTTGAAACACACTTAAAGATTCAAGAATTGGGAATGCACAAAATAAAATTAATGCTTTTTCCATTCCTACCACAGGCCATCAAGTCTAATGTTGAAGGAGTAATGAGGTTAGTGATTTGCCATACTGAGTTATGGAACTTGAGGTGTTCAAGTACCATCTTCAAACTTTTACAACATTCTTCCCTGTATCTGTTATAATATTGTGTCTACTATAATCTAATACCCTATATTATGGACAAATTTTTCCCCTCTGTTTCTGTTTTTTCACAGGTATTGTTAGCTCACCTCTTTCACTTTCCAGACTCCAGGGTCTGGCAATTCATGTACTTGTGAAAACATCCAGAAAAATGATGACAGCTCTATAAGTCATAGATGGGGATGAAAAAACAAAGTCTGGAATGAAAGGGAGCAAATCTAAAATGCAAATTTACATCTATTCCAATGATGGAATGAATCTAATAATTTGATCCTGTCAATAGATAGCTAAGTGCTGCACATATTTAGGTTTTTAGTAGGCTGAATAATGACCTCCTGAGATATCTATTCCTATTATCTGGAACCTGTGACTGTTACCCTACATAGATAAAAGAAATTTGCAGATGTAATTAAATTAAGGGTCCAGATGAAGAGATTATCTGGTATTATCTTGGTGGGTCCTAAATGCAATCACAAGTGTCCTTATAAGAGTGACACAGAAGGAAATTTGGCACAGACAGAAGAGAAGGCAGTGTGACCATGCAGGCAGAGTTTAGGGTTTTCTGGTCACAAACCAAGAAATGTCAGCAGCCACCAGAAGGTAGACAAGGTGAGGAACAGATTTTCCCTTAGCCTCTGGAGTGATCATAGACTGCTAACATCTCAATTTTAGTCAAATAAAACTGGTTTTGAACTGGTCTCCAGAGCTGAGAGAATATATTTCTGTTGTTTTAGCCACCAAGCTTGTGGTAGGTTGTTATAGCAGCCATAGGAAAATAATATAGAGCTCAATATTTGCTTTTGCATTAGGAACATTTGGCAGTCAGTGTTAGCTATAGGTAGAGAAGCCTGATGAGAGAAAGTGCATGCCGTTGAGGCCAGGCACAGTCATGGACATTTGATAATGAGCTGATTGAGTAATTACTGAAATAGCTGAGAGAGAAGACTGCCTGACATTCACAGAGCACACCATCATATTTAGAATGTCACAAGAAATACATATATTCTTACTTTCTAGAATAATTCTAAGAGATTCACCTACATTCCCCTTTTCCAATCATTCACAGTTTAATCTTTCCATGTCTTTGGACAAGCCACTACTGCTTATGAATCAATGTGTATTGTTATCTCAAGCTAACTCTCCTTCCATATACAGGGAAAAAATAATATACCACCAGATGCTGCCTTTTGCTCTGAATCACAAAGTGATAGGAAGCTCTAAATTAACTTCTAATAATCTCTAAGTCTTAATATTCACTCCCTCCCTTATGTGATTTCTTCCCCTTGATTGTGGGCTAGACCTAGGTTCTTACTTATAGTAGAAAGAAATACAAAGGCACAAAAATTGTTATATTATCACTTGCAAGGTTAGAATACAAAAAGACTGTAACTTTCCTCTCTCACTTTCTTTTTGTCTTAAAGTATTCACTCTGGGGTAAGCAAACCTCTATGTTTTGAGTAGTTTCGTGGAGATGCACATATAGCCAGGGACTGATGTTTCTAGTCGATAGCTTATAAGTGAATCATCCCCAAGTCAACCTTTGCAATCCCACTAAACACCTTGATCGACCCTTTGTGAGAGACCCTGAGCCAGGGACTTAGACTCAGGTGCTCTCAGATTCCTGACTGAAAGAAACAGTAAGATAATCAATTGTTATTGTTTTAAGCTGCTAAATTTGGGGTTAATTTGTTATGTAACAGTATATAACTAATACACCAAATTTAAGATGAAAGTCTTTTGGGTCATTTAACCAACTGATTGGAGAAAGAATCCCAATTTGTTGCATGTTGCTTCTGAAATCCAGATAACCTCAGTATTCTTTTTCTTTCTCATAAGAAGGAAGTTCAAGAAGGAGCAGATTTCCTTCATTATGTAGGAATATCTCAACATACCCAGACCACTAGACCCACTGGAATTTCAGTGAGGTGATAAACACTTTTCATTTTCATAAGACTATTTCTTACGTTACAGAAATATGCATATTTCTGAAACATCTGCATTACCCGTTGCTTCCTACTCTGAAGGTCCTATTCATAGCATGGCGGGTAAATATAATTTTATTCATGATTGAGATAATGCTTAAATGTGAAATGCTTGAATTTATACAGTGGCACTTAGCCAAGAAATTGACATAATATCATTGCAAGATGATGAAGTCCCGCTGACTGTCAGATAAATGCAAATGATTCTGGTTTTCTGTTTATTGGGATAGGGGAAAGAAAATCATCAGCTATATTTCAGGTTCTAGGAGATATATTAGTTTATTCTGATAAATATTGTACATGTGGAAAAATAGATACCATTCATTTGTTCTCTCAAATGATTAAGATTATGATAAACTGTTGTTATTTCCCAAGATCTGTCTTTACTTTTGGTATATGTATACATATCTATGTATTTTAATTTTTACCTAATAGTCTTATTATTGAGGAAGAATTTATAAAAGAAACTGACTCTATTAAAAGCATGTGCACAAATTGATGAGTTTCAGACATGAATATACTTTTGATAACTACTTATATCAAAATGTATAATAATTTTAACTCTAGAAATCCTTTTGTGGATCTTTTCAGTTAGCCTATGCCCACCAGATATAACAAAGTTCTGACTTCTAGCATCATAAATTAGTGTTGCCAGTTTTTGAGTTTCATGTGAATAAATTATATGTTGTCTTTTATATTCAAACTTCTTTTGCTTAGCATATTGTACATGAGATTTCTCCAGTAGTTTGTCATTTTTTATTACTGAGAAGTAGTCTATTGTATGAATATATTACAACTGGTTAATTCATTCACTTGTGAATGGACATTGAGCTATTTCCAATTTTTGGTTCTTATTAGTAAAGCATTCATGAACAACTATGTACAAGCTTTATGTAGGCATATTTCTCAAGGGTAAAAATATAAGCCTGAAATTGCTAGCCTATAAAGTTGGTGCATTGTGCCTTTCAGATTCAAATCTACCCTTTTTGGGTCTGCTTTGTGAAACTAGAGCTAGACTTTCTAGTCACCTCGTTTTGTTTTCTGGCACAATGTTAGGCTTTGCTAATAGAGGTTTTTGGAGGTATAATTCAAAGCTGGGACAGGAAGAAAAGACTTTCCTTCATTCTTCTGATGTGATCAGAGTTCAGGGTGCCTGTTAAGTGTTTGTCCTTGGCCTTCACCACTTGTCAAGGCTCTCCACCACCAGTGGCAGCCTTCATGTTCAGTTGTGCCCTATATACCTGGCATTTCTCTTTGCCACGCAGCAATGTACTCATAGTTTAGCTACAGTTCACATGCGCTGGCTGGTTCTTCAAAACTTTGTGTTTCTGTGTCAATCACATCTTCTTTTAAGATGTCTGCATCAGTGCCACAGTGTATGTGTATGGAGAGGTGGTGGTGATGATTCTCCTTGAAGATTCCAAGTTCTTTCATTGTTTACTCTCTCTCCATCTGGTGTAGTAGCTGTTTTCTACATTTCACGCTTATAAACTGCTTAGAAACCTTTTAGCCCTTCTAATAATTAAATACCTTTTAAACACTTATTCATTAAGATATATGTACCCTATGTTCATTGCAATATTATTTATAATAGCCAAGACATGGAAACAACTTAAGTGTTCTTTGACAGATGATTGTATAAAGAAGATGAGGTACATTTCTCAGCTTTAAAAAATATGAGATATTTTCATTTGCAAAACCATTGATGGATCTTGAGAGTATTATGCTAAGTGAAATAAGTCAGATGAAAACAGATAAAAACTGTATGATTTCACTCATACGTGAGATAGAAAACAAAAGCAACAAACAAACAAACAAACAAAAACCTTAAATTCATAGATGCAGAAAACAGAATGATGGTTACCAGTGGGGAAGGGGGAGTGGAAGGATAATGAAGGTAAAGGAGGTCAAATATGTAGTGACAGAAGGATACTAGACTTTGGATGGTAAGCACTGAGTAGCAGTAAATATATTACTTTGTATAATTTAAAATAGGTACATGAAACATGTGTGTTTGTAAGAAATATATTACCTTTTAGTAAAATAATATTTAATATTATTAAATAAAAAATTGAGTATGTATGCTGAAGGATGCATTTACTATAATTTCCTGATGGACTCTGAGTAGACTAGTGAGGCCAGAATTAAGGATAAATTTAAAATAGTGGAAGATACACATGAGCTGGTGGTGGAGCCAGGTGCTTAATCATAGCAAAGTTCACCACAATTATTATGTATTCTGGTCCTTAACAGCACTGTTTCTGTTCATTCTTATCTTTACTCATTTTTCTTAAATTTTAGATTTATAGTCCTTTTTAAAAATACATGTACAGCTAATTTACCTTTTTTATATATACTATAGGAAATATTCTATATGTTTGTTTTAATAATCAAAGAGTGAGACTATCCAAGTCTCCTGAAAAAGGTGAAGGGTCTAAGAAGTACAATTGCTAGTTACAAAAATAGTCACAGAATATAAAGTACAGCATACAGAATATGGCCAGAATATTGTAATAAGTGTGTATGGTGCCAAGTGGGTACTAGACTTATTGGGGTGATCACTTTACAAGGCATATAAATGTCTAATCACTATGTTGTATGCCTGAAACTAAAATAATATTATATGTCAACTGTATTTGAAAAATTTTTTAAAGAATTTGAAAAAAATGTTCTGAGAAGGCTCATGCCTATGAAGTCTTCATTGTCAAAGAAAATGATTTCATCAGAGCTGGGTTTGTGTTCTATATTCTGCTGGTAGTTACGGTGTATAATAATGTCAAATTTCTTTTACATCTCACCTTCAGGTTGTTTTTTTAAAGTTTATGAAGTGTGAATTTATCTATTAAATTTTTTAAAGTGTTCAAATAGGATCATATATGAGAAGTATTTTGTGAGGATTGACGTGTATGTTATGTGACATATTATGAAATATAAATAACAAGTTACAGCATGATAAAATGCTTTTCTAAAATTGCACTTTATTAACTACATTTGAGTTTTAGATCCATAGACTGTTTCCTGATACTGAACCTCTTCTTAATTTCCCTTTTCATCAATATGTTCATTCATCATTCAGTCATTAATCAATTAGTCGTTCAGTGTTTTATTTACACATTAAAACTATTACAGTTTTTTTCCCCAAGAAATAAAGAATAATTCAATTTAAAAGATATATTACAATGGATTTCTGGAAGAAGGTCAAGTGAGAGAGAGGTGACCTTCAGATCAGGATGGCTAAGTTGCTTTGTGGTCTTATAGTTTCTCAACTGCTTTTTAAACTGTTTCTTAGCTTAAAATGAAGGACAGTGTTAGATGATCTCTAAGATGCCCCTCATCCCTGATATTCTCTGAGCCTGAGGATCAGTAGTCACTTGATTTTAGAAGTGACTTTTCCTAAGACTCTGGACTGTGGCCACCATTCTATGTCCCCAACCATAACCAGAATCTGGCTCTGCTATAGCGAGATGATGAGAGGCAACAATAGAGGAAGGCAGTGCTGACTCTGCCAAGATTCAGAGCATATTTCTGATAGAAAATATGTGGGGGAAGGTCAAAGAACAGGAGGAGAGTGAAAAGGAAGTGAGAAATAGAAAAGCAGACAGCTGGGAGTCTTGCTTCCTTAACCTTGAAGGAGAACATAAGGTCCTCGTTAAAACAATCCTTGTTCTGCAATCACCCACACCCTGTTGAATCTAGTACTCCGTGCATGCCAGCACCCACCATGCAGCCAGCCTTATGTGCTTCACACGGAATATCTAACTTCCTACTCACAGCTGTTCTCCCATCGTGCTTCTCATTCTTCAACACAAGCCTATTTGCCCAAGGCAGGGTTCCTTAGATTAATAATTCTCAGAATGCAGTGTGCAACAGAATCATCTGTCAAGTTTGTTAAACATCCTGATTCATGGGCCCAATTCTCAGATCTTCTGGTGGGGTAGGTTTGAAGTGGTATCCTACAAACTGAATGTTTGACACACACAGGAGGACTCTGATGTAACTGACTGATCCTTAGGCTGATCCTTCGAGAGATGTAACCTCAAATCAACGACTCAAGAGTTTGTTGACGACAAAAAAACCTCAGCTTGTCACCTGTTCTTGTAATCACTGCGTGTAAGCCCTTTTGCTTAATGGAAAATGTGGACTGTATTTTTTAAATCTTTCATTTTTATGGTCTAACTTGTTAAAGCTTTTACAAGCTGCTATATAAATGTAGTAGTATACGAATGTCTACATGTGGTTACATATATGTGTGTGTGTGTATGTAGAAATAATATACACCCTCCCAGAACATCAAATTTAGAGTTTAGAATTGTAACATGTATTCAACTATTTATACAAAAATGTCTTCCTGTGTTCACAGTGATATACATGGGAAATTTATATTTATAAGGCACTTTTGTTGAAAATGTATTATATAGATACATAGAGCCCCTTATCTATTTGTAGGATGCATAAACATACACAAAAGATATTTTATGAATTTAATGGTTACTGTTTATTTGATGTATAAAATTCATCACTTTCTAATTGATTGATGGTATTAATTTAATAATCCATTGTACTTATTATGAGTAGAGGGAGAAAGAAATTATGGAAAGGTGAAAGGAAAGAAAATAAATAAAGTTAATATGCTAGGGACTTTTAGAGACTATAGCTTATTAATCAAGTAAAACATTGTACTTGTCCTATTCAAGTAGTAAATAAGTATAACAACTTAAGTATTGCTGGTAAAGTAGAATGCACTCAGTGCTACAGGAGAGCAGATAAAGGTGAAATTAATTTTGCCTGGGAGGTTTTTGGTGGCTTTATAGAAGTCGTGCCATTTCATCTGGTCTTTAAAGATGTTCATGTTTGCATGTTAGGCACTATCCAGGTGAAAGGATTCCAGTGATGAACCAGCCAAAATCTATGACCTCATGGAGCTTACATTCCAGTGGGGGAAAATAAGGTAAGTAGAAGACAGTCCAGCAAAAATGACAACAAAATGCTCCCGTTTTCTCCAAGTAGAAAGGAAGGCATAGGCAAGAACCCAAAGGACAGTAAAATGATAATATGTTTGAAGTTGTTCTATTTTTATGGGATACAAAGTGAAAGAGTAAGAGTAGAGAGGAATGGAGCTGTAGAATTAGTCAAGAGATAGACCATGACGGGTTGTATAGGTTAAGACAAAGTTTTAAAAAACATTTACCCAGAGAGCAATGTCAAGTCATTGAAAAGATCCATTTAGAAGAGGCACGAGATGAGAGCAGTGGCACATGTACAAGGTCATGTTGGCTGCAGTGAGGAGAGTAATGCTGCAGTTAAGTATGGGAGGTAGTGGTGGTGGGAGACAGTGGTGGCGAGGAGGAGGGATAGGGAATGTTGAAATTTAGGATGTCAAATAAGTATGACTGGGTACATGACAGAATGTAATGAAAGGAGGCAAAATAAAGGAGAGAAAGAAGTCAAAGATAATACCGTAATTCTATTCTGGGAAACAAGATGAATTTGCTGAAAAATAGAACACCAGAGTAAGGTCAGTTTTAGGAACAGTCTATTAAGTTTTGGACTTAAATAAGTTGAAATGCTTGTGAAACATTCATATCGAATAATATTTTTTTTCAAATTATGTCTGATAAAATAAAGAACTTCTAGTTAGAATATAAAAGGAACTTTTAAAACACGTGAATATTGTGATTTATAAAAAATATATTTGGTCATTCAGATGACCAAAACATATTTCTCATATATGTTTGTTTTTTATCCACAATGCCTGGCTCACATCTCCTGAAACCCTTGGAATTTCCTGAGTTGAGAGTAATGATGTTGTCTTTTGTAAGGTTAATAAAGTGACTTTTGTGAAGCGCCTAATGACGGGGGCTGGTTGCGGGAAGACCCAACCAACCACGTGATTAGAGGGTTAAAACTTTCAGTCCCAGCTCCTGACCTCCCTGGAGGTGAGAGGGGCTGGAGATCAACTCAGGCACCAATTGCTAGTGATTTAATCAAGCATGTCTATGTTATAAAGCCTCCAGAAAAACCTAAAACGACAGAGTTCAAAGGGCTTCTGGGTTGGGTATATGTAATTATAGTGGTGCCCTGCAGAGGGCATGAAATCACCTTTTCCCATTTACCATGCCCTATGTATCTCTTATCTCTTCCATCTGGCTATTCCTGAATTATATCCTTTTACAATAAACCAGTGATCTAGTAAGTAACATGTTTCTCTGAGTCCTGTGAGCCATTGTAGCAAATTAATCAAACCCAAGGAGGAGATTGTAGAAACCTCTGATTTATAGCCAGTTAGAAGTATAGGTGACAACCTCGATTTGTGATTGGCATTCTGAGTTGGAGGGAGCGGCTAGAACTTCAAAGCTGTGGCCAGTTGACCAGAAGTACAGATAACCTAAGATTCCAGCTGGTGTCTTAATGTGTGTGTGTGTGTGTGTGTGTGTGTGTGTGTGTGTGTGTGTGTGTGTGCTGCTATCTCTGGTAGATAGTGTCAGAGTTCAGTTGAATTCTCACATTCTGCGAAGTATTATTACTTGTGTGAACAACACACCATAGTAGAACTGGGTTCAGGAACCTAGTTTAATACTCTATTAAAAATAAAAGCAAAACAGATACATTACCAAATAAAATAGATGGGTGATGTATAAAAATGGTCACAATTATTAATTATTAGAAAAATTGAAATTAAAAACATGAGATACCACTTCAAGCCAATCTAATAGCTAATATTTTCTTTAACTGATTATCTTACTATAGGTAAGAATGTAGAGGAAATATATTATGAAGTTGAGAAAAGGTTAACTATTGTTTTGGTTAATTTTTGTATGCATAAGGAAAGAAAGATTGGTTTATTTAACCTAGAATGGTATATTTGTTCCAGATTTATAAAATTTTCTTCTATGCTTTGCCAAAGATCTAGAACATCACTGAAAATTTTTAAGAAGTGATTTAAAAATTCAGTTAATGTTTTGTGTCTAAATTCCAACAATTATAAATTAGAAAGAATCTGTGCTTATTATGACTTAATGTCCTTTCAAGGTACTGTGGTATAGTGAATAAAGCATTTTGTTTTTTTCCTTCATTTTTTCACTCATACATTCAACAAATATTGATAAGCATTGACAATCTGATAGGTATTCTACTAGGCACAACTAAGTATATAAATAAATAGGATCATTTAACTTAGTAAAAAATTCTGCGAAGAAAACCATCAATTTTACATAACAGAATGTAAGGTAAATTATCACCTGAGAATTGAGTGACGAGAAAGAGTAAGGTAGGTAAAATTTGTGGAAGGAAGACTTTAGGCAAAGAAATAATGAACTCAAAGGCTCCAAGTGAGAGCGAATGAAGCAAGTTCAAGGAACTAAGGAAAGCCCAGAATGACTGGAGCCTAGTGATCAAGGAGTTTGTTATAAAATAAGGCTGGGACAAAGTCATGATAAAGAGTTTGAGTTTTACCCTCAATGATGCTAGGACATTGGAGGACTTTAAGAAGAAAAAATCTCACTACTAGATTTACATTTTAAAGGATGTCTCTGGTTTCTTTGCAACAAGTGGATTGTAGAGGGGTATGCAGAAACAAGACCCGGTCATTTAGTGATTTCAGTTATCCATACTTGAGATGATGGTGTCTTGGATAAAAGCAGTAGTAATGGAAATAGAAAGGAGTGAGTGGCTTCGAGATATATTTTAAAGAATAGCTGACAGGACTAGAAGTGAGGAACTTGAGGGAAAGTGATGTCTGAGAGGAAAATCAAGATTTGATGTAATATTACATTTTTGGTGATGTGGCAAAATTTGTCAAATTTCTCAGTTGTTCAAGAATGTTTTACCCCATATGTTGTAATCATGAAGTTTACTCAAAAAAAAAAAAAATCAGGTTCTCCTTTCATTTTGGGAACAAGGTAGGATCATTCCTACCTTCTGTAGCATTAGACATGGTGACAGAATTTGCTTTGGTAAATGAATTGCAATCAGAGGTAATACATATTACTTCTAGGTGAAAGTTTTAAGAGCCCTTTCACGATTCACCATGCCCCTTTTATTCTACTTTAGTGATCATATATTGAGATTGGTACCTCCATCAGGCTAAATTCCGGAATGTCCCTGATGCAATGCACTCCTTTCCATGTGCTCCCTTTTCACTTGTTTTAAGCCACTGAGATTTTTTTTTGTTACCACAGCACCACCTAGACTACCTGATTGACATACTATGTTTAGGGAATTTCTGTCTATATGAGTTCTAATTTTCCAACTAGAACTCAAAACTCTCTTCCCCAGCTTCACTTGCAGTAGGAGCACAAGTATGTGATTTAGGCATTGCCAATCAAATGCATCTGCATATTTAGATCTCAAAGAGAATCATCTGAAGAAGGAGATGCTAGAGGTAGCATTGGCCTTGGTCCATGCAACAATGTCCATGGCTAATGGTGGATGCTGGAATGCTGCTGCCAGTGATGGCAGAGTAGTCCAAATGCTAATGTGTTGCTTATTCCTGGTTTTATAGCTTTCATGCATAGTCTTCTAACCCTCTGTAAGATTCTGTAAGATGCATTATATCTTTAATACACTCCTGCTGAAGTAGGAACAGAAGGTTTGGTGAGCAATAGAGATGACTTAAAAATATTGATGAAGGTACTGAGTGGACAATTATACATACATGTTCAGACTTTGGAATATGAGATATAAATTTAGTATTCAAATTACAAATACGACATTTAAAGTCTTGGAACTAGGTGATAAAAAGGAGGGTTCAAAACCAAAACTTAAATATTCCAATAGGTCAAGCAGGGGTGAATTATCGAAGAAAGATGTCCAAAATGGAGCACTCAGTATAAGTCAGGAAAACAGACAGACAAGCAAACAACCAAACAAACAAACAAAGCCACTAGGACAATGGATGATATGGAAGCCAAGAGAGGAAAGCAGTGTTCACAGAAGTAGTGAGAAGTAAAGTGTGTTTAATGTTGAGTAAGATGAGATGAGGCATTCTTTAGTTTGGCAAAAAGGAAACTAGAATAGGTGATAGTGATGTACATTTCAATAGAGTCATAACAGGAAATTAATTGATTGAGTAAAGAATTGGAGGACTTCAGTTAGAGACAGATTCCATGGACAAGTGTATTAGAAAAGTTATCTGTTACATAACTTTGACATTATCTTAGCTTTTGCTGTTTAATAAACAACTACAAAAATATCAGTAATATTAAATAATAAACATTTATTTCTATTTATTTCTTACTTGTGCATTTGTGGGTCAACCAGGGAAGTTTAATTTCAGAATATGGGTCAACAAATTGCTTGGGGTGACGCTGCACCACATGTTTCCTTCTGGTGAAGACTGGTAAGAAAGCAATCACCTGATATTTATTTCTTGCCTGGGGAGACCAGGAGTTCTGGTGTAGAAATATAAAATATTTTTTAAGATGAGTTTCAAAACAGGCCTGCTGTCACTTGTGCCCACCACTCATTACCAAGGAAGTCACTTCCAGCAAGGCCTAATATCCAGGAAAGTTGCTTGGGGAATGTTTTAAAAAACTTCTGAACAATAATTTAATCTGATTTTATTTAATCTGTATTTAGCTTAATAATTTAATATAATTTGCAACAGATGTAGGCAAATGATGAATAACTTTTTTCATGTTTTATAACTACTAAAATCAACTGAAGTAATTATATATAACTTCACTGCTAAATTTATTGATTTACTTAAATCAAATATATTTATTGTGATATAACTACCAAAAGTAAAGTGAGGATCAATGTAATCTGGAAATACTTTATTGATGACTGTCAAAAAAAACACATCTGGAAGATGTGAAGTGAAATATTTTTCACTTATTATCTCTTGAAATCTAATGTCAGGACAACATTTCCAAAAGTGTGTTACAGGAATATAATTCCACAGGGGTGATAATAGGTGTTAGATGATAGGAAGTTTCGATGGTATAATAAAATTTATAGAAACACGGGTTTAAAAAATAAGCTTTTAAAAAATATACTGTTTCTAAAATCTCTCAGTTTATAAATGCATGTTCTGATTTTTTAGAACATTGAGAGCTAGAATTCTTGAAATGGAGTTTGGGAAATTGAGATATAAATTACTTTTTCTTAAAATTTTATATTATATTATAGATTCTGAGAAATAAAGACCTTTAGTGGTAAATAATTTGCTGATTGATAAATTTTACCATGAACTTTCCTTGATGTATGGAAACATGTTAGAAAAAAAAATTAATCTCTATATTTTCCCTCAGAGATATATACTCAATCAACACCAGCAGACAGAATTTTTATTGTCTGTGCTAGACCATGTATCAAGAACAAGGCTGAATGAAATACAAGTTCTCTTATCAAAGAAATTCTTCATTTTTTAAGGGAAAGTAGACAAATAAATATAATGTAAAAGAGTACTCATCTTCAAAGGGAGTTAAGTAAAGTCCATTGGAAGTTTTGAGACAGGTGTGTGGATGAAAAATGTGTTTTATGGAAAGTAACCTCACAGTGTGACCTGATCATAAATTCCTAACTGGGCAAATCATTGCGGGTTGTCACAACCCAAGCATATAATGTTCTTTGTAAAAGGTTTATCTTTGCCTTAAGCTAGCCTCTTCCATTGTTTTGTTTTGTTTTTTTTTTTTTTTTTTTTTTTTTGCGCATCTCGGTTAACATACCTTTGAAATAAGAGTAACCGCTCTCAAGAAAGCACATACTTTTAACTATCCAGTCTCCACCTTGCTTTCTCCCACCCTCATGTGATCTTCCTTATGTTTCCTCCTTAATTGCAAGCTGCAAAATTCATTCTCCTGAGCATTTGAGCTCTTGCTTCCCAGAAATTGTCAATTTTGGCTCAAATAAACTCATAAAGTTTCTCTGCAGGTTTGAACATTTTTTACATGGACAAGAGCAATCCCTCACAACCAGGGGTCACCCTTAGTTAGAAGGCAGGATTTCTAGCCAACCTCTGCTGGCTTGGCCAGCGCCACTGAGCTCGTAAAATTCTGTGAGAGCGTGCTCTGTAGTGCCTTGGCTGTCTGCCCTGGTGGATTTCTCATTTCTCCATCAGCCTATACAATAAACAAATATGCTTATGCATTTCTTTCATGCTTATTATACCTGCATGAAATATGGCCTTAGGGCTCTTGAAAATGTACCTATAAAATTTCATAAGAGATAATGGTTCCCATAATGCTTTCCCCCATCTTCACTCAAACAACTTCCTATGTAAGGTATACTGCGTCAGCAAAAACTGACATCTTGCAGAAAGTGATCTAATCTTTGACTATTAATTATTTTAAAATACAGAATAGACTATGTTAAAGTTTTTTATGCCAGTGACAACTTTGTGAAGAAGAGCCACATTGAGATTGAGGGAGAGGACTGCAAAGGGAAGGGTGACTTACCATCTAGCCACGTTTCCATGATGGATCTTCACCTTCGTCCATCAACCTGGTCTAGTGGCTATCAGCCTTTCAGGCACAGGATCCCAAGCTTTTAATGCCCCCAGAATTTTGTGTTTTGGCATCTTGGATTTTATGCTTAAAAACAGTTCATAAAATATACTATGTGTTTTGCTATCTTTTCCTCCTGTCCTCTTCCCCCTGTTTTCTACACCCCTTCTTCATTCCCTCCCTTTCTTTCCTTTCTTTCCTTCTGTCCCTATTCCTGGAAACTAAAAGATTAAGCATATGTCACAGGAAATGAACACACTGTCATAATTTATCTGCTCAAGATCTTTCTTGATTTTTTCCAAACTTTTTTTGGTTCAGTTTACATGTATTTTCTCTCTGGCAAAATTTCCTAATTTAATTAATATTTTTCTTTCTTCTTTGTGGGAAAATTTTTAATTTTATTTATTTGTGTTTATTTTTTATTAATTAAAAATTTGAGGTGACATTGATTAATAAAATCAAATAAGTTTCAAGTGTACAATTCAATAATACATCATATATACATTGCATTGTGTGTTCACCACCCAGTTAAATTTCCATCCAGCACCAAATATTTGATCTCTTTTACCTGTATCTACCTTCCCCTCCCCCTTCCCTCTGTCAGTATCCATGTCTCTGTTTGTTTGTTTCTTACCTTCAGTTTTATATCCTACACTTGAGTAAAATTATAGTTTTCAACTTTTTCTGTCTGACATATTTCGCTTAGCATAATTATCCATACATGTTGTCACAAATGGCAGATTTTCATCCTTTCTTAAGGTTGAGTAATATTCCATTGTATATATGTACCACAGCTTCTTTATCCAGTATCTATCATAGGACCCTTCAGTTGCTTTTATGTCCTGGCCACTGTGAAGAATGCTGCTGTGAACATCAGGGTGCATATATCTTTGTGGATAAATGTTTTCAGATTTTTGGGGTAAATACCCAGAAGAGGGATTGCTGGGTCATATGGTAATTCTATTCTTAGTTTTTTGAGGAAACTCCATACTGTCTTCCATAGTAATTGTACCAGTTTACATTCCCACCAGCAGTGTATAAGGGTTCCTTTTCCCCCATAGCCTCTCCAACACTTGTTATTATTTGTCCTGATGATAGCCATTCTAACAGGTATGAGGTAGTATCTCACTGTGGTTTTGATTTGCATTTCCCTGATAACTAATGAAATTGACCATCTTTTCATATATTTTTTGGCCATTTGTATGTCTTTTTAGGAGAAGTGTCTGTTCAGGTCCTCTACCCATTTTTAAATTGCAATGTTTGTTTTTTGGTTTTTGAATTGTGTAAGTTCTTTATATTTTTTGGATATTAGGCCATTATTAGAGGTGTTGCCTGCAAATATTTTCTCTCATTCAGTTGGTTGCCTCTTTGCCTTGTCAATGGTTTCTTTTGCTGTGCAGAAACTTTTTGGTTTGCTATAGTCCCATTCATTTATTTTTGCTTTTACTTCCTTTACCTTTGAGATCAAATTTGCAAAATTCTCTCTAAAACCAAGGTACATGACTTTAGTACCTATGTTTTCTTCTATGCAATTTATTGTTTCAGGCCTTATGTTCAAGTCTTTGATCCATTTTGAGTTAATTTGGAATATGGTGATAAACACCAGTCTAGTTTTATAAATTTTGAATTGATGTTATTTTATGTACTCATATTCAGGAAAGTGTTATTTTTCATATACAACTCATTCTCTTTCTTATTTTTTTATGTAGTACCACATTATTACTAGGGAATCACGTTTGTACTTGTAATCTATTACTTCTGTTACATAGAACTTTAGCATATATCTAACACATTCAACTTGTCTAAATAATAGCCACTTTAATTAGATTTAATCCTCTGCTCTCAGGCACTACAATGAATGTTTTTATACATGTCCCCTTCTATAACTGTTTGAGACTCCTTTGGAAGATATAATCTAGAGAATTGCTGGATATAGGTATTGAATGCATTCTCAAGAGTGATATTCCTAATACAGCACAGGAAATGACCAATAAGAATGCATACTGCTGGTGATTGTGGAGCAAGTTCCTGGAGAACCCAGCTCTTCCATGTATCACTACTAGAGGTAAAAGACCATGGTATGATCTAGAGGTTCCTAGAAGAAAGATCCAGGTCATTTGTGGTAGCAGGAGACAATTTAGGGGATTGAGAGGAAGCAGCTATTAACTAATCAGAACAGGTCCATTTCAGAATACTGACAACAGATACATGCTTTCTGTGCATCCAGCTGAACATCAGTGCTGTGCTTGCATATTGAGTCCATAATGTGAGGTGGTTCTACGGAATTGCTGGCCCTGGTCCACACTCTCATCATCAGAGCAAGGGGTTTGTTCCTATAAGACTTCACCCAACACCAACACTATTCAACGCTTTATTTTTACAATTCAATCTAAGGAGTATAAAGAGGTATCTCATCTTTTTAAAATTTTATTCATCTATTTACTAATGTATTTTGCATTTCTTCTTATTTAATTGTGTGTTCATATAATTTCTCTACTTTTCTGTTGGAGTTTCTACTTTTTTCAGATTGAGTTTTAGTAGTTGCCTGTGTTTTCTTGGTATAGATACTTGCTTCTTTTTAAGACATAAAAAGTATATTTTCTCAAAATGTAATTTATCTGTAATTTTATCTAAGGTGTCCATCATTGAAAGAAAATTGTTAATTTTTGTAAAATAAAATTATTTTTTGCATTACAATGTAAACAATTTGAATTTTATTTAAGAAGTCAGTGTCCTCTACTAGTTCAGAAAGATAACATCTTACATAATACCTATTACCTTTATATACTTACCCTCTGCATGTAGGTCCTTAGTTCATCTGGAATTTACTTTTATATATTATAAAAGTTAAAGATTAATTTATAATCTCTTGATTTAGTGAGACAGTTTTCACAATACCATTTACTAAACAAGTCTTTCTTTCCTTTTATTTATAGGTCCAATTTTATTATGTAAGTTTTCATGTAGACAGGAGCCTGCCTTTATGATCTCTCTTTTTCTCTGTTAGTCTATTTGTCCATTCTTGTGCCAATACCTTATTACTTCTACTACCATGTAATTTATCTTGTGTGATGCTATAATCTGTCTTAATCTTGCAGGGCCAACCCCATGCCACCCCACTCTCTTTGTTTTCAAAGTTAACTTACCTAAAATTGATCAAAATTGCTATAGTGCAAGCCTTTCCCTGGAGATTGTAAGCCTTCAATATATATCATAGTTTCCAAATAGTTACCTCTGGCAGATTCTGCCCATGCATTGTTATCTAGATGGGGTTTGGGGGACATTTTCTGATGCTTCCTATTCTATCATCTTTCCTCTAGCTTCACTGCTATTAATATCTATAAGTTGATTTCATATCCTGCAATTCTGCTGATCTCTCCTGTGTTTTGACTAGTCAATGTAGAAAGCCTGCCCTGTTTATAAGAATGGAGTCTTATCTCTTTCTTATCTGTCTTTTAAACTCTTATTTATTGTTCTACTATTATTATTATGTTGGCTCTAACCTCCAGTTTAATGTTCCACAGTTGCTATGTTAGTAGGCCTCCTTGCCTTGTTCCCAGCCTCTTAGTAAATATACCCAACTTTCTTCATTACTTATAGTGTTTTTTGTAGTTTTTTAAAGCAAATTAAAAAAAGTTCCATTGCTTTCTAATTTTGAGTGCTTTTATTATTATAAATTGTTGAATTTTATAAAATTGTTTTTATACCTCTAGCGATAGTCATTTGTTAATTTAATCTATTAACACATTGAATTATATTGGTAGATTTTCTGATATGGAATTATGTTTCACTACCAACTTATATCCTTTTTAATAGTGATGTGTTTCTTAAAATACACTTATTTATTTGTTACTGGTTATCTAATATTTTAGGTAGATAATTTGCAAATGAATCTATGATTCTCTTTTTTTGCATTCTTTATCTTGTTTTTGAAAAGAATTTCATTAGTTTAAAAAATTATTTCTTATTTTTTTTCTCTTTTCTCTGTTTTCTAAAACACATTAAGATTGGAATTACCTTTTAGTGGAAAATTGGTAAAAGTATTGGTAAAAATATCAGAGTATGAGAATGTTTCTGTCAGTCTATCAGTTTGGTTTAGTAGTTTTTAGATTTCAATTTTTTCCTGAATCAATTTTATCCTTTTGTCTATCTCCAAATATTATAGAGGTTTCCAAATGCATCATATGTAGTTGTTCAATATTCTTTGTCTTTAAAATTTGTCTGTCTCTCCATAAACAGCTCTAAGTGTCCTAATGGAGGCATAATTAAGAGTGGTCAAGTTATGTGTTTCTTCCAAAGTTTTTCTTCTCTTTTCCTTCTCCTCTTCTCCCTCCTTCTCATTTTCATTCTTATTCCTATTGTCGTTCTTATTCTTTTTCTTTCCCTCTTGTTCAGGTCTTCCTCTGACAATCTCATATGCTATACTTAGTAATAAATTCTGGTCACTGCTGTGTCTTTTTCTGCATACAGCCATATCCAATTCACCAGTAGTGTAATATACAGATGCTTCTAATGGGTAGTGCCCTGTCTATCATGTCCTGTTTCAGCTTCCATTATATAATACCAATTCCCAGTTGACTCCAACTTTCTTATTGAATATTGCAGCTCCAGAGGTCCCATTGATGCTGCCATTCATTTATGCTGTAGTGGTATCACCATCTTCCTTCAAGTATGACATTGCCTTCCTGCCACTTTTCTTAACATTCCTTCACTGTTATGCCCGAGCTGATGGTTGTTTATGTTGAATCCACTTTATATGACTCTCTGATAAGGAGTAATAAAGTAGTCCCACATGTGTGCCAAAGTCTCAGAGATTTAGGATATCAGATCTTGAAGTTTTTAGTTACAGCCACCAAATCTTTCTCTATAACTCACCTGTGAGTTCTGAGGGTCTGGGCCAGGAAAGATTTTTGTGACAACTAATAATGCTTTTACTCTGAATCTAAGAGCCAAACTTATTTGTCTGACATTTCTCTTTTGATGTGAAGGTTCCTCCATTTTTTATGGAAATGAACTTTTAGTAGGCTAAACTCTATCAGTTCAGCAAACATGCCCAGATATTCAGCACCCCTGGGATATACATTGTTCTGACTCTCCATTTCACCACAGCTCAATAAAAATGGCAATGGAGAAAATAACTAGCAGACGGATAAAATGTTAGCAGGAGCCTGCTCAGTAGATGTTTGCCTCTAGGTATAGCAAGATACAGAGTAAATCAAAGTAATCAGATAATAGTGAGCCCAGATAAGAAAAAATAAGAGCACGAGAATAATTTATGATTCCTAATATATTTGTCAAGTGCTTCTACCACTGAACCATATTTGGATGAGTTTTGACAATCAGGATTCATCAACCTACTCCCCTGGGCATCATTTTGTCTCTTTAGTGAGACTTATCTTTTTACTGATCTAGGCCATATGCATTATATGTGGTGACCTCCAAGGGACCTACATGATACTTCTCATTTTCAAGTTCTTGAGAGCCTTGCTTCTGTTCCCCTATCTATAAAACATATATGCTAGATTTAATAATACCTATTGAGTAAATTTTAGAAGTTAACTTGAATTCCATGATGGCTGACAAGCCATGACATTTTTAAACTTTTATCTCCTTTTTCTTCATAAGAGAGCCCTCACTAAAGGCTGATGGAAGTTATATTGTAATTTTCTTTTTTACTAGAAGTACTTACTTCTGGAGGAATTCTGGAAAAAGAGAGAAGACGAGATTGAGTCTCAATTCGCCAGCTCTTCAAAACTATGACTGTTGCCAAATTATTTAACTTTTATGGGTACCTTATCAGGCTTTTCTTTCTGTTAAAATGTAGAATAAGTATTCCTAGTTATTGGATAGTAAATTGTTGTAGAAATATCTTATTGTCTGTAAACTTTATGCATGTACAGTAAGATGAGTAGCATTTAATTCCCATTTTTAATTAATTATTTTTTTTATGGTAACATTGGTTAATGAAATCCAATAAGTTTCAGCAGTACACTTTAACAGTAAGGTGTATATATATATATATATATGTACACATATATATGTATATATATGTGTGTGTATATTTATATATGTTTGTTTGTTTGTTTGTTTGTTTATTTGCACTGTGTGTTCACCTCCATAGTTAGATTTCTTTCTGTCACCACATATTTGATCCCATTTACCCCATCTACCTCCCCATCCCCCTTTGTTAGCCACTAGTCTATAGTCCATGTCCATGAGTCTTTGTTTGTTTGTCCTGTTCATTTGTTGCTTTTAGGTTTATGTTCCACATATGAGTGATATCATGTGATTTTCAACTTTTTCTGTCTGGCTTATTTTGCATAGCATGATTATCTCGAGGTCCTCCCCTGTTTTCACAAATGGCAGTGTTTCATCTCTTCTTATCGCTGAGGAATATTCCATTACATATATTTACCACAACTTCTTCAGCCAACCATCTATTGTAGGACACTTCAGATGCTTCCATGTCCTGGCCACCGTGAGTAATGCTGCTATGAACATCAGTGTGCAAATACCTTTTCAGATATGGGTTTTAAAGTCTTTGGGGTAAATACCCAGTAGAGGGATTGCTGGATCATATGGTAGATCAATTCTTATTTTTGTCTGTACCAATTTGCATTCCCACCAGGAGTGTATGAGGTTCTTTTTTCTCCACAACCTCTCCAACATTTGTTATTTGTCCTGTTGATTATTGCTGTTCTAACAGGTCTGAGGTGGTATCTCCTTGTGGTTTTGATTTGCATTTCCCTAATAGCTAGCAATGTTGAGCATCTTTTCAAATATTTGTTGGCCATTTGTATGTCCTCTAGGGGGAAGTGTCTGTTCAGGTCCTCTGACTATTTTTTGATTTGGATTGTTTATTTTTGTTGTTGTTAATGAGGTGTATGAGTTTTTTGTATATTTTAAATATTAGGCCCTTATCGAAGTTGTTGCTTGCAAATATATTTTTCCATTCAGATGGTTGTCTCTTTACTTTGTTGACGGTTTCTTTTGCTGAACAGAACTTTTTTAGTTTGATGTAGTCCCATTCATTTATTTTAGCTTTTACTTCCCTTGCTTTTGAGGTCAAATTCACAAAATCCTCTTTGAGTCTAAGGTCCTTGAGTTTAGTTCCTACGTTTTCTTCTATGCATTTTATTGTTTCAGGTCTTATATTCAGGTCCTTAATCTATTTTGAGTTAATTTTGGTGTGTGGTGATAGACAATAGTCTAGTTCTCTTTTGCAGATGGCTTTCCAGTTTTCCCAGCACCATTTATTGAAGAGGCATTCCTTCCTCGACTGTATGCTTTTGGCTATTTTGTCAAAAATTATTTGCTCATATAAATATAGGTTTACTTCTGGACTCTTGGTTCTGTTCCACTGGTCTGTGTGTCTATTTTTCTGCCGATACCATGCTGTTTCAATTACTGTCACTTTGTAGTATAATTTGAAGGCAGAGTAATGCCTCCAGCCTCATTCCTTTTTCTCAGGATGGCTTTGGCAATTTGGGGTCTTTCGTGCTCCCATACAAATCTGATAATTTTTTTGTTTGTTTTATTTCTTTAAAAAAACCCTCTTAACAGAAAACTATAGCATTCTTCTTAGGGTAGAATTCACTTTATAGGGTCAATTATTTGATAAGTGTGCAAGTGGTAAAAGTTAAACCTCTAGTTGAACAAGCTAACATAAAGGCTTCAAACTAATACTCTGAATTGACAAGAAGCAGAAGAAATTTGGGAATGGGTGATGAGAAGCAGAATTCGTAACCATCCTTAATATTACTCTATGAGTAATGTGATACCGCCATTTGATTCTTACCCATTTCCAAGCTCAGTATTTACAATGAATCAAGAAATATTTAAATGTTTTGTAAAATCAGGTGGAAGGGATTTTTTTTTCTTTCCAGAAAGTCCCTTCTAAAAGTGATTGAAATTCAAGATGTGTGATTGGGTTACTGATACTGTGGCATCAACATCTACATCAGATACATCTGTATTAGACAAACAAACTGAGAGGAGAAACACAATTGATTAGTTAAATTTCTGTAGATGAATATTTTTCACTCTTGTGTTGTTGTAAAAGTTATGAGCAAATTTAATGATTTAATTACCAGACCCAAACCATGGCAATATAGACAAGGCATTGAGAACAAAAGAATGCTCTAGTGTTACATTTAGGATCAAGTGTAGGGTGTCTAGATCTCACAATGGTAGTGCTCTCACATGTGGTGGAGAGAATAGCTGATGGCTGGGCTACCAAATTAAGCTGATGGCTTAATTTGGGCTATGAAACCAGAACATTTCAGGACTGGCAGAAGAAGGAAGGGTATGAGAATATAGGCCTAAAGCCAAGTCATGAACACATTGGTGCCCTGCAATCAGAAAATAGACTTGAGGACATCTAGATATGGTCAATACCATGATTTCTTCAAGTGTTATAGTTAGTGGGAAAGCTCCTTCTTCTGGCTCAACATCCTGAAGTTCTCAGAAGCCTACAGATTCTGTCTGAAGTCTGGAAATATAGCCATATTGACAAAAGTTTAGAACCTATAATCTGGAAGATGATGAGGTTAGAAAAGGCAAGTGGTAGGTATGAGTCAGTTACTAAAATTATGTTTGAAATGGAAGCAGCAAGAGGAAGAGAAGTCTAGTCCTGAGGTGTTCAAAGACAGGCCCTGGGCAGAAAGAGTGAGAAAGACCGATTGATTCATCAGCAAGCACACTGCTCCCCAACCTCAGAGAAGCAACTTTCATCATAGAACATACCAAATTCTATGCTCTGATCCTATAAACCTTGACAGGACAGGGGAGAAAGCAAAGGATGGTTAAGTTGTAAATAATTTTGATCAGCAGAAATGAGAATGATTTCTTTCAGATAGTAAAATATAATTCCAAAGATCCACAGTTTTATTTCTCTATAGAATACTACCAGTTGTGTATCTAACTTAGCATAACTTTTTCATTATCCCAGGTTCACCTTAAATTCTCTTACAACAGCTTTATAAGCTTACTGGTTATTACACTAATAATACATTAAATTATCTTTGATATGTCTGTATGAAAGTCATGTTTTCATTTATTTTAGAAATGTTCATTGAGAGACCAACAGAAAAGTCTGGGACAGCCCCGATCTAGTAATTTTTATTCTTCCCCCAAATAAACCAAAGAGCCTCAGCTATGTTTCATGACTGATTCATCTCCTTGATCTTATCCAATCACTGGTGCAATACCATAAAATATGAAGGCATTTATTTTATTATTTATACTCAGATAATTGATGGAAGGTATATAAGGTTCAAATCATGCAGAGTAAACACCATTATTATGCTGAAGTCAACACTAATTTCCTACTGCTTGTCTCTCACCATTTTGAGATTTCTCGTTTGAAAAAATCATTTGCTTCTTTTCAATGCTACCCACTCAATGAATATATAGTTGAAAAGTGTTTTTCTTCCCTGTTTATATATGAGACGTGTTTGCCTACTCACATGAAAAAATTCTTAAAATATACATTTTTTTATTACTTTTCTTTGAATAGTTATTGCACTTTGCTCACTCTGTCTTCTTTTGTTTCATGATTTGTAATATTCTGAGGAAAATTTAAGAGAATCTAATGAAAGCTCTGAATCTTTCACTCTAGAAAAAAAATGGACATGTACACAAAGTTTTGTAAGCAATTTTAGGATTTGGAAGATCTCAATCCTGTGGAGCTCACTCATGAAACAGTAGGTTCTGTTTCAATTAAGAGACCCTCCTCTGTTATTAGAAATATGCTCTCTTGTTTTTTTCTGTTTCTAAAGTCATTTCCATTGCACCTTGTTTGAATTTTGAGACCACATCCTGGATTCTTTTTATAACCAAACTATTCCAGCATTTTATTTTGTGCTGCTCTGATAGCTCAATTTCTCTTCACTCAGCATTACGTCTAGTTTTTATTGTAATAATGGATATACATTTTTTTTGGACATGAACCATATATTTTACAAGAGATATAGTCTCATCTTAGTTTCTTTTCTATATACTTTACTATGTAACTTGTGCTCTTAAGCCATTTTTCTTTTTTTGCCCTGTGACTTTCCACACGCTGCTAAAATTTCACTATGTGAGATAGAAATAGAAAAAAAGTCAAATGCCAGTTGAAATTGTAAGTAACATTCATTCTTTGGGGCCAAGTGAACAAACCTTAGATAAGTTAAAATTGTAGTCCTCATCATATTGTATTTAAAAGGATTGTATTTTCCACTGTGCTGTAAGTCCTTGGAAGCATACAAATATTATCACTTTTGAATCATTTCAGTACTGAACAGATGATTTGGAATGGAGTAGCAGCTCATAAAACATTTGAAAAGATAATGAATGATGAGATATTTGAAAGATTTTTTTCTTCAAGCAGATAGTGTTTTTTAGTGTCATGGTTTAATTATTGTTGGATTAGTTAGTAAACAAACCCCACTCTCCTTCTAAGCAATTTATGACTATTGACATTTTGATTAATAATTCTAGTATACAAACATGGGAGTAAACAAAAATGGAACTTTCTATTTAAAATATGTAATAAATAAAAAGAATAAAAGCAATATTTTACAAGTAGAAAGGGCTCAGATCATTTTAGGTATAATTTTAAGCTTAGAAACTGATGTATTTTTAAAATTTCCCCTTATAATCAGGTTTCTGAAAGCTAAAATCAAAACAATTTGCATAAAGAAATATTTATTGGTTCCTCTGTTTTAAAGTATCATTTCTGAAACATCACAGAATAGCGGACAGAACATAGACTTTGGAGTCAAAAGGACTGTCTTGAACATAGGACTAGCTGTCCCCAACCTATGAGATTGAGACAGGTTATTTAACTTTTATATTTCTCATTTTCTTTATCTATAAAATTTAAGTTATAGAATGTATAGGGTTGTTTACTTATTTTATAAGTGGATATCAAATCCTCAGAATATTGTCTGTACTCTAGGATGTATTAATAAATGAAATAGTATTTTGTTTCTTCGCAGTTAAGTTGTGCTCTGCAACAATAGTCTTTTGCTTTTAATTTCCATAGTGCCTCTTGCAGAGGACATGAAATTTCCCACATACATATGTATGTAGATTTGTTCCTTACACAAAAACAATAAAACAACTACAGTTCAAATGGAGAAAAGAAAAACACTGAAGAAGAAAATGATATGCAAAACCAAGTCTACCACAATAATTGAGAATAAAACCCAACTTTGAGATTCCTGACAGTTGTGGTGGCCATTTAAGTGAAATGAAAGAATTCAGAAACAGTTTGAATATATTCCCTGTTATATGCACTCTTGTAAACATTCACAGATAACAATTCCTTTCTTATTGATGCATCTTTCTTTGAATAGCAACAAACAGGTTATTGTAAAATATTGATGGTTCTAGCTCTATGTGTTTTCCCCAGTTGAATGACCCACTCTTATCCTTTATGTAATTATCTTAAAGTCTACCTCTTCACACTGTAAACTTCATTCTTTGCCTTTTTCAATTTGTTACTGTAGAATTTGGGAAGAGTCTTAACTCATTTGTGCCTTCATATATTGATGAAGTGAAATTTGGAGAGAAATTTTTCAGCTGTGTCTTTTGTAGTGCTAGAGTGTTCACCTCTTCAGATATCTTGGTGCCAATACTTTGTTTCCTAAAGTCTCTCCCTTTCATTTTCATTCTCCTCTTTCTCCTTCTCCTTCTCCTCCTCCTTCCCCATCCCCACCTCTTGCTCCCTCTCTCCCCTTCAAGTTTCTAGTGAAAGTTTACTATAAGTTTACTATAAACATGAAGGGGAGAGCAAAAGAGAGAGAGAGAGAGAGATAAACTTTCATTAGTAATCAATTCACCAATTCCTTACCCTAGGAGACCAATAGTTTGTTTTCTGTTGCATCCTTGACTTCCTCAAATTGATTTATTTGAGAATTCTTCTTGGGTATTCTATTTTCTTTCCAAGAAGGCTTTCTTCTTCATATGAAATCTCTTACCTGCATTTTCTTTGATATTGCCCTGTGTTCAGTGTACTTTGAATTTTATTATAATTTTAGATGTTTCCTATTTATTTTAGTATTTGTAATAGATATTTTGGAAGAAGTTCTTCACAATTTTAGATGTTTCCTATTTGTTTAGTACTTTTTCATGGACATTTGGAAGGAGTAGAGCCAAGTAAATGCGTAAAATGTATTGTTTTAGAGAAAGTCTCTTCCTACTCTTAACTGAAAATCACGTTTAGAAGATAATATTATGTAAGAAAGAGTTAATAGGTAACTGTAAAGAGATTTAAAATAAGACCCCAAATTCTGTTATAGTCAGACTGCCATCCAATAGAAGCATGGATCTGAACTGCATAATCGAAACTCTGATCTTTTTACTCTAAAGACAGTTGGAGGGAGTTCCCTCTGTTTCTCGTGATCTCCTTTAGAAATTCAGTTTGAGTGCTTGGCACACCGATAGTAATGTTTTATTTATGTTGCTGTCCCTGCTAAAATCTGTGCCTCAGTGGTGGGGTCTATGCTTTATTCATCATTTTTGTCTGGTTCTTTGCTGCACATATATAGCAACCTATGTTAGTCAACATAGTTAGGGAATTCACAAGAATTAATTGTCTCCAATTTCAACCTTTCCCTACATCTAAAGTTGCTAAACATTGAAAATGTTCCAATTACATACAATACTGTAATATGACCAGGGTTTTCATTCTATCTCTGTTCTAGTTCTTTGCTGCACATATATAGCAACCTATGTTAGTCAACATAGTTAGGGAATTCACAAGAATTAATTGTCTCCAATTTCAACCTTTCCCTACATCTAAAGTTGCTAAACATTGAAAATGTTCCAATTACATACAATACTGTAATATGACCAGAGTTTTCATTCTATCTCTGTTCTACCTGAGGAGCAATTTTTTTTAAGCTGACCATTGTGATAATTTTTCCCTATGTTAGTATTGAGAAACATACCAAACTGTCCTAAGATGTTTATTGTAGGGACACTGTGTCAGGCTAACTTTACTCAAGAACATACTCCTGCCTCTTCCTCCTGTGGATGTGAACCAAATTTTATCTTTGGCCACATGTTTCTAATATCTCTTTCTTATTCTCTCTTGCTTTATTCTTCTCCAGTTTAAAATATCTTCCAAACTATTTCTTTAATTCTGACTTTCTTTTTTCATGTTCCTCACTTTTAGTAAGATTTATCCTTTCAGGCATGGCATTTTCACAGACTGATGGACCCAGCATAAGGCTCAACTCTGGTACCTACCCTACTCCCCATCCCCAACAATAACACATACATAGCTGTTACTGCCTTCATGAGAAGTCAAACCAGCAGCTATCCCAAATTCATTGAGTACTACCTAGAATGATTTTTTAAAAAGTTGCAAGCTACAGTCTATAATCAAAAGGAGCAAAACTTCACCTTAGCATGATGGTTGGGAGGGGGAAGCTTTATTAGCTTTTGCATACATAGAGTCTCAGATTTCATAAAAGAAACAGTTTTAGTTGTATAAGAATTTAACATGTTTAACATTTCAATTGCCAATATCTTACTTTTTCCTTTATAGAAACATTTGCCTTAGAGATTGTAGATATCATCAATCTTCTTTTTTGTAGAGATGAGGAATTGAAGCTCAGAGAAGCTAATCGAATTGACCAAATATTAAACAAATACATGGACTTGAACTCAGAACTTCTAATTCCCAAAGCCGTATTTTTACAAGCAATTTCTATAGGATTTTACATTTTACAAAACATTCTCACAGAATCAATTTATTCAATTCTCACAATATTCTAGTGAGTTGATACTTTCTATATTTCGCTAATGAGAATCTATCAAAACCCTCTCAGAGTTGGAACGAAGACATATTCCAGGTTACTTGTATAAAAATCTATACATTTTTGACTGTCACTACTAAATTTGTTATCCATCATAAGTGCCTTGGGAAAGGTGATAAAAAAGTTTTTAAGTAATGTTGAAATGTATTTTGTCAAAGTAAAAATTAGTGATATACAGATTTTTGTATTGTGTTCATAGACACCCCTCATACCCAAACGATTTACGCCTTCAGATAACAAGCATAATCAGACAATTTAACCACTAAATAAAGTGATAAAAGAAAGATGTTCTTGAAAAAGTTGTCTGTTATAGGAAGAATTGTGTCCCTCTCCTGCCCAAATTCATATGTTAAGTCCTAGTATTAACCCTCAGAATATGACTGAATTTAGAGATAGTCTTTTTAAAGAGATAATTAAGTTAAAGCAAGGTCATTAGAGATGACCCTAATCCAATATGACTAGCATCCTTAAAAGAAGAGAAAATGTTAAGCATTAAAATCTTGATATTTCATAAAACTCAGATTAGATCTTAGTGGTTACCTCTCTTCTAGGTTTCTGGAAGGTGACAACTAGTGCTTGTTTACAAAGGTTTTATGGTAAGCAAGGATAGTGTGAAGTAATAGGAGAAAGTTAATTTCCTAAGTTATCATCTAATTTTTGTAGCTCCTTTCTTAAAAAATTATTTCAACATCTAGCTTCTAAATTTGTTAATTTATGATCAGGACCCCAGTAGCTTTCTTTCACATTTTGCCACTAAGTTAATTGGTATCAGTTAGTATTTGGAGAGTTGAGTATCCATGATGTCTTTAAAGTTAATAACTAAAAACTGGCATATGAAACTCTAAGGAATTTTCTATGATTTTCCTAGTATAGAAAAATGTAAAGAAAGAAAAAAAAATTTCAATCATTCTAGGTTCATGGATGGGACTCTGTAACAAAAGACAGATCAACAAGAAAAAAACAAATAGAAGTTTATTAACATGTACATGTCAAAAATATATTAAAGAAACTCAAAAATGAGTAACTCAAAAGAGTGACAGTGCTTGGATTTATATAGTATCTTCAAACACACACAAAAACAATAAAATTTTAGAGAAATTGATATAGGGAAGAGGTGTAAAAACTACACAGATTGACTAAATATTAAACCAAGTGGAATCCAGAGCCTGCTACATGTTATTAGATATGGAATCTAGCTAATCAGCTATGCAGCCTATGAGGAACTTACAAAACAAAGAAAAATTCTCGTGAAGATTGTTAATAACTATTTGCCCATATCATTAATGTTTATTCATACTATAAGGGGAAAGCCAAAACCTCAGGCTATATTTGGTATAAGTTACACATAAACCTGACATTTCCTTCTGTCCTTTACTTCCCATAATCACTTGTTTTCTATAGAAACTAAGAAAGAGATATAAACCCAGTTCCTCAAATACTTGTAGTCTCATTATCTTACTCCAAGAGGAGACCATGTCTCTGGCTGTGGAGCGTTATTCCTTCTATAATCAACTTTCCTTGCCTTTACCTCCGGCTTGCTCTTGAATTCTTTCCTGCGTGAAGCCAAGGGTCCTCTCTCAGTGTAGGGCTTGAGTCCCCATCCCCACTTGGGAGGATTCGCCCTGTCTGGTATCAAAATGACAAGACAAAGAAAAAGGACATTGAGTTTCCACGGGGCAACAAACAATGGAAAGGCAGATATAGAAGAAACTAATGGTAGATAAAGAATCATTACTAATTTATCTGGATTCCTCTCGCACCAGTCTCCAGACTCCTAAGGGTCTAAAGTTGTCCTCAGTGATTAATTTTGTTCTTCCTGATAGAGAGGGTGCCTGTATAAATTCATATCCTGCTTTTAGGCAAATCAGGGGAAGGCAGAGATCTTTTCTTACACTTGCATTTTCTCAATTGCTTTCAGCTCAATATAACTATTATGTCAAAGAGGCATGTTTTGGGATGGTATATTCTGCTATCTTTCAGAAACTTCTCTGTAAATAAAGTGTTAAGAAAGTCCATAAGAAAGTCATAATGTTATTGAAACAAAAGGGATCCATCTGCTTCCACACATCCTAGTCAAAGAAAAGATACGTGTAGGTTTTGCAGCAAAAAAAAGTATGGATTTATTTTAGGGAGTTGCGAGTACCAGAGACACATGCCAGCTAATGCTCTCAACAACCTGGCCCCTGGGACATCTTAGGAGTACAGATTATATAGGGAAAAATCAGTAGTCATGGAAACTAAGAAAGTTGCTGGCATGGGTGATACTGATTTGACAATTGGATAAGGCTTGGGTGATTGATCACAGTCCTCAGTTCTGGAATCAGCCGTGGCACTATACTGTCTAGTCCTGTAGGGGGAGCATTGTTAGTCCTCCATGAGCCTGGAGCTAAAACACAGGTAAGGTTAAGATGCTATCCTTAGTGTAACTGAAAATAATTGTCTCCATGACTATAGACCTGAGGCTTCAGGCTTAATGATTAAAGAAGCAGGCATACAAAAGTAAAGGAAAAGCAGGTAGAAAAACTTATCTTAAAGAAATGAAATGAAGTTTGTATGCAGCTGCAGTGCAGTTATAATAGGTTTTGAAAACTGTAAAAAGTGTTCATTTAGCCAGTCCAATAACTTTGAACCAAAAGTACACATCATAATCATGTATGAATTTTTAAAGTTGAGTATATCAGAATGTTTCATGTTTGATGGGCCTGGGTGAGCCTTGAGCATCCCGGAATTCACTGGATACTCTAGATGATCAAGGTTCATTGCATATCAAATACATACATGACAACAAATAGCTGTTTTTAGGTTGATTTGAAACCTATATCTTAGGTCTTATGTATGTAAATTGAATTGTTTGTATTTAGATTTCCTGAAAAAAACTACGCTTATGTGTTTAATTTATTTTCATTGCTTAGCACTACTTAGTAAAAGAACTTTTCAATTACCTGAGAGATCGAATGGTCCAATATAGTGGAAAGAACATTTCCATGGCAATCTGAAGACTAGGATTGGGCTCTGCATGCAAGGGGAAGACATGGTTACTTAAGCCTATCTGTTTCCCAATGCAATAAAGTGCTTATAAGTTTTGATTCATAAGCCATTAGAAGAATAAAATAAAACATGCAAAAGTACTATGGGAATTACAGAGTATTGTGAAAATATAATGCCTTTTTGGTACAGTTCCATAGACTTATTGATATGGTCATTAAAAATGACACAATTAGTTTCAAAGGCAGTTTTCAAATTCCAATTAATCTTTTAAAATATATTATAAAAACAATTTTCTAAGTTTAGAATTTCTGCCTTTTTCATAGAAAATAATGGAAACTGAAAATTTAATGTAAACATAATTAGACTTGTTTGTTTGTTTGTTTTTTGCTAATATTTACTACTTTTTCATACTACTACTGGGCAATTTCCTATCTATTTGTTATGTAATTTTCATGTTAATGAAACAATTAACACTTCTCTAGAACCATTTAGAAAATGTTATGGTCTCTATACTTTGCTCATGTTGTGAGTGGCCCAATCTATTGATGCTAATATTCTCATTAGGAATGCCTGAGGCATGCACACTGCCTTATTCCTTGTAGAAGACTTACAGACATTTCCCTGCCCAGGGCCAATATTGTGTTGGGAGCCCTTGTGATTCTTATTATGACTGCAGGATACATGTCAGCAAAAATCCATCAGGGAACTTTGAGGAATGATATTTATTATTCCCAGATCCTGAAAAGTACACAGGATGCCCAAGATAGTTCAAGGTGTCAGTTATTTAGATCACCCAGGGTTTTCTGAAAGGTGAACTTCATGGGTATGGAGGCCTCGTTCTTTACCTAGTTGTTTTGCTAGTATCCATGTAACATAGTTGACAGTATGTTTATTCAAAATGAATGTCTTTTGAAATAGACACCTCAGCAATCAAAAGCATACTGTGGCACTTGACACTACAATCAAAAGCTTAATGTCAGGCAAGTACACAACCACACAACCGTTACTATAAACAGGGAGGCAGAAGGAACTCAGACGTGTGGAACTTTGGGGAGGGATGGTTTATCTACATTTAAAAAATGAAATTTAACCAAGTAAATTTAAATATCTAATTGGCTTTATTAAGCAATTCATGAATTGAGCAGCATTCCATCCAGCACCTAGAAGAGTGCTAAGAGTTGTATAAAATGGGAGTGTTTTTACAGGAAACAGGGTAGGGCAATGGAGCTGTTAGTAAAATCAAAGAAAGGACTATTGTTTAAAAGATGAAAAGGGCCATTACATCTTTCCTTTGAGGCAAGAGTAGGAGAAGGGTTTTTATTATGTAGATTGCTGCTTCTTTCTCTGGGGAATGAAGAGGGCCTACTTGAGAGATTACCTCACTAGTACTTGACCAGAAAACTCCACACTGGTTAAATTGTATTTTTGGGAGAGGCTGGAAGTGTAATGAGATAAGGTATTAAATTTAAGTTTGATATGGGGCTTTTAGCATCAGCGATGTTATTTTGGACCTGTGGGTTTTTTTCCTTAGTATCCACAATCAATGGAACCATATTTATTCATGTTTCCCCACCCCCTAGTTTTCTATTTATCAGATCCCCATAGTAGGAGGAATCATTCCTTCAAAACTGATTGAAATATTATCTGTTTCTGGAGAAATATTTTGGGATTGATTACAAAAGGAAGAGTAATCAAATAAATATTCTTTTATGTTATTTATTTGACTGGAATAAAATTGTAAGGTCTTGGAGACACAGACCAATGTATTATTCATTAGTTTATTAATTTTTAAAGGGGAGATTTTAGCCTGATTACGAGTTATATAGACAGTGTAAAACCACTAGACAATATAGAAATTTATAAACATTATTGTGAAAATCATCCATAATACTGCTTTCAAAAGCTGATACAATTTGATGGCTCCAGATTTTTTCCTTTTTATGTGTTTCTCTAGAAAAAAATATCTGTGTTTGTGTATAATTCACAGAGTGGGATAATATTTAATATGCTGCTTTGCAAGATATCATTTTTGATACTATATATTAGACATGTTTCCAAGTAAATATGGTTGTACATCATTTTTTATGGTTTTAGTTTATCCCCTTTAATCTCAATTTTGTTACAGAACAGAAAGAGTTTGTCCATGCCATGCTTGTAGAGCTAAACACTAAACATGGAGAACTGCGGTAGAGAAAATTGCCTATTTTATTATGAATGGCACCATCCAGGAGAACAGGAAGCTCATGCTCAAAAGGCCCAAACTCCCCCATACAGGGTTCAGGGCAGGGTTTTTAATATAGAGAGAACAGGTATGTGGAAGTGCTGGCAGGGCAAGTCTTAACTGAAGGACTTTGGATCTTGGACATTTATAGTAAGGAGCATCAACACAGGATCTTCCTGGACAATGGATCCTCTGCTTCTAAAAGGGTTCAGGTGTTCAGGTTCTAGTTACCTCTGGTTCTTTAGTTCTGTGTGTGTGTGTGTGTGTGTGTGTGTGTGTGTGTGTGTGTGTGTGTGTGTGAGACTTTGGTTCTGGATACAGTCAGAGGTCAAACTTCTCTCCTCCACACATGCTTCAGCTGCATGACTTGCAATTTTGGTCTATTGTCTCTGAAAAACAACTCGGTATCTCACTAAACAGGATAGAATCATTTTGACTTGGTTCTGCCATTACAATTTAATTTTCCAAATCCTTTAATTGAGCACTTACATTGTTTTTATTTTTTTTCATAAACAATGCTTAGTTTTGAGCACTGTTATCTAATCTACAAATGGATATAGAAGCCTACTGCACAGGTTTTTTTTGTGCGGAGCACATAAAATGAGCAAACCATGATAGCATATATTCAGGAAACATTTTTCATGTTATCTAGATTTTCAAGTATGTCGTATGGGTGGAGACAGTGCTAAATGCTAGGGATACAAGGTTAATATGGCAGACATATTTTGTTTTCTAATGGATCATACATTCCTTGTGTTAGGTAGCTGGTCAGACATGAGCAACATGAGCGACACAGGGAACAAAAGAATAAGGGCCCGGCCTACAGACCACCCAAAGAACACCCTATTGGTAATTAGAGAATTCCTCCTGCATCCCAGGAGACAAAGGAAAGGAGGGTCATAGCCTTAGCTGGCCTAATCCAACTCTAGACACCTGCACAGAAGGTACTACCCTAATTTGCCTATAATTTCTTTGTTATAATACTACATTTATGCCTGGAAGTTCCCAAATCTAATTATAACAGACTGAATTCTGGGTAAGCACATACACAGTGGGTAAAGAGTTGTCTAACGGCCAAGTGTCAGACTAAATGACCTCACTTGCCAATCACCTAGGAATACCTTTGAAATCACCCATCATGGTCCAAATATAACGCAGACATTTCCACTTCCGGGCCACTTTTTTTTCTTTAGTTGTCTCAATCTGAGGCAGCAATGGCTGCGTTACATTTCCAGCTATCAAACTTAGGTGATAATATGAAGGAAATAAAAAATGAGTGCACATAATGGAGTGAAAAACTTAGAGAAAAAAGAATGGCTTAGAAAGAAATTAAAAAACCTATGTTTTAAAATGGTAGCTTTTCCCCGGGAATAATGACATGAAAGGGGTGGCGCCTAAAGAAAAATGATGAGAGCCATATATTTGAAAACAAAGGAGAGGCAGAGGACCTGTTGGTGAGATGGGGTAGACATGGGGGCTTCCCTGGTAAGAGAGCAGTGTCATGTCAAACACACACACACACACACACACACACACACACACACACACACACACACACACACACACTGCCCACCCCTCCGCAGGAGGTGGGGCGGGGGGACTAATTAGAGTTGAGTCTAGAAACACGTTAGCATGCCCATTGAAGGCGTTCACCTGTGCTTTACAGTGCTTCAAACCAAGTTACCATCATGTTTCTTTCAGCTGGCTTTGCTGATCAGATCAGTGAAAGAAGTGAACTGCACCCAAGAGACTTGGTGCTATGCCTGTTTTGCTGAACCAGCGACAGGGAAAAATGGATGTCCATTCTGCTGTGGAGGACCAGACTGAAAGCAACTGAAAGACACTGGGAGGACTTGTCGCTAGTAAGAAAAGTCTGCACACTGGCGGAACTTTTGCTCTCTCCACACAAAGGAAAATAGACTTGGAGTGACCTTAGCCACACCTCCCCCTGGCAGATGAGGCCAATAAAGTAAAAATTCTGGGTCCCAATGCCTAGGAACCAGCAGCAACTGTAAAGGGCCCGTTTACAGTCTTTGCTGGAAAGTGCACTGGGAAAGAGTAACACCAGCATTCCCTAACCTCAGGAGAGATAGGAGAAACGAGGAGAGAGATAAGAGAGGCTTGCTTACTGAGATAAAGGATATCAGTGCTGCCACCAAAAGCTGTTAACCGTTTGTGCAGATCGAATTTCAATGTAGCCCCAACTGCAGGGGTTGGTGGGAGAGGACAGCTGCGCAAAAGTGTAGCTAGCTTTTTTCCTTGGTTCTTCCTCATTAATGCAGTGAAGAATCACAGGTAATTGAGATTTAGAAAAGATGTATTAAAAGTATATTTCAGATAGACAAAGAATGGACCAAGGGGGCACATGGTCTCAGTGAAGAGCTGTAACAGAGCACTATAACCATGATAACCAACACAAAGAGGCCACAAAAAAAGCCAAAAAGCCACAAAAGGCCACGATACGGCAAAAAGGGCCCAAAAGTGGGACTGTCTGCATTATATCTGGGCCATGATGGGTGGTTCCAAAGGCATTCCTGGGTGATTGGAAAGTGAGGTCATTTAGATTGACACTTGGCTGCTATATAACTCTTTGCCTAGAGCACATATGCATACCCAGAATTCAGTCTGTTATAATTAGATTTGTGAAAGTCCAGGCATAAACATAGTATTATAACGAAGCTTAAATTGTAGGCAAATTAGGGTAGCGCCTTCTGTGCAGGTGTCTAGAGTCGGATTAGGCCAGCTAAGACTATGACCCTCCTTTCCTTTGTCTCCTGGGATGCAGGAGGAATTCTCTAATTACCAATAGGGTGTTCTTTGGGTGGTCTCTATGCTGGGCTCTTATTCCTTTGTTTTTCCTGTCACTTATGTCATACCTAACATTTGGGTAGATAACTATTTTAAAAATAGTAGAAGGTTAACAAAGAAATGAATTTGATAAGTGTTAATAGAAGACATAATAAGGTTTGAGAGTGAAAATAATAGGAAGTAGCATCAGATAAAGTGTTCAAGGGAATCTAAACACTGAAAAGGCAATATTCAAACTTAGAAAAAAAGGTTGGGAATAAAAAGACATAAAAATGAAAAAAGGAAAGAAAAAGAAACTGTAGTAAATTAGAATGTCCAGTGAGACTGGCTAATACAAGGCTGAAAACTAGGTTACATAATGCGGAGTCCATAGACTATAGCAAAGCTCTTTGGTTTTTATCAAAGAGCAGATGGAAGCCAAAGATGTTACTGACACTTCTTTATAATACTTTCTTATACTTCAAGTTGAAAGTTTCACATATGTTATTTTTCTCTTTATTATGGGACAAAACAGTTGTAAACTTTTTTTTTCTTTATATCCCTCACCCAAACACTACATTTGTCCAGTGAGGTCATTTAGATTGACACTTGGCTGCTATATAAGTACCTATTTTTTAATATTGTTGAAACATTCACTAATTTGGAAGAATGCTTTATATTTTGTAAATTTAGAAATTAACCCTTTGATTTTTTCTAACTTATCTGTGAGTTGCTGTGAGAAATGAGTTCAAATTTCCAATTATGATTGTGGATTTTTCTATTTCTCCTTTTGAATCAGTCAAAGTTTGCTTAATGTATTTTAATACTCTGTTATTAGCTAATTTAAGATTGTATATCTTTCTGTTGAATCTACTCTTTTGCTATTATGACATGTCACTTTTTACTTGAGTAATACTATTGCCTTAAAATCTTTTTTGCCTGTTATTGGTACAACTAGAATGGCTTTCTTTGTGTTTATGGTATGTCTTTTTCTTATTTATCTCTCTTATTTATAAAACCATCATCTCCCCTTCCCAAACACAGACACACAGCTGACCAACTGTTTTTCTCAATTTCTGCATTTGAATTTACTATGCTCATTCTCATCAATAATTTTCTTTATGACCTCTGAGATATTTTCTGCTTAGAAAGATTGACCCTATTACACTTTGTAAACTTATTTACCCATTTCGTTACGTATTTCTATAGTGTGCCTTGTGCTTAAGCTTTCGTTCCATTCGAAATATTTTGTTGTGTATGAATTGTGGTAATGTAATGTTTTGAGTGGTGGGGGTTAATGACCAGTTGATTCTGATGCATACCAAGGGTTCTGAACAATGTTAGCTGAATCTAATGTTTTATAATACCTTTAGATAAATTTACATACTTTTTTTCTTAATCTACCAATAATAGATGAATGTTAAATTATTGCAAAATTTATATAATTATGATACTATAATTAAGATATTTCCTTATTATTCTAACAGTTAAGAGTTCATATGTTCCAATAAAATGTTATTTGGCTAATAGCTTCAATCATGTCTTATTTTCAAATTGAATTTTACTCTGGTAGTATATAATATTATCTTTTTATCAATGCTATTTCACTTACTTTATTCTATACCTTACTTAAAAATTGTTTGATTTTTTCTTTTTAAATTTTGCATTTGTTTGACATCTTTACCCATTCTTCAATTCTTTATCCAATTCTTTTTACCCATTCTTCAATTCTTTATCCAATTCTTTTTACCCATTCTTCAATTCTAGCTTCTTAAAAGTGATCTTGTAAAAAGTATACTCCCTCATGCTCAGAGTCTTATTTGCTATTCGACAACCACTTTAGGAAACTTTACATGTACTATGGCATATATTTTTTGCTATTATTTTCTCTATTTCTCTGAGGAGAAAGTGGAATATTAGGGAGGTAAAGCAAATTTCCTAGTCATAATCTAAAAATTGTCTATTTATTGTAAAAGTTCTTTAAAACAACTTACACCTGTTTTTATTTCTGATTTATATTTCTTATGCATTTTTTCTATTTTTTATTATTATATTGGAACATATTTCTTTTGTTTTATCGTCTTAATTTTAGAAGTCGTATTCTTTTATTTTTTGTTAAAAACCCATAACATAAAATTTATCAATTCCACCATTTTTAAATGTGCAGTACAACAGTGCAAACTATATGCACATTGTTGTGCAATAAATGTCAGGAAATTTTTCATCCTGCAAAATTAAAACTCTATATCTATTGAACAATGAGTCCTTTTTCCCCATCTGCAAGAAAACACATATATTCTTAAATGTTTCACAAAGATACTATAATTATTTTTTAAATTATTTACATTAAGACTATCTTTGTAGTCCCTCAGTTAAAGTTTAAAATCCAGGACACATTTTTCTTTTCTCTTAACCTCAAGTGTTTCTTAATATAACTTGGGTTTTATTTCCATATATTATTACATAATTGCATCTGACCTATGTGTCTTCAAAGAAGAATGTTTAGCCCACTTTTTTAATTTTATAACTACCTTTGTAAGACTTAGAATTATTTCTAGTTTTAAGTACTTTCAGTTAATTTCAAAATCACTTCTATGACTTCCCTGAGATTTACCTCATTATTTCAATCTTCCTTTGATGATTAGACTATCTATTCAAGCATTTCTTTCTTTTAAACTATGAGAGTACCTGCTATGCTTTTTTAGTCTTTGAATATATAAAACTATTTTTTTTGCTCTAATAATTCCCAACAAAACATTAGTAAGAGTTGCTTTTTTTTAGCTTATTAAGAGTTTGAAGGATTTTTCGACTACCAGTTTTAGCTATCATGTCACCTATTTTTATAGATTTTAATTAAAAAATTTCCCCTATAATGCATTAAATATTAGTCTAATATTTACATCTGCTGAACTCTGTCATCATGTACAGATGGCATATATATTTATAAATACACATGTAGTTATAACTATAGATGTAGCTATTGCCTACTTTGTTTCCAGTTGGCATTTTATATAACTATGGAATTGCATCATAATATATATGGTCAAGTATAGTTGACCAGTAAACTCCAATTTTGATTGCACATATCAGTGAAACACTGAGCATGTACCTCAAAATATATAAAAATTATATACTTATTTAACAGTTTTATGTATTTAGTACCATTATTTCACATATTAAATATTAATAAAGTTCAATACTTTCCAAACATTTTTAGAAAAATAATTATAAACACACATTTTCTTTCTGTTTCCAAAGTTGATATCTGCATTTTGGTTTTTTGACATTGTCATTCGTTAAGCTATACGCAGGGAACATATCTGACTTGTTTACCACTGTAACTCCACTGCCTTTACAGTGTCTGGAACCTTTTAGGCGCTCAGTAAATGTTATGAAATGACTGACTGGACTAAGAATGACTCATACATATACTAAGTTTAAAAATGCTGAGGTAAGTATCTGGAGAGAGAAATTCATTTGCTAAAGTCACATAACCTTCATTCCAGATCAGTAAAACTTCCCTGCTATTTTCTTTCTTGCACTCCGGAGTCGTTCAAAATGGTGCTATGCAGAGTCCAAAGTTCCATGGCTTCCTTGTGAGAAAAGTCACAAGAATTTAAAGGGTGAGAGGGAGGAAATGGGGGATACATTTCAATTCAATATCCTCAAACAAATATTTCTCAGCTTAAACTTATGTTTTTTGTATATACAAATAGAAACAAATGATCAACACAGGAAAACAAACCAAGCTATAGTTTGAAAGTCATGTTTTTGCACAATATCTTCTTTGTAAAGTACCTATTATTATTTCTAAGTGAATTTACATAGGAATACAACAGTCATATTTTCTTTGTCTTCTGGCTATAAAATAAGCCTCTGATGTGAGCATAATTGTATACACACATAATATAGAAGGACATATTTACATTTTTATTAAGATAATGGATAAATAATGCTGAATACTTTTATACCTATAAATTCATATTATTAGTTTTAATTATTAATCATTGGTATTTTTAGCTTTTATATTAAAAAATAATTGAAATTATAAAAACCTACAATCAGGGATGAAGAGTTAGGACAAGATAATCTATTTCCAGGGAAAAATAGTAGCTGCCTTACCTATCTGATCACATAGCATGGCTATGATAAATATGGTCAGTTTCATTTTGTAAAGTTATTAAAGCATCTACAAGATGGTAGATACAGAGTCTGGGATGATTTATTCACTAGCATGTGGCAATTATGCCTACTAAGTCTTTTTCTGAAGCACTGGCAGGCCAAGTTAATCACAACAATTAAAAAAAAAAAACAACTTTCTGCTTTCTGTCTTTATTAAAATATATGTCATAGTGAGCCCTTTAAGACAACAGTCAACTTTATATTATACTATATTGGTTACTGAAATGGTAATCAAAACATAGCTAAAACTGTTCAACTTTTCCTAATTATATCAAAATGAATCAGCTTGCCTTTATATGTGTAATTCATAAACACAGATATGGTGTAAAAGGATTTCTTCTCACAAAGTACATATGAAAGTCACTCTTTTTAGAGTTGTCTCATCTATAGTGTTAGGAGAGAAATATCTCTCACAGATTGTTGCATAGTTCATAAACTAATAGATAGTTAAGTCCTACAGGAAAGTTGTAAGAATAGTTTGATGAACACACAGATGAACTTTCACCTAGATTTCTGTCATTAACATTATGTCATGTTCTTCTCTTTCTTTGTATTCACATACAGATATTTTTTATATCTATGTAGATATTATACATTATTTATATATAATTTATATTTACATATTACATATATAGCACATACCCAGTTACTTTTCATTGAACAATTTCATCGTGGTGACATCATGACACTTTACCCCTAAATACTGTAGTACCATCCCCTAAAATTAAGACTATATTTCTAACTAAGCAAGATGTCATTATCACTCCTAAGAAAAATAATTTTAATTAATTAATATCTAATATATATTTTATGTTTAAATTTCTCCAATTGTCCTAAGAATGTTTTATAGATGGGATACATAAAAGATTATGTATTATATTTATGCTATTAATTTTTTTTTCTAGTATGGTCTTCCATCCACCTTTTTTTCTATAACATTGAATTTTTGTAAGTTTTTCAGAGTGTTGTAGCATGTTGCACATTCAAACTATTTCCTTGTGGTTAGATTTGGTTAAAACATTTTTTTTGCAAATGTTATGTAGGTGATATTTATATATATATATATATATATATATATATAAATTTATACATACATATTTTATACCATATAAAGAGATAAATAATGTCAGTATTACTGTAATATAGTGATGCTAAGTCGAAATACTTCACTGAACTGGTGACCTGTAGAACACTCAGTTACATATGCATTTTCCCTTTTTTCTTCTTTTCAGGTTTTGACTTTTTAAAAATTAAATGTATTGGGGTGATATTGGTTAATGAAATAGTATGTTTCAAATGTACAGTTCTGTAACATGTCATCTGTATATCGCATTGTGTATTCATCACTCACTCAAAGTAAAATCTTCCATCACCATGTATTTAACTTTTTATATGCTTACCTACCTCCCTGCACCCCCGTTTCCTACTAATAATCACTAAACTGTTGTCTGTGTCTATGAGTTTTTGTTTATTTTGTTCATTTGTTGTTTTCAGTTTGTATAACCCGCATATGAGTGAAATCATATGGTTTTCAACTGCTTTTGTCTGACTTATTTTGCTTAGCATGATTATCTCAAGATACATCCATTCATGTGTTGCAAATGGCAGTATTTCATCTTTTCTTATAGCTGAGAAATATTCCATCGTATATATGTACCACAGCTTCTTCATTCAATCATCTATTAGAGGATACTTTGGTTGCTTCCACGTCCTGGCCACCATGAAGAACTCTGCTATGAAGATTGGGGTATGTATATCTTTGCAGATAAATGTTTTCAGGTTTTTTGAGGTAAATACCCAGAAGAAGGATTGCTGAGTCATATGATAATTATATTTTTAATTTTTTTGGACTCTCCATACTATTTTCTATAGTGTCTGTACCAATTTACATTTCCAAGAGCAGTGTATGAAAATTCCTTTTCCCCTACAGCCTCTCCAATACTTGTTTTTACTTGTCTTGTTGATAATAGCGATTCTTATAGGTGGAGGTATTATGTCATTGTGGTTTTGGTTTGCGATTTTCTAATAACTAGTGAAATTAACCATCTTTTCATATGTTTCTTGATCATTTGTATGTCTTCTTGGGAGAAATGGGGTTTTTTTCAGGTTTTTTAATTTCATTATATTTTTTTAAAAATTTTAAATTAAGTTTATTGGGATAACTTTGGTTAATACAATTATATAATTTTCAGCTGTACATTATAATTTCACATCTGTATATTCTATTGTGTGTTTACTACCCGAAGTCCAGTTCCCTTCAGCTACCATATTTTTGACCCCTTTTACCCTGTCTACCTCCCCCTCCTCCCTTACCCCCTACACACTGGTAATCACTATAGTCCATGTCCGTGAGTCTCTGTTTGTTTTATCCTGTTCATTTGTTGCTTTTAGGTTTATAGCCCACATATAGTAATATCATGTGATTTTCAACTTTTTCTGTCTGGCATATTTTGCTTAGCATGATTATCTCGAGGTCCACCCCTGTTTTCACAAATAGCAGTATTTCATCTCTTCTTATGGCTCAGTAATATTCCATTATATATATGTACACAGCTTCTTTAGCCAATCATCTATTGCAGGACACTTTGGTTGCTTCTGTGTACTGGCCACTCTGAATAATGCTGTTATGAACATCAGTGTACATATATCTTTTCAGATATGACTTTTCAAGTCTTTGGGGTAAATACCCAGTAGCAGCATTGCTGGATCATATGGTAGATCAATTCTTAGTTTTTTGAGGAGCCTCCATACTGTTTTCCATAGTGGCTGTATTAATTTGCAGTCCCACCAACAGTGTAGGGGGGTTCCTTTTTCTCTTCATTCTCTCCAACATCTGTTATTATTTGTCCTGTTGATTACAGCTGTTCTAACAGGTCTGAGGTGGTATCTCATTGTGGTTTTGATTTGCATTCCCCTAATAGCTAGCAATATTGAGCATCTTTCCGCATATTTGTTGGCCATTTGTATGTTCTCTAGGGAGAAGTGTCTGTTCAAGTCCTCTGACCATTTTTTGATTGGATCGTTTGTTTTTTCTTTGTTGATTCCTATGAGTTCTTTGTATATTTTGGATGTTAGGCTCTTATTGAAGCTGTTGCTTGCAAATATATTTTCCCCTTCGATGGTTGTCTCTTTACTTTGTTAACAGTTTCTTTTGCTGAACAGACACTTTTTAGTTTGATGTAGTCTCATTCATTTACTTTAGCTTTTACTTCCCTTGCTTTTGAGATCAAATTCATAAAACTTCTTTAAGTCCAGGGTCCTTGAGTTTAGTTCTTATGTTTTTTCTATGCATTTTATTGTTTCAGATCTTATATTTAGGTCCTTAATCCACTTTGAGTTAATTTTGGTGTGTGGTGATAGACAACAGTCTAGTTTCAATTCTTTTGAAGGTGGCTTTCCAGTTTTCCCAGCACCATTTACTGAAGAGGCTTTCCTTTCTCCTGATGGATATTTTTGGCCATTTTGTCAAAATTATTTGCCCATATATATAGGTTTATTTCTGGACTCTCAATTCTGTTCCATTGTTTCCGTGTGTCTGTTTTTCTGCCACTACCATGCCATTTTGATTGCTGTCACTTTGTAGTATAATTTGAATCAGGCTGAGTAATACCTCCAGCCTCATTCTTTTTTCTCAGGATGGCTTTGGCAGTTCAGGGTCTTTCGTGCTTCCATACAAATCTGATTACTTTTCATTCTATTTCTTAAAAAATCCTGATGGGATTTTGATGGGGGTTACATTAAATCAGTATAATGCTTTAGGTAATATGGTCATTATAACTATGTTGATTCTTCCAATCCAAGAACATGAATATCTTTCCATTTCCTTATATCTTTTCAATTTCTCTTAGTAGGATCTTGTAGTTTTCATTATTGTATGTCCTTCACATGTGTCATTAAATTTATCCCTAAGTATTTTTATTTTTTTTTTTGCTATTGCAAAAGGAATTATTATTTCCACTTCTTTTCTGACACTACATTATTACAGTATAGGAAAGCTATGGATTTTTAACACTGATTTGGCATCCAAGACTTTATTGTATTTGCTTATTGTTTTCTAGTATTTTTCTTGTGGAGTCTTTTAGGGTTTTCTATATAGAGATGATGTCATCTGCAATTAGTGACAGTTCGACTTCTTCATTTCCTATTTGGATGCCTTTTATGTTCTTTCTCTTGCCTGATTGCACTCGCTAGGACCTCCAATGTTATATTGAATAACAGTTAGCGATAGGACAGCCTTGCCTTTTCTTGATCTTAGAAAGGTTTTTAGTTTTTCACCATTAAGCATAATGTTGGCTGAGGCTTGTCATAGATGGCTTTTATTATGTTTAATACTTTCCTTCTATTTCAATTTTGTAATTGTTTTGATCATAAATGGATGCTGTATCTTGTTGAAGGCTTTGTCTGCATCTATTGATATGATTACATGATTCTTATTTTTTAATTTGTGTATGTTCAACCATCCCTGTGCTCTGGGATGAAGCCCACTTGATCGTGGTGTATGATCTTTTAATATGTTGCTGTATTCGGTTCACTAGTATCTTATTTAGGATTTTTGCATCTGTGTTCATGAGAGATATCAGTCTGTAGTTTTCCTTTTTGTGTTCTCCTTACCAGTTTTGGTGACAGTAATATTGGCCTCATAAAATGAGTTGGGAAGTATTGCTCCTTTTGATTTTTTGGAAGCATTTGAGGAGAATAGGTATTAATCTTCTTTGAATGTGTAAGAATTCACTGGTGAAGCCATCTGGTCCTGGACTTTTACTTTTTGGTAGGTTTTGATGATTGTTTCAATTTCCATACTGCTGATTGGTTATTTAGATTTTCCAGTTCCTTGATTCAGTCTAGGAAGGTTGTATTTTCTAAGTACTGGTCCATTTCTTCTAGGTTATTAAATTTGGTGTTATATACTTTTTCATAGTTTCTTGTATGATCCTTTGTATTTTGCTATGTCGTCATAATTTCCCTTTTCATCCCTGATTTTGTTTATTTGTGTCCTTTCTCTTTTTTCTTTAGTGAGTCTAGCCAGGTTTGTCAATTTTATTAACCTTCTCAAAGAACCACTCTTTGTTCATTTATTTTCTATTGTTTTTTTGTTTTTGTTTTGTTTTCTTTCATTTATTTCTGCTCTAATTTTGATTATTTTTCCTTCTGCTGACTTTAGCTTCATTTGTTCTTCCTTTTCTAGTTTTTAAATGAAGCATTAGGTTGTTTATTTGGGCTTTCTTGTTTTTGGAGATAGGCCTGTAATGATATGAACTTTCCTCTTATGACTGCTTTTGCCATGTTCCCAAAAGTTTGATATATTGTACTATCATTATCATTCATTTCTATGTATCTCTTGATCTCTCTTTTTATTTCTTCTCTGACCCAGTTATTCTTCAGTAGCATGTTGTTTAACCTCTATGTATTTGTGGTTCTTCCTGATTTCTTCTTGCACTTGATCTCTAGTTTCAGAGCATTATGATCATAGAATATGGTTGGTATATTTCAAACTACTTATATTTGTTGAGGCTATCTCTGTGTCCCAGCACATGGTCAATCCTTGAGAATGTTCCATGTGCACTAGAGAAGAATGTGTAAGCAGCTGTTGGGGATAAGGCTTTGTAAATGTCAATTATGTCCATTTAAGGATATTTATTTTCTTATTGATTTTCTGCTTGGATGATCCAACCATATCCGTCAATGGAGTATTGAGGTCCCCTACTATGATAGTTTTTGGTCTATTTCTCCCTTTAGTTCTGTTAGTAATTGCTTTACATATTTTGGGGCTCCCTGATTGGGAGCATAGATATTAAGTGTTATGTCTTCTTGGTGCATGATTCCCTTTATCATTATGAAGTGTCCTTCGTATCTTTTTTTACTTTTTTAGTTTGAAGTTTTTCATCTGATATTAGTACCGCTACTCCCACTTTCTCTGAATGCCATTTGCTTGAAATCATTTTCCACCTTTTCACTTTGAGTCTATATTTGTCTTTGGAGATGAGATTGTCTCCTGGAGGCAGCATATGGTTGGGTTTTGCTTTTTGATCAATCTGCAACTCTGTGCCTTTTTATTGGTGAGTTCAGTCCATTTACATTTAGGGTGATTATTGAAATATGAGTCTTCTTATAGCCATTTTATCTTTTGCTCTCTGGTAGCTCAGTGTTTCCATTGCCTCTTGTCCTTATGTTTCTGTTTTCTTTATTTTGGTTGGCTTTTGTGGGTTTTCCCTCTATTCTTCTTGTTTTTTATGTTATACTTCAGTTCTGAATTTTCTGTGTGTGGTTACCCTTACGAATATAAAAAGGATAGTAATATGTATACGATCATCCATTTGCTTTTGCGCGTGCCTTTACTCCATTCGCCTTTGTGAATTTGGATCTTTGAATTCTATTCTTTTCAGCCATTGTTATCTCAATTTGTCCCTATGTATGCTGAACATCCATTACTATCTTGCTATATCAATTCTCTTATTATTATTTAAGATATAATGCCCTGTTCTGAAGGTCTTAATTTCTCTTTCATATCTGAAGAAGAGGTTAGCTCAATACATTATTTTAGGCTGCTAGTTTCTTTCACGTAATAGTTTAAATATTTGATTCCATTCCTTTCTAGCTTGTAGTATTTGTGCTGAGAAGTCCGAGAATAATCTAATGGGTTTTCCTTTATAAGTTACCATTTTCTTCTCCCTGGCTGCCCTGAAAATTCTATCTTTGTCATTGATTTTTGATAATTTTAATACAATGTGCCTTGGAGAAGGCTTTTTTTGGATGAGAATATTTAAGTATTCTGCTGACTTATGGAATTCCAAACTCTAGCTCATTCCTTAGATTTGGAAATTCTTGTCAACTATCTGAAAATGCTTTCTAATCCCTCCTCCTTTTCCTCGCCTTTGATAATGCCCATTTTTCTTATGTTTCTTCTCCTGAGGTATCAGCTAGTCCTTGAATTAAACAAAATCAGGAATGAAGAATTTTTCATTCTTCAGTTTCTCTCTTCTTCCTTATGATTTATTTCTAGATTTCTGTCTTTGATATCACTGATCCTTTCCTCCATTTGTTGACTCTATTTCCAAGCTTGCTATTTCATTTTTCAACTCTTCCAGTGTGTTCTTAATCTCCAGATTCTATTTGGTTCTTTTTTTGGTTGGTTTCAATTTCCTTGCTCTGCTCATCTAGTTGTTTTTCCAATTCCTGAAACTGTTGATATGACTCCTTTCAGAATTCACTGAGTTTTTTCAGAGAAGTACCATCTTGAATTCTCTGTCATTTAAGTCACATAGTTCTATGTCTGTAAGCTTATTTTTCTGGAGATTTTCTCTTTCTTTCTGAGATGCTAGTCATCGTGGTTGTTCATGATGTCTAATGGACTATTTCTCTTCCTGGGCATTAATGAAATGTATTCTGCTTTTTTAACAGAAAGAAGATTATTTATATAGGTCTCTCTTTAGCCTGCTACAAGGAAGGCACTCTTCTTTTGATTTTCCAGTAGGTGGCGGCTAAGCCTCTTGGACCTCTGCTTATTCTAGCCTTAAAAATGCCTTTTATTTTCTGATAGATATTAATCATGCTCTTTACCCTCAGTTTCAGTCCCTGTCAACATCAGCAACAGTTTCAGTGGCATGCTTAAGATTCCCCTGCGGTTCCGTGGTGATCAGTTGGTGATATGGAGGGAGGGCTCTCGGGAATATTGGGAGTTAGTGGCTAGGGCCAGCCTCAGTTTTGCACTTGCAGCCAGTAAAAATCAACTATTGTTTTTGCTGTAACCACTTCTCTGCCTTCTGCTCTGATAATTGGGCCCTGCCGCCCTGCCACCACAGCCGCGGGGGAGCTCACAGCTTTCCCAGGTAGGGCTGTTCAGGCAACTCGCCACTCCTTCTTCCCTCCCCTCCCTCCTCGTAGCCTAGTGGCTGCAAAGGCAGATTCTTTATTTTTCCAGTCCACCGCCAGACACCCAGGGTTCTGACCTGTGATAGCTCTTATGCGCAGATCTCACACTCAGATGTGCTGGTGTGCATTTGCATGTTTTTTTTTTTTGAGTTTTTGATGTTCAACTTATTGTTGTTTCAAGGGAGAGATCTGGGCACATCTCTCACTCCACCATGTTCCAAATCCTTGGGAGAAATGTTTGTGTTCAGGACCTCTGTCCATTGTTAAGTTGATTGTTTTTTGTTTGTTTGTTTTTGAGTTGTATGAGTTCTTTATATTTTTTGAATATTAAGCACATCATCAGAGGATATTGTTTGCAAATATCTTCCATTCAGTTGATTGCCCTCTTTTGTTGACTATTCTTTGCTGGCAAAAGCCTTTTAGTTTGATATAGTTTTTAGTAATTTGTTTTTAATTTTATTTTCTTGCCTTTGAGGTCAAATTCATAAAATCCTCTTTAAGTCCAAGGTCCATGATTTAGAATCTATATTTCCTTCTATAATTTATTGACTCAGGTCTTATATTCAGGTCCTTAATTCATTTTGAGTTTAATGTTGGTGTGTGGTGACATTAAGCAGTCTAGTTTTATTCTTTTGTATGTGGCTTTCCCAATTTTTCCAGCACATTTATTGAGAGGCTTTCTTTTCTCCATTATAAAGTCTTTGGTTCCTTTGTCAAAAATTATTTGCCCCTATATATGTGGGTTTATTTCTAGGTTAAATTATGTTCCATTGTTCTGTGGATTTTCTTTCAATATCATGCTGCTTTTGATATTGTCTCTTTGTAGTATAATTTTTAGAGTCAGGCAGTGTGATACCTCTGGCCTTCTTTTTTCTCAGGATTGCTTTGTATTTTGGATTTTTTTTTTTTTTGTGTATTCCATACAAATCTAACATTTTTTTTGTGTTATTTCTTTTTAAAATGCCATTGGAATTTTGATTGGGGAGGCTTCAGGTAAATAGACCATTTTAACTGTGGATTCTTCCAACTAAGAACAGAATACTCTTTCTATTCTTTGTGTCTTCTTTGATTTCTTTTAAACAAATGTCATAGCTTTACAGTGTATAGGTCCTTCACTCCTTGATAAGAAATATATCCTTAGGTATTTCATTCTTTTTTGCAACACTTGAAAAAGAAATTGTTTTTTAAAATTTTTTTCTGAAATTTTTGTTAGTATGTAGGAATGTAATGGATTTTTGTATATTGATTATGTGATCTGCAACTTTACTGTAATTAGTTTGGTGGAGCCTTTAGGGTTTTCTATATAAAGAATCACGTCATTCTGCAAAAAAGTGGACTATTTGACTTGTTCATTCCCAATTTAGATGCCTTTTATTTCTTCTTTTGTCTCATTGCTCTAGCTAGGACTACCAAAAGTATATTCAATAAGAGTGGTGAGAGTGAGCATCCCTGCCTTGCTCCTGATCTTAGAGAGAAAGTTTTTTAGTTTTTCATCAGTAAGTATGTTATTAGCTGAGGGGTTTGTCATATATTGCTTTTATTATGTTGAGGTATTTTCCTTCTCTACCAATTTTATTAAGTGTTATAATTGTAAATGGATGTTGTATCTTATTGAATCCCTTTTTCTATTTATTGATATGATCATGTGTTTTATCCTTTATTTTGTTTATGTAGTGTATCACATTGATAGATGTTGATCAGTCTATTTAGATTTTTCAGTCTTTGTGATTCAGTCAAGGAAGTTTATACATTTCTAAATATTTGTCCATTTCTTCTAGGCTATTGAATTTGGTGGCGTATAGTCTGTCATAATATTCTTCTATGATCTTTTGTATTTCAGTAGTATCGTTGTAACTTCTCTTTCATTTCTGATTTTGTTTGTGTTTTTTCTCTCTTACTCTCTACTGAGTCTAGCCAGGAGTTTGTCAATTTTATAAATCTTTTCAAAGAAATAGCTCTTTGTTGCATTATTTTTTTCTGTTGTATTTTTTTCTGAATTTCATTTAATTCTGCTCTAATTTTTATCATTTCATTCATTCTGCCGAATTTGGGCTTTGTTTGTTCTCTTTTTTCTAGTTCTTTAAAATGTAATGTTAAGTTGTTTATTTGATATTTTCTTGTTTTCTAAGATAGTCTTGTAATGATACGAACTTTCCTTTTAGTTAGATTTTATCTGAATATTTGCTGTGTCCAAGAAGTTTGATATGTTATATTTTCATTTTCATTTGTTTTTATGTATCTTTTGCTCACTCTTTTTATTTTTTCTTTCACCCCTTTTGTCTTTAGTAGCATGTTGTTTAATCTCCACATATTTGTGGTTTTTCCCCCTTCCTTTTTGCAGTTGATGTCCAGTTTCAAAGCATTGTGGTCAGAGAATATGCTTGGTATGATTTCAATCTTCTTGAATTTATCGAGGCTAGAGTCATGTGCCAGTATATGGTCTATTTCTGAGAATGTTCCATGTGCACTAGAGAAGAATGTATAATCTGGAGTTTTGGGAAGAAAGGCTCTGTTAATGTTGTTTATGTCTAATAGGTTTAATGTATCATTTAAAGGTTGATATTTCCTTATTGAGTTTCTGTTTGGATGATCTATCCATAGCTGTCAGTGGGGTAATTAGGACTCCTACTATATTTGTGTTTTTTGTCAGTTTCTCCCTTTAGTTCTATGAGTAGTTACTTCATTATTTGGCAATATTTATTTTGGTGATATACACTCCCTAATTGGGAGTGTATATACTGATGTGTTAAGTCTTCTTGATATATTGTCCACTCTATCATTGTAAAGTACACTCCCTGATTGGGAGTGTATATACTTATGTGCTATATCTTCTTGATATATTGTCCATTTTATCATTGTAAAGTGTCCATTTTGTCATTTTTTACCTTTTTATCTTAAGGTCTTTCATCCGATATATATACAGCTACACCAGCTTTTCTCTGGATGCCATTTGCATGGAGTATCATTTTCTATGCTTTCCTTTGAGTCTGTATTTGTCCTTGCAGCTGAGATGTGTCTCTTGAAGGCAGCATATGGTTGGGTTTTGTTTTTTGATCCAATCCTTTTCATTAGTGACTTCCATCCATTTACATTTAGAGTGATTATTGAGATATGAGGCTTTCCTATAGCCATTTTATCTTTTGTTTTCTGGAAGCTCATTGTCTCCTTGCCCTTGTGTTTTTGTCTGTTATTTATTTTATTTATTTTATTTTATTATTTACATTTTTTTCTCCCTCCCCCACTTCCACCCCTGACCCATGGATGTTGCCGTTTCCCCTTAAGACTGAATCTCTGTAGGTGGGGCATCCCCTCCCACACACTCACGGCATACACCCTGGGCCTAGTGCACCCTGCGCCTGGCCCACCCGGGACCTGGCACCCCGGGGCCTGGCACCCCTGGTGCACTTGGGGGACCTGGCGAACCCAGGGGCCTGGCACACCTAGGGCCTGGCACACACAGGTATGGTATGTGGCTCCACCTGGGGCATGAACACAGGACCTTCTGCATACAAAGCAGACATGCTAACAACTACACTATGGAGCCACCCCCTGTCTGTTATTTTAGTTTTGGTGGTATTCTATAATTCTTTCTGTTCCTCTCTTTTTAATTTTTGTGTCTCAATTCTGAATTGTTTTTGTGTGTAGTTACTATAAGTTTATGTAAAAGAAAGTTTCATATATTCAGTTGTCCTTTTTCTTCTGCACATGTCTTATCCCATTCCTCTGCAAAGTCAGACTTTTACCCACTTCCCTTTTCCGTGTTTGGTATCACAAATTTCCCTATTTACGTTGTGAGTTCATTTCCAAGTTGCAGTAGCTATTGTCCTCTCTTTTTAATGTTCTTACCTCTTTTAACTATTTTGTAATATTTAAGTATATATTACTCTATTCTGAATAAGGGTTGCAATTTTATGTTTCTGTCTGTTAGTCATGTTACTCTTAGTTTTGTATCTTTTTATCTTTTTGTTTCAGGTAGAATAACCACCTACAGTATTCCTGTAATGCAGGTCCTTTGATGAAAAATTCCAAGCTTCTGTGTATCTGGGAAGGTCTTTATTTTTCCTTCATATCTAAAGAAGAAACTTTATTGGTTAATTATTCTTGGCTGGTAATTTCTGTTTCAATAGTTTGAATGTTTGATTCCATGCCCTCCTAACTTTGTAGAGTTTCTGCTAAAAAAAAATCCAGTGATAACCTAATGGGGTTTCCTTTATAGGTTACTGTCTCTTTTTTTCCCCGGCTATCTTGAGAATTATTTCTTTGTCATTAATTTTGACAGTTTTAATATAACGTGCTTTAGAGAAGGTCTTTTTGAATTGAGATAACTAGGTGTTTAGTTTGCTTCTTGGATTCAAGGACCCAGTTGTTCCCCCCCAACCCCCCCCCCAACCCACCCCACCGTAGATTTGGGAAGTTATTGTTAACTATTTGTTTGAATAGGCGTTCTGTTCCCTTCTCCTTCTACTCTCCTGGTGTACTCATTATTCTTATATTTGCTTTTTCTGATGGAGTTAGATAGTTCTTAGAGCTCTTTTATTTGTTTATTTCTTTGACTCTGAAATCTCTCTTCTTCCATCTATCTCATTTGCCGATTTATGTCTTTGACATCACTAATTCTCTCTTCCATCTGGTCAGCTCTATTTCTTAAGCTCGTTATTTCATTCTTCATCTCTTTTATTAATTTCTTCAGCTCAAGGATTTCTATTCAGTTTTTTTTAAAGTTTTAGTCTCTTTAGTAGAGTATTCCTTTTGTTTGTTAATTTTTATTTCTGAGTTCATTAAAATACCTACCTGAGTTTTGTGCATCTCGTTGAGTTTTTTTTTTTTTTCAGAACTGCAATCTTGAATTCTTTGTCATTTAAATCACATATTTCCACGTTTATATTTTCTGGAGATTTTTTTTTTTCTGAGTGCCTTCTTAAATTGGTTGTTTATGATATTTGATAACAATTTCTCTCCCTGGTATTTATGGGAATGAATCTGCTTTTTAAAATTTTTTTTTTTATTGAGTGATATCTCTTTAGCAGTTTGTTGGAAGAGGTTTTTCTTTTGTTTTCCAGTTGGTGGTACTTAATAAAAGCACAAACCTCTTGCACTGCCCAGGCCTTCTGGATCTCTGCTGGGCAGTGAAAAAAATGCCCAGTATTCCCTGGAGATGTGGGTGTCTCCTCTATGACCAGGTTTCCTCCATCTCAGGGCTCCACTCCTTTGGGTGAATATGGAAGGTGATGGGATTCCAAGCCCCTGAAAGGCCCAGTTCTGCCCCAGCAGCCAGATGCAGTGTTGCCTGAGTGACTCAGGTGACTCTACTAGGATCAGCCTCAGTAGGTGGGGAAGGGGAAATTGGAAGAAGTATATTTTTGGTGTACCTCTGATATATTCCTGGCTTTAGTCTCCTCCAGTAATGACAACTGCAGACTTCAGCTGCCTCACCTGTTTAGCTCCACCCCTGTCACTGGATTAGCTGCAGTGTGTGCATCAGCCACTCAGAAGCTATCTCTTTAGTTCTGAGGGCTGTAGATACTTTGCTTTGTAGTCTGACGCTCAGCTACTACAGTTTCTTCTCGGCCTGCTGCTAGCTCTGGAAGTTCAGGTCAAGAGAGCTTTGGGAAGGTGGGGGAGGTGGCCAGGCTATGTGACTTTGTTTTCTGCCTGGTAGTGGAGCTGCAATAACACAGCTGTTACACTTCTGTGTTCAGGTCTCTGCCCTGATAGATCCCTGGGTTGTATTATATGTTAATCACTCAGGCGGGAATGCTTGGGGCTGCAGAGAGCACTGCAGCAATCTGATTTCTTCTTCTGGAGTCCCTCAATGAGCTCCAGGCTGTGTCTGTGGCACCTGTCTCTGCTCTCTTCCCTTTGCTCCTCTCCTGTTTATCCCTATTTGTCCACCTTCCAATGTTTCTATGTGCAGATATCTCAGAAATATTGTGTGTTAGGCCGGGGATCCTTTGTTGCACTATAGCTGTTAAACTTGTAATTTCAGAGAGATAAAGGGACCCCTCATGCTGCCATGTGTCTGCTGTTTCCCCTGCATTTCTCTTTTGAAATTAATAATATCTATATCTTCGAGATTTTACAAATATCCAGTTTATAAAACTTTTACCCACTGTTTTTAGTATTCTTTGATCCTTCTTTGAAAGCATTTTTGTAAAGTAATAATTTAAATAATCATTCACGCATTCATTCCACAGATGTTTATTGCATGTCTTCTATGTGCTAACTGGTGATAATAATAAATAATAGGAGTGGCATACTCCTTAATTTAAAAAAACATAAAGTCCAGTGGATAAACAACTATAAATGACTGGACAGAGAATTTAATACATTTAAATTTTTTTTAGTAAGAGTCAGAAGCAAATAAACACAATGTTGCAATAAAAAATAATGATGTGTGGGTAATTTTTGATAGAGTGTTTAGAAAAATTTTCTACAGAGGTGACATTTAAACAGACCTTAAAAATATATGGAGCAAACAGTGTGAAGTGCGTAGAGTGAAGTGTGCTTGGGGAGAAGGTTAAGATGGAAATTAGAACATCTAAATAATTTTTTAATATCATTCTGCCTGAAGTGTTGAGAATCAATTTTAAGAGTGTAATACCAAATGGAAGAAAACTTGTCAGAATGCTTCTAAATTAATTCAGTTGAGGGATAAGTTTATGGCTAATGAAAGAGAAGTCAAAGGAGATTAACTAACCTGACAATATTAGCTAACCGTGACATTATATTATTATTGTTACATGAAAATATTATATCAATGACATGGTTTAAAATTATAAATTATTTTAAGTGTTTTTGTTCCTTAAGAAATAAGGAAATCTTGTATTCAATTCCAATGGATTTGGTAGCAACATTGTTATCTATTATGGCCCGGGGAAAGAAGGCAGCTGGTGTGTGTGTGTGTGTTGTGTGTGTGCGCGTGCGTGGTGTGGTGAGAGAAAATATTAGAGAAATAACTGTGAATCCAAATATATCACTATTCCTGCCCTCCCCCCACTTAGCTTTGAGATATTAGTGATTTATAACATATGCTAAATTTAAGGTATATAATGTGATGATTAGGCATATATAATATATATATATATATATATATATGATTACCACAGATTAGTTAACATCTCTATCCTCTCATGTAATTACTATTTTTTGTATGCCTTATACTCACCCCAAGTACTTTAAGACCCAGTCTCTGGCTCTAAGTCGACTCATTAGGTCCCTCCCAGGCCTGGAATTCAGACAGGTTAATGCACCTTCATTGCCTTAATGTTTCTAGGCTTGTCATAATAAACATAGAAATGACTCAGTAAATGTTCACTTACAATCACTAACAGGTTATCATTCTCGAATTAGCAGGGAACTCTTTTTTGGAGGTACTGCCTTCAAAAGTTCAATCCTCATTGTTTTGAATGCCTTAAATATTGGTATATCACCATCTTTGCACAGCAGATTTAATATTTGCTCTCAGTGATAAGTTATTTATATATAAACTTAGGAAATAATGGGTGGTTGAGTTAGAAATTGCTGTTTAAGGTTTTAAAAAATAGTAGAAATGTATAAGATTCTCCCACAACCCTGCAACCAGTAAGCTTATTCTAAGGCCATTAAAAAAATTATTCCAAAATACAAATATCAAATTGCTCTTTCTAGGCAGGAAACACAGTTTCACTTCATCCAAACTTATCAAAGCCAAGCATACCTCATCCTGTTCAAGGCCAGACCCACTGTTCTCTTGGGAAGTACCTGAGAAATGAATGGCTGCCACTTGAAAGCCTTTTGCTACTCCTTAAATAGGCAAAGCTTAAGTATGTGGTAATACTTCAGGAAAAATTTTCTATATAGGCATAATAGGAATATTTCTTGGTTGTCAGACAAAAGTGTGACAGTATAATTGCTTTTCTTATAGCCAATATAATAAACAAAAGAGGAAGCATTAGGTGTAAAAATGTAGAAAAGGTTTAAATTCTAGAGATCAATTATACAGGAAATACGATTCAAGCTTGTGATTTTCTGAATTGGAAAATATCTTTCAGCTTTGGAATCTTTGGATTTTATTTTTTCAAGATTTTTTTTTTTAGTTCATTCTTTTACACAAAAACAGCCCTGGAGCAAGAACAAAGAGCAAGTCAGAACAAGATTTGATTCTTAAAAAGGACAGCCTTTATAAATAGTGTGCTATCCTTTTGTTGGCTTTCTATTTGAGCCACAGTATAATAAGGATGGAATTATTTTGTTCTTGGAGTTCCAGGTAATTTGCGCCCATATGCTCTGCCAATATGCTTTGTGGTGTTTTATAATTTTCTTTTTTATTTTTGCCTTCTATATATAGAGAGAAATTCATTCCTGAGATGTAGTGTGAATATAGGTCATGTCAACATGTCAGAGAAACATGGAGAGTTCAGCACTGGCTCATGACAAAATTATCAAGACAGAGAAGTGGTGTCTTTTAAAATATAAACATACTCATGTAGACTTTCTGAAATACCTTTGGTTCTAGGCTGAGGAAAGGTTTCGTCCCTTGGACACACATTCGTTAGCCCTCTCCTTCCGTAGCTTGCCACTAGTGCCTTCATTAAATTTATTTTAAAAGACTTTAAAAAGATTAGAGTTAGGTTGAGGGTAATATAAGAAATGATGTGAAAAAGTAATGAAAACTCTGTCACAACAGATGAAGAAATTTAAACTCTCTCCTGAAAGAGCTAGTGTTCCCAACATTGTTGAATCCATCATGAGAGAAGGATTTTAGGCATCATGAAGGGCAGCAGGGTTGGGATTGAGGAGCCAAATGGTTGGAACATGAGAATGTACTTCCAATTTAAAGCAATATAAAACACTTAGCATGGGCCTCTTACATAGTAACATTTCATTACATTCAATGCTATATATATTTTTTATAATTACCATCTTTCTGAAGGGAGCTGAGGACTTCAAGAAAGACTTTAGGTTCAACTGAAAGTTTAAGAATGAGAAGGGGAAAATAAATCCTCATTTATTGAGCCTCTACCGATATACCAGAGACTGTTTTAGAAAATTTATATGGTCAAATTAATGCTCCACAGGCCTTCTGACAAATGTACAATTTCATATACTTAATAACTATTTCACAAATATGGGAAACTGACAGAAAGAGGCTCAAAAGTAGCTTTTCCATGTTCAAATTGAGAAGAGATTATAATCCAGCTGTTTTTAGACTCTAAATTTTACATTAAGCAGTTCCCATGCTGTACTGATAAGCTTTAAATCACACCCAAATCAACAGAATGCACCACTGATCTACTGATGAGTGATTACTTTTTAGTGTTATCTTTCAGTGTGTTTTAGAACAGATGATCATAAGACTATCAAATGTACATCTAAGTGATGAATTTGCATCAACAGGTATTATTGAGAACTTGTTACCTGTTGGCTGAATGGAAAGCTCATCAGCTTTTTATGATGCCTGACTGATCAGAATAAATGTGTTTTAACCTCCTCAGAATGTGCTATAACTGCCTATCCTCACCCCCAATTTAAGCCTTGTTTACTAGTACACAATGTGAATTTGTACCCACTGGCTTTCTTTAACACCAGCACCTCCCCCTTGCTCTTCTGAATAAAACTTTTTAAACTCCATTGCTCCAGTTAAATCCTATCCTCTAGAATGAGGAATTCTAAATTTGTCTATGATGTACTTATTCCAAAAAAATCTACTGTATGTGTACTTTCAAAATATGCTGGCCTTTATTTATCTTTTGAGCAAATTAGGAAGAGATGCCTCTCCTTGAATCACTTCTATGTCAGAACTTATTTTAATAAAATGGTTATGATAGAACAATTCATTTTCTGTTATCTGCTTACTGAAATAAATATACTACCATCCCCCTGTCTATAATACAAATGCCTTGTGCAATCTAAACAATCCAAAGATTGGCTATGAAATAGTCAACATTTGTTTACTGAACATCTATGTGCTATGATATTTTCAGTGAATTAAAAAAGAAAGACCAAATTTCCTTTCCTTCATGGGCTTAGATTTTGTAGAAATCATAATTATAGAAAAAGATAAATGAAAAAATATATATTAAATTATGGTAAATGCTCAAAGAGAAAAAGTAAAGCAATGAAGATAATATAAAACATCAGTTTTTAGAATTTAGAAATATTATGTTCTAATATATTATGGGTATCATGAAATATGCATAACAATAAAAATAAAAATTAGATAAGTAAATATGAATGGCAATTCCATGTAATATCTCAGCAGACCATGGCTGAAGAGCAGCACAGCCTAACAGAACTTCTGTGATGTTGTAAATGTTCATTATGTGTAGTCCACAAACTAAGGCTTTAAAATGTATCTAGTGAGACTGAGAAACTGAATTTTAAATTTTCTTTGACATTAAAAAGCCTAAATGGCTAGCGACTACTAGACAGTGTCACTCAAGAGGAAGCAAAGTTCTGCTAAGGATATAGAGTCTGAGGCCTGCAGAACTTTGCCCTTGCCTTTGACTTTTGACATCCATTTTACCTCCAGACTCTAAATTTAGCCTGGTTTGATGTATTAATGATTAAGATTTTTCCATTCAGTGGTTAACTGGCTTTCTCCTGAGTTTCGGGATGCTTAATGAACTCTGCCTAACTCTGTTCGGTTGTGTCCCTTTGGGATGTTATCCTCTAAATTTATGTCTATGTTTGTCCCTGGCTCCAGTTATATGGTCTCATACATTCATCAGCTCCAGATATTGCCACGTTGGCTATCTCTTTACAGCCTCCCCGAGATTGTCCTCAGATCCCCTCTGTTAGAACAATGTTGTCTCCAGATTGTTCTAATTTCACAAATTGATTCTGCGACAGGGTAATTCTCCTGGGATGCTGTTTGTGTTGTGAACTTGTTCTGCTTTTCCAAACACTCCCTGGAGCATAATTAAAGAAGCAGTCTTATCTTCTAGTCTCATCTTAAACTATTGTTTGAGGACAATATGTTCTATTAAACAGCCACATAAATCCCTCCTTGGAGAGTGCTTCTATGTTTAATATTGAATTAAATAGTCCTTCTGGATTCTACTGCATCTCCAGAGCATTTGGCACTGGATATACAAAATTATTTAAGAGTTTTTTTGGAAGAAAGGTGGGATAGAACATCAGGTTCAAGCAGGACAGCTGCCTTAGGCTTTATGAGGCTCCTCCAGGCTGCTGCCACTGCAGTGGACACCTCCTCAGAAGAGTACCTAAGCTAGAGGAGGTCATCAAGAACATCCCAATAGGAGGGAAATGGTAAAAAGCTTCAAATAAGCAGCTCTGTGTTCCCCAAAGTTCTGTGAACACTCAGATAAACAGCTTCATGTCAGAAAGTGTTTTTATTTCTACTTCATGACCACACAAATTACACATCCCCAGCAGGTCATCCAGGAACCCTAAATATAGCAAGCAAGATCAAAACTTCTGAATTCACCCTGGGGCTTGATCATCTGAAGAACAGGTGAGGCATCAAAGGTAAAGCTTGGAAATTTTTTCCTCCAGACATTCCCTCAAGCCTAGCAAGGATGATATGCATAAAAGAAGAAATCTAAACAGAACTATTAAAAATAATCTTGAACAAAAAATAAATTACAGCGAGGAAGAGTCACAAACAAAAACTTTTATTTCAGCAGTAAGACAATGAAAAAATTATGATATTACAAAACAGAATAAAATAACCCCCAGGAAACAAGAGATGTGATCACATAAGAAGAGAAACAAATTAATTAGACAACAGCACAAAGAATAGAATTGATGAGTACATTCAAATAATTGGTTCTTTGAATAACCCATAAAATATAGAAATGTTTAATAAAAAATATTGAGAATGAAAAATATTAAAATTTACAAGAGGATATTATACAAAATTTATAATAATTATGTTTTGATATCTTGATGAAATGAACATTGCAAGAAATATAAGTTACTATAATTGACTAAAAAAAGAGAGTGAAACAAATAAACTCTAAACCATAAAACAAGTAGAATAAAAAGATCAGATATATCTATTAAAATTCAGACCAAGGTAGTTTTAAGAAAACTTCCTATAACTTTGGGAACAAATAATTCCCATGATATTTAATAATTCCTGGATTTAAAAGTACTTTTAGCCACACCAATTATAGCCTTTCTGAGACTAAAAACTGGTGAAAGGTCCACCTGGGCCTGTAGGAGCACCTTCAGCAACACATTAAAATGAAGATAGAGAAAGAAGACACTGTTATGGTATGGGGAAAAGCAGATTATATTATATAGGGAGGTAGAAAATTAAAAAACCTGAAAATGAGGAAGACAAATATATGTTATCTTTCACTATTACCAAAATTCTGAATAAAAAAAAGGTGAACATGACATTTTTCAAAGGGCTTTAGACAAAGACAAAACTAAATAGATGTGAGAAATGGTATAACCCCCCAAATGATGTATATTCATTTTCTAAAAAATGATAGATGCATTAAAATACATTATTTGGTAAGAATCTGATCTACTGAACCGAAAACAAAAAAATTATAATAATTTTAAAAGGCAGGCTATGATAGTCTCAAAAGATATGCTTAAAATGATAAAATGTTAATTATAAAATGATAAATACATGTAATAAAGTACATGTAATCAATAATAAAATAGGATTTCCAAGATTAGAGGGTATACCTGTTACTATTGACCTTAGTGTCATAAGCAACAAATATTTTGGTACTTTTGCAAAGTCTGAGATCAAGAATTACAGGAATCATTCATCTATGCTCTATGATGTCTGAGACCTCAGCTGAGAAGACCTGGAATGCTGGATGTCATTCTCGTGCCTGGGCATAGTCATCCCCTCAAGACTCCATCACTTATACCTACAGAGCCTAGGTTGGGATAATTGAAAACAGGACTCAATTGGGGACTGTCACTGGTGCACCTACACATGGTCTCCTCACGTGGCTTAAACTTCTCCCAGTAGGATGATTGGGTTATCCGAGGGAGAGTCTCCAAAGCAACCTTTTTCAAGAGAACCAGGCTGACATTGCATGGCTTTTTCTGATCTAGCTCTGAAGTCAGATAGTATCATTTTTATCAAACTCTATTGGTAGAAGCAGAGTAAGTCTGTCCACATTCAAAGAGAGTGATGTATACTACATCTGTTGAGGCCTTTTCTAAACCTTCATAAAAACAGATGATGTGGAATTCAAAGCTAGAAGCATTAAACTGGACAATAATTTTATTTACTACAGAATACCATTGACAATGAAGCTGTAAATGTTAGGAATCTCTGTTAAAAATTATATCTAAATACATAATGCAGAACATTTTTCCTCTCTAATTTTTCAAATCAAGTTTCAAAAATATAAAAGTTCTAATTTCCATACAAATTAAAGTTGTATTTAATTAAACATTATACTCAGTAAAAAAAAATGTACATTTTTACTGTGTCAATTGATAATTTCAAAATTAACATATGTTAGGCCAAAAGGAAACGTCAATACAATCTTCAAAGCATAAATTATATAGGCCATTTTCTCTGCCTCTGTACTTCCAGTAATAAAACTAAAAATAAGCAGAAAAAAATATTTAACATTTAAAAGCAATGATGGCAATTTAAAAATTTTTCTAAATACCATGTGTCAAAGAGGAAATCAAAACTGCAATTATAGGCTCTTTACTAATTAGAGAAAAGTAACACACATAGCAAAATGTATGGGCCACAGCTAACTCTGAACTGAGAAGAAAAAAGTATTCACTTATTTCATACCCTTAATATCTATCCATAGTTGTTCTAGAAAGAAATTTTAAATATTAATATAATTCTGTCTATTATGTATGAATGTATGTATGCATGCATGTATGTATATATGTATGTATGTATGTATCTATCATCTATCATCTATCTATCATCATCTATCATTTATCTACTCAACGTTCATTCTGAATTTGTCAGTAAGTATTATAATTGACATGCCAGGAAGTAATCTAAATGCTTATCAATAGGACATCAATTCAATAGATAGGACATTATTCAATGAATTTTAGAATCTCCACAGAATATAATTGTATGTAGTCATTATATAAACATGGAGAAATGCTTATGTATAGTAAAGAAAAAAAGAAGACTTTAAAGAAGGATACAGAATAGAATTTTGCTTATATTTAGGAAACCTAGAAAAAAATGCCAGTATCCATGCCATTCTTCCTTTCTCCTTTCTGCCAAAGCCCTAACTTTTTTCAGGTTAATTCACCATCTACCACAGAACCATGTGCTTCACTAACTTAAGCAGTATAATCTCACTTCTCTTTCTAATGATTTCTTTAGGCTTGACATGTTATTCAATTCTGATAAGTGACATGAGGAGAGTATCTGTTAGAGAGTTCTAGAAAATTATTTCTTGTTCTTAAAAGAAGAGTTCCTCTTTTTTCATTAAAAATTTTATATTTGCATACTATATTAGAAACTGCTCTACCTACCTTGCAAACCTGAGGAAAGCTAAAAACAACATGTTTAAGATTGCCAATAGAATAGGACAAGTACATATTGGAATCTGAATAAACTAGCCTAAGAGATGCTGCCTTCCCTTGGAACTTACCATGTAAGATATTAACTCCTTCTGTTTCAGCTATTTGAGCTGCTGTAGCCTCTTATTTGCAGCTGAAGTCATTTTATAAAACACAGAATACACACCAAAAATGTTGCTGGGAACAAAATGGTGTGCATTCTTTATTTTTTCTCTCATTTTTTTCTGACTTTTTTTTTTTTGGTAAAATGTTTATGTTATTTAAATTTGTCAGTTTTTATTTGATGATGATTCCAATTATTTTCCCCAAGATTGCTGTAGCTGTTCAAATCTTAGATCAATTTCTCAATCTATTTGTTAGAGGAAAAATGAAAGAACTTCTACATTAGGTCAAATGTAGAGAAGAATGACCTCAAGTACTTTAGCAGAATTATATCTTATTTTATAATAGATTGTGAATGATCTTGTCTTTAGAATTATGGAGGGTATTGTATGCTGAGGGAAGAGACTTCTAGTTATATCCACAAAGGAAAGGAATAGTTGGAGTTTGGCAAATATCTTCAATTAAATAGGTAAAAATAAATAAATACAAAGTATATATTTAAATGGAGGTAGCTCAGATCATAAGAATGTAACCTAATTCTTAAAGATGTTTCCAGTTCTTTCTGAAAATGCCAGAGGAAAAAATTAAAAGGCAAGAAAACATATAGTATAACATTAAGGTACATTAGGAATTAATAAGGAAAAGTGACATAAATCTCAACAAATAATTTGAGATGTTATGTAATTATTTGAAGCAATCACTGAAATATTTTTGACACTTGAAGAAATCAGATTCATATATCTGAAGAAAACATAAAATATCATATCAGCATTACTATAATAAAAAAATAATAAACAGAGTTAAAAATAAACAAAACCAAAAATAAACAAAACAAATAGAACACATTGGTTCAATCCTCAGCTCCTTCATTAAATATGTAGGAGATCTTTGGATGTCAACCAGGTGTTTTAAGACTTCTTTTTTATTTGACTTAACTTCTCTATCCCTCAGTTCACTAGTATGTGAAGTTGTTCTCATAAAAAGAGAGGAGTTTTCTATGGGCCACATAAATAAAGAAACCTACAAATGAAGCTGAGCCCTAAAGAGGAGAAAGCTGAAATTAGGGTATCAGGATTTAGGGGTTTTGTGGCTAAGCACCTAATAGGAAATACCCCATGTTAGGTGGGAATGCCTAAGATCTGGAAACAAGGATTACAGGAACATGATGTGGAAAGGCAAGGAGCCAGAGCTTTGGAGTTCTTGGGAACATCAGAAGCAGGAAAAACAAAAACAAAAACAAAAACAAAAACAAAAAAAAACCAGGAAATTTCTGGATCAACAAAAGGATGAGTCATAAAAAGTTGAAGTTCTGAAGTATTTCTGGGCTTAGGTCACCACCAGTGCAGTCATTAGTGAGACCACTGTTTTTGGCCTTCTCTGAGTTATAGAGCATGGGGAACATGTTTCTAGTTCTCGGGTAATGATTTCTGTGGAAATAATGGAGTGTCACTTCTGTGCAAGAGCATTTATTTGCCAATGTGAGACCCTCAGGACTTTTTCTTCTACATTGTCTAATATCCCAAAAAAAAGACACTGGTCTAATCATTCCCTTAATTGAAGATAAAGCAGAGTAGATGGCCCAGAAAACCTACAACAGACTTATAGTATGAGGGGAAATAAACCTCTTTTTATTAAAGCACTGAAAAATTTGGGGTTTTAATCACTACAGCCTAATTATCTTCCGATCAAGTTAGACAGGACAAATATACCCATTTCTACTGATGACAGCAGAGGTAAATCCACTATAGAGGATAATTTCTTCATGGAAAGTCTCAGTCAAGAACCAAGAGGATTGTATCAGATAATTAAGTATGACTACAAAAAGACTACCAATGCATGAAAGGCAACCGCCATGAGCTTACAAGCCAACAATAAAAAAGCAATAGCAGAGTTAAAGAACTGAGGACATGGAATTTCACAATGAAAATATAAAGTATTTGGGTATGGACTGCTTAAGGAAATAAAATTGCAAAGAAAAAATTTTAAATCATCAGAAGAAAATGGACTTTCACAAACAAAATGGAAGTTCTAAATGTAAACAATATAATTAGTGAAAAAAAATCTCAAGAGATGAGTTAAATAGCATTTAACTCAAGAGATAGTTAAATTAGCAGATTAAGTAAAGTGAAGAAAGAAGTGTGATTTGAACTGGTGCTATATCTATGTAGATGTTTTCTATATTTCTATTATATAGGTGATATATATATAGATAGATGATAGGTAGATAGACAGACAGATGGATGATAGTATTTCATATATTCAAAATTTACCAGAATGCAGCAAAGAGGATATAAGGATATGAGAACTATGGAAGAGTAAGCACAGAGACATGATGGATAGAATAAGATTGGCATCCTAAAAAGATAAATTCAAATTGAAAAGAGGCTTTTTACTTCGAAAACTAATAAGCTTCAAGTTTTTCTAAATTGATGAGATTTAAGCCCAAGCTGGATTACCAAAAACCTACTAATGACTGAACAAATAGTAGTGAAACTACAGTTAGATAAAATAGATGATAATAGAAAAATAGGTACATGATGTAGGTAGGTAGGTAGGTAGGTAGGTAGTAGGTAGGTAGATAGATAGATAGATGATAGATAGATAGATAGATAGACAGACAGACAGCAGATAGATAGATAATAAATGATAGATGGTAGATAGATAGATAGATAGATAGATAGATAGATAGATAGATAGATAGATAGATGAAAGGGAGATCCTGAAAGGAGCCAGATGGAAAGGATGGAGAAGGACCTACAAATGAATGAAGTTAGAATGACAAAATTACTCCTGACAAAATAGTAGGAAAATATTATTTATGCATTTATCAATTCAAATAAGGAGTTAGAAAGTACATTGGCTATTTTAGATAAGATTGTCAAAGATAAACTTAATGGCCGAAAGTGATAGTTTGAGCTGAATGCTCCAAATGAGAGGGGCCATATAAATCATTGGAATCAACCTTATATGCACTGAGGTAATAATAAATGGACAGAGAAAAGGCCCTGCAGAGAGAAAGGGGATAATGGAGCAAGATAACATAGCAGAGGTAGACAAGAGTTGGAAGAAGACTGGACCTTATTTTAATGGCAATGAGAAGAATTTGAAAGTTTTAAGAGGGGAAAATTACATAAATGGAATTAGAATTTCAAAAGGTCATTCTTATCTGCTATGTGGAAAATTGAATATAGTCAGTTACAGTACCCTGGTGCACTTTACTTTGGATTTTCCCCTGTATACTTTTTTTTTTGCCTCAAACCCAAGGTTGGAGCTTGTGTTTTAGGACTCATATAGTTTAAGTAAGAGAATTAGGTAATTTAATCTGGTTTAATTTTAAAGGATATGAATTGTTGGCCCTAACCAAACAAAACTTACATTTGCTAGCTTTGGGCTAGTTTTGATACAGGTCTCTAAAAAGATATCATTAAAGTTCTGCACCTCCATCTTTAAGACAACCTCTCTCTATGTGATGTGCATGATGGCAGCCTGAGATTTCAATCCCAATATCATTTCAATTCTCGCACAAAGAAATCTTAATAGCAATGAAGTATCACTGGTGGAGAGGACTTTCATTTCACTCTTTTTGATGGAATTTCTATTTCTTAGCCATTTCTTGGCCTGGTGATGTGGGCACTCTGATTAAGGTCATATCATGAGATTAAGGTCACATTTCTACTTCTGGTAGTCAGCAGGAAGTGAAGTTAGTCCCCTTTAAATTATACAGCATGGTTTCACCATAGAAGAGAGGATAACTCTTACTACAGGAAGGAAGAAGAGTGTTTCCTAGGAAAGAAACAGATATCAATAGCAGAAAAATAAAAGGAAGTGTGCCTATTTCTTTAATACAATTAGTTTTAATGACTCCATATTGTTTGGTCCCCTTGGTAGGATCAACAATGGTCAAAGATAAATTCTCATACTGAAAATTAGTGTGATTTTTTTCATTAGAAATCACCAATTAGCCTTATGAAAAAAGGATGGTGCAGGTGGGGAACTTGATATTAATTCACTTTACTTTTTTGCTCACTAGATCAACCTTTTCCTCATACAATAGCTCAGTTGTTTTTCTTTGGCCATTATCTAAACCGTGACTACTCTTGAATGGTCAAGGGAGGAAGTTTCATTGAATTTACCAAAGAGATTGAATGTGACACTGACTGTTGTATAGAAATATTATAGCCTATAATGAATATTTGACTTGATATTTCATCAGCATAACAAAAAGTCATTAAACAGAGAAAATATTTTAAAATTATTTATATTAAGGTCTCAGTAGCATACTGGGTAGAAATAAATAGTTATGGAAATAAAAAAGAAAATTAATCATGAATTTTAATTTCTGTTCTGCATCATCTGATAGTATGTTTGAGCTTTTTAAAATCTTGTTGAGGCTGCATTATTTGTAATTGGTCTGGATTTAAACAATGTCAAATGGAAGGTAAAATTAGATTTTTTTTAAAGAGACTAATCCTGGCATTGTCGAAAGACATAACTTTTAAAGCTTTAAAGAAAATTGTTAGAATTTTAGATATAATTGTGTTAGATTACAGTTGAATTCAGAGCTAATTATTTTTCTAGAAAAGGAGAACATTATAGAATAATAAAATAAATCTACCCAATACCTTTTATCAGAGAATTTTGAATGGGGTTATTATTGTAGCAATTTTGCTTTAAAAATTTTTTTACAGACATTTAATTGGAAAAAGGTAGATTTCTGAGCCCATGTATTTATCCCTTGTTTCCCAACTTTCCACTGAAAAATAACCAACTTTACAAAGGTAAATTGGATGGTCTGTATTAAGACTAGAAAATAAGAGTCCTATCAATAAGATCATGAGAGCAGTTTTGCTACTTAGAGAAAGGGACTGTGCCCCCACCTTAGGATGAACTGTACAATAACCAGCATGAAAACACTTTCTACATGAGAAATCTTTGCCATACAGCTGACCTCATCAAGATTTCTATCTTATTTTTGACAAGACTAAAAACCATATAAGACACTCCCAACTGCTCTGTCCTTAAAATTAGAGAAAATATTCTTGCTTCTCCTTTGTCCTTATATCAAAATTTTAGGCAGCGATTCATCTCATATAAAAGAGAATATCTCTTAAATTTGGACATGCACAAAGACTTCCTTTACAACTGCTCACAAAACTTATTTAATACATCACAAGATGCAATAATTCAAGAAATGAGATGTCTTATAGGTAAATTAGCAAATTCCCCTTCTATCACCAAAGTCAACATGGTATACAATGCACTTACACACACACACACACACACACACACACACATCGACAATGGCAACAAAAAATGAATCAATTTACTAATGTACTTTGAATTTTGGAGAGAACATTATTTCAAGAAGACATGTAAAACATTTAAAAAGCAAAAGCAATAAATCCCAGGGAACAAAATGTTAACTGTGTGAGAAAATCAGAGCAGTGAATCAGAAAACTGGAGAATTCTCCATGAATTTCAAGAGAAAAGATTAAGAGAGAGAGATGATTAATTAAAAATAAGAAATATTGATTTTTCAGTCAAGATAGTGGAGTAGCTAAAAGTTGTGTTTGTTCCTGCTTACAGTCACATCAAAATTACAACTAAACTACAGATAAAACATCACTAAAAATCACTCAAAATCTAGCTGAACAGAAGTCCTATAACTAAGGACAAAAAAAAGCCATCTCGAGACCTATAGAAGGGTAGAGATGCAGCACAGGCTGGTCCCATACCCACATGTGGTAGTTGAAAATTAGGAGGACTATCTCAGCTGCTAAGATCCCTGCAGGAGAGGGAAGGGTCCCGGCCCATGGTTCCAGTGTCAGAAAAAGAAATCTCCAGAAAATATGGATGTGATATCAATTAAGATTTTGCTGAATAAGACAGAGCTGTGGGAGTCCCAGGCATTCCTCTTAAAGGGCTCACACACAAAATTACCCCTGACATACTCATTGGTTCTGATTTCTGGCACTGGGGCAGCAGCTCAAAAGTCACCAGGAACTGAACTGTCTAGCTTCAGGGAAAGGGCTGGAGGGGCAGCTTTCACCCAGACAGAAGTGCTGGCAGAGGCTACTGTCTTTGTTGAGCCATTCTCCACCCAAGGTGCAGATGCAAGCAGCTGCCATATATGAGTCTCCATCAACCTGGTTAACACTGGTTACTTTACCCCAAGAATCCATGAGACCTTGCCATCACCCAACTTGTGGAGCCCACCCAAGTTGTTTCCAGTGGATTTTCCATACAAAAGGCCTATCTTGGCTAATGCTACAGACTTCCTTAGAATCTATTAAAGGTTCACAAAACCTAGACAAACAGAATCTGGCCTCCACATGCCCTGTACCTCTTGTTGAGCAGCCCCAAGTCCATCTCTAGCAGCAGCCAGCCTTGGTTTGTGGCTTGGCATCTCGAGATACCACTAAGTCCAGTGTGGGGGCAGCTATCTGTGGATTGTTTGGTGGCTTATACCTGGTGGCCCCAAGCAGGGCACAGACTGTGGGTGAACTTGGTCCTCGGTGGTGAGGCAACTCCAGGAGTCCCCAGGGCTGGCATGACTGGTTGCCCACTTCAGAATGACCAGAGCACAACCTGAGGCCACAACCGAGACTGACACGCCCAAAGGGAAAATTGAGCATTCACCAGAGCCCTGCTATAAGAAATGTACCCTGTAGAGTCAGTACCTGCACAACAGCTCATTCATTGTAGTCACAGGCCAGTCCTCACAATGAATCAGCCTGAAAATCAACTCTTTTTATTGACATGCAAACAGCAACCAAGGCTCAACTACAACAGGATGGCACACTCAACCCATACAAGGGACATACCTTGAGCACCCGACTCAAGTGACCAGGAAGACTGCCACTGGGACCCGTAGGACACCTACTAAATAAGGTCACTCTACTAAGACCAGGAGGCTTAGCAGTCCTACCTAATACATAGAAACAAGCACGGGGAGGCAGCCAAAATGGGGAGACAAAGAAACATATCTCACATGAAAGAATAGAACAAAGCTCCAGAAAAAGAACTAAACAAAATGGAGACAAGCAATTTACCAGATGCAGAGTTCAAAACACTGGTTCTAAGGATGCTCAATGAACTTAGGGGAAGAGTAGATGAAAACGAACTTAGAGGAAGAGTAGATGAACTCAGTGAGAACTTTAACAAAGAGATAGAAAACATAAAAATTGAGATTGAAAATATAAAAAAGAACCAGTCAGAAATAATACAATAATAACTGAAATGAAGAATTTATTAGACAGAATCAACAGTGGATTAGTATACCAGAGGATCAAATCAGTGATTTAGAAGATAAGGTAGCAGATAACACTCAGTCAGAAAAGCAAGTAGAAAAAAGAATCCTTAACATAAATGAGGATAGTTTAAGGGGCCTCTGGGACAACATCAAGCCAATCAATATTCACATCATAGGGGTACCAGAAAAGGAGAGAGACCAAGCAAATGAAAATTTTTTTTGAAGAAATAATGATGAGAAACTTTCCTAACTTGGTGAAAGAAATAAACATAGAAGTCCAAGAAGCTCAGAGTCCCAAACAAGATAAACTTAAAGAAGCTCATACCAAGACACAACATCATTAAAATGCTAAAGGTTAAAGACGAAGAGAGAATCTTAAAAGCAACAAGAGAAAAGCAATTAGTACTACAAGAGAGTTTCTATAAGACTATCAGCTGATTTCTTCACAGAAACTTTGTAGGCCAGAAGGGATTGGCATGAAATATCCAAAGTGATGAAAAGTAAAAACCTACAATTAAGACTGCTCTACCCAGCAAAGATATCATTTAGAATCAAAGGTCAGATAAAAAGCTTCTCAGACAAGAAAACTAAAGGAGTTCATCATAACCAAACAAGTATTACGAGAAATGGTAGAAGGACTTCTTAAGTTGAAAAAAAAAGAAGAAAAATGATAAAAATATAGATAATAAAATGGCAATAACTATATATCTATCAACAATTACTTTAGATATAAATGAATTAAATGCTCCAATCAAAAGATAGGGTAACTGAATGGATAAGAAAACAAGACACATATACTGCCTACAAAAGACTTACTTCACATCAAAAGATACACACAGACTAAACACAAAGAGATAGGAAAAGATATTTCACGAAAATGGAAACGAACAAAAGGCTGGAGTATCAATACTTATTATAGCCAAAACAGACTTTAAAACAAAGGTTATAATAAGAGTTAAAGAAGAACCCAGTAATTCCACTTCTGGGTATTTATCTGAAGAAACGCAAAATATTATTTCAAAGCAAGATGTGAATCCATATATTCCTTGCAGCGTTATTTAAAATAATCAAGACATAGATGGGTGTCCATCAATAGATAAATGGATAAAGAAGAGATGGTACATATACACAATGGAATATTACTCAGTCATAAAAGAATGAAATCTTGCCATCCTCAACAACAAAGATGGACCTAGAGGGTATTGTGTTGAGTGGAGTGAGTCAGAGAAAGACAAATGCCATATGATTTCACTTATATATGGAATATAAAGAACAAAATAAACATACAAACAAAACAGAAATAAACTCAGATACAGAAAACATTTTGATAGTTGCTAGATGGGAGGGGATTGAAGAGATGGCTGAAAAAGGAGAAGGAATGGAAAAGTACAAATTTGTAGTTACAAAATAGTCATGGAGATGTAAAATATAGCATAAGGAATATAGTCAATAATGTTGTAGTAACTATGTGTGTGTCAGATAGGTATTATTAGATTTATCCTGGTCATCACTTTGTAAGTTATATAAATGTCTAATTACTATTGTACAGCTGAAACTAATGTAATATTGTATACCAACTGTAATTGAAAAATAACAAAATAATTAAAAATAAACTAAAAAAAGAAATATCAAAAATAGACCTAGTTAACTCGAAATGTATGCAAAAACTCATTTCATAAGAAATAAGAAACTCAGTAATAATGAGGAAAAAAAACTAACCAGATATTATTTTCCATTTATATGATGGATAAAAATTAATAGGACATAAAATCATATCAAGTGGTGAAAAAAACTCTCATTTAGTGTCCATAAGAATCCTAATTATTTAGGACAATCACTTTGGAAATGAATTTGATGATGAATATATACATACATATCACTTGACTTTACCTTTATCCAAAATATCCATAACCTACAACCCAAATTGCACTCCTAAGTATATGGTTCCCTAGGTTTGTATACTTTAAGAAGCAGACCTGGGGCTAAGATTTAAGTACAAATAATTTATTTGTGAGGTAGTTCCAGAAAATGACAGTGTGGAAGTGAGAAAGGGGAGGAAGTCATTACAAGTTATTTTATTAACAAGTACTGCTATGGTCACCTGGGGGTACATCTGACTGAGGAACTGGAGGAGATAGTACAGAACATACCCTCAGAATTATTTCAATTAAGGGTGAGTATTTTCCTCCCAACTTCCTGTCTATCACTGGTTTAGGACTACTTCTTTGAGCATTGACTTTATAATTTCCAGCTTGCCTTGTATGTTGGCTGAGCATGCACCCACTCAGGAAACTGTCTTCAGGCTCTCCACAGCAAAGAAGTATTCAAAGGAAGCAGGGTTCAGCATATAGTAGGGAAGACAGAGAGAACGAGGGTAGGTCACTGCTAGTGTCTGCTACAGTACCTTAATGAAAGCAGATCATATGTACAAGGAAATATAGTAGAATATGCCCAGCTTTAGAATAATAAATAATAAAATGCGCTCTGGATACAAGGAATAACCTAAATCACTGTACATCAACATTACTAAATCTTAACTAAGTGAAAAAGAAGCTAAAGAATATAAACATATTTCTATATGTAAAAGATTTTAACAAAATCCTGGAAAGATACACACAAAATTTATGATGCTTTTTACCTTTTGGAAAGGAAATAAGATAGGGATGAATAACAAAATAAACTTTACATTTATTCATAATATTTTTGTTTATTAAAATGTCATTTTTGGATGGACATTTAGATATTATTCTCTGCACATTTCTTTTGATTTTCTCAAGGTAAAAAGAAAATAAACACAGAGAATGGAAGATGGAGAAAGCACAATGAAATAAATATTAAAAGAAAGTATCCCTGAGCTAAAAAATGCATTAAAAGTTTAGGTATAAATGTTATAGGCAAACCAACTCGCAAAATAATTGAATATCATGAGTAAGAAAATCAAAGACTTGTTTTATTCCTGATTTTAATTTGAATGTTTCTATTTACTCTTATACTCTCTTATTAAAGTATCTGCTCAGCTTCAGGGTTCTACCTTGATAAGCCCTGCTCAGTAGGCCACAAGCTACTTACTGAATTTATCAGTAACAATTATGGACATATTTGGGATTTGGACTCAGAAACTATGTAGACATTGTCTCTAGTATGAAGGCCATTTTGAGTAAAGAAACACAATCTTCAGGCAGTGGGGCTTGGTTACTAAACCAATTCAGTTTTGGTTTTAAGATTTTGTGAGGTGAGACTTCACTTCCTGCCATTTTACTCCATTGGATATTTTTGCATATTTTGCATATTTATACATATTTATATTTGTAAGTTCTATCAAAGGATACATTCCTCTTTTCTTAAAATTAATTAATTTTTATTGAAGTATGATTGACTTAAAAAATGGCATATATATTTGATGTATATGTCTTGATGAGTTTGAAGATAAATATACAGCCATGAACCATCACTATGAAAAATCTCATAAACTTAGCCATCACCTTTAAAAGTTTCCTCACTCTCTCTCTCTCTCGTGTGTGTGTGTGTTAAGAACAGTTAACTATATATACCATGATATAAACTAGATCTCTAGAATTTATTCATCTTGCATAACAAACTATGTACCCTTTCACCAACACCTGCCTGATTTCCCTTCCCCCCAGCCCCTGGTACTCTCTGCTTTTATGAATTTGACTATTTTAGTTTCCTGATACAGGTAGGGTCATATACTATTTGTTCTTCTGTGACTGGTTTATTTCACTTAGTATAATGTACTCCAAGTTCATTAATGGCAGAATTCCCTTTTTTTTTAAGGTTAAATAATGTTTCATTGTCATATGACAAATTTTATTTATCTATTCAACTGTAGATAAATATTTAACTTGTCAAAATGTTCATGCTACCCAAAACAATTCATAGATTCAATACAATCTTTATCAAAATCCCAATGGCATTTTTTACAGAGATATAAAAACAATTCTAAAATTCCTATGAATCCATAAGAGACCCCAAATAGCCAAAGCAGTCTTGAGTAAGAAATACAAACCAGATGATGTCACACTTCCTGATCAAAATATGTTACAAAGCTACAGTAATCAAAACAGTACTGTACTGGCATACAAACAGACATATTGATCAATGACCGGAAATAAACCCACACATTCATGGGAAACTGATATCTGACAAGAGGGACAAGGATATGCATCAGGAAAGAATAGTCTTTCAATAAGTGATTTTTGGGAAAATTGGATAATCACATGCAAAGGAATGAAATTGGACATATCTTACACCACCCACAAAAATCAGCTATAAATGGGTTTAAAAATTCAATGTAAGTCCTGAAACTATAAACCTTATAGGAGAAAACATAGGGAAAAAGCTTCCTGGTATTGGCCTTGCCAATGATTTCTTGGCTATATCATCAATAGCATAGGCAACGAAAACAAAAATAGATGAATGAAACTACATCAAACGAAAAGGCTCCACACAACAAAAGAAACAATCAGCAAAGTGAAAAGATAGCCTGTGGGATGGGATAAATATTTATAAATAATATATTTAATAAAAGGTTAATATCCAAAATATGTAAAGAACACCTACAACTCAATAGTGAAAAAAAAAACAATAACTCAATTTAAAAATAGATAAATTCTCTTTTCCTCTTCATTCTTATTTAAATAAGTGTGAATTTCTGTATGATACCAGCAAAAGGTTCTTGACTAAAATATTGTTATAATTTGATTTTTTTCTCCTTTCTATTCCTATCTCCCTTCCACGATTTCTTCCTTTTTCCCTCCCTTTTTCCCTCTATCCCTTCCTTCCTTCCTTTTCTCTGTTTCCCTTTTGTCTGTCTCTGTCTTTCTCTTTTTTGCTAAACATTAATTTTTCTTCCTTCTTTTTATTCTGAGAGTGTATTTGTTTCTATTGATTTAAGGTAAACAATATCTAAATATTATTTTTTAATATATTTTTCTTGATGATAAAATGTTTTTCTCCTTGAAATAATCATCTATTACAGTTTATTAAAATTTTCTTATATTTGAGCCATTTTGCAACCATGAAAGATTTATTCTATTGGTAATATATTATTTCAAATTTTGCTTCTGTTTATAATGTATATACAGAAATGTATAATGTATAAGGTGTAAACCTTATATCTCTATACTACAGAGTTTTCTTTTTTCATGCTACTTTTTAGAGTTTTAATGTTAGTCATATGTTAACATTGTACATTTATTTGTAAAGTTTATCTTTTTACTAAGGTTTTCCAATTCATAAACTACATTAAAAGTGTTAAACAAACACAACCAGAAAACATAATGGACTTATCCCTTTTTAGGGAGTGGCTTACTTTTCAATACTTTTAGTTTTATTTGACAGTTTTATTGTCATTTCTACCACATATCTAGTCAACTAGAATAAAATGCAGACATCTAGAAAACAATACCCTTCATGTGTTTAAAGGAGAACCAATATAAACAATTGCATGAAAACCATTTTTTTTTTTTTTTACTTCTGTATATCTTATTGGAACTGGGAGTGGTAGTCAAGAAAAACTTTAACTTCATCTATAAAATTTCATAGATTTTACAAGAATTGTATTCACGTAGTTCTGGTATAATTAAAATTTAATTTTTGAAATTAGGAACTGAGTAAAGATTTAGATCAAAAATAATGAATATGTTTTCTATATAATATTTCTGAAAAATAAAAGTTAAAAAGATCTGAATCATAAAATTAAAAAATATAATAAAACATACAAAAAATAATATGATGATGTTATATAAATAAATCGATAAAACATTTAGTTTGGCTTATTAAACATACTCAGATGATTATTATATGGTGTCTCTAGAATGATGCATATGATATTATTAAAAAGTCAATTTTCTGCAAATTAGCTCATAATTTTATAATAATCTCAATGCAAATAACAACACTTTGGGAATTTAATAAAACCACTGTAAAGTTCATCTGGAAGAATAAATATGTGAGAATTGGCAAGAAAATTATAAAAAAAGAATGAGGGTACACTTACACTCTCATATTACAGTATACTTAAAATATAAAATTCTTCAAATAGTTAGATGCAGATTCCAGAAATGATATCTCAGTGGATTAAGTGAGAAGATTTATAATCAGACACTAGTTTATATAAGAATTATATATATATATGTTATTCAAAATAGAGAAAATATGTTATTCAATAAATATCAAGAAATAATATTAAGATGAGTCACTTTTTATAAAAAAAAAATGAAGTTACAATCTCTCCAACAATTTACACCAAATACTTCCATGTGTGTATATGTGTGTTTGTATGTATATGCACATATTTAATACTTAAATTATATATAAAAATGATAGTTAATGTGGGGATTATAAAGCCTCATACCAATGACAGAAAGTAGAAAAGAAAAGAAAAGAAAAGATTAGCACACTTAAATATATAAACATTCATCAAGAACATTTCTTGACCAATAGTACACAGAAGGAAGGAGACAAGCCGGGATAAAGCATTTCTAATATAACAAATATGATACTTAAAACCATAACATAGAGAGGGTTTTTTATGTCCTTAAACTTGAAATGTAAAAATTTTTAAAAGACACAAATACAGAATTAAAAGAAATGAAATGTCACTTCCAGATGAAACAACCTAACAAGAAAGTTCATCTTAGTAGTTACTAAAGAAATGAAAAATGAAGCAGCAGTAAGGTAACCTGGATTACTTACCTGTATTATCACAGAGCAATATTGAAAAGCAATTGTGCCAGGCTACAGATTCTGCAGATGTGTAACATTTTAGCTGAAGGAGAACTTTGATCTTGCCTTTCATACCCAGCAAGATCATCTAATCCACACAAACTTGAGAGTGAAAAGAGTCTCCATATATCCTCCTACTTACCAGCTTTACATTTTAGACTAAATACTGAACTATTTGTCCAGTGTTTCATAAGGCACAATTGAGGCCAATGCTATCCAGTAGAATTTTCTGCCATGTTGGAAAAGTTTTATATCCGCATTATCCAACGTAGTAGCCATTAGCCATATGTGGATATTGAACACATGTGAGATATGGTTACTATGACAGAGGAACCAAATTTTTAATTTTACATTTTTTAGTTAATTTCAATTTTAGCTAAATGACCCATGTGAATAGTAGTCACCATATTGGACAGTGCAACTCTTAGCAAATTCTATTATGTCTCTTGGACTTATTTATCTCAGTCAGTGTCAAGTGTGTAAGTCTCTCAAGTCACTCATCCACCACTTTCTTTGTACCTATCCAAAAGATTAACTGTCTCTAAGCCTATCAAAGGAAAACTCACCATATGACCAGTGATGTCTTTCTTCTCACCGACTCAAGGACTTCCTTTCTCTTTATTCTTTCTCTTTTATCTACTTTTCACTCTCTTGCCAAAATCAGTTATACCTGCTATGTTACAAAACACATGGTTATTTCCTGTTCTTTTCATAGCTTGACTTCTTAGAAGCATTTGATACATTTCTAGTGAATTAAAAGGTTAAAGGCAGAGTATGGAGAGATGCATGATTATTTCTTTTACTTAATTAGCTAAGGGTGAAATAAGTATACAGGTAAAGAGATTTTTGAGGAGTGAAAACTAGTTTAAAAATGGTCATCTTGGATAACGGGAATTTGACTCTCACTAATGATGTACAATGGAGCTATTGAACAGAACACTGACAATTTGTCCATTTCCCTGCAAATGTACCTCAATAATAATAAATTTAAACAAATATTGAATAATAGTTAAAAATATGGATGCTAAAGAGGGGTTTATTAAATAATTCTCTCAACTTTATAATTTGTTTTTTAATAATTAAATGGGAAGGGGCAATAATATTAAGAAAAGAAAATAATGCAAAAACAGGAGAGAAGCAATACTAAAGGAAATGGAAGACAATTTACCTGAACAGAATAATAACTAGAATCCTCAGATTAAAATCTCTCATTTAATCCTTGGCAGAAAAAAAATTAAAAAGAAGCAGTATCTTAGAGAACCTCTTGAATTCCAATAATAAAAAATTAACAATACAGTAGTCCCTCTTTATCTAAGAGGGATATGTTGCAAGACTCCCAGTGGATGCCTGAAACCATGATAGTACCAAACCCTATATATACTATGTTTTTCTTATACATACATATCATAAATTTTCATTTATAAATCAGGTATAGTAAGATATTAACAATTAATAATAAATATACTGTAATAAGAGTGATGTGAATGTGGGCTCTCTCTTTGATATCTATCTCAAAACCAAGACAACTACTAAATGACTAAAAAGTGGGTGATATACAACATGGACATGCTAGACAAAGGGATGATTTCCTTCTTGTGCAAGACAGAGAAGTATGGCTTGAGATTTCATCATGCTACTCAGAATGGTGCATAATTTAAAACTACTGAATTGTTTCCTTTTGAAATTTTCCATTTAATATTTTCAAATCACAGTTGACTGCTGGTAACTGAAACCATGGAAAGTGAAACCACAGAGAAAAGAAAACTACTGTACAAAATTTGATAAAGATTGAACTGGACTGTCATTTGCAACATGGATAGAACTTGAAATAATCATACTAAGCGAAATAAGCCAAACAGAAAAGGTTGAAAATCACATGATATCACATATGTGGGATATAAACCTAAAAGTAACAAATGAACAGGACAAACAAACAGAGACTCATGGACATGGACAATGAACTAGTGGTTACCAGAAGGGAGCGGAGAGGGGGAAAACAAAAAAATAAAATGTTAAAAGACATATATGTATATATAGTATGAAAAAAATAATAAATAAACTGGCATTAAAAAAAGATTGAACGGGTTGACTCACAAATATAGAGGAAAGAGGTTGGGGGGCTGGGAGAATGGGGTGAAAGTTTAAAGAAGTACAAATTAGTAGTTGATAGATGGTCATGGAGATGGGGAACACGACATAGGAAATGCAGTCAGCATTAATGTATTGGCTAGGTAAAGAGCTAGAGGGTAGAAAGAGCAATTAGGAAGATCATTTTATAGACTATATAAATGCCTAACCAATGTAATGTATACTTGAAACTAATAAAATAAAATTTAAAAAGATTAAACTGGTTAGTAACAAAGAAAAAATTTACTGTATACCACACACACACACACACACACACACACACACACACACACATATATATATATATATATACATATATATATATATATATATATCTTGTTTTAAACTATGAGACAGGAAGTGTGAAAAGCACAGAATAGCACTATTGAAAGAAAAATACTATAAATAATATATCATACATATCAAACATAAAATTCATGTCAGATAAAGACAAAAAAATGCATAATATGTTCATAAGTGAAAGGTTAACTCTCAAAATTTATAGTTGATTCATAAAAAATAATCAACATTCAAAACAAATCCACTAAAAATAAATGAGTCATTTTAAGAAAATAGCCTGATTCTAAAATTCACCAAAGTAATAGAAATGCAAGAATATTCAAAACAATTTTGCTAACGCACAATGAAAGGCATCTTTCACTATCACTGATTAATTAATATACGTTTAGGATTTCCACTTTTGAGATGATGAAATAGCTTGAATTTGAAAAAAAAAAAAACTCAGGAAAAGCAAGAAAAAACTAAATACAAAAAGAATCTGTTTGAAAGCATTAAAGAGTTACTGAGGCAACCAAAATTTGGGGATTCAAGATTCTGGAAAGAAAACAACAGAAAGAGGAAATGACAATTTTTTTAAGCCTCTTTTCCTAGGAGAATTTGTTAATTTTTGGTGTGAAGCCAGAGGCTGAAAATCAAGCAGATGGCCTTGGCTAGTAGGCAAGGAAACCAGCAGACCTTCTGTCACTCCCTTATGGCCAGAGATTTTTAAAAATCAAGTTTGGACTGCCACTACAGTAAGAATTTGAAGATCTAAGCTCTTAGGAAGAAGAGAGAAACAAAGAAGTAAGCCTAACATGCTGGTAGTTTCAGTTTGAAATACTTGTTAGAACTTTAAACTGTGAAGGCAAAAGACTAAAGAGTTAAATGAAAAATCATTGAAAACCATAGTAAAGTTTTTAGCAGTCTCCCACAAAAAATTGGAATATAGGACATACAATAAAGTGGGATCATAGTAAATCTCACAGGCTCTCAATTGAGATCTCTGTAAGTCTTTACTGTAAAAATAAGGGCAAATCGCCTCCATAGAAACTCAAAAATTATGCAATTAAGCTAGATAAAAACCTTTGAAAAACCAGAAAAGACTTTCCAGCAGTTTCCCAATTCCGAGAACCTCAAAACTGGAATTCAGAATTTACAAGTACAACAGACCATAGTAAATTCTACAAGATTGAAAACCCTGAAGGTCCTCCCCTCAGGAGCAGAGTAAGTAAGCTTTATAAAACACATAGCCCAGCAGTTTCTGTCAGTTCCTAAGTTTATTGAGGTGACATCCCTGCTGTGACCAACCAGGAGAGTGAACGTCTAGTAAGTCTTTATACTTCCTACAGAAAATATATGGCATTTCATAAAAAATTAACAGTCCTGGCCCAAAAAATAAATAAATAGACAAAAATAGAAATAGATCCACAGATGACCCAATTATTGGAGTTATCAATGTGGATATGAAAATACTGTTATTAAGATGTATAAGAAAATGTTCAGAATTTCACCAAAGAGTTGAAATCTATATATTAAAAAACCTTGGAAAGTATAGATTTAATTCACGTCATAATAGAAATTAAAATTTTAATGCATGGGATTTTCTTTATGATAAAGACAGCATTATAAGTTTAGGATATTCTTCTCCATAGAAAACAAGTACAGAACAAAACAAAATTATTAAAAGCAACTTTTTCAAAAAAACATTAAAAAAATAGGCAACCACTTGAAAAGTGTTTACTCAGAGAAAACTGCTAGAGCATTGGATAAGAGCAATGTTCATAATGTTTTTCCCTGAAGATATTTTTTGAAGTGAGAAAACCATCAAAAGCTGAGTTAATATACCTTCTATACATTCCTCATAGACATTAAACTATGTTAGGGAGTATAGCAAAAATTGAAAGCCTAGGGAGACTTGCAATTTTGCTATGTTTTTAATGTGTTTCTTAACCTACACCAAATCAGAGGACACAGAGTGGTCTTATAAACTTCAAGTATCTGATTATAATTTCTGCAAATGATTGACTGCTAAAACTCACAAGTTCAGGGAAACACTCCTAGAGAACCTGGCCCAAATAGGTATATAATCTTAAAACAAAACAAACAATATCTATGTAGAGATATCAGTAGCTTCACACAATAGGGCAGAGATATTCTGTTTTGGGGTCTATGTGAGTTAATTGCCTAGTTAAACAACAATAGTCCTCTTAAGAACAAAACAAAATTTAACATCATAAGATGTATTATTTAAGATATACAATTTTGAATCCCAAATTACTAGACATGTGGAGACCAGAAAGAACATAAAAACTGTCATCCATTTATATATCCAGTGAAACTAAGCTTCAAACTTGTAGTAAATTAAAGACAATTTTAGGTAAACAAAAACTTGAAAATTCATTGGTAGTAGACCTAGATTACAAAAAAATGTTAAAGAAAGTATATTATGCTGAAGGGAAATGACAAAAGGTGACAAAGTAAATTGATAAAGGAACATCAGAAATAGCAGATAGAAAATATTTGTGTAACATAAAATTATATGTTCGACTGCATGTACTGTTAGGTGCTGTATGTACTTTTCTCTTTTTTAAAAAAATAACTTGAAAATAAAATATACTATATTGTTGGGTTTGCATATAAATAAGATGTACATATATAACAATAATATAAAAAAGGTGGAATGACATTATTCTTGTGCAAAGTTTCTATAATATTTCTGAGAAAATTTTGTATTAACTGGAAATAGATTGTGATGAGTTAAAGATAATTATTGTATTCCTAGACAATCACTAAAAAGTAATGGAAAGAAATGAGCTAAGTCAATGAAGAAAATAAAAATGTACCAAAAATTGTGTCTAATACAAAAGATGACAGAAAAGGGAGTAACTGAGAACCAATAAAAGAGATATGTAAAAGCAAATAGCAAAATGGTAGGTTTAAGTCCAATCATATGATACTTACATTAAATGTGAATAAGTAAACAATCTATCAAAAGGCAGAGAATGTTAACTGTATAAAAAAAACCAAGATTTAATTTTTTGTTTTTCAAGAGAAAGTCACTTCAATTTCAAAAAGCTCAAAAGTTTAAAGCTAAAAAGTAAAAAATGTAAGATGCAAGAGATTATATGACAGGCCAAGTTGCTCTATTATCAGCCTAAAGCACTCTAAGATGAAAACCATTAGAACAAATAGGAATATTTTAAAATTATAAAATGGTAGCATAACAGGAAGATAAAACAATTATGAGTGTATATATAAACAGAAAAAAAGAGCTACAAAATATTTAAATACAAAATTGGAAGGAGAAATACATAAAGCAAAACTAGTTATTTTCAGTATTTCTAAGTAATTGATAGGACAAGTAGACAAAACAGATAAAAATATAGACTTGAACACCACTGCCAACTTGACCTAATTTACATATAGATAATACACCATTCCACCCAACAATACACCCAGCAGAATACACATACTTTTCAACTGCACCTGAAACATTCGCCTGGACCATTAAATGTGTTTGCAGTAAAGCAAATCTTAATCAATTTAAAAGAATTGAAATAATATAAGAGTATTTTCCTTAACTACAATAGGATTAAGTTAGAAATCAGTAACAGAAAGAAAACTGGAAAATTCCTAAGTGTATAAAAATTGAACACTACACAGCTAAGTAACACATAGTTCAACCTTGAAATCACAAATAATACTTACTGAATTAAATAAAAATAAAAACACAATACATCAAAATGTGTGTGATGCAAGTACAACAATGCTTAGAGGAAAACTTATAGTGTTGTGATTGTAGTAGAAAAAAAAAACTCTTGAATCAATGCTCTGTGTTTCAACCTTAAAGAACCTAGAAAAATTAAATTAAACCCAAAACATGAAGATTGTAATGCAAAAGTAGCTGTAGATAATATGTAAACAAATGAGCATAGTTTTGTTTCAATACAACTTTAATTATGAAATAGGTGGCAAGACAGATTTGTCTTATGGCTTGAAGCTTGTCACCCCAATACAGAATATTAAAAAAAAAAATAGAGAAAATCAATAAAGCCTTGAACTTGCTCTTTCCAAAAAATTGATAAAACTTTGATCAAGAAAAAGAGAGAATATAATATCAGGGTTGAAAGAGAGTTCATCTTTACTAATTTTAAGGAATTGCAAAGATAATACAGGGAGAATCATTGAATATGTCAATAAATTTGAAAATGAGTGAAATGGACCGATTCTCTGAAAAATGCAAATTACTGAAACTAAGGAAGTAAGAGAACATCTCAACAAATCTAAATTAACTAAAAACGTTTAATTAGTAATTCAATATAAACTCAAGAAAAAATATTTGAGAAAATAAGAGAATATTCCTCAGCTCGTTTTTTATGAGGCCAATTTATGCTGACACTAAAGCCAAAGTCTTCACAAGAAACAAAACAAGAACCTGTAAACCAATATTTCTTATAAATGTAGATCTAGTTTCTTATAAAATATTAACAAATTGATTTCAATAATATATAAAAAGAATAAGGCACTTTTATCATTGACATGCAAAGTTATTTTAACATTTGCAAATCAGTTAATGTTAAATATCACATTAATAAAGGAATAAAATCATCTAAGCATCTCAATAGATGTGGAGGAACTTTTGACAAAGCTCAAATTCAAAACAAAGTCTTCAATGAATCAACAGCTGAAGAGATAGTTCTCAGTCGGATATTGGCATCTATTAAAAACCTATAGCTAATTTTACACTTAATGGTGAAAGACTGATGTTTCAACCTAATTAAAAGAGAAAAAAAGGTAAAAATAGCAAGTCTCAAAACTTCTTTCAGAAATCTTCATCCTTACTATTTGGTGGTTTTACTCCTAGACCTGGAAGTTTAATTGAGCTCTGGTAATCAATTTTATGCATAGCCAAAATGAAGATAATAGACATTATAGAGCACTTTACTATGGACTTTCACCTTGTGCCAGCCACTACAGCATATTTTTTACATATTGCTCAATGCTTAAACTCTTTGAGACATTTATTCTCATTTTTTTTCTTTTCTTTTCTTTCTTTTCCTTTCTTTTTTTTTTTTTAAATTTTAGTAGGCAGTTGATATGTCTTTATTCAATTGAGGAGCAATGATGACACACAGGACTCTTCCCAAGGGGTGCTGCTTCAGAAACCTGACTTGTTAGCATCCAAAATGGTTGCTCTTTCACCAGTAGACACACTAATCAAGGTCACAGACACTGAAGTCTAAGGCAGTATACCATTTGATTTCCTTATTATGCTGTGTATGACACTGTCAAGGGTCTAAAAGTGTCCTGTCTTTTAGGTAACAACATATCCTCTTTTTTACACTTGTAAAAATTGTTCCCAAAAGTTATATAATTTGCTTAAACTTATTAGAGAAGAAACTAAGATTCTAATTCAGGACTGTCTGACTCCATTCCCCTCATTTAGCAAGAAATATCAGAATTGTAAATTCCAGAACATTTTAGTTGTATTTTATTAGTGTTCAATGTTGATGAAGATTATTAAACTTTCTTCTCAAGTATATAACTGCCAACTTAAAAAAAATCTTATTAAAAAATGATCAGATTCTTTTAAACAATTTCTATCAACTCATAGTAAGCATTATTAACTAGTACAATGAGTATGTTACCTTGTTCCTCAAATGAGAAACATACATATTACAGCACTGCAGAATAAATTTGAAATAATAGCTCTTTAGTAGTCACTGCTGTTCCATTTATTTTAAATATTTCCACAGTCTGTATTTTTAGGAATTACTTAAGGATCCTTTGTTTTGTTTCTGCATGAGATTTATTTTTCTCCGGAGAATATCCTACAACTCTGATACAGTTAACATGCTCCTCGGTGGATACACTACTGCTTCTATATCCCTAAGGGTACAAATAAAAACAGTCAGGTTTATTGCTTTTCAGATTATAGGGAGATTTAACATTTTTATGTATTGAACTTTATGATTCATCCTATAAATACCACAGGAATTTTGCCCTGTGAGCCTCAGCAGAAAAAAAGTATGTTTTATTATTATTTCTCCATATGCTAACTTATTGATTTCTATTAGTGAAAGAACATTCTCCAAACCAAGTTTATTTCAGAATAACATTTTTTAAAAGAGTAAAAATTATACTTAACCTATACCCTTAATTTTTAGAGGAGGAACTTGTGATCAACGGCTTAGGGTAACTAATTCTCACAGCTAATATTATTGCTCTGACTGACCTATACACTACCATATATTAAAGGCTATATAGGGTTCTCTTTTATATTTGATTTTTTAATACACATGGAAATTGAATGTGTGGAGTGTGCATGTTGTATGGTGTAAGATGTGCAATTTCTTTCATCTTTTAAAAATGGATTAATAATATTCCATTAACCATTTATTGAAAAGACTGTTTTCCTCCTCCCCCAACTGATCTGCTGTATGGTATGACCCCTGCTTGCTATTATGCATGGATCTTTTTCAGGATTCTCCACATCTTCCATCAGTATGGTTGATACATACCTATCTCTGCATTCATAACATAATGCTTTATTCACTACAGTTTGAATCTTCCCCAACATGGTACTTTACACTTGCAGATAGAATCAGATCAGTTTGTCAAGTTCCACAGAAAAAAAGCTTGGGATTTTTAGTAGGGTTGCTTTATATCTATATATCTTATGTATCTAGATATATGGATAAATTTGGAGGAGATTGACATACATATTACATATATACACATATACAATTAAAACACATGAGAAATTGTATTTAGGTTCTGATGGTATAAATGAAATCACACTGTATTAAAAATCATTGCTCTGTCCAGAAAAAAGTAAAATACTAATTAGTAATAGACTTTGATATGTTAAAATTGCATTTTGTGACCTTTGTCATCAGATTACTTTGCAAATGTTATAACTTTTGTGCTTCCATGTTTGCCTATGCACCAAAGTGGCTTAGTGAGCTGGTACAGGTGAGTTATTTGATGACAGGTGAGTTACTTGTAGCAGAAATTAAGAGATATCTCATCTTAGCTAAACAAAGTACTGCCAGGCTGAATGACATAGAAATAACTAAAGAAAAATGATAGGTGAAGAGAATGGAGATGGAGCACAGAGATATTCAATAAATGTACCTCAAAATACAGCCTTATGTTATAGAGCTTATTTAAAATAAATAAAAGGGAAATTGATAAATACAAAATTATAGTGACAGATATAATGCAACTATGTCAATTTAGATAGCACATGCAGGTAGAAATAATTGGAGAGCATATAAGAGATTTGATCAATCCAATGAATAAACTTAATTGAACTAAACTATATAAAACATTGCACCCCAAAACTGTAGAAAAAACAACTTTTAAATTATATATGGGTTATATGTACCAAATAAAATGACTATATGCCTAGTGATAAATCAATTTTAAGAACTTAAAATAAATGAAATACAAATTTATCTTCTTTGACAGTGTTACTATTCTAGACAACAATAACAAAGACTAAGTAAAGATTGTGTAAAATGGTATAGATGAAAGAAGCTTTGTTCACCCCTCTTGCAACCACATCAAAGTTGTGATGGAAACATGGAGCAATCAGTAAGCAGAGTCAGCTGGGGTCTAGATGAATAGAAGCCCTACAACTAGGCAGAGAAATAAGAAATCACCCTGCAACGGGAGGAGGTAGGACAGGGCAAGGACACAAAGCTCTCCTATCCAGATCAGCTGAGTGGGACAGAGGCTATAGCAGAGGCAGCTGACAGCTGCAGATGCCTCTTAAAGGGGCCATGTATACAACCAAGCTTTCATGGTTGTTGGCTCTTAGCACTAGCTCCAGGTTGGCTGCTCGGGGACACCAGTGACTTACAGGGAACACTGAGTTGTCGGAGCGAGGGCTGGAAGTGAGGCTTTCTCCCAGGCAGAAGTGCTGGCAGAATCATTGCTCCTCTGTTGAGCTCTCCTCGCTCCCAGTGTGTGGATCATAGCAGTGCTGCCATAGCTAAGACATAACAGAGGTCACTCAGGTGAGAGGATTCCCTGAAACTCTGCCTCCCCCAACTTGTGGCTTACCCAAGCCACGTCCAGTTGTGTCTCTGGCAAGTCCTGTGCAACCTAATGAGCAAGTTCCAATACCCACACTGGTGGTAGCTGATGTTGGTTTCTGGTTTCTGGCATGGCTTCTTGAGACAACCATAAGCACAGCATCTTCGGACTGCTTGCTGAATCTTAACAGATGGCACCAGAGGGGCACAGGCTTGGGCTAAACTTGGCTTACTGCTGAATCCCTTTCTGGACTGTGCCATTGGACACCTACTACACAAAGGCACACTAATAAGACCAGGAGACTTAGTACATAGAAACAGACACAGAAGGGCAGCCAGAATGGGAAGACAAAGAAGCAGAAACCATATGAGAGAACAGAACAGAGATCCAGGAATAATGGAGTCAAGCAATTTAACAGATGCAGAGTTCAAAACACTGGTTATAAAGATGCTCAATGAACATAGGGGAAGTGAAAATGAACTCAGTGAGAACTTTAACAAAGGAATAAAAAGCATAAAAGTGGAAATGGAAATTATAAAAGGGTACCAGTTAGAAATTAAGAATACATTATCTGAGATAAAGAGTATATTAGAGGGAATTAACAGACTGGATGATGAAGAAGAGGATCGAACCACCAATATAAAGGATGGAGAAGCCAAGCACCCAATCAGAATGGCAATAAGAAAGAAACCAAAATATAATAATTTAAGCAGTCTCTGGGACAAAATTAAATGTAACAACATCCGTGTAATAGGGGTATCTGAAAGAGGAGAGGGGGAACAAGAAGTTCAAAAGCAATTTGAAGAAATAATGATGGAAAATTTTCTCACCTGAAGGAAGCAGACATAAAACCCCAGGAAGCTCAGAGAGTCCCAAGAAAGAGGAACCCAAACAGAACCACACCAAGGCACACTATAATTAAAATGCCAAAGGTTAAACACAAAGAGAAAATCTTAAAAATAGCAAGAGAAAAGCAGCAATAGAAAAGCCAGTCTCAAGGGAGACTCCCATAAGACTGACAGCTGATTTCTCAGAATAAACTTTGCAGGACAGAAAGGTTTGGCACAAAATATTGAGTGTGATAAAAATCCAGGATCTACAATCAAGAATACTTTATCCAGCAAAGCTATCATTTAAAGTAGAGAGATAAAGAGCTTCCCAGACAAAAATAAGCTGAAGGAATTAATTCATTAACATCAAGTCACTGTTACAGAAAATGTTGGAGGGACTTCTTTAAGAAGAAAAAAATGTGTGTCCAAATCATGACTAAAATAATTATAATAACTACATATCTATCAATGAGTACCTTAAATGTACAAGAATTAAGTGCTCCAACCAAAGGATAGGGTGGGTGAATGGATAAGAAAACAAGACTCCTACATCTGTTGCCTACAAGAGACTCACTTCAGATTAAAAGACACACACAGGTTAAAAGGAAAGAGGATGGAAAAAGATATTGTCTTTGATGGTCCTAGAGGGTATTGTGCTCAATAAAGCAGATAAAGACAAATACCACATGATTTCATGTACATGCAGAATAAAGAACAAAATAAACAACAACAAAAATGGAAACAAACTTATAGATACAGAGAAAATTTTGAGGTCTACTAGACAAGAGGGGGTATTGGGTGAAATGGTGAAAAGGAGTGAAGGGATTAAGAAATGCAAATGGATAGTTACTAAATAGTCATGGAGATATAAAGTGTGGCATAAGGAAAATAGCCAACAATGTTTTAATAACATGTAAAGGGAAAGAAGGGTACTAGATTTAGTGTAGTAATCACTTGAGCTCTAATCATTAATGCTGTACACCTGAAACTAATATATTATTGTATGCCAATTGTAATTGAGAAAGCTCATTGAATTGTACAATGTAAATTTGAGCAATTATCTATTATAATTCAATAAAGCTCGTGGGGGAAACTAACTAGAAAATCCTGTGTCTTTGGGAGTTATGAAATATATTTCTAACCATGGGTCCAAAAAAATCATAACGAAATCAGTATATGTAAAATTAAATTATTATAAAAATAATACATACAGAAACAAAATTCAGAGGGGCAACTAAAATGGCATAGATGAAAGAAGCTCTCTTCATCCCTCTGGTGACCAAATCAAAGTTGTGACAGAAACGAGGAGCAGCAGCAAGGAAAAATTGCCTGGGATCTTGATGAACAAGCCATACAACTAAGGAGAAATCCAAGAAAGCACCCTGAAATGGGAGGAAGTAGGACAGGGCAAGGATGTGGGGCTGCTGGGTCTCAAGTAGCTGAAACGGAGGCTATGGCCACGGCAGCAGCAGACGCCTCTTAAAGGGGCTGCGTCCACAAGCAGATTTTCACAGTGATGGACCTGCTCACTCTGAGCACCAGTGCCAATTCAGCTGTGCACAGGGGGCACCAGGGACTTGCAGGGAGATGTTACCATAGTGAGAGCTGAGGTGAGACTTGCTCTGTACAGAAGTGCTGGTGGTATCCATTGTTCCCTGTTGAGCCCTCCCCCTCTCCCAGTGCGTGGACACAGCACTGCCATAGCCATAGCTGTGATGTCATCAAACTGGATAACAGAGGTCGCCCCACCCAGAGGATTCCATGAAACCCCGCCTCCTCCAACTCAGGGCCCTATCCAAGCCACATCCAAGGTGTGTCCTCAGTGGGTCAGGTGCTCCTTGCTGAGTAGCGCCCAGACTCACATTGGAGGCAGGTGGCCTCGGTTTCTGGCATGGCCTTTTAAGTTAACTACAAGCACAGCATCTGTGGATTGCTTACTAAATCTTAACAGGTGGCCCTGGAGGAGTAGAGCCTTGGGCTAAATTTGGCCTGCGGCTGAACCCTCTCAGGGCTGTGCCACTGGACATCTATATCACAAATCCACACTAATAAGACCGGGAGACTTAGGAGCTTTGGTTAGTACATAGAAATAGACATAGAAGGGCAGCCTAAATGGGAAGACAAAGAAACAATCATATGAAAGAACAGATTAGAGATCCAGATATAATGGAGTCAAGTAATCTAACAGATGTAGAGTTCAAAACACTGGTTATAAAGATGTTCAATAAACTTAGGGGAAGTGTAGATGAACCCAGAACTTTAACAAAGAGACAAAAAAAAAAAAACCATAAAAATAGAAATGGAAATTATAAAAGGGAACCAGTCTGAAATGAAGAACACACTATCTGAGATGAGAAGTATATTAAATGGAATAAACAAAGAGAATAATAATTAAAAAAAAAAGATCAAATACCCTATCTAGAGAATGGAAAAGCCAAGGACACTCAATCAGAATGGCAGATATAAGATGCCAAGACTAAAAAATAATTTAAGGAGCATATGGGACACTATTAAGGGTCCAAATATCCATCTGATTTGGTGTAACTAAAGAAAATCAGGATGTTGAATAGCTGTTTAAAGAAATGATGATGGAAAACTTCCCTAACCTGGTGAAGGAAATGGACATAAAACCCCAGGAAGCTCTAAAAATCAGGCCAACACCAAGACACATCATAATTAAAATGCCAAAGTTATAAATACAAAGAATGAATATTAAAAGCAACAAGAGAAAAACACATAGTTACTTATAAGGGAAAACACATAAGACTGGCAGCTGATTTCTCAAAAGAAACTGTGCAGGACAGAAGGACTTGGTATAAAATATTCGATAGATGAAGACCCAGGATCTACAACCAAGAATAATTTATCCAGTAAAGCTATCATTTAGAGCTGAAGGACAGATAAAGAGCTTTCCAGACAAAAATAAGCTGAAGGAATTTACACCACCAAGGGACTTCTTTAAGAAGAAAAAACATTTATCAAAAACAGGGATAAAGAATGGTAACAACTACATTCCTATCAATAAGTATCTCAAATGGAAAAAAATTAAGTGCTCCAACTAAAAGAGTGGATGAAAAGAAAGGAAAACAAGACTCCTGTATGTTGTCTATTAGAAACTCACTTCAGATTAAAAGACACAGACTAAAAGGAAGGGGATAGAAAAACATTGCTTTGATGGACCTAGAAGTATTTAAGTCAAACAGAGAAAGATAAACACTATATGATTTCACTTATATGTGGAATCTAAGGAATAAAAAGAACAAACTGATCAAAAATAGACTCACAAATAGTGGCAATTTGGTGATGGACAGAGGGAGGGGTGTTTAGGGGGCTGGGACAGTGGGGTGAAGGGTTAAAGAAATACAAATTAGTAACTGATGAACAAATACAGGGTGGAGAGCACGGCATAGGGAGTGCAATTAGAATGAATACGTTGGAGGTGGAAGGTCAGGAGGGAGTGTGTAATTGAGGGAATTGTTTTACAGATTATATAGATGTCTAACCAATGTACTGTATACTTGAAACTAATTAAAATAAATACGAATTTTTAAAATTCAAATAATGCCATAATTAATGAAAACCTTTAGCTTTAAATACATAATAGGAAGGAAGAAAAGCTAAAGATAAATGAGCTATACATCTATCTCATGAAGTTAACAAAAGAACAGTGAAAAAAAGTAGAAGTTAGGAAATAAAGATAATATTATAAATTAATGTAATAGTAAGCTAATATGTAACAGATAAAATACACAAAACCAAAACAAAAACTTGTTTTTTTATGAAGATAAATAAATTTGGTAGCTCTTTAGTGAGAGTGATAAAAGATAGAAAGCATAAATAACATCAGTAATCAAAAAGAGGCATCACTACAGATAGTTCTGATATTAAGACAATATTATAGTATATTCACAACTTTATGTCAATTACATGAAAATTAATATTTAATTATACACATATATTCTTGATCAATATTAACTCAAGAAGAAATAGGAAAACTAAGTAATCATATCATCATTAACTACATGGAGAAAGAATTGAAGTATAAGCCCTGAATAAAAATTCAGGTCCCATTGACTCATGAGTAAATTTTATCAATTATTTAAAGATTATTTCTAATATTAAGGTCTTTCAAGACATAGAAGAAAATTTCCAAAATTAAACTTTTGAAGTTGTCATAATCTTATCACAAAAACCTAAAAATATACAAATATACAAAAAGATATATAAAATTTCACTCATGGATACAAATATTTCTAAACAAAATATTAGCAATGCCCCCTCAGTTTATAAGAGTTTAGTAAGTTTATAAGATGTTTATACCTGGAATGCTACTTTTGTTTAATATTGGAAACTGATCATCAGTTAACAAATTAACAGATCATAGAGAATATAATATATGACTATTTTAATGGATGTAGAAAACAAATTTGATAGTTTCAACATCCTTTTATAATAAATAATATAGCAAAATTTGGCCTAAAAGGTGATGGGGATTCATAGTGGGGATAAATAAAAGAAAGAAAGAAATGTAATAAGGGTACTACAATAAAATAGAGAGCAAATGTCAAACTTAATAATGAATTACAGAAAACTATCACAACTGTAGAAGTCCTTAAGAAAAAAGAGAAGTCACTTGATAGAAAAAAGAGCTAAACATTTGAAAAGTTTCTTATAAAAGGAAATTTAAGCGCATATAAATATGAAAGTGATCATCTTCATTAATAATCAAGTACTTGAATGTCATAATCCCAGTTTTATACATACCATGTTTCCAAAAATTATAATTCTGACACTATCAAGTGGTGGTTAGTATGTGGAGATATGGAAATTCTCAAGCAATGTTATTAGAATGTAACTTTCTACACTCAGTAAACCATGTGGTATTATGGAGTGATTTAGAAACTACCTATATTCTATGGCTCCACAAATCTGTTTGTATCATACACTGTAAAGAAATTTATGCACGTATTCACCAGGAAATTTGCACAGAGTATTCATAGCAGTATTTTTCTTAGAATCTCCAAATGAGAAAGAATTCAAGTATCCTAAACATTAAAATGTGTAAATAAATGGTCTCATACAGAATTCTATAAACAAGTAAAATAAATGAAAACCAGATTATAAAACAAGTATAAATATATAAAACTCAACGTTGATTAAAAAGCGAGTAACAAAGAAACCCATACAGATATTTCCATTTATACTGACACAGGCCATTACTTACAAAATGTACCCACAGAACCTTTTAATTAATCTTTTTAAGGATTTTTTTTTTTTACATTACTAAACTTTGCTGAGGTTTTTTATTTTTATTTTTCCTTTCTTTGGAAAGAGCCCCTGTTCCTCTAATTCAGATAATTACCCTGAAACTTGTGACTCAGGTCCTCTGGTTATTAATAAGGATCAGCTTGTGCCCATTTTAAGCAGAAATTTCTTTAGGCCAGGCAAGACCATTGTAGTCATAGGAAGGAGGGGACCCTTAACCCAGGGCTTTCTTTCTTTAAGTAATATATTGACCAAGTCTGTTTTTCTTTGCTCACTTAATAAGAAAATCAATAATAAAAAAATTAATAGATATATGATTTAAATAACAAGTTTGTATTTCTTTTCTCTTTGTATAGGGACCAAGGTGGCATTTTGGCAGGATACCCAAGACCCCATTCTGACTGAGACAGAGAGGGGAAAGAGCAACATGAAAGCACAGTAGGCAGGGACTACGACCCTCCTCAGCAGAAAGCAGATACAGAAAAGAGACCTCCTGTCCCTCAACATCCATACTGATAAGAAGGGGTTCCTAGTTCTTAAAAAAATGTTAGGCAAGAAAGATAGATAAGGGGTTTCGGGTCCACCTGCAAAATGATGAGGTCATCCTGTTCTAGAAAAGGTCTGTTCCAGTCTGCCTGCAATTCCACAAGCCAAAAGGGCATTTTTAGGCTAAAAAAGTAACTTCTACAAGGAAATAGATAGGCAGAAAATTGGGTACTAGTTTATGCCGGTCACTCACACTTGCGCAATGAAGACCATAACCACATTCAATTCACCTGAGCCTCATTATACCATCATTATAATGCATATTTCTAGAAGTTAATTAATATCATTCTAACAGACTAAATTCTTGGAATGAACAAGCACAGAAAGCAAACGATGAGTCACTGAGTCCTGTCCATCTTAGCTGTCTATCAAGAAAGCCCACTCCTCTAAGAAAAGTAACCACCCACAGCAAGCAGTAATGAAACCTCAGAGGCTTTGGTATAGGCCCTTGAGCTACCCTTCTCTTGCTCAGGCCTGCTTCCATGTATGGAAGTATACTGCTGCCTTGCTTTTCCTTCCAATAAAGCTATTTTCTCTGCTGTTCTTCGGCGTCTTGCTCAATTCTTTGTTCAAGACATCAAGAATCTGGACAATGCGTTGAGAGGGGAACCCCACTCTCTGGTAACAATATAATGTTCAAACTAGGCAATACTAAACCCATCATTTAAATATGGCTACATGGCTGATAAAAGTATGATGAAAGGAAAACATTGTCACAAAAGTCAGGATTTGAGTACCTAATGAAGATCAAAAATTATAGGGAACATACAGTTAGGTGAGTTTAATTATCATATTAAAAGTCAAAAATCTCAGAAGATGTAGCCAAAGTGAAGGAAAAGCCTGGACTGGAAACTAGAAAGCATTATTTTTGCTATTGGTTTCTGAAACACAAGCCAAATAGGGTATAGACATGTGGAAATTCATAGTAGAAAAATACACACAGTTTAAGTAAGAGACAAGTTAGGAGCTGCAACAGGTGCCCTCTCCTCTATTATCTTCCTTCCCCCCTCAGGCCAAAACACAGATTTTTCTCTAAATAAATTGAACAATCTTCCTGTCATGAATAAACTGTTCTGCATGTGTGGCATGCACACATGGTGGAAAATAAAAATGTGAATATTCCCTGCCTGCCTATTTCTTTCTCAACCTATTCCTTGAATAAAAGCCTGAAAAAACAACTCGTCTACCTTCATAGAAATTGCAGTGTGCTGTCTCAACAAGAAAGAGGTTTTTTGTTTGTTTGTTCGTTTCATTTTGTTTTGTTGTTTTGTGAAAAAGAGGCCTACTTAATTAGGCAAAGGCAAAATAATAAAAAAAAAAATAAAAAAGTTGAAAAGATTGAGACAGCTACCGAACCTAGTTTTTGGCTTTTAAACAGACAAGTAAGAATCTTGAGGTATTTGTAAAAATCAGGAGTTCTAGAGGGTAGAACTAGAGAATAAAAACTGATGTACAGACTGATATCAAAGAGAAAAGAGATTTTAAAAAGGAGAACATTATTAAATTACAATATGATTACCAAAAAAAATCAAAAGAAGACTGGGAAATAAGTTAGATAATAGAAATAATATAGAATAAAGACACAGAAATGTGGGATGGGGAATATAGGAATCTCTACATTCAAATGCTACGAATTGTAAAATGAACAGAGAATGTAGGAAAAGAAGAAATTCTGTGTTTAATAATTTTATCATTTTGGCATTTTCATATACACTTATATCATCTTCATCTATTGAGTATTGTATCTTATATTTACTAATATTTATAATTATCATATTTTTTTTATCTTTATCTATAGGCCAAATCTTCCAGAATAATTTTAGGTAATGATGGTCATTGTAGCTTATTTGCCTTAAACATAAACATTGGTTATTGGCTATAAATAGCTATTAATCCTCTCTTTAAGGACAAATTCTTTCACATATAGTTTCTTAAAAGCTTTTTTTGACATGCCTTATAAATTAGTAAGGGATGTTGAATTTTAGCGGATCTCTTAACAGCATTTATAGTGCTGATCATAGGTGTTTTCTTACCTTAGTATTTTGATGTGATGAATTATATTGATATGTTTCCTTTCATTAAAGTGTATTTGAATTTCTTGACAAAACATGCTTGGTTTTACAGTATTTAATTTCATGAAACAATGAAGATGAGGTCCAGAAGTAGGGGGAGGGGTGGGAAATCTTACTGCTGGGAATGTATAAACTTTTTCCAGAAGACTCTTCCTCCTGAAATTTCGCTACTGGAAATGTGTATACTTTCTTTGGAGACTGGCCAGCAAAAATCTGTCTACTTGATGTCAGAGGGCATTAGAGGGGCTTCCCAAAATTTGCCATTCCTTAGGAGGAACTACGTTGTAATTTTGAAGAGCTTCTTGGTGTCAAAGTTGAGAATAACAGCTTTTTACCCACAGAGAAATGTGTTCATAAAGGATATTATTACTCATAGCATCTCAAAAGAGGGGTAATATTTGCCTGTTCATTTCTGGTTAACCTGAGCTGGTCTGTCTCTGCCTGACACTGCTTATCTAGTTGCTGCAGTCTCACAGCTATCAGCAATCTTACCTGTATGGAAGATTAGGGACCACAGAATTATGAGTACGCAAATAACTTCCTTAGGAGAATCTAAAATGTGGGAATAATACCAACCTGATCTACAGTCTCCTAAAGGAGATGTAATAAAAAATAATGCTTCTCTCAGAAGACTGATGGTCTAATAAATGTTATCTCAGATATCACCCTCTCAACAAAGCCTATCTTAATTCCTGTATTTAAAATTGAAAATTTGGGGGCTAGGTGAAAAAGATGAAGGGATTAAGAAGTATATATTGGCAGTTTATACAGAACAGTCAAGGAGATGTAAAGTACAACATAAAGAATAGAGCAAATAATATTATAATAACTATTTAAGGTGCCAGGTGGGTACTAGACCTACAGGGGGACTTGCTTTATAAGTTACATAAATGTCTAACCACTATACTGAAACCTGAAACTAATGAAGTATTGAGTGTCAAATGTCATTGAAAAAAATTAAAAATAAAACAAAATAAAATAAAATTGTAAACCCACATCTTGCTTACCTTGGATTTTTCCTTTCCAATTTACTATTAACTGTTTATTGATTATGTACTATGCTTGATATGCTACTTATTTCACTAGTCCATATGCACTACATGGGTAGGAATTTGTCTGTTTTATTCACTGTTTAGTCTCAGCATCTAAAATAGTATCTGGCACATAGTAGATAATCGATAAATATTACTTTAAAGAATAAATGAACAAAAGTGTGCAATACTTAAAAATTGTAAGATTTTGTACACATGTATAAATGTGTATATCTATATATTTACGCTGAACATCTATTATGTTTACATCTTTATTTTTTATTTATGCTGAGTTATATTTATACTTAGCATCCAATATATGTAAAAATGCCTGATATACAATTTTTATTGTTTGCGGTGCCATTTAAACCAAAAATATTTAAGGTCTAAATTAACCATACTCATCTGTACATTGTACCCTTTTCCCAACAGAGAATATTATAACAGAATTCCGTAAGAAAATGGTCTAAACATTGGTTGATGTATAATTGTCTTCATTTTCTTTGCAATGATGCATTAATGGCAAATAAAATTTTAAAATATCTATTTTCCAAGGCTGTAGAAAGTTTCTCAGATTATGTGTAAAGAGAAAGTCTTGCCATTTTTAGGTTTAAAAGAGTTATATTGTAGTGAGGAGGCAAGAGAAGTAAAATGTTAAATCAAGCTACATTTAGAGACTGCAATATGCTGATTAGCTCTGCAGCCAGGCCACAAGACACTAGCAGAACAAAGGAGATCAAAGGAGATTTCTGTGGGATTACTAACAACCCATTCCCACACTTGTGGAAGGGAAAGAGGAACCAAGAGTCATTCCCTATGGCTAAAACCATGGGGAACCTATGAATTAAAGGCTGGGAACTGCCAGTAGGCCTTTCACACTACATATTCTTACCTTTTCACATTACTCACACTCTTCTCCTTCCCCTTCCTCACTGTATGACCATATCAAAGGAAAATGGGTAAACAAAGTCTTTAAACTGTAACTCGCAAGAACTAAAGAATGATATATAAACTGGATCCCCAAGGACCTGTGGCTTCTTTCTTTGTCTTGCTTTTTGTCTTTGCTTTTTTTGTCTTTAATAAACTTTCTTTTTGACTCTAACTTTGGTGTGTGTTTGAATTCCTTCTATATTCTTTAGCAAAAAAAAAAAAAAAAAAAAAAAAAAAAAAAAAAAAACAAAAAAACCCAAAAACCTCTTCTCTTAGTGCAGCTCTTGGTCTTCCCCAACTCAGGGGAATTTGCCCTGTCCTGCATCAGTTATGCATATTGTAAACTGAGGAAGGAATGCTAATGGAATGATCTTGAAGACTTTTAAAAGCTGGTCTGCTTTAGGAAGAAAATATTCTTGAAAAGATAGGAGGGTATGGAATTAACACAACAGGTAGCTCTGGTTAGAAGGTTCACTTCATTGTCACAGGCAGGAGGGACATTTTAGCATGGCCAGTAAGCAATTTATGAAAATAGCATTATCTAGTTGAATAAATAAAAACAGTGTCTAATGTTTTTATATCAGACTGTTAATTTTAAAAATCTTCCTTCCACTCTCCTTACAATCTTTGGTTTGCCAATGGAGAAAAGTTTCAGTTTAATTACTTTCCTTAAAATTAAAAGTGAGCAGTGTGAAGTGTAGTTAAATAAGCCTGGGAAGATTGCATTAGTCATTTGTCTTTGCTTAAATATAGAATAAAATAGAATTAATGTAAGTTCTTACCAATCTGTCAGGTCTTTACACTTAGCTTAATGTGGCTGAACAGGCATACTCCCATGCATCTAAGTGGGTTTCTAAAATTACGGTACTCCCATCCATTTACATGTTTTATTTGAAAGCATTCATTTTCTTGTAAGCTTAGCACACTCATTGGTTCAGTAACTGTAATCTACTGCCTCTCTCATCTCCTTAAAATCTGCTTTTGCTACCCATCATTTTAATGAGGCAGGATCGATTAGTGACAGAGGCTCAAATGAACAGAAAACTACCTGGATTTTATTGAAGGGGGAAAAAAAAGTTGTCTTGCTAATATCTTTCCCTTGTCTTCACTTTTGTTTTCCCTATTTATAACATTCACTTTTGGCACTGTAAATACATACAAAGATGAATATATTTCAACTTTCAAAAAACAGAATGCTGGACTTGTTTTCAATTCATTATTTTGGTAGTTGCACTTATGCTTGTTAATTAAATCACTATTGTTCACAGCAGGGTGTAGTGGAAGAGGTGAAACAAATCAGATTTTGTACAAAGCCATCACATTTATAGAAATATTCACATTTAGAACTAATTAAAAAATCATTTTCCCCCAATTTTTAAAAGTGAATAGAGCAATAAAATTACTGAGTATGTTTGAATTATTTGTTTGAGTACAAACAGCTGAGTATACAAGAGGCCCAACCATGATGGGTCAAGAGAAAGTGTTACACTAAGTAACAAAATAATAATTGGCTAAATGGCTGGAAACTAAGACTCACATGGGAGCTGAATCTCTCTGATCCATACCTGCAAGGCAGATTTATCTATTACCCAAATTAACAGAGAGCAGGCAATAGGCCTACATTCTATCTGTTGACAAATAAATAAGTAATTTATTTAGTTTTTGGTAATCAGTAAAATCATTTTAGAAAGTAATAAAGACATGGAAAAAATTTATTTAAATATAGTCATAATGTCAGAACCAGGGTTTGACAGACCAAACACTAGTACATAAATTAGAAGTAAAGAGTATCTGAATAATATACTAGGATTTATTTGACAGGTGCATATTTAGTGTATTGTCTAATAACCAGAAAATGTTTTATTTTTAAGAAATAATGGAACATTTTTAGAGATTTCTAAAAATTCAGCCATTAGAGAAAACACAGAGAAATAATTATAATTTTAAGCCATATTATCTGACTATGGTGCTAAAAGACATTAAAGCAAAAAATACAATAATAATTACATCTATACAGTGGAACTAGAAAATAATACTCATGTCAGGGATACTATAACAAATTGCATTGAAGAATATTTAAATGATTATGAGAATAAGCCTTGTTAATAATTATTAAGTCAGGCTCAAGTATGCTCTGAGGGAAATGAATAGTATTTAAAATTTTCATTAATAAGCTAAAATACATTAATATAAATGAGCTAAGTTTAAACTGAGAATTAGGAAAATAAAATTGACTTTTTTAAAATTCTAACGAAAACAAGAGGAATAAATTACTAAGAATAAATGTAGATGTAATTGAATTGAAACCCAGAAATAAAGTAATAGATAATAAATAAAGTAATAGATAAAATATTAACTGATTTATTTTGAAAAGGGATCCTAAACTGTAGTGTGGTCTTTTTAATGTTAATATTACTGTTGGCAAAGATTCATCTATTTTATACTTCCTTTAATACTATGGAATATTCTCTTTCTTTTTCTTCTAAATTTTTGAAGAATTATGCTCTGGTTGTTTCTAAATCCAGGGCAAAGCAGTTCAGGGTTGACAGAAGCACCTCAAAAGTTATCCGGGAGAGTCAGGCGACAGGGGAGAGTTTCCCAAGGTCTAGTCTTTCACTTCCACAATGAAAGATAGACACATGCAGAGATACAGAAAGTGTTATACTATCTTTTGTGAGAGTTGACTGTTTTCTATAAAACCCAATCATATCATACGGTAGGGCTACACAAGTATTTGTCAATTTGATTCAGTGGAGATTCCACAGTTACACGCTAGTTAAATCTTTGGCCTCTATATTCATGAATACGCTATGCTTTAAGATTTGTCTATGACATAATTAGTAGAAAGTTTGAAGAAGCAGCATTAGGAATACGAATTTTATGTGAATATACATTTTTTTGTTCTTTTGTAATCAATAAATCAGTATACATCTCTTTTGTATGGGATTTCTAGTTATTTAAGGTTCATTTCCCTTTCAGTCCCTGTTTAAACTTAACTTGATAAATTCAGGTTCTCATAGTAGCAATCTAAGTTTCGAATGCTATTTTGCAAACGGAGTTTTCTTTCATGCATATTGTGATTTCTCCTGAAGTACAAGATTAATTGTAGATAAAGAAGCACTGTTGTAGGGTAGTGATCCCTAATGTTTTTAGCACCAGGGACTGGTGCTCCTACAAGAATCGGATGCCTGATGATTGAGGTGGAGATGAGGCACATATGCTAGCGCTGGGGAGCAGCTGCAAATATAGATGAAGCTTCACTTGCCAGTCCACTGTCCACTTCCTGCTGTGTGCCTAATTCCTAACGGCTACCGACCAGTACGGGACAGAGGTTTGGAGACCCCTATTTTGGGGCATCCAAATTGTTCTAGCTACAGAAGGAAGTTAATACAGTGTACCTGGCCCATTCAATATGAGAATAGTGTGCAAACAATTTGGATTTCTTTGAGGAGTGAAGCCCTGGGTGGGTATTCCACAGTGTCACAGGACATAACCAGAATGACAGATGCAGGAGCTCTCACTTGGGTATAGGCAAATCAGAGCAAAAAGTTATACAGACAGTCAATTTCAGGTAGGAGTTGCATTAGGGCCCCAGAGCCACTAAAATAAAAACGGCCTTGAACAATAGCTTTGACATGGTAAAAAAAAAAGTTTTGTGGTTTCAAATTTCCTGCTAACATGGAATATAAAGAGGATAGAAAAAGTTCCAGCATAGGCATGCGCAGAACAACTGATGTGACCTAGAATTCACCTTTGCTTCATTACATGATTATGATAAATTAGCATTGCGGTTAAGGCTGCACCCATCATGTACCTGAAACCATGACATTTCGGAAAAGCCCAAACATGGCAAGAAAGAGGGTGTCTCCCTGAAGCCAGAGAAGGGAAAAACAAAACAAAACAAAACAAAACAAAAAACCTACCTTTCCACAAAAAAGACTACCCCAACCTTGAATATTCCACCCCTTAGTTACATTAATGTACAGAATTCCCAAACCCACAGCAGGATGATGCCACCTTTCTCTTGAGCCTGCCTGCTCTCCAGTCTCAGAGAGTACTTTTGCTTGTACTTTGGGACTGACTGCTTTTGGCAGCCTGCTCTCCCTTCTGCGAGTGAATGTTATAAGGTTCGGGCCGCTCAACAGACAGAGTCTGACTCAGGAATAACAGGCATCCTTTATTGAAAGGCAAGCGGTCCGGGTCGAGGTTCTAGAGGAAAGGGGCCAGAGAAGTCGCACCGGGTCTGGGTCCCGACCAGGAAGGGGAAGATTCAAAGAAGGCAAAAGCATAGCGTGGGGCTCTTTCATTGGTGCAGCGGTTTGGCGCCACGAGTGTAGTCTTGGCACCCGCAGATTGGTCCATGGGCCTCAGGTGGCTAGCAGGCAGGAGCTAGGGGTGGGTGGGGGCTTGGCCCTGGGCCCTTTTGGGAGCGCTTACAAATGTATTTTTGTCTTCGAGGCTGACTGCTCTTGGCAGCTTACTCTTCCTTCTAAGGGTGTACTTTTTGCTTTTTAATAAAGTTAGCTTGCATGCAATTGCCGGGCGTTTGCCTTCAATTCTTTGTCAACCGGACACCAAGAACCAAGGTCCAGGAGTTCCAAGAGTTCAAGGACTCCCCAGAACCAGTAACCAATTGTCTGATGGTATATCAGAGAAAGGTGCCTCTGCTTTACAGAGTGGATACGAATCAGTACTGGTCTGTTGAAAGCTAGGCATTTTGCACAAGGAACATCCTGTCTCTCCACACTGCAAAGGATGATATCTTAGATAAAAATATGATCATGATATCCTGCTTAAAGAGCTTCAATGTTTCTAAATACATATAAGATAAAGACCAAAGTAATTATTGAGCATGCTGAACTCTATTAGGAATTGAGTAAAATAATTTTAATGCCTGAGTTACACACACTTGGCTTTCATGTTATCTTTAGCTTCCACATTTTCTGAAACTTTTAGTATTTTCTTACAAAACTGCAGTGTGGAGAATCCCATGTAGTGAAAAACATACATAAGGAACAGCAAATGATAAACAATTTTTTCTTCTTTGAAGAAACTGTTTACTTTCTGATCCTACACAAGCTACATCTGTGCTGCCCTATATGGTAGTCTATTTAAATAGTCACCCGTGCCTACTTAAATTTAAATTAATTAAAATTGGAATAACTTCCAAACTTTGCCACTCTATCTCCCTAGTCACATTTCTAGTGTTCATTAGCCACATGTGGTTAGTGTCTACTTCACTAGATAGTGAAGATCATGAATATTTCCATCATTAAAGTCAGTTGTAGTAATTTAGAATCAAGTTACTAAATTTTCTGTATCATACCAATTATCACCTCTAGTTTTTAAAATGCCATCTCCTCTTCTTATCCTCCCCTCACCTATTAGATTGTCTTTCAAATCTGCTCCATTCTGCATAATGACTTTCTAGTTCTTACATCAGTCTGCTGGTATTTACTCTTAGACATCGCTTTTTGTCATGCATACTCTTTCCCTTGGTTCGACCTAATTCTCTCAAATGACTCTACATGACTTTGCTCTCCAACAATGGATTTCTACTGAAACACGTTGATACATGCTCTACATTTTACTATTCACCTAATTAGGCCAATATCCCATATAAAGGTGTATTTATATTCTATTACACATGACACTTTCTCCCCAATATTTTGCAAAATTTTCGCATAGCTACTTTGGCTGCAAGAGTACCATGATTCTATTTTATTATAATATTACTGATGTTTTTTTGCCTCTTTAAAAAAAATGAAGGATTTTTCAGAAGGTATTTAGTTCATATGAAAGATAAGCCAATTACATTCATAAACACTTAATAAAATTTTAATAAATAGATTAAAAACTTGGGTAGAGAGTTTGGGGAAATGAAATATTCTTATCCATTGCTTCCTTAAATGGATCTACATTTTCAACAATCATTTATAATTATGCCATTCATGAAACTTGTCTAAAGTGTAATTAGGTAAAAATATGCCTTAACAAAAGTATTAATATTGATTATACCAGATGAAATTGAAGTGATAATTAAAATTTTTAAATTTATTTTAATAAGCATAGTTTAAGGTAGAAATGTGTTGCCTAAAAGGTATTTTCAACTGACACAAATTCACCAGCTTTAGGAAGTCTTGCTAGCTCATATATAATTTTTGGTTATGATACCAGCAATACTGCTCCCAATATTAGATATTGAGCATTTTCCCTAAAAATATTCTCTTAAAAGATGTTATAATTATTAATGGTATGTCAGCAAATGTCATATTAAGTTACTTCTATATGCTGCCAATTGAAATTTTCTATCCCTTGTGTTTAAATGTTTAATTTTCCACTAACATTTTACAATGAAAATTAGAAGAATATATTTCAGTTCATGCTCTGTATTCCTATAGATTTGCCTATTCTGGATACTTCATGGAATCATGTAATAGTAGTAGCCTTTTACATCTGACTTCTTTCACTTACTAAATTGTTTCTAAAGTTCATCCACAGTGTCAGTGTTTCATTCCTTTTTAGGACCAAATAATATTCTGTTGAATGGATATACCATTCTTTTTCATCCATTCATTAACTGATGGACACTTAGATTGCTTCCAATTTTTGGCTACTATGAAATACTACTTGAACATCCATATATATGTTTTTTGTGTGGATGTGTGTTTTCAGTTTTCTTGAGCACATACCCAGGAGTGGAATTGCTAGATTGTATGGTAACTGTCTAATTTTACTTTTTGAGGAACTGCCAGACTGTTTTCTAAAATGGCTATATACTTTTACATTTCCACTAGCAGTGTATGAGGATTCTGATTGCCACAAACCTTATCAACACTCGTTATTTTCTGTTTCATTTTTTTTAAATAGCTATCTTAGTGAATATAAAGTGGTATCTCACTGTGGTTTGATTTTTAATTTCTTAATGACTAATGTGTATTATTTCCAAGTGTTTATTTGTCATTTATATCTCTTCTTTAAAAAATATCTATTCAAATCTTTTGCCCATTTTGCTCGTGATTTCAGTTTAAGAAATCATTGCCTAATCCAAAGTCACAAAGATTTATAACATATTTCCCCTAAAAGTTGAATGTTAGCTCTCTCACATTTAAATATTTAAGCAATTTCCATTTTAAATTAATTTTTGTACATGTGTAATGTAGAGGTCCAACTTTATTATTTTTATTATTTTTTTGACCTTTTGCCTTTGTGATTTTTTTCTAGTTTTTATTTCACTTCTTGCAGCACTACTGTTTTTTCTTTCCTTCTTCCTATTTGCTTTGGGTTTTAGATTGCTCTTTTTAGTATTTTTACTGTATCTATGTGCTAAATTTCCCAAATAGTAAAATCTATAAATATTTTTTCTTCTGTTTATTTGATAAGCACAAGTTTGTCTTTTGAAAAGACCTATACAAATGCACTCTGGACGTTGTATAGTTTAATAGTGAAGAAATACGCCATGTTTTTAGGTAACCCTTTACTGCGAATTTACTTCCATTTCCCCTTAAGAAATCCTTGGGAGAGTTTCTCAGGGCTAAAAAATTCTGAGAGTGGGGTTGGCATAACAAAGTGATTAGTAAATATTGATTTCTCTCCTCTGTACCAGTTTAGACTCTTAGTAAAAGTGCATGTGGAGTCCTGTTTCCTCAAATTTTGGCCAGCAATTAAATTTTACATTCTTTTATTTTCTATCATGTTATTTTTACTTTTAATTTTAATTACTGTCAAGGTAGTAGATCTTCATTCTTTTTTAAATTTGTATATCTCAGAACATTAATAAAAATTTAAATAAAGAAATGTAAATAAAGAACATTCATTTGTATGATGATTATTTAAATTTTATTTACTTTGAGTTTCTATTTTTATTCTTTTTCTTATTTTCATATAACATTGTCTTTGCCTACTTTATCAAGAGTCATCATATACTTTTAACTTTTATTTTGTGTTAGTTTTAAATCACATATATCTTCTCTGAATCTGTAATTTGTGGTATCATCAGATGGGACCTTTAAGGGGGGAAAATTTTTCAAATGGCCAACTTCTGCTTGCTTGTTTAATGTTTAAACCAGGGTGTATAGTTCTAGGAGATATTCTGTGTAAAGATATGTTAATGTTAAGGGTGTAGTTATCCTGTGTAAAGATATGCTAATGGCTAACTTCTGCTTCTGTAAACCTGCTTGCCTGTTTAATGTAGTTTTTGGGCTTTATAAGCTGCCTCCTCTTGAAGTTCAGGGCTGATTCTCTAGTGTGGGAGAGTCAGTTGCCAGCCGGCTAATAAAGGCTCATAATTAATCTCGACTGGCTCCATGGGTCTCAGGTTTAAACACACCGCAACAGGGACAAATTTCCCTTAATTCTGCCTTTTCTAACTATCTAAACCATTTATGGTCTGTTATTTTTTAAAACCAGTTGCATTGGGCTTATAAATTAATCTATAAATCTTTCATGTGCTTTAGCAGAGCTTTTGTTGTGGTGCGATCAAATCCAAGACCCACGGAGCCAATTGAGATGACTGACTCTCCACCACACAGGGTTAGAGGAGATCAGCCCGAGCTCCCAGAAGATGCAGTTTATATAGCTACCAGCACATCCCTGAGCAAATCTCCACACCTGGTTAACAGTTGGCCGTTAGCATATCCTTGATCAGATTATCACACCCTGGTTAACAGAATCAGAAGTAAATCCTTAATGCTGGACTACTGGAAAATTGTCCATCCATAACACTTCCTTCTCTGCCCAGTCCCAGTTATTGGACACCTTAAAGACCTCTGCCATCAAGGCAGTCTGCAGGATTGGGGTCTAGGCCCCAACTTTTGGAGTTTCTTTTTAATATTGGGCACAGACCAAGTTTTAAAATGTATAGCTAGTGTTGTAGTGCGATCAAATCTAAGACCCACAGAGCCAATTGTGATGTATTGTGAGCTTCCATTAGCCGGCCGGCGACTGACTCTGTACCACGCAGGGTTAAAAGAGATCAAACCCGAGCTCCCAAAAGAGGCAGTTTATAAAGCCTAGAACAAGCAAGCAGATTACAGAAGCAGAAGATGATCGTTAGCAAATCTGGTTAACATCAATCAAGCACACAGATTACCACACCCTGGTTAGAAGTAAATCCTTAATGCTGGCTTACTCGGAAAATTTTCCATCCATAACACTTTGAATTCACAAAATTGAGTAATAGTTCTGAGATTTTCTGAAATTTTATATTTCTGCAAAATACCTTAAAGATATCTGCAAAATACCTTAAAGATATTTTCCTGTTAGTTATTTTTAAAAAACAATGTTGAAAAACAAACAGTGAACTAAAAGGAAAACTCTACAAATGACCTAATATAAAGTATGTACAAGGACTGCAAATCTTTAGCTTGAAGTTTTAGCCAAGATATTGGATGTCCTTGTGGTGCATTTAAATCTGAGACCCACAGAGCCAGTTGAGATTAATTATGAGCCTTTATTAGCCGGCTGGCAACTGACTCTCCCCACTAGAGAATCAGCCTTGAACTTCCAGAGGAGGCAGGTTATAAAGCCCAAAACTACATTAAACAAGCAAGCAGGTTTACAGAAGCAGAAGTAAGCCATTAGCATATCTTTACACAGGATAACTGCACCCTTAACATTAGCATATATTTACACAGAATCTCCTAGAACTATACACCCTGATTAAAAGTTAAACAAGTTGGCCATTTGAAAAATTTCCTCCTTAACAATGTGTTTGCACACAAGTTACAGACTACTGGCTGAGAACTGCAACAATCAAAGCCTAAAGACCAGTTTTTACTTGCACTGGTAACTGTGAATACATTTACAGAAATTTTTGAAAGATTATTTGAAGTAACTCAATAGCATCTTATTTTAACTCATTGCTGTATTATGAAATAATTTCTTCTCTAGCAATGCATACTACCTTCTTTAGATGACAACTTTAAAAAAATTGAGACCTTAAATGTACAAGTATTCAGAAAAGGGATAAGATAATTAGATTTACATCTCTTTTAGAAATTTAAAATGGTTATGCATTGCAGTGTTAATTTAGTGAGGGTCATGGATAAAATTTAACTTTACAATTTCCAAAGAGGTAAGTGATATATGCTTAATAATTATTATTTTAGTTTTGAAAATATACAACCTTTATAGACTATATCAGCAACTTAATTTTACCTTTTATTCCTATACTTACACCTGTACCTCACTTACGATTCCATCTATATTTATAAAGTATAGCGCCTAGGAAATAGCAGATTCTTAAAGAATTTAGAAAGGTGGAAACAGAAAATCCAGGGAAAACACATTTCCTATACCATGATCTCTGATATAAATTTCTATTAATAACTTTTGAAAGAAGTTTCTGTATGTTACTGAGAAAGTAAAAGATAAGGAGATCCACGAGCTTGGCTAAAATATGATTCTAAAAACTTGAAATCAGAATAATAATTGTGGGAAATATGAATCGCCACTTCATATTCTTAGCGTATTTCAAATGGAATATGCTTATTATGCAGGTTATTTAATCACTCTTTTAAAAACTACCTGAATGGTACATTTATTTATATAAAATTGAGGCAAAATCTATCTTCAGTGAAAATATTTGAGAAACAGTAATAAATGTTATACACAGTCTTGAATCTCTTGTCACTATCTTTAATTTGGAGAAACATTGCTTTTGTAAGCACCATTTAATCTGTGCCTGACCTGCATATATTTCTTATCTATGTGGGTATATATATGTGTTCTGGTTCAGACAGTGACTCACAGGAAATCAAGGACTGAGAAATCTGAAATTTTCAGGAAGGATGAGCAGGAATAGCTTTTATATCCTTCTAGAAGATCAATCATTAAAAGGAAATGAGCTGGATTTAAAGAGATTTTCCTGTACCGTGATGCTAATGCATCAGATATGTTTTCTAAAATGGAATGGCTTGGATTTTGACAAACATAATGTTTGACTATTTTACTGGTGAATTTGATTTTTAACAATTGTGCAGAGTTTACTACATACCAAATATTATTCAAAGCACTTTATATGAATAAATCGATTATAGATTAACTTAATTATTACAGCAACCATATGATAGGGTTGTTTTTAGCATCCTCCTTTTAAATATGAGAAGAGAGTGTTTAACTAACTTTCTCAAGTTCTCACAGTGGGACAGTGGTGGAAATAGGATTCAAAACCAGGCAGTCTGATTCCAGAACCTGTGCTCAGATATACTGTGAAGATTTTTTTTTTTTTTTTCTGATTTGTATTGTAGGGACCACAGAGTAAGGGTAATAGTGCTTCCACTAAAAAGAGTATGTATGTTGCCAATCAATTTAGAAAGAGGCAAAACTTGTTATAAGAAACAAAGACCATTGAAATTAGATAAAAATAGTTCAAGAAATAACCATTTCTATTATGAAAATTAAAAAATATAATATAATAGAACCACATGTCCTCATTCTCCATTCAAATAGCATCAATACTCACCAAACTTATTTCACTTATACCTTCATTCATCTCTCTGACTGCCCTACCCATGGGCATTATGCCTGAAATAATTAAAAATGATAATTTCTTAATTACATCAAGTATGTAATCAGTTTTAAAATTTATCTAATTATTTTATTTAAAAGTATTTGGTTTTTTCACATCTGGATGAAAACCCAAAAAAGAAATTTATTCTTTTTTCTTTGCCTTATTGTCTTTCATCTAGATTCCAAAGAATCAAGGGATAGTTGAAGACACTCATGTGGAAGCAAAATGCCCTCTACTCAATCAAGACACCCTGTAGGCTGGACAGTGAAATTCTCTTATGAATTTCAATAACCTGCCAACTTCAGAAGGAGTCCTGTCTAGTAGCTAATTGTCAGTTAATTATAGTGAGCAATCTTATTTCTGTTATGTCTGAATATTAATTAACACTATAAAATCTAGAAAACCTTTACTGTTTTGAGCCATGGGTGTGTTGTGTGTGTGTGTGGTGTGTCTTTGTCCATAATTGGATCAAAATGTTAAACGTGTCGAAATCCAGAACGTAGGGAGCAACAGCAGGAAGCTCATGGGTAGAAAAAGCTTATGGATAGCAGTAATGGGGTCAGTAGCCTGAGAGAGAAAAATGGACACTTAGTAGTCTAGCAACATGGAAAATACATGCTAATATTTGAAATCATGGGAACGCACATATGTGAGTGTCTACACCTTCACCTAAGGACTCAGTGAGAGATAAAACACGAAGAGTTAAAGGATGCAAAGTTCTCATTTCTGTTTGTTATAGGTAACATCAATTATTCTTTCATGCTTGTGAACACTGAATATACAGATACATACCTTTGGAAGATAGGCATCTAGGCAACTTTGAAATATATCTATATGTATATTGGTCTGTCTGTTGGTCTGTCCATCTGGTTGTCTGTCTGTCTATCTATCTATCTATGTATCTATGTATCTATCTATCTATCTATTTATCATCACCTAACATCCATACATCTATTTCCTTATCTGTCTCCCCATCTATTTATGTATCTATTAAATTTATATCTACAGAAACCCTAGATGAGATTATTCAACAGTTACTATAAGATTTACAATTGTCTAACCAATTGATGTGCTGGCCCTTCCAACTGTGTATTTTACAAGACATAAAAGAACTTTCAGAGAAAGTATACAGAGACTAGCTAATCAAGTTGATTTAATAGCAGTGCCCTGATCATAGGTGGAAAGGGGAAAATCTAAGCAGAGCATTGTATGTGTAAGTTGATTATGAATGAAATCATGATTTTGTCTTTAAAAAAAAGATGTCATGAATAGAATTAAAATAACTATTTCAGGAAAAATGTGGCAAAGAATTGATGGTAAACAGAATAATGGCATCGCCAAAGATATCCTCATCTTACTCCCTAGAACCTATGAATATGTTAGGTTACATGGCAGAGGCAAAGAGTTAATATTACAGATGAAATTAGGGTTGCTAATTAGCTCACCTTAACCCCTTTCCCATTTAGAAAAAAAAAAAAAAAAGAAGTGCAGCTTGCCGCCAGCGTTAATTTAATTTTAGATAAATAGACTCTTCAAGACTGAAGCAAATCTGACTGGTTTTTCAATGTGAAAATAAAATATAAAAAACTGTTCTTGGAGTTATTTCTAAACAGAATTTGTCTCTAATCTTAATATAAAAGAAATGAATACATAAATTGGATTCATCCAATGAATCTTTGGCTAACAACTATATTGAGAAAGATGTTAACATCACGTGTAGAAATGCTAGGATTTGACATTTCCAGCAATCAAAATTTACTATATTTTGTAAATGAAAATAGCACTACTAAAAACAGAATGCTATAAATAGAATATCATTTATTTCCAGAGATTATCAATATACTAGAGCAAAAATAGTAATAAAAGTGAGATATTTTGTGGCAAACTTTGAGGATAAGGTTAGGACTCTAATCTGCGAGTTATCTCAGGGTAAATATTTCAGCCACAACCACTGCTGTGAGTATTCTTGGGGCAAATGGGAAATGGGTTAAAAAGGGAAGATTATCCTGAATTATCCATGGGGGCCCAATGTAATCACAAGGGAACTTGAAAGTAAAAGAGGAAGAAAAGAGAACCAGAGATGGTTGCATGAGGAGGACTTGGCTCAATGTTGCTGGCTTTAAGATGAAGGCATAGAACTAGATGTATGAATCAAGGAATTGGGTAGCCTCTAGAAGTTGGAAAAGGCAAAGAAATAGATTCTCCCTAAAGTCTCTAGATGGAAGGTAGCCCTGCTGAAATCTTGACTCTAGTTCAATGTGATTCATTTTAGACTTCTGACCTTCAGTACTATAATATAATACATTTGTGTTGTTAAAAGTCACTAAATTTGGCAATTTGTTACAGCAATAATAGAAAACTAATGCACTAAGGGTATTATTATATTGATGGAAATGGAGATTATCTAAACTTTAGTGATCTCTGTGTAGGTGAAGAGGGAGACATTAAAATATCAGACTAAGCTTGAAATGACGACTGCCTGTGTGATCATAAGCATACATGAACTTTGAGAGCCTTTAAAAAAATATGTTCTCAAAACATGGATCTAAGCATGATATGAACTTTCACAATAAAGTATGAATAAAGAATCAAGTAGTTTAATTATTGCTAATAAAACAATGATTATAACCAGAATGCAGATGGATATACTTCATAAATATGTATTATGTATGTATATATGTATGTATGTATGTACACATATACCCATATTATGTATCTTATGTTTGTGTGTGTACAAAGAAGCAAATTACTAGATCATGATGTGGTCTTCTGGTTACTGGAAAGTATTACTTAGAGAATAAGCAGAATGAGAAAAGTATAAGGAAATGTTATAAAATTATTTTGCCTAATTGTGTAAATTAGCATGAAAGAGAAGGAAGGTGGGAATATAGGATAGGAGGTAACGAAGAAGAAAATTGGGAATCATTGGGAGAGAAAGACCAGAATGATGGCAAGATATTGAATTGGACGTAAAGAGTCCCTGTTCAGTATTGTAGAGAATAGGTTTTTATATAAGGACAATGTAAATTTATTTTAAATTATTTGCTGTACTGTATCAACTAGAATGAAATCTTTTGAGTGATATTTTAAAGCCTACAGTACTAATTTTCTAGTGCCGTTCCTTATGAGGAAATGGAACACAGTTGGACATCGAGATCATATAGGATGGTGAACAATAACAAAATCAAAGGTTAGATGTAGAATGATTTTCAGATTAATTGAATTAGAACAATTTGTTGGCTGGGTGGAATAAAAATCTATATTTTGTATTCCAGGTGATATTGAGAAGGATGGATTTCAGTGTATTCCAGAGTACATAGGAATATATTGCGAGGGGCACCAACAATAACATTGACTAAGAACTCTATTAAAAAAAAGTAGTGGGGAGAGTAATCCCTGATGTTGGAAGCCCGCGCATGTTTGTGCAGTTGACACATCTCTATCTCTATGGTAGGCTTTGTATTTCTCGAGATTTAAATATAACTCTAGCAATATATCCTACTTACATCTACTCAAAACTGTCCCTTAAAATAAGAATGCTATTAAAATAAAATTCAAAGATTACTATTAATCCTTTTAAAGCTTCCAAATTTCTGTTCTAATAAATATATGGTTATCGATGCTCTTGGAGGTGCATCTGAATCATAATTTCTCGCAGAATCATGTAGTCATATGGAGGATTGCTTGTATAAGTTTCTGATGCAGGTGGTGAAATCACAGTCTAGAAAGGGAAGCAGAAAGGAGTTTGCCTAAAGCCACACACCTGGTCAGATAGTGATAGGCTTTGAATGCATCTGTGAAGGGAATTTGGGTTATTTTTTATCAAATTACATTGCTCAACAATTTTTCCACAACGATGCTTAGGCTCTTTTTCAGGTGCATAAAAGTCACTAATTAGATGTGAGATATATCATATCAGAGATGCATATATGTATTGTTTCATTTCATGCAAAAATCAATAAAACTTGACAAAAAATGAAGTGTAGATTTATAGTTTATATTTTGCTACACTGTCCTCGTATTCTAAGGGCTTTTCTGAGGTGCAGCAAAATTGTCCATTCATCATTTCTAATACACTATGATTTGATGTTTTAAGAATCATAATAAAAGAAGAAAATGTGTGCTTTTTTTCCCCAATAGAGGTACATTTATAAAGATTTGAAATTATATTTTATTCATGTAGGATGCGTTAAAATCAGTGAGGTATTATTTATCAGTGTCAAAAATTATAAGCTAACCTAATGCCCAGCAAAGACAGTAGTTAAATGAACTGTGGAGTATCAATCTGATGGGATATTATGCATCAATAAATAGTGAATATTTTGAAGACCCTATAAACAACCAAAAATGAGGATATGAAGAGGTGTATTTTTTTTAGAGGCTTCTAAGAATTTTAATTTAAGTTTTATTATTAATATACTATGTTATTTCTGCAGTTGATCTATCCTGGAAAATATTCCAAGTGCACTTGAGAAGAATGTGTAGTCTGCTTTTTTGTGTGTGAATTGTGTAAATGTCCAAATGTGGGTGATTTACAGTGTTGTTCAGGTCTTCTATTTACCTGTTAATCTTAGGCTTAGTTTGTTTGTAGGATCACAGTCTTTTAAAGTAGCATTGAAAACTAACAGTAAACAGTGATTGTACAAAACCTTTATGCAAAAGTTAGATTTTAAGAAGAGAGAAGCAGCCAGAAATCCAAAATAAATATGAAATAACTGAAAAGGACACATAAAGAAAGAAATTTTAGGTAAAAATTTTAACATACACATTTTATTTCCAGAGAGTGTCAAAGTTATAAAAGCATAGTCTTCCAACTGTAGTTGATAATTAAGAAAATGTCAGATTAACTATATATTTTGCTCTCTGATCTTCTTATAACAATTATCTAAAAATGATATCAACACTGAATTTGTCTTCATGTTTCCTTAGCGTCACATACAATTATATATAGTAGTGTGTAAAGTAAAACAATTTTGAATTTAGTAAACTTAGGTAAGCATGCTGTTTATTAAATATTGTTTTGAGCAGATCTTTTGAGCAGACCTTCAAGCTGCCTCAAACTATATTTTTTTTCATCTAAATTATTACAGTTATTTGTCCTAAAGACTTTATGAAAATGATTTCAAAATCAATATTATCTAATTAATCAGTAAGTAGTAGCAAATTAAATTTAGTACATATATACTAAATTCATATATTATATACACATAGAGAGATTGAAGGAGAGTTGTTTTTACAGATGTTTATAAGAATTTTTTGAGAGCTTTATATATACATATTGAATTTAATTTGCATATATGTGTGTGTATATATGTGTGTACATATATAGGTTTTTATATATAAGGACAATGTAAACTTATTTTAAATTATTTGCTGTACTGTATCAACTAGAATGAAATCCTTTGAGTGATATGTTAAAACCTACAATACTAATTGTCTAGTGCAGTTCCTTATGAGGAAATGGAACACAGTTTGCTATCAAGGTCATTTAGGATACACACACACACACACACACACACACACACACACAGAGGAATAAAGCCAAATATTATGATCATACAGACAAAAGTTGACATCTTTTGGGGCACACCACACAATCTTTTGGGGCCTTTAAGTGAATGATGTCTGGCATTTGATTTAAAAAAAAACTGAATCGATTTAATTTTGGCAGGAACATCTTCTTAGGTTGAAGCTTTGTGATGAGAGAAATGTCATCAAAAAGATTTTTTCCTCTATAAAGTTTGAGGCAACAGGTTTAGGCAACAGATAAACCATTCGAATATTCTCTGCCTTAAATTAATAATTTTATCAGATTTCCACTTCTGCATAACCTTTATAATTATGGACTATTACATCACAATATTTCCACTAAGAACTTGACCTTTGGTTCATGCAAAACAGACTCAGAAATTCCATATAGTGCTTATAAGATTATCTAATCATTATCTCTATCTGATTTCAGAAAATGAAAGAATTGTAGTAGTGTTTATTTAGTTAGTTAATTAATCATTATTTATTAGCACTCATATATGAGGACAACAGGGAATGATGAGTGAAGGATGATAATAGAAAGATTGTCATGGACAAAATCAGGAAGCTTTTGCCTTGGTGCGTCAAACACTTGAAAGGATCTGTATCTGATGGCAGATGCAGGTCCAATTAAGGAATCTAATTTAATAGATTTTATTTTTAAAGTTTATAAACCTGAAATATGGATTAATAAACAGATTGATGGAGTAGGACCAGAGAAAGAAAAATTGGTTAGGAGAATGAAGCAGTAATAACTTTTTTTTTTTTTAAAGGAAGAATTCCATTCACTAGAATTCTATCAGTCAGTGAGGTGAATAGGATGGAAGGATTTGGGGTTGATTACTACATGGGAATGTCAGGATGAAATAACTGTGATCTGACATATTTTATATTTCTTTATCTGACAACATTCTTTCTTATCCCTTTTCTGTCTTCTCCATGAAAGCTTACTTTTGAAAAAATTTCTTTCATTGCTATATCTCCATATATGTAATAATTCCTATTTTATATATGAGTGAATAGAGGTCACTATTTTGGGGATGAAAGGCTATATAATCAAAACTTTTCTGTAATTAGTCTTTAGTTCTATCTCACAATAAATTTTGATGTTTCTTCATAATTAGATGAGTCAAGTTATAATTTAATAATTACTTTGTCCTTTTTCCCCAATAAAAGTATAGTAGCAGAATTTAAATTTCACCAGTTCTTAACGTAGGGCACAAGGGACAGGTAATTATCCTTGTGCCTACGTGTGCCTGCTCATTCGTGCATTCATATGCACATGAGCATGGATGTGTGTGTATGTGTGAATCTTCAAGAAATATCATGGAGCGGGTGGGGGAAGTTACATTGAGTTTAAAACACACACTTTCTGAATTTGAATACTAATTTCATGTCATACTAACTGATTCAGAGAAAATTATTTATTATTTCCATGCATCATTTTTCTCATCTGAAAATGAGGTAGCTGTAGTATACTCCTATAGTTTGTTATGAGGATTACATTTGTTAATTACTGAACTAAGCTAAAGCAATCAGTTAATATTTATAAAATGCTTAGAACATTTCTGGAACATAGTAATTTCTATTTAAGTGAATTGTGAGTAGAAATTGGAAGTATTCCTGAATTTATTTTTCTAGCACTAGGGTGGATCAGATAAGCATCTGCTGAAAAGACCCAAAAGCTGAAAAAAAAAAACCCAATAAATATTTAAGTATATTTATAATTTTTTTGGCAAGAAATTAATGAACTTTATGGGATAAAATTAAGTGAAAACAAAAATGAGAGCTAAACCAAACATTTGTGGTGGTTTTCTATAGCACCTTGGAGTCCTAGGTGTTCTCCCATCCAAGTACTAACCATGCCCAACCCTGCTTAGCTTTCAAGATCAGGCAAGATTGGGCTATTCAGGGTGGTATAGCCATAGACAACTTAGGAAGTTTAAAAGGAGACCACTACCAACATAAACAATAATGAACTAAATACTCCCACTTACAACAACAATAGAATATGAAGCAAAATGACAACCCATGAGTCAGTTATATGTTGTTTATGAGAAATATTTAAAAGGTTAAGACAAGAGACATTAAAAGTAAAAGAATATAAATAGATTTAACAAATAAAAACTAATACAAATGTTACCATAAATTAAGAAACTTGTTATAAATTGCTGAAAAGATCAATGGGTTCAGAAGTAAACAATTCCAAAATTATACGCATATAAGGACATATGCCAAAATATATAAAGTAAATGTTATTGGAACCACATGGAGAGACTGGAAAATTCATAGTAGATGTAGGTAAATTTATTTTTTGTATGAATTTATTTGTTTATTATCATATCTGAATATCTCCATTGGAATATAAATTCCATAAAGCAGTGATTTTTTTTGTTTGTTTTATAGCTGTTGTATATCTTTTTTTATAGCTGCTATATGCCAGTGTCAGGTATAAGACAGGAATTCAAAACATATTTGTTGCATTGATCAATTAACTAAAAAACAACAACAGCATATTAAAATCTGATGAGAAAAAAAGCAGCAGTCCTAGATGGTTTAATTAACAAATTTTAAGAACTATCAAGCAGGAACCAATTTGAATTTGGTTTAAAAAATAATTATTCCAGAAAATAGAAAAAAGTGAATACAAGGATTCTATACATATTTGAAAGTAATACTCCATAACTTTCATAATTTTAAAAACTGAGATGTATTCCCTAAATGACCAACTGAGACAAGTACATAATATTGAAAAAAATGTCATGTCTATAAAGGAAAAAAAAATGTTACTATCACAATAGAAGCAAGCATACAATTGAATCTAATGTTCTTTTAGAAAAAGAAATGTTAATCAAAATTAGAAACAGAGGGGACTTCCTGGAACTAACATAGGGTATCTTTAAGTAATATTGAAATAATTATTGAAACATTAATTTTATTTCATTTGTGATAAAGAGATGTATGCCTGATAGCACCATTTTCATTCTATATTGTAAGGAGATCCTAAAGAGTTTCATGAAAATAAGAAAAAATATGAAGTATGGTAAGAAAAAATGAAACTAAAATTATTTCCCCAAAATATAATACACAACATAGAGAATTTTCCCCAACTACAGATAAAATAAAAATCTAAGAGTTTTTTTTTACAAGTGTGCTGTGCATAAACACTATTCAAAAACCAATCCAAATTCCTGCTTCTGCCATAATGAAGTCACAGGAAACAGACTGACTTTTCAACCTCATACACTAAGAAACCAGACAAAATTCAGGAAACAGCAGTTTTTAGTCATTGTGCAACAAGAATAATGAAGTGATGATCTCGGGGAAAAGAGAAACAAATGACAAGAGTTTTTGACTTACTTGCTGTCTGGAATTTCCAGACACAGGGAGGGGAAATCACACAGAACAAAGTGTTTTCACTGAGTTGAGCAATCAAGATTTCAGAGTTCAAGGAATATTACCAATTAAATTTGTAAATTAAAATATAGGAGAGGAGACAGTTGCAGAGATATAAATATCCAAAAAGATGTAAACAATTCCCTAGATTTATTGGCTGGGTATTAATCTGAGCATTCCCTCAGTAGTGGGATACAGTTGGCCTAGAACAAGGGCTGCTCTGTGCCTTCTTAATAATACTTAAATACAGACTTTGAAACAAAAATAAATAAATAAAATTGATTACAATAACTTAAATGTATCCCAGAGCAAAGCCCAACAAAATGTAATGGGATATAGTGAAATCCAGCATGCAAAACTACAATATCCAGCATTCAATAAAAATTACCAAGCATTCAAAAAGCAAGAAAATACAACCATAAGGAGAGAAATCAACCAATAGGAACAATTGAGAAATGACATATATACTAAAATTAGCAGAAAATAATATTTAAAAAGAAATATACTGTATGTTCAAGAAGATAGAGAAAAATATGAACATGAGGAGGAAAGAAATGGAAGATATTAAAAACAAATATTTCCTAGACATGAAACAAACTTAAAAAAACTCATACAAATCAATACGAAAATGACAAGAGAGTTTTAAAAAACAGTTTACATAAGCAGATATCCATGACCAATAAATCAGATGAAACTAAGTAATTTAAAAGAAAGGAAATTAAGAACACATTATAAAACCATTAATCATACACAAAAATGACCACAATTACAAAAGCTGACCGTATCAAGTGTTTGAGAAAAAGTAGAGATACATGGAATTTTCATACACTGTTGATGGGAATATAAATTGGTAAAATAATTTTGAAAATAAATGCTTGGCAACATCTTGTTCCAAATATACATTTGCATACTCTATGAACAGTAATTCAAATTGAAGATATATATCCAAAAGAAATTTTTGTGTATATCTATACAAAAGACATTTAAGAATGTTCAAACTTTCTTGAAGATAGCAGAGTAGGTAAATGTTGTGCTTGCTTCCTCTCACAACCACATCAAAATTACAACTAAATTGCAGAATAGCCATCATTGGGAGTTGCCTAAAGCCTAGCTGAGCCAAAGTCCTTCAACTGGAGACACACAGAAGAGTCCATTTCGACTGGTTAGAGGAGCAGAGACACGAAATGAGCTGGTCCACACCCATGAGTGGCAGTTGAAAATTGAGAGAAATCTCTTGGTCGTGGAGGTCCTCTTGGCAGAGTTAGGGGTCCTAGCCACACACTGGGCTTTCAAGCCCAGAATTTCAGTGCAGGAATAGAAGTACCTGCAACTTTTGGCTGTAAGAACCTGCAGAGATTGTGACAGAGAAAGTTGCAGATTTTCCTCTTAAGGGGCCTGTGTGCTGACTTACTTGGTGAGAGACTCATTCACTCTGAGCTCCAGCTCCGGGGCAGCAACTTGAAAGGTACCAGAAACATATGGGGAGGAACTTGAGTTGTCTGGCTTCAGGTGAGGGCTGGAGAGGCTCCTTTCTCCCAGAAAGAAGTGCTGGCAGAGAGCACTGTTCCTTTGTTGAACCCACCACTGCCCAGCTTAAGCAGACCCAGATATGTGCCATGTCTGAATCTCCATCAATGTAGCTAACATTTGTTGCCCTGCTCTGGTGATTCCCTGAGACCCTATCCCTCCCAACATGCTGGTCCATCTAAGTCGCTTCCAGTGGCTTATCCATACAAATGGCCTATTTTGGCTCATGCTGAGGACTTGCCTAAAATCTCTTAAAGGTATGTAAAACCTAAACAGACAATATTTAGCCTCAGTGTTCTCCATATCTCTTGCTGAGCAGCCCCAAGCCTGGCGCTAGCAGAAGCCAGGTTGCGGCATAGCTTCTTGAGGCACTTCCAAGCCCAGCCTGGGTGGCAGTCATCTGCAGATTGCTAGTGGCTCATGTCATTTGCCCTATGCAGGACATAGGCTGTAGCTGAACTTTGCCAGAAGGCCCTGGCCTGTACATCCAGTGGATGGCTTGAAGCTGAGCCTGAGGACCATAGGGTACACATCTGAGGATGATACATTAAAGGGCAGACAGAACAGGCACCAGAGTCCTTCTAAAGCAAATCTTCTTCTGTAGGATCAGCTCCTGCACAACAACTCCTCCACTGGTCATGGCCAATCATCACAACCAATCAGCCCAAGGGTCAATCCATCCCATCAAAGAGCAAATAGCAACCAAGGCTCAACTACAACAGGAGGACACACACAACCCATACAAGGGGTGTACCTGGAGTACCTGGCTTGAGTGAACAGAAAGACTGTGCTACTGAGACCCACAGGACACCTAATAAATAAGGCCACTCTACTAAGACTGGGAAACATAGCCATATCTAATTTATAGAAACAAACACAGGGAGATAGTCAAGATGAGATGACAAAGAAACATATCCCACATGAAAGAAAGGAACAAAGCTCCAGAAAAAGAACTAAACAAAATGGAGAAAAGCAATCTACAAGATGCAGAGTTCAAAACACTGATTCTAAGGATGCTCAATGAACTTAGGGGAAGAGTAGATTACTCAGGGAGAACTTTAACAAAGAGATATAAAACATAAAAATGGAGATAGGAAACATAAAAAAGAACCAGTCAGAAATTAATACCATAACTGAAATGAAGAATACATTAGATAGAATCAATAGTAGATTAGGTATAGCAGAGGATCAAATCAGTGATTTAGAAGATAAGGTAGCAGATAAACACTCAATCAGAACAGCAAGAAGAAAAAAGAATCTACATAAATGATGATAGTTTAAGGGGCCTCTGGGACAACATCTGACATACCAACATTTGTATTATAGGGGTACCAGAAGAAGAGAGCAAGTAATTGAAAATTTATTTGAAGAAATAATGATGGAAAACTTCCTTAACTTGGTGAAGGAAATAGACATACAAGCCTGTGAAACACAGTGGAGCCAAAACAAGATAAATTCACAGAAACCCACACCAAAAACATCATCATTAAAATACCAAATGTTAAAGAGAAAGAGAGAATCTTAAAAGCAGCAAGAGAAAAACAATTAGTTACCTACAAGGGAGCTCGCATAATACTGTCAACTGATTTTTCCACAGAAACTTTGTAGGCCAGAAGGGATTGGCATGACATATTCAAAGTGATGGAAAATAAAGATTTCAACCAAGATTGCTCTACTGAGCAAAGCTATTATTTAAAATTGAAGAAGAGATAAAGAGCTTCCCAGACCCCCCAAAGCAAACAAACAAACAAACAAACAAACAAATAAATAAATAAATAAGTTAAAGGGGGTTCATCACTACCAAACCTGTATTACCAGAAATATTAGATGGACTTTTTTTTATGGTGACATTGATTAACGAAATCCAGTAAATTTAAGTATACAGTTCAACGGTAAGGCATACACATATTGCATTGCGTATTTACTGCCATAGTTAGATTTGTTAGAGGGACTTCTTTAAGAAGGAAAAAATGAAAAAAAAGTAAAAAATATGAATAATAAAATGGCAACAATTATATATATCAACAATTACTTTAGGTGTAAATGAATTAAATGCTACAATCAAACAATAGGGTAGCCGAATAGATAAGAAAAGTTCGATTGAAAGACACACAGACTGAAAGTAAAGGGATGGATAAAGATATTTCATGAAAATGAAAACACAAAATTTGTGGTAGTAATATTTATACCAGACAAACTAGACTTTAAAACAAAGGCTATAACAAGAGACAAAGAAGGATCCAGTTATTTCTCTTCTGGGTATTTATCTGAAGAAACCCAAACACTACTTTGAAGAGACATGTAAATTCATATACTCCTTGCAACATTATTTACAGTAGTGAAAATATGGAGGCATCCTAGGTATCTATCAGTGGATGAATGGATAAAGAGGAGATAGTGTGTGTGTGTGTGTGTGTGTGTGTGTGTGTGTGTGTGTAAAATGGAATATTACTTGGCCATAAAAAAGAATGAAATCTTGTCCTCTCCAACAACATGGATGGGTACTGTGTTGAGTGGAGTAAGTCAGACAGAGAAAGACAAATATTGTGTGTGGAATCTGGAGAACAGGATAAACAAACAACAAGCTCATTGATACACAGAGCATTTTGATGGTTGTCAGATTGGGGAAGTCAGGTTGTCAGGATGGGTAAAGGGAGAGGGGATTAAGAGGTCAAATTGGTAGTTACAAAATAGTCATGGGGATATAGAGTATAGCATTGGGAATATAGTGAACACTCTTGTAATAGCTGTGTATGGTGTTAGATGGGTACTGGATTTATTGAGGTGATCACTTTATAAGTTGTATAAATGTCTAATCACTGTGTTATATACCTGAAACTAATATTATATTTTAACTATAATAGAAAAAATAAAAAAATAAAAAAAAAAAAGAATTTTCATAGTAGCACAATTTATATTAGTAAAAATGTAGAGACCACCCAAATGGCTATAGTAGAATGGATGAACACCTTGTACTGTATGAATACACAGTATATATCATATCATTCAGTAATTATACTGAATAACTACAGCTACTTGTAATATCATGGACATATATCACAAATATGAGTTTGGCAAGAGAAGCCAGGCATGACACTGTATATATGATATGACACTATTATAAAAAATATAAAATAAACACTCTAACTAAACAAAATAATAATGATGCGAATAACTTTTTGGAGAGAGGAAGAAAAGTGTAGTGATGGAAGGAGTCACAGGGAGGCCTTTTTTTGCAATGCTTTATATCTTGACATAGGTTGGGTTGCACTGGCCATTATTGATGTGTTACACTAAGCTATACATTTTTGGAAATGCACTCTTTGCTGTGTGTTATAGTTTAAAAGTTGAAAAATATATGATATTTTACAAGTAAAAGATTGGTCAACTTTTCTATAATATTAGAGTTCATTGGAAGACTATGTTGGAAAACTGCTATTAGCAATAAAGATGAAGATGTCCATAACCTATGATTCATCATTTTCTCTTCAAGTTTATATATTAGAGAAACTTGCTTATTTTAAATAGGGGCATATACAATCATAAAAATAGAACTCTATAATAACACAGATTTAGAAGCAAGAAAATACTTTGTGATAAGTGAATAAATAAATGACATTATATTTGTCAAATGAACAATAGAGAGTAAAGAAAGTAAACCATTTATTCAAAGACAAATCTCAAGAATATACTGTTTGGGCAAAAAAAATTCATCAAACTTTGAATCCACGTTAATAAATTTCAGAAGAAAAGTAAACATATTTTTTTAGTAGTACCAACACATTATAGGGAACTAAGAAAGGAGCTATTTCTCTAGGAGTAGGGAAGGAATCAGATTATAAATGAACATACAAGTGGCTTTAATTTGAAGAAATGCTGTCTTTCTTAAAATACATAATAAATACATTAATTTATATTTTTTACCATTTTAAATCATACATAGCATATAATTTTTGTAACAACACAATTTTTAATAAAATCTTCAAAAAAATAATATCCCTGGGTTTTCTAGCCATTTGTCACCCAATTCCTGCTCATCTTTTACATTAGAAAACAGCTTCATATAAGATTTACCCTTATATATGACTTAGTGATAAAATCTGATTAAATTTTGACATATTAACAGTATTTTTTCCAACTTACCTTTTATGAGTTATTGTCTATCTTCAATTATAATAATGACCTCTCTATAACCAGTCTTTCATATTTTCAGAAATTTTTCATATTTTACTATTAATCATGATGTCAGAATTATGGATGATAATTTAAGTAATCTAAAGGGAAAAAAGCAAGAAATTATGCAAGTAGGCTTTTTACTTCCTCCTTTGCTTATTTTCAGCACCTGCAAACCATTGATTAGAATCAGTGGGATACATGTTATTCATGCAATCAGAATAAAGACCCATATTTTATCAAAGGTAACATGAGGGCAGTGTTTTACCAAAGGTGGAGAATATCAAACACCCTGTGTCCATAGAGAAACTTTTGTAATCCCCCTACATAACCCAGACTAACAAAGCTGCCTGCATCATGACCTTTGTTTTATACTGTTACCCACCCCCTTTCTTCTCTACGGGAGAGCAAATAAATGTATTTATGATGCACTTTTTAAAAATGTGTATGTGGGATTTGGACTGAGACTAGGGATCAAGAAGAGCAGTTCCTATTGAGTGGAGAGGATGTAGGAACTGTTTCTTATTCAGTTTAACATTATAACAAATTAGTAATATTTGTTCTGACATAGTCCCAGTTTTTACAGTATATTGACTCAATACTGATACTTTATTTCCTATACTACCCTATTTAATTCTAGATCTGTAGAGGAGACTTAAATCTCATCTCTGCACATATCCCTTATATTTATTTCTGAGTGACCACAAGGGGAAGACTCCTACATGCTTAAAAAAAGTTTGCATTATTATCCAGCCTTGGTGTTGTCTTTATGTTTCCCTACGCTACTCTAATAAAATGAGAATTTTATAATTCAAACTAATGAAAACATAACCTGATATAACACTGTTAGTACAGAGATTTGTTTCTGTGATTGTTGGATTTCTTTTTTTTTTTCTTATTAACTTTTTTATTCCTAGTTTCTACCCATAAAGACTAAAAAAAAAAAAAAAAGTTCACAAATTTTAGACTTTTAGTCAGGTCACTAAGTTACATAAATATTATTTAAAATATATACTGGACTGTTCTGTTCTTTTGACATCAGGGTTTAGCTGGCATTTGTGAATCGTTTTATGATCTTATTTTAAAAATAATAAGCATACATAATAGTGATTTCTTGTCAATATGACTCTGTACCCTCATCTTATAAAGTAATTCTTAAATAAAAATAAATAAAAAACAGGTAAACTATAAGAAGAGAAATTTTTATTAAAATAATATGAACATATATGTGCATATATGTATATACATAAATACACTATAAATTTGTATGTAAAGCCTCAGTAAACAGAAGATAAACATATCAATAGACCATTAAGAGAAAATAAAAAGTTATTCTTGGAAACAGGACAGAATCTAGGGGCCTTCCTGGATGCAAATTCTAAGGAAGAAGAAGTACTTAATGGGTAATTATATCAAACAGTGTCCATGTGGAAAGAAAGATTTTAAAAAAAGAAAAAAAAATTCCATGTGAGCCAGCCTCATTGTTTGAAACCATGGGATGGGACTGGGCTTGTTGTTCAAGAAATGAAACTTGAATAATTGACTTAATGGGGCTTATTAGTTGAAATGACATTACACGTCTTAGACTGAACTTAAAGAAGAAAGTTTTATTAAAGATGGCTTGTGCTCTGAAGGAAGTTCTTGTATCTGACTAATCTTCAACTTTACTTTTCACTGCTTGGCAAGGCACAGGGTACTGGGGAAAGATACCAGGACCCAACCAAGTGGGCGTATCTAACAGAAAATACTCATCACAAAGATAGGACCATAGAGAGTTGAAATGATTGTAAATTTACCTGCCAGGAAAAGTTAAGAAAACTTGCTTTGCTGAAAACTTGGTTTTAGGTGGAAGGAAAAAAAGAAAAAAGCTCCTATAAAGTTTTCACAAAAGTTTGTAACCATAAATGGTCTTCATATAGGTTTGCAATCAAATTTATACTGCCTAAGTAGTCCAAAACACCTTAGGCCAAATATTGAGTTTAAAGAAAATTTCTTTTTTTGGTATCCTCAAGTGTCTGGATCCATCTTCAATACAAATTACAAAGAATTCCCACAAATCAGCTTCCAAGGAATTTTAGCTCAAAGCCAAAATTACAAATCATTCAAAGAAATTAGATGTCAATGAATAAATCCTGACAGACAAAAGGCAACTGTATAAGACATCTAATGCTACAAATATCAGAAACAATACATAAATTATATTACATTTTATATATATATCCTAATCATATATTAACATTAAAATATATAAGCAAAGGGTAATGTATTAATTAAAACGAGTGCTTAGAGAAAAAAACAATGAAACTTCTAGTAAATAGAGAATTATTTAAAATTATTTGGGTATATATAAGAGCAGAATACACATAGTTGGAGAGAAAAACCCATGAACTAAAAGACAGAAATTAAAAATTTGTATAGAATGAATACAAAGAGATAAAAATATGGAAATGAAAAGAGGCTAAATGCAAGAAAGTATAGACTGCTAAGTTTTAACATACATTCAATTTGTAACTTCAGAATGAAGATGAAAAATATATGGGGATGCAATATATGAAGAAATATTAGCAGAGAATTTTCCATGAACGATTAAAGATATCAATTCTCAGATTCTGAAAGCCTAATAAATCCCACTCAGGCTAAAAAAGATCTCACCTAAATATATCGCAATAAAAGTGAATAATATAAAAAATAAAGAGAAATCTTCAAAGGAATTAGTAAAGAATATACAGATTAACTATATGTACAATTTTTTAAAAAAGTGATGATTTTTCATCACCAACAATGAAAACTAATGAAAAATATCTATAACATGTTGAGGAAATAATTTCTTGTATACCCTACGATATATTTATATACAAACAAATATATGTCTTTCAAGAATGAAAGTGAAATAAATAATTTCTGAGAAACAGAATTTGGCACCAGAAAACTTCTTATCAAAAGAAATTCCAGAAAATTCATATGAGGGGTGGGATCAGAAAAGGAATCCCAGATGTAACCAAGGTAATAGTCCCGAAGGAGTCTCATTAACAGGAGACCCCTGCTATGACCCATGAAAAAGAGTTTGTATTCAAATAAATTTGAAAGAAGCCAAACTCTTTTGAGATTTTTAGTAAAAGCAGCATATGGTGAGTAATGGAAATGAAATCTGTTAAAGTTAAATTAGTATTTCCCAAATATAACAACATGAAACATTTTTTTGAGAAATTGTTAATATCTCAGAGAATATACTTTTGGGAATATAGAACTATACTTTCAAAGCAAAAGTTTATAAAATATTTCCAAACAGGAAAACAAACAGATGCACATAAGGAAAGATTAATAGACATTAATAGACCAAAAAAAGAGATTAATAGAGATTAATAAACCAAAAAAAGAAAAAGAAAAAGAAAGAGAAAGAAAAAAAGAAAGAAAACAGAGAGAAAGAGAGAAAGAAAAAAGAAAGAAAGAAAGAAAGAAAGAAAGAAAAGAAAGAAAGAGAAAGAAAGAAAGAAAGAGAGAGAGAGAGAGAGAGAAAGAAAGAAAGAAAGAAAGAAAGAAAGAAAGAAAGAAAGAAAGAGAGAGAGAGAGAGAGAGAGAGAAGAAGAGAGAGAAAGAAAGAAAGAAAGAAAGAAAAAGAAAGAAAGAAAGAAAGAAAGAAAGAAAAAAGAAAAAAAGAAAAGAAAGAAAAGAAAAAGAAGTTGTGCTCCCACATGGCAAGCATTATAATGACACACATTCCATACCCTCATAAATGTAAATTTTCATACTGTCAGTGCTGAGCTAATCAAGAAGGGTAGGTTCAATGGTGAGATACCCAGTTGGAAAATGCACAGGTGGCAGACATGAGAATGAAATGGCAGGCACCAACTTTATTGTGTGGAGAGCAGTTCTGTTTCTGGAAGTGCAGTTCTACTGGGGGGAGTGTGGTATTGTACACACTTCTCCTGCTCCCCTTCTTGTGCTCCCCTTCTGCTCTCCAGAGAACCACATGGCTCCACACATAGCAGAGTACAATAGTGGCATTTAGCCACACATGTGTGATACAATAAGCTGAAGCATGTCTACACATTTTAAAGACACAGGTGCCCTACTACACTAATGTAACATGCTGAATCCGGGGTTCAATTCATAGCCATGAGCCTGGATCACAGCCGGACCTGGGGCCAGCCAGGCTTGGAACCCACACATATTAATCCAATAAAATAATAAGTCATGGATTCCATATAATTATTAACAAACATCAAAAAGACACTAGCAAAACTGAGCAAAATTAAAATGTTTACTACTTAAATCCTTCTTACAAATTGGAAAGAGAAAACAGCATACAATTTGCTAAAGGAAAATATCTAAATTCAAAAAGATTGGTGTCTATTCAGCCACTTTTCTAGTTAGAAGTTAGAAAGTATTATAGTAGATTAACTCAACGCTTGTAGGATCTAATAAAGTAAAAAAGTTTTAAATTCTGTTTGCAAGTTCACCACTTAGTTGTATAACTTAATCTTCATTTTCCACATCCAAAGAAATGATAGAAAACCTACCAGAGAATTATTATATTAGGAAACTATGAAAAAATTGCATAATTTCACAAATACACAAGTGTACTCTCAACAGTGGACACAAATTTTTTTTTAATGGAAATCTAAATTATAAAGTTAAAAAAATTTTTAAATGCAATGACTAATGTTTCTAAGGGTATAATGAAATCTATATTCTCAAAGTAAATGTGTATAAATTTTCCATAGAGATATCTGACATTATAAATCAAGTAATTTATAATATACATTCAATTGACCCCAGAATTCCATATTTATGAATTTATTGACATTTTTACATATTTTAAGATAGATTTATCTTTAATAATGTGTATTGCCTTTTTTTAAATAAGAGATGCAATTTCAGATACACATAGAAATATTTGTAGGTATGTATGTATACATTGGTTAGTATAGACACATATTCTAACACCTAAAATTTTGAGTGCTGCCTTAACATCTTTGAGTTTCACAGGGCCCCAAGAATCTGATTAAGAGCTCTTGGCAGATATGACCTCCACCATACGGGAAAGGTTATTCGCTTATTACCATTGGGGACTATCGTTGCCCTGGTGGCACTGTGACTATGTGTGATAAATAAATTGCTGCCACGCTCATTCGTCCATTGTCAGGTATTGTGTATTCAATATCTCATATTATTTATATTGGAGAGGGAATCCCTTTCCCTCATCAGTGGAGTGAATAGGAGGCAATCAGAACACACATGTATTTCCTTAATCTGTTAATTGAAAGGGCCTAGAAACAATGACACCTGGGTAGCAATGAGGAAACCCAGCACACAGGTCTTGGTTTCTCACACTATTTTCAAATTAAAAGAACCAGGCTTCCCCAGAGAATTGGCAGATTCTAGGATCAGGTCAGGAAATATACAAGATGAGCCTGGAACATCTTGTTATGTGAGAAAGTAAGGAAGTGCTCAAAAGACCCACAATGACAGGCTTTATCAAAGGACACAGGAACCAAATGTAAGAGCACCCAATCATCAAAGCTGAAACAATTTGAGCGACAAAATTACTGTGGTAGTACTGAATTACAGCACAAAGTATAAAATACATATTTTTGAATATATACTAATATAAATAACCAATTGAATGACTAATTAATTAATTAATTAATTGGGGGGAATAGACAAATCTTCCATCTTCTGTACAGAGGAATTCCAAATAATTTCCCTTTAAGTGGACCGTGCATAGTAACTTCCCTTCAAAAATGCATTATATAAAAGTGGAAAAAGAGTAATTTTATAGTGCAGAAACCTAGAAAATATAGATGAGGCCAGATGATCAAGGCAAACATCATTAGTGATATGTCATTGTCCACAGCATGCACTTCAGTAAGAATGACACTTTACTCCTATGATCTTCCTCTCAAAAAATCTACAACCCAGAATGACACTTTAGTTCTGTAGACTTTCTTCCAAAACTCCATAGCTCCAGTATAATCATGATAAAACCTTAATTCATAATCAAATTGAGGGATATTTTACAAAATATCTGACCAACACTCCTCCACTGAGAAGGTCATCAAAAACAAGAAAAGTCTGAGAAACTGTCACAGCCTAGAGAAGCCTTAGTAATATGGTATCCTGGGTAAAGTCCTGGTACAGAAAACAATATTTGTTAAAAATTAAGAAAATCTGAATGAATTATAGACTTCAGTTAACAATAATAGATCAATATTGGTTCATTAGTTGTGACAAATGTACTATCCTAAACTATAATGTTAAAAATAGGGGAAGCTGGGTATGGAAACTCTCTGTACTATCTTTGAAAATTTTCTGTACAACTAAAACAGTTCTAAAATAAATAGCATATTTTAAAAATTAAGCAAGATCTGTAGCTTGGCTAAAAGCATTTTATATCAATGTCAACTTTCTTTTTTAGGTAGTGTGCTGCAGTTATAACTGGGTGAAGCATTCTTGAGACTATATATTCTTTGGCAACTCTCTGTGAGTCTGTAATTATTTCAAAATAAAAAATTAAAAATGCTTTCTCTAAAAATATATGCAACTTAATTTTTTAGACCTTAACTATTAACTGGGAAATTGCTAATATTCGATTGTTATTAACATACAGAAACAGCAATTTCATATTTATTGCATAATGCTATTATAAGTCCCTGTTTGAACAATGAAAGGAATCTGATATAGGTAAATTCAAAGCCACTTTTCTTTTGCTTATTACTTTATTTAAATTGTAGGAGCTGACAGAGACTAAGGCACAAGGAAAGGAGGCTTTCTTTTGTCCACCTTTCCCTATGCCGGCCTCCGTGACAGAACTTCCTCTGGACAGATCTTGGGCTTGTACTTGGGACATGACTGAGTCATTTTTGAACTTAATTGAGAGGTCATTTGTTCTGGGTCTTCTCTGCTAACTCCAATGCACTGTTCGAAAAATCATGGGGCCATCTATGCTCTACATGGTTTGGGGTACACAGAGTTCCATTTTTTCTGTACTAGAATATGAAGTTTGTCTCAACCCCTCTATGACAAGACACAAAATAAGATTATCTTCTGGGGCTATGTCTCCTTCTAGAACCTCTATTAGAAAATGGAGTATAACATCAATTTGAGATTTCCAGAAAAGACCACAGTAGGGAGAGCCTAATCAACCTTGGTTCTCCTTTATCTTTCCTTCTCATACCATTCTAAGGATTGTATCTAGACAGATGCAGAAATCTTACCTCTGATTCCTCAGGGTTTCTTTTTCATGAGTTGAAAGACTGGAATGATTCCATTTTTCTGAGTGATCCCAAGATGAATTGTATGAAAAGTTCCCCAAAGGCCAGTGGTCAAGAACAATGCCTTACCACCTGGCCAAACCAGCCAAGCCAGCTAATGGGTGGGCCCTTAAGGCACCCCCACCCTTATTTCCTCCTGCACATATTCTGATTACTGCACCCAGCACTTTCTGCACTCGGCCCTACCTTCTGCACTCGGCCCTTTCTGCACGCAGACCCTCTTGGCATATTGCCCCACTGCACACGACCCCCTCTATATGCAGCCCCACTGCGCAGGGCCCCCTCTATACGCAGCCCCAACTGCACACGACCCCCTTTTGCACGCAGAGCTAACAACCTACCACCCAATCCCTTTAAAGGTCAACCTAACCCCCGAATCAGGTAACGCCAAGGCATCTCCCCAAGGCTTGCAGTTTTACCCTTTAAATTAGGTCCCAGCCCCTGCGTCGGGGCTCCTCCCAACCACTGCTGTGTCAGTGAATGAGTGGGGTCCAAACTTGAGTTTGTCAGGAAACTCCCTCTTGTGCTTGCATCGGTGTCAGTTTCCTTCTTGGCTTGTGGAGTTCCAAACCAGGGCATTACAGAGTCTTCTTAGGGACTAAGCTTTTGAAAATCATAATCCATTTCTTTGCTATTGTTAATTCCCTTCTGTAAGCAATGGCTACCTCATGATTTATTTGCCGAAATGCAATTGGATGTGTGTCAAGAGCATTGACCCATCATTCAATATTTCAAAAGTTGGATGTGCTATATTTGTTTCTCTAGTAAATATTCACATGCAATAAAGAAAATTTGCTCCTCTTCCAGGTCTTTTCCCTCTTTGGCTCCCCAGGCTCTTACGCCTTCATTTCTATCTGTTCTCCTCTGTAAGTTTATTCTCCTCAGATGATGCTAAAAACTGCATTTATCCTTTCTTCCTAAAATCTGACAATTTCCCTTGGTGGGCAGGATAGGCATAAATAAATATTTCAAAAGCATTGTTCTTTGGAAGTATTCTTAGCTAGGGAGTAAAAGGCCCTTCTTTCTGCCTATGTAACATTAAAACAAAAGTGGGTGAGTTTTAGTCTCTGTCCTCTGTTTTCTGGCCTTATAAATTACTTTTCTTGAGGATTCAGTAAAAATAGAATATTGATTTAGGCCATAAGGAAGTTGCTTCCAAAGCTTTCAAATCTATAAATTTTATCACATTTATCAGTCTGAATGTTCTATAAATTATATCTAAAATTGACTAGAAACATTAATATTTCATCTGAACTCTTTGTTCAAATACATTACTATTTTCTTTTCTAAATTTACTAAATCTTTTATCAATATATTTCATTATTTTAAAAATCATTGGTAAAATTTCCACAGCATTGCTATATTAATCTATATAATGAGGATAAAGTCACCAAGCCTTAATATTTAATGAGAAAACAGCTATGACATTCATGACAAAATATTGGAAAGTCCCATTTGTGTATGATGCTTATTAGATGATAGTGTTAAGGGTGGAAATTTTTCCAATAAGCCAGCATTAAGGATTTACTCTGATTCTGTAATCTGTTTAGTTGTTCTGATGTTAACCAGGGTGTGGTAATCTGCTTACTTGTTAACCAGGATGTGGTTCTAGGCTTTATAAACTGCCTCTTTTGGGAGCTCAGGACTAATCTCTTCTAACCCCGCGTGGTAGAGAGTCAGTCGCTGGCTGGCTAATAAAGGCTCACAATTCATCTCAATTGGCTCTGTGGGTCTTAGATTTGAGCAAACCACAACAGTTTCAAGAGAGAAATGGGCTACACCAGAGAAGACCATAACTTCATAGAGGGTAGGTGGAGGTCTGTCTCATATCTAGGCCATAATGGAAGGTTATAAGGGTAATGCTAGCAGATTGATGTGTGAGGTTATTTTGATTGATAGTTGGTTGTTATATAACCTATTGTTAATGGCACATGTACCATCCCAGAATTTAATCTGTTATAACTAGATCCATAAACTTTAGTCATATGTATGACATTATAATGATGGTATAATGAGGCTGAGGTGAAACAAAGGTTAGAGTACTCTTTACTACACAAATTGTTAAGGGTGTGGTTCTAGGTGCTAATGGCTAACTTCTGCTTCTGTAATCTGCTTGCTTGTCTGATGTTAACCAGGGTGTGGTTAATCTGTTTACTCGTTTGATGTTAACCAGAGTGTGGTTCTAGGCTTTATAAACTGCCTCTTTTGGGAGCTCGGGCTGATTCTCTGACCCTGCGTGGTGGAGAGTCAGTTCCTGGCTGGCTAATAAAGGCCCATAATTCATCTCAATTGGCTCCAAGGGTCTTAGATTTGAATGCGCCACAACAAAGTGTTTGTGGCTGGACTAAATGGTTGCTATTCTATAGTCATTTATTTCCGTGTACTCCAATATAGAGAGACACTGTTATTCAAAAAATGAGTTTTCTCTGGGAGGTCCTAGAAGTGGCCTTTTTGTTAAGGGTGGAAGATTTTCCAGTAAGCCAGCATTAAGGATTTACTTCTGATTCCGTTAACCAATGTGTGTAATCTGCTCAAAGATACGTTAACAGCCAACTTCTGCTTCTGTAATCTGCTTACTTGTTCTAGGCTATATAAACTGCCTCTTCTGGGAGCTCAGGGCTGATTTTCTCTGACCCTGCTTGGTAGAGAGTCAGTTGCCAGCTGGCTAATAAGGGCTCACAATTCATCTCAATTGGCTCTACGGGTCTTAGATTTGATCGCGCCACAACACTTTTATGTTATACTGTCAGTGTTGTCATTTCTATGGTTACAGAGCTGGGCCTTCACTCCTGTCACTGATGGTTACTTAACTACCTAATACTATGTGGTTAAATGTGGTCTCTGAGTTTGTAAGGCCCACCATGCTGGCCTCCCCTGAGCTTGTCAGGTTATTATGTGGCCTTTTTTCTTTTTGATCCACATATATATGTATGTATGTATGTATGTAAATAAGATTTTCAGTCTTCAAAACTCATGTAGAGAAATATGTTGACATAATAAATCTAAAATATATATGTTTAGAAACACTTGGTTTTCAAGTCATTTCCATATGCAACTAAATATGCAACTAAATATGGTATAGAAAAGTTTTAAGAGTTATATATAGAAGGCAACAGTGATCTAATAGATGGTTTTAATTTTTTCCTTATATTTCTGAATCACATTTCAACAATAAAATATATTGCTTTGTTTGAAAAATCAAGTTATAACAGCATTTTATTTCTAGGCTAGTTATGCATATTTTCTTAAATTTTTCCTTTCTAATATATTTTTATTACTTTATTTTTATTTTAAGAAAGCGATTTGTCACTCTGTTAGGTAGTTAGGCAGACATGAGTGACAGGGGAACAAAGGGATGGAGGCCTAGCCCAGAGACCACCCAAAGAACACCCTATTGGTAGTTAGAGAATCCCTCCTGCATTATGAGAGACAAAGGACAGCAGGGTCATAACCTATAGCTGGTTTAATCTAGCCACAGATGTTAGTGCAGAAGGTGCTACCATAACCTGTCCACAACCTCAGCCTCATTATACCATCATCACAATACCACCTTTAGGCTTGGAAGTTTGTGAATCTAATTATAACAGATTGAATTCTGGGTAAGCACATGTGCACTAGACAAAGAGTTATATAGCAACGAAGTGTCAATCAAAATCACCTGAAGTGCCAATCTCCTAGAAACACCTTTGTAACCACTCACCATGGCCCAAATATAATACAGACCCTTCTCACTTCTGCGAGGTTACAGCTCTCTTAGCTGAAAACCTGCCCCTTCCTTGGGGCATACTCTGTCTTATTTCTTTTATCTTTTCACCTTCCAATTCCACAGGACTACAGCCTTTCTTAGCGTGGCATCTAAAATATACTTTTAATAAATCTTTTTCTAAATCTTGCTGACCTGTGATTCTCTGCAGCATCAATGGGAAAGAATGAAGAAAAAATGCTAATTGCATTAAATGCTAATTGTGTGTTGTTACCCCTGCCATACATGCCACTGGGTGACACCAGAGTTCAAATTGCTCCAAAACGGAAACAACTCCAAATTTCATATTCTAATTTTGGTGGTTTTTATGTTTCCATTCTTAAATTTAACTCTGTGAATATTGTTGATAATTAAATATCCCAACATAATTTATTAGATTATCTTTCTGTTATATACTCATTCAATTGAAATGCCATTATCAGTGGTTCTTAAATTTTATTTTTCTCTGATGTAACTGTTATGCTATCAGAATTGATATCTCATTGTAGTCTGCTGCATACACAAGGCAGTTTCTGGGTGTGTAATAACCACACGGTTTACTATTGTAACTCCATAACTTTTTCCCCCAATGATCAGCGATATACTTTAATTGACAATCTGTGAACCTGGTGTTTATATAATTTTTTTTCCCGTTTCTTAATTCTGTTCATTAAATCAAATATTCTTATCATATATGCTAATTATCATAGTTTTATGATATTTTGATATTTGAAAGAGTGAGACATCTTCATTTTTCTTCAAATTTTAAATGGTGAATTTATTCTTCAAGATCACATTTATAATTGTGTGACTGCAAATCTTCACTTCTTTAAAATAACTTTTTTCTTCTTGATTTAGTTTGGCCTTGGGCTTATTTGTTTTTTTTTTCTATCTTTATTCTTCTGCTTACTGCATGACCACTCTCTTAATCATTAAGCCCTTAGGTCTGCATTGAACAGTTTGAGGAGCAAAGCCTCAGGTCTATTAGCCACAGAAACAGAATTCTGTCAATCTAAGGACAGCATATTGCAGCTCCACACCCATGAAGATGGAATGACCCTATCAGCATTCTTTTGAAACCAGAGAAAATGACACCATGACTTACATCAGGACCTGATGCAATAATTAACTGCCTCCTACCCTAACCCCTACTGAGCACTAGAGCCCACAATCCCATCTCCTTAGCTGCTAATTAATTTTCTCCTGCATAACCTATCCTGTGGAGCAGCAATCCCCAACCTTTTTGGCACCAAGGACCTGTCTCCTACGAGAATCTAATGCCTGATGATCTGAGGTGGAGCTGAGGCAGTGATGTTAGCACTGGGGAATGGCTACAAATACAGATAAAGCTTACCCTGCTGCTCACCTCCAGCTGTGTGGCCTGGTTCCAAACAGGCCACAGACCATGCTAGTTCATGGCCTGGGTGGGGTTGGGGATCCCTGCCCAAAAGGCCATCAGGGATCCAGGCCTTTGAGTGCTAGCTCTTCTGTGTCTCTGGGCTTGGCTCCATTACCTTAAATAAACTTTTTCTGGCTTTGACGCCTAAAGACAAAATGAACCCCTGAGTTCAGTAACAAAAGGAACATAAAACTGAGTAGAATTGATAGTTTGCATATCTGTCTACACAAAAACTGTAGCATCTATAAATTCTATATATGAAACACAAATATGAACTCCCAGTATTTGGAAATTTTTACTGAAATTATTCATTTTACTGAAATTAAGACCATACATCACTTTTAAAATTCTTAATCTTTTAGCGAGAGATGAAATGGGACATCTTTTGCAGACTTAATATTTTTAGTAAATCTAGTTAAATTTTCTTCCCTCCTTTCTTTGGAAAAAAGGCCCTCTCCATCAAATCCTGATAATTGCCCTGGCAACACAGATCCTCTGACTATTGATAAGGGTCATCGACCCATTGTTAGCAGAAATGGTGTTGTCAGACAGGGTTTCTTAGAGTTTGAGGGGGGAGGAAACTTTAAGCAAAGGTCTTTTTTTACTATTTAAGAAATATGTTAAACAAGCCTGTTTTCCTTTACTTAATAGGCAAATCAATAATAGAAATTAATAGATATGATTTAAATAATAAGTTTGTGTCTTCTTTTCCTTGTCTAGGGACTGAGGTGGCACTTCAGCAGGAAACTCAAGACCCCATCCTGACAGGGGCAGAAAAGGAAAGAGCTCCATGAAACCCCAGTAGACAGGGACTATGGCCATTCTCAGCAGGAAGCAGATATGGAAAAAGAGACCTCCTATCCCTCAACATCTATACCAATCATAAGGGGTTTCATAGCTCTTAGGAAAGATCTAGGCAGGAAAGTTAGTTAGGAAGTTTCCAGTCTGCCTGCAAAGACACTGAGATCATCCTATCCTAGAAGGGGTCCACCTTAATCCGCCCACAATTAAGCTAGCCAGAAGGCATTTTTTACCTCTCACAAAGAAATCAGTAGGCAGAGAATTAGGTACCCGGTTAAGCCAGTCACTTGCACCTGCACAACTCACCTGAGCATCTTTATACAATCATTATAATATGATGCATATACCCAGAAGTTCATTATTCATTATAACAGACTGAATTCTGGGAACAAACATGCGCAGAATGCAAAATGATGAGTCACTGAGTCCTGTCAATTTTAGTTGTCAATCAAGGAAGCCCACTCCTCTAAGAAAAGTAACCACCCATAGCAAAAAGGGTTAAAACCCCCAAAGGTTTTGTTACCAGGCATTTTGAGCTTCTCTTGCTCAGGTTCACTTCCACTTCTGGAAGTGTACTTTCCCTTTTAATAAAACTTTTCTTTCCTACTGAATTTCAGCGTCTTGCTCAATTCTTTGTTCAAGACATCAAGAACGTGGACAACACACAAGGAGAGGACCCCACTCTCCGGTAACAAAATCATTAAGTAATTATTATTCTTCTGAAGATGATATGTATAATGAAGTCATTATAAATAACTATTTATAAAAAGTGAAAGATTCTCATCTGTGTATGTGTTTAAATCTGAGCTACATTGTACTTTTTAAGAATCACCTCTTCTCATTTTTAAACCACTTTTCTAGAACAACTTTAACCTTTTCCACAATTTTTATGCATGCAACTACTCCATTCCAACTAATTTCAAGAAAAATAGCAGTAAAAATTCATCATGATTGTCTGATGAACATAGATATTTTCATTCTTAACTTAGAGGATTCTGTATGACTTGTGAATTATTTTGAGTTGTTGGTTAAGTGACGATAAAAGGAAAATGTTATTTTGAATCTAAGTCTAAAATTCTGCAAAGAGAAAGAAAATTAAATGTTGACTCTCTAAAACTTGACATGAAGATAATTATACAAAAATATAATGGACCTTGGATACCTGAGATAGAAAATCTATAGATAATCTAACTGGCCCTGAGTAAAGTAGTCAAGAGAAGCTTCCATCTGCTCTCAAAAGTGGATATCAATATTGAATTGTGATTTTGAAATGATTTTTCTAAAATGGCCAAAATAAAATTTAAGCAGCAAAACAAGACAGGGTAGCGAGAGGCATATAAATATAAGTAAAAGTAGAGTAATGTTTTTGGTTTTTTTTCGGTACTGTAGAAATTATTACTTATTTTGCACTATGGTAGAAAATATGCTTGAAATTAAGCATTAAAATGAACTGGCTACCGTAAAAAGAAGCAATGAAATGTATAACTTCTAAAGCAATAGAGGAAAATGAATGCACTGAATCCAACAGAGGCAGAATATGAGGGAAAAAGTATAGAGTAAGCATAGCAATTAGAAGCACAAAATGAGAGAGCAAAATATTTCCAAATATGTTAGAACTCACAGTAAATAGAAAAAGGTTAAAATCATTTAGAAATGTAAAAATACTGTTAGACTGTATTAAAATAAACATTATATAAATACTTTAGATTTATTTTGGACAATTAAAAAATATACAGAGTATTTTAAAAGAAAAAAGTTATTGCAAAAAAAATTCTAATATTTTAATACAAAACAAACAAAAAAAAACTAACGTATACATATAATAGACCAAATGGATTTCAATCTGAGAAGCATTGAAAGTGAAAAAGACTATTTCATATCTTAAAATGTGCCCTTTTGCCAAGAAGATATAATACTGAACTTACAGCCACTTAACAACCTAGTTTTGAAATGTCTTTAGCAAAACTTGGCAGAAATTCAAGATAAAATAGATAAACAAACTATGTGGGGAAAAAAAGAAATATTAAGTTGCAGAAGATATGAATTACAAAAGTAATAGCTTTGTTTCATATATGTGTATATGTGTATATTCACGTTTCTAGCATACATAATTTATAATTTTCACTAGAATCCAGGCAATAGAATATTGAACTATTGCAAAGAAATGACAAAATTAAATCAATGTTAACTGGTCATAACTCAAATAAGGAAAAGAACAGACAAAATTAAAATCATTGGAAAACCATAGACTACGTCATAAAATGCAAGCTCATAAAACAATACTCGAAATTCTAAAAATATATATGTACATACATAGACAAAATGGAGTTTTATATACATAATTGTAAGTGTATATTTATATACTTTGGCCTTTGGAACTTCTACCCTCAATTTGAGCCTTTAAACATTTACCTCCCAAAATACTGAAGTCTAAAAAGTGAAAAGATTTACTCAGATTTGCTGCCTCTGTTTGACCCAAGGGATTAAGAGGAAACAAATGTCTAATGTTTAATAACCATTAATCAAGAAACGTAAGCTAATATATTTTTTATACCAATAAGTTAGCACAATCCTCCACCTTCATTTCAGAAGATTTTTCTTCTGCTACTTCTTTAAATTTATCTTTGCAAAATTTCCTGTCACTCACTTCTTTAATTGTCTATATATAACTTCTAAATCTTTTATTTTTTATATTTGCTCTCATGACGTTTGTTATTTGTTTTCTTTTGTTCTTTACTTTTCTATCACGGGTACATTAAGTACCAACAAAACCATACTGCTTTTTAAATTTATTTTGAATAAATATTCTAACTTGTAATACATTTTAATTTCTCAATATTCTTTTTGTGCTCTAGCTATACTTTGACTACTGTTCTCATTTTTTAAATAAATTTTTACCATAAAAATAATATAGCATAAAAAAACCCTGATTTCTGATTCCACATATAAAGAGCTTGAAAGTTTCCTCCTCCATTCTAATAGCAAATAAAAAACTGAACAGACTGAACAATTAAACTCTTCTTAGATTCATGAGAAGGCAAAACACTGCTCCCAAGACTGAAGAGTCAGAAAAGTAAATATAGAACTCATAGTTTGCCGGAACAAACACTCACAAGTGGAAAACCCTGCAGAAACCAGCACTGGATAGGAAAACCTGAACTGTAATTAACAAATTGCTGAAGGCTCAGTGTGGACAAGCCTAAGATTTAAACTCCAGGGGAACTTAACCTAGGAGGTTTCCCTCAAAATTCTGAAAATTGCCTCAGGAGCACAGCCAGGTTCTCACAATAAATAGTGGAGATAAATTCCCTTTTGCTTCCTGCAGGGGGGAGGTGAAAAGAAACCATTCTGAAAAACAGTAGAGCTCTCTGCTCTTAATAAGAACTACCCTCAGGGGAAATTGGTTACCTAGCACCTAACCTGCTGGTATATTATTAGAGCCTCACTAACCTGAGGAGGGGAGGGAAATACCTAATTCCAGGCCACTCTGGCTACTGTAGCTATCCAGAGAAAAAACTGAGAAACACTTATAAAATTTACAGTCCAGAGGCATAGACTCACTAAAAGCCTGAGACCTACTCATAGATCTATAGAATGCTTTCCTTCTACCTATTCGACACCACTACATGATTAAAGGCATATTATTAGCCATTCCTTTTACACAGTGCTTCATGTCTGGCTATCGAGAAACAAATTACATTGCAGACCAAAAGTCAAAAATTACAATTTGAAGAGATAGAGTAAGTAACAGAATCACACCTGGCAGATATGTTGGAATTATCACTCCATGAATTCAAAATGACTATGATTAATATTTTTAAAGTGCTAATGGATAAAGTAGATTGCATGCAAGAACAGCTGGGCAGTGTAGGCAGACAGATGAAAACCCTAAGAAAGAACCCTAAGAAATAAATAGTTAAAAAGCACTGTACCAAAAATGAAGAATGCTTTGGTGGACTAACTAGTACACTGCACATAGCTGAGGAAAGAATCTCTGTGCTAGAAGGTATAACAATAGAATCCTCTAAAACAAAAACAAACAAACTAACAAAACAAAAGAGAATAATGACAAAAAACAAAGCAGAGCAGAACAGAATATCCGAGGACTGTAGAAAAGCTATAAAAGGTGTAACATGAAATGGGAATAGCAGAAGGAGGAGAGACAGGAACAGAAGAAACGTTAAAAAAAATAATAATAATAACTACTTAATGTCAGACACCTAACCACAAGTCCTGAAAGCTCAGAAAATACCAAGAATGATAAATGCCAGTAGAATTATTAAGCATAGTATTTTCAAAATACAGACAATTAAAGGTAAGGAAAAAATCCTGAAGAAGCCAGAGGAATATAACACATTCTCTATAGAGGAATAAAGATAATTGTATCCAAATTCTCAATGGAAATCATACAAGCAAGAAGAAAGTGGAATAAAATATTTAAAATGTTGAGGGAACTCCTCCTCCAGCCTAGAATTCTGTATCCTTTGAAATGATCCTTTAAATGTGAAGGAGAAAGAAAGATTTTCTCAGACAAACAAAAATTAAGGTAATTGGTTGCCAGTAGACCTGCTTTGCAAGAAATTAACAGAAGTTCTTACAGAGAAATATAAAATAGGTAAAAAAAATATTGTATTTACTTAAAGAAAGAGCATTGAAGAAAAAATAAGTGAATGTAAAATAAAAACTTACTTTTCTTATTCTTAATTGATCTAACAGATAACAATTTGTTCAAAAAACAATTAGAATGAATTCAACTATATGCTTATGTATATATTTTACAGCGTATATATATGTGTGTGTGTGTGTGTGTGTGTGTGTGTGTGTATTTGTGTACTTGCATATGCTCATAGATATTTGAAATGAATAACAGCAAGGGTATAAGAAATGGAAGAGTCTAGGCACATTTTATTATTATAAGGCACTCATACTACCTGTGAAGTAATATGGTATTATTTGGCTTTGATTAACTATAAATGTATTTTGCAAACTCTAGGGCTATGAATAAAAAAAAGTTTAAAAAAAGAAGTATAACAATATGCTGAAAAAGAGAAGAAATGGAATCATATAAAATGCTCAAATTAAAACAAAACAAAAAAAAAACCCCTAGCATGAATTAGACATTATAGAAACATTGCAAGACACAAAGTTAATGTATAAAAGTTAATTAATTTCTTATATACCAGCAATGACAAGTAGAATTTGAAATTGAAAACTCAATACCATTTACATTAGCATACAAAAAAGTAAATACTAAATATAAATTTAGCAATATATATATATAAGATCTACATGAGTAAACTATAGAACTCTGATGAATAAAATCAAAGAAGAACTCAATAAATATAAAAATATTACATGTTCATAGATAGGAAAATTCAAATTATCAAGATGTCAGTTCTTCCCGACTTGATCTATACAGTCAATGCAGTTTCAATCAAAATCTCAAGAAATTGTTTTTGGATATCAATAAACCAATTCTAAAATTTGTAGGGAGAGGCAAAAGACCCAGAATAGCCAACACAATATTGAAAAAGAAGAACAAAATTAAAGAACGGACAAGAGCCAATTTCAAAACTTATATAAAACTACAGTGATCTAGACAGTGTAATGTTGGTTAAAGAACAAATAGATTAATAAAGCAGAATAAGGAGCCCATAAATAGGCCTCCATAAATGAAGTCAACTGATCTTCAATAAAGGAGCAAAGGTAATACAATGGAGCAAAATAATCTTTTCAACAAATGGTATTGGAACAACTGGACAGCCACATGCAAAAAAAATGAATCTAGACACAGTCTTTAAACTTTTCAGAAAAATTAACTGAAAATGAATCATTGACCTAAATGTAAAACAAAAAACTATAAAATTCCTCAGAGGTAACACAGGAGAAAGCCTAGATAACTTTTTGGATATAACACCAAAAGCAAATCAATGAAGAAATAATAAATAAAAATTATTATTCATCATTATTATTAATCATAACAAAGTTTATTAAAATTAGATGTTCTATTCTGTAAAAGACAATGTCAAGAGAATAAGAAGACAGGCCAGAGCCTGAGAGAAAATATTTGCAAAAACTTATCTGCTAAAGGACTATTATCCAAAATACATAGAACTCCTAATACTCAACAATAAAAAAAAATCAATTAATGAAAAATGGGCCAAATACCTTAAAAGATTCCTTACCAAAAAGATATGCAGATGATAAATAAGCACATGAAAAACTGCTCCATATTATATTTCATCAGATAAATGGAAGTTAAAACAACAATGAAATATCACTATACAAATATTAGAAAATCCAAAATCCAGAATGCAAGTTATACTAAATGCTGACAGGGATGTGGAGTAACAGGAACTGACTCTCATCCACCATTGGTGGGAAGGCAAAATAATATCACCACTTTGGAAGATAGTTTTTTACAAACTGAAACATATCCTTACTATACAATCCAGCAATCACTCTCTTTGATATTCACCCAAATAAACTAAACATATGTGATACAATAATTTGCACACAGATGCTAATAGCAGCTTTATTCATGACCATAACTTTGAAGCAACCAAAATGTCCTTCAGTAGGTGAATGAATTAACTGTGATACATGCAGACAACAGAAAATTATTCAGCACAAAAAAGTTATCCATGAAAAGACATGGAGGCACCTTAAATGCTTATTACTAAGTGAAAGAAGCCAATCTGAAAAGATTACATACTGTGTGATGCCAACTGTATGACATTCTAGAAAAGGCAAAACTATGAAGACACTAAAGATAATTTGATTGTCAAGTGTTTGTAAGGGAAGGGAGGAAGAAATAGGTGGGACACAGAGGATTTTTAGAGCAGTGAAATTATTCTGTTTGATACTACAATAATGGATCCTGTGATTATGCATTCATCAAAACCCATACAATTACAACACTGAGAGAATCATTATATAGATTATGGACTTTGGGTGATCATGATATGTCAATATAGTCTCATCAATTGTAACAACTGTGTTGGGAGATTTGGATAATGGAGGAGGGCTATGTATGTATGAGAGTGAGGCTATACGAGAAGTCTTATTTTACAGAGAAAAAACTAAGGCACAGAGATATCTTTGAATTGACATACAGGTAAGAAAATAGATTATTTACTATCACTACATTAAACCTAAGATAACTAAGGCTCATAGAAGTTTAGTGACTTGTCCAATATCACACAACTAGTAATACATCCCTGAAGCATGTTATCGTGATATAAGTAGTCTGGTGTAGAAATAAACACTGACAAGTGTGGATTAAACAGAGCTTCGTTTTCCTCTTGGCTCTAACACTTCAGAACTGTGAGACTGTTGTCAAGTAATTAAGCTAAGTCCTTATAGCCACTTCTGCAAGGTGAAGGCAACAGTGCTTATGTTACACAGTTATTATGAAGAATAAATGAACCATTATCTTTAAAACACTTACTACAACACCTAATACAAGATCCTACCCCCTTTATCCCTCTTTTTCCTTGTTACCTTGCCATGAGATCCAAGAAAATAAGAAATAAAAATATGTCCTTTTCCAAATGGATGCGATTTTGCTACAAGTATCTGTTTGGAAAAAAATTATAAACATAAATAAAATTATTTCCTTGAGGTAGTTATTCCCTCATTTATTTTTTAAACTGTTAAAAAAATACCTCAATTAAAGGCAAAATGTGGGCTATAACCTTTAGATAGTGCTATTTATACAAATAATATCAGGCCTTCCAGAAGAACAAATAACATGACACTGATATGCATAATTGCATCAACCTTAATCAGACATGGCAAGCTCAGAATTCTGCATCTTCAGAAAACAGTTTCCTGATTAGCTTTACTCAGCAGTAGGGCTCTCCTAGGCTGCACATTAATTGCCCCAGCCACCTATAAAGGCAAAAGCAATGTTGGGAAATTTTTGTGTGTCTGTGGAAATGGATGATTATGAATGGACTAGCCACAGCATCTTAATTAAACAAATATGGCACATCGATTGGGTGGCTGTCAAGTAGTTTTGATAGATTAATTTTTTCCTCATTTTCCTTCAAGAAAGATGTATTGGTTCAGCTTACTGCAAAGCATCCAACCGTGCATGTAGACCACTCTGCCCTCATTAAAATACACAACACTTGCATATTGTGGTCCATAGATCAACAATCATGGCTTTTCTTAATAATTCATCCTAGAACAATCTATGGTTGGCTGGTCCCTTTGTGAAAGAAATATAAACCCATCTAAAGAGACATACATGTAAAGATTAATTTCAGTCTTTGAAAACTGGTCTGAATAATGTGTCTACCTTGTGACTAGAGGTGTAATAAAAATGACAGAAGAAATTTCCAAAATATTTGATTACTTCTTTACTGGTGTAGAATACCTTAGTAGGGAAATACAGATGATAAGACACAAACAAGCAAACTGACTAGACATTCGAAGATTTGTACCCTAATTAGGTTTTGTAAATAATCTATTAATATCCAATACATGTCATTTTCCTAGGACAGTCTAATATTATTTGTGAAAATCATATGGTTAAATTAGATTATTTCCACTTCTAAGTTGTCTTTTTATATCTGTGTTCCTATAAACCTCACACTTAAAATATTTGATCCTCAAGACAATGTATCCTTTCAAGTAATAACTAAATAAGTTCTATTTAGATTTACCAGGTTCTCTGAAATAATAAAATCTTTGCTTTAATCCACATTTTACTTATAAGAAACTGATCTTTTGGTCCCTTCTAACTCTGATGACGATTTTTCTAAAAACAGCATTCACTGAAACCACAGAAATAGACCATAGAAATAATTTGGGGATAAAAGAGGGCAAGAGAAAGAAAAAACAAACGTGAAGACATAAATTAAGGACAAGAGCTTAATTTCTTCTAAATACCTTTTAAATACTTTTTAAAAATCTTTCCATTTTATTTAGTTAGTTTTTAAAGCAGCATGGATTTACCTTATGCTTTCTGTTGTTAATCATGTTATTGAGGTATGATTGATTTTTAAACAACTGTACATATTTAATGTAGACAACTCAATGAATTTGAGGATAAGCATATACTTGTAAAACTATTTACATCATCAAGGCCATAAACATATCCATCATCTTCCAAAGTTTCCTGCTGCCTTTTTATTATATCATTAGTTTTGAGTGTGTGTTAATAACACTCAACATAGGATTTCTTCTCTTAGCATTTTTAGTTTTTCTGTTTTCCTTTAAAAAAAAATCAAAGTATACATATTATATGCATTTCTCTACATTTTGCTCCTGTCAATTCACAGAAGATGATGAAAATTCCTCCAAGTGAACCAATATGGATGTGGTAGTTTTCGAAGAATTTTAAATGCAAAATTATTTCTCATATAAGAGAAAGTTACCATATATTTGGATACTTTCATATTTATTCTTATAATACTGAAACAATCAGAGATAGTTTGAGATGTTTATAGAAATTATCTTGTAGAAACTTTAAAGAGAAGTTAAATTTTCTGAAGATTGGAAATTATTCTAAAGATATAACCTCATAATTTTAATTGTTGGATAGCATAATTAATACATGCTTTCAGAAAAATTTAACCTACAAGACAATACGATAGTTATTTACGTTGTAGAGCTCCTATATATTGATTTACTGGGGGGAACTAGTTGTAAGCAAACAGACATTTGTGCCTTGAGGAAAAAAGTATAATTAAAAAAATGTTTTTCTATTGAAGTATAATTAACATACATTGTTAATTTTTTACATATAATATAATGATTTAATGTTTGTATATCTTGTGAAATGATTACCACAATTAATCTAGTTAACATCCATCACTATACATAATTATAGAATTTATTTTTCTTGTGGGGAGAACTTTTAAGATTTACTCTTTTAGCCACTTTTAATAGGCAATACAGTATTATTAACTATAGTGCCATGCTGTACATTCAATCCCCATGACTTATTTATTTTATAACCGGAATTTTGGACCTTTTCACTCCCTTTATCCATTTTTTCCCCTCCCTCATCCCCCACCTCCCACCTCTGGCAACCATTAATCTGTTCTTTATATCTCACAAACCACATGAATTAAAGTGAAAAGTATAGATTCTGCTTCTGGGTGTATATCCAAAGGAACTGACAGCAATATCTTGGAGAGATATTTGCACACCTCTGCACATAGCAGAACTATAGTCAATAACCAAGAGGTAGAAGAAACCTAATTATCTGAAAGAATGAATAGACAAATTGTGGCATATACATACAATGGAAAGTTATTCATCCTTTAAAAAGGAAGGAAATTCTGACACATGCTATAACATGGATGTTATAAGATAATATGTTAAGTAAATTAAGTCAGTCATTAAAAAAGCATAGTATATAGTTCTACTTATATGAGATATTTAGAGTAACTGAATTCACAGAAGTAGAAAATAGAATGGTGGCTGCCAGGGGATGGGAGTTGGGGAAACAGAGAATTGTTGTTTAATGAAACAGGTATTCCACACTTTCCGAAAGTTTGCATTAGGCCATCTTGCTTTTATGAAAGATCTACATTGTACCTGTTTTCAGCCATTATTTCCTTAATAAGCTTCCTGTCCCTTTTCTTTCTTTCTCTTCTTATCTTGAACTCCAATAATGCGTATATTGGTTTCCATGTTCATGGATAGGAACAACTAATATTGTTAAAATGTCCACACTATCTAAAGTGATATACAGATTTAATGCAATCTTTTAAAAAATCCCAATGGTATTTTTTACTTAAATAAAAAAAAAAAGAAATTCTTATTCATAATGAAACTACAAATATGTAATATATTACATGTAATAATTATATTATATTACATAATATTATGTATTACAAGTGTGTTAATATTATTATATAGTATATGTAATATATTACATATAATATGACATAATGTGATACTGAAAAGTTATATGTAATATAATATATAAAAGTTATTATAATGCCCTGGTTTGAACTCCACGAGCCAAGAAGGAAACTGACACCGATGCAAGCACAAGAGGGAGTTTATTGACAAACTCGAGTTTGGACCCCACTCGTTCACTGACACAGCAGTGGTTGAGAGGAGCCCCGACCTAGGGGCTGGGACCTAATTTAAAGGGTAAAACCGCAAGCCTTGGGGAGATGTCTTGGCGTTACCTGATTCGGGGGTTAGGTTGACCTTTAAAGGGATTGGGTGTAGGTTGTTAGGTCTGCGTGCAAAAGGGGGTCGTGTGCAGTTGGGGCTGCGTATAGAGGGGGCCGTGCGCAGAAAGGGCCGAGTGCAGAAGGTAGGGCCGCGTGCAGAAGGTGCCGGGTGCAGTAATCAGAATATGTGCAGGAGGAAATAAGGGTGGGGGTGCCTTAAGGGCCCACCATTAGCTGGCTTGGCTGGTTTGGCCAGGTGGTAAGGCATTGTTCTTGACCACTGGCCTTTGGGGAACTTTTCGTACAATTCATCTTGGGATCACTCAGAAAAATGGAATCATTCCAGTCTTTCAGTTATATATGTTATATATTATATATATGATTATTTCTCCATTGATGGATATTTAGGTTGCTTTCGTGTCTTGCTATTGTGAACAATGCTGCAGTGAATGTGGGAATGCAGATATCTCTTACATTATATATTACACATAATATTTTATATTATCTATTAAGTGTAATATATATAATATATAATGTAATATATATAATAGCATAATACTGAAAGGTTATATATATTTTATATAATGTATTATTAAATATATAATGAATAATGTAATATAACATATGTAACTATTATGTATTATAGTATAATATATAACTTTTATATTATATATATATTATATATATATATATATATAAACTTTTTCAGTATCATATTCTTCAGATATAAAAGGAATGAATCCTGCCATTTGCAACAACATGGATCAACCTGGAGGATATGTTAATGTAAACAAGCAGACACAGAAGAACAAATACTACACAATCTCATTTATATGAGGAATGCAAAATAATCAAACTCACAGAAGCACGTAGAGTGGTGGTTACTATAGTTAGTGAGAAATGATGAGTGAGGTGTTGGTTAAAGATGCACAATACAGTTTGCACAGCACAGTGCCTATCGTTCACAATATTGCATTGTATTCTTAAAAAATTGTTAAGAAATTAGATCTGATGTTATGTGTCCCTTATCTCTCTCACACAAAAAAAAACCCAAAGAGAGGAAAAGAAACATTTGGTGTTATAATATGTTTATGGCAGTGGTTGAAGTAATGGTTTTAAGGATGCACACCTATCTATAAACTCATCAAGTTATATACATTAAATATGTACAACTTTTTATATGTCAGTCATACTTTTATAAAGTTGTTCTTTTAACAGAAATATCAAATTTACCTATTCTAAATTTCTTTTTATCTCTATAAACTTAAATATAAAACTTATTTTTATAATGTTTTTCATTGTAGTCCAGTTTCTTCATATTGTATATAATCGTATTTCAGACTTCATTTTCTTATTTTATCAATGCTTTATTGTAGTGCAATTTACTTGTCCTTTAAACCTATTGCTGTGTTTTTCTCTACCTTCACATCTTTCATTATCTTAATAAATTCTGACTGGTTATCTTTCTAGTTGATAGAGGATCAGGAACTCTAAGCCACAGATAGAGTATTATCTTTCTATGGTCCCATATGTGATCTTTATCTCATGAGATGCCTTTTTAGTAGCTTTTACTCAATCTAGTTTACCAGCTGAAAATTCAAAGTAATGCCTCTCAGTTTTTCAGATTTTTCTCTTAGTTTCAAAGTTGTTAATTTTCTTTCTTTTCTTTTTTTCCCTTTGTTTTGTATTTTGTATCTATTTTAGTGGAATATTTTGATATGATAAATGAAAAACATAAGTCAGATGTCATATTACATTAAAGAGAAGCAAAACTCTATCTTCTTCAACATTACAATAATTTAATCACAATATGGTGTAATTATAACTAGACATATGTGAAGAAATCAACTCCGTTTTCAGTGGTTCTGTATATTCTAAATATGATCATTAAAATAGTACTTTTAGAATAGAAACTGGAAAAATTATTCTGTAGAATGTTAATTACTTGCTCATGATATTTTTATCTTCTAAGATTAGATATGATTAAAATTCCTAACCGAGTACCTAATAGATGACATAATGTATAATTAATACACACTATTTTCTTTTATATTCCATTTCTTCAGATATATTGGACCTCAATTTTGCTACAAGTATTATTCACTATCTTTTGCATTATAAATTGATATTTGGTAAATCTCGAGTTTCTTATAGGAAAAATTTAGCAATTACTCTTTTTGAGAATGTCCTCAAATATGACTCTAAGCAATTTTTTTCCCCCTATCAGCTTTCTCTTATGGTATTTTTTACATTCCTAATCCCCAACACACTTAGAGCTTCTGTCTTTTCCTTATCAATGCACTCTCACAGTATAATTGCCACATTAACTGTAATAATAGGTATTGAACATATAATCATTCATACATTTATTTTAATTAGTATTAACTTCATAGTAGTCACACAGCACAGAGATTTCTCTGTCTGTTCTTTCATGCAAAAAGAATGCCATTGACTAATGAAATAACATTTCATTTGCTCAAGTCACAATACTAGTTAGAATATTGCCTATAGTTAAGATTAGATAACCAGTCAGAGTTGCAACATTATTCTGCTTATCCTTGAATATTTTTCATAGGTGTTAACTGGTCTATGGCCCTTGAATAAATAGGTATAAATTTCTTCAAGCTGAATACATTACTTTTAGCTGGTCTTATGCTTAATTCACTCTAGAGCATTCTTTATTTCCTGTTAAAATAGTCATCGATGACTGCCGAATGGTCCTTCCACTTATAAGTGTTTAATGCCATTCCACACATTTAGTAAGTAAAGGACTTCTTTGCTAAGGCTGAAGATTTTAAATATGATCTCATTTAGCCTCTATGCATAAAATTGAAATCTGTCTTATATTAACAAAATCAACAGATTGTTAAGAGAGAGAACATCATTTTGGTGACTTCAAATAGTTTGCACAATTAAAAATCCATTGGTTTACTTTATCCTCTACTTTTTTTCTCTTTTTTTTTTTTTTGGCACTGCTGGATTCCTGCTCACTCTTAATTTGTTGCTTTTATCTACTTTACCTCACAGAAATAAATGCTTCATATCCTTGCTTATTATGTAGCAAAGAAACTTTCAATAAGCTAGGGATTTTGTTTCTGATGGTTTTCAAGTATAATAGACATAAAAATAAAAAAAGAACAGATAAAGTTGATACAAATTTTTATACTCAACCACGCTAAAATAAAATTATGCAGTTTAACATGAGTCCTTAATGTAAATGTTTAACTTTTTTAGATATGGGAAAAGAAGATGTGGCACCTTTCCCATAGCCTTTTGCCCTTGATTCCAAGGCCTACCTCAGAAACAAGAAAAGCATGAAGATCATGGGATTTTATTTTTGTTTGTTTGACCAATATCAGTGGTTTGATTAAGAGAACATAGAAAACCATACAGCAATCAGCCATTTTAGCACCATTCAGAAGGTACACTGACCTTGCTATCCTTGCCATTCAATTACACTATACATTATTACTCCTTTAGAATTGAGTAATGTATGGCCCTAAAAAGTAAATGAATATTTGTGCACAACCTATTGAAATGTAATACAAATACAATAAGTATATGTATCTTAAGTGATTCCAGAATCCAAATCCACCTGAGATTTTTGAGGTATCTTCCCTTTTTTCTCTGTATTATAGAATTTATGAATCATATATAGTACTTAAGTGCCTGTTAGTTTGTGTATAAGGTTATCTATGTAGGAGTATAATTTAATTGATTTTTTTTCCTGGAAAAAAATAGAACACAGTGACTTATTGAACTTAGAGTGACAAGTGGCATTTGTGCTCTGCTTGGAAGTTCACATGATAATTCCTATCACATGCCCATGCTCATTGCATAGGTTGGTGATTAATAACAAAATTCCCCATAGCATCTCTTCACTGTGATATAGGAAAGGATATTTGTTGGATCTCATGATGAAGCACGTAAATATTCATTGCTATATTTAACAGATATCTGATTCCAAATGAATTTTATTGAATGCTATCAGATATGAATACTCCCATCCCACTGTCTTTTTATACTAAGTCAGGGGCTCCATTACTTCTCCAATTAACTTAGCGAAGATAGGAATCTGTCTGGCTTTAGATGTAAAATATGTGTATGTACACACACATACACACACACACATATTAATATGACAGAAACAGTTAAAAGATAGGATAAGCTTATATCAGAGGTGCAAATATTTGTAGGATTTTAGCTCTGATTCTTTTCAAATTAGCAGCATTTTTTATATTTTTTCCTAGTATTACCATAAAAATAAATACTTGGCATGAAGGCTGATTAGACTGGCTTAAAGACAAACAAGAGAAGTCAACTTTCATAGTTTCCCCTTTAAAGTCTCTTCTCGTGGACCCCTGGAATGCACAGCTACATAGTACACTTATTTGGAGAATAAAATTTCCTCTTTGCCTCTAAATTTTTTGAGCCCAGAGATGCTCTTAGCAATTACTACTCCTCCCGCAAAATCTTTTCATTAACAGATCAAAAGCAAGAAGCCCAAAAACAGTTTCTCAGCACTAAAAGGAAAGATAATGTAACATAATCAAAAAATGTAGAATACAAATAAATCCAAACTTCGCTCATAAATGGCCAGTGGGTCTGCAAACCTGCACAGCATTTCCAGATGTCTTTTTTTATATTATTGGTTGAGTTAATATTGGTACACTGATTTTGGATGGCAATTTTAAATGCATATTTCCTTCGATTTATCAATTGCACTTGTAGAAATTTAAACCAAGGTACAATGTAGGATATAATACTATTGTTGAAAAAGGGGAATATATATATATTGACATTAGTTTAATGGTAAACAACCTAAACAATAATGCAATGGAATGGTCAGCTCTTACAAATGAGTCTGTAAAACTGTTTTTTATTCTAAAGTATTTTATAGTATACTTTAAGTGGGAAACTTATGACACTGTTTATAAGGAATAAACATCTGTGTATATCTGCATTATACACATATTGATACATACTCCCATAGAAAAGAGTCTAAAGTCATGCACTGTAAAATATTAACAGTGATCATCTCTGGATATTAGGTTTCATTCTTATCTAAATTTCCTTTTGTTTCAGAAGGTAAACCTCTACTAATTGAAAAATAAATTATCATAAAGGAAAAAAGATTAACAAGGTCTAAAAAATCAGTTTTCAAGGGAGAGAATTATTGGGCAAAATGATGAAACAAATTTGAGACTTTCAGTGGGAAACTCTTTTTTATATGGTTTCCTAAGAGTGAGTCTATATCTTTCTTTGTTTGATATATGGTCTTAAATGCCTTCAACAGTGAGTAACATTCATTATTGAATTAATTTTCAGCTTATTGGCATTTTTTTTGCGTCAGACTTAATTTTTAGTATATTATGACTTATGTACTGCTTGAATTTAGAAAATACTGTTTATAACATCCCTTAGGGAACTGCTTGAGAAGGCGACAGTAATATAAAGATCAAACTATTCATAGAAAAGTGGCTAGGTAACCAAGAACACACTGCACAGCCAACGTGTCTGCATTTTAAACATATCCTGGTCTCTGGAAATACAACTGACTGATTTCTTCTCTTTCTCCTATAGCTTTCAGGTGTATACATTGATGTTATACCTTTGTGTTAGTCATCTCAAGGAGATAGCTGATTTAACCTAGGAATTCCTATTACATAGGTAAAAGAGTACAATTTGATGCCAAAGAAAGTTAAGATTAAATCTAGTCACAATTATTTATTTTTTGTGTGATGTAAAAAAATCATTTAAATTAGGCCTCAAAGTCCTCATCAGTAAAATATTGATAATGGTTCTAAATATGTAGGGTTGGAGAAAGAAATGAATAAGTTATCTTTTGAAAAGTGTCTGAAACATAATGGATATTATCAGCTTAAGTTTGGCTTCAATAAATTTAATTGGCATTATATAAACAGGAAATATTTATTCATTTATACCATAAGAAGTTTCTAGGAAGGGTGATTCAGAGATTGGTTAATGTAGCAGCTGAACTAAACAATCAGAAACACTTCTCTCTATATGCTGCCATCCTCAGAGTGTCAGCTTTGACTGTGTTTGGATGGTTCACTTCTTGATTGCAGGATGGCTGCCACAGCTCCAGATATCATATGCGAATAAGAAAATTTCTAATAGCAAAAGTTATATCTGTTTAGGCTTGATCAAGTATTTCCAACAAACTCTCCAGGCAAATTTCTGTTTTATTCCATTGGTCTGATTTACATGCCCATGCCCAAACCTATCTCTGCTAATGGGAGGAAGATTACCATGTTCCTCTTAGAATTACTCCTGAATTGGGGACTATGATTACTTCCCTGAGGAAAGGAGAATGAATAAGTGAGGGTGAGGTGGGAGGTAAAAAACTTAGGGTTTTATACTCTGTTTAGCAGAGAGACATTTGTCTACAAAAGCCAAACAAATTTGTATAGTGTGTGTGTGTGTGTGTGTGTGTGTGTGCGTGGCCTATTGTGAGTAGCGGAGAAAACTGGGAATTGTGAGAAATAAAAGTGGTACACTCTGAGTATATATACATTAATGTACATTTGGGAAAAATAAAGTTATATGACAGTCTTATAACTGTCATCTAAATAATCATTGCTCAGATAATTTTTCTCTAAATAGAAATATTGTTCACAAATACCTATTTTACACAAAAACTACTTTTTAGAAATCATTTCTTAACTGAAAACTGTTAAATAGCCAGCTGATATATTTATGTTTGGATCATTTGCCTTTATGTACTAGAAATGTTCACATAAAAATTATGAGTTTAATTTCACATATTGAATAAAATTTTAAATATAGTATTCTTTTAAAGTTTTACTTGTGTGAATGACGAAAGCTTTGATCAAACATGTGCGCAAAGCATAAAACAAATTCAAACTCCATTATTCATCTCTGTAAAAACTGGATATATACATTCTGAACCAGTTTGTGAATTTGGGTCTTATTTGAGTTAAGGTTTGTTTATTAATATTCATTGTAAGAATTGATTCATTAAAAATATTACAAACTCGGGCATAGTAGAGGAATCTATGAAAGGCAAGTGGTCAAAGGTAATGACATTCTTCTGATCTTGTCTGGAAGCAAATTTGTTAACAAGAGGTACTAGCTCTTGTTTTGGTTTTTGTGAAATATTAAAAGTTAATTTTTCCATTATGATCCTTTCAATGTAAACATGTTAAAATTCAGTTGAAAATTGTACACACTAGAATAAGATGTATAGGAACGTTTTGGGGCTGGGTGGTTTTCTGACTGACCTGCTAGTAGATTTTTAAAGAGATCAGGGTGAAGGGAAGGTAAACACATTCACTTGTGTTGATATTACTTGCACTTTAATAGTTTGCACTCTGCTTTAGTTTCCTCTCATTGCGTTTACATTTCTTTTGGGAGTTTGGTGGAAGGCTTTTCTTGAACATGAATTTCATAAATGTTAAGAATATTATAGATTAAAATAACATTTTAAAAACTTCAGGAATAGCATGTACAATCAATCTTAATTATTCATGGACTCCAATTTTTCAAATTTTCCTATTCAGTAAAATTTATTTATAATCTCCAAATCTCTATTCATGGTGCTTTCACAAACATTTGTGGGGATGCACAGAACAGCAATGATTTGAATCGCCCTAAGTGCATGCTCCCATTTCAAGCCAGTCTGGGCAATGCTCTGTCTTCTTGCTTGGTGTCTTATGTTGTAAATAAATGTCCTTTTCACCGTGCATTTAGTGGCATACTTTTTCCATTTTCATGCTTTTAGTTGATGATTTCACTGTTTAAAGTAACCTTCAAGATAATGCTGAAGTGCGGTTTAGTGTAAATGCAAGAAGGCTGTGATGTGCTTTATGGAGAAAAACATGTGTTAGGTAGGCTTTGCTCAGGCATAAGTTATAGTGTTGTTGGCCATAAGTTCATTGTTAATGAATCAACAATAAATTCCAAATAAGCTGTCATTAAACAATAACAATGTTTGAAAATTTTGTGTATTGATGGTTGTTGAAAATTATGTGACTAGAGGTTCACAAGAAACTTACCCTGTATTCCCTCAACTTACAACTTTTCCATATTTGCCAATTCCATGTCCACAGTGACTGTATAAAACATAACCACCTAAGGACAGGCATCAGACCTTTCCATAAAGTCAAGCATCGTCCACTGAATCAGAGTTTAAAATGCATAGAGAAAATTATTTTGAATCTAATTCTACATCTAACGAGACTATTAATCAATTGTGCACCCCAAATAAAGGTTTTATTTTCCATCCAAATAATCAGAGGTATATATCAATTAAATAACAAGATACAGAAAATAAATACCTGAGAAGCAAGGTATGCAATAAAATAATGGATGGTAGCTGTAAAATAGGCCTGACTTCTTTTCTCATTCCCTTGACATTGTCTTTCATAGAGCAGAAGTTTTAAATTTTAATGAAGCCCATCTTATCTATTATTTCTTCGCTGGTCATGCCTTTGTTATATCTAAAAAGTCATCTAGGTTTTCTCTTATGCTATCTTCTAGGAGTTTCACAGTTCTGTATATTTTACATTTAGGTCAATGATACATTTTGAGTTAATTTTTGTAAAGTTTTATTTGTATTACAGTTTTCTGTTATTCTATCTTAAGATAGTAGCAGAAGTCTCTTTATCACATATTTCTGAATTACAACAAACTGTTCATATTAACTTTCAAAGAGAACAAAGAGCCCATTATAAAGAGTAAACCATACAACAATAATATCTCAACACTTTCAATATCCAGTCCCTATCAAAGAAGAAAAATAAATTCTCCCTGTTTTTTTTTCCCTGTGGTTTAATACACACACACACACACACACACAACACACACAACTATGACTGCTTACTTATCTTGTGTAGCCCATTAAGTTTATACTTCCAACCAGGTCCCTTATTGAGCACTCACATTCACGGCCACTATACACCCATCCTAATTTCCCCAAGGCCAACAGACAACCAGGAATAGTCGTTATACCCCAGAGTTCATTCACTAATTCATTCAAGTTAGCCAATATAAAGCCTACATGTCCTGCCTCACCTGTCCTTCCCATGGAAACTACACAAAGCAGCTTGCCCACAGTTCTTCTCTCTGCCTTCTGACTGACCTCAGTGCTTCCCCTCAGTGGCCCTATGTAGCATACTGTGCTCTTCCTCAAGGAAGTGCGAGTATAATAAAACCCCACATTTTTAAAAAATTTTTTTCTCTTGATCTTCATCTAGCCTCATCACCATAACTCACCCAAAGTGATATGGTTAAAGCAACTGGCACAGTGAGCAGGGTGCTTTGGCTCCAGATGATGCCATTAGACTGCTCTTGGTTTACTAATTGGATTTCCCAAAAGGCGGAGGTAGCCAGGGAAGGCAGCACTGTCTGCTGTTGAGCTTGTACTTTGACCACTGCAATGGTGTACTGTTTGCTTCATGGTTTGCCATCACTTTCCATCCTAAATTGTGGAACTCACCATCTGAAACCATCACAGTTTCCACCACCTAAGTACATATCCATAACCTCACCTTTTCACTGGTACCTAAGTGTCTGGTGAGTGAGGGTTTCACATTGACTACTTTATTCTGCAGTCTCCTCCAAAAATTGCAGTGTGGTTACCTCCCTTAAGGCCACAGGTTGAACCTCATCAACCAACTGGGCAGTGCTAGCAAGTGGCCCAATGTATTTTTGTGAAATTCTAATTTCTTGTTGCCTGAACTACTGTAGCAGCTGCAGACTACCCACAGAGCGCTTGGAAGCCCCAAGTGGTGCATGGAGCTAGAATGAGGAATTTGATATGGTACATTGAAAAAAATAGTGTTTGGGGGTCAGATGTTAATGTGCTGTTGCTTACCTTGCCCCTGTCTCTCTCCGAATGCAGACCCAATGGATTATCAGAGTGCACAGCCATGAAGACCAGTGGCTTAGATCTTATAACAGGAAAGAGAAAAGAACATTATATCCACTGGAATGCCCTTGAATGAGAGACTGCCATCTACAAACAGGAATGGGAGAAACACTGGGATTATACACCAAAAGAGTAAAATGATCAGGGAGAGACAAGAGACTAAATTAAAACTGGAGTTTTAACCACTTAGAGATACAAGCCATTCTAAGGGACGATAAAAAAAAATGAACTGGTACTTTGGACATGAGGGCTAACTACGCAGCTCCAAGGAACTGCTATAGCTCTCTATGTAAAAACCCCAATTCCCAGGAAGCAGACTAGGAAGCCTACACACACATGTGCGCACACACACATATATATTGAGATTTTTTTTTCTCTTGTTCTTGTTTTTTTAGTGGAAATGAGGAACTTTTGTTTTCCCAAACTACATTTTTTAAATTCAGAATTCTATGTTTATTTTTATGCCTTGTTGAATCCATTTTTAATGAAATATTCATTTACATGTGTGTGGTTTCCTGTGTAGGTATTCATTTTATTATTTTACTGTTTCCTCCTCCTCTCTCATTTTTTTGCCTACTACCATATTGAAATACATTTAAAATTATTTTTATTTGCAATTTATTTTTTAGCTCATAGAATTTATTAAAATATAGTAGCAGTATTTGTTTTTGTGATACGTATATACAACTGAGGACTAACCTGTGAGTCAAAACCTCTTCCCTCATTAGGAGCTTCCTGGGTGTAATCTGAAACTATCTCCCATACACAGAGGTCAGGGAGAGACTGAAAAAAATGGCAGTCTGCCAGATTGGTAGGTGGCAGGTTTAATAAGCAAGAAAGTTTACTTACCATTCTTGTCTTAGGCTTCTGAAAGGTGGCCATTTTTCTAAACCCATCCTCCAAATCTTAAAAGTTTATAATGAGGCCCTAACTGGATTCAATTACATACACAGAGGCACTTAACTAGGTTTAGATGTACCTAGTTCAGATAATCTCATCACCACATTACTATCTCAAGTCGGTGTCCTTGGGCAGCTTCTAGCACAAGGAAGGAGAGTTGAGTGCACATTCCAAGTACAGGGGAGGGTGTGAGAAGACTGCAATTGCCAGGATTTAGCTCTCAGGCCATTCTGAGTCATGTCTTCTCAACAATCTTCCCTAACATTACCAAAATATTGTTAGCTTTCTATATGCTAGAAATAGTCACGGTCGTCATCTGTTTATTTTTGGTATAGCTACTATAGTTTTTTTGTTTTTTGTTTTTAGGAAAAATAAAAGCATGTACTTCCCTCTGAATTTTAGTATACTCTACACACCATTTACACTAACAAAATAGTATATTTTTCTTATGAAATCACTTTAAATTTATTATTAAGTCATTTATGGTTAAAAGAATTTTGAATTCATTTCTTTTAAATGTGATAAAAATAAGAAAATGCATTTTACATTTCTCTGGTACTTTTATGACAGTAAATTTGGTTCAAATCAATTACTTTTCTCACTCTTTGCAAAAGCAACTTGCAGATGTTCAGCGAATAAACTATTGTAAAATATACAGGTTTTTATTTTCGTATTTAGGTAGAGGAAAATTGTTCTATGGTGCTAGGCTTTGGAGAAGACTCGTGGTTAAAGATGAAGAAGCACTACTTTTCATCTTCTCTGGAGAAAGACATTAACCACATACCTTACAAAAATTTGAGTACTAGCCCAAGAACTTTTGATGTTTGTGAACCCCTATTTCCTATTGTATTTGAATTGCATAAATGGGTCTAGCAGAGCCAAACTTAGGCTCTGGAAGAAAAATCTCAGTCTTTGGGCTTGAAGGACTTTTAAGTTGCATGATTGAGAGGGTACGAGCCCCTCATATGGAGTAATCAAGGTCTAGGATTCAAACCTCTGGTCCAAGCAATATGATGTGAAAGAACTTTGGCTCCAGCCTTATGTCATCACCCCAGCACTCATCAGCTGATAAAATGAAGAGGGTAGGGTTAAACATGAGAGTTGCAGATGGTATATAATATGGCAGAACCTCAGTATGTAGTCCAGGTCTGCTACCTCTGTATTCTTTGTAGGGAGAGCACCAATTCAACTAAACTGCCACTTCAGGTTTCTACCATAAATTGATTTGAGTGTCTTAAACTCTCAGCATTAGCTGGTTTAAAAGGACTTTTTCAGAGGCCAGCTTGTGAAGAATCAGTCTTGGATAAGTTAGTTCTTATTTTTCAGTACAGTAATAAAGAAAACATTTTTCCATTTGAGTTCTGAAGTATAAAAATTAAATCAGGCTGTTGCAGATAAAAATTAGCAGCCTTACTGCTGATGCAGGTTGAGGTGAAAATATGGATAAGTGTGCAAAAAAATTAATTTGTGTATTTGTATATTGGCATTAACATAGATAAAGATATAAATGCAGACAGCTTGTTGTGTCCTTCGTGAGTCCTGTGTAAATTACTGAGCAAGCTCCAAGACCCACACTGATGGCAGCTGACCTCAGTTTCTGGCATGGCTTCTTGAGGAAACTAAAAGCACAGCATATGTGGATTGCTTGCTGAATCTTAACAGGTGGCCCTGGAGGGACACAGGCTGGGGCTAAAATTGGCCTGCTGCTGAATTTCTCTCAGGACTGTGCCATGGGACACCTACTATGTAAAACCATGATAATAAGACCAAGAGATTTAGAATCTTTGCTTAGTACATAGAAACAGACACAGAAAAGCAGTCAAAATGGGAAGGCAAAGAAGCAGAAACAATATGAGAAAACAGAACAGAGATCTAAGAATAACAGAGTCAAGCAATCTAACATATGCAGAGTTCAAAATACTGGTTATAAAGATGCTCAGTGAACACAGGAAAGTGTAGATGAATTCAGTGGGAACTTTAACAAAGGGATTAAAAACCCATGAAAATGAAAATGGAAATTATAAAAGGGAATCAGTCAGAAATGAAGAATGCATTATCTGAGATGAAGAGTATATTAGAGGGAATTAACAGAGTGGATAAAGAAGAGGCTCAAACCACCAATAAAGAGGATGGGGAAGCCAAAAACACCCAAGCAGAATGGGGAAAAAAAAGAAGTCAAGAATATAATAATGATAATAAATTAAATGGGATAAAATTAAATGTAACAATATCCATGTAATAGGGGTACCTGAAAGGGAAGAGGGAGAACAAGAAGATGAAAAGCTATTTGAAGAAATAATGATGGAAAATTTCCCTCACCTAGTGAAGGAAATAGGCATACAACTCCAAGAAGCTCAGGGAGTCTCAAGAAAGAGGAACCCAAAGAAGCCCACACCAAGACACATCATAATTAAAATGCCAAAGGTTAAGTACATAGAGAGAATCTTAAAAGCAGCAAGAGAAAAGCAGTTAGTTACCTACAAGGGAGTACCCATAAAACTGACAACTGATTTCTCAAAAGAAAGGCTTGGCACAAAATATTCAAAGTGATGAAAACCAAGGATCTACAACTAAGAATACTTTATCCAGCAAAATATTATTTAGAGAAGGACAGATAAAGAGCTTCCCTGACAAAAGTAAGCTAAAGAAATTCACCACCACCAAGCCACTCTTACAGGAAATGTTGGAGGGACTTCTTTAAAAAGAAAAAACATCTATCAAAGTCATGAATAAAAAAATGGTAATAACTACATATCTATCAATGAGCACCTCAAATGGAAAATAATTAAGTGCTACAGTTAAAGAATAGGGTGGCTGAATGGATAAGAAAAGAAGACCCCTACACGTATGCTACCTATAAGAGACTCACTTCAGATAAAGGACACACATGCTAAAAGGAAGGAGATGGAAAAAGATACTGTCTTGATGGTGCTAGAGGGTATTGCATTAAACAAAGCAAGTCAGTTTAAAAAAGACAAATACTACATGATTTCATGTAAATATAGAATCTAAAGAACAATATAAACAATAATAATAACAAAAGTGGAAACAGACTCATAGATACAAAGAATATTTTGAGGGCTACTAGATAGGAAGGGGTTAGAGGGATGGTGAAAAAAGGCAAAGAGATTAAGAAATACAAATGGATAGTTACAAAATAGTCGTGTGGATGTAAAGTGTAACATAAGGAAAATAGTCAACAATGTTGTAATAAATATGTAAGGGGGAAGAGGGGTAGTAGATTTAATGGGGTAATCACTTTAGCTCTAATCACTATGCTGTACAACTGAAACTAATATATTATTGTATGTCAATTATAACTGAAAAAATGTTAATGCATATCAATGGAAGGGGTAGTGTAGAAAATGGAGAAATCATGAGCAGTTATTTTTTATTTCTATTTTTATTTTTCTATTATTTCTTTACTGCAGTGCATATTTTGCAGTATATTTTTAAGAAAATATAAGAATAAAAGTAAAGATTAATTAAATGCAAACCCTGTGTGATTATTTACTCTATTGTACAATATGGTTTAAATTTATTTTAAGAACATTTTATGGACTTATGTACAACTCATTTTATTAAAGAGAAACAGAGGTTGAGTGGGCCCCAGTCATTGAAGGGGTCTTTGTACTTTGGCCTCAGGATGGCATATATAATTGTTGGTAAAGTCCTCCGAATCTAGCTAATCTGGGGTGTTTTTTAAATTTGATTTTAGAGTCCATGCTTTGTTTAAATTAAAAGGATTAGGTGAGGCTATAGACTGAGAATTACATGAGTATTTCTGTACACAAAATGTCAACATATTCTCTATATTGATTGCAGGGTGTATGTTCACAGTTATATATGAAGTTTATACCAATTACAGTAAAGGGAAGAGGGATAGAATAGTTAGTTCTACCTTGTGGTCTACATTATGGAAATACTTCAAACTAATGATGTTGCTTGAACTGAGTTGAGATAAAAAAAAAAAAAAGAAGGCAACAACATGAGCATCTAATTGGATGAGATTAACCCTGGGCTGAGAAGAAAGCATATTGCCTACAGAAGTATCTTGGATTTTGAAAACAGTAAAGTGGGGATCATGGTAGAAGTGAGATTTATATGGAAGGCTAAATCCTAGAAGCTTCTTAATGACGCAGTCAGTTTAATGATTATTCCTTTGCTTATGTAAAATAAATCCAAAATTATCTGCAAGTGCATTGTAATCACTTTGAAAAATATTTTATTTCATTCTCTTATACAGATTATTGGAAAACACCATCATTTTAAAATAAACTAATTATCTCAATGGTATGCCCTTAAATCCCATTTTCATTCACTCATTTATTTGTTCAACAAAATTCAGTGTAGATTTTTAATTGAAGAGGCAAATTTCCATTATTGTTAGTTTCATGGTGTTTTTTTTTTTATCTGTACTGATGATCTATTATTACGTCTCATAAGAGGTAACTTCTTTGTCCCATCTCCCTACAAAATGCTTCAAAGTTAAATTTACTAAGAGACTGGTTTTGATTTTTTAATGTCAAAATTTTAGTCACAATCATAAAGTATTGAAATCCACTCATACTGAGTCTCATGTTAAACTTTATAGAATAATGTAAATAGTGGTCGCAATTATCTTCTAGGCTAACTCCTGTATTTCTCTCATTTAAAAATTTACATGGTATGTTAGGTTCATTCTAGATGGTGGCTAAATTGTGTCCTCCAAAAATTCATGTTTGTAAACCCTATTCTCAATACCTCAGAATGTGGCTGTATTTGAAAACAGGGCCTTTAAAAAGGTAATTAAGGTTAATGGAGGTCATTTGAGCAGGCCCTAATACAACTTGACTGGTTTACTTATAAGAGACACCAGGCATTCATACCCACAGAGAAAAGGCCACATGAGTAAACAGTGAGAGAGACACCTGCAAGCCAAGAAGAGAATACTCAGGAAAAATCAACCCTGCTGACACGTTGATCTTGAACGTCTAGGCTCCAGAACTGTGAGGAAATAAATTTCTGCTGTTTAAACTTCCCAGTCTGTAGCATTTTGTTATGGCAACCTGGCAAACTAATAGCAAATTGTAAAAATCTTTACAATTTGCATAAGGTATAAAGACTGTTAGCCCAAATAATCAAACAAATAGCAAAAAGCAATGTCTTCTTATCATGCAATTAATTAAGCTTGATAAGGAGCAGGAAATAGATCCTCAAGAATCATTAGCTTGTTCCACATAAATTCCCCATTTGAAGTCACTTTGAAAGGAATAGACTGATAAGAGCAAGGGAAGCTAAAACTAGCAACACAACTACATCAAACAAAAACCCTTAGAAACCATCAAAAGGAAGTTGTTGTTCACAGAGAAATTTCATTTATATTGGAACTTTTGACTGCATTTTTTAAAAGATATATTAAGAAACCATTACTTTTTGGAAGAAAATGGCTGAAATTGGCTATACAACAAAAGCTCATTTGGGGAATACTGAGACATTGCTAAAATATTCAACTTATTTTTCTATTGTTCAGTGAAGTGTTTTAAACTTTCCTACTGAGCACATCATGTTCAATCCCTAATGCAAATAGGTTCAGTTCCAATTCATTTCATCCTCATGTTTTACTTATTTGTATCCTACTGAGCCATTTTCGATGCCACATATTCTCTCTTTTCTTAGATTTTATTTTTTATCTATTTAATTTCTCACTGTGGAGCTTTCTAGATATCTTGTCTAGTAGTAAGTTATATTTAAATAAGTGTCATATATTTGGAATTCCAACGGTCAGTCACCATTAAGCTGGAAAGGAAAAAATCTTTACAATTTGCATAAGGGCATTATGAAAAGATTGAATAATTCTGACTTTTTAATAAAATTTATTATACTATTTTCAAAAATCCCTTAAAATCTCTGAATGTTGATTGCTACTGAGGAGAAAATTATGTTCTTTGTAGATACTATCAGATATCTATTAGTAATTAATACTACATATGGATTAGATGATACACAAAGAAATGAACTTGCTCTGGAAAACTAATCAATTGAGGCTTTGTTTCATGCAGGAATTAAACAGATAGAGAAAATCCTCTTTTATTTACTCACATTAAAAGTGATAGATATTTGAATGCTAACCTAGTGGTTTTGTTTCTTTTTCTGTTATATTATATGCTAAAGAAAGCTTTCAACCACAAACTATTACCCAGGATTGGAAATCTTTTCACAATAGAACAAAAGAAAATCAATGTAATTAAAGAAGAAAAGATGAATTTGATAGTGAACTTTTAGGAAATATTAGTAGAGAGGGTAAATTTCTTGTTATTTGGGAAGCATTTTTTTATTAGACTTACACTCATAATAAAAATCCAATTTGTTTACTATTATTATTGTAATACATATTCCTGAGGCAGCAATGAACTGAGAGCTAAAAATAGGATCATAGCAACAGCCTAAAAGAGAATCCCTCTAGTTCAACTTACTTGACTCTATAGGAATTTTACTATCCTTTTAAATAATACCTTCAAAATTTCTTTCTCACCAACTATTTCTTAAACATAACATCACATTTTAGTTTACTTTATATTTAGAAAAGAAATTTCTTGCTAAGGGGTCAAGAAAGTGTATTTTAAACACATTATGGTTAATATGTTTCAGCTGCTATGAGTAATAAATGAAGTCAATGATTCAATAAAGTGGGGAAACTGATTTTGTAAGAGGCTCTCAGAAATTACTAGACCAAAATTCTTGGAGAGGAGAGAGAGAATAAAAGTAGAAGACAAGAATTTCATTGGATGTACGAAACAAGAAAAATTATAAATATATGTGTATACATGCCGATAGGTAGATGTAGTCTTAGGTACCTGTGGAATTATCTTCTGATTGTTTACCTTTTATTAACAGAAGGCATGTTCTTTAGCTATGAGTGACTATACCAGAAGACATATGGAAATTGAGGAGAAAGGAAAAAAAATGAGTATGGAGACTGAATCAGCTAAAAAGTTGTGTTCTAATTTCTCAGCGACATTAAGGAGCTCACATTATAAATTTAGAATTCACTCAGGATGGTTACATATTTTACTCTAGCACCATTCAGTTGCAAGAGCAAAGGCATAGTACAAGCCGAGTTGTGGAATTTTACCAAATGTATATGACAAAGAGAGGATCGGAAGATTTAAAGATTTGAGAGGACCCAAATGGTGACATGGGACAATTCAGCCTTCATGTCTCCTCACAAAGATCAATGATTAGACAGCTATCTATGAACAAAAACATCTCTGGAAGACTTCTAGAGTTTACCTAGGAACACAGTGAAACAAAAAGCCCAAAAATAATTGCACAAGAAGAAAAGGAAGACAGTTTTTTTTTTGTCTGCATTATCCCATCCCCCAAGAGGTCATTCATTGTTTAGCACCAAGATGGAACTTTCCAGTTAGAAAGAGTTCTTCTTGCCAGAAAAGGAAGAGTGTGTGAGCAACCACATTTATCCAGCTTTTTGGGGCACTATGCAAAGGTCCTGTCCAGCAAAGATGAGACATACAGAGCCAGCTAGGGAAAAGAAACAGGAGTTATAATTACCAGATACATAGTAGGAGTGATGGCAATTCACAGAGACATACTCTGCAGACAACTCAACAGATTTCATCACTGACAAAGCCAAAGGCCACCATAGCTATCCTATACCCCTACAAATTTTGCCTCTTTATACTCCACAGGTTTGAGTTTACTGATGCCAGTCACTGAGTCCCTCCCTACTTCATTTACCTTCACTCTCCCCTCCCTCTGTGCCCAGTCCCACAGGAGCCAGGAAATAAACTGATAGCCAGCCTGAACCTCTTTGCCTTAGCAAATATAAGACATCAATTGCTAAAGTTCTTCCTCACTCCCTCCCCTCAACTCAATACATAATATAAAAAAGGTAAATTGTGTCATTAAAAACAAAAAATAGAGGAGTAAAAGGATAGAGTTTTTGTATGAGATCAAAGGTAACTTTATCAGCATAAAATAGACTGTTACAAGATGTTTAATGTAAGCCTCAAGATAACCACAAAGTGAAAACTACAGTAGATTTATAAAAGATAGAGAAGGGAATTAAAGCCTGCCAATATGGAAAATCATCAATACACAAAGAAAGGCTGCAGGAGAGGAAGAAATAAACAAAGCAACTACAAAACAGCCAGAAAACAATTGATGATATGGAATTAGTAAATTCTCACATATCAATAATTATTCTAACCATAATTGAATCGAACTCCTCAATCAAAAGGCATAGAGTAGCTAAATGTATAAAAAATAAGACCCAAATATATGCAGCCTACAAATAACTCACTTTAGTTGGCTCAAAATGAAGGTATGGAAAAAAAATATTTCATGAAAGTGCAAACCAAAAGAGAACAGGGGTAGTTATACTTATATCAGATGAAATAGACGTTAAGCCAAATACAGTAATAGGAGATAAAGATGAACATTGTATAACGATAAAGAGGTCAATTCATCACAAAGATAAAAGTATATATGCATAGAACATTAGAGCCTCTAAAAATAAGAAGTAAATACTCACAAACCTAAAGGAAGAAATATACAATCATGCAATAATAGTGGGAACTTTAATACTGCACTTACAAATGAGTAAATTATCCAGACCAAAAGAAAATCACAAATGAAGTATTGAACTTGAACTAAACTTTAGAGCAATAAAATTAGCAGATATGCACAGAACATTACATCCAACAGCAGCAGAATACACATGGAACATTCTCCAGGATAGATCATAAGATGGGTCACATAAAGTCTTATAAATTTAAGAACATTGAAATCATACCAAGTATCTCTCCAGACAGCAATAATATTAAACTAGCATTGATAACAAGAGGAAAACTGGAAAATTTACAAATATGTGGAGATTAAACATCATGTGTCAAACGTGTCAAAGAAGAAATCAAAAGAGAAAACAAAAATATCTTGAAACAAAAATGGAATCGGAACATATGAAATTTATAGGATACTGCAGAGTAGTTCTATGAGGAAAGTTTATAGCAATAAACACCTATATTAAGAAAAAAGACATAGTGATAATATTTCCTTCCTCTTTAATTCCATACCCCTTCACTTGCACCCCTGATCTATGGAGGTTGCTGTTTCCCCTTAAGAACTGGATCTCTAAAGGCGAGGTGTCTCCTCCCACACTCTCGGGATGTATACCCTGGGACTGACACCCCCAGTGCACTCAGGGGGTCTCCCCCTGGGGTGCGAACCCAGGACCTTCTGCGTGTAAAGCAGTGCTAACCACTACACTATGGAGCCACCCCCTATAGTGATAATTTTTACAAGAAAAATGAAGCACAGTAGGTTTGAGTGCTATTTAGATAGCCTGGCTAGAGAAAGTCTCTCTGAAGAAGTGACTTTTGATCAGAGACATAAGTGAATTGAAGGGTCAGTGAGAATATCTGGGAGAATGGTGCATCAGGCAGAAGGAATAGTAACTTTGAGTGTGCTAAGCAGGTAACATGTTTATCATGCTTCAAGAACAGCAAGGAAATGCCAATGGGGGATTGCATTTTATGTATAGGGGTTGGGGGAGGGATAATTAAGAGAAAGTGCTGAAGAGGTAGTTTGAAATGAGTCATAATCAGGACATTATATTTTATTCTAAGAGAAACCTTCATAGGGTTTGAACAGAGGGTTTAAAAAAAATAAAACAATTCTCTGGCTGCTGTAGGGGTATACTGTGTCCTTATTTGTAAATCCAGATGTCTTAGGGGAGATCCATGACATGCAGGAGCACTGTCTATTGAAAATGGTAGTTCTATGCAGCACCCTAGAAAGAGGACTGGGCAGAAGTAAGAGGACCTGTTTAGTGTAACAGAGTGACAGGACAATTGATCTCTTTCAACTCTAATTCCTAAATTCTAGTCATCGATGGTGATCATTATCTTTTGCCACTTCGTTTCAGTTTATTTTTAAAAAAACTTTGTTGTACTAATGTGAATAGAAATAATTTGCAGAATAGCCTAGTTCATTTGATGAAACAACTGAACTGCCTGTACTTTTCCTAATTGCATTCCTTGTTATACCTTACTCTGCCATTTCAAAATAAATTCTTTTTGTCAAATTAGTGCGATAATATCCTCATCGTATTAAAATAACTTTATCTAAACCTAATGGTTTTTAATGCTCATTTAAAAAATATTCACTTTGCTACATTTTATTAATAGATATTTTACAAATCTCCGTTATTACCTAATTGTGCAAAATGCTCTTGCCTCCTTTTCTTATTAAAGGCAAGTTTTTAAAATGAATTCAATGTGTTAGCATTTAAAAATAATTATTAATTTCATGCCTACTTGCTTTCAACGTGTTTTACTCCTGAGGTATTTATATAGCTCCTTCCTATTCTTTTAATTCTTTGGATAGCATTATGGTTCTTTTTCACTGGTCTCATATTTATTTGCATATCTCAAAAATTGTCCTTTATCCTGGGTTTTCTACCTCAACCCACAGCAATCCCCATTTTCATCATTAAGTTTTCAGATTATTTTTTGGAATACTAAAAATTATACCTTGTTTTTCTAAATCTTATATTTGAGGAATGTGCATGCCATGCTCTAATTATGTGAATATGATATTTTCTCTTTCTTTATCCATAGTTGACTAACATCTCTAGAAAATGTATATATGTATATGTATACATATGTATATATGTTTTAATCACTAAAATATCCTGTGACTTCATCTTTGACCCATTGTTAAGGCATGTTTTGCTTAATATTAGTATAGCCACCTGAGCTCTCTTTTTTCTCACTATTTGTGTAGTATCTTTTTCTATTCTTTCACTTTCAATCTTTTTGTGTCTTTGGATTTAAAGAGAGTCTCATAGATACTATATAGTTGTATCATTTTTAAAAGTCAAATCTTTCAGTCTCTGTGTTTAATCAGAGAATTTACTTATGTTTAAAGTAATTACAAATAAAGGAAGAATTATCTTTCAGTCTCTGTGTTTAATCAGAGAATCTACTTATATTTAAAGTAATTACAAATAAAGGAAGAATTATTTCTTTTATTTTGCTATATATTTCTATATATCACATCTTTTGTGTTCCTCAATTTCCCCATTACTGTCTTCTTTTGTGTTTTATTGACATTTAATTAATAAACTTTATTTTTTTAGAGCAGTTTTAGAATTATAGAAAATAAGAGCAGGTAATACACACTATTTTGATATATTCCCCCTCTTCTCCACTCAGTTTCTCCTATTTTTAACATTCAGCATAAATATAGTTTATTTGTTATGATTGATGAAGCAATATTGATACAATGATGAACCAATATTGATACATTATTATTGACCAGTTTTCATAGTTCATATTGGGGTTCACTCTTTGTAAAATATATAGTTCTGTGAATTTTGACAAATGCACAATGTCATAAATCCAAAATTATTGTTTTATTATATATAAATCACCACGTTAAATAACCTCTGTGGTTCTGCTATTCCTCTTTTTCTATTTTCCCCCAGCTTCCCACACTTAACCTTTGGCAATTCATCTTTTTACTGCCCTTTCAGAATAATTTATTTTATTTAACAATATTTACTTAATATTCCTCCTATGTATTTTTATGGCTTAAAATCTCATTTATTTTATCACTAAATAGTATTGCATTCTATAGCTGTACCACAGATTATTTATCTGTGTTTATCTGTCCTTATTGAGGAGTGTCTTGATTGCTTTTAATTTGGGGCTATTGAACATGAAGCTTCTATAAAGATTCATGTTCAAGGATTTGTGTGCATATGCGTTTTCAACTGATTTGAGGAAATACCTAGGTGTGCAATTGCTGGATCAAATGGTAAAGCTGTGGTTAACTTTGTAAGAAACTGCCAGAATGTCTTCCTAAGTAGTTATATAGGTTTGCATTCTACCAGTAATAATTGAGAGTTCCTATTGTTCCACATCCTCATCGGCACTTGGTATTAGAACTTTGTGTGTGTGTGTGTGTGTGTTGTTGTTGCTGCTGTTGTTTGTTTTAATTTTCAGCCATTCTATTAGGTAGGTAGAAGAATCTCATAACTGTTTTAGTTTGCAGTTCCCTAATAACATATGATGTTAAGCATCTTTACATATCCTATTTGCTATCTATAAATCTTTGGTATTGTATTTGTCAGATCATTTGCCTTTTTTTCCCTTAATTTGATGTGTTCATTTTCTTGTTAAATTTTAGGAGTTCTTTGTATATTTTGGGTACAGATTCTTTATTAGACACATATTTTGCAATTATTTTCTCCAAGTCTGTGGCTTGTCTTTTCATTCTCTTAACAGTGTCTTTCACATAGCAGATGTGCTTTAATTTAATATAGTGCAACTTATTAACTTCCTTACATGGATTTGCTTTTGGTGTTGTTTCTAAACACACATTGCAAAATCCAAAGTTAGAAAGATTTTCTCCTATATTATCTTTTAGAAGTTTTATAGTTTTGTGTTTTACATTTATGTCTATGATCCACTTTAATTGATGTGAGAAGTGTAATATTTATATCTAGATTCACTTTTCACATGTTCCAGCACTATTAGTTATGAAGACTATCTTTGTTCTATTGAACTGCCTTCACACCTTTGTCAAAGATCAGTTGACATTATTTGTGTGGATTCTCTATTATGTTTCATTGACGTGTTTGTCTACTCTCTTGCCAATGTAAAAGACTCCTTCCTCATTAAGCATCCTCTATTTGCTGTAACTTTTTAAATAAATACCAGAGCTCTACAGAAGGTGATTCTGACAGTTTTTATCAATTTAATCATTGCTTAGTGGGGAGATAAAGTTTTGAAGTTTCCTAGTCTACTATTTTTGGTAATGACAATGCAAGTTCATTTGATAGACAGCTAAGAAGAATTATTTTCAGGAAAGAATGAAGCCTTAAGGCAACAGGATTATTGGCCATATATTAACAAAGTCCTATGTTATTAGAGTTGTGTTCATAGTTAAAGTTTTAAATAAAAAATTTTTTTCTAAGAGAAGTTTGGTGAAATTAACAAGTTTTTAAAATTGGATTTTAATCCATCCAATGTTCAATGAGTTCTATTGACTGAAATATACATTTTGTAGGGAAAACACTTATTATGTGTTTGTTGAAATATGCAGTATATTTTCTGTAAAATACTTATAGTAAAAACTAAACTAAATGACTTTCTGGAGTTGGTACTATAAAGTTAGGCTGATGCTAATGATATTTCAAAGGTAATAAAAAAATGATCAATTTTCATTTCTCAAAAATCACATCTTAAGGCTTAAGAAATGGTCAAGTTGCATATGAATGAGTAAATTTGCATCAAGAAACACTTTTATTGATATATAATGTTAATGGCACTAAAAATTTCATTAATGGAATATATTATTGCTCCACAAGAAATCAATATTACAAGTTTGTTTGATGATAATACAATTGTACACAGACTTGAATAAAGACACTGGCCAGTGTGTTAGTTAGAATTTACATCTCTAGTTTAACCAAAATAATTCTTACACTAGTATCTAATCCCTCTAGAACAAACAGTGCTACTCTCTGAGAAGCAGAAGTGTAGAATTATTTCTGAACAACTGCCAGCAATGACACTTAATCATCACCATTTAAATTGCTTTTCTAGAAATTGCTGTCCACATCTGCAGTCTCATATGTCATTTGTTTAGATCTAATATTATAAATCACAACCAAATTTTATTTATTTTAGCATACAATTTGTTTCTGTCTAGTTTTATTTAAAAATCATATATATATGCATATAATATATATATATATATATATATATATATAGCAATTATTGATGGAGAAAAAAGTCATATTTGAGAAGAATCTTTACTTTTCTTCCAGCATGACTTGAATTTATAGTTAATAGATTTCACAAAGTCTTTCTTGTGTCATTCTAAATGGAATCCTTTAAATGCTGTTATTACATTTTCATGCAATTTCATGTGGATAATTAAAATGCTTTATTATAAAAGCTTAGTAAAAAAAGAATTTCCATCTGAGTTGACCAGGTTTTATTCAAGTATATATTGGCAAGTCTGTATTATTGCCACCTTGACTGTCATCTCTCAGGGAAGATAATGGGCCTTTTGAGTATGCAGTAGTCTTGTACTTGTCAGCTTAGCATCATTGCAACAATTTTTGAGAGACCAATAATGGATATTTTAATAATATCATTTAAGTTTTGGAGAAATTGTTCTTCATTTCCAAGAATTTCTTAATTCTCTTTGTTATGTAATTACTATTTAGTTTAAAAACTTAAAAAATGGTTAAGGAAAAACAGTGAATTATCTTTGTAGTCACTGTTACTAAATTTTTAAAAATAGTTAGAACTGTAAGTGTATTTTATATTGTCTATTTAAAAAAAATTTTAAACTCAAATACAATGTCTTTTAAAAAGCGTAATATATGTCCAGTTTTATAATCTTCATAATAGTATCCTTTGTAAAATCAGGGTCTATTGATATAAAAATAAGATATGTAAGCATTGTAAAACTCATATAATTCTTAATGATTTAATTTATCAAGCCATAATATAGTCAGGACTATACTCAGACTGGAAAACATAGCCATCTTTCAACTTGACTTGTTATTCCAAGGCTTTTCTGTCATATGTAGATTATTCCACTGTTAAAGGAAATTAAAAAACAAAAAAAAGAACTCCGAAATTCAAAGCCAAATTAATTTAAACCTTTCCAAAATAATTTGCTGTTAGCACATTCAGAAATTAGCTTTCAATTCTAAATTCCTTATTTTTATTAAGACTTGGGCACCCAATGACTCTCCCACAGCAGAAACTTTTAATTTACTCCTGCAAAGTGGGCTGTAAGTATTGGCCTGTTATCTTTCACTAAATTCTATCACTAGGGAAAACAGTCCCTACTCTGGAAAGAAGCTCCTTTATTATAGAGGGATGCTTAAGAAAGCAAAATGTATCCTCTATTTGGAACCAAAAGACCTGAGCTCAAATATGATTCTGTTACTTGCTCACTGGAAAAACATGAGTGTATTACTTCACCTGAGTACTGGTTTCTTTATTTATAAAGAGGAGATATTAATAATAATGATGACTCTGCAACATTATTGAAAATAAGCATGAGATAATGGATATTGAAAGCATTTTTATTATATGATATATTGTAACTATAATGAACCATAATTTTTTATATTTATGTGTAACAAGGAGTATATTGATAATATAATAGAAGTTATTCACTAGATTTTCTGAAGTCTGGTTACATTTTTAAGTCTTTGTTTGAAGGATTTTCTCCTCTTCCTTTATAATTTTCCCTTTTCAGCGGTGGCTTTTCATTTTATGTAGGTGAAAGTGCCACTGTCCCTTTGATTTCTCACATTTATGAACTGAAAGTGCAGAACCACTTTAAGTGGAGACAATAAAATGACATAGAAAAGAGTTTGGGCCAAGAAATACAGAAACTATTTCAATTCCTGTCTCTGCCAAATACTAGCTATGTGAATATGGAAAAGTTACTTCACTCTTTTATAAAAAGAGAATAAAAATACATATTTCAGAAGGTAATTGCGATGATTATATTGAATGTAATGGAAGTAACTACTGCTCCCCAATAAAGTCCTGGGTACAGCAAATGTGCACCCATTAAACCTCAATTTATTTTACAGTTAAATTCTCCAAATACTTGATGGTAACTGCAACACATCTATCTACCACTTACTAAGTTTTGCGGATTCCCTAGGGCCAGTGGACATCCTGCAGAGAGGAGCCTGGTAAGACCTGTGTTCATGGAGTGTAATGAGAGGGAAGGGTAGATGCTAGTCTTCCTGAATTGTGTGCCAAAGTTTTGGCAAAATTTGGCTAAAGATGCTGATTTGTTTTGGTGGCCTGAGATGTTGGAGAAACTCATCATCTGCAAAGGCAAGAAAAGGGGTACAAGTGACTGATTGGGACCTGGTCATGATGGTCCCCACTCATAAATCAGAGCCTGAGATGTCTTTTCAACCACTTCTGTCTGAGTCTTTTACATTAAGATTTTTAAAATTTGTTTTATGTAAAAAATAATGAAAATACATTTTGTGTGTGTGAAAATTTGAGTTTTACAAAAACATATCTTTATCAATCTCTTCTGTTCAGTATCCATCTGTTTTGTGCTCAAGGTTGATAAAAGTGAAAGAAACTTGACGCTTTGTGATGATTTCAGAAAACAATTTTAGCTAAGGTGAAATTCGTTTTATTTAAACAGGGGACCATGGAACTGCAAGAAGTTGAGCATTTTCACCAATTGTAAATAGGACAGTCTCACTGTGAGAACAAAGATAAGATCGTTTGTAAAATTATTGTGCCATGTTTTAGAGCAGGTAAATTTTGCATGCTTTAATGTGCTTTTAAATCAAGTTCTTGAGGAGATTCACTGTTTGAATACGTAATCCGCCATCCTTTAGATTTGGCTCATTAACATTAGCAGCTTCCAGTGCACTTTCTTTCTGCAATCTCCAGAGATAAAACAGATGCACATACTTTATTGAACCACGTTATCTGTTGTGTATTTCTGTTCTCAATGTCAATAGGATGTTACTCATTTTTAAAGAAAAATTGCATTAGTAATGAAATGTGCTTGTTAATGGAAATCAGAAAACCTGTGATGTTACTTAAAGTGTATAACAGAATTGAGTGCAACATGTGAAAGAATGTGTATCTTGGCAATTCTTAACAATTTAGAATATTCAGAAAAACTAATATTGAAATATTTTCTCGATACCTAGTAAATAAAATATATCACTCTGTCTTTAGATATAAAAATAAGTCACTCTCTCATTCTACTCAGTTTTTTTGTATAGATAGATAGATAGATAGATAGATAGATAGATATAGATAAATTTAGATCTAACCCAATATGATACCACGTGGTAAGGTGCTACAAAACAAACCAATTGTAAGCACCACAAAAAATTAAGATTTAGAGTCAACATTTCTGCTGTAAAACATGGCTAAAAACTTTCTTCCCAGTATTATTTGGAGGGTCCAATAAGTTATGAAATAATTCTGTAGGATTATACAAATATTATTTAATTATTTACTTTATGGTAGAATACACAAAAAAACTTGGTTGAGATTATATTTGGATTTAAGAGAAATCTTCCAGTCATCACCTACATGAATTTTTAGGACTGCCTATTCTATTTGATCCTCAATTTATTCGTTAGTAATAATATTTTAAAATAAAATAATTAGAAAGTTAACAATTAAAAGAGCGAGAGTTGGTAAAACATCTTAATATATTTCCTAACATACACCAGGAGCCTAATAGTTTATTTCTCCTTATATTCCAATCTTCACCTTCTAATTCTAATACTTTTGATGTCAATATAAGCTTAATGAATAAATGACTAATTAGAATTTTTTTCAATAAAACAATGAAAATTATCTTTAGATAATAATGATAAGCACAACATGAATGAAATATGTGAAATATGAGAGGGACTACATTTTGGAATGATATAAATATTTTAAATAACTATAGAACACAATTAATTTTATAAAGCAATCCCTAAAATTCAAAATAAAGATAAAACAAATGAAACTACTTCTGATCTAGTTGAGGCATTAACACTTTAAGTGACTTTATGACTCTGAAATTAACTGTATAGTCTTAGTGAAGTGTATTCTAAAATAACGGTATACCCTGAAGAAATTCAAACTGTTTACAATAAATATATTGTTTATGGTGTTATGATAATATTGTTATTCTGATACTGTTGTTGGTGTGTTATGGTACAAAGGAAATTCTAATTATGTTGGTGCCATTGAGAACCAGAATATTCAGCCTTGGAAAAAAGAGGAAACAAGTAATATTTGTGAGGCTACACAAAAACCCTGTATTCCTGAATTCAGTTTGGAAGTATCATTATTAGTACATTAAATTAATTCTTAAAAATTTTGTTTTCTAGCTCTGTCCCCCGAAAGTACCCAGACACAGTAAATATTTCAGTAGTAAAGAACATCCCTAGCACTCATATTGGAAATCCTGAATACTATTCTTCACCAAAGAGAACCAAAGCTTTTTGCACACACACACACACACAAAAACCTTTTCAGGTCTGGGGCAAGAAATGTACAGGATGAGCCTGAAAAATTTTGTCGTACCACATAGAAAGGATGTCCTCAAAGACTTCTAAAACCCAACCAAAAGTATTTAGGATTTAATGCAAGGATTAATGCAAGGATCTAGACAAAGATGGAACAAATTTCAGCTTCAGTTAGAAAATCCTGCTATCAACTGAAACACTTGTATTAAAATCTATAAGATTATTTTTAAAAGCACAAAAATAATAAAATCTACTGATTATCTTTAGAAGATACTATGTAGTCAGTTGGTAAATAAAAGGAAAAAAATCAAGTGTTTAACTTTTATCTTTTTAGTTTTCCTAGTTGTACCTTGCTGGATGATGAGGAAAATTTCTCTTTAAAGAAGCATTCAGCTAATAAATGAAGAAGGAATGATATTTTAAAACATCATCATTTTTAATAGCTAATAAAAAAATGATCAGGGCAATATTTATTAACAGACACTAATAAAAAAAAAAGGTGACAACTGGATAATATGCCACTGTTGGAAGATTATAACTACTTATAAAGTGTTTTTGCCAGAAAACATCAAACCAGAATTATATAAAACTTCATACATCTATTTATTGTAAATAACAGAAAGAAGAAAATGATGAGTGACATCATGGAGATGAATCAGAAAAATATAGGCTGTGAGAAACTCTACAAGACAGATTACCTTTTTTTCTTTTCTCAATAAATAATAGCTAGGGAAAAAGAAACATGAAGTAGAAATCTGTAAATTAAAAGAGATTTAAAAGACAAATTAATCAATTGCAATGTGTAGACCTTATTGGGTTATGATTTAAGTAAACTACAAAAATGTGTTGGCTTACATAGGAGTTATTTTCCTGTCAAAAACAACTACAAAAACTGAAAAAATATATATGAAATAACTATTTGAGGGCATTAGAGAGTAACCAATGCAGTATGATCCAAAGATCTACTGTACTTAAAAGTAGCAACAATAACTAATGTTGACATGAAAATAAAATAAAATAACTAACGTTGACAGAAAAATGTATTAAGACCTGTAATAAGCAAAGGAGAATCTCTAAGTCCTAAAAAATTCCACTACTTTACTATGAAGATACTGTCAGATTGAAGAAGTTAACACATGTAGCCATTTACAATATATGAAGGTCTAACCATGTTTTAAGTGAAAGACATAAAAACGAACAAACTTTTGCTATAATGGATAGGTCAAATAAAAGATGACCTATCCATATGATGAAATATTAGTAATATTATTCAATGTAGGTGAACCTTGGAAACTTTATGTTAAATGAAAAAAACAGTCACAATAAGCTATATATTGTACAATTTCATTTATATGAAATGTCCAAAATAGGCAAATCTACAGAGACAAATCTATGAACAGAAAGTAGATTGATAGTTTCCTAGGGCTTGGCTGGTGTAAGGAATGGGAATTAACAGGGTTTCTTTATGACAAGACAAAAGTGTTCTAAAATGAGATTGTAGTGATGTTTATATAACTCTGAGTGCAGTTATGAACACTGAATTATGAATTATATTTCAATAAATCTGTTATAGAAAATGAATTAGGTCAAGGTGGTTGATAGTTTTGCTCAAGTATTCCATACACTTTATGTGGTCTTACCTATAGTTTTCTATGAGTTAAAGAGAAATGTAAATAGTGCCAACTATGTTTTAGGATATGCCTAGTTCTCCCTTTACTTTTGCTAGTTTATATTTCATATATCTTGATACTCTCTAGTTTATTTAGTTACACATTAATTATGTGGTTAATTATGGTGTTAAATTATCATTAGTCATTTAAAAATACATAAAGAATATGAAATATGTAATATGCAATATATTATAAATACATTTATATTTATATTAGTTTAATACTTTTAAAATGCAGGTTTTAAGCTTCACATTAAGTATTATATAAATTTGTCAACATGTATGCATATAATATGAATATATGTAAAATACAAAAAAACAAAAAATCTTAAGAGGAGATAAATACATGATTTGTAATTTTTACATATTTATGTGTTTTCATTTAGAAAAATAGGAATTCTTTAATCATATTTTAAAACCCTCAAATTAACATAACTTTATATTTGTGTACACATATGCATATTCTTATAGGGAACTTAGCATTAAATTTTGTTTTGAGCTTTGAAGTCCTCCTGCCATAGTCTTCATGTTAAAAATTAACTATTTTAATTAATAATAGAATTTTTAAAAGTATAAGAAAACTAAAGAAAAATAAAGAAATTTCAGATAAAAAATGGCAAATTTAATTCAACTATTTTTTCTACTACTATTTCACAAACATCTTTTGATTTTATTTCCTTTGTTATTTATTTTATTACTTTTTAAGATCTAATCTTATTCTAATAATGTAGATTTTTACTCTCAATATTATGTTTTAGTATTTTCTTTGTGTTATTATTATATTTTTAATATTAACAATATTTTTAGATGCTAGAGGTTATCAAACTTTTTTATTTTTATTTTTTTCTATTTAAATAATGATATAGTCCACACTTCTTATTAAAACGTTTTTCTTTTTGTACTTAATGTTTGACTTAGAATTGTTTTTTTATCTTTTATTTCTTGGTAAACAATTGTAGGCACTACACAGTCCACAGTGGTTTATTGTGAAAGTGCTTACATTGAATGGAATTAAAATATGTAAAACTGTATTTATACATATTTTAATTACTAACAATTTAAGACTAGATAATCAAGAGATAGTAATGTTTTAAAAAATATATTAGCAATTACTTAGATTAAATCCCAAACTACACTATTAAATACAAGAATGTTTTCTGAATTTTTATGTTTCTGTGGATTATCATTAATAGAAAAAAATCAGTATGTTTTGGTGTATGCTTTGGATCCAGTAGAGCTCTTATATTGTTATATCATGATTAACAGCGTCAATTTTTATAATGTAAAAGGACAACTTTGTATTATGCCTTCTAAAAATTTAATTGTGCATGTTGACACACCATTAGAGGTTAATAAATAATTTTCTTTAAATAATGTAATTACTATCATACTTTTCATATGTAGGCAATTTTAATACATTTTGACATTAAAATTTCAACCACCAACAACAAAAAACAAAATATTTTGTAAGACTTAGTCTGGGGAAAAAAATTGTAATTCTAGCAATCTTTTAAAAATCAAGATAGGTTCTATTCTAAATTTTATTTTAAAACTTTTTCAAACAATCTTTTATTATATTATGGTATTTAAAGAAATGTGTCATTAATATTTAACCGCTACCAATGAGACACATATTTTACTAAAATTTAAATTACTTCAAATAAAGTAAACTTATCTCTCATGTTACGCATCATTGACAAAATATATTGGCCTTTTAGGACTTTGTTAATGTTAACAATTTGTTATAAAATTTAAGTTTTCTTTTGATTTGATTTAAACAAGTAAAATTTTAAAGAGAACATTAGGTAGTTGTATGAAATTAAAATGGGTTATTATTTATAACATATTGATTATATATTGGACATTATAGTAAAAGGTTTAATTTCTACTTCATTACTAGATGAAAATGCATGAATATGCCAGAGAAAACATGGAAAAATATTCATCCTCTTTTTTTATTTATTTAAAATGTTGGTTAAATAAACTTAGGGCAAACTTTTGCAAACATAAATCAGAAATTAAATACTATCACAATACAGTGTTAGTAATATATATTAGAGTTGTTACACACTGTTTTGTAGCATGAAAATAAATAGCAAAGGGCAAAAGCTATTGATGGTTTTTGTGAAATAGTGAATGTTCATGTTTGTGAAGCTTGTCCTACAGTCGATAATAGTAAAAAGAATAGAAACTTACTTATCAAATTAAGTTACATTTGTGTAAATGTAATCTATCATTGATCAATTGCAGAGCATAATGTGAATACAAAAGGAATATCCAAGGTAGTGGAATTAAAATAAATTAAGCAAACGCAATATTTAGCAAGATAGTTGAAAACATTTTTCTTAGTAATAGATCATTTTTATATAATAATATTTGAAATGTAATATGGAAAAGTATGTATACTATAAGTTCAATTGTATAAATATATCTTTTCATTTATATAAATATAGATTACCATGTAAAAAAGCACATGATTAGATAGATAGTAGGTGTAGGGGGGGAGAGAGAGTGAGAGAGATTAAAGTAAATTATGTTATAGTCATTGAATTATTGACAATTTAAATTTTTTATTATATTTGAATGTTACATTGCTGAATTAAAAAAAAATAAACTTGATAATGAAATGCACTAAAACAAATTTAAAAGTAATAAAAGAAAAATAGTTCAGTGAATGTTTATTGTTTTTGCAATTTCAAATTAAATATATGTGTTAGTCCCCACAATTATGAATTTAAAAGCACTTTTTAAAAGCACACAACTTGCCTGTAGACAATTAGAGATTATTTTTTTCAATTTTATTTCAGACTATATTACCATGTTTTCAAGCAATGTGCAGAATAGATGTAAACTGGAGCTATTAACAAAAGAAATGAGGTGATTACACACTACTACTCACAACACATTATTCAAATTTAATCTAAAAAGGTAGAATCAAGTGACTATGTTGTCTTTAACAGAACCTTCTCTTCCATTTAGGAAATTAAATATCAAATAATACCTTTCTTTTTAATATTTTTCTCCAACCTAGATTGCTACCTTAAGGGCTTAAAAAACTTCATGATAATAAGATAAAAGATTAGCTCTATCAGCAAAAGGTAGATTTAATGCTGTTAAGCTAAATTAAATCTATAGAGTTGAGAAAAACTTAAATAAGTTTATTTTGATATTAGACTTACACAGAGGAAAAAAAACACTTATTAAAAGTTTATTCTAAAATTTTCTATTTTTTCATGAAAAAATTTAATTCCTAAGAATGTTTTTAAAACTCAAAAAGAGTTATTAATTTATACATTAGGTGTTTTATCAACAATTCTAGTTTTGTTTTTGTTTCTTTTTCTTTTTCTTTCTTTCTTTTTCTTTTTCTTTTTTTTATAATGGAAGAAACTGAAACTGTTCTGGGGCAAATTTTAAAAAATATATACCGTTTTTTAGAAAGTACAAGACAATCTCATTTTAAAAAACAAAAACAGTCTATACTAAGGAATTGTACTGGTGGTCACTGGTGAGAACACAAGATTTTAATTTGTTTTATAATTGTGTTTTCTAATTTTCTACAATTATATTTACTGACTCTGTGATAATATAAAAGGATAGCAACATAAAAATATAGCATAGATTTTTTGTGCCAGAATGATAATATTGAAGTTTTCTTTTCTCATGTGTAGGTAAGGTATCTTTACTTTTTGCTTTTATTTTCAAAGGAATTAAGATACAACAATTTTCTCTTTAACTCAATGCTACCATTTAGTGAAGGAGCTGCCACTCATACAAACTCTCTGAAGAATAAATTGATAAAAGTGTTTCACCCACTGAAAAACAGTTCATGATATTTAAGTCCTAATAAAAGGGAAGTTCTAAAAGTGTCTGTGAGTAATTTAGCCGATATATTAAAAGTAATGTCTAAATAAATGTCTTGATAGTGTAACTCAGTTCAAATATACAAGATAAAATGTGTAAGAATATATAATCTGAACCTAAGTCTCACTTATTATAAGTCAAGGTGTGTCTGTTTGGGCATGTAAATAACAGCATGTTGAATTAATCATTTTTCATGAATTTGTGTACATTCATAATGTACAATTCTTGTAATTGTTATCTTTGCAAAATAAGAGCTCAAGTAACCTTTTGGACTGTTTATAAGAAATACTTTATAGCAAATTAAGATACAAAATTAACATTATTTTGAGTGGAAGAAAATAAATAAGCTTGCAAAAACTTACAGATTTAAAAAATTAAAAGTACAAAAGGATGATATATTGACTAGAAGTCACTGATTTCCTTGATAGGTGGTTGTTTGTAGAACTGATGAAGCCACAAATCAGATTAACACAGGCCGAGGAATCTAAAAAACACAATTAATGAGTATAAAATTCATCTTTCAAAAATTGCACATAGGTATGGAAATATATTACTACCTCCCAGATTCATATGATACATTGAAGGTGTAGTGGACCTGCACCAACTTCTCCAAGTCCTCTCCTCAAAAAAAAATGTATATTTTAAAAATTTATTTATAAAAATAGTACAAAACAACTAGAGGTGCTTCATCACAGACAAAGCATTGCCTGAAGCACAGAAAACTGATAAGATCTGAGTGAAGAATGCGAATCTAGCTCTAAAATTATCTGGAAAGTACTTTCAGGAAGGTAAAGCCTTTGTGCCTGATGCCTAGAGCTTTGAGTATATACCTGGAAAATGGGCAGATATCAAGGTCACTTGTTGGGTTGTTACTGCAAAAACTATAGAGTGTCAATCCTTTCCCATTCCCCTTTCCTCTTCTCAGGTAGATAGCCACATCTGGGTAATGAGTGGTGCTTGAATTGACAAGGCTGGGACATGCCCTGTGTTCCAGAGATGGCAAATACTTAAGCTAAATGTAAAATAACTATAAAATCCTTTTATTTAAAACTATAAAATAAATCGATGATTACAAAACTAAAACAAAATAATTTATTTTCAAGCTAAATAGGTAAGAAAAATCATACCTTTACAATTGATCTAAGGCATAAATAAATAAAATTTTCTTGATATTGATAAAAATTGCACAACATAAGATTTACAAGGTATATTATAATAATAGATTAATATATCATAATCGATATAATCCAATGATTATAAACAAATCCCAGGATTTAAGGGAAAAAAAGAATATATGGCAATGAATAGAAATGAAATAATTTGTGTTGTGATTTTACCTACAATTAAATGTGATTCTAATGTATTTTATATATTTACTAACAAAAAATCATTTAAATTTTTCTTAAACATAAATAACTTTAAAATTTTTATACCAATGCTTTCTAAAAAATTATTTTTACATTCTTTCTCATTTTTTAAATCACACTTTAAAATCTAGTGTCTTATAACTTGTTAATCATTATTCTGCATATTTATGTAATATTAGAAAGCACCATTTAAATTTTTTCATGGCTTTACAGAATTTTAACAACACCATTTATTTTCTGATTTTTAGCATTCTAGAATGTGTATGTGTTGTTGCAGATTTGAGGTTCTGAGGTAAGGGGTACAAGACTTGGGCAGTTGGAAGAAAATGTAGGAGCCTTAGGCAACTGCAAGATAGCTCTTTAGTCCAGCAAGGGCACAGCCAGCCTTGCAGGGTGGCGGCATCTTTTATATACAGGTTAAAAAATAGTGGCTCACAGCCAGATGATATAAGCCCGCTCATGCGTACTGGTCACATGATTACATAAGGGGAGAAGTGCTGAGTCACTTCCACTCAGAAGTTAGCTGCTCAGGGTATTGGGAGGGAACTTAGTCATCTTTCTTTCTCTGCATATTCTACCCCTTGGGGTTGCTCCCTTACACCTATGTAGGCTTGGCAAGTGATCACTGCAGGAAGGCAGAGCTCTGTACCTGCAGGCTACAACAACAATACAGGGAACAACATGCCATTAGGAGGTAGGCTCCACCTCCTAGGAGAATTAAGATCTAGCATCAAATGAACATTAGACTTGCCTACCACTCTTGCAGAGGATCCCCAGCGAGCCACTGGATTTCCTATATTTCTTGGGAGACACCTGCCAAGACTTCTGAGATGTTGTGCCAGTGATTCAGACTATAAATACAACATTTAGTGTGGAGAATGGCACCATGTGCCCCCTTGGGCAGCAGTCAAGATATCCATAACCATATAATTTTGCAATACTATTTTCTAATTTGATCTACTTCATCAGTTACCAGACTAAGGGCTTTATGAATATAATTCAAGGCTTGTGCAGTATGGTCTGCCACTTGGGTTTAACTACCACATCACCTGCCGCAGGTAAAAAGATGGCTAAGGGGTAATACCACCATGAGGTCCATCTACTACGGCTATGTTGCGAATAATATGCATCCCAATTTGTGAGGTATCATGGAAGCATCTGCTACACAGTTGCAAGCAAATATGGCCATCCCCAAGTACAGCAGCCTATCCAATTCAAGGAAATGCAGGGCCATCCATGGGCCCCCACATATCCATAGGCTTCCTGGGGGGAAAATCACAGTTAGGTGGGTGCCGGCATCCTTTTATTCTGTCTACCAATGCATGGTGGATGAGATAGTAGTTATAATTTGGCATAGGGGACGTGGCACCCACTCTAACAGTCAGGACCCTGTGTTTTTTTCAATACAATGAGGCACATTCCTAGTCACCTGTGTATCACATAGATAGTGACTGGTTTAACCTTAATATTTTAAAGTGTACATTTCTATCATGTTTATCTACATCACTGTGCAGCTTATATATTCATATGACAATACTAATCGCTGCATTATTTAAAAAAAATACTTTTGTTAAGCACCAATCTTAAAAGCAGGTAAACAGCCTATTTTGATGTTATTGTAGATTTAATATGGTTGTTATTTATTAATGGACTCAGAACCTTATGTTCTGAATATTTTTTATGTTTGAAATATTTGAAAAGATGTTTTTTATTCCCCCGTCACTTACATCTGTCAGCATTTTGTCTCTTTTGATCCAATTCTCTATAGTTTTTCTAGTAGACTAAATTTTATTTTTAGGCAGTCACTCACTTATTAAAATCTAGAGCCCATTGTATTTTATTTTGTCATTTTACAAGCTTCTAGAACCCTATCACAAAGTCACAAATTCAAATAATGTAAGTGGTCAAAAGAAGGAACAAATGATTAGTCTATGTTTTTAGAAAAATATAAAACATAAATAGATTTATATTTATTGAAGAAATTTAGAATATTTAGACTGTCACCAGATAAACCAATTATTCCTAATATTTTAGTATATTTTCTTGGATTTCATGCAATAAATTGGTGGTAAATTTATTCCTCAGAATAATAAGGTTAAATTTAACATAATCTTGGAAATTTGTCTTATGTTTATTTTACTTATCAATATATGGTAGATATTTTCCAATTTAATATAAATGTTTATTTCTATTAAACTAGCCATGCATGTTTCTTTCAACTAATAGTTTCCTCCTTGGGTTATCAACTATCTTCCTAAGTTTATACTTTCTCTACTCCAATGTTACATGCAAGATTCCTACTCTTTGAAACTCAGATCAAAAACCATTTCACCCACAAGTTATTCTACTATAATTTAATCAGAAAATATAACCATTTGTTTTTTCTCATAGCACTTATTTTATCAATTTTTATCCTTTCAGTCTATGTTGTATTAAAGTTTCTATTTATAGTCTATTAATATTCTGATTGTATATAATTTATTAACCATGATTTATCTATGGTTGTAATTCTCAGAGGAAATAGCATGGTGTCAAAAAGATAGTCCAGAATATAGGAACAATCAATCAATTCCAAATCATATTGAGTTTTGCAAAGAATATCAAACAAAATTCTGGGCCTCTTCCGTATTGATGTCTACTACTTTAGAATTATCCAAAAAAAAAAAAATGATATCTCTGATCTATAACATATTTTATGTGTTGGGATTTATAAATATATTTGAGGAATTATTCTTTCTTTACCAAATATTTCCTGATATAAAGATGCATAATTAGCCTTTTCAAATCACAGACTATTTCATTGAAGTTGCTTGTGTTATTTTTGTGAAGAATAAAATAAATGACAACATTCTGGAAATTTTATACTGCAATAGTTGATTCTTTAAGGTGACTTAATTTTATGTCAAATTAGAATACTCATCTGTTAAACATCAAGAATGTTTTCAACCAGATGTGTGATATCACAGCCATATATAACTTAATCATATTATCAACCAATGATCTCATTAATAGAAAGAGAATTGTTAGATTTAGGTATAATAAAATGTGACATTGACAGCTGAACTGCTATTTCAACAACTTATTCACTTGACTTCTTAAATTGGCTATCAAGAGGAAAATCTCAACTTCAGTGACTCAAATTCTTCCAATTCTCTGCACTTTTTTTTTTTTGCCATTGTCATTGCACATCTCCAAGTAGAATAATTTTTCTTTACCTGTGTTCCATATACAGAAATTTAACAAAGCAATTACATCACTTTCAGTTGTTGCATTTTCACTCTTAGGAGGGAGGCAGGATGGAAAAGGGAGGAAAAATAGTGAGAAGAAAATATAAGAGGAATCAGAGATCAGTCACAATTCTCTTCACTTAAAGCTTCCACAAAAGAGAAAACTGGCATTCACTGATGACTAACAATGTGTCTGTCAATTACTTTAAAGCCTTTATGTGATTTATTTTCCAAAATTCTACAAGGTCAACATTTTCATCATTTTATAGATAAAAAGATCTGAGAAGTTTCTCAATCTTAAAAATATTTAAATGATGCAAAAGAAATTCAAAGTCTGCTCTTCAGAGGTTTTTCTACTTCATTTCACTATCCTGTTTCCAAACTGTAAAACAATCATGTTCCGCACTGGACCAAACTCCCTGTTTCTTAAAATACACCACAGGAAGGGAAATGTTCAAGACACGTAGTCTGGAGAAAGATGATGGGAACTTCTTGAAAGGCTTTAAGTTACTGGTGTGATGACCTAATGGACAGTTTAGAAAAAGTACCTGTCTCAGTTATACCTCTTCCTCAGACTTGATACACAAATATCTTAATTCCTCGTTGAATACATGTTCCATATGCAAATACAAAATAATGATAAGAAAGATTAATCATATTCTAATTATTACTTTATTGAAGATGGTGGCATGTATGAGTGTTTTAGATTAAATTGTGATGGGAAGCCACTTTTAACGAACATTTAAGGTTTAAAAACATTTATTTGAATTCAAATGTCTAACTTCATTCAGAAATTCCTTTTGAAATAACAAATGTATTTAAAAGGTTAAAATAAGTCTGTCTTCACTCAAAAATAGAAGATGGGAATGGATGTCATCAGTAGATAGAGAAAATTCAGATAGAATTGCTTTGAGAGAAGTACTGAGAAGCTGATAATATGAAACATATAAAGGAAATCCTGCCTGGTGTTCTTGGACAGAATATCTCAGGAGAAAGACTAAACTAGCCAAAACAGAAACAAACAACAAACATAAAACAAGCTTAGAGCAGAAGTTGCCAGGGAAGAATTATTGTGACGTAACTAGCCAATGTATCAGCCCAAATTTATTGCAAATGGAGGTGGGTTGCAATGGGAAGCACTCCAGAAGGAAGTTCAATGTGAGAACTGTTGTGTGAGTAAGAGAAGGTAAGATAGTCCCCACCATAATTAACTTTTCTACAACTAACATGGAAAGCAACCACTTTTGAGTCAAACTTCCCTAACTGGATTGCCTGGTCACCTATTTCCTTACTGCCTCTCAGATGACTGAACTCCAATACAGAAAAATAAAATGGCTAAAATGTAAATATTCTTTTTTCTTATTGATTTAAACTAAAACATATAAATAGGAAACTACACCTATCTAAAAGGCAATTTATAAATTCACCAGTAAATATATCAAGCTTCGTTAATCTAAAAGAAGGATACTCCTGAAAATTCAATGTAGTAACCTCTACTGAAGCAGGCTCACTCCCAGAAACAGTAGGAAAACCTACATATCTTTTCCGTGTTCATGAGATAGTAAAGAGTAGTTTCCAATTATAGAGTGAATATTTGATATCAAATCAAATATTTCATGAAAATAAACTATCATTTTGTATTATGGAAACCATCAAGAGCAGAAACTCAAAAAAAATGAACTTTAAATTACTAAAGACATTCCCCAAACATGTGTTTTAGGGTAAAGAAATAAGTGTAATGAATGCAATCTGAGAAGTATGAAGGTCTGAGATGCTGGAAATTCCTGAAGGAGAGATCAGATCTTTCTAAAAATTCCTAAGTGAAGGATTATGGAAAGAAACTGTGGAACTGAAAAACCAATCTTGAGTCAAACAAAATCAAAATGTATGGCCATGTACATAGAGAAATTAATAAAGAGATATACTGAGAAAGATAATAGTTGAGATTTTGAAATTTTCACAGAAAAAATAATCTCAAAATCTATATATTGAAAACCAAAATAGTTTGATATCATATTTCTTATTGTCAGTATCAAATTTTACAAAGTAATGGAGCAAATATTATAGCAAATACCCAAGAATTTACTATGACAACATAGTTTAACTTTGTTTTATAATATTATTGTGGTGATTTTACCAGTCACAACAAAACTATTTAGATATCATCCCATTTAATTGACCAACAACATTTTTTGGTTGATATCTTTTATCCACATTATAAGGATGAGTCTGTAGAAGCTGAAGGAGGTAAGGCAATTTCATGAAGCTCTTTATATACTATGATAAGAGGCAGGATTAAAACTCAAGCCAGATTAAATCTAGAGTCTGAGGAGCTGACTGCTACACAATAATACCTCTCCAGGTCCATGAATAAATAATATTATGATTTATAATTTCCCCAAATCTACACATTTTATTAAAAACTAAAAGTCTATATTGAAATAAAATTCATTAATAAAGCTCAAAGGCAAAAATCAATTGATAAAATTATTTTGTGTCTATAAGAAATCAGCTCATACCTATTTAGAAAACAATATAAATACGTCTATTATAAAATGTTCATATGTATTATTCTCATATATGTATACATATATGTGTATGTATGTGTGTATACATGTATATGTATACATATATACATCCCCTGTCTTAAATCATCAAAGATCTGCATATGAAAATATAAATATTTTAAAGTAAATTTCTGATTGTTGGTGAATAATGTGGACAAATAGATCTGCTTATATAGTTGTTGGAGTTGTAGGTTGGTACAATCTTTCTGAAGGGAAATTTGACAATGATCGAAGTAATGTCCCAAAATAGATCCAAATATACATGATTATTTAGTTTAAAATAAAGTGATCTAAAAATAGTTTTTTACACATGTGGGAATTCAGTGAGAAATTAAAGCAGCATTTTCAAATCAGTGAGGTAAAGAGAGATCATTCAATAACCAGTGATGTGAAATAATAATAAATCAGAATTCCATTCTCTCTCCTTTGGAATATGTTCTCCTGTCAATGATTATAATTAATTCACACATGTTATTCATGCAAACTCTCTGCTATGCATCCTTTCTTATGATTTTGTTTTTAAAATTAAAATTCATTTGTCTGAAAAAAGATACATAATGTTTCAGGTATTAATAAATTATTATATATATATAACAAAAAAATGGCACAGCAAGGCAAAGAAAATATATTCTTGGGGCACTGTTTTCTACATAGGATAGTGAAGAACTGATGGTTAAAAAATCTGAAAGAAGGAAGGGAGGGACCAGATATTTGAGAGAGAGAGAGTAGAAAGAGAGCACAAGTGGTCAAAAAAACCACCGGTGCAAATAGTGGATAGTTGACATAGTTGATAATCTGTGGCACAAAAAGAAGGCCAGCTAATGGGAGAGGACTGAGACACAAAGAAGGTAGCCAAGGATCAGATGACTAAATGCCATTATATAGTCTAACAATTTTAGCTTTTACTCAGAATGAGATTTTGAGCAGAGAAATCACATGACTTGACTTTTTTAAATGTGTCACATTAACTATTCTGTTGAGAATAAATGAGCTAGAGAATGTCAAAACAGTTCAGATGAAACATGATGAACTTAGGTCATGATAAATGGTTTGATTCTGGTTATATTTTGAAAGTTGTGCCAATCGAATTGGTTAATTGATTGTATGGTATGTATAAAAGGGAGGAATCAGGTTTGATTCTTAAGGTGACAGGAGAGATTCAATATTATTAATTTGCACAGAGAAGCATACCACACCACACACACATATATCACAATGTAAAAGTGATTTACATTAAACAACTAATTATCCAAAATTAATCATGAAATGATTCGCAATATTTATATATCTAGAAAGGTTAAAATGACAGGAATTTGGCAAATATTAAATTCTTCGATGATCCAAGGCTGGCAAGGCTGTGCAGAAGCAAGCATTCTTACACATTTTGAGCAACAATTTGTAGTGAAATACTTTTATAGAAATGTTTTAGTTTTATTTTTTAATGTCAACTAGATTTATGTAAGCGGTATAATTACAATAATTTTTGTAATTATATTTATCTGCATTTAGAAGGCATTTAACTGTTTTATAAACCAAAAGTAAACTATCCTATATGAAACTACCCAATATAGACCAGGACATAAAGATTCGAGACTTCTCAAACACAACGGGCAAGAATATAGATTACTAATAAATTTCTGAAGATATAATTAATAATATCCTCTAAAACATTAGTACTTACTCTCATTTCTTTTTTGGCATAGACAGGATTCAGTAGAGCTCTAAATCCTAGATTCACTCAGACATGAAAATGTATATATCCTGATAATAACATTTTTAGGTTGTTTGAACCTTAACAAAATACCTACATTTCTTATTTGTAGCCTTATAGTATTACCGCAAGGATTAAATGAAACAATAAGTATAAAGTATTCCTAGCACAATGCCTGACACAGAGTAATTGTTCAATAAATGGTAACTGTTAATACAATAGTTAGAAATGGGGCGACCTGTAGCATATGTAGGCTCTAGTATTTACTGAGTTTCTCTTTCTAAAATTTTCTCTGCTCTAAATACTTAACATTTTTGAGAACCCAGGTGACTAGTCTTGTTTCACTTCTAAAGAAGAATCCAAAGAAATGACACTTAGAAAGAGTTAAAAAAAATGTGTTAAAAACAGGACATTTTGGTTTTTCCTTGATGGAGAGATTACTCCTTTGGACCGTATCTCTAGAATTCCTATTCATATTAATTCAGAAATGACTTATTCTTAATGCATAATATATTTTATTAAACCAGTGTTACTCATTCTAATATTCTATATGTTTTATACTTCAAATATTCATCTAGTGGGCTGCGCAAAAAAATGTAGGTTTATATATGTTCTTGAAAATAAGAAGGAAATTATAATAATAGATGTCTCTAACTTGGATGTTGCATTTTTTTCCTGGTACATAATTTACAGTACACAAAAAATAAAAAAGCTGTATTTCTAATCATTTCTTCAGTGTTCTTTAAATTTATGCTCCAAGTCAAATCTTAGTTTAAATTAATTTCACTAATATACAGACATGCACACATACACTTGGCAACACAGAAGTAAAAAATGAATATAATTATAAGATCATGTCTTTCTATTTTCAAAGGAATTCCCCCCCTATCAGTAATGATCAAGTAAGGGCAATTGCCTCCCTTATAATTCAGCATTGTAATTCAGTGTAGCCATTATGAATGAAGTGCCAGGAGAATACAGGAAGAGAATGGCTGGTTTGAGCTAGGGAAGAATCAGGGAAGTCTCAATAAAGGAAATGATGAAATTAAATCTGGAAGGAGAGATGTAAGGGATTACACAGACAGAAGCATGAGAAGCATGGAAATGTCGATGAGAGGCATAATAAGTATTTAAGGTGGGGCAAGAGAGATGACATAATATGAATTACTTTAAATTCTTAATTTGCACTATATATATCACACTAAAAAAAGAAACAAATAAGTGATGATTTTTCAATTAAAATATACATGCATACTTTAAATTTTATTTTTAACATCTTGGGAAAATATTTTTTGCAGTTAATAGCTTGGCTGTTCTTGAAGATACCATAAAATTAACAAGTAATACCAGCCTTCTCATACAAATTGTCAAAGTTTAAATGCAGTTAAGAGTTAAAAATGGTCACTCAGCCAGAACCATCTGCTTACTGAAGAGTTTGTTTAAAAAGCCAGGTGCTCAAGTGCTAATGCATTTATGATGACATGCAAATTTGTTAAATATTGAAATCTCCTTTATCAAGGTGTCACAGTTGTCATTCTTCTCCCTCTTCTTTGACTCCTTTCTTGCAACAGTACAGAGGGAAAAAATCAGAAAAGCCTGAATTCAGCTTTGATCTGTGAAAAAGCTAATTAAGGAAAAACATGATATAAATAATATAAAGTTTGAAAAAATAAATTAAGTATTTTTCCTCAAGTAAGCTGTGCTATTTATCATAAGTGTGCCAAGGAGTTGATTTTATAATCCCCTATGGAGTTTTTTCCCTGACAAAATATCTATTATACCAAGCGTTAATTTATTACAAAATAGGAATTATTTCAGGTAAAATTTCAGATTTTAAGGCACCGGTTTAATTATTAGACTATGTATTAAGTAATTAGGAAAACTAGAGGTTTTAAAAGAAAAGAAGGTAGGACAACCACTGAGTGTGTAGGTAGTGGTTAAAACAGCTTAAACCATTAACGGAAAAATTGTCAATTGAAGAAAATAAACCATGTGTCCAACTTTCCAGTTGTAGGGAATGCTAATTTGGTTTTGAAAGTAATTAGTAATCCTAAATGTCTATGCCTTGTCCTTCTCCTCAAATGGACGGTTCAGATCTATAATTATTTCCTATAGAGTAGTATGAAAAATGCTATGATAGTGGTACAAGCCAGGTTTGGCAAAAGAAATGTTTCCAAGAACAGGCACAGAAGTAGGAAGGAACATAATGAGGTAAAAATGAACCAAATAGGATGGTCAGAGACATGGGATGAAATGAAGCTAAAAAAGTCAACATAAACAACTTACAAAGCCATCATTGACAACCCCTCAAAGGGAAAATTTATGTTGCAGTGGTGATAAATATTCATTTTGGTATTTCAAACACAGTATTATTATGATTGGATATGTGTTTAAGATGGGCCACAGTGGCGGGTATATAATGTTTTGATTGGGGTAGCAAGTGATATTGCAAATAAATTGGAGGTAGGAATGCAGGAAGAAAGAATCTTAGACAATTTATAATTGTCCCTTAAAGTTATACTCTCTAGAAAATGCACACTAATATGGAATGATGCAGTAATTCATTAATTAAAAAAATATATGCATATAAAATTCTATAAATCACTTTATGTGAAGAGGAATTATTAGGTGAAAAACCTGAAATTATTTATTATATTTAATCTTAAAAACAGGCAGAGCCAGAAATAGAGTTGCAATTAAATTAAGACAGAGAAGAAAATATCCAAAACTTAACTCCTAATAAAGTCTGGATCCTCGGAATGTTGTATAAATGTGAAATATAAAGTGAAAGGGAAATTCAGAGTATAAGAGGAGCACTGTTAAATATAAAAAAAGATTTTGCTATGTTTTTTATAAAATTTTTGTGACATGATTTTCCCAGAATAATCTACATTTAAATATTCAGAACAATGAGAACACATAAATTGCTAAAAATAATGTTTTTTGGTAACCAAACCTGCTTTTGGTAATGCCAAATAAAGGTGTACCTAGTTTGGCCAAATACAGTTTTCATTTTCATCTATGGTACTATGATGCTGCAGATTTGAGGTACAAAGGTAAGGGGTACGAGGCTCTGGCAGTTGAAAGAAAATGAGGGTAGCTGTAGGCAACTGTGACATAGCTTTTTACAAAATAATAGCAAGGGCACAGCCAGCCTCGCAGGGCAGCTGTGCCTTTTATACACAGGTTAGACAATAGTGGCACACTGCCAAGTTATAGAAACCTGCGCACGAGTACGGGACACCTAGTTGCACAAGGGGGAAAATGCTGACTCACTTCCCTTCGGAAGTTGCTAAGGGTGTCAGGAGGGAGCCTGACTGCAGCCATCTTTCTTTCTCCTCACAGATACTCATGTGTTTAAACTCTAAATATATGGATTTTATAAATAATTAACAACTCTATTTATAAAAGGAGAACAATATTTCTTCTTCTAAAAGAAAGATAATATTTATTTGGTTAGATGAAAAGTACTTTTTGAAGAACAAGAGTAATGAAGTACATTATTTAATCGAGGTATTTGTTAAGGACTATTGTTAGTACAATCATTAATGATCAAAGCCATTAATGGTAAAAATGCAAGACTCTGCAGTTATCCTTGATTTCTCTCTCAAGCATGTTTAAACCTGTTTTAAAAGTATGTTTTCTCTACCTTCAAAATATATCCAGAGTCCATTGACTACCACCAGACTGCTACTGTGAGCCCCTATTGTTTTTGGTGGAGTACAGCAACATTGCTTTTAACCTTGCTTTATCTGCTTTTAGAGTTTATTGTTCATATAGCAGCCAGAGTAATATTTTAGAAAAGTAAATCATTTTATGCCATTTTTCAAATTAAAAGCTGACAATTGCTTAACATTTTAAACTGTATAAAAACCAATGCACTTAAAATTATCTATAAAGCCCTGATTCCCTCCCCATGTTATGTTCCACTCTACAGTTTGCTAAAGATGCCTCTTGTGGCATCTTTAGAGTTCTTCTAATTTTTCAGGCACAATCCTCTCTTAGGATTTTTGTACTAGCTCTTTCCTCTACTCGAATATTTGCTCCCAGATAGCTGGCTGGGAAACCATTTCATCTCCTTTAAGACTTTGCTCAAATGCCACCTTCTCTAAGGTTGCTCATCCTAATTAAATCACATACTCAGTGCTCTTAATCTTTTTTTCCTAATCCTTTCTCCCCGTAGCTTCTATTATCTTCTAACATACTAAATTATGTACTTTTATTGTACATCCTGTATATTATTCATCTGCTACCCACAATGGAAATGTAATTTCAACAAGGCAGTGATCTACAATTGTTTTATACATTGATGTAAATCAAGTATTTTGAAGCAAACCCAATAGGTACTTGGTGCTTAGTACATGTTTGTCGAGTGAAACATGAGTGAATTAATAAACACAGGGGTATTCTGTGATGTTCTAGAGCTGTTGAAATATCCATCTCTGGAGCTGCCCTATTTTTGGACATCTTTTGAGATAACAACCTCCTACCTGTTTGAGAATTGGTCAGCGTTTTCTATTACCAGTAGTTGAAATACTCTGACACCAAAAGTGAAAAGAAGGATTCTGTCTGAGACGTGTTGTTTTGATATTGGACTGATACTTGGTGTGATTATTGGAAAAAAAATAGTTTCAGAGTTTTAGACTTGTTATAAGACTTGGGAGTTGGAGATAAAAAGGTAGATTTATGATACATTTTAGATGAAATTGGCAAAACAGAAAAAACTATGAGAGTTGCATAATAGTTATATTAAATGTATGCAGCGAGTCATATAATTCAATTGCAAAAAAAAATCTGATTAAAAACTAAGCAGAGGATCTTAATAGACATTTTTCCAAAGACAGACAGACATGACATACATGAAAATATGCTCAATATAACTAATTCATCAGAAAATCTGATCAAAAACACGATGTGGTATCAACTCACACCTGTTACAATGGTTATTATCAAAAAGACAAGAAATTACAAGTATTGTCCAGGATGTAGAGTAAAGGGAACCCCTGTGCCCTGTTGGTAGGAATTTAAATTGGTGCAGCCACTATGGAAAACAGTACAAGGTTCTTCAAAAAAATAAAAATAAAACTACCATATAATCCAGCAATTTCACTTCTGGTTATTTATCCAAAGAAAACAAGAACACTAACTCAAAAGATAAATGCACTCCATGTTCATTGCATTATTATTTGCTAATGTGGAAACAACCTAAGTGTCCATTAATGGATAAATGGATAAAAAAGATGTGGTATATATACTATTCAGCCATAAAAAAAAAGAATGAAATCTTTCCATTTGCGACAACATGAGTGAACGCTTGAGAGCATTATGCTAAATGAAAATACATCAGACAGAGAAAGACAAATACTGCATACTCTCATTTATATGGAATTTAAAACAAGGTCTCCAACAACAAAATAAACTCAAAAAGATACAGAGAACTGATCAGTAATTGCAAAGGTGGGAGATAGGAAGTGGGAATAATGAATGGAGAGATTCAAAAGGTATAAACTTTCAGTTATAAATTAACGAAGTCCTTGGGATGTAATGTATAGCACGATGACTATAAATTAATAATACTGCAATTATATATTTTGAAAGTCTCTAAGAGAGTAGGTCTTAAATTCTCATCACAAGAAAAAAATTGTAACTATGTAATGGTGATGAACCAGACTTATTGCGGTGATCATTTCATAATTTATACAATATTGAATGTTTATTGCTCTATATCTGAAATTACTGTTATGTTACATCTCATTTGTACCTCAGTAAAAATCAATCAATCAAAAAATGTATGCAGATAGGTAAAATTTCAAAGTCTTAAAGTAGATAACTCCATTAAAGAAGTCATGACACTAACTAGAAAGGTAAGACCTTGAGAAAATATGAAATTGCTGATGGGAAAGTGGGGGAGATAGCTGGAATATTTTTAGGAAATTCCTTTTGTGATTCTATACCATATAGAGAGAAAACAGATCATTTCCTTTATAAAACATTGTTCAGTCTAAGTCCTAGTAGAAAGCAAAGCTAAACGGATAGTTTAAATTGCATAGATAATTTTGTACTCATATATTTGTCAAAATATGTATTCTAAAATGTGTTAGATCTCCAACATTACAACTCATCAATACTAAATACATAAAAAAGAAAATTGTCATTTTTATGTAATTATGCCATACCAGTGAATTTGCAACCAGATGCTATTTCTTATAACAACAGATGTCACAGATGATACAATGAATTCTTGCAGCTGTTTCCAACAAAATGGCTAAAACAATCTCCAATCAGGTCAATAACGTACAGCTGTTTGTCATAGCGCACAGCAGCTAAGTTACTTTACTTCACATGAAGATAATAGGTGTTTTCAGAACTGTCTTAAAGCACCTGGCAACCCAGAGTCACTGAACTCATTTGCTGTACTTATTATTAAAGACCAATCCTTTGGAGAGATTTAGACTCAAGGCTTGCTACCCATCATCTATAATTATACGTATTTCCAAATTCCTAAAATCAAGGTCTTTATTTTATTTTTTTTCTGCAAAATATACAACCTAGAATACTTTTCAGTGACATGTACCCCTATCCTATTGTCTTAATACAGCTATTTGATAGTTAAGTCATGTGGTATCTTGTTTCTGTTATCATCTATTGAATTATTGCCCAATAAATCTATATAAAGAGTGAAAGAATCTATCAAATAATATTGAATTTCATCAATTAACAATGGCATGATTCATATCCAAAGAATGGAAGAATCAGCCAACCAGTGTTTAATTCCAGAGCTCAGCACTATGTCAGATACCATGAAATATTACAAAATATTGGCATGTTATATTATTTTCAGGTTTTAGGGATAAATGATGAATATAATGGATCATTAAGATTAAGGAGGTCCGTGACTAGTTGAGTGTAAACTTTAATGATAAAATTTTAAAAATACATATGATTAGCAAATTTAAGGGAGATGAGATATCGAGGTAGACTTTCTAAGATGTATAGTGGTATAATGTCTGGATTTGAAGAACTTGTTGAAGTTTTCTGATGGTGGGAAAGCGTGTCAGGCATATAGTAATTTAAAAGCATGGAAATAAAAAGCTGATATTATCAGAGAAATATTTAAACTTCTGTGATCCCAGAGAGAATATGAAATATTTATGTATATCTGCATGTAGATCATGGACAGATTGTGGAGTTATTAAAATATAAGAAAATAAATGTATTACTAATATTAAAAAGTAAATCTAGGTTTTATAATTATGAGCATGATAACTTTCCAAGAAATCTAATTCTGAATAAATAATAAGTAATGAAAAAAATGGAAAAAAGTGGATTGAAAAGATAAATATGTAAAGATAATCTCAAAGTAAAATGATAAAATTGTTAGGCTAGATTATAAAATGGAATTTAAATGAAATAAATGAATTCCTAGGCCAGTTTAATGTGAAACAGAACTCCTCAATGTCTGAAGAAAGATGTCAAAGAACTTGTTTGAGTCATCACCCTACTCCCTTTTAAATTGTTAAATATAGTGATCTTAAAAAAAAATAGAGAATTAGATTATAAATGACTGAATATCAACTACCTAGTTTTAATAATTATTAATTATTTTCTATATCTTGTTCATTTTCTGAAAATAAAGCATTAAATTTTAGTTATTCATAATCAGTTTTAAATTAATCTGTAAAAATTTACCAAGATGGCAGAAAATTAAGTCTTTTAAAAGATAAAACCATGACAAAGAGAAAATTTTAGAAAGTGGATTAATAATTGGTACCCAACTCATGAGATCTGATATAAGAAATGGCTAAGTTTTTCATAAGCAGATTTTAATAATCAAGCTCAATGTAGCTACTGAAAACTTCAAATATTTAAGAAGAGAAGAAACTGGATACCTCAGAGAAAAATTTATAGTTTTAAATTCACTTATCAGGAAGATATGTCAAAAAAAGAAAAAGAAATGGCCAATACAAAAAAAAAAAAAATAGCAGTCAATAGAAACTGTACTTGAACAAGCCCAGATGTTGAACTTACAAGATAAGACTTCAAATCAGCTATTTTAAATATGTTCAAGGAACTATAGGAAACTATGTCAAAAGAACAAAAGGAAGGTACAATAACATTATTTCATCAAATATAGAGCATTAAAGAGATAGGAATTCTAAAAAGGAACAGAATACTGGACATTTTAATAATGTAATCCGGCAACTCTGTAAATTAGATTTCCTCTCTTCCACAGAGGTTGGTGTTGTTTCTATTTGCTACTGTTGATGATGTTTATTTTTTTAATGATTTTTCTGAACTGATTTTCTTAAGTCTGTGTTTTTTGCCATTTTGGCTACTGAAATCTCTGTTCAGTTATCTTAGTAGTCAGTTAATGATTTAATGGACTTTTTTTTTTAAGTTCCTGGTACCAATAGGTCTCCTCTTCTATGATGAGTGACTGTGTGTATTGGGGCACAAAGCTATAGTGAGACAATGCAACCACATAGAGTCCAAGTTGTTGTTGTTTGTTTGTTTTTTTAATTTCCTGGTAGGTTTCTTTTTTCTATACTCTTTTTTTTTTTTTACTCAAAATTATTGGAGTGACATTGATTAATAAAAACAAATAAGTTTCAATTGTACAATTCCACAGTATGTTGAATTTGAACATTTTTACCCCTATCCACCTACCCCCTTCTCTTTCCTCTGATAACTACTAATCCGTAGTTTGTATCCATGAGTCTCTGTTTGTTTGTTATGTTTGTTTATTGCTTTCAGTTTTATTTTCCACATATGAGTGAAATCATACGCTAAGCAAAATAAGCCAGACAGAAAAAGTTGAGAAGTCAAGGTTTTCAAATTAAGTTGATATTAATCTGAAATAGATTACTATATGTTAAAATGATAAGTATCATTCCCAGGTCAACCACTAAGAAAACTACTTTAAAAATGCAAATGGTTTTTGTACATTAGTTTGTTCTTATAGCCTCACTTTATCTTTATAGTGTTATAAGTGTTTATTGTCATGAAATCATTAAGATTCCACAAAATGTCATCTGCAAAGTCAGTTTTATTTCTTTTTTCCAATGTGTGTGCCTTTTATTCACCTTATAATTTTTCAAATATTTTGACCTATTAAACATTCTATATTTTAATTCACTCTTTATGACATCTTTACATTTTTTAGGAACTTTTACATTTCATATGGGCTTTTAATTTTGTCGGCTTATATCTGAGAACTTCAATAAATAATCCACTGTCCCCATGTGGCAAAATGCTAGAAACAGAGATCATTTCCTATTCTGTGTTAAACAATTTTAGAATGAATCATACATTTTTAAAATTTCTTTAATAAACAATACTGAGGTCAATTAAATTAAGCTTTTTGCTACTGGAACATAAGATGTGAACCAATTAACGGTCAAATTTATCAAGAATAACAGTTTTCTCATTGAGACTTGTTTCAAGCCCCTCACCTCACTAATCCAAAGCCATTCTGTCAATAATACTACCCAATTCCAAGTCATTTTCATCCTGTAAGTCCCACTTTAAAATCACTTAGTCTAGGACCTAAACCCATAAAAGCTCTCCTGTTTTTCTTATTTTGAGACACTACTAACACTGTATCCAGGTTATGTTCTCCCTTACTATTAAATTTAAATTTACTTGATGAACAGGTATTATGGATAGTCTTTTGAAGTGTCTACCACTGACAGAGATGATCATAACACTTTTATTATTAAACACTATCTTCTCTATCTATACTTACTTCTTTTCTGCATCATCTCTCTTTTCCCTTGATTACTCTTGCCATTGTTTTGTTAATTATCTACAATTTTATCTCTTTTTGTCTCTGTTTCATTGAATCACAACTTTATATTTATTGTTTTCTCCCTACTTTGATGTTTGCCCATTACTCTATTTTACAATTCTTTTTTGGTAAAATGCCATTTTTAGTCTTTAAAAATTATTTTATAAAGTGTATGTTTCAGTGGTTTTTAGTATATATGAAGTTGTGCAACCGTTACCACTACCTAATTCTGGAATATTTTATCATCTCAAAAAGATACCCGGTATCCACTAGTCATTTCTCATTTCTCTCCTCAAAACCCAGGCCCTTGTAACAGCTAATCAACTTTATGTCTCTACATATTTGCCTGTTCTGGGTATTTCATGTAAATGGAATCATACAGTATATTGTCTTTTGTTCTGGCTTCTTTCATTTAGCATAATGTTTTCAAGGTTTTTACATGTTGGAGATGTATAGTACTTCATTCCTTTCATGACCAAATGGTATTTTATTATAACACATTTTGTTTATTCATTCATCAGTTTATGAATATTTGAATCATGCCCTTTTCTTGCTATTATGATTAATGCTGCTGCAAACATTTGTTTAAAGTTTACTTTGTCTGATCTTATTAGTATAGGCACTCCAGCTATCTTTTGGTAACTATTATGTATCATTTTCCATCACTTTCCTTTTAACCTATTTATGTTTTTAAATCTAAAATGTGTCATTTGTAGAAAGCATAGAGTTGGTTTGTTTTTTTATCCCCTCTGCCTTTGATTTGATTAACTTAATCAACTCACATTTAATGTTATTATTCATAAAGTTAGATTTACTTCTGCCTTTTTACTTATGTTTCTATATACCATGACTTTTTGACCCTCTCTTCCTCCTTTACCATTTACTTTTGTATTAAATGAATATTCTTAATATAACATTAATTCCTTTAAGAAAAATTTCACTGCCCTTTTTTTTTTTTAGTTGTTTTCTCTAGAGCTTACCATATGTATCTGATGTCAGAATCAACTACAGACTTATGTTAACTTAATCCACTGAGATATCAAAATGTTACTTTTATAGATCAGGAGTCCCCAACCCTGGGGCCATGGACCAGTACCAGTCCATGGTCTGTTAGAAACCAGGCTGCACAGCAGGTGAGCAGCTGGTGAGCCAGCAACCCTTCATCTATATTTGCAGCCACTTCCCAAGACAAGCTTCACAGCCTCGGCTCCACCTTAGATCATCAGGCATTATGTTCTCATAGGAGCACTGGTCCCTGGTTCCAAAAAGTTTGGGGACCGCTGCTATAGAGCACTATTCCTTCTTCCTCTTTTTGTGCTAATATTTTTTTATTTATTACATTTATATGTACTACAAAGCCAACTTTACATTGTAATAATTGCTACAATTATAACTTTATATTACTTATGTTAATTAAATAACCTCAGAGAAAAAAGAACTAGTATATATTTATAGAATTTGTTATATTATCTTCTAGTTTACTTTTTATGATTCTTGTTATTTGTCCTTATGGGTTTGAATTACCATGTGGCTTAATTTCCTTAGTCTAACACAGCTTTGCTCCTATCCACACCTCTGAGTTATTTGTAAATATATTACATTTCTATATGTTAGACCCCCAGCAATACAATTGTATACATATAGTTTTATACAAATACTTTTAAAATAGTTAAGAGAAGAAAGGAGAAAAATATGCATTTATACTGTCCTTTGTAATTGCATAATTACCTTTACTGGTGCTCTTTGTTTTTACGAGATTTGGCAACTCCTGTTCTAGACTATTGTTTTAAAGAATTTTGCTGCCAGGTTGGACAAAGATAAGGGGTAGTACCGGTGAAAAAGTGTACTGTGGCATCTGCTTTTGTCTGGGCTCCAGAATAAACATGCAGAAAGCAGAGAGGCTCCAGCTGACACATAGACATGTAATCTGAAGTGAAATCATCCCAACTGAACTATTGATCTGTGAGCAGGAGAACAAATGTTGATTCTTGAATGTGACTGAATTGTACCGTGATTTATTTTACAGTGATATTGAGCATTAAAATATTAAGTAACTCTGGTATACTAGCAACAAATATTAAAAAATGTAACAAAAAATGTAACAAACTAGCTTGAAAATGCCTCAAACAGATATATATCTATATATTGTGGAGCTCAGCTGACCCCTGTCATCTGAGAAGCTACATGAAAGTATCTGTAGATGGATAAATGGTTAGAGATGTTGAAAGATAAATCAACAGAATAATAACCAGATAACACCTGAGGGCATGCATTAAAATGTATGTAAGCAATTTATGGAAAAAAATCTTTAATTCTTGATCTCGGAACTTCAGCATCTTGACAAAATTAACACAAGCAAAATGATGCACCCCACAGTGCCTCTCCTCCCCCTCCCAGATGACTCATTTCTACATCAAAGTATAGTATGAATACATCTAACTGTCAGAGCCTTCAAGACAAAGGGAAACCTTCAGGTCTAGGGAATGCTGAAATTGTTCATTTTGACTTCCCAGACTTTGCACACCAGAAGGGATTTGAAATGCATGATGAACAAGATAATTCTATGTACAAGCACACATAATTATTGAAGAAGTAAATCTCAGGAGAAAAAAGCAAGTGACCAATAAATATATGAGAATATATTCAATCTTTCCACTAGGTAAGGAAGCAAAATTAATACCACATTGTCTTCGGATTCAGAAAAAAAATTGTCAGCACCAATGATAAGGATTATTATTTCACTCAGAAATTTGAGTATAAATTTTTATCCATATTTTGGAGAAAAATTTGGCAACATATTTAAAGATGAAGATGCACATAGCCTTTGACTCCAGTCTATTCTATGATTAAACTCTATAGTTACTAGCTTACAAATGTAGAATGGGATCTGCATAAGAAATGTATATAGAAGCAATGTTTTTAATACAAAATCACTGAAACCAAATATAATGTTCAACATGAAAATATATAAATATATTGTAATATGCCCTTACTGTAAAATACCTTAGAGCCATGAAAATATACTGAAGTAAAAATATACAAAATAGATGTGTATTTAAACTTAAGACTAAGAAAATAAAAACATGTTGATATGTAACAATATTCTATTTATTGACATTTACAACATTCAAAATAATAACATTGCACACTGTTTAAAAATATGTACATATTAAAATCTGAATGTGTGGGTATGATAGTCTTCTTCCAAAATAAGTGTTTGACTCTATTAGGAAAGAATGTTGGTATGGATCAGTAAGGAGTATCAAAAGACAAAGAGATGCAAGTATGTTATTAAAGTTTTATGACAAATAATGGGTTCAAATACACTCATATGATTTTTTTCTTCTTGATATTCTGAAATTTTTTTAAAATATTAATAGAAAAAGGAAATATAATTTACTTACTAACTTTTAATCTAGTGTACATGTCCATCTCTGTTCTGTTTATTAGAACTTTTGGATTATTGCTACATAAATATCCTTCTGTAAATTTTGACACTTTTTGTTTTCTCTTATACTTCAACACCTTAACCCTCATCTCATTTTCTAGCTTATTATATGAACAATGATATGAAACAAGCTTATCGTGTTCTTAACTTCAACAAGAATGTTTCTACCTGTGCTAGCTATGAGAATTTTTTGCAATTTCATAGAGAAAATATTAATCACAAAGTGCTGAATGTTATATAATAATTATAATCACATGAAGTTATTATAAAACATATATGCTAGGTAATATTCAACATGATAGATAGATAGATAGATAGATAGATAGATAGATAGATAGATAGGCATAGAGGCTATTATAGATTATCACCATTTTATCTATCAATGTGGTGTTTAGTACAATAGATTCTTTTATGTTGAAATGTCTTCCTTCTATGCATATGCATTTTTTCACATTGCTGAATTTGCTGCACTATTACATATATTTTACAGGTGAGATAAATTTATATTTTTTGAATTTTCTTTTTTCAAATAAAATGTTCAGTTTATACAAAGCTCATAAATATTTTGATTAGACTCTTGTTTCATTACTCTTTGAGTTTGTATACATTATTTGTTCTTTGCAGATTTACTTCAATTGTGTATAAAGCCATATAGTGGACTTTTGGAAAGTATAATTCTTATTACAAATTTAATGTCAATTCTTTATATTCATTCAGAATTTTAATCTCTTCTGAGTTCATTTTGATAATATCTCTTTAAAATGCATTGCATTATTTTATTTTTATTATTTTCTTGTCATTTTAATAACCTACTTTTGTCTACAGTTATGTCCCTTGAATTAGCTCAAACTAATAAAATATCTGTGATTTTTTAAAAAATTAGTCTGTAGGATTTTGATTTCTTGGGTTGAGGTAAGAAATGGGACTATCCTCAAAGAATAAGCTCTTTCAGCTCTGTTTACTATTTTTATTCTTTATTTCTTTTTCTATTTTATTAATTTCATACTTATTTTTATATCCCCCATTCTATCTTTTTAGGTGTGTTACATTATTTTTTAAAATAATTGTTTTATTAACATATGCATTTTAAAATAACTTTCTTCTAAATACTACTTTTGATGAAGCCCTTAAGATTTCAAGTGTGATAATTTGCAGTCCTTTAAGTGTCTATAATTTGTAGATTAGATTACACAATACTCTTATAATTATGAGTAAATTAGGAATAACAGTTTTATTATATGCCTTTTATTACATTTTTAATTCTACATGTAAAATATATCATATTATTGAATAAATTATGTACAATTGCATTTATCCAATGTATATAGCTTATAATATTAGTTCTTGAAAATTTGTTCTATTGTGGCATTTTAGCTTGACAATTTTTTTTTAATTTACATTTGATCATGACATTAATGAAAAAATACAAATTATCTATTTGGTATTTGTATATGTATACATAAATAAATTGATAAATATACATGTATATGAGTATACATACATCTATTTAATAGAACTTGTTTGAAAACATCATTATTATTTTTTAAATCATTCTTAATTGTACTAATTTTTTGTCTGCCTGTTCTGTTTGTTAGATATTATAGTTAATTCAAGCTCTGTTACTTTGGATTTTTTTACATTTAACAACAATTCTGAAAATTTGCATTGTAGATTACATCACTGTTTTATTAGCTATATGTATATATGAGTTTCTATCATTTTAATTTATTAATTCTATTATTATTATGTAGTGTTCTTTTTAATCTCCATATGTTTTTGCCCTAAATTCTTTTTTTTAACCTTAATGAATTTACACACCACTTAAATGTAGTTTGCCTAGTGTTTGCCTGACATGTCTTTCTATTTGTATATTTCTTTGAAATATCAAAAACATGCACCTGTGAGAACCATGTGGCTAACACTTATTCTGGTTACTGACTTATTTTGACTTTTTTTGCATTCTATTTTGTATTTTCTAATTTTCATCATTTTATTCACCATCTTTTGTTTCTGATTGTAGTAGTTTTAGGGGTATATTAGTTTCTTCTAATTTTTTTTTCTCTTCTAGTATAAAAAGTGATTTCTATTTGTTTATGTGCTTGTTTTCAATTTTCAAATACAAAATTTACCTAGAATTGTTTTTTACAAAATCAATCTCTATCTTCAATTTTGTTCTTCTCTTTGAACATACCAAGAAGACATAAAATATTTTAAGTGTGCATTGAGTATTTCCCCATCTTATTGTTTATTTGGTTTTATAGCTTTACCTTTTAGTATAAAAAATAATTTATTACTATTTATTGTCAATGAAGAACAGAAATTGCTCACAGGATTTAAATTTCTTATTTATTACTCTTTAACCCACATTTTTATGATTTATTATTCTTGTATTGAGAGTCTATCCATAATAAAATTACTTTTCTTTATATATCTGAAAATGTTTTATTTTGCTTTCTCTTTTTACTGATAGTGCAACTGTGTATACAATTTTAGGTTTTCAGTAACTTTCCCTCTGTGCTTGGTAGATATGAATAAATTGTGTTGTTTCTTCTACTGTAAATGAGGAATCTATCAGCCAATTAGAATTACTTTGTCATCACTTTGCCTATTTTTCTGGTAGGTTTTTAAGGTTTGCTTTTATTCTTGATTATTTTATTCTGAAAATATAGGTGGATGTGGAATTTTTAAAAATCTTGGTTTTAAAGAATTCTTACAATAAAAATGCATGCCATTTTTTAATTCTCAAAATTTTTCAACTATTATCTCTTTTCCATTATTTTCTTCATTATATTCTTCTGTAATTGCTATTAAATGTTTAATGGAGCTTTTCAATCTGTCTTCATATCTCCAGTAAGCTATCTTCCATTGAGGAACTTTTCTATTTTATTTTACTGCTTGTCTCTATTTACTGTTTGGGCAGCATAGGATGTGTGTTAAAATAAAACTGGTTAAGTGTGAAGCAAAAAAGAAAAAAAAAACTCCACATTCTATGGAAATGATTCTATCAGATTTTAATTAGTTTCATTCATTTTCATTTTCTCCTTAAAGTTATTGCTGGGAAAGTAAAATAAAGTAAAAAATAATATCAATAATAATAATAATAATAATAATGATAACACATATGATCTAGGTGAACAAGCACGGACTCAAATTATGGCTCATCCCCTGGTTGTGTCATGAACTAGAAGGCAATATCCACCTTTAGATGCACCAGGAAATCAAGAGAAGTTTTCAGTCCCTTCACTGTATGATACACACCTAAATATAGAAAGAGGTGGAATTGTATATCGTAGTGGATGCACAGATCTACTTTCAGGAAGCGCAGAGTGCATAACAATTTGAAAGGTTTTTTTTAAAGGATTAATAATGACTGATCAAAGGTAGGATATATGTTTACATGCATTTTCCCATTTAATCTTCATAGTCTTCATAGATGTGGGTGCAATGTTCTTCATTTCCTATGGAATGAGATAATGGATACTCAATAAGACTAAAAAAAGAAAACTCAGAAATAAGAGTAAAAAAATTAGGTTTTGAACCTAAATCTTTCTAACTCCAAAATTAGCTATAAAATCATTGAAGCTTTCAACAGAAACTTGCTAAGAGTATTAGTAATAATAAACTTATAATAAAGCTTCATGTGAAAATAACTATACCCCAGTAAAAATCAACACATAGTTAGAATGCCAGGCACATATAACTGTGACCTGAAAGCCTAAGAGAAGCTTTGTAAACCCTGCTTAAATTCAGATTGGGACTATGGAGCATTCTCTAAATCTACCTATTACATGGACAGATATCACATTGCTGACTTCAAAACACAGACCTGCTCAGAGTGCACGTAGGTCAGGGAACTGAAAATAAAAAAGGAAGAGGAGAGCTTGTTTCTCTTTTAATGCACAATAAACATAAATGATTAAGCAAATAAATAAATAATAAGCCCAGAAAGGTTTTTAGCATTTAAACAATCAAATTAGATGTTTCTCAAAAACAGCAGAGCTATTAATGAGCATAATCTACTGGAAGATATTCCCCCAGCTGTGATTTGAAACAAATAAGTGGAGAAAGGAAAGGAAAAGATCCCTGTTCCACCAGTGGAATGTAACAGATATTGAGACTGTGTCCACACCTTATCACATGTTATGTTTAAAAACTCTCACAAAAATAGTACCTTAAGGCAGATTTTATAATTATATGTAAGAGTGAGGATTGTGGAGTTTCAAGATACTTAAAAATTTCTAAAGATCATAGCCGCTTATTTGAAAAGATAGGTTTAGAAACAGTTTATCTTACTTAAAACCAGTAAAATTTCTCCTATATTGTTCTTCCTCTTCCTAGGAGGAAGAATGTCTTAAACTGTGTCTGAAGGCAGGAATGGGTTAAAATAGGAGGAATGGCTTGCACATTTAGTTCATTACAGGCCTGTGTTAACTAACAGTACCCTTCAATGAATGTAGGCTATTCTGAGCACACAATCCTGACTTACACAGTTAAGAATAATGGATTTTGAGGGTTAAAAGGAGAATTAGGTTGAGATAAGAGAGGTGCAATTTTTGTCCTTTCTTGTTTCTGTTGTAAAGGAAAATTGTCTTTATCTCAGAGAAATATTTTTGAAAACAAACCATATAGAAGAAGCTATATCGGAGCTGAGGTTATGAAAGATGTATATATAGTAATCACTACTCATGGATATTTATATTTATAATAAAGTTAAATGCTCAAGAAGTAATCATAAGGTGCTAAGTTATACAAAGAAAAAGAGAAAGTGCTATGAGAATATACGGCAAAGAAATTTAATCCAGTCTTGGAGCAAGTGATAATTGAACTCTCTAATTGAAAAGCAAGTAAGTATTAGCTAAAAGTGAAATTTAGAGGCAGTGGCTGTAGATTAAGCGAGAATGAATTAAACTAGCAACACACATTAGAAGATGTAAAGGGCCCAGCTGGGGATTTTGACCAAAAGTATTTACTAGTACTTGTCTCTTATTTCAAGTATAGTCTCCAATAGTTTCTACATGCTCCATTGTGGTTGGGAAGAAGGGTGGTTTGTATATATTCCAGGGAAAGACAATGAAGCAAAGGAGTTTAGGTATTTGCAAATAAATAGTTGAAATAATTGACTAGGGGCTCTAATCTGTAGAGGAAAAGAATCGACAATAACATGGTTATTAGTGAGAATGTAATGGAGTCAATGAGCAGGTGTCACCAAGGAGGTGGAAGGAGATACAGGATTTGGCATAATTAAAATGCTCTGTAGAAACCTAGAAAATTGTAGTCAGTGGGTACAGTTTAAATATAGAATTTTAGAAGTATAAATGTTTCAGTGGATGAAAATCCAGGGTGTATATGAAAGTTTGAGTGGTGGAAGTGGCCTCCTAAAAATTAGTGAGAATGAAGAAATCGAAATGAGAAATGAAATGAGAAAATTAAGTCTAGATGAGGAAGACTAAAAAATTTTGAATATTTAATTTGGTTTTTCAAATAGAGCTTGACTTTATGCTACTGGCTCTGAACGGCTATGTTGTGTAAGCCTGGAGCTCGTTGGTCTTTGACTTCGTGGAAAGAATTCCACAGATAGAATGCAAGCGAAAGCAAGATTTATTCAGCAAGGTTACGGGAAGGCAAAGGAGTCCAAGAACGAGATGTAGAGCCTTGGATTTTTAGATTTATTTTGGTTGGAGCTCTGAGTCCTTTCTGAAGACAGCCTCTTCATTCTGAGGACTGCCTCTTGACACTCTCTCCTTATTTGGGTTTTCCATTTGTCTCTAACTTGTATCTTGCACCTTTAAGCACCTAAGCGAATACCTTGAGCCTGAGGTGGGGGCGGGGAGTGGCAAAAACTGCAATGCTAATGCTATTATAAGCTTATAATGAACAAGAGGTTACTCCGGGGTACTAGGGGACTACTGATGGGCAGCACGGAGGCCTTACTTAGAAGGAGAAAGTTGTCAGTAGTTGTCCTCGTGCTGGGCTAATCACATAACAATGTGGTTTTGGGACGCAAGCCAGATCTCACACTTGGACTTTTGGAGCTACCCTGGGTCCTATTTAACTCCTGCCTCACTTACTCTGGTACAACAGAGAGCCAGGACACGAATTTGATACATTACAACATAAAGCCAGTTAAAGGGTAAAGATTCTGGTCAGCAATTCCAGGGTATGGAGAGGAATTTCTCCATGTAGCCAAGCGATTCTCTCATATGAGCTGGGTGTTCCACATTTTAACTCAATTCTGACATCATCTACTCAGATATAGCAGCAGATTCCTCAAGTTAAGGGCTCAGTTTTACAAGACTCCCCCACCTGTTTGCCCAACTGAAGAAGCCAGTCACAAGCCCAAATTGTCACCTGCACTTCCAATGACCCCCTTGTTTTGGCTCAATTAATTTGCCAGAGTGGCTCACAGAACGCAGACATATTTTATTTATTATATTACTTGTTTATTGTAAAAGGATATAACCCAGGAACATTAAGATGAAAAAGACGCATAGGGCAAGATGTGGGGAAGGGAAATGGAGCTTTCTGGTTTTCTTCGAATTTACCACTCTCCCCAAATTCCACATTTCCAACCTGAAAGCTCTCTACACCCTGTCATTTGGGGTTTTAATTGAGGCTTTTTTTTTTTTTTTATGTAAACAGGATTGATTAACTCATTGACCTTTGGGGATTTATTCACTCCCCCACTCCTTTTCCCCTTCTGAGATGGGACTGAAAATTCCAATCCTCTATTCATGGTTTGTTTCCCTGGCAACCAAACCCCATTCTTAAATGCTTTCCAAAAGTCACCTCATTAACATGAACCCAGTTATGGTGGAAAAATGTTTACTATCAATAATAAGGCATCATTTCACCTTAATGACTATGAAGTGATTTAAGGAATTGAGGTAAAGAAACCAAATATTGTAACAAAAGATGTTCCCATTGCTCTTACAGCTCAGGAAATTCCAAAAGTTTGGGGAGCCACGAGCCAGGAAACATGGATGAAGATCAAATATATATGAGAAATATACTTTGGTCATCTGAATGACCAAATTTGTATTTCTTATAAATCATAATATCATAATATTATAATGTAGTTTCATAATCTTAACCTTAGAGTAATACAAAGATGGTTTTATAAAAGGTCATTATTTCATTAAACAATTAATTATTAAATCTTACAATATGTTATATACATCTAGGGAGAAATAATACAATTAAACAAAAATGGATGAGATACATATTTCTCGATAGAACTATGATGGAAAGAAATACAATAATGATTTAATATAACAAATAAAATGGTGTGACTTGTTAAATTGGACGTATGATAAGAAATACGATTTTTTGTGGTAATGTCAGGCAAGAGGACAAGAAAAGATAAAATTCCTTAATCTTATAAGGTATGAGAAAATGCACAAGACACATTTGAGGGGACTGTAAAGAAATGGTGTCTTCAGAGGAAACAATGAGATGATAAAGGAACCAATCAGTGAGTAGACTGAGAATATAGAATAGTGTGTTCATCATAAAAGAGAAATGCTAGCAGAAGGATTCTGGAAAGAGTAAATTAGTGGAAAGTTTGGTTGGGGTAAAGAATATAGAAGTTTTCACTGGACATAAATAATGAAATAAAGAACTTACCAGAGTTAGCTGACAGAGTTACAATAATAAATCAGTAATCAATATAAACTCTAAGAATTCTGCTATATCCTGAAAGACATTCCTGGAGGCTGTAGTGGTGGTACGAGAGTGGCTTTTCTTGAGGACTCTCAGGGTAAGAAGAGGCATAGGACAAAGAGAACTCTGGCTAGTTGACTGGAGTTTTGATTGTGCTTCTTGTTTTGATAGACTGATGCAGAGGAATGAAACTGAGTTCATTCATTCAGTAGACATTATTGAGCACCTACACCAAGCTCGACACTGTATAAGCACTGTAAATACAACTGTCATAACCAACAGAAAAGAGAGAAAAGATAGACAAAATATATTGTGAAAATAATATATGATAATAATATATGCTATAAAGAAAAAGATAAAATGGTAATGAGGGTAGATATTGACAGGGATTGTAGAAGGCTGATATATTTTATGAGGTAGTTATTGAAAGCACCCCATTCCTTCTTGGCCACTTGTTCAAAAAATGACATCTGAACATAGAGAACCTTACTTAAAGTATGTAAGTGACAAATCACAACAATGTCAGAAGAATGGCTCAAACAAAGAAAACATCAAGTGGAAATTTCTAAAGGTTAAAGAATGCTTAGAGTGTTCAAGAATCAGAGTTCAGACTGGCTGAAGCAGAATGCATTAAAGAGGGAATGGTAGGAGTTGAGGTCAGAGATGTAGAAGAATAGGGTTCCATAATAAGGAGCTATCAGGTCAATGCAAGGATTTTAGCTTTTACTCAGATTAAAATTGGAAATTACTGGGGAGGTTTGTTCAGAGAAGTAATACCTTTTGTTTTAAAAGGAAGCTCTGACTACTGTGTTGATATTGGACTCTTGGGGGAGCAAAGGTACAAGCGGGAAACTCAACAATAATAATAATCCAATAAAGAGATGATGGGGCATGGACTGGTAGAATAGTGAGAGTAGTCAGAAGTGTTTGGAGCCTGGATGTATTGTGAAGGTATAGTCCACAAGATATTCGATGTTTTGCATTGAAAAAAAAAAAAAAAGAGAAGTCAAGGAGGTTACCAACTTTTTGGCCTAAGCAAACGCAAGAATGACTTAACTTTATGCTTGCCATGCAATCTTTTCTGTACAATTTTTTTAGCTGCCTTAACATTCTTTTAGAATGACCACCATTTTACATAACTGGTCTAAATGTCTTCAGTTCTAATGAGAAGCTCATTAATATATTGTCTAATTTTTAATTATTAAAAAGTAATAATAGAAGCTGAAAACATTTTAATTGGCTATAAAGGAAATTTACATTGAATAAAAATTGTTTTTGACCCCAGTCTCTAAACATCAACTTTGCCTAGTTGAAAAATCTGATCCAATTCCTTCATCTAAACAATAAAGAAATTGAGGGTTGTGAAATTAGAACCAAAGATAGATTACCAGTAATGAGTAGAGCTGTTGCTACCAGAACTTCAGTATCCTGTTATTTAAGCCTAATGATCCTTCCACTTTATTATGTTGGTTGGTGTGATATAAAACATTTTGTTACTGGAGCCATGAGTCATCCTCAAAGGGTTTAATATGCTAATTTATTTTTGTTTGATTTGCTCCCTGCATTGACTATATTATTCTTTTCATAGAGCCTGATATTTGTGATCTTATAGTGTGGGAATTTTAGGATTTTGAAGCTTGTGTGAGATAGAACTTTAGATTTTCTCATCTTTTGTCTCAGTCGCCATAGTTTTACTCAATATTATGAGGATTTTTCACAAATCTGAAATACAGATTATTTTATTTAAAATGTTGATTATATGGTTTTCTGTTAAAGATATTCTAAAATCACCAAAGGACCAAAATATACTGGTATTCAGTTGCCTGTGTTTAAGGACTGATACTCTGCAAAGCGTTTCAGGGAAGTTCTGTTCCAGGATTAAAGTGTGTGTGCATATTGCTGTGAGTAAACTCTGGGGTGCTTTCAGGTGCAGTGCAAACTGCTTCATCAGAGGATACTCCCTGATTGAACAAGCAACCTCCAATGCAGAGCAGGTTGCCTTTAGCTTGGAACTTGAAGATCCAGCTTGGGAAAAATTACTCTTTGAGTTAGCTGTTCTATGTCCTGTGACATTTGGGATTACAGTTAAATACTGCTGCCTCTGTCCAGTCACCAATATGGAGCTCAAGAGGAAAATTGAGGAAAGGAGAAAGGTCAGAATTCCTGATCATGGTAAGGCCTTTCAGCCTCTGCTACAGTCCAGACAAAAGAGTTTATAAATATGCTTTCTCATTTTTACTCAGCATTTTTTCCTTGTTTATAATATGAGCCCATAGCATTTTGGCATTTTGCAATCAGTAATCCTAGCACTTTTATATGTAGGTAGACAGGGAATATTTATTTTATTAAAACAATAGTGTATTTTAGTGGCTTAAAATAGTACACTATGCTGATGATATTTTTATGACTGATCATTAGAAAATGATCTATTTCTTAAAAAAATCATTGTCTTTTTATTTTAAAAATAGATTATGGTGGGATTATGCCTTAAAACTGTTCAATCTCTTAACTTATCCATTTTTTAATAAAAAAATGACAGTTTCTAGGTAGACATTAAAATTCAACAAAAAGAAGCACTATCATATACTTCTACCTTTAAAGTACTTATGATGTTATTAATGAAACTAGAATGTAATCATTTAAAACAAAAGCAAAATTTAAACAAAAATTGTTTGGTGTATGAAAGAAACTATCACAGCAGTTCATCTTTATTTACTTTATTCACATTTTCCAAAATGTTAGGACTGATTTCAGTAACTTGTTCAAGATTACAAAGTAAGTGAAAGACCTAGGATTCAAAATGAAGAACTCTGAAATGTAAGATGTCCCACATGCTTTCTCATTCTACCATGTGTCTAAATTATTGAATTGGGGCGTTGTAAAACATATGTGACAAATACTCCATGTTCTTTGCCCAAGACACACTGTACAAATCCAAATTGTGAATTACGTCACTCATCCACACAGCCGAAACTTACATAATTGATTTCTTGCCTCCAAAGATGTGAAACTAGTAAATGTTCAAAGAAAGAAATGCCAGGCAGAATTGAGAAGACATGTCTTGGAACCCACACAAAAATTAATTACAGTTAACGACATACTCTTCTTCACAAAATTCTGTTAATAGAACTAATTATAACAAGTTTATTGTGGTAAAGCTGCAGCCTCTACTCAGCTATGACAGTATGAAAAATAGTTATAATAATATAATCTGATTGACACATCCAGAGTCCTTGCTATCACTAGAAAGCAATGAGATTTCCTGGGACACATCAGAACATCAATAATTCTGATGGATTTGTGAAGATATTACTAAAAAGACTTCTTACTCCTCACTCCTCATGGATAGCCTTTAAATAATTGCTGGCATTCTGACTCTAGGAAGAATGAACCTGAGAAAATTGCCTGCTTACCTTTCTGGGAGTCCTAATCAGTGCAATACTCCAGAAATAAGACAAAAATAAATTGCTAGTTTGATTTAAAATCAGAAAATGAAATTGGGCCTAATAATTTTAAAATAGTGCATACTTAGTATCATTGAAATAATACTAAAAGTGAAAGCATCCTATTACCCCAACTTATATGATCAGAAATAACCATGAATATTCCCAAGAGAATATTGTTTAGGCCTATCTCTATATAGAAGAATAGAAAAAAAAAAAAGACAAAGTAACTTTGAGAAAGTATATTACCTTTAGCTTTACTCCAGTTGAGAGGAACAAAAACAACTTTTTCAATCCTAATTTTCTTGGATTTTCTTATAAAGTACTTTTTAATCCAGAAGGAGTCATGTATGATGGATTATCTTGACTTTTTAAATGCTTGAGAACACGAGTCAATTGCTCCCCCCAATAGAAAAGGCAGCATTTCCAAACTCTTTATAGAGCCAGCTTAACCCTGATACCAAAGCCACAAAAAGACACCTCAGGAAACTCAAGGCAATATACCTGATGAACATGGATGCAAATTCCTCAAAAAATATTAGCAAACTAAATTCAGTAGTGCATTGAAAGGATCATACTCTATTACTTCTTACTCCAAGTGGATATATCTCTGAGATGCAAGGATGGTTCAACATATACAAAACAATCAATGCAAAGCACCACATTAACAGAATGAAGTATAAAAATCCCATCATCATCTCAATAGCTATAGAGAAAATATCTGACAAAATTTAGCACTGTTTAATAAACTTCCAACAAATACAATATAGAAGTAACATACCTTAGCCTAAAGCTGTGTATGAAAAGTACACAGCTAACAAAATATTCAGTGGTGGAAAATGGAAAGTGTTTCCTTTAAGATGTGGAGTAAGGCAAGGATGGTCATTATTGCCACTTTCATTTAGTATAGTTCTGGAAGTCCTAGCCAGAGCAATTAGGCAAGAAAAATAAATAGGTATACAAATTGGAAGATGTAAAATTACCTCTGTTAAACATAATCTTATAGCAATCTTAAAGAGTCCACAAAAAACTATTTAAAACTAATAAACAAATTTAGCAAAGTTGCAGGGCACAAATTCAACATACAAACATCAGTTGTGTTTTATGTTTCAACAAATTATCTGCAAAGAAAATTAAGAAAGCAATTCCACTTACAGAAGCATTAAAATAATAAACTGCTTTAAAATAAACTTAACCAAGAAGGTGAAAAACTTGTACACTGCTCACTATAAAATACAAATGAGAGAAATTAAAGCAGGCACAAATAGATGGAATGATATCTTGTGTTCATGGATTGGAAGACTTTACATTGTTCAAATTCCATAGTACCCCAAATGATCCACAGATACAATGTAATTCCTATCAAAATCCCAATGGAATTTTTATAAAAATAAGAAATATCCTAAAAGTCGTATTAAACCACAAATTATTCAAATAACTAAAGCAATTTTGAGTTAGAAAAACAAAGTGGGAGGTACCAAGAATATACTGTGGAGGAAAGATAGCGTCTTCCATAAATGATGATGGAAAATCTGAATAACCACTTCCAAAAGAACAAAATTGAAAGAGAGAGAGAGAAAAAGAGAGAGAAACAGATTGACAGACTGACAGACTGACAGACTGACAAACTGACAGAGCACTTCCTGACACTGGTCTTGGTAATGACCTCTTGGATATGACACCAAAAGCATAAACCACAGAGGCACAAATAGACGAGTAGGATTATGTCAAACTAAAAAGATTGTGCACAGCAAAATAAATAATCAATAAAATGAAAAGGCAATCTACAAAATAGGAGGAAATATTTGCAAACCATAAATCTAATATTCAAAATACATAAAGAACTTCTACAACAGAGTAGCAAAAAAAAACCCCAAATAACTCAATTAAAAATGGGCAAAGGAATTGAGTAGATATTTCTCCAAAGAAGATATATAAATGATCAAGAGGTATATCGAAAGATTTTCAATGCCACTAATCATCAGGGAAATGCAAATCAAAACCACAATGAGATATCATTTCACATCTGTTAGTGAAGATTTTATTATTATTATTATTTTTAAAAGAGATAATGTTGGTGAGAAAGCAGAGAAAAGAGTACCTTGTAGACCAGTGGTCCCCAACGTTTTGGCACCAGGCACCGGTGCTCCTATGAAAATCTAAAGCCTGTTGATCCGAAATGGAGCTGAGGCAGTGATGCTAGCACTGGAGAGTGGCTGTAAATACAGATGGAGCTTCACTTGCAGGCCAACCGCTCATCTCCTGCTGGGCATTCTGGTTCCTAATAGGCCGTGCACCAGTACTCAAGGTTGGGGACCCCCACTGTACACTGTTCGTGGGAATGTAAATTGGTATAACACACTATGGAAAACAATATGAAGATACTTCAAAAAATAAAAATCAAACTACCATTTGATCCAGCAATCTCATTTCTGAATATATTACCAAAGGAACTGAAATCAGGATCTTAAAGAGATATCGGTACTCCCATATTATTACAGCATTATCCACAACAGCCAAGATGATACAGAAGCACCCTAAATGTCCCTTAGTGGATGAATAGGTGAAGAAAATGTTGCATACACATATCATGGAATACAATTCAGCTTTAAACAAAGAAGAAAATCCTGGCATTTACAACCAATGTGGATGAATCTGGAGGAAATTATACTAATTGAAATAAGCCAATCATCAAAAAGCAAATACTACATGAAATCACTTTTATGAGGACTCTAAATAGTTATACTCATAGAAGAGAGAGTGTAATGAAGGTTGCCGGGGGCTGTTAGGCAGGGCAAATGGGGAGATATTAGCCAAAGGATACAGAGTTTCAGTTGAATAAGATGAATAAGTCTAAGAGATCTACTGTAAGGGTAGTGCCAATAGTTAACAATATTATATTCTATACTTAAAAATTTAAGAGTGTAGATCATATGTTGTGTTCTTATCACAAAATAATAATAAAAATAAATAAAAGAATAGTAAGAAACTTGGAAACTTGGAGGTAGTAGATACTTTCATGGCATCAATTGTGGTGATGATTTTGTAGGTGTATATTAATATCCAAACTCATTCAGTTATATATATTAATTATTTACAGTTTTTGATATGTCAAAAAAAAGAAATAATAATTTTTGTGTTGATTAAATATTGACTGAAATCCTTTGCAAGTAAAAGGCAATGTAAAATTTGGTAAGTGTCTTCCAGGAATCAAATATTGTCTTCAAAACTAATATTTTACCTAATCCTTACATTTATTTTGTATTAAATATTATTCTAAAACTAATACATAGATATTAAACTATTTGTCTAACTTCACACTATAAGTATCATACTGGTGATTCAAAATGAGATCTGTATGCATAAAAATATATATATATATATGATATCCTTTCTACTTTCCTAAAATTGAATAATGTAATAAGTAAAGAAAAAAAGCTAAAATTAAAAGTTGATGCTTTAAAAAACTAATTTTAATTATAATGGAAAAATAGCAAATTGCAATAGCAAATTAGAATAATAGATAAATATGTAGCTAAAAAATATACCTATTTTCATGCTTGTTGTAAAAAAATAAGTGTATATGTAGATAAAGAATATTAAAAACCACTACAAAACATGTATTTTTAAAAGCCAGTTTGTATATATTTTTTCATACTATTTATACATGATTTTTTTAACATTTTATTTTTTTTTTTACTTTCTCCCTCTCTCCTTCCTTCTGATTACCAGTAATCCATTGTCACTGCCATGTGTCTCTGTTTGTTTGTCCCGTTCATTTGTTGCTTTTAGGTTTATATCTCACATATCATGTGATTGTCAACCTTTTCTGTTTGGCTTATTTTGCTTAGTATGATTATTTCGAAGTCTGTCCATTTCTTGCAAATGGCAGTATTTCATCTCTTCTTATGGCTGAGTAATGTTCCATTGTATATATACCACAGCTTCTTTAACCAATCATCTATCATAGGACACTTTGGTTGCTTCCATGTCCTGGCCACTGTGAATAATGTTACCATGAACATCGGCATGCAAATATTTTTTCAGATATGAGTTTTCAAGTCTTTGGGGTAAATACCCAGTAGAGGGATTGCAGGATCATTTCTTAGTTTTCTGAGGAACCTCCATACCACTTTCCATAGTGGTCATACCAATTTACAGTCCCACCAGCAGTATATGAGGTTCCTATTTCTCCACAGCCTCTCCAACATTTATTACTTGTCCTGTTGATTATAACCATTCTAACAGTTGTGAGATGGTATCTAATTGTAGTTTTGATTTGCATTTCCCTAATAGCTAGCAATGTTGAGCATTTTTCATATATTTGTTGGCCATTTGTATGTCCTCTAGGGAGAAGTGTCTGTTCAGGTCCTCTGTCCATTTTTGATTGAATTATTTGTTTTTTGTTGTTGTTGAGTCGTATGAGTTCTTTGTATATTTTGGATATTAGGCCTCTTATCAGAGATGTTGCTTGCAAATATATTTTCCATTCGGATGGTTGTCTCTTTACCTTTGATGGTTTCTTTTGCTGAGCAGAGCTTTTTAGTTTGATGTAGTCCCATTTCATTTATTTTTGCTCTTACTTCCTTGCTTTGAAGGTCAAATTCATAAAATCCTCTTTAAGCCCAAGGTCCTTGAGTTTAGTTCCTATGTTTTCTTCTATGCATTTATTGTTTCAGGTCTTATATTTAGGTCTTAATCCATTTTGAGTTAATTTTGGTGTGTGGTGATAGACAACAGTCTAGTTTCATTCTTTTGCAGGTAGCTTTTCCATTTTCCAGCACCATTTATTGAAGAGGCTTTCCTTTCTCCACTGTATGTTTTTGACATTTTTGTTGAAAATTATTTGTTCATATAAATATAGGTTTATTTCTGGACTCTCTATTATGTTCCACTGGTCCGTGTGTCTGTTTTTCTGCCAACACCATGCCATTTTGATTACTGTCACTTTGTAGTATAATTTAAAGTTGGGCAGAGTGAAGCCTCCAGTCTCGTTCTTTTTCTCAGGCTGGTTTTGGAAATTCGGGGTCTTTTATGCTTTCATACAAATTTGATGATTTTTTGTTCTATATCTTTTGATGAGGATAGCATTAAATACGTATAATGCTTAGGTAATAGGTCATTTTAACTATGTGATTCTTCCAATCCAAGAACACAGAATATCTTTCCATTTCTTTGTGTTTCTTCAATTTCTTTTAATAGGGTCTTGTAGTTTTCATTTATAGTCCTTCACATGTTTTGTTAAATTTATTCCTAGGTATTTTATTCTTTTTGTTTGCAATTTGAAAGGAATATTTTTTCTACACTTTTTTTCTGACACTTTTATTAGAGTATAGAATGCTATGGATTTTTGAACATTGATTTTGTATCCAGAAACTTTACTGTATTTGCTTATTGTTTCTAGTAGTGTTCTTGTGGAGTCTTTAGGGTTTTCTATATAGAGAATCATGTCATCCGCAAATAGTGACAGTTTGACTTCTTCGTTTCCTATTTGGATGCCTTTTATATCTTTCTCTTGTCTGATTGCACTCAGCTAGGACCTCCAATGTTATATTGAATAACAGTGGCATAGTGGACAGCCTTGCCTTGTTCCTGATCTTAGAGGGAAGGTTTTAGTTTTTCACCATTAAGTATAATGTTGGCTGAGGGTTTGTCATATATGGCCTTTATTAGGTTAAGTACTTTCCTTCTATACTGATTTTGTTAAGTGTTTTGATCATAAATGGATGCTGTATCTTGTCAAAGGCTTTTTCTGCATCTATTGATATGATCATATGATTCTTATTTTTAATTTGTTTATGTGGTGTATCACATTAATCAATTTGCGTATGTTGAACCATCCCTGTGCCCTGGGATGAAGCCCACTTGATTGTGTATAACCTTTTTAATATGTTGTATTCGTTCACTAGTATCTATTTAGGATTTTTGCATCTGTGTTCATGAGAGTTATTGGCTGTAGTTTTCTTTTTTTAGTGTTATTTTTACCAGGTTTTGGTATCAGAGTACAATTGGCCTCATAAAATATGTTGGGAAATATCGTCTCCTCTTTGACTTTTTGGAAGAGTTTGAGGAGAATAGGCATTAAATATTTGAATGTTTGGTAGAAGTCACTTGTGAAGCCATCTGGTTCCGGACTTTTACCTTTTGGTAGGTTTTTGATGATCGTTTTCAATTTCCGTACTGCTCATTGGTCTATTTAGATTCCCAGTTCTTCTTGATTCCGTCTAGGAAGATTGTATTTTTAAGTACTGGTCTATTTCTTCTAGGTTATTAAATTTGGTGTTATATACTTCATTGTATTCTTGTATGATTCTTTGTATTTCTGCACTGTCTGTTGTAATTTCTCCTCTTTCATCCTGATTTTGTTTGTGTCCTTTCTCTTTTTTCTTTAGTGAATATAGACAAGGGTTTGTTAATTATATGTAACCTTCTCAAAGAACCAGCTCTTTGTTGCATTTATTTTTTTCTATTGTTTGTTTGTTTGTTTTCAATTTCATTTATTTCTGCTCTAATTTTGATTATTTCTTTCCTTCTGCTGACTTTAGGCTTCATTTGTTCTTCCTTTTCTAGTTTTTTAAGATGAAGTTAGGTTGTTTATTTGGGCTCTTCTTGTTTTTGGAGTAGGCCTGTAATGATATGAACTTTCCTCTTATGACTGCTTTTGCTGTGTCCCAAAAGTTTGATATGTTGTACTATCATTATCATTCATTTTATATGTATCTCTTGATCTCTCTTTTTATTTCTTCTCTGACCAGTTATTCTTCAGTAGCATGTTGTTTAATCTCCATGTATTTGTGGTTCTTTGTTTCTTTTTACAGTTGCTATTTAGTTTCAAAGCATTATGATCAGAGAATATGGTTGGAATGATTTCAACCCTCTTATATTTGTGAGCTATCTCTGTGTCCCAGTATGTGGTCAATCTTGAGAATGTTCCATGTGCACTAGAGAAAATGTATAAGCAGCGTTTTGGGATGGAAGGCTCTGTAAATGTCAATTATTGTTGGTCTAATGTGTCATTTAAGGATTTATTTCCTTATTGATTTTCTGTTTGGATGATCTGTCCATATCTGACAGTGGGGTATTTAGGTCCCTACTATGATAGTGTTTTGGTCTGTTTCTCCCTTTAGTTCTGTTAGTAATTGCTTTACATATTTTGGGCTCCCTGATTGAGAGCATAGATATTAATAAGTGTTATGTCTTCTTGGTGCATGATTCCCTTTATCATTATGAAGTTCCTCAGTATCTTTCTTTACCTTTTTTATTTTGAAGTCTATTTGTCTGATATTAGTACACTACTGCTTTTCTCTGAATGCCATTTGCTTGAAATATCATTTTCCACCCTTTCACTTTGAGTCTATATTTGTCTTTGGAGCTGAGATGTGTCTCCTGGGGCAGCATATAGTTGGTTTTGTTTTTGATCCATTCTGCAACTCTGCCTTTTTATTGGTGAGTTCAGTCCATTTATATTTAGGGTGATTATTGAAATGTGAGGTCTTCTTATAGCCATTTTATCTTTTGCTTTCTGTAGCTTGGTGTTTCCATTGTTTCCTTGCCTTGTGTTTCTGTTTCTTTATTTTGGTTGGCTTTTGTGGGTTTTCCCTCTGGTTCTTCTTGTTTTTTGTTATGTACTTCAGTTCAAATTTGGCCTGTGGTTACCTTTATAAATATGTAAAGGATAGTTATAGATATACAGTCGTCCATTTCTTCTGCGCGTGCCTTATCTCCATTCTCCTTTGCCAGTTTGACCTTTGAATCTTCCCCTTTTCAGTCATTGTTATCTCAATTTTTCCCTATGTATGTGGAGCATTCAGTACTCTCTTGCTATATCAATTCTTTTATTATTTAAGTTTGTAATGCCCCATTCTTAGTAAAGATCACACTCCTCTGCTGTTCTATTTGCCTGATAATCACTTACTCCTAATTATGTTTTTTTCTTTTGTCATTTTGCCTTAGGTGAGCTGACCTCTTTTAGTATTTCCTGTAGTGCAGGCTTCACAGTGGAGAATTCCCTCAATTTTTGTATATCTGGATAGGTCTTTATTTCTCTTTTCATATGTAAAGGAGAGTTAGCTGGATACATTATTCTTGGCTGGTAGTTCCTTTCATTTAATAGTTTGAATATTTGATTCCATTTCTTTCTTGCTTTTAAAGGTTGTGCTGAGAAAGTCTGATGATAATCTAATCAGTTTTCCTTATAGGTTACCATCTTCTTTTCCCTGGATGTCCTGAGAATTCTGTCTTTGTCATTGATTTTTTAATAATTTAAATATGATATGTCTTGGTGAATGTCTTTTTGGGTTGAGATAATTGGGTGTTTTGTTGACTTCTTGAATTCCTTATATTTGGGAAATTTTTGTAACTATTTGTCTGAAATGCTTTCTAATCTCTGCTTCTTTTCCTCCCCTTCGAGTATTCCCATCATTCTTATGTTTTCTCTCCTAATGGTTCAGCTAGTTCTTGTATTTCTCTTTCATTAGTTTCATTCTTCGGTTTCTCTCTTCTTCCGTCTGATATATTTCTAGATTTCTGTCTTCAATATCACTGATCCTGTTCTCCATTTGGTGACTCTATTTCCCAAGATTGTCATTTCATTTTTTAACTCTTGCAGTCTGTTCTTTATCTTCAGAAGGTCTATTTGTTTTTTTTTTTTTTTTGAGGGTTTCAATCTCCTTGCTAAAGAACTCATTCTGCTGTTCTAGTTGTTTTTTCAATTCCTGAAAGTTTTTGATATGACTCATTTCGATCTTATTGAGGTTTTTCAGAAGTACCATCTTGAATCTCGTCATTTAAATTGCATATTCTATGTCTGTAAGCTTATTTTCTGGAGACTTTTCTTTTTTTCTGAGATGCCCTGTTACCTTGGTGTTTATGGTGTTTAATGGACTATATCTCCACCTGGCGCATTAATAGAAATGGCTTCTGCTTTATTTTTCCAGAAAAGAAGATTTGTTTATATCATGGTCCTTAGCCTGTTTGCAAATAAGGTGTTTTTTATTTTGGTTTCCAGTTAGTGGTGTTTAAGCCTCTTGGATCTGCTTTATATAAAGTGTAATATTGTTTTTTTTTCTTTATAAATGTTTAATCATTCTTGCTACCTTCAGTCTCAGTTTCTGTCAGTATTAGTGACAGTTTTGCTAGCGTTTGCTCAGATCCACTGGGGCTCTGGGTGTTTTGTCTCAGAGGGTATGTGTGGTAGGGAGCCCTCTGGGTTGGTGGTTGGAGGCTGCGTCTCAGCCTCAGTTTTGCAACCAACAGCTGGTAAAATCAGCTGTTATTTCTCTGTCATCCCCTCTTTCTGCTGTCCCCTGTTTCTCTCTCTCTGCCCTGATGATTGGGCACCCTGCCAGGTACATGGAGCTTACAGCACTCTCAGGCAGGCTGTTCAGAAACTTGCCACTCCTTCTCCGCTTTCCCTCCCAACTACGGGAGCTCTGGCTGCAAGAGGCAGCTTCTTGTTTCTCCTAGTCCACGACCGACACCTGGGGTTTTGACCTGTGGTAGCTCTTATGCTCGATCCATGCTCAGACATGCTGGTGTGCAGTTTGGGTTGTTCTTTGCTGAGTTTTAGGTGTTCAGCTTATTGTTGTTTCAAGGGGAGAGATCTAGGGGATGTCTTCATGCCACCATGTTTTAATATAATCAGCCAAAATATATTATTAGAATGGAAACCTAAAGGAACAGCACATGTTCCTAAGTGTAAATAATCAACATTATGGAAATTTATCTCCACCAAATTTTATAATTTTAATATATTCTCAATCCAAATATTAAATGACTTGAAATAACACATTATAATTATTAAATTTTCGTTTAAATTAACAAACCTGAAAAAATCTTTATAACTGTCCCAATAATAATTGAAATAAAATAAATTTTAAATATAAAATATGACCACTAAAATGTTTAGGAGAGAAATAACTGTGGATATTTTTTCCCAATTTCTTTTGATATAGGTCTTCCAAATGAAATTCCTAGAGAAAAACATAAAATGTAAAGATTTATTTTTGCTGCAAGAAGATTAAGGAATGTTTATGCCTGAAATAAGCATAAGTGCATAACAAAGTAGAGAAATGTTTACAAAATATGTGAACTAGTATATGGGAAAACTCTTAACAAATTAATTTAAAAATGGATCACTTCAATAAACATGTTTGAAAGAAATGATATTTAGACAAATTTTAATAAAAAGGAATAAAATGACCAATTAACAGAAATATTTTTAACATTTCAATATTAATTGAAGAAATGAGAATTAAAATAACAGTTTTCCTACCAGATTAATAACAAATATCCAATGATTACTTATATGTGATTCAGCCAACAGAAAAATATATGCTGCCAATTGGAATGCAAATTGCAACACTTTATTTATAGAATTAGGCAATATGTCCTAAAATTTAATTATGAAAATATGGTAATGCTTTTTGACTTATGCAAGGAATTTTTACAACCCATAATAGACAAGTGCCCCCAAATTGGAGTGTGTTGGTGTGTGTGTGTGTGTTTGTGTGTGTGTGTGTGAGGGCTACTGTAATATTTTTCTAATACTAAAATATTAAAACAAATTGAAGTATAAACACTGGGAACTTAATTTAGACTATATTCCATTAATATAATACTGTGTATCTGTCAAAATATTGTTTCATGTATTGATTTAAGAAATGCTAAGTCTCAATTGGTATGATGTTAAAAGCATGTGACAAACTCCAAAATTCCTAATATTTCTGTTTCAATTGTTGTTAGACTTTTTCTTTTATCTGATATTAAATTTGTCTAGAAGGAATATTTGCTTTTGCAATAAAAAAAGGAAAAGGTGTGAACATATTTTAATTTTTTTCCCCTAGCTTAAATCTCAAGCTTTCAAATGGCTCTCATGTTATATCTTGGATTCGGTTAAAGATGCCTCTCATGACACATTTTACATCTGTGTTATATTTTTGCCTTTTTAAGACATATATCTCCAGATCTGATTAGGATAAATGATTTAGTTTACATGTCTTTTGTCATTTGTTGAGATGTAATTGCAAAAAGTAATAACAATAGTAATAGCACTGGAACTCCTTATACAAATGCATGAATAAATTTACATCATATGATAAGATTTGATTATTTTTATTTCTTTTTATGGGTTATATTTTTCAAATATTTATTGAAAGGTTGCATAAGCAAAATGCAATTTTACTATAGGATTCGACTTGAAAGATGCAGTAAAATTAAAGCATTTTGCAGTATCTTCCTTAGCAGCTGTTTTCTGTATTCTTCGCGTCCCCATTAATAACCTCTCTGTTTCATCAGATGCAAAGCATTTCCTTTGTGGCTTAAAAAACGTTTTCAAATAATGCTAACATTATGCCACAAAAGCATTTTATAATGAATAGCCCATGTTTTACAAGGTTTAGCATTTTTCTTCTGTGTGTATTTACAATGGCCACTGTAATTTATAAAATTCCTCAAAAAACATCTGTGAAAAACTGCTTTGTTAGTGTATATCCACATTGCAAGCAATTTCCTCTCTATCATGCCAACATTGTTGAAAATGTGTTAGAGGCTGGCTAGCAGGTCATTACTCATTCAGCTGGGCTGTGGAGAAAAGAAAGTGACAGGACTGTGAGGTCCATGATATAAGAGGGACTTCAGTAGGCCTCCAAATAAAGTTAGCTTCAAGTAGTTTTTTTTAAAAGTTGAAAAAAATCTGCCAAACTGTTTTCCAGAGTAGCTGTATCTTTTTACATTCCTGCCAGCTAATGTGTAAGTGATCAATGTCTTTTCTTTTCCTCGCCAACATTTTGGTATTTTTAATATTTTTAATTTTACCCATTCAGATAGATTGCAATTTGGCAGTTTCTTACAAAATGAAACATGTGATCATCCTATATACAGCAATAGCACTTGCAGGCATTTATCCCAGAGAAATGGAGATAATGTTCATGTAAAATCCTATACACAAATGTGCATAGCAGCTTTATTGGTAAGATGCAAAAACCAGAAACAGTTCAGATGCCCTTCAGCAGGTACATGATTTGAAGAAAACTGGTATATACAATCCATGGAATACAACTCAGCAATAAAAAAAAAAAAATTGAACTCAATACACATAGTCGCTTTAGATGAATCTCAAAGAGAAATAGCCTGAGTAAAAAAAAGTTCCCAAGAGTTTAATACTATATTATTCCATTTACATAACATTCTCGAAAAAGACACAAATTATAAAATGGAGACTATATTAGTGGTCGCCAGCATCTCAGGAAGGAAATGGGCACAGAAGGGAAGTGATTGTGTTACAAAAGGACAAGACAAAGAGTTCTTCACATGGATGTAAATATTCTATGTTGCAACTGTTTTTAGATACATAAATGTACACATGTGATAAATTTGTAGACCTAAACAACCACAAATGAGTAAACTTGAAAAATCTGAACAAGATCAGTGGATTGTATTGATGTCAGCATCCTGGTTGTGTTTATAGTACTACCGTTCTGCAAGATATCATTAGAAAGAAAGTGTGATAAAGTGTACATAAGATCTCTGTATCATGTCTTACAACTGTATGGGAATGTACTATAATCTAAAAATAAAAAGTTTATTTTTAACAAGAAGTTTTAAAGAGTACCACTTAATCATACATAAGTACCTTATAAGGAAAGTAGTGCATCAATTATCAGATGCCCAGTATGTGGTGGGAGCTATCTTTTGCAGTGCTCAATCAAGGAATTTGTATATCACCCTGACTAAAATTGGGAAGTTTTACATTTTCAGTGAAGCTGAAAATAACTATGACCTGGGACTATGCAACTTACCTCTTTTTTACTTAAGTAGATTTGTGTTTGCTATTGAATTTTATTTTAATTACTTTATCAGACAGGATCTATTAGGAACAAATAAAACTCCTGGTTTTTTAAATTTAATTAAAAAAATTTTTAATTCCCTGTAATTAAGTAAAGGTAACCAGTTACCCAGATATTAAAAGATGTGAGAAAAAAGAAAAGGGTGTTAGAGGAGAGTATTCCCTTTAACCCTTGATGACATCCCTGTTTACTTATTCTTCCAATCTACATTCTAGATTAATGGGAGTATTTTGATAATATTACTATTAAATAACACATTTAACAATCATTATACCTTTAGTAAGCTCCACACTTACTAGTGGCTTGACTTATCTGCCTTTTGCTATTAATTCACACACACAAAAAGTTTCCATCAGAAGCAGAACATTCATATATATGATGTCAGAATGTTTCCAACATATCCATCTAAAATGTATTGTTTAGAAACTTTAGAAAAACAGCTTCATTTATTTAGGATTAAGGCCTCTTGATTTTGGATCTGCTCTCTAATTTTTGTCAAACATATGCTATTAATGATTTTCAACCACTAATTAAAATTACTTATATGCAATTATTATCAGAAGTTAAAATCATTTATTGTCATATCTCTTTAAAATTGGAAACTATGGTTTCCAGTTTAATGTGTCTATTTTGACCCCAGCTTTACCTAATTTCAACTCCAAGGTTTTCTCTAAGCGAAAATATATTATATTTATTTGGAAACGTTAGCTTAAGCTTTAGGGTATTAATTTCTATGAACTAAGAAAAATATGATTGTCACCAACATTTCTGCAAGACTTATAATATGTAATACCTTACTTTCAACAAATTGAGGAGTCACGAGAATATCTGCTGATTGTTTAAAACTTTTTCATGACATATCATTATGTAATATGTAATATATAACTCAAAAGGACTTTAAAGAACTGAGTGGACACTGCTTTGTCAAATGTCATCTAAATCTAATCATGTGTACAAATATTCACTTTTAAAATCTCTAAAAAAGAAAAAAGAAAAATGAATTGTTACTGAACTCTGTATCATTCTAAAGTACTTTTTGATTGTTTCATCATATATAAATACAGAAAACACTGCTGGCCAGTGATCACAGAAAATTATTTTTTAAAATCCACTTAAAAATATACTGGAAAGAGTTATGATAGGAGGGTCAATAAAAAGTTTTCAAGATAAAAATATTTTGTAGAATGACATAATTCTGATAACCTCCCTTTTACTGCCCCTTCAGGTTTACTAGCGGTGGAGTGGTGACACCTCTGCTGAGACTAGCCCCAAGTTCCTGAATTAACCCTGATGTTCTCATATTCGTTCACCCATGCTTTTATAATTAATCTCTGATATGTATACTATTTTCAAATCCTAATTGATTGTGCCTTATGTTTCCTACTTAGGATTTTGATTTATATAATATGAAACTGAAAATATGTGTGAGTTCAATAATTTTTCAATATCAATTTATGGAACATGATAAAATAAAACAACAAAAATAAAATGACCTAAAAAAATACTTTGAGAATAAGTATATAATAGAGTAATAGGTATGGAACAGGTTTAGGGTTTACCAACTCTCCTAGCACTAATCCTGAGTGAAATGTACATGTCTCTACTTAAAATTTATTTTCAACAGTAACAAACTGAATTAGGAAGGATTGTCTAGTTGCCATTAATCAATTGAAATTGCACTTTTCATGTTAACAATCCAAGAAAAATCTTATCATTCTTTACATCAGGTAAATCTTAATGATCAAACAATACAAAACACAATTAAATTAAAATACTCTTTAAATGATTATGTTAAAATTTGTAAGAAATTATAAACATATATGTATTAAATCAAAGAAAAGAAAGACCAGATTTCTGTTGAGCTAAATGACAGTGTTCTCTCATTCTCTGAATTCTCCTCAAAATATCCCCAGAAACTCTATATCTTCTTTTAAGTAATTCAGTGTCTTTATAATTCCTTCATTAAAGCATCCAGTCCCATCTTTTTCAGTATGTTCACAGAGTTCTGCAACCATCACTACAAATCCATTTTAAAACATTTTTCATACCCAAAAAATTATTTTTATCCAGTAACAGTCACTCCCTACTTCCTCCCAATCTTCTAGATATATACAACCATTAATCTTTCTGTCTCTATAGATTTACTTATTCTGAACATTTTTACATGGAATCATACAATATGTTATCCCATATGACTGGATTCTTTTACTTAGCATAGAATTTCAAGAATCATCCATTATTATAACATGTCTCAGTACTTTATTCATTTGTTACCTAATAGTATTCCATTGTAAGGATATTGCCATATCTTATTTATTCATTTAAAAGTTGATAGACTTTTGGGTCATTTCTAGTTTGGGGTGTGAATAATACTGCTAGAAATGTTGTGTACATGCTTTTTGTGTGGACATAGGTTTTCATTTTTCTTGACTATAAATTATGAGTGGAAATAATGGGTAACTTTGTGTTTGACATATTGAGGAACTGCAACACTGCTTTAGAAAAATAGCCGCACCATTTTACATTCTTACTATCAATGTTATGAGAGTTTCAATTTCTCAATATTCTCACCAAAGCTTATTTATCTCTCTTTTCATTCTAGTCATCTTAGTAGATGTGAAATATTATCTTATTTTTTTGATTTCTCTAATAACTAATGGTGTAGAGCATCTTTTTATGTGCTTTTGCCATTTGTATAGTTTTTTAGAGGAAAATTTATTTAGTTGTTTTCCCCATTTTTAAATTGGGTTATTTGTCTTTTTGTTATTCAGTTAAAATAGCTCTTTACATATGCTGGAAAAATTTCCTTATCAAATACTTCATTTGCAAATATTTTCTTCCATTAGGTATATTATCTTTCCACTTTCTTGAAGGTGCCCTTTCAAGGACAGATATTTTAATTTTAATGAAGCCAAATCTATCTATCTATCTATCTATCTATCTATCTATCTATCTATATTTCTTTTGCTATATGTACATTGAGTCCCATTTAAGAGCTCGCCTAACTTAAGACTGTAAAGTTTTACTCTAGTGTTATTTTAAGAGTTTAATAATTTTAGCTGTTACACGTAAGCCTATGATCCATTTGGTGTTAATCTTTGTGGTCAGAATAAGGATGGGGTCCAATTTCATTATTTGAGTGTGAATTTCCAGTGTCCCAACACTGTTTGTTGAAATAACTATTCTTTTCCCTCTGAATGTTTTTGGCACACTTATAGAAAATTATGTGACTTTAGATTTTTGGGTTTATTTCTGGATTCTCTATTTTATTCTGTTGATTTATATGCCTATCCTTATGCCTGTACCATATTCTCTAGACTACAGTAGCCATGTAGTAAGTTTTGAAATCACAAAATATGAGTCTTCTAATTTTACTGTTTTTCAAAATTGTTTTGGAAAATCTGTGTCCTTGAATTTCATTTGAATTTTATGATCAGTTTGTCAATTTTTGCAAAAAAGAAAAAATGCAGTTTGGATTTTGACAAAGATTGTCGTATTGTAAGAGCAATTTGGGGGAGTTTGGCTATCTTTAAAATATTGTTTTTTGGTATGTGAACATTAGATATCTTCCCACTGATTTAGATCTTTTTAAGTTCTTTCAGCAATGTTCCGTAGTTTTCAGAGTACTAGTTTTGCACTTCTTTTTGTTAAATTTATCCCTCCTAAGTATTTTATTTTTTTACGTTGTTTTAAATAAAATTGTTTTAAGTTCATTTCAACTTGTTTATTATTAGTAGTATATAGAATGCTGTTTATTCTTTAATATTGATATTATATCTTGCAACCTTGTTGAACTCATATTATTAGTGGTAATTTTAAGTTATTGTTGATTCTTTAGAATTTTCTATATACAAATCTATATTTTCAGAATATAGACATAGTCTTACTTCTTCATTTCCAATTTGGATACCTTTTATTTCACTTCTTGCCTATTTGCCTTGGCTAGTATTTCCAATGCAATTTTGAACAGAAGTTGTAAGAATGGAAATCCTTTGTATTTTTACTGACTGTATCAAGAGAACATTCAGTGTTGGACTGTTAAGAATGATGTTAATTGTGGGTTTTTATAGTATTTTTTTCTGTTGAAGAAATTATTTTCTATTCTTAAAATGTTTAGTGTTTTTTTTAAATCATTTTGTCAAATGCTTTTTCTGTATCTATTGAGATGCTTATATCCTTTGTTCAAGTAATTAGAATTTATTTTAGATGCTAAAACAACTTTTGTATTGTTTTATTTTTAAAGCTAAACCAACCTTTTTTTTGCAGCTAAATATTTATTTTAAATTTGTTGACATTTATAGGTGAAGATGGATAATAGGAAAGATATAACTTACTTTCTCCAATAAATGTATTCCTAAAAATATGTTGTGTAATGGAAGGCATATACATGAATTCTTATTAAAATATCTTAGGGGGTATTCAAAGAAATCTCAGGCTAAAACTTTGACAAAGTAAAAAGGAAAAAAGTGTCCTGTTTTCTGTATCAATCATGACAAGTTGGTTTATACTGCAGTAACAAGTAACTCCCAGTCATATCAAACACATTTATGGTTTACTACTTTGTTCAAAGTGGGTTGGTCAGGAAGCTCTGGAAAATTTTGATGGGCGCTCCATCTTCATACATTCCTTAGTTGATCACTCCATCGGGAAGAAAAGAACCTAAGAGAAGACTCTTTCTTATACCTGAAATTAAATGTTCTGATTATTGAGTTAAATTATCCTGGAATAAATTACACTTTCCATGGTACATAATTCTTTTTATATATAGTTTTATATCGGTATACTAATATTTTGTTTAGAATTTTTGCATCGGTTATTAAGACATTTCAGTCTGCAGTTTCCTTTTTGTGTTGTCCTTTTTCTGCTTTTGATATCAGGAAATGTGTGGCCTCATATAATGAGTTTGTGATTTTACCCTTCTCCTCTAAAATTTTGGGAATAGTTTGTGAACAATTATATTTATATTGATTTTTCTGTAAATGATTGTAAGACTTTACCAGTCAAGCCATCTGGGCCTTGACCTTTCTATATGAAATTTTAAAAATTACTAATATAAAAATTTATTACTTGAATTACCTATTCAAATATTATATATTTTAAGTATGATTCACTAATTTGTGTCTGTTTAGGAATTTATCCATTTTAAATTACCTAAATTGTTGAATGTATCATAATGATGTATTATATACGATTTATCATTTGATGTATCATTATATTCTCTTATCATCCTTTATATATTTGCAATGTCTGTGGTGACAACACCTTTATTCCTTCTTAATATTTTTTTGCTCTCAATTTTTTTTTTTATTAAGTATATGGGGTAACATTGGTCAATACAATTATGTAATTTTCAGGTGTACATTATCATTTGACATCTGTATATTCTATTGTGTGTTTACCACCCAAAGTCCAGTTTCCTTTAGCTACCATATATTTGATCTCCTTTACCCCACTTCACCATCTTCCTACCCCCCTATATTTGACTCCCTTTACCCTCTACACTCTGGAAACCACTAGTCTATGGACATGTCATGAATCTCTCTTTGTCTTGTCCCTTTGTTGTTTTTAGGTTTATATCCCACATATAAGTGGCATCATGTGATTTTAACCTTTCTGTCTGGCTTATTTAACTTAGATGATTATCTCAAAATCCATCTATGTTGTCGCAAATGGCAGTATTTCATCTCTTCTTATGGTTGAGTAATATTCCATTGTATATATGTACCACAGCTTCTTTAGCCAATCATCTATCGTAGGACACTTCAGTTGTTTCCATGTCCTGGCCACTGTGAATAATGCTGCTATAAACATCAGTGTGCAAATATCTTTTCAGATATGGGTTTTTAAGTCTTTGGGTAAATACCAGTAGAAGGAATTGCCTGGATCATATAGTAGATCAATTTTTTAGCTTTTTGAGGAATCTTCATACTGTTTTCAATAGTGGCTGTATCAATTTGCAGTCCCACCCAGCAGTAATATGAGGGTTCCTATTTCTCCACTTCCTCTCCAACATTTGTTATTACATCTCCTGTTGATGATAGCATTCTAACAGTTGTGAGATGATATCATTGTGGTTTAGATTTGATTTCCTAATAGCTAGCAATGTTGAGCATCTTTCCATATATTTGTTGGCCGTGTACGTCCTCTAGGAGAAGTGTCCTGTTGAGGTCTTTCTGCTCATTTTTGGATTGGATTGTTGTTGTTTTTTGTTATTGTTATGAATTGTATGAGTTCTTTGTATATTTTGGATATTGACTCTTATCAGAGGCATTACTTGCTAACATATTTTCCCATTCAGGTGGGCTGTCTCTTTACCTTGTTGATGATTTCTTTACTGAGCAGAAACTTTTTTGGTTTGTTGTAGTCCTATTCAATTTATTTTTAGCTTTTACTCTCTTGCTTTTGAGGTCAATTCATAAAATTCTCTTTAAGCTCAAGGTCCTTGTTTCAGATCTTATTTCAGGTCCCTTTATCCGTTTTAAGTTAATTTTGGTGTGTGGTGATAGACAACAGTCTAATTTGCATTCTTTTGCAGGTGGCTTTTCAGTTTTTCGTAGCACCATTTACTGAAGAGGCTTTTCTTTCTCCACTGTATGTTTTGGCTTTTTTTTTGGTCAAAAATTAGTTGCCCATGTAAATATGGGTTTTAATTTCTGGACCCTCTATTCTGTGTCCACTAGTCCATGTTGTCTGTTTTTCTGCCAATACCATGCCATTTTGATTACTGTCGCTTTGTACTATATTTGAAGTTGGGCAGAGAGAAGCCTCCGTCTCATTTTTTCTCAGGCTCAATTTTGGAAATTCGAGGGGTCTTTTATGATTCCATACAAATTTGATGATTTTTTGTTCTATTTCTTTTTTAAAATGCCGATGAGATTTTGTTTGAGGATAGCATTAAATATGATATGCTTAGGTAATAGGCCATTTTAACTGTGATCTTCCAATTCAAGAACACAGAATGTCTTCATTTCTTTGTATCTTCTTCAATTTCTTTTAATAGGGTCTTGTAGTTTCATTATATAGATCCTTCACATGTTTCATTAAATTTATTCCTAGGATATTCTATTCTTTTTTTTCACTTGTGAAAGGAAATCTTTTTTCTACTTATTTTTTTCTGACATTTTGTTATTAGAGTATAGAAATGCTATGGATTTTTGAACATTGATTTTGTATCCAGAAACTTACTATATTTACTTATTGTTCAGTAGTGTTTCCTTATGGAGTCTTTCGGGGTTTTAATATAGAGAATCATGTTATCCGCAAATAGTGACAGTCTGACTTCTTCGTTTCCTATTTGGATGACTTCTTATAACTTTCTCTTGTCTGATTGCACTCAGTTAGGTCTTCCAATGTTGTATTGAATAACAGTTGGCAATAGTGGAGAGCCTTGCCTTGTTCCTGATCTTAGAGGGAAGGTTTTTAGTTTTTCACTATCAAGTATAATGTTGGGAGCAGATATTAATAAGTGTTATGTCGTCTTGGTGCATGATTCCCTTTATCATTATGAAGTGTCTTTCTTTATCTTTTTTTATTTTGAAGACTATTTCATCTGATATTAGTACCGCTACTCCTGCTTTTCTCTGAATGCCATTTGCTTGAAGTATCATTTTCCACCCTTTCACTTTGAGTCTATATTTGGAGCTGAGATATGTCTCCTGGGGCAGCATATAGTTGAGTTTTGTTTTTCGATCCATTCTGCAACTCCGTGCCTTTTTATTGGTGAGTTCAGTCCATTTATATTTAGAGTGATTAGTGAAATGTGAGGTCTTCTTATAGCCATTTTATCTTTTGCTTTCTGATAGCTTGGTGTTTCCGTTGTTTCCTTGTCCTTGTGTTTCTGTTGTCTTTTTTGGTTGGCTTTGTGAGTTTTCCCTCTGGTTCTTCTTGTTTTTTGTTATGTACTTCGGTTCCAAATCTTTGGCCTGTGGTTACCTTTACAAATATGTAAAGGATAGTTATAGATATACAGTCGTCCATTTTCTTCTGCGCGTGCCTTATCTCCATTCTCCTTTGCCAGTTTGGACCTTTGAATCTTCCCCTTTTCAGTCATTGTTATTCTCAATTTTTCCCTATGTATGTGGACATTCAGTACTCTCTTGCTATATCAATCAATTCTTTTTATTATTTAAGTTTGTAATGCCCCGTTCTTAGTAAAGATCACACTCCTCTGCTTCTATTTGCCTGACAATCACTTACTCCTAATTATGTTTTTTTATTTTGTCATTTTGCCTTAGGTGAGCTGACCTCTTTAGTATTTCCTGTAGTGCAGGCTTCACAGTGGAAGAATTCCCTCAATTTTTGTATATCTGGATAGGTCTTTATTTCTCTTTCATATGTAAAGGAGAGTTAGCTGATACATTATTCTTGGCTGGTAGTTCCTTTCATTTAATAGTTTGAATATTTGATTCCATTTCTTTCTTGCTTTTAAAGGTTGCGCTGAGAAGTCTGATGGTAATCTAATGAGTTTTGTTTTATAAGTTACAGTTTTCTTCTCCCTGGTTGCTTTGAGAATGCTATCTTTGACGCTGATTTTTGATAACTTTATTTCAATAGGTCTTGGTGAAGGTCTTTTTGGGTTGAGATAATAGGGTGTTTTGTTGACTTTTTGAATTCAAAGCTCCAGCTCATTTCTTGGATTTGGGAAAATCTCCTCCAGGATTTGTCTGAAAATGCTTCTAATCCCTGCTTCTTCCTCACCTTTGAGAATACCTATTATTCTTATGTATCCTTTCCCGTGGTATCAGCTAGTTCTTGTATTTCTCTTTCATTATTTTCATTCTTCGGTTTCTTTCTTCTTCCTTCTGATTTATTTCTAGATTTCTATCTTTGATATCACTGATCCTTTCCTCTATTTGGTTGACTCTATTTTCCCAAGTTTGTTATTTCATTTTTCAACTCTTGCAGTCTGTTCTTTATCTTCAGAAGGTCCATTCAGTTCTTTTTAAGGGTTTCAATCTTTTTGCTAAGGAACTTATTCTGCTGATCTAGTTATTTTTCAATTCCTGAATTTTTTTGATATGACTCATTTCGATTTTATTGAGTTTTTCAGAAGTACCATCCTGAATTCTCTACCATTTAAATTGCGTATTTCTATGTCTGTAAGCTTATTTTCTGGAGACTTTTCTTTTTTTCTGAGATGCCTTGTTACCTTGGTTGTTTATGGTGTTTAATCGACTATATCTTCAGCCTGGGCATTAATGGAAGTATATTCTGCTGTTTTTCCAGAAAGAAGGTTTATAACATAAAGGTCTCTCTTTAGCCTTTTGAAAGAAGGTGATTTTTTGTTTGTTTGTTCCAGTATGAGGTCTAAGTATCTTGAATCCCTGCTTTATATAAAGCCCTAAAAATGTCTGTGTAAAATTTCTTGTAATATTTAATCACGCTCGCTCCCGTTTCAGTCCTTGTCAGTGTCAGCGATAGTCTCTGTAGATTTGCTCAGAATCCCCTGTGGATCTGCAGTGATCAGTCTTAGAGGTATGGGGGGAGATTCCTCTGGACTGGGAGTTGGGAGCTGAGGCTCAGCCTCAATTTTTGCAACCACGGTATGTAAAAATCAATTGTTGTTTTTCTGCTATCTCATCAGCTTCTCTGCCTTCTGCCCTGATTATTGGGTACTGCCGTCAGCCTGGTGGAACTCACAACTTTCCCAGGGAACTCACTGCTCTTTCTCCCTCCCCCTCCTTCTATGGTACCACCAGTGGCTATAAGAGGCAGCTTCTTTATTTCTTCTAGTCCACCACCCAGTACCTGGGGTTCTGACCTGTGCTAGCTTTTATGCACGGATTGCACGCTCAGAAGTGCTGATTTGCAGTTCAGATTTTTGTTGAGTTTTGGATATTCAGCTTATTGTTGTTTCAAGGAGAGAGAGAGAGATCTGTGGATGTCTCTCACTCCGCCATGTCTCCGCAAAGTCCTCCTTTCTAATTTTACCATCTTAACTTTTCTTTTTCCTAAATATGTCTAGATGAAGTTTTGCCAATTTTTTTTTTTTTTGGTCTTTTCATAGAAACAATTTTGGTTTTGTTAATTTTCTGTATTGTTTTTTTCTGTTCTCTATTAACTTTCATTCTGTTTATTATTCTGGTGTGTTAAGACAGAAGCTTACATTCTTGATTTGAGAACCTTTTTAAATATAGATTTATAGCTCTAAATTTCCCTCTAATGATTGCTTTTACTTCAGTCCATAATTTGTCTTTTATTTTTTATTTTTCTTCCCTACTTAAAAAAAAGCAAAAATTTTATTTTTTTTCCTTTAAGCATATTATTTTATTTCATGTATTTTTAAATTTCTCAAAATTTTTCCTGTTATCGAGTTCTAAATGCATTCCTTTGGTTGGAGAATATGCCTCATATTAATTCAATCTCTTTAAATTTACTGAAGCTAGTTTTATGGCCTATCATATGGTCTGTCCTGAAGAATGTTTTGTGTGCACTTGAGAAAAATGTGCATTATGTTTTTTGCTTTTCTTGGGTGGAGTGCTCGGTTCATGCCTGTTTGGTATAGTTAGGATATAGTGTTGTTCAGGCTTTTTATTTATTTGTTCATCTTTTGCTTAGTTTTTTTTTTTTAATTCAATATTAAATGTAGAGTATAAAGTCTCTAACTGTTTTTATTGAATTCTGTGTTTCTCACTTTAGTTTGTATCAGATATTTTGGGAGTCTGTTATTATTTGCTCATTTTTATAATTGTTCCATATTCTTAATGGATTGACTGTTTATCAATATGGAATGTGCATCTTTATACATAGTATTTGTTGTTTAAAAGTCCATTTGTCTAATATTAGTTTATTTACAATATCTCTCTTATAGTTGCAATTTGCATGATATATATTTTCCAACCTTTTATTTCCAATCTATATATTTCTCTGAATCTTAAGTTTGTTTCTAGAGACACCAAATAGTTGACGTTAATTTTTTTAATTCAGTATGAAAATCTTTGCATTTTAATTAAGTAATCGATTCTTACTTTATGTTATTAACAAATTTACATGTTATTTTATTTTTCTCTATATTTTGTGTGTTCTGTTTTCCTCTGTTCCTCTTTTATTTCATTTTTTTACTAATTAAATATTTTCTAATATAATATTTTAATACTCTTAAACTTTTTCATTATATTTTTTATTTTCTTAGTGGTTATTCTAGAACTTACCATATACATCTTATTTTATCAGAACCCGCTTCAGAATTATACTAAATTCTAATGATATAAAAACTATTCTTATATAGCTATATGACCTCTTCTCCTTTTTTACATTATCTTATACATTTGACATCTATATATAATGTAAACCCCCAAATTTGTCAATATTATTATTTTTTAAATTTATATCTTTTAAAGAAACTGAGGGAAAACAAAGAGCAAATATATATTTTTGTAGTATATATTTATCAAGTTATATTAGCCATTTTATTTACTTTTGTTTCTTTTCATGTATTCCTGTGGTTTTAATTTACTGTCTGGCATCATTTCTTTACCTCAATAACAATTTTACTCCCACCTGTCTCTTTACTACAGTTATTGTCACATATGCTACATTTTTATGTATAAAAATGCCAACAATACAATTATATACATTTATTTCATACTTTTGCTTTTTTTAAGTACGGAAGAAAGAAATACAAATATGCTATTTGTACTGTCTTTTGTAATTACCTATAGAATTACTTCATTTCATTTTGAACAGAAAAGATATTTGTATGATTTCAATCTTTTTCAGTTTATTAAGACTTTTTTTGAGGCCTAACATAATTATGCTATGTTCCATATGTACTTGAGAAAAATATGTATTCTGATGTTGAATAGAATTTCTGTGCATGTCTGTTAAGTCTAACTGGTCTGTAATGTTGTCTAAGTTCTCTATTACATTATTATCTTCTCTCTGGTTGATCTATCCATTATTAAAAGTGATAAATTTAAGTTTCCTGCTATTGCTTTCAGAATGTCTATTTCTTCCTTCAGTTTTGTAAGTTTGCTTCATAGACTTTGCAATCCTAATGTTTAGTGCCTATACATTTATAATTGTTAAACTTCTTGGTGAATTGACCCTATTATCATGATATAATATTCTTTTTTATCTCTTGTAACAGCTTTTGAATGAAAGTCTACTTTGTCTCATATCACTATAGCCACCCAGATCTCTTTTGGCAGCTATTAACATGAAATACCTTTTTCTCTCCTTTAACTTTGAGCCTACATATCTCCCTAGATCTAAAGCAAGTCCATTGAAAACAGCATATCATTCCAACCTGTTTTTAATCCATACCACAAATCTATATCTTTTGATTGGGAAGTTTAATCCATTTACATTTAAAATAATTATTGATAGAGTAGAACTTACTATTGCCATTTTGTTATTTATTTTCTGTATGCTTTACAGCTAACTCCCCAATACATTTCCTCTGTTACATCTTTCCTTTGTTTTGAGCTCATATATTTGTAGTGACACTTTTTGATTACTTTGTCATATTCTTTTATGATTCTATAGATATATTCTTTGGGATTATCATGGAAACGACATAAAATATCCTAAAGTCATAATATCCTATTTTAAATTGATACCAACTTGGCTCAATTGCTTGCAAAATTTCTACTCCTTTACAGTCTCCCCCACTCATTTTAGTTTATTGATGTCATAGATTAAATCTTTATATTTTGTGTACCTATTAACAGATATTTATAATTATTTTTATGCATTTGTCTTTCAAACACTATAGAAAATTGAAAAATGGAATTATAAGCCAAAAACCCTTGATGTTGGCTAAATGTGTTGATAACAGCAGCATTTGTTCAAAAAAGGTAGCTGTTACTCTATTTCAAAGAGTGGTCAGTAGGAAAATAGTTATTTTGTGTAAAAGTGGAGATTAAGAGTTTTTAAATAAAACAAAAGCAGTCTGTAGATATGTATGGATAATCAAAAACATACCATAAATCTTCTAAGTATATCTGAAAGAAGAAAATTTTCCTGGCAGATATTTGAGGTCTGACTAATAAATATAAAGCAACCATTTGATTTAGAAATATTTAATTATACTTCTTTCCATTTTTAAACTCTACATCCTAATAGACATCTTTCTGTTTTACATTTTGAAACATGTTTCAGATCTTGCATATAATTTTATTGTATGAGTATGTATTAATTTTTTAAAAACAATGCCAGCTAGTAAATCATTTTGCAAATTTCTGTAATTATTGTTAGTTATTAAATAATACAATAGAATTATAAAATAATACAATAGAATAGTAATCCAATAGAATTATGAAATTAATGGTCATTGGTCCACAGAAGAATTTGTCTATAAATGACTAAATATATAGCAAACACAGGAGGCATTCAAGCATTAAACATTCAACAGACCAAAGGTAGCAATTCCATAAAAAAGTGAAGTAAAAAATTCTATAACTCATGTTATATAAATAAAAAATTTTATAACTCACTGCTATATAAAAATATATGCGTCTCTGCTACACTGTAGAAATAACAAATTTAATTATTAAAACATTAATTATTAAATATAAAACATGATATAGTATTAAACACAAAATAATTATATCAGAAAATAAACACTATTTCATAAATTTCTATTTCAAGAAATAAAGGGAGAATATGTTTAATTATGCTGTCTCCTCAAATTCAATTAAATGAGATAGTAAATATACACATATGTATATATACATACATACCTCTTAAGAAATGGAGGAAATGTGTTTTTTTTTTTTTATCATGAGAGAAACAATTTACAGTTGCCTAAAAAAAGAGAAAGCGAGGATAATACTGAAAAATAAACCAGATTAGAGTAAGCCAGATCCCGGAACATATGGAAGAAGTTTGCAGGTGATGTGGGGCAGTTCTGAGCACTGAAGAGAGGTTCCAAGCTCTGTGTCCAGAGGGCTACAACCAAGAGTGACATGACTAAGCAGTTGTAGAAATTAATCAAACAATTTTATAACGAATAATGTGGTCAAACCTTCTTTTCCATGTTTTCCACCAGTCCTTCAGCCCTCTTTGGAGATTAGAATCTGTGGTATTTGAACTGATGATCTTCCTAAGGGAACTTGAACACTCTACAAAGGTTAATGCCTTAGAAGAAAACAAATGTTGTTCTCAAGATCTACTAATAAGTCACCTCCTGGTTACCGGACACATAAAACTAAATCTCAGCAAAAATGATGGTTGGGAAGTTATGGTTCAGCTAAGGGTGGAAAGAACCTACACATGCGAACATATGTGAACATGAATGACATTTAGGGTGCTAAATCAAGGGAAAGGGGCATAAAGTTGGATGGAGATGAGTTTATTGGTACGAAAACCCTATCCCAGGATTCAGGAATAAATGACTTGCCAAGGACCCAGGAGTACTATTTTAATATTCTACTAAAATGACTCTTGATAATTTATAAATTTGGTAACCCATACTAATGAAGTGAAAAAGTTAGAATACACATGAACGAAGGAATAAGAAGGCTCATTAAAGTGGCATATACTGGATATACTACATAAAGTTTGAAAACAAACAACCTGACTATGTTCCATGGGAAGCTTCAACGGTACTCCATTTACCAAGTAATGAGAAGTATACGGATGAGGTGGCAGCATCATTACTGAGAAGCTCACTGATAGCTGTCCTGAATATACTAAGTTGAAGGTAAGTAAAGCTGTGAAAGAACAGAGCTCCTTCATAGCAATGGAGATTCTAGGATCCCAAAATAATAGTTACGATGTTTAATCACTAGAAGCAAAGTAACCAAAGTTATTGAAAATGAGTAGCAAACAGGTAGAGACATTTGACTCTCAAAAAGCTATGCAGCTGATTTTTAGGAGTAAAATATATGGGCAGGCAATAAGGGTATTATTTAATTTATACAACTAAAAAAAAAAGATTGACAGTGGACAATAGATAATAAGGATCTGTAGTCATTTATTTGGGCAACCACATATTGGAGGAAGGGAACTACCTAAACATTTTGAAGACCACCGCACTGTAACTATATTTGACAAATGCTTCTCATGTAGCAGCTTTAGCACTGAGTGAATTCTAAATTAGTAGAAATAAAGACAAGCCATTTGAGCCAATCTTCCAAGGAGCCACCGGGCAGGTCAACAAAGGAATTACAATTCTTTGCAAGTTAGGTCCATTTTAATTCCTGTAGTACTGATACTAAGAATGTGGGCTATTATTTTTAAGGCTACAGTTGAGCTGGGCTGAGCTGGAAAGCAGGGGATAGAAGCAGAGTAAGTTATAATACTGGAAAACTTGCTGCTCTTACTGAGATTCAGCTATTTTTGTAGAATAAGCACTCTCTTGATTGTTACAAAATTTTTGATAGTTTTGAGTTTTATAAAGTTGATTCTAATAATTTTTCTCAGTTTTTTTCATTGCTTTTATAAATGGGCAGATTTTGGAGTTCCTTATGCTATCATTTTCACTGATGTTATTCTGATTTATATTTTATAAGCTGTGTTTATTAGAGACTCTATATGATACACAATGACCATAAGAAAATAGTCCACATTTGAATTTATTTTCTGAAAAATAAGTCATAACCTGTTAACATTTTTAAACAATATTGATTTTTGAAATTAGATAGCAAACTATTAATGTGCATAGAAAAATGCTTTTAAAGTATATTTAACTCAAAATGGATTAAGGATCTGAATATAAGACCTGAAACAGTAAATTGCATAGAAGAAAACAAAGAACTAAACTCATGGACTTGCACTTAAAGAGGATTTTAAGAATTTGACCTCAAAGGCAAGGGAAGTAAAAGCAAAAATAAATGAATGGGACACATCAAACTAAAAAGTTTCTGCTCAGCGAAAGAAACCGTCAACAAGGTAAAGAGACAACCATCCAAATAGGAGAAGACATTTGCAAGCAACGCCTCTGATAAGGGTTTAGTATCCCAAATATACAAAGAACTCATATAACTCAATAACAATAAAAAAATCCAATTAAAAATCGGCAGAGGACCTGAACAGACACTTCTCCCAAGAAGAACTATAAATGGCCAAACATATGAAAAGATGCTCAACATTGCTAGCTATTAGGGAAATGCAAATCAAAACCACAGTGAGATACCATCTCACACCTGTTAAAAAGCTGTTATCAACAGGGCATAATAACAAGTGTTGGAGAGGATGCAGAGAAAAAGGAACCCTCTTATACTTCTGGTGGGACTGCAAATTAGTTATAGTCACTATGGAAAAACAGTATGGAGGTTCCTCAAAAAACTGAGAATTAATCTACCATATGACCCAGTGATCCTTCTACTGGGTATTTACCCCCAAAGATTTGAAAACCCATATCTGGAAAGGTATTTGCACACCTATGTTCACAGCAGCATTATTCACGGTTGCCGGGACATGGAAACAACTGAAGTGTCCTACGATAGATGATTGGCTAAAGAAGCTGTGGTACATATATACAATGGAATATTAGTCAGCCATAAGAAGAGATGAAATATTGCCATTTTCAACAATACGGATGAACCTTGAGATAATCATGCTAAGTGAAATAAGCCAAACAGAAAAAGTTGAAAAATCACATAATATCACTTATATGTGAGATATAAACCTAAGAGCAACAAACAAACAGGACAAATAAACAGAGACTCATGGACATGGACAATAGACTAGTGGTTACTAAAGGGTGGAGGGGAGGAAGGTTGGGAGAGGTAGATGGGGCAAATATGTGGTGACAGAAAGATCTTGCTGTGGGTGGTGAAACACAATGCAACATATATGTGTGCCTTGCTGCTGAGTTGTATACCTGAAAGCTTACTGGATTTCATTAACTAAGGTCACCATAATAAAAATAAAATAATAATAAAATTTTTTAAAAAAATAAAAAAATAAAGTATATTTAAAATGTATTTCAGTTGTTGTATCAGTGGTGATGGCTAATGTGTTATATCAGATTTTCATCAAAGATATGTGCCTTTCCCAGTATGGATATCAGTAAAGGGGACTGCAGAACAGTCCATAGGAGCTTTACATTGGGTATCATGATTTTAAAAAAAAGAAAATGTTAGCTAATTTACTCTTTGGCTTAATAGTAAATTGATTCAGAAATTTAAAAAATTATGAATTCAAGACTGTATTTTAAAAGAGAGTGTTGGGAGAATAGCAGCTTGCAGGAAAAAAAAAATAAAACTTTTAATTCCTATATCTAGCTCTTGCACTCCTTGGGAAGGTAGGTTAGGCTTGGGAAAGCATCTCTAAAAGAAAGGTTATTTTAACCACAAGCAAGAATAAAACATTCAAGATACTGAATCACTGTATGAGGGAGTCTCGCTGGAAATCAAATATTCTCCCTGCTTCATGTATTTTATTCTTGTGAATGAGGTAATTTCAGAGCAAACTCAAAGGGATATTTAGTAAGAGAATAAAAGACTGTGCTGGACGTTTACCTGTCTACTTTTATATATATCCCAGCACTCTCACTGGGAATGATATTTCCCAAGCTCCTTGCAAGTGACTTATCTTTCATCGATTGAAAAATTATCTACGGGTTTTCTACAATATCTATTTCAGGTAACTTTCAGAATCACATAGTAAATTTCTAAACAAAGTTCCTTTTGAGGACTTGACTGCTGTTGGATTTATAGACTTCTTTTGGGAAATAAATGATGTCTTTACAATATTAAGTGATCATATTCACACATCCAGTTTAACCTTTTTCATTTTTTCCAACTTCTTTTTATGTATTTAGTAGAGTTTTATAATATCCTCCACCATTTTCTTACACATATTTGCTTGATACTTGTGTTTTTTTTCTCTTCTTGTCTTTCTTTATTTTTCCTTTTATTTTTCCTTCCTTCCCTCCTTCCTTTTTCCTTCCCTTCCTCCTTCCTTTTTCCTTCCTCCCTCCCTCCCTCCCTCCTTCTTCCTTCCTTCCTTCCTTCCTTCCTTCCTTCCTTCCTTCCTTCCTTCCTTCCTTCCTTCCTTCCTTCACATTTATATCTGAGGAGGGGTGCGATGGAGGATGAAGAAAATCACAGAGACATAATATACAAAAGCTGGGGCAGGTGGGACACTGCGCTATGATGGAGATACAGTGATCCTGAGGTAAGCTCAGTACATTTATTATATACTTTTGAAGATCTAGGAGGAAGTGCGAGTCTTCTTGGGAACTTGAAAACTTGCTGGCAACAATATCTCCCAAAGGCCTGTCTGTACTTGGTTATCTGTGTTGAACCGCAAGCAGCCATCTCTTTGCTTCTCTGCTGTGGGCAGATTGCAACACAGTTGAGCATGGCTTTGCCAATGCTTCTGCCGCAGGTCCGGCTCAGATCCGGCTCTCTACTTTGGAGAACTTATTTCCTGATTTCAAAGTTAATTCTAAAGAATACCATAATCAGAAAGTGTGGTACTGATGTAAGTATAGATATATAGATCAATGAAACTTACACAAGTTTTATGAACTGATTTCTGACAAATGTGCTAAAGCAAGTTGGTGGGAAAGAATAGTCTTTTCTAAAATAGTACGATAACAATGTGGCTACTTATATACAAAATTAGCTCAAAATGTAGGATAAATCTAAATAAAAAAAGTCCAAAATTATAATCCTTGTAAGAATACTTAATAGAAAAAATCTTTGTGATCTTTGTTTAGGCAATGCGAATTCATACAAGGAAAAAAATATAAATTTGACTTCATGAACATTAAGAATGTATATTAGAAATCTAAAGGAAAGATAATTGGGATAGAATATTTATAAATAACATATCTAGAAAAAAAAAGACTTGTTTGCAAATATGTTAAAAGGAACAGCCTCAAAATGTAATAAGAAAACAAGCAAGTCACTTTAAAAGTGGTTCCTGAAACATGGATAGTACTTAACCCTATATATACTGTTTGTTTTTTCTATACATACATAACTATGATAGTTTAATTTATAAATTAAGCACAGTAAAAGAGTAACAATAATAACAAAATAAAACAGTTACAATAATATGCTGTAATAAAAATTTTATGAATGTAGTCTCTCTCTGCCTCTCTTTCACACAAAATATTTGATAACTGATCTAACAAGCAAGGCAACTAATAAGTGACTGAGTGGTGTGTATTGTATACTACATGAATATGCCCGAACAAGGGATGGTTCATGTTTCAGGAGGGATGAAGCAGGACAATGTGAGATTTCATCATGCTACTTGGAATGGCATACAAAGTTAAAACTTATAAATTGTTTATTTCTGGAATTTTCTATTTAATATTTTTGGACACGGTTGTCCACAGGTAACTGAAACCAAGGAAAAGTGAAACCACAGATAGAGTGGGTGGGGACTACTGTAGTTAATACAAAGGTAAAAACAATAATTTTACTTATCAAAGGAAAGGCCATAGAATAACTTGCTCAATTATTTAAAATATTTAATGTTTTCTTTTTTTTTTTTTTTCCAACATTCAGCATTTTATGCAATGGCTGGTCATTCAGTTGTCTTCTTTACTATTTTCTTAACTTTAATGAACCTTATAAACTGAACACAGAAATATTTCCTACCTTGAAAGAGGTCAGTTATTTCATAAGTAATTCATCAAAATTCAATTTTGTTCACTATCCTTCTATATTAATTCAGTCTAGAATATTGTCACTGCAGTAAAGGATGACATTCAATAGCTATTTACAATCATCTTACAGTAAGCTTGAAGAGCATCTTAAAATGTATTGCATATCATAGTGCCAAATAAACAACACAAGCTGATGATAAGTATCAGGGCACTTAGTACTGGGAGTCATATAACCAGATGTTATTTTACTTTAGCATTTTTTACACACTTTGCACTGAATTTTGCACCACTGTCCAGTGCCCATCTTCTACCACATTACTTTAAAAACATAATATTTATGTTTTAGACATATATATCTACTACTCTCTAACAGAATATATTAAAAGGCATTATATATTATATAGTCAATAGAGATTTATTTGAAAGGTAAATGAAAACAGCTGTTGATAATTAACCTTGGAATCTATACATACTGATTCAGGCTGGTTGTAAATTACTGAAGATGGCAGCATTAAATACACTGTAGTCTTTGTAAACTATTTATCTAAGTTTTTAATAATACTATTTTAACTAAAAACAATCATAATATAATTAGACAAAGTGAAAGAATATACCAAGATGGACATGTTACAAACCTTTGTTTAAAGAATCAGTATTTTACTATAAAAACGCTCCTCCTTACTAACCAATATGATATAAAATAACAAATAGTTATAAAAGTAAAACCTGTATTAATATTAGAAACTAAAAAAGACTGATTTTAAGCTGCCAGAAAATAAGATTTTCTTCCACATACATAAAAGTTGGGAATAGAGAGAAGAAAAACTATCAAACATATAATTAAGTACTATAGTTAATTTATAACTGACCTAGCCGAATTTTTTTTTTTTACTTTGAAAATTTTAAGTACAATATATAACTTTATTTGTAGTATTTTGGGGACTAAGAGGAGAGTATTACTTCTATCCCAGTTCTACTGAATCAGATACTCTGGTTATAGAACCCAAACAATCTGGTTTATCAAGCCTTCCTGTGGATTGGGTGCATGTTCAAGTTTGAGAAACACTGCATTAGAAAAATTTTTCCACTATATTGTAATAAATAATGAACCATTTTAACTAAGGTAATTGTGCCTTTCATTGAATAAATCAAATAGAGCTTAGTAAAACTATATATAGAGAGAATCTAGGATGGTTCCATGTTATCTTTCAATTTGAAGGTAAACAAAAATACATAGATCTGGTGACAATGTGACTTTGTCCTGAATTAAAAAAAACTGAAAGCAGCAGGACCAGTTGTTATTGTCCACACTGGACTAGAGATAAGGAGGATCTAAATTAGAGCAAGTGGCAATGACAAAGGGTTAAAGACAAAATGCTCTTGAAGTATGTACGGCACATATTTGGCAAGATTTATAATTGATTGGGTCCAAGAAATGAACATATAAAATGACTAAAGAACTATTTTTCATTCTCTCTTTGGATCATTGAGTATAGGGACAAAGAGCTGAGAACAGAGTGGGTACTTAATAAATGTTTGTAGTTGAAGACAATTTGTTGGGATAAAAAAAATGGAAAGCTATTGTGTGTGTATCTCTTCTATGAAGGCACATTTGGCCAATGATGATTGGACTCATGGCATGGCTGGTTCCAGCTTCTTTTCTGCGTTATTGCAAAATTGCATTATTTTTCATTATTTATACATTTTTCATCATTCTTTTTTTTTTTAATCAAAGAAGCTAAATGCCTTTAGAACAGTATTACAATCGCAAGCCATATGGTATACTCTAAATCACAGTTTTCCAAAAATATTCTTTTTAACAAACTCTTGAAAAGTCCACAGAGAACTGCCACCTTATTATAAGAGACCTAAATCTGGTTGCAAAACATTTTGTTATTTTCCCATAAACCTTATTTGTCTTCATGATATACTATACTTATTTCTGTGATATGTCATGAATACTAAGGTAATGGGAATCAGTGATAGAAACATATATAATCAAGTGATTGTTTATTGCATAAATCTTTATATAATTACTTTATATAATAATATTATGATTTATAAGAAATATATATTTGGTTATTTACATGAATAAAATATGCTTATATTAATATATTTGGTCTTCAACCATAAATTCTGTTTTGCAGTTCCCTGAACTCCTAGAATTTCCAAAAAACTGAAAACAATAAAGGTGTCATTTGTTATGCTAATGAAGTGACTATAGGAAAGCCCCAAGTAACCTAAGGATAGGGACAGGCTGCCAGGAACACCAAATCAGGTGATTAGAAATTGGATGAACTTTCCTGAAAGAGGAAAGTGGCCAATGATTTAATCAATTATGACTATATAATGAAACCTCCACAAAAATCCCAAAATAATGGGGCTCAGAGAGCTTCCAGATCAGTGAATACATGGAGATATGGCTACATGGTGGGCCTGAGGTCATAGAAATTCCATTTCCCTTCCCATACATAGTGCTCTATGTATCTCTTCTATCTGGCTGTCCTGAGTTATATTGTTTTTACAATAATTCGGTGATCTAGTAAGTAACATGTTCCTCTGAATTCTGTGACCTAGTCTAGCAAATGAATCAAACCCAAGAAGGGTTTCATGGGAACCTCTGATTTATAGCCAATAGGTCAGAAGTATAAGTAACAATCTGGACTGTGATTGGCATTCTGAGGGTTCCAATGGCCCCTACAATCTGTAGCCAATCAATGAGAAGCACACATAGTCGAGGCTTCTGGTTAACCTCTTAACATGTGTAAGAGGAAAGGGGCCAGTCTTGTAGAACTGAACCCTTAACCTGTGGAATCTAATGCTATGTACTGATAGTGTCAGAATTGAGTGGAATTTTCAAACACTCAGTTGGGACCTCTTACACTCCAAAGTAAAATTAGATCCAGGAACCTAATTTAATTGCAGAACCCAATTTAAGTGTAAGAGCAGTAGCACTAATATTAATAATAATAGCGAATTGCAAATGGCAATAGGAGTGATAATAATGATAATAATTGCATAAATTGTAGAGATATTCCACAGAACTCAATAAGTATTGCAAACTAGAAGTCTGAAAGTCAAATCTACATCAAATGTATTTAAGCCAGTAGGAAGTTTAATATTTTAATTTAATAAATAATTTTAATGTTTCTAGACAACAGATAAAATCTCAGTTTTCCTAGGCTATGTATTTAAGATAACTATTGGACCTCTAAAGTCATTTTATATTAATGTACACTTTTACCTCCTGTGCCCACCAATTTCGAAATGGATCTTATTAATCTTTGCGTTATTTCATTAACTTTTACAACCTAAGATTTTTAACATTTTGTTGTAAAATGTATTCTGGGCATATTATAAGTCTCCCTTCCCTTTATTTATTGAGCAAAATTAGTTAATGCCTGCTATAGTATACATGATATATACCATCTCATTGCATTTCTTTAATCCTTCCTATTGTTTCAGCATAGCTTTTCCAAATACAGGTAGTCTGCTTTGAGCTCTGTGATAGTTTTATGATGTAGTTTTAAGTTTATGTATATGAACACAGTGAAGTGAATAGAAAAAGTAACACCAGTGAATGAACAGAACAACTCTTTGCCTACATTCATACCTTTTCATAATAGAAAATAAGCAAATGAATAAGTTTAGATTTCAGATTGTCAGCTGATGATAACCTCAATAAAGAAAGACAAAATAGTAGAAAAATAGAGAGTAGTAAGAGTGATATTTTAGATAACTATTTGGGGGTATTTCTCTCTGTGAAGGTGAACTTCAAACCAAGACAAAAAAAGATTAGTAATGAACATTCTAGCAGAGGTATTCATAAATGCAAATGTTTTGGAATGGACCATATTTAGCATATTAAGAAGTAGGAAAAAAGCGTATCTGTGGCTGAATGAGTAATGGGAAGAAAGATTTTGAGATGAAGATGAATTCCAGACAGAATTAGATTACATAGGGCCCTCAGGGCCACTCTAAGGATTCTGTTTTATGTTAAACGTGATGAGAATCCATTCAAAAGTAACTCTCACAGATGGTGGAAAACATGCTCTTTAATGAATGAAATGTTAAACTGAAAACAAAAGTGGAAAAACATGAAGTACCATAAATTGTGAAGGTATCCTGAAAAGCAAAGTGGTAGACATATCAAATTTTTGGTAGGAATTATACCCAAATTCATGTGTGGTGAAATATTGCAAAGTATAGGAGCAAAACAAAGTTCCTTCATACCAGGAAGCTGTAAATAGGAGGAAGAAAGAACTCAGAAACAACAAACAGCCATTAATTGGGGTACTGCAGCCCAAGGAGTCAAGCAAGGATGTCACTGCAAATATCTCCTTTTCTTCTCTCCAGTCATGGGATATAATTCAACTTGTTTTTAAGAGTTTGAATAACCATGATACTCAAATTATGCAAGGACAAATGAAAATAAGAAATTATATGCCAATCTCTCCTGTGAGCAAAGATTCAAAAACAGAAAATAAAAAAGTAAAACAGACTAAGAGCAAGGAGATATCAAAAAAATACAAATTTATAATCAATTAAGATTTATTTAAGAGACTAAAAATTATTCAATAACAAAATATCAATTAATATGTTTCAATAAATGTGAAAATGTAAAAATGCATATAATTATTTGATTAGATACTGGAAATCCAGCCATACAGGCCGCAACACACCAACTTGTTGTTTTGCAAAATTATTTTGGCTATTCTGGGTTCTTTGCATTTTCATATAAATTTTAGGATCTCTTATCAATTGCTTCAAATAACTCTCTGAGTTGGGTACTCATCTTTGAATTTTGATGAACTCTATGAGTGCTAACCTCATCTCCAGTGACTGTGGGGGAGATGCAAGATTCTGCATGATCAGCACTAGTATTTAGGAACTTCGAACCTAGACAGTCTGTTCTGCTTCTCCAGCTCCAGAACACATCCTGAAATCTACTACTTACATGGCTTCTGGGTGGTGTTGGGTCTGACATTTCATTTGCACAATATGTGAGTCATCAGAATGGGTTAGATATGCCCAGTTTAACTTTACCATACACTCTCAGCTGTCACTATTCTGCCTTCATGTTTCTGTTTTAAATTTTCAAGCAGTCTTTTCTGTGAAGTCCTTCTACAGTATTTTGGTATATGCTCCTTGTCTTTTGGAAACTACTAATGATTTTTCATTGACTGAAAATACTTATTTTACATTTCAGTATAATTTGGAATTCATTAAATATTTTTCTTTCTATTTTTTGTAGAGTTGAGAATGAAGAAGGAGGCTACAGCCCATGATCATTCTATCATTTTGGATGAATTCACCTGCACATTACTTTTCCTTTTTGCACATTCATTAATATATAAATAGAGAAATGATTACTTTTTGTTTTGCATTGATTTTATATATAAATGTGACTATATTATATTTTCTTCTGTTCTTGTTTTGTTTACATGTTTAACAGTTAACAGTGAGTCTTGAGGTTTTCATGTCAATATATTAACATTTATTACATTGTAATTACTAAAAAGTAATCATTTTGTGAAGATGCTATCATTTATTTAATCAATGTTGTATTAATGGACAGTTATCTCTTGGTTTTTTTTAATATTGCAAAAAATTATAATTTACACTTGAAATTGTACATCATAGTGTTTATATAATAGTAGTTGAGAAGAATACATATTAAAGAAATGAAATAAGTTGGTTAAATGTTTGTCCATTATAATTTGAATTAATATTTCTAAATTATTTCAAAAGAATATAGTAGTTTTTACTCCTGGCAAGAATTATGCATTATCTCATGTGCTCATAAAGAGTTCTTTTCTTTATCCAAATACTATATATATATATATATAAATATATATATTCAAATATATATTTAGTAAATATTTATCATTGTTCAGACATCATGCTAAGCCCTGTGACTTAACTAGTGGGGAGATATTTTAATTATGGTATTTCTTGTCAAGCTGCTATTTCAATAATAGTGCAATGTGAATATTCAAAATTCCATTAAGGAACAAATTAGAAGAAATAGACTAAGGGAGAATAATTAAGGCTTCCCAGAAATAGTATATTGTGTATATTTTTAAACTGCTACTCAGGTGAGCAAAACAATATTTCACTTTATTTTTGATTCTCGTTATTTTGGTTAACAATGAGGTTAACATACTTTCATAAATTTATAAAATTTCTTCCATTTCCTACTATAAATTGTCTGTTAATGTATTTGGCCCATTATTCTAATAAGCCATATAAATTTTAATATATTTTTTCATTTTGTTTTGGTAAGATATATTATATATTAATTATTTTTCTAAGTTGTGATCTTTATTCTGGTTAGCTATGGATTGTTTAACTTTATAGTAGTTGTTTAAAAAGTTAAGATTTTATAAAGAAAAAAATATGTCCTAAGCCATCTTACATACTAAAAGTGATTACTTTATCTTCATCTAACTTATTTATTTTTATGTTTTTAATGACATAGATAGCTAAATGTAATTTTGTCAAATGTACATAATTGATCCAAAAATGATTGAATAATTTATTATTTCACCACAAAATTAATTTTTAGTCATTTTTAAAATTGAAAATTAAAGTCTGAGCATATTTTGGAACAGCTTAGCTCCAATGAATTTTTCCACAGGAAGAAATATCTTTAGCCATTTCTCTTTGGGGTTTCTAGAAGTGAATTCTATAGTAAGCAAAATTTCTAGAAATGACCCCAAGATTCCATATCCCCTCATCCCTCAAACTTATGAATTTCATGTGACATCACTCCTTGCGATTATCTTATGTGATATTGCACAGTTGAGCTTTAAAAATTGATCTTAATTTAATTATGCAAACTCTTTAATATCAGAGATCTCTTTGATTAATAGCAGAAGAGGATAGTGAAGAAAGCAGTAAGGGAAGACAGAAGAGGAAGTTAAAGAGTCTTAGAGAGAGATGGACTTGAAGTGCCATGTTGGTTTGAAGATGGGAATGACCAGATGAGAAGGAATACAAGAAGCTTCTGGGAGCAGAGAGCATCTGCTGGCTAACAGCCAGCTTGGAAGTTATACAATGACATGGAACTTAATTCTGCCAACAATCTGAATGAGTTAGGATTAGATTCTTCCACCAACCTTCATTGTCATGACATCCTGAGCACAGAACCCACATGAGCCAGTCAATCTTTTGACCCACAGAACAATATGAGAATAAGTAGGTGCTGTTTAGTTTGTGGTAAATTGTTACACAGATATAAGAAATGAATATGACATTTCTATTTCTAATTATGTATTTTTATAAGTATTTACTCATGTATTTCAGCTATTTTTGGTTATCATTCTATTTTCATTATGATAAAATTTACTATCCTTAGATTACTTTCAAAAGTATAGTCTTTCATCTTCCCAATTTAGTTAAATATTATTCTGTGTATGCCTGTTGGTCAGCTCTTCAAGTGTTAACAGTATGTATAGACATCTATTTTTTGTACTATTAATCATAAGGAGAATTTTATTTAAACAGTTATTAGTATATTTTTTCCAGATTTAATTCCTTCCTGATTTCTTTCCTCTCTTATATTAAGATATTAAAAATGTAAATATATAGGTGCCTTACTGTTAAAATGTACAGCTGAAACTTATTGGATTTCATTAAGCAATGTCACCATCAAAAATAAATAAATTTTAAAAAATAAAATAAAATTTACCTTCTACTTTTTGGCATAATTTTCTTCTTCTGTGTGAGTGTTTGTGTGTATTCCAAAATTTGAAAACCATTAAATAATATTGTTTATTCCCATGTAAAATATATTTACTCTAGAGCCAAGATGTGTACTAATAGTATAATTCTTTCTTTGAGGATCCATGCCATAATTACTGTATACTAAAGAGAGAATATTCTTAAATTAAAATATGAACTTATATAAAATATAAACTTCATTTACCATCCACCAACTACCTCAATATATACACATTTCATACCTCAAATTTCTCTCAAAGTTTATTTCATATCTTCCAGTAATTCTCTTTACTTATGAAAAATGTACTCCTTTCTATTCTGTCCACCCAGACCAATCTGAACAGCATGTTCTCTAAGCCTGTTCTCTAACAACAACTATTTCTGGTTATAGACCATTCCTTAACTACAAGGATAAATACACTCTTTCCTGGATATAATATTTTCATTTTTTGTTAAATTCTTTGTCTTACTTTTATATATTTTAAACAATTTTAGATAAACAATCTTATGCTTTACAGGTTGAAAATGTCTTTATTCTGTCTAAAGACCACATCATAGGTTGGCTAAATATATATTTTATTTTGAAAATTATTTTCTCAAATATAATTTTTGTCTGTCTGATTAAGTAGAGAATTTTTAAACTTTTAGGTCAAAAAATAATTAAAATTTTTAAAAAATATAAAGTTGTTTACTAGACAAGAAAGGAGGTAATTTTTAGAGGTCAAAGCTATTGATCTGATAACAGCTGGATAATTACAAGAGAAATTAAGGGCAAGTCCAGTGACTATGAGACTCAGGGTTACCTTTGGATACTTTAAGAAACTGATATGAATGTTAGCATGTTAATGCTTCCTTGTTCCAGGTATAAGGAAATTAAAATCTCAAAATGATAATTACTCACTTAAGGTCTGAATCACTCCTACATATTAAGATTAATCAAAGATAAGTTCACAATGATAGATGACAAACACACAGAAAATCCACCATTATTGACAGCTAGTTGGAAAAAGATTTAGACATCTCGAAGAAAATAAAATGCTATATTTATCAAATATAAATAACATAATTATATATGAAATGTACATATATAAAAATGGAATCAAAATAGATTAAAAAACTATAGACTAACAAAAATAACTAAGCTAATTTAAGAAAAATAAGTTTAGAAATAAAAACAAATCATTGAAAATATAAAATCAATATTGGATTTCAGCCTCCAGTCAGGTTATATAGGGATGCCAAGAACATTCATTCAATTGAAAACAATCAGAAACTGGGAGGAAATAAAATATTTTTTTTGTTGTTTTTTTATTTTATCTCCTCCTATGGATTTTTTTGATGAAAATAAATGTACTTGTCTCCAATATAACAAAATCCTGTGTGTAAGAGCCAGAGTTAATTGTGCATGGGATCCATGTTTATCAGGAGGATAACTTCCTTGGAACACAATACAAATAACATATGACTTCTATTTCATGTCCCAAGATGGCATCCTCTTGGCCACATTCCAGTAGCAAGGAGGAGAAAAGAATAAAATGTTTTTCTTAGATTTTTCTATCCCATCAGGGATGCTGAAAAACGTAGTTTTTATTCCATGAAGTCATTGAGGTAATTCAACAAAGAGAAAATATTTCTCACAAATGACACTTACATATGGAATAAATAAACTTTAATCCTTTACTACACCACAGACACAAAAATTGAGTGATGAGTCATAGAATTAAATATAAAATCTAAAGTATAAATTTTCTGAAAGACAAAATTGAAAAATTTCTTCAAGACCCATGATCACCAAAGGCTTCACAGATAAAACACAAAAATCACTAAGCATAAAATAAAACATAAAATAAAACTAAAAGCATAAATTGAACTTCATTCAAATTACGAAGTCCTGCTCATAAAATACACTGTTAAGAAAATGAACATGCAAAATGTAGATGGGGAGAAAATATTTTTCAATACATGTTTTCATGGACAAAAGAATAGATAAAATCAAAACAAACAAGCAGGCAGAAAAGAAAACACCATGGACTGAATTTCTGAGCTCAAAAATGAACTTACACCTAACTGGAAAATAGGAAATAATAATTTGGATTTATGGGTCAGTCAACATGCTTGGAACATTCAATAAATTATTTATGAGTAAATTGTATCCACATAGAAAAGAAATGAAACATTAGGTCCTCTATTTCTCCTGAAAGAAAAGTTGCTGTTTGTCTTTTTCCCATTCTTTTTATTAATGTTGAGTTATTACTATTTCAGGTTAGAGAGAAGGTTAATGTATATATACTATCATATATATGAAATATTTGAGTTTATTATTTTTGTGGATTCATACAGTTCTATTAAGTTGACATACTAAATTTCATCTAAACTGTTTTTATAAATATTTAGGTAGTGGTAAGGCCTTTTCTATTATAAGCAATACTTTCATAAATATCTTTATATAATGTTTACACTATGTCCAATAGATATGTAGAAAAAGTTTCTGTCAAACAAAGTCACACAATCAAATGTATTTGCCTTTAAATATTGGAAGAATTACCAAGCACCCTCTTTTCCAAAAATATTTCAAATAATTTGTATTATAAATTTATAATGTTCACCAATATGAACTCATAATCGGATTGTAATTAAAATTATTTTTAACTTTAAAATTATAACCTATTTTTATTTCTCTTATTTTGTGAAGTATGATTATGTATGCTATACTGATTTTTTTCTGTCCTTCCAAATTAACTTTTCCTCTATGTACCATATCCTGGGTACCTGGTAGTTGGCTTTGACCCAAAGGAGGCAATGTCAGGAGATTAGGAGATAAATAGACCAAGTGTTTATGCCCCCTTCTCCCACTCTAAGGGATGATTAGGCCTAGCTGAATCTCCCTGTCAAAAACTAAAGCTATTGTTAGAGTACTGTATCTGTGTAGCTCTCTCCGGGTTTCAGCTACTGCAGCCTGTTCTTGCCCATACAATTCTGGAGATAGAAACAAATTCAAGCCGTTGCTAGTTTAAGTTTTTGGTTACCATAATGCTGTCACATCTTTGTAAATAATCTCTTTATACAAATTACAGAGTGTGAGAATTTCTTTTCTTTTATACCAAATTGCTCATAGACTTGAAGAACACACACAGTTAAACTCTGTTGGAAAGTGTTATTGATTAAATTGCATACCCAAAGAAATAGGTTGAAATCCTAAATCCTGGTGTCTGTGAATTAGGAAATAAGGTCTCTGTAGATGTAATCAAGTTAGGATGAGGTCATTAGTTGGGCCCTAATCTAATATGACTCGTGTCCTTACTAAAAACAAAAAACAAAAAACGAAGTGATGAGGTGCCATCTAAAGAGACATACAAGGAAAATACTGTGAGATGACAAAGGCAGAGATAGGAGTGAAGCACCTCAAATCCAAGGGATACCAAGGATTAATAGCCACCACTAGAAGCTGGGAGAGCCAAGGAAGGATTCTACCATTATTTCTGAGGGAACATGGCCCTACTGACAACTTGATTCCATATTTATAGCTTCCAGAACCTTGAAAAATAAATTTCTGTTGTTTTAAGTCACCCAGTTAGTGGTACATTTTTACAGCAGCTTTAAGAAACTAATAAATGGTGAGAAAAGCATAGGATGCACAGTAGTAATCTTTGCCAGGTGATGGCATCATGATTAGAGAAATTATTATAATATTGGCTTAGGATAAAGTGAATATGATGTGGAAGTCTTTGGGAAATCACAAAACTGTGATACAAGCACAGTAATAACTGCAGTCTTTCTATTAAAAAGTGCAATTCTATAGAAGAAGAAGATGGCTGTGACTATTACACCCAGAACAAGAGTGGAAAACTGATTTTTGGAAGTTTTGTAGGAGTCATTTATTTCTTGCAATTATTGGAAAATATATCCATCAGCCCTGAACTTGATCATAAAGTTTGTAGAGTCACAGTGAAGTGATTAACTTTGCAAGAATCTTATTCTAAGAGAAGTGAGGGGGAAAGAGAATGACTCTGAAATATGCCATGGGATGTTTGACTTGATGGATGAAGCTGAACCTTCATTGCAAATAGAGTCATATGCAGGGTTAGGACTTGAGCGAAGTCAAGCATGTAGGATAAAATTTAAGGAGGCACTTAATCTCGGGCACCAACCCTGCACTTGTATGATACTGACAGTGAGTGCTCCCTTAAGTTTTAATGTATTACAAAACTTGGAAGAAAAAATATTAATCTTGGCCAATTTTATAAAGCTTCATCAAATTTGACACAATCACAACAACACATAGATCTCTATGATCAACAGATTAATTGCCACTCTAACCCTGTGGCTTATTGAGATAATCACAACTCTATATTTCTTATGGTTAAGCACAACCTTGTTCTCTACTGCTCTGATATCTTGTTATTCTCATTAATATCAGGGAAAGAGATCCTACTATAACATGCCCCATAGTAATTGTCAGCTTAAAGAGAACAAGAACCACAGGCAGCAAAAATATTATGAGTTTTAATAATCCCACCAAAATGCATCCCTGTGTGTAAGACAGTCAATAATCACGTGGGTCCCAAGTGGACCCAAAGCAGATCTAACTCCTGGAGTTGCTAATTTGGTTTGTGACACATTCATAGGTCTGACCAGTAAGGAAACAATAAGCACAAATGGAATTAGACAGTTTGTTACTCATGTGACAACATATGACATGAGAATCATGTTTGCACTGGTTCCCCTTGATACCCCCAATTCTCATTGGAGTGATGCAGAACCAGGCACAGATAGAGACTATGCACATAGTGGGTCTATGTCACAGCTGAAGTATAATGAGCTCAGGGAATTCTTAATCTCTTGAGGGCATATATAGCAAATTTGCCCAATCCTTGTCCCCAAGGAAAGACATTACCTCCATTTTCCTGACTAAGAAACAAATCTACTCTCTGATCAAGAGAGTACACTATCTCTAGCTTCCAACTATGTGTACATATAAGCTTACTTGAAAGGACAATACTAGATATGTAGAAGCACTATGGAGGCTGAAAGTCCTGTTGGGCATTTAGGTTTCTTCATGTTTTTCACCCAACAAGCATGAAAAGGAAATTACTCTAGAAGCCAGGATGATTATCTCTGATTTTCAAAGGAAATCAATCAGTGCAAGTACAATTCAGCATGGAGCTCAGGGATTAATTGCACACCTCTAATATTCTTTTGCCCAATAATCTTGATCAATATTAAACACAGATCCTGCAGATACAAAGTTTTGGTGAAAAATACCATTCAGCCAGAATGTTGAAAAAGTAAGAGGGTCATGGGATCCCCTTGAAATAGGAAGCTATACTTATCAGACTAGGTTTTGTGAGTAGCTACAGAGGTGAAAACAACAGAAACTATACCTTGGCATTTCTATTTTTCTCATTTTATTCCAAGTATTTTATTCCAAGAATACTAGAAGTGACTATAATATTTTAGGTTCCAAGCAGCAGTGTTGCAAACTAGAATTGCAATATTTATAATGTAGCAATCATTGGTCCGTATGTATTCCCTATTTAGATAACACAAGTTTTTATTCTGGACAAAAGAAGTTAGTAAATATTGAGGGGGACAGTAAGGCATATTGCTAGATTTCTCTAGGTGTTTTGTTTTGTTTTTGTTTTTGTTTTTGTGTTTGTGTTTGTTTTTTGGTTTTTTGCGTATTACTTTCTACCATTAACTATCTCATCGTGGGGGCTGGGAAACTGACTTTTTTGGAAAATTACATTTACCTTGTCCTTTATCTTCTGGCTGTGTTGGCCAGTGGGCGGCACTGACAGAATATTAGAGGATTGGTGAAGAAAAAGATTGAGATATTTAATCCCTGACCCCTTCCCTGTGAGGTTGCCACAGATTGGCTTCATCTTTTGATTCCCCTGAGACTACCTTTGCAGGTAAAGCTAAGATTATTAGTTACTGCAGAAAGGGCAAATGTCACCTCATAGAGTCATAGAGTCCTAAATGAGGAAATCAGGGGAGTGTATAACTGAGCTTTAAGGCCTGAGATGAGTGGCTTTGAGTGGGATCTTACAAGGTTCAATGGCAGTGTGCTTTCCATGCTTTAGTCAACACCAGCTTCATATACTTGTGAGAACACAGACTATTGAGAGATTCCCAGTGTTTCTGACTGAGTACATTTGGGGTGAGACCTGAAATTTAAATTTGTAACAAGTTTCTCTGGTTAGGGACCCAGACTTTGAGAACCACTGTCTAGTGAATTGTGAATGTTTATATTTTCTGCCAACTTTTCAAGCGGGAGGCATGCTCAGGTGTTTTACCATCACAATGAAGGCAGGGCTACCCCTGCAAGTGTGTGACTGACAGGGCTCTACAATCTACAAGGGGGCATTATTATTTTTTTCTTTCTAAAAAGAGTTGTGCTATAATTTTGAAGTTAAAAGGAAGCCGTGGACTTAATTTTGGTCCCTTCATTTCATATCCATGTGAAAGTTTGCAAATTGTTTAACCTCTATGTTGTCTGTTAACAGTAATAGTAAATCTATTTTGTATGGCTTCTGTGAAGAGAAAATAAGATCATACTTGTAAACAGCTTAGTTGATTGCTTGGTGCAGTAAATGTCCAAGAACTGTTTACTATTGTTATTGTTGTTGATACACAGACTCTTTAGACCGCAATTTTCTCATTTGTACAATGTGGATAGCAAAAAGGGTATTGGTAAGGTTTGAATCATATAAGTTTGATGAACAGTTCAAGGTTCTGTAATACAATAATTAAATAAATGTATTACCCATCTGTCTTCCATGATGGCCTCAAAAAAAAAAAAATGGTATCTTTCTCCAGTGTAAAACTGCCTACACACTATCACTAAATTTCTTTCTTTCTTTTTTCTTATTCCTAGAAAATGTTCAATTCAGCCAAAACCTAACTAAAGGAAATGCTGGGAAGGTTGCAACATAATTAGTTTAGGAGAAATTGTAGTTGCAGCGATATCTTTCTCATAATTCTTTGTATACGGTAAAGAACCATTAACTTTTTCTGGCCTGCTTTCTAAACATGTGATCTAAAAGACTGATATCTATTGTTATTTTACAATAAAGTTGGCAACTTTGTGCTTCTATGTCTTCTGGCATCCAATGTCTGAATATTTTTACAAGGATAACATTAAAAAAACTTCTTTTCCCTTTATGAACATTTTCAATATCACTGAACTATAACAGATATCACTTTCTAATGTATCTAGCCGTTAAAACCTCAATTATTAATGGGTTTCAATTATTATGAAAAGAAATATAATGAGACATTGTGGACTTTGTACACGAGAAAAATTCAGGTTTTTGCATTTTTTTTCTTTTCAGGTACAAGATTTATGAGGACTGTGCCTAGCTAATTCTACCCATTAATTTCACTCAGCCTTTGTTTCTAATGGTGTTCTAATTTCTAGAAGGCCAGTCAAATCATTGGGAGACTGAAAAACATTATGTTAGTATTAGATGAACAGATGTGATGATGAAAATGAAAAGAAATATGAGATTAATAATTGAAATAATTCCATTATAAAAATAAAACTAATATAAAGTGGAGTTGCCATTAATTTGTTAGTCAAAAAACAGTAGATTTAATCTTTTTTTTTTTTTTTTTAAGCCTACAGCATCTGGTCTTCCTAGGTGGTCTCCCATCCAAGCACTAACCAGGCCCGACCCTACTTAGCTTCCAAGATCAGACAAGACTGGGCATGTTAGGGGTGTCATGACTATAGACCAGACTTAATCTTGATGGTGTTAGTAAAGAGCTGTATGATTTTGGTTTTTTAAAACTTTTCTGAATCTTTTTTTTTTTTCATCTAGTGAAAGAAAGGTAGGCTGGATGATACAAGATATTTATTTTAGATCTGAAATTACTTTATTAATATTTTTTTTCACAAATATGTTTGACTATTACTAAGCTCTTGGCACTGACCGAGATACTAGGAATTTGAAGGTGGTTTTAATAGTTCTGCTACAAAGAGAATTATAGTCTAATGGTAAAGCCAACATGTAAAAGAAAGTGATGTGGCATGAAAATCACTAATTAAAATATGCACAATATAAAATGGAAAGAAGAGATGATGGATTAAGAGAAGATCTAGGAATGGCTTTACATAAAAGGCAAAATGTAAGCCCCTATTGAACAGAAAAGGAAGCAGTGCTTTTCAAGCAGAGGAAGCAGCAAGTTATGGTCCTTGGAGCTGAGAATGGATATGAGGTATATGATATGGCAGATCCTTAGTAGGTGCTCGATAAAAATTTATGTAATGACTTCTGGAAAATACAGAGAGAATGTGAGAGTGGCAAGAATCAAATCTATAAAGGAAGGTATAGGCCTTATTCACGAATCCCCCTTTTTCCAGGCTACATATTTTAACTCCATTTTATGAGCAAACAATACGCAGGAATAACCAGATAAGTAATCATTATTAATATTTGTTTTAAAAGTTTCAGTTAGAGTGTACTATCAAATCAGGTAAGAAAATATTACAAAGTTTTCCAAGCAAAAGTTGAAGGTATACTTTTTAGAATTTAGTGTGGCTTCAATAACAAAAATGTACAAAATAACCATATTAATCAAGATAGACAAATACTTCTCTTTCATGTTCGGCAAGTCTCATGATTGTCAACAAAACCTAAAAATGGCCTTTCATATTATCAGAGCCACAAGCTTTGTCCCTTTTGTTGTTCCGCCATGTGTGACTGCCATTACCAAGGTCACGCATGAGGTCAACTGTAGCCATTACTATTATGTAATATTTAAACCAGCAAGTAGAAGAAAAAGAAGGAAAATAGTGCTCTCCTCCTAAAGATTCTTTTCTCTATTCTTTTCTCCAGGAGCCAGAAGATCATCACATGGCACAGACATTCGTTATTGTAAGGTTTGAACTAAGAAAAAAAATGTTAATGGAAGTAGAGAGGAGGCAACACATTTGATGATTATTTTTGAAGAAATGGTTAATGAGACTTGCTAACTTAAATGTGAAATGTGAGCATAAGCAATTAATGTTTGTTTATGTTGCCATATTGCCTGATTATGTGGTAAGAGGTACTGCTGAGTAAGCTTAAACTAAAAAGAGTAGAATGGCAAGGGTTTGTTTTAATACTTTGTATAAAGATATAGTTGTCATACAGTCATTCGACAAAATAAGAAAGCGAAAGAATTTGAATTAGAAAGTAGGAAGAAGATGAACAACTAGGCATGGGGTTTGTTTAAGGTGGAAACTCAGAAAAAAGTTTTTACTTACTCTTCCTTAGTACAATAGAATATGTTATGAAAGCTAATTTATTTTTCTTGGGATCATTCCCCAGGCTTTTTCCACCTACACAGATATGATTCATTGTAGTCACTCTATGACACATTTGTAGTTTCACTCACATCACTAATAAAGTCAATGGGCATTTTTGAAATCTCTTCATTTTCTGATAGCATCTGTGAACAATTTTATGTCTTCTTTTAAAATGTAGGTTCATCCTTCTCATATTCTATATAATACTTTTGTATAGTGGAAATCAATAATCTTTTAATAAAATCTGCTCATAACAGCATTTTTATTGAATTTAATTTACAAATAAACTAATGAGGTGCCCATTTTAGCTCTCTATTTTGCAAATACAACTCTCTGAGTCTTTGAGTGTGTGTGTGTGTGTGTGTGTGGGTGGGTGTGTGTGTGCACATGTGTATGAGTACCTGCCCTGATGTTTTTGAAGCCTTCCACATTAAAATAAATAGGGGTTAAGCACACAAATTGGACTATTATAGAGCTCATTTACATCAGAACCTATGCAGTTATGCTTGAGATTTGACGTTTATTTGTTTGTTTTTTTTTAATCCACTTTTGAAGTGATATGAATAAGGACTCACATTTAGTTCTTAAAGTCAGAAAACAAGATAGCAAGTGAGTTTTGGTATGTAGAATCTAGTGCTTTATTACATATTACCTTGAGTTGTGGTGGTGGCATTTATACAAGTAAATTTAAACTAGTATAATTTTAACTGGCATCCAACATTTTTAATTTTAGAGCTATGGAATTAAGGGAAAAAATAGACACTTTTGTTAATTCTTCTAAGCTTCATAATACTTAACCACTAAATGTATTTTGATTCTGTGTGGTTACAAACATAAGATAATTATGATGTGTAGGAGATAAGTTTATAGCACAGGGAGATAGAAAGTAAATTAAAAGTCATTTAAAAAATGTTTCAGCAAACAGAAATTATAAGGAAGATGTAAAAGTTTTCAATGAGTAAAATCTAGTATGACAAATTATTACAAATTTCCCCAATTAAAATAGGTCAGCTTTTTGATGATAGTTACAGAAAACAATTTGACAAATTGTCCTAATTGGTTTACGTGTGACTGTGGCTCTCAAACTGTGGTGTGTATCAGGATTACTCCTATTAAAAGACTTGTTAATATTTGAATTGCTGTGTCCTGCCCCTTAGAATGTAGCATAGTACATTTGGAGTGAGGCCTGAGATGCTGATACTGCTGGTTCAGCGACCACTTTGAACAGCATTGCTGTATCATGATCCAGACATAAGAATGGACAAAATGTAAACAATTGCTCTGGAAGCGGGCTAGATTGTTTTCGTCTATGAATACCAATTTAAGGTAGTACATTTGATGCTGCATTAATAAAAAAAATCTTACATATAATGAAAAATCTTTTCTCAATAATTTTTTAAATTTTCTGAGAGCCTCAGGAGATGTTTATTTTGAACTTGGAAAAACAGAATTTGTATAGTCTATTCTATGATTTGGGTAAAATAATTTATTGCTATTAATTCCCTCAAATACTGTGTAAGATTTTTTAAATCTTAAGCATTTTTTAAATAAATAATCTTCGTTTTTTAGAGAAAGATTTAACTTACCTTATTGGATGAATTTAGAAATGTTTTACAATTTCTTTTGCAAAAAAACCTCTTACTTAAATGCAGATATATCTTTCTGCCTCTTATAATCATGGTTGTCATGCTTTATTATGAAAAGATTGTTCATAAGAAAAGAAGCAGAATTAGAAAGGAATTAGAGATCTTATATATCAGAGGAGGCAGTCTGCTCTATATAAGCCTGAAACATCACAGGACCTCCTGCCCTGTACATTACATTGAATTCTGAAACAATGTTTTCTGAAGGATATTTAAACTTTCTAAAGAGATGGCAATAGTGAATATTCTAATTTTCTCTCAACCCTAACTCTCGATACCATAAAAATAAAAGATAACAAATACCTATGCTGATACTAGAAAAAGCTTGCATTAGTATACCTCAAAGTATGCTAGTTTTCTATAATTTAAACCAAATTAGAAGAGGATTCAGGTACTGATATTAAACTCTGTCATTGGTTGTATAGTGCCTTGTTGTGCGTATTGAATTATAAAAGTCTCCAGTTAGGGCAGTTTATGTAAACAAGTCTTTAAAAAAATTAAGATAAAAATAATTAGTTTAATATGGAGGCCTGTATTTGTATTCATATAATAATGAGAGAAAATCAACCTGAGGTCCAGTTTCTTACTTCAGTTAAGCCTAGCAATGCTGGGAGAGAAAGTTTTCGCTCATCCCAATGAAATATGTAATGAACATCTATTATAGTCTACCATTTTTTTATGAGCTCTGGAAACAGTAGTTAGAAAAAACTTCAAGACACTATCCTCATAGAATTTATGTTTTAATTAATTCTGGGGCAGTTTTGAGGACAAATATGTATGAAAAATTTTTTAAAGTGAGAATTTTGCAAGGCCTGTCTATAACTTAAATTGGGCAATAAGATAAGATATTCTGGATGGAATATTACTGATAAGTCATTTTTGGCAAGACCCAAACCACAAGAAGGGAATAACTAACTAATGCAATTGCCTTAAGGCTTGTGATTTTGATGCTCATAAAGGTGTCTAGCGAGTCTAGACCATAATTAATAATACACATAGGTGGGAGGTAGAGTTTGGGTAAATTACAAGCACCCAATCACATAGAGCATTACAGGTCACAAAAAACGTTTAGATTTCATTAGAAATACAATGGAAATCTATCAGGTTATTGTTTTAAACAAAAAAATTATATAATGAGATTTAAGTTGTTAAAAATTCATTCTGACTACTGTAAGAGGATAAAAGAAGAATCACACAGTTATGTAAAAAGTTTGATTTTATAATTTATAAGATATAATTATCAAAATACAGTAAAAAAGAACAATGTAAAATGTTTAAAAATAAAAGTTTTTCATAGTCAAGTAATATTACTGATTTCAGTAAGCCAAAATCCAATTTAGGTGATATTTACAGTCATTATCATTACAATATTAATTGTGTTTATTGCTTTCCATCAGTACCTCCTTCAACTTTAGGAGTACAGATTGTTGAGAGGTGTGTTCTGACTTCATGTAAATGATTATTATTGATCTCCGTACAAGTAATGCAATGGTTAATTCAAAGTAATACCAATGTACAGATGTTGACTTTTTAAATATTTTCACAATTGATAAAGACATCTTAATTATGCAATGAACTTTGGCCACTAACTCCATTTTTTCTAATATATGGAATTATTTAAGAACTCAGTAGCTGATTGATGATCATAAGCCAATCTCAACTTAAAAAAATTGGTAACATTTAATGATCCTTAATCATATTTCACTGAAACTCCAAAATGTAATAAAGACTTCTATTATAAGTTGACTTATGCCTTGTCTATTCTAAACTCTTCAGTGAAAAATGATGGTGATGATACACATTGTTCTCCCAATGTATCTTAGAATCAGGAATAAAAGTTCTTACTAAACAAGAATGAATTATGAGATTTAATTCCAGCTCTGGCAATGATTCATTGGATAACCTTGGAAAAGTTGCTTCCACACTCTTTTGTGATTTTGTAGTTGTAAATGGAGATAATAACCATTTGCCACTTAATTCCTAAGTCTGACTTATGGGATAATAGCTGCTTACTGAGAATTTTAAAATACAATTATAAACTTTGTAATAAGCTAGATATTCTGTTATAAATACAAGTAAGCAAACTGAAATATATAGACTAACTCAAACATCTTAATAAGATTTTATATTCCAGGTACTAGTTTAGGCTCAGGATAGCAAGAGAATCTTAAGGACATTATTTTCAAGCCAAAGAGACAGGCTCACATAAAAAGTAAATTTATAAACATGGTACATGCTATTGAGAATGACAGACCACTAGCGTATGAGCCATGAAAGAGGAGACCTTTTTTGTCTTGTTCAGTGTTTTTGGCCCACAACTTGGAAGAGTCCCTAGTAATTTGGACATTCACTATTCATTTATTAAATAAATATTTATTGAATTTCTACAATGTACCAGGCACATTTCCAGAGCTGGGAATATTAGCTTGGACAAGATAACACCACTGACCTAAAATGCTTTATACTGTCATAGAGAAGATGGGCAATAAACATATAAACAAGATATATGATGTAATATCAAGTAGTGATAAGTGCCCTAAAGAAATAGCATAAGATGAGAAAGAGGGTGTTGAAGCCTGATATTTTTAGCTACTTAGAGCAGGAAAGACATCTCTAAAGAGGCTGCAAATGAATAGTGGCCTGAAAATTATGAGTGACTGAAACACAAGACTGTATGAGAGAATGTGCTCTAGCAAGAGCAAAGTCCCAAAGTGAGAAAGACATTGGTATATTTGAGTAATGACAAATTCTTTTAGTTTATGGTAAGAACTAAATTTTATTAAAATGCAATGAGAAAATACTGGAGGATTTTGAGCAAGAGAGAGACATGTACTAACTTATGTATTTAAAAGATCACTCCAACTTCCTGGTGGAGAACAGACTCTAGCTAAATAATGATAGACCTGTTTGGACACTATTACAGTGATCTATACATGTAAGGGTGATAATTCATGTGGAAGCCATTGAGGTGGTAAAGTGTTCAGGTTTATCTTTTATATTTTATACATACTTTGACGTTAGAGCAAGTAGGATTTGCTTTGGTTTGGTTATGATGTACCTCAGGAAATGAGTAAGACAGATGCCTAGCTTTAAGTCCTGAGCAACTGCATGGATAAATTGCCATTTTGAGAGGATCAAATTAGGGTGAAGAAATAATTGATTAACAGCAAGTTCTAGAGTTCAACACCATGGTTGAAATTGGAGTATAGTATTAGGGCATTACAAGTATAAAGGTCTAAGAAAGAGAGGTCAGGGAGTGACTGAATTACATATGTGAAATTAAAATAACCAAAAAGATGACAACGGGTAACTGCGACTGGTGAGTGAATAACCAGGTATGAAATAGGATATGGGAAGAAAACAGCCACATAGGAAGAGAACTGCAAGTGAAACAATATCTTCAGGGAACATGCAGGTCTCTGAGAGAACAAGAAAGTAAAGGCATGCTCAGAGAAGAGTTTGAGGACACAGAGAAAGTTTGCTTAAAAACAGACCCATGAGAGTGGGAAGAGCTGAGTCATGTTCGAACCACATGAGCCCAAGGTCTCCAGTGATGAAGGTTGACCTGGGAGGCTTGGCCTCATAAAGTCTGAGGGTTCCAGAGAATGTGAGACTAAATGGGATTTGTCCTGAGAGCTTCTTAGTGGGAGATGGATGCTCGATCCTGGATTCTTAGTGGTTGTAAGTGATAAGAAAAGGTCTGTTGGGAGGGAGTGAGTAACAGATTCACTAGGAGCATGAGGGACTCTTGCAGATCCCCTTTTTAATTCTACCAAAAAAAAAAAAAGGCTTATTTTTGCTCAATCATATTCCTTTGGGAGAAATAAATCTAACTTCTTATCGGCAGGGAAGGGAAAACAAATAAAGAGTAAAAAAAGAGAGAAAATACATTTTAAAATGACAAAATAATCTAGTAACAGTATCATTTGCAAATATTTACAATAATCACTTAATAAACAAACAAACAAACAAACAAAATCCAGGACTTTTGACTCCCATTCGGTTCAATTATCAGTACCATTTTGGCTAAATGTATTCTTGCAGTATTTTAAATAATCCAGTTAAACTGCCATGAGAAAGGGTTAAACATCATTTGGCAAATGTAAACTATTTCAGGGCTTCTCCAGAAAAGATATGTATAAACACTGAAATTATCTTGAAATGACTTACAGGTATTATCTTCAGAGTCATGATTATTTTTATACAAATGTTCTGGCAAAGAAATGAAGACCACCTGTTTTTCTCTCCTGACAACAGGGGCAAAATACTGATGTTGGTTTGCAATTAAGCACTTTGATCTACTTGGCAAGCATTCTTCATCATCTTTGCATTATAATACAAGTAGCACCTCTGAATTACAGGCATTTAGCTATAGAAAAGAACATAAACATTCATATACAGTGAGACCAATAGCAAATTAGAGTAAGACAGCAGCAACAGTAAGAGGCTGCTTAAGAGTACTGAAATACAACTTAGCTTAAATCAATTTAACTTAATTTCTTTTACATGACAGTTAAACCACTCTTGCTTTTGGTCTTGATTTCTAACTGGTATTAAGTCATTTTTGTCATCACTAGCTGATGCCACTGATGAATAACATATGAATATTAACACATGAAAACATGAACAAGTTGACGAGTAAACACAATTAATAACCATTTTAAGCATCTTTGTAAACTAAGAGAAAAATAAAATTTGGAAAGGAAGAAAATCAGCCATTCTATTAAGGCAGGGATAGGGACAAAAGTGGAGGTGGAGAAAAAAATTCTCCTACATTGACTAAAATCAAGTGTACCTGAATAAAGTAAGTGAAGCCAGTAAACATAATACTTACCATTTCTCTAATAATGTTCTAAAATTCATTTCCACAATAATCATATATAACAAAATGACATCTGAAATCTAGTATTTCCACTTCACTTTGCTATTATGAAGAATAAAAAGAATTATTTGAGAGTGGTGTTTTTTTAAAACATTATGGCCACTGAAATGTATATTATATATCATGTATTATATATATTATACATATATATTATATATCTGTGTGTGTATAGTTAAGGTGATAAAGGTGCTATACACACATATATGTATGTATATATAATATATATATGTGTGTGTATATATATGTATGTATGTGTGTATAGTGTGTGTGTGTGTATTTCATATATATATATGAAATCTGACACTGGCCTCTGGATGATATCTGTAGAAGCAGGTCACTACAACTTGGCAGATGATAGGTTTAGTGAGCAAGGGAACTTAACTTATGAGGATTGTCTTGGGTGATCACAAGATGAGTAGATCTCCATACTTGCCAGCCAGATCTTAAAAGTTTACATAGAAGCCTTAATAGGATTCAGTCACATGTACTGTCTAGAAGGTCTCAACACACAATACTCTGTTCAGGCTACATCCTTGAAAACAGCTCCCACTGTGGGAACTGTGTGCAGAACATGCATCCCAAGTACAGAGGATAGGATGAGGAGCCTCTGATTGCACAGATCCAGTTTGAGGGTCAACCAACAGTCACATTCTCTTGATAACCTCTAAAAAAATTTCACTGTGATTAAAATTGATATTTTTACTCCTAAATAAAAGTGTCCCTTTTTGATGTCAAACCCTACCATGACCTGGGAGAATTGAAGAATGACATTACTTCTTGTAAGTTCTAGATGCACAGTGCCTTGCACATAATACATTCTCAATCAATACCTACATAGATTCCTCTTTTAAATATATGTGGCTTTTAAAAATTATTGCAACCTAGTAGACTGGAATAATAATAATATTTAATTTATCAGTTACATACTTATGTAAAAAATTTAGTATACATTACCTCTGATCAAATGTGGCTATATACAAACTGATTGCCCTGGGTATCTCACATACTCATAGATCTTTTAACTCCCAAATCCTCTATTGTGTTTTATGATGAACCCAGTGTAAAGAAAACAAAGTGAAAAATCAACCTGCAGTCGCATAATAAAACTGGAAGCCAATAAAATCATTGTATGGCCACTATGTGAATGAATTATTCATATTTAATGAGCTCATTATAAATTTCTCATTAATTTCTGCTAAACTGATGTGTCTCCTTAACTGTATAGACTTAATAAATGAATTAATTTTAAGACACTGAGAATGTTTGTCAAAGAAATAAAAACTTGTGTGGTCATTTTCAAAATATATCTTTAAAAATATTTTAATATTTTCTTTGCATAGCTAGTAACATTTCATCACAAATATTATTTGGAATACATATTTAGAGCCATTAGTAGCTATTCACATTAGTAATAGATAATAAAATAGGAATCAACTGGCATCATACTCATGGTAGGTAAGGAAATCCAGGCATAGTTAGGTTAAGTGAGTTGTCTAAGATCACAGAACGTGTAGGAAAAAGACCTAACGCTAATATCCTCTTCCTCACTCTTCTCATCAATTATACTATAAAATAGGTTTTTGAATCAAATTCATAAGTGTATAGTCTAGTATGCATATCTAGTTTTCTATGAAATGATTCACTGCTGAGTTCCCTCCTTTTACAATTCACTTGCTCCTTTTTATATAATCCAAAAATATTAAAATCTTCAGAACAATGTGGAAATAATCAAATGAGTGTATTTATATCCTGTGTCATGAAATGTCCCTGATCCTTTGTATTGTAATCACATTTACATAAGACCTTGTATAATGTGGATGTAACCAGATGCAGAGATGAATTTGAATGGTCATACTATAATCAGCAGGAAGTTTATCACTCTCTAAAAATTAATACTGTTTAACATTTAAAACTATACATATATCCCTGATCTAAATGTCCAGTTTGAATTTCATTCTGACCCCATAAAAGCACAATAATTTTAGGTTAATGATATTAATAGCAAGTACATAATTTAGTAAATAATTTAAGTGAAATATTTAGAAAAAAAATCTTTGAAATTCTCTTACAAAAGAGAGCATTCCTTAACTGGTATATGCCAACAAAAATTTGATGATTCAATTATTGAGACAGGTATATGAGAAAGTTTTTTTTAAGGTAGTATAATCGAAGTAATAGAGAAGGAAATAGTGTGACATGCCAATGCAAGACAGGACAGATCATCATTAAGTGGGGAGATCAAAGGAGCTCAGCATAAGAAATGCTCCTTGAAATAAAGTATGAAGGTTTATGTGGCTAGTGGTGTGTTAGTAAGTGTCTAAGTAGGAAATAGTGTTTGCACTGTATATAGCTTTTAAAAAAATTATTCAACTTTTACGTTATATTTTCTACTTATTTTAAGCAAATAAATTATATGTACAATGCAATAGGCAAATATTGCTGCATATTTACAACCCCTCAAATTAGTCCACTACTTTATATCCTATTGCACCTGAGTTCCAGAGGTAAAACTGAAGCTCTTTTTCTATTAATTCTGTGTTTATAATCATATTTCTAAAAAACATACCTTTTCTATTTACTGATTGTAATTTAGGGTAATATCTACTGATTTCTGTTATGGAAGGTGAGGGCAAATTTTACTTGACCATTTCTATAACACAGACAAAAAACCCCATACATACTAACACATACACACTACCCTGTTCCATTCTCCAATATAATTATATTACTATGTGGAGGTAAGTCATTCATCAAAACTTTCATGTATCATTAGTAATCTGACTAAAATCATACTGACTCAATAATCAAGTCCAGATCCTGATATAACATTCTGTGCTTGCTACTAAACAAACTAACAAACTTTGCTTTCAAGCTGTGTTCCTTACAGAATTTTCTCTTAAGAGATTTTGTTGTTCAGATAATATGGATAATCTAATTAGATAAACTTGCAATTGCAAAGAAAAATTTACAGGCATAATTGTATTTATCATAACAGTCTTTCAGACAAGTGAGATGAGTAGAAACATTAAAGATGAGAAGTAAAATGTAGATGCACTGTCAGGGCCAGCTAGAAGCAGAGATTTGATACCATCTCAAGTGAATTTGTGCTATTCCAAACGATGGCTTACTTTAAAGTGCTATCACATGCCTTCCTACCATCCTCCACTATATACACTGTCCCCACTCTTGTTGCTCTCCTTTTTAAAATTGAATTCTTGTAAGTTTTGGAGAATTCAGCTAGATTTTCTTGGTTTTCATGGTCTATCTCCTTTATTAATTTGAGTTGAGAAACTGTCCACCAATGATAAATAAGGTTTATATTGTATTTTTCATAGACCTCAGAGAGTTTACCTCTTCTTCAATAGGCAGATAGGATAGAGGTCAATCATTTTAATCTAGCCAGAGTCTAAGCTGCTACAAGGTTAGGTTTCAGGAAAGATTTTCTAGACTTCATTTTTCTGTTTGCTTTTGATTCTGGTCTTGATGTTTTCTGAGAGCCTAATGTGATTTTCAAGGCCCTTTCTCCTAACAGTTTCTGAACTTGAATCATTGTTATCACTACAAGATCCCTCAAACTCTTTCGATATATTATACAGCTACTATTGAAACATGGGATTTAAAAAAATATAAATAAGTAAATTATCTATACTGTAAATACATAAGTAGAATTCTCATTACAAAACCAAATCGTAACAATAGCAAGTTTTTAGTATAAAAATATAATATGTTAAATAAGATGGAGGAAAAATGGTCACCAATGTTGTCTCTCCCACAACCCAATTTTGAATGGCATTATATATAAAATTTTTATATTTTATGATGTATAGCACAGATGCCCTTTCTAGTCACAAAGATACTCACAACTATTTAAAATTACTTCAATATTTAAATAGATTAAATGCTTCAATACAGTCAGTATTTAATTTGAAACAGTTACATAGAATATTTGAAGTTTAAATGAGTTTAATGGTATTTAATAAAAGGAACAAGAAAATTTTATGTATTGGTATCAAAAATAGAGTTGTAATCTGTTACGGGGTGACCATAGGTTTATATAAGTCCAAATTGCATTTTGTAAAAAGCCATATGAACAGGGAAGTGTTAGATGGTATAGGCATTCATATTTGAAGTATTTGAAATTCTGTGCCAAAATGTCTATGGTCAGCAAAGTAAAGAAGAAGCAGTTATAGAATATTTGTGTATGTTTAGTCAGAAAAAATATAAGTCAACCATTTATATTAACTTAGCTTTTAATATAAAGTATTGTTTAAACTCGTATGAAGGATTTAAAAGGAAAGAAAATCAAATATACAAAGTTTCCGAAGTAACAGAAAGATGGAACTGAGAAAATTGCTAACATGCTTAGGCTACAGAGGAGGTTAAGGTTATTAAAAACCTAGACGTTTGGAGGAATCTTTGTGTCTGAGCAGAAATGAGGCTCAGATGAGGTCATGGTACCTCAGAGGTCATGAGAGAGTTGTTACAGGATGAAAACACGGACCTCTAAAGAGGGTACACTGTCTCTCTGGGCCTTAGACTGTGGAGAAGGGCAGCTCGTTGAGTAGAGGACCTCTGAGGAGCGGGGCACTGGTTCTTGTGTTGCTATGTTGGTATTTCAAATGGTTTATAGTAAAGCTGGTTCTGAAATTATAAAAAACAAAAACAAAAACAAAACTGGAAACAAGAATCAACTGAGGCCATAGTTGATATTTACATCTTTCATTTTAACACAAGTGGACATTGCCTTTGCCTTCAAGAGTTTCTTTCTATGTTGAGAAATTTGTTTGTTTTCCCCCTAAAGATTCTGAATCCTCAACAATTCTGATTTTGACTATTGCTGTAGTTTTTAATTAAATTTTTCTATTTAAAAATTTCTGTTGAACTTGGAAATTAAGAGAACTCCCTCAATTCTAGGTGTATAGTTCCCCATCCTCATTATATACCAGTAACTCATTTCTCTCTGTTATCAAAATAAATCATATTTGAAGTGATACAATTTTAGAAATAAAAAAAAAATAGTGGCTGCCCAGGGTTAGGAATGAAGTAGGGAGGGCCAGGAGAGAGTTAGGTGGATTTATAAAAGAGTAACACCAGGGGTCCTTATGGTGATGGAATTGTATGGTACCTTGACTATGATGGTGAATAAACAAAACTATACAGGTAATAAAATTGTGTAGAGCTACATACTCCAACAGATGTACATACACAATAAATAATACTAGAAAACAGAGTAAAATTGATTAATTATATCAACATTAGTATCCTGTGCTACGCTTTTGCAAAATGTTATAATTGGAATAACTGGTGAAAGGTACACTAGGATTTCTGTGTAGTTGTTCTCGTATCTGATCTACAATTTTCTCAATAAAATATCAAATGAGAGTTCTTCCAGCTTTACTTCCTGAACAATTCAATCCTAAATCCATTAGGTGGAAGAGATCAAGATAGGTGTCCATAGTTGAGACTAGGAAGGTACAATGGACCAGAACTGATGTCAGAGCTTGATCAGAATAAAAAGTATGCCCATGGCAGCCAGCCTGAAATGAGATATCAGAGTGATCAGGATGAGGAGTACTGCTACAGATGGTAGCAGCTAGAGTGATGTGTCAAAGCCCAAGGGAGTAAGGAGTGTGTTGAAGGACTGGCCTGGTGTTGGATGTCAGAGCATAAATAGTAAGGAGATTGTCCATATTGGAAAGTCAGAGACCACAAAGGAATGTAAGATAAAGGTTACATATTGAAGAATTTAACAAATAAGTTATGAGGATTGTGAACGGACATTTTAACTGTCAGAAAAGCAAAATTCAAAAAAAGACATTTAGAAATTTTAAGAAACCTACATTATATTTTAGAGCATTGGATTGGAATTGAAGTTACCAGTGGAAACTCAAGGTTTTCAATGTGTGTATAGAAAAATAAATATAGATGAAATGTCTTTATGAGGGCCTGAAATCAGTGACACCACATAGTAGTGAGCAATATAAACCCATATCTTGGCTTCTAAATGCCAGTCATTGATAAAAAGAACCAGATTCCTAGAGAAATATCTGATTCCAAGAAAGAAAAGAAAAACTATGGATATGCTTGGAATACTTTCATTCAGAAAGTAAGAATGTACTCAATGAATAATTTCAAAAGAACACAGAAGCCAGCTTACATAACATGCTGCTGGACAAATACGAGCATATATATATATATATATATATATATATATATATATATATATATATACACACACCACACACATACATATATACATATATATGTATTTTATATATATATACACACACGGGTTATAACCTGTTAAAATAAAACAGGAAACCATGAGTTCATACATATATAAGTAGATAAATAAATACATTAGAAGTTTGATGAAGAACAGACTATTAACATAAAGTAGCTCCCCATAACATCATTATTAATTACAAAGTGGAAAAACATAATTTTTACAGTGGAAGAATTCTATTAGACACCCTAGTTGACCCGAATGGAAACCAGCAGTAATAGGACAAATTAAAATCTCTGCTTCCTGATAAAATATAATGAGAACATCACACACATATGTGGAAATTCTGACAAAGATGTATAAACTGAGTCTCATTATAAGTTCTGAGGTAAAGTACAAAATAACAAACTAACCAAAACCACAAATAAGATCACATAATTGTGGTCTTGAGTTTATAAATAAAAAAGAATGCACATTAAAAAACTCTTAGATTATACTATCGTTCAATCTCTTATAACATGATTAGTCAATGCAAATGTAAATAAGTCAAAAAGTTTATGCACCCACCATGGCTTGCATACTCTGACTGAAACACTGATGCTTAGAAAAAAGTTCTAAGTCTGGAAAAAACTGAAAATCCTTATAGTTGTGTGGTTTTGTGGGCTAGTTTGAATTACTGGCAATCATGGTAGCCTACTGCGTTGAATGAATATTAGACATTATAATATTATCTTGCCTTTGTGGGGAAAATCAAATTTTCATTGTAAAATTTTCCTCTAGATTATTTTGCACACACATACATGTACAAAAATTATATATATAAAGTAAATGTTTGCAATACTATATCTGCATAGCATAACCATTTTTAGTATTCTGGTAACATATGCTTTAATTTTAAAACACATAAATTCGTGTTTATACTTTTTCAAAATAAGGGGGCAGTCAGGACCAATGTCATTTACCCAAACAGAAAACAAACAAAAAACTTTGCCACAATTTAATTTTTCTCTTCACATTACTTATCAGAAAATTAATATCTTTTCTTATTCTCGAGAGGAAATTAATCATTGCTTTTATAAATTTTCTGTGTTCTATTAAATCTGTTTCTTTAGATGTTATTGTGATTAATGATGTATTTTAACTTATTTCTAACATTGTAATTTTGCTTTCTGTTTGCCTCACTTTTTCGTGATGAAATAATTACTTTTTCTTTCTAGACACTTTGTCAAAAATTATGTCGCCAACTAAAATCAATGCTGTTGTTTTTTTCTCACTATTGATTTTGTGTCCCAAATACTTTTATTTCTGAATACTTTTTAAAATTTTACAAGTGTTTTTTTTTTGACTGACCAAGTAAAGAGGTTTTCTATATGCAAAAATAGTACTTAATTATCCAAAAACATCTTTACTTTGGTTTCTAATTTGAAAGCTAGCTTAGTTATATAAAATGCCAGATTCAAAATGATTTTTCTTTAGAATTTACTAAAGATTTTTACTTTAGAAACTTGTTTCTTCCAGTATCTTCTAGAATTTCTTCTAATTTTTAAAATATTACTGCTAAAAGATCTAATGCTAATGTGATTTCATTTCTCTGTAAATTGTAAATTTTTGTATAGTAGAGATTTTAAAATTTTCTCTTTACCTTTGGATTTCTAAAATACCACCAATTTTTTTTCTGGCATTAAATAATTTTTATTCATCTGGTCAGGAATCAGTGGGATTCCTCATTACAAAACACACTTTCAGCTCTATAACTTTCTCTTCAACTGATTCTATTATAAAGTTTATCAAATAGCTTTAAAATATGTACAATTATATTTTAATTTATAAGGCAATGTACACTTTTCTTATCTCATATCAACATGTTATTCTTTTCTGATTATGATTTCCTTTATTTTTTCCCTGGGTATTTGAGTCATCCTTGTTTTAAATCCCTCTTTGTGGTTCTACTAATTCTAGCTCTGTAGTGTTATTAAGATTATGACATATTCTACCTTTTCTTTTTAATTTTTATTTTCAAACAAATTTACATTCACAGGAGATGAAAAAATGTTCCAAATAATTTTCATTACCTTTCCTTTACTAATGTTAATATCTGACATATCTATAGTATCATTATCAGCACTAGAAAATTATTACAATATTGATACAATGCTATTAATTCATAACAGATATTATTCAAATTTTGCTTATTCTCCTACTCATACTCCCCCTTTTTTTTCAGAATACAGTCTAGAATAACACATTGCATTTGTTTTCAGATATCTTCAATCTCCTTCAACCTGTTGCAGTGCCTTAATCTTTCTTTGTCTTTCAGCATCTTAAAATTTTTAAAGTTATTTTATAATTTTTTGTGTTAAGTTCTTCTAATAACATTAAAGTTATTAATTTTTGTCAATATCATAACAAAAGAGATGATCTTTTCTTCTCAGTACAATGTACCAGGGTATGCTGTTGGTATAACTTTGATCAATTGACTAAGGTGGAGACTTCTGAAAAGTTACAATTTTTTTCTTTATATTTAATAAATATCTTGTAGAGAGATTTTTTGAGACTATCTAAATATCCTGTTCCACATTGTATTTTGGCCTCTAATTTTAGCATCTATTTATGAATTTCGTCTGAAATAATTATTATTGCAGAATTTGCCTAATTGTTATTTTCTATTTTTATTGTTTCTTCTATATCTGTTTTCTAGAATTCCACAACAAGAAAGAGCTGTCTTTTGTCCCCTATTCATTCATTCATTCATTCATTTACCCATTCACTTATTTACTTATTTAATTTACCATCTTATGTCACTGAATTGGTTTATATTGCTGTAAAACAAATTATATCAAATTCATTGGTTTAAATAAATCACATTATTATCCCACACTTTCAGGAAATCAGAATTGTCACCACTTAGCCAGATCCTCTACTCAGCTTTCACAAGGCTGCAATTAAGAGGTGGTTTAGACAACATTCTCTTCTTCAGGCTTGACTGCAGAAGATTCTGCTTCCGAATTGATCCCAGTTGTTGGAAGAATTCATTTACTTAGGCCTTCAGCTTTTTTCCGTTAGTTAAGAGTCATCCTAAAAAACAACTGCCTATTAGTACAAAGAGATCTCTTTCATTTTTCAAAGCTGCATACTACTCCAATATATAGACTAGCCATATTTTATTAACCCATTATCCTATGTATGGATACTTAGGTTACTTCCATTGTTTTGCAATTACAGATAGTATTGCAATAGATGTGCACATATATATTTCTTATTATTGGATATCTAACTCTGGAGAAAATTCTTAGAAGTGATGTTAAAAGGTCAAAAGAAAGGTGCATAGACTTTTATTTAAGTATTTCCAAATTCCCTTCTAGAAGGATTATAGAATTTCACAGTCCACTAGGATTTAATGAATGTGTTTTCTTCCTCACAAGTTTTGGCAGCAGAATATGATGAAAGATATTTAATTTTGTTATGTGTGTGTGTGAATCTGATACATGTGATATGGTATTAGAGTTTAATCTGCACTTCTTTAACCATGAGAAAATAACATTTTACACATTTAAGATGTTTGTTTCATACTTTCATGAAAACTTTTCTGATCATGTTCTTTTTTCTGTTGGGTATTTGAACCTCTATTTTTAATATATAAAGATAGTAGTTTTTGCCTTTGAAATATTTTTTCTTATTTTGTCAATTGTCTTTACTTTTTACATGGCATTTTTGGCCATTTGTTTAAAAAAATTTATGCATTTTAAAATTACCTTTTTAAAAAAATTATATGTGTTTTAAAATTATCTTTTTAAAAATTCACTCTGAATTTTGAGTCATACTTAGAAAGTGTTTTCCTGTACCTAGTTTAAAGAGTAGTAAACCCATGTCTACCTCTAATACTTGTGTAATTAGGTCTTTTACATTTAGATCCTTGATTCATTTGGAGTTTATTTTTGTCAATGGCATAAGATATAAAACTAATTTTATCTTTTTCTCTCAAATTGATACATATTTAACCAATACGTTTTTGTTTAAAATTTTAGTCCATCTTTAATCCAGTGATTTAAGATGCCACTTTATTCATGAACTAAATTTAAAATGTACATGGCTTTATTTCTAACTTTTCTATTTTATTCCAAGGTTATATTTTCCATTCATGAACCAATATTATACTTTTTAAATTATAGAAATGCTAGAGTGTATTTTAATATCTTGTAGAATTAGTCTTTACTCATTTATTCTTCTGAGTTTTCCTGGATTGACTTATACTTTTATTCTTTCACATGAACTATAACATCAACTTGTCTAATTCTGTAATAATATATTTTTTTTTATTTTAAATAAAATTGTTTTAAATTCATAAATTAAGTTAGGGAGAAGTTACATTTTTGTACTATTCAATTATGCTACCCAAGAACAAGAGGTGCTTGGTTCAAGTCTAATTTATAACCTTTAGGATTTTTTCAAAGTATTTATCTTATAGATTTTATAATCTTTAAGTCTATTGCTAAATGCTTAATGTTCTTTGTTGTTATTTTAAATGATCCTCTTCACCAACTGGTTATTTTATGTGTATGTGAAGGTCATTGATTTTTTTTTAACAGATACATTGAGATGTAATTTACATAATGTACAATTCACCTATTTAAAGTGTATGATTCAATAATGCTTAGCATATTCACAAATATGTGCAAAAAAATAATCCAGCCCATTTAAAAATGTTTTTATCATCTCAAGAAGAAACCCCATATATTTTAATGATCACATCCTAACATCCATATGCCCCCATCCAGTCCTAAGCAATTATTAATCTACTTTCTATTTCTACAGATTTCTCTATTCTGGACTGTCAAATGAATTGAATCTTATAATATTTGGTCTTTTGTCACTGTATTTTTTAGTTAGCATAATGTTTTGAAGATTAATTCTTGTTGTAAGATGTATCAATATTTTATTCTTTTTTTTTATAACCAAATAATATTCCATTTGTCCAGTGATAGACATTAAGATTGTTTTCGCCTTTTGACTATTATAAATTATGCTGCTATTTTCTTGTGAACATATATTTTCAGTTCTCTTGGATATATATGTAGAAGTGAAATTACTGTGTTATATAGTAACTCTATATTTAATCATTAGAAAAACTGCCAGACTGTTTACAAAGTTGATGGACCATTTTACATTTCCACCAATATGCATAAAGTTTCCAATTTCTTTACATTCTCATCAACACTTATTGCTACCTGACTTTACTTCCAGTCATCCTCGTAGATATGAAGTGATATATCATTGTAGTTTTCATTTGCATTTTCTCCAATTATTAATGAGGCCAAGCATTTTTTCCTTTGCCTCTAGGTCATTTGTATACCTTTACAAAAATTTTGATGAGATTTTCGCTAATTTTTTAATTGAGTTATTTCTCCTTTTATTACTGAGTTATGAGTTGTTCATATATTCTAGAAACAAGTCTTTCATCCAAAATATAATTTGCCACCATCTTCTGTTTTTTTGTGTTTTTTACTTTCTTGATGATGTCCTTTAAAGCACTAATTTTTAAAAATTCTAAAAAGTTCAATTTACTTCTTTTTTCTTTTGTTTATAGGTATCATGTGTCATATATATGAAATCTTAGATAAATTAAAGGTCATGAAATATTATTCCTTTGCTTTTCTATGAATATTATAGTTTTAGTGCCCATATTTGGGCATTTAATCAATTTTGAGTTAATTTTTATACACTATATGAAGTGAGGGTCCAACTTCATTCTTTTGCAGGTGGGCATACAGTTATCCAATACAATTGAAATGATGATCCCTAAAGAATATCCCTAAAGAATAGTCTTGTCATTGTTGTCAAAAATCAGTTGACCTTAAATGTGAAAACTTATTTCTTGACTCTCTATTCTATTCTATTAATAGATATGTCTGTCTTAGTACCATTAACACACTGTATTCATCATTATAATTTTGTAATCAGAAGTGTGAGTCAACCTTTCTTCTTTTTTGAGATTGTTTCTTTCTTTTCTGAGTATATTGTAATTTTATATGAATTTTAGAATCAGCTTTCTCCAAAAAACTAGTTAGGATTCACGTAGGCATTTCAACAAATCTATAGATAGTGACATATTAATATTAGTTTGACATATTAATATTAGTATTGACATATTAATAATGTTAAAATTTGCAATCCATGTATATGAAATGTTTTCCAAGTTATTTAGAACTTCCATAATTTTTGAACAATATTTTTTGGTTTTCTTTTTGATGATGTCATGGACAAAATAATTTCTTATTTTTGTTTTGAATTGATAATTGTAAGTGTATAAAAAACAATTGACTTTTTTGTATACTGATCTTGTACCCTGCAAACATGGTGAACTCATTTATTAATTCTAAAACTTTTTAAGTAGATTCCTTAAGATTTTCTATATACAAGATTATGTCATCTGCGAATATAGTTTTACTTTTTTCTTTCCAATCTGACTGCCTTTTAGTTCTTTTTCTTGCCTAACTGTCCTAGCTAAAATTTCCAGTACAAAGTTGAAGTAGTGAGAGCAGATGTCATTGTCTTGTCTCTGACCTTAGGAAAAAACATACAGTATTTTACTATCAAGTATAATGTTACTTGGTGGGGGTGAGGAGTTCTTTTTTAGATGCCTTTATAAGATTAAGGAAGTTCCTTTCTGTGATGGTAAACTTTGTTTTATCTTGGCTGGGCTATGGTACTCAGATATTTGGCCAAACACAGTCTAGATTGCTAGATGCTGTCAAGATATTTTTAAAATGAGATTAATATTTAAATCAGTAAACTCTGAGTAAAATAGATTATCCTTTATAATGTGGGTGGGCCTCATCCAATCAATTGAAAATCTTAAGAGTAAAAATACTGACTTCTCAAAAAGAACAGGAAATTCTGCCAGCAGACTGCCTTTACACTCAAACTGCAACATCAATGCTTTCCCAGGTTTTTAGTTTCCTGGCCTATTCTGTAGCATTTGGATTTGTCAGGCTCAAAATTGTGAGCAAATTCCTTAAAATATCTATCTTCTATCTAGCTATCTATTTACTTATCTATCTATCCATCCATCCATCCATCCATCCATATCTATTTATCTATACTTCTATCTCTCTCTTAATTATGTGTGTGTGTGTGTGTGTGTGTGTGTGTGTGTGTGTGTGTGTTCCGTGTTTTCTCTATGTGGAAAACTGGCAAAAACACTTTCTGTTTTTAGTGTGTTGGAAGTTTTTATTATGAAAGGGTGGAAGGGTGGTGGATGTTGCCAAACATTTTCTCTACATCTATTGAGATGAACATGTGATTTTGTTTATTATATTAATATGATGTATTACATTAATTGATTTTCAAATGTTAAACCAACCTTACATCCTTAGAATAAATCCTACTTGATTATGGTGTATAAATCTTGTTATGTTTCTGAATTTGGCTTGGTAGAGGTTTGTTTTGTTTTTGTTTTTGTTTTGTTTTTTTGATAATTTTACAACCATGTTTATCAATGTAATCATATTTGTTGGGGTACAATTATTTATAGTATTCTTTAATAATCTTTTTTATTTCTGTAAAGTCAGTAATACTGTCCTATTTTTTATTTCTGATTATAATAATTTGAGTCTTCCATTTTTTCTTGGTCAAATAATTAAAAGTTCATCAACTTTTTGATATTTTTTAAAACCAGCTTTGGGTTTTATTCATTTTCTGTATTGTTTTTCGAACTCTATTAATATCACCTTAGTCTTTATTAATTCCTTTACTCTGTTTGCTTTAGTTTTTTTCTTGTTTCTTTGTGTCTATAGTTGAAGATTGCTTATTGATTTGAGACACTTTTTCTTTCTTCATTTAGGCATTTACAGGTATAAACTTTTCTCAATACATTGCTTTACATACATCCCATAGTTTTGATATGTTGTATCTTGACTTTTATTCCTCATAAAGTATTTTTAAATTTCCTTTTTGCTTTATACTTTGACTCATTAATTAGCAGTATTTTGTTTAATTTTCATGTATTTGTGAATTTCCCCAATTTTCTTGCTATTGATTTATAATTTCATGCCATTTCAATTGCAGAACATACACTGCATTATTTCACTCTTTTTAAATTTACTGTGGTTTGTTTAATTTCCAAGCACATAGTCTATCTTGTGTCTGCCTAAGAGGAATATATATTCTGTTGTTTATCTAGGATGTAGTATTTCTCTTAAGTTTTGTTAGGTCTCGTTATTTTAGAATGTTTAAATCTCATGTGTTGTTGTCAGTCTACTTTCCAGTTATTCCATCAATTATTGAAAGTGAGGTATTGAAGTATCAAACTATTATTGAATTGTCTGTTTCTCCCTTTATTTCTGTCATTCTTTGGTTCATGTATTTTTGTGCTCTGTTATTTAGTGCATAAAAGTTTATAATTTTTATATCTTCCTAATGGATTGACTTTTTATCATAAAATGACTCTTTTTATCTTTAGTAACTTTTTTATTAGAGTTTATTTTGTCTGATATTAGTATTGTTGTTTCAGATTTCCTGTAATTGCTGTTTGCCTGCATATATTTTTTACCATCTTTTTACTTTTAATCTATTTGTCTTTGAATCTAAATTTATTTCCTTGGGACAACATATAGCTAAATTTTGGTGTTTTCTTCCCATTCTAATGATCTCAGCTTTTTGATTGGTTTGTTTAATCTATTCATATTCATTATTGTTATGATATAGTTGGATATACATCCTCCATTTTATGTTTTGTTTTCCATATGTTTATGTTTGTTTTGTTCCTCTATTCTTCCTTTACTGCTTTCTTTTCAATTGAGTGAATATTTTCTAATATTTCTAATATAGTGTTTTCATTTTATTAATGATTTTGCACTGTAATTTGGGTGGTTGCTCTGGAGTTCACCCTATTCATATTAGCTTATCAAAATCAGGTTTGCATTTATGCTATCTTAATTCCAGTAATACATAAGAACAATATTTCTTTGTAGTTTCATTACCTTTCCCCTCTTTTCATGGTATGATTATTGTATATAATACACCTATAAATATTACAAACCAAACAATACATCTTTATAATTATTACTTTACTATCTGTCTTTATTTCCTTAGCCCATTATGCCTTTCCTCCCATCCCCTTTCTTTGTGCTATTTTTAGCAAATATATTACACATATATTACATTTCTATGTATTATAGGCTCTAAAATACATTATATACATGTCATTTTATTAAATTTATTTTTATACACATTAACAGGGGAAAGGAGAAAAGATGTATTAATAGTATTCACTATAGCTATATAATTACATTTATCAGTGCTTTGTTTTTTTCATGCAGACTCATTTGACCATCCACAGTCACTTGCTTTCAAGCTGAAGACCTCCATTTTCTATTTCTTGTAAAGCTAGTTGTCTGTTGGCCAACAAATTATCCCAGTTTTATTTATCTGGAAACATTTTTATTTCACCTTTATTTTTGAACCATAGCTTTTCTGGAAATAGGATTCTTAATGACACTTGTTTTCTTTAAGCCCTTTGAATACGTTATTCTCTTCTCTTCTGGCATCCATTGTTTTTTTTTGTTTTTTTTTTTTTTTTTTTTTTTTTTTTTTGAAAAATGAGCAGTCAATGTAATTGAGGCTTCCCTTGAAAGTGAGGTGTTATTTTTTCATTTGCTATTTTCAAGATTTTCTTACTGTCTTTGACTTTCAGCATTTTTACTCTAATGTGTCTTTTGTTTATCTAACTTGGAGTTTGTTGATCTACCTGGACTTGAAGATTATTGCTTTTCAATACATTTGGGGAATTTTCAATCATTATTTTTTTTTAATAATTTTTTTTTCTTTCTCTTTCTCCATTCCTCTGGTACTTCCATATGTGTATGTTGGTATGTTTGTTGGTGACCATTTTTTCATATTTCTCTGAGGCTCAGTTCATTTTCTTCATTATTTTTTCTCCTGTATTCTACATTTTATAATCTCTACCAATAATCTCTACCTTCAAGTTTGCTAATTCTTTTTCTAGTTTAAATTTATTATTGAGCCACTCGAGTAAATTTTTTTAAATATCAGTTATTGTACTTTTCAACTTAAAATTCCCATTTATACAATAAATTTCTATTTTTTATTGATAATCTCTATTTGATGTGAAGTTGTCATCATAAGTGTAAGGTAAATGTGTGACACGCCAAGAAAAGTTTTAAAAGCAAGCTTTTATTGGGAGAGGGCTACCAGGCGAGGAAAGGGCCAGAGAGGAGAAGGGCCAGAGAAGTTGCGCCCTGGGACAGGAGGGCGTAGTTTTTTAGGGTTATGTGGGGGTAGGGTATAGAATGGGGAGTGTCAGTTGAGCATTAGGGTAGTGGCACCAGGGTATAGAATGGGGAGTGGCAGTTGAGAATCTTGGTTAGGGTAGTGGTGCCAGGGCTTTAGGGTGGGCCCCTATCAGTTGGGCGTCTGGATTCTAATGTCAGGCTGGGAAGTCTCCAGACAGACATCTGGCTGGCCCTCCCCCGCCGACCTAACAATAAATCCTTTACTTCTTTAATTAAGTTTTTTTTGTTTTTAGTTTTGTGTGTATATATATATATATTGCATTGAAATCTTCTGTTAAATCAAACATCTGATTGCTCTAACAAGCAATTTCTGTTGTGTGCTCGTTTTCCTCCCAGTGTATGGATCATAATTTCCTATTCCTTTGACTATCCCATAATTTTTTGTTGGCAATTGGATATTTTAAATAATATATTGCAGCAACTACGGGCACTAGTACCTCTTCCAGAACTTGTTATTTGCTTTTCAATTTTTTTGTGACTGATTAGATTATTTTAGTGACAATATTCCCCCACAGGGTTTAGATTCTGATATTACTCCCAAAGAATGTGCCGCTTTGCATATGCCCGCAGTTACTCCTGCAAATGACTGTGATACTGGTAGAGCTCTCTTTCACTCTTCCCCTGACCATATCCAGCTATTAAGTTCCACTAACTAAGGATTAATTGCTCTATTGTTTAAAACATTGCCCTGGAGCATAAATTCCTCTGTAAACTAATCTATTATAATAGCTTTTTTCCAAGGAATAGTTTCTGAATTCAGTGTTTTATGTTTATTTTAATCTCTGAAGGACTCTTCCCAGCTGTATTATTTTGTGGCTCTCTTATGAAAATGAGGTGGCCTATAGTCTAGGCTATATCTCCATTAGACCCATGAACTTCTTTCTTTCATCACAGCTTCCACAGTTTTTGAGAGGTTCTTAGGTTTAAACTTTTCTACACTCTGTTGCAAATGGAGTTTATTGTTCAGAAAAACAATTAAAAAGATTACAAGCTATCTGTTTTATAGCTTGCATCGCCACCCATTTTAGGAAAAATCTTTGAACTCTAGATTGAGGAGTGAGAATGGGAACAATGGCAAGCATTCTGAGTGGTTCTCTTCTAGGAGCTGTGCATTTAGAGGTAGGAGAGCAGCCTTTCTTCTCTTGGCATGGAATCCCTGCCTCATAAGTCATGGGAAGGTCAATGTGGTCTCACTATTCTCAGTGTGCCAAACCCAAGATAGAGACTCTGTTCCATGGGTATCCATCATTTGACCACACTCACCCAGGATTTAGCCTTAGAAACAAGAAGCTAGGGATGGGATGAGAAATGCTGAAGTCCTGCTCTTTCCAGAAAGAAAGCGATCTGGCTGAGAGCTGAGGGTAGAGTGACCCTTGTGTAATTGTCTACAGTACTCACTGAGAAGGTAAGTGGTAGTGCGGGAAGAAGGTGGAAGGAGTGTTCTTGGTTCAAATAACCACAAATTGTCATCTTTCTTATTAAATTCCATAGATTTTCTTGAATAGGTATTTTTTCATTTGCTACTTGCCTTTAGGGTTGTTTCCAGGGGCCTCATGTTTTTTTTTTTTGTTTGTTTTTCTTTTTTTTTTTAATTTAAATAACTTTTAACAGTTTCACTAAGTGGGTCAGCAGAGCTGTTCACACTGTCATGTAGGAAATTAATCTCTGACCACTTAGTTTTAAAAGCATTTTATATCCTGCATAGTGTGTGTGTGTGTGTGTGTGTGTGTGTAAATATATATATATATCTACATATGTACATATATATGTATGTATGTATTATCATTTGAGTTTATTTTACCATTGTTTCCTTGGAGTTTCTTAAGTAAACTATTATATTGTTGAATGAAAAATTGCTTTACTCCTTTTTTAAAAATCATTCTTATGTCTCTATTTTGTATAATTACATTGGCTAATATCACTAGTTAAATATTGAGGAGCAGCAAAAATAGGTATCCTTGTATTTTTCCTAATGATAATGGACATAACTCTAGCTTTACTTTATTAAGATACTTTTATGATTACTATCTTATATATTTTATTAGATTTTAAAGTTTACCATTTTCCTTTGAATTTCCCAAATATTAAAGACTATGATGATGATTGATTGATTTCTTTATGACTTAATTTTATTGTGGTCAGATAATGTATTCTGTATTATTCGACTGCATTTTCATTTATTGAGATGTGTTTTATATGCTCTCATCGTGCATCTTAAGAAATGTATAATGTACACTCGAAAATAATGTGTTTTTTGCTATTGTTAGGTGGAGTGTTTTATGAATATTAGTTTGTCAAATTGGTTAATGATGTTATTAAAGTTTTCTCTATTCTCTCAATTTCTATGAAGTATTGCAATAGTAAGGGGTGTTTACCCCTCTAATTACAATAGTGATTTTTTTATCTCTCCTTTCCACTTTATCACTGAAGCATCATGTTAGCTTTGTTCATAAAGATTTAGGATCATTACATCCACTATTAAATTCACTTTTTTATTATTTATAAAAGGCACTCTTTTTTTCATGATCGTATTTTTGTTCTGCTATTTAGCTTGTTTGATATTAATATAGCCACTTTACCTTTTTTTTAATTCGTGTTAGTATATTTTTTTGCATCCACTTACCTTAAAACTGTATGTGTTTTTACATTTTACATAACAAGCAGTAGTGTTAATTTTTGTACAATATGACAATGTCTGCCTTTTAAATGAGGTGTTTAAAGTATTAGCATTTAATGTGTTATTGATCTAGTTAAGTTTAAATTCACTACATTGCCATTTGTTTTCTATTTTTTGATATTTTTTTGCTCCTTTTCCTTTATTTCCTTGCAAATTCTATCATTTCTACCTTCAAAATATATCCATTATATTAACTTGTATTACCATTGTCACTGTCACTACCCAAGATAAAACAAGTGCACCTTTCATCTCCAATATTTATTAGCTCACTCATTTGTATCTCTGATTCCTTTCTTGCATATTATACTTTTGCCCCATGCACAGCAATAAATCTTACCACATTACTCATTCATCCAAATCATCACATGACCTTCTATTGCAAGCAAATTAGAAGTCCTGATTTAGCAAGGCAATACATACTTTTGCCCTTGGCTATCTCTACAAATATTTGTATTCATTCAGGCATTAATCACACTGCCTTCCATCTTTTTTATCAAACATTACAAAATACAAATGCCTTAATCTTAAGTATTTATTATCACTATATATTCTGCCTTCCCTCAGATATTTTTTTTGCTTATTCTCTTATTTGGTTTTATCTTTGCTTAGATTCCCCCTCCCAAAGAAGGCTTTTCCTGATCCAAGCCTCCTTCTTCCAATTTATAGTCCATTTTTCATCTTCAGTTTAGGAAACATTTAACTCAAACTGACCTCACATTATATACTTATTTATTTTTTATCTCCTCTATTAGAAATAGCTTCTCGGGACATAAACTTCATCTATTGTGTTTTCTATTGTGGTATCTCCTGGAACAAGCAAAATACCTGGCACATAATCAAGACTCAAAAAAGGTAATAAACAAACAAACAAACAAACAAAAACAAATAAATACATATATGTGAGTTTTCTCCATATAACTGATAAAATGATTACCTTTACATCCGAAGTCAAAAGATTATAAAGTGATAACCCTTATGCAATAGTAATATTTGTTTCTTAATATCTCAAGGCTCCAATTGGCCATTTTTATATCAGGTGTCCAATACTTGAATTCATTATTTTGAGCTGTGATTGACACATCCAGCATCAGTTTTCCATCTTATAATCTGAAGGATTTGAACACATATACTACATTGATTGAGTGAGAGAAGAACCTTACAATATAGGTATATTGCCATCTCCTACCCTGACAGTCATACATAAATATTCTGCTATCTTTATGTCACATTTTTTCTGTGATTCCTATTTCTTCTCATACTTTTATCAAGTAGAGATTTATATCAAAAGTACTTTGCCCCAAACTCAACGAATTTTCTCACTCTCAAGATAAAATTTGTCGGAATATTTTCCTCATATTTTAAGTTAAAGGAGAGTTTATTATAAATTTCAATCATTCATTCAGTGATCCAGCAGCCTGGTATCTGAGTAGTCTCAGCAGGTGAACTATATCTCAGCATACTTAGTTATTTTACTTAAGGAAATCTCTACATGAAACACAATATTTAGCATTAATTTTTGCTTACTTTAGTTACTCACCACCACTCCATGTGAAGCCTGGCTAGATATAGTACAGATACTTTCTACAACCACCTGAATTTCTGTATAATATACCTTGAATTAATGTTGAGCTTCCATGGGCAGCTGATTTGATAATCAGTTGATTCACAGATAAAAATATTTTCAGTTCAAGTGAAACATTCCAAATCTGAGACCTCATTTTTTTTTTTTCCAAATGAGAAGTGTTCTTAGTATAGTATTGAAGACATGGACTTGGAATCCAGATTATTTGGGTTCGTGTCCCAGTTTTATTGTTTACTACCTCTGAAGTTGTGGTCTTGCTGCTTAATCTTTCTGTGTTTTCATTTCCTCATCTGCAAAAGAGAATTGTAAAATGATAATACTTACATCATTTGATGGACAAAGTCACAGGAGAACAACAAACAATCCCTCATTTAAATAGTAAGTTTTAAGAGCTTACATTGTACTAGTTATCTGTTCTAGGGGTTTCACAAATAATTTAATATTCTCATAAACCCATGAAGTAGTTATTAATAATCATTTAGAACATTTAGTTTTCTCTCTATATTGGAAAATATTGTAAAAAGCAATCCTCAAATTTTAGTGCATTAATAAAGTAAGGGTTTGTGTCTCACATTTGTCATCTGATGAAGGTGACTAGAGGAGCTCTATCCCATATACTCATATAAGTACCAAGAGGCCCTCCATTTAGAGCACAGTTTGTCAATCTTGGCACTATTGACATTTTGGGTTAAATAATTCTTTATCGCAGGGAGCTTTTCTGTGCACTGTAGGATGTTCATGAATATCCCTCACTTCTATCCCAGTAGAGTCCAGTGTACCATCACAGTTTTGACAAGCAAAAATTTCTGCAGACATTGCCAAATGTTCCCAGAGTTGGGAGGAGAAGGGGTAAAATTGCTTCATTAGGTATCACTGATATAGTGGCTGTACTGTTGCTCAGAGTCTCAAGGACCTCCACTGGATTTCTTTGTCTAGCTGGTAGATCACGGGAGAAAGAAATTTTGAAGGATCATATGGGTAACGTTAAGTACCAACTTCAGAATTAATATGCATCAATAGTACCTTCATTCCACTAGCTGGAATTTAGTCAAATAGTCCCATTTATTTTCCAAGAAATATTGAAATTATAGTTTTCCTATGTACTAAAAAGGAAAGTGAAACAGGGTTTGACAAAGAGATGGCTTTTTTCCCCCTGCAATATCATCTTCTGTTCACCAAATGCCAGATTTTCTCTCTGCATATTGAACATACTATCTTTACAAAGAAGATTCAAAAGTTTAATTACTAACTGCATCCAGCCCAGATCCTGGTTTTCCAGGTAAGACACATTATTCTGCATTAGGTATGGAAATGTCTTCATGGCACAGTGAATTTTGAATTCAAAGAGTATCGCTTGCTCTACTCACTCTCCCAATCTAACACCTAGTGGAACAGAGACAGGTTAACCATTATAAATCTTGTATTTGGAGGGGAGGAGAATGGGAAACAGATCAGTATCAGTAATTATTCTATAGAACAAGAATGAAAAGGGGTAAATACCCTGATTAGACCTTGATTCTGTCTCTTGTCCATTACTCCTTAAGATTCAAGGCTCCACCTTCTAAGAAACTCTCCTTTGTCTATCATTTTCTTCAGTTACAACTAAAGTGCTTTTCTAATTATGCCTTCCTTTAATACTGCCCAGTCTCCCTTGTTTGGCTTTTTTTCTGATTGCTTCCCCCCCACCCCCAATTCCTCTACTTGTTAAATAGTCAGGGCTTGTTACATAATGTTCTTGGTTTCCTTGACATTGAAATTCTCTCAAAAAACTCAGTAGGCTTCTTACCTATTTACTTTCTGTCAGTTCCATGTACAATTAATAACACCCACTATTTTTTCTCCAAGAAATAACCCTCAAATTTGCTTAATATCTCTGATGTGTGTTCATTATTGTCAAAACTGTAAGCCACTCAAATGTCTTTCCATAGGTTAATGGATAAACATAGTTGATACATCCACAGAGAGGAATACAATAAGCAATAAAAAGAAATAAAATATTGATATGCTCAACAACTTGGATAGATCTTGGATATATTTCATTGAGTAAAAGAAGCCAATCTCAAAAGGTTACATAATGTATGATTTCATTTTTATGACAGTTTCAAATAGACAAAATGTAGTGATGGAAAACAAATCAGTGATTGCTACAGGCTAGAGTTTAGGAAAGTTGTTACTTCAAAAGATTTTCAAAGAGAGTTTATTTTGGGTGATGGAAAAGTTTTATCATAATCATAGTGATAGTTACACAAACCTATAAATGTCCTAAGCCTCATAGAATTGTAATTCCTCTGAGAGAGAGAGAGAGAGAGAGAGAGAGAGAGAGAGAGATCAGAGAGATAAAATGTCAAGGTTAGTGGATGTTATCTTAAAAAATAATCAAATTTTAAAAATTATCATTTATTATTAAGGTTGGTGTGGTATAAGTCTATCTGGGGTAACTAGAATTCTTGACAAAAGATAGGTCATATCTGCTACCTAGGAGCCACTGCATAATTGGAATATATGAGTCCCAACATCCTGTGACATTATTAGAGACAGTCCAATACAGACAGCCCTTTGGAAGTCTTGAAGCGCTGAAAGCACATACATTTTCAGAATCTTTTAAAAAGAGTATTTTAGAACAGAGATCTTTGTCAAATACCTGTTTAAGGTCAAAAGATAAGGCAATTGTGAGCGCCATGGTGCCCTCTCAAGTAATGAACAGGTTCTTAAATTTTTGCTAGATAATGTTGATGAGTGGTATCTACATATTTATAATTCAATCCACATCATTAATTTATACTTTACCTGAAGCCGTCTCATCTGGGGAAAAAATACTTAAGTCTTCAGAGGGCCTCTAATGTTGGGGATTTAAAGTGTTGATTAGGAAATAGAATCTTAGTCAAGTTGGCCTTTTGGCTTTCCCACACCACATTACATACTTCTTTTACATAATAAATACTGACCTTTTTGACAGTGTACAATTGAGCTCATCTAGAAGCATCTTATTAAAAAGGATCAGAATTTAATACAGCAGGATTTCACTTCCAAATTACATACTGCCTGATTGCTAATCAGTCCCAAATGTTAGTCAAATTTTTTTGAAATTGAAAAGTCTATGCCAGCTTAAAAAATAAAGTGCTGTCAACATTTTTACACTGCATTTTAGAACATTTAATTTAAAAGTTCTACCTACCTATTACTTGAAGGTAATAAAAATTCCTATTGTTTTTAAGAAACATTAACTCATTACTGTTATAAAATTAACATGTATTTATTATAAACATTCAAACACAATAGAAAACTTTAAAGAAAAATAATATCCTGATTAAAATATATCAGAATAGTAGATATCTATACCAGATTATCTATCTATCCTTTATCTGTCTATCTATTATCTATCTATATCTATCTATCTATCTATCTATCTATCTATCTATCTATCTATCTACCTATCTATCATCTATTTATATTCCAAAAAGTGTATTTAAAGGAGTACCTGGAATAATCTCATAGAAGACTAAAACCCAGCTTAATCAAAGACTTACTTTAGTTGAACTGACCACACTAATTTCCTGCTTGGATCAAATAGAGCTCTTCATAAAATCTAGAAAGATTAACAAAGGTAAAAAGAAGAAGACACAGTTAATTAAATATAAAGAATATTAGAGAATATAAAAAAAATATTCTACAATGATTAAAAGGATAATAAAGAAATACTACATACGAAATGGCATTTTCAATTTGACAATTTAGAAGAATTAAATTCCGTTATATAAGCCATGGAGATATAAAGTTAGTCTTATAACTATTAAAAAAATTGTAATTTAAAAGATTCATAAAAGTAAATCTCTAGGCCCAGGTGGGTTTCATAAATAATTTTACCAAATAAAAAAGAAATTAACACCAATTTTGTACAATCTTTTCTAGAACACACAAAGGGGAACACTTCCCAATTATTTTATTACTCTATACAAAACCAGACCATGTCCACATAAAAAACAATATTTTTCATAAATTTAGACACAAAAAAATCAACAAAATTTTATGAAATTAAATTCAACAGTGTATAAAAATAATAAATATACCATAACCATTTTAGATGGTATGTAACTATAGTTTTATATTAAAAAATCAATTATGTAATTGTGGACCCCAAGAAGAAAGATTCATTTAATATGAACCATGAGAAGAAATTTATCTGCTGAAATTAAACCCCTGTGGTCAACTAAGAGCCCAAATTTTACGAATTATAAAAGTCTAGCAATCATTTGTTGACAGGATCTTCTCACACACTCTGTATACCAGGATAAACCTCAGACTGAACTCCTGGCTTCTTATACTATTTTCTACTTGTTATATCATCTGAGTAGGGGGGAAGCTCTGGTTTCATCTTTTGACCAGTAGACTGAGATCTGCCCCATCCAATCAGAACTACACAAAGTGTACCCTCATTTGCATCAATACTAACCAATCAGAATTGCATAGCTTGGACAATCAGAACTTCACAATTTGTAAACCTCATTTGCATAAAATTGGTAACTTGGGTGAAAAATCTCTCTATAAAGATTGTGTTCCTTTTGTCTTGGTGGAGCACAATTCAGTTGCTAACTGAATCTGTGTCCTGGGCTGCAGCTCCTTAAGCTCAAAATAATGCTTTTTTATTCTCTATTAGAGTCTAAAATTAATTTTGTTTTTTACAACCCAGTATTACAGACACTCAAAGTGGAAAAATCACATTATCATATCAATTGAAGCAGTAAAGATATTTCATATTGTTTATTACTCATTTATAATGAAAAATTTACCTTAGGCTAGAGAGAAACTTACATGACTTTACAAGGATAATCTCAAGGACACCTACAGCTGACATTATAGTTAGTGATAAAAGACTAAATGCTTCATTCCTTTAAGTTCAGAAACAAGGCAACTCTCTCACCACTCTTATTTAACATAGTCTCAGAAGTTCTAGAAACTATAATAAGAAAAAAATAAAATAAATTCAATTTTGAAAGGAAAAAATAGAATAGTCTCTCTTTGCAAGCAATATGATTGCCTCTGTTTATAAAAAACCCCAAATTTTAAAATAAAGTAAACCATCCACACCTAAGAAGTGAGTTCAGTAATGTCATAGGACACAAGATCAACAATAGAAATCAATTATATTTTTAGATGCCAACAGCAAGCAAGTGGAAATAAATCAAAATCATGGTACCATTTATATTTTGTCCAAATAAAATGATATACTAGAAATAAGTCTAACAAAATATATATGTCCTGTATAATGAAAATTATAAAATGCTGATGAAACAAATCAAAGACCTAAATATTTGGAGAAGAATTTTATATTCATGGGTTGGAAGCCTCAACAAAGTAAAAATGTATCAATTATCTCTAAATCAACCTAAGAGTTTAACACAATTTCTTACAAAATCTCAACATTTTATATATGTGTGTGTGTGTGTGTGTGTGTGTGTGTGTGTGTGTGTGCGTGTGTGTATATATATGTATACGTGTATATATATATATGTATACGTATGTATATATATATATAAATTTATTCTAAAATGTATATAGAAAGGCAAAAGTCAAAACATTGTGTAAACAATTTTAATTTTAATAAATGGTGCTGGAGCAATTGTACTCTTCTTAATAAAAATATAAAACTCATACCTTATACAAAAATCAAATCAAAATAGATCATAGTTTAAATGTAAAATATAAAACTATAAAACTTCTAGGAAGAAAACTAAGCAGAAAATCTTTGGGATGTGGAACTTGGCAAATAATTCTTAGGCTTGAAACAAAAACAAAATCCATAAAAAAAGTGATGAATTATAACTCATCAAAATTTTTTAAAAAATTTCTAAGAAAGTCCCCATTAAAAAGATGAAGAGACATCAAAATTACAACTAAACTACAAAACAACCATCAATGAAGCCTATCTAAACAGAAGTTCTATAATTACGGATATACAGAAGAAGCCACCTAAAGACTGGGAGAAGGGGCAGAAACTCAGAATGAGCTGTTCACACTCCCATGTGTGGTGACTAAAAATCAATAGGAAGATCTTAACTGCAGAGGTCCCTCCTGTGGAGCAAGGGGTGCCATACCAGCCTTCCAAGCCCAGGAACCCAGTACCAGAAAGAGAAGTCCCCATAATTCACTAACTCTGAACTCCAACACTGGGGCAGCAGCTTGAAATATGCCAGGGACATATGGGGAGGAACTGAATTGTCTGGCTTCAAGGTGAGGGCTGGAGTGGCAGTTTTCTCCCAGTCAGAAGTGCTAGCAGAAGACATTGGTCCTTCCCGAGCCCTTCCTGAACCTAGCCTTCAGGCTCAAGCAGGTGCCCTGGCTGAGTCTCCATCGGCTTAGTTAACACTGTTTTTCTTTGATAAATTCTGCTACTTTGAAAAGTATTCTTTAACTTGATTTCACACAATTTGTTTAAGCTTTGCAGTTCTATTCAACACAATAATCTATCATTCCCTTCTCCATCTTCAGGACTTTGAAAGAGTCCAACCCTGGATCCACATTTAATTAAATTAATTCATTCTTCAATAACAATTTGTGGCAAAATTTCCATGTTCCAGACATGCTGTAGGAATTAAAGATACAGCAATGAAAAAATTCAGCAAAACATCTCTCATCCTTCAAGTATTATCTAAAGGTGAAAAATCTAAACAAATTTTTAAATTAACAATAACTTTACAGATTTGTTAGGTTTTACAGAGGAAAAAAAAGTAACAATTTATTTATAAAGGATTTAAAGTATCATAGAAGTGTTTCTATCTAGGTAAGATCATCAAATTGTATTATCTCAGGAGGTGTGATTTGAATAAAAGGAAGAAGAGCCTTATCAGATTATCTGTAAAACAAACAGTGATTGCCTAGACTCTGAGGCAGATAATTTTTTTTTTTTTTTTTTTTATGCCTACAGCCCCTGGTATTCCTAGGTGGTCTCCCATCCAAGTACTAACCAGGCCCGACTCCACTTAGTTTCTGAGATCAGATGGGATGAGATACATTCAGGGTGGCATGGCTGTAGAACAATTTCTTAACATGATTGAGAAAGAGCAAGACTGGTCTAGCTAGAAGGGATGAGACAAGGAGCATAGGAGAGATTTAGAGTACTATGATATGGTGAGATGGATTAGGTTATGAGGGCTGAGTAAGACATGAAAAGGTCTTGGATATTTTTTATATGTGTGGTAAAGTACTCATGGAAAAGATTGAGCAGAGGAGTGATCTATAGTTTTAAAAGATCATGTTGGCTACTTTGGGGGAAAAATGTGAAGAGGGAGACTAATTAGGAAGTTGTTTTAGTAATTCAGGTGAGAGATAATGATGACTTAGAAGTGTTAAGAAATTATGAGAAAGTAAAGTGCTAATTTTTTTGATGTGACTTTAAAAAATAATTTGTGATAAGTGTGATTAGTTTCAGAAATGGCCTAGATTCTCATATATGCAGAATACTTGTCTTAACTTCAGATGTTAGAATATTTTTCCCTATTTTACAATTTTCATAGAAAATTGATAATTTTATGTTAGCTCTTGATCTCCCCTTTACTTTTTACTTATAAATACATATAACTTATTTTCACTTCTTATTTTTAATATCACATTATGTTTGCCATGTGTCAAGTATCTGGATTTCTTACATCTCCACCAAATGTAGGCTCCCCTTTGCAAATTACCATAAGCAATTAGTCTTATTAAAGTAATAATTACACCTGCATTTGGCTAATTTGAAGAGTAATTGCCCAATTTCAACCATAATTAGTTACTTGGCTCTATTTTTCAGGCACAATTTAATTGTCATGAGAAACAAACAAACAAAAAATCTGTGGTAGTTGCTCCTTTTACAATTTGCTTACTAATGAACCTGCCTTCTGAACATAATTTCTTCATTTGAATACTTTAACAAAGTACTTAGAGTACTCTAGGGAATTTCTTGGACTGGTGCAAGAGAAATAATTTTTCTATATGAGAAGATTTTTAAATGTTTTCTAAATAGCTATAGTCCAATTAAAAACATCTTCTTAAGGTTGTTAAATTGTGTGCAGAAAAAAAATTAAAGAAATTTTGATTATGAAAATGTCAGAACTATCCAAATAACTAAATAAAACTGTCCCACAATAGATGTCTTGTATATTTGAACATCTCAATTGATTATACTGATGGGAAATATAAATTCAGGAATGGAAGGAAATGTTTTCATCGATTAAATGAGGGCTATTCTGACCTACTGAAAATTGAACTGTATAAGATTGGGTTTAGCAAAATTATTATTTGCAAAAAGTAAGCCATTATAGAGAATCTTTGATTTTTCTATGAAAAAAGGTCAAACTACTCCTGAGTCAGAATTTTCAGTTTAAGTTCTTAGATTCTGCTTTTTCAACTTTAATCCTAATCTTGCTTAATAAATTTATCACTTATATCCTTTTTTGATTTATGAAATATTGAAGAAAACATAATATATAGATTATCTTTTCTTGGGTTTGGTGGAAATGAAGAACTTGAGCTTGAAGAGGCCTCAATAGGCTTTCTTTAAGCAATTATGCTTAAATGCAGCATAATAGACAAGAAAGAACATAATTGTGCTTGTAAATGCAGTCGTCATTTAACTATCAAAGAAAAAGTGAGTAGAAAAAGAAAAAAAAAGTATTGTCAGCCATGGAGATATTTTCAGACAATTACAATAATCTGCATTACAATTTTCTTTCCTATGAAAAAGAGGACCTAAATACCATTGCTCACAGGCAGCAGCAGTTCAATGATAACCACACAAATTTGATGCCTTAAATGTGAACATCTGTTTCTATCATTAAAGCTATTAGAGTGCTGTTAATTACTTGTCATCTATTTTCAGTATCTGTAAATATATATATTCAGAATCTAGAAAAGTAAGTCACGTTATTTAAATAATTAATTCCAGTATCTAATGACAGTGTCTGTATTACACATGCATGTAAGTGGCCACTTCTTTCACACACACATGCACATAACTAATATACAAAATCTGTTCTTCGTTCCTCATTTCCCACATTCGTTGTTATTTCATATACACAGTATAAGCACAACACACACACATAAACATACTCACCAAAATATACGTGTACATACACACTTATAAAGTAAAAGACAAGTACATATTTGAGTAACTATCAATTAGGAATTGTTATAATTTAACTCATTAAAAATATATTGCATTCAAAGACAAACAGCCAAGGATTCTTGAATATATGCCCTTTTTTTCTCATTTATAGATAGATAAATGATAAATAATAGGTAGATAGATGATAGATGATACATACATACATACATACATACATACATACACACACACACAGGGAGAGAATGCACAATTCTGTTTGAATTTTAAATACATGGACAATGTCAACTCAGATGTTTTTAAAGATATCTAGACAGTGTTTCTTTTGTGTTAGTATTATATATTTTACACTGTGGTTGGTATAGCATACTTTCCATAGTTATTGGAAAATGACATAGGATCTAGAAGATCTTTGTACTATTTTTGTGTTATTGGTTGTCAACTTGAGTTAACCTTAGGAAAAAAAGGGGAAAGAATGCATTAGAGAGAGTATTATAATGTAAGAAAAGAAATAAGATGCTTAGAGGAGTATTAGAATCAGGATCCCTAACTTTTGGAATTTGTAGATTTTCCCTTTAGAGTTTTTACTAATTTAACTCAGCTCTCAAAAAACCAACAGTTGCTCAGTCTTTCCAATGTTCAGAATTATGGGGGGAGATAAAGGCTACAGTGTCTTTGGAGAATTACACAGGAGTAACATGACTGAACTGGGCCATCTATATAGGAGTAACAAGCAGACTGGGAAAATAACTCAAGAATATTAGGTTTACTATATTAATCACCCTCATCTGACAGCATGAACAGCTTTCCATACCAGTGATGCCTGAATCTAACAAGATGCATAACAATGTGTACAATTGACACTACCCTCAATGAAATTCAAGTACACAGGGAGCTCCTCTCCTTGAGGATGTGTTAAAAAGACATTGTTATCAGACTTCAGAATCTTGAAGCTATGTACATTTCCTCCTATATTCTTTGTTATATTTTTGAGATCTGAACCAAATGGTTCACATAACATAATAGGTACAGTCTTTATTAAGGTATCTGTCTCTCAGAATTGTTATCACTAATCTTCTCAATCTGGATTGCAAATAATTTGAGATGTAAAATGAAAGAATAAAGATTGAAACAGAAAATATGGTCTTTGTTACAATTTCCCAGGGAAGAATAAGTATAAAGTTGATGGAAAGGTCATGAGTGTGCTTAAGAAAAAGTCTTCTTCATCGAAATCATAAGGGGGAAAAAGAGGTCCTCTATGAGTCTCTTTGATATTTTATATATTATAGTTAGTGGAGGGAGAGAGATGAGGTAAAAATTATATAACTCCTAATAAATGAGAGAGAGAGCACCAAAGCTACAAATAATTAGCAAATAAGCAAGTCAATGAGGGGGGGTGGTGAGAAATGGAAATAATTATGCTTATTTGATTAAATAAAGGGCAAGAAAAGAGAAAGAAGCATAGAGCACGTAAGATATAGAGCAAATGATTTGAGATTTTAAAACAAATGTTAATAATTACATTCAGTATAGATCAATATTCTAAGAACAATACTTGTCAGACTGAATATATTATAATATATATTATATATAATTATATATATATGAGTTTATTATGTGACAAATGTATTAATATATTAAAAAATTATCAGGCTAAATATCTTTATTATAATTATATAATATGTAATAAACATATACTTACAGAGTTTAAAAGAGACACACTTTAAATATAAGGATGTAGAATGATTGAAAGTAAAATAGTATAGTGGAAAACATTTTAAACGAAAAATAGTGCCCAATATATAATGAGAAAAAGAATTAACAGAGATAAGAAGGAGGTATAGAGAGTTATTTCATAACAATAAAAGATAAAACACAAGAAAGTTATAAAATTTTGAGTTTTTTGAACCTAACAAAATAATTTCTAAAAGTATAAATAGTGAATTAGATAGTGAATTAAATGGTGTAATGGTGTAATAGATAAGTCAGCAATCATCATGGAAGACTTTATACACACACACACACACACACACACACACATCTGATAAAACAAGCAGAAAAAATATATAGCAAGGAAGTCATGGATTTGAATGAGACAGTTAACAAAATCAACCTAAATAGCAAACATAAAACATTCCATATAACAATTGGAGCCAGCTTGAAGGGCATACAACCTGGGCCCACACTTAAAAGGGTCCTACACTTGATTTAATACACTGCTATTACTGTCTTGAAATTCTCTATAATTTTTGAACAAGTGACCCAACATTTTCATTTTGCATTGGCTAGTCCTGCTAACAGTTATGGAAATGCATATTGTTTCCAAGTGCATTTAACTATCTGTGTACTTATTCTCTGATGTCCTATTTGTTTCCTTAGTTTCCTGTAGCTCAGATTTAAAATTAAAATCCATAGAGGTGAAGGTTCTTAGATGCTATCCCTAAATATTCCAATATCTCTGATTCTGATGCCCAAGAATCTTCATTTTTTAGTAAGCACCCAGAGAGCATTATTGGATTTCCCTATTGGGACATTCTTCCTTGGGAAACAAAATGTGTAAACCAGCATAAGATTGAATTGCAAAATGTATTATTAGACGTGTAGCAGAAAATACTTCCCAAAGCTTAAGTGGTGAAATGACTCTGAAAATTTAATGAGATGAATGGAGTGGCTTATGACATGACAAGTAAAAGGATGGTACCAAAATATTTGCTTCCTACCCTCGGCCTTCTTCCAGGGGATAAATGAGTAAAGGTCTTTGTGTGTCTTGAGTCCAAGGCATTCCCACAGTCATGTTCTGGTATCAAACACAAGGAAGGAAAGAGTTATTTTATGTTTGCTATTTTCAAGGGACCATGCTAAGGTTCTAAAAAGAAAATAGAGAGGGAATAGTTTTAAAAGTTTCTAATTTGTGATTATGACAACCTCATCAGATTTCAGTGGAGCATGGTGCATTGTCTATAGGAGAGGTCTATGCAGGAGCAGAGCTTACCATCTCACTCAGAATGAATCTTCACTGAGACACTGTGTGCTCTACTTGGCCTCTAGGTGAGTAAGGCCACTGTATTTCCTGTGCTTTGGTAAAGTGCCCAATGTATCTTTCACTACTCATGGGAGTGTGATCTTCTCTGTCCTCATCTGCTATTTATTTAGTCATAACCTGAGATGTCAGTTCAGCTAAAGCTGTAAGCCAGTTTATAAGCTTTTGAAGACAACTGAGTGTTTTTCCCGGTGTAAAAGACATTAATTGTCACTACTTTGGAGATAGACTAGAGCATATGAAATCACTCTGAGCTAGGTAGAAAGACCAGAGTTGTTTAAAGTGAATCTCTGTATAAGCTAGATGTGTCATAAACATGACCTATGGTGTACCCAACCATATCTAAATTGCCTTTTAGTATTCATGTTAAAAAACTGATCATTGAAAGTTTATGCAAAGAATGCAGATCAGCTATCTTTGGTAGGTAATACAGATAACCATTAGCTATTCTAGGGAAAGAGAAAAAAAAATGATAAAACCATGGATTTCAACATTAACTCTATCAGAATCTCCAAAAGAGTTTTTAAAAATTATAAATACCTAAGTCATACCCAGAAATTTGGTGTGGCTGGTGTAGGAAGGACCTGGTCCTTTGTAATTTTTTCAGATACTCATAGATGATTCTGATATGCATCTATGGCAATAACTACTTGGTAAAGTTTATAAAAGCAAGTCTAAAAGCATTGGAGGGACTTGAAGTTCAGGACCTATTCATTAAAAACTCAGTGAAACTTATGTGGTTTCACATAAGGACTCAATTTAACATGAAAGGTAACTCCTAAAGAACTAGCACAAGAGAGATGGGCATTGTTTAATGTGGTCTTCCTTCAAATAGACGTCTTAAAACAAAGTTATTTGATTTCTGGAAAGGCAGATGAACCCTTTTGCCAATGTGATGGTTTTAGTTAGGAAAGCCTCTGTGGTCAGCGGTGATCTCTCACTAGCTCTCATTTCTTTATCTTAAAGATAATTTTTTGAGCAGCTGCAAAGTATGATGGATGGTTCTGATAATGGAGTGAAAGAACAGAAAACAAACCAAAAATGGCCCTATCATCCAGCGATAAGTTAGTAAACAAGTAAATATATTTCACTTACAAAGTGATAATAGCAAAACATGAAACAGTACAAGAATGGGCTCTAGATTTACAAAAGAAAGTTCAGGAAGACCACACAAGTGAGGTGATCTTGGAGCTGACACATGAAGAAGTGAGGACAGGAGAAGCCAAGCCACAGGACTTCCCTAAGTATACTTTTATTTTCTCCTTATTTATAATTCTTAAAGTTTAAAAATTTTGATCACATTTTTATCCATAACTTTTCTTGCTGATTTTATCATTTTTACCTTAACCTTCTTCAATCTTAAAAAATGCTTTGTTTTTGTTTTATTGCTTATAGACTAAAATAATTTCATATTGAGATATTTCTTCTGACTCCTTATAAGATTCCTCCTTTTACTCCTTAGCTGAATCATATGTTGGCGTTTTTACTCAGTTTGCCTAACTGTAAATGGAAATGGAAAATCTGCTATTTGCTGTAGTTTTAATCAGCTAGTCTGTAGTTATCGTAGATGGCTGTGAAGAACACAGAGGCGAGTATACCAATTGGGGAGTACACTACTTTGCTAATCATGCCTGAGTTAGTGGAGGAACTGTCCTCTTTTTTTAAGCCTTTAGGAGTTGGTTGTAGCAATTTTCAAGGTTTATTTAGCTATTTATTTGTGCTAAAAGAATAATTACTATGTGTGCCAGGGTAAATTGGTTTGTTGTTGATGTAGTATAGTGAAAAACTGTTCAAGTTATTCAAGGTACCCTCAGTTCACCACCTCAGAGTTTCTCATGATTCTCAGCCCCTGCTGCTTACAATTTGTTTCTTTGTGTTTGTTTCTATGAATACAGATCCACCGGGAACTCCATTAATTTCCTTTCCATGTGGTCTTGTTCTGTGTAACGAAATGTAGTGGGTTGTCATTTACACTCGGTTCCTGAATTTGGAACCTATTTTTGATATCTGATATACTTCATTAACAGTACATATGTCCTCATATTTATTTCATAGTTTTTACTCATATCATAAAAATCTTTGGAAAAAAGAGTTAATAAATGGGATCAAATTGCCTTACTGCAAGTAAACTAATGTCCTTCCTATTCACACCCAAATTTTGCGTCACTGGTCGCTAGTAGAGAAGGAGACTCTCAGTTTCCTATGTTTCCACTTCATCAATGTTTCCAAATTACTCAAACTGTAGCACTGACTCCAGAGTTATCATCTTATTTATGAAAATATCTAAGAAATTTACAAGGAGAGATATTACACATACAATGGCTACCGTATATTTCGTGAAGTATAACAAAATACCAAAAAATGTTGGCATTCTATATCCATATTGTCTGTAATATACATGTTAACAAAATAGGCAAGGCAATTAAGCAATTCATTGTTAGGACAGTTGTCACATTTGAAATGTTCTTTCTCCTTTCCTATAATTCTTGCATCCTCAAAGCTCACATGTAAAATATACAGGCGAGAAATTATTTTTTGAGTTAAGATCATAGTTGACTTTTGTCTTGTATCTTAAGCATCCTTTCAGGAGTTATGCAAAATGAGTGTCAGTCAGTCACCTTGTGAATTTGAAATTTAGCTAATCAATTTCTTATACATCAGGAGAGAACAAATGTATAACACTTCATTATTGCCCAGTGAAACATTTACTATCTTGATTTACACACCATTTATCTTGTCTGCAGCATCACAGTACTCTTTTTTATTTAATTTACTCTACCATATATACATTCAACAAATTTCCATTCTCCATAGAGAATTTTAATGTCTGCAGCAGAATACATGTGGGTAAATATGGATTTTTGTCAAGTTGAGATATTGATAGTTTAGTCATATTCCTGACTTAGCAAACCAGCCCAGAGATGTTTAACCCAAGGCAAAAATAGGAACCTCAAAATAGTGTACCAGAATTACTTCAATCTATAAGCCAGATCCAAGTGCTAGTACATGGTCAAGAAAATAATAGTTAAGGTATGAACTCTCGGCCCCTTTTACCTTCAATTTTAAATAATACCAGAAACAGTGAGTTAGAAAACTACAACTCTACAAAAAATAAATAAATAAATGAAAGAACTTTAAGGTTGCTGATCACTTCCCATTGCCTCCTGAATAAACTTGAAATTCCGCTCTCCAGAAATGGGACCCATCTTGTCTTTACAGCTTCATCATCCTGAATCTATCCCACAAAAACACCCATGTTTTAGCTAAACCTGATTCCTCCCAGCTTCTGAGGTATATTGTTTTATTCCTTAATTTTGTTCCCTAAATATCTTGTTTATATATTTCCTAGATGCTTTATCCTAATAATCCAGATAGCGGACTCCTGTTTTATTATCTAGCTCAAATATCATCTTTCCTGTGGGTTGCCTTTGGCTTCTTTGACTTCACAGTCAGTTTCCTTTCCTTCTCTGTGTTCCTGAACCACTTTCCACATATCTGAATATGTAGAATGAATTCATGTATATGTCACAGTAGATGGTCTGTGAGCTCCTGAAGAACAGAGTATATATTTAACTCATTTTTTTGATCCTCAGTAACTAATGCCATGCCTGATGCCAAAACACTCAAAATAAAATAAAATTAATTACAGCATAATAGCATACCCTGCTCTGGTAATTTTATATTCATGAATGTCAGCATTAAATTATAATAGTTAAATTTAGAATTGTTACACACTGGGATATTGCTAAAAACAACAAAAAAATAATTATTTGTAATTTCACAGTCATTATTAGTTTACTGAAAATTGGGCAAGTCAGCATTTTTCTGTATCATCAACCATGGCTTTTTCATTGAAATTCATGAATTAACTCTAAAGAAGTAGGATCATACTTCTAAAAATTAAACCAGACAATTGCTAATTTTATGAATATTTATGGAGCAACAACTACATCCTACACTTTCTGTAAGGTGCTCATGATACTGCAACAAGCAAGACAGACCAGGTGCCTGTCTTCAAGTAATCAAAAAAAAAAATGAGCAATTTGAAAAAAGTGCAATTAGTATTATTACTATGAAAGTACAGAGTGTATGTGATGAAATAATGTGTAGTCTGGAGAGAGAATCCATCAATCCCCTCGCATTTGCATGGCTCCTTGCATAGACTTCTTGTGAATGTCTTGTGTTATAAAGGTTGATAAACATGTCTGTTTACCCAAAGAATATAGTCTTCAAGGGCTGAAACTGAGCTGTCTGTTTTATCCTCAAGTGGCAGGACATCTACATATAATAGGTGCTCCCTATTTGTTAAATGAATAAATTAATATTTTCTTCCATTCATAGTCACTCTTTTAATTTTATTAACCCTTTAGCTTAAAGACAATGGAGATAGAAATGTTTGCCCCCTTCCCATAGGATCCAGGTGTTAATCACACTTTTAAGTTCATGTGACTACCATTTGTCCACCAATAGCTGCTCTCAATTCATTTATACTCTCACTTTTATTTCCATCTCCGTATGATTTGCCATCCACCCCTAAACATAAAGGGTTGCTATGCGTTTAACATACGTTCTTGAAATTTCAGCTACCTTTATCAAATGTGAAGTCTTATTATGTTGCTGCCATGATGTTTTTAAAGTATCTTGCATATTAAACTGTGTAGTTTTGCCTAACATGAGGTATCATAGCATTATCAGATTTTTACAGTTTTGCCACTCAAATCGGTACCAATTAATAAATATTAGGAAATCACCTACAATATCTACTAAAATTCACCCCTTGCTCAAATGCAATCTCTATTCACATTAAACTGTGCCTAGAGGGATGGAGAGAGTGAACTTATCTGTTTGGTCACATCTTCTGGGAAAACACATAAGACCAGGGTTAGTGGGATAAATTACAGCTCTTACTGCAAGAGTTGATCCTAAAGGCCATGACTGACATTCATCATTTACTTTCTTCCCTGCCTAGTCACTAGAAGAGAGATTATTGTGTGGCACTAATAGCATCAACTTTGTCATCTAATCAGCTTATAATATAAGAGAAAAACTTACTCTTTCCCTGGTACGTTTTCTCCGATATATTTTTCTTTATCAAATTTTAATTCCAGTAGATACATACTTTATGATGGTTCATAATCTGTTTCTTCTCACTAGATTTTGTTTCATGATGTCAAGAATTTGAAAATTTTATACTCTGCTTTCAATTAAGATCTTTACATTTTAGTAGTAAATTATTACATCATTATTACTCAAAGTTCATAGTTTACGATATGGTTCACTCTTGGTGTTATAGATTCTATGGGTTAGAACAAATGTATAATAACACAGATCCACCATTATAGTATCATACAGAGTAGTTTCACTGCCCTAAAAATCCTCTGTGCTTTGTGTATTCCTTCCTTCCTCCTTTCTTAACCTCTGGCAACCACTGATCTTTTTAATGTCTTCATAGATTTGCTTTTTCCAGAAGGTCAGGTAATTGGAATCAGAGTATGTAACATTTTTAGACTGGCTCCTTCTACTTAGCAATACATGTTTTAAGGTTTCTCTATGTCTTTTCATGGTTTGATATATCATTTCTTCTTAACTCTGAATAATATTTCATTGTCCAGATGTACCATAGCTTATTTACTCACTTACCCAAAGTAAGACATCTTTGTAGTTTTTCCAAGTTTTGGCGATTAAGAATAAAGCTGCTATAAACACCTGTGTGCAGATAGATGGAAGTTTTCAACTCATTTGGGTATACACCAAGGAGTATGACTCATCAAATGGTAAATTACCAAACTGTCTTTCAGAGTGGCTCTACCATTTTTTAATTCTACCAGCAATGAATGCAAAGTTCATTATTTATATTTTTACCTGATTTTTGGAATTAAGTTTATTAATCTTATTAAATGAATAGGGCTATTTTATGGTATGTTTATAGTGTGTTTCTTTTTAGAACAAGTTAAAAATTCCTCAGTTAGGGAGTCATCATGGTTTAAAACTTTAGAGCAATATTTTTACCACTAAAATATTTTTTAAAACCTTAAAGCTAATATGTTTTCAATTTAAATTTAGAAAAATTTTAGAAATTTCTATTTTTCTAGAAATGTATTAATTTATTTCATTTTAAAATTTATATCATGTGTTCTAGTCATCACAATATTTCTTCATCACTAGTGGGCTTTATAATAGTATAATCTCTTTTACTTTCTTCCTTTTCTTATTTTTCTTACTATCTTCTGCCAGAATCTCTTACTAATATTTTCAAAAAAATAACTTGATATTTTATTTTTCTGTTTAGATAAATTTTATTTCTCTGTTTAGATAAATTATTGTTGATAGTATAGTAGATACACCTTATGTCAGAGATACAGTTATATTCAGGAGACAATCTATCAAGTTTTAGACTCCACTTCCATAAATAATTAATGAGTGGGTTTCTTGTTTATCAACATATATAATAATCGATATGACTTTAGAGGCCTGTCAGGAGGAGTAAATTAGTTCATGTTAAATATGTAAACATAGTGTTATTTATTATTATGGAATATGTTACTATGCTCTAATAGAAACTCACTTTTAGTACATCTAAAAGCATGCAAGTCATCTACTTTCTTGACTTTCTTGATAACACAAACTGTGAAACATGAATGTTTTAATTGTGACACACAAAATTAGATAATTGAATTATTCATAATCCTCATGCCTTTTCTTTACTATTGACCCATGCATTATCTCATCTTGTTTGCTTGTATTTATGTATGTTTTTTAAAATTATATTTTGTTTGGAGTTCTATGTCTGTGCTCATAAATTATTTAATCTTTCTCTTCCTGGTAGATATTTAGAATTTTCATCCTAATTTTAAAAAATCTTATATATCATTTGCCATTCTACCAAATTGTTGCATGTATTTGTAATTAGTCAGAAAGTAAAAATTACTTGAACATTTTCAGAACTTCTGATAAATATTTCTAAATTGAAGTAAAGTAAGTTTCTAGCAATTAATATGCCTGTCAGCAATGATTGAAAGTGCTCATTTCTCTTCACGTTCCACCTAGTGAATTAGTTTTAAAACTCTTTTCAAAATCAGTGGGAAAAAAAATTGGTTTGCATTCTTTATAAATAGCATTTTTTGATTGCTAGTGAGTTTGAATATTTATGCCTATGTCCATTTGCCATTTGTATTTATTTTAGTAAATGGCTTATTATAGGCTTTGTTAATAATTCCAGTTGCATTTTCATCTTCTGCTTACTAATTTTAAGAGTGCTTTTTAAAATCTCTATCATCTGTCAAATATGATTCATTTATTTACATGTTGTTTTTTAATTTTTAAATTTACCTATGGTAATATTTGAATTACAGATTTAAGAAATAGAATAGTGAAATTTATCAATATTGTCTTAACATTATCTGTTTTTCTCTAATGCTTAGAGATGCTTGTTGTGATGTGATGATTTACGTATATGCCACTCTGTTATTTTGCAAGAAGGATGTTAAAAATGTCTTTTTAAAAAATTTTCTTTTTATACTTTTATACCTTTATATTATATTTCTATTACTTTATACTCTTATTTTGCTAAAATAATCTTTAATAAAATCATTTTCCAGGATAACTTTATAATTTTTACAAGATTATATAAAAACTACTTCTAAAATATATACATTTTAACACCAAACATTAAAATTACCTAACAATTTTTAAAAGGGTCTCAATTTATTTTATTAGACCCTCCAGGAAAACAACCTCTTATATATAATATTTCTATTTATAATGATTATTGAGTTGCCTTATTGAAAATTATAATTACAGATATCTTTTTTTCATGTTGTAGAATAAGAATTCTAAAATCTGTCAGTGTTTTAAAATTTCCCTTGATCTTTAAAAAATGTAGATATATAGACCATACCCCAGAGTTCCTACTCCATTGGTTCTACCCAATACAGTACTCAAGATTCAAGTTTTTGAAGCACTATTAGCAAAGCCACTAGGTTAGATCTTCTAGAATAGTAATAATGGAACTTTTTTTGTTAAAAATTAATATTATTTTTATTTTACCATTAAAATGATGCTATGGTTTGCTTTATTTAACATTTGATTATTTAAATAAAATTGATAATTTTTGAAAATTAAATCCACTCAAATAGAAATATTATGATAAAATATCAATTAACAGTAGCTAAGTAACCTCCCTCTTCTTTAAATTAAAATATTTATTAGTAAAAAATGAAAAACAGAAGCACAAAGAAATAAAAATCATATCAATAAATAAACTCTCATAAGAATCTAGATGAAATCAATTGGTATAAAAATGTAATAGAATGGAGAAATTTTTCTGATAAAATTTCACCAATTAAATAGAAATTATGTCAAAATACAGAAGGTGGAAGACAAATTAATCAATGAATGGTCAAGTGATACCTAATTTCCTTTCTGTCCCAAATCCCCAAATAAATGGATTAAAAATATACAAAAAAGATATATTCCTGAAATATTAAAAATTATGAGCTTTTTAAGTTTACTGAATTTGAAGAAGATTCATGGATTTTTATCTTTTCTAATCAACTTAATTAAACTAATTCCTTTCCTTTTCAGAAACAAAAAATGTAACAGGAATTTCTATCAGTTAATATTTATTCTTAAAATTCCATTTTTGATAATATTCCATTCCAACGATAAAGTCAATGAAGAGACTTTAGCACAGATTGTTTTGAAAAAGCATTTCTATCATGAAGTGGCTTAATTACCTTCTTAAAATCTCATCACTGGACAGCTCTTTAGTTTTTCATATATTTTTACACATTAAAACACTTTGAACACTTAAAATTACATTTTTATTTCATGTAGATGTAATTATGTTTCAAACAATGACTACTAAATATTCAGACTGGCTTGAAAGATTTGAAATTTGCTGAAATCCTCTGACAACAAAGAGACCATAAAAGCTAGTTTTCTGTTCTTCTCTGCTGCTGTTATTTTGGAGAATATAGTCTCTGCCTTTCACATTTCAGGGAGGAAGCTTACATACCATTATATTTATAAAGATATATTTTTTTCTCATCTTCTTTATATGCTTTTTCTCCTTTGGTCATCCAAACAATTTGTTAGTTGGCATATTGTGATTCAATGACAGGAAATAGAAATATAGGAAGGCTTGATGATATGCTCAGTCCAAATAAAACGGTGAAATTAAAAGAGCTTTAAAGTCACCTCAGTCAACTCCCTAAATTAAAAATTAAAGATCTAGTGACTCAAAGAGCAGAAATGAGTTGTCCAGGTAACTCCAACCAACATGGGAGGTAAAGACCAGAACTTAGGCCTTCTAATACTCAAGCCATTGCTCTTGTTACTGTGAACCGTGCCTCCTGTATGAAAACAAACAACAAAAAATGGAATAAAAAATTATGCTCTATGTCTGGTAACCATTATCTGTGGAATAATAAATAATGTAATGCATGCCATTCAGACAAAATAATCTACTGATTCATGCTCATTCAAGTATATCCCTGGTCTTGGAACTCTTTTGGACCCAGCCTTACATTTATTTTTCTGGCTCTTAGCGGGAAAAATCAAGCCCTGTATTTTCATATAATATATTTTTCTTACAAATATACACTCTGATCATATACCATCAGTTACCTAGTCTTTTAGAGCAAGTACAATATTTGGAAATTATGTATGGGGAGTAGAAAGAATAGTAGACTCATAAACCAACTGATATGGGTTCCCATAGGGTCTGAATATTTACCGCTAATTGGACTTTGAAGGAGGATCTTCACTTCTGTAAAACAGTTAATTTTCGAGAATCTTGAAGGAATCAAATAGATAGTATGTAAAAATGATAGATGTTAAATATGTGGTCAATTAATATTTTTTATTATTGTTTTCCTGTGTCTTCAATGTAATATTTGCCCTATGTTCAATGATAAAGGAGTTCCCATGTATTTTTGTTTAATAAGAGGGTTTAAAAGATTATTATCTTTATTATCTTATTGATAAGATTAGAAACAAGTATTTTCTAAATCTTTACTATATTCAGATTCTTTATATGAACTAAGCTAATAATCACCCTTAAAAACATCTATGACATAGATATTTTCTAACTCATAGCTGGAAGAATGGCAACTCCAGTCTGAAATTTGCATGCACTGAACTGAGGAAATATGTAGAAACATACACCTTACTTAAGCTGAATCAAGAAGACATTAGAAACGGGAATAGCTCATTGTGCATGTTGGAGGACTTCTTAAGAAGAAAAAGCATATATCACATACAAGAATGAAGAATGGTAACAACTACATTCCTATCAATAAGTACCTTAAATGGAAAAGAATTAAGTGCTCCAGCTGAAAGGGTAAGAAAACAAGGCCCCTACATATATTGCCTGCAAGAAACTCACTTCAGATTAAAAGACACACACAGACTAAAAGCAAGGAGATTAAAAAAGATATTGCTTTGATTGACCTAGAAGGTATTTAAGTCAGACAGAGAAAATAAACAGTAAATGATTTCACTTATATGCAGAATCTAAGGAATTAAAAGAACAAACTAATCAAAATCAGACTCACGAATATAGTGGACAATTTGGTGACAGAGGGGAGGGGAGTTTAGAGGCTGGGAGAATGGGGTGAAGGGTTAAAGGAGTACAAATTAGTAGCTGGTGGATGGATATGGGGATGGGGAGCATAGCATAGGGAATGCAATGAGAATGAATACACTGGCTATGTGAAGGGTCAGGGGAGAGAGGGAGCAACTGGGAGAATCGCTTTATGAACTATATAGATGTCTAACCAATGTACTGTATACTTGAAACTAATTAAAATAAAAACATTTTTAAAAAAGTTTTCATCAGTATTTCAAACACAAAGCCCAAACACAATACACCCTCCAAAACACAAATATGGGGCCTTGGCAGTTCAATTAGCAATTTCTACCAAATATTTAAGAAAACAAAACGATCTTCTGTTTTACACAGTCTATCCCAGAAAAAAATATTAGAAAGATGAAGTAATCCTTAACTAAAAAAACAAACACAGCAAAAGATATTCACTTATATCTTAGAAATTTTATATATTAACATAACAAATAAAATATATTTCTATTGTGAAATGCTATAAAAGTAGGTGGTATAAAACCTAAGGTGATAATTTCTATACCTTTATTTCATGTTTTGTTTCCTTTTCCTTTAAGTGGTTGTAACTGTGAAATGCCCAGGAAAAAAATAAAGAAAATATCACTTGTTGAGTGCTTTTTGTGCTTCAAATACAGTGTTGGGTTATTTTAATCCAATATTTTATTTATTTAACATAATATCCTAATGTGGGTATCATTATATCCTTTAATGATATGTATATTAATAGCTTTTTAAATTTGTGAATCATCAGAAATAAGGTCTAAATATTAATAATTATATATATTTGATACATATCAGCAAATTTTAATTCTGTGTTAAAATAATTTTAAGTGCCTATATAAGAGCATTTCAAAATAGAAGATAATTCTCTACAAAAACAGACACTACTACAAAGAGAAATTTAAATGGGAGAGCAATAGATTTGGATTGGTTAAGCAATAGGCACTGCTTTATGCATTGGTGAATTATTTAAAGGTGAAGTGTGTTACCTACAGGTAGCAGAAAATTTCTACAAACATACACCCACAACTAAATAAAACAACAAAAATCAAACACTATTGCATCTACATCAATTTTCCGCCTTGTTTATTTAACAATAATTTGGTTTTCTAATAAGCTATATTAAAATCACTAAAGCAGAGCTACATTTTTGTACACAAATGTGAATCATTTATTCTTTTTAAATTACAAGAAGCTTGATACACTTAAGTAACGTAAAGATTTTACACAAGCAAATTTATCTCATATTTTCTACCTCAAATATCAAAATGCTTTGGTCCACATGAGCTAAGTATCATTAAACATTGCTATAAACACTAAAACTATTATTTTAAAATCCCATTAAAATATAATTATTTCAATCTTGCTAAATTACTACAAATGCTATAGAGACTTTAAACTGCATTTGATGTAGAATTTTGTTGAAGCAGCTTATTAGCAGACAGTAGAATCAGCTTTATTTGTAATCTTTAAAGGAAAAAAGCACAAGGCGTAAAACGCAAAAGAAAAAAAAAAAGATTTCTTATCCCATTACATACCATCCAGTCTCAGATAGAACTAATGTCCTGAGTTGGAATAAATTTTGTTTCTAGGTGTATGACTGAGACTGAATTTCATCATTTCCTTTTATTTTGTGCATGTTAGACATCAAAATAATTAAACATAATAATTGAAATTTAAAAAATCCTTTGGTTCAGAGCTCACACTGCTGGGCCTTGCAGAGTGCAACCAGTTAAGACCTTCCCTGTTAATTCTTTAAATATTATATTCAACTAAAACCTCCACTTATTATAATGTTTTTAGAAGATATTTTCATTGCCTCATTTTGTAGGAGGAAACTCAGGTGAGTCTTTAAAGGAGAAGGAGAAATGTTGGCGCTTACAACTGAGGGGAGAAGTTATGAATAGGCATTTAATTTGAGTATGTATGAATACAGATGGACAAAGTATGCTAAGGTTTTGACCTTTGCAAAAGGGATTAGCAACACAATGTAGGAAAGGAATTATAAAAATAATTTTACTATTTTGCTATATTGAAAAATAATAACAATCATACTATGTTTTATTAGAGAAAATATGCAACAAACATGTTTATTCACTAACATTATTATTTTATATTAAATTATTCTATTACATATTTAAAGGAATAGTATTATTAAGTAAAAATATAAATACTTTATGATTGTTAAAATGTGTTGCTAAATTGTTTTGCAAGTTGCTTATTCCAGTTTAGACACACAAAAAATAAATAAAATTAAATCAAGTTCCCTAAGACTCTGTATTTTTCCGTTGGGTTTTGTTTCACTTTGTTTTGTTTAAAAATAGAGTAATGTCTAACCTTAATATTTTAACTTGTACTTCTTGATGGATGGGAAAGTTCAATATCTTCTCACTTGTTTGGTTTCACCTTCATTTTTTACACACTAGTGATATCTTTATTATTACTGAGTTGGAACATTTCTCTCATAGTTTTTTCTTTAGAATATGTATACTGCATTTATATATCTATATGTGCCTATACATTCATATGATAGAAAACAAAAATATTTGCATGACTTCTAGATTATATATAGTTCCAGTTCTTAGTCCATAAATTTTATGATGATGAAAAAAATGATGTTTACAAAGCACCCTTACAAAGCACGGGTGTACAAAGCACCCGAATAAATCTATACATAAGCGATACTCAAAAAAAAAAAAAAAAAAAACACTGAAAGGCTAATTTAGCTTATGTATTTAAAATCTTTTTGTTCCATTAGTACTTAAGTAAAAATAATTTGAATGTATTTGAAAGCTGTCAGATTTAGCTAACTTGGGCCACAAAAAAGTGTTGGATGTGAAAGAATTTGAATATCTGGTACAGTCTCCCAAAACATGACAAACAAAATTAGCCTAGGCAGGAAGAGAAATGTGAATGAAAATTCATAGTGAAATAAATATTAAGAAAAAATGAAAAACATATGGTAAAGATAAAAGGTGTTTTGGAGGGCTTTCAAATAGAGGATCAAAAATAAGAGTTTCATCTTTTAATGTGTCATCTGAACTGGTATAAACTTTGTGATACCTGCCTGGTAATCAGAGTCAGTTTATGTTTCTGCCATTTACATAGAGAAGATATTGAAACCTTTTAGGATTAGGTCAGACGTACCTTAATAAAATATAGAGAACCACATCCTTGAGAAGGAATCCATGTGAAAGAGTACCTTCTGATACATAAATTTACATCCAAGATAGCAGACTGAAAAAGAATGAGCTGAAGTTTCATCTCAAAGAGTTAGAAAGATTTCTGCTTCCACTTAGGATCTGGCAAATGGAATGAAAATGTCACTCCTATCCTAATTACAAAAGTACCTGGATATTCTATAAAGATACAGTTATTTTGAACTCATCAGAGAACTGTGGACACAGAGTAATTTATGAAGATAAGATCTTGTAAGAGAGACATGCACAAATCACAGCAGCTCTAATTTTTGGCTGAGGAGCAGAAAGAGGAGACAGATGCCATGGTCATGGTACCTCAATCCATCCAGGCTGCTATACCTAAACACTACAGACTGGGTAACTTATAAACAACACCCATTTATTTCCTATGGTTCTGGAGCCTGGAAGTTTGAGATCCGAGGCCAACGTTATTGAGTGAGGGTCTTCTTCCTGATTCATAGCGGCCTCCTTCTTGCTGTACCCTCGCATGGTGAAAGGATTAGGGATCTCTCTGGTACCTCTTATAAGGCACTAATCCCATTCAAGAGGGTTCTACCCTCATGGCTTATGCTTTCCCAAAGGCCCACCTACCAACCTTTGGGGGTTAGCATTTCAACATATAAATTTTTGAGAGATACAAACATTAGGCCACCACACATGGCTAAGAAGAAAACTGCTGAAATTATAACAAATTTTTAAAGGGAATAAAAATATACACATATTACATTTTTTGTATATAAAATGCTAAACATCATTTTAGAATACTTATATCTACTTAACCATGTACCCACTTATATCCATTTAACTTTTTCACAAAATATTGTGGCATATGAGGCATGTGCAATGCCAATGAAATATTTTGAGTAGAGAAGTAACATGACCTCATTTAAGATTAAACATCATGTAGTCTAACGTATTGATGATATACTCTGTGTGTTGGGGTGGGAGCTGGCAAGGGCAGAATCAAGGTGACAAGATAAGATGCAAGTGCAATGATCCAATAAACAAATAATGGTCTTTAGACCCGTGTGGTAGAGCGAAAGTCATGCCAATTATTGAGGGTTTGGAGTTTTGATGTTTTTGAAAACAGGGCTAATAAGTTTAGCTTATGGATTGGCAACATCAGTTTGTAAGATATATCTCCTTTCTAGGCCTTCCCATAGCTATCGTAGAGTGTGAAGTGTTCAAGGTTGGAGTCAAATGGCCCTGGGCTTCTTCATTCCTTCTATGGAAACTTGAGGCATTTAGTATATCTGGTATTCATTTCTTTCATGTGGAAAATTTAAAACGTGATTCCTATATCACGTTTATAAATCAAACAAGACTATGTATAGGCAAGTGCTTTAAGTCCTTTTTCGTAAATAACAAATGTCAATAGAGACTGACAAGGTGAAGACATTTATGTCAAGGGAATTATATGGAGCCGGGAGGCCAGGAAGTAGATTGTCTAACACACACACACACACACACACACAACCACACACAGACACACACACACACAACACACACACACCACACACACACACACATTTCTCCATGAACTTTTGAACTTTTCAGCTGTGCCTGAACTGTATCTCTTCCTCACTGTGACAACCAGGCCATCTGAGTTTCTTGTTTTGAAAGGAGCCAACTTGATTTGCCAATTAACATCTTTTATTTGCACATTGGGCTCAACCAATCCCTATTAACTTAGCCAGAATCCTTCATTTACATAAAGAAGACCAATTGAGGAGAGTATATGCAGTCCAAGCATTCAAAGGCCCTTTTTTCCTTTGTTCTCATAGTTGTACAATTTAGCTTGCTGCCTAAACCTGTGCCCTGGATCTTTTGTTTAAATATATGCTTTTTATACTTTATTACAGCTTACATATTTTTGTCATCACAAACAGTAGATGATATTTATTAGGTGGTTACCGTTCACCAGGCAGTGTATAGATGCTTTACATACAATTAAATCCTCAAACTCTTTAAGGAACTTTCTGGATTCCTTATTTTATTCACACATACAAAAAAGCCAAGACTTTAAGATTTTAATTAACTTGTCTGAGACCCTATAAGTTATATGTGGTTTAACTTAAGACATAAAACTCTGCACATAGTAAAATTCAATATTATATTCCATTTTATCTAAAATGTTAGACAAAATCACAGAAAAAGATATACATAAAGGCAAGAGTTATGTACCTACAGAACAAATAGATAATACCAAGTGTTTCAGAACTAGTTGTAGGCTTCAAAAGCCAATTTATTTCTCAAACACTAACTAGTTCTTCTTAAAGAAGCAGCTACAATGTGAATGCTATTGGTTCCAATGTACGTTTTTTGATATGTTTTAATGTATCCACAGGGAATGTGTACATCTTTCAAGGAGCACAAGTAGAGAGGAGCAAGGTCATTGCCAAGGTGCTTAGAATGTTAAAAAGAATTGTACAGAGCAGGGAGTGCTGATAGAGGTTAATTGATTATTTCAAGATGCCTTTGACTTTATCCATTCTAGGAGAAGGCATTTGAATTCACTCTGAGAAGACAAAGTTCATAGCATTTATCATTTTTATTCAGAAATGTTTTTAATAATAGCTCAGAGTAAAGCCTGATAAAGAGGATCATTAAAAAGACGAAGTGAAATCCAATTTGATTAAGAGGCATTGGGGTTCAGCACTGAAGCATAGACACAGAATTTTGGTACATGAAATAAGAAATCAATGCCTTAAATATACTACAGGGATTTTCCTCTAAAATAAGTACTTCTTTGAAATTTCATATGGCAAGACCACTATTCTGAACTAAATTTAAGCTGCTGTCAACACAAGAAGAATACTTTTAACAGAGGGCTTCAGATCTTGGGTAAACAAACCAATCAATTGCGGTTTTTTTTTTTTTTACCCCTCCCCACCCCCATCGGTATATACAATGGAGAGCTTGGCTAGAGTAGTAAAGCATGAATAATAGTAAATTTAGGTGTATGTATATACTTATATATACATATGCATGGATGTCTAATAAAGATATGCTTTTATTTCAATTGTGGCATTTATTCATTATTCATAACATATTTTGTGTGCAAATATATGGTGATTCACTGAAAAATTCTATTCATTTCAAGACAAGTAACATTTTAGTCTAAGAATAAACTTTTACTTTCTTACGACAAAGTAAATTAAAAGCTTTGCTTGAAATGAACCAACATGGCTATTACCTTGAACTATGTAGGCTTTCTGATGGGAAAGAAAAATGGGAAAATATTGATAAAAAGGAGAAAAACTAAATATCTCCAGAGTCCACAGAAATACTCATTATAACAAAAATAAAAATTAAACAATTTTAAAAACCTTCAGTAATACTAGTGGAAATGAAATGGTGAGGTAAACTAACAGACATATGATTTTTATTATCTGGCATTAAAAATGTGTTTAGCTGAGTTGTATACATTTTATTTGTAAGCAAAGTGAAATGAAATTCAGATCACTTTTTGGACATTGTATGACATTGACAATTTTAATAAGTGCACAAAAAATGGAAATAAACACTTATTTGCCTTACTCTCCTGTCTTACATTATGCAGGTAGATGCTATTAGAAACAGTCATTTGTATATTTATCTAACAGCCAACTAGCAAGTACTGTGAGGAGACAGACATTTTATTGGCAGATCTCACATTGTCTGCTGATCCTTCTCCCCACCACACATTTTGTCTGCTGCATAGTCAAGTGTGGATCTGGGCAGATGCCCTGCTGAGAGGCTCTCCTAGGTCCCAGGCAATGGGACTCATTGAGGAAAATAGAGGTGCCTTCTTTGTAGTAGCAGGTCTTCTGGACATCTAAAAGCCTCAAGTCTAGCCAAAAAGTATACTGAGAAAGCCTGAAAGAAGTGCTAAAATATCATGTTTTCTGGTTTTTTTTCTTCACATATATGAAATATGTATATATTTTTAATTTTGGATATTTCTTATTAAATACAAGCAAAGTAATACGATCATTAGTGGTTGAGGATTATGAATCAGATGTAACCCCTACTCAACACATTTTAAGACTAGTGGGTGCAGATATGCAGGCTGGCATGTGATATTTGTTACAGCATTATTTCCTTCTCAAAAAAAAAAAAAACTTAACAGATTCTCATAAATTCTGGATAAATTTTATAATTTGGATACATCACCTTTTCTTTCAGATTTTTGGTGAAATGAACAAAAGGCTTTGTAAAATATGATCTGGGCACACACACGTTAGGAATATTAAGGCATTTCTACCTGAAGAACAAATAAGAATTGAATAAAGGCAATGCTCAGTTAGTTATTTGGTGCAAGTGAAAAGTAGTTTCCCTGAGAAGAAGAAAGAGACTGCTTACTGCAAATAAACTAGAAACTAGAAATGAAGGCGGGCACTAAAAATAACGAAAAAAAAATCCTTAATAGGTCCATGAAGAGACCTTATCACTGTAACTAACAGGACATGGGATGTCACCATAGACTTTTTTCTCAACTGATTCTTGATTAACACATTTATGGTACCTCTTATCATCCTCATTTCCTCCTGTTCGCACTTTGAGTGTTCCTCTCCCCTTAAGGGTGGGTGGGACCTGTTACTTGCAAAAGATGACAGGATGTATGTGGTTAGGTGTACTTGATTGTGTACCTGATTGCATCACCTATTTGGCTGGAATTTCTTTTTCTATTTAACAAGCAGCCATGTTAGGAAACCCTACATGGCAAAGAACTGCAGGTGACCTCTAGGAGCTAAGGAACAGCCAGAGAGAAACTAAAGCTTTCAGTAATGCAGTCACTAGGAAACAAATGCTCCAACAACCACACAAAAAGGGAAGCAATTCCTTTTTCAGTAAAGGCTGCATGTGAGAATCTGACCTGACCAACGAACTTGTTTGCAGACTTATGTGACCCTCAGCGGAGGAGCCAGCGAAACTGTGCCTGGGCTTATGACCCACAGTAACTGTGAGATAATAAATTTATGTTTTTAAAGCTACTAACTTTGTGATAATATTGGTGCACTGCAGTAGATAACTAAGCACAAAAAAAAATAATAATAAGCAAACAACTTCAGATAATTACTAATTCGCACCCTAAACAATTACTAAGACACAGCATTAATGACACCAGTGTAATAGTTATATCAAATGAACAGTTTGAGAACTCGACAGACTGTAGAAAAATAAGACAAATGAGACATTGAAAGCCATGAATGAATTTGAAATGATATGAAAATTTATTCAGGATGTTTTGATGAATTTGTGAGTAATCGATATCTCTATTTATCTATATGAACAGAAAGACTCTGGGAATATATAAATGACCAGTTGAGAGTGCTTCTCTCTGAGGTAAGAATGTTAATGATTTATTCCATTAACTTATTTTTTAGCAAATTGAAAGACACATATGGTTATTTCCCTCTACAGATTCCCTAATTTCCTGGTTGTTTTTGTTTTTGTTTTGTTTTTGCTTTTTTTTAAAAATTTGCACACAATTAAAATTCCCTCTTGTGGTATCCAGTTCCATGTCCTTCTGTAGTCAACCCACCTATTTGTATAACTCTAAACCCTGGTGACCACTGTTTCCACCCTATCATATTTATTTTGCCTAAATGCTGCATAAATGACATTAGTATCTGGCTACTTTAACTTAGTAAAATGTCTTTACCTTTCGTTTATGTTGTCTATGAATAAATAGTTTAATGTTATTGTTGAGAAGTATTCTTTTGTATAGATGTAGCACCGTTTATCTGTTTTTCTGTTATAAGACATCTATATATAAATCTTTTAATGCTTCAGTAATAAGTTACCACCAACTTAATGACTTATAATAAAACACATTAATTATCTTAAGTTAATGGAGGGCTGATATCCAACATGGGTGTCACTGCGCTAAGCTCAGTGTGTCAGCAAGGCTGCATTTCTCTCTGAAGCCTCTAGGGGAGAATCGATTTTCTTGTCCCTTCCAGTTTCTAGAAGCCACCTGCATTCCTTGGCCTGTGGCCTTCATCTTCCATTTTCAAAGTTCCAAAGTCAGACTGAGTCTTTCTCACACAACCATCTCCATGGTTCTGATTTCCAATTTCTCGTCCATTTTAAAGAACCCTTGTAATAACTTTCAGGCTACCTGGATAGTCTAAGGTAATTTTCCTATTTTTAAATTAGTGGATCAGCAACCTTAATTCTATCAGGAACTTTAACATGTCTTTGCCACACAACTAGCATATTTATAGGCTCCAGCATTTAGGATATAGATATCTTGCAGTTTTTGATGATTATAAATAAAGCTATGTGAACATAAATTTTAGAATTCACCTGAATAAATACCTATGTGTGAGATTGCTAGGTCAAATGACTACTACAACCTTTTAAAGAAAAATATAACATTTTTTAAAATATTAACTTTTAAAGAAACTACCATTCTTCCAAAATGGCTGTCTCATTATAAATTTTTATTAGCAATGCACAAGAGCTGCTCCACATCCTCATAAGCATTTGATATTACCAGTTTTAATTTTTTAAACATTCTAATGTGTTTAGTAATATCTCACTGTAGTTTTAATTTGCATTTTCCTGGTGACTAATGATACTGATTATCTCTCTATTTGCTTATTTGACATATACATAATATATGTATGTATATAATTGTTTAAATGTTGTGAATATTTTTATTGTGCTCTTGGTTTTCATATTATTGAGCTTGAGGAGATTACATATTCTCAGTCTAAGTAATATATCAGATAATTGATTTACAAACATGTTCCCCATTCTATAGTCTTTTCATTTGTATAAGTGTCTTTCACAGAGCAAAATTAAAAAATTTGTGATAGAGTCCAATTCATCAATATTTTCTTTTATGGATCATGTTTTTGATTTTTAAAAACTCTTTAATGAACCTGTTGTAACACAGATTTCACTCATATTTTCTGCAAGGAGATTTATAGTTTACATAGTATATTTAGACCTATGATCCATTTTGAGGGCTTTTTTTTTTTTTTTTTTTTTTTTGCATGTGGTATAAGGTACGAACAAATTTATTTTTCGGAAAAGCTATCTATCCTTTATCAAATTATCTTTATAATTTTATCAAAAATCAGTTGAATATATATATATACATATATATATATATATATATATATATATATATATATATATATATATATATATATATTTCTAGGCTCTTCCTTCTGTTTGATCTACGTGTCTATGCTTTTGACAAATACACACTCTTGTTTATTGTAGCTTTACAATAATTCTGGAAATTAGATAATATGGGGTCTATGACTTTTTCTTTTCCAGGATTTTAGAGTCAGAATTGGCTATTCTACTTCTACTTCTTTCCACAGAAATTTTAGCATGTCAATATCTAGGAAAAACCTTAGCAGGATTTTTATTAAGATTACATTTGATCTAGAAATCAAATTGTGAGAGACGACTTCTCAACAAAATTAAATCTTTAATTTATGGACATGGGTATATCTCTGAATTTATTTACGCCTTCTTTGATTTTTTTAAAATTAGCATTCTGTGATTTTCCACATCTGTTATACAGATAATATTAGAATAATATCTACACATTTTATTTTAGGTGTTACTTTAAATGGTATTTTGAAATTTTAATTTCCAATTATCTGTCAACATTACACAAGTATACAGTTATCACATACATATATATTCTACAATCTTGCTAAATTAGCTGATTAATTCTAGGATCTTTTTTGTAGATTATTTAGTATTTTCTACTTAAACAATCAATTCTTTTTGGAAGTTTTTTTTTTGAATTGGTATTATTTATTTCTTAAGTATATGATATATTTGATCATTGATACAGCCTGGGCCCAGAGAGCTTTTTGTTATTATTGTTGTCATCGTTTAAAGAATTTAGCTAAAAATATCATTTCTATAATAGATTTAGAATTATAAAAATTTCTATTCTTCTTAAGTGAGATTTTAAAACATATTCTCAAACTCAAATCACTGATTCTATTAGAAAATATGTGCTATATTCTGTTCTATTGATAACATTGTGCTCTCTTTATAATAGAACCAAGGGAGTATCTCTCTCCTCCAAATTTTTGCAAACATTTTAAGAAAGTTTTCTAGAAAATAAAATATTTAGAGCATAATAAAAAATATCAAAATGCATACTATATTTGCCAATATTAATGGTTGAAAGTTTAATTGGACAGCATATATATTAGAATTAAATTTGAAGCCAGTCAATAACATTTGAGCAAGGTTCCTAGATTAGATAGGATTTAATAAAGATCTTGGTAAAAAAAAACAATCTGGAAAGGAAGAGAATAAAACAGTGTCTAAAATGATGCAGAGGGATTTGGGGTTTTTAAAATAGAGGAAAGGAATAGACTCAGCACCAACTCTTTTCAATTCACTGTGATGTAATTGGCAGTTAATTCCTCAAACAAAGATAGAAGCATACCCAAAACACTGAGGTAATCAATATTACCTCTATTTTACATGAAAGATAACTTCCTGAGGTATTCATTAAGTTGCCTTAACATTACAAGATGGAACAACAGGAAAATTGAAGTTGTAACTTATTTTAGTAATGTTAAAGCTCATGCTCTTTACATGATATTAGCAGATTATTTAAATGGATACAAATGATTCACTTCCTAATCTTATTCTTCCATTACTAAAAGAGGAAGCACCTTCATGTCAATGTTACTCTATAGAAACTGTAACCAAAGGCTATCTTAAAGTTATGTGCATGCGGGTTCAAGTTAGCATTGTAACTGTGACAGGATGGCACATTTCTACTTCACGTGTATGCATTTCTCTTTATTTGTTTCATGCATGTACTTTGGCGCCAGTCATTTTAGTTCCTTCATGTCAAATAGGAAACCAAAACATCTCTAACTGGCCAAATTTTGTTTCTAACATATTTCATTGTTATAAGCCAAAGTAAGAAAGTATTTTGAAGAGATTTTAACAGATTTTTAATTTTATGATACTGAGAATATTTCATGATCTCCATCTTGACTGCCCAGATGGAAAACTTTAAAAAGAATATTCAGTAGTTGTGGTTTGAAATTGAGTCTATTATATTGATAAAATAATAAAATAATTATAAAAATTGAAAAGATTACTTCTCGGACTCAGTTTGAATCTTTTCTGAGGGTCTCTGTGGAGATCACCCAGGACTTTGATTCCTGGTTTGTGGGATTGACTAAAAAATGTAAGTATAATTCATCACGTGTAGGGACAAGTTTCAGAAAGAAGTTGAAACAATGGTTCAGAGACTCACATTTACAAATTCCAGTTATAACAACTATTCAAACAGAATTTTTGTGGTGATCTCTCACTTCCATACCAAGTGCAAACTTTTATTTCACAGTTTTAGATTTCAAAGTGTGTATCTATGACTTAGATAATGACTGAAAAATTCTGAATAGAGTTCTGCAGATAGCTTGAATTATTGTGTGATCTTTATCAACTATATTCCTAGGCTGTTAAGAAATATTATTGTACAGGAGAAAGATCGATGACTCTGCTTCAAATTACAACTTCATTAGCTTTATTATTATGTTTCTGTTACATAACTTTTTGAAATATCTTTCCTCAGAACCAATTCTCCTATCAGTTATTTACTGTCACAATAATACCAGATAAAAAAATCACAAAATCTCAGTTTTATACATTAATAAACATTTATTTTTGCTCATAAGCTGTGGGTCATCTTGGCAGTCTGCCACTCTGAGCTGGTATTGACATGGCTTACCCAAACATCTGTGGTCAGCTGTGGGTTAGGAGCTGGTAGGTTTTCACATTCTTGGCTGGGACATATTAGAAGTTCAGGGCCTCAGCTGGAACCACTGAGCTTACTTACTTGGCTCTTCTTTATGGTCTCTTATCTTCTAGCACCCTAACCCAGGCAGATTCTATTGTCCAGGGGATCTGAGAGACAGTGGAGTTTGCAAGGTTCTTTGAGGCCTAGGCTCAGAACAAACACGATGCCACTTCTACCACATTCTACTATCCAAAGTAAGTTACAAGTTTAGCCCCAGCTTAAGGTGTGGAGAGATAAACTCTGTACCTCCTGTGACAGACCAGCAAAATCACATTCCTAAATTCATGAAAATAGAAATCTGAGACCGTTTTTTTTGTGATTAAGCTTCTATTCCAAGAATGATAAGAATAGTAGTGAAGAGTATGAGCTACCTTCTAATGTGTTAAATAAATAAGAGAGTGAGAGGTAGACTGGTTTAAACTGCCACAAGAAGAATAATGTTGAGGGAGGAGAAAAAGACAAATTATGGATGAGACAATGAAAAGCAAGAGGAAAACCTCTTCTACCTCTAGATCCTTCTAGAGACTAGTTGTTGAAAACTAAAAAGAAAGAAAACAACCAACACTTGAGAAATCTACCTCTCTATTAATGTCCTTAAGGGATTTCCAGGATTCATTTAGAACAAAAGATGAAAGAAATATTCTGAGAAGAAGCATAAACATCGTGACTAAGCAGAGAAATAAATACTATTCCTAAAGTAAAAGGAAAAATGTTAATCCAAAAACAGAACATAATTCTAAATTCTAACCCAAGGTAATTCTTTTGAGATACAATACATTATCAAATGTATATAAACTTATAAATAAATAAATATATAAGAACTGAAAAAAAATCCCAAGTAAAAAGGTGTAACTTACTACTTGAATCATAATATTATTATTTTTATTTTTCAGAAGTGGAAAGTTTGTTTCAGAGATGTTAAGCTACTCAAATCAAATACTTTGGAAATGACAAAGTTAATCATAAGTCATATCTGTAAAACTCACAAACCCATGCTCTTTTAACCACATCTTATTTTATTCTGATAGTGTCTAATGAAATGTAATATACAGGAGTTTTCTTTCTGAACACTTGGATTAACTGGTATGGGTAAACATAGTAGCATAAAATCAAGGATGTTTCTCCTGGAACATAAAATGTATGTTACTTACTTGTTTTCAAGTATTCAAAACATAAGGAACAAAATATGTAGAGCTTCATTTCTTATGTGACAACTCTTGTCTATTCAGCCAGTGAACAAAAGTAGGGCTAATAGTTAACTCATTGAAGAATAATATCCTTTAATAGTATCCATAATCGTATCCTTTACATCTGAAATAAAGATAAAATGATGATTTAACATTGACTCTGAGTCATACTATAAAGTGCAGAACAATGAGGGCTCTAAAAATAGAGGTTTTACACATTAAGGAATACTTAGAAGTAAGAAATTGAGCTGTATGTGGTTAACGTTTTGCTAAAGAACTCAGTTCATTGCCACACAAACTAAATGGAAACAGCAAGTTTCTGTATGAAAAAACAAACTTTAATGACTTGTTTTAAAGAGGAAAAGTATAGGCAAAGAGAAAGTACTGGGGCAGATAATATGAAGTAGTCAAATGGCAGCTTTCTTTGTAATAAACTGATAGTTCAGATAATCTGTGACCAAGACTCATTTGTGAGACTGAAAAGCACTGAACACTGACCTAATTAAAGACCAGGACATTTAATTCCTGAAGATTAAAGTGAGTTTACTTGTAATGAATGCAATGAAGAATGGAGGGAGGCAACTAATCCTGTTGTATGACCATTGAATTTTGTGAGTCACAATAAAGGCCTGGTTGTGCACTGTAACCAGAAAGAATATCTACGATCATTATTTTTACTGATGATATACATGGTTCAATAAGATATCCAGATGTAAAACGAACACTATCAAGGGTAGATCAACATATCTATGTTGAACAAGAAATTAAAATGAAAAATAATAGTAATGTAATAAATTTAATAAAATTTCATCGTGTTATCCGAAACTTATTTTCTGCTGTATGACCAGTTCTTACAAAAAACAAACAAACAAACAAACAAACAAAATCTGGCAGATAGTTGCTACAAAAATATTGATGGTTAGATAATATGTTTACATAAATGCAGATGTTTAAATAGTTCTTTTGACTCCAGCCTTACTCCTTTCTATCTGCTCTCTATAAATTGGTCACTTTCCAACATGTGGAATGATCTTTCAAATATATAACATTAACCTTGTTACTCCCTTGCTTACAATCACCATTTTCTTCCCTACTGGCCCCAGAGTAATATCCAAACCATATAGCCTATCAGAGAAATACTTTAGTTTTTGCCTCTGCTTACATCTCTTGACTTAATTATCATTATAGCCCTACAGGATAGAGCAAATAGAGTGCAGTACATCGCTCCACATTCTTTTATGCGTCCATGCACATTATTTTCTCTGTGCACATTTTTCTTATCTCCTCTGACTGCCTATTTCTTTCCTCACCTTTGAGACTTTAGTCACCTCTTTATAAACCTTGCATAAATCCACTAAACTAAGCTTAGTTTAATGGGCCACATCCATCTTCCCAAAGAACCCTATGTTTACATCAACTGTAACTGGAGCCCCAGTAGAACCTGGATCTTCAGGTAGCTCAGTCGTGGAAACAAAAGTCATTTATGTAAACAAAATCCAGAAACTTTATTAAGGTTCCCACTCAAAAATCACCTAATACACTTTACCTGATAATCCAATATAAAATAGCAACCCTTTCTTCCATCACGGTCCCTTAACTTTGCTATAGTGCCTCTTAACATTTATATCAATCTAAGTTATTATTTGATTATTTATTCTTTTTCTTCAATCACTTTTCTACACCATGTAGACTCCATGAGAGTAAAGTCTTTCTCCATTGTTTATTGCTGTATCCTTGCTGAGAAAGGTACCTATCATAAAGCATTCATTCAATCAATAGTTGGTAAAAAAATAAATGAAAATAGAATTTGAATCTTCATTTGTTACTTTTCTAGGTATATAGATTGGTTCTAATTTATAACCCAAAGGAAATATTTTTTGAAGTCTCTTTCTCTAGACCACATCTGACACAGTGTAGATGCTCTCTAGCTATCATTCTATTCACTTCTCATATATCAACTTTTTATTACAGGAAACTAGACCCTAGCCATTTGTCATCCCTTTATTCTTTATGTAAAAGTTTCTTTCTATTCATTCACCTTTTTCACATAACTTACATCGAGAAAAGGGACAGAAAAAAAAACCCTGAAATTTCTTTAAAAGGCGAGACAGGTAGAAATGTGGGTAAAAAGGAGAATCTCCAAAGCAGAGAGGAGGAGGAGGAAAACAATGGAGATAACAGTGATTATGAATATGACACTAACACAACTTGCTGCAGTTGTTCCTTTACCAAAACAATAAAGCAAAGAATAAATAAAACATCAGTCATTTTGAAACACTAAAAAAATATCCAATTAAAAGTATCAACAACACTAGGAGGTAGTGCTGTGAAAAGTATAATAAAAACAACAAATCTCTGGTCAGCAGAAATTAAAATGAAAATTATAGTAATATAATGAGATATTTCTAATTTTTGTCACAAGTATTTTTAGAAGATAAAATAACCTCAATATCAAAATTATGTTGTTATTTTTTAATGTTATCAAATTCATATTCCTGAAATAACTCAAACTGGCCATTATGTACTATCATTTTTTATACATCTCATTTGCTATTTGTTAATAATTGGTTTGAGAATTTTCATCTGCTCTCATGAGTGAGACTGGCTCATAATTTTGTTTTCTAAATTTTCCTACATGTTAAAGGATATGTGCAAATATTCTGGTCAAGAAGACAAAGTAGGTAAAAGCTGTATTTGACTCCTCTCATGACCACATCAAAATTACAACTAAACTACAGAATAACCATCATTGAGAATCATCTGCAGTCTAGCTGAACAGAAATCCTATAATTAAGGGACCACCTCAAGACCGGTATAAGGTGCAAAGATGTAGAAATGGTCTGGCCCCACACCTGCATATGGCGGTTGAAAAATTGGGAGGGTCGTAACAGCTGCAGACATTTCCCGGGTGGATTAAGGGATCCCAGCCCCACACCTGGCTCCCCATTCCAGAGTTCAAGTACTGGGAAGAGAAGTCCCCACGAAATCTGGATGTGAAATTTAGCAGAGATTGTAGCTGAGTGGGACTGAGGACTGCGGGAGTCCAGGCATCCTCTTAAAGGCCTGTGCTGGAATTAACCCACTGACAGACTCATTCTGAGTACAGAGCAGGGGTGGCAGCTCAAAATGCACCAGGACAAATGGGGAGGAACTGAATTGTCTGATTTCAGGGAGAGGACTGGATGGGCAGCTTTCTTCTAGACAGATGTGCTGATGGAGGTCACTGTTTCTGTGTTGGGCCTCCCCACATCCAGCATGCAGATGCAGGCAGCTGCTATCTCTGCATCTCCACCAACCTGGCTAACACTGGTTTCCCCGCCCTAGTGATTCCTTCAGACTCTGCCCTACCCAACTTGCAGGTTCACCTAAGCTACTTCCTGTGTCTTTTCCATACAAACGAACTGTCTTGGCTCAAGCTTTGGACTTTCCTAAAATCTCTCAAAGGTTCACAAAATCCGGACAAGGAGCATTTGACCTCAGTGTGGCCCATACCTCTTTCTGAATAGCCCCAAACTCAGTACTAGCAACAGCCAGCTTTGGTTCATGGTGTGGCCTCTTGAGGCACCTACAAGCGCAGTGCAGGTGGTGGTCATCTGCAGATTGCTTGGTGATACTTGCCAGGTGGTCCCAAGCAGAGCACAGGCTGAGGCTGAATTTAGCTTGCAGGAGAGCACCTACCAGGAGGCCCTGGGACCAGCACTCCAGGTGGCCAGCTTTGGATTGAGCCTGGTCACCACCCAGGGTTACATCTAAGAACTACACACTTAAAGGGAAAGCGGGCAGGCACCAGAGCTCTGCAAAAGTGAATCTTGCTTCGTGGCTTAGCCCTTACACAACAGCTCCTCTACTGTAGTCATGTCCAGTCCTCACAACCAATCAGCTTGAGGGCTAATCCCTCTCACTGATGTGCAAGCAGCAATAAAGTCTCAACTACACCAAGAGGGCACACACAACCCATACAAGGAACACACATGGAGTGCTCAGCTCAGGTGACCAGGGAGACTCTGCCAATGGGCCCCACAGGACACCTACTACATATGTTTGCTCAACTAAGACTGGGAGACATAGCAGCCCCAACAAACACATAGAAAAAAAAGTACAGAAAAAAGCCAAAATGGGAAGACAAATATATTTTAAATGAAAGACTAGAATAAAACTCCAGAAAAAGAACTAAACAAAATGATGAAGACAGGAAACCTACCACATGCAGAGTTCAAAACACTGGTTATAAAACTGCTCAGGAAACTTAAGGAAAGAGTAGAGAAACTCAATGAGAACTTTAACAAAGAAATAGAAAAGATAAAAATAGAGATAGAAAACATAATAAAGAACCGGCAGAAAAATGAAGAATAGAGTAATTGAAATGAATACATCTTAGTGAATCCACAGTAGATTAGATGAAGCAGAGGATTGAATCAGTGATTTAAGAAGAGAAGATAGCAGAAAACACCCAATCAGAACAGCAACTAGAAAAAAGAATCCAAATAAATAAAGCTAGTTTAAGGGCCTATGGGACATCATCAAGAGTACCAATATTCACATTATAGGACACCAGAAAGAGAAACAGAGAACAACAAATTGAAAACCTATTTGAAGAAACAATGATGGAAAACTTCACTAAACTGGCAAAAGAAATAGACATACAAGTTCAGGAAATTCAGAGTCTCAAACAAGATAAACCCAAAAAGGGTCACACTAAGACACATCATAATTAAAATACTAAAGGTTAAAGACAAAGAGAGAATCTTAAAACCAGCAAGATAGAAGCAGTTAGCGATTGGCATGAAATACTCAAGGTGATAAAAAGCAAGGACCTATAACCAAGATTACTTTACCCAGCAAAGCTATATTTAGAATGGAAGGACAGATGAAGAGTTTCCCAGACAAGAAAAAGCTAAAGAAATTCATCAGTACCAAACTAACTTTGTAAAAAAAATGTTAAAGGAACTTCTTAGGAAAAAAGAAAAAGATTAAAATATGAATAATAAAAATGTCAAAAACTACATTCCTATCAATAATTACTTTATGTGTAAATGGATTAAATGCTCCAATCAAAAGACATAGGGTAGCTGAATGGACAAGGAAACAAGATCCTTACATATGCTACCTACAAGAGATTCACATTGGATCAAAAGACACACACATACTGAAAAGAGAGATGGAAAAGATATTTCATGAAAATGGAAATAACAAAAGAAGTCGAGGTAGCATTACTATACCAGACAAAATCAACTTTAAAACAAAGGTTATAACACTCTTGTGTTATAGAAGGACCCAGTAATCTCACTCTTGGGTATTTATTTGAAAAACAAAACAAAACAAAACACACAAGGACATATATCGATATGGTCACTGCAGCATTATTTATGGTAGTCAAGATATAGAGATATAGAGGCAATTTAGGTGTTCACTCGTGGTTGAGTGAATAAAGAAGAGGTCACACACACACACCACACACCACACACACACACCCACATGGAATATGACTCAGCCATTAAGAAGAATTTCATTCACTGCCAGTCTAGAAAAAGTTTTGGAAAGAGTTTGGTACTGCCTGGTTAAGTTGAATATGTGCATACCCTATGATCCAGTGGTTTTACTATTATATATAAATCTCCCCAAAATTCTTATGTGTGGCACAAATGTGCTAGAATATTGACATGGTCATTCTTTGCAAAAGCAAGAAACAAATAAACCTGATATCCAATAATAATAAAATGAATAATAATAAAATGAATAAATAGTGCAATACAAATTCAATGGAGACAACTGTATTACAGTGACACAAATCTATTTATGTCTGGAAAACATAACATCAAGGAAAAGAGCAAATCAGACAGATGATAGATAAGTAGATGATAGGTAGATGATAGATGATATGTGAGAGAGAGAGAGAGAGAGAGGAATCAGAAAAACAGACTGAGATAAAGGAAATCTCAAAGGAATTTATATTAATGGAGCAGACCTACATTAGGAGGATTTTGAAAGAGAAAATACCAGGAAGGTGTGTACCCATATTTGACATAATAAGAGGCCAGTGCATAAAGTCTAACATTAATGACTTGAGAAATGTTAGTATAAGCACATTATGCAGGAAAATGTCAGAAAAATAGCAAAAAGGTGAAAGTGTTTGTTTCAAGGGAGTTTGATGATGGCATCAAGAAGAGCGCACTCCAGTCATTGTTATGAGCCTTTTAATATGATCCAACATTTTGAAAATATGTATGCATATTATTCTGAAAAAAATATAAAACTGAATAATTTTAAGCTCTGATTAGAAATGTGATTAAACTCTCTTGAGTAGTTGGGGACAAGAAAGATATCTTTTGTTGTTGCTCTTTCTTGTGACCATTTTCTACAAATACAATAAATTAGACAAGATATGATAGTCCTTGCTATAAAAAGTTCGCAGTCTTTCATGTGCGCAGAGGCTGCAAGTTGGGATGAGAGGTAGAAAGGTGTACAGTGTTAATATATTAGTATATGTAAACGTTATAATAGATGTATTTACACCTGTGCCAATAATTGTGTATATAAATGTCACAGGACATCTGGATTTCTAACTTGGACAATTAGGAGGATAGCATTGACATTCATTGAGATGAGAAACAGACTAAGAGATATGAAAGGAATCAAGAGGTAGATATAGTATGTGTCAGAAATAGGCACATGGTCAAACTAGATCAATCAAATCTAGTATTCAAATTATGTGAAGTTATAAAAGAAAAATATTATAAAGTAGAATGCATACATGTATTCCAGTGATAATTTCTTTTGAGATTGTCAATTTATTCTTGTGTATTGGCTCCCTGGAAATTTCCTGGGACCTGTCCACACCCCAGCCCATTTCTTAAGCCTCCCATTTGATTCTGTGTATCAATCAATAATTTCACAGTAAATTATCTTTTTTCCTAACTCAGCCATCATCAGTTCTTACTATATTAAATCAAAGATCCATAATAACAATATTAACAATAATAATGACAATGGCCTATAGTAGCTCAAGAATGCAGAGGACATTTTTTAAGTGACACCTCAAAAAGGACATTTTCAAAGGCATTTAAATAGCTGAAATTCATGCATTTCCAGGTTGGTGAAACAGCAAATAAAACACTAATAGGACCCTAACATTTCAGGGAGGAAATTCCATGACTGAATTAAGTTCAACAGGCACCTCTTTAGTGCCTGTTGTGTTATTAGGCCTCAGACTGAGTAAACACCATGCAATCTCATATTAAAGGAGAAGAAGATCTGGTTTTGAAACACTATACTTTTGACAAATTCAGACAGAAACCAATAATAATTTGCATAAAAACTTTGTTTCAAGTAGGAAAATTCTTCAACATGGAATAATACGTGGCATATAAATAAGGAGTAACAGAATGAATAACCAAGTCAAGGGAAGAGGAGTTGCAGGTAATTCCTGAACAGAGACATGATACCAGCTTAAGACATTTTAGTGAAATTTAAGAACATCAAAGCAAAGAGATTCTTTAACATCTGGCATCATCTACAATCCCAGCCACTCCCTCAGTGGAACATTTTTTCACTGGTATCATAATGAAAAGGTATTTAAAGGTATTTATAGCTAACTCGAGATATTAAATCACTTCGTGTAGTGGTAAGGAGAAGGGCCTGAAACTAATGGGAGAAACTATTATTTGGTGTCACCGGGAGGTGCTTAAAATAATCAATTGAGTATATCCTGCAATAAGTCATCCAGATTCCTTCTTCAGAGGTTCTTAATCTTATTTCTTATTTCCAAAGATTCTGGAAAGTTGTCACCTGACAGCTGAAAGCTATCAACCTTCTTTGGAAATTGTCTATGACTAAAGAAATCTGCCATGTCATGGAGCAACCTGCAAACAATGAGTGGTCGTATAGAAGAAGATCTAGCTTTCTATCTAAATGCAGGTAAAATATAAAGGCATCCTGGTTTCAGAGTACCGGGTGGTATTGGATGAGGTTTTTAATGATCACTGCTCAACTTCTCCTTCTGTTCCTTCCTTCTTTCTTCCCTTCCTTTACACAGGAGTTGATCTCAAGAGTATCCCTCACAAACATACTGCACGCCATCTCAATCTGCTTCCTGGAGAACCAGAACCTGCCATAGGTGAGGATATTTCTCCAAACTAAGGCAGGTTGTTTTCCAAGGTGGTCACAGATGATCAGTACAACACAGTTCAGAGACATCCTTACCCACTTATCCGCTGTGCTTACCACCAGAATACAACTACCTAGCCTAAATGTTGACTAAGCAGAGTAATTCAGATCCCTGTCCTTTTAAGCACTGCCTCTCTGAGCAGACCAGCCAATGGAAAACCTGCCTGATAAATTGGGCTCACATCAACACATCAGAAGTGATTACAAATCTGAACCCCTAATATAACCAGATGCCCTCCAAATGAACTGGATGCAGTAAGGCTGACAGCTTTAGAAAGCTTTTGCTCCCAAACAGATCCTCTCAGACCTTTCTTCAACAAGTTTATTACAGGCATTAAACTGCTTACAAGTTTGAAACAATCAAGCAGGCACTGACAGGAACTGGTGAGTTAGAAACACAGTTGCCAGGAAAATGCCATCTACTGCCAATTTCCTCACTGCTAACACACAGAAACAACCAAGAAACGGGCTTATGAGCCAGGATCTTGATGGTTTTCAGTATACACTGCATGTAATTACAGAGCACCAACAGAGTAACAAAAATCTATGTTTTTTAAACTATTACAATTTCCACAAGTCTGAGAAAAAATATATTAGCAAAATTTCTGAGTCCTTAAATTTGGTGAAAAGATACAGTCGATGAGGTCATGGAAAACAAGAATTTACCCATTGTTCTGATAAAGATTTGGACAATTTAAATAGGAAACATACATTTCTTTGGAAGAGAGCATGGAAAACCTGCCTGATAAATTGGGCTCACATCGAATGACTTTGCATCATTTCCGATAATTATTGAAAATCAAGTATCTACCTAAAGTAGAATGTTTAAAAAATTGTGGTCTATTTTTACAATCAAATTCAATATGTTAGTGGTAATGAAGAAATTGCTATACAAAACTACTTTGTGTTCTTTAATGATAAACCTTTAATCAGGTTTTCAAAATTTACAGAACTTTATTATTGTCCTTTTACTACTGTTTCTGGATCAAGCTCAGTACTCTATATTTTGCTAAAAAATCATACAATGTTCTACATATTAATATACCTCCATTTTTTACAAAATATTCCAAATCTTTTAAACTGTCCACTAATTATGGTTAAAATTTATCATTTCTAATATTTTATGGTTTGTGTGGGCTCACTAAAAAAGTACTACTTAAGTTTCCCTCTGCCTTATTTAATTTACTGACCCACTTTTTGTAAGTCATCTTTTTAGTTTTATTTATTATTTTATTATTTTGCTTTCTTATTTTCATATATTTTAATTTTAATCTTTATAGCTTTTCTTTTCTTAATTTATGTATTTGTCTTTTTTTCTAATTCCTTAAGTCGACTTAAGTTTGTGTGTTCATTTTGTCTTCTCTAAGACAAAAAAAAAAAACCCTCAAATATAAAACATTATAAATTTTGCACACGGCTTTATTGTGTCCCATAGATTTTCTTATGTAATATTTTACTTTTTATTGTATTATATATATTTTGTATTTTCTATTTTCTCTTTGATCTTGATATTAACTAGGAAAGCATTTCTTAATTTCCATGTTTTTTGTCACTTTTCTATCTTTCATTTTATTTTTATTTGACAAATCAGAGACTATGACTAACAAAGTAGATATGATTTAAAATTTATTGATTCCTTTCTAGATAAATATAGAGTTCAGAAAAAAAAAATATTTCCACAAGTAAGAAAAAGGGGTGATTCTCTTTGCAGTAATTAAAAGGTTCACTATAGCTATATAATTTATGTAAATGCTAGCCAATTGTATTACTCAGATTATCTGCTTATTTTTGTTTACTTGAACTGTCAAATTCAAAATGCAATTCAAAATCTTATATATTTTCACAAGGAGATAATTTAAAACTTTCATACTCTACTGTGGAAAAATTCTTACTCAACACAAATTCTCAGTCACATTATCATCTACTATCTACATTTAACTAAAACTTTATTGATCATGAGATCAGATAAATAGGTGATCTTTGAAATTTATATTTCAAAAGATGTACTAATCTATTACCACATATAAATGATACTTTGGCTATTTATTATATTCTTGAATCTATGCACAATAGTCATACTCTATGATCTTGTAGCTCTTGTTTCAAGTGTGGTGTCTATTATCTTATGTCTGAAAATTTGTCTTTAACCTCTTATGAAGAATTTTATCCTGATGATTCAAAGAGCATATTTTTTTATTAATCCTAATTTCTCAGTAAGCTCAGTCCACAGATATTTTATGTTTTTTATAAAATGTCCAATTTAAGGTTGAATTAGTTCAAACATACAAAGAGAACAGAGAATTATATCATGATCATCTTTATATCACAAACTATTTCTATTTTATATTCCATATTTGAGGTATTTCATATATGATTATGATTAATTTTAAAGACATCATCGGATACAATTGAGGCCTCCATTTCTCCAACAGTGGAATTTCCAGAAACCCTAATGGATATGAGAATCTCTAAGTTTACATCCCTGCTTTGTCAGTTTTTCATTGGTTATCAACATTCTCATTTGTTATACTATCTGAAATTTTATTTCCTATTTGTAAAATGGAAATATGATTCATCATTCGGTTGTAAAAACAAGCAGAAACAGCTTAAACAAAGCCTGTAACAGAGAAAATACACATGTCAATAATTGTTACTTCCATTCACCCTTAGATACATATGGTCCTACTAACTATTTAGAACCTGTCTCAAATGCAAACTTCTTTATGGAACTTTCCCTGACTCATCTTAGCCAATGTTTTTGGTACCGTTTTGATTTCCCATAGCAATTAGCACAAAACTTTACATAATGCTGTTGTATCTATGGTTGTATAAGATTATGGTCTCCTGGAAGACAGAGTGAGTGCTTCAGGAGTCTGAGCAGCCTAGAAAAGCCCACAGTGAGAATATAGTCCATATTTACCAGTGTATAAATATATCAAGAAGTAGAGCTAAAAATGATTTAATCTGAATCATCTCTATTACTTGAGAAATGCCTCAAAACACAAAGCTCATCTTTATATATAAAGTAAAACCTTTACTGTTTTATTTGGAAAATTGATTACAACCATTTGCCAATTACAGTGCTTTAAGGCAAAAAAAAAAAACAAAAAACAAAAAAAAAAAAAACAAAAACAAAAAAACAAAAACAAAAAACCAAAAAACAAAAAAACAAAAAAACCATAAATGATTGTTACCAAGATGTACAAAGGTTTGCAACACCTTAGTTTTGGGCAATGTACAAATAGTAAAATATTTGCTTTTGATATCATGTAGTAAAAGAAAGGTTTTTTTAATGGCAATGTTTATTCCCTTGAGTGTAGGTGGATCTCACCAGGACACAAACTGCATATTTAGAGATTGGCCCTCTGTTGCCTTAGTGCTCTGCCAATCCCTGTTTGAGGTTTAGGCAGGGCAACAAGGCAGGGGGCTTTACAAACCAAAAATATCATGTTTTTTTTTGTGTGTTTTTTTTTGTTTTTGCCTTTTTTATTGCACACTTATCACAGTATTTGCAAGAGCCACAATCGGTAAAACATACATTTCCATGGTTGTTGGTTATTCTCATGTCTTTTTGGCTGAATTTATATTACCTCTCTGAATAGCAGGTGGAATTTCCTGGCCTGTAATCGTTGCAATGAGAGCCCTGACAAGTGAGCAAAATTCCCTATGCCTATTCACGAGGTACTTGCACTCAATAGCAATGTGTTGCAAAAGTCATTTGTTTAGAGTGACAGTACACATTTACTCAAACTGTTTTTGGTTTTTACAAAGCCAGATGTCTTTGACTATTTTAAACAAAAATAAGAAAACATCTTATTTATTAGCATGACTTATGATCTTGGTATTGTTGATATGGATCATTTGTAATTGAAGAACAGGAAACTCCCTGAGTGTCTTCCTTCCAAGGTAGTTCATTCTGGGCAAATGATCGAAAGCTTCTATGGTGTTCTCAAGAACAGTCAGTATTGGTGCTGCTGCTTTTCCTTCTAGTCACAAATATTTCTATTGTCAAGATTTAATGTTTTTAAATTAGTTTTAGGTATATAAAAACAATCTCTGTAGAGTTCTTCCTGTTACATAATAAATAATACATTATTTCTCAGTAATATTGCTTAATGTCCCAAAATGTTTTGGTATCACTTCTAATATAGTGTGGGAAACAAACTCTCCTTTAGTCTTAAAAGAATTGAAATAAATAACCTTGAAAATTTTAAATCTTATTTTCAAAGTACGAATAAAGAAATTGAGAAGCTCATTTATCATGCTTCAAAAAAATAAAATATCACCCACTGGAATACATCATTCTTCATTAAGGCTATAATCACATTGGTAATCCATGGAGATCCAGTGTTCTAACAGAGGGAAGGAGATATTAATTTGAAATTCTTATTAATGGAGCATAGTAGATCAAATTAAACCCTATTTATAAGTTCAATAGACATTTATTGGCCACATTCAAGGCAGCCAGGAAGAATAGTAAAACAATGAAGAATAATAAACTTTAAAGTCAAAAAAGACAGACTCTATTATTAGCAACGTTATCAGCCATTTGATTGATATATTTTTCACATCTAAAAAATACGACTAGTAACAACTACCTTAAGGTGCTTGGGAGACAATAGGGCACATAGAATGGAGAGTTTCTGTGCTCTCTTCACCTGAACTCAGGGGAAAACACTCTCAGGGAAAACACACAAATGTGTTCACCAATAAGCAATCTTTAATGAGTTTTGAGGTCCAGAGTTTTTACTATGGTTTTATAGCTTAGGCATGATTGTTTAAATCACTGGCCACAAGATTGACGTTAATCTCCTACTCCTATCCCTGGAGGTTGAACAAGCTTAAAATGCCAACCCTGTAATTATGTGGTTGGTCTTTCTGGTGACCAGCCTCTATCCTAAAGCTATTTAGAGGCCCATCAGGAGTCATCTCATTAGCATAAACTCAGTCATTATCTCTAGAGCTCATAAATAACAAAGACTATTCTTTCACTTGGTAAATTCCAAAGGTTTTAGAATTTTTCTCTCAGAAACCAAGGGCAAATGCCAGGCAAACTATTATACTACAAGTATCAACTGTCTATGTTTTCCAGCTTCCAAAATTTTGTTAGTATGTCTTCCTCACCTCTTTCTTTTCTATCCTTGTGAATTAATGTCTTCAAAAAAGAATCACTTTACTGTATTGTCAGATGGATTTCTGTAGGAAGTAAAATTAGATGCTTGTGTTCATTTTACTATCTTAAACTCTTTATAAGACACTTGTTCCAAGACTTTTGATAAATTTTGCATGAAAAAGAAAGCTGAACAACAGAGAAAAAAGAGGTTGATCCTTCTTAAAAAATGAAGACAAAAGATCTCTTTCTACTCTTAATTGCAGTAGAAATATTAATCCAGGCCTTGAATCCTAAAGCAGTGGTAAAACAAAATCTGAGATGAAGACCGACTGGGATACATGTAGCTCCCCTCTGAGCCCCAGTGGGGACAAACACAAAAGTCTCAGAAGCTACAGTTCTCTTTACAAAGAGAAAAAGGTGGGGCCTTCCTCAGGAGCAGGATTTAGTATAGCAGCAATTCCATGGCCTGACACAGTTTTAGTAGGTACTAAGGAAAACTGAAAGTACAAATGTAAGAAAGTTTTTGGATTTTGCAAGGGACGTTGAGTCTATGGGGAAATACATAGCCAAGAAATTTACTTAAGAATTGTTCACTGGAAATGTAAATAGCTTGTTCACCAAGGTAGTAGAAATTAATCTATTAATAAACTCTCACTAATGAAGCGGTATGCAAAACTTTATGAGAGAACAGAAATGAAAATTGAGAGGTTTTAAATATTTAGAATGAAAAATCAAGAAAGTTGGTTTCAGGAAAGATTTGGAAACTATTTTACCAATGCAAATTTCAGAATTTCTCCCAATGAAAGTGAGGAATAGAGGCTACTCTCCAAAAGAAGAGACTAACTGATGAAGCATTTCAGGAGATAGCATTTTTCCTATTGCTATGTAATGTCACTCTACCCTGTTGGCTTGCTGAAGAAAGTTTTCACTTACCAAACTTTTTTAACATTTTGAAATAACTCTTAATGTTTTGTTTTATTTTAACTACTTGAACAATATATGATCACATTAAAGAAAAAATTTTATAGCAGAAAAAGTTAACGTATTGTTAACACTTATACATAATCTTTATTAATGCATTGCTGCAGATCCAGTTCTATATATATAGACATACACAATGTACATACACATACACAAACACATGTTCATACCCATACCTATGTACATATATGTATACACATACATAATAACACACACAGTAACCAACACATACACGATCACATACCCACTCATAAATATATATTAGAATACATTTCTGTGCACATGTATATACATACTCTGTATGAGAATCTCCTGTTGAAGGCCAATATTAAGAAAAGTTGCACTTTAAAAATTTCCACCAATATCTACCTTCTATATTAAAACTGAATTTTACCACTCTATTGGAATGTTCCTTTGTTCTGGAAGACTTATTTCAGTTAGCTCTTTTATTATGCAAATTTAAAGTATGGATTCTTTGTTTCCAGTGAAGACCTGAATGTCATGAAACTACCAACGGTTTGTATTCTTCGAAAGTGAAACACTGTATTCTATTTATTAATTTAAATTAATGTATCTTTCAGCAAATTTGTGTCTTAAAAGATTAAATTATCATTAGACTTTTATTTCCTAAACTTGCATTTAGATGGCATTTTCTCTATTAATAACAACTAAATAAATATTATTATTATTATTTTGTTTTTAGGAGTTATAGTCTTTATTCTTAATGTATTCTTAATGTAGCTAGTTGTAGAACATGACGGCCTTAGAAGAATAAGAGAATATCAATATGTAGATCAGACCTATTATTTACTGTATTTATTAAATAAATCATTATTGAAGATCCACCATATTTAAGACACTAGTAAACACTAAATCTACAAGTTGGGTAGACATAGTGTCTTCTCTCAGGGGGCTTATCATATAGTGGAGGAATATTAAATAGTCAATTATATTTAATTAAATAGAATTTTAATAAATTTTATAAAAATAAAGCATAATAAGAGGGCTTATCACAGGATAAATGACTCACACTGAAGACTGAAAGAAGTCTTCTCTGAAAATTTACTGCTTATGATGTGATTTGAAGGATCATTTTGATGGTATAAGTATTAAGTACCTTTCCAGCCAAAGAGAACAACACATGAAATATTTGGTGTGAGCAATAGAACTGATAATTTAATATGTGGAAAATTGGTTTGTTTTGGTTAAGTCATAAAGTAATGTTGAGTGCTATAAATTAAAGCTAGTGATATGGTTAGAGTCCAGGTTCAGGGTATGTTTAGACCATGTGTGTATCCTATGTTAATTTGTTGGATTTTTTTCTTTCTAAAAGCAATGGGAATCCAATAAAGGGTTTTAAGATTAAAATTAAAAAAAAAAAAGAACATAATAGAGTTTGGATTGTTTTTAGAACTTTTTGGCTTCAAGGTAGAGAATGGATTTGAAAGATAGTGAAGAGCTAGAGTCGATGGGGGACTTTAGAATTTCAATTTTAGAGAGACTTCAGAGAAACAATTTAGTCAGAAGGTAGTTTGGGGGAGAATTTAACTTGAAGCTAAATGTATAATAGTGAGCATGCTTTTACTCAGAGGTATGTTTATTTAGGGTAAGATGGAGTCCTTGCTGGGGATTATTGTAAGATTCCCATGGTGCTCTCTCTACCTAGCATTGACAAAATTCGATCACAGATTATGGGGAAGAAGAAAGAGAGAGGGTCAAGTATGAATCCTAAGGGCCTGGTTTATAACACTGTATTACATTACTGAGAGAAGAAAATCTGAATGAGGATTGAGGGAAAGGAGATAATGAGTTTGATTTTAGACATTGATTTTGATGTGGCTATAAAACATCCAAGCAAAGAAATTTGACTAAGGTTAATATATTGGTCTAGAACTCAGTGTAAAAATCTGGCCTGAAAACATACATTTCAAAGTTTCAACAAATTGGTAATGACTAAAGCCATGAAAGTAGATGAACTTGCCTAACAATAAAAAATGTAGAGTATGAAGCATGTTCATAACTAAGCTCTGAGGAACACAGGCATCTAGGTTTCAGATAGAGAAAAATGACTTTGAGAAGTTATGGAGAGGGAGGTTAGGGAAAATGTGAAGTCGTGTAATAAGAGAACATTCAAAGAAGGGATTAGTAAAAAATGCAAATATAATTAAAGGTCAGGTAAAATAACAATAGTAAAATGTCCGTTAGCTTAAGTGACATGATGGTCATTAGTGACTTTGTAAAAGAGAATGTGGGAAATTGATATAGGTCAAATAGTGAGTGGCTTATGAAGAGATGGAGACAGCCAACACTGACAATACTTTTGAGAAGTTTTATCTGGGGTTCAATAGTGTTTCTATTTGTTGTGATTTGTTTCTTTTCTTGCCTTTTCAAAATTAAAAAAAAAATTATGTAACTTTCCTGTGCTTTTTACTTTTAATTGTAAATCTTAACTATTTTACCTTGCATGGCTAATAATGTCTAAAGCATTTCAATTTCTTTAGTTTCTTTCTGGAAAAAACAAAAACAAACAAACAAAAAAACTTGGCAGCTTTAAAACTAATTGCTGCCAATTCATGTTATCTTTGCCTGGTACTTTTTGTCAGTAATACCATTGAGCATCTGGAAAAGGGAACAAATTTATTTTCCTCTACCAGATTAAATATATTAAATGTTGGTTTAGATAGACATACATATTTTTCAATAATCTTTACTTAATATTCCTTATGAGATCTCAAACTTCCAACTCTAGATCTTTCTTCTACTCCTGAAAAGATGATTCCTTGACCACATCACTACCGATGTTTTGAGCCAGATAATTCTTTACTGTGGAGGGTTGTTTTACATATTGTAGAATGTTTAGTAGCATCTCTGGCTTCTACTCATTAGATGTCAATAGTATCTTTCTCTCAGTTGTGACAATCAAAAATGTCTCTAGATATTGCCAAATGTTCTTTGTGGGGCAAATTGCCACTGCTTGAGAAGTACCGTCCTTGAATGTACCCTTTGGAAATTTCTTTAGAGAGTTTGATTTTGTTTATCTGGAGCAGAAGGGTGATGAATCATCTTAGATTTTGCTTGTTTGAAAATGTATTTATTTTCCTCTCATTTACAAAAGATCATTTTCTAGGGATTGGGTGATAGACTTTTTCTCCTCAACACATTAATGATACTATTCTACCATCTCTGGCTTCTGTGATTGCTATTGTGTAGTTAGCTTTATGTCTCATTACTGTTTCTTATGGTAATCTGCCTTATCTCACTGGTTGCTTCTAAGATTTTCTCTTCTTCTTTGGAGTTATTTTGCTTGACTATGCTATGTGTCTGGATTTCCTTTTATTTATCTTACTTGAGCTTTAGTGGATTTTTTAGATTTCAGAATTTGTGTCTTTCAATTTGTTTTTGAAAATCTTTAACTATTAACTATTCAAAAATGTTTTTAATCTCAATTCTCTCCTTTGTTTATTACTAGAACTCCAAAGAATTTTATGCTAGATATTCCACAGGGTCTTCCATAAATCTTAATATCGCCTCAACATTTTGCAACTCTTCATCTTTTTAGCCTTCGAATTTGAATCAACATTCTAGTTCAGCAACTTTCTTTTTAGTTTTGTCTAATCTTTTGATATTTTATTTCTAAGATATTATTTTTTAATTTGCTAGATCGCCTGTTCATATTATCAAATATCTCTTTCACCTGTTAAAACATACTACACAGAGCTATGCCATATTCTGTGTCATATAATTGTAATACTTGAAAAATTTCTTGTTTTGTTTCATTTGTTAGTTGTTTCACTGATTCTCATCATGGTGTCTTGTTAACTTGTGTGTTTTGTGATTTAACTGTGAATTCTTATTTTCTTTATATAATATATATATATATATATATATATATAATATATATATATATATATATATATAAAGATTCCTGACATGAGGGTAGGTATTTCATTTGTTTTGTCTGTCACTTAAAGGCATTGTCAATTCACTGGAGGTTTTGAGATGCACAAGTTAATCTATGTGGGACTTCAAACCCTGTAAAAGGACTGACACAATTTTCCTTTAGATATTCCATCTCCACTTATTAATTTTTTACTCTTATTATCTTTTTGTAAAATATTTTGTATCTTATTTCTCATTCTTATATTTTTGATTTCCCTATTTACACAATTGGCTTAACTTTTGGAGATCTCAGCATAATGCAGAAAAATCTTTTATTAGATTTCTCTACTTAGTGAAAAAGTTTTTTACTTCTTGTCATCTGTCTTCCATGCAGTTATCAAGAAAGAAGTTCAAACTCCCTAAACAACAACAAAAAAAACACTTGGGGAGGGGGTGTGTGTGTGGAAATGGTCTTTAGCATTAAAGATTACTCATTTTTGTGCTATATCTGCTAATTTCATTTTTTTGAAATTATTTCTATATCGTGTCAATATTTTTCAGAAAAAGACAATTATATCCAATTTTTTCCTATTCTGGAACATAGAATTAACTCCAAAGTTTTGAAGAATGAAAATAAATGACTAGGCGCCAGTAAATTGTCTTCTCCTTATCTTAGTGATAAGGAGAAGACAATCAATTAGACAAAATAGCATGAATAATTAAAAAGTAAAGTTTTTTAAGAAGTGAATTGAGACTATAATGACTGAAAGTGACAATGATATGAAAATAGAACATTTATTTTATCTCTTGATCCTAATATTATGGAGATTAATAAGATTAAGACAGAAAATACACACATAGAATAGACATACATTGTAAAGAATGTCAGATGAATTGGAAAAGTCAGGTTTGGAACAGCAAGAAGCAGTCACAGTAAGAGAATGAATATTTCAAGAGAAAAATGAAAGTATAAACAATATTTATTATATAAAGGAAATCAAAAATGGCAGTATAAAAGAATTTATGAGGATGGCAAAAAATGTACCTTTTCAATTTTCATTTAAAAAAATCTCTTTTGCATTTTACTATAATACTTATTTCTTTTTGTTCCTGTTGTAAAGTAATGCCTGCAGTTGTTATTTCTTTTTGTTCCTGTTGTAGAGAAGTAATGCCTCTAGTCATTATACTAAAAAATCATGGGAGTTCTAGCCAAGAACGCAAAGTAGACAAATGCTATTTGGCTCCTCTTATGACCACGTCAAAATTACAGCTAAACTAAGGAACAACCATAATTGATAATCACCTGAAGTCTAGCTGAAAAAAAAGTCCTACAACTAAGAACATACTGAAGTAGCCACCTTGAGGCTGGTAGGAAGGACAGAGGTGTGGAATAGGTAGTTCCCATACCATCATGTGATGACTAAAAATTGAGAAGGACGTCTCAACTGCAGAAGTTCCCCTGGAGGAGTGAAGGGTCCTACCCCCACACTGGGCTCCCCAGCTCAGGGTTCCAGTGCAATGAAGAAAAGTACCAATAAAATGTTGATGTGAAAATCAGCCAAGATTGTGTCTGAGTAGGACAGAGGGCTGCAGGAGTTCCAGGGATTTCTGTTAAAAGGCCCGTGCATAGATTTACCTGCTGAAAAGCTCATTTGCTTTGAACTCTACTGCTGAGGCAGCAGCTCAAAAGGCGCCAGGGGCATATGAAGAGAAATTGAATTGTCTGGCTTCAGGGTGAAGGCTGGAGGGGCAGATCTCCCAGGCAGGAGTGTTGGCAAAGGCCACTGTTCCTTAGTTGAGCCCTTCCCCTACTGGCATGTGGAAACATGTGGCTGCTGTATCTCCATCAATCCAGCTAATACTGGTCTTCCCACTCCGGTGATTCCCGAAGACCATGCCCCAACCAACACGTAGGATCACACAAGCCGCTTCAACTGGATTTTCTATACAAACAGCCTGTCTTAGCTCATGCTGCAGACTTTCCTAAAATCTCTCAAAGGTGCACTAACCCCAAACAGGCAGGATTTGACTTCTGCATGTCCTGCACCTCTTGTTGAATAACCCCCAAATTGACACTAGCTGAAGCCAGCCTCAGATCATACCTTGACCTCTTCTGGCACTTCCGAGCCCATTGTGGTTGGTGGTCATCTGTGGATTGCATGGTGATTCATGCCAGGTGGACCTGGCAGGGCAGAGGCTGTGGTTCAACTTGGCCCCTTCTAGGAGGCCCAGGGATTGGCATGCCCAGTGGACAGCTTCAGACTAAGCTAGAGCACATTCCTTAACCACTTCAGAGAACGACACACCCAAAGGGAAAACTGGGCTAGCATCAATGCCCTGCTAAAGTGAATCCTGCTTTGTAGGCTCAGTCCCTGCACAACAGCTCCTCCACCGTCATCATGGCCACTCCTCACGACTAGTCAGCCTGAATGTCAATCCATCCTAGTAATGTGCAAATAACAACCAAGATTCAACTACAAGGGAATACATACACAACTCATACTTGAGACACATCTGGAGCACTCAATTCAAATGACCAGGGAGGCTGTGCCACTAGGCCTCATAGAACGCCTGCTAAATAAGTTCACTCTACTAAGATCGGGAGATATAGCAGCTCTATCTAATATACAGAAACACAGGAAGGCAGCCAAAATGGGGAGACAAAGAAACATGTCTCAAAAAAAAACCAAAAAACCAAAAAACAAAAAAACAAAAAACAAAAAAAAACAGAACAAAGCTCCAGAAAAAGAACTAAAATGGAGATACACACTCTACCAGATGCAGAATTTACTGGTTACAAAAATGCTCAATGAACACAGTGAAAGAGTAGATGAATTTAGTGAGAATTTTAACAAAGAGATAGAAAACATAAAAAATGAAGGTAGAAAACATTTTGAAAAGTCAGAAATGAAGAATATAATAACTGAAATGAAGAATACCATAGGAGGAATCAAGAGTAGATTAGATGAACAATAGGATAGAATCAGTGATTTAGAAGAGAAGGTAGCAGAAAACAACAACTAGAAAAGAGAATTCAAATAAATGAAGCTAGTTTGAGGTGCCTATGGGCAACATTAAGAGTACCAATATTCACATTACAGGGGTACCAGAAAGAAGAAAGAGAACAACAAATTAAAACCTATTTGAAGAAACAATGATGGAAAAGTTCCCTAAACTGGCAAAAAAAGAAAAGAGAGAGAGAGAGAGAGAGAGAGAGAGAGACATACAAGCTCAGGAAATCCAGAGAGTCCCAAACAAGATAAACTCAAAAAGGTTCACACCAAGACACATCATCATTAAAATGTTAAAGGTTAAAGACAAAGAGAGAATCTTAAAAGAGCAAGAGAAAAGCATCTAGTTATCTACAAGGAAGCTCCCATAGGACTTTCAACTGATTTCTCAACAGAAACTTTGCAGGTCAGAGGGACTGGCACAAAATATTCAAAGTAATAAAAAACGAGGACCTACAACCAAGATAACCCAGCAAAGCTATCATTTAGAATCGAAGGACAGATAAATAGCTTCCCAGACAAGAATAAGCTAATGGAGTTCATTAACACCAAACCAGTATTACAAGAAATGTTAGAGGGACTTCTTTAAAAGAAACAAAAAGATTAAAATTATGAATAATAAAGTGCGATCCTATCAACAACTACTTTAGATGTAAATGGATTAAATGCTCTAATAAAAAGACATAGGGTAGCTGAATGAGTAATGGATTAAATGCTCTAATAAAAAGACATAGGGTAGCTGAATGAGTAAGAAAACAACACCCTTACATATGCTGCCTACGAGAGACTCACATCAGATCAAAAGACACACATATACTAAAAGCAGAGGTGGAAAAGATATTTTTTTGAAAATGGAAATAAGAAAAGAAGCTGGGGTAGCATTACTTATACTGAACAAAATCAACTTTAAAACAAAGGTTATAACCAAAGACAAGAAGGGCCCAGTAATCCTACTTTGGGTATTTATTTGGAAAAACCGAAAACACTACTTTGAAGGGACATGTACATCCATATGTTAATTGCAGCATTGTTTATAGTAGTCAAGATATGGAGGCAACCTAGGTGTTCATTGGTGGATGAGTGAATAGAGAAGAGTGTACACACACACACACACACACACTCACACAGACACACACAACGGAATATTACTCAGCTATAAGAAAAAATAAAGTCATACCACCTACAACAACATGTATGGATGTAGAAGATATTGTGCTGAGTGGAGTATGTCAGAGAAAGACAAATGCCCTGTGATTCTACTTACATGTGGAATCTAAAGAATATAATTAACAAACAAAACAAAAACAAACTCATAGATACATAGAGGGGTTGAAGGGATGGGTAAAGGGGAGGAGGGGATTTAGATGTACAAATTGCTTAAAATAGTTATAGGAATGTAAAGTACGGCATAAGGAATATAGTCAATAAAATGGTAATGACTTTGTATGGTGTCACTTGGGTACTAGATTTATTGAGATGATCACTTCATAAGATACATAAATGTCTAATCACTATGTCATACATTTGAAACTAATATGATATTATATGTCAACCATAATAAAAAATGCAAAAGTTCTTTAAAAAAAAATTATGGAGCACAGTTGTTCAGCCTTTTTAAGATATTTGTGTTATTTTAGGGAATGTTTGAATGTGTGTGTGTGTGTGTGTGTGTTGTGGTGTTGTGTGTGTGAGAGAGAGAGAGAGAGAGAGAGAGAGAGAGAGAGAGAGAGAGAGAGAGAGGCCATTTATTTGTACCTGATATTTTTTGCAGATAAGTTTTGTGCTATGACATTATAATGTAATTTGGCCACACAATTTAACCAGTTATAAATAGCAAATCTCTGATTTACATAAGACGGCTTTTCAGATCTTGATGCTTAAGCTAAAAACAATATCCAAGTGTTAATAGCACTCTCAATGCTAAAGGGATAATCAAAGTTTCTTTTTTCCTCCAAATTTTCCATCCTCCAAAAAGGTAAATTATTATATGTTTCTATTACAATAATCGGGCTGTAGCTCTAAACTGATGCATTCACTTAATGAATTAACATAATTTCAAATATCTTCCAATTAGCTTAAGTTTGTCACATTTCAGCTTCTTTGAAAGTCCTTTCATACTGTGAATAATTTTTCTTTTTGTATTAAGCTTCCATGTTAGAATTTATCTGCCATGTCACTAGTGCAGAGGAGAAAAGTTGAGACTCATCTACTTTGGTAAAGATATATACTCCCATTATATAGTCACTGGAAACCAAGTCATAACCCAAGGGGAAGAAATGTAAAAGGAGCTTGTCTGGATTACCACTTTTGAGACTAATATTTTTCCTAGCTTACATGTCACCCATTCCAATTATTCTTGATGACAGTCTATAAGGAAGGCAGGAAACAATGTAATGGTAATAAATAGTGTATACTGGCTTAATGCCTCTAATACACATTTCTTAATATGTCATATAATCGACTCTGTCCTTTCATAAGCAAGTTATCTTTCTGAGAAAAAAAGAAGCTTCTTATTTTCAGGTTTTAAAATGTTTTATTTGCATATTTTAAAAATTGTGCATTCCAATAATTAAAATCATTTGAATAACAACAAAAAAAACCATGGCATTCTGATTAAACTGCGTTTCACAGCCTGCAGGACACCTTGGACCAGTTTGGTTTTCACGCTAGATTTCACTGTCGTCCTACCCAGCTTCTGTCTTCACCAACATGCAAGCTCTTTTCCTTCTCTGCCAGACAAATAGGCAGGTGGGAGTGGCAGGACAGTCCTTCATTGTCAGAAGTTCTTGGATGTGAAAAGGGGGTAAGCACAATCATTTAAACTTGATCCTACCTCTTTACATCTTATAAAGTTAAACAGCTAAAAGAAGTAAAATAAGAAGGCAATGCACGTAAAATGTACAGTGCACATTGGAGGTGCGTGCCTCATTACTATTCGCCTGCTTGCTTCTTCTGTTCAGTCATGTCTTTTGCTGGCAGTGGGTTTTTCTCTTGCATTTCTGTCTTCAATTTCAACTTATCGGATTTCTCCATCTCAGCCATATCGGGCTTGCCAAACATGGTTGCAGAGGAAGCAGAACGAGGCAGAAAGGAGTGAATCCGATCTGCTCAATGGCTGCCGGTCGTGGAGTCAAAAAAAAAAAAAAAAAAAAAAAAAAAGCTTCTTTAATGATAAAGTGAATATAGGTAAAGACAACAATACTGTAATCAGTTGTGATTAGGTAAGAACTACGGAAACACTAAACATGGTTCCTGGCACATGGTGGGTCCTCAACAAATGTTGATTTATTCTACATTGCAATTCTCTGTCCTCATTGTGGTAAAGAATGGAAATGATCAACCAAAAAAAAAAGTACTGATTCCTAAATATAAAAGTTAGAGCAAAGAAGTCATCCCAGTGCCCTGAATGTGCATCCTAGCACTTAACTATGATTAATGATAGTTTATGCCAGCCTGAGAAATCGAACTAGGTTTGAAATAAGACTACCGATACTTTAGCAACGCTCATACACAGGGAGAGAAACAGAGAGAGGGGAGAGAGAGAGAAACACTTTTGAAAACATATTTAAAGGTTTGAATATATATTTAAAAAATAAGGATTTCTCAATCAATGAAAGAAAGAAATAATAGTGATAATATTACATCTATAGTAATTCCTGAATGTTCAGGCTATAATGTAAAACATAAATTTAAATCTTATATATACTTTGAGAAATTGTCAAGACATTCAATTTTATTCATATCATCGTTTCGATTAGAGCTTGTACCAATGTTAATGTTAGTCAAGGAAAGAAAGATGAAGCTTGTGTGAAAGATGAGAATAAGTACTTAAAAATCATTAAAGGGCAAGGGAATGCAAAAAATAAAGATACAGATAAATAAAATAAGAAAAAGACCAAATACATTGTGTAAAAATTAAAAATTGAATTTTATTTATCTATATGAATATAATTTGCAAATTTAGATTCTTAGATGGGTGTCATAAAATGAGTACAGTATGTTCTGGATTTCTGATATAACCATATCCATAACCAATATCAGAATACAGAAAACTAACATGGAATAAGAAGTAAGCAATGCATACAGGTATTACACTTTCAGAACTCCTAAATTGGGAATTATTTCCACAGAGAACATGCTTAGCTATGCCGCATCTATTGGAGTTATATTGAAGGGTCTAATGTCTCGTTACTTCTCTGACTTCCTCAAATTCATCCCAATTACAGATTCAAAAAAATCTTGTAAGCATTTTTGTTTATGTAAAATGACTAAAATGTTCCTCTCCTTCTAACTACTTCATTTGATTGTCCTCTACTACATTGACTCTGGGCTTGGCATGTGACTAGGTTTGGCTAATAGGAAATGACAAACACAAGCAGCAGTTTAAAAGAATTTACACATTGAGGGTTTAAAATTCTGAGGGACGATCATGTAAATGAACTCTAGTTAGCCTGCCGGAGAAGCCATCTGGTAGAGATGTACGTGCCCTGTTGACAAGGTGTCCAACACTAGACATGTAGGCTAAATCACTCAGAACCAGTGAAATTATGACTTCATCCTCTAGGGATTAGTCAAGACAATCAAGAAAGAAAAAATCACTCAGCTGACTCATAGAAGCAATTGTTGTTTACATCTGATAATCTCCTATTTTTCCAGGTAGTGAATACTGAATTCTGTAGGAAAATTAAATAGCACATGGACTGATACATAGTAGATTTTTAATAAACTGGTAACTGTACTTGTGTTTGTTGTTGTTATATTATTTTTGCTGAAAGAAAAAGTTAATAGCATATTCATGTCTGTTCCTCACATTTTAGAGATGCCTGAAGATTTTTACTCCTTGTTGAATTCTATATACACACATTAACTCAAAGAATTTATATGACTATAGCAGATCCAAGGTAAATGAGATTTAAGCTAAGGATAGTGTATGAAACAAGCACTAATACCTCAATGAAAGTAAGTATACTAATTGACCTGTAATTTGGAGATGCAAATGCATTAGAGGTTGGGAATAGTGTATGTATTCCTAAATACTGTTATGTAATTAGCAAAGCAAAATACTTGAAAGGACCCAAGAGCTTATTATGACTTCCCTGAGCTGAAATAGCTTATGACTCTCAATCTCATCTCTTAGACTGCATACTACTAAGTGAGGAGTGGTTTAAAGACCTTTGGAATATTTCTCTGGAAGTAACAAGACCTCTGCTCTGCTGTTGACATGTTATACTGTTTGTTCCAATTACAATATCAATTGTTATTGCTTCATAATGAATTATCTTGATAGAAAACTAAAATTTAAATGCTAAAGCAGAATGCTTGATTTTCCCTACCAGATGTTTGTTTTTTCCCCCCCATGTTCTCCATTTTTTCTAAGTTTTTTGCTGCACCTGGGAGTGTCTAAAGGGTTAAGATAAAGAAGAGAGACTGAAAATATTTCTACTGAAGAATTAACTCCAAGAGACCATTGAAAATTACAACTTTTACTTAGAAGCAATTCACTAGAGTTAGAGGAGAGTGGTGATTCTCAACACAGACTGGTGTCTCTTACTAAGCTCAATTTCTGGAACAAGTACTATGGGTTTATGCCTGATTCTTGAGATTGGGACATGATGCAAATAAAACAGTTGGAGAAAACCAAAACAGCTATTATCTTCCAACTCTAGGGAACATTGAAGGCTTGAGGCATTCTCAGTGTTAGAATCATCTTCTCTATATGTGTCAAGAGATCCTGCATGCAATAGAAACCATGAGGTTGTCAGAAGTAGCAATATTAGATTGACTTAGAGCAAAAATCAAGGAGAAATAAACATCAGTATGGGTAAGTCTCATGGGCATTGTGTTGTGACTTTTAAGGGTATTATTGGTATAGCTGCTATGTTATACATTGGTAAAAATAGAAAGAGCCAGAAATGAGAAAACTGGCAAATATCAAACATATGGTGGCTCTATGAGTCACGATTTCTAAAATTCCAGCACTATATCAGAAAAATCTAAAGAGAGGCAGCTGGGGCGGAGTGGAAGTTATTAGTTTGCCACAATCGAAGAAATTAATTTTAATCTTATGGTTGTGTGACATACTAAATATCAGCTACAACTACCATCTTTTCAAAGAGTTCGAAAGGTTTCCCCTAATAATGTTTCCTCCATTTTTTTAAGTCATGTTGTCGTGATCCACTAAGATCAGATTGATCAAATGGCTTCAAGAGATCACACACTCACACACCACACACACACACACACACGTGCGCGCGCGTGCGTGCGCGCGTGTGTGTGTGTGTGTATTATCTCTCCTAAGATGCTGGTTTAATTTTTGCTATATCCTAAAAAAAAATATTTGCTATTGAGAAAAATATCCACAGCTGTGTTAGTGTTATACATAAATCGAAGTGAATTTAGAGTGCTGATAAAAGCTTCCAATAAACCTTCTGTCTGTATCTTAATATGAGACTCACTTGAAACCATTCATTCTAATTGCTTACTTTCTGGATTCAAATTGGGGAAATGACTGTTTTTATACATTTACATTTTCTATCTGTGAGGAAAGCTATAGTGTTTTATATTTATGCTTCTTTGTAATTAAGTTATTACTCCTCCAGTCCCACCCACCCATAATTAAGTTAAAGCAATGACTCTAGTGTCAGAAAAAATAATACAACCTAGAGAAAGTATAAAACCTAAAGTTTATCCTTCAAAGTATAGCTACACTGGAAAGGGAAGAAAGATAAAATTTCTTTCATATTGTATCAAATGATATTGTGAAGAAAAGTGATAAGGAATGAAGGGCTGTGGTGAAATATACATTTCTCTAACCTTCAGACTGAAGTTTTAGAGTGTATATGTGCATCATATAAGTTTATAACAAAGGTAAGCAAAGAAGGGACTGATAATTTACTTCTTGTTGAAATGTTTTTATCCCTGCTTCAAGTTGGAGCTGAGTTTTTTCATAAAAAACTTGATGACATAGATGGTTTGTTTGAGGAAGAATTCAAGATAATCTAAGCAATCTTTAGTGCCCAAATGACAAAGAAGAGATCCAGAGTTTACCATATTTTCTTGAGGCAAGTCAATGAATATAAGTGAGTTGAGAATCAATGGACTAGTTAAAATAAGGAGATGGTGCATAAGACACTGTGGAGTCTACAATTTAAAACCATTCTTAGTAGAAAATATGGCAGGACACACTTAGGAAAATTCATAGTAAGAACAAATTAGACAGGAAATGCTATCTAACACTGACTAAACCAAACAAACTATATCAATCACAGAGTTAAGTAGAAGTTGCTAGAAGAACAACCTCATATGTAAAGAAACATGAATACGTTCCAAACAAAAGAACAAGAAACACTCCAGAAACGTGTTTCATAAAATTCAGGTGAGTGATTTACCTGATAAAGGGCTCAAAAATGGTCATAAAGATGCTCCCCAAAGTCAGGTAAACAATGCATGAATAAATTAGAATTTCAACAAATACATGGGAAATATAAGAAAGTAACAAATCATAGAGCAAATTCATATAATAAGTGGATTAAAAATTCGGTAGAGGGATTCAACAGATAATATCAAGTGGAAAGAAAGGATCAGTGAATAAGAGATAGGGCTGTGGAAGTCATCCACTCAGAGGAAGATGAAAAGAAGAAGGAGGAGTTGAAGAGAAGAAAAAGAATGAAAAAGAGAGAGGATAACTTAAGGGGCTTATGAAACACCATCAACTAGACCAATATTCACATTATAGGAATCCCAGAAAGAGAATGGAGAAAGAAAGAGGCAAAAAGTTTATTTAAAGAAATGATAGCTAAAATCTTCACTACTCTGGGGAAAGAAACAAACGTTCAGATCCAGGAAGCCCAGAAAGTTTCAGATAAGATGAATTTAAAGAGACCCATAGTGAGGTACATTATAATTAAAGGAGCAAAAGTTAAAAATAAGAAGAGCTCTTAAAAGCAACAAGAGAAAAATAACATATTACTTGCAAGGGCACCCTAATAAGACTACAAGGAGATTTTTCAGCAAAATTTTGCAGGAAAGAAAGAAGTGGCACAATATATTTAAAATGTTGAAAGACAAACTGCCAGCCTAGAATATTCTGCCCAGCAAAGTTGTCCTTTAGAATTGAAAGAGAGATAAAGGGTTTTCCAGATTCCAGACAACCAAAAGCTAATAGAGTTTATCACCATGAGGCCAGCTGTTTAAGAAATGTTAAAGGGACTTCTCTAAGATAAAACAAAAAGACATTAATTAATAACAGGAAAACATATGAAGGTATAAATCTCACTGGTAAAGGTAATTATATAGTTAAATTCAGAATTCCCCAATGTTGTAATGGTGGTGGGTAAATCGCTTATAAGTCTAGTATGAAGGTTAAAAGATAAAAGTATTAAAAATAACTATACAATAATTTTTAAATAAGTAAACAAGGTAAAAAATGTAAATTCTGAGTTAAAAAATGTTGGGGGAGTAAAACTTTAGAGCTTTATTATACAATTGAAGGTAAGTTTTTAACAGCATAAAATAGACTGTTATAACTCTAAGATGTTTTATGTAAGCCTCATTGTACCCACAAAGCAAAACTTACAGTAGATACACTAAAAATAAAAGGAATCACATCATAGCACAATAGAAAGTCATCATATCACAAAAAGAGCAAGGAAACAAGAAACAATAGAGATCACTTAACAAAATGGCAATAGCAAGTTCATACCTACTAATAATTACTTTAAGTGTAAATGAATTACTTTTTCCAATCAAAAGAGTGACTGAATAGATGAGTAAACAAGAGCCTACAGAGACTCTCTTCAGCATTAAGGACAAATAGACTGAAAGCGAAGGGTTGGAAAAGGATCTCATGCAAATGGAAACAAAAAGGAAGCTATACTTGTATCATATAAAAGAGTCTTTGAAACAAGACTGTAGTAAGAAACAAAAAAAAGATCATAGTATAATAATAAAGAGATCAATTCAACAAGAGGATATACTATTTATAAATATTAATGCACCTAACATAGGAGCACATTAATATATAAATCAGATAGTAAAAGAGCTAAAGGGAGGAATAAGTAACAATACAATAATAGTAGGGCACCTGAACTTTCATCAGAAAATAGATTAACCAAACACAAGATCAATAATAAAAATACATTGGACCTAAACTATACATTAGACCTGTTGGTCTAGAATAGTCAATTCAATAGCAAGAAAATACACATTGTTTTCAGCTGTACATGGGACATTCTTCAAGATAGATTAACCAGTGTTAGGCTACAAAACAAGTCTTAAATTTAAAAATATTGAATTTATAGAGAGCAAATTTTCTAAACAAGTTATATGAAACTAGAAATTAATTACAAGAAAAAAGTGGAAATTTCACAAATATGTGATTAAACAAATGCTCTTTAACAACCTACAAAAATAGAGCATAAGGAAATACTTCCAAACTCATTTTTCAAGAGTATCATTATCCTAATAGTAAACTAGGAAAGGACAGAAGAAAAGAACATTACAGGCCAATATTCCTGATGAAAATACATGCAAAAATCTCAACAAAATATTAACGAACTAAATTCGACAATACATTAAAAATATCATACATTATGATCAAGTAGTTTTCAGTCCTAGGATGCAAGGATGGTTTAACATCCGCAAAGCATTCAATGTGATACACCACATTAACAAAATGAAGGATAAAAATAGTATGATCATCTCAATAGAAGCAGAAAAATCATTTGACAAAATTCAACATCCATTCAGGATAAAAACACTCAACAAACTGGGTATAGAGGGACTGTACCTGAATATAATAAAAGCTGTATAAGACACATCCACAGTTAACATCACATTGAACAGTGAGAAGCTAAAAGCTTTTCCTTTAAGACCAGGAATAAGACAAGGATACCAACTCTCACCACTTTTGTTCAACATGGTTCTGGAAGTCCTAGCTATAGCAATTAGTAAACAATAAAAAGTAATAAAGGCATCCAAAAAGGAAAAAAAAATAACTTTCTATCTGCAGATGACATGATATTATATATAGAAAACCCTAAAGATTCCATCAAAAAACTATTAAAACTAATAAATGAATTTGGTAAAGTTGCAGGATACAAAATCAATATACAAAAATCAGTTACATTTCTATAAACTAATTACAAACTATCAGAAATAGGAATGAGGAAACAGTCCTATTTAGAGTTGCAGCAAAAAGAAAAAACCACATTTAGCAATAAATTTAACCAAAGAGGTGAAATATTTGTACTACAGGAAACTATGAAATGCCAGTGATGAATTGAAGAAGACACAAATAAATGGAAAGATATTTTGTTCTCATAGATTGGAAGAACGAATATTGTTAAAATGCCCATACTACCCAAAACAATCTACAGATTCAATACAATCCCTATTAAAATTACAATGACATTTTTTACAGAAATAGACAATCTTAAAATTTGCATGAAAAAATTAAAGACCCTTAATAGCTGAAACAAACTTTAGAAAGAACAAAGCTAGAGGAATTACACTTCCTGATTTCAAACTATATTACAAAGCTATAGTAATCAAAACAATATGGTATTACCACGCAAAGAGACACATAGATCAATATAATGTAATAGAGATCAAAAATAAACCTACACATATATGCTTAATTAATTTATGACAATGGAGCCAAGAGTATACAATGGAGATAAGGTAGTCCTTTCAATAAATGTTATTGGGAAAACTGGATAGCCACATCCAAAGATTAAAACTATACCCCTATCTAATAACATAGATAATAATAAACTCAAAATGGATTAAAAATTTAAACATTGAACCTGAAACCATAAACCTCTTAAAAGAAAATAAGGAAAAAGTTCCTTGATATTGGTCTTGATGTGATTTTTTTTTAAGATTTGACACAAAAATCAAAGACAACAAAAGAAAAATAAACAAGTGGTACTACATCAAACTAAAAAGCTTCTGTAGAGCAAAGGAAACCACCACAAAATGAAAAGCTAACATATAGAATGGGAGAAAATACATCCAAATCCTGATAATGTGTTAATATCCAAAATATATAAAGAACCCATAAATTCAATTAAAATATTGGCGGAGAAACAGAATAGACTTATTTTTCCTAAAGAAAACATACAAATGGCATATGGATCTTTAACATCACTAATCATCAGAGAAATGCAAATCAAAATCACAATGAGATATTGCTTCATACCTGTTAGCATGGCTATCATCAAAAAGACAAGAGTTAACAAATGTTGGCAAGGAAGTGGCAAAAAGGGGAACTTTGTGCACTTTGGGGGGAATGTAAAATCGTGCAACCACTATGGAAAATAGTATGGAGGTTCCTCAAAAAATTAAAAATATAGCAATTGTATCGATATGATCTAGCAATTTCACGCTGGGTATATATCTGAAGGAAATAAAAACACTATCTCAAAGAAATAGCTGCACTCCCACATTCATTGCAGTGTTATTGACTGTAATCAAGACATAGAAACAACATAATAACCTAAAATACCCTGAAAGCTGAATGAATAAAGAAGTGTTATATAAATATCATCTATATCATGTATATCGTATATATCATACACACATGCACATAATAAAATATTATTCAGCCATGAGAAAAAAGGAAATTCTATCATTTGCAAAAACATAGGTGGACATTGAGGGTATTGTGCTTAGTGAGATAAGTCAGACAGAATAAAACAAATACTTCATGATCTGGCTTATATATGACATTTAAAAAAATACCTAGAGGTAGGGGTTGAGGGTGAGCAAAATGGGTGAAAGTGATCAAAAGGCACAAAGTTCCATCTTTAAAATAAATAAATCATGAGGATGTATGTAATGTACAGCATGATGACTGAATTTTTTGATGAACACTTGGAGGCCGAGGGGAAAGATCCAGTTGGGATGTGCAAGGCTTGTGGACTGTTACTAGCCTCATATGACCTTTAAGAATTTGTAAAAAAAAAAAAAAAAATCAATTGTTCGTTATTATCTGTTTCGATAGCTGTCACATCTCCTCTAACATTCCACCGAAATTTTTTTTTTAAATGTCCTGTTTATCCTTGGAGAAGTTTGTTATACCTTGGCATTCAGTTTACCTGGTTCTTACCACCTCACATCTCTCACGGCCTCAAAATTATGATTGTGTACATTAGCTGGCTTTTCTTGTTGGTAGTGTGGGAGTAGTGATCTCTTGCAGTTTTCTTCAACCTAGCTAGAATTAAAACCTTGAATCAAATTTAAAGGTACATATTATGTCTTCTTTGTAGGTGATAAATCTATAATTGAGAAATACTGAATGACTTGATTAAGGTCACATGGCTGGAAAGTGGTAGAGTATTGAACAGATAAGTTTCTAAAGTTCATGGTTGACAATATCTGTGGGAATACTGAAATATGAATGACTATAAATTTATAGAATTTTAGGCTTTAAAGTTATTGATAAAATAAACCATAATTAACAGTGATTTATAGCATTTAATGTAAAACTCACTGTATCTATTAACAATAATAGTAACAATTAAGTATTTTCATCACTACTAAACAAAGTAAGAAGAAATTTAGGCTCAAAATGTTTAAATAAACTCTTCATAAGTATATATCAAATTTATGATGGTACCGAGATTCAATGTATCTTTTTGACCCCCAACCACAAGAGTTTTAAATTAGGAGAAATTTTATATACACATACATGGTATTATTTGACACTTTCTATTCTTGAGGTTCCCAAATCATTCCTGACTGTCTGGACTCTAGACAAAGAGACCCAAAACATTACCATCTCTGCTTATGCTTTTTTTATGGAGTAAATTTATACCTTCCTACATTTCTGGCTCAATCCTGCTACAACCTCCTTATGGCACATTAACTTGGATTTGATATTCCTAATTTGAATTGTCTTTTTAAAATTATTTATTCTCTTGTCAAATGTGTTGGCAATGAATGAAACTGAAACAACCACAAGAATAACTGTCAGAGACAATACTAATTTAAGACCTTCCTAGTTGTACAGTCTTGTACAGTCTGACATTTATTTTTAATATCTTTTATACATTTAATAACAAGATAAACTACTTCATAGGATTGCTATTATTGTTAGATGAGCTTTATAAAGTAAACCATTCTATATTAATGCTAATGAATCAATATCTTTGCCTTTATTTTACCATCTATAATGGTAATCAGAGTTGAAATTGCTGAGGTTAAAAGAGTAGTTTAATTAATTTTGTCTTTATAATCCCTAAATACCAATAAACCTAGAAAGAGTTCTGCGTGTGTTTGTGATTAAAACATTTTATTTCTATTTAACATGGCATTTGTCTTTTTTTATTTCTGTTTTTCTTTTTTCTTTCTTGAAATACTCTATTTTGGAATTTTGTATTCTCCCTATTTATCTTTCTTAGAAGAGGGTAAGATTGAGATTAGGTTAAAATACAATGACGGTTAAAGAGACAGGTATTTGCAAATGAAAATGTATTCAAGTGAAGGGTGACAAATCATGCCACCACAAAACACGCTACTTTGGCATGTGGATTATTTTGAGCTGAAGTGAATCAAGACCCAGGGAACTCCCATAAAATGTTGTTTTAGCTCCTCCTTAACTGCCTCAAAGAAATTAGAAAGAGGGCCTATACCAAGAAGAAAGCTATTACCAGAGATAACATTTTCATCTGAGAGACTTACCTGCATGACAGGGCAAACATTTACCAAAAATTTACTCTTCCCACCTTCTTATGAATTGCCTTCCTCCCCTTTTAAAGCCCCAAACCCTTCTCTCTCTCTCTCTCTCTCTCTCTCTCTCTCTCTCTCTCTCTCTCTCTCTCTCTCTCTCTCTCTCTTTTAGCTCTGAACAGTATATATGTCTTAATTGCCTGCCTGGCTTGGAGTCTCATATCTCTGTGGGGCTCCCATTGCACATAATTAATATTTTTTTCCTCCTATAAATGTCTTTTTATTACAGGAGGGGTCTCAGCTAAGAAGCTTGAAAGGTAGAATTTAAAATATTTTTTTTCTTTCCTGCACAAGTTCCTTTCAAGAAAGTCTAATTATTCAAAATTAAAGGAAGAGTCCTCAGACTTGATGTTAATAAATAAATAAGAAAACTTTTAGCCAGTCACAAAATGTCCCCAGAGCTTTCTTCTAACCTATTATGTTCATGCTAGTATAAAAATATTCTCATACATTCATGGTTTCTGATCACAAAATAAAAGAAATATATAGTGAAATAACAGAATTAAACTGATTCAGGATTAATTTAGTTTGGGTCTTGAAAATGATCATCAAACTGTTTCTGGACACTCCATTGTGTGAGAAGATGCAAGGTTTTTGGTTGCAAAGTATGTTTAATATCTGGATAGCTTGTCTAAGCTATTAACAGTTTGTCAAGGAAAAGTGATTGATCTTACTTAGTGAAAACACTCCTATAACCCATGCATTAGGTAAGAGTAGAATTTAAATAATAGTTAAAAAGTTATAGGAATCTAAGAAATTATAACTTTGGTTTATTTTTGTTATTTGTTTGCATGTATACAAAGTGCTTTGCAGAGAGATCCTTTGAGAGATGTTGATGTTTGCAGTATAAAAGAGTGGTTAAACAAGGCAGGTAAATGAGGCATCCTTAATCTCCATTAAAATCTCTGAGTAATCTTGAAAGAAAAAAAATGTTAAATTTTTTAATCCATGTTTCAAAACTGACATTAAAACATTACACAATTTTTAAATGTTTTGCATATTAATATCAAATGGATACATTTTTTCAATTTAAGTTAACAGTCTTTATGCTTTTAAAATAGGATAACAGAAAATCAAAGTCTAATTCCTCTCAGTTTACCTTTCTAAGGTTGAATCTGAATATTATTACACACTTTAACCAAGTCTTTGCTATTCACCTGAAGATAGCATAATCTAGATAAAGGAAGAAGAAGTGAATAGTCTTAACTATGTTGTTTACAAATCTACAGTGTGGAAATGTCATATCTGTTCATCTTTCCTGCACTGAGAAGGTAGTACTTATCCTATATGTCTTCTCACAGCTTACTGGGGCATCAGCTTCTCTATGACAGCACGACTTCTAAATTCTCTGGAAATTGTATTTTGTTAATGTGTCTTCTCAATAATGGAAATCCTCATATCTTTAAAAAACAAAATTATGACCTATAGTCTTTATATATACTGAAGATTTTAAATATTCTATCTGATCTCAATTTAAGGAAAATAAGAAGCCTAAATGAAAATATAAACAAAAGATATTTGAAGGTTTTTTTATTCTCTTTAATCATAAAATCCTCACAAGTGACTTAGGAAATAAGAATAACCTTTGCATTAAATGTTATTTTACTTTCTTATTTCTAGGCAAAAAAGCAAAACGAAAACAGAACACTAAACCCCATCTCGATTTTCCAGTTAAACGATGCATTAAAAAGACCTGTATTATTCCTAAATATTGCTGTAAAGTAAAATCAAGAAGTTTCTAAATATTTTTCCTAAATATAGTACTTCTTTTTTTGTAAGAAAATAACTAATGCTTATGTCATTAACCTGTGAAAAAGGAGTATGCTAAAAAATTAGAGGGCAAACTCCAACAGAATACAAAAACCCGCCACCATATATGATGTGGAAACATTGAAAACAATGGACTTTGGAATTTGTAGTGGTGATATTTGGTGTCTTTCCATTTTACATGGAAAGCATCTCTTCTTCATGTGGATGCCCCATGAAAACAATCTCTTGCAATGGAGGCTACAGGATAAGGAAAGCTCAAGGTAGCACTTGATCTCAACATATACACTGTGCAAATAGATATGAAACCCACAGAAGATGAAACTATGAGACAGGATTGCAATAATCTCTTTAAAAAACTGTTCTACTATGAGGAAGAAGAAAAAAAATAAGTATAATCTAATTATGCTCTTAATAAACTTCAAGGGGACTTCAACTTGAGGAAAAATAGGGACATAAAAGAAGGTATCTTAGTTCTTCATTTGGAGTCTTACTAAAATCACCAAATTGAAAAACTAACAGGGTGGAAAACACATTATAACTGCAATCTAGTTATGACACCTACAGGAATTTAGCAGCTTTTGGATCAGTTGAGGCAAGGTGTAGACTTGAAGGTGTAGATGAATCATAAGAGAAATGGAGTTTCCACCACATGAAGGCAAGAGACATACTGTAAATTCTCAAGAGGATAACTATGTGTATACAGTATAAGATGAACAGGGTGATTATGATGACAATGAGGATGATGACAATGACAGAAAACAGAAAAAAAAAACTGAGAAAGCAGATGCTTTCCATTCTTGAGAATATAATTTAAAATGAAGTCGAAACATTAAATAAAGAAAAAGATCGTGCCATCAAAGATTTTAAAACTCTATTGAATTTAGAATATTAAATTTGTATGTTAAAGAGAAGTTTAAGATTGTAACAATATAGAAGTACAGACTTAAAACATATTCTAGAGAAGTTGGTAAATGTTGGAAGATGGATAACAGATATAAAAGACGAATCTTTGCATCCTTGAAGAGGAGAACATTCAAGTAATAGAGCACTATGGGCAAGAGCTCTGAAAGACCTAGAATCAAATTTGACCTCCACTTTAACATTCTTATCAAACACAGGGTAACAATATTAAGCAATATATTTACATTCTCAATACCACAGGGTCATCATTTTAGAAACAGACATAATAGTAATACATCTCTCATAGAATTATTGTTAATATTAAGTATTATAATCTATGTAAAGTGATGAAAACATCCTGGCTATTTGTTTATGCTTAGTGCATACTCAATATTACATTGTTATTAAATGTAATATTTGAAATGTAAATATTTCATCAAATAATAATTTTATTATTAAAGTTCTGAATTTGAAGAGTGAGTTGTTATAAATAAACACATTTAATGAAATGAGACCAATAACTAGATCAATTTTGTTTAAATTTTTGAACATCAAAAAGTGATTTTGAATTATCTGATACTAAATAATAGGCAATACAACCTGCCTTCCCTATAAAGCAGCATCATTTCTTTTCCTGATCACATCACAGGAAATAAATAGGGTAACATCCCACTTCAAGGCCTTCTATACCCTGCGTACATATTGTTAATAAATCTTAGCAAAATGATAAGTGATAGAAAAAGTGAGGTAAATAGGCAAAAACTATATTTGGCCACACACACACACACACACACACACACACACACACACACACAGAATATGCAGGTGATATACTGGAGGGACAGATGTCTAATTTTCAAGTTGTTGCAATTCTTGGTCTCTTAAAACAGCAGAGAGTAAAGAGGGATTAAGCTTCTCCCATAAGAGAGTTCATCTAAGAAATTTTATGTCTCTAAAACATTGCGGAATATATATTATTTACATTCGATCTTAATTTACTTTTTTTACAAAATCTTACAGAAAGTGTTCTTAGTTTGTTAAAAGTGCTTTTCTTTCATAAGTCATTATGGGTATTTAAGGAGAAATTACAAAAGAATGTCTCATGGAGTATGAACTCAATGTTAATTTTATTTATTCTTAATTTGTCTAATGATCATATTTTTGTAATTTTGATGAAGTAAAAATTTTAAAGTAAAATGCCTAGTTAAAATTTGAAGTAATGATTTTGATTGATTATTAAATATTTGGAAAATAATATTCTCTTCGTATAGGCCTATAAATGCAGAGTTGATTTCTGGGAGATGAAAAAGATTAAACTAATGAATGATTCAGATAGTCTTTCATTCTTCATTAGGACTGAATTAATTTCTTGAAGAAATGAATGATTTTCTTCAGTTGTTAAATGTGTCAATTTTATTTCAAACATGCACAGTCCTTGATCTATTTAAAGACTGATGTGTCAATGATGAAATATAAATTGCAGAAACTAATCAAGTTTAGACATCTTGAGCTCTTGGCTGTGGTTACTGCTGTGATGCCTTAGCATGAGCACATCTCAGCCTGATTATAAGGGATCAGAATGAAGAGGGGGCATTTGGAGCAAGAGTTCCCACATAAATAGAGGTGATTTTATTATGAATTATGGAAAACAGGGTGAAAATTTTGAAAGGATAATTCTTATCAGACTATTCACTGTCTTAAATAGAATGTCACAATTGCTCATATTTGAAAGGTCGATTATAGAATTGCAAAGAAGGTGGGTTTTAACCTATTGTCTTTTTCTTTTTAAAGAATTTTCAGATTGCACAATATAGTATCCATTTCTTAAACTACATATTTATTTCAGGGAAAATGCAGTGTTTTTCTCAGTACTGCTTTTGTGTTTTTCCCTAAACTGTTTCCTTGACTTTGCCAACTTGGTTGACTGAAAATAGGCAACACATTAATGTTTAGAGAACATTTGTTCAGTGTCTTTTCATAGATCTCCAAAGTCAAAGGAACTGTAAATAATAATAATAATAAAAGTACCAAAAGTAGCCTGTGTATTTACATTGCACTATAAAATGAAAATATATTTTTACAGCAGTTATAATATTTAGCAACAGTTAATTCTAACAGATAATTCTAGAGAGAAGATATTTTCTAGTTCACAATTGAGGAAACTAAGATTAAGTAGTTTATTAATTGTAGTTAGAGAGGACCACAGCCAGAAAAAGAACTTCAAGCTTTCTGATGCTGTAGACTGGGTTAATAAAGTTCTATAATAACTGTGCAGTTAGGTTAAAATATCAACAAGCAACAAAACAATTTGGTAAAAATGAATACATCAATTCTTCATTGTATTTCAATTCCTGGCATCCCTTCATGTTTAGTTTCAAGTTTTGGAGAAGGAAATAAGCATACATAGGACACTTATTACCTGTCAAATACTGCAATAGTATTAAAAGTAACTCTTTAAGAATATTACTATTCTCAAATCTACAGAATCAGAGAAGTTACTTAACTTATCTAAGTGTGCACAGCAATTGATGGTAAAGCCAGCATTGGAACCTAGGTCTATTTAATTACTAAACCTTTTTCACTGTATCATAGCTTGTAATATCCCTTTTTCCAAGTAGCATGAAGTTTTCTACTATCTATACATGCCAAGAATAACTGCTATCTCAAAATGCTGGTCTAATTTCTCTCCTTATCCCATAAGACAGCATCTTTTGAAAATAAATAACTGAAAATAGGCCAAATATAGTAGATATTCTCTTGGATTTAGGGATTTAGATGGAGAACACCAATTTGAAAGGTCTGGCACTTTTACGCTCTTTTGATCCACTTTTTTTTTTTTAATAATAATAACTTAGTATAGTTTTGAACAAAAATTTAATAAATTTGACCACTGCTGAAAAGTTCCACGGTCTCCATACAACTCAATCACCATATACATAAAATATAAGACTTAAAATGAACAATGAATCATAACCCATCTTGCAAATATATTAAGTCCTTGACTTTTAGAATAGAAGAATAACACTAAGAGTAAATGTTTGAATTAAGAACACTGATGTTTGAATTCTAGCTTCATCCAAATATGACCTTAGGAAAGCTATTTAATTTCTTTGTGATATAGTTTCCACATCTGCAAAAGTAGGTTAAAATTTCAGATATATCATTATTTAATAGTTATTCTATGAATAGGATATTAGAAATAAATAAATTAAGAAATTTATCATTTCCAGTTACCTCTCCAAAAAGACTAAAGATGTAGTTTAAAATGCAGAACAAAATTTAAAATATTTCAAACTATATAAAATAGGAAGAAATAATCAACTCAGAATTCCAATTATGAAAATAGTATATTTAAAGTTAACATGAAATAATTTGTTATAAGATTTCCTTATGATAAGCCCTTGCAAAAAATTTTGTTAAATGATAAAATGCAATCGTTCATTAAATGAGTATTTGATCTCATTAACCATCATAGAGATAAAGATAATCAATACATAAAAGAAAAAGTAAAATTACTACAGCTACTTTCTTACAAGAATAAACTATTGTGATTGCCCTAAGTATTTTTCCAATTAGTTCAACACTTCCAAGAAGTAGAACGATTTTCTCCCTTTGCTTGACCAGAAAATTGGGCCTATTATTTTTTACTGTACCATTAGTGACTGTCATAATTTTTAGTTTAGCATAAAAGAATGTGAATATAAATTCTCTACTAAATTCTAATATAAATTCCCAACTTCAAGGTAGATTCCTTTAACAGAACTGTATCTGGAAAGATTGGCAGTATTTTGATAAAATAAATAAAGCATAGGAAATATCAGCATTCTCTTTGTTTTTCTCAGAGAAAAAGAATCCTTGATTTATCTCTAAAAAATGGAAATCCCCTAGTGCATCAACATTGAATACAAGAAAACTAAAAATTTCCCTTTATTTAAGGGAACTAGTATAACATTTAACATACTTGATTGTAAATTCTCTAATCTTCCAGCTAGACTAAGGTTCTGGAATATAGCCCAGCTTCCAGTACAGAGAAGTAGTAGGAAGTGAATTCTTATTTATTAGTTTACATTCCTTATTTGGTACAATGTTAAGTGATAACTGAATAAATGATGAAAGAATGTATAAATGAATGACTGAGTGCCTAGCCTGCTTGTATTTACCAGTTTCTGCAGTTTCAAATGCTTAATGTGTCTATATTAAGGTACTGTTTATGGAAATCAGTTTAGTGTTTCCTTATATCAATGTTGTGGGATTCCAGACCCTATCCTCATCAGTTAGTCACTTTCAAAGAGTCATGTGTGACTTTCTACCTCGCCCCCGCCACCCCCCGCCATTTTCTGCAAAGAAAAAAGTGGAGTACTTTTAACTGTTTTGGAGCTCCCTTGATTATTAATGTCCTGGGCTCTTCTTGTCCTGCCCATATACTCAAGAAGTAAACAAAAAGTAGATGGAAATATCAACCTAATGCACAGCTTGACTGCCTCACTCTTGATCATCAGTTATACTTCATAAATAAGGATGTTAATAGCTTCACTTTCAAATATGAAACTACTTTTAATTTGCTACTTTTAAGTTGTTTTTATGAAATCACCAACTATTGTCTCATGTCACTGAACCTGAGTATCACAGTGATTTTTTTTTTTTTTTTTAATGCTGAGTGGCCATAGCTCTCATCAAATTAGCCTTTCAACATACCTTTAGAAAGTGATTGTTTGCTTCTATAATGGTCAGATTATCAATTTAGTTACTAATTCTAGGATCAAAATCACATGTTGCAGATTAAATAAATGGAAGTTTGTTTCTCTCTCACGTATGAGTCCAAGCTTAAGAATCCATGGCTAATATTTGTAGACCAGGCTCTTTCTGCTTTTTTGCTCTGCTGTCCTTAACATGTGAATTCTATCTCATGGTCTAAAATAGTTACTTTAGTTCCTATCATCATAAATTTTCATTTTTAACAGAGAACAGAGAATAAGGAAAGTGGAATTTATGTCTATTCTCTTTAAAGGCAGAGCTCAGAAATGGTACTCATTACCTATGCTCCCATTCTATTGGTTGAAACTTAGCTGTTTAGCCACAAATAATATCAGAGGAAAGGAGGGAAATGAAGTCTCTAGTGGCTATGTTCTATTGAATGTTCTGTTACAAAGGAAGAAGGGAGATGAAAAGTAAGTACTAATTAACCTTGTTTATCATAATTATTTTCATCTGCCTCAAAGCAGGAAAGATGGGCAACTGGAATCCCTGCCTTTTCACTATGAGCAAGATGGTAAAAGAAATGCTGGATTTTTTAATGTCATGGATCAGTAAAAGCAAGTATAATTTCCACTCTCTCCTCTATTTTGGTTGAAAATTCTAGTAGGTTTAGCAAATATCTTTTAAATTATGTGGATATTTAGAGATAATAAAAGAAGCCCTAAATATTTAGATTTCTAATAACTTAAACATTTCTTATTCTTTACATCTGTCCATGCTATGACTTCTTGACCAACAAATAACAAGCACAAGAGAATCTGCTAAAGGATTATAGCTGGTTAATTCATGGGATCCACAGTCATAATCAGGAGCTGACCAAGACTCATAGCTGGCCAAACTCCATCATAAATATACTCTTTGTAGATCTAAATAGCCTGTTTACCTTCTTAGAAGTGTCAATGGTCTGAATATTAAATTGATTGTATACTTCTCTCAGCACCTCTATCACTCAATTCAATCAATAATTAATGCTGAAATTATAATTCAGTAGAGCTGCCATATATTTCTAACCCAAGTATGCAATGAAGTAATTATCAGTTCACACATGAATAAATACACATTACAAATATACCTTAAGTTTATTACTAAAAATTTATTAAGTAATAGTTTAATAGTTTATGAATGGAGCATCTGGTCTCCTCATCAAAGAGACTTTTAGCATTGAACACCATCCTTTCCTTTCCTTTCCTTTCCTTATAATGTCTCTAATAGAATGCAGCCCGCAGGCCTTCCTGAAATTCATATCAGCAATAATTTGCAACTTAGCATAGATTTTCCCCTATCGGTCCTTAAACAAGATAGAGACAAGTAGCTCTTTCCCTATTTCAGTATCTATAGCTCCTCTGGCTAGTTACTTGTTGACAATTTGTCCTAGTGTTATTCTGAGACTGATAAGCCATATTGATTAAAAGTTTAGAGATGCAGGGATAATTTTTATCAAAATACTCATAAATGTTTTTCTAGTCTACAATACATTTTTAATTCAGTAATGTACATATAATAAGACATATGAATGAGGAGGGCAGAAAATTAGGAATAATCTGTTGTCATACTCTGTTGGAAATTTATATGCCACTTGCTTCAGAGAGGTGTGGGAAAAGTGACATCTGATTGTGACTGTATCTGCCTATCTCTTTTAGATGATCTATCATGTTAAGAATTCTCTTTTCACACATTTTCAAAACTCATCATAAACAAGAGTATGTAAAGCACCAAGTTTTCTCCTGCTACCTGGATCTCCTGAAAGGCTCTTACCTTAAGCTGAGTGTTAAAATAAAAGACACGCTTTGAAGTGGATACATTATCCAGCTTAGAGTAAAAACATTATATCCTAAAAGACTAAGTTCAGAGAGTATCAGATTCTAATGAGCATTAGCTTGTACTACATTTTCTTTTCTTTTTTTCTCCCACTCCTGAGGTTCAGAATAAGTTGAATACATTGTCAGAAAATATTAGCTATCTTTGACAGCATACTAGATGGCCAGTCATGGAGCAAGGAAAGGGTATCCAGTGATCAGAGAGTATAAAATAAGCTTTCTCCTGGAATAGCAACTAAGATTCATAAACCTGTAGAACCACCTACATACCAGGAAGTTTTAGGAGTTCCAGATCCATGTACTATCTATGATAATTTTTTTTCTAATGATATCCCTGTATGAATTTCTTGTTATTTCAACATACGTGTAAAGAATTCTTCTAATATCTTGGTCTTTCAGAACCTTGAAATGCCCTCCTCAAGTAATCTTGTCTTTCATCCTATTTCATCCACTCTGCTGTTAGTCATCCCAATAACCAGAATCAGTTGCCTCCAATGCCAGAAGCTATACATATGCTCACATTCTTTTCCTACACCTTCCTGTAGTGACATTTATATTCTGTGTGGATATCAGGAAATCTAGAGAGAAGGGATGAGGCAATGTTGATGTGGTGACTTAGAATTGGACAGTAAATTATAAAATAATATTTAATTTGATTGAAAAAAACCCTACTGTATTAGACTGAGTATATCTGAAGGTGTTGAAATTAAAGTTTTCACTACCGAGTAGAAATGAGAGTTCATGAAGAAAATTAAATTCTATTAGAAAAATAGAGTTTCAGTTGAACACACATTTGTTTTGCGGCTGATTATTATTTATTTATGTTATAAATGATACCATGTAAATTACCTAATTGGACCAAATAGTCTATATCCTCAACTACTTTCATGATCAGCTACTGATGAATTACATAAGACGTCAGAGATATCCTGCAGCATTCTCTCAAACAGGAAAAAAAAAAAAAAAGAAAGAAAATAAAACAGGAAAAAAAAAAGAAATAAAATAAAATAAATCTTAATGGACAAATACTGGCTGTCTTCTTACCCTCATTAGCCATCAGTATGTAAAATAATTCAGTCCTTAAACCTGATGCACAATACCACCAATTACTTACAAACCAGAGGACCCAGAAATCAGGGGAGAGGTTTTGGGTCCAATGTGCATTAAGACCAATTATTCCCAAATAATTAAATTTCCCCAAATTTCTTAAATTCATCTTAAATTGAGAATTCACACAGACACTGAGACTCTGAAATGTCATTAAGTAACTGTTCTTTAATATAGCTCATAAATCATTGTTCTATGATAAAATATGCCTCTCAGAATGTTCCTGAAAGATTTTAGTGTCCTTTAAAATGGTTTATTGTTCTCCTTCTTCATAATACCCATTTCCCCTCATCTCTCAATCATTTTACTTTCTTGTTTATAAATTTATTTCTGCTTTATTTTTTGGAATTTCAATGTACATGTAAATGATGCTTTTAGTATCTTCACCTGCCATTTCCATAATATCTTCTCCAATGATGTTGTTTCCCATAGCACCTCAATCACTTATTCTCATGATCATATATTATAGACCTTATCATTGCAATACCAGTTACTCCTCCATAATCTGTATCACATGTCTTGTACTCTGAGTACTCTTTCTAATTCACTAACCTAGTACATTGACTGATAACTATCATTGACCAGACCAAGACCAATTCATTGATCCTACAAAATTTAACTGTCCCTCAGCCTGTCACATCCTTCTTCACCTCCTTTCCTAGATGTATTGCATAGTCAAGTATAATTATGATATCACATACATACACTTCTTTCTTCTCTTTTACTCTGTGGTACTCATTTGGTAAACTATGATCCTGTTTAACCCAAATTTTGCTACTTTGTGCTTTTGTTCATAAAGCTGAACATAGTTGAAACAAAGCACAAAACCTGAGTAATGGCACCTCTTTAAAGGTATAACCATGAATCTCAAATTGATCCTAATGCTGCCAAGCACCTGTATTCTTCTTAGTCTATCCATTTGTTCTCTCTCTCTCTCTCTCTCTCTCAATCTCTCTCTCTATCTCTCTCTCTCTCAATCTCTCTCTCTCTATCTCTCTCTCTCAACGCCTCCTCCCACATACTAACTCACAATTGATAGCCTTGCTACCCGATTCATTGAGAATATTGAACCTTATGTACACTCCCATTCCCATATCCACCTACTTACTAGCATCTATATCCACACACGCATTCACACCTTTTATCATAAATGAACTAACTATTTTTCTTATAAAGTTAGTTCTTCAATTTTTGCATCAAGGCTCATCCTTTCTCTTACATACTCAGGGTATCACTCGAGCAGTTCTCTTACTTCTTTTGTCTCTTACCTCATCAGTTGTTCTTTTTCTGTTTGGTTATTGCCATCAAAAGAAAATAAAAAATAAAAGTTTTTTAAAAGGTGAAAAAATAAACAAACAAAAAAATTCACTCCATGTCTTTGCTCCCCTTTCAGGAAACTTCTCGAATCTGTTTTCTGGAATCATCATTTAAAATTTCTCTCCTCTTATTCTTTGTCCCAACTACTTTGATTATGCTTTTGCCATTACTCTCCACACACATAATACTTTGTAAAATCATCATATGATAACTGCATTCTTAAATCCAATGTTTAATTCTCAGTTCCTAATTTTCTTCATTCTTCATCAGTTTTTGACTTGGCTCATGCTTTCTTTCTCCCTAACACATTTTCTAAACATGGCTCAGATACTATGTATTTTTTTTTTCTAATTCACTGGTCACTTTTTAATTTCTTTTCCTAGACTCCTCTCTCATACCTTACCTTTTGATGCAGGATACTTCAAGGCTCAATTCCTTGTCCTCTTCATTTATCCAACAATAATACTCCCTTTATTATCCCTTTGACTTAAAGCCCATCTAAAAGTCAACAATTTCCTTTATTATACTTCAGGTCAGATCTCACTCCTTAATTACATCTTTACATATTTAAAGTCTATTAAACATCTCCACTAGTGCATCTCAAACAAAACACCCCGAAATTAAATTCTGTTTCTCTCCCAAAGACTCCTTCTGAAGCTTTCCTATCTTAGCAGAAATCATGACATTGTTTTTTATCTTCTCTCTTTCTCTCACCCTCCATGTCAAATCTGAGAGGAAATACTGTACCTCTACATTCAAAATATACATACTCATTAATGAACTCACACTAGATCCACTAGTTTCTACTCTGTACACATTACCAACATCTCTAACCTAGATAATTCCAATATCTTCCTTTTGCCTCACTCTGTCTCTGTCCTTCCATATCCTAAGATATAGTTTCAAAAGGGCAGCAGAATATACTTTTAAGTTGCAGGTCATATGACGTCACTCTCCTATTTAAAATTCTCAGTGACTATCCATTTCACTTAGAATAAATTAAAATGTCCACAAAGCCACTTGGGAAATGATTATACAGCATCTCCATTCTCCTTTGTGCTGATTCTATTAGAGTCACCCTCAACTCCTTTGTTCCTCAGATATTTCAGGTATGCTTTCACCTTAGGGCCCTTGCACTGGCTGTTCCCTAAAACTAGAGAAATCTTTACCGTTATGTCCTTCAAATGTTTGCTGAAATCCCATCTTTCGAATAGGACTACCCTAACTGTTCTATACAAGTCACTTAGCTCCCCTAATATGTACACATTCTACCCTATCTTGCTTTTCTTTTCCATATCATTTTACATTTTGCCTGCAGTATGACCTTCAAACAAACTACCCTTGCAAAGTATATGCTTATTTCTTAAGCTTTTCTATTTTCTGTTCTCCTTATTAGAATGTAAATTCTATAAAGGTGAGGATATTTGCCTGTTTTGTATTTTGATCTCCTCTAAGCAACTAAAAAATGCCTAGCACATATTAAGTGCTCAGTAAAGAAGAAAAAATATATAAAATAGCTTCCAACTTTTTCTTTTCTTTTCTTGGACACTAGAGAATAATTAAAAGCAAAGTTAACGCAATGTTTTCCCTAGATAAATTAATCAAGACACTTCCTGTTACAAAGTGACAAAAATTCAACTCCAATACTTGAGTAAAAAACAGACTATATTGGCTTCAATTAAGTGGAAATCCCCTGGAAAAGGTGTAGGAATTGGTATTGAACACTGTTCCACTTGGGATTTCAAATAAAGTACCTATGTTTCCCTCTTCTTCTCAATTACTTGGATCTATTTCTTTCTAAAGGCTGACCAGATTCTTTCCTAAGACATATGGGCTTCCTCCATGTGGTCAAGGAAGTTGGTCTGATGGCTCCAAATTCACATCTTGCCACCTTTATGTCTCCAAAGCAGGGAGTAGTAATTCCCACTAGCACTTTTGGACATGTCTTGTTAAGGTACTTGGTTCTGGGATGAGAATTATTGCAATTTGTGTGCTCTGCTGCCAGAGGTCAGGACAGAGAAAGACTGGAATGATTCCATTTTCCTGAGTGATCTCGAGATGAACTATAAGAAAAATTCCCCAAAGGCCAGTGGTCAAGAACAATGCCTTACCACCTGGCCAAACCAGCCAAGCCAACTAATCAGTGGGCCCTTAAGGCACCCCACCCTTATTTCCTCCTGCACATATCCTGATTACTGCACCCGGCACCTTCTGCACTCGGCCCTTTCTGCACAGCCCCTCTTGGCATATTGCCCTGCGCACAGCCCCTCTGTACCAGCCCCAATGCACACGACCCCCTTTGCACGCAGACCCAACCTACCACCCAATCCCTTTAAAGGTCAACCTAACCCCCCAATCAGGTAACGCCAAGGCATCTCCCCAAGGCTTGCGTTTTGCCCTTTAAATTAGGTCCCAACCCTTGGTCGGGGCTCCTCTCAACCACTGCTGTCAGTGAATGAGTGGGGTCCAAACTCGAGTTTGTCAATAAACTCCCTCTTGCGCCATCGGTGTCAGTTTCCTTCTTGGCTCGTGGAGTTCCAAACCAGGGCATTACATTTTGGGGGCTTGTCCGGGATCTCCACAGCCTTGAAGGGACACACCGGAGGGAACCTCCTGGCCTGGCCACCCGTAAGTGTTTCTTTTTATTTGTGTGTTACTTCTCCAGGAGATTTCACCCGGGTATTATTCTAAACCTGTAAACTCTGAAAAACTCTGACATTCTGTGCAGCATATAGTGGTATTGGGTGGACGCACCCACGGGCCACGGCTGCAGGGGCTTAGGAGACGTCCTAAACCCCATCGGGGTTCCACTACTAGGTAGGAACCATCTGGGTCTTTGGACCGCCTGAACAGAGTCTTTGAAATTTTGTTGTGTCCTGTCTGTCCAGTCTTGCGTCAGTCCGGACCTCTCTGATGTACTGCTATCCTGTCTTGGCTATAATTTTCTTTTGCTTTTTAGCCTCACTCTTTGCCTCTGGACTAGCAGCAGCTGCACCTTCTGAGTGGACTCTTGGTCAACGACTCATCCTGGCTCTCGCCTATCTTGCCTTTGTCGGCCTATTTTCCATTTTTCTTTGTGTCTAACATGGGTCAGACTACTTCTTCTCCCCTAGATCTCCTGACCAGCCACTTCAAAGATGTTTGCGAGCGTGCTCATAGGCTCTCAGTAGAGATCCGGAAGAACAAATTAGTCACTTTTTAGTGCGAATGGCCATCCTTCAGTGTCGGATGGCCCCCTGAAGGTTCCTTTGACCTGTCCCTCGTTTCAGCCATAGAAAACATCATCTTCCGCCCACGTGACACACCCGACCAGGTTCCCTATATTATTGTGTGGAAAATCTCATAGTAGACCCCCTCTTGGTTAAAACCTTTCCTTCCCTCGCAGAAGGTTCCAGTAATGGTAGCCTCGAAGACAGGAAAGACCGTCCTCATAAGACCTCATCGCCCTCAGCCCCCTATATCCAATTCTACAAGGGGGCTCTGAAGAAGAAGTCCTCTTTCCCCACCACCTTACCCAACCCTCAGCCTCCCCCTCCTGTTGTACCTCCCCAGCCTCCCCAAGGTTCCCTGAACCCCTTCCTGGATTTGCCGTCCGGTGGCCCAGCCCAAAACACTCGTGGGGCCCACCAACGGCAATCACCCTCAGAAGCGGACTCTACGGTCTTGCCACTGCGTGGCCGGACCTGTAGAAGCCAATGGCAATCAACAATTCCACTACTGGCCTTTTGCCACTAGTGATCTTTATAATTGGAAATCCCAAAATGCCCCTTTTCTGACCGGCCAAAGGATCTAATTAATCTGTTAGAAACTGTGCTGTTTACTCACCAGCCCACTTGGGACGACTGTCAGCAGCTCTTGCAGGTCCTGTTCACCACCAAGAACATGAAAGGATCATCATGGAAGCCCGAAAATTAACTCCTGGCCTGACCGGAGTCCCAACCACTATTCAGGTGGCCATTGAGGCTGCCTTTCCAGTAACCCAGCCTGACTGGGACTATAACACAGCAGGAGGTAAGAAGAGACTCCAAGTGTACCGCCAGGCTCTATTAGCAGGTCTCAAAGCAGCCGCTAGAAGGCCCACTAATTTGACTAAGGTATATGATCTAAGACAGGGACAAGACGAGAGCCCGGCTGCCTTTCTAGAAAGAATGATGGATGCTTTCTTCAATATACCCCTATTGATCCTGAGAAGCCTGAAAACTTGGGGACAGTGGCGTTAGCATACATCAATCAGTCGGCACCAGACATTAAGAAAGTTATAAAAGATAGAGAGATTAGGTGAAAAGCAGCTTAGGGACCTAGTTGAGGCAGCAGAAAAAGTTTATAATAATAGAGATACTCCTGAGGAAAAACAGATCAAGGCAGAGAAGAGACAGAATCGTGACCTAGCCCAGATCCTGTTGGCTGCCACAGCTGAACCCAGGAAACACCAACGACAGCTCAAATAACTGACCTCAGGAGAAGAAAAACCGGCAGGTAAAGGTAGGTCGCCCCTGGGCAAAAACCGATGTGCCTATTGCAAGGAAGAAGGACACTAGGTCTGTGGGACAGTCCTTTACATCACCACCCCTCATGCCATTGAGGGAATCCTTAAACAACCCCCTGACGGTGGTTAAGCAATGCCAGACTCACTCATTACCAAAGCCTACTTCTCAACCCCACCAGGATTGTTTTTCCCGCCTACTGCTCTCAACCCAGCTACTTTGCTGCCTAACCTGGATCTAGACGCCCCACTCCATGACTGTGCAGACATCTTGGCCCAGGTCCACGGAGTACGAGCAGACTTAAAGGACCAACCCATACCTGGAGCCTGCACCTGGTACACTGACAGGAGCAGCTTGTCCGGAATGGCCAAAGGTATGCGGGAGCGGCTGTTCTCAGAAACAGAAGTTATATGGGCAGAGCCCTTGCCACCGGGACTTCAGCCCAACGGGCTGAACTCATTGCCCTAACTAAGGCATTAACTCTAGGAAAGGACAAAACTTGAACATTTATACTGACAGCAGATATGCCTTTGCTACTGCTCATATTCACGGAGCTATATACAGAGAACGGGGCATGTTAACTGCTGAAGGAAAAGCCATTAAGAACAAAGATGAAATCCTTGCTTGCGCCCTCTGGCTGCCAAAGAAACTAGCTATTATACATTGTCCAGGACATCAGAAAGCCAATGACCCAGTGTCCAGGGGAAACTCGTTAGCAGACCAAGCGGCTAGAGAAGTAGCCCAATCTGAAGTTATCTTAACTGCCAACCTCCCAGACCCAGGGGCCCTACCTTGCCTGACAATCCCACATATACCCAAGAAGACTTAAATTGGATATCAAAACAGCCCACAGCTACAGAACACCTAGGCTGGTGGCACACCGAAACAGGACAAATAATTCTCCCTAAAAAGCTAGGGAACAACTCTTGTACAAGGTTCATCGGACTACCCACATGGGTGTACGGAAAATGCAAGACCTCATCAGGTGGGCTAATATCAGGTTCCAAGGTGCCAACGCTAAGACATTGTAGCCCAGTGCCGAGCATGCCGGATGACAAACGCCAAGCGGAACACGGCACAACCTGGTTCCAGGTTACGAGGAACCAGACCAGGTGCTTATTGGGAAACTGATTTCACAGAACTTAAAAGGGGACTTTTGGCTATAAGTACTTACTGTTTTTATAGACACTTTTTCAGGTTGGGTAGAAGCCTTCCCTACTAAACATGAGACTGCCAACATAGTAGCTAAGAAGATTCTAGAAGACATCCTACCCAGGTACGGTTTTCCTGCTATGATAGGATCAGACAATGGACCAGCCTTTACTTCCAAGGTAATTCAAGGGTTAGCATCTATAATTGGGGCAAATTGGAAATTACATTGTGCATATAGACCCCAAAGTTCAGGTCAGGTAGAAAGAATGAATAGAACCCTAAAAGAGACCTTAACTAAATTAGCCCAGGAGACTGGCGGGGACTGGGTGACTCTCCTACCTTATGCCCTCTACAGGGTGCGTAACACCCCCTATAGACTTGGTCTGACCCCCTTGAAATAATGTTCGGGAGACCTCCCCCAATAATCCCTGCTCTCCAGACTGAAATAATTAATAATCTTGATATTGATGACAATCTGCTTATTCGATCTCTCCAAACCCTACAACGTGCTCATAGGGACACCTGGACCAGATTAAGAAGTCTGTACGAGGCTGAACCGCCTCCACAGCCTCATACTTTTCAGCCGGGCGACTGGGTTTTCATCAGAAGACATCACCGCGAGACCCTTGAACCTCGCTGGAAAGGACCTTACCTAGTCATCCTGACAACACCCACCGCTCTCAAGGTTGACGGCCTCACCGCTTGGATTCATCACGCCCACGCCCGGCCTGCAGACCTCCACGCTCTCCAGGACCAAATCCACCCCCCGTAACAATGGACAGTCTCCAGAGACTCTGGCAACCCTCTAAAAATCGCATACAAAAACTGTAAGACTATTAATTTTTCTCTTTTACATATGCTCTGTCACTGCCGAGTACAACCGCCACCAACCTAAGGTATGGGAGCTTATAGCAACTGAGACAGGGAAGTTGTTGCCAAAAATACTACCAGTCACAGTGCTCCAGAGATCAGGGTTGACTTATGCCGGCTTGCCAAAGACCCACTCAATGTAGTATTATCCAGCCCCATGACGGACGTTATAAGGGCGGACCCGGCTGTGGCACATTATCAGCTGAAAAGAACCTCTTAAGGCTAGGACTCTATGTCTGTCCTAATGGAAAATCTAGAAAATGAGGGCAATGGACAATTTTCTTGTGCTAATTGGGGATGTGAAACTATCTCCACTATAGATAACTATAAAAAACAAAATGACAATCATATCAAGCTAATAAGGGGACCAAAACCCTCTACCTGTTCTCCAGGGTCATGCAATCCCCTTATAATTACCATCAAGACAGGAAACCCTGGGGACAACACTATTGGTTGACAGGACAGACGTGGGGTATTAGATTATACCAGACTAGATACGATTTAGGATTATATTTTACTGTCCAGGCTAAAGATCTTCCTAGAAAGCCTCACCCTATAGGACCCAACAGCCCCCTCCAAATTGGGGCCACCTCAAATTCCTCCGGCCCACAAACCCGAGGTAACTGTTTCTACAAACACCGGTCCTGCTCCAACTCTAGCTTCCCAATACCACGGACATTTGAACAGCAGCCAGAACCGGAAGAAGAATTAATAACTATGTTAACAAAGGTACATAAGGTCCTAAATAAGACCTCCCCAGATATAGGACAAGATTGTTGGTTATGCCTAAACCCTAAACCCCTTATTATGTCGGGGTAGGAGCTCCCCTTAACCTGTTCCAACTTAACAATGAAAAGGAATGTAAATGGGAATCCCCTCGACTCACTTTAGGGATATACAAGGAAGTGGACATGTCTTATTTCACAAAACTATTCATATGGAAACAATCGCCTTATTTTGATAATTGTAATAACACATTACAGTGCCTCTTTTAGGCAATCAATATTACAAGGCACCAACTGATACCTGGCTAGCATGGATAGCGGGCTCACTCACTGTGCTGCCTCAGTCCTTTTCAACTCAGGAGAAGCTCACATCTGTATTCTAGTATTTGTACTTCCCCAAGTGTCCCTATACAATGGGCCGGAAGGCAGACTCCATTTCTTCCATCAAAACAGGTTACAAAAACGGGCTGTGCCGGTCCTAGTGCCCCTCCTTGTTGGCCTTGGGCTTGCGGGGTCGCAGCTGTAGGTACTAGCCATCATCAAAGGAGAACATGATTTACATGAACTAGGAATGCAGATCGACTGACATCAGAACTTTAAATATACTATTAGTAGGCTAGAACTACAGGTAGACTCCTCTTGAAGTAGCTCTCCAAAATAGAAGGGGACTCGACCACTGTTCTTAGAACAAGATGGTCTCTGTATGGCCTTAGGAGAGACCTGCTGTTTTTATGCCAATAATTCTGGCTTAATCAGAGAAAGCCTTCGGCTCGTACAAAGAAACCTAGATGAAAGGAGAAACAAAGAACTGAATCCCAGAATTAGTATTCCAAAATGTTCAATTGGTCCCCCTGGCTAACCACCCTACTCTCGGCCTTGGCGGGACCACTTATCCTCTTCCTCCTAATAATTACATTTGGGCCTTGTATCCTCAATCGTCTTTTAAGCCTTATCCGGGATAAATTTAACACCATCAAGCTATTTGTACTCCATCAACAGGATATAATCTCCTCTCTCAAAATAAAAATGAAACCCCTTTTTTAACCTGCTAATTTTTCGCTTCTGTATATACACTTGCTTGCTTAAGATTAAGCACTTTTAGTATCATAAGAAGGGGGAATGAAAGACTGGAATGATTCCATTTTTCTGAGTGATCTCGGATGAATTGTAAGAAAAATTCCCCAAAGGCCAGTGGTCAAGAACAATGCCTTACCACCTGGCCAAACCAGCCAAGCCAACTAATCAGTGGGCCCTTAAGGCACCCCACCCTTATTTCCTCCTGCACATATTCTGATTACTGCACCCGGCACCTTCTGCACTCGGCCCTTTCTGCACGCAACCCCTCTTGGCATATTGTCCCACTGCACACAGCCCCCTCTGTACCCAGGCCCAACTGCACACGACCCCCTTTGCACGCAGACCCAACAACCCAATCCCTTTAAAGGTCAACCTAACCCCCAATCAGGTAACGCCAAGGCATCTCCCCAAGGCTTGCGGTTTTGCCCTTTAAATTAGGTCCCAACACCTTGGTCGGGGCTCCTCTCAACCACTGCTGTGTCAGTGAATGAGTAGGGTCCAAACTCGAGTTTGTCAATAAACTCCCTCTTGCGCTTACATCGGTGCCAGTTTCATTCTTGGCTAGTGGAGTTCCAAACCAGAGCATTATAATAGTACTCGTAGCTTTACCAGAACTATGGATTTGAAGAGAGGTGGTTCTTCCAAGGAAGTGATGCTAAATAAACAACATATATACTTTATATTATATTGTCTTCCTTTTTATTTCTGCTCTGTTGACTGGGATGCTTCAGAGACCAGTATCTATCTGATTGTACAAATCAGTCATGAATGCATTTGTAGGGAGAGAGGATAAAACAGGAAGATTCTAATTGGAGTCCTTTTGGTCCAAAGGGTCTGGATGCAGTGGACCTCATCTGACTAATGTTGTCCAAAGATTTCAGGCTATCTGTATTTTATTCCATTGTGTTGTAATAAATATATTAAAGAAAAATGGTTAGTTTTATATGAATAAATAAAATAATATTTTTAAAACAATTCTAGTTTTACCCATTTATATTATAATTTCAACTGGCTGCTCATATAATGGTTTTATTCATCCATCAAATCATTCATCTCTCTGAACTTCAGATAAGAAAAATTGTCTCATGCTTACAATGTACAGTACAAGATGCTATGCAGGTAATTGGAATGCAAAGATTAATAAGATGTTTGATTTGAATGAACATAAATACTTAATTACATTTGCTAAATTCCACTTATGTAATCAGTATGCTAAATCCATGATGATAGCAGATAGGCTTTGAATTTAGAATTCCCATTTACACTTCCTAAAAATTATTATAAGTAACATTTATAGAAAGATAACTCTATGTCAGGTACTCTGTTAAGTAGTTTTATGAATGATTTCATTCAATCCTCATAAATTTATGTGGAAGTTACTATTATTACCTCCACGTCAGACAGAAACTGAGAAAAAAAAAAAACAGGAAACTGAGATATATGTCTCATAGTTAGGAAGAGGTGGAGTTAGGACTCAAATTTAGCAGTCTGGTTTCAGTGATAAAATTTTTAACACTCTGTCCTCTATCTTAGCAAAATATTCTAATCACATTTAATGCAAGGGACCCATGATCTATGCAGGAGAAATAGCTACAGACAGTAAGGACGAGGCTTAATTTGATGTGGTATTTACATCAAAATCCTATCTCAATACAGAGTTCTACTTTTTTCAAAAATAATTTAATACATAGAAAATATCTCACTCAAAGACTTGACATGGGACTTGTGAAATAGCCAACTTATTGTTAGAGAAACTAGTCAGAAGCAATTGTGGTAGTGAAGATTTTTGTTGCAAACTGTGGCAAGTGTTTTTGTCTACCTAGGAGTACAAAACATTTAATTCAAATAATCACAGAACAGAAACCCCACATTATAGCAAATGGTAATTACAAACCTCTTGTGTTTTCAAAGTTCTGTTTTGGAATGACCTGGGTGTTATATACATATGCACAGATTACTGTAATTCTTGGAATTCCTGCCTTAGCAAGAATTGTAATTCACCATATATAAAAGGAAACTCACCTATAAGCATAGCCTTTGGAAAGATGATTATAGAGATAGGAGGAAAGACACATGTATTTCCCATGGAAGAAGGTATATGACAAAGACAAAGGTGATTCTGTGGATATCAGAACTTTCAACAGAAAATTAATTGGGTCATGACATGAAACCAATGGTGTTAGGACTAGAACAATTTTTTTTTTTTTTTTTTTTTTTTTTTTTTTTTTTGGTCACACATGGTGACCTACAAAATGACTCACTGTCCTGGAGCATGGTAAGTTGTACAGGTGTGTGTGTGTGTTGTGTGTGTGTGTGTGTGTGTGTGTGTGTGTGTAGAATGGAATAATAAGATGGGGAGCCAAAGTTAACATTACTAGGAGATGGAGGACACAAATAGTAGAAAAAATAAAAGGTATTTCTGTCATATTTTCTTTTATATTACTCACTTTTTCTTTTAGTTTGGTTATTCAGTTTTTAAAGACATAAAATGTATTTCCATTAGCCTGACTTGAGAGAGAATAAATATATTATCTCAGATTTATTTAATAGACATGATATTATTTTTATATATTTTCTGGGTATCAAAATATTATAGTTTGTTTAATATTTTTTATACTACAGTAAATATGAACTAATTGTTAGAAATTTTTATGGTGAAGAATAAAAAGGGCTGAAGAAATCCCAAAGACTAATAATCCATATTAGATGTACACATTGCATATTTTTGGATCCAAGGTGTAGTTTAATAGTTTCACCATTTTTAATTAGAATGAAGATCAACATCAACAAATAATTCCAGGATTCAAGAGTTAAATAAGCACATTTAATTTTGTCATTATTTCTCAGATAATCAATGCAAATTAGACTTAATGACAAAGACTAATTGAATACTACTTGTAATTTCTAAAAATTAAAATTAAAGAAAGATCACTTTAATTGAAAAATGAGAGTCAGAAATATCTCTGTGCAATGAAGGCTGTGTAGGGTAATTGTGTGAGCAAGTCAAGTTCACAATTGTACTTTTAACTCTAGAGTGCCTGCATTTTCAAAATAATTTTAGTCAGTTTCAAAGGCAAATGAACATAGAACACAAGTTATCATTTAAATGCAAAAAGATTTAATTAGAATTTTTATCTCTCCTTTTGGTGATGTGAAAAGTCTGTGATACAGATTAAAGGAAATGAAATTTTCTCTTTAGAAACCAACCAAAAAAAAAAAAAAAAAAAAAAAACCTCTTTGCTTTGGAGTGTGCTCAGTTGGGTTACAATTTTTATTATGTTTCTGTTTTAACATTACATTTGAGTTTCATCTTATTAAGTTCATTTACATTAGTATGAAAGTCAGTGTAATAATAGAATAAATTATTTTGAAATTAATGTTAAAATACTAAAGACTCCAAGGCAGCTTTGATGATTAAAGTTGATTACGATGGCTAAATATTGACAGAATAATACATTCTTCAATTATTTCTCTGAATATTGCATTTTGTGATACATTTCTTTACCTTCTTGTGTGATTATTTGTGTTCAAAATCGCATCTCTGAATATGTAACCATAATCTTGATATGGGCCAGGCAGAATTCTACTAAAATAAATAATTAAATAATGTGGATAACTAAATAATTTAGGTAATAGACTCAAAAAAAAATGCTCCATTTTCATTTTATTTTCCTGTTCAGAGAAAATTGCATCTGAAATTTCAGCATGTTGTGTGATTAGAGATAAGAATTGAGGAAACATAGATGAGGGTATTACCAAGAGACAGAGCCAATGATGTTTTTGTGTAGCTGTACCTGAAAAAGTCATGGGAATTGGACACATAGGTGAGAATTTGAGGCAAAATTTATATATAGGTGGTCAGAGTTCTGTCAATTTATCACTTTGTGAGAACATCAAAGAACAATTGTAGGACTATAAAAAGCCATGAAACTGAAAATATCATCAGGAAAAGAGTACATGAAGTGCAGGGTTTTATATTAAAGACTTTGAATTTGATACTTTCCATAATCTTAACCTACTGAAGGATTTATGCATGAGAATGACACAAACTGCTGCAATTAAAAAGATGGCTCTTTCGAGTGAGTGTTCCAGGCGAGATGGTGGAGTGGGTAAAGTGTGCTTGCCTTCTCCCATGACCACATTAAAATTACAACTAAATTATAGAACAATCAACCTGAAGACCTACCTGAAATCCTATAACTTTTGTGTTATAGAACAGAATTCCTATAACTAGGAATATAAAGAAGAGGCCACCTGGAGACCAGTAGAATGGGGAGAGTTTCGAAAGGGGCTGGTCCCACACACACATGTATATCTAGGCTGTAGAGACTCCCTATAAGGATAGAGGGGTCCCAGCCCACCACCAGGCTTGCCAGTCCAGGACTCCAGTGCACGATGATGAATTCCCATGACATCTGCTATGAAAATCAGCAGAGATTCTGTCGTCCCAGTGAGAAAGAAGGCTGCTGAAAACCCAGGCATCCTCTCAAAGACTAGCTCACATATATGAACTCATCTAGGGTTCCAACAGAGGGACTGTGACTAAGGAGGCACCAGAAACATCAGAAAAAGACTGAGTTTTTTGGCTTCAGGATAAGGGTTGGAGGGACAGCCACCATTGCCCCTGTTTTGAGACCTCCTCCCATGTAGCCCATGGGTGGGTACCATTTTACCTGTGTTGAGCTCTACCTCCACATGGCCAAATCTGAAACTTCTTTGGTCTGGTGAACTCCACTTGTTCCACCCTGGTGACACCCTGGGATCCTACCCTGTTCAATTCCCACACTGTTAGTGGCACTTTTGGTGGTAACGGTGGGAACAACTAGCCCTGATCCATGCCACAGTCTTTCTTGAAAGACTCTCTGAGGTGTATGGGCACAAAGAAAATAATAGCTGGCCTCAGTGTGTGCTGAGACTTTTGTGAGGGGCCCTAGGCTTAACGCTGGTGCCAAATCTGAATCTGCATTAATCTGGTGAACATCTCTTGCCCCACCCTGGTGATTCCCTGGGACATCACCTCACCCAACTCACATACCACCTGAGGCTCTTTTAGCAGCTAAGCCATACAGGCAGTCAGCAGGTGATATTAGGCCTCAGCAGGCCCCAGGCCTTTTGCTGAACTGCCCCAGGCCTGTATTGGTGGCAGTCTGCCTCAGTTCTCAGTGTGGCCTCTCCCATGCACTTATGGTTCCAGCAAAGCAGTGAGCAACTGCAGATAGCTTTGTCCTCCTACCAGATGGCCCTGAGCTGTTCACAGGCAGCAGCTGAACTTAGCCTAATGGGAGCCTCTCCAAAAGGACCCAGAAGCAATACACTCAGAGGCTGGCTTCAGACTACAACAGAGCATGACCTGACTAACCCCATAAGAAGCACATGTAATGAGTGGTCTCAACAGGCACATGAGACTACTGGAGCAAAGCTTATACACTGTGAGCATGGCTAATCCTCACAACCAGACAGCCTGCGAGTCAGTCCCATCCACTGACATGCCAACAACAATCAAGGCTCAACTACAACAGTAGGGCACGCACAAACCACAAAGGGACACTGATAGAGCACAAGGCACAAGTGATCAGAGAGACTACATCACTGGGCCATATAGGGCACCTACTACATAAGGCCACCTGAGAAGACTGAGAGACAGAAAAGATCTATCTAGTACATAGGAAAAAACATAGAGAACAGCCAAAATGAGAAAACAAAGAAACATGTCCCAAATGAAAGATTAGGAGAAAACTCCAGAAAAATTTTAAAAAAGAAAAAAACTAAATGAAATGGAGACAAGCAATCTACCATACAGAGTTCAAGACATTGATTGTAAGGATGCTCAAGGAACTTAGTGAAAATTGCAACAGAAAGATAATAAACATAAAAAAGAACATAAAACCCATAAGAAAAAGTCAGAAATAAAGAACACAATAACTGAAGTGAAGAATATACTAGAAGAAATCAACAGTAAATTAGATGAAGTAGAGGATCAGATCAATGATTTTGAAGAAAAGGTAGCAGAAAACACTCAATTGGAACAACAAAAAAAAGAGAAAAAAGTTTAAATGAGGATAATTTAAGAGACCTCTTAGACATCAAGCATAACAATACTCATGTCATAGGAGTACTGGAAGGAAAAGAGAGAGAGGAAGAGATCAAGAACCTATTTGAAGAAATAACACGGTGAAGGAAATATAAATACAAGTATAGGAAGCACAGAGTATCCCAAACAATATGAACTGAAACAGTCCCACATCAAGAAACTATATTTAATATGGCAAAAGTTAAAGGCAAAGAGATAATCCTAACAGCAGCAAGAAAAGGCAACTTGTTACTTACAAGTGAGCTTCCATAAGACTGTCAGTTGATTTCTCACCAGAAACTTTGCAGGCCAGAGGGATTTGCATAAAATATTCAGTGATAAAAAGCAAGGACCTACAACCAAGACTACTCTACCCAGCAAGGCTATCATTTAAAATTGGAGGAGATACAGAGTTTCCCAGTCAAGAAAAACTAAAGAAGTTTGTCATCACCAATTCGGCATTACAAGAAATGTTAAAGGAAATTCTTTAAGAAGGAGGAAAAAAGAACATAAATATGAATAAGAAAATAACTATATACCTATCAATAATCACTTTAAATGTAAATGGATTAAATGCTCCAATGGAAAAGCATAGGGTAGCTGAATGGATAAGAAAATAGAACCCATACCTATGCTGTCTACAAGAGACCCACTCATATCGAAAGACACACACAGACTAAAAGTAAAGGGATAGAAAAAGATATTTCATGCAAATGGAATTTTAAAAACACAGAGGACCAATACTTAAACAAAATGGACTTTAAACAAAGGCTGCAATAAGAGACAAAAAATGACATTACATAATGATAAAGGGATCAATCAAAAAAAGAACATATAACCCTAGTAAATGTCTATGCACCCAGCATAGGAGTACCTAAATATATAAAGCAAATATTGACTGACATAAAGGGAGAGATTGACAGTAATACAATCATAGCAAGGGACTTTAACACTCCACCAGGTCTTTGAGACAGAAAATCAACAAGAAAACAGCAGCCTTAAATAACACACTAGACCAGATGAGTTTAATGGATAGTTTTTGAACATTTTACCCCGCAAATAGCAGTATAATATCTTTTCAAAGTAACATGGAGAATGGAATATTTTCCAGGCTAGACCGCATGGAATATTTTCTAAGCTAGACTACAAAATAAGTCTCAATAAATTTAAGAAGATTGAAATCATTTTATGCATCATCTCTGACTACAATGGTAATAAACCTAGACATCAATTACAATTAAAAAATAGAAAAACACACAAACACATGGAGGTTAAATAATAGGTTATGAAATTATGAATGAGTCATAAATGAAATCAAGGAATAATTAAAAATGTGCCTTGAGACAAATGAAAATCAAAACACAATGACACAAACTTTATGGGACACAGTGAAAGCAGTCTTAAGAAGGAAATTCATAGAAATGCACTCTACCTCAAGAAACAAACAAAAAAGAATATTAAATAAACAATTTACCCTTAAAGTTAAATGAACTAGGAAAAGAACAGCAGGCAAAGCCAAAAGTGAGTAAAAGGAAGGAAATAATAAAGATCACAGCAGAAATAAAGTCTAAAAAAACAATACAAAAGATCAATGAAACCAAGAGCTAGTTCTCTGAAAAGATGAACACAATTTATAAATCTTCTACCAGACTCATCAAGAGAAAAAAATACAGAGGACCAAAACAAATAAAATCAGAAATAAAAGAGGAGAAATGACAATTGAAACCATAGAAATACAAAAGATTATAAGAAAATACTATGAGCAATTATATACCAACAAATTGAACAACCTAAAAGAAATGGGTAACACACAATTTTCCAAGACCGAATCAAGGAGAAAAAGAAAATTTGAACATACCGGGTACTACAAATGAAATAGAATCAATAATCAAAAAAACTCCCAAACAAACAAAAGTCCTGGACCAGATGGCTTCATAAGTGAATTTTACCAAACATTCAAAGAAGAATTAACACTTATTCTTCTCAAACTGTTCTAAAAAATTCAAGAAAAGGGAAGGCTCTCAAGCTCATTCTATGGGATCACCATTACTCTTATTCTAAAATCAGACAAAGACATGAAAGAAAGAGAGAGAGAGAGAGAGAGAGAGAGAGAGAGAGAGAGAGAGAGAGAGAGAGAAGGAAAGAAAGAAAGAAAGAAAGAAAGAAAGAAAGAAAGAAAGAAAGAAAGAAAGAAAGAAAGAAAGAAAGAAGGGAGGGAAGGAGGGAGGGAGGAAGGAAGGAAGGAAAAAAGGAAGGAAGGAAGAAGGAAGGAAGGAAGGAAGGAAGGAAGGAAGGAAGGAAGGAAGGAAGGAAGGAAGGAAGGAAGGAAAAAAGGAAGGAAGGAAGGAAGGAAGGAAAGAAGGAAAGAAGGAAAGAAGGAAAGAAGGAAGGAAGGAAAGAAGGAAGGAAGAGGAAAGAAAAATATAATAACCCTGATGAACATAGTTGCAAAAATCCTTAACAAAATATTAGCAAACTGAATTCAACAATACAATTAAAATACACCATGATCAAGTGAGATTTATTGCTAGGATGCAAGTTTGGTGCAATATCTGCAAATCAATTAATGCAATACACCACATAAACAAATGAAAGATAAAAATTATGTGATCATAGCAAGAGATGCAGAACTATCAGAAAGAGAAATTAAGAAAACAATTCAATTTACAATTATATCGATAAAAATCCCCAGGAAGAAGTTTAATGAAGGAAGCAGAATACCTGTACTTATAAAATTACCAGTCAATGAAGAAAGAAATTGAAGATGATACAAATAAATGGAAGCATATACTGTGCTCATGGATAGGAAGAATTAACATCATTAAAATGTTCATATTACCCAAAGCAATCTATAGATTCATGCAAACTTTATCAAAATATGAATGACATTTTTCACAGAACAAGAACAAAGAATCCTAAAATTAATATGGAACCATAAAAGACCCTGAATACCATGGCATCTTGTAAAAGAAGAACAAAATTGGAGGTATATAATACTCAATATTAAACTATACTATAAGGAAATCATAATCAAAACATCAAGGTACTATCATAAAAACAGACACATAGATCAATGGAATAGAATAGAGAGCTCAGAAATAAACCCATATCTTAATGGTCATTTAATCTACAACTAAGTGAGCAAAAATATATTGTGGGGTAAAGACAGTCTATTTTATAAATGGTGTTGGAAAAACTGGACAGATACATGCAAAAAAAAATGAAACTAGACCGTCTTTTTACTCCATATGTGAGAATAAACTCAAAATGGATTAAAGATGTAAATGTAAGGTCTAAACCCATAAAATTCCTAGAAAAAAACATATGCAGTAAACTCTCTCACATTGCCCTTAGAATTATTTTTTCTGACCTTCTTTCTTGGGCAAGGGAAAAAAAGAAAAAAGAAACAAATGGGATTACATCAAACTAAAAAAGCTTTGCACAGCATAGAAAACCATCAACAAAACAAAAAGATAGCCCACTAAATGAAAGAAAATATTCATCAATGATACATCTAATGAGGGGTTAATATCCAAAATTTATAAAGAAATGTAGCTCAATAACAAAAAAACAAGTAAAAGAAAACAATCCAACTAAAAAATGAGCAGAGGACCTGAATAGACATTTTTCCAAAAACGACACACAGATGGCCAATAGACACATGGAAAGATGCTCAAGGTCACTAATCATCAAAGAAATGCAAATTTAACCACAATGAGATATCACTTCACACCTGTCAGAATGGCTGTCATCAGTAAATCAACAGACAACAGTGTTGGTGAGGATGAGGATAAAAGGGAACCCTCGTGTACTATTGATAGGATTGAAAATTGATGCAGCCATTATGGAAAACAGTTTGGAGTATCCTCATAAAATTTAAAATAGAACTACCTTATGACCCAGAAATTCCACTTCTGGGTATTTATCCAAAACACTATTTTGAAATACACATGCACCCCTATGTTCATTGCAAAATTATTTACAATAACAAGATATAGAGACAACCTAAAGGCCCATCAATAGACCATGAGATAAAGAAATGGTAGTATGTGTATACATACACACACATACACACAACGGAAAATTACTTGGCCATAAAAAATGAAATCTTACCATTCGCAACAACATGAATGGATGTCGAGGGTATTATGTTAAGTGAAATAAGTCAGATAGAGAAAGACAAATGCCATATGATCGCACTAATATGCGATATCTAAAGAACAAAATAAACAAACAAAAAAACAGATTCATAGGTACAGAGAACAAACTGAGAGTTTCCAGATTGGAGAGGGGTTGGCAGCTGGTTGAAAAGGTGAAGAGATCAGGAAGTACAAATGGATAGTTACAAAATAGTCATGGGGATGTAAAATACAGCATAAGGAATATAGTCAATAATATGGTAATAACTCTGTATAATGTCAGATGGGTATTAGATTAATCAAGGGAATCACTTCATAAGTTATTTAAATGTCCAACTACTGTGCTCTATACCTGAAACCAATATAAAATAATATTAAATGTCAACTATCAATTAAAAAATAACAAATAAACAACAAGTAAATAAACAAATAAATAAATAAATAAATAAATAAATAAATAATAAAAAGATGGATCTTTCAGTAGTTTGGAAAATCTTATTGATCATTGCTGTCCAGCAGAAGTTTTTGTATTGATGAATAGAAATGTTCTATGTCTATATTGTTTAACATGTTTACCACTAAATGCATATGGCTATTGAGCATTTGAAATGTAACTAGTACTGCCAAAAAATTAAATGTTTATTTTTATGTAACTTTAATTAATTAAATTGAAACTTAAATATCTACATGAGGCTTTTAGCTACCATATTGGACAGTTCACCTCTACAGGAAAGACTATCTTTACAAAGGGATATCAATTAGGAGACAGTTGCAGAAATTCAGGTTTTCCTGCAGGCATTTTCATTTTCCCTCTAAAATCCTAAATACAAGAACTTAAAGAAAGAATGGTTTGTTTGGTTACTATAACTGTTTTTCAATTCTCTCTTTGGAAACTCCTCTATACTTAAACCAATCCTTAGAACTCTCAGGACTGGAATGTCATTACATAGGGTTTGGAATTCACCAAAAATATGCATTAATTATGCATTTGAAGACTAATGCCTTGAAAAGTAAACTGGTAAACTAATTTAATCTTTATTTTTAATTTATTTAAATATGTATTGAGCACTAACTGCCAAACAGTGTTCAAGAGTTTAGGATAAAGGCATGAGCAGGTCTTAACTCTGCAATGTAGCAGAGTAGGCAGATATATACAAAGAATTAATGATAATATAATGAATGGCTTATGGTGATGGGCGATTTAAATAAAATGACCATCAGACTAGAAATATGGACATGCTTAATTCTTCATGAAGAAGTTAGGAAAGAATTGAGTCAGGAATTGACTCTACTATTGAAAAGAAAGTTTCGAGGTGAACTAAGAGGTGGTGGGGAAAGGTAGAGGGTATGAAGGTAATAGGTGTGTAGGATTGACTGGGAAAGGGAGAAAAGAGCATGATTACAGATAGTCAAGTATGAAAAATAATTACTTATTTTAAAAATATGAAATTCAGGCCTGGAAATAGAATTGACTAGGGTTTAAGCTAAGAAGCCATACACTATGTGGAAGTGACTATGAACCAGTTTTTGTTTTTGTTTTTTTTAAGAATGATAGAACTTAGATTTGTATTTTTAAGGATCTTGCACCACTGAGAAATTGTGATAAATGATAAAGATTGAAATAGGACACATAAATTTGAATATAATTGGACAGAGATATTTTGAGAGGTTAGAGTTTTAAATTTTTAATGCTGAGGTCCATAACCAAAGGCATTAAAGTCTTCCAGTACCTGAAATTATGTCAACTCTTTTTGCTTATATGGTAGGTTTTTTTTTTTTTTTTTTCTTTTTTGGCTCATCAACTCCTTAACGCCCATCTCCCAAAATGATTTAAAACCCCAGACCTCTACATGCTAGATATAGAATGGAGACTCATTAGATGAACGGGTAAGGATGACAGAGAAACAAGAATGACTACAGGGTTTGGGTTTGAAGACTATGGAAGATGATACTACTAATGAAATAGGGAAGATGTAGGGAGACCCAAGATTTAGGAGGGTGATAATGGATTCTGAGCCACTCCTGTTTCCAGTTACTCTTTATCTTGTCATTGAGTGACAGTAAGGATTACTTACCCTCTTATGAAGCACCCTGCAGTTCTAGTGAATTTAATCTCTGTGAGGTGATTACAATTACTATACATCCATCTGGCTGGAAATCACTATATTTCCTATGTTAGAGCACATTCAAACGGCATGGAGGAAATTGTTTGGACACACCATAGTTTATTTGTACAGAAAACACTTTAGCATATCTGACAGAGAAGTCTGGCTTAGAGATTTTCTTCCCAAGTCACTCTGCTTTAGGAAAGTATGTGTCAATAAGTTAATAGTCCAGAACTGGAAGATGCACTGAGGATGGAACTTTTTACAGGAAAAGATCAAATGCATGTCGAACTGGAATCACATGCTTTGAGTAATGCTGTTTAACTTTCCTGTATCTAAACATATTGCTCAAAGTTTTCTACTGGCTTATTCACTAAACTGAACATACAGCTGACTAATATTTTATAATCACTATTTCAACTCCATAGAATTCTGTCAGATTTATCTTCCACTGACCACATCCATAGGTCACATGTTGTAGCTCCCCATGGTTCCTTTGTCTCATTTGAATTTCATAACCGGTTACAAATCATTCTTCTTAGTATTGACATATAACCTCATAGGCATGAACTTTCCCATTCACGGGCATAAAATATATCCAGCTATGGTCTCAGGACTCTGCTTATCAAGCCCATGGTGTCTCTACATAAGCAGGACAGGAGAGCTGGCTGTGACATGGTACCCTGTTCTAAAAAACTGATTGCCAGCCTCCAGTTCATTTTTATATTTTCTAAAATTGTATTTAAGATGAAATAACATCATAAATTCTACACTGGAAATGAGACTTGGGCTATAACATATACTGTTAATGCAGTCACTGCCCTAGGGCATGTTTGGAAATATTGACTGCATATAAAAACTAGAGCCAAAGAAAAAGATGACCCCAAAGGCTCAAAGCCATAATATTGTTAACTTTTGAATAAAAATATCATAAAATAAAAGTTATTTAATGTAACCTAAGATTCAATGCAACATTATATGCTAATGAAAGTCAAAAGCTCAGAGCAAGCCCTAAAGTGTCTATTAAGCCTTAACAAGGGATATTGAGAGGGCTTCATCCCAGTAATCACAAATAATTCTGATCAGCTGCCTGGTTGGTTGCCTTGAGTTCTGTAATTTCTTTATCTTTCCTCTCTACCTATGTTGACTCTCCTAGACTCTAACTCTTGTGGCCTGTGATTTTTGCTGCTTTTATTAGACTTTGCCACTCTGAGCACTTCTGAGGCCTATCATCTTGGAACTGGTTATCTGGACTCAATTGCCATATTCCATAGAGCCTCACAGTATCACAGTGTCCAGGACGCTGATATCCTGGAGATGAAGATGTGATTGTAGAAGTGTAAATGTGTACTGAGGAGAAATGAGGCAGAAAACCTCTTGCTCTGTAAGACATCCACTATTCTGTGGACAAATTTGGTCTTAGTTTCCCAAGAGTTTTTTCTGAAACAGCTCTCTCCATTTAATCTTCAGTCTCTCCTCCTATGCAGTGGTCTACATAGAGTCCAGTTAGGAACCTGCCCAAAGAAAACTCCAAGTGGGAAATACCAAGGTCTTCCCAGCCCCTCTTCTTTTGCTATAACTGAAAACATAGTGAGATCATGAAAGGACAAAAACTAAAAGAAGGTATGAAGTACAACAGGTCCTCGAATAATGTTTCATGCAATATTATTTCTTTATTACATTGATGAGACACCAAAGGAACTTAACTCTTGTTTATAACAATTAACTTATAGTAAAATTACTTTTGCTATACATCATCTTGTATAAAGTCACAGAACGTAATGACAATGGTAAGCGAGGGCTTACTGTTGATGTATTTAGAGTCCTAGATCTCAGGGATAGCAAGAATGTCACAAAGCATAGTTTACCATTCCAAATAAACTTAAATGATGCCTGCAAATTCAAGACCCACGTTAGGAACTTTTTAGAGGAATTAGGATTCCTAAACAGGGTTTCATACGTTTTTGACCCAGACACAGTGTGAAGAGTCATTTATGAATGCCTACTGATTTAGAAAAGCATCACAGTGATGTAAGAAGCCTTTAAAGGAGCTAAGGGATGGAATTCCTGGTCATGCTGGAGGGTAATGTTCTGCTGCTACTAACAATGTTGTAGTGGATAGTTGAGAGCAGATCTGATAAGATAGAGCATTCACTAGATTGAATAACCTGGGATACCTATATGAAATCATGTGTAATAACTAATACTTGAATCTTTACTGATTTCTCCAAGGCTAACCTGTTTAGAAACATCATAGAAGACTCAGATTTTATGTTATACTTCTAAAAAGATAACTGTAGATTTGTGAATTAACTGCCCACGTTTGAGAGTTCATTTGAAATTTCTGGTATATTAAATTTACAAATTTTGTTCCTATCAACTACATTATTGGGAGAGAGTGAAAAAATTAGAAAGAGGATAAGAAGGAAGAGGAGAAAAAAGAAAGAAAAGAATAAAGGAAGAGAAAGAGTAAGAAGAAGGAAAGTTTCCCAACATATGTTATTGTCTTCTGGATAAGAAGTTGATCACATTAAATAGGCTACTTTTGTAGGGTCAGTGATGGTATCAAATAATGAATAAATCTCAATATTGTTCACTCTCAGAGTAATAGGAATGCATCCTATTACCCACTCTTAGGTCACTGTGTCATAAAAATGGTGAGAAATTATGAAAAAGAAAATAGGAAAAGGGACACTAGTCATATTTCTAGAAACCTATTTTCTGTCAAGGATTGAAAAGGGCAGGACAAACAATGATGTTTTAGTGTGATTCATTCCTCATCATATATTACTATTCATCACAACACAAACAGAAAAAAGTTGTGAAGTTTGAAGTTTGTTGTTGAAATATTTTCACTCTCGTTTTTCTCTCTCCTTATCTTCTGTCTTATTAAGAAGGTTAGTCAGGGCATAAATAATTACAAGAAGTGAATGAGACCTACCATCAGATTTTCTTGCTAAGGGGACAACATGGAACAGGGCAAGGGATGGATAAGGGAGCTGGATGAAGAAAACAGAGGGGTAGATACCTTCAAAGTGAACACAATATTCAAATGATCATCTTCCATAAATCATAGTACATGTAAGCCATTGGTATCAAGGACAAAACAAGTACACCAGAGGGAGAACAGAGAAAGAAGGATACTTGACAAGAGACAGACATCACTCTTAACCATTGTCAGTATTCAAGACACAAACCTGAATTTCAAGCTTTGAACAGAAAGAAGATGAGGCAGTAGGCAAATTAGAGGCCAGATCCTGTCCTTGGTAATAAACAGAGTATCACAATAAGAGATCAGGCCAAGAGGAAGACAAAACCCATTACAACAAAACAAATACGCAAATATGATTGTTGAGCTACAAGTGTTTGAGGTGGAGCTAGCTGTTTGAATACATCCTGTAAGATGTGAAGGAGCAAGTTGGTGGTACCCACTGACCCTGGAGGGTAGCTTCTGGACAAGCATAAGGTATCAAACCAAATACTGTGTGATCTGGCATGTTAGGGAACCCAAGTGAGAACTGATGAATTGAAGATATGAAAGCACAGCACGATATGGCAAATATGAAGGAGAAGACAAGGATTAAAGAAGATGCTTCCATTCTTTTTTTCCCATAAAAGGAAGCAAAGACAGAAAACAACAAAACAAAAAAAAACAAACAAACAAACAAAAAAACACCTCAGCAGGATTATAACTCTGAAAGAATAGGCTAATTTCACTATAGAACATAAATACAAAAACTCTAAATATTAGCTAACTGATGCTTCATTAGACATCAAAAGAGACATCTCTTTTATAGAGCAACCATTTGTGACTGAAGATAACGTGCTGGTGCTTGGATAGGTCCCAAGGGCTACAGTTTTAAACAAAAGGCTGAAGAAGGGCATATCTATGGGGAAGGATCTGATGTGAACGAAAAGCAGCAGAGCCCAATTTTACCCTGCCATTTGAGTGCCTAATCACCTTTGTGTATCTTTAATTTTCCAGTCTTGGGGCCAGGGCCTCAGACAGAGATCTTGATATGGGACATGTGACTCTATCCTTCACAAAGGTGACACTCAGAGCAGTGCCTCTCTGAGGCAAAATTAGTTACTTAGGAAATATAACAATAATACCTACTTCATAAGACTGTATGTGAAATTAGCATGCGTGAACCACCTTATAAATTTTAAGTTATGCGAGTGTTACTATGTGAATTGTTTTATATCAGGTAATTTTTCTAAGAGTTGGGCACTCAAAGTATAGGTTCCAGAAAAAATTTAGGAAGGTGAAATTTGGAAGCCCCTCTATTCTGAGAACCTGGTGCTTTCTGCAGATGAGAAACTGTTTCAAGTATGGCAGGTAAAATGTAGGAAGGAAGACAATCTGGCAGCCTCTAAGGCATAACTTGCTTCTAGGCCAACAGAGGTAGTTGCTGGTGTCATTGAGCCATCTCCAGAGTGCAGGGAACAGAGTCCTTCTCCATGTGTAGCTCACAGCAAAGAAAGTCCACACCACAAGAAGTGGGTGCTGAAAATGAAGCCAGAAATCAAGGTGAACTCACAGATGGCAAAAGCGACAAACTGAAAAATTAATCATGTCTCTCTAGTACTATAAGAAACACAATTCATTTGTTTTACCTCAGATTCCTTTAAATCAGATGCTCTGTATAAGATGCTGTAGAGCAAGACTTCACAGAAAAGATAGCAAAATAAAATAATTTTGATACTTCTAAGGATAATGAGTCAGAATCAGTTTACACGAAAAACTGAGAGAAAAAGATTTTCTTCATTCGATGCTTTAAGAAAGTTTTAGACCAGAGCTTCTCAAACTTTAACATGCCTTCAGACTATCTGGGACTTTATCCAAAGACAGATTCAGATTCTAAAAGTCTAGGAGTGGGGAAGAGATGCTACATTTCGACAAGCTCCCTGTTGAGGCCAGTGCAGCTGGTACCCTGACATCATGCTGAGTAGACAGGTACTAGACAATTGGGATTGTGGATTTGAAAACAATTATTTTGGTATTTAAAACACACACTCACACACACACACAAGATATCATCTTATAAAATAAAAGATCTTTTATAGAAAACATGTTTGGAAATGTTTGATGTTTGTTCTTTTATGACACCTACTCGCTTTTGAAAGTGTTTACAATTTATTCGTGAAGTGAAGATGCAGATACACATTTATACACGTGCATGTGAAGGGTGTAAAGTCAGAACCATTGCGCATCCAGGGTAAAATTTGTGTAATGCACCGGGCTCATTCCTCAGTATCCTCCTCTGTTAAAGGGACAAAACAATACAATTGTTGTTCGCTTTAAAATAATACTGAAGACTATGTGAGTGATTGTCACATGTAATAAAAACTCAATAAATGGATATCATTATCAATAATGATAGTAACATATCAACATGCCTTTCATGGACTTTTAAAGAGTTTATTATGTAAGGTCTCCTCAATTCTTTTTATTCTGATTATAACTTTCTCATTAAAATCAATAATCATATTTAAAAATTTGGGGAAATGTAGAGGAGAATATCAAATAAAGTGTTTAAATCCATGCTTAATCCAATTATAAAGAGATGTATTTCTTTAACTCAGTTTTGTGAATGTCTTTATCAGATGTGATATCTATATCAGATGATTATAATATAATATAATAAATATAATATAATAAATAGTGTATATTTAAAAGTCAGTTAATAATGCATATATTATATCTTAACATAGTTGCAAAAGTATATAGTAAAAATTACCCATTGTTATAAATTAAGCATTTTATCATTAATTATATGTTGTACCTTTTAATGCATATACCATAATTTATTATTTACTTATTACTTTTACAAAAATATAATTTGTGGTTGCATCATGAATTCAGAAAAAAATGCTGGAATAAAGAGTACATGCATTTTTCAAGGATTTTCGTACAGATCTTCAGATTAGCTGCCAAAGCTTTTACCCATACCTACTCCCACAGGGAATGGGGCAGCGGATTCAAAACGTGGGCATATGCATGGTAGGGAGAGTAGGAGGAGAGGGAGATTAGAGAGGGAACTGGGAACCAGATCACACAGAACCTGGAGATGATGGTAATGGCTTTGACTTTCACCCAGAACAAGATGGGCAGCATAGAAGAGTCGTAATCAGTAATCTGATTTATTTAAATTTTAAAGAAATCTAGAGCCAAAGAGAGAAAACCAGGAGACCATTAGAGTAATGCAGCTGAGAGAGGGTCAAGGCTGTGGTTTGGAGATGGTGGGTAGAGATCAGATTCTGGATACAAAAGCGTAGGTAATGATGACAGGGTTTGCTAAATGTGTGTGTGGGGCGGGGGAGGGGAATGTTAGTGATTACTGCAAGGTTTTTAGCCTGAGATAATGGAAGGAGAGATGTTTCATACCCTGCGTTGGGAAAGTTTGTGGGTGGAGCTGGTTTCCTGGGAGAAAAATCAGCCATTTCGTTTGACAGAGTTTGGTTTGAGAAGTCTTTGAGAGACTAAATAGGTAGTTGAATAGACAATACTGAGATTCAGCATTTATTACGCTGCCTAATCCACAATTCCTTCCAGAATTATGGCCATTATTTTTTCCTAAAGTGCTATTTTTCTAAAAAAGAATTCATTTTTATTAATACAAATTCATACACAGAATTATCTTTTTTACACTTTGTATACATAGTTAGATCTTTGTATATTATAAAGTCATAGTTTTCTTTCCTGCTTTTTTCTTTATTAAGCTAGTTAACAATTGGATGTGTCCTTGTTTGTCTTTATGAGTAGGTCTGAATATTTTTATTAATTTTTACCATTTCTATGTATAAATTTCTTAATTTTGTCTCTATATTTATTGATCTATCTTTTATTTCTTTGTGTTCTCTTACCTTTCTTGTAGCTTTTTACTTTGAACAATTGGTTAAATTATTTTCATTATTTCTGTTTACCAATACAATATCTAAGGCTATGAATTTGTGCCCAATAAAAGCCTTGGCAAGAACCCTTGCCTTTTTAAATGCATTTGGTTCTTATTTTTGCGTATTGCAGTATTTTGAAATATGTAGTTTTTTTGTATTTCTAGTTCTGATTTATCCTTTGACAGAACATTTATTTAAGATACTGTGTTTTGTTCTTTACAAATGTACAAGTTGTTTGACTTTAGTTATGGTTTGTTATTAATGCTATTTCTTCTGGGCAGGTTATAAAAATTCTGCATTTTACAATCCTGGATTTTATAATTTGGGTTCTATTTCTGAGAAAAAGGCATGTTAGCTGATGGGGGACCAGACACAATAATATCCATCATATCAACCTCGTTAATCGTACCCTGAAATAAAGGGAACTTCCTTTTCTGTTGCAAACGATGGTTCTTTTTAATCTACCAGGTGTAGTTAAAGGTCCTTAGTCTCATTCCCTCTTGTGGTAGTATCTTCTCCATTCTTCTGTTGCTGATGATCACAGGCATCATATTTCTTAGATCCCTTTTTTCAACTTTGGAAAATGTCCTTCTCATTTTATTGCCCAAAAAGCGTACCCTAAAAGTGTTTACCTGAGGACATCAGCAGTCAGCAGTACTACAGGGTATCAAATTTAAATCTCACACCAAATATAGTCTTCAATTTTCTCCTGCCCAGGAAGGTTTGCCCCTGTCTCTCTCCTGTGTTTGGAAGCCCTGTTGGGGCTTCAGTTAGATGTGAAGATAATGCTCCCTTGTGTTCACACATCTCGAGCTCCAGTACTCTGGAGCTCCTTTAGACTTAGATGTCCTCTTGTGCTGATAGATTAATGAACACATCCATGAGATAAGCAGAGCTGTATTATAGAGAAAGCACTTGGATTCTGCTTAGTTAAATGCCAGGGTTTGGTCATTTCAATTGGAATAGAGAGATGGGCATTTTGAAACTTCTATAGAATTCATAATTTAGCCTCAAAACTACACTTTTTAGGAATGAGACACAAGAATGGAAAAAAGATGTTAATTCTCAAGTATCATGGAAGAGAGCAAAATGTGAAGAGACAGGAGAGAGAAAACCAAGTTTTGTCTTTGAAATAGAAACCAGATTAAATTGAAAATAAAGTCACTGAAAGGAAGTATTTCACAATTTCATATCATTCATTATTTCTTTATTTTTTCTTTCAACAATCACTTACTGTGTTATCTGTATGCCAGACATGTGCTATGAGACTTTTAATAATTAAAATAAATTAAATTAAAAATTTTAGTTGAATGAGATAATCTGTGCATAGAAAGCACTCAAATGGTTATTGTTATAATTATTATATTTTGTGCTCTGGATACTTACAGAAGAAAAAATTATTTCAGCTTAAATTTAAAAAAAAATTGAGAGAAGGAATTAGGGTTTTTGTGGAAGAAGTGTACTTTGAGTTGTACTACTAAATGAGGGTACTACTTGTCTATTCTCCACACCTAGTCTAGTTGTGCTGTGTAGAACCATCCCTGGCTTCTCTCTCTTGGTTTGTTGAGCAGACTCTGACTCAGCATGTGTTAACCAAGCTTTCTGCTTCACTGTCTGTCTTTTGTGCCACTTAGGTTGGACCTGCTCTTATTTGACCTTATCTGTTGTTAATTTATTCCTTGAAAGAACAGTGAGTGAATGAGACCCCAATCAACAATCAGCAATAAAGACTATTCCTGCCCTGCATTTTAAATAGACACATTTTAACAAAGGGAAATTAAAAAGATTCAGGTGGCATTTTTAAATAACATGAAAACCTATCAAATAAGGATTATACTCAAGCAAAACTGTCTTGCATCGAGGTCTTTTATAGGCAGTTAGCGACTAGGTAGAGGAGACTGAAGGCATCACACACCATATGGCGAGATAAATATGGCTTATTTTTAAAACTGTATTTGTGTCACACACTTAAACATTAAAACTATGCACTTCTAAAGATGAAGCTGAAAAACTTGAAGCTTTGTAAGTTTCACTGTAACCACTTTTGAGATTTTTGAAGATATAAAATCTATAGTTAGAAGCAGGATATCTAAGTCACACAATTTCAGGAAACTATTTTTAAAAAGATGTAAAAAGAAAATAACAACTTGTAATTCAATCCATAAAGCAACTCAAATAATCACCAATATTCACTCCAAGCTACATCTGCCCATTGAGCATAAGACATCAATGACTGTAACTCCCTGGAGCCCAGCAAAGGGAAACAGAGCTCCAGGATCTGACTTGTCCCAAGAAGAAAGTGGCGCAGAACCACTGCAGCCCCAGACATCGTATTTAGACTGTTCCAGCAGAGTTTAAGTAAAACTGAAGGTAAGCAAGTGTGCTTGTTTTATCATTTTGCTGCTGAACCAAACCCAAAATTGATTTAATCAGTACAATGAATCTGGCTTCTAATAGATATTATAACAGAACTACCGCCCAAATTGAAAATTAGCATTTGGTTTCTACATTCTATACATACTGGATTTGAAAAAGAAAAATCAAATAATAATTTTTCTTAAATTTAGAAGTAATATTTAAAATATGAATCTAATTTTTAAAAATTATTTTAAGAAAAATATTTTCTCTTGTGTTTATCTCAATTTAAAAATTGAAAATAACTGAAGACCACAAAGAGTACCATCTAATAAAAAGTGGCAAAGTGCAAACCTGGAAAAAAGCTGTCAAAGAAAGACACCATGGCTTGGATTTCTTGTTTCTGTTGTCATCTATAAATGCCAATGGTAAGGTTCTTTCCTCAGAGGGCTGTTCTAAACGTTAAATGACTTAACATGTAAATAGGGCTCTTATAACAGTGTGTAGAACGTAATAAGCAATAAATGTGTTTGTTGTCTTTTTAATAATTATTATTGTTATTTAATGGTTGTTATTTTTTTTTTTTGATGGAATAGAGATGTGGTCTAGATAATCCAGGGTAGTGGAATATTCAAATAACATTTATTTTTAAAAAATAACATTTAATAATACTTTCCATTTGGTAAGCATTTAATATGTGCTAAGTGTTTTATGTAAACTATCTCACTTAATTTTTACAGTGATCTAATGAGATGGGATTTATGGTTATCTCAATATTATAATTAGAAAATCTGAAGCTTAGAAAGATTAAATCAATTTTTAAAAATTTATTGGGGTGACATTGGTTAATAAAATTACATAGGTTTCAAGTATACGGTTCAATAATACATCATCTGTATATTGCTTTGTATGTTCACTGACCAAAGTGAAATCTTCCGTCACCATATATTTGACCCCCTTTATCTTTATCTACTTTCCCTCTGGAACCACTAAACTGTTGTCTATGTCTAACAGTTTTTGTTTGTTTTGTTCAATTTGTCAAATTAAGGTTAAGTCAATTTACTGGAAAGTAGCTGCATCAGCATTTTATTCAGGCAGTCTCATTGAAGCAGCTGTTTTTAATAACTAAAGTCTAAAGCAAACTAAGGCAGAATTTATAATCGCCAAGATCAATATGTAAATCAGGTGAAATCTAATCTAAAATATATTACATTTCTACATAGGATATCATAAACAAAGTCATATATGCTGCATATATGACAAATGTGACAAATATATGCAAACCATACAAAGAGTTTAACATTTATTTGGAAAAAAACCAGCAATCAACAATACTAACAGGGCCTCAGGAAATCTTGAACTGATGTCCCTCAACTGTTCTTTTCCATACTGTTTGTTTATGTGTAACCTCATACTCTGATACTTGCTAAGAAAAAAAAAATCAGGGATCAGTTGAGATTTCAGGATAAATATATATGGTTCCACTCTTAGAATGAGGGACCAGTACACAGTGGTTGAAATTTCTTAGTTGAGAATGTGCTAAAATAATAGGTCCCAAAGAACCTGGGAATTAAAGAGTTTTCTTCCTTCAAGTTACTAAGCAAGAATGGGAAGTCAGACCTCACAGCTTTTCCAGAGGTTCCACATGAACCCCTCAGGTTGAAACTCCAGGTTATCTCTACCTTTCCTGTCTCCCATCTACAACTCTACAACACGGCAGAGAAAACACTTAAGAGAGCATACACTTCCTTCTTAAACTCCCAAACATTGCCAACACTATTGATAACATGATTAACTCTACTTAGAAAACAAAAGTGCATAGTTTCACTTCAAAATTATGACCATCACTTAAATGCTCACAGAGAAGCATTACTTATAGACACATGAGAACATTCTTATCACCAATCATATCTTGTTTTTGGACCTGCAATGTCTTTAAAAATCTTAATCCTGGCATATTTTGTTTTCTATGGACTTAGAACAGGTTTGATGAACCATTATTATGTAATTAATGTTCATTTTTATAGATATTCTCCCATTCTGGTTGCTTTTAGCTCAGTGTCCTGACATCCCCTGTCCCTCCTTCAGCAGTTTTATACTACCCACAAGCTAGTGCAACCTTTACTTCTTTCTCTGCAAACACAGATGTGGCACGCCCACTATAAGATTTTAAAAACAAAGGAATCATCTGTGGTGACAGGAAAAATTAAAACCTACGTAAGAAAAATTGGTGTAATAATGGGGTAGAGAGGGATTCCACAATCCAGGATCTCCAATATATTTGAATTCCACCACTGATTTCTGGCATCATAAAAGAAAGATTCCATTCTTTTAGACCACAGTAGTATAATTTTACTTTCACCTACATGACAGCAGCTTTGATCTGAAGTTGTTTGCTCTGAAAAGTTAATATAAAAAAACTGGTGTGGGCATAGCTACCCAAATGAGTTTGTGAAGAAACAATGAAAAATACCCAGATTTTACAGCACAAGTGCTAAAGAGAAGAGATTGCTCAAGTGCTGGCTGGCTGTTGTTTCAAACACTGGAACCTTGACTTATACTCGAAGGGCTTGACTTGCTGAATAAGAAAATTATTTCTTTTTTGGGATTGTGTAAATAGTTTGTGGGCACTGACATTGCAGGAATTTAAAATACAGCACCCCCTCAGTTCTGAGCCCCTTGCACTTGAAAGACACTTTCCTCGTAAAATACTAAGACAATCAAACTTTGGGTAAACTCCATGAGAATACAAATTCCATGAGAGTGTCAATGGGGAGCCACATTCACTGTCTTGCACTTTTAATGCCCATTATCCTAGCTCTTGATTATTTTGAGAATAAACAAAAGTAAAATCAATCTTGAAATAAGTCTAAATTTTTATTCTCACAAATCCTTAAATATAGACCGAACTCCGTGGTTTAGCTCCCTACTTCAAATCCTTCCTTTAGTCATACCTAAACTACATTAAATAATCTGCACTAAAATTTTGACAGGGGTTTTGGAAGAAAATAAATATGACTGGGCTCCACCCAAACCCTGAATCAAAATCCTTAAAGAAAAGTCCCGAGTATCTGTATTTGAAAATTTTCCTCATTAATTATTAACAGTGGAAATTCTCAAGCTACTATTATAAGTCATCTCATAATTCAGACAATATCTGAATATATGTGCACAAGCACATGTACACACGTAAGAATATAAATATATTTTTTTTCCTTTGTAGTTTAAGCAAATTAAACAATGCCACATTTTTGTTTTAACCATAGCTATAAATCCTTCCATAATATATATGTTTAATATGTTCTGCATTAGAATAATCTGATGGTTTTCTAAGTTAGTAACTTCTCAGACACTAAACCTAGAGTGAGAGTTCTAGAGATGTGATTTTCATTACCAGCTTTACCACTCATTTTTTGAGTGTTATTGGATATCATTATCCTCAATCAAAAATGAAGGGCTAGCTGTCTTTGAGAACTTTATCAGTTCCAAAATAAATAACTATTGAACATTGATTTGAAATCTGGGGAACTATATGATTAAGAGACAGATTGTGAGACAAATGGCAGCCATCCACTCACATACTCTCAATAGAACACTAGGAAAAACTGCAATCTCATCTGCCTAATTAATTCTCTAATTTGATTAAAAATTATATTTGATTTGCTTTGCAAAGGGCACTGACACAGACCTTATCAATGACTCTAAAAGCATAGTATCTATATGACAGAAAGGAAAGAGTTTCTTATACTGGGATCAAAGTTTTTCTGAAGCAGAGAAGTTTAATGCTTATGTGGCTGATTTTGATTCCTGAAAAATATGTTAAATTCAAGGATATGGACAATACAAATATCAAGTGGTGAAGTGACAGCTTAATTTTAATCAGAAGCAATAGTCAGAAAGGTAAGTGATTAAGAACAACAGATAAACCACAACTGAGTTTGTTCTGTAAAGCAAAAGCTTCCTCCAAGAGACGAATAGGCATACTAAAGCCGTCCGTTAAGCTGCCACAAAGGAAATGCATTGGAATAGAATTTTTCTAAGATTGTTTATGTGAATGCTTAGGAGATTTGAATTGTTGTTCAAGGTAGTTGTTCTTAGCAAGTCAATAAATTGGAATGAAGATATATACTTCACATCTAATACATTTATTTCCCCATCTCATATTCATGTTTGACAACAGATTTTCATTTTTAAGATGTGTTAAATTCAGGGTAAGAATAGATTGAAATATCATATATTGAACACAGAAATCAGAAACAAAACTGAGAAGTCACACCGGGAGTGCCAGGCACTGCATGATAACAGGAGCATAAGAACTGAGGCCAGATTTGGAACATGAGTCACAGGAATGTGCTAACTTTCTTTTTGTTACTTAAGAATGCATATTGCTGGAGAAATTCTGGCTTGGAAATGGGAGCAAAATTAGTGGCAGAAATATTCATGATATGTAAGTTCCTCTTAGATGCATGATATATTTCTCTGTATGTAGCAATAGATTCAGGGTGTTTTTAAACAGGCTGGCTAGATACTGCAATCTCAAGACACTGTGAAATATTGGATTTCATAAAACTAACTAAATTTGGGGCTCTGGTTACATTTGCTTAGCACCTGATTGCCTGCATCAGCATAAAGCCAGCTGGCAGCTGTTTTTTGTTTTGTTTCATTTTGTAAGCCTTTGTTATTTATTGTCCAAATGCTCCTCATGAATTTCCAGAGCAGAAAAATTCAGACCAGTGAACATGGAAGTAGTTTGTTTGGGTTAATGAGAAATGTTATCTTTATATAAGTTACTATACTGTATTACTCTCCTCAAGAGGTAGAAGTTAAAAGCCTTTCTCTGACTACTTTTTCATTTGAATATGGTTAACGAACAGCTTAAACAGATCATGGCCAAAAAGCTAACATGTCATCTTGCTTTATGTCCTAAACCCAACCTGATCACTTTGTATCGACAGGCATATTAACTTAGAGTCTGATAGCAGCATTTCTGTTCTCTCCAATCCATAGGAAATGCTGGCTTTTTCTGTGAAGGACATTCCAAGACCATATCAGTGTCTTCAATGAGATTTTTGTTTCTGATATGATTAAGAACAGACTTGGACTTTCAAGTGGAGCAAAGTACTTTAATTGAAACCAACTAACTGGCAAAATGTTTTTAGGTAAAGAAAGGATTTGAAATTCTTTCTCTAAAACCTTAAAAATTATGCACACCTGGCTTAGATCCCAAGAATATTATGCAGTAAACATGATGTCTAAGACAACATTCATACTATTCGGCTGCCAAGCTGAGAGATAGAGGGAAGAGGAAGCCATTTTCCTGATTTGTGAGGGAGGTCAATACTTGCAATGTGTTGGGCAGTGTGCCAACACTTTGTGTCAAGTACCTAATTATATTGTGACAGCAATGTGAAAAAGTATGTATTGTTAATTACTTTGAGCATACAAAATTAAATCATCTTATCAAAATTTTGTAGGAAATGAATGGAAGCAAGATTTCCACTACCTGTGATACAGTTTGTAAAATTTCTCACTAAACCAGAAGTCTTTTTTCTGACAGTCTCCATAATCCACACACTCAGTCCTTCTATTACTAAAAGAATCTGAGTCTTGGAGATGATTTTCAATAGTCGAAATGCTACCAGAAAACTTAGGAAACATATATTAAATAGATAACTACAGTAAGTTTTTTTCTGAGTGGGACACTGGAGTCCAGGTTTTACAGCAAAAAAATAATTAAACAAAATATTAATGTTATTGCTTGTCTTAAGAACAAATTAAAGAGCAAAATAAATTTATTCAGGTGTCTTCATTAAACATGTACTAGGCACTGGGATGGGTACCATAGGTTAACAGAGGAAGAACACACAGTCCCTTTCCCCAAGAAGCTTGGAGCATATCTTAAGAAGCTCACATCAATAAATAATTGCAATACAATTATAATATATTCAAACTGAGTTACTAATAGGGAACAATACAGTGAAGCTCAGAGTATAATTAATCAGTGGGAGAGGATACTTAAATGGCAGGGAATTCTTTATAAAAGCAAAAAAAAAATAGGTTTGCATGCTGAAAATGACCAGTTGTGATCCCAAAGTGTGTGCTTGTATTGGGGGTAGGGGTATGGAGGAATGAGGGTCTCTGGCTATTTGTTAATAGTGCATGTTATTCCTTGAGAATAGTGACAAATGGGAAAATGAGTAGGGGACAGATTTTGAGGTGCTTTGTATGTTTGTATCTGGATTTGAATTCTATTTTCTCAGGGAGTACAAACGTCGTTTTTTGTTTGTTTGTTTGTTTGTTTGTTTGTTTGCCATAAATGCATTTCTTTTGTTCAGGAGGATGTTTTAAATTAATTGGCTTCTCAGCACTCTAAGACTTATTATATTGTCTTGTTAATGTTACCTATTGATCTGCCTGGCCCTCAAAAGCATTTTGAGTATGCAATTCCTGTTATAAGGCATGGTGATCTATCAAACATTTTAAATCTAGAGTAACATAAGATCTGGATTATTAAGAACATTCTCATGAAAGTGTATTAAAATAAGGAGAAACAGAATTGAAGATAAAAATGATGTAGATGATAAAGACTTTGTTCATCCCTCTTGCAACCAAATTAAAGTTGGGAAAGAAACACGGAGCGAACAGCAAGCAAAGTTGCTTGAGATCTAGATGAACAGAAACACTACAACTAAGGAGAGAAATAAGAAATCACACAGCACTAGTAGAAGGTAGGAGGGGAGGAAGGCATGAGGCTGCCTGGTCCCCAACAGCTGCATAGGACAGAGGTTATAGCAGCAACAGCAGCTGCATACACTTCTTAAAAGGGTGCATATCTGCAAAAAGACTTTCACTGTGACAGACCTCCATGCTCTAAGCATCAATGCTGGGTTGGCTGTTCCAAGGGGCACAAGGGAGTTACAGGGAGACACTGAGTTGTCAGAGAAAAGGCCAGAAACAAAGCTTTCTCCCAGGCAGAAGTGCTGGCAGCATCTATTATTCCTCTGTTGAGTCCTCCCACTCTCAGTGTGCAGGCACAGTACCGCCATAGCTGAGATGTCATCAAAATGGATAACAGAGGTACCCTCACCCAGAGGATTCCTTAAAACTCCACCTGCCTCAGCTGGCAGCCCCATCCAAGCTATACCCAATTGTGTCCTCAGCAGTTTTATGCTACTTGCTGAGCAGCAACAAGATTTACACTGGTGGCAGCTAGTTTCGGTTTCTGGCATGGGCTCTTGAGGTAACTTTAAGCCAACATCTGCGGATTGCTTGCTATGCCTGAAAGGGCACAGACTGGGGCTAAACTTGGCCCGCAGCTGAACCCTTCTCAGGACTGTGCCACTGGAAACCTAATAACAAAGTCACACTAATAAGACCTGGAGGCTTAGAGCTTTGCTTAGTAAATAGAAACAGACACATAAAGGCAGCTTAAATGAGAAGACAAGAAAGCAAAAACCATATGAAAGAGAGAACAGAACAGAGATCCAAGAAAAATGGAGTCAAGCAATCAAATAGATGTAGAGTTGAAAATACTGGTTATAAAGATGCTCAATGAACTTAGGGGAAGGGTAGATGAACTCAGTGAGAACTTTAACAAAGAAGTAAAGAACATAAAAGTGGAAATTATAAAAGAGAACAGTCAGTAATGAAGAACACATCATCTGAGATAAAGAGTATATTAGAGGGAATCAACAGAGTGGAGGAAGAAGGGGATCGAATCACCAATATAGAGGATGGGGAAGCCAAGGATACCCAATCATAATAGAAAGAAAAAGAAGCTAAGACTATAATAATAATTTAAGGAGTCTATGGGAAAAGATTAAATATAAAAACATCCATGTCACAGGGGTACCTGAAGGGGAACAAGAAGTTGAAGAGGTTACTTGAATAATGATGGAAAATTTCCCTCACCTGGTGAAGGAAATAGACATACAACCCCAGGAAGCTCAGAGAGGCCCAAAAAAGATGAACCCAAAGAGGTCCACACCAAGACACATCATAATGAAAATACCAAAGGTTAAATACAAAGAGAGAATCTTAAAAGCAACAAGAGAAAAGTAGTTGCATACAAAAGAGCACCCACAAGACTGGCAGCTGATTCCTCAAAAGAAACTTTGCTGGATAGAAGGACTTGGCACTAAATAGTCAATGTGATGAGAACCCAGGATCTACAACCAAGGATTCTTTATCCAGCAAAGCTATCATTTAGAGTCGAAGGACAGATAAAAAACTTTCTATACAAAAATAAGCTAAAGGGATTTATCAACACTAAGCCAGCATTACAGGAAGTGTTGGAGAGATTTCTTTAAGAAAAAAAAAGTATCAAAAATATGAATAAAGATGGTAATAACTACATTCCTATCAACAATTACTTCAAATGGAAAAAAAATAAGTGCTTCAACCAGAGATAGAGTGGCTGAGTAGATAAGAAAGCAAGATCCTTACATATGCTGCCTATAAGAGACTCACTTCAATCTAAAAGGAAGAGGATGGAAAATATATTGCCTTGATGGTCTTAGAGGGTATTGTGCTGAATCAGGTAAGTCGGATAAAGACAAATATCACATGATTTCACGTACACATGGTATCTGAAGAACAAAATGAACAACAACGACAAAAACAAACAAAGCTACATGGGAGAAAATTTTTGGAGGACGGCGAAAAAGATCAAAGAGATAAGAAGTACAAATGGATAGTTGGAAAACAGACATGGAGACATAAAATGTAGCTTAAGGAAAATAGTTAATGTTTTAATAAATATGCAAGGGGAAAGGGGAGTACTAGATTTAGTGAGGTGATCACTTTGTGAGTTATACAGATCTCTAATCACTATGCTGTGCAACTGAAACTAATATATTATTGTATGCCAACTGTAATTGAAAAAAACTCATTGAATTGTACAATGTAAATATAAGCAACTAATTATTATATTTCAATAAAGCTGGGGGGGAGAGGACAGAGAAAGAAACAAACAAAAGAAAAAATAAAAAGGGGAAACAAATTTAAGATTCCAGGAGATGATTATATGTACCTGAACTAAACAATGGCAAAAGAGGTAGATAAAAGAAAAAAAGATGTTGTGGTAGCATGAGCAAAATATTATTAATAAAAAATTAATAAATGGTATAGGAAGGTGGAAATGATAATTTTCTAATTTAAACAAGAAAAGTGATAAATAAAAATCTTCCTTTGTAATTTGCTGTTGGTAAAGGGTTAACCAGGCATGGTTAATGAGATCAAACAATCTAATATATTCGAAACTGTGCCATGGAGGCTGATAGGCAAAACATTGTTAAACCAGAAGTATCTATTAATTACTTTATTGGACCATTAAACATCTGGCTTGTCTTTGTTACTCAATAAAGTTAAACAGTTCATTAAAAATCAATGAAACATGACAGAAAAAAATTAGAGGCTTTGTTTTCCTACTTCCTTTCCATTTACCCATAGATTGGAGGACTTTATTTCCTTTTGAATCTCTAAAAGTCTAATGGAAAGTCACAGACTTTACCGAGTAATAGGAAATTCCATGTTCAAAATCAAAATCAGAAATTGCAAACCTATAATTCTTTAATGACTGCAAATAGACCATGTTGCAGAGGCTGATAGAAGAGAAAAATCCTTTTTGTAATATGCACCACAAAACTTTCTGGAATTTATTTACAACTGCAGTGTTGATGTATGCTGGCAACCATTTATTTTAGGTTACTACTTAACACCATAAGTAGGTCAAAGCATTGAATAAACTGGATTCTGAATTTACATTTTTAAAAATGTAAGCTAATGGTCTAAATAAAGTCCTAAAGTTCCAACATACTAACCAATCACTGTAACTTTTCATTTATCTTCAGATATACCTATATAAAGATATATGTCTATATCTGGATCTATAAACTATAAGAACTGTACTGTAAAGCCTATTTTTTATTTTTTTCTCACTTAACATGTTCATTTTTAATATATTTCTATATTGAATTCATAATGAGTATCTAGGTAGTATTTCATTCATTTATTACTGAACCAACTGCTATTGTAAATGTATACTATTTTTAATTTTTACTTTTATAAATCCACTCCAAAGACAACTCTTGTCCACATACCATTGCGATTTTATATAATTATGTTCTTTAGATTAATTCTGAGAAGTAAAATTCCTTGGTTACTAAGAGATACTTGAGGGTTTTGTGCATATGACCAAACTAGAAAGCACCTTATAAATTGAATTAGTAAAATATTAATTAATTAAATATTAATTTAAAATCCCAACCATGAGTATCCTAGGAGGATACAGGAAGTGATGGCATGGATCTTGAACATCTCTAAATCTACATATTAAAGTAAACATAGTAAATAAATAGACATGTAGACATTTACAGTAAAACTGGGTTATAAATTAAAACCACAAACTTCAAATTATAAGCAGATGCAGACAAATTACCAATAGCCACAAGATTTACCTGGTATCAGTGTTCATGCGGGAGAGAAAAAAGGGAGCCATGAGGTGGCTGACATACATGAGAATAACAGACTCTCAAAGTAGCCGGTTCTCAAATGGGACCCATTTGAGAATGGGAGATGTTATTGCCCCTTCTAATAGGGGCTGAGCACTATGGAACTGGAGTGAAGGATAAGGATGCTGGACTAGTCTATTCTCTGTGAACTCCAGGAAGACTGACTTCCTGGAGCTCTCTTCTAGGAGAGGACTCTAGAAGCCCACACTGAGGAGACACTGTTAGATGTGGCATTAAATTTGAGCAGGCCAGGGATAATACTGAAAAGTAAAGAGAAATTCCAAGTAAAAACGGGGAAAGGTACACATCCCAGAAATTTCAGAAAACAATGTTTATGAAGTCTGTATGAAGAGAACAGAAGAGGGAGCTCTTTGAAATAAGATAAACTATCCTGAACCACTTCTCCCTCTGAAAGCTCAAGATAATTCATTTCACAATAAATGAGCAATAAAAAAAAAACATTGAAGGACAATTCCATAAGTTAACAAAAGAAAGATGAGAGTAAGGATAATAATTACATTCCTACATAGTGAAAGCACACCAGAAAAACGCCACAGAAAACACCTCAAATATGAGCTAAAGGACATTAAGAAAGCATTATAAAACAACATAAATCAGAATTTTTAAAACCTCAAATGAGAATGTAGAACTCAGAAAAAAATTAGAAATAAAAAAATTAAATGGAGACTGATTAGAAAGAACTTGAGTGACTAAAAACATTAATAGAAATAGAAAATAAAATTTTTAAAAATTGAAAAAGTAAAGAAACATAAAAATTTCAAAAGTTGCAAATAATATACTGTATATGTCCCATGAATAATAGGAGTGCATGAAGAATAAAACCAAATCAAGGGTATAAAACAAATACTAAAAACAATAACTCACAAAAACTTTCCTGAAATTCAAGAGATTTGTAACGATATGTTAAAGAGTCCACTACACACTGATAATACCAACCCGGAATGAATAACACCAGCTATATTCTAGTAAAGTTGTTAGGCTTTATAGGAAAAGCAAAAAAAAAAAAAAAAAAAAACAGGATAACTATAATGGAAAGAAAATTTTATCAGCATATGTTTTACAAGCAAAACATGTACAACACAAAGAAAACAGTAACATTTACATATTTAAGGAAAGAAAATTTGAGGCAAGTATTTTATATCGAGTAAATCTGACTTTTTGAAAATCACACACACACACACTATTATTAATTAATGTAAAAATTTGGTAATATTGTTCTGATGAACACTTTCTGAAAAATCTACTAGGTAATAAGCTATGGCAAACAAAATAATTTTGAAAATATTCATAAGAACTAGTGATAATCATTAAACATATAGTTATGTGTAGAACTAAGAATAGATTAGAATTAAAAAGAGAGGGTATTAGTTGTAATATTTATATACTCAGGAAATATTAATATTATACAGGTATAAAATGGAGGGAGATTGGGGAAAGTATATTTAAACTAAATGTTAACTCTTTCTGGTATATTGTTGGTGGTGGAATTAGCAATGTTATTCTGAGGTGGCTGTGTGTGTAAATAGACATAATGCAAATGTGTAATTATGAAATATTTCATCATTAATTGTATCCTTAAGAAATAAGATTCTTACAAGGAGACACAGATAAAACACAAAAGGAGTTACATTAAAAAAATCTTTAATACTGAGTTTGAATTTGAAGTATCCATATGAACTTATGGGTAGTGGGTGTGCACACGTGCACACGTGTTTGTGTGTGTGTGTGTGTGTGTGTTTCTGCAAATTTAGCATGTGTAATTTCTTTGCTCTGTCAATATAAGAGAACTAGAAACAATAATCAACAACCCAGAAGTGATGAGTAACCCTAGTTTGCAGATTATGATCTTGAAATGTCATGTCACATTAAAAAAAAAAATTCAGGGTCTTTTAGAGAAATGGCTGAATTTATGTCTGAAGCAGGAAATGTTTGTCTTGACATTACAGAGAACAAGGAAGCTCTCAGAAACTACTATATTCATGTTAAGAGCTAATTGGAAGAGGCTTTGACTGGACAAAAATGGGACAATTTGAGCTTCAAAAATAATTTTTTATTTTAAAAAATTTCAGTTTATTGAAACCCACAAAATAGGTTTAAATCAGTAATTATGTACAAATATTAAAACAAAAACTAAGTCCTCTTTAAGAAGATGGTTGAAAATAAATCCATTTTCTAAAAAGACAAAAAAAATATCAAACATGTTTTCAGCCTTTTCTACATGAACTATACCACTGGATAATCAAATAGTAGTAGATAAAGAGAAGTGTTATGTTATTTTATAAAAAATCTTTCCAACTAATAGTGAAAAAAGCCATTATGAAAGTTGAATATCTCCATGTTGCAACCTCACATTAAGTAGGCATTGAGTTGCTAATATCACAAAAGTTGGGCACCCAAACTTTTTATCTTTCCTATAGATAATTCACTAATGAGGATGCGATCAACACTATCCAGGCTGCAGGTGACTAGAGGTCAAAAAGCCAAGATCGTCAACCTATAAACTATAAAGAAAATAAAGGGATAGGAATAGGGTCTGCAGAATAAAAGATTTTTAAAAGTTATAAGAATGCATCATTGGAAAATAAGACTAAAAAAAGACATAAGGATGTGCTTACTATGAAAGACAGAATTGTGAATACTTTTAAAAGGAGTAAGCTTGATACTGTGAGAGAAAAAAGAATGTCTGTGATGGCTGATGAAGTTCTATTTCTGGATTGTGGTTACAAGAATGTCTTATTCCACTGTTAGACATTTGTATGTTTTTATGAATCTGTTTTATTTTACGGTAAAATGATTAAAACCCATGAAAGAAAAGACCATATGTAATGTAGATGAGATTCCTTTCCTCCTACCACATGACAATATTGCCCATGTTATTTTTTTTTCTCCTTTCCTCTCTCTCGTTCTCTCTCTGTTTTGCATGATAGTTTATTAGCTGTATTTTGTATTAATTTGCATTTGTTTTATTTCAAAAAATGAACATTTCCTCATACGTTTATTATAGTATTAATATTTTAATTTTTTTCCTTTGAGGGATTCTCTTCTCAATATTCTTTTTATCTGTATGATTAATTTCTAATTGATTTACAAGAACTCTTTTAATTTAAAGGTTAATCTTATACCAGATCTATAAATTATTGATAATTTAATTTTTCATTTTATTCATGGTAATTCATTAACCATTCAACATATTTATATAAATATAATTAAATCTGTATATTCTTCATTTTAATTATCCTGTTTTTCTTTTATGCTCAGAGATTGTTTCCTCACCTCAAAATGATAGCAAGGTTTGCTCATACTTTTTCTTGTGGTTACATGGTTAACTCTTCCTGTTTATCACTTTAAGGCATCTGTAATTCATGTTAATGCATGATTTAACATTTAGAACAACAAAATTATGTTCTTCCAAAGACATAGTCAATTACTCCATCATTATTTTTGGTAAGTCTATAATTTCCTCCTCTTATTTAAAATGCTCTTTATTATCTTTATTATTAGAATGTACATTTTTCTCAAATGTGGAGATTAAAACAAATTTTTTTGACAGCTAAAGCTGGCATTACCTCTAGTGTTTATTATTGTGTGTTAAAAACATTTAATGAAGCGTAATGCATATAATGTACAGAAACTATTTAATGGATGTAACTAGACCTCATATAAAAAAATCATCTACCTTCAGAAGCATCAGTCAGTAATCCTCCCAGTCAGCAACTCTCTCCCATGGTTTCTCTTAACATCTAATATCATAGTTTTTAATGGTTAGATAAGTGAGATCTTACAGTGTGTAATATTTTTTTAATTAAGGATCAACATAATTAGTGATTTTGCTGAAATAATTACAAGAAAAAAGTTTTATAAAATACAAAATAATTTATTATTTATGCATTTCTATTTACTCATATATTATTGTCCATCAACACACTGCCATTAAATTCAGATATTTTTTTATATTAGACTACTTTTTATGCTTAATATTTTTACTTTATAATTTTTTATTTTTAAATTATGGTTGACATGCAATATTTTATTAGTTTCAAATATATGACAAAACACTTAGACATTTGCATAACTTATGAAGTGATCATCCTAATAAGTCTGGTACCTATCTGACATCATACAGTTATTACAATACTACTTTGTTTTGTTTTTTCTTTTTAATATTTTAAAATTTTCAATTATAGTTGGCATACAATATTATGATTTAATATTTATATAACTTATGAAGTGAGCATCCCCAAAATCTAGTACCCATCTGACATCATATGTAGTTTTTACAATGTTATCGAGTACATTCTTTATGCTATACTTGACATCTCCATAACTATTTTGTAACTACCAATTTGTACTTTTTAATTCCTTCCCCCCACTCTCAACCCCTCTCCCATCTAGGAATCTTCAAAATGTTCTGTGTATCTATGAGTTTGTTTCTGTGTTTTGTTCTTTAGATTCCACATGTAAGTAAAATCATATGGTATTTGTCTTCCTAAGTCTGACTTACTCCACTCAGTATAATACCTTTCATGTCCATCCATGTTGTTGCAGATGTAAAGATTTTATTTATTTATTTATTTATTTTAATGGCTGAGTTATATTCCATTGTATATGTGTACCATCTCTTCTTTAACCATTCATCCATTGATGGACATGCAGATTTCATCCAAATCTTGGCTATTGTAAATAATGCTACAATGAAACTTATTGCATGTCTCTTCGAAGTAGTATTTTGGGTTTCTTTGGTAAAATATCCAGAATGAGACTACTGGGCCTTCTTTGTCTTTTGTTATAGTCTTTTTAAAAGTCTATTTTGTCTGGTATAAGTATTGCTACCCAGATTTTTTATTTCATTTCCATTTTCACAAAATATCTTTCCCATCTCTATACTTTCAGTCTCTGTGTGTCTTTTTCTGCTACCTTCTCTTCCAAATCGCTGATTTGATCCTCTGCTTCATCCAATCTGTTGATTCTTTCTAATGTATTCTTGATTTCAGTTATTAATTCTTCATTTCTGATTGGTCCTATTTTTTTATTTGTATATCCTTTTTTAATGCTTACTATATCTTTGTTGAAATTCTCACTAAGTTCTTGAGCATCCTTATAACCAGTGTTTTGAACTCTGGTCCTTGTAGATTTCTTATCTCCATTTTGCTTAGTTGCTTTTCTGAAGCTTTGTTCTGTTTTTTCATTTGGAACATCTTTCTTTATCTCCTGATTTTGGCTGCCTCCCTGTGTTTGTTTCTATGTATTAGGTAGGGTTTCTAAGTCTCTTAGGTCTTAGTAGAGTGGCTTTATGTAGTAGATGTCCTGTGGGTTCCATTGATGTGATCTTCCCTGGTAACCTGAGCCAGGTGCTCAAGTTGTATTCCTTGTATGGGTTGTGTGTGCCTTTCTGTTGTAGATGAGACTTGGTAGCTGTTTGCACATCAGTGGGAGAGATTGACCCTTCGGCTGATTGTTTGTGAGGACTGGCCAGTGAGGGGATGACCACACAGAGCAGAATTCATGTTAGGGGGGCCCTGGTGCCTGCCCAGTCTGCCCCTTGGGTGTCCTCCTCAGATACAGCCTTGGTGGTGTATTGGATCCAGTCAAAGCTGGCTACTGGAAATGCCAGCCCTTAGGTATCCAGTGAGGGACCCAGCTGCAGGCCAAGTTCAGCTACCCATAACCTGTGCACGGCTTGGGACTACCTGGCAAGTATAACCAAGTAATTTGCAGATGGCCACCACCCATGTTGGTCTTAGAGGTGCCTCAAGAGGCAGAGCCAGGAACCAAGGCTGGCTGCCTCTAATCCTAGGCATCGGGCTGCTCAGGAAGAAATATGGGGTACGCTGAGGCCAGATGCTGTTTGTTTGGTTTTTTTGTTTGTTTGTTTTTGGTTTCTGTGAGTCTTTGAGAGGTTTTAGGAATGTCCACAGCATGAGCCAAGACAGGCCATTTGTATGGGAAAAAAAAAAACACCAGAGGCAGCTTGGGTGGGCTTGCAAGTTGAGAGAGGCAGGGTCTTAGGGAATTACCTGGGCAGGGTGACCTGTGTTTGCCAAGTAATGGAAACTCAGATATGGCAGCTGCCTATGGCTGCATGCTGGGATGTGAGAGGGCTCAGCCAAGGAACAGTAGATTCTGCCAGCTCTTCTGTCTGGAAGAAAGCTGCCCCTCCAGCCCTTGTTCTGAAGTCAGACAATTCAGCTCCTCCCCATATGTCCCTGACACTCCTCAAACAGCTACCCCAGCATCGGAGCTCAGAGTGAGTGAGTCTGTCAGTGAGTAAGTCTACATGCAGGCTCCTTAAGAGGAACATCTGCAACTCCTGCTGCCCTCTGTCTCACTAGGTCACAATATCTGCTGGTTTTTACAGCCAGAGGTTGGGTAGATTTTTCTTGCTGGGACTTGCATCCTGGTATGGGGCCCCAGTTTTGAGCCAATTCCCCTCTGGGACTTCTCTGTAGACAAAATATCCCTCCCTATTCTCAACTGCCACACGCGGTTATGTGACTAGCCCATTTTACAGCTCCGCCCCTCCTAACAGTCTCAAGGTAGCCTCTTTTGTATGTCTCTGGTTGTATAAGTTCTGTTCAGCCAGACCTCAGGTGACTCCTAGTGATGGTTGTTCTGCAGTTTTTTGTTTTTTGTTTTTTTGTAATTTTGATGTGGTTGCAAGAAGAGGCAAGCATAGCATCTATCTCTTTCACCATCTTGACCAGAAACTCAGTATGTAATCTTTTACACCAAGATGTTGTTGCGCAAACTTAAGTTTTAGAGTCATCTAATTGTTTTAAAGTAGTATCTTTTGTAGGACTATGTCATAAATTATTTATATATTCTACAATGCCAATTTCTGTTATTACAAAGAATGCCACCAGGAACATTTTTATATAAATATTTGGATAAACATATGTTTGCATTTTGGTTAGACATTATCCTTCAGAATGGAAATGCTGGATCATGAGATGGGCACATATTCAGACTTTGTAAATATTGTCAAGCAGTTTCGAAGTGGTTGTACAAAGTTACACACCACAGTTATATTTCTGTTGACAATTACTAATGCTCTAAATCCTCACCAATATTGAGTGTTAGTTATTTTATTTTATACATTATGCCATTGTGGTCTTAATTTGTAATTTTATAATAACTAATGAGGTTGTGCACCCTTCTCTAAGTTTTGAGACATTTGGATAGACTCTTGTGAAATATTTCTAAATCTCTGCTTCTTTTCTTCATTTGGTTGACTGCCTTTTTAAAAGATTTGATTTGCATGCATTATTCAAACGTTTTGGATAATAGTTCTTTGTCAGAAATGAATACTGCACATAGAGTCTTCAAAAATGTAATAAACCTTTTGTTAAATTTCTTTCCTAGATATTTGATTTTCACTGCTATTTTTTTGTAGAATCTTTTCTTACGTTTAATTTTCTATTTGTTGATTACTAGTTAATCAAAAAAAATTAGTCTTTATATTGACCTTGTATCCAGATATCTTGTAAATTCACTCAGTTAGTTATATGTCCTAAATGTAGATTCTTTCAAATTTTATCCGTTTTCATGCAAGTCATCTGCAAATAATGACAGTTTTATTTCTTCCTTTCATGCTTTTTACCACTTGTTTCCTGTTTCCTGTTTTATGACACTAGGAAGGAACTATACTATATTGTTGATGGAAGTTGTGATAACAAGGGTAAAGTTTTCAAAATTTCCCTCCTATTCCTAGATTACTAAGAGTTTTAATTAGATTCTATTAATTAGAATAAATAGATGCTGTGATGATCATATGCTCTTTCTCTTTTGTTTTGTTACTATAACAAATGTTATAATTAATTTTTTAAATTATAAGCTTATGTTGTATTCTTGAAAAAAGCACAATTTCATGTGATATCCTTTTTAAAATCATAATTTGATTTGCTAATATTTTCTTTAGAAAATTTTTATTCATGTCTATGAGAAATTACCTTTAACCTTTTTGTAATGTTCTTGCCAGATACTGGTATGAAAATACTTCTCTATCCTTATAAAATACGTAGTAGGTTACATAGTGGTCCCCAAAAGATATGTCCATGTCCTAATCCCTGAAACCTGTGATTGTGACTTTATTTGGAAAAAAAGATTTTTGCCAATGTAATTGAGTTAAGGATCATGATATGAAATCATTCAGAATTTAATGTGTGGCCCTCTAATTTAGTGACAATTGTCCTTACAAGAGAAAGACAGAGGGAGATTTGACATAGAGAACAGGGGAGAAGGCCATGTAAAAATGGAGGCAGAGACTGGAATTATGCTGCTATGAATCAAGGACACCTGGAGCTTAAAGCTGGAAGAAGCAAGCTGGGATTCTCTTTAGAGCAGGGGTGTCCAAACCCTGGGTCACAGAATGGTACAAGTCCATGGCCTGTTAGAAACCAGGCTGCACAACAGGAGGTGAGTGGCAGGAGAGCAAGTAAGAGAAGCTTCACAATACATAATATTTCCATCATTTTACTTTTAACTTTATTATATCAGGACCATTGAAATTAATTTTTTATAGACTGCATATAGGTGGGACATGATTTTTAACCAATTCTATCAAGTTTTGTCTTTTAATTGGCATATTTAGACCTTTTACAGATAATGTAATTATTGGTATGCTAAGGTTTAAGTTTGCCTTTTTGTTTTGTTTTCTATGTGTTCTATTTGTTTTTCTATTTTATTTTCTGCCTTCCTATGGTTTATTTGAGTATATTTAAACTTCCACTTTCATTTACCTACAGTGCTACTTTACTGTAGATTTGTGTATACCTTCTTAAATAGTTACCCAGAGTTTTACATTATATATACCTACATTATCACTGTCAACTGGTGTTTTTATTTTACCAGACTAAGTGAAATATTGAAATATCAGCTACCTTTAGACCATTTATTTTCCCAATTTACATGTCAAATATATTCTCTACACATACGTTTAGAATTACATAAGACAGTATTATAATGTTTGCTTCAAGAATCAAAACACAATTTAAAAAATCTAAGAGAAGAAAATTTATTGCATACACCCATATTTTTGCTTACCATATTCTTTTTTCCTTATTAATGTTCTGTAATGCCTTCTTTCATAATTTCCTTTCTGTTTAGAGAATTTTCTTATCTTTCTTTTGGGCAAGGTCTGGTGTCAACAAATCCTCTTAGTTGTCTTTCATGTGAAGATGTCTTGATTTTCCTTTTAATACCGAAGGACATTTTCTGGGTATAGAATTCTTGACTGATAATTCTTTTCTTTCAGTACTTAAAGAATGTACTACTTCCTTCCGTCTTCTATGGTTTCTGATGAAAAATCCACTGTTATTCAAATTGTTTTACCCAGAAAGGTAATGCATAATTTATCTCTTTCTGCCTTCGAGATTCTTCTTCAATGTCTTCTCTAACACTGACCCATCTGTCTCCTTCTTATAAAGAAAATTATGATTACATTAGGTCCACCCAGTTTATCCATAATAATGTCCATATCAAAATCCTTAATTTATTTACATCTACAAAGTGTTTTTGCCATGTGAGATAACATATTCACTAGTTTCAGGAGTTAGGACATGGGTATCTTTGTTTAGGGGTGAGGAAACCATTATTCTGTCTATAATATATTCTAACTTATTTTAGGAGGCAAGTAATTCCATGACCCTAAAACTACAGAAAACAAAGCACCACAAAAATATCCCTCATAGACAAATAAAAAATATTGTATAATATATTGGCTATTTGCATCCCCAATATATTAAAAATATAATGTAAAATAAACACATAGTTTTTCCCAGGTCAAGAATGTCAGGTTTTGTTTAACATTCAGTAATCAGTATAATCCAACATATGAAACATTGAAGGAGCAAAAAAAGTATGATCATCTTAATAGATCCACCAAAATAAATTCTAGTCAAGAGAGACAAGACAAATTTTAGAACTTACACTTAAAGGAGCTGCTATTATTAGAAACAAAACAAACTACAAAACCAACATATTAGTTAGTGAGAACCGTATTAACTGAAATGTACAAATAAGGCTAAAAGTCTCCAGGATTTTTAGGACAAAATAAAAAATAAATTTAATGAGGCTTGTTAATGTAAAAATATAAATATAATTTTTAAATGGTTAAGAGACTTAAGGAAAGTGTGAAAGCACAGTTCTCATCTTTCATAGTGAGTATTCCACATAATATATTCTAAATATATTTCAAAAAGAAAGCAGTTTAAATATATTATTCAAATGAATATAATTCAAAGCTAGCAGAAAAAATATGATTATAGCAATATAATCAGATAAGTTGAGCATTTATTTTATATTCTCGTATTGATATTGGGAGTAAAGTCACACATACATGTGCCTTTTTAATTTCTATTTGATTGATAACTTTAGACGATATGAATTTACTTACTATATATACGTTTATATATATATATATACATACATGTATATGCACACACACATGCACAACATGTATTTATATGAAAGTTACAGCTGTAAATAAAATAGGACATATAGATACTTTAAATACTGAGAATAAAAATGCATACAGATTTTAAAAAACAGAAACTCTTATGACACAAGTATAAATGGAAAACATGGACTTAAAAATGAAATGATGAAAATTCTAGAAATAAAGATCAAACATATTTTCATGTCTATAAATAAAAATGACTCTAAAAGTGAAAGAAATGCAGTGTTAAAATATACGGAAATAGTCTGAAACAAAAGATATAAAGGTTTAGGAGAAAATGAACAAAGATGGAGCAGAAACTTTATGAATTGTACAATGGATATTTTTTTGTTATAGACTTTTATTCTTCACTTGCAACACCTGAGAGTTAAATAGATAGGATAACTAAAAAAATAGAGGTCTGAAATGCTATAATAAAAGAAAATGTAGTTTTAATATATATACATATATGTGTGACAACACACATATATAACTAGCTTGTTCTCTAAAAACAGAAGAAATATCTTTTCAAATGTATATGAATATTGCTTAACAATTGACCTAATAGTAAATAAAAAATAAAATAAATTATAATCCATAAAAATAATACAAAACAATATATACAAAAGCAGTGTAGTGAAATTTACAGTACAATGGGGAAAAAAAGACCCCAATGTTGGAACTATTTATAAAGAAAAAATTAAAAATTAACTTGCAAAATCCTTATAAAGTAATGCTAGTTAAAATATTGTGCAACAGATATTCTGTAATAAAACTGTTTTAATCAGCTCTATTGCACAACCAATCCTGGAATCTCAGTAACTTAAAAACAACACAGTTTGCTTTATAGCTTGTTTCATGGAGGCTGCAGATATGGCTCTGCTCCAAGCTGCAGCTTTGCTCCAGGCTGTGTCTCTACTTAAGCTGTAAAGTATCCAAAGATATCACCTAGACAAGAGCAAAAAGTTCGAGGAAGGGATATATAGTCAGTCTTCCCACAGTTGGCATAGCAATTGCAAGTCATGTGACATTGAACACAGATTTATGAACCTTTTACAGAGAGCAGGAAGAGCGAGTATTTGTGAATAATGTTACAAATTCGTAGTTAAAGCAATGTACAAAGGAAAGTGTATATTAATAGATAAGAGAAAAAATGATGTTAATAAATGTAGAAAAATCATTTAATAAAATTTTACAAGCATTCATAATGAAACTCAGCAAATGGGGAATATAAGAAAATTTTCACAATGTGCTGTGGTATGTATGAAATTATAAAGCAAACTAATTTGTAGAAATAAAAATTTTACATGTCAAGGACAAGAAAAAGGCTACTGTAACCACTTATATTGTTATATTAGAGATTCTAGCCAATAAGGAAGTATAAGAATTAGAAAGAATGGAACAATATAGTCATCCACATATAAAATATAAAATAATCTATAACTGAGATATTTCATCAGAAATAGTAGAAGAAAGATCAATATACAAAATACATTAAGAAGTATACATTCCAATCATAATAGCATAAAATCCACAATGGGCCTACGAATGTCTAATAAAAATGTATACTAGAACTTAATGGAGAAAGTTATGAGGACAAAGGGTTAAGCATAGCCAAAACAATTATGAAAAAGAATAAGGTGGCATGATTTGCCCTACAGTATATAAATAGTTTTTTTTTACAAAGATATAGTAATAAATAAAGTGTTTTATTTGTTTAAGAATAATAAAATAGTAAAAGAAAAGAGTAGGGGCCTGCAAAAAGAGTCATACATTTTAGAAATTGATATATGGTAGCATTGTTATCATCAGTTCATGAGAAAAATGACCATTGGGACCAATGCTGGGACCACTGGTTTTCTAAGTGGAAAATTATCTTTAAAATTAGAATGATATTTCATATAAAACATAAAAATATGTTCCAGATAAATGCAAAAAGACAAATGTAAATGTTTAAGAAGAAAGGAGTTTGCTATTAGAATCTGTTGCCATTAAATGTTTAATATACGTGATTAACTGCTTTTTTTTCTAATAAAACTAAACTCATTCTGTATTTCTAACCAACTTCTGACAAGCACTTTCATACACTACCAAATAAATACAGAACAAATGCCTTTATTATTAACTAGAGTTTCTGTTTTGAATTTAAAACAAAGGTTTCTAATTGATTTTCTTTTATATTCAACAATTTTAACTTTAGTTCTGCCTACTTTGTTTCATAATTTCTTATACAATTTAATCAAACGTTTATTCTCATTTATCTTTTCAAAAAATCCTTAGAACTAAGTACGTTTATTTAAAAATATTTTTCAGGTACTTATGTAACTTTACTTTCTTCTAAAGTGAAATCACCTGGTTATTAATTTATTAATTTTGTCATCTATCTCTCTTAGCGTAATTTATTAGCATATGTGTTTTAAATTTGCCTAGATGTTTCTCTTTTCTCCCTTATTAATTTTCCATGCCTATGAGTTTGTGATATTTTCCCCAGCTTGGTGATTAAGGGCTTCCAATTTAAAATCAGATTTTGACCTGGCGTTAAAAAGTAAAATACTCAGGAGAATAGGAAAAAAAATGGTGTTCATCCCTCTTGCAGCTGTATCAAAGTTAAGATGGAAACACGGAACAAACAGCAAGCAGTTGCCTAGAATCTAGATGAATAGAACACTACAACTAGGGAGAGAAATAACTAATCTACCTGTAATGGTAGAACATAGGAGTGGGCAAAGATGTGAGGCTGCCCAGTCCCAAGTAGTTCAGTGGGATAGAGGCTACAGCGGCAACAGCAGGCAGCTGCAGATGCCTCTTAAAAGGGCTGTGTCCTCAACCGGACTATTGTGGTGATGAATATGCTTGCTCTGAGCATCACCTCCAGCTCAGCTGCTCAAGAAGTACCAGAGATTAACAGGGAGACACTGAGTTGCCTGAGTGAGGGTCAGAGGCAAGGCTTTCTCCCAGGCAGGAGTGCTGGTGGCATCCATTGTTCCTCTGTTGAGTTCTTCCCCTTTCCGATTTGCAGACACAGGTGCTGGCATAGCAGAGATGTCATAAAACTAGATAACAGAGGTCACTCTGCCCAGAGGATTATCTGAAACTCCTCCTCTAACTCGGCCCCATCCAAGCCAAATCCAGTTTTGTCCTCCATAGTCCAGTGCTCCTTACTGAACCAACTCCAGGACACTGGTGGCAGCTGTCCTCGGTTTCTGGAGTGGCCTCTTGAGTTGAATCTTAATAGAAGGCCTCAAAGGGGCACAGGCTGGGGCTAAACTTGGACTGAAGCTGGACCCCTCTCAGGACTGTGCTACTAAATACCTACTATACCACAAAGCCACACTAAGACCAGGAGACTTAGGAACTTTGCTTCGTACATTGAAGCAGACACAGAGAGGCAGCCAGAATGGGAAGACAAAGAAGCAGATACCGTATGAAAGGAGAACAGAACAGAGATTCAGGAAAAATGGAGTCACGCAATCCAATAGAGTAGAGTTTCAAAACACTGGTTATAAAGACACTCAATAAATTTAGGGAAGGGTAGATGAAACTCAGTGAGAACTTTAACAAAGAGGTTAAAAACATAAAAATGGAAATGGAAATTAAAAGGGAACCAGTCAGAAATGAAGAACACATCATCTGAGATGAAGAGCATATTAGAGGGAATCAACGGAGTGGAGGAAGAAGGGGATCGAACCACTGATATAGAGGATGGGGAGACCAAGGATACCCAATCAGAATGGCAAGAAAAAAAGAAGTCAAGATTATAATAATAATTTAAGAAGTCTATGGGACAAGATTCAATATGAAAACATCCATGTCACAGAAGCACCTGAAGGGAACGAGAAGTTGAAGAGGCTACTTGAAGAAAATAATGGTGGAAAAACTTCTCTCACCTGGTGAAGGAAATAGACATACAACCCAGGAAGCTCAGAGAGCCCCAAAAAGATGAACCCAAAGAGGTCCACACCAAGACACATCATGATGAAAATACCAAAGGTTAAATACAAAGAGAGAATCTTAAAAGCAACAAGAGAAAAGTAGTTGCATACAAAAGAGCACCCACAAGGACTGGCAGCTGATTCCGCAAAAGAAACTTTGCTGGATAGGAGGACTTGGCACTAAATAGTCAATGTGATGAGAACCCAGGATCTACAACCAAGAATTCTTTATCCAGCAAAGCTATCATTTAGAGTCAAAGGACAGATAAAGAGCTTTCTATACAAAAATAAGCTAAAGGGATTTCAACGCTAAGCCAGCATTATAGAAAATGTTGGAGAGATTTCTTTAAGAAAAAAAAAAGTATCAAAAATATGAATAAAGAATGGTAATAACTACACTCCTATCAACAAGAATGTCAAATGGAAAAGAATTAAGTGCTCCAATGAAAAGATAGGGTGGTTGAATGAGTAAGAAAACAAGACCCCCTGTATATGTTGCCTACAAGAGACTCACTTCTGATTAAAATACATGCACAGACTAAAAGTTAGAGGATGGAAAAACATATTGCCTTGATGGACCTAGAGGGTACTGCTCTGAATGAAGTTAGTCAGATAGAGAGAGACAAATGTCACATGATTTCATGTACATGTGGAATCTAAAGAACAAAACAAAAACAAACAACAACAACAACAACAACAGAAACAAACTCATAAATACAGAGAATATTTTGAGGGCTACTTAATGGGAGGGATGTTGGGGGAAATGTTGAAAAAAGGGCAAAGAGATTAAGAAATACAAATTTAAACTTACAAGATCGACTTGGAGATATAAAGTATACTTTAAGGAAAATAGTTAATAATGTTGTAATAAATATGTAGTGGGGAAGAGGGGTACTAGGTTAATGGAGTGATCACTTTGTGAGTTATATAGATATCTAATCACTATGCTGTACAATTGAAACTAATATATTATTGTATGCCAACTAAAATTTTAAAAATCTTGCTGAATTGAACAATGTAAATACAAGCAACTGATTGTCTATTATTTAAATAAAGCTAGAAAAAAAGTTTTAAAAAAGTAAAATACTCACTAGACTGTCCCAATTAATATACTAGAACAAAACTAAAAAAATACATCTAGTTATTGTCCTTTTTCTATCCCATCTCTTATCTTCCTGCTCAGAGGAAATGTATACATAATTTAGTATAGTATATATGCCTGCACAGTAAATAATTTGGATTTTCTTGTTCATAAATTGTATATATAAGTATCATGAGATATATTTCTTCTATGACTTTTGTTTTTACACATTATATTACTAGCCTTCATCTGTATTATAACATGTGGTTGTGATTCTTTTTGATATCCTTGGTATTCCACTGTGCGAAATGCCATTAGACCTACTGTGTCATCCCTACTCGTTTTTAGGTTTTAGTAGGGAGCAAAGATTCCAGAATCTTTGCTATTATTAATACTCTTGCATATGCAACTTATTACTCACAAGAATTTTTATATCATATTTTTATACTCGAGAATGGAATTGCTGAGATTATGATATTTGAAAGTTCAGCATTACAAGAAAGTTCTAGATTAGTTTCCAAAGCAATTGTATCAATTTAAACTCCCACCGATAATGTGTAAGGGGATCCTGGTTCATGACTTCTCAAATAATTGTCTCTGTTAGGCTTCTTATTGAAATGTTAATTACTGAATTTCAGTGATTTTTATGATTCTAATGAGAATAGCATTAAAAAAATGTTTAGCCATATGTATTTCTTCTTTGAAATGACAGCTCATTTATTTTGATCACTTTTCCATTAGATTTTCTTATTGATTTTGAGTTCTTTCTATATTCAAAACTAATCTTTTATAAACCATATATTTTGAAAATATCTTTTTAGAATTTCTAAATCTGTCTTTTTGCCTTTTAAAGTAAAATGATAAATAGAATTCCTTAACACCGTTATATCTAAATTTACCCATCTATTTTTTTATGATCCTGAGCATGAAAGCAAGTTGTCAAACAAATGACAGGTACATACAAAACGTATTAAAATATATGAAACAATTATCTTTGTCTTTGTCAGAAATTCTGCTTCAGCAATGACAAGAGGACATAGACTAATATGAAAGAAACAATGTAAGAATTTACAAAATTATTTAATCCCACCTGCAATATAAAAAGAAAAAAATGAGAATATTCTGTGATTACTCCTTTTCAATTATCAAAATAACCAAAATTCAAAAGTTGAAAATATTCTCAGTGGATGAAGATTTATTGAACATATAACCTACTACTTTGGAGCTGAAAATTTGGTCCACGATCTTTTAACACTAAATCACCTGGGAGCACGTTAGAATTTCAAAATCTCAGCCCTCACCTGAGACCTGACTAAATCAAGATCTGTTGTTTAACAAGAGCTCCAGGTAACTCATATGCTCATTAAAATTCAAAAATACTAGTCAAATACTTGCTTTTAAGACTGCAATGTATTACAATGAGTTTGGAAAACAATATAGCAATATTTTCAAGGTAAATTACACAAGTCTATTCATGGCGGTGCTATATATTAGCAAAAAAAAAAAGAAAAAGGAAAAAGAAAAAGAAAAGAAAAAAGAAAGAAAGAAAGAAAGAAAGAAAGAAAGAAAGAAAGAAAAAAGAAAGAAAGAAAGAAAGAAAGAAAGAAAGGAAAAACTTCCCAAATTTATGAAAGCTGTTAAAAATCAAAACATATATGTGTGATATACCTTTATATTATCAGTTAATATATTTAATAGCAGGTTATGGATAATGCTTATGTGGCCAGCTACAAAATCACTTATATAATAAAACCTCAACTTCCTATATTTTTATTTAAAAATATAGGAAGCTTATCAACAGAAAATATCTTAAGACAGAAGTCTTTTTGCAATTTTTACCATTAAATTTTACATGCATATTTCACAGATTATTTTAAAAAGTTTAACAAATGGGAGAAGTTTTAAGTAAAAGAATACTAAGAGTTCAGCAAAAATATGGCATTAAATGGATTGTATATGGTCTTGGTGTTCGAGGTCTCTTACTCTGGCTGGGAGTCTCACTGTGCTTCTACAATCTCTCATACGTTCTGATTTTTGAGTCTCACTGCCTATTTTAAATAGTCTCTTGGCAACTTTATCCATGTACTTCTCTTACTGGTTCTTGGCTTACATTTGTCCTCTTTGTATGGTACTTCCCACTGCTTTCCTGGCAATAGACTCTACCTACCTTGGCCCCAAGATGTCAAAATTGGTCCCATACCCTCTAAGAAGCTATGCTGATGAGGCATGATACCCTAGGCACCACTCTTTTTCCAGATTAGGCACTTAAATGCTATACCTGAAAGAGCTTGGTTGCTAAACTCTAAATAATGAAACTTTAATAATGTTATATTATCAGGTTTGAGAAAATATCTGAGATCAGAAACTGGGGTGAGTGGTGCTCTATCTGGATCTGCTGAAATAAGTCTAATTCTGAAAGGGCCAACTTTTAAAATGTGTCATTACATTCTACTCCATGCAGACCACCATTCACACCTCATTAACCATGAGATAGCTAATATCTTTCTTATTTTAATTAGGCTGGCAACTTTTATGCCATGATTTATGAGGTTTTCAAGAAAATCTGAGTCCTCTTGAATTGTGGGTTTGGGCAGCAAATTATTGGATAAATACATAAGGAAAAGAAACCAGAACAATTCTATAAGCCTTTCTGTCTTGGAGATCTTCCCCCCCCCCTTAAATAATTGACAAGAACTTTCCCACTAGACAGGCTTTTCCAGCCTTTTGCAGATCTAACAAAGATGAATGAAGAGTATATAGGCACAGTAAAGCAGAGAAATGGGCAGATAAGAAAACTAGCAGTTCAACAGCTCATATAACATTTTTTTCTATAGTGAAAGGAGAAATGGTCATAAAAATTGAGGATATAAAACAACAGATGTGCTAACTTTTTAACAACATTTCTATGGAGCAATGATGCATGAGGGTTTTGCATTTGCAGAGAAGTGACTAATACTTGCCAATGATATTTTATGGTTAGGATGTGCAAGTTTACAGTAATGACTTACTCCAGTGTTATTAAGCCTTCTGTTGAAGGCTGTTGACTATATATCATCAGGATTGCCACAGTGAAGAAAATAATTTTGCCCTTCTACAATGTAAGATGTTAGCTCAAGTAACTTAGTTATAAGATTGCATTGGCATATTTAATAAACATTAATGACAATATTCAGACCAGTTATACGAAGAAGGAAAGCATACAATAATGGGAAAAAATTAACCAGGCCAGGAATAGAAATCTCCTCTCCTCTCCTCTTCTCTCCTCTCCTCTCCTCTCCTCTCCTCTCCTCTCCTCTCCTCCTCTCCTCTCCTCTCCTCTCCTCTCCTCTCCTCTCCTCTCCTTTCCTCTCCTTTCCCTCACACATGCACACATACATACAGTTGAAATATTTGAATTGTCAACTTTAAAACAATTTACCAACTTTAAAAGTGGCATATAAATGTGTAATTTTAATTATAAAAATTTAGAAAATAAAGATATTCTAAAAGGAAACAAGATAAAAAATCATCTAAAATGCCACCATTCAGAAACAAGTATTAACATTTACACATATATACTTTCAGATGCATATACATATTTGGGGATTTTACTGTAAGTAATATTTTACATACATATTGTTTTTTAAATAAAATAAGTGTTTTTCATGTTTAATAAAATATACATCATTTTTATCAATAATTGCATATATTTCATTGTATGAATATATCACGCAGTTCATAATTTCTCAAATTTTTGACATTAATGTTGTTTTCAGTTGTACAGCATTATGAGCAACTCTATTTTTTGGTACATATGTTTGTACATAATTTCATAATCCATTATTATGGTGTCATAGGAAATTTCTAAAATCACAATTGATTTGTCAAAGGATTTTCAAATTTTTACTCTGAATGAATTTACCAAGTTAACCTGCACTTAACCCTGCTGGTGTATATTCAAACTAACATTTGATATTAACATTTAAAAAAATTAATCTACAAGATAAGAAATATAATATTATTTTAACTTTTACTTTTGAAGAAAAGTAGAGAGTGTATTTTTCTTTTTTGTTACTCTTCTGAATGCCTGTTAAACAGCTCTGCCCATTTTTCTTTTAAGATCATGGTTTTCATTGTGCACTGTATAGATTGAAAATACTAACTCAGCCCTTATACTGAAAAAGTAGCAACCACATATTGTATAAAAATTGGAAAATAGATGTAAATAAAAATTAAGAAAAAACACAAAAGTGTAGATAATGAAAACAAGCACGTATAATCTCTAAACAGTGAAGAAATATTTGGGTGAAACTTCATCCGTTTTCTGGCTAGACATATTTTTCTAAGGGAAATAACATGAAATGAAAGAAAAATACATGAGTGATCTTTCCAGAGTAAAGTAATATTTTGTTGAAAATTCATTTATATTGGAAAAAATACAGGAATAAAATAGTTATTAAGGAAAAAAAAGAAATAAATCAAACATTAAGTAATCAATTTGTACAATTTAAACATTGAAAATGATTCTGCAAAGAAGTTCCATCAATATTCTAAAATGACACACCAATATTTAAAAACTTAAGTGTAAAATTTAATATTAGTAAGAAAAAATATTGAAATTGATTAACAAAAAATATTGAAGAAAAAAAGAATATGATGTGCCAAATGATGCTATAAAATGACATAATTGTTAATCTTACCAGCAAACAGATAAATTAAAAGAATTTTTTTGTCATTTTAACTGTCAATATATCAAAACTATCATAACAGTGATGATTACATCAATGATTACCAGCTTTCTTAAGTGCAGAGGAAAATAAGTACACTCATATAGAAAAATCAATTAGTTTGCACAGAGAAAACATGCCAAACAAGCATATGATTTTCAACAGCATTGATCATTAGTTAAACAAAAATCAAAACCACAATGAGATATCATCTCATACTCATTAGAAAAACAAATTAATAAGTGTTATTTTTAAAAATACAGAAAATAATAAATGATGGCAAGAGTGTGGAGATATTGGATCTTTTATCACTGTTAGTGGTAATGTGAAATGATGCAGTTGCTATGTAAAACAGTATGGCTATTCCTCGAAAAATTAAAAATAGAATTTTTATATGATCCAGCAATTCCACTTCTGGGTATATAGCCAAAGGAATTGAAAGCAGAACCTCATATAAATATTTGTACACTCATGTTCGTAGAAGTACTATTTACAATAGCCAATATGTGGAAGCGACTCAAACATCCATCAAGGAGTAAACAAAATGTGGTATATACATACAATGGAATATACAGCCTTAAAAAGAAAGAAAATTCCAACACATATTACAGCATAGATAAGCCTTGAGGACATTTTGGTTAGTGAAAAGAAAACAATTACAGAAAGACATTTTAAATGCACAAGATTCCATTTATGAGTATCTAAAGTAGTCAAATTCATAGAAACAGAAGGAAGTAGAGTGGTGGTTGCCATGGGCTGGGGTGGGGGCAGGGAGAAGTGGGGAGTTGGGGAATTTCAGTTTTGAGGATGAAAACGTTCTGGAAATTAGTTGCACAAAATGTGAATGTATTCAACGTCACTGCACTTATGAGTTTTTTACCATGATAAAAAGTAACTTAAAAAACACACCAGAATAACATGCAGAAAAATACACCAAAATATATTTAAAATGTATATGTCCTTTAATGCATTAAATACTCTTAATTAAAGATATGTGTAAAGAAGTTTATGCACATAATTATTTTAAATATTTAAAGAGTAGCATCAACTAAAATAGAAAAAGTTATGTCAATTAGATGAACTCATTTTTACCATATATTAAAATAAAATTTCAGGGTCATGTCTGGTTCTGGCAATGACAGGATAACTTGTCTTTCTTGCATAAGCAAGTATAACAGGATAACAAAATATAAAAGGCGACTCTTTGCAGATGTTGTACTTGAACCAAGACAGGTTGCCTGAACCAGATATTATACCAGATATTCTCTGGGAATATCCTGAAGGCTTTTACCAAACCAGAGCATGAAAATCTAATTCAAACAGAAAAAGTGTGATTTTACTGAGTGGAGGGAATAGATATTAGAACTAGGGGCTGACAAATGCCATCTGAAATTTGGGAGACAGGGTCAGAAAGGAAAAACACAGAAAAATTGCCCCCAGTCTATATAAAAATTTGCATTTGGCCCTTAACCAGGTTTATAGCTGAACATGACAAGATTCTAAGAGACTTAGCAAAGAATAGTTTCTGATATGCTGAAGTTGAGAAAATATATAGTTAGAGGCTGTATTGACGTGGGGGAAAAGAGTTTGGAGTTTGAGCTCAAAATGAAGAAACTTGGTTCACCCTCCAGATTTTCAGACAAGACCCGAGGAAGCTGACATTAGTTGTAACAAATGTAACGCTCTGTTGGGGAGTGTTGATAATGAAGAAGGCTGTACATATGTGGGGTAAGTGGTATGTGGGAAATGTCACAATTTTGCTGTGAACTTAAAACGTCTCTTAAAAAAATAGAGTCTTAATAAAAAGAAAAAAAGAGAAAAATTTCAAGGTTTCTTCTTTTTGGATAAAAGTAATCAAAACCATGTAATATTGGAAAGAATAGACAAATGGGTTAATAGACCAGAATAGAGAGCACAATGACTGTAAACAATGGGGAGAATAACATTTTAAATATATTTACAATAACATTAAAACACAAAATACTTAGAAAAAATTAATAATGACGTGAAATAACTAAATACTAAAAACTATAAAATATTGCTGAGAAAAAGTACTATCCAGTATAATAAAAAAAAGAAAGATAAAATAAAAACAATAAAGATCACAAAGAATTCAAGTGACTATTTGCAGATGGCATAATTTTTACACAGACATTCTTTAATCTCTATAATTCAACTACTGAAATTGTAAAGTGAAGTTAATAAGGTCACAGAATGCAAGGTTAATGTACATAAATCAATTATATTTTATGCATATGTTGCTAACAAAGGGAAAATAAAACTTTAAAATATGCAGTAAAACATATAAATCACTTAGAAAAAAATAACAATGGGCATATGAAACCTAAAAAGTGTAATTCACAAATGAAAACAAGTATTTTTGGACAAATTATAGGCTAATTCTAAAATATATAGGGAAATCCATAAAATGTAGAATACACAAGACAATATTTTAAAAGAAAAAATGTTGGAAACCTACACAATGTAATTTTTAGACTTGTACTGGAAAAACTGGTTATCTGTAGAGCATAAACATCAACACTACTTCACACCATAAAGAAGAATTTACTTGACATTAATCATGGACTAACTGTAAAAATTAAAATTACAATTTTTTTTTAAATATAGGAAAAAATATTTGTAACCTAGTTTTAGGACATGGAAATCATGAAATCTAAAAAGAAAATAATGATAAAATTAACTTATCACAATTGAGAACTTCTACTTTTCAAAAGAAGCCAAAAAGCAAACAAAACCCTTTCAACAAAGAATATATGGGGGCAAGCCACAGAGTGGGAGAAATTATAAACAGAGCCAATAGATATATTAGATAGATGATAGATAGATAGATAGATAGATAGATAGATAGATAGATAGATATAATAGATGATAGATATAAATATAAAATAAAGACATTTAAAATGCAGTCATTACATAAACAATTTTTTCAATGGAAAATAAACACTTTTCATGAGCGAAGGTATAGAAAAAGTAGATAGATAACACACGTAAATATGCTTATCATCATTAGTCTTTAGGGAAATGCAAATTTAAACCACCATAAATATCACCATACACATAGGAGAATGACTAAAATTTAAAAAGACAATATATTGGCAAAAAAGCAGAGCAAACAGAATTTGTACATGTAGCTGGTAATAATGTTGAATTGTACAACCAATTTAAAAAATATTTGGCTCTTTCTGAAAAAGTTAAATATACAGCTAGTATATGGCTTAATTATTTAACTCCTAGTTTATATATCAACCAAATATTTGTATAGGAATGTTCAAATGACTTTGTTTATAAAGTCAAAATTGGAAACCACCCAAATGTCCATCAATAGAGAAATATATAAAAGAAATTTGGTGGAGCCATATTATGGAGTACTACTTAGCAATAAAAGAAACAACTACTGATACATGAAACAACCTAATAGAAACCCTAAATAATCATTCTTGGTGATAGAAGCCATATACAAAAGAGTATATACCATATGATTCCATTTCTGTAAAATGCAAAATAATCTCTAGTGAAAAAAAGCAGATCAATGCTTGTCTGTGGATGAAGGTGGAAATTGGGATCATTGCCAAGGTGCTTGGGAAATCTTTAGGGCATGATGAAAATGTTCTTTATCTTGATTGGAGTGGTGGTTTCATAGGTTTATATGATTATCAAAAACAAATGAATTAATTTAAATTCAAAGTTTATTGTATCTTATTTCTTATCAAAGATGATAAGAAAAAAATGAACTAAGAGCATAAGTAATTTTGGGTTTGAGACTGATTTTTTCGGTTTGTTTTTGTTTTTATTTTGCTTATCACTCCAATGCTTGTCATTTATGAAGTATCCATTAATAGTTTTTGAATAAATGAAAAAATGAGTACATAAATGTGTGAAATTCAATATATTTCAAATAAAATTGGTTTAATTTGGCTCATTAAATAGCATTATATTAAGCATAGACTAAACCATTATATTAAGCATAGACTAAATAAGCCTCTTCATCTGTTAGTTATAATACCATTTACACTAAATCTAAGATGAAAAATATGTATCTTCCACCAAGTTGTCCCAAAACACAAAAGTTCCTAGACCTTCTGAGATAAAAAGTTAAAACTTTAAAACAATTGGTCAAGTTTAAATGATAAATTTTGCGACAATTTAAATAAAAGGAAAACTACCCACCTCAGTAGATTGGTGAGTGGCGGGAAGGCTCTGTATTCACAATAGCATAACAAAAAATCAAGACACATTTACTTTGTCTGATGACACATTTTCAGTATCAGTGAGAATGGTGTGAGGAGCATTTTATCCCAGACCATCTGAGTTTCATTCAAACAGGTTTTATTACTTGGGCCTAGTGAGCTATGACTTCCATGCAACTGTGATTCTCAGGGAGTGTTGGTAACAGCACTATTCTGGACTACATAGGAGAGAGGGGTAACCTGCCTCCTGGAGCAAAAAGCAATAATAACATTTGGTTTTGGAGAAAAACTAACAAAAAATTAGGTCCTTATGACAAAAATACAGTCGAATTATAATCACAGTCCCATACCTGCAACTTGAAATATAAGAGAAAGCAACTCTTCTCCCTTTAATCTTTTGCAAAAATGATTAAGTAAACAAATAACTTTTTTTGTATAAATATCTGGTGTACTTTAAAACCAATATAAAGTGGAATATGAACAGATGAAGCTTCACCTACATGCTTTAAGAATATTTCAACTCTTGTGACCCATAGTGAATGAGTCATTCCCTGGTTTCAAGTTGTTCTAAAAAGTTGTCAAAGAAACAAAGGTTACTGGTTGACTACTTAGAGAAGCAATAACAATTTTTTTTTCCCCTCAAAACTATTAAATTGCTTGTTTAAAGTGAGATTAACATTTGCCTCTTGGTTTACACATCTTCCTATCAGGGAGATAAAACAACAACAATAGGAGTGCAGTAAGGAACAGAAGATTCTTTTTGTTACAACAGGATCAAAGAAGCTAACATCAAGACTCTCTCATTGGCCAAACTGAGTCAGGCTCCTTTGAGCCCTCTTATCAACTAGGCCCAGTCCTTGAGCTCTGTCCTTTACCTACTCTGTTCCAGTTTTAGCAAGAAACCTGCTGCTTTAGTTTAGCAAAAATTCCCCACCATCGATATCAGATCAAAATTCCTCATCCACCACTCTTTCTTATTTTCCAAATTTTAATATATTTTAACTTTTAGGTTCACAAAATTGATGATAATATTGAAAGTTTTTATATTAGACATTTTTTGGCTATAAATCAGTTTAATATGATCAAAATATTTCTTCCAGGAATTTAGAACTTTAGAAAATTATCTAGTAAAATAGAAAAGGAAACTGAATCGTCAACTCAAATTTCGGTTGTAAATAAAGTTAAGGAAAGTAAGATGTCCATCCTTTTCTATTACCCACCACCATCACCATCACCACTAGCTCCAATATCATTATCACCAGCCCCACCACCATGATTTCTGTCCTGCCTCTCAGAACCCTGGGAATCTTAGAAAATGCAAAATATTTATAATAGGACATAAGTGTGAACATAATTCTAAAGCACACTTCCTTAATCTGAAGCTAAAACTTCTCTTAGAATGCCCTAAATCATCAGGTTGGGACTACTGAATGCATAAAGATTAAAATTTCCCCCGAGTTACCACATAGTCTGAGGAGTTTTAATGAGTACAGAAATAGAAGTTTCCTCTCAGGAAGCTCCTGCTAGATCTGGAGCTAGCATGAGGGCACTAACACTCTATGGCCAGCAGTCCATTTCGGTTCTCCCAAGGCTGACATTGTTCTAATCACCATGGTCTGAGATCTTTAACTCCTCATCCTTCATGTTTTCTGGTTCCAAATGAAAAGCAAGTCTATCTTAGTTTTACAAAACATTTCTGTTATCTTCCCCCTCTATAAAATAGTTATCATTAATTCTTGTTGAGGGGAGGCTGGGAAATTTTTTTATTAATTTATTTTAAATGGTTAGACATTTATATAATTTATGAAGTGATCCCCGCTCCCAACTACTCTAGCACACATCTGGCACTACACACAGCCATTACAATAATATTGACTATATTCTCTATACTGTACATCTCTGTGACTGCTTTGCAGCTACTAATTTGTACTTCATCCCTTCACTTTTTTCACCCAGCCCCCCAACCTCCCTCCCCTCTGGCAATCACCAGTTTGTTGTCTATATCTGTGAGTCTATTCATTTAGTTTGTTCATTTCTTTTGTTCCTTAGATTCTGCATGTAAGTGAAATTATATGGTATTTATCTTTCTCTGTCTAACTTATTTCACTCAGCACAATAACCTCTAGGTCCATCCATGTTGTTACAAATGGTAGGATTTCTTTTTTTTTTTATGGCTGAGTAATATTCCATTGTATATATGAACCATAGCTTCTTTATTCAGTCTTCTGTTGATGGGTACTTAGGTTGCTTCCGTATATTGGCTATTGTGAATAGAGCTGCCATGAACATAGGGGTGCATATATATTTTCGAATTAGTGTTTTGGTTTTCTTTGGATAAATATTCAGAAGTGCAATTGCTGGATCAAAAGGTAAATCCATTTTTAATTTTTTGAGGAATCTCCAGACTGTTTTCCACAGTGACTGTACCAATTTGCCATCCCACCAGCAGTGTATGAGGGTTCCCTTTTCTCCACATCCTTGCCAACATTTGTTGTTTTCTGATTTATTGATGATAGTCATTCTCACAAATATGAGGTGATATTTCATTGTGGTTTTAATTTGCATTTCTCTGACAATCAGTGATCTTGAGCATCTTTTCATATGTCCGTTGGTCATCCATATTTCTTCTTGGGAGAAATGCCTATTCAGATCCTTTGCACATTTTTCATTGGATTGCTTTTTTGTTGTTGAATCACATGAGTTCTATATAAATTTTTAATATTAACCCCTTATCAGATGGATCATAGGCAAATATCTTCTCTCATTCCATAGTTGTCTTTTTTTTTGTTGATGATTTCCTTTGCTTTTACTTTGCAAAAATTTTTTAGTTTAATGTAGTCCATTTGTTTATCTTTTCTTTGTTTCCCTTGTCTAAGGAGATATATCAGAAAAGAAATTACTAGTAGCAATAAGAGAGTTTACTGCCTGTTTTCTTCTAGAAGTTTTATGGTTTTGGGACTTACATTTAAGTCTTTAATCCATTTTGAGATTATTATTGTGTGTGGTATAAAAAGGTTGTTAAGCTTCATTTTTTTTTTTTTGCATGTGCTGTTCAGTTTTCCCAACACCATTTATTGAAGAGACTATCTTTACCTAATTGTATGTTCTTGCCTCCTTTGTCATTTATTAAATGAGTGTATAAACATGGACTTATTTATGTCAGTACCATGCTGTTTTGATTACTGTAGGCTTGTAGTATAATTTTATATCAGGTGGTATGATACCTCCAACTTCAGACTTCTTTCTCAAGATTGTTGTCACTATTCAGTATATTTTATGATTCCATATACTTTTTGGATTATTTGTGCTACTTCTCTAAAAAAATTCTATTGGTATTTTGATAGGAATTGCATTGACTCTATAGATTACTTTGGGTAGAATAGCCATTTAGCAATGTTAATTCTTCCTAACTGTGAGCATAGTGCATGCTTCCAATTATTTGTATCTTCTTCAACATCTTTTTTCAATGACATAATTTTCTGAACAGTTTTTTTACCTCCTTGGTTAAATTGATCCCTAGGTATTTATTGTTTTTGATGCAATTGTAAATGAGATTGTTTTCTTAATTTCTCTTTCTGAAAGTTCTTCATTGGTGTACAAAAATGCAACTAACTAATGGTTATGAATTTTGTATCCTGCTATTATACTGAAATCATTAATCAGTTCTAGCAGTTTTTGGGTGGAATCTTTAGGGGTCTCTCTATACAGTATCATGTCATCTGCAAATAATGACAGTTTTACTTCTTTCTTTCCAATTTGGATACATTTTATTTATCTTTCTTGTTTGATTGCTATAGCTAGGATTTCCACTACAATGTTGAAGAAAAGTAGTTAAAGTGGCATCCTTGCATTGTTCTTGATCTTAGGGAAACCGCTTTTAGCATTTCCCCACTGAATATGTGAGCTGTAGATTTATCATATATAGCCTTTATTATGTTGAGGAATGTTCCCTCTATTCCTACTTTGCTGAGAGTTTTTATCATAAAATGGTGCTTTGTGTCCAATACTTTTTCTGCATCTATTGATGTGATCATATGAGTTTTATCTTTCAATTTGTTAATATGGTATATCTCATTAATTGATTTGTGGATATTGTACCAACCTTACATCTCAGGTATAAATCCAGCTTGATCATGGTATAGGATATATTTAATGTTTTGCTGATTCAGTTTGCTAACATTTTGTTGAGGATTTTTATGTCAATGTTCATAAGGGATAGAGGCCTATAATTTTCTTTTCCTATAATATATTTGTCTGGTTTGAGAATCAGTGTAATGGTAGTTTCATTAAACAAACAAACAAAAAAGATAAGGAGCCTTCCCTCTTCTTGAATTTGTTGGAATAGTTTGAGAAGAATAAGCACCAATTCTTTGAATGTTTGGTAAAATTCACCTATGAAGCCATCTTGTCCAGGACTTGTTTGGGGGAGTTTTTTTCATTACTGATTCAATTTCATTGGTGGTAATCAATAAATCAGACAGCTCTGATTTTTTGTTTCTTTTTAATCAGTCATGGAAGATTGTATATTTCTAGGAATCTATTTATTTCTTCCGAATTGTCCAATCTGTTGGCATATAATTGCTCATAGTATTTCCTTATGATCCTTTGTATTTCTGTGGATTCCATAGTTCCTTCTCTTTCCTGAGTCTTGTTAAGAATTTGTCAATTGTGTTTATCCTTTCAAAGAACTAGCTCTTGGTTCATTGATCTTTTCTATTATTTTCTAGACTCTATTTCATTTATTTCTGTTCTGATCTTTATTATTTCTTTCTTCTACTCACTTTGGGCTTTGTTTTCTTTCTTTTTCTGGTTCTTTTGAGTGTAAGTTTTAGACTGTTTATTTAAGCTTTTTCTTGTTTCGTGAGGTATGCTATACATTACTATGAATTTCCATCTTAGTACTGCTTTCACTGTGTACCAGAGATTTTGAGTAATGTTTTCATTTTTATTTTTCTCTGGTATCTTTTGACTTATTGTTCGATCTCATTGTTAATCCATTCATTGTTTTGTAGCATGTAGTTAGCCTCCATATGTTTGTGCATTTTCCAGTTTTTTTCTTGTAGTTGATTTCTAGTTTCATACCACTGTGGTCAGAGAGATGCTTAATATAATTTCATTTTTCTAAAATTTTTTGATACTTATTTTGTGGTTTAACATGTGGTTTGTCCTGGAAAATGTTCTATGTGCACTTGAGAAAAATGTATATTCTGCTGCTTTGGGGTGAAATGCTCTGAAAATATTGATTAAATCCATTTCATTCGGTGTCATTTAAGCCTGCTCTTCCCTTGTTAATTTTCTGTCCAGAAGATCTGTCCATTGGTGTCGATAGGTGTTAAAGTCCCCTACTATAAGTGTATTCCTATTGATCTCTCCTTTTATGTTAGTCAATAATTCTTTATGTATTTAGGTGCTCCTATGTTGTGTTCATATATGTTTACTAAGATTATGTCTTCTTCTTGTATTACTACCACTCTTGATATATTATCACCATGGCCTTCCTTCAGCAAGAATCCTGTCAAGTCTGTTTAACCCAAATCCTCTTTACCTCTGTTGTTTCCTCTTAGTAATTTTCCACCTACTGACTCATATCTCTACTCTTCGGCTATAAATCTCCACTTATCCTTGTTGATTTGGGTTGATCACAATATTTCCACCCTAGTGCAAAATCCCCATCAGAGTAGTCCTGCCTGAATAAAGTCTTCCTTACTGACTTCCTTACTGACTCCAAGTACATGGAGATATTTTTCTTTAACAAAGTATAGCTAGCATAATGATCTCCAAGTCAGGACTCTTTGACTATGTCCCTGGTTAACACCTACTTCAGTCCATGTCCAAGCAATAAGTACTTTAGAGCATGAGTGTGAAGGAACATTAAAAAGATGAAAAAAATTTTAAAAGATGACCCAAAAGTCCATCTCCAAGCATTCAGTATGAAAACGTATTTTTTGGAAAGTCAAAAGAGCTATAATAGCTTCTGACATCTGTCACTAAAGGCTATGTGATTTTAAGTGAGTCACTAAATATGTGAAAATATCCATCTAGTCATTTAAAAAATAAGATATTTATACCACTGGGTTGTTATTTTAAATAAAGTTTGGTATAACTCTAATTTTGTAAACTTTGCATATAAACAATGGATATTTGGTATTATTATATAAAAGAAATACTGCTTTAATGGACTGTTTGTGGGCAATTCACTTTCTGGAATCCTAGACCACAAGAAGAGGATTTATGTAATTTATATTTGATTTGAAATCTCACTGACTTTGCTTGCTAGCAACATAAATCAGTATTTATATATATGCAGTTTGCTCTTTTCCATTCCTTGTTCATTTAAGTGTTATATAGATTTTTAGAATTTTTAATTGTCACAACTCTGCTTGGCAAAAAATTCATGATTTACATTTTTTAGCACATATCATTTATGTCCTTAAGCTGCCATTTAAAAATAACTACTCATCCAAGATATGTATGTGCTCAGAAAGCTATGTATAAACAATCACCTTAGTTGCATAATTTTATTTCCTCATTTAAGAACCTGGGAAGTGGCTAAACGTAGAGAGAGAGAGAGAGAGAGGAGAGAGAGAGAGAGAGAAGAGAGAGAGAGAGAGGAAGGAAGGAAGGAAGGAGAGGAAGGAAGGAAGGAAGGAAGGAAGGAAGGAAGGAAGGAAGGAAGGGAGTTTGGGAAGTAATGTTTGATATTATAAGAACCTTCCAGCTGCTTTCAACAAAGAATTTGGGATAAAACTGGGAGTACCAATGAACAAAATAGTAGAGGAGTGGCTATAGCCTGGGGAGGTGGCCTCTGCTCTGACTAGGGAAAGAATTATTGAGCCCTATCAAGAGACTCTAAGTATTATTTAAACATACCTCAGCTAAGAACCAACTTTTATCTAAAATCTTTAAACTTTTCTGTATAGTATACCAAAGTACTGAATGTCAACTGCTTCCAAGTATATCTAACTCAAAGAGACTATGTCTAGAAGAACCCAAGCTACCATGTTATTTTCAAGTATTAGTTGATGCTGTAGATATTTAAATTCCCAATTACTAAATCAATCAGCTGAACAATGTTATTTATTTCTGTAAGATACTAGAGATGAAAATAACATGCATCATCCACATGAAATCCTTTCCTTGAGTATCTGTAATTTCCCAGAATTTCCTCTTCTTTTTTCTTTCTTCTGGTTTTCCTACAAAAGAAAGAAATTAAAAAAGGAAGTAAGGAAGGAAAGAAAGAAGGAAGGGGAGAGAAAGAAAAGAGACAGAGGTGAAAGGGAGGAAAGGAGAAAGAGAAATACTACTTATTAATATAAAACTCTATTTATAAAGATAAAGTAAAACACTTGTGTATGAATTAGTTAATGGTACACAAGACAATGAAGTTAAAGATTAGGGGAAAAGGTCTCACATTAGTATGAAATGTGTTGAGAAGTAGCTAGCATTTATTAAAGTTTACCAACATTTGTCTCATTTAATTCTCATTACATGTAATAGTTTCCTTTATTATTTCAACCTCAAAGATAAAGAAGTTGAAGTTCAGAGAGGTTAGAACACATACCAACTACTAAATAACAGATTGAATTGCATCCCAAATAATTAATTCCACAGCAGACTTTCTTAACCATTAGTCTATGATGATTTCTCTAAGCAATAGCCTATTAAGTAAATATTATATGAATAGCATTGGAATAATGTGAGTTCAGATAGGAACAAAAACAGAAATAGCACATATGTAGTACTACAAGTTGTCTTTGCAAGGAAAAGCAACACATTCAGAATTGAGATTAGAAAAAGAAAAACTGTACTCTGTGTCCACATACTTTTAGTAGAAGTGGTTAATGATTTACCAAATGACAAAAAATGGCTAAGAAAACTTTAAAAACTACATAAAAAACCTACATGAATATATCAAGAGAAATCCCAGTAGTTCGCCAACAGATGGAAATTGCCTTCCGTTAGCTATAAAGCAGAAAACGTGTGTGTTTTTGCAAATAAGCAAAAAGTTACTTAAATGTGAATTCTGTTTAAAGTTAAAAGGAAACACATGGATTTTCAGGAAGCTTTGTAATTTTTATTCACTTTGATCAGATGGGGGGAAATAAACTTTCCCCTTTTCCTGTGTAGACCAAATTATTAAGGATTTTCCTTGCTTGTTAAATTGTTGGAGAGTAAAGGCTGAAAAAAAATTCTCAGACAGAAGATGGAATTCTTTTCACTTCCTAGGAATAATGATGCCATTTCTATGTTTAGCATTAGAAAAGAATGGAGACCTTTGTTTTTCTAAACTTATTAAGTAGGCCAAATTGCCATTTGGTTTAGTAAGAGAACAGTATTCAGTGCCTCTGGTGGGATTAAGTGATGATACTTTTGACCTACAAAAGTAGTACAGTGTACCAAATAGATCTTGGAATTTGAAATCACTGAGACAAATGTTTCCATACTCTTTTCAAATTTGTAAAATAAGCAAATTACTGTACTTTTCTGAGCCTCAATTTCCTTCTCCATAGATTGGGAGACATCAAGCCCCCATAGACTCTTAAATCTCAGAAAACTCTGCTACCACCTGACTGATAACATGAAATAGTATGGCTACTGCATTTCTATAGTTCCTTTTTTTTTTTTTTTTATTTACACATTTCTCATTTTGTTGTTTCTGGCACTGGAAGATTTCTTATAATTAATATATATACTTAGTGTGGTGATTTTTTTATTTTTCATTTCTTGAGCTGTTATTAAATTGCTGATATGTCTTACAATGGATGAGATCTCAGCATTGAGGAAACACAGAATTCAAAGTCACTAATATGAACAGATACACTATTATAGTGGGGCTGTTTGGAAAAAATTAATGCAAAAGTATTATTTGTTGATACATAGAATATTTTTTATCTTTTACAGAGAAAAATTATTTAACCAGCAATTTCCTTTTATTAAATAACAATTATTGGTTCCCATAACTGATATAATAAACTTGTATTATCTCCATTTTACAAATGAGCCAAAAGATTTAGAAATTTCACTAAGTATGTCCTTCTATTAGTTACAGGTACCTATTACCCTCATTCTTCTATAGAAAGGGCACAAAAGTCATAGACACATTGAGAAGACTGTTGAAATAATTTAAGCGAAAAATAAAAGGAATCTATAATATATGGCAGCAGTGGGACTGCAGAAGAAGGAAGAGGATAGGAATATTTACAAGATAGAATCCATGGAATTCAGTAACAGGATGGATGTGTACCTTAAGTAAGTAAAATGCAGTTTCACACATTGTAGTTTTGTAGGTTTCTATAATAAGGGGGGAAATGAAAAATATATATATAGTTAAATAGATACATATAGATACATGTATATATACACATATGCATATACATACACACACACACACACACATACATAAATATAGACAACTTCAAAAAGTGCAAAAAAGCAGACCACACATGAGATACAAATTTGAGGAAATTTGGCACATAAAGACATGGGCAAAAATTCATGGAAATAAGCATCAGAGAAGCTGATTTAGAAATGAAAGCTAATTTCCTAACATAACACATGTATAAACTTAGATTATCAATAAACAAAGGGGAATAGATAGATATCAATGTAATTAATTAAAGACATGTGAAAGGGCAGAGACTGCTGAGGCAGTCTTTTATACCCCAGCTCCTACCTGGCTATACTAAGGAGTTGTTTATGTATCTTTTCCCTTTGAACAATGGTTCTCAAACTTTACTGTGCATTAGAATTGCCTGGAAAATTTGTTTAAATGAATATTTCTAAGCCTCACCCTCAGATTTTCTGAGTCAGTAGGTTTGGAGTGGTGACCAAAAATTTTAATTTCCAACAAGCTTCCAGGGATGCCGATTTCTGGCCCTTGGACTATACTTTGAAACCAGTGTCCTGCTTACAGCTAGGAGAGCAGTTCTCTAAAGTTTATATCTGCTTCTGATTGTCCCTTGTGTTGGTGTTGAAACTGGATACAGAAGAGCGGCAGATTCCAGAAGGAGGTAACACTAGAACTCCACACACACAAACACACAAACACACACACAAAACATAAAAAATAAAAGGGTTGAGAGCAAGAAGGCAGCCAACCTATAACCGAAATAGCTAAACCTTTCAACTAAAGGGTTAAAGATTTTATTACTTTGCTAGAAGCTCTTTACTTGTACAGCCTGATGACAGCCTGCAGTTTGGCACATCCAGCCATTTACCTAGAGAAACCTGCAGTTGGCAATTACTATGCTGTGGAAATGTTCATAGCATAGTAGAAATAGCTCATCTCAGCCACTGAGTAAATATTTTCCAAATACCTAAAATGACTAAGTTAGTTATTAATTGAAAAATATAAACAGACCATCAAAAACTCTCTGGGAATTTGAAAAAAAATAAACTTCAAATTAGAAAAGCACTAAGATGAATAACTAAAACATTTCAGCCCAGTGGAAAGAGAGGGAATGAGGAACACAAGGAAGATGGTCAAATAAAAATATTGATTATTGTCTGCAATGATTTCTAACACAATGTAGCTTCTATATGATAATAAGAGAAGGCTATATAGGAGAAAGCACAAAATGGGAAAGATGTTTGAGACATTAAGATATAATATATCTGTTGAGTTCTGGTTCATTATGTAAGGAGTTTGGAAGTTGTCCATCACTTCGTCCTAATAACAAGTGAAAATTCAGACTGAAAAATAATCAACTCTTCTTAGAGGGAGAATACAGGAGAAACCACTGGCCCTAAGACTGAGAGACAGGCAAATGCAGGGAGTCAGGACTTATTAGAGCAGACTCATGAACTGAAATTGCCACAAGAATCAGTAGGAAAACCTGCACTGTAATTGCCGAATTGCTTGAGGCTCAGCGTGTACAACTTTGAGTGTTAAAAATTCCAGGGGTACCCAGTAGTGGTAGTAGTAGTGGATCCACAATATTGTGAGATTTACCTCCAGCAGGAAAGCAGATTCCCATAGTAAATATTAGAGAAAAATCTCAGACTTCTGGTAGAGGAAGGTAAAAAGAATAATTTTGAAATACGCCAGAGATCTGTTCTTCTTAACAAGGGTCAACCTCAGGGATAACTAGTTAACTAAAACCTAGCCAACTGGTGTTATTAGGGCCTCACTGAACTGGTGAAAGAAAATACCTAAACCCAGCCCACTCTAATTACGCTGTCATTCCTAAGGGGGAAGAAAAAAACTGAATAATTGTTGTTAAGTTCACAGTCCAGAGGCACGAGCTCACTGAGACTGAGAACTAATCATGAGATTACAGAATACCTCCCCTCCCCAACCTGCACCTCACCAGCACATTACTGAAGGCCTATTTACATCAGTTCCTTTACATGGTACATCTTATCTTGCTATCAAGAAAAAAATTATAAGGCATACCAAATGTTAGAAAATCACACTTTTTTTTTGTTTTATTGAGGTATAATTTACAAATAAACAAAAACACAATTTGAAGAGGATAGACCCAGCATCAGAAAAAGACATAGCAGGAATGTTGGAATTATCAGATCAGAAATGTAAAACAACTATGATTAATATGCTAAGAGCTTTAATAGATAAGGTAGACAGCATTCAGAAACATATGGGCAATATAAGCAGAAGGATGGAAATCCTAAGAAAGAACAAAAAGAAATGCTAGAGATAAGACACACAGTAACAAAAATGAAGAATGACTTTAACGGGCTTATTAGTAGACTGAACAGAACCGAGGAAAGAATCTCAGCTAGAGGATATATCGATATCAGTTTGGTTTTTTATAAAAAAAACAAAACAAAACAAAACAAAAAAAAACAAAAAACAAAAAAAAAACAAAGAGAACAAGACTGAAAAAAATAGAATAGTTTTAGAACAACTACAGAAGGTACATGTAATAAGAATTACATAACATACATGTAATGAGAATATCAGAAGGCGAAGAAACAGAAGAAATGAATATTTGAAACAATAGTGACAATAATGACTTAGACTCCCAAATTAATGTCAGACACTAAACCACAGATCTGAGAAACTCAGAAAACACTGAGCAGGATATATACAAAAAATCATAACAGAACTAACAAATGAAAAAAAACTTTCACCTAAGCATATCATTTTTGAACTACAGAAAATCAAAAATAAAGACAAAATCCCGAATGGAGAGAAAAAAATATCTTGCCTATAGAGGAATAAAGATAAGAATTGCATCCAATTTCCCCTCAGAAACCATGCAAGAAAGAAGAGAATTAAGTGGATATTTAAATGGTGAGATAATATACAGAATTGAGAGTGACATCACCAAGCTGGCAACATAGGTCATTTCTGACTTTGTTCCCCCTCACAGGAAGAACAACTAACAGCTATTCAGGAATAAGATACCACTGAAAGAATCCTAGAACATGGAAGTGAGACTGGAGCACCCATGTTGTGCTCTGGAGACCAAGACAGACCACATCTGAATAGTAAGAGAAGTGACTCTTACTATTGCAGGGAGTCAGGACTTATTAGAGCAGACTCATGAACTGCTCTAATGACCTCATTGCTCCTTTTCCAGAAGAGTGCAGCACAAAAGGTCTCCTCAACCTCAGTCCCTCCAGTGGGAAAAGAGAACACAAGGGAAACAACCATCTCCACTACCCAGAATTGTAGGAGCCCTTACTCTGATCTCACACCATGGGAATTGCAGGGAATCTGCAGAGCTCAGCCACTGGAAATCTGACTGTGAATGGGGAGGAGCTTGAAGCAACTGGCACAGGGATGTTGGCAATTCTACTTCATATCTTCAGTGTCCAAGTTGTAGTCTCAACAAGCAACTTTGCCCATCTGCAGAAGAAAGTTCGGGTGCACTCTGACCAGAGAACTCAGTGGGATATTGTGTTGCTGCAGGTTCAAGATACCAAGGTAAATGATACAAAGCTCGGGCAGTTGGAAAAAATGCAGGGAACCATAGGCAACTATGTAGGAATAAAGACACAGCTCTTTATTCCAGCAAGCCACAACCTCACAGGGCAGTGGCATCTTTTTATACACAAGTTAAACAATAGTGGCACACTGCTAAGTTATAGAAGCCCACACATGCGTACCAGGCACATGGTGACACAAGGCGTGAAATGCTAACTCATTTCCGCTCAGAAGTTGCTAAGGGTATCGGAAGGCAGTCTGACTACAGTCATCTTTCTTTCTTCACCTCACACTCCACCCCTTCAGGGTGCCTCCCTTATGCCTATGTAAGCTTGGCAAGTGATCGTTGCAAGAAAGCAGAGCTCTGTACCCACAGACCACAACAACAGCACAGAAAACAACATGCCACTAGGAAGCAGTCTCCTGGAAGAGCTAAGACCCAGCTCCATGTGGACATTAGTCTTGGCCACCACTCCTGTAGAGGGTCCCCATTGAGCTGCTGGACTTCCTGTATTTTGGGGGAGAGACCTGCCAAGGGTTATGAGATGTTGTGCTGGTGGTCTGGGATATAAACACAACATTTAGGGTAGAGAGCAGCCTCTTTGGAGTCCGTTTAGTGCAGACATCTTGCGAATAATACTCGTCCCAAATTGTGAGGCATCATGGGAGCATCTACCACATAGTTGCTGGCAAATATGGGCATCCCCAGTACAGCAGCCTGTCCAATTCAAGGGAATGTAGGGCCAACCATGGGTCCCACATACCCATAGGCTTCCTGGCGGCAAAACCATAGTGGGTTGAGTGCCGGTATACTTTTGTTCTGTCCACCAGTCCCTGGTGGATGAGATAGCCATTATATTTTGGCATAGAGGACGTAGAACCCACCCTGACAGTAAGGACCTCATGTTTCTTTTGATACAAGGGGGCCATCCCCAGTCACCTCCACCCTTCACTAGTGAGCCATGACCATTCATCATGTACCGAGTACTCCAAAAATGGCTTGTCTAGCTCATTCCAAGTTCTTCTTTGTGTATCCACTTGAGCACAGATAACAGCCCAGTCGGGTAACTGGGGTCCCCAATGGGCCAGCTGATTCCATGCTGTGACATTAGTTGCATGTATACACCAGGGAAATCCTGCACAGGCACTGAAAGGAAACTCTGAGCAGACCCAACAGTGTGAGACATTCACAATCGTGGCATAGGTATGTGCTCAATCAACTACAGTATTCATGTAAAGTGGCCTAAGATCAGAAAGAAAGGGAGGACAATAGTACCAACACAGGTAAGTCTTTTCCTTCAGTCAAGATGCATGCTAGAGTATTATCTTGTGATAAGATTGTTGCCACTGAGGGGAAATGGTCTAGCTGTTGGTACCATACCTATACCCCTGTGGTATTGATTCAACCATGTCAACATGACACAATATGGGAGAATTCATGATAGACCACAATAACAAAACAAAGGTTCCCCTTAAGATGATACTTTCTTCTTCATCTATGTCTCCTGTGGGATATCTCACAGTTATTTTTGGTGGCCAGTTGGCCATTATCCAACGAATGATCTATAAGCTTACCTCTAGTCCCTTGCCCCATGGGGCTATTAGGCCTACTCATAGGGAATGCGGGGCTTTTATTTTCTATGGCCAAATCTACTGCACTGTTTCTCTCATTTTCAGACAAGTAGAGATAGGTTGGAGTATGTTATCATTTAGTCCATGACCAAGTTTCAACAGAATTTCAGTGGTAGTTACCTGTAATTGAATTGAAACTGCAGCCCTATGTAATAGCAACTCTACTGGAGTGGGACTTCCAGCTCGAGGTTGCTTATTCAGGCCCTGCAACACATCCCATAGGTGAGATACCCAACCTTGTAGTCCTGGGGATTGATGGTTACTTGTAGGTGCCGATTCAACAGCCCACTGTACTGCTTAATCATGCTCTCTGCTTGGGGATTATACAGGGCATGCAATTTCCATTTAATGTCCATTTGCTTGACCCACATTTGGACCACACTCCTGATAAAATGAGTTCCTTAATCACTTTCTACTGCTAACACTCTACCATTAAAAGCATTAATTGTAATAGCAATTGTAATTGAGAGCTTGGATAGTATATTTTTGGTCTGTGGCCACATAGCACCATGCAAAAAATAGCCCAGTGGCCATGTCTACGTTCCAAATGAACCAGGACCCTGGTGGGTTTTTGGTACCAGTTACAAAAAGGTGCAGAGACCTGGTCCTCCCTAATAGGCTGTAAGGGCATAAGATGCCCCTTGAGCTTTTGGAAGAGGTCTTAGGTAGTCTTTCTGCCACATGGTCACATGGTTAATGGGACCTTTCCCCTTGTTACTTGCACATGCTCCCATTTCACAGGTGAGAGTGCAGCATATCTCAGTTGCACATCAGACACTTGGCACAGGCATCTGTGACACCTTCCCATTTCAAGGGAAGGTTCCATTTTGTTTTATTGTCCACATATTTTGGCACCTATGTGTGGTAATCGTCTGTGGATCCAGTGTGCCACTTTAGTGACAGGAGCCTTTTCCAGCCATCAGACACACGAGAGTGCATCTGCCTCATCAGTTCCTGGAATAACCAATGGGACATGACCCGTAACATGATAAACAGTTACATCTTTTTCTTGTCCTATCTCCCAAATTTCTTGCCACATGGCCTGTCCCTATAAAGGCCTATGTCCCACAAACCAGTTTTGCCACGTAAGCAACCATTATGTCAAACCTTTAAACACTGCCAATTGTCAGTACAAATAGTCAATAGGCCATCTTCATGAGCTAAAACCATCCACGTAGCCCATAGTTCAGCCCATTGGCTGCTTTGGCCTGTACCTGCATCACACCAAATGTGGTCAGTAGCTGGTTGCGCCCCTATAGCTACCCACTTGGCTCCATGCCCTCTACTGGACCCATCTGTGTACCACACATCAGTGGATATGGGCGGCTTCTGTCCTTTTTAAGGCAACATTTCTAAATCTGTAGGAAATACGACATAAGATATATTATCAGTGTTAAACTCAACTGGGCCAAAAACCATCTGTAATTTCATGGCTAGAGAGCTAGCAGCTATGGTACTCCATTATTCCAGATAGGCACCACATTTAGTCAGGGTAGGGGTTTAGGCCACACCTGTTTTAGGGGACTGTACCATGTGCAAAACTAACCTTGTATAGGGTAAGTGGTGTGCACCTGCCCTTTGGCCATGCCAGTCACTGCCTCACTGGCCTGCAAGGCTGTATATACAGCACTGTTTGCTTCTCTATTAGGAAGTACCAGGTCTCTGCACCTTTCCATAATTGGTACCAAAAGCCCCCAGGGTCCTGGTTTGTTCTGAACATTGCCATAGTTCCCAGCCATATCCTCCTGCTATTAACTGCAGAGCTTGGGCTTGCTGCACCGCCCACTTGGTGGCAATAAACACCTTCTCTACTCTTTCATCTCAGTTCCAAGTAGTTCCCTTCTTGATCAGGCCATATAATAGTCATGCTAGGTGTGCTAGGTGGAGCATAAACACTCTCCAGTACCCCAAAGGCCCACATAACTGTAATTCTTTAACTGTAGTGGGTCATGGATACATTTGTATCTTATCGATTATAGCATCAGGGATAACTTTCATCTTACCTGACTGACAACACCCACAAATTTGACAGATAAGCCAGGTCCCTGAACCTTGGCTGCATTTACTGCCCATCCACATGTTTTCAGGTGCTGCAACAGCACTGACGCTTCTTGTTCTAGAGCTATAAGGAAAGCAGAGGTTAACATGATATCATCAATATAATGAAAGAATCACACTGTTGCTTATCGGGTCCAGATTGCCAGATCCTGGGCTACCAGCCTATAGCAAATTGTTAGGCTATGTAAGTAGGTTTGGGGTAATACCACGAAAGTCCACTATGTTCCTTCCCACGTGAAGGCAAATTGGTCTTGACTCACGGGAGCTAAGTCCATGGAGAAAAAAGTGTTGTCCAAATTCAAAACATAGTGACATGTTCCCAGCCTTATAGTCAGTTGATTCATTAGATCATGGATGGATGGTACTGCTATATGCAGTGAGGGAGTCACTTTATTCAATTCTCAGTGTTCTGCAGTCATCCTGCACAAGCCATTAGGCTTTTTCACTGGCCACACTGGGCATTATACAGAGTATGAGTGGGGTACACAATCTGAGCTTTTTTCAATTCCTGAATCAGCCCCGATTCCATCATGTCTACCAGGCAAATGATATTGCTTAACATTGACAATGCGCCTTGGTTCTAGCACTTTCTGTTCCGGGTGATGAGTATGTCCCCACACTACAGTATTCACCATCTGGACTTGCAAATGGAATTTACCAGCAGAGGTCTACAGATTGAGCCCCTGCAACATGTCCACCCCTAGGATATATTCTGTCACTGGAGAAACACACTTTATATGGACGTGGGAGCAAACATACTATTCCAAGAGGCAAAGTCACAGCTTTGGTCTAGTCTTTCCCCCATAGCCATCTACATAGGCTGCTGGTCCAGAGAATCTGTCTGGATTTCAATAGATAAGACTATAGGTGGCATCAGTATTGACCAGTGCTAGGACTCTTTGCACATTGTGTGGGGACCAGTGGATTGCCAATTCCATGTGTAGCCTCCAATCCCCATCTATCCCCTCCAAAAGGTCCCCTTGTCCTTCTTCCTAACCATATAGGTCAACAGAGAGTTCTGGGATTTCAAAAAGTTCGTCAAGACCACAGGCCTAGTTCTTTTGGTAGGAGGTTTCTGTCCACACTTGAATTGCTATTCAGGTTTTAACTGCTGCCACAATTCTAATAACACTGCATTAGGCTGGTGTTCTATCTTGTTTTGATCAATTCCTACAGCTAGCAAATCAGTCCACATTTGTGTTCTGGTAACCTGGACAGGACCCTGCATAGAGCCTTTCTTTTTCTTCTCAGTCCTCAGGGGTCTTGGCATTATCATGTGGACACTTCTGCCCTCTTCCTCACAGCGTCTCCCCTCTCCATCCCCCAGGGCAGCCATTGCTGTAGTCATTTCATGTATAGTCTTCCCACATAAGAAGCCAGGATAGCAACTAATGAGCCAAAAGCATTAGAGGGGGCAGTCCTTAACACTAGGTCTCTCATGCTAATCATATCACTAGTCATTAGGAAAATGCAAATTAAAACCACAAGGTTTTACTTTACGCCTGTTAAAATGTCTATCATCAAAAAGACAGAATATAATAAATGTTGATGTGGATGTGGATAAAACAAAACCCTGTGTACTGTTGGTGAGATTGTAAATTGGTGCAGCTACAATGAATAATAGTATGAAAGATCTTGAAAAATATAAAAAATCAAACTACCATGTAATTCAACAATTCCATTTCTAGGAATATATCCAAAGGTAACAAAAACACTAACTCGAAAAGATATCTGCACCCTATGTTTATAGCAGCATTATTCACATGGAAACAACAACAGCCTAAATGTCCATCTATGTATGAATACACACACACATACACACACACCACACACACATATAAAATCTTATTCAGTTATTTTAAAAGAACAGAAAATTCTACCATTTATTTGCAACAATATGGATTAACTTTAAAGGCATTATGCTAAGTGAAATAAGTCAGACATAGTCAAATACTGTATGATCTCACCTATGTGTGGAGTCTAAAAAGATAAACAAATAAATTAAACCAAACTCATAGAAAAAGAGATGAGACTTGTTACCAGAGGCAGGGAGGAGGGGGAGGAGAAACCAGAGGAAGGTGGTCAAAAGGTACAAACTTCCAATTATAAGATAAATAAGTACTTCGGATGTGTATCACACTATATTCCTTAAACTTGTACAGTGATTTTTGTCAATTATTTTTAATAAACTGGAGAAAAAATAATTGCTATAAATCAATAGGGAAAAAGACACCTCAATGGAAAAAATGGACAATAGACTTGAAGGGCATTTCCTGAAAAGGAAATTGAAATGGAATTAAATCTGATTTAATGGGATTAAAGCCAAAATTAAATATCATTATTATTACATTCCCACTAAATTTGGAAAAATTAAAAATCAGATTATATCAAATGGTATGGGAATAAGGAGCAGTAAGGACTCTCATAAATTCCTGGTAGAAGGTATACAATTGTTATGGAATTCTGTTTACCATTTCCTATTAAGTATTAAGCTACAATTCCTTATCATCCAGCAACTCCATTCCTAGAAAACTCAAGCACATGTATATTGGATTATGTGTATTGTTCACAGTAACTCCAAAATATGTATAATATAAATGTCCATAGACAGCAAATGTATAAACTATGAAATATTACAAAATGAAATAGCAATGAAAATAATCAATGTATAGCCACTTGAAAAGCATGGATTAAGCTCAAAAATCACCAAAGTACACATATTGTATGATTGCATATTAGAATTTAAAATATAGAAAAGAACTAAGATATAATTTATAGAAATACATACATAACTGGTAATATTATGTAGAAAAACAGGAAAACAATTATCATAAAACTCAGAATAATGATCGTCACTAGGGGAGAATGATGAAGCTGTAATTAGTGATGAATACACTGTGCTCTTCTGGGCACTAGAGATGCTCTAATTGTCTGGGTGATGGATATGTAAGTGCTGACTTTATTAAGTTATGATTCACACAGAGAATGGGAAAAAAAGATATATGGGGCAAATAAAGGCTCAGAAACTTTATTATCCATGAACCACAGGTAAATTTGCTTCAAAAAATAATCTGGCAATTTAATTTTTTATCTTTCTCCCCCTAAAGAAGACCCCAGGTATAAAACATTCCATCAGTACTTTCATGTACTTTCTTTGTGTACAATTTAGATTCTGGGCGATTCCACCCAGAGCAGAAAATTTTTCAGTTTTTAATGCACTAGTGGAGCAAAATACCACCGAGCATATCCCACACTGTATATTTTCTCTATGCTTATATCAGAAGAACCAAAGGCAGCTAGAGAATTTCACTTGTCATTGCATGTTGTTACTACCATAAATTCATGGTCTCAAATGAACATTCAAAACTGCTGGGTGATCTTACTCTGATCCTTTCTTTGACTTGTTATCTCACTCTCTGCAATAACTATTTTATACCTTGTCCATGCTCCTCAAACACTCTACCCTTCATTTCCAACCTGCAGTCCCTACAGATACCTAGACTACTACCTAAGCAAGTATCTGTTCAGAATTCTTCAACTTCCCTCTTGGAGAAAGCATACTAACCAGCATATCCGCCTCCATTTCCTTCTTTTACAGAGGAAATATTGTCCTTCCTTGTATTTGAGCCTTATTCCTTTACCCATGTTTAGAATTCCCATTTTCATTAACCTCAAAATGTTTATTTTTCTGTCTGGTATATTCAACACCTTTCTTTTAAATTAATTTTCCATTTAATGTACTATATCAAATTATGACCCACAACCTTTTCCAGATATAACCATCTCTTTCTCCTTTTAGGCAAACCAATTTCAAAATGTTCATATTCAGAGTTTTTATTTACCCATCAGTCCCTGACTTTTCAGACAAAACAGCTGTCCTTATTGTGAAACTAAAGCAGCTCTTTATATGGTAACAGTAACACTAAATCCAGTAGGTAATTTTTAGATTTCATCCTATTTCACCTGTCACTAGCTTTCAATCTTATTTGACTACATTTTTCTTGAAGCAATGTCTTATTTTTATGTTACTGACATGCCTGTATCCAGGTTTTCTTCCTAACCCATGACAATTTCTTAGTCTTATTTCCATGTACTTCTTCTTCATATTGACATTTGAAATTGAGCTTCTTCAAGATTAAAGATCAGGGTCACTTTCCTCTGACTCTATACTCTCCTATGCTATACAATATTAGTTCATGATTTCAATTACCAAAATATGCAAAATTCTCTATTTCCAACCTAAACTGCTCCACTGAAATCCAGGATGACTTGACATTTCTCAAGTTCATGTCTCAAGTTCACATCAAACTGAGCATATTCAAACTGAAATTGTGAACTTCACTTTCTTCTGTAGCCTTTGGCTAATGGCATAGCATAGGTCAAATATTCTGAATCATTTTAATACTTTCATTTTCTTCCCTCAATTTATCACTAAATCTATTAATATTATACTGTAAAGTACTACATGCTGCCATTGTTTTTTCTTGGAACTACTGAAATAGGCCTCTAAGGGGATGACCCACAATGTTGAGGTATACCTCCCAGTATATTCTCTATGCTTCATTGTTCAGGATCTTTTAAAACAGAATTTATTATAATAATTTTCTCTCCCACCTCGATCTAAAAACCTTCAGTGGAAGTTTCTGCTGCTTAACAGTGCTCTGCATGATCTCTTACCTACTGATATTTTGAACCTTATCTTGTACCGGCAATCCTGAAATTTCTCAATTTCTTTATTTCCTTTGCACAATTTTGCTTGAATAATTCAACCTCTATTACCCATCCTCACTCTTTTCATCTATGTATATATGTGTGCATGTATGTAAATATATACACATATTTACATGTATATATGTGTATGTGTAGACACATGTATTTTATATGTATGTGTGTATACGTATTTCTTTTTTTTCCCTGATAAAAATGATTAAGTTATGCAAATAGGGAGAAAATTATAAAAATAAGATGTTATGCCAGTGGTACCAGCAACTCATATAATAAAGTTGTTATTGTCAAAATTGTTTAATGTCACTTAAAAAAATTTTTAATTACAGCTGTAGTAAATATTCCTGTTGATTTTTTTCCAATTTCATTCTCGTATTTCCTTCACAAGAGACATCCACTATCTTACATTTTGTGGTTATCCTTTTTATGCAAGTCCACACATCCATATATCCTTATTATCGATTTATTCTGTCTCTCTGTCTCTCTCTCTTTGACTAGAACAGCAATATATTACATTGCTTTCTGCATTTTTCATTGTTACATAAAGGTAATATTATTATACTTATAATTCTGGATAACACTCAATGTCATAATTTTGATAAACATAAATATCAGTATGTGTGAAAATAACGTATTCATTAACACTGGAAGTATTCATCGTTCCTTTGTTGATGAATATTTATTTTTGGCTTGCCTTTCTTTTTGCTACTATAGACAGTGCCACAGTAAAAACTTGCATGTCTCCATATGCATATATGTAAGAAGGTCTCCTAAATATATACTGGAAATTGTTAGACATTAGTGTATGCACAACTTTAACCTTACTGATTATTGGCAAATTGCTTTCAAATATTGCTGTAAGCACTTAAATTTAAAGCACCAGTATTTAACTTTCTACTTCCTCATATCCACAATTAAATTGATTCAAGTCGTTGTTTGCCCCTTTGATTTTTCTTTTGGTTAGTTTGTCTTATTGATCTACAAGGATTTTATAAGCATTTTTAAACCAGTTCTTTCCTGGTTATATATGTTGCAAATATCATCTTTCAAATCATCACCTATTTTAAAATTTAGCTCATGTAATGTAGTTATACCTGTAGAACTTTTAAAAACACAATCCAAATTTATCAATATTTTTATTTTAATTTTTTTGTTTTTTAAAAGAAATCTTCTTATCCTACTATGATATTCTCCTATATTTTTCTCTAAAAATTCTATAGGTTTCCTTTTCATATTTAGAGCACTAGTCCATGTGGAATTTATCACATGTGCGTTGTGAGGTGGAGATCTAATTTTGTAATTTTCCAAATTAAATTGTCATATATCTGAAAACAATTAATTAAACAGATCAGAGACTGGCAAACTGTGGCCTGTGGACCAGCTGTCTATTTTTGGTAAAGTTTTACTGTAGCCCAGACCCCCTCATTTCTTTACACATTGTATTTGGCTAATTTTGTGCTACAATACAGAGCTAAATAGTTGTGACAGAGACCATATGGCCCATAATATCTAAAATAGTTGCTATCTGGTCCATTATGAAGAAATTTGCCAGGAGGCTCTTTTAGCAGCAATAGGGCCTTGGCTAATGCAGGTGGCAGGCAACCAGTCACAGCCCAATTCAGGTGGCAGGCAACCAGTCACAGCCCAAGGTGCAGCATTTCTTGAATAAAACTCAGGAGTCTGCAGGCCAAAAGTAGGCAGGGCTAGCCTCCATATGATATGAGACTTTTGTGAATGGCCACAGACTCAGTAATGGCATCAGATCTGAATCTGCACAAACCCCAGGAACACCACGAATTCTACCTTGGTAACTCCCTGTGACCTCACTTCATCCAACTCACATACCACCTAAGACTCCTTCAGCTGCTGAGCTTTACGGGCAGCCAGCGGGCAGCCTCAGGCCTTGGCATGCCCTGGACCTTTTGCTAAGTTGGCTCAGGCTTGGTACTGGTGGCAGCCAGCCTCATTTTACCATGTGGCCTCTCCCAGGTGCCTCCAGGTCCATCACATGCAGTGACTGACCTTGGATAACTTTGTATTTCCTACCAGGTAGCCCAAGGTGGTCACATGCAGTGGCTGACCTTAGCCCGCATAGGAGCTCCTCCCCAGGGGCCCCAAAACCAACACACCCAAAGTCTGGCATCAGAATACAACAGAGCACCACTTGATTAGCCCCATAAGCGGCATACCCAAAGAGTGGTCTCAACAGAAACACAAACCCACTGGGGTGAATTCCACTCAGTAGGGCTAGCCCCCACACAGGAGTTCAAATTCTGTGGCATGGCCCATCCTTACAACCAGTCAGCCTGTAAGTTGATCTCACCCACTAATATATGACATCAAGCCTTACAACAGGAAAGCACACACACTCATGTCAGGGACACTCCTGGAGCAACTGGCACAGGTGATCAGGGAGACTGTGCTGCTGGGCCACACAAGGCACCTACATAAGGCCCCCACGCCAAGACTGATAGACATAGGAAATCTATCTAATACACAAAAATGAAAACAGAGAAGCAGCCAAAATGAGAAAACGAAGAAACATGTCCCAAATGAAGAACAAGAGAAAACTCCAGAAAAAGAACTAAATAAAATAGAGGTAAGCAACAAACCAGATAAGGAGTTCAAAACACTGGTTATAAGGATGATCAATGAATCTAGGGGAAGAATAGATGATCTCAGTGAGAACTTCAACAAAGAGATAGTAAGCATAAAAAAAGGGCATAGAAACCATAAAAAAAGAACCAGTCAGAAATGAAGAATATAATAACTGAAGTGAATAGAAGGAATCAATAGTAGATTAGATGAAGCAGAGGATCAAATCAGTGATTTGGAAGACAAGGTAGCAGAAAACACCCAATTGGAACAGCAAAAAGGAAAAAAAAAAAAAAAGAATTAAAAAATGAGAATAGTTTAAGGAACCTCTGGGACAACATCAAGCACAACAACATTTTTATTAGCATGGTACCAGAAAGAGAAGAGAGAAAGCAAGGAATTGAGTACCTATTTGAAAAAATAATGACTGAAAACTTCCCTAACCTGGTAAAAGAAATAGACATACAAGTCCAGAAAGCACAAAGAGTCCCTCACAAGATGAACCCAAACAAGCTCACACCAAGACAACATAATTAAAATGCCAAAAGTTAAAGACAAAGAGAGAATCCTAATAGCAGCAAGAAAAAGGCAACTGGTTATTTAAAAGGGAGCTCCCATAAGATTGTCAGCTGATTTCTCAACAGAAACTTTGCAGGCCAGAAGGAATTGGCACACAATACTCAAGGTGATGAAAAGCAAGGACCTACATACAACCAAGACTACTCTACCCAGCAAGGCTATCAATTAAAATTAAAGGTGAAATAAAGAGCTTCTCAGATAGAAAAAAAAGTTAACGGAATTCACCAACACCAATCCAGTATTACAAGAAATGATAAAGGGACTTCTTTAAGAAGAAAGTGGTAACAAACATAAATATGAATAATAAGATGGCAATAACTTCATATCAATAATCACTTTAAATGTAAATAGATTAAATACTTCATTCAAAAGACATAGGGTAGCTGAATGGATAAAAAAGCAATCCATACATATGCTGTCTACAAGAGACCCACTTCATATCGAAAGACACACAGAGACTGAATGAGATGGAAAAAGATATTTCATGCAAGTGGGAATGGATAAACAGCTGGGATAGCAATACTTATAACAGACAAAATAGGCTTTAAAACAAATGTTATAATAAAAGACAAAGAAAGTCATTACATAATGAAAAGGGATATACCTTTGGTAAACATATTTGCACTCAAAATAGGAGCACCTAAATATATAAAACAAATATTAATGACATAAAGGGAGAGATCGACAGTAATATAGTTATAGTTATAGTAGGGTACTTTAACACCTCATTGAAAGCGGTGGACACAGATCTTCCAGACAGAAAATCAACAAGGCTACAATGGGCTTAAATGACACACTAGACCAGCTGAATTTAATTGATATTTTTAGAGCACATCACCTCAAAACAACAGAATATATATTCTTCTCAAGGGCCCATGGAACATTTTCCAGGATAGACCACATGTTAGGCAATAAAACAAGTCTCAATAAATTTAAGACAATTGAAAAAAAAAGAAGAAGAAAAAGAAACTTGCCAACCCTCAGAGTAGTCAATTATTTCTTTACTGTTTTATAAACTGACTTGTTATATACCAAGTTCCCATAAAGGTTCACTTCCTGGCTCTCTATTCCATTCTGTTTGCCAATTAATCCATTCTATTTGCCTATAAATCTACTTCTCTGCCTGTGTCACATTATTCTAATTACTTTAGTTTTATAATTTATTTGAGTACCTGGTACAGAAATATCTCTCCACTTATCTCCCACCTTATTCTGGTCTAAAAATTTCATGGCTGTATTGGAGATGTGCTTATCTGTCTGAATATAAGATCACTCTGTTAAACTCTATGAAAAACACATTTAGATGTTTATTTGCATTTGAGAAGATGTGACATCTTTTAGATGTTGAGTCTTTCATTCATGAAATGAGATATTGCTCTATTAATACAAGCCTTCTTTTATATACTTTGTAAAATTTTAAACTTTTATCTATAAGAGCTTCATATATATTTAATAGATTGGTTCTTAGATATGGTCACATTCTCTTCTTTATTCTCTTACCTTTTATATATATTTTTTTCATTTCTGTGCTACATTGTAGGTAATTTTCTAAATTCATCTTTAAGTTCATTAAATTACCTTTTAATGTACCTAATCTGCTATTTAATATTCATTGATACTTTTTATATCAAAGGTTATCATTTTATTTCTAGAAGTTTTGAATCTTTTTAAAATATGGCTGCACTACACAGTTTTATTTTTTCTAATCCTTGCTTTATCAGTTTAATCATTTTAACACATTTATTATGCCTTTCAAATGGCTCTAGTCACTCACTAGAGTATTCTTAATTTTGAACTATTTTCTATGCTGATTCCCTCAAGGGAATCAAATGTGCCCTCTATTATGCAAAGGTCCTATAGAGTGGGTTTTAATTTCCTCTTGCCAATTGTCTTTGTGTGTGTGAATGTGTGTGTGTGTTTTGCAGTTGTTTGTTTTATTGTTTAGAATAATCTCAATAATTCCACTACCTTGAGGATTCCAGTAGCATATTGATTTTTCATTTAAGACTCCATGCCAGTGTCTGTAGTCATCTAGAATTCCAGAACAGACTCAAGTTTCTTTGTCACTTTGCCTTTTGTTGATTCAACCTTCCTTCAAGGTTCTCTGCTGCTTTCAAGGCCCAATGGAAACATCTTTTTCAGTCTTGTAGATGATAAATCTCCAGATTAAATTCACTTCTCACATTTCTCCAGATCCTTGTTACATCACCTTACAAAGGGTGAAGATCCTGCTTTATTTCTTCAAAAGACATTTCTTGTCTTTCTTTCAATATTAGTCATTTATGTTATTGTTGTTGTATCTTGCTCAATATTTTTATGTACTTCTAACAAGGAGTCCACATTAATTCTGGCACTGTGATTCTGGAAATAAAACCGCCAATTAAATGGGTCATGTCTTTTAAACTTCAACTTTCTCAAAAAAAGTACTCCCACATAGATACACACTCTCCAACATAGGTCAAATGTTTTCTGACATGCTCTTATTACACTGTTGCCACCTATAGCAAATAATTCGTTGTTTCAAAGCTAAATCATCATCCGAGGTCATTTTTCTTTCTTAAGGGTAATATTATTTCAGAATTTCTCTGGCTTTTCCCATCACTAGAACTTGGTTGGTCAGGGCTATTTTTCCATTGTAATTTTCTTCTTAACCTTGAGATCTTGGACTTCTTAGGTGGATATGTTGATCCACTTTTTGTAAATTGATCCAGGTCTTCCATAGCAAAACTTAATGAATTACAAGGACTAAGGTAGTTTTTGCCAAGCTGTTCTATAGAAAATAAACTGTACTTACAAAAAATTTTTGATACTTTCTTACTCTACATTTTTTCCTTTTTTTAGCTTTATTGAAATATAATAGATGATAAGTTGCTCATATTTACATTGTACAATTTAATTAGTTTTTTAAAATTATAGTTAGCATACAATAATTAATTGCTCCAACCAACATAGTACAATTGTACAATGTAAACATGAGCAACTAATTGTCTGTTATGTTATGTTTCAGTTGTACAGCACAGTGATTAGAGATCCATGTAACTCAAAAAGTGGTCACTCCACTAAATTTAGTAACCCTCTTTCCATTACATATTATTACATCATTCACTATTTCTCTCATGCTACACTTTATACCTCCATGACTATTTTGTAACTACCTACGTGTACTTCTTAATTCCTTTGCCCTTTTACACTGTCCCCCCCAACACTCTTCCCATCCTCCCATCTACTAGCCCTAAAAATATTCTCTGCATCTATGAGTTTGTTTTCATTTGTTGTTGTTGTTGTTGTTGTTATTCATTTTGTTCTTTACATTCCACACGTATGTGAAATCATACAGTATTTGTCTTTATCTTCTCTATCTCTGACTTACTTCATACAGAGCAATACCCTCTAGGTCCATCAAGGCAATATCTTTTTCCATCCCTTTCTTTTAGTCTGTGTGTGTCTTTTAATCTGAAGTGAGTCTCTTGTAGGCAGCATGTGTAGGGATCTTATTTTCTTACGCATTCAGACACCCTATCCTTTATTTGAAGCACTTCATTTTTTTCCATTTGAGGTACTTGCCGCTAGGAATATAGTTATTACCATTCTTTATTCCTGTTTTTGATACATATTTTTTTCTTCTTAAAGAAGTCCCTCCAACATTTCCTATCATAATGGCTTGTATAGATAAATTCTTTTAGCTTTTTTTTTTTTTTTTTTTTTTTTTTTTGGTCTGGGAAGCTCATTATCTGTCCTTTAACTCTAAATGATAGCTTTAGTGAATAAAATATTCTTGGTTGCAGATCTTAGTTTTTATCACTTTGAATACTTTGTGCCAAGTCCTTCTGTCCAGCATAGTTTTGAGAAATCAGGTGCCAGTCCTATGAGTACTCTCTTGTAGGTGACTTCTTTCCCCTTGCTGCTTTTAAGATTCTATGTTTGTATTTAACCTTTGGCATTTTCATTATGATGTGCCTTGGTGTGGACCTCTTTGGGTTCATCTTTGTTGGGCCTCTCTGAGCTTCCTGGGGTTGTATGTCTATTTCCTTCACCAGGTGAGGGAAGTTTTCCATCATTATTTCTTCAAGTAGATTCTTCAACTTCTCATTCCCCTTCAGGTACCCCTGTGACATGGATGTTTTCAGATTTAATCTTGTCCCATAGACTCATTAAATTATTATTATATTCTTTGCTTCTTTTTTCTTGTCATTCTGATTGGGTATCCTTGGCTTCTCCATCCTCTATATTGGTGGTTTAATCCTCTTCTTTATCCACTCTGCTTATTCCATCTAATATACTCTTTATTTCAGATAATGTGTACTTTATTTCTGACTGATTCTTTTTAAATATTTTCTATTTCCATTTTTATGTTTTTTATCTCTTTGTTGAAGTTCTCACTGAATTTGTCTACTATTCACAAAAGTTCTTTGAGCATCTTTATAACCAGTGTTTTGAACTCTGCATCTATTGGATTGCTTGGCTCCATTTTTCCTGGATCTCTGTTCTGTTCTCTCATGGTTTCTGCTTCTTTGTCTTCTCATTTTGACTACCTTTCTGTGTCTGTTTCTATGTACTAAGGAAAGCTTCCTAAATCTCCTGGTCTTAGTGTGGCTTTGTGTAGTATGTGTCCAGTGGCATAGTCCTGAGAGGGGTTCAACTGCAGGCCAAATTTAGCCCAAGCCTGTGCCCTCTGGAGCCACCTGTAAAAATTTAGCAAGCAATCCCCAGATGCTGTACATATAGTTGTGTCAAGAGGCCACGCCAGAAAACAAAACCAGCTGCCACTAGTGTGGGTCTTAGAGTTGCTCAGCAAGGGGCACAGTACATACTCAGAGGACACCACTGGATATGGCTTGGGTAGGGCTGTGAGTTGGGAGAGGAGTTGTTTTCAGGGATTCCTCTGGGCAGAGCAACCTTTGTTATTTACTTGATGACATCTCAGCTATGGCAGTGCTGCATCTGCACACTGGGAGCAGGGTGGGGTCTCAGCAGAGGAACAATGGATACTGCCAGGACCTCTGCTTAGAAAAAAGCTTCACTTCCAGCCCTCTCTCTCGGACAACTCAGTGTCTCCCGTAATTTCCTGGTGTGCCCCCTCACTCCCCGCCCCAAAGCAGCTCACCTGGCACTGGTACACAGGTGAGTGAGTCCAAAATCATGAAAATCCAATTGTGGACACGGCCCCTTTAAGACGAGTCTGAAGCTGCCAGCTGCAGTTGCCATAGCCTCTGTCCCACTCAGCCACTCCAGTTCTGCAGCCTTGCGTCTTTGCCCCTTCCTACCGTCTACCACTGCAGGGTGATTTCTTATTTTTCTCCCTAGTTGTAAGGCTTCTGTTCATCTAGATCCTGGGCGACTGTGCTTGCTGTTCACTCATTTTTTTTTTTTGGTCACAACTTTGATGTGGTCACAAGAGGAGTTGAGCAAAGCCTCTATCATGTATGCTATTTTGCCTCACATTTTTCTTACTCTATATTTGAAACACATAAAAAAACACAAAAACGACTGTTTCCCAGAATAAAGATATGGTTGAAAGTGATTTTTATTTTTACCACTAGGTACTAGAAAAGTGAGTATAAATATCATGTAGTCCCTATTAGCAAGATATCCTATTTAAAGGGACATCTTGTTAATTGAATATAGGAAAAACAGTTAGAAACAGACATAAATATTTCATAGAAGCTTTATGGCACAACCACAATTATAAGGTGAGAGTTTTAGTATTTACTTTAGAAATTGGTATGTGAAGTGGATATAATGTAATAAAAAGGAGTCGAAGAAAAGTTTTATAAGAGATATTTAATATATGAGCACTTTTAGCAAATAAAAATAAAATATACTCAGATAAGAAAATTTACATACAAACATATATTATACTGTGATACACACAGTATAAGTGATACATACATTTCATTAAATTATACAAAGAAATAAGCAAGTAGAAAAGTTATTTAAAAACAACAGAAAAAATGAAGTTAATAGTAGATAAAAAGCCAAAAATAACCAATTTAGAAATTAAATACGCATAGTATATCTTCTAAAAATTTGGATTATAGAGGAAACTGAAACCAAAATTAAGGATTTTTTAAGTGATTGGAAATGAGAGAATTCTGTTCACATCATCTGTAGTATTTAGAAGAAAAATATATTCTTTAGATTGCTTTCTAGGAAATAAAATTAGCACAGAGTATTTTTAGTGTAGAGTGGTAGTGCACAAAGTATAGTATAGAGTACTAAAAAAATTAAGCATTCACAATAACATTTTAAAAAATAAAAATATTAAATAATAGTAATAAAATAAAACCAAGAGCCAGTTCTTAATTTACTTTGAAATAAAACAAATAATAATTGAAATAATTTAAAATAAAACAAACGAACAAAACATAAGTTACAAGAAAAGGTTACAATATATGTGATGGTGTTAAAACATTTCTTTAAACTTTTGACACTTTTTTGAACAAATATTATAGCCTAGTATTTAACTATCCTCCCGCTGAATATGGGTCAGTCTGAGGTACTTTTATCTAATGAATGACAGGCAACAGAAATGACTCTGCATGATATACAAGGCCATTTTAGGAAAGGCAATCCTTTTTTTGCCCAAGCCTTTCTTGAGTTGCTTGCTCTTAGAACTCACCCATTATGTTGTGAGGAAGCCTAAGCCACAGAGAGGTCTTATGTAGGTGTGTGGTCAATAGTTACAGCTAATTCCAAGATGAAATCCAGCATAACCAAGATACATGTAAGTAAAAAGTCTTCAGATGACTCTAGCTCCTAGCCTTTCATTTGGAACAAATGAGGAAGTTAGAACAGTAATAAAATGTTCCCACAAAATTCTGTTCAAATGATAAATTTGAGAATAAAATTGTGATGAAACAATATATTATAACAATATCTTTTCTATGTTGAGTTTATACAAATCAAAATAAATGACAAACTACTTAAGAAAAATTGGCAAAAGTGGAAAAGTAATGAATAGAAGAACATATATGAACAGTACATGTACCTCAAAATGCCCAATAATATTAATTATTGGACTTAAAATTATGGCACAATAAAATATCCCTTATTAATATGACTACTTCAACTTCTTTAAAAAAAAGGATTTTAAATGAATACACTGATCAAAAAAAAAACAATTGAAAAATATATAATGATATGTCAGAAGTATTTATTACCATGTAAAATATGCATAAAATAATTGTTAAACCCAAGAATCACAATGCTACATTTTTTTAAAATCTCATTCTCTGGTTAATAAGTCATATGTTTTTAAATACACAGAGAGTTGGTTGCAGGTAGAGGAATAAGATAAAAATTTCCATTTTTATCCTAAATAATTTGTTTTTTTGATGAAGATTTGCATTACTTTGGTAACAATGAAGAAACCAATTATCTTTAAGGTGCCACTTCGAAAAGGAGTGTGGACACTTTGGAGTTGCTGTAAAAAGTGGAGGGTTTTCAGAAGTAGATCAATGTCCCTCTTGTGCTATTACCAGTAGAACCCATGCTTTGACCATGGGAGATACTTCCTGCAAATTATATAGTTAATGAAGTGAAAAGACAATCCATGGGATTTTTTCCAAATCATTATCTGATGAGGGACTTGTATCCAGAATGTATAAAAGACTCCTACAACTCAAATTAAATATTTATAAAGAATTTGAGAAGACATTTCTCTAAAGAAAATATGCAAATAGATTTTAAGCATATGAAATAATACTCAAAACCACCATTCATTAGGGAAATCAAAATCGAAATCACAATGAGATACCACTTCACACCCATTAGGATGACTATAATCAACAAAATAGACAATTATTGGAATCTCCATTCATTACTAGTGGGAATTGAAAATTGAGCAGCCACTTTGGAAAACAGTTTGGTAGTTCCACAAAATGTTAAACATAGAATTACCTTATCATCCAACATTTCCACTCTTAGGAAAGAAATAAAGATGCAAAACTCATTTGCATGTGCTCAAGTATTATTTATAATAGCCAAAAAGCTGAAACAACTCAAATACCTATTAAGTGATATATGAGTTAGCAAAATGCTGTACATCAGAATACAATGAAATATTAATTGGAAATAAGGAAGGAATGAAATATCAATATCTGTTAGAACATGAATGAACCTTAAAAAAATTATGCTACGCAAAGGAAGTCCATCACAAAAGACCAATATTATATATGATTCAATTCATATAAAATGTCCAGAATGGGCAAAATTTTAGAGACAGAGTGTGTATTGGTGCTTCCCTGGGAATTGGAGTTTGGTAAATGATGAACGACTGCTAATGGGTGGGGAGATTCTTTTTAGAACAATGAAAAATGTTCTAAATTTATATTGTGATATATGCACAACTCTGCAAACATATTTTTTAAAACACTGGATTTTATATAATTTAAATGGGTGAATTGCATGGTACGTAAATTATATTCAGTATCTTATGAATTCAAGATAGGTAGGCTCATAATAGCTTATCTAGCCCTGGGGAGAAAATTCAGTTCTTTCCATATACACAAATTGGTAAAATGTCACAGGCCTCTACTGTAGGAGAAGGGAAGAAGGAAGATCCCAAATCATAGGTACAGAAGCTGGTCGATTTAATCTCCACCAAACTGACTCCAACTTAAAGCCATTGTATATTATATAACCATTTAATAGAATCCAGAACGATTCAGGGTGTAAATAACACAACCCTGGGCTATAATTATTTCTCAATTCTTGAAGGCTGGGAATTCTTACAAGTAGAGGACTGGTTCTTATCCATCACTAAATTGCTTTGAATCTACAGAACCCACCATATCCTGAGCTATTGATGGTAGAAAATAAGAATGAACTTATCAGGGCATTCCAAAGAGATCCAAAGGACTAGTTGCAGGTCTAGATCACCATTTTCACCGTTTACTAAATGAGGTAACTAAAGGTCAAGGATATTAAGTTATTTATCCAAGATCATATAATTTGATACAGAGTAAGGGCTGAAACTCAGTAAACTCTTTTCTGTCTGCCTCCTAAGACTATGCTCTTTCTAATACCCCTTGTTAAGGATGCCACCTGTGAGGAATGAGTTCCTACGGACCAGTGGGTCTCAGAATGTAGCACCTAATCAATAGCATCAGCAACACCTGGGAAATTGTTAGAGCTGTAAATTCTCAGACTCCACGCAGGCATACAAAATGAGACGTTTTGGTGGTAGGGCTCAGCAATCCGTGTTTGAACAAGGCTTCCAGGTGATTCTCATAGACTCTAAAATTATAGAACATAAATACAGTCAATATCTAGTACACTTCACAAAATAAGATATTAAGAATCTCCTACTTTCTTTTACATATTTTTAGACCCTTAAGTAATTCTTCCAAGGAACAGCACATTTTTTCTAAAGTGACAAATTAGAGACACAATTTTCCATTGATGTTTGTGAATATATTTAATTAAGCCATAAAATATAAAGAAAATCAGGAGTTTGTATTGAGAACTGAGATAGTTATAGGCAGTTGAGATTCATCGGGATAAAAAGAGTGCCTCCCCCACCCTCAAAAGTGAAAAACTTATCCAAGTATTTTAAACCTGGGCCTGAGTGTTAGGTAACCTAGACCAATGCCAAAAGCTTCAAGCCTTCAGTTTAGAAGGAATCCTCTTTCAGGTTTCTAAGGAAACAGAAATTTCAGGTCTGAATCTTGACTTGGGCTGAATCAAATTTTAAAAATGATCAGGATCTACACCCAGAAGCAAAACCAGAAATGGCCCAGGTTAAAAATAGTGTGTTCCACTTTGGCCACTGGAGGGGAAGACAAAATAACAGGTAAGAACAATTTGTCAACTGCACAAATTCTCCCAACTGTGTTGCATCATTTTAAAGAATGAATTATTTCCAATCACTACTGCCACATATAAGTTAGCTGGAGGCAGAGAAGCAATTTCCAGCATTTAAAGAGACATGCCTCATGGAGATTCAAATGCACAATTAAAAATACCTGTGAAAGAAGTCCACACAGCATCTATTAGGCTGTAATGCAGTTTCAAAGTAATTCATGGCTGATTCTAGGGTCAATATGTGTATGCATATGTGCCAGTGTATAGTGCATGTACATGTGTGTATATATAGAAAAGACTGGATATAGATTGCATCAATTAAGAGTTTTCCACCTAAAAATAAAATCTAGATTGAAGAGAAAACAAACAAACAAAATCCCCTGGAGCCTTGTATTTTACAAAAAGTAATAAAGTCAGTCAAATAACACATCTCAATAAAAAAGCAAATAATCCTAGCTAGCTGTACTGAACATGGCAGACTATAAAACAAACTTGTATAAGATTGAACCCTAAGGTATCTGCACTGAGCATCAGTAAAATTTATCCTATAACTTTTCAGTTAAGAAAGAATAGAAAGCATTCAGGATAGTGGAATATTTTATCTTGTCATTTTAAAAAAATAAGTCTCCACTTAATGCTGTATTGATCACTTTTATTCTATTGTTTTCAAAGGTCTTTCTACCATTTATTAAAGTATTTAAGTAGTTATATTTTTAAATTAGTAGACCTTATTTTTGGAGTATTTTTAGGTTTACAGAAAAATAGAACAAAAAGTACAGAAATTTCCGGAATACTCCCTTTCATCTCACCATTCAGTTTGCCCTCTTAAGATCATGCATTGGTGTGGTACATTTTACACTATTAGCTAAGTTCATAGTTTACATTATGGTTCACTCTCTGTGTTTTATATTCCCTGAGATTTGACACATGTATCCATCATTACTGTATCATACAGAGCAGCTTTACTGTCCTAAAAATCCCCTCTGTGCTCCAGCTATTTGTTCTTCACTCCCCCTCACCCCTGACTCATTGGCAACCACTGATCTTTTCCTACCTCCATAGTTTTACCTTTTCCAGAATGTCATATATTTGGAATCATAAAGTATGTAGACTTTTCAGATAGGCTTCTTCACTTAGCAATATGATTTTAAGATTCATTCATGTCTTTTGGGGCTCAATAGTTCATTTCTTTTTATTATAGAATAATATTCTATAATATGGAGGTGCCAAGGTTTGTTTTTCCATTCACCAATTTAAGGCCTACTTGGTTGTTTTCAATTGTTGGCAACTATGTATAAAAAAAATCTGTAAACATTTATGTACAGATTTTGTATGGACTCCTCATCATTTATAAAATTATGTATATTATATTTTAATCAACACAAATTTTTGAAAAACGAATATCTTTGTATCTAAAAGTCTCTTAGTCATTGTTGTTCATACCAGATCCATGAAATTTGTTCCTGCTGCACAAATTGGGACTGAAGAAGAGAGGAAAAGAAAAATAATCATAGAAGCTCATTATTAGAAGAAACATTGATGGTCATCAGAGTCAGTTCCTGTGTCCCTGTGCCTATGCTTGGATTCTCCTCCATATCTTTTATATTCAACAGCTTTTACTGACTATACTTTTCTTGTTTGGCATGCTCTGAATTTTTAAAATATTACTTTTGGATTGCACCATCTGCATTTATATGTCTTAGGGTAACACAGGAATAGTAGTTCTTCCTGGGAGCCATGAGACTTTTGAAGACCTTGTCACATTTCTGCAGTTTCTTCAAACGTCCTTCTTAGGATATGTCCTTGAATCTTTTCATCAGTATGATTCATTCATGATCTTAGTTGAATTGTATGTCAAATTTCCACACTGTTTCTATCTAAATGAAAAACTGACATATCATTTTACAGATTAATTAGATCGCATACCATGATAAAATTTCATGGTTTTTGACTTGCCTTTACTGCCAAAATCAAGTTATAAATATGGTATAACAAACCCATTGATTATATAGTGTGCTTGTTATTGGTATTGTCTCATAGAAAGATTGAGACATAATCTTAAAACATTTGCAAGAGACTTTAAGGATGTTGCTTAAATTTAAGAAAAAAAAAACTTAAGATATCTCATTTGAATTATTAACACAAATTTAAAATTTCATAGTAAATTTATTTTATAAAAGATAAAACAATCACAAAAAGTAAAAAAAAAAAAAAAAGCAACTCAGAAAGACATGAGATGGATTAAAATCACAACTACTGCATGAGTTACAGTAGAGGCAGGATCTCAGATTGGAAATACCAGGAGAATAAATCGGTAGATTAGAACAAAATTCTAGAAATTTTCCAATTAAATTTAAATTATATGGAACATTACATACAGGACAAAAATAAAGAAATAGAGATAAACCAGACTAAATAATATGTAAAAAATATTGTAAAAAAAGAGAATAGAAAAAAAAAATTCCTCATCTTAAGTCAAAGGAAATTACTGAACAGGAAAAGTTCTAATATACACCTGCAGGAGATTTTTTTAATTCAATGCAAAAGAAATGAAATAATTCCACAAGTATTCGGAAAGAAAAATATCACAGAATTGACAAATAAAATATTAGATATAATCAAATCTCTCCTCTGCAGCACTATAACAAAATTCATCAAATTGTACAAAAAGATAAGGTGAAAAGTTTACACACAAGAAAGAAAGCTTAAGAGATTATAATAGAAATGAAGATAAGGAAGAAACAGAAACATATTAGAGAGAATCAATGAAGCCAAAAATTAGTTATTTGAGAAAAGCTATGGAATTCATAAACCTTAGACAAGCCTAATGAAGAAAATGAAGAACAAAACAGCCTGAATTATAAGTATTAGAATTGAAAATAGCAACTGCACTATAGATTCTAAAGATATTAGAATGACAAGAGCGGGCTCTATAAAACAATTTTTACCAATAAATAAGAAAATTTAAGTTAAATGAATTAATTGCTAGACAGAAACACAGTTTACTACAATCAAGACAGACAGAAACAGAGAATCTTAGTAGTCTTAAATTTATAAAATAAATGTAATCTGTCACACACACACACACACACACACACACACACACACACACACACATGCACATACCCAAATAAACCATATTAAGGACTAGCTTATCTTCTATGTGAATTATAACTCTTAATTTTTAAAGCAAAGATACAACAAATCTTACACAATCTCTTCTAGCTAATTTTAAAAAAAACTGCCAATTTGATTATTTTAATTTTGATTTTAAAGAAAAATAACAGCCAAGAGCATTTTTATGAATATAAAATCAGAGGGAAACATACATGTGAAAATACTCAATAAAACCCTAAGAAAACAAAGGTAACCATGTATAACAATGATAATACATCAACAAATAAAATCGATTCAAGAAATGCAAACTTGGTTTGATATTTTAAAATCGATCTGTATAAATCTTCACATTAACAGGAAAATATAACATAATTAATAGATACAATAATACATATTATTATAATATATATAATATTTCTGGACATATCCATCCTTAGAACAACACCACATTATCTTAATACATTAACAATGTTGTAAACTGGGTAGTGAGTAGAGTAAATCCTCTTCAAAAGTTCTTATTTTAGATTGTTTGGCTTGTCTAAGTCATTTGCATGTCCATATAAATTTTAGATTTAGTTTGTTAATATATATTTTTTTAAAGCATGCTGGACATTTGAATGGATTGCACTAAATATATAAACTTAGGAAGAACTGAAATCTTAATAATATTGAGTTTTGCAATCTATAATTAATTTCACTCAATTTAGAGGGCGGGGTTTCGAGCATAGAGATTTTACATATGTTACTATAGAATTTTTCACATTTCAACATAGAGGTTTTGTACATTTATTTCTAGATATTATTTGAATGCTATTAACAGCTGAATTGTACACTTGATATACTCTACAGATACTATTGATAATTCTTGATACATACAACAACAAGAATCATCTCAAAAACATTATGTTGAATGTAAGAAGACAGATACAAAAGAATAAATAATATAATAAACATCACTTACATAAAACTTAAAACAGGCAAAACTAATATATGGGGATAGAATTGAGAATAATGGCTTGTCACTGAGGGTGAAGAGAAATCACTGTAAAGAGTCCCAATAAAACTTTATTGAATGATTAAAATTATCTAGTTAGATGATGATCATATGGTAGAAACATGTGAAAAAGTGTGTCTATTAATGTAAAATTTGTACAATTTATTGTAAGTAAAAAAGGTCTATTATTTCAAGTCAGAAAAGTGACATGGGGACAATTTTCAAATGTAAAACCTGTACTGAGAATATAATGTTATTGGACAAGAGTCAGCAATGTTAGAAAAGACGTTAACCCTAGCGCTATAGAGTTGTTTGTTTTCTTTCAAGAATCTTCAATATCTCCTCTCATTCCTTCAGTCTCTTGCAGGAAGGTTCATATGAAGTTATGTGTTTCATTAAGAAAATATTCTGAACTTTTTCTACCTATACTGCTAAACTTAGGTTAACTGAATATTGTTAAATTTATTGTCTACAAAAATGCACATAAAAATAAGGTAATACAGTATTTGAGAGAAATACACAATAAAATGTTAGAATAAAGCTTCATCTTTGAATACTCCAGTGCATAAACACTAAGGATTTTCAAATTATGAATTTAAGATATGGGGAACAAAATGGGGATGGGGAGATATTGATCAAGAGTACAAAGTTTCAGCTTTGCAAGCTGAATAAGTTCTGGAAATCTCATGTACAACAATGTGACGGTACTGTATTATACACTTGAAATTTGCTCAGAAGATAAATTTTAAGTGTTCTCACTACAAAAAAAAAAAGAAAAATTAAACTATGTGAGATGATAGATATGTTAATTAGCTTGTTGTGATTTCTTCAGGATGTATATGCATATCAAATCATCAGGTTGTACATTTAAATGTCTATAATTTTTCATTGTCAATTATAGCTCAATAAAGCTGACAAGATAGATAAACAAACAAACAAATAAATAAATAAACAAAGCGATGTAAACCCATCACCAATCTTGAAAAATTAATTCAAAACCTGATCAATACTAGGCATGCCTCTAGATTTTATCCTTGGCTGTTTTCTCTTCCCCAATCATTCTTATCCTTTGCAGAGAAACTCAATTTTATAGATTTGTCAATACTATCCATATTAATATTCCCAAGTCCTGATTTTTTCCCTGAGCTTCAGCATCAAATACTAAGTCTTACCTGATATCTGCTATCATAAAACCCACTATGAGGAGAAAGAAAGATGGCCATAGCCAGGTTCCCTCCCGACACTCAGTAACTTCCGAATGGAAGCGACTCAACACTCCCGGTGCGCATGCGCAGGCTTCTATTCTCTGGCAGTGTGCCGCTATTGTTAACCTGTGTATGTAAAGACACTGCTGCAGCCTGGCAAGGCTGGCTCTGACCCGCAAGCCTGGCTATGCCCTTGCGGGAATAAAGAGCTATGTCGCAGTTGCCTACGGCTCCTCACATTTTCTTCCAATTGCCAGAGCCTCATACCCCTTACCTCCGTTCCTCAAATCTGCAGCAATACACCCACTACCAATGTTTACTATAATCGATTTCAAAGAAATGGATTTTATATTCATCACAATTAGCAATAATCAGGCTCAACGAACAAGTCATAGTAAATAACTTTGAAATTAATTTCATTTTTATATTCAAAGTCTGAAGACAATAGACTCTCTTTGACCAAACTTTAGTGAAGCTACTGTGAGCCCTCTTCTCAACTAGGTGCAAACCTTGGCTTATGAAAACTGCAAATGCTCAGCTCAAATGATTTCATTTACCCCCAACATTAGAGATTTGAACAAACACTATCGTGATTTCTAGCAACTCAAGGCTGTGTGCCTGGTCTGAGCCAGATTTGTTAAGTTTCTGCCTTGGAAAGGTCAAGGCTGCCAAAAAATTTGCTGTTTATTTCAACCAGTCAGGGAATCAGGGGAGGAAACTGGCATCATGATACAACACTTCAGAGAAATCCAAAAGTATAAGCTTGGAATTTAGTACCTAAAGAAGAGTTTATATAGTTCAAAGTTTGGAAATAGATTTTCTGATATTGGACTATTCTCATAATATTGAAACAAATATTATTTGTCAAAATGTGTTGCTTTTAATATAATAGCAAATTTCAATTTAATAATTTTCTCATATTTTATTTTAAATTAGTGCTGGAGTATTTATCAATGAAAATCTTTTTTTTCCTTTTTTAAAAAGCATGATATACTTAAGTAAAAAGGAAATGGGCTACCTCTTTTTTATGCTCTAGAAAAATTACATAATATTACAATGATGTCTTTATAGAGTAAACAAAATTTGCCTTAAAAGAGTCAGAACCCAGATTTTTGTGGCAATTTCTTTGAAATAATATCTCAATTTCTTTCATTATAACTTGATAATTAACACTTTCAACTACTTTAGTCTATTTTGATATATTATAGTTGACTAAAAAATAATCCATTTATTAAGGTTTTATAGTATATTACATTTTAAATCACCTATTATAATACTCTAGTTTTCCTGTGTAATACTATATGTCTATGAGTTTTGTATTTTTCTCTTTCTAATCTTGCCTAACTATGTATATATTTAATCATGTCAAAGAAACATATTTTGAATATATCTAGTTGAACTTCATTTATCTTTTAAATTCATTATTTATATTCTTTACATGAATAAAATATTTTTGTCTTCTTATTTCAGGTTTATTTTAAATCTCTCTTTTTATAACTTCTTCAATTAAATGTTTAGTTTATTTACTTTTACATTTTTTACTTCATAATTTTTTAAAATTCAAGCTATGATTTTGCCTCAGAGTATAACTTTGACCATATGCCTAAAATTGTTGTGCTATTATAGAATAATTATTATTTTTCTTCCTACTTTCAAATTTCAATTTTGATTTCCTCTTTAACCCAACAGTTATGTAGAAAAAATGTAAATTTTCCAATAATATTTTTTTCATGATAAATCTATTTTTTCTTATTTTGACCCCTGCTTCCCCATTCCTTAGATAATATGTCTTCTTGAATGTCATTGAGAATGCTTTTTTTCCCCCTTAAGTTCTTCGGGTAAGTCTATTAAAAAAGGTTTATCTCTGTTCTTCATAAAATAAAATCTATATATTATCCTTATTTAAAATGGATTTTTTCAAAGATTTTGCAGGTTATCATTCAAAGGTTTTAGTAAATCATGGAAAGAAGGAGAAGGTTGATAACGTCTAGAGATTTTATTATGATGGGGGCTCTAGTAAGCCTATCAATTGTTGAAAAGGACTTTAATTTAAATGCAGCTTTTAGAAGGAAAGTTTATGAGATACTTTATTGGGGGGGGGTGTTGGTAGCAGATACCTTTGAAATACTGTCTTTTAAACCACAGGTGATTGCAGTTGCTTCTGTTCCTGAGGGAATTATAAATTCCTCTTGTTAGCCTGTTTTATTAACAAAATACTTTGAAATTATACTGTGAACGTAAGAGGTGAGGTTCATAGAGTGAGTTTTAGAAGAAGATATCAAAACAAGTAAATAATTAAGTTGCTTAGCTCAAGAAATAAACAGGAATTTTTATAGTCTGAGAGAGCAGAGAAGTGAAATCAGCTGAGAAGAAAGGAGATAATAAGGACAAGCAATATGAAGAGGCTTCATGAAAAACATCAGCACCTGAAAAATTTAGAATAGCCTAAAAATATTTTAAAAACAGGAGTGTCAAATATTTAATCTTGAAAAGTACTCTGATATATTTTTCTTTCAGTTCCACTGAAGTCTCACTAAAATCAGCTACCAACAATAGCACATACTTTGTGACATTCTATCAAATACTTTATTCTATATTCTTTCCTTAGGTTGTAACAGAGAGTTGCATGGTCTAGAATTCACAGACATAGGAAAGCAGAACTGAAGGTGACTGTATGAGATTGTGCTTCTAGGAGTTCATGCATATCTTAGCAAGAGCACATACCTTCCCATCAAAATTAGAATAGGTAATTCACATAAATTTTAAATAAATTTCATAAATTCTTAACAATACAACCATCATAATTCTACATCAACGATAACCTTGCCTTTCTTGACACGTATCTATGTCAATAAAAGTTTGGAGGGGAATTAAGGAGCCAAATAAGTTCAAAACCAATATATACTATACTTCTAAAAGCTTTTGCAAAGCTGAAATTTTCCCTTCACCAGTTGCTTCATAATTTACCCTTCCTTCCAGCCCCCTACTAGTACCTTTCATTAAAGGGCTAAGATGGGCTAATATAAAGAATTTAAGATATTATCCTGTGCATTTCATTCTGGCATACCCTGGGTGAAACTGCCCTTTGCATGTGCTAATTATAGACAGATCATTTTTATTTCCCATTATCCAGTGTCATCAGCAATATATTTTGTAGGAAATATGCCAAGTTCCTGATTCATAGGTGTGAAGTTTCCATATTTTATAAGATTGATAGAGTTTGTTTCTTATTTTAATACTGATTTGGTCATTTTAGAGAGAAAGACTTTGACTGCACAGTCTAAATCACTGTTTGGGAAAAATCTAGTTTTTCTAAAGAGGGACTTGCTCTTAGTCACTTGCATATGATCTCTCTCACATTTCTTTTTTCCTTTCTAATGCATCATCTCATGACTCATTCAAGGCTTGCACTCTTATTCTTAGACTCTGTCAGTAAACTATCACCTGGTTTTCTAAGCATCAGACTCTCTCTTCTATATCTTGTCATAAACTTAATCTTCTTTGAATGTCTTTTTGATTTTGTCTGTCTCCTGCTAAAACACAACTGATAACTTCCATGCAATTTTAAGCTTTGGTAACCTTTTGCTTTAGTTGTAAGTAGAAATAGACATGCCAAGGAGACCTATAACCTAAGGGTTAATCTAGACTACCCCTATCATGTTTATATGGAATTATAATCTCAGAGGCAAGAACTCCGCAGAAATCCAGTCACTAGGCTACTGTAAAGAGATTACGGTGAAAAGAAATTATATTGATTTAGGTAGAAAATTAGTGCCTGGTCATAATAAAGTCTGACTCCATTTTTGTTTGTTTGTTTGTTTGCTAACATATTTAACACCTCATGTCTTCCTCTTCCCTTGGTGCCCCACAATTGAGCAATCTGACAAGAAAGCCTACATGCTCCCTCATTTGGTATTGGTAAGAGTTTCAAACCACACAAGCCCTTCCCATATGGGAACTTTCCTTCCGGATCCACCCTTCAACCAGCAAAAAAACCCAAGTAGTCTTCTTTCCTTTTTGTTTCAAATCATATTCAGACAAGTTTTAGAGGGTTGCCCTACTCTCTCCGTAGAGTCTCGTTATATGTAATTACTTACATAAAGTTTTTCATACCCTAATGATGTGTATGCAGCATCATTAGTCTTGACATTCAAACCAATTTGGGAGTGGAGGGGTCCATCTTGTTCCTATAACATGGCTAGAATATTAATAAAAAGAAAATATCCTGGGCCACCATCAATAGTACTCATGGAAGCAATGCTCACACATTGACTCATGCCTTAATTTAGTTAATCATATACCGAACATCAACAGTGCAGGCAAGCAAGCAATCATTAGTAGGTTTAGAAGCAATTAGTCACCCTGCTTAAAGTTAGAGAAGGCTCTGGAATTAGAGCACTGATCATGTTTCCAAATCTATCACTCTTCTGGCAATAATAAACACTTAATAAATATAACCTAAGGTCGGCAGTACTATCATCTATTCCCTTCTTTAACTCTCACTGTACTTTAATGAAGAAAGAATATGCTTTCTTTTTTTGCAGATAGGTTTAAAGAGCTTGAAAGGAAATCTAGCTTCCATGGGAAGTGGGTTCCCTTGAGGGGAGTGGGATGGCAGTTAACTTACAGATACAGGACTTCCAGGATATAGAAGGAGCTGTGAGTCTGTCTAGAAAGCTGAATAAAAAGCTTATGTTTTGGATGGGTGAATGTCAATGTCACCCTCCTTCCATAGAAAAGGAAACTCAAAGCAGAAGTGTAGAATATATTAGGCTGTAAAATTCTAATAGCTGCACTTTTCTTTGATCTCACCTTTCATCAATCTAGAGAATTATCTCTGCTTAAATAATGGAAATAGCACCACTTAACTATGCTGGTGTATAATAAGTATGTTGGTTTATAGCTTTTATTTCCTACAAATATAAACGTTGTGTTTTCTTATGACCCTGTATCTGAGATCTGACCCCCAGAATTCTCTCTATACAAAGACAGTATGACCAATCTTCATACATGATGCTTGTATTTACACCTGCCTTTGCACCATTGTTCTCATCATGACTCTCATTAGTTTAAAATACCCTTTTCTTGACTTTTTTGGTTTGTGAAAAATGCCATTCTAGATAACTATGAAAGGTGGATTTTAACTATTCAGCTTATATAAAAGGGAAAACTAAATTTTTTCTCTAGTTAAAATTTTGAGATTTCTAATTAAAATGGTTACTATCTTTACCATTCTTAATTAAAGAATCATCTGTATAAAGAAATAAACTTATTCCACGTTCATTAGCTCAGATATGAGCTCTTTATAAAGTGTATGCATAACATACATGTTTTGCCCTTTATGGTTAACAGACTGTTTTTGTATGTACTACACAGTGATGATTAGAGGTCTTTCTCTCTCTCTGCAATGTGCCTCTTTGGGCCACTGCTTAATAGCACTTCCTTTTTAAGCCCTAGTCATGCTCCTCATTACTCTTTCTAGACATACTTGTTCCATTATGTGGGACACCCCACCATTTCCCTTATCAACTTCAGTACCCATCTCTCATGCTTCCTTTTTATCCTAGCGCTCTCCTTCACAGTGACATCCATCATTAAGATGATAGCCCTTCTAATTTCTCATTTTATAGTTTCAGGGGCTTCTCAACAAAGGATGCTTTTAATTCTACTAGCTCACATCAGTGTAGAGGCACAGACCTCTCTTAACATTTATTTTTCCACCAGAAGTTTCCTGCATCTATGCTTTAATAATCTAAAGTTTTCCTCTCTGACTAACTCTCGATGCCTGCTGTTCATTCATCCATCCACTAATTTATTTATGTATTTTAAAAAGTGACTTTATACCAAGTTCTACTAGCCTTGAACACATTCTAATGCTTTTGACTCCCTTGCTCATTGTTCCCTTTATTCCTGTTCCATCCCTAAACTCCAAAGCTTATTATAAAAATTTAACTATACAATGAAGCACTAAAAACATCTACTTAATGAAAATTATTTTATGCCTCTCTGTCTGATTTTGTAGAGTAAATACAAGATCTTTAAGAAAAAAAAAATCTACAGAAGAAAGCACCCATTATTAGTACAAGAATACTTGAGAATGTTAACATTTTTGTGACATTTTTAGAGTAACATTAAGAAACTCTTTTATATATATTTTTTTATCAATATATGCCAAAAGCCACATGCAACACATAAATAAACTGGCAACATAGTTAAGGTAACATAATTTCCAGAATCAAGGGAGATGAAAGATGTAATTTGTTATTTACTGAATAATGGGGAAAACAGAAATTTGATCATAATAAGTACACCCAGTTATATGTTCTGAATCCTAGCTATACATTAATATTTCCTGAAAAACTTTTTAAAATGTCAATGCCTGGATCACACAACAATTAAATCAATTAGAACAAGATACCTATAAAGGGACATAGGTGTTTGTATTTATTTTAATTTGCACAGGTGATAATAAGACTTATCCAGGGTTGGGAAACATTAATCTATTTAAAAGGTTAAGTATCACCCACCTCTAACAGTAGATCTTTCTGAGGACTACTGGAAGCCATGACAATTTGAAGGGTCTATATTTTTACTTGCCACTTGTTGAGATTTAATTTTACCCAGATGCCTTCCTAATTGGTTTGTTTCACTTTAGGTTAGTTGAAAAATCTCAGTCATTCGAAGTGAAACCAAAATGTCCTATGCATTTTAATTACTGTGGTTATTTTAGCTTAAATATAAGCTTTTTATAATATAGTTTGAAGAATATACAGAACTTCTTGCTAATGTGTAATAATTTGGTGGAAATGAATGTATTGGTTACCAATTGCAGCTTTTTACACAGCATTGTGTTTTTAGTTTGTTGTTAGCTAATTTATTCAGAGATGGCTATAACTATTTTGCTTTCAAACAAACATTTTCACTTGAGCATTATGCTTTTTTATACTCACATTTTAAATAAAATTTTATTTATTGTAGAAAGGTTGGAATAGGGGATGCATTTGCAGATTGAAATTTAATTAGTGATTTGGTCCACATGTACAATCCCATCTTACAAACAAGATGGAGCAAGGGCTGGAAATGGTTGTTAGAAAGAATGTTATCTTATTACAGTAAGGTAATTCATTTTGTAAGACATAATACTGACATGTTTCTGTAACAGCCAGCACTAGTTCAGGTTATAACACAGGCATTGCCTGTTCTCACCTCCACACTTTCAGCCAGCTATGTAATCAAATGGGACCGGCACAACATGAGCATGACACAAAATGATTTCAGAGCCTAAATTACATGCACAATATCATCACATGACCTAGGAACCATACAGCATAGTTTCTTGGTAATCATTGGTAGCAGTAGCAAATGCATACCCTTTAGAACTGATAACTTAATAGAAGCAGCAAAACTGGAAATGCGCTTGTTGTTTTTAAAGGTCATATGAATTAGAAAACAAATGCTGAGCCTTTTATACAGTCAAATAGATTTTCATGATAAAAGCAAAGAACCTTGAGAACTGTATAATAAATACAGAATCATACTAGAGGAGTTCTAGCAGACCTTGAACCTACCCAACTGCTCTGTGTGAAGCAATCACTGACAAAGTGATCAAGATGCAGTGAAATGATTTCTCACAAAATAAGGAAAAAATACATCTTGGGAAAATTTTTTTTTGAGTTGTAAATGTCTAACACTTAACTAGACTATTAAAAAACAAGCAAACAAGCAATCAACCTCAAGCACTATACAAACCAAGGGACTCAGTTAAATCCCCTGATTAGGCACATTAAAATTTGATGAGAAAAGGTTTTTATGTAGTACTCAAAGCCATAGAATTCATGTGTTTCAAAGCTGAAATTAACACCCTAGTCAACTAACTCCTAGACTAGGCATTCTTAGGATATATTTTAAATTTTGGATCAAATAATTTGTCATTTGTTTAATCTTGGTAAATAGGTCGTGGTTTTGATTAAAAGAAATATGTCAAATGTGCAAAAAGCTCAGGAGCCGATAGAGCAAGGGCCTAACCCCGACCTCTTTACTCAAATAGTTGTATGAATGGAGTTGAAACAGATAATACCTAAATTCACTTCTGTCTTCGAATTCTTTAGTCTATGCCAAAGTATCCGGTTAAAATTTATTTGATGGTTTCCAATAATTTACTAGGGCATATTTCTTTTATAGAAGCGTTCGGTACTCATATTTATTGTACTTTACTATAGAGAAATTCTTATCTACTTAAAAACCAAATACCTGAAAATGGAAAAATAGCACTTATATAATAGGGTTCAAGAAAATATCTATAAAAATTTAGAGCAGTTTATGTTACATAAGCTACCACCAATAAAAGGATGCTATATTATAATCATGAATAATCATATGCAGCTCTAGAAGAAATTAGAACTGTCTGTGAATACTTTAGAATTTAAATATATTTGTATTTTCATACTGTTACATTAAAATACAAAGTTTCCAAATAATTATCTAACAACAGGTTGCCTTTTCTTAAAACCATATTATCCTCCCACACTAGACTTGAAGGGAACCTTAGAAACCATAAATTTTATTTTATTTTTTAACTTCTAGGTGATTAGAGAAACATTTTCTTCCCACTGAGCCTTAAGAAAGAGTCCACATTCAATAATTATCTCAGTCAATTCTAAAAATTTAAGTGTGAAGACCACTAATCCAGTTCAACCTTCTTATTTTACAGGTGAGGGAACCCATGCCCAGTACTATCAAAGATAGTACATTAGTGTTAGACTAGAAAGAGAATGCCAATTGTGCAGTAAAAGATTAACCTTGCCCAAAGAGAAGTTCAGACTCTTTCCTTGGCTCCTGGGAGGTAACATTTAAGCCCTTGGGATATCCCATGCCCAATAAGAGTGGCTTTGTTTGCCTGGGGCCTTTGGGACATGCAAATTGTCAATTTTAATGATGCAATATATGGTGAGAGACTTGAAACATTTATAGTTCTGAAGGTACTGGACACTAAGGTCAGCCATGCAGGTGGTCATCCATATGTATATGATCAAGCCCCTGTAAAAACTCTGGACACCAAAGCTGGGGTGAGCTTCCCTTGTTGGTAATACACCACGTGTATTTTCCAGTGTTGTCGCCATCCACACAACATATTGAGAGGACAAGTGGAAGGTCATACCGGGTTACTCTGAGTTGCTGCCTTTTAATCCCTTTTCCTTGACTAATTTTAGCCGGTATCTTTTTGGTGTAATAAATCATAGCCATAATTGTTGTTCTGAGTTCTGTGAATCCTTCCATCAACTTATTGAGCTTGAAGACTCCTGAATATTTTAGGCTACCACTATCTTGATTTCCTTGTCCAGTTTTCCTTTAATAATACCACTTGCATAACCCACACAATCCTTTTTCAATATAGTCCAATGAAGGATAGCTATTATATATAGCAATGGTATATGTGCTGTTCTCTTCATTAATGGCAAGGAATATATAGTAGAAGTAAACCCATGAATAAGATTTAAAGTGTATTCTATACTTCTTATTAACAAATTATTAGATAAGAAATCATAAATGTAAACTAATAATTAAATTTTGAGTTTTTCTAATAAGGTTTACATGAATAAATATTTTTAAAATGCATTTCATTTTACTAAATATTTTCACATATCTATTTCATTAATTTGCCTCAGACTCTGTGTGGTAGGAAGTTATTATTAAAGGCATTTACACCATAAGATCTAAAATTTCAAGCACTGCTTTGACATGATTGAGATTTACAGGATCCCAAAGCCCTAACTGTGTGTTCCCCTGCTGTCATTCACCATATATGTCCCACCCAGTGAGGAAGGCTCCCTGTCCTGCTATTCTCCCTATCATTCAAACTAGCTTCACCTGCCTGGTCCCTAATGGTTCCTCAACAATCTAATAGGTTTTGCCTCCCTGCCAATCCAAATTACGCAAACAAGCCAATCATGTCCTCCCATGGGAACTTCAGGACATCCTATCTTTGTGTTAACTACAAAGCCTGGTTCCCACAGCTCCTTATGGTTCATGCTACAGTGTGTTCCTTTCCTGGGCTGTGACTACTTGTGACTAAAAACTGCTTCCAGCCTCATCAGTCCAGTATTGAGTAGCATATGTTTGACCACCTTATACTATTTAGGGCAAGGAATTCCTCTACCAGTGGAGTGAGTAGAAGGTGCTAAAACACACTGTACTGATGAATTAAACCCACCTTTCATGCCCATGTAAAACAAGCTTTCTAATTACTTAGTGCTTTAATCATAAACATTTCTCTATCTACTAAATCCAAGTTGATATTTCAACTGTATGGTATGAATTCAAGATAGAATGATCATGAGCAATCAATCCATGCTGAAAAGAATGAATGAGGAGAAACTCTTTCAGGACGAGATTCGCTTTACAAACAGCTTCAGATTTCTTCTTCTTCCCCCGCCCTGGCCAAAAGTCTAAGGACTTCCTTGGCAACCCTGATAGCAACAGGCTTAGAAAACAGATTAATGCTACTCTTTTATGGAGCTGGGTCTGGAACAGTTTCTTGTAGGTCATCTAGCTTGCAGCAATTTCATGGCCACAGCTCGCCCACAAAAGCATAGCTTTGTAGTTACAACAATATACAAAAGGAGGACACTGAGTAGACAAGCCTGGCTGCCTGGTGCAGTCTCAAGGCACGAGGAGGCTGATTTCTTTCTAATTTCTAAGATTTCAGTACAGCTTACAGTAAACCCAATGGATCTGTTTTGGGAAGTACTTACACAGTATTTTCCCAAACGATGAAGGTACTTAGTGAAAGTTATACAGCTTTCTTTTCAGGGTAGGAAGAAAAGACTGGTCAGTGGCTATTATGCAAAATGCAGGTTGCTTAAAATAGAATGGGGCTTTCATTCAGGCAGCTTATGGATCTTACTTACTTCTGTCTCTTAATAGCTTTGAAAATAAACAATTAAAAAAGTTGTTTTGAACATTGATGCTTTAGGAATATTTCTGAATTTATTTTTTATAAAACTATGATTATTTTCTATGTTTAGGTATCTATTAACACAGTTATCAAATATTTATATGCATTCATTTATGTAATTTTTTCTTAAAAATGGTCAAAAAGCATAAGCAAATAATAAAAGTTTAAATATCAAAATATTATATGTCAGTTTAAAAGTCCTCTCACACTTTCACGGATATCTCAAGTTTCTCTCCAAAGAGGAAACCACAACAAAAAGTTTATTGAACAGTCTATTGAAAATATACATGTGTTTATAAGTCTCAAAGTATGATAACTTTTCATCTGCAAAAATTAGAGCATATTCTGCTCATAGAATTTTTTACTTTATATTTGATAGATGTTAACAAATTGGTTGCCAAAAGAGATTACACCAATTAACACTTCCAACAGCAGCATATAGTTGTGTGCATTTTCCTCATCCTGTTTAGCACTATTTACTTTGAAATATTTTTATATTTGTCAATTTGATGAGTAAAATATTTCAAGTTCATATTAATTATAATTATAAGAGTTGGAATAATCCTATAGATTTATAAACCATTTATATTTATTTACATTTACTTATTTTATGTGTAATGATGGTGTTTTGTTTACTGGATTGTATGTTCTTTATATAATAAAAGAATTAAGTACTTGCCTGCCATATAAAATACATCCTTAATGTGTTATGTGGCTCTTATACCGTTTGTTAAATGTTTAATATTCATAAATTGTATTTTTAATTTGGATGAACATATAAATCTTTTCTTTTATGCCTTCTGTGTTTTGTGACTTTGTCTACATCCTGACAATTATAGTGTCCAGAATATCTCCAGAAAAAACTTTCCTCTAAGCTCTGACTGACAAACTAAGCAAAAATTGAATTGTTTTACCTTATACATATATACTTAACAAGTAACCAAAGCAAATATACTACCTCTCTCCTAATCATTTTTTCTTGCATTGTCTCTTTTCTATTCTACATCACCTCACTTAGTCATCACCCAAGCCAGAAATCAGAAATAACTTAAGAACACTGCCTATACACATGCATGCACACACACATGCATGCACACACACACTTACAAGGCTGATACTTACCCAGTACACATCATTGTAATTTAAATGACTGTTGAAATGCCGTATCCTTCACTCTTGATTGGAAAATACCCAGTTTTGAGTCCCCTGGGTCTCACAGCATCCTAGCTCCTTCAGCCTCTCTTGTGGATCCCTCAGTATATCGACCACATTAGTAACTAATGTAATAACATGTGTCACAGCAAGGAGAGCAGCAGAAATGAATCTGAGACTAAAGGAAGGCTGTATTTAGTGCATGTTTGGAGGATGACAGTATGAATTGAGGAGTATCATATCTCTGCATTCTCAGGGCAGATGACAGATAGGGACTGCTACTTCAGCCTGGGATCTAGAACGACAAGAAACATGGAGCAGAACTACAGCCTGAAGCCAAACCACAGTTAATTTTTGCAGCGACGCTAGCGATATATCCAACCATATAACTATAATTGTAATGGTTTAACTATTTACATATACATACATAAAAAGTGCATATATATATATATATATATATATGTATATATGTATGTATACACACACACACATATCTGACTCTTTGACTCTTTTCTAAAGTGGTTAATTAAATGCCTAAAGAAAGGCCTATAATAAATATTTGTTAAATTAATATATTGAAGTCGATATTGCCTTATTTCAGGTCTTTCTCAACTTCTTTCTAGATATTGCAATGCACTTCTTGATACTGGATCTGTCTCCAGTTTACCTCTCTCCAATATATTCCCTATGCTTTGATCAGAGTCATCATACTAAAATTCAAATATACAGTACTGTTACTTTACCCTATCTTACCTACAGGAAAGATCTAACTCTTCACTTGAGTTACATTACGGAGCTTAAGGGCACCCTAATAGACCAAGAATTAATATTTTTTTTGCTCCTTTATTCATGCTATACCACTTTCCTAGAATGTTCTTCATCTCACCTAAATGTAACCACATCGAGTGTAAAGACGATGTTGATTACATAATAAATTTTCAATAAATATACGTTGAATTAACAGGAAAGTTATTTACTTCTCATCTTTCTTAAAGACTCACATCCAGAGTAATTTGTCTGTGAAGATGTCACTGGGTGACCCAAGCAAGGTTCCTCATTGCTCTCTAAGGACTACCAATGTGTTACTACCTATGTGATATAATCAGGTAGATCTTTCTCAGTTCCTACTGTCATACTCAAAACATATATTCAGTGCAGCTTTCCCTTGGTCTCATATATATGTTCATTTAAGTTGTAATTAAGTTTTCATGCTTCCTCCTATCTTACCAGACATTACTGGTTTATATCTTCATTGTGTATTCCACTCATTTCCCTAATATATTAACAACTGTATGCTCCTTGTATCCAGATAAAGAACTCTCTCTTAAATCTATCATTCTCTAAGCATTATATACACTTTCCTTTCCCTTCCTCATTCAAACTTCTCAAAATAACAACGTTATCAGTCTTCTCTTCCACATTTCCCAGTTTCTTTTGCGTCCCTTAAAGTGGGACTCATGCCTTCAGAATGATACTGAAAATGATTAAACCACTGTCACCAATGAAACCCTAATTGGTCATTTTGTTTTGACTTTTGTACAATCCAACATACTGGTACATCTGAAACTGGTGAGATAGTTCGATTCTTTATGATCTAGGCTTTAATGATCCTACATAAACCTCCTCACCCCCACTTCTAGCAAACCCTTTCATTTCTCTTGCATGAATTCTCTCTCTTTCTCTCTTCCTGCTCCTTATGCATTGGTGTTTCCCCCATTGCTCTTTCCCTATACACACCCTCCCTGGGTGATTCCACTTACTTTAATGATTTCAATTTCCACTCATATGCACATGATTGTAAATCTCACAACCTTCTAATATATTCTCCTGCCTGCCATTGAACCTCAAATTCAGAACCTACCAAACTAAAATATTTCACTTTCCACTGGCTCGTCTTCATTTGGGTCCATTTCCATTAGCGGTACCATCAGTCATCCGCCCAGCTTTAATTCTTCAAATTCAGTAACTTTTCCTCATTCAACCAATGAACAAAATGATCTCTTCAATATATTTTATACTAGCTTTTCTCTCATCATCCCTAGAACTTGCTTTAATCTCTCATAATGAATGTTCTTCTGCAAGAGTCACCTTCCCTCCTACACACTAGCAGCTAAAATGGCTTTTCTAAAGCAAAAAAAAAAAAAAAAAAAAAATGTGATGACATCTCTTCCTCTCTGAAGAGTATGCAAGAGTTCCTCATGTTTATAGATTAGATGTAATGTCAATAAAATGACATATCGCTCCTCCATAAGCCAGGCTTCACATCTCTAGCTTCATTTCCCATACCCTCCTTATGCATAATGTTCCCAAAAATCTAAAATGTTTGTATTTCCTCCTATATTTTATGTTGCTCTATGTCTCTGCCTTTGCTTCTGCAGTATTTCAGGCCTTGAAAGTGCTAATTTCTCTTCCCTCAGATATTATTGAAAAAAATCTTCCTGACTCTTTCCCATACATAAATAAGTTCCCCCTTTTTTCCTCCCATAATATTTTGTTCATATCTCTATTATTGTAGTTGATACATTTTTTTTTACTTTTTATTTTTATGTCCATTTTTCCCTATTAACTATTTAATTACTTGATTTTCAAAACTGAGTCTTATTCACCTTTCTATTGGTAATATATATAGTATAAATTCCAAAACATTAATTAAAAAAACAAATAGTAAATAAATAAATAGATGGATGGATGGATGGATGGATGAATGGATGGATGGATGAATGGATGAGTGCCTGGATATCACCATTATTATATTACATTTCAATTTCTGATTCATATACCATCTGCTTTTCTCCTCTAAGCTTGTGGATGGCTGAGATATGCCTTTTACTCAGAGCTGTAGATACTTAAATGCTTAATTAAAGACTGGATGAATGAATGTTTGGAAAATTAAATTCTAAATGAAGAACTCACAAATAAGAGTTCACAGCCAAAAATAAGGCTTCAAACAGTGAATTATACATTTTAGGTAATTCTTAGTGCTGTTTTATTTTCTTCACAAATTCTTTTACAATTTTCTTTTCCTTACTTAATGAGCTAAAGGAATAAAGACATTATTCCTGTTGTAGGTTAGTTATTTAGCATATGTAAGCCAAACACACACACACACACACACACACACACACACACACACACACACACACACACACAGAATTTGGTAGCCTATTAAAATGTATTGAAGCTTGTGGGCATGTTTCTTAAACAAATAATTAGAAGGCAAGGTAAATTTGACACCATGCTGTTTTATTTTGTGAAAAGTTTTAAATTTTCAGCATTTTAAGGCAAACCCCTTTACTGCAGTTAAGATTTAGTTTCAAGCAAAGAGGTTTATGTGTTTCTGAACCATTAAAGAAAATTAGTTTCCATTTCAGGTAGTTAGGAAAAGGTGCAAATAGCATAACCCAAGAGATTCATTTAGAAGACTTTCAGATCATGAAATAAATAAAGACTGAAAAACTAAGAATTTAAGAGAAGAACCCCAAATGAAAACAGATAAATATCCTGGTATCAAGAAGACAATAGATAGAGATGAAAACACACATTTAAAAACTTAGGTTGGGGTCTGGAGAGAAATTTTCTATTGTGCCTTTGAAAAAGCTCAGTTGGAGAAAAGAATTTCCAGAAAGAGAAATGGCAAAGGGGACCATGACATGATTCTTCACAGTTAATAAGTTGATGTAAATACAGATAAGTTCATACCTAGCATTTGAAAAAGATTGGTTAGGAAATTCAGAAGTAGAGCCTATATAAACACGGAGAAAATTAATGTGGCATGCTCCTGAAACAAGCTCTTTGCTAGAATTTAAAAGATTTTTGTCTTTCTCCATTTTATGAGGCATATATTAAAGAAGATGATTCATTGTTAGAGTAAATATTTATAACTTACTCAGATAAATGTATAGCTGTGACTGTACAATTTCCAACAGCTAGTAAAGTTAAAATTCCTTCACTATAAAATTAAGTTACTTTGCTGCATAGGAAAATACCAAAACTGTAACTGTCCCAAACAGAAATATTTCCTCAAGGCAATATGAGTTAACCATATCTTGTAAAAAAAAAAAAATCTTTATCAAGAAAAGCCAAGGTGACAGGTGGGTTAATAATGCTGTCTAAAACCTCAGACAGTTCATAAAATTGTTCAGTTTATAAAAAGCTTACAGGTTTATGAAGATAGTGGCCATGTCATTTTCAGTCACCATTTAACCTCAACTCTTAGCATAATACCTGGAAGGCAGAAAGAATTCAATAGACATCTGTTGGTTGAATAAAGGAATCGATAAATAAATTACTATAGCAGAATAAAAATTTTAAAAACATACATCAAGATTGATTATTGGGGGATGAAGAAGCATAAAATAGTCAGTGCTAAAAGACTGGTTCACTGCTGAGGTCATGAAGAGATGTTGAATCCTAGAGCTTTCCTTTCAGATCAACAACAATTTTTATTGCTGGGTTCGTCATTTCTATTTGAAAGAGCTATACAGGAAAAAATAAACAGTTCTGACTAGTGAAGAATTAGAGAATAAAATAACAAAATAAAAACAAAATAAGATTATTTTAAATCAACATCTTAGATTCAGCATTCATATTTTGTAGTGGTTTTCAAAATGATCCATTGTTAGACATTATATCTCGCCATTATGTTTCCTTGCCAGTATTTTTGAATTAATAACCTTATAATCAATTTATAAAATTTGTAGGTATTCAAAGCAGTTCTAAAGTTTGCAGTGAGATATTTAAATGGATGATGCTGTAACTATAAATATAAAAATGCTTTCAATAAGCCTTCCTTCTTGTAAGTGAGAAGGAAAGTGTATTTTACCAGGATGCTTTTAGAATAAACTTTTTTTTACAAAGAATTGATATTCATTATGAAAAACTGGTAAAGGCAAAATAAAAGAAAATTATAATGGAATGGAATGTTGCATCCCACCCCCTTGAGCCATTGCTGATTGTAGCCATAGCTGTCTCTGGCAGTTCCATTCAAGCTCAGACACAACTTCTGTTGTCAGCATCATTCCTCAATCATCCGAGGTGAGCTTGTTTGATTTTGACCCTAGAACTTCTCCAACATTGCAGGAACCCACTTAGCCCTTATGTAATCATCATCTAGAAGCAAAGGGAAGTTGACATCCATGCAGTTGACGCAACGAAAGGAGGAGATAGTGAATAAATGTTCTGGCCTCCAGTTGTTAAAGAAGATATTCTGAGTACTTCCAGTAGGTTGCATTGGAATAGAGCAACTGTTGCCACAGTGGTGTTTTTATATCAGCTTTTTTATGTTTTCTATCTCACTCTGTCCTCACTCCAGCTTTTTGTTTTATCTCTTAAATCAACTGTGTGATTGCAAGTCTTTTTATCAAGCTGTGCTTTCAGGACAACCCAAACTAAAACAACAACAACAAAAAATGCAGCTAGTATTACAATACCAAGAGATAACCAACCCTAAAATATGGTGGGTACCCTTCCAATTTGGGTTCTTCTTAAAACTATATAATAAATAAACTACTACATTTGAAAATAATTCAAACATTTCTAAATTACACACAGCAAATGATTAAAAATCGCCTTCCCTATGTCCACCAATAAATCCAACTACCCTCTCTCCATAGCAGTAAATCCTATTAATGTTTGATATAAATTATCCCTGTTATCTCTTTATATTCCTTTATGCATCTTTCCATGTCTTTCTCGGTTAGTATTAAGAGAATTTACAACTACATCTTTTTCTGTATATCTTTGACCACTTTTCATAAGGTACATACAGCTGTCATTTTTGTTATTTTCTAAATAATACATAATTGATTGTTTGACTATCTCTTTAACCCATGACATTTCTTCAGTAATTAAGAATAAATAAATAAATCATTATGATGACATACAATTTTAAATTTTATAAATATTAAATAAATGTGTATCTAGGTTCCATTGACTCATCTCTGACTCCTGGCAATTCTATTAATGAGTGAGGTCCACAATGTCCTGTCTTCGACAGCCCTGCTCAGCTCCTGTAGACACATGACTATGAATTCTTTTATGGAGTCAGTCCATCTTATATTTGGTTTTCCTCTTTTCTTGTTGCCTTTTATTTTTTCCAGAATTATTCTTTTCCGAAGAATCCTGCATTCTCACGATATATCTGAAATAAAATAGCTTCAGTTTTGTACTTTTGCCTTCAGCAAATGTTTCAGGCTTAATTTGCTCTAAGACCCACTTGTTCATCTTTCTGTCAGCTTGAGGTATCTGTAGAATAGGATGTAAAATTCTGAGTTATTATAACTTGAAATTTCAGTAAAATAAACAGCCTGTTTTAAGTGTTCAGGATTTATACCAATCAGCAATTGCTGTTTAATAAATTGCCCCAAAACAGTGAGAACAAAAATCATGTAATCTATCTATGGCTCAGCTGGGGATCAGCTGATCTAGGCTGAGATCGGTGGACAACTTTGCTTCTCACTGTCCATTTGCAGGTAGTTGGGGTATCTCTGCTTCCAGTGCTGATGGCTGGGATCGCTCTACTCCACATGCCTCTCATTTTTCTCCAGGGAGTGCCAGTGTGAATGCTTGTTCTATTAAGTATGCTGCCTTCACATGAGTAGAAAACTGGGGACAAAATTAACTAGCATAGGGAAATGCTGAATGATATTAATAACTAATAACTACTGTAACTTCACTTCTCTCTCCTTCTCTCTTCCTATCATCAGTTTCATATTGTATTATATATTGTCCCTATTATTAGAGAATATTTTTTCTTTTTTATATTTCCTTTTCCACAAATTTCAGAGAGCATTTAAATGCATGCCAAGTATTAGAATGTTTGGGGGGGGATTTTTATTTTTATAAAAAGAAAACAAACAAACAATAAATGACAACAAGAAATATTTCTCATGACTGGTATCTAAAATACATGGCAGTGCTTCTCTGAAACATATAAAACTAGTGGGATGGAGTTTTCTTACATGTTGCTATTAAGTGCCTACACAAAACAGTTTGGGATAATCAGTGACCTGATACTTCCTCAGGAAGATGAGGCCTTCAAGTCTCCTTTTTCTGTTTTTTATTTTATTTTATTTTATTTTATTTTATTTTATTTTATTTTATTTTATTTTATTTTATTTTTATTCCTGCAAAATCAAGATCATGATTCCAGCCACATCACATTTTTGCTGCAATGGAAAAACAGCTTTTAGTGCTAGTTCCCATACAAGCCAAACCATTATGTTAGGAGTACATTGCTTCTTTCTTCTCTTTCCGACAAATGCATTTAAAGGCATCTGTAGCTGTTACAACCTGGAGAAGGTATTCAGTGATTTTGAGCTGAGTGGGCAGCCTTTCCATACTGACTCCCATGTCTTGCTTGTGCTGTATTTTGTATTCACTGGATATATCTGAATATTGAATCACAACAATATCATGGTTTAAAATAAGGAAAGAGAAAAAAACAGTACCCTTGTGGTGGGTCAGTCTTCACAAATTAAAGATATAGCATCCACAAGACAATCTTCATTTCAGACAGGGCACACAAGTTTGGAATTCTCAGGCCACTCACACTTCTGACCAAATGGCTACAAATTTTGAGATTTTCACTACCCCATTTGGTTATTCAATTTGTTAGAATAACTCACAGAACTCAGAAAAGTACTATACTTACAATCACAGTTTTATAACAAAAAATGATACAAACGAGGACTAGCCAAAAGAAAAGGTGCAAATGGAAAGGTCTGAAAGGGTCTCAAATAAAAAAGCTTTTGTGTCAACTCACTGTGGAGTTGGGGCACGTCACCCTCCTGGCACACTGAGGTGTATTACTTGCCAGGAACTTTACTCAACCAAGCACTCAGTGTTTTTATTGGGAGTTCATTATGTAGGCATAATTGATTGAATTACTGGCTATGAAACTAAACTTAATCTTCAGCTCCCTTCCCTCCCTGGAGGTTGGGCTGACTGACATCAAGTGACTCAAGATCTCAACCCTCTAATCACATGGTTGGACTTTCTGGCACAGTATGGTCCTGAGTCATTGCCTTAGCATAAACTCAGATGTGGTCTGAGGAGCCCACCATAAATAACAAAGACACTTTTGACACTCAGGAAAATACCAAGAGTTTAGGGTATCCCTCTCAGGAAAATTGTATTATATAATACCATGACAAATGATTGACTATCTAAAATATGTCTATGTTATTTAATCCATAAATCAAAAAGAAGAAGCAAAATATCTTGCAGGATTGTTGCAAAGAATGTAATTAGTGAATAAAAGTGAAATTCAAGATAGTGGTAAAAAGTCTTCATAATTAAACGCATTAGAGGAGAATGTACCTGTGGGGTATGAAATTTTTATTCTTCCAGTTGTGAAGATTCAGGTGCCCAGTCACATTTATATAACTTTTCCTCCTGTCCGCCCCTACATCCATCTAATCTAACAGCTATGGTTATAAATATCTGTTTAGAGACAAATAGAGGAAATCAGATCTTAATCAGTGATGCTCTTTGTAAACTGATGATTACTAAACCAATTGCACATGATTGGTATACATTTGTAGCAACATTGGTTTACTAAATTTGGTTTCTTTCTGCTATTTGAGCACAAACTTTGGACATTCTCTCCTGGAGGTCCTTCAAGAGTAACAAAAAACAAACACTTTTTCATTGTGTTGATGGCAATGAGGATATACCTACTGTGAAATTCTATACACAGTTGATGCTTTTCCTCACAATGGTTACAACCTTTAATCAACCTGTCCTAAACAATATTCCAAATTTTTTCAGGCTATTGACTAGATGATTTTAGTTTAGTTTTGTTTTCAAACTCTCTCCAAGTTTTATTGTTAAATTATCTACAGACAGTTAATATGTTCTTCCACAAGTCTAGATTTCTTGTAGCTAAGGAAACTCCTTTATCCTCCCTACATATGCAATTAAAAAAAAAAAAAAAACAAACACAGGTCCTGTATTGTATACCATGATATAAGGTCTTGAAACATGTTACTTTTTCCTTTATTCATAATTGTTACTGCTGCTTTCCAGCCTTCTAACTGGGCCTATCAAATTATCAGCAACTGTATTCCAACAGCCAAAATTTTTACAGGAAGTCTCCCCACATGGTTAGGATGACAAAAACATTTATGAGAAGCAACATTTCTTACCATTGTAAGAGGATTTATCTTATTGTAGAAGAAATTTATATGAATAAAAGGATTGTGTGATTATATGATTATAATATGAAGAGCTCCCAGATGTTGATTGCTACATTCCAGGTAATTTATGTACATTATATACTTTATGTGTTTTGTGTGCATTGTTTCATAATCATGTGTTTCTATAAGATTATTATTATTACTGTCCAGGATGAACATATTTAAATGAATTGCTAGAGGTGGTAATGCCAGGATATGGTATACTATGTTCATTACACTGTTTTTAAAAACTATGCTCTGCTGCCTTTCTGTAAAAGGAAATTTTACAGAAAATGATAATATGAACAAGGCACACCCTTAAACCACAGAAGTAAGATGAAGTCCTGAGTTTTATAGGGATATTTCTTCTGTCTTAATATATAGACAGTTTGTTTAGTATAAGAACTGATCTGCTGGCAAAACAGTGATGCAGAGTTCACTCCTAGTCTTCTGAAAGGCCAGTCCTTGGCTAGTGGCTCAGTATAAAAGATCCTTCTCCTAGTGTGAATCATAACTATATCAAGTTAGGAATATTCACATGAATCTGTTTGACTTCTCATTTTCCCTATAAGTTCCTAGAAGTTGAATAGAATACCCACTTGCTGAGATTTTAAAAAGTATGTGGAATAACTGTTCCTAGTAATACTTTTGAGACTATTTTATAGCATATACACAGACATAGAAACCTTCAAAAGCCTGGAATAAAGAAATTTACACTAAAACAGAATTATTAATATTCAAAAAAGGTGATTTATTCATAAAAGAAATGACAAATAACATAAAGATATTTTATTGCTTAACTTTAAACATTTGACATTGAATTCTATCATTAACTAGTTCAACAAAAAATCAAACTCAACCACTTTCAAAAGATGAAATCCAAGTATTTCACATTTTCAGTCAGTTACATTTAAGCAGTGCCTGAGATCACAAGCACACTGTCAAGTGCTCCCCTTCCCATGTCCTTTTAAACCATGCCAACACAGTGACCCACTGTGCAGTGAAGGGTTTATTAAAATAAGTTCTGAACATTCAGAAGGCATTTTTCCTTTTTTTCTTGATCTGTTTCTCATGTATCTCTCTTTGGACCTAGCAATTCACTTCATTTTTTACTTCTAGTACCCTCCTGCCCCTTACCCATGAGAATTATGTAGAGAGTGAATACTAGTCAAAATTCCTTATAAAAACCCATATCTGTTTTAGAATACAGAGATTTCCAGATTTTAGAGAAATCTAGTGCCTCAAGTAACAAACCATAAACAAATGTATTAATATTTCAGCAAAGAAATATCTAAATACTCACACTCAGAGGAAAAAAGACCATAAATAGGTTGACATATAGACCAGGATTTCTATCAAATGAATCACAAAATACCTTTGTTTTTCAAAGACTTGTGGATATCCAAGCTGCGAATACAGAATAATGGATGAGTAATATCTCTACAATGTGTCAGATACTGCTACATGCTTAATGTTCATTTGCTTCACTTTGTCATGATATCTTGTGTAGGTATCCTCAGTATGCCATGTTCTACATGTAGTGGAGCTAAGAAAAAAAGAAGTTTCTTATCTCAGAACACATAAATAGTAGGAAATACCAGGGATAATGCCCAAACTTAAGCTTTTATATATTTTACCACTGACAAACATGTTCTCTCTAGCTTTGATTCTCAGTTTCCTTTCCACAATTGCCCAGGTGACTCTGCAGGGTTTTATTGTAATGAAAAGTGATGGAATGACATGCACAAAGTTTAGAGGATGATGATCTCTGGAAGATGATGTAATCTAATTGGGGGTGGAGGGTAAGTAGGAAGTTCCTTAGTGCCGGGGCAGAAGTTATATTGTTTAATCTGGAAATTATATAAGAGATATCTCCCAATAAAAAGTAATTCTACTAAATCAGATGAGCATGATGCATATTGTGTATTACACATTGGGGTGGAGACAAAACTGAAACCCGTTTTGTAGTGACTCATACAGAACTTGGAGATCACATAGTCACATGTGCCAAGTCCCACATCATTTTCTTGAGTATATCATCCAATTTAGATTCATTCTGCACAGTCTTTGTATCCATCACAATAATGCAAGCAAAGTACAGTAGAAATGATATCTTAACAAGAAATAAACTAAGTTTTAAAAATTTATGTACAGCTCAAAATTGGGCAAGGCACATCTTTCCACATATACACTTAAATTCAATCTATTAGAGAATATTTTGTTTAAGAACACTTTTCAGCAAAGATCACTATCATTTATTTATGATAAATATATCTGACACAGAAGAACTAGTGAAGCCTAAAGAATGCAGGAAGTCAGAGACAAGAAAAGTATCCTAAATTCAGAGTCCAGTCACAGAGATAGATGATAGCAAGAACTAAGGACAACATGGATGCCTCATGGACTGGCTCAAGAGTCCCTCCTTGTCTCTCTAGTCAATTTTATTTTATTTAAAATGGGGAGGCCCCAATGTATTTAATATAAGAGTATCTCTGGCTCAATACATGCATTGATTCACACATGGTGCCAGTTCAAGCTGATTTCTCATCTCCTTCACCATCTAGGATAGAGCATTGTGCTGGGATGTCTAGGCAAGTATATGCTGGGCTGGGTCTCGCAGAGACAGACAGCGAGTATAATAAAGTCCTTATCTGATGTGTTTAGTAAATATTCAAGGGACTCAATGTCTAGTTATGGGATTTGCCTCTGACAGCCTCATTTAATGATATTTAAGAGAGAGTCTAAAAAAAAGAAAGAAAAGTTAGGATTTAGATTTAAACTATTGCCCTTACATTACACATTTAACTCATTTAGCACAACCAATTTGACAAGAAACAGTATGAAAAATATGAACAATCCTTTTCTTTTATAAACCAGGAAACCCCTCTGTATGCACGCACTTAGTACAGTGGTTATATGCATGAATTCCAGCTCTAGACTGTCCTCAACTTAAAACCCCTTTCTGTTATTTAGTAGAAGCATGAATGTGAGGGTATTATTTAGTACCTCACTTTTCTTATTTGTAAAATATAGGTAATTGCATCTACATCATCAAGATATTGGTAGTACACTGTATGGTACTTACCTATAATTCAGTATACAAAAGCTGGTATTAATAATAATCATAACCATTATTATTAATGCTAAAATTAAATAGTGATAGGCAAGGGCCAAGGAAGGAACAGCTAGCCCACTGACTACATGCAAAGGAAAAGGATATCAAGCACTAAATAGATAAACAAGTCATATAGAGAAATACAATTGACATCCTTAACTCAACCAATAGGAGCTAGGGTGAGGAGGACCATGGACAAGGTTGTAGAAGATCTCGATTCTATGAAAACCTTAATCATGTGTACCAATTGCTGGGGTTTCCTGGCACAGCTGATACATGTACTAAACTATGAAGGTACATGTGGTGGCTGCTGCACAGTGAAGCCTCTCACACCAGAAAACAAGAGGGCACTTCATCAATTGGCTAGAAGGACTACAAAAATTACTCATGCATGAAATTGTATGACACAACTCTGGAGTTCCTTAAAGAAGCATTCCTCAGCTCTGACTTCTCCCGGCTTCCCAAAAGCAACTGAGATCCTAAGTTAGCCAAGTATAACTTGAGTGAGTCTACACATTTTCTTTCTCCATCAGTATCTAAGCACAACATGAGAGTATTCAGTGTTGTATTATACTTGTAAATTTGTGAAAAAAGAGAAAAAGATCACCAGATTTATGAAAATATTTAGGAAAACAAGATTATTAATGCATGTTCAGAGTAGGTAAGCCCAATTAAACTTAAAAAAAGAAACAGAAAACACTACTTTACAATCTTAAAAAGATTTAGGATATTTTCTCTATAAAAGGGAACAAATCAAGGTCATAAACACTCATGTTGAAATTAAAAACATGTCTTCTAGATAATTAAATAAAACTGGATCAGCCTCAAAAATGTCATATATTAATGTTCAGAATATGACATGGGTGTTACACTGAAAGAGGAACAGAATACTACACTTCGTTCTGTTAACATACTGAAATGGGTTTTATATACTGAGTATTGTTAAAGTCCAATTTCATCCTCTAAAAAAAAAAAAAACAAATTGGGGGTAGTTTTTACACTTTGTTCTTTAAATGAATCAAACGAATCAAGATTTTTCCCTTAGAGCTGACATTATAAAATACATGAAAATGAAAGGCCAATTAAACTTCTTAGAATTTCAGTTTATCCAAGATTGGAGACCCTAAAAACTATTCACTGTAAACTTCTGTTGAAAACAAGTATGCTTGGTAAAGGTCTTTAATTATCAAACCCAGACAATCTTGGCTGGAACATACTTGGCAGACTGAGCTTCAATGATGGTTCCAGTGCCTTTGGTGGCTCAATTCAGCATTAGTGACTGGAACTTAGAGATCGTAAATGACAGCCTTAAAAGTAAAACAGTATATTAGGATAGTATAACTGGAGAAAATAAAATATTCCTGATAGTCTGGTCATATGAAAACTAGAGGAGTACTCCTGGGCAGGTTTCATCCTCATGTTCAAAATATAAATTAGTCCTTCCACTGAGAAATAGACAAGGAACTGCTAAAGAAATTAGAGAAAAGCAACAGTCCAAAGACTCCTCCTCAAACATCTGTCATGCTGTTAGCTGGAAGAAATATAATACAGAAAAAAGAACTCAAGAACAATATACTTGTGTATGTTTTTGCGCGGGTGGGGTGGGGGAGAGGTTGTTGAGACATGAGGACAAATTACTGCAGTGAAAGAAAGGAGAGAAAAAGATGACTCCAGAATTCAGAGGAAGAATTTTGCAGTTTTGACGAGACTGATAACAAGAGAATAGTGAGCTAGGCTTTGATGGAGGGGTAGCAATTGGGAGAGGTGTAGGGCATTCCATATGTTAAATAGAACACATATGAGAAGCCAGAGACAAGCTTTTGTGAGAGTTGAGTTTGATCCATAACAGAGACTGAGCTAGAGGGAAGTTTCAAAGTTTGCTATGACAGATGCTGTCACTTTTAGTTCATCTGCCAAATAGGTCCTTCCTGATTGCTCTGAGCTCCAGGACCAATATGTCAACAGAGTGAGCAAGTATCATGTGAAGGATTCACCTGTAAGTTTTCTCCAATACCAAGTGGTGAGGTGTTTACTTTCCATTAAAAGATGTTGACAAGTAACATGGCCAATCACTTTCATAGGAGACTGTATTACCAAAATAGAAAGTCTCAAGACACACCGGAAGTAGTAAAATACTTGGGACATGTTTTAATCAAGTAATGTTTCATATTCTAAAGTAGAGAAATTATTTTTCAAGTTTTTTTTTAAAGAAAAAAAGGGCCCCTGAGGTTGCAGGATTAAGCTTCCACTTACACTATGACATGTTGTATATAATGTCAGTTATGATGATGTCACTCACATTTCCCAACCCAATTAAAATGCTCCAGCCCTCTCACCATAGGTATAGTTTGAGAGATGGTCTCAAGATCTAATTACAGGCAATCAGAATCCTTTCCAGGACTTTTCTTCCAGAATTATTGAGTAATATATTTTCTCTCTCATTATGGGTTCATGGGATTCTAAGCTTATAAATTTAAGTATTCTGTCAGACAGCTATCCCAGACCCATAGAGAAAGATTCTTTGCAAAAGCAAAAAGTGAATTCAACATAAAAAAGATAAACAGAAATGAAAGATTGAGAGAAGACAATTCTTTTTCCTCCCCTTGATATTTCAGATTCTGCCTTTTTTTCCCCCTTTTATTTCATTAGCTATCCCATTTGCTTTCCAAATTATGTGGCCCAGTACACCACTGGACAGGCTTGATTTTGAGACTGATATTGTCTCAGGATCTTAGAGATCATAACAAGTAGACAATGTTTTATGATCTCTTCACCAATTTTGGCTTATTCGGATTCAGGCCAACATCCTCAAAACAAAACTCATGGCTATACATCCGGAAGGAGCCATCCTATTATAAGAGATCTTCCGTTCTAAAGGTCCTGGAATTTCTAAAGCAATATTGAAAATAAATAAAATTGGAGGAATCATTCTATCTAACTGGAATACTTGTTATTCTGCTACAGTAAATAAGATAGTATGGTGTTGGTGTAAGGGTAGGCATATAGATCTATGGAACGACATAGAAAACCAGAAATATACCCACATAAATATTCCCAACTAGTTTTTATAAAGGTTAAAAATGCAATGGAGGAAGTATTGCCTTTTTAAAAAATGATGCTGGAGCAATTGAACATCCATAAAGAAAAAATCTTGACCTAAACCTCATGCTTTCATATAAAAATTAGTTAAAAATTGATCATGAACTTAAATGTAATATGTAAAACTATAGATTTTTAAAAAATAGGAGAAATCTAAGAAATTTTTCTGTGTGAAGAATTTGTACTCTTGACACTAAAGGTGTGACCATTAAAAGGAAAAAAATGATAAACCGGACCTAATTAATATTTCAATTTTTCACTGTGCTAAAGACCCTATTAAAAGGACAAAATGATAAGCAAAAAAATGGGAGAAAGTATTTGCAAGCCACATATCTGCCAAATAACTAGTTTCTAAAAAATGTAATTCTCAAAACTCAATAATAGAAAAAGAAATAATCCAATTAAAAATGGGAAAAAGACATGCGCAAATATTTCAACAATATGCAGATGATAGTCAAATGGCAAGATATTCAAGATTATTAACCATCAGAGAAATGCAAATTAAAATCACAATATTACTACACGTTATATTAAAATGATTAAAAATTGTGATAACACCAAATGCTGGCAAGCACATTGGAGAAACTGGATTACTAATACATTACAGATTGGCATTGAAAATAATTTTCTCTCTTTTAAGGCTAAACAACTACCTACAACCCAGCAACTGCACTTCTGGAGACCTGATGACATGTTCATCTATTGTTGGTGTGAATATAAAAACAGCTCAGCCACTTGGGAAGGACGATTAACAATTTCTTAAAAAGTAAGCATGCAACTACTTACTATATGACCTAGTAACTGAACTTTTGGTCATTTATCGCAGGGAAGTAAAAACTAATGTTTACATAAAAACTTGTACATTGAATGTTCAGAAAAGTTTTATTTATAATAGTCAAAACTTAGAAAAAACCCAGATGTCTTTCAATGGGTGAATGATTGAGCCAACTATAGTACATCGATAGCATAGAATATTAATCAGTAATAAAAGAGAACAAACTACAATTCACCCAACTTGGATGAAATCCAGATAATTATGCTGAGTGGGGAAAAAGTGAATTTCAAAAGATGTATATTGTATGATTCTTTTTATATAAAAATTTTGAAATAACAAAATTTTATAAATGTAAAAGAGATAGTGGTTTCTAGGGGTTAGAAATGAGAGTGAAAGGGGTCGGAGGAGTAAAGTGTATTTGGTTATAAAAGAGCAACAAGAGGAATGGATCTCGTGGTGACATAAATGTTCTGTATCTTGACTGTGATGGCGAATACAACAAACCTATAAATGTGAAAAAAATTGTATAGAACTAAATGTGCATATATACACAAACACATAAATAAGTACAAGTAAAACTAGGAAAATCTGAATACGAGTTGTGGATAAAAACATGTCAATATGCCGGTTGTGATATTATAGTTTTGGAAAATGTTGCCAGTGGAGGCAAACTCGGTAGAGTAGATTGAATTTCTCTGTACTATTTCTTACAATTGTATGTAAACCAATAATTATCTTAAAATAAGTTTATTTTAAAAAATTGATTCTACACCTATTTCTCCCTAGAGCCAACTGCAGTAATCGATCTCTCACATGGCTATTCTTATTACTAAGGCTGTCTTCAGGGCCACACAATAACAAGGAGAACCCAGTAGCTTCAACTATTTCAGATAAACTCGGAAGGGAGCAGACTTCTTAGGTACACTTGACGTCGTCAATAAGTTCTGCGACTTTAAACAAAACAGCATATAATAAAATCAATTTTACCATAGCTAATTAATATAAACAAGAGTTAAGTTCCTAGGGCATCTCATCAATGTTACAATAAAACAACGTTGATTAAAACGATGTTATTTGAAGACCTCTTATACTTTACTTTTTCTATGTCACGTGTGTCAAGCAGACAAAGTGTTGGATGGTCATTATTTCTGAGGAAACTGAGTGTATTGAGTTGGAGAGTGCAACTTTATCTACCCAAGTGAATCTTCTGTTTCATAGCCTTTGATCTTTGACTGGTATTAATAAAGATAGACCAAAGTAGAAAATAAATAGAAGGCTCAGTAGTGAGACCTTCGAGAGATTTATGGAGCCCAGGTGGAGGAGCATGGAAGAGACAAAATATTAATCAATTCATGCTGAAGTATCAATTACACATCCTAGGCAGAGGGGCCAGCATTTAGTAGTTACATCTTTACCACTCATGCAGAGCCACCTACATTCATTCCATACATTTATGTGGCCACTGTGTCAACAATGGCATCCAGTAAGATCACTACCTATAATAACTGTACTCATGCTGAAGGACTGTGTTGAGACCATATCCTGACACTAGAATGTTCCACTAGTAATACACAGTTTATTCTGCCTAATCATTTTAATATGGGCACACCATTATCTTTGTGATCATAGATGCATATACTCAGATGAACCTGGCATAGTATGTTTAGCCAGATGAACCTTTTCTTCCAACCCTAGCAATTCCTGTCAACCTATTTGTCAATGAAGCATAATTCTTCAGCTTGTTGGAGTTCAGGTTAAGTCACTCCCAAGTCCCTACCCATTACCCACAAATGAATGGACAATCTTATATTTACGAGTAGTGTTTACCAGTGATTATGAATGTGACAAAGTTCAAATTTATTATTAGCTCCTCTCCTATGTTTCCTACTGTCTTTTTGTTACTGTTGGGGGAGATTTGAACTCTGGTGTTGCCCCAGTAGCATGGGGTGGGGTAATGATGCAGAAGTGCAATTAGCATTTTTTCCTCAGTTCTTCCCTGCTGATGCAGCAAAGAATTATACATCAGCAAGATTTAGAAAAGGACTTATTAAAGGTATATTTTAGAAGGAGAAGGGCTATGCTAAGGAAGGCTGCAGTCCTGTGGAATTTGGGAAGTGAAAATATAAAAGAAATAAAAGACAGAGTACACCCCAAGGGAAGAGAGGGTTTTCAACGAAGAGAGCTATAACCACACAGAAGTGGGAAGGCCTGTATTATATTTGGGCTGTGGTGGGTGGTTATAAAGGAGTTCCTAGGTTTTTAGCATGTGAGGTCATTTTTATTGGCTGCTATATAACCCTTTGCTTAGTGTGCATGTGTTTACCCAGAATTCAGTCTGATATAATTAGATTCATGAACTTCCAAGCACATACATGGTATTATAATGATGTGTGTAACAAGGCTGAGGTTGTGGGCAGGTCAGGGTTGTACCTTCTGTGCATCCATTTCTGGCTGTATTAAACCAGCTATAGATGATGGTTCACTAGTCCTTTGTCTCTTGGGATGCAAGAGGAATTCTCTAACTAGCAATAGTTTTCTTTGGGTAGTCTCTGGGAGGGGCCTCCATTCCCTTGCCACTCATGTCTGACTAGCTACCTAACACTTTCTTTGAAATTATCTAATGAGTTCTTTTCTTTACAAAACAATCAAAATAAAGGCATTCTTTAATTTCTTCCAGAGAGGTCAGACAAATTTGTTGACAGCATCTAGATTAATTTTCTTTTCTAATTAAGTTATTCTCTTTGAAAGTGCTTTGAAATTGCTTATAACACAGTATTAGTAGGATTGTTTCTCTGATACAAATATTGGATTTGTTCTCATAGGAAGTATTCATATCTATATTTCTTATATATCTACTTCAATAGTCTCCATAATGGACTATCTATCTTTCTTTCTTTTCCTGATTTCATATGCATTATATTCTACTCTGCTTGAAACTATCTTCATACTTACAAGGACACAAGTGTCCTTCAGAGTCCCCTTTAACAATATAGCTGTACCATCAAAACATTTCAACAAGATTTTATTGGCATATGAGCTAGAGAAATATTATGTACTAGAGAAATATTTCCAAGGGTATGTACTGGTTAATAGGTGTTCTTACTGATGCTAAATTAGAAGCTATTTTGCTGTAAGTGTTTTTTTGATAAACATTTGAAAGTGCTCACTCTGGCCATGGGTGGGAGACAGGGATATAGGGATTAGGAATTAGATATAGAAATAAACTAAGAAAGGATCTCTCCCTTAATTAACTCACAGTTTAATATTGGAATCATGATAATAATTATATGATTACAATAATGTAATCGTAACACTCAATAGTTACTCAAAGGGCCTTTTCTCCTTTTCTCCTTACCCCTTTTACTGCCCTATGGGCTGTACAAGTATACTTGACTTGTTAGCAGAAAAGAACATTTGCTTATGGATTTTTAACATATTCCACTTATTAAGGGAATATACCTGATTGTCTGGTAATTCTGTTTGCCAGCTCTATACCTGACCCATTCTAAACCCATCTTTGCCTTACTCTGAGCTCACTGGGGACTGACTTTGAAGAAGCTACATTTCTGGGTTGCCCTCTGGTGACTTCTGATTGCGTTCAATTAATAGAAGAAAATAGAAGGCACTAGCAGGAGATCAGCAGTCATAAAGAGAAACCTTTCAGGGTATTTACCATCCCACCCACATACATACACACTTCCTCCTGTCTAAGCGCCATGTTTCTGGCAATGGCATGATGTTCAATGACTACAACTCGAAATAGACTGTTCCTTTCAATAGCTCCAGCTCTCACCTAAATCTAATTACTCCATTTCCTGTCTTTATTCTTCAGGTATACTGCTGTAATGGCTTCCTGCTGTGATTAGTCCCTGGGTACCTCAATAATACTTGCTGGCTTCCTTAACCCTGTCTCTACCTCTGTAATAGTTGCTACACCAAATTGATTTCAACATCCCAGCTAAATGTGTTTTCTTCTTTTTGTTAGAACCTGGTTTGTACCCCTGAGATTATACCTGTAATACAAGATTGTAAAGGAAAAGTGATAAATGGCATAAGGGTTAGAGGGCTCCTTCTTTGGTTTCATTTAGTAAGAAATCATTTCCAGTTAGCAGACTAGAGAAAGCTTCATGGATGTGAGGCAGTCAATAAAGGCATGGGTTAATTCTTTACTTTTCTAATGAGAAACATTGTTTCATTTTCCCTCAGTCTCTCACTCTTAGATTTGGGCTATTCAGAGAAAACCACATATTGCTCCTGGAAAGAACTATGGGTTACAGAGTTTGCCTTTTGAAGAACTTGCAAAATGTCAGCGTCTCTGTGAGTCTGATCCGAATGTTCCTGTTGAAATGTCATGGGGCAAGCCAGCCCTGCTCACAGAATGAGCTGGCAGGAACTCAGCTGGGAAGTTTCTAGGCTGCAGCAGCATCATAGTGCAGAGGCAAGCCATGGTGAGCTCATGAATAGAAGTTACTCTGCCCTCCTTTTCCTCTCCCGCTCCCTTTACCTTAATTTCTCCTTATATCTCTCCCTCTCTTAGACAAACCACTTACTTGTCAAATAGGATAGGGGTGGGAGAGTATTTTATCCTTTATAAAGACCAAGATATTTTGCCCCTACAAAGAGGTATTAAAATGTTCTTTAAAAGGGTTCAGTACAATAGTCAGAAAAAATTGCATCATGCCAGAGAATTATGTGAACTATTGTTCAGGCCTCTTATTTTGATTTCCCAGCTCTGGCAAGCTCTAGGGCTCAGGCCCTATTCAGCACTCCAATTATACTAATTCCACATCCACCTGGAGAAAAAAAATGAGTAAAAGTCTCAGATAACTGCTCATAGGAAAGTCCTGATCATTTCCCTCTCCTTTCTTTCTCTCACCTGTTTCTCTTCTCCTCCCTTCCTTCATGTTTCCATTCACACTTCCTTCATTTTTTTTTCTGTCTACTTGTGAGGGGAAGGATGTTGAAATATTATTATGATCATTGTTGAAATGTACTTTGGCTGGTATTTAAAACCAGAATTATTTTCAAAGAGATATTAGAAGGAAAAGAACAATTGAATTTCTTAATAAAATTCAAAATATTAGTGCAGTCCTAGCACAGCTTGAATTGCTGAAACTCTAATGTCATCAGGGCACCTGAAGCTAGAGAAAAAGTTCACTGTCATCTCATTCTCGAAAGAGTTCAAGATCTACAGCTTGCATGAGATCCTATATTGGATCATATTGTGGCACTTTTCCTTGTGTGGACTCTGCCTTTGAATTCGTTACTCTACATGTGGAGCAATGGAGCCATCAGATCAAAGAATGTGTATTAACCGTGTCGTCACTCCACAAAGCCTTGCCTGCCACCTCCTTCTCAGTCAAGCACTTCTGTTATATTGGCATGTCAATCTCTTCTGCAACTTCTTTGGTTACTTGCCTCCTTCTCTCAACCTAAATTCACCTAGGCAGTGCTTAATCCCCCTCAGATTCCTTCTGTGGGCTCATGAGCTCCCTGAGAGTATATAGTGAGAGCTCAGCAATCATTGTTTAGCAAAGAATTAATGAACAAATGGAAGTATATACAGCAGCAAAGGCAGAGATGCGTTTTGCTGAAGGTTTTAACTCTTCCTTGCAGGTGGAATAAACCTAGCATTCATCAAGTTTCTGCACCTCTCTTTGCGAGACCTTATCACCTTCTGTTGAAAACTTTCAGAGAAATCTCAAGATTTACAGAATAAAGCCCCATCTCCTAAACTTAGCAAACAAGAATTTCATGGTGGCCTCATCATTAGAAAGACAAACCCATCATTGTCAGTATCCACTAATTCTGCCTGGTATTCTGTGTGCCAGTGGTAAACTCCTTCTTGTCTGTAGGGACTCTGAGCCTTATCTCAAGCACCTCCTCCTGTAGATAGTTCCCTGGCCCCCTTCTGATAGGGCTTCTCTATATCCAAAAGGCATGCTCTCCAAGTCATCCCCCAGTACATATCGCACTGGGTTGTAAATACAATTTGCTTGTCTCTTTCTCCTCACCCTTTACCCTCAAATCACATATACGCATCCACCTGTAAAATGATTCTTGCCTGTGAGTCTCACTGTGTCTCCTGGAAGGGAGTAATTACCCAATAGATATTAACCAAATAAATGAATGAATAGCCCAGTCAAGAAAGGAGAGCAAAGATTTCTTCAAATTTCTTCTTTAGTGTTGGCTTCTGTTTTACACTCTTATTACAACATGAATATATGTTCATTATATTAAAAATTGCAATAATTGCCCTGTGATTAATTTCCTGCCTCCATCTTTACCTATTTGAAAGGCAAAATAAAATCTCATTCTTTAAATTTGCATTTAAATTATAACCGAGATTGACCTTTTTTCCCCTAAAGTTCAATGGCTATCTGTATATTTTCACTGAGTAATCTACTTCTGTCTTTTACCCATTTTTATTGGGGCATTAAATCTGTTAATTTTTAATGTAAGAAAACTCTTCTTATATAAAAAATAATTTTTTCTGTCAAATTTTCAAATATATTTTTCAAGCTTACCATATTCCGTTTACTTTTGTTTACTTTTGCTTAGTTTTTGAAATAAATTTTTTAAGTGCTACTAGTCAAATATTTCAATAGTTTTAATATGATTTCTGTCTCTGAATTCATTAATAGAAAGATTTTTAATTTACTTATTGTTTCATTTTTAGATGTTAGTTTTTAATCTCTCTGGGATTTATTTTGGCATAGAGTATGTAATTTCTCCACAGTGATAATTGTCTCAGCATGATTTATTGAATAATTCATAATTTCTCCTTTATTTGAAAAGTCACATTTATCAGATGCTAGATGTTTATATATGTACATGAGGTTGTTGCTCCATAAAAATCTGGTTCCATTGGAAAAGATACTCTTGCCTCAACATAGCACTATAATAAATAAGGGTTTGAAAAAAAGATGATTTTATCTTAAGATATTTTCATATTTGTCAGTGTAAGTCAGATTCCCCCTTCTTCCTTCTCCTTCCTTTCTCTTATAATTTTTTACCTATTCTCCCAGATTTATTCTTTCATATGAAACATAGAATTTTTAAAAAAATTTAAAACCAAGAATTATAGAAAATATTGATTAAAGTATTGAAATAAAGGATTTTAATAATTGAGAATAATAGTATTATTCCACTTCTGTGTACATCTCTTTTCATATTACGAGATGAGTTTTTTAAAGCTAATGAAAACATATACTATTTAAAGTTCATTTCAAAATATGGGATATTTTCTGTAGACCTTATGAAAAGAGTCTCTTTTCTCCTATATTAGTTTCCCATTTGCTGCTGTAATGAGTTATCATAAATATAAAAACTTAAAACTGTACATCATGCGGCCAAAAGTTTTCCAATATTGTATCATCCCACTCTTCCCAAAAAATTGTTCTAGACAGAGGCTAGAAATAGGAGGAAAGTTTTCTTTTAAATATTGTATTTCTGTAACCTACTCTACTTGATCATAACAGATTTTTCAGGTATTGGGAATTCTTTTCTTTTGTGAGATTATTATATAATTCTATATAATATAATTGATATATTGTCTTTATCTTTGTTTACTTTTGACATCTAAGTCATGTCTAATCATAGTGAAGTGTACCATTTTTCAATTTTAAGAATTTGTCAAATTCATTTGACATTTTTTAATAATACATATTCCAGGCTTGACATAGAAACTTAGAATCAGAATCTCTATTGTTGGGCCCTGAAAATAAGTATTTAAAAAATATAGGTAATTTTTATGCTTAGTGTGAAGTTTGTGACCCACATGTATAGCAATTTGTCTTACTGGTTTTGTAATCTAAACAGTTACTAGTCATATGACTTTTGACAAAAATTTTTACCTTAAATTTGATTTCCTCACCTGTGGAATAGAGAAAAAATATATTGCAAAATATATTTGAAGATGTTTTAAAATAATGTTTGCAAAGAATTTGGTTGTAACCAAGGCCTTTTTAAAATAAATACTTCATTGACACCTTTTAAAATTGATTCTATATTTATAGCATCTGTGTTATTGTAAGTCACTGTTTAACTGGGTTCTAGGTTAACATTGACATTCACTTCAGTTATAATATAACATAATTATTAATTTAATTTGATTTTTCTATTTGATAGCTAAAGAAACCCTTGAGTGTTTTACTTTCCTTTCATGAAGAGTACCCAAAGTCAGAATAGTTAACATTGTGCTAAAGGAATATTAAACCAGATAACAGATATAAAGGTCTGGGAACTTGACTTTGCCATTACAAATAAGTTATAATGAGCTTAAATATCCCTCTCCTTATAAATTGAGAAGTAGAATATCTCATTCACCAGTCCTAAGAAGAAGCAAAAAATGTGCCATGAACCTGGAGCCCTGAAAGGAGAGTGACCAATCAAATTTTAGTCTATGCCAGGCCTAATGGGGCAGTCAAAATTTACAATACCTACTATGTATGTGAATCTTAGCTAAGAAGTTAACATAAACATGTGTCCAGCATAATGATAAGATTCTGCCCAATAATTTGTCACTAGTGTGTTGGCTCTTCCAAGCTTTACAAAGATTTTCCCCTGTATTTATATAAAAATTTTACTTGTACTCAACATGAGAGTTCACTTACAAAAAAAGTTTATTTAAAAAAAGCAAATATAGTAAAAAATTAACTATAACTACAATAATCTGTTATCAGTTACACAATATAAAAACATTTAAATTGTGATAGCAATAACTTAAAATGTGAGGATGAGAAGTAAATGGTAAAGTTTACAAATTCTATTGAAGTTGTTATCAGTTTAATATAGGGTGATATAAGTTTAAGATATTTTATGTAAGACATTTCGAGCAAATGGTAACTCCTGCCCATCAAAAAAGAACAAGAACAGCTATGTTTATTTCAGACAAAATAGATTTTAAACTAGAAAAGGTAAAAAAAAAAAAAAAAAAAAAGAAGAAGAAAAGAAAGAAAAAAGAAAAAAGTCATTATATAATAATAAAGGGGTCAATACATAAAGAAGATATAATTGTACATATTTATGTGTCCAACATTTGGGCATCTAAATATATAAAGCAAAACTAACAGAGTTTGTCCAAATAGGCTAATCTACCATTACAAGTGAAAACTCCATTATTTCGAATACTGTATCTCCTCAATCTCTAGTCTTTGTTTCAAAATTTCTATTGTATGAATCTTGGCACCTTTTGTTCTAAACCCATGTTTCTCAAGCTCTCATATTTTCCAATATTTTTATTTTATTTTATTTTATTTTTTTACCATCTCTGCTCTATTCTGGCTAATTGCTCAATGACTATTCTCTCTTCATTTGTGTCTAATTTGCTGTGTAAATTGTTGATTGGATTTTTTATTCCAGTGACTTTTTATTTTTAGAAGTTTGATTTGCTTCTTTTTGCAGATCCATTTACTCTTCTTTTTAATCTGATTTGATTTATCTATTTATCTATTTATTTATCTATAATATAATGTCTTCATTTTCACAGGATTTTAATTACTTTTTAAAATGTTGATGGCATTAAACTTAATTAGCTTGCATTCCCTTTTTTTTTTTGATTATTTTATTATCTCAAGCGTTAAAGACTTTAATATGACTATAAGTTGAATGTACTAACTCCCTTCTTTTGGTGCATTAACTTTAAAAATTTTTATCGTGAGCTAATTTCTATCCCTTTTCTTCTCTCTCTTTTTTTTTTTTTTTGAAGATTATTTTGAAATTATCCTGCCAGAAAGATTTTGTGTCTACCTCTGCAAGAAATCCCAGTGACATCACTTACTCAGAAATAGTATCTATTTTATTTTCTAAATATTTAGAATACAAACTATGTAGCTGGTAAACATGAACCACAAACTGAGAGGTTGCTTAGGGTCATGGGACTTTTTCTTAAACCACATTCAGGCAGAAAGGAAAAGAACAAAATATTTCTCTGATAAACCCTGTGATTTATTTTTCTTTTATGGATCTCCCTTCAGTTAAGGATAGAACACTTCTAGGATTAACACTTTTTGTTTTGGAAGTCTCAGTTCTAAATTTCCACACCTTTGACCCAAAGTCTTTTCTTGCTATCCCTATAGGCATAAAAACCCCAGTCTAGTCTACAGTATCTAGTTTGAGCACTGTTGATATTTTGGATCACATGATTGTTTTCTGAGTTTCTTTCTCATGCAGTAAATGTTTAGCAAAATGTTTAGCTTCTACCCACTAGATGTCATTAACACTGCCCACACCACACCACCTCCACAGTTGTGGCAACCCCAAAAATGTCTCCAGATATTGTCGAATGTCTCTAGGCAGGGTAAAATAGCATTCCTATTGAGAATCACTGCTCTAGGTCATTCTTCTGAATCCCTTACAAATGCCAGCTACCACTACCTTCCAGCTCCTCCTTTCATCAAAGTAGAGCTACAGCAACTCCTCACATAATTGTTTCATGTTTTTCTAGACATCCTTCTCTTTCTCGTCTAGAGCCTGAGAAATTCCCTTTTAATCTGGCAATCTCAGTTATATATTTAAACCACGTATGTTTGAATTTAGTGTGTATTTCTGTATGTTTCCAGTGAATGAGATTTTGGGTTATTTTAGTATGGGTTTTATTATACATGCAGCAAGAAATTCTTTGATTCTTCACAGCGGTAAGCTAATACTTAAATCTGCTCTTCAAAAACCTGAAAAATTGATGTAAATTCCCAATAACCTAGTCAAATAATATCCCAAAGGCTTTTTTAAGCCTCAAGAATATCAGAAACATCATACATCAAATATCCTGCTGAACACCAATAAGTTATTGAGATTCTACTACTTGTAGAGGATGACTGTTCATAAATTAAAGATCTCTAGTCTAATGTATAGACTGGGTATGTTCATATTCATTTGCTACCATTCCTACCAAATTATTACTAGGAATGTCAAACAGAAATTGTCTGAGATGGTTTGTCTAATCACTTTGACCCTAAAAGGTGTAACTGATACAAAAAGAGTTTAAATGATAATTTGGTTTTTACAATGTATTTCTTTAAGTATCAAAGTATTCTAACATAAATTCTTGGATACTTAGTAACGACGAAGGACAATTAGATTTAGAACCAGAAAACCTAGAATCAAATACTGCCCCTTTAATTGTTTAATTCGAGCAATGACAATTTCCTAACTTATTTGAGTTTGTTTCTTTATAAGATTACAATAATTACTGCTTTACTCAAGGGTTTTGTGGACTTCATGAGATAATATTTGTGTAATTTTTAAAATGAGTATTACAATTATATTGAATAATTTATAGATAAACCTATAGAAAATGTCAAGTTTGAGATTTTCCCAAATCACAGATGCAAATAATAGACAAAGTAAAACTTCAGATTTTTAAAATATTTTATTCTTATTGCAAATACCAGAGTTTGCTGCCTATACCCAACAGATAAATAGCTAGTAAAGAATCCAATCATACATAGGATATATACTACCATTTTTAAAGTTCTCTGAAGTGAACTGGGTCCACTTATAGATATGCAAGTCTTTAAATATTTGTTTTTTCTTAATAGAGTCCATCAAATTCCTTTCAAAGACCACTACTCCTTTGGACTTTTGTTATAAGCCTCATTTCAGTTCCTTTGACATGATTCTGTACTGTGCTGCTAAAATATTTCAGGATAATTATAGAAACATAATAGTCTTGTTATTTGTCAAGAAGGAAAAAAAGTCCATCAGACTACATTATTTTTCAGACTACTTGTAGATCAGGCAGTGACCGCAAGGAAGGAGCATGAATTATCTGCAACTTTCTTTGAATTATTCAGTATATCTACCATGTATGATTCAATTGTTCCAAAGGCAACTCAGTTAAAAATCAGTGGCTTTTCATTTAAGCTTCTTCCTGTTGTTTACTATGCCATAACTTTATATCATTACTGAATTACAGAAGAGAAACCCATCTTTATTAATAATATATGAGTGTATATTCATACACGCAGAATATATATGCGTATATAGAGATATACACATAAATGTATATATGTATATGTATATATAGATACTGATTTATATGAAAAATATATGTATATAGATTTCTGATAAGAATAAGAATTATGATGAGAAATAATGAAATAGCTCTTCCTCCAATGAAAGTGCTAACATTTTTTCCAAACTGATAGTATTTTATAGGAAGTAAAAGTTCAAACAAGAAAGATAACAAGGTAACACGATGTAAGTGGAAGAAGCATAGGACTGAAAATCAGAAGAGTTTATGGAGAGTGGTTGTGGAGGAGCAGGGCAGGGAGATAAGCTGGATAAGAGAAAGCCTTGAGTTCCCCCTAGAGGTTGGTGTGTGCAGGTGACTCTCCACATATTTTTAAAAAAAAATTTATTGGGGTGACATTAGTTGATAAAATCATGTAGGTTTTAAGTGTACAATCCAATAATACATTATATGTGTACAGCGGTGTCTACACCTTTTTCCTTATTTGTCTTTTCCTTATCCCTGGGCAGTTGGAGGAGGACTGCTTCTCTAAATAGGACAATACAATTTCAAAGGGAGAAGAAAACATTTCTCTGCATTATCTTAATCTTTTAAATTGTTTCTTAATGACCACCTGGAAAAATGGCATAGGCCATAAGACCTCTGAAGACTCATTAGTAGTATGTCACATACCAGGTTAAGCAGTTACTGGTCTCTCACTTTCCCATTTCTAAACATGCTTAATCATAGGTCCACTTAGAATTAAGATTGCCAGTCTGTGCATGAAATAACAACATGTAATTCCAGGGTTGTCAATGTCAAATGACCTAAATTTTCTGTAACTCTAAAAACATACTTTAATATCCCACATAAACAAAAAGCTTTTGGGGGTCCTTTTTATTTTTATTTTTCAGAGTAAAGTGACATTGAGAACAAAAAGTGAAAAACACTGTGATTAATCCTCAGTTATGATTTTTCCATTTCTTGCTCTAACATTATAAAGCAACATCATCATGGAATTATTTTAAAAACTGCTATAAAAGGCCCTGGCTAGGCTGAGGTTTTTGTGTTTATAGTCAAGGAAACTGATCTGTGGTGATTTACCTATCAGACTTGGACTTGTTAGCTTGTTTTCTCCTCTTTTTTTTTCTCTATTTTACTTTTTCTCTTTATTCTTTTCTTTTTTGTTGTTTTTCTTTTTTTGTTATTATTTCCTGTTTTTAAGTTTTCTCTTTATTATTTTTCTTTATTATTTTTCCTTTTTTCTAATTTTTATTTTAATTTTCTTAATTTTTGTTTTCTCATATTTTCTTTTTTCTTTATTTTTTCTTTTTTTGTTTTTCTTATTTTTTCTTTAACATTTTTTAGTTAACCTTTTTAGGTAGCATTATTAGTATAATCAATATAGTTAGTATTGTTTGTATAGTTAGTATAGTTAGCATAGTTATTATTGTTTATCAGTATAGTTAATAAGCACAGTTAGCATTATCAGTGTTAGTATTAGTGAGCATAGTTCATGTTTGTTAGCAGAGTTAGTAAGCATAGTTAGCATTGTTAGTGTTGTCGGTTAGTGTAGTTATCAAGACATCAAATCAAATGAACTTGCAGACATCTCTGCTGACCAGAAGCCCTGTATTGGTCATTGTGAGCCCCTGAACACCACTGGCCAGGGCAGCTTCACCAAGGTGAGATTGGGCTGACACCTTCTGATCAGGACAGAGGTGGCCGTCAAAGTTATAAATAAGCAGAGCTCCTCCATTCTCCAGAGACTTCCCATGAGGGAAGTCCACTGCACGAAGGCCTTGAACCACTGGAATATAGTCAAGTTATTCAAGGTGATTGACACCAAGGAAACATTATTGCTTGTTATGGAGCACCTAAGCAGAGGGGACATGTTCAATTACCTGCAGGACAATGTGGTCGCATGACAAAGAACGAGGCCTGAGGAATTTTCTGGCCAGTGGCATCTGCTATGCAGTACTGCCACCAGAAAGCCATCATCCATATGACCTGCAGCCACAGAATGTGCTCTTTGATGCTCATATGAACATCAAAGTTATGGACTTTGGACTCAGCACTCTGTTTACCAGCAATAAATTGAGCACATTATGGCAGCCTCTCATGTCCCTGCGCCCCCCCCCCCCCGCCCCGAACTCTTCCTAGGCCAAAAATACAATGGCTCTGTGGTAGATGTATGGAGCCTAGGAGTAGTTTTATATAAGATAGTCACTGGGGCCCTGCCATTTCTGAGAAAGAACTTTTTGGAGCTGGGGCAGTAGATACTGAGTGGGAAATACCATGTGCCATTTTTATATCTTTCGAATTGCAAAAGTTATTAAAGAAATTGATGACCCTCAACCCCAAGGACAGAGGAAGTTTTAAAGAAATTGTGTGGAGCCCATGGCTAAACACAAGCCAGGAGGAGACACTCAGGCCTTACTGTGAGTTCATGGACCCCTGGGTGTCAGAGAAAATGATGAACCTGGGGTTTGAATGGGACCAGACCCGGACTCATTAAAAAGCAAGATGTACAACAGTGTAATGGCCACGTACCTCATCCTGAGCACCAAGAAACCCCAGGTAGAGAACCACACCAACCTGGCAAGGCCCATCTGTTCCCCTGACCCTAGCAGCTGTAGTACCCCTCCCCCACCGCCCCCCACCTCCAACTCAGAAGGTTTAGCCAGAATTCTCTGAGTTCTTCCAGACAGATCAGCAGATTTTGGACCAGGAGTCAGGGCAGAAGACCAAAGAGGCTGCCACTCCCCTAGCCAGCCTGGAGTTGAAGACTGCCACCCTTCGCCTAGTCCCCCAAGTGTGGCTCTGAGGACTACCCCTCTACTCACAGCACCAGCACCAGCACCAGCACCAGCAGCAGTGGAGTCCCAGAGGGAACCAGCTGAGGCCAGCAGTGGGTAGCTAAAAAGTTCTTGTACTTTATTTTGAAAAAGCTCTGCTATAGGTAGTTCAAGAAAAAGCATGTCAAAGGAAAAGGGAAGGGCCCATTTAAATTGCTGATGGCCAAGGCAGGGCTACAACTATAGACTTCAGGGTAGTCAAGCTAGGCTCCCAACATTTTAAATGTTGAACTGGGAGATGCTGAGATCCAGGGAGCCTGGCCATGCGATGGGGGAGGTTGGTCAGGGGCTGGACACAAACTGCTGCAGGTGGCGGCAGTGCAAGAAGTACATGGCATAATGTATTAAATATTGACATTTACTTCATTAGAAATTAAAATCTGCAGAATACTTCAGTGGTCTCTACATGTATAATATGAAAATCTGTAATAAATTTTGTCTTTGAAAGATGTTATAGTGTCTACTGTTACAACATTTAATTGCTTTTTTTAAAACTTAGTCTCAAAATGATGTTACAACTTAACTGATATCACGATACTATAAGACAAAGTTCTGTTCCATAACACATGATAAGGTACATTATTAATATCTATAAACATGGGAGAAAGATAGCTTTCTTTATATTTTCTCTAAAAAGATCATGAGCAGATTTTTCATTAGAAATCTTGGCAAACAGAGGGTAGTGGGTTGATATATACAGAGCACTTAACGAGAAAATCTGTCAATCAAGTATTCTATACCTGGAAAAACTGTCCTTTAAAAATGAAGGAGAAATTAAGACATTCCCAGATAAACCAAAACTGAGAGAGTTCTTTATCACTAGACCCGACCTGCATGAAGAGAGTCTTTCAGGTTGGAATGAAAGGACATTGAACGGTAACTCAAATCCTTATGAAGAAATAAATATCTCTATTAAAATAAACGGATGATCATAAAAGCTACTATTGGATGTGTTTCCATAGTGTAGCGGTTAGATGACTGCTTTACACAGAGAAGGTCCTGGGTTCATGCCCCAGTGAAGCAACAGTTTGCAGTCTACAGTCATGTTACCCTGAACAAGCCCAATGTCTGAACTTGGAAGCTAAGCAAGATCAGGCCTGGTGAGGACTTGGATGGGAGACCACCTAGAAAGACCAGGTGCTATAGGCATAAATAATAATCGATAGAAAATAAAAGCTAGTATTATTGTAATTTTGGTTTGTAGCTCCACTTATTGTTTTCTACTTAATTTAAGAGATGAAGAGTTTTTTTAAGCCCAATTGTTATCTACATTTTTGGACACACAATACAAACCTATGTGATTTTTAAAATATTAATAATTTAAAGGGGATGAAGCCAGAGCTATACAGAATTAAGTTTTAAAATATTCTTGAAGTTAAGATGGTGTAAATTCACATGAGTGGTATAACCTTAGGATGTTAGCTGATTCAAATGACCAAAATATATTTCTTATATATATTTGGTCTTCATCTGTGATTTCTTGCTCACAGCACCCAAATCACTTGGAATTTCCTCAGTGATAAGAACCATGGGAGCATCTTTTGTTGTAATATTTGGTCTCTTGTTTTTTAGTTTCTGAAGCTTCAGAACCATAAAGATAAAATGGGTGCTTTGTTCTTTATAAAAAGTCCTTTTCTACCAGAACTAGGTTTATGTTAATGGAGTGACTTTGGGAAAGCACCTAAGAAAGGGAGCTGGTTGCTAGGGGAACTGACCTTGAACAATGGGTTGGAACTTTCAGTTCTCTGCCTTAATTTCTACGAAGGTTTGAGGGAGATGGAGGTTGAATCAATCACCAATGGCCAATGTGTTAATAAATTGTGCCTATATAATGAAGCCTCAAAAAAAAATAGAGGGTTCAGGGAGCTTCAATATTGAGGAATCTTAATATTTCCACACGTCTTCAGGCCAGGCCCCAGTCATCATAGGAAAAGAAGTTCCATTGTTCAGGACCTCACCTTACATATGTCTTCATCTGGCTATTGATTTGTATCCTTTAATATTCTTTGTATCCTTTAATATTCTTTGTAATAAACCAGTCATCTAGAAAAAAACATACTTCAAAATTTTTATTATCAATTTGATCATCTGATACCATACAGTAAGTAAATTCTAAATAATTATACCCTCATCTTAATCCTGACATTTTGAAAAAAAAATCTTTTGGCTTGTATTATCCTCCTCATCTCTCCTAGCCATGTGAAAGCTTATTTCTGGTTAAACTTCTTCATAATCAGCTACTACCTCCTGCATCACAGAAACTAATGTTGCTCCTTTAACACCTATTAGAATGGATTATACCCACCCTAATTTTTTTTTTCTCTTTAGTTTCATGGAGCTATAAGAACAATTTAGAATTGTTCACCAACAGTATTTAGACAATGCAATGAGCACCCCAAAATAAAATGTGATCGCTAAAGCAACTGATAAGATGCAGTATTAATTCCATCATAAAGAGGGAACATTGAAAGAGGAAATTATGATGCTGCAGGTTTGAATTAATTACTACATGCCACTGAGTATGGCATTACCCGAAGAAACAGGGCAGGCAGGGGAAACATAAGAAAAAACAATAGAAAGTTTTTGTGGTTTCTGCATTTTGTATTTTCAGGACCTACTCATTCATTCTAATTGTTTAGAATCTACTTACTGTGAACTGACACGAATGTGATATTACATTGAGAAGTGCTCCAGTTATCTATTGCTGGATAATAAAACAAACAAACAAACAAACAAACAAAAATCAAAATTTATGGTGTTAAGCAACAACTTGTTACTTTCTCTCAGGGTTTTGTGGGTTGACTGAGCTCAACTGGCAGCTTTCATTTGAATTACCTAATGAGATTGCAGTCAGATGGTGGCTGAGGCTGGAATAATCTGAACGCTTGACTGGGATGAATGAAGAGATGGCTTGCTCACATGGCAGGTAGTCAAACATTGGATAATGGCTGGAAGCTTGACTAAGGTTATTAACCAGAGGACCCACCTGTGGTCCCTTTGAGTGGCTTAGACTTCTCACAACAATGTGGCTTGATTCTAAGAATTGTCTCCAAATCAAATATTATACCAGGCCTAGGAAGAAACTGCAAAGCCTTTTCTGACTACCTTGGAACTGCAATAACATCACGTTCACTGAATAAAATCAGTCAAGCAAATCATTAAGGTATCTCAGATTTAAGGAGAGATGAATTAGATTCCAGCTTTTGATGTGAGGAGAAAACAGCATGCACAAAAATCTAGGGAAGAGATTCATAGCAGCTATCTTTGCAGACAAGCTACAACAAGAGGTTAATTGTGGCTATATGATTTCCATATGTTGGGGAAACAATTTTATAACTAATGTAAACTGACTCTTTTGTGAATGACAAATTCATGAAATGATAAATATTCAGAAAGAATTTTACAATTATGGTTCCTCTTAATTCCCAGACAATTTTTGAATTTTCCTTACTCCTATTTACATTCATTCCATATATCTAATATCACTTGCTCTCTCTTTCCATTGTAGCAAATATGCTCATTGACTCCCATACCACTTTTAGTTCCTTGTGTTTCTAGCATTCTAATTATAACTTGAGTGGTCTATGTCCAAGAATACAGCCTACATCCCCTTCACCATACTTATAACTGCAAATCGCCAAGCAATTTCATGGTCTTGCATTCCTCAAATACAAGCCCAAGCTGGCTTCTTTTTATTTCTCCAACACAGCAGGATTCAATCATTCATTTAGATCCCCAATACATTGCTATTGAAAATTGAATAAATGAAGGCATACAGAAGGTTTTAGGCCCCTCTAAGAAGGAGTATACCTTTCCTTTCATAGGGCCTTCTCCCCAAAACTTTATCTTTCCTCTACATTTAATATCCCTGCTCCTTGAATAAACTTTGTTTATTCAGATACATTTTAAAAATTTGCCTTTATCTCCTTGTGTTTATGATTCCATCTCAATTAAAATAACATCTCAGTTCCTAAACCCAGACTAATTATAAGTTAAAAATCACTTGAGACTTTTATGAACACTATCCCGCCCACTGATATCTGCCTGCCTGAAACTGAGTCTGCTGAGGTTCTAGAAAATTTCTATTCCCACAGACATTAGATTACACTAAATGGATGCAAAGGGACTTTGGCTGAGTAAGTGACCCCTACTCATAGAGGATTGATATAAGATTACAAGATTCATCAGTATTCCAGAATAAATCCCCAAAACAGATTTTGATAAATAGATTCCTACAAATTCTCAAATTTTCAGAGGTTCTTGAGATAGAACTTTGCCTGTGATAAGTTGATTCTTAAAATTTAAGAACATGGAAAAATATGCTCAGGTTCAATAAATAAATGCTCGCTTTTATTACAACCAGACTCTTAAAAAGCAGAAATCTTGACTGAGATTCTTACTCAATACAGATGGTATCTCTACTCAGACCTTGGCCTAAGTGAGGACACATCTTAAGAGACCTTGAGATCCTAGGAGAGTTGAGGCTGTGTCACCAACCTATTACATAGTTTTTCAACTATGCAAATTGAACCATAAATATGACTTCACACATCCCTTAATAAAATTTTATAGGCAGGGAATTTTCCCTTGTATTAAGATATACAAAATAGTCCAGTGGTTGAATAAGCCCTTCAAAGGAAGCATGCAATATCAAAAGAATGGGTGCAAAAAGAAATTTTTGATCTTTCCCCTGTAGTTGCTTCCATTACTCAGGATAAAGATGTGAAAACCAAAACTCCAAAACTACCTACTGCTACCCCCCACATACAGATACACACCTTAACATCTACATTATAATCTATATTAACAATACTTTACTATTCTATTGTTTTTATTAGCATAACTAGCAAGTCCAGGAAACTCCTGCCTATACAAATAACTTGATCGCTCATTATGAACCTTTCTGCAAACTTTTGAATTTCCCTTCAACACTTCAATAGGAAGTATCAACAGATGCTTTAAGCCTTCAGACTTTTTAAATCCTTAACCTCAAAATATTGGCCTTACTATTTCCACCAGTCCTAAGCTGCTATATCATGATCTTTTCCCATTTGAAGCCCTCTCATTGAAAGACCCAGCATAAATCAAACTTCTTATTCACATTAAAATTGACCATCTGAGAACTACAGAGCTCTGTTGAGGTAGCATTCTCCCTCACTGTAGTGAGCAATTCATTCAGTTTATTTTATCAACAAATTGTGTTGATGATGTTTAAGAAGATGAAAGTCAATGGAAAATAGTGTTCAGACCCCTGAAAACTAATCTATTAGACTAGTGGACAGAAAGGAGTGAAGTTGAGGTGGGTGGACATGCAAATATGACATCAAATGGTTAAAAGCATTGCTATTATTTTCCTTCAATTTCAGCCCCATAAAGGATGTGGTCAAAGGAATTCTATATTTCCTGAATATACTGGATATATTTCCTGGATATATACTGAGGTCATATATCCTGGCTTTTTGGCAAGACTTAGAACCTCCCAAGTCTTCTGGCTTTTGCAGACAGGCAATGTCTGGGAAGCTATTTTCCCTGGTGTTTCCAGATTATTACAGATAGATAGATGATAGATAGATATATAGATAGATAGATGGTAGATAAATAGATGATAGATATAGCTGTCCCTCTTACTGTTCCCCACTCACTTTGAAACAAGACATAGCACTTGGCACAACTCAAAAATGGATTTATGTATTAAAAGATCAATATTTTACTGAAGATTTATTCCATGGGAAGATGGGGAAGAAAAAGTAGAACACATAGCACAAGCTTAATAAAATCTTTGTTAGATATATCCACTCTTTTATCCTCAAAGTTCTTAAAATGAGCAAATTCCCTCTCTTCTCCTTTTCTTCCCCTCCCATTTAATGTAAATCCTTTCTATAGCACAGAGCAATCCAGTCCTTCCTACTTTACAGGCTAAAACCTTCCTCCTTTGGAATACAGTCTGAGGGACAATCTACTGTTACACAAGCTAGAGTAAAAGGGGAGGTCTCACCTTCTCAGAAGAGTTTATCACAGAATTCACCCAAATGTCACATGTACGTTACATTTACAGTATTCAAATTGCCAGACCTTGCAATTGGACTTTGACTAAATACAAATCATATGTATACTGAAAACTGAAGCAATATTCTAGCTGAGAAAGAAGTTTTTAATCAAGAAGTAGCAGGAGGCTATGGACAAATATTCAGTGACCTGGAAAATTAAAATGAGGATTAATTTCAAGCAACAACCTGGTGTGTGTGGGGGGGGTGGGGGGTGGCGAAGAAAGAGAGAGAGAGAGAGAGAGAGAATGAGAGATTAATTTAAATAGTTACAAGCCAAATATTTTTGCACTAGTTTCTGAGGTAATTTGCTTGTTTGTTTGCTCTGCCACATGAAAAATGGCTGGATGTGTTTTGCATTTAGGGAATAAAATTGAACACCGAATAAAGATAATAATAAATATGTTATGTACACATATGCATAGTGACATTTAAAAAATATGATTTGTGTTATGTCCTTAAATCTGTGTTATTTAAGTGAAAAAGAAATTTAGAGTAATTTGAGAGGTGAAAAAGCCATTTGTCAGAGAGGATAAAGCTTTGGATTTAAAAAAAAATATGTGATTGTTAGCTCTTTCACTGGCTAATTGTGTTTAAGTTTGGTCTGACCTCTTTCTCAATTAAAAGCTCAGGCTTTCCCTTCCCCATCCCCCATCAAAACCTCTTTGAAGAGGTTGAATTAAGATAAAGCTTAACCCTATTCTACCTATGGACACTCTGGGTTTATAATTGTTTTAGAAAGTGTGGCCCTGGCCAAAATTCATATTAGTTTTACACAAATATGTAATTACAGTGTTTGAGATGCATCGATTTAGGAGGTGCTTCATAATAATTTGATTGGTTTTCAGTTATTGTTGCTGCTGCTGTTGCTGTTATCATTCTGGGAAAGCAAATTTTCTTTGCTAATCGTTACTGTTCTGAGGTGTATGCATCAAATAATAAGCAGTTTTCAAGCTTCTGACAGGTGCAATTACATGCACCCAGATACCCACGCAAATAAGCCTGATGAAGTCAGACATCTGTTTTCCTACACATGCTGCTCTCATCCCGCTAGTACCTCAGGATATTCTTTTCTCTAGTGGAGAGTGAGAAATGGTGAGTTTTCAGAAATTAATTCTGAATCAATCCTCAAATGGCTCAGCCAATTACCACGGCCATAGGCAGACAAAGACACAAAATAATAAGAGGAGATATAGGTACAGAGAACAGGTCCAGGCCAGTGGGACAGCAGGGGGAAAGTGCTGGCCATGAGCTCCAGAATTTACCCTAAAAATCTCAATGTCCCACCTAAACACACTGGCATCTTATTTTATCCATTGTGCAAAGGCTTAAGGCTTAAATAAAGGCAGAGTAGTCACTACAATTGGCTTCCATCAGCAATGAAGAGAAAGAAAAGAACCCAAAAGCATGAATTCCAAGAAATACTGACCAAAATGAGTGGATAAACTAATTTATCATGAGAAAATAAAACCTGAGATAGAGCATTAACCCACTGCTCTTCACACTCACTTTTGTTCCCCTGAGAACTGCAGCTCAGTGACTGTTCTCATCCTGGGCTCTGACCATTCTTTTGGAAGAGATGAACGTGAAATGTAGTCTGGATGACATTACTGTTGAACAGTCTGGAACAGTGAGGACCACAAGAGGTTTGTTAATAAGAGTTAGGTTATGCTTTGGCTAAATATTTTCTTCCATTTCACAATTATTTATGCTGTTTTGAATTGAATTGAATATAAATTTTTCTTAATCTAATTTGTATAATGTGGATATATATCTATCAATGAATTATATGCAATCATATTCTCCCACACCTAGTTAATAAAATCATGCTTTTAATGAGTTTTAAAAATTCCCAAATGGAAATTTTGCTTTTTTTCTTTACTTTCTCTCATGATTTACTATCATGTAAAAATTATATTAGCTGTATACTGTATGACCAGCTGATGGTAAATATCCAAGCAGTACTAAAAAATTGATCTACCCTTATCATAATAACATAGTGTACTGACTATTACTGTGAACATTCATTATACAGATCAACAGACAAATACATATATAATTTTATATTTGGCTATGTGTGTGATTGTCATCTAATATTCAATGTTAATAAAGCATTATTAATGCATTTTAGATGTCAGGAACTGAGGAAACAAAGATAGTAAAACTCGGATCAGCCTTCAAGAGTCTCTAGACCCAATTTGAGATAGAGAACCACATTTTAAAATCCACTGTTTAAAAGCATAGTAGAATTAAACAGAGTAGAAAAATTGAAGCCAAATCTCTGAAAGGCAAGGTTATTACTGTGTGGGTTTTTTTTTTTTTAATTAATTTCTTTGTTTGTTTGTTTTGCTTATCACATAATCTTCATTTTCTATATTCCACATTTCTTGATTGGAATATAAGAACTATTTGAGAATGTGTGAATGCAGTGCAAAACAAATGATGAAGAGAATAAATGGTACATGTCATCCGTTATGGGAAAGAATGGAAGGTTGGAAAGTATTAGAATAAAGGATGTACAATTCGGCAATAAATGGTATACACATACAACTTGGTAAAAGATAAGTTGATATATCTTGATAGGATAGTATGATCAAAAAGGAAAGAGGAGAAAGCCGTATTTCAAATATGGAGTTCAGCATGTGTAAAGGAGATGAGATTAGAATTTTAATGGTAGCATCTAGAATACCTTCAATAAGAGTTTCAAGTAGTTTGGGGTTGGCTTGTGGAGGGTCCTCCAATTTAAAAATTATTTGAGCAGTAAGTAGTCATTAGGATTTGAGCAAATTGATTCTAATTAGTATGTATCTAGATAACTCTAATAACAAAATAAAATAGATTGTAGGTAAGGAGAAAGCAGGGTTTGGTCACAACTACCGGATACTACAAGACAACTTAACTACTAGAACTTAATGTGAAGGGATTTGAATAGAAGGGGAGCACAAAGATTAAAAAGAAAGAAATGCAACAGTTATGATTTAGAAACAACTGATAGGAATTACTAACTACTTAAGTATGTTAGTAATATGAGAAAAAAATAGTCAACAATGACTACAATGTATTGAGCTGCAGTGATACTGGAAGTTACATATCTTATAGAAAACATAGTTCAGAGGATTAGGCATGTTAGAAAAAAGACAATGAGTTCATTTTTACGTCTATTTTGAGTGTGAAGCTATAATAGTTATACCTAGGGATGAAGTACCTTGGTATTAAGACAAGAAGTGAGAGTAATATATTTAGATTTGAAAAAAAATATAGTCATGCAGGTGGTAATTTGATAATTAGGCTCTCTTATGTCAATTTTCATCTTTGTATCCCACAGCTTTTAACACATTGCTTGAATGATGTTAGAAAAGTAATAAATGATTGTCCAGTGAAAGAAATTAATAGATGACTGAAATTTCAAAGGAAGAGTGTATAGACTTTTATAAGCAGAAAATTGATTTCTGTTAGAGGTGTATATTTCAGGGATAGCGACCAGGCCAGAAGCCTAGAAGTACATCAAAAGATGGTAGAAGTGTAAAGAGAACATTGTACTAAAGAAGCTAAAAGAGTAGAGAATTCTGAGGAAGAAAAAGTGAAAAATAAATTATAACTCTGCAGAGATCAAAGGGAAAGAGAATAGAAAATAGATCATAGCTTTTGGCCTGAAGGAGCCTTTTGTGGCCATGTAAAAAGCTAGTGGTTTTAATGAGAGAAAAAGAGCAGAAGCTGGATTGTAAAGGAGCTAGAGAATGAGTAAATTCTGAGGATGCAAAGCAAGTCAGTAGGCAACCTTCTCAATTCATAAATCTAGGAGCCAAGGAACAAAGAGATAATAATGATGGTAACTCCAAACAGTATGAGAATTGGGGGGAAATTATTTATGAAATTAAGGAAGATTTCAGCATAGTAACAGAAAAAAAAAAGGACGATATCTCCTTTTAAGACACTTCTTTACTTTTAAATTTGTTTAAAAAGTGCATTTCTGCCTTATTATGTTGTATATCCAATTACATTTCTAGCATTAGTTATTAAAGAAAACAGTGTTAAGTATGCCAGTAAATGCACTAACTTTCTGTTAATTCTCCTATTGATGTTGTAATCTCCTTGAAGTGATAAACTGAATAACTCATTTCATGGGATGGATTATACTAGAAGAGAATAAATGATTAGCAAAGAAAGAGAGAGATGTGGAAAACTGAATAGCAAACACATTTTGGTTTTTACTCAGCAATATTTGATTCGCTATAACTGATGCTTGTTATTGCAATAGATCTTGAAATCCTGCCTTATGAAATCTAATGGGATTAGTGGAACTGGTTAGTATTATTAAAGGTTTTGCATCATTTACTGTGATTTAGAAAACAAGGTGTATAATGAACAAATTCTAAGTACTTTACCAGTGGCACTACCATGTAAGGCAAACACGGCCAGCCATTTCGCACATTGATATTTGAAAATTTTTTCCTGATATGTCTTTGTATGTGCGTGTTTCATGTGTGTGCATGGCAAAGGCATTTTGAAATTGCAAAAACACTTTTAAAAGTATTTTTATTTTTTTCATTATAAATCCTATTGTACAGATGAATTCCTTGACCAAAATTATTGGGCTAGTTGGTTGAAGCTTACATTTTTTTTTCTCCAGTATATAAAGCTCTTTGAATAATTGAATCTCACAGAAAACATATGTTAAGTTTTATTTTAAGTCTGAGATTCCCAAGCAAGGCCTACTGAACTGCACAGCAATCTTTGAAACAATAAAAATAATAATATCTCTTGTAACACTTTATAATTTAAAAATAATTTACATCAATTATATAGTACATTTGTTTCTATACTCATGATCTACAAAACAAAAATGAAGCTTAAATAGGCAAAATGCCTTATTAAGCTTGAGAAGAGTATGAAAGAAATACAGAACAGCACTAACCATCTACCCCAACTATGCAACTTTAAATATGTATTAAAGATTTAGTTCTAAGGAGGCAAAATCAATGCTCTCATTTTACTGTCTTTTTTATTTTTTAATCTGCAAGAATGTGAAGAAAAAATTAAGATGAGTAGAAGAAATTAAGAGGTATTGGGAAAGAATTCCTAAACTGAAAATTAAAATTTGGTCTTATCAATGGCTACAAGTTGTCTGTATGTTTCTATTAGGCACAGACTTTGAAATGGAAAGTCAAATTGTGGGAAGTAGTGATCATCTAATAACTACCACATGACAGTGTGAAAATAAGCTGAATCTCTGGAAAGCGTTACACTCACATTGTATATCTGTATTATGAACACCCATGTGTTTCTGTTAAACATTTGCAAGTTTGCAGGGTGCTTTTATCCACACTGTCACCTTTAACATCAGCTCTGTGGGATGGGATTATGTTGACCATTTCCTAACTGGAAGCAGATACTGAGAGGGGTCACATGACTTTCTCATGGTCACACAGAGACTAACAGGTAGAGACAGGATTCCTAGTTAGGCCACATGGTTTCCCAGGCCAAGGCTCTCAAAAGGCAGCCTTGTACATAGGATAAGAACAGACTAAGGAATTCAAGGATATAAATGCAAATCTTAATTCTATCACCTGACTAGTGATCGCACAGTCTTTGCCACAGGTGTTGTTAAATTCTTTAAAGGCTCTTTGTCTCAGGGTTTTAGTGAGGCTTAAATGAGATAATGTTTGTGAAAGCACCTTTTAGTATTAAAATTCTATAGAAATGTCGGTTGTGATACATTTGCCAAAGAGAAAATGAGCTGATATTTGGAATGGCCTTTGGGAAATGTTTCCAATATGAAAGAAATTGTCTGTGAAACAATCCCAATCACGAATGCAAGTCCCTCTGGCAAATGTGGCAGATCCTGGGAAAGACACAACCAGATATTGTTGTCTTTTTATCCCTGTAATGTTTCTGTGACTGAGGGAATGGAGTGCCTGTTGCTATTACTATTTTGAGATTATTGATGGGAAAACAAAGAACAAAGTAATATGAGTGTGTGTGTGTATGTAAGTTTAAAGCTTGGCACATAGAAAACATTCGATAAATGTGATTTTATTGCTGCTACTGTTTTACGTTATTCTATTTAAAAAAAAAAAAGATCAAGTTTTAACTGTTCGAAGATAATCTCCAAGTCTGAGTAGATTCTTTTGATGTCAAGGAACACTGAGAGATCTTTGGTTTACTTTGCCAGTTCGATTCATTGAATAAGTATTATTACTATTATTATTATTGTTATTATTATTTTAGGCAAGGCAACCCTCGGTTGACCTCACAGATTGCAAGGACCCTGTCAGTTTACAATCCCTTATTTTTCATTTTTTTGCACCTACGGCACTTGGTCTTCCTAGGTGGTCTCCCATCCAATTACTAACCAGGCCCAACTCTGCTTAGCTTCTGAGATGGGGAGGGAACAGGCTTATTCAGGGTGGCATAGCCATAGAATGAATAAGTATTACTAACAATGAGTGATGAGATAAAGAACAATAACAGAATTTTAATTTTTTTCAGGGTCCAATTAAAAATTCATTTAATTTTTGCATATTTATTTTTTAACAATTTTTATTTTTCAATTATAGTTGATGTTCAATATTATTTTATATTAGTTTTAGGTGTATGGCATAGTGCTTAGACATTTATTTATATAATTTACAAAGTGATCCTCCTGATGAGTCTAGTATCTATCTGGCACCATAAATAGATTAACGATATTATTGACTATATCCCATATGTTGTACTTTACATCCCTGTGACTATTTTGTATCTATGAATTAGTACTTCTTGACCTCTTCATTTCTTTCACCCAGCCCCCTTCTCCCTCCCATCTGGCAACCATCAGTTTGTTCTCTGTATCTATGAGCCTATTTCTGTTTTATTTTTTATTTTGTTCTTTGAATTACACATGTATGTAAAATCATATGGTATTTGTCTGATTTATTTCACTAAGCATAATATCCTCTAGGTCCTTTCATGTTGATGCAAATGGTAAGACTTCATCTTTATGGCTAAGTAATATTCCATTGTATATATGTACCACCACTTCTTTATCCAAATGTCTACTGATGGACACTTAGGCCACTTTCATAATTTGGCTATTGTAAATAATGCTGCAATGAACATAGGGGTGCATATGCTTTTTCGAATTACTGTTTCCTATTTAATTGGACAAATACCTAGCAGTGGAATTTTTGGATCAAAAGGTAGTTCTATTTTTAATTTTTTGAAGAACCTCCATACTGTTTTTCATAGTGGCTACACCAATTTGCAATCCCACCAACAGTGCACAATGTTTCCCTTTTCTCCATATCCTCACCGATACTTGTTTGTTGATTTATTAATAATAGCCATACTGACAGGTGTGAAATGATATCTCATTGTGATTTTAATTTGCACTTCTCTAATGATTAGTAATATTGAGCATCTTTTCATGTCTATTATCTGTCTGTATGTCTTCTTTGTTGAAATGTCTATTCAGGTACTCTGCCAATTTTTTAACTGACATGTTTATGTGTGTGTGGTGTTGAGTTATATAAGTTTTTTAAAAAATAAAGTTTGGGTATTAACCTCTTATCAAATGTATCATTAGTGAATATTTTGTCCAATCGATAGGTTGCCTCTTCATTTTGTTAATTATTTCCTTTTTTCTGCAAAAACTTTTAGTTTGATATAGTCCATTTGTTTATTTTTTCTTTTGTTTCCCTTGCCTGAGAATGTATATCAGAAAAAATATTACTAAGAGCAATGTCTATGTTTTCTTCCAGGGGTTTATGGGTTTGGGTCTTCATTTAAGCTTTTAATCTATTTTGAGTTTATCTTTGTATATAGTGTAAGAAGATGATCTAGTTTCATTTTTTGCATGTATCATTCTCGTTTTCCTAACACCATTTATGAAATAGACTGTCTTTATTCCATTATATATTCTTGCTTTCTTTGTCATAGATTAATTGACCCTATAGAAGTGGATTTATTTCTGGGCTCTCTACTCTATTCCATTAATTTATGTCTGTTTTTATGGCAATACCATGCTATTTTGATTACTACAATTTTTAATATAGTTTCATATCTTATAGTGTGATACCTCCAACTTTGTCCTTCTTTCTCAAGATTACTGTCAATATGCCGGATCTTTTATGGTTCCATATATATTTTAGAATTATTTGTTCTAGTTCTGTGAAAATTTGCCATTGGTATTTTGATAGGGATTGGTTAAATCCATAGATTGCTTTGTGTATAGATTGCTTAGTATAGATGGGCATTTTAACAATGCTAATTCTTATCTTAGAGCACGGTATACACTTCTATTTATTTATATCTTCTTTAATTTCTTTTTTTCAATATTATTTTATATTAGTTTCAGGTGTACAACATCTTCAATTTCTTTAATGTCTCATAATTTTTGAGAACAGGTCTTTTATTTCCTTAGTTAAATTTATTCATGGGTATTTTTTAATATTTATAAATGGAATTGTTTTTTTAATTTTTCTTTCTGATAATTTGTATTGAGGTATAAAATTGCAACCAATTTCTGAAATTAATATTGTATTCTGCTACTTCACTAAATTCATTTATTAGTTCTAATAGGTTTTTGGTAAAATCTTTAGGGCTTTATATAATATCATATCATCTACAAATGACAGTTTTACTTCTTCCTTTCAAATTTGGATGTCTTTTATTTCTTTTTTTTTTCTGATTGTTGTGGCTAGGACATCCAATACTATGTTGAATAAAAACAGTGAACATAGACATCTTTGTCTTGTTCCCTATCTTAAAGATAATGCTTTCAGCTTTTCAACACTGAGTATGATGTTAACTGTGGATTTGATACATATGGCCTTACTAGGTTGAGGTATGTGTCTTCTATTCCCACATTGCTAAGAGTTTTTATCATAAATAGATGCTGGATTTTGTCAAATGCTTTTTTTCTGAATCTTTTGATATGATTATACGATTTTTATCCTTAATTTTGTTTATGTGGTGTATCATTTTATTGATTTGCAAATAAATATTGAAATGATTTTATATCCCAGGAATAAATATTACTTGATCATGATATATGATTCTTTTAATGTATAACTGAATTTGGTTTGCTAATATCTTGATGACAATTTTTGCATCTATGTTTATTAGAGATATTGGCCTATAATTTTTTCTTTTATTTTCTTTTTATTGTAATGTTTTTGGCTTTGGAGTAAGGGTAATAATGCTGATCTCATTAAATAAGCTGAGGAAACTTTCCTCCTCTTGAAATTTTAAACATAGTTTGAGAAGTTTTTCATTCTTTTTTGAATGTTTAGTAAAATTCACCTAGGAAATCATCCAGTCCAAAACTTTTGTTTGTTGAGAGTTTTGTGATTACTGATTCAGTCTCGTTAGTAGTAATCTGTCAGTTCAGATTTTGTTTTTTATTGATTTGGTTTCAGAGAATTATATGTTTCTAGGAACTTATCCAGTTCTTCCAGATTGTTCAGTTTGTTGGCATATAATTGTTTATAGTATTTTCTTAATCATTTTTATTTCTGTGGTGTCAGTTGTTACTTCTTTCATTTATGATTTTATTTATTTGGGTCCTCCCTCTTTTTTTTTCTTGAGTCCGATTAAGGGTTTTGCTTATCCTTTTGTTTACAATTTTATTTCTATTTTAAGAAATTAGCTCTTGGTTTCATTTATATATATATATTTATATATATATATATATATTAGCCTCTATTTTAGTTCTACTCTGATCTTTATCACTTCCTTTCTTCTACACACTTGGGGCTTTGTTTATTGTTCTTTTTATAGTTCTGTCAGGTGTAAGGTTAAATTGTTTATTTCAGATGTTTCTTGTTTCTTGAGGTAGGCTGTATTACTCTGAATTCCGCTCTTAGAACTGCTTTTGCTGCGTCCCATAGAGTTTGGGGTCACTGTATTTTCACTTTCATTTGTCTCTAAGTATCTTTTAATTTCTTCCTTGATCTCATTGTACACCCACTCATTGTATGTGTTTTTTTTTTTTTTCATTTTCTTCTCCAAATTGATTTTTAATTTTATACAGTTGGGGTTGGAGAATATACTTGAAATTATTTCAGTCTTCTTAAATGAATTGAGATTTGTGGCCTAACATGTGGTGTATGTTGAAAAATGTTTCATGTGCTTTTGAAAAGAATGTATATTCTGCTGCTTTGGGGTGAAATGCTCTAAAAATATCCATTAAATGCATTTGGTCTACTGTATCATTTAAGGTCACTGTTTCCTTGTTGATTTTCTGTCTCAAAGATCTGTCCATTGTTGTCAATGGGGTGTAAATGACTCTGCTATAACTGTTACTATCAATCTCTCCCTTTATGTCTATCAATATTTGCTTTATATGTTTAGGTGCTCCTATGTTGGGTACATAAATATTTATAAGGATTGTATCCTCTTTTGGATTGATCCCTTTATCATTATAAAATATCTTTCTTTGTCTCTCGTTACAACCTTTGTTTTAAAGTCTATTTTTGTCTGGTATAAGTATTGATACTCCATACATATTTTAATTTACATTTCATGAAATATCTTTTTCTGTCTCTTTTAATCTACGTGTATCTTGTAGACAACTTATGTATGAGTCTTGGTTTTTTATCCATTCAGCTACCCTATGTCTTTTGATTGGAGTATTTAATTTATTTACATTTAAAGTGATTATTGATAGGTATTTGGTTATTGCCATTTTATTACTCAAATGTATGTTATTTTTTCTTCTTTTTCCTAAAGAGATTCCCTTAATAATTATTGTAATACTGGTTTGTTAAGATAAACTCCTTTAGCTTTTTCTTGTCTGGGAAGCTCTTTAACTGTCCTTCAATTCTAAATGATAGCCTTGTTGGACAGAGTAGTTTTGGTTGTAGGGTCCTTGCTTTTCATCCCTTTGAATATTTTGTGTCAATATCTCTGGTCTGCAAAGTTTCTGTTGAGGAATCAGCTAACAGTCTTATGAAATTCTCTTATAGATAACTAACTGCCTTTCTCTTACTGCTTTTAAGATTCTCTCTTTGTCTTTAACCTTTGGCATTTTGATTATGTTGTGTCTTAATGTGGGCCTATTTAGGTTTATCTTGTTTGGGACAGTCTGCATTTCTTGGTCTTGTATGCCTATTTCCTTTGCCAGAAAGTTGTCTGTCATCATTTCTTCAAATAGGTTTTCAATTTCTTGCTCTCTTTCTTCTCCTTCTGGTATCCCTATGATGTGAAAGTTGTTACGCTTGATGTTATCCCAGAGGCCCCTTAAACTAGCCTCATTTAAATGGTTTTTTTTTTTCTTTTTGTTGTTCCAGTTAGGTACTTTCTGCTACCTTTTCTTCCAAATCTCTGATTTGATCCTCTGCGTTATCTAATCTGTTGTTGATTCCTTCTAGTGTATTCTTCATGTCAGTAATTATATTCTTTATTTCTGTTTTTTTTTTTTTAATAGTTTCTATGTTCTTTCTTATGCTTACTATCCGTTGAAGTTCTCACTAAGTTATTTGAGCATTCATATAACTAGTGTTTTTAACTCTGTATCTGGTAGATTGATTGTCTCCATTTTATTGAATTACTTTTCTAGAGTTTTCTCCCTTTCTTTCATTAGGGACATGTTTCTTTGTCTCCTCATTTTGACTGCCTCTCTTTTTTTGTTTGTTGTTGTTGTTGTTGTTGTTGTTGTTGTTGTTGTTGTTGTTTTCTATATATTAGATAGATCCGCTATGTCTCCTAGTCTTGGCAGGGTAACCTTATGTAGTAAGTGTCCTATGGGGCCCAGTGGCATGGTCTCCCTGATCACCTGGTTCATGTGCTCCAGGAGTATCCATTTTGTGAGTTGTATATGCTTTTCTGTTATAGCTGAACCTCGATTGCTGTTGTTGTGTCACTGTGTGGGATTGACCCTCAGTCTGTATGGCTTACTCATGACCACAGTGTATGAGCTGCTGTGTAGGGGCTGACATCACAGAGTGGGATTCATCGCAGTGGGCTCTGGTGCCTACCAAGATCACCCTTTGGGTGTAGCACTTATGTGGCTAATGAAGTGGCGCTCTGTTGTGGTCTGAAGCCAGCCACTTGGTATGTTAGTTCTTGGACCCCTAAAGGGGGTCTCCATTGCAAGTCAAAGTCAGACTCTGACTATAATCAGCCCGGGGCTACCTGGCAGAAGCTACAAAGTCATCTGAGGTTGGTAACTTCCTGTACTGGGTCTGGAGACACAAGGGAGAGGCTATTCTGAGAATGGTGGTTTACTATCACCAGTTACAGGTCTGGGTCTGTTTAGCCAAAGGCACCGGGGACCCAGAGACCTGCTGCTGCCTACTGACTGCCACTGGAAGAGCCTGGGCATTATGCAAATTAGGTGAGGCCAGATTTCAGGGAGTCAACAGGGTGGAGTGAGTGGTGTTCATCAGGTTAATATTGATTCAAATTTGGTGCCAGTGCCAAGCCTGGGACCACTAAGTAAGAGGCACATCAAATTAGCCACCACCTGCCTGGGGCATGTGAGCCTTTGAGAGTTTTTAAGAAAGACTACAGTGCAAGCCAATGCTGTCAGCCACTGCTGAAAGAGCCTCTGATGGGTGTGTGGAGGCTGACTGCTTGCTACCCAGGGAGCCTCAGGCAGTGTGAGAGTTGGGTAAGACAGGGTCTCAGGGAGTCATCAAGGTGGAATGAGTGTAGTTCACCACACCAATACAAATTTGAATTTGACTGTGTTGGGGTAGAGTTCAACACAGAAATGATGGTGCTCACCCACCAGCCTTTTGGGAGGAGAATTCAACACAGGGATCCACCCCTTATCCTAAAGCCACACAACAAGATTTCTCCCTAAATACCCCTAGTGCCCTCTGAGCTTCTGTCTCTCCACCAGAGCCTAGGGTGAGTGCCTTTGAGAAAATGAGTGTCAGTACAGGCTCTTTAAGAGGATGCCTGGGTTTCCAGCCACCTTCTGTCTCACTAAGACAAACGGAACCCCCCTAGTTTTCACAACTAGATGTTGAGGAGCCTCCTTTTCTCAACACTGGTGGTCTGGGCTGGAGACCCAGTATGGGGCTCATGGTGACCTTGGCAGCTGAGCTATCCTTCCCAATTTTCAAGTACCACACAGGGGATGGGGCCAGTCCATTTCACGTATCTGCCACTTATACCAGTTTCAATGTGGTTTCTTCTTTATATTCTTAGTTATAGGACTTCTGTTCAGCTAATCTTCAGATGATTCTCTATGCTGATTATTCTATAACTTAGTTTTGATGTGATAGGTGTAGGGGTGCACAGTGTTTACCTACTCCATCATCTCGACTAGAACTGTTAAAATGTTGAATGCAATATCTGATGCTAGGAAATTTAGTTGACTATAATTTCTAAAACTAGGCATTTTCAGAGTAACAGTAATCATAATTAAAATTAGCTGAACTCTTATTGTGTGCCAGATACTATGGATATTCTTTGTGAGCATTGTCTCATTGAAATTCCGAAAAACCCCACGAAAATGGCATCTTATAGATTTATTGATTAAAAAAAAAAACATGCAAATTTCTAGTAACTGACTGAGTCTAGCTATGAACCCAAGTAATTTAACTCTACCTTGGAGCTCTTAAAAAAACATATTATTATCCCTCCCAATATACAATTGACTTTTAAACTGAATTAATGGGACTATGGGTGAAGGAACAAGAATTTAATGAATACTCTTTTACACTTTACTTGCCAAATCACTAGAGTTTAGGGAAAACAATGAAAGTTAAAGATAAATATAATTTTGATGCAGGACAATGAGGACAACTAGGACACTTGCTTCCACATTACATGGGAACATTTGAAGTGACATTTATTTAACACAATAATATACATGAATTATCTTCAAATATTAAAGGACTGTCAGAAGATAAATTAGAAATACATTCTTAAGAAATACGTTCAGGATTGTTGGGGAGAAGTTACATGAAATGATACTAGCTCTGAATATATGCTGGAAGCTTCTTCAGAACTAACGGAACAGATAATGTAACAGTTTGACTTCCGATGTCTCTTCTTCTAGTCCTGTGTAATTGGTAATGTTTAAGCACTGTTTCCTTAACTGGTTTGAGGCAGAGAGCACTTTTAGATATACATGGGGAGTCTGAGTAGATGACTTAAAGTCACAGAATTTCTAAGACTTTAAGAAATGGCCAGTTAAGCCTTATAAACTTTGTGCTGAGGAATGAAAACTATAAACATGAATATGTTCACAGATTTTCCTCATCCTAAGGTAACTAAAAATTATGTGCCTATAGCCCTATTCCCTATTTCTACCCCTCCTCATATATTCTTATGAGAGAGGACAAGTCAATCTACGTAAGAGAAAAAGAGTGTAGCAGGGGTAAATATATGGCCTATAGGTTGAAGGGAATTCAATACAATCATTTGAGAGTTGTTCAGATGGTACATAGAAAAATGATTTGATATAAATTTCTGTTTTCTTTGGATAAATACCCAGAAGTGAAAATTCTGGATCACATGGTAGCTCTTTTTAAATTTTTTTTGAAGAATCCCCATACTGTCTTCCATACTGGCTGCACTAATTTACAATCCCACCAATATAGAAGGATTCACTTTTTTGATGCAAGTTTCTGTAACTAAAATTAATACAGGAAATCCCTCTGATGTCCTTTGAAAACCAAAGCTAAAAAATTGTATTTTTCTTTAAATATTTTTGATATTTGTGATGGTAAATTATGTTTCTTCAAATAACATCATTCTGGGACTGAATTATTTTTAAGATAATTTTGTGGTATTTTGCAAGATTCCAATGAGGCAATGCTCACAAAGAACATCCATAGTATCTGGCACAAAATAAGAGCTCAACTAATATTATTATTATTGCTACTCTGAAAACTTTCCAACATTTTGGAGGACCGACATGAGGATTTGGGATTTCAGCTCTAGGACCCAGCTATACTCAATCAGGATGAAAACCATAATCGAAAATGCAAGTCAAAGTGTATTTTCATTTTGACTGCTAAGCTGTTGGAACAATGAAACTGATGAGGAAGATTCCATCAAATCAGAAATTATGCCAAAATGTTGAAGAGTTATTGAATGATATTCTAGTAAGATTTTCATAGTTTGGAAGAAGATCCTACTTATTCTCAGATTTTTAATCAGTAACACAAACTTATGCATATTCCCTAACTTGAGCAAAACTAACTCAGCAAAGTACTTTATATATCATGGACTATAAAGCTGAAGCTTACGGTTTGTTTTGTTTTATTTTCCCTCAAACTTCTTCAGATATCGTTGGTATTGCTTGGATATTGAGATGTCTTATCTACTTTATTTGCTTAAGACTTTTGTTTGCTTTCATGATCAAGATTATATAATCTATCAGTTAAACTTATTCTAGAATGGTGACTGTACAAGTTACCAGGAACTTTAAAGTTAATACATTAGTGACAGGTAGTAGGCCAAGGGCTAAAATATGATCTGGACACCTATTATACTATTTGTTGTACCTTTAAAAAAATATAATCCTCCCCCTCCTACCCCTTTGAGATGGAATGTACTTGTCTTTCTGCTTACTTTAAGTTTGGCTACGTGGCTTGCTCTGTGTCTTAGTTTGTTCAGGCTACTACAACAAAATACCAAGATGGGGTGGCTTAAACAACAGAAATTTATTTCTCATTGCTCCAGAGGTTAGCAGTCTGAGACCAAGGTGCCAATGTGACTAGGTTCTAGTGAGGGCCCTCTTCCTGGCTTGCAGATAGCTGCCTTCTTGCTGTGTCCTCACACAGCAGAGAGAAAGAGAGATATCTCATGTCCAGTCTCATAAAGACACTAATTGCATTGTAAGGGCTCTATCCTCATGAAATAATCACCTCCCAAAGTCCCTATTTCCAATATCATCACATTGGTCTTTAGGGCTTCAACATATGACTAACAGTTTGGGGGCAGGGGGTGGGAGGTGGATAATCTGGTCCATAGCACTCAGAAATGGAATGTGGACAAGAGTGACCTTGTGCCACCTCTGTATAAAGATGTTAGGAAACATCCATTATCCTCTTGCTCCTCTGCAATCTTTCTGTTCACCTTGATAAAAACAGCAATATAGGTGATCTCAGAACAAGAAAACCTGAGCTCCATCTTCAACCTGTGTGACTGGGATAGCCAACCTGAAAAGCTATAAAGAAAACCAGCAATTTATTATTGGGATTAAGTGTTGCTACCAAAAAGAAAAAAAAAAGTCTTCTAATCCATTGAATAATGATAAAGAGGGTCAGGCTCAGAGAGGAAGAAATCTCATTGATTACATGCAAAAACATTTAAGAGACTGGAAGATGGATATTTCTTTGAGGAATCACTAAAATGAATGCTTGCTACTAATGAAATTTTTATGCCAAAAAATAGCTTTATTGCAGCAACAAGGAAAAGTGTCTTTTATTTTTTAACTTAGCCAAAAGAAAAAGAAAAAGAAAAAAAGAGGAGCACATAACATTTAGATGGGTGCAGAATAAAGGCTTCCATTCATTATCAGCTAACTGGATGTGTTTGAGTATATTTAATATAAGTTGTTATACTACTTTCTGCAATACAAATTACCATGAATTTGGCAGCTTAAATCTTTATTTCTTATCTCTCGGTTTATATGGATCAAAAGTCTGGGCACAGGTTAGCTGGGTCCTGAGCTCAGAATTTCATAAGGTTCAGATCAAGATGTTGGCTAGACCATGTTTCCTTTTGGAGATTTGACTGGGGAAGGATTCACTTTTAACCTCCCCTCAGGGTGTTGGCAGAGATTAGATTTTTACAACTACAGAATTTATGGCAGCTCGATTCATCAGAGCCAGTAAGAGAGTAAAACAGTGTCTATGCTACTTGGAGTCCCTAACTTCAGGAAGGACTGAATACCTTTTAAAAGAGCTATTTTGATTAGGTCAGACCTACCTAGGATAATCTCCCTTTTAATAAATTCAAAGTCAACAGATTAGGAACCTTAATTACATCTGTAAAATCCTTTTATCTTTGCCATATAATGGCACATAACTATGGGAGTGACATCTTGTCACCTTTGCCATATTCTATTGGTTACAGGAAAGTCCCAGTTTCCACAGCACACAAGGGGAGGGGATAACACAAGGATGTGACTCATCAGGGGTCACTGTAGGGTGTATCTGCCACAATATTCAGTAAATTATATTTGACTATAGTATATACCATATTATTACTCTGAAGAGCCTCAAAGTTTTCCCATTGATGAAATCAAGCCAGGCAAAGGGCATAGGAAGATATGGTGACTGGGAATCAGGGATGAGTATTGAAGTTCAGACCTGAGGCACTATAAAGACATGAGAAGGCTAAGATAAGGCAGTTATGAGACTCTGTTTCTTAAAGAAACACCACCAGGAAGCCATGTCTGATTTAGTATGAATAACAAGTTCCTCAACCACCATCAGAGCCACATAGACATAACCAGAAACAGAATCAATACAAGATTGGAAATAGTCCCCTCTAATCTGCTAACGCGGTGGTGGAGCTGGACAAGTATACCTGAACAACTATCCATTTGCGCTTTAGCAACCCCAGGAAGCCTGAAAAGTGTTATTGCATCTCAGTATTGGCTAGGAGGGACATCTAGTGGCAGCTGGAAATGAGGAGGGTTGTCAACTGTTGGTAAGCACATATCCTTGAGCGTGTAAAGGCGTAGAGATTGTGAGTGGGAGGTGCTGATATTGTTGTGTCAGTTCTCTAGGAAGCCATTTATCCCCCAATTTCACTTTTTGAGAAAAAGATATTTAGACAGACTACACCTGATAGTGTCTTCCCAGGCATCTAAGAAGATTTACATACATTCTCCTAAGTAGGCATGCTATCATAGAAAAAGTTCTAACTTCTAGGAACTGCATTACATCTAGAAAGGTGTGTGTGTGTGTGTGTGTGTGTGTGTGTGTGTGTGTGTGTGTGTAAGAGAGAGAGATTGTGCCATGATCGACAAGGAGAATATTATGAATATTATGCCATGGTAAAACATAGATGGAAGAAAGACAGGAAAGGAGAGAGAGGCAAAAAGAGATTTGTGCTGCTCTGGCCACCCTCCATGCTCCTCTCAACCCCTCAGGACAATATTATCTTTGCCCCCTTGACTTTTCCATCAGCCCCATCCTCTGAGGTGTGCAGCTTCCTACTAAATGGATTTTAGAGCTTTGAGATGTATCTCCCAAAAAATGAGCAGAGAGCTGGGCCTGAGAAATAAAAATTAAAAAAAAGAAAGAAAGAAAAAAGCTGAAAAAAGAAAAAAAAGGAGGCTAAGTTGATCCTTATGGTACAGAGCTGAAAGTGTTGTGGGAAAAAGAAAGGGTAAAGGGGCAACGATGGAGGAAGTGCCAGGAAGGAAGGAGAGCTTTGGAATGGTGGCAAGCGATTGGCTCTTAAGCATCCCTACTTAGGTGAGAGGAAATTGTGACGGAGAGAAAAGAGATGATTGTTGTATTCTCACAAAACCCAAACTATTTCGACCCTCATTTTCCCTATTTATCTATGTTTGAGTTTTTTTACTTACTTGGAATTCTTTCTTCCTCCTCTTTACCTCTCCGTGTTTTTAGAATTCATCTCGAAACTTTTCTCATCCAAAAAATGAGGATTTTTAAAACTGAGAAATCTTCGAGGCCCTTTCCACTTCTTCTAAAACTTCCCTTAACACTTTGACACAAAACATAAAGTTGTGACTGAAGTGAAACATTTATTGTGAAGCACTACAACATCACACTGTATGTTTGAGGCTTTCATGCGAGTTAGGCCACTTTCCTGGGGCACTTTCTAGAACTCTGCTCCTCACTTATGGCGGTTGTCTTTCTCAAGCTTTTGTCCTTGTTGGTGTGCTTGTGTAGAATTTTATGCTTTTGCTTTCAGGACTACAAGTTGTTTGAGGAAAATATTCTGTCTTATTCATCTTGTTGGCCATTTTAAAGAAACATTTAAAAATAAGGAATGCTCTAATTATTAAATCAAGTCTGGCAGAAAATCAGATTGGCAGCAATTTACCACTAGTTAGTGAATATTTTTATAAGGGTAAAATTGTATTTCTCTGAAACTTTCCCATTTTCAAAGGTTTTGAAATTCAAGTGGACTGGAATCCTGTTCAATGACTCCCAATTAGTAATGTTTAGCTACATGCATATGCTGTATACAAATGTGTTACTATATAATAATAAATTTTGTTGGCTTTTTATTGTTTCTTTGTCATTAGATTTTGTTATACTAAACACTGCCTTTTTTTTTTTTTTCTGGCCTGAAAGGAAAGACCTGACTATAGGTTGTTTTATTCAAAAGAATAACAATCCTTTGAACTCAGCAGGGAGCAGAGAGTAATATCATGAAATATCCATTCTCCAACGTTTTCTTCTCTAAATCAGTGACTTCTCTTTGTTAACACTTTGGTAGAATTTGAGATAGTTACATTAGAATTTAGATGGGTGTTTGTGGTTCAAGTATTTGATGTACAAAGAAAATGATTTATTATTTATTTGCTACCTATTTCTAAAAAAATAAAATAAGGCAGCATACAATAAGAGAAAGAGGCAAAATAAGATCACTAAAGCAAAATAACAGAACAAGAATTAAATAACGTCTAGCAAGTCCAGCTAGATTATTGGTCAAGATGGGAATTTAAATAGCAAGCAGGGAGCTGAAACTCTGATAGGTAATGTAGTCAGAAGTGGAAAAAAAACAATACAGATAGTTTTTAAAAATATATATCTGTGGAGTAGGGCAAGATCCAGTCAGGAAAAAGAAAAGGATAGGGAACAATATAAATTGCAAAAGTAGAATTGAGTATATTTGAAAATCAATGGCTCCGGAGATGAGTAGAGTGGGATAAAAGTAGGAACAAAAGGTGAAAGGGTCCTTAGACCATTATTACCAATGAAGCTAAGGTGTTCTGGCTTACTTGTACTAAATTTGGACTCTTGGTGCATTGTAGGGTCATTTGGCCTAACGTCTTAAGTCAGCATTCACAATACAAGAGAGTAAATGTATCTGGAAATAAAGACTATGGGAAGCTACTGCAATCGAAGACAAGATTTATCTATGAGTTATTAGTAGTCAAAGAGAAGAGAAGGAAGTATGATAGATTCCAGGGAAGACCAAATTTAAAAAGAAGATTAAAAAAAAATAGGGTTATATTTTTGAGAAAAAATTGTCCTTGTGTATAGCAGGAAGAGTAGAAACAACTAAAAAATAATTATTTCTATATTCTTGACCTAATAAATTATAACCTTTCTCTTCCATTCTATAAGGCAAAGCAAAGAAATATTGGCTATATCTCTAACAGAATGGTTGTTAATGAACAAGGAGAAAAAATGTTCTCGTTGAAGGGGTTTTACATAGAAAAGTTATAACTAAGTCATTATTTACATAGCATTTTAACTTCATTAAACACAATAAGGGTGCACACAGTCTCCTGTGCTTTGTGATATTTGACTTTCCAGTGATTATGTGGAGAAAGCATTATTATCCCCTTTTATGTATGAGCATCTTAAATTCACAGACATGCAATCTTTTTGTTCACAGACTCACACTTAATGTAACAAAGAGCTGGAATTCAAGCTCACTCCTTTGTTTTGAGTTATTTCTGACAGACTTCTCTTACTCTCCCAGACATGTATTTATATTCAAGACAAACCAAAACATAATGTTTGACTTACACGGAATCATTTATCTTCATCTTTTGGCACTGAGATTATATAGCATTTATAAACTCCCTGTCCAGTCAGGCAAACACTTGCACTTCTATGCTTTGATTTAGTGCACTGGGTCCTACTATCAAAGTTACTAGCCTTGCAAATGGTCCTAATCTGAGTCTGGATTTCTAGGCTTGTGCTTCTAAATCACTTGGCAGAGCACAGAGCTGATACAAGAAAAAAGAATCACAGATAGGAAGGGCTGAGGTGGCATCACACATCAATAAGAAAGGAAGTGGCTTGATTTTAATGTGAGCTGTGAACAAAAACTGCTACAGAGAGAACAGGGTTGAGATGGGACCTAACTGATATAAATAAGTACCCTTTAAAAAAACATCACGTATAATGAGTGTTGTATAAAAGTTGAAAAATGTTGAGAGAGTGAAACTTTGTTTTTGACCAAGTAATGCTTAGAAATAAAATACTTTAAACTATAATTTTAGTTCTCAAAAACATATGACTACAAAGTATAATATAATCTTCAAAGTGCCCAAATTTTTATAGGCAGAATCTAATTTAAACTATAAAAGCATTTTTGATCAGAGAAATAATCTTTGGTTTTATTTTTGTTTTCCATATGGCTCAGGGTTTATTCGATAAAAATTTATTTTATAACTCAGTCTTTTTTTCTGTAACTCAGCATGAATGCAATTCCTATGGATGAGTTTGACATATTGTATATAATCTTCACCCTGGTGACAGTCTTTCTTCCAAGACCTCTGAGTCCCTGGAAGTTTAAAGCAAATTTTGTCTCACTGAAATCTATTTGCTTCCCAACAGGTCGAGCCATATTTGATTTATGCTGAGCAAAATTTTCGCATGGATCTTAGCTATCAGTAAAGGTAGAATAGGCTACTGCATATTCAGAGTTTTCATTCATTTATTTTCTAAAGACACATTTGGGAATGTAAGAATAATACCAAACATGGTGAACACAAATGAAACATTAATTTGGCACTTTTAGTTTATACATGTTTACAGTTTTTTCAGGTCACACATTTTTATACCCAACTGCCTACTATATTAACCTACAGGCCTTTCCAACTCAATATGCCTTAGACCAAATTTATGAACTGCACAAATGTGGCCTTTCTCCAATATTCCTTTTCTCAGGAATGGCACCATCACATATGCAGATAACCAAACCAGAAAGCTTGTAGTCATCCTTGACACGTTCTTTTCCCTTACTCTTTATATCCAATTTATTGTCCTTGGGATATAATTTATCCTTGAACTATGAAAATATCTTTCTTTTATATGGCAGGAGAATAGGGATCAAAGTTTAAGCAGAAAACCTCAAGTAACTCCTAAAAGTTGGTTTCTGTGGTTAATGCTTATTACACTCATCTAATAAAAGATAAGTACATTTTATATAAATTTGAAATGATACTATATAAAATGATAATAAAGCCTAAATTTATGCATAAAATATGTAATGTAAATATAATAAAATTTAAAATTTGTTGAGAAATGCATAATTACAAAGCTGAAAAATTGAGTGACTTGTAAGTCGTGTTTATTGCAACATGGCAGCGATATTTAAGCTGCTAAAGAGATCTATCCACTATCCTTGAGTTATTTTTAAAGTATGTATATTTTGAATAATAGGAAGAATGAGTACATTCTAGAATGCTGTAGCCTCATAATCGTGTGTTTGTGAGAAGAATCTCTTCCTTTGCTACCATCAGAGTTCTCAGTGGCATTTCATTAATTGTTAGCCAAATATTTAACATGAAAGCAAATTAAAAAAAGAAAATGAAGGGGAAAATTATATGATGCAACAAAGCTTATGATTCCATGCAAATTTGCTATTCAGGAATTTGTTTGAACTAGGCTTTTCTGAGCATTTAAAATGGCATTTTGGTATTATTTCTAGCTGTGAGTTAAAATTTATTCTAGCATTTAGTCGCTGTGGTTTTATACAATGGCAATCTGGCAATCAGGTACTCTTAATAGGTTTATTATTGGGCATTTTAAAGTATCAAAACAACCTTAATTTGGCTTGAAAGGTTATCTGAGGGAAATGTACTTATTTCCACTCTCTAGTCCCTATGACAGTGCCTTTTGTGTAATGGATGTTACATGATCATATACTCAATTTGCATGTATGATGCATCCACTGAATCTTGTTAAAAATCAGGTTTGGTTTCGTAGATAGCTTCACAAATGTGGGAACCCACATTGTGTTTCTTTTCCCTCATACAATGAATTATCTGATTATCAGATAATTCCAGCTTTCTTTTCAATTTCCAAAAAGAACTCTCTGAATACAACTACCCAGTTGCCCATTGTTTGGGCTGCAGTGCTCTATCTGACCTGTAGTTGGCATTTATATTGATGTTCCAAGCTACAACAATAGGTCTGTTTTAGGATCTGTCACAGGAGGTGAAACTGCTTTCTGTATCTTGGTCCTTTACATTATTTGTGGCTTATTATTCATAGTTGAGTTATGGGGGAAAGATAATTCCACCAAGCTGCAAAACATCCAGATGATTGCATTGGAAGTGTCAACTTCCTCTTCAGAAATATAAAGTTTTGTGTGTGTGTGAGAATGAAAGTTAGGTTCAAGTTCTTCACGAAATAAGTTGCAATAACATTTTAACTAGTTAGCTCAAGTTTACATGATATGAAGAATATTGAATTAAGTAGCTTTTGTTTTCAGTAACGATTACATGTCAGTAACTGTTATAATTCCTTAGTAGGTACTATTTCATTTAATAATGATTAACCACATAAAGTAGTTTTATAGTCATGGTGGTTAAAGCAGAGAGATTTAGATAAATGCCATGAAAGTAGAAGCAGTAGAGCCAGGCTGTTTATTCAAAGCAGTATGGCTCCAGAATCACGTACTATGCTGATTCCTTGTAAGTGACCAAACAAGATATTTGTACTAGTCCAGGTTGTGTGATCTTGGACAAAACTACACACTCTCTCTTGGTACATGTTAGCTTTCATATATGAAAAATGAGAGCTGAATTGCACTTAATGTCATGTAAACTTTCTTCGTAGCTTTAGTTCTTCGATTTTCCATAATTTTCCTCTTTTCAAAGCATCACTTTTCATTTTACTTCACAGTAAAGCATTACTATCATAGGTCAGATAGCCCAGAAGATTTGTGTGGGAGGTTAATCCTCCCTCTTAGGAATGATTAGTTAGGAAGTCAGGGAAACTGGGACAGAAAAGGAAAGACTGTACCTAAGGGGTGATCTAGGGCAAAGTATCTCACAGAAAAAGGCTTCAGCCAAATTATTTAGGGGAAATAGAAGTGTAAATTAGGTTTAGCGTTTGTTCCAACTTAAAACAAGAGGAGTTGAATTTTCATACTGTTACCACAGTTAGTCAAGGCTAAGGACACCCCTGGTGGGAATGTTAACTCCCAGATATTTCAGGTTCTCTGTTTGTTTAATCAAGGAGGATCTGGTAGCCTGAAGGTTGTCCTCCGAAGAAGAGTGATAATGTGCTTTGCTGAGAGCAGAAGCACATGGAAGCTGGAGGAGGGTCACACAAAATGGTAAAAGGGTTTGGAGAGGGTCTGGTCAGAGCACCAAGATTATCTGCTATAATTACCTAATATGTATGTAAGAAAAAAAATCTAAATATTTGCAATTTAATAATTATAATTATATATTTATATATTTTATAAATATTTACTAAAATTATAAATATTTATTAAAGAAAAATTCTAAATGCATAGATTTGGAATTAGAATATAATTTATAATGTTTTAGCATCATCTCTATGAAAAATAGAAAGTAATGTGAGATAGGTCAATTGACCAAAAAAGAAATAACATTAATAAATATATAAATAGAAAGATCACTAGGTTAAAATTATCAAAGAAATACAAATTAAGAGAAGTACCCATTTTCACATAATGCATTTATGAAAAAAAAAAAGGAAGAACAAAAAAGGAAGGAAAGAAGAAAGGAAATACCAATTGTTCATAACAGTGTGATAAATAGAACAATGTTTTTTTTTGTTCTTGGGAGTCTAGCATAAGAAACACTTTTTTAAATTTTACAAAAGAATTATGCTATAAGTGAATTGAGACTTGCTCCAATTTTAGTAGATCTATGGGGCTATTATTTATAATTGGTATCTTACTTCTTTTGTCAGATTGCTTGTTTAAAACAAAAAATAAAATACTTATAAAAAAGATCAGAAGAGGAAGCAAAGATTAAAAAAAAAAATTCTGTGAGTGCCTGGACCACCCAGACCAACCCTAGTATGTTTTTAAATTCAGAAGCTATGCTTAGCTTATTTCTGTCCCAGAAAGCAGTAGTTTAGCAATACTGTTTGGCTCACAATGTATGTCCAAAGCCCTGTCCCTTGGTCTACTCAGCATAAGTGATATCTGATTTCTGTTTAAGGTCTTGCTTTCTCAAACACTTCGGTCACACTCTGTTTTCATGTTTTAGGATCACAAACATAGGGTATTTGTGGGCTAACAAGGTAAATCCATTAAGGGGAAGGTAGAAAAGAATTTATTTAAAACCATAATTAAATGAAGTCACATCTAACTCTTAAAACCTACTATCGTGGACTTTTGTGTATGAAAACACATTGATAAGCCACTTAGGTGTGGATAAAGAGCCCTCAGAAAGTGAATAAGAAAACAAAAAGAATAGACTTTCCCTAAACGATAAAGCAAGAAGTACGAATTTTCAAGGAACAACTTTGACAAGGTGGGAAATGCTCTGTAGAGATGGTAGCTTACAGACTTTTAAGAGCAGACATATCTAATAGGTTGTTTATAAGTTATCTGCTCTGAAATGCTGTGATGGATTTCCCTCCATTACCTTCAAATCATCAGTAAAGGAATCTACACCTGCAGCCTTGAGACAGCAATGCTTTGGAGTTAAAGGAGTGGGCACATCAGTAAAGTGACAGGCTCAGTGTGGAGGTGAAAGCAGCATCAATATAGGGTCCAGTGTGCTGCTGACCCTTCAATAGATCTGATACAAATTTGTCTTTTTTCCCCCCACATTTACTGTACGGTAGTGATCCTTAGAGATCAGGGAAGAGGGAAAGTCAAGTTAAATGAAGAATGCATAATTTAGTCTTTGTTAGAATATATGCAGCTGGTACCACCTATGCTAGGGAAAGCTGATAATTGGTGACAAACGTTGAGATGTAATATATCCAAGGTGCCTATATAGAATAGATATTTAACAAACATTAAATATTTCCCTTTTTAAAAATGATCTAAATTCAGCTAAGAATATCTGATATTATAATATTTCTCAGATTTTAGAGATATAATTCAAACTTCATAATAATTTCATGATTTTTTTTGTATATTCATAAGATTGTGTAATAATACTACACAATTTCAGAATTTTTCATTACCTCAAAAAGAAATGCCGTACCTATTGGCAGTCACACCCATTCTTCTTTCCCGCCAGTCCTTAGCAACCACTAATTTACATTCTATTGCAATGGATTTGCCTATTCTAGACATTTCTATAAATGGAATCAAATGAAACGTAGTCTTTAAATCTGTCTTCTTTCACTTAGTATAACGTTTTCAAGGTTCATTCATATGTAATGTATATCAGTATTTTTTCCTTTTCATGGGTGAATAATGTTCCATCATATGGAGATCCCATAATTACTTTGCATGTTCATGAGTTGATGGATATTTGAATTATTTTCACTTTTTGGCCATTATTAATAATGCTATGATGAGCATCCATGTAGAAGTTTTTGTCTGGACATCTGTTTTTATTTCTCTTGGATATACACCAATGAGTGGAACTTCTAAATCATAAGGTAATCTATGTTTATTGTGAGAAACTGTCAAACTATTTTCCACAGCAGCTGCAGAACTAAACATTCTCACCAACAGGATTTCAGTTTCTCTAAATCCTTATAAAATTAATTGTCCTTTTTTTCTTTTTGCTATCCTTGTGGGTATAAAATGGTATTTCATTATGGTTATGATTGGCATTTCTGTGACTACTGAGTATATTTTCATATGCTTCTTGGCCACATGCATCACTTTCTTTTTGAAAAATGTCTATTCAAAATCTTTGTCCATTTTATAAATGGTTTATTTGTTTTTTTATTGTTTTAAGAGTTATTTTTATGTTCTGAATTTTAGACCCTTATTAGAGATATAATTTTTATATAGGTTCTGTATCTGGTTGTGCATTCTTGAATTTATCCTATTTGTAGTATGTTGAGTATTTTGGATTTGTAGATTACAGGTTTTACATCAAATAAAGAAAGTTTTTGGACTTTATTCCTTCAAATATACTTTCTGCCTCTTCCTTTCTTCTCCTCCTGGGAATCCCATTATACTTACGTGGTATATTCAATGTCATTCCACAGGTCTCTGAGGTCCTGTTAATTTTTCTTCTTAAAATGTGATAATTTCAATAAATCTATCTTAACATTTGCTGATTTTTTTCTTCTACCTGCTCAAATCTGTCTTGAGCTCTTCTAGTAACATTTCAATTTCATTTTTTGTAGTTTTCAAATTGAGGGTTTTTGTTTATTTGTTTTTTAGGCGAGACAACCTTTGGTTGACCTTACAGATTGCAAAGACCATGTCAGTTTACAATCCCTTATTTTTTACTTTTTGTGCCTACAGCACCTGGTATTCCTAGATGGTCTCCCATCCAAGTGCTAACCAGGCCCAATACTGCTTAGCTTCTGAGACACAACTTGAATTTTTATTTAGTTCTTTTTTATCACTTATATTTCTGTATTGTTATTCTCTATTTAGTGAGACATAATTCTCATACTTTCCTTTTGTTCTTTAAACATGGTTTCCTTTATGTCTTTGAACATATTTAAAATAGCTCATCTAAAATCTTTGTCTAGTAAACCCAAAACCTGGGTTTATTAAGGTAAAGTTTCTTTTGATTGTTACTTTTCCCTGTGTCTGAGTCATGCTTTTTATCTAAGCGCATCTCATAATTCTCAGTTAAAAACTGGCCCTTTGTATAATATAATATAACAATACTGGAAATCAGATTCTTTCCCTCCGTATAGCTTGTTTTTATTGCTATTTGTGGCTGTTGATTATTTGCTTAATGGATTTATTGGTCTAATTCTGTAAAATTGTATGTGCTCACTAAATTTGGGGGTAGTTTGCTTATTAATTAGTTAATGATTTCACAGAAGTTTCCTTAAACGTCTGAAACCAGCAAGTATCCCAGTCTTTGCTAAGTGGTTCTATGTGTGTTGGGACATGTCTTTAATGCTTTGACAGTATATAATTCTGCCTTCACCTTCACTTCTTGTTTATACAGAGCTGAGAATTCTGCCAGAGATGAAAACTTACAGCCTTGGCAGGTTTTTCCTGGGCATATAGACAGCCCTATGTATGTATTCTGACAAATACGTTGGAGTTTTCCAAATCCTCTATGACCATTTCATTCCCTAGCTTTTCTTTTTAAGCTTTTTGCTTAGCTTATTGTTTGTCTCAACTATCATCTACTGCTACAAAGTTTAACAATTTCTTCCAATTTTTAAAAACAAATTCCCTTGGGGAAAGGCTTTTCATACTGCATGTGCTCTGAGTCATATGAAATAAAGTTAGCCTTGTAATTGGCTCTTCCAAGGAATCACCAAATAGGTTAAATAATTGATAATTCTTGGCAACGAGGCTTTCAAAGGTTTCCAACTCCATTTCCCCCTCTAGTCTGCTTTTTATCATTGTGATTTCAGGCTATTCGTTTTTAAGGCTACTGTGGAGCTGGAAAAGAGGGACAAAATTAGGACAGTCTTGCAGTTCTCACCAAGATTCAGCCATTTTTATCTTGAATAAATGCTCCCCAGATTGCTGCTCTGATTAATTTCCAGAATTCTAAAAAAGTTGATTTGGAACATTTCCCCTAATTTTCTTATTGTTTTTATAGAGGAGAAAACAATATGGAGATCCCTACTCCATCATTTTGCTGACATCACTCTTAATGTTTTTCATTACTAAAAAACAAATTAGATATTTTTATGTAAAGGAGAAATTCTTGGCTAGTGTATAAACTATATTATTGGTAGGTTGTTACCAGAAAAGTTCTCTAATATATAAGGCACTAATCCATGAATAAAATAGTGGTAAGAATGACTCTGAGAAGTTGCTAGATTTGTAAGTAAACCACAGCTGATAAACAATATGCTAGGTTTGCATGGGACCTATTTATTACTTTGAATTTCATTATTTCAACCCACTTGACCAAAAGTCAACAACAGTAATTGAAAGAACTTAAAATATGGCTACAAAAGACATGAGGTTAAAATTCCTGGCCCCAGCAGCACTGAAAAGGAATAAAAAATGTTATGTAAAAGATCCAAAAGGAAGGATTTGAGGGGTAGATGAAAGCAACCTGAGAAAAAGAGGGGGTTCAAATTAGTTTTCTTACTTTCACCCCAATTCCTCAGGGCAAAAATGACAGCGAAGACAGTATTTCTTCTTCTTGGTTATAAACTAAGGCAGCAGTTTTTAAGAAATGGACTAGCTCTTGCCCCTAGATATATATGTACACTTGACAGCGATTGTTTTCTGGTGAGAGAGTACCCAGATAGGAAAAAAGGACAGACTGACACACATTTTATTAAAATTGTGAAAAATTTACTTTACATTTCAGTTGGAGATTTTTTTAAAATAGTGTGATTCATATATTCTTCATATCAATCAATATAAAGTTACCACTGGAAATAATTTTTCATTAACTACATTGATTGATAATATTTGAGAGCTTTTTAATGTATGCACAGTGTTTTAAAATTTGCAAAAAAATTCACATTTGTTTTCTGTTGTTAATATCATAATAATCTTGGATTTAGGCAGTGCTTCCCACATTTTATGGATATATATAACTGAGATGGATTTATATAACTGAAACCCAGAGTCTCATAAATTTGCTGGAGTAGTAAGGATTCATGCTTAGATTTCCAAAGTATTTGTCCAGTGCCTTTCCTACTACCCATGACCTCAATCATATAAAAGAATCAAGAATTTACTGATCACAGTATTAGCTCTACCTATTGCTTTATTGACACATACTTTATATACCTATCATATATTTGATACCTGTGTTTTCAGAAATAATATGACCCCTGGCTTAGCTTAACTGAAGTCTTTGCAACTCAGTTTAAGATGTCTTTGAAAGCATAGTGTGACACATCAACTCTGATATGCAGAGTTCTCTTTCTCCAGGATAACATTTCTGAAACGATGCTTGGAGACAAAATAGGGAATGACCTCATAGCGGTCCATCTTTTCTAACACACATATGCACAAATTTCTTAAATTAAAAAGGAAGAAAGAAAGAAATGACTTTTTTTTTTTTTTTTTTTTGCATAGGGAAACAGAATTGCTAGGAGAATTTGAACAATCCAAGTTTTTCTGAAAGTTTTAAAGATGAAAGGTTTCACTTTTTACCCATTAGTCTTGTAGAATGATGAGATCTTGAGTGTGCCTTGCTAATTCAAAGGGTCATTGGAATATAGCTTCCAGAAAAGACTGCTTGAAACTTTTCTTGCGAAAGAGGTACAGTTCCCTCCAGCGCCTTCTTTCAACACATTTGTAGATTGCTACAAATTTTAGTTTTCACAAACCTTTTGATATAACTTTTAAATCTTTCTGGGTCCCTTTTGTAAATTTTGATACTACATGAGGTAATTTCTGTCATTCTTCAAGCTCAGATAGAATTTCTAGAAGTTACGAAGGTTTTCTCCTATTGCTTAAAGATCGATCTATCTATCTATCTATCTATCTATCTATCTATCTATCTATCTATCTATCTATCTATCATGTATCTAATCTATCTATCTAACCATATATACCTCTGTGATCAGAGAAGGGAAGTGTGCATCTAGAGTTCAAAGTCAGGAAACTAATCATACTTTGCCTAACAGCTATCTTTCTGCTTAGTTAGTTGTCCAAATAAATCAGAGTGTGCCATGGAGAACCACTAGGAATGCAAATTGTGAGTTTACTTCTTTAGAACCTCCAGAGAGAGAAAGGACATCAGGGAGAGCTGCATGTGGGTGGCAAATAGTGCATAATTATTTGTGAATCTGCCTTAAGGCAAGAGAGCATCAACTTCTATTAGGTCTGAGTGCTGGGGGAATATTTCCTTGCAAATTGATTATTTCCCAAAGAGAAATTTTATCTTTACATTATTATTTTTATATTTACATCATTCTTAAAGTGATGATTCTAAGATTTTTGCCTAATGTTTTCTTTAATATTTAAATTATTTACCATAGATGGTGTCATTTTGGTTTTTAATATTATCCAATGTAGTAGAGATTATAAATTGTTTCTATTTATGGTGATTCAGGGAGATCAGAGTTGGGTAGACCTTATTCCAGTCCGAGGTGGAGAGTTCTTCATACAAGCAAGGATCAGTACTATAGTTGGTTGCTATTCTAAACAACTCTTGTCAGCTTCTGAAGCAAAGTTAGCTCTCCTTGCAAAGTGCAGTGGAAGCCAGTTGGTCTGGATAGTCTCTCATGGGGTCAGCTTTGCATTTCCTAACACTGGGGTAAACAAGCTGAAAGAGTTATCTATTTTCACTTTCTGTATCTGCTTGTGTTTGGAATCTAATCCTCAATGTTCAGTATATAGCTTTTTCCAGTCCATACATATAATCCCATTCCTGTTCCACTTTATTTCCTAGATAATACAAAATCTGCTTCCATGTCCTCCATTCCTTCTTTATATATATACATGAATACACACACACACACACACACACACACACAACATGAATATATACACACACACAACACACACACATATATATATATTCAGCACATGCACACACTCTAAACACAAGCATACACATACAAAATTATTGTTCAAATGTCAGTCAAATGTCCAAAATAATCTACTTTCAAAAGAGAAGATAGTCTCACACTCTAACATTTATTACAACATTAATTTAAAACAATGGTTATTAAACTCTTGAATTGAAAAAAAAAGTATGGTAGCCAAATTCCCAAGAAAGAAAACAAAAACCTTGATATAGTTTATGCTTTTTTTTTAAAAAAAAAAAATTTATAAGCTCATATCCATGGTGTTAAAGGATTTACTGCAACATAGTTTTATGACTTTTAAATTCTAAAATAGTCTCTGATAAGCTAACTAGAAAATAAAGAATGTTCTGTCAAATTCAGATATGCTTTTTATCTCATTCCTGTGGAATTTCTATGCTTTTTCACTGTTTTTCAGAAGTACTAAAGATTGAGAGATTATTTTACTTTATATTTTCTGTATAAAAAGGAAACAATTCTATAAGACATGTTGCCATTCTTATTTTAACTAATAATTATTAGCATGGACACATTTTAAAAATGCTAAAAAGAGAGATATAAATTTATGTCAATATCAGTGTTAAACTTTACCTGAAATTTTTGCTCCTGGAAAACAGCAATGTTTAAGATAACCATCCCACAATTTGGGTTTTCAGAAGTCCCTTCACCCTTTTATGTTCCAGGAAATGGCTGCCCACAAGAGCTACCCTTCCACACATGATTTAGACTAGACTCCTTGTAAATTCTTTCTCACGTCTCCCATAAGACTAGCAGATGACTGAGGCCAAAAAGATTTTCTCTCCTTTTCCTGGACCTGTTCTAAAGAGCAGATACAGACCCTCCAACTTCTTGTTCTTTATCTCATGAATGATTACCTAAGATTAGGTCTATCCCCATGAAACCCCATAGATGCAGAAGTAAACATTCCTGTTCAGCTCACTGACTGAGCCTTCAATTAATTGCAAAACAACCACAGCTGTAAAACATTCTTTGTTCCTAAGAGAACCAGAGGCAAAAGCACCATGCTGAGAGAGTGTGATCTTCAGTTCTGGGTGCTCTCAGTACTAAAATTGCCTAAGTAAAATCATTTTCCTTTGTTTCTTTCTTTATTCTTTGGCATCAGTGATACTGACCAAAACTATAATTCTATTCAGATAATACCAAACAAAACTCTGGAACTAGTTGGTAAGTTCATCACCAAGCAGTCCTTGAATAATCTTTTCTTCCTTTACTGTCTGCCTTTGCCTAGCACAGTCGCATACAAATATAAACATGCATTTGTATGTTTGTTGAGGTCTTTGTTTAAAATAGGGGATTGTCCTAGCCAAATGACTTATTTTAAATCTTGAAACGCAGGATAAAAAACAGGTTTTCTAAGTCCTCAAAACCCCTTGAAGTATTTCACGAGAGGTGAGTACCATTAGCCTTTTTGGTTTTTGCTGATATTTTTAATAAATATGTTTTCCTTCCTTTTTTTCTCAATTTATAAGCACCAAGCAAGTTTTGTCCTCTTGAGATATCTTTTCTTAGGGACAAAACAAATGGTCAAATCTACTGTTAGCTACTAATACTTGCACCTCATAATTTTGTGGGTTTCCTTGGAGGAGGTTACATGGTGTGAGCTGGAGGGGCACACAATGGAAGGAATAAATGTACACTCATCACCTGGGGCTATGAGGTCAGTGCTTTTCTACAGTTTCTCTTTGCTGGTCCTGAAGCTTACATACCCCACCAAGAACCAACTAGTTAATGGAAACAATGCAGTGTGAAACTCTTGTAAATATCTTCTTCAAAATTTGTTGAAATAGATGGACTCCTTACATAATCCTCCAAAGAGGCAATTTGGATTTTCATTAAATAAGAATACTTGCTACTATTTCTGAGTTTCCTACCATGTGCCAACCACAGAACTAGGCATTTCACATGTGACATTTCCAACTGCACAACAACCTGCTGAATGTCAGATTCAAGTCAGTCTGATTCTAAAATTTCTGCTCTCTCCTTTACTGATGATTGATTCATGTCAACAATAAACTTCTAGATCTGCGACAGACAATAAGAGATAGATTGAGGAGCAACTGAAAACCTTTGCAGACTACCAATAATCCTTGAAAGAGATTGTGGAAAGAAAATAACTCTATACTTGTCCTTTTATTTTAATATTCTGTTAGATAAAGCAAGTTGGGCCCACATTGGGCACCTCAGTTACTATGACCACAGGTCTCAGGAGTTGCTGCCAGAGGCTGTCTTTTTGTCCTCAGGTTTCTCTGAACAGCTCAACAGGGAGTCCTAGGGTGCAGACATAAAGTAAACTGGTGAAGATTGTGGAAAATGATCTGATTGCTTATTTATATAGAGTGTTATGAAAATTTCATCCACAAATCTAAGAAAGCAAAATGTGAGATTCTAAAAAATGCAGGTGAGATGAAGCTAGAGTGTTATTTATACAAACATAAATTCACATCAACTTCTTCTGAATGTACCTGTATTAAGCTGTTGTTCTTAGGAATGATGAAGTTGAAACAAAGATATTTTTTCCTGTTATTAAGGAAACATTTCAGGGAGCTGGCTTTCTACATTGTATGTCTTCTATACTTGCAGCTTTACTTATATTTAACTCCATCTGGAAATGGTGAGAAGCCCGTGAATTGCCAAATAGAATCTTGCGGTCTGAAGAGAGGGAAAGAGAACATGAACCCAGGATCTTTGTTTCTGACCATGTTGGGATGACATTTTCTTCGATCTTTCCAAAGCATTGAGTCCTCTGCTATTGCTCAATCAGTGAATTCTCAAGGCAAACTTCCATCTATCAGTTCTCCAGTTTCAGATCCAAACAATTTTTTTTTCCAAAAGAATAGAGTTGTCTAGTGATCTAAGAAAACTATATCTATCAATGTTTGGGAAACATATCAGAGATAAAAAAGCAAAATTATTGACAAAGGGACAGTTAGATAAGCTGAACACTAATGGCAACTTTGAGAACCTAGAATGGAGTACCCATGTTGGCACCCTAAGTTACAGGCAATTGGAATTCAATGAAAAAAAAAAATCAAATAGCTATCTCTCACTATGACTCTCAGATGCTTCAACATTGAGTTTCCAGCTCATTTTCTACTTCCGCTTCTTCTCATTTTCTGCTCACCCTACATTCTACCCGGATACTTACTACTGTAGGGTGGCTTCATGTTTTCTTGGCACGGCATATGCTTAAAGTGCCCTCTGCTTCCACAGTTCACTTTAGCCATCTCTTTGACTTGTGATTTTTGAGGCCATGTGTCTATCCCAATCCAATGAGGCCCAGTCAAACTCTAAGGGTCCAATCTGAACTCACTAGGTCACTCCTTTGAGACCCCTCTCATTTATACTGATGCAAGAAAGGCCTTATAGTTGTGCTTCTCCCCCACTGAACTCAAAGCACAGCTTCTGCCAAGGAAACCCTCTTCACAAAAATCCTCCTTTGATTTCCAGTGTGTTGTGACATCTACCTGGTTCTTAGTTAACCTGTTTTGAAACTTTGATATTGTCTTCTGACAACTCCGACTAAAATTTCACATGTTTTATCATAGTGCCTCATTCAAAACCTCTAATTTCACAGACCATTTGTTATAGGACACTCAGCATTTCCTACTTTATGAGAGTACAATTAGGTGACATTCCAAATACTTTAAGTCTGAACATCATTATAATTGTCTTTTTGACTAGGATGTAGTTACAACTGGAATTCTTCACTTTTCCACTTTGAGTTTTTTGCGTTTGTGGATTTTAGTGTTTATTTTATTTATGATATTGGGATATAATGCATAACTTCTTGGAGTCAAGTTGTTATGAATAGACACATCCAACTGGGGATTTATTTTAGTACACTTAGGGTAGGTCCTATATATAAGATATCAAATACCCACATGAAATAAATAAGGTTATTTGTTGAGACCTACGAAGAAAACAATATGCTTCTCTTTAAAAAAGGCTACCATGATTTACTACTAAATGTGTATCGTTGTAATAACAGTAGTGAACTGAACCAAGAGAGGCTAAGGAATGTGCAATGTGCAATCATACGAAAGTTAAACTCATCAACACTTTGTAAAGTGTTTACTTTGTGAAATGTTTTGAGATATCATATTGCCTATGCACATGATTCCAGTGTATATTAAAAAGGATATTATGATTCTGCAGGCCAGACTGGCTTCTATAGTAATTGCATTTATCCAGGGAACACATGACTGATAAAAGAATACCCTGATAAACTTAGGAATGTAAAGTCCTCGTGGCCTGTGAAGATGGTAAATAGTTTAGGGATACTGAGAATGAAGAAGAGATGTCCTGTGTAATCACACCAAACATACATATTCTTTGTGTTCCAAAACAGTAATACTCATTTTCTGATAGACTTTATAATTGTTTTCATTGTCCAGCTCACCTTCGCCTATTAAAATGTAAGTTCCATGAAGGTAGGGAGCTTTTCTTTTCTTTTCTTTTCTTTTTTTTTTTTTTTTTTTGTATCCTCCATGCATAGCAGCTAGGTCAGCTAAGAAGAAAGGATAAAGGTTAAAGGTATGAGAAGGTGGATTTTTGGCTCAACACAAAGAATTTTCTAATTATGTATGCTATCTACAGTTTGGTTTGCTCCAAAAAGTGGTGTATTCTCTAGAGCTCCAGCTGGATCCAGACGACTATTGGGCAGGGACTATTTGAGATTGACAGATTAGAAGTATTTGGCCACCAAGTTTACTTCCAGCCTTGTGGGTCTAAAGATGGACCATTGCCAATGAATTTATAATGGAGGGAACCCAGGACAGTTGTATTGTATTGTTAATGATGACTACTAATCGAATTTGGAGTATGAAAGCTAAGGAGTCAGAGATGACACTGAAGACTCTCAGAATGAAGGATATTGGTGCCATTGAAGGGAAAAACTGAAGTTCAATAGAAATGCTGGTTTGTGGAAAAACTATAATCTATAATTGGAAATTGAGTTTAATATGTTAGTGGATCACACAGGAGACACTCAGAAAGTGATTATATTCAGGCAAATATGGAACTCTGGAGAGGCTGAGGTATGTCTTGATCATTTCCTAAAAAAATCCACGTGGCTCTTTATAGGAAGATATCTGATAATGATGCTTGAAAAGTACCATAGGAGAATAGTCCATTTAGGGATACAATTTCATTAAATTATGTGGAATGTAGGTATTACAGTTTCATTTCACAGAAAAGAAAACAGAGGCCCAGAGTGACTTTACTATTTATTTATAAAGGGCAGAACTCTAACTTGAATCTCTGTCTTCAAAGTCTGGGTGTAAATCTCTTTCCTCAGCATTCTGCTTCGAAGACCTGTGAGTCACTATACTGTGACTCCTCCTTACCTTGACTATCTGGCTGCTCACTGGCAGCAAGAGTGTCCACCATTTGTCCTTGACTCAACTGTGGACACCCTCTGTCTCGATTCTAGCTCTAGGGCTTACCACTTGCTACTAGGGAGCCTCATAATAAAACTGCAAATTAATGATGGTTGCACGAGCCAAATTTTCTTGGTTTGGCTAATATAACCTGCTGCTCAATGCAATGGCTTCTCTTTCTTTCTCTCCCTCCCGCCTACCTCCCTCTCTTTTTCTCTTTTCTCTTTTCTCTTTCTTCTTTCTTTCTTCCTTCCTTCCTTCCTTCCTTCCTTCCTTCCTTCCTTCCTTCCTTCCTTCCTTCCTTCCTTCCTTCCATCCTTCCTTCCTTTCTCTCTCTTTTTTTCTAGTGATGATGTTCATTGTGAAAGCAGCTAATGGTGCAGTCAAGTGCAGTGGGAGAAAATGAGCTCAACAGGGAACCATGAATAAATTGTTAAGGTTAAGTGGAAATGAGAAATGGAGGGAATTTGGAGAGGTAGATGAAGAAGGCATTGGGGAGCAGAGACAACATGGGGTGAATGTTGTGTGAAGGCAGTTTCAGGGGAGCATTTGCCCAGCTGCAGCATTATAGCACCTCTTTTTTACACTGGATCTATTTCAGCAGGGGATGAAGATGGGAGAGGCCACAGGAATAATGTGGGGCGGGTCAGTGAACTGGGAGTGTTTTGGAAAGCAATTTTATGTCTCATGTAGCTGACAGTAGCACCTACTGTATAATTTCACATCTGATATGAAAGCTAACTTTTATTTGCTATACAGAAAACCCTGGTGAGCAACTTCCCAGAACCTACAGGAAGCAGAGATTGGGTCAATTTTACTTAAAAGGACTGTGCTTGGCATTGGAAGGCTGAAAAAAAAATATAGATTCAAGGGTTTGTGGTATTTTTTCCACTTGCAATTTTTGGAATCATAATTCAGCGCTATTGGATTAGAGCATGTTCTATCAAACTAAAAATCAAAAGCTTCCCCATGGGGAAAGTCTTAGTGTTAGAGCTGAAAGAGGTGACAGCCGCATTACTGCCATCAAAATTTATTAACCTTGTCTGTGCAAAATACTTTGGTGGGCACCAAATCCTGGAGGCTTCCTCTATTCTCTTCAGTCTTTTCAGTGTACCGTTCGGTTCCCTACCTGTGAATAAAATACTTCAAAAACTTCATATTTGTGGAGACTGCTACAGGACAAGAGAATGCTGGTTCCATCATCCACACCAATTATACAGTGCTGGGGAGGTGTATCAGTAGGCTGCTATTCTCAACTTCTCATTCTTGGGGTAAATAAAAACATCTTCCTGGTTACCACTTTAGACCAGGAAATCTGGGAGAGTTGACAGGCGAGGTTTTTCACTGTCAGCATAAATCAGGCTGATGCTGGCTCTTTACCTCTTCTTTCCTCGCCCTGTCGCCCAGGCAGCTTCTACACTGCACCTGAGATATAGATACACAGGTGTCTCTCTACCCAAGGGAAGAAACCAGTAACAGAATTTTGGATACCAACTCAAATCATTAAAAATTTTACCACTCACAATCAGTTGCCGTGTGCGTGTGCGAATATCAACATTTAAAGACAGTACTGTCTCTCTCTCTCTCTTTTTTTTTTTTTTTTTTATAATATGTTATAAATTGGCTTGGGGAGATCTGCTGGGTCCAATCGCACAAAGGTCGTCTGCTTCACCAGCATTTCTTTAAGGAACTCGGAGGGAAAGGTGGCTCTCTATTCAACAACACACTCCATCAGTCAGGAGAGTGCTGGCACCCTCCCACACGCACACGCCCCCGCTCCCTTGCCCTGCAGCATCAATCTCTGACCCCACTGCATCCGCACCGCACATGGGCCAACAATCGCTCGGAAGCTGCTTTTGCCACACGTCTAAGCGGGGGTTTGCTTAGATCATTTATTTTTCTCGTGTGCATTAGGAAACCATCATTAAGCGTTGGTGGGAGGCGCTACTCTTTTTGAAGCCCAGCCCGTCCGCAGAGGCTCGGCTCACACCGCACCCGCCCTGTTGTCAGAGCCCGCCTAGAGCCGCCTCCGGCCCGGGTCCCTGTCGCCCGGAATTCCCAACGCGGTCTCTCGCTTCACCTCCCCAAGAGCAACCGGGAAGCGGCGCCACGGAGTGATTAGAAACCCACTGCGGCTTGTTGGGTTCCCTCCGCGGCGGGTGGCACAGCACCTGCCGCGGGAGCCCCGTGCGCCCCGGGCTCGCGGCGGCGCAGCTCGCTGGAGTTTGACTCGGGAGGTGACGGCGGCGCGGAGCTGCAAGCGACGCGAGCGAGGCGAGCCCGGCTGCTCGCCCTCCGCGCTGCGTTCGGATTGGTCTCTCCCAGAGAGTGCTGGCCGAGGGTTGGCTGCGGGCCGGCTGAAGAACAGGTGCACCTCGCCGCTCGGACTCGCGGCGCGCCGGGTCAGGCGAGCGGCGGCGGCCAGGCCGGCCCCCTGTGTCGGAATGCGGCTCTTCGGAGCCCGGCAGCCCACGGCCAGCCGGCTCGGCCCTTGAAGGCGGCGCGAGGCCCAGTGGCGGCGCGGGCGGGCGCCCCGGGGAGCGGGCCGGGCGCGGCGCCCCGAGGATGCCGGCGCGGCAGGAGCGCATACAGGCGGCGGGCGGCAGCAGCAGCAGCAGCAGGAGCAGCAGCAGCAGACGCGGGGCCCCGGCGCACAGGAGGCCGCTTGGCGGGCTGCAGACGCGCCCCGCCGCTCCCTGACCAGCCCACGGGGCCCGGGGCCAGTCTCGCCCTCTTTTCCGCTCTCCTCGCCGCCCCTCCCGACCCGCATCCCTTCCCCGCTCCTCTCCTCCCCGCCTGCCGCCCGCCTCTCGGGGGAGGGGCGTGGGGGCAGGGAGCCGATTTGCATGCGGCCGCCGCGGCCGCTGCCTGCGCCCGAGCCCGCCGCCGCCGCCGGAGCCCGTGCCCGCGCCCGGCCGGCGCGGCCCCATGCCTCTGGCGCGGCCCTCGGGGGGCGAAGGTGAAGACCGGCTCCTAGGATGAGTGAAGGGCGGCCGCTGCCTCGCCACCTGGAGCCGCTTCGGCAGCCGCCGCCTCGGCCGAGGAGGGCACCGCGGCGGCTGCGGCGGCGGCGGCGGGCGGGGGCCCGGACGGCGGCGGCGAAGGGGCGGCCGAGCCCCCCCGGGAGTTACGCTGTAGCGACTGCATCGTGTGGAACCGGCAGCAGACGTGGCTGTGCGTGGTGCCTCTGTTCATCGGCTTCATCGGCCTGGGGCTCAGCCTCATGCTCCTCAAATGGATCGTGGTGGGCTCCGTCAAGGAATACGTGCCCACCGACCTGGTGGACTCCAAAGGGATGGGCCAGGACCCTTCTTTCTCTCCAAGCCCAGCTCCTTCCCCAAGGCCATGGAGACCACCACCACGACCACTTCCACCACGTACCCTGCTACCCCCTCCGCAGGAGGCACCGCCTCTTCCAGGACGCCCAACAGGATTAGTACTCGCTTGACCACCATTACGAGGGCGCCCACTCGCTTCCCGGGCACCGGGTACCCATCCGGGCCAGCCCGCGCTCCACCACCGCACGGAACACTGCAGTCCCCCCGACGGTCCTGTCCACCACGGTTCCTTCCTTCAGTAGCAGCACGCCGGGTTCCCGACCCCCAATGCCAGGAACCCCAGTACCCAGGCAATGCCCTCCTGGCCCACTGCGGCATTCGCTACCTCCTCCTACCTTCATGATTCTACTCCCTCCTGGACCCTGTCTCCTTTTCAGGATGCCGCCGCCACTGCCGCCGCCACTGCCGCCGCCTCCTCCGCCACCACCTTGTCTTCCTCCTCTACCACCACCACGCCAGAAACTAGCACCAGGCCCAAATATCGTAAGTAAACACTGTGTCTGGACTCTGATTTACTACTGAGTTCTCTTTTTGTCCTCCTGCTGTCTTTTCCCCCTCGCCGCCGTCTGTCTTCTAGCATCCTCCACCCCGCACCTCACTACAGGTTTGGAGCACAGAGTAAGAGAGTTAAAACTGGCCATAAGGGAGGGAAAAGGTGTCGGTCCGTTCTGGGTCCATGTGTGGAGTGGAGGCGGTAGGAAGTGGAGGGAGATTGTCAGGCTCCACGGGTGCTACTTCAGTGGGTCCCAAATGAGAACACGTCTCTAACTCCCTTCAAAGGGTTAACGCGAGTGCGATCTCTCCTCACTGCAGACCTGCTGGCGAGCTCCGGGATCCAGCTTCTGTCGAGATCTGAGGAGGGAGGGAGGGAGGGCCTTCCAAACGCACTGAGCCCTTTCCCCGCCGGTAGAAAGGAGAGGAAGAAAAGCACACGCAAATTAACCGAAGATAAACCACGGAGGGAAGTTGTGCCCTTTGGGGGCGGTAGAAGGGCGTGGGGCTGATTATTTGATGGATATGTTGATGGAAAGAAGCTGTAGACACTTGGAGCATCCTGATCCAGGCAGGGACCAGGAAGGGTTAATTTGAAGCTATTGGGGGAGGCTGGGAAAGGAGATCCACCGCGAAGGGCTAAAGTGATCCCCTCCCTCCTCCAAGCCTTCCTGTGGCCTTTCCAAGGTGTAGAAATTGATTCTGTGGCCGCCAAGAGTGAGTGAACTAGGGGGAAATGTGAAGGGAGCCCTGCAGAGCTGCCGCCTCCGTAGAGTCCTGATGAGGGAGGAGTTTTTTCAGCTCTGCCAAGCATTTGCTTTTGTTCCTTTCCCAAAGGTGGGGTGTGAGCCTTATCCCTTCTCTCTCTGTATCTGAAAAACTAGGCAGAATGGGACAGAGTTCTCTGTACTCAAGGATGAGAACATCCCGCCCTTTTAAAACAGGTCAGACTTTGAATTTAGCATCTTCAGCCTCGGCTCAATTGCTGCCAGTACTGGCCAGTTTACCCCAAGCATGATAGCTGTTTATTTATATAGGAGGTGTATATTTTTCTATATTTTTGAAAATGTTTTAGATGACTAATTGACCTCTTAACCAATATCCCCACCTTGTTCTTATACAAAGAAAGTCTTAGCTTCTTAACCTGACTATTGATCAGGATATGGGAGCAGTTTGTACAACCTGTGAAGGTTATTTAGGACAAACCCCCAGTCTGCCAGTTCAAGTTATGTGCAAGGCTGTTCTCCAAAAACTGCCTGGTTATGCTGTCTTCATAGTGCATTTCTGTTTTGAGACATAACATCTGGAGCAAAAAGGATAGTGTTCATCTCATCATTAACTCTTCAGTAGGAATACGTGGGTTGCTTTCAGTCATCAGTTAATTTTTCATTTCTCTGACCTGGGGTCTTACCCTTGGGTGTTATTTAACCCTTGAAACTTTTTTTTTTTTTTTTTTTTTTTTTTTTTTTTTTTTTTTTTTTAGGATTTAGTGTGTTTGTGGGTAAGGTCCAAGAGAGAAATACCTTATGCCCTTCCTACATTGCTTTGTGAAAAAACAGGCTAGAATATAAATTGGGAGACAGGGAGAGGAGAGGAAGGGGGAATCTGTCACAAACCAGGATGGCAGTCAAACCGGTAACTTGCTGCTTCTCTTTCTTTTGGCTGAAGCAGTCATTTTTGAGAACACGCTTATTTTCTCAGGAGGTGCTTTACAGGCTTCTCTCAAGAAATTTAGCTTGAGTTTTGTGAAGGGATAAAGGATGTGCAAGTGTATGTATGAATGTATTCAATGGATTGAAAATATATGTGTTTATCCTGAAGACCCCAGATTTTTTATCTTTTCTTTTGATACAGTTCATAGGAATCATGGAGTGTGGGTGTACTTCCTAACCTTGTATGTGTGTTGGGGGTAGGGAGGATTTCATGTTATTTCTCAATTGGTTTCTTTGTGTTTCATTCTGGAGGTCTTTAAAGGAAAGCCTAAGGTAATTATTTCTACCCCTCCATGCTCTCTCTCTCTCCCTACATTCTGTAGAAGGGAATGGCAGCCTGTTTAATAAGTAATGATTATTGACAGGGCGCTCAGCCCCAAGGAAAAAGCAAGGGGGTGGTGGGTTTGTTAATGGTGTTAGTGTTCACATAGACATATAAGTAGTATTTGTTTTATATGTATCTGAGGTCCAGGTCTTGCTCTTTTTTAAACCTTTATTAAGGAGTTGAATTAAGGGAAAAAATGCAGGTATGCAAATACAGTAGAAACTAACCTGGTTTGCATATATCAACAAGGGAAATTTTAATGAAAGGAAGATTACATAGTTTCCATAACAGATGACTTTAAATAAGTATGTTACCTATGTTACATAGTAATTTAAAGAGAAAGTATAGTGTAATTATTCTCTTGGTTCAAGATTACATGATGATTAACAAACTGAAATAAAGGTTTCATTTGCGGGATCTTTAACACTGCTGTTGTGGGCTGAGGAATGGCCTGAATAGCTCATTTTTTTAACTTGTTATGATCATGTCACTGAAGTTCACAGGAGAGAAATTCTCCTTTTGCCCAGCTCCTACTTCCAGAGTTCAGTAGGGCTACTTTTTTCTTTTCCTTCCTTTTATTTTTTTTTTAGATGAAAGTCATGGATTATGTCGTGGCACCTTGGGACAACTAAAGATGATACCCTGTTTTTTCAAGACTCACCAATTCTTTAAAAGTCATGGCCTTTGCTCTTCAGTTGAACACTTCAAGGTTTATAGGATGAACGTCTTTGTATTCATCCTAGGTCAGTCAGAAGGATCCTGTCTATAAAGGCAACATAACTCTTTGGAGTAGAAAAGGCTGGTTCACTCTAGCATAAACACACTTGCTAATGGATAACAGGAGTTTTACAGGCAAAAACTATTTTTGCTGTAAGGAAGGCCCAGTTTAGAAGACTGTTTCTAATTTTCTGTAGGTTTTGAGACAAAGAAATGTTGAACTTTTAGTAATTTTGAAGAGAGCCATTGATAACCAACTATTTTTCTATCCTTTTAAAACGTGTTCAGTCTTTCAATAAGAGTACTCTTATGGTTTTCTTGCTCTTTGTAAGCAGCCTCATATATAATTTGTTTAAAGTTACTCCTATACATTGTCTTCTGTCTACATGGATTGAGGCCCTCAAAGGAATTTCAACATGGAAGGTGCTGACCCCAATCATGTGTGGTAGTCAAAGTGAGAGGATTCAGAGCTCAAGATCAATATTTCTTATGAAATCCAATTGAGAGATCCAATTGAGAGATGCTGCAACCTATGTTTTGATTTCCTTTGGCCTTAATACAGGATTATGAGACTTTTCTGCTTTAATCAATCATACTGTACATTTCACTCTTTAGACACATATACTTCATGGTTTAAATGGAAGAAAAGGGGGCAAGGGTGGGCATAGAATTGACAAGGCTCTTTTAAGGGCCATATTTGGTTTGATCTCAGTGCATTATGGCTCTGGTTTAAGCTTTTTCAGTTCCTCATGGCTGATATAGGGATTGGCAATACTGTTGGCTAATTGAGAATCCCTTCCTCAAGTTTGATTTGTGACCCCAGCCACCTTTGTATTTGTGGTATTTTCCTGATAGCCTGTATTTTAACACAGTGTTGATCCACAAGCTTGTCTGAAAGGAAGGAAGGAAAGAAAGAAAAGAAAAAGAAAACAGCAAAGCTGGTTTGTGGATACTTGGTCTCTGTTATTAAAAAAAAAAAACAAACAATTTTTCTAAATCCAGGTTGGGCCACAAGCAGGAATGCTTGTGCAGATTTTGAAACCAGTCGTATCCTGGGACGTCCCTTGTATAGAGGAACAGGATCTCTCTTCTCTTGAAAATACTCTCCGAACCCTTTTTCCTCTCTATACCATGATGAGAAGAAGGCCGATTTTTCAATTCACTTCTTTTGTAAAAATTCTTTCTTTATAAGATCTGGTATCTGTGCTAAACGTATCTCAATACTCTCTCTGGGATATTGAAAATGGAACATGAAAGTTGGCCCTGAAATATATAAGAGCAAGGGAAGAGCCATAAATCTAAGTCTGCAAAATGCATTTGAATTGCTTGTGAATGGAACTGAAATTCATTCTTTTCCCTTTGAATCTGTTTTTATCTTCAGACCTTTGTATTGGGGGAGACACGGAGCTGGTACTGCATTGACAAATACCACTGAGACATTTTGAGGTCCTAGAACTTTTACTTGTCTATACCCCAGAAGGTGTTACCTCCAGAACCATGTACATAATGAAGGCAGGAGGGAGGGCCAGACTCAGTAATTTCAAGCTTTGCAATATCAGGATGAAGACATACCTAAATAGGTGTTTCCCGTTTGTAAAATTATTAGTGAAAGCCTTAGGACACATGTTTAGATTGGGTTTCCTTTCTCACCTCTCTTTTAATGAGAACTTCCTGCACTCCTGCCTTATTTGGTCTTTTATGGAATTGAATCATGACTGTCTGAAGGCTCCTTAGAGATTTTGGAATTGTTTTAAAAGTCAGCACATTCAGTGAGACACCTTAGACTCTTTTGGTTGATGTAGAAAGTTCAGGGGAAAAAAAAGTGTACCCATTTAGGTAATTGAGTTATTAAATGGTCTTGGTGCTTTATTTTTTTAATTCAAAATTTTTTTTTAAAGATTTCAAAAACTTGGTAGAAGGCTGATGGCCTTTTATTATCCCACATTTGTATACCAATCATATTAATGTTGAGAGCACTTATTATCTGATTCCACAAAAAAATTATACAATTAAAGAAACTATTATATCCATTCATTTTGTTTTTTCATAACACATTATGTGTTTGAATTTTTAAATTCATTTTAATGAATATGTAACATCAATTTGGAGCCATTTTCATGATGGTAGTTAATTGGTTAATTTTAAAAAGTCCATATAAGTAATGGTTTAAAAAACAGAAGATTAAAATAAAATGTATACAATGTTTATTCTTGCATGTCTTGTCTTAGGACTAAGGCTTTTTCTTGACTATGTATCTATTAGTTTGATCTTAGGTCCTTCCTTCCCTGTCTCTCCTTTTCTTTTCTTTTCCAAACAAATAAAAAACCTGTAGCTTTGAAACCTGTAATAACAGTGTAACTTCAAAGAACCAATTGAATCTTTTTAAACTTTAACTTTTTCCTCTGGGATAATGAGGGTAATGATAATAATTTGTCTCGTATACCATTTGTAAAAGAGCTTGTAAGCTCCAGAACCTTCTTTAATGTCAAGAGAAAATGGGAAGTGGACAAACTAGGTATTTTCATCTAGCAACCCATTAGGCCATTGAATTCAGTTGAAATACTGGAGCTAGTTTGTTACCGAGCTTGAGGGATCTTTCATTACAATGAGAGATTAATGTTCTTGTACACTCTTGAATCTCCCCTGGGTTCTTCTCTGATACCTGGCACACACAATGGAATGCAGTGCGGGAATCTACTTAGATCACCTTGGCAATTTAGTTCCAAACTGGAGCCCACCATTTATTGTTTGCTTGGTAGATATTTCTTAAAGCCTATTTTGGACATATGTTTATCAGGGGAATTGAAATTTTGAGGAAAAAGTGAGATTGTTGGAATATCTGGAAATCTAAAATCCACAGAATCTGAAGATTCTTGATAAAAGAAAGAATGCCTCATGGCTCCCTTTTGTTGCATTCCTGTACCACCTCATTGTCATTGGAGTTTGGAGAAAACTTTAGTAAAAATAGGTAGTTCTACACTGCATTCTATTCCCCTCTTAGGAGTTATTGAGATTTAGTTTTCAGAGGGTTAAACCGGTAGCTTGCACTAATCAAAGAGCTCTTCTGGATATATGCCTTTGCACTTTGGGGAACTTTAATATTAACATTTTGAAGGCATCTTACTTTGAGTCTGTGTTGGTTGGCAATTTCATCCTGAATTACATTTCAAAGTATTACTTTCTTATTATAAGCCTTTATTTTTCAAGACAGGTTGGTGATTGTACATAAATCATAGATTGCCATACCCAGGCATAAAAAAAAGGCTAGTCAGAAACAAGCCTGCAAACAGAATTCAGAATGAAGTTTAATAATAGAAGTTCAACAGCTTCCAATGATAAGATTTTGTCTTTGAGGTCTTTTCCAAGAAGTTATAGTGTATATCATGAATGCAATATAGGTTATAAGAGCATTTATAAAAATAGAAAATTCTTCTAATATATGAAACTACTTTAGCATTAATAATTACAGCCGGGGTTATGAGAATAGAATTTTTATGCTAAACTTTTGATAACAATTCTTGAATATATCAGCCTGCCTCCTAAGGTACCCTTCTCAGGACCACATGCGACCCTTGGCATGATCTTCCTATGGATTGCAAGGGAGTTAGAGGTTCACTGCAAGAAAATCAAACCCTTCTCATTATTTTGATGTCCTATTCTGTTGATTTCTGTGCCTGAAATTTTACTTTTAGAAATGTGGAAGTATTCTTCACAGAATCTCAATCTTGGAAGGGGCTTGAGAATAGAGGTAATAGAATTGAGGTAATAATGAAAACTAAAGCTGCCATTTATGGAGTTTTACTGTGTGCCAGGAGGACCAGCCCTTTACATACTTTCTCATATTTATTTACTGAAACAGGTATTCAAAGTCAGTCATCTAGGCCTGCAGCCTAGGTCTGATTATCTCAGTCATGCAGGGAATAGAGCTGGACCTACAGTGGTTATATAATTTGCCTAGTACATGCTTAACTGGCATAGTTTAAAAGATCAGGAAGGTCGGAACATCATTTTATAGCTAATTTCTCCCCACTGCACATCCTAACCCACTGATACAGTGTGGCCATATCAGTATATATTTCCTCTTTCAGGCCCTTAGCTCATTCATAGTGGCATATACCATTGTAAATTCTATAAATGGCACATCTGCTCTGTCCCTGTTCTTTGCTATGATAAAAGGGAGCCTTTTAAACTAAAGAAATTGCCCTGGTTTTCAATCCACAGAAATTTAGGGGATGTTTCAACAAAAGATAACATATTCTTCTTTCTATTCCTTGATCTTCTTAACTGCTTTCTCCTATAGCTGCTTATACATGATTCAGTAGAACAATGAAAAAAGAACAGTCACAGACTTTATTTCTCTGCTTCCTAAAATTTAGCCAAAATTGTCTTCTCTGCCCATTCCAAATTTGCTTTGATTAAAGTAGTTGCTGTATCATATCCTGAGACTGGCCAATGAAATGCATCAGGGAACATGTGGAGTGTTAGTTAGCCTTATAGTTTTACAGACACTAAAATGCCAACCCTACCAAATAAATGTTGGGTGTTTCACTACATGCAAGGTCTCCTGCAGAACATCTGAATTCCTGTTGGTACTTTACCGTAAGGTACCTATCAATGACTAGCCAACAGTCTTAAGAAGAGGAATATTGGTGGTGAGACTTTGATAGTCTGCCAGGGAAACCACAAATTGGACCCCGTCATTGCTTCTTTGCTTGACATATCTGTGTCAAACAAATATTGTGTCAAAAAAAAGTTCTGTTAAAGTGGAGGATGATTGGCATTTCTACCTTTGCAAACTCATAAAAAGAAAACAGAAATAAGTCAGATACTATTCGAAGATTGGGTTATACAATCTTCGAATAGCCATGCTGAAGGGTTGAAATACTGTAATGTCAGGAAGCCTGCCTGTATTGTCAAAATCCATAAGACTATGAATGAATCCTGTAGACTAAGAATGACAGCTGTGCTCATAAAGAAGAGGGGAAATGAGATTGCTTACCCAAATTTATTGTTAAACAAAAATTTTTTGTCAGCTAGATTGCAAAATCTAGAGACTAGGAATAAAAAAAAAAATGAAAAGGGGGGTGCAGGAGTGTTTGTATTAGACACTGTCTTGACTGAATTCTATTTACTTGCCTTTTCAGTATGAAACTCTATGCATTTAAAAAATGATAAATGCCCACTTTATGTTTAATAGCCCCAGTTGGTAGGACTTTTGCCTTCCCCCCAAAACAACATAGTATTATGTCATTTTTATTAGCTCTTAACATGTTTATACCAGTTGTATTTAAATACTATGGAAACCATTGAATTGTGGCTTCTATTAGAGCTAAATTGATTACTTTGGATATACTCCATAAAGATAAGTTCCTTAAAAATGCTTATTGACATTGTGGGCAAATTTAAGGAAGAATATATATCCATAAGAAATTTGCACCTGAATTGTTTTATATGTGGCTTTATATTATCATCCCACAATAAATAAATAAACTGAAAAATTAAAATATACATTTTAGGTGTGGTTTTTTTTAAAGAAAGATAAAAGAAGTTTACTCAGAGAAAAACTTTGAATCCTATAGGCAAATATTTGGCAAGTGTATATGCATTTGTATGTTTTAGATTAAAATAAAATGATAAATTTTACTTCACTCATGTAATAGATTTACAAAGCCATTAAACTGAGTTTACTAATTAAAATATATTGGAAAATGTTTATTATATAATTTTCTAGAACTTGTATTAGAAAATTGTATTAGATGCCAATTATATTAAGCTATGTGGATTTATAGATAGCTTTAACATATAGTAACTATATTCAAAGGAAGTATACCGAATTGTTAATGATGGTGATTTCTGGATTATGGAATAGAAATGCTATTTAATTTATTGTATTTTGCCACATTTTATGAGTTTTATTTAATGGTCATGAATTATCTATCTAATTAGAAAATTTTTAAACTTCTGAAAAAATAAAGAATAAGCTCCATGAATCAGAGTCAGTTCAACTGTTAGGTTTGATTCTGCAAAGACTTTCATTTATTTATTTATTTATTTATTTATTTATTTATTTATTTATTTATTTATTTCAGGTATACAGTGCATTGGTTAGACATTTATATTGTTTATAAAATGACCCCTTAATTGTTCTTTCTCTTTGGTTTTCCACTTAGCCAATATATTAATGCTAACTTCATTCCCTATGCTGTGCTCCCCATTCCCGTGACTATCTATCAAGACTTTTTTTTAAATGTTCATTTAAGAGTTTGTATCTAAATTGGTGGTGTCAGCATTAAAGTGTTGACTGAGTTGGTTAACTGCCGTGAAATGTGGATTTGTAGAAATAGAAATTCATTTCATTTGTTCATGGGAAATATTGCCATACTGAAGGCACAGTGTCTTGCTCTGAGCCTTGGATTATCAGCATTGACCTTATAGGGATAAAGAAGATGGAAGTTTAATGAGTTACTTAGTGGCTCCTCATGTCTGCAGATGTGGGGCAGACTTTTGTAGCATTGCTACAGATGGATGTAGCTGATAGAAATCAATCAATTGTGAGTACAGTAACCAATTACCTGGTCTATTTTAAGGATTAAGTAGAAGGGAAATGCAAAGGCTAGTTTGTAGTGCTGGGTCTTAGTAGGGAGGGCTTAGGTCAAATAAGAATAGGTAAAATGACCAATTCAAAGATTTATTACATTCTCTAAGGCTGTCACAGAATCACAAGGTATTTATTCACATAAAATTAGGTGGCTGGACGACAGATAGATACATTCCATAGGCCAATGAAAAGTAGTGATTTGTAGGGCACATAGCTCTTTGCTTTAGTGATGAGTTGTATTCAAAGTTTTTTAGGATAGCTTCCAAAAACATTGGTGAGCAAAAAGAACAAAAATATGAGTCTGTTTATATAGTGTTTAATGTTAGTAGTCAAGGTAGTGATTATCTTTGGGGAAGAGGCAGATAGTGAATAGAAGGAGACCCAAGATATGAGGCTGTAGTATATTGATAATATTCTGTTTCTTGATCTGGGTGCTAATTACATGGATGAATTCTATTTTTCAACATTCATTGAACTGTAAGCTTATGATTTGTGCACTTTTTGTCTACAACAATACAAACTTAAAAATATTAAAGAAATCTTTTACAACATTCCTTTGACCTTTACTTCATGCTACCAGGGTGGCCTGAGTTTATGGATTTTTCCATTTACAGCCACTAGATCATAACTGTGAGTATTTGTCAGTCATGCCTCAAAGTCTAACATGCAGAGAAGGGTCTTCCAGACTTCAGCAACTCCCTTTCTCCTCAGGATCCCAGCTTACTGAGACTTCATGCAGATACCCACACTCCTTTTCATTTTAAGTCTTTCTGAGTGAATACTTTGTGTTTATATTACATAAAACTTTATTTCACCCATGTCAGAAGTTTTTCTGATACAGCCTAAGCTACCATACTTTTCACATGTAAAACCATGCTTGTATTTGAGAGTGACTTGTATCTGAGAGTGTGGAACTTTATCACAGTTCTGCTGGCATTACATACAAGGAAGATAATTCATCAGCTGCATTTCTGGTTTTGTTGAGAAGACCAGAACATATGTTCTCAAGAATAATTAAGTGCTGAAAAGTATATTAGGCCGTCTCAGAAAGTAGTGATCAAAGTGGACATAGGTAGTTTCTCTGTTTAGACAGAGAAATAGAGAATTGAGGCCAAGGTAGTAAAAGATCACCAACAGAGGTCAAAGTGTGCATGTCCCCACCTGTGTGGGAGCCAGTGAGGGTTCTGGCCTAGTGGCAGAGAGAGTCTCTCTTGGAGTTAGTAAGGCAGTCTCACCTTTTCCTTAGATCAGTGACTGATTAAAGAGGGAGGGTTTAGGAGGATATAATTAGGCTGCTATGAGAACCACAGTCAGGGTTCGTGCAAGAGATTGGCACAGTATCTATAGTATTTTCAGAAGGTACAGGGTCTCTAGGATGACTTCAAGGGAGGAATAAGTAGCAAAATCTAAAGATTCTCCAAGGCATTTTTGTCCCCAGTTATTTAAAGATATGGTCTTTGATTTATGCTGAATATGTTTGTCTTGACTTTATTCCACTGCCTCTTCAAAGTGTTGTAAGAAGCAGTAGAATTGGTATGTTTTAAAACGTTTAGGTTTTTTATAGTCGCATCAACACAGCCCTAGATTTAACCCCAAATAGTAGCTTTCAAATATCTAAAAATTTGCAAGTACAGATGCAAAGAGAATAAAAAGAAGAAACTCTTGATTTTACTGCTTCACCGAAATTGACCTGCAACTGCCATCAGAATTTTCCAAGGCAAAAACTACTGTGTATTTTGATGGCCACGTTACTCTTCTGGTTTCATCTAAGGTCCTCTTTCCAGAAGCCACTCAGCACCTTTTGGCATCTAATGCTGATGCTGCAAAGCATTCAAAAGGCAATGGCACTGTTGATTTCCCTGAATGTACTCATCACATGGTGAAGAATGAGAGAGGGAAAGATGCTGCTTCCTCCAGAACCCTGAAGATGGCTCTGCAATAAGATGAGGCTCTCACTGGCTCTGCCAGAGAGTCCCTGTCATAGACCTAAACTACATCTGTTCGTTCACCTACATTGACCACTAAAATTAGTTGTCACCCTCTTTGTTCACCATAAAGAACCTTCAGGTTAAAATCAGATTCATCATTCTTGCTGACTTACTTGGTTGCTCATTTTTACCAGACAGAGGGGCTGTAACACTGTGTAAGTGCAGATGTTAAATTAGTATTAATAGCCAACGGCATCTCTCCTCTATTTTTCAGTGATCAGATAATTTTCACTGAAGCCAACATTCATAATAAGTCAGCTGAGATAGTAGTGTTATTTGGTTGGATTATTTTCAGTGTATCTATGTTTTTGAGTTAGATAGGAAAATTTTCTTTTTTTAGTTATTTGCTTGGGTCTGTGTGTGTATGATCAGAAGAGATTTTTGAAAGGAAGGAAACAAAGCTGTAGATGGGGTTTTAACAAAGCCAGTATTAAATCTGTGTTTCCCCTTTATTTGGTTTTGTGTGACCTTCTGTGGTACCACACTGATGCTCATCTTTCATCGGGAGCAACTCTGAGTAATTTATGATAAATAATGAAATGCTGTTTCCTACAATGCACTGCAAATGGCTGAGTGTCGTAAAAGTCTAAAGAGCTCTATTACTTCTAAATGACTAGATAATGCAAACATGTTAACTTTAAAGAAAATGGTCCATGGAATTATGCTGTTTGCAAAGCACAGTTCCTACTGCCCAGCTCCTTCCTGTAGGCTTTCTGCATCTGAACTCTGCAGGGACTGATACCTGAACAATTACCCTTCGAGTTTATGCCTTTCAGGTTCTTGGGTTGGCTAGGAGCAGTAGTGATTCATTTATTTGGAGTAGGGGAAGGGAGAAACTTGCAAAATTTGTTTACAGTTAGAAACCCTTAATTTTTTTTTTTAAACAGCGTTACCAGCAATAAGGGCTTTGATGCTAGGATGAAACAACTTAAATATTTTGTTGGAATACAGATATTGAAAAGAGATATTAAAGAGCAGACCTGAGAATAATTTTATCAGAACAAAACTTTATAGATGCTTGACATTTTTTCAAAATTAACTCTTATCACATTGTTTGTATTTTCTCCCTCTTATCAACATGTACAAAAATGGAGATACATCAGACATAAATCTAATTTGCAGCTCTCAGCTCCCTCCTATTCTACAATGTATAAGTACAGTTGCTAAGTGGTGTTCACAGGGAATGTGTGTGTTCTCATTCTGGTTGCCATAAAATAGCTGCATATCTAAGTGGTAGTGTTTGAAGACTAATTGCCACATATGGAAAGTCTTTATGTACTACACTCCCATTGTGAAAATTGAATGAAATTGCTGGCCACTGAGCTCTTTATACCGACAGGAGAGTCTCTTTGTGAGCAAACCATAGAAAATGACAATATGTGACCAGGGATACTTTTAAAATCAAGCACTTTGCTGAAGTTTGCCACTGAAGTTTTCCACATTTCCCCAGACGTAATTACTTTGCCAAGTGAAATTATCTGTTCTCCCTACTAGAACTTCTTTCTTTCCTTGAAATATTAGATACAAAGTATCAAATGAATTGTGTAAAAATAAATTACACACACTGCATTTTGGGAAGAGTACCTAGCTGCTCCATCAGTTTATTTTCACTGCTGTGCTGAAAAGTCCACTTTAATCTTCAATTGTCAGTTGCATGCAATCAGTTGAACCTTGGGATGTTCTCAAAATAGAGATGTTTTTGTGCTAGGAAAATCAGGCTCTTTGAATGTTCAAGAACATTTTTGCTTTTGATGAAGAAGGGTTGTTGCCATGTGCCATGGGGAGAGCGATTCAAAGATGGAAAGCTGTTCCCAGAAGCCTGTTTGATGAATGGACTATAGGGCTCAGCTTCCTGACCATCTGCCATCTATCTAAGGTTTCGTGTGGGTAGCAGGGTGGCATTAGCAATACAGCATACTTCAAGTATCTAAGCAAGGACTCCAGAGTTTGTAGATTATCCAGGCTTTTTTATCTTCATATTTCTAGCCTACCATTTCTACTTTGATTCTCCACCATATTATAAACTATGAACAAAAGAATCTGATGAACATGGAGTGATTTCCATGCCATGGAGACTGGGAGGGGCTAGAGAGTCTTACTTTAGGAAAGTTTAGGTTCCTCTGCATAATCTTGTTACATATTTTTTACTTTGCTTCCAAGGAAAATAGGAAATAAGATAATTAGAAGAATGATTTCAAAAAGGAGAAAAGGAATTAAGACACAGTGGGAAAGCCACTGGACCTGGTTTGAGAAAGTTGCTTTGTCATCTCAGTTGGTTGAGACCTCAGGGTAGACAACTCTATTGGAAACCTCAGATTCTTCCATAACTGAGGCTGTTTGAGGGGACATTCCCTGAATTTCCTGTGACAAAGATTCCCTGAGGCCAAGTTCTGAAATAGAGATTAAAATCTTAGTGGAATTTTTGAATGACAATTCCCCTGACTCTCTCTGGGCTTCCTTCACTCCATCCCCTTCACTGACAGAGGTTTTTTTGTTTTTTTGTTTTTCTTTTTAGGTATACTTTTGGTGGAATATTTTGCAGTTCAGCGCTTAATAATACCCATGTTTCAGTGTACTAACGTAGGTGGGACTTGATTACATCCTAAAGTCCCATGAACTTTGCTTGTTTATAACTTAAAAAAAAAAAAAAAAACAGTTCCTTATCTGTCTCCTGACAGATGTAGAGTTTTCTAGCCACTTGTAGGTCTATTATTGCCAAACACACACACACACGCATGCACACACGCATGTGCGAAAGTAAATCTGTTTCAAAAATAGAGGTATAAGGAGACCGGGAGGAATTACTGGCACACACAGCGCATTTCTTAGGAAGTATAAATAAATTCATCCAGTTTTAAATTTAATTACAATAATATAGACACAAGTCTACTGCTGTTTTCACTAATAAGTGTCATGGAAACCCAGGGAGCTCCAGCAGTGGTGGAGAGGTGGGCGAGCATCAAATCACTATGACACTGGATTTTTGAATGTCACATTTTAAAAATAGAACCACCTGAGAAAGAGCAGGGCCACACCAGCACCCTGTAGCTCCCTGCTCTTTGACATCTGTTTCCCTTTGACACAGTCTTTTCCATGAGGAGCAGGGAGACCTGTGCTTCAATTATCTGAGTTGCTCGGTCAGGCTGAGATGCCCCTATGCTGCCTTATCACTCACACTAAAGCAGAAATGGACTAATTTAATTTGGGTTAAAAAAAACCTGACTCTGTTAAGGCTTTGCTGATCATTGACAAATCTGTCCTTTAAGCTTTGTAGTTTTAAGGTCAAGGTACATTGCCTTAGACTCTACCATGTTGTCATATTTTTGACATTAAAAATAAAACTTGAAAGTGTTGTATAACAGACTGAGAAATTCTAATAACACCTCTAGGTTGATAGACCTGCCTATTCAGAGTATTGGTCCAAATCTGCTCAGCTGTCTTAGCCTTAGCTATCTGAAAGGGACCCCTACCAATTTAATCTGGTCGACTGTTGGATTTCATTTATTACAGATGTTAACTTTTTGTTTTGTTTCCACTATCTGATGCTATTACCATCTAATGAGTTTGGATGTTAAGTCTGGAGGAATCCAAGTTTTACTTCTTATTAGATACCTGACCTGAGCTTAGTGGAGTTTGTCTCTATGAACCTCAATTTCCTCAAAAGCTGAGATAATGGCTATTTCTTAGCACATAAGAGTGCTGTGTAGTCTACAGATATCAAACCATCTTATAAACCAAGGTGTTGAAGAGTTTGACAATTTATACATTGGAAACCAAGGAATGTTTGGATAGTTGAGAATTGGAGCAAATTGAAATCATGAGAGGCTGTGTATTATTTATGTTGTGAGCTAATGTTTTCTTTCTGGGAGCTAACTTTAACCTTAAATATTTAGTTTTGTACTCAGGAACTGATGGTTTGAAAACAAATTCAACCTGGAAAGCACTGTAGAGAGGAAGAGAAGGATGCTGTGAAAATTTAAATCTCACAACAGTGGTGACTAGAAAAATACATTTCCAGGCATCTGGATGTAAATTTCTCAGCCTTTGAGAAAGGCAGACTCAATCAGCATGCCCTTTTGGTGTGATTGCCCTGGAAGTGTGAGATGCTTAGTTTGAAATTGAGGTCTATGTCAATCTCTGATGTCTCAATTTCTGACATACTAAACAAAGCAGAAGAGGCAATGTCCCTCTAAAGAGTGAAGAACCCTCTCACTCATTTTTTGGCTATCTTATTGCATGCTATTTTTCTTTAGGTAGATTGCTGTTAAGAACTGATTCTCAGTGCTGAGTAAAGAATGCTTTTCAAAGTATTTCTTCCAAATTGTATTTTGATAGATTCTGTAAACTATTAAGAAATATTTCATGTGCTGAGATTAAGTAAGATTTATATTTCTAGAGAAAGCTAAAATTCATCTCGTTGACTTTTTCCTATCTCTCCTCATTTTCCTCTTTCCATATAAATACATTTTAAAAATCTAAGTATAGTAGTAGATTTAATTTCCACCGAATGAAAATTTAGGGCTTTGTTTTCTTCTATTTATATTGAAGCACTGTGTGATAGGAAATGTTTATCATGGCTTAAGGGAGAATGAATCTGTTCTGATAAGTTAGTGATATAAGCAAGCATGCCTAACGCCTCTTTCACAGAGCCCATATCAAGCGCCTTCATTTTTCAATTATTTATTAAGCACCCACTATTTGCTAGATGTTGTTTTTGGCTCCTACCTCCAGGGCTGCAATAAGGATGAAGACTGACTCAAGCATTGTGCCCCTAGTGCATTCTGAAGGGGAATTCATTTAGTAATACATAAATAAGTAAGATAATTTCAACCAGTGAGAAATGCTGAACAGGATTATAGGATAGAAAGCTTGAATTTATATAGTTGTTTAGGGAGGTCTTAACTGAAGTCATGATAGTTGAACTGAGTCCCAAATGATGAGATGAAGCCAGGTATGGTGATGCTTGGGACAAAAGTGTACCAGAAAGAAGAAATAAAATCCAAGGTCTTTGAGGTGCAGAAAAATGGCCAGCATGTCTGGGCATATATATGGCAGGAAGTGAAGTTGGAAAGATAGATAAGGTAAGATACTACAGAACCTGGAGTGAGTTTTACATACTGGAACACCATGGGGGATTTAGGTAAGGGAAAAGTTATTTTTTAAAGTTTCCTCTAGGTGTTGTGTGTTGCTGCACTCTAGAGGCTACAATTGGAGACAGGGGCACAAGTGAGAAGGCCACTGCAGTTTTCAGGCCAAGAGTTCCTAGCATCTTAGACTAGAGTGGAGATAGGTGTAGTGGGAGTGATGCGCTGTTGGATAGTTTGTGCCCTGGAGAGTGAAAAGACTTAACTGTGAAGGAAAGGAAGGAATGAATGAATCAAGTGTCCCTCCTAGGTTTCTGTCCTGAGTAAGAGTAGGGATATGGCATCATTAACTGACATGAGGAGAATTGAGGGATGAGCAGGATTCAGAGATGGGCAATGGTGATAAAATAGTTGTTATAAGCATCCCATGTTCCCCTGCTTGTTAAGTGTGCAAGTGGCTATTTTGAGTTGGTTAGAGTGGAACGGAGGGGAGTTGATACCCATTGAAAGATCAAACAGTATTAAAAAAGGAGGTGGTACAAGGGAGTAGATATGGACATCTACATCTGCACTGAAAATCAGGGACAGAGAATACCCACACTGTGTAACCTAGGAGGAATTTCTTGTAGATGCAGTGCAGTGAAAATGTTATCAGTTTGTTGTTGTTGTTGTTGTTGTTGTTGTTGTTGTTGTTGTTGTTGTTTTAACTCTGGATGCATTTTGAATCCCGTGGGGAAGTTGTAAGAATATATACTCATGGACAAGCCCCACCCTATACCAATCAGAAATCTCTTTTGTGGGGGCAGGCAGTGGCAGACATCAGTAGTTTTTATAAAGTTCCTCAGGTGATTCTAATGTGTTGCTAAGGTTGTGGGAAGATAGATCAAAAGAAATGGATGCCCTGCAGTCTCATTAAGATAATGGCTCTGCGACTAGGAAGTGGAATCACCTGAGTAGAACCTCACAGCCTTCATCCTTTGGAAAAGAAAAATGATGGAAATCAGGGAAGGCCAAGTTTGTAGGGTTAGGGATGGAAATCGCATGAATTTTACTGGCACCAAGGGCTGGAGACCAGAGGTAGCCAAGACCCTGTGTTCAATTCAACATGGTTGGGCATGTGGGGAAAGAGCAAGATAAGGTCCCAAGAGGGCAACAGTCAGAGAAAAGGAAGAGGGCAGGCTTTCCACATAAGTCTTCCTGAGAAGCCAAGGACTAGGAATTCTTCAGGTTAGGGTCAGGTTCTCACGGCAACTCACAAACTCAGATTCCCTCTCCATCTCCAGAGTTGGCTGAATCTACTGACTGCATAAAATTGTTTGCAGCAAACCTAAACTTTTCCCATCTCTGACAATTTGGCAATACTTTTTATTATAAAACCCAGCATTATTAAATGAAGGATAAAATGGCTGGGAATATCATTTGGTGTGAAAACTATTTCAATATATATCCTTGCTTTTGTTCAGTAATTCCACTTCCAGAACTCTGTCTATAAGGAAGGAAGGAAGGAAAGTAGGAAAGAAGGAAGTAAAAGAAATTGTGTTTAAAGATTTTTGCTTGAAGGCATTCAAAACAGAAATCCTTGCAAAAGGTTTGTTAACACAAATTTTCAACAGTGTAGGCATTACAAATCAATTCTTTAAAATCATAGCATGGGAAAACACTTACCATGTAATGCGAAGTATGAAAAGCAGGCTTAAAAACAATACATAACTCTAGTTATACTTGAACATTTAAAAAATAAACATTGGTAATAACACAAAATTATATATAAAAAAAGTTCATGCTGAGTGATGGGATTATTGTCAATTTAATTTTTTAAAATTTTCACTTAAATTTCATTTTATCTCATTTCATATTTCCTTAATTTTTCATGCAATTCAGATGTCCCAGGATTGTAATAAGAACAAAAGTTAAAATGCTATTTTAAAAGAATTGATAGATAAGTTCTTAATTTTACATGAGTTTAGTTATGAGTTTTATTATCTGATTCTCTGAATTTGGAATAATAATATCTGCCTCTCAGAGATGTTACACAATTAAATGGGATAACTAATCGGGAAGCATGCTGTAAAATCTCTCATACATATTAAAGTCTCTTCGATATTGATGGACTACTGTCTCCACTTCTAACAATGAACTTTATTCCACAGAAGTACTGTTTTTTTTTTTTTTTACCTAATATTCTGTTAGTTTAGATAAAATAATAAAATAAAGGGAACATAGTTTTATCATTTGTGCTAATTGATATGTTGGTCATAAGTGAAAATGAGCATCCCAGAGGGAAGAACTGTGACTGGATGAGCCATCCGTGGAGATTCCATTGCTCTTTACCAGTGAACGGTTTAGGACTGGGCATTGTTCTGGCCAAGGAGAGTTAAGGAGGAATGTGCTAGAGGCATCAGGGAAGGATTTCTTATCCAAATTAAACTCATGTGTTCTGGTCTGTACTTGCTAACTTTCAATGCGATTGTGATGCCTGGAGCTACTGCATCCATCTTGGGACCATGAAACTACAGACCTAGAGATGAAGGCTCTGGCCCTTGATTACTCCATGGTGCTGCCAAAGCAATGTGAGGCCACTCACTTTTGGGCTTCTTGTTGAGTAAATAGTCTAAAGTCAGCCTGTAGGCCTCCGATGGTCAAATGTTTGTCATTACAGTTGGTACCACTATCTGGTTCCTTAAAACAAATAGAAAAGTAGGAAAAAACCCTATTGTATATCTACTTATTTTAAATATATATGACACCAAAATTTTCTCTTTGAATATACCTTTCTTTCTATAAATGCCTAGCTAACTTGACAAACTAATTTCATTTAATGTTGATGCAAATTTACTGCTCTAAATTACTCTATAAATCAAATTAAATGAATTTGGGAGAGTCTGAGTATAGTAAACACATACATTGTGAGTTACAATTTTGCAGAATGCCATACCAAATGTAACAAACATCTCTAGGTGTAGATAGCATACCAGTAAGGCTTCTGATCATGCTCAGATTTTTAGTAGACACTGATTGCCGCAGTCACTGAAAATTTCATTTAGCTGGATTTCTGTAAAATTTTTCAGATATTTAAACATCCTGATAATACAGGTGGGGGGAAGTTTAGTCTGTTCTGAAAATTACCTGATTTTTATAGAAAGAACACACATGATACACAAATGGTGATTACTTGTAGGCACAGTCTGGGCCTTTTACTTCACTTACATGTTTACTCAAGCTAGCAACAACAGTCCCAGAAGGTATGTATTCATGTGTCTACTTTACAGGTGGGATATGCTACTTTCAGAGGTAAAGCTAGAATCCCGACACTGTATTAAGTATGGTTACCCAGTAGGAGAGAGTTTTAATGAAATTTGTGTGGGGTTCATGGCATATTTTGTGAGTGTTCTCACCAATGTATCTATGACTGATCTCACAAGGGCACCTCGGTATTCCCTTTTATTTACAGGAGCACATCACAGGGATGAGTCTCAAGTTGAATTCTCAAAATCAGATTTCCTTTGTAAATACAGAAAAATGACCAAGACGCTTTCTTGAAGTGATGGACAAGAGTTGGGAGAAGAAGGATTAATAGGTCTGCTTGATACTGAGGCAGCCCTGGCCTTGAGCTAGGGTGGAAGGTAGGGCAGGTGGTATACAGATGGCATAGGATGCAGGGTACATTTGCAAGTGAAGTGATTACAACCACTACCTCTTTAGCTTTAAAATCTTTGGCATTGGAGTGAGTTTTCTCTTCTGACTTCTCAAAGGAAACCAATGAAAATAAGATTAATAATGACAATAACTGTACTTTATTGAGTATTTCCATAATACTTATGGATTATAGATAGGTGATACCTCACTTAATTATCAATATGATCTGATAGGGGAGGTACTATTATTATTTCCACTTCACTGAAAAGGAATTTGAAATGTAGAGTAGTTAAGTAACTGGCCCAAGCTCTCCCTGCTGGTGATATGAGGGGTCTGATTTTGTAACTAGGGTAGTGATTTAAAGATCTCAATTTCATTGCTTCCCATGAACTGTTCACTTAAACTCTAAAATATCTCAAAAGATGTTTATACTACATATAATATGGTACATAAAGATATGGTTTTTTTTTTTTCTTCCTATGTTTTTACAGACTCATGTCCTCCTGGCACATGTGGTTCCATCTGTCACTACCTGGCCCATGGATGCATGGCATATAATTGTATCTCAGAATCATTTCTAGGTATGCTGGGAACAGGGATAGGACCAGCTGTGTTTCTCATAAAAGATTAGGCACAAGTCATGTATGAAGTTTTTCTTTACTCTAACTTGTGAAAGGCCAAGCAGTAGGTTAATATGATAGAAGAAAACAAAATTAAATAAGCTAGCACAACTGACTTCTAGAAGGGAGATAAATGTTGCATGGATGCATAGAATCCAGCCAAATTGCTCTTTGGTATTTCTGTTTGGTTAATAGTGCTTACTATTGGTTGAACAATATAAGTATGCCGAGAACCAGTATATCATATGGTCAGCCTTGTATGGTTTTAAACACTTGAGTGAACCCATCTGGAGAGTTTCATCCACCAGGGCCTGGCTGCCTCATTAGCTGTCTCTGAAAGGCCTTGCCCAGGCAACAATACGAATCACTGTTGTTTCAGAGCGATGGTGCAGAGTGAAGGAAAACAAACATGTTCAACTGTTTTGTGTTTTCCATGTTAAAGTCTAAACATGGATGCAGAACTCTTCAGTGATTCCAGCAGAGCAGTGGGCCCTCACTCTAAACTTTTGTATCAGTTATCAATTCTTCTTTGAAAATGCTAATTAAGAAAGGACTTCTTATGCTCAAGGTGACAAACATGACTACCTTGAGACTTCAGAATTTATCTTAGTAATATCACAAATTTGCATCCTCACAGAATCTCAGTATTTGGAGGAAATCCGATAGGCTTTCAGTCCACCTGTTGTCTCTTGACTGTCACCTGACAGAAATGGCTTCTCAGCCTCTACCTGGACTCTTTTCAGGGACAGGGCTCGGGGTCTCCTTATACTTTCCCTTCTATTAGTAGCTGGTGCTAATCCATAGAAGTGGTATTTCAACTTAGTCAAATTCCACCTTGTTTCTGAATCTGCCTCTGGAGCCAAAGGTCTGTCTCTGCTTCACACACAACGGGCTTTCACACATGTAAAGACCACAGTCTTATTTTCACTGGACCTTTTCATCTTTAAGATAAATTCATAATCTCAACAATTCCTTTTCACATGGCAGGCTTTCAAATCCCCACAGCATCCTGGTTGCTTGCTATCTTTAGGAGTTAATTACAAACTCTGAATCCACCTCCCTTGTAAATAAGTGTGATCTTTGGCAAGTCACCTTCTCTTGTCCTGAGTTTCCTCATCTTTAAGATAAGGATATCATAGTATCTACCTCAGAAGTTTGTTGTGAAAATGAAAGGAGGTAAATAGTACTTTAAAAAATGATGGCTGTTGTTATTATTGGTTTCTCTTAATTGTTAAACCCAGGACTGAATACTGGCCTTCAGGACAGGACTATCTTGACCCTTTCATTCAGTGTATGAACCATTCCTCCCAGGTTTATATCATTCATGAATTTGACATCCTGCACTATTACCTAACTTCAGCAAAAAAAGGAAAGACCTTCATTTGGCCTGACTCATTCTTCAGGAATCCACATTGGCCCTAAGTGATTACTGATTCTGTTTTTTTAGGTACTCACAAATCACCCTTCATTTTTTCCCTTAGATCATAGGTTCTATCCTCTTCCCTTTAATGCAAATCATACTGTACTCAATTATCTTCAGAGTTCTTTTGGCATCTTTCCCATTCTCCACATTCCTCCAGGTTTGTGGAACATGCTCTTATCAGCAAACCCTCTGGGTACCTGGATGTGTTATTTCTTGGACCACAGATCTGAGCTTTAGAGGTGAAGTGTGTGGTTCCCTGGTACCACATTTCCTTCTGGCCTCCCCATAGAACATGGAATCAGAGAGGAGGTAGAAAAACAATAGTCTCTTTCACTTCCGTTACTGTAATTCACAAAGAATTACAGAAAATATCCTTGTTAGAGTCAATAAACATAAGGGACCCCTTTGGTTACTCTTATACTTTCATCACAATTTTCAGCTTTCTGGATATTAATAAAATTCTTTTTTATTGTTCTCATAGGCCATTACTTCTAATCAATAGTTGCCTTTGCCCAATTTCTATATTTTCATTTTAAAAAATTATCCCTTACCTTATGGCTGGATTGGCACTTTGAATGCATTCTATTCTGTTCTACACTGGGATTGTTTTTGATTACATGAACCAAACTTGCCTTTTGAGAGCCTTCCAAATCTTGGGCCATTTTTATTTTATTAGAAGTAGAAGCTCTGTACAAATATAAGTGGACTTTAAATATTTTAATTTAGAATATTTCATTTCTAAAATGGGTCAGGATAGTTCTGGCCTGAAGGCCAGTATTCAGTCCTGTGCTTAACAATTAAGAGAAACTAATGATAACAACAGCTATAATTTTAGAATTATGTCTGTTCATGTTTCTTTGTAAAGCTGTCTTGATCAGATTAACTTGTTTGGGGGGTGAGCAAGCTTTTCTAGATATTCTTTGTGTCTTAGTTCACTTAATATTTACAAAGAGAACAGTAACGTATCTACCTGAATGGGTTGTAAGAATTAAATGGATTTTATAATTTACTTATAACTAGAAATTATAAAACACCCAGAACAGTGCTGGGCATATGTTCAGTGAGTGTTGGCTACTATTGCTGTTATCATCATCATCGTCATCACCATTATCCTCATTGAAAAAGAAAATTTTATTTTCAAAGAAAAATTAGATCTTGTTTTTCCACACTGTATGCAGCCAAATGTTCCTTTTCCAGATGCTCTCTCATCTCATCCCAAATCACAATTGCCATTTCAGTGAAGAGCTCATCCTTTATTCATTTGATATTATTGAGGGTATTGTTTTAAATAGGATGGTTGGAGAAGGGCTCTTTGAAAAGGTAGCATTTAAGTAAGCCAAGAAAATATCTGTAGAAAATGTTTTCTAGGCAGGAAAGGAAGAGCACATGCCATGATCTTGTTGTGGAGTCTTCTTCCTATCTGAAACAGCATGGTATGCAGAATGACTTATCATGGAGGAAAGGGGTGTAGGGTAGAATGGTTACAACAAGAACTTTGAATTTATTCTGTGAGAGATAGGAAACAATTGGAAAATGCCAAGTAAGAGTGCAGGTGTGTAGAAAATAGACAATAGAGGGGTATGAGTGGAAGTAAGGAGAACAGGTAAGCTCTCACAGTGGTCAGGGTGAAAGATACCATGGGCATGAACTGGAGTGGGGACAGAAGAGTAAATATGAGGTATTCTTATTTGAAAGATATTAAGAAGTGATATCTATAATAAATATTTGTATGGAGCAGGTAGAGCCAAAGTGATTAGAGAAAGAGAGAAATCAAGTATGATTAGAAACTGTTTTGTCTGTTTGTTTTCTTTATGCAAACTGAGTGATTGATAGTGTTATTTACTAAGAGAGGACTACTGGAATAGACAAATTTGGAGTGAAGAGGTCAGTAGTTTGATGTGGAACCTTTTAATTTGAGATATCTGTTAGACTTCCAATAGGATATCTGTTCTTAGGAAAAGTAGCCCCATTTGAAGAATTTTCTAGCTTATATTTACCACCTGTGTCATATCTGACCTATTTTTTGGGGGACATGAATTATTTAGGGAAAACAAATTAAAAATTTAAACAAAAAAAGCAATAGAATTTGGGTTTAGAATTCTTACTTGCTTATTCTAAGAATTATAGAGGACCTGTATCCACTACCTAAAAGAAAACAGTGGCTTCCAAGTATACATGCTAATGAGAAGCTCAAAGTTCTATTTTTACTGTTTTAAGAAAAAATACCCAAACAATTCATAACTGTATATCGTGGTGATTTCTGTGGTGGAGACTGAAATAGTGGATGATTTCAGATTATAAATGCTTAGTAATTCAGAGCTTTAGAAAATAATAGTACTACATAACTTACTGATTGGTTAAAATTTTAAAATATATGTGTTTTTTGTTAGTACATTTATATAATTATTTTTAATAATGAGAGAAGTACTGTCTTAATTACATTATGACACTGAGTATCAACTTGGTAAGAGAAAAGAGATTTCCAATACAACTATTTCTAAAGGAACTGATGTTAAGGAAACTATTTAAAAATATTTTTAGCTGAAAGTATTCAGATTAACTATGTAATTGTGTAGATTAACTCCTTTTTGTACAAATATCTTACTTTGGGGAACTTAAAGTTTTTTTTTTTTTTTAAGAGTGGGGCTTCTCAGTTTGTGCATCAAAATTATGAATTCCTCAATATCCTTCCAAAATTTTTGGAAGTTGGGGTTTAGGAAAGTGTCATTTCAGTATTAGAGATTGCACTTTAAGGCTCTCAGGTTTGAAAGCTAGTACAATGAGATGACTTTCAAAGAACAACAACAAAAAATCAATATGGCTATAATTGTGTTTATCATTATTTTTTTGTCTTTACCAGATGCTTTAGAAAACAGAAGCTCTCTTTAATTTGTTGATGCTTAGATGCATGATATAGATAATCTTCATTAACATACTGATAAGAGCTCTCATGATTCCGAAGTTTCTTCCTGATTACTTGATAAAAATTCTATGTCAGATATATTTTGAGAAAACCTCTTAGTTATTTCAATATTATCAGGTATATAGAATTAATATTAAGGATATGTCCCTTTGCAGCTGGAATATTTTCAGTTTTGTATTGCTAGTATAGAAAACACCTTTCTTAAATACTATCATGTGATACCGCCACTGATATCATAGTGAATATTTAAGTAATTTTATCTCTGGGCTTGGTCTACACATTTTCTGTTAAGATTAAATGAAACTTAAATGAGCCAAGTTGTCAATAGTAGGGTAGGGAATGTTTATACTTGTCATAGATAGCTTCCTAATATTAAGTAGTAGGTATTAAAAAAATACTGCATCCACTTCTTTGACAAGAAGCCTTGTAGAGTTGATTGAGTGATGTAGGAAGTCTGCGTTCTGGATCCAATTCTTCTAGAAGCTGATTCACTGACTTTATACAAATTAGTCTACCTTTCTAGAGATCATTTCCCTTAATACCAATATGATTTAAAGGTTAAAATGAATTTTCTCTGATTTCTCTTTCACTTCAAATCATCTTTGTTCTTTGTGAGAGAATGGGAAAAAGGTGGTCCTGTCAAGCTCCACTAAGTCTGTAATCCCAGAAGCAGAAGTCAGATCACTGATGGTTAGGATACTTATATGAGTCCATTTTGTGAGGTCAGCAGCTGACCACTAAAACTAAGTCCCGGTGTTGGTCTGAGAAAAAGTTATCAGAATCATCTTTTAATAATATTTTCAATGCTATTTATACATTAAATTCAATACTATTTCATAGTATTGGTGATGAGGAGGGAGGTGGTGCAGATTGTGGTAGGAGTGGTGGGGTTGGTGGAGGTGATGGGAGTTGTATTAGTATCCCAGGGCTCATGAAATGAGGTAGCATAAACTGGGTGGCTTAAAATAGAAATCTCTTTTCAAGTACTAGGGGCTAGAATTCTGAAATCAGAGTCTTGGCAAATTGGTGTTTCTTCTGAAGAAGTCTCTAGAGAAATATCCTTTCACGCCTCTTCTAGCTTCTGGTAGTTGCTAGCAATCCTTGGCATCCCTTAGCTCATCGATTTATCATTACAATCTCTGCCTCCTTTACGTCGCCTTCTCCCTTGTGTATCTGTTTCTGTGTCCAAATGTTCCTCTCCTTTATAAGGACACCAGTCATATTGGGTTTAGGGCCCACCTTTCTGCAGTACGACCTCATCTTGATTACATTTGAAAAGACCCTGTTTCCAAATAAGATCACATTACCAGGTAGACATGAAGTTTTGAGGGACACTCTTCAGCCCAGTTACATGGGTGGTGGTATGGGTAGTGGTAGTGGGGATGAGACGGTGATGGTGGTCATGGTGATGATGTGGTAAGTTTATGGTGGTGATGATGTGGAGGTAGGGCTAAGGCAAGATGACCATCCGAAAGTCAGGCATAATAGGGTTTTGGCTTGCTTCACTATGAACAAGTATTTCCTAGCACATTCCCATGACCAGGGTGAACAGAAGAGAGTCTGGTTCTTTACTTTCTTGAAGACTTTCCTCTGCCTTGAGATAAGACAATTTATAGAACACTGGCATAGAAAAGGGATGCTGTGGCCACTCAGGTATGATTGTCACAGTTTCAACTCAATGCCAAAGGAATGTTTGCAAGTACTAGAAATGGGGTGGTGGTAAAAATATTAATAGATTTAACCCAAATAAGTAAGAGATAATTACAAGCCGTCATGACCTCACCCTAAAGGAATGCATCACATGGCACTGCATGTCTCCATTCACTTGATTGTACCTTGGGATGGATGGTCTGTTGCCCTAGCTCACTCTCACACAGACTGACAAGGCAGAATTCTTCCACATTCAGAGAGCGAGGCTCTTGCTCCACCATACCCCAGAGATTGGACAGTGTTTTCTTACCCCATTTGAGCTCTTCAGCTGAGGCTTCCCATCTCATAGGATATGCACTCAGCTGTAGCAAAGATGCTTATTGCACATTGATCCAAATTTGGCTCCAAACCTAGTGAACAGTTCTTGGCACACAAATTACTACAGAATAACAAGAATAGCCTAATTGGCAATGTCTTAAAGGCTCTTTGAGAAGTGAGAGGAGGGAGCAGTTACTTGTATCCACATGACACCAATGCAGACTTCTCTCTCTCCAGGAATAAAGGCAGGATTTATGTCTACAAAGCAATTTCCAGTTTTGTAGAGAACAATAATGTTTAATTATAAGACCCACAACTTCTAATTAAAATAGGAAAGTTAATAAAACCTTTAAAGAAAATATACTTGATGCTTTTATATTTCATGCACTGGATCATCTCTTAGTTCTTTTTTTAAATTGAGATGTAATTGTCATATTAGTTTTCAGGTGTATAATATAATTGAAATATTGAGTGATTCAAAACTGGGATTGTATATATTGCAAAGTGATTATGCCAAATAGTATTAACTGTAATCACCATGCTGTACATTACATCCCCAGGATTTACTTTATAACTGGAAATATGTTCCTTCTGATCACCTTCCCTCATTTTGCCCTGTTGCCGCCCTCTCAGCACCTCTGTCAACCACCAATCTGATCTTTGTATCTATGAGTTCAGATTTCTTTCTTTCTTTCTTTTTTTTTGATTCCACATATGAGTTCATGTGATCATACAGTATATGACTTTCTTTGTCTAACTTCTGTTTCACTTAACATAATGTCCTCAAGGTCCATCTGTGTTGTCACAAATGGCAGGATTTCTTTGTGTGTGTGTGTGTGTGTGTGTGTGTGTGTGTGTGTGTGTGTGTGTGTGTGTGTGTGACATTTTCTTTATCCATCCATTATCCATCGATGGACATTTAGGTTGCTTTCACATCTTGGCCATTGTAAATACTATTGCAATGAACATGGTGTATATATATCTTTTTGAATTAGTGTTTTCATGACCTCTGCTTGCATTGTTCAGTAGCCCTAAAATTGTATCTGTTCTCCCACTTGCTCAAAAATTTATATTGTAAGTGTGATCTTTGTAATACTGCACACTAAAAAGCCCCTTTTCAGGAATTTTACAAAATATATAAATTGCTCTTCAGTTGAGTAAATGAATACTTTTCTGCCCTTTTGGTTTTTCAATTAGCATTTTTAGTGTTGAAACTCATTTTAGAATCCTGAAGGATTTGATGGTTGTGGCGATGATAACCAATGGGTTACCCACTCTTTCCCACTCCATAATCTATTTCTCTTGCTGTTCACCTACCAGACACCAAGTGAAATAGCCCATTCCTGTTCCCCAGCTCTATCTTGCTGTGAAGGGCAAAGAAAAGAACCACCTAAGGTGAGAAGATATTTGGAAAAGGACACCAAAACAAACCACTTCAGCAGTGGTTTCATGAAAACGAGCCCTTGAAGCCTGGCATCCTGGGTACTCAATAATGGTCAGAGAAAAAGAAGTTCAGAAAATCGGATCAACACTAATTTAGAACCTCAACTAAATAACATATATTAAATATAATATATGGAAAACCACGAAACATTCCAATTTTCATAGTTCCTAAACTTAGTGATAAAAATTCTTAGACCAAAGTACAGTGTCTCCTCATTATCTGCAGAGCATTGCTCATTGTGCCCTGGATGGCACTGAGCTATGCCACTGTGTTGGCGTGAATGCCACACATGCTCAGCTCTCTGGGAAGTGAAAGCTGCTGAACACAATTATTTTCATAAAGTTCTTAAAATAAGTTATATTTTTTCTCTCTAAAATTTCTCCTTCAAATAAAGCTAAGTTACTCAGTAGCATTTATCCTTAGAATTAATGGAAATTTGTGCCAGTATATATATTTTAAAAAGTCCTTTGTATTTTGTTGCCAATATTGTGATAGCCATTTTTTTCTTATCCATTTGATTGATGCCGAGTGCGTCGTTTTTGATCCTTACCTGCCACCTCTGTATCAGCAAAGCCTCAGAGGCATTTTGGCATTTGACCAAATAATTGCAAATTGGCTGTTATTGAACTGGAGACTTCATTTATTTTTGAGCTAATGATGGATTTTTTAAATGAAATTTTCAGGTAAAGCACTACCATAGATTAAAAGCCTGCTTCAGTGCAAGTGTTGGGAGTTCAATGAGAGCCCCTCCCTCCATTCCTCAGGAATCTTTCCTCCAATCCCAGAACACCTTCATCTTTCCTCAGTTATTGCCTGAGATTTTTACAACGGTAGTGGAAATGGCCTCTATACACAATTACTCTTCTGAAGGTCACGCTGAGCAAGGTTGAGCATGGCAGAGTCCTGTTTACTGCTCGTGATTGGGGTGTTGGTTTTAGTTTGTATGTTTCTTTATGCCCTCCCACAAATTTACCAGGTTTTTCTTTTGGGGGGGTGGTGAGAATACCAGTTAAGACATCTCTTCCTCAATTGCTAATTGTTGCTGCTATTGTAAAAACCATTGCTTCCACTTCCAACCTTTCTCTGTCCCCCAGAAAAGATTTTATAATGGAAAAAGGCAATACAGTTAATCCCTGAATTACTGCCATGACGTTGGATACCTGATTTAGAGAGAACCTCAGCATCTGCTCAATTAAGAATGTTTTCTTGCAGAAAGAGAAAAAAAATGAAGGACTAGTACTGCTTATTTTAGAATTGCCATTATGCCTTTGAAATAGTCTACAAGAGAAATATATGTTAATTACCAAAAGTTAGAAAGTGTAGGCAAACAACAATATAGAACATCTTATTCACCAGAAAAAAGGAAATTATTGTTAAAATCTCGGGATAATGCTTTGCAGATACTTTTCTTTCTTTTTCCTTTTCTCATTTTTCCTTTTTCCTTTTTATATTTTATTCTAAGCTTTGAATGTGATATATGTACATGTGATTGTATTTGGATACATACTAGTGTTTTTACATATAGAGTATTATTTCCTACTGATTGCTCTAAAACCTACTTCATTCATGTTTTATAATAGGGAGGGGGGAAGCAGAGTACTATCAGAGAGAATATACTGGAATGGATGACCAGGTAAATTATTTTTGATGAGTGACATTTATGGCGAGATATTAAAAGTTGGGGTCTGTAGTCATGCTAACAATGAGAAGAACATTGCAAGTGAAGATAACAGGTGAGAAGGTCGTTGCTTAGGGAGAGAGCTTAGCTTACTCTTGCATCTGAAAGAATCATGGAGCTGAAGCATACAGGAAAGTGAGATGACAAGATATAAGTTTGTCAGGGATCAGATTGCCCTGGTGCCCTCTAGGCCAGGCTTATTTAACTTGATATATTGTGACTTTCTTTTTATAGTCAATATTTTAAAGGCCATAGATGTGGTGTTAAGAGCCTGGTCGTTAGGTCAGATAAATTTGTTGTATATACTTAGTTAAGCTAATTAATGTCTCCAAGCCTTAATTTCCAAATCTTTAAAATGGAGGTGCTTATAGGCACAGCCTACAAAGGAAAAGTCAGATAACATATATAACACAGTGAAGTGCCTGGCACCATCTTTAATCAGTTTTATGGCTGAATTTACTCAAGGTACATTAACAGAGTAACCAAGGGCTTGATTGAGAAAGATTATTTAGCAGAAGCTATTATGGAGCTTCAAATAATAAAGCAATGAAACCTGCAATTGTCTTCCTTACTACCTTTGGAGTAATGTGTCAAGGCACTCCATTGGCTAGGGTCCTCATGGGTATCCAAGTGAAATTACTGGCTTTTAAGATATTAAGGGAAGAACCATGGCCTTTCCAACTTTTTTTCACCTAGTACCTTGTTCAGCACTTTTGAAGTAGAACATGGTCAGTGAATCTGTTTGCAATGTATGACAGCAGTCAAGGTCACTATTAACTTCATCTTTTCCTTCTCCACAAAGGAAACCACACTTTTACTGCAATGAAAACTCTATGTATATAGAAAAATTGAATCATACTTTGTAGCATATTTAAGGTATATTGTGACTTTTGAAAAGGAGGTTGAAAATCTGTAAGATGATATGATTCCATGAAAAATATTACATAGACCCAAAGCAGTTATAGCACATGTACCAACTGATACAGCTTTGTAGATAGTCTCAGATGGCATTGTCATGACTGTTGCCTGCTTCTGAGGTGCCACGTTGACTACTAAAAATATCGAAGATCTCTGTGTGCACATCACTAGTTATTGACATATCAACGGTAATTTTCTCTGGTTTGTGAAATTATAGTTAAATATTATTTATTTTTATTCCTATAAATAACATGCATTATTACTTTTGCAATTAGAAAAATAAATAAGAAAACATTCAAAAATGATATTTTTCAGTTTCTTCCACACAACTCTTCATGCAACTTCCCATTCATATACAGAATTTCTAACTTCAGGGACCAGGCCCACATGTTCTTTTAGAATTTTTAAAATAAAATCCACTGGGTCTTACAAATACTGAGCTCTTAACACTGATACAGGTACTGATGGGGTCATTTTAAAATATGCAGTTTGCTCTAAAGAGACATGAATTTAGATTCTTGCTTTGGTTATTTACAAGGTATAAACTCTTGGGATTCACATTTGCAAAATTGGGAAAACAGTGCCTCCCTTAGGTAATTCATAGGTTATCTGATGATTCAAATTAGATATGAGAGTACTTTTAAGCTATCAACACAAATAGCAGCTGCTATTTTTTGTTATGATTCATCATTGTAGTATCCTATGAGGGCCCTAGGCTTTGTTTTTATCTAAGATCACTTGGGCAGATATTTTACACTGGGATAATTTATCATTTATTAAAATAGTTTCTAAAGAGAATCTATTCTCTTTAGAAATTAGATATTACATTTATTATTTTTGTGACTACGGTGGGATGTGAGCTACACTGCTCATCCATAAAGAGATCTTTTTCATATTTTAAGCATAAGTCAGGTCTGGAGATTTTTGCTTTTCCATCTTCAGACCAGCAGGTGCCCATTTTAGATTAGATTGTATCTGATGCTCAGTGCTGAATATAGAAGTGTTTTCTCTACTTATGGTTGGTCAACTGGTTTGGCTGGATTTTTTACTACGAAAGTTACAGAAAATTACGGAGTTTTGTCAGGCGACCATCAAGGAAATGAGTGTTGAACCATTAAGAATTTATTTTTTAAATTTTCTTGAAATCATTAGTCTAATCAACCCATAGATATTTCTTAATTTCATCTGTTCACCAAAACATACAACATCAGGTAGTGTTGGAAAATTTCTTTGGTGCTCAGCTCTGGAAATGTTTTGAATCCATGAGTAAATAAGGAGCTACTTGACACTATTAGATATGGACTGTTGGTTTATCTCACCAGTAAATGAGTCAGGGGGAACCACTGTATTAGCTACCTGCTGTGAATCCCTACCTCCACCTTCACCACTCAGTCTTTGTGATACCTGGAATTTATCTAGCACCTCTGTGAGATTCTTAAGAGCCTCTCAGATGAGAGGGCACGTTTATTCTTTCGACTTGCTGAGGAGACTGAAAAGTTGTGTGATAATCTTTCTGTCCTCTGGACATCTGGGACATCAGAGGATCTTCGAGATTTCAGGAAATGCTAATTCCTCTACTTTCAGGACAGGCTTGTGTCTATCCTTCAGAATGAGAGATTTTAGTTTAGTGCTGCCCAATAGTAATATAATATGAGCCACATATGTGACTTACAATTTTTAGTGGCCATGTTAAAAAGGTTTATCTCACCAGTATATGAGTCAGGGGGAACCACTGTATTAGCAGAAACAGGTGAAATTAATTTTAATTATATATCTAATTTAACTCAATATTGCCAAAATGTTATTTCAACATGTAATCACAAAAATTATGAATGGAATTTTTCTTATTTATTTTGTGTACTAAGTATTCAGAATCTGGTGTGTAATTTATACTTACAGCACATCTCAATTTGGATTAGTCACATTTCAAGTGCTCATTAGCCATATGTGGCTGGTGCCTACCATATTGTACAGTGAGTTCTAATTTATTCCTTTACCAACCTGGCCCATAATGGAAAGTGCCAGTTCCATGTAACAGCCTTTTCTTCTCAAACAAATAATTATCCGACATCTAATATTTGTACAGTTTACCTTGTTTTGGTTATGTGACCATAGAACTTGAATTTCAGTCAATGAATAAAATTATAAAAACGATAGTAGATAATATACATGTAATAAACTTAAATACCTGTTAATTACATTGTACAGAATCAGCTGGATATGAGTTTTCAAAAATTTGCAGGTAGCTTGGGATCATTCCAGTAAAAATCACAGGCTGTGTGAAATATAAGGCACTATCTTTGAGGGGCTCTGGGTAGTGTCAAAAAGCATCAGTCATTTTCCAAAAGCAGGTGAAATCACGGTAGAATGATGAACTAATAGGACTTCCGTTGTATATATTGTGTACTATGTAGATGACAGACAAAAAAATTAATGCAGACTGAGGTTGGCTTGGCTCTGAGCACAAACCCTAGCACAAGGGCAGACATTGACATTTACAGGCATCAGTGTGGCTATGAAGTGCACCTTTGTTGGGCACTTCATCTCCTGAGTTACGGGGAATGCTGACTAGCAGTGCATAATAATAGCACTGTCTTTACCAAGTGTTTTCTTATGTTAGTCACATTTTAAGGGTTTTATATACTTTTAAAACTTAATTTTTACAAAAAAAATATCACCAAGTAGGCACTATTATTTTCTCCATTTAATGGATGAGAGAATTAAAGTACAGAAATGTTAGGAAATAGGCCAAGGACCACATGGATATTAAGTGGAGAAACCAAGACTTTGGCCCAGTTCTATCCAATCTTAAAACTTTATATTTCTAGGTTATACATTTCTCCAAATTAGGTAGTACCATGGTTCAATATAAATAACTCGTTACAGATTATAAACATGTACCTGGATTAATGGAGAAGATTGATTATATGTTGTCTGATTTTAGCCAGGTTAGCTTGAAATTAAAATGTTAAGTGCCCTTAAATTATTTAACAATTCGAATGCCACTTTATATATACTTCAACCCTTCATTTGGAATTCATGCCTTCTTCCTCTTATCTCCCCAAACAATTTACACATCTCATGGTGCATAATGACCATCTCCTTTGATTGTAGTTATAGATAAACATGTTTTCTGTGTTTTTCCTCTCCAGCTACCACATATGCCTTATAAAACTAGCTGCTCAAAATGTGTCAAATGGCTAGATGAACAGATAGATGAATGATGAATTAATGAATGAATGAAAATATTTTTGCCTCCTTCAAAATAAAAGAACAACTATTTCATGTAAATTACCTTCACTGAAGATTTTGGGTAAAGCCCTTTGATTATGATGGTAATATGCACCATAACTATTCTAAGGGCAAGGCTGTTTTTGACAACTCAAAGAGTCATGTACTTATAAAGTATTAAGGGATCATATTATGCATGCACTAGTTTATTATCTACCACATATAAACAGTTTTTCTTTGATTTTACGGAGTTATCTTCACATATATATTTTATAAAACATCTTTTTCTCTGAATCCCCTCCTAAACTGTACCTTGTCAAAGATAAGACTAAGAGCCTTGGCACTGAGGAAACCACTGTGAGCTTTCAGCAGGAAAATCAATTTCCATAACTGGTAGTTTTCAGGGGACATGGGCACTATTTACCCTTTCCACATGGTTTAGAGAAAAGTTAGACATTGATGAGCCTTTAGCCCAATGGAGGACCTTGGGTTGATCTTGAAGGAGAATTTTTACTGGAATATCCATTATCCGAATAGGTATACCATACTCAAGAAACAGAAAGGAACTGTGGCCTGAGTGGAAAAGAAATAGTTCTATCACACTCATATGTGCTTTGGACACCCTTTCTAATGCTTATAAAATGACTGTGTAAAAATGTTATTCCCCCGCCCCCATCCACCCCTGAAAGCAGATTGATTAATTAATTGGTCATTCATTCATTTGATATTTCTGTGTGTGTGTGTGTGTGTGTGTGTGTGTGTGTGTGTGTGTGTGTGTTTCCTACCTTATTCCAGAAAGGATTTAAGCTGGCCCATACATTTGTTGTATTTGGAATGTTTCTTTATAGGTCAAGAGCTAGAGTTTCCCAGTAAACATTTAAAGAACTGTAATCCTCTGATTCAGATGTGAATTCAACTATGATAGTGTTCTTTTTTCCCCCTATAGTATATGGACAGAGTAAAACACACATATGAATTTGAAACAGCATTTTTCATTTCTTAGATAAGTCACGTAATTACCTACTTTTGATTATGTACCAAAGAAATTCAAGACCACTTTTTTATGTTATTGTTTTCTGGATTTTTTTTTGTTTATAAACGATATTTTGTATGCTTTGTTTCAGCAGTTAATAATTTAGCATATACAGATAAACCATTTGTGGCATGTATTTCTCTCCATTGATATTATTGGAAAATTATTTTAAATTCATTCTTAGGAAGGTGCTTAAGGCAAACCAGGACTTGCTAATAGAGAGTCATATTCTTTTATATTACTGATGAAGTACCATTAATTTTTTCTTGTGTTTTACCTGCTACTATGGTTTCCTTGACTTTGTTCATGCCTCTGTATTTTTCACACAAGCATCTAATAGACAAGGAGCAGTGTATGGAGTCATTGCTTTTTCCTGTTGAGCAAATTGTGAATGCATCTTATACTTGACAACCTGTTGCTTTTTGCTGTATTTCATCCCATTAACTATTGCTACATAATAACTAACAAAATGCTGTTTTGATTCAATTATATTATAGACCTCCTAGTCCCATAATTTTGGGGGCAGTAAATGTAAGAAATAATTCTTCATTCTTCATTCAATAGCTAGCTATTGAATCTGTTAGGGTCAGTGAAAGTTTGTTTGGGGGGGCTTGGCCTAGAATTTCATATGTGAGGGGCTGTGACACTTGCTAAGCTATGGAGTGAGTTAGCCCTGAAAAAAAGTATTGATTCAGCAGAGGATACAAGAATATGTGAGAGTTTTGAAAGTCAGATGGACATTTGCCTCAAACTGTCATTGACTGGATCAGTTCTTAAACCTCTTTGAGTTTACCTAATTTGTGAAAGCAGAGTGGTAACACAATTTGAAGGCTCATCAGGACTGGCAGTAATAAGTGTGGTACATAGCACATATTAGGAGTTCATAAATTATGTTGGCTGCATGTCATCATCATCATCATCATCATCATCATTATCATCATCATCATCACATCAAATAACTTACACTGTAGGTTGTGTGAGAGTGTGTGTTGTGTGTGTGTATTAAAGATGGGGTGGAATTCTTAAGAAATATCAGTTTCATTGCCAACATGGATTTGGCAAATGACTAAACCCCCTGCCTCTCATTATGGAGGGAAGTTGATGTTGAAAATTGGAAAAAATTTAGGACCCCAGAATCAAGACTAGTTTAGTAGCTAGGCAAAAGTACGACTCACATGAATATCCAGTTTAGCCACTACAGAGTTCAGCTTGAGGAGTGGAGATGGGAGAAGACAGCAGCAACCAGGGGTGGACATAGCAATCCAGGGCAACATGCAGTGAGTTGTATTTCACTCCTTACAGGGCTTTTTTTAATTAATATTTTTTTGCTTTTCAATTATAGTTGGCATATAATATTATATTAGTTTTAGATGTACAACACAGTGATTAGACATTTATATATCTTATGAAGTGAATACCCCGATAAATCTAGTACCCATCTGACACCATAGTTATTACAATATTATTGACTATATTCTTTATGCTGTACTTCGCATCCCCATGACTATTTTGTAACTTCCAATTTGCACTTCTTAATCTCTTCCCCTTTTGTGCGCACCCCTAACCCCACTTCCATCTGGTAACCCTCAAAATGTTCTCTGTATCATGAGTTTGTTTCTGTTTTGTTTATTTTGTTCTTTAGATTCTATTTGTAAATGAAACCATATGGCATTTGTCTTCATCTGACTTACTTTATTCAGCACAATACCCTCTAGGTCCATCCATGTTGTCGCAGATGGTAGGATTCCATCCATCCATCCATCCATCCGTCCATCCATCCATTCATTTTAATGGCTGAGTAATATTCCATGGCATATGTTTACCACTTCTTCTTTATCCATTCATCCACTAATAGACAACCAAGTTGCCTCCATATCTTGTAAATAATGCTGCAATGAACATGTGGATATACATGCCCCTTCAAAGTAGTATTTTGAGTTTCTTTGTATAAATACCCGGAAGTGGGATTATTGGGTCCTTCTTTGTCTCTTGTTATAGCCTTTGTTTTAAAGTCTATTTTGCCTGGTATAAGTATTGCCATCCCATATTTTTTTTTTTTCATTTTCATGAAATATCTGTTTCCATTCTTTGCTTTCAGTCTGTGTATGTCCTTTGGCCTGAAGTGAGTCTCTTGTAGGCCGCATATGTAAGGTTATTGCTTTCTTATCCATCCAGCCAAACTATCTTTTGATTGGAACATTTAATTCCTTTTCATTTGAAATACTTGTCGATATGTAGTTATTGCCGTTTTATTGTTCATATATTTGATACATATTTTTTCCTCCTTCTTAAAGAAGTTCCTTCAATATTTCCTGTAGTGCTTGGTAGTGATGAACTCATTTAGCTTTGTCTTGTCTGGGAAGCTCTTTATCTGTTCTTCAATTCTAAATGATAACTTTGCTGGGTAGAGTCATCTTGGGTATAGGTCTTGCTTTTCATCTCTTTCAATATTTTGTGCCAAGCCCTCCTGGCCTGCTAATTTTCTGGTGAGAAATCAGCTGACAGTCTTATGGGAGCTCCCTTGTATGTAACAAATTGCTTTTCTCTTGCCGCTTTTTAGATTTTCTCTGTTTTTCACCTTTAGCATTTTATTATGATTGTCTTGGTGTAGGCCTCTTTGGGTTTATCTTGTTTGGGACTCTCTGAACTTCCTGGATTTATATGTCTATTTCTGTCACTAGTTTATAGAAGTTTTCTGTCATTATTTCTTCAAATAGGTTTCAATTCCTTGCTCTCTCTCTTTTCCTTCTGGTGTCCCTATGATGTGAATGTTGTTATGCTTGATGTTGTCCCAGAATCACCTTAAATTGTCCTCATTTTTTTGGATTCTTTTTTTTTTTTTTTTTTTTTTTGGTTACTGTTCTGATTGGATCCTCTAAATTACTGATTTGATCACTGCTTCGTCCAATCTGTTAATTCACTCTAATGTACTCTTTATCTCAGATATTGTATTCTTCATTTCTAACTGGTTCCTTTTTATGGTTTTCATTTCCATTTTTATGATTTCTATCTTTTTGTTAAAGTTCTCTCTGAGTTCATCCCCTCTTCTCTTAAGTTCTTTGAATATCCTTATAGCCATTGTTTTGAACTCTGCATCTGGTAGGTTGCTTGTCTCCATTTTGTTCTTTTTCTGGAGCTTTGTTCTGTTCTTTTATGTTGGATATGTTTGTCTTCTCATTTTAGCTGCCTCCCTGCGTTTGTTGCTATGTATTAGGTAGGGTTCTTAAGTCTCCCAGTCTTAGTAGGGTGGCTTTATATAGCAGGTGTTCTGTGCGGCCCAGTGGAGCAGTCTTCCAGATCACCTGAGCCAGGTACTCGAGGTGTGTCCCTTGTGTGGGTTATTTGTGTCCTCCTATTATAGTTGAGCCTTGGTTGCTATTTGCACATTGATGAGAGGGATTGACCCTTGGGCTGACTGGTTGTGAAGATTGGCCAGAGAGGGCTGACCCTACAGAACAGGATTCACTTTACCAGGGCTTTGATGCCTTCCCAGTATGCCCTTTGGGTGTTTCCTCCTCAGATGCAGACCTGAGTGGCGCTGTGGCTCAGGCTCTGGTTGAAGCAGGCCAGCAGGTGTGCCGGCCCAAGAGTCTGCTGGGAGGGGCCCCACTGTAGGCCAGATTCAGCTGCAGCCTGTGCACTCCTGTGGCTACCTGGTAAGAGTCACCAGGCAATCTGCAGATGGCTGGCACCTGTGTTGGGCTTATAGGTGCCTCAAGAGGCCAAGCCAGGAACTGAGGCCAGCGGCCGTTAATACTGGGCTAGGGGCTGCTCAGCAAATAGTATGAGGCTTGTCGAGGCCAGATGCTGCTTCTTTGGGTTTTATGAGCCTTTGTAAGATTTTAGGGAAGTCCACAGCCTGAGCCCAGATGGGCCATTTGCATGGAAAAAACCACTGGATGCGTATCAGGTGGGCCCACAGTTTGTGAGAGGTGGAGTCTCAGGAGTCATCTGTGTGGAGTGACCAATGTTAAGAAACATTATGGAGATTCAGATGTGGCGACTGCCTGCGTCTGCATGCTGGAAGGGGCGAGGGCTCAATAAAGGAACCATGGATACTGCCAGCATTTCTGTCCAAGAGAAAGTTGTCCCTCCACCCCTCTCCCTGAAGTCAGACAATTCAGTTCTTCCCTGTATGTTCCTGGCACTCCTTGAACTACTGCTGCAGCGCTGGAGCTCAGAGTGAGTGAGTTTGTCACCACGTAAGTTCATATGCGAAACTCATTTAAGAGGACTGTTTGAAACTCCTGCAGCCCTCTGTCTCACTCAGCCATGATTTCTGCTAGTTTTCACAGCCAGAGGTTGTGAGAACTTCTTTTCCTGGCACTGGAACCATGGACTGGGGAACCCAGTGTAGAGTGGGGACCCCTTGCTCCTCTGGGGAATTTCTGCAGCTGGGGGGGGGGGTCCTCCTGAGTCTCAACCACTACGCGTGGTTCTGGGACTGGCTTGTTTCTCTGCCCCTCCTTCCAGTCTCCAGGTGACCTTTTCTGTATGTCCCCAGTTGTAAGACTTCTGTTTAGCCAGATCTCAGGCAACTTCCAATGATGGTTTTTCTATGGTTTTGTTGTAATTTTGATGTGGTTGTGAGAGGGAGTGAGCACAGCATCTACCTTCGACACCATCTTGACTAGCTCTCCCTGCAGGTTTTCTTCTTGATTTGCTGCTTTCCTTTTACCACTGCTGCTGGCCACACCAGACAAAGACATTAATGTATAAAACATTAAATCTCACTAAAAATAACATAAGCCATGCCTCAAGGTAGAATGAATATCAAGCTCCAGGTGATGGTGTAATTAATTACGCTGGAGTTCAGAGGACATGGATGTCTTATGGTTTGCAGGATAAAAGACAACACTAAAAGAAAGGCAGCTTTGACTTGGCTTCTGTAGAGCTGTGCAGAATGTCCTGAGAAAAAGTAGAGTTGTAAGAGAGCTGAGATCTTACTTCACAACTGCATCACCTGCCGCTGCTTGGCCAGACTGGAAATCTTCATCATGTCTCTTCAACCCCTGCACCTTGCAACCAAAAATAAAATGGGAAGAGACACTCACTCTGGTTGATTTAATTTCTGGAGAATCCTCAGCATCCAATCTTAAAGCTTTGCTGCTTGTCACCCCTCATTTCACCCCACCTATCCCTACACAGTATACATCCCTTTGGTTTTATTTCTCCAAACCTTTGATTACCTGTGCACCCAGGTTTGATAAACCTTTTAACCCATTATTTAAAATAAATCTTTTATGACATTAATTTTTGTGAATTTTTAGTTTTCAAATTTTTCCCCCTCCACAGCACATGCATATTCAATCCAGAAAATTTTGAAATAGGGTTAAACAAAATGAAATTCAAAGAATCTGTAAATATGCCAACCCCAAAATGCTAACCACAATGATTTTTACTTGTACTTCCAAGTTTACAGTATTATGAGTAATATTGCAACATGAGAAAGAAAGATATTTATCTTTCATAATTCACAAAACATGAGATTACTTATTTCTAATCCATTTTATCCACTTAGTATTTTGTGAACATCTTTTCTCTATACTTTAATAACATCTTTTCTTCAAGGATAATTTTAGAAGTATATATTTTCTGATCAGATTGGTAAGTATGTTTTTCATTTTTTTGATATGTATGGTCAGATTGCCTTGAGAATATTGATATCAAATTATGTCAAATGGGAATATTTGAGAGTGCTACTCCTTGGACCTCTAGCCAACATAGACTTGTCATAAGAAGTAAAAAATGAATAAAATAAAAGCCTTGCTTTTGATAGGGGAATGGAATGTCATATTATCATGCTAATTTTCACTAACCTAATTACTAATGAGATTTATTTTTTTTGTTTATCTTATTTATATTTTCTTAATTATGATTTGTTTACTCATAATATTTGCCCATATTATTTTGAAAGTAATTCTACTTATCTGATTTGAGATATAAAGTATAGAGATTTAAAGATATTTAGATATATAAATATGTATTCTTATTTATTCTTATATTAAGAATAGTAACTCCATCTCTGCCACAAGTGCTAAATATTTTTAGTTCAGATAGTTTTTCTTTTAATATTTGGATTTTTTCCCCTTTGTTCAGTCTCTTAGTGTTTCTTTCCCTTATGGTTTATGGCTTCCTAACAAAGACCTTACCCATTCCCTAATTATACAAATATGTATCTGTGTTTTTGCCAAGTATGTTTATGATTTAATTTCTTATATTTAAATTCTAATTTTTAAAAATTACTTTTGATGAGAATAAAGGATCCAGTGTCCCATTTTGACTGTTTATAGATATCTAATCTGTTTTATTGTTCTATCTATCCCTTGTTAGTTACACATACTATATTAAGATGAATTTTCAATATATAGTGATAATGCATACCATTGAAAAAAGCTCTGTTTTTGCTTTCCTGTATGAAACTTAGATTTGTTAGAACTCCATTATAAATTCTAGTGGCACTTTGAGTGGAGGTGATGCTTGTATAAATTTGAAAAACATGTCTTTTGCAATATTATTTCTCAATATTGTAGCTCTGTATATTCAAGTCTTTTTCTGTTCTTTAGTGAAAATGTTGTGTTTCCCTGTATATAATAAACCCTTATGCAATATATTCCTCAGAGTTTGTATGTATCTTTGTCTCATTTAAATTGAAATGGATTTAAATGGAATCCCACAAATATTAAACTATCCAGTGTGATATTAAGGTAAATGCTTATTATTGTTATTTTACTAGACATTTTAAATTAGAAACAAATGTTGAAATATTTCAAAGACTTTTTATGTCATCTATTGGGATTTTTTTTTCTTTTTTTGACTTAGTTACTTCGAGATTAATTTTAGAATACTTCATATTGATACTTTCATTTTTAAACAGATCTTCCTATTATAATATTTTGTATGATTCTTGTTGATTTAATAATGTTTATGATCTTGTATTTATATTTATATGAAAAATTCATTTCTAGTTTTTGATTTTGTTTATCTTTTGGGGGAATTCAGGCTTTAGCATAAATTTATGCTGGATTCTTGCCCAATTTGCAAAGCATTTCATCTTTTCAGTGCTCTGTAAGGTAAAATGTTTGAAAGAATTCACCCATAAGCTGGTTTTGGAATGATAGTCCTTAGAAAGTATTTTTAAATGTGCCAATTATTTCCTGACAAAATTATGGAATGTCTTGGTTGTGCTTGAAAATAATCCCAGGGACAGTTGGGGGGAGAGTCTGTAAGAGTAATATGAAACTTTATGAGAGTTGGTTCATAATATATTTTTCACCTTTATGTATATTTGATATATTCCTTAATAAAAAGTATCTAAAAATTAAATAGCATGAAAAATGTTTTCAGCCATCACTGGCTTATTCAGGTTTTCTAATATCTCTACCTGTTTTGATAATGTACATTTTATTAGGAAATAGCTTGAAATTTTAATGTTCTTAAATATGTAGTTTTATCACATTTCTGATCTAACATTGTCTGTTTCTATTTTAAGAAGTTTGAGTCTTTAAAATCATCTCTCTAAATTATACCTCCAGTTATATCACACATGTGTGTGCAACCTCTGTACTTCATCAATTTAGAATTTCCTGTAGGGCAGGCAGCAAGACCTTCATACACTGACCCCAGCTTATTCTCACAATGCAGCTCCAGCCATATTTCCTCTCCTTTTCTCTCATACTTCCAAGAGACACTTGGAACACTGTCTCCTCTGCCTGGAATGCTGTTAACACTCCTACTCCTATAAACACTCCTACTTAGTCTCCAAGACCCCTGCAGAATGTAAGTTCTTTTAAGCCTTTCACAAACTCTATCTTGTCTCCATCTCCTCTCCTTTCTGTATGCCACATGACATTTTGCTCAGACTGTGGTATAGACTTTATTAAAATGTATTAGGTTTGCATACTTAGAAACCCACCTTTTTCTTTACTCTACTCTCTCTACTACCACCCGGGCTTGGGGGAAATATTTATAGGATGGATGGCTGTGGATCCGGCTGCATGTGTACGTATATTAAGCTGGCAGTCTCATTATATGTCTTCAGTACTGAGCAGAAGTAGGTGGTCCGTAAATGTTTTCTGAATAACTATTGAGTGAATGGAGTGAGCATAATATGCTCAGGTAATGAGGAGCCCAGTGGGACTAGACCCCAGCAAATTAGTGGAAAAAAGTAGTGGGCGTTAACTCTGGGTCATGTTGTCATTCACATTTTATGGGTAGGAATGAATACAGGGAGCAAAGAACATGTACTTTGTGTGAATAAGATAAACTAGTGTTCTTTGGTTCTTATCACAGAAATGAGCAATTTTCCAACTTATAATTTAAAAGAAATGATGTCTGTGTTAAGATAACAAACATATGTCCCTAAAACACATTCTCATTAAATCACTTTATCATCATTTGCTTTCATGTAATTTCATCGAAATGGCTGTAGAAAAGAATTTAGAAAGATAGTTGCCTGGACCAAAGCTGTTTAGAACATTTACTGGACTCAGTTTTTCTTCCCTCTGCCTTTGGGTGAGCTAATTGTATTCTTCCTTGGAAGATCAAGGTTATGTTCTAAGTTTCCTTGTAGAGTTGTTCAGATTTCTTGTAAGCATGGGCTACATCAATGAGCTTTTCTGGGTAGAAGAAACCCAGTAGTGTCCCAGTCTAAGTGGTCCAGTTAGGATGGCCATCAACGTGTGCAGTTAGGGAGTACAGATTTTCCATCATGGAATTTTTTTAGACTTTTGACAATAGTTCAAAAGTAGTATTTTAGGGAAGACTTTGGACCTTATTTATAGTTTGTTCATTTGCCTCTTGGTTTGCTGGTATTATTTGGAGGAGAGAAGGTCTGTTATTGAAGAAGATGGCCAGAATTCATCATAGTATGTGAAATTATTTAACTGAATGGATTATCTATTTAATAATTACCATTCTGTAGTTCTTGTATGTGTGTTGGGGGTGAGGGAGGAATGCTATATGTGATATTTGCATACTATGTATTAGAGTTGTTAGAGAAAATAAAGGCCTAAAGAGGGAAAATTAAAAAAAAAATACTAAAGTGATTTTAGATTGTTAAGCTTTCTTTTAATCAAGTGTCATGTGCATTTTATTCATAGATACTTAGAAAAATACATTATTTGGCTACTGTAAGGTTTCTTCCTCATTGTCCTGCAGGCCCCAAAGAGCTTTCTAAATAAAATGCATGTTGTTTCATCCTTAGTTGTTATCACCAATTATGTTAGCTGTTATCAAAATTTAGGAGCTGTCCAGATACAGTGGCCTATCTTGAGAAGTATGCAGCATGGGCTGGATGACCACTTAGGAAACATGATGTGAAGGAAATTCAGGCACAAGATATATAGTAACTTTGTTCTAGTCTGCCTGTCTTTCGTATGCATAAAGAAACATAGAATGTGGGAGGACTATTCAGGAAACAGAGTTCCAATCATCTGTACACTATTCAAAAGCAAGAGAATGAATTAAACATTTCTATGTTTCCAGAACCTAACATAGTGCATGGTGTTATGTGGGTAAGCAGTAGATGGGTACAGAATTAGATTTAATTCTGAATAATTGATTATAATGTCATACTCCAAGGAAGTTTGTAAGGGCTGACATACTGAGTTTGTGCTTGCAAATATGAAGTTCAAATTTGAATTATTCTATTGTTTTAGGGAAGTACTTTCTCTTGTCAGTCCAGATGAGTGATGCAGAAGAACCTTCTAGATTTGAATTAGCTTGGTAGTTCTTGGCTTTGCTAAAGCCTGTAAAATGGTGGGAGCCTTAGTAGATATTAATTAGTGTGAAAGCTTTTTATTTGAGGATTTTTTTTTAAAGAGAAAAATCTTATCTTGATTGACAGATCCCTCTGTTTCATGTTTTATTGTTTTGAAGAAAGGGGCTTCGATTTCCTGCCAGGGAGCTTTCATAAAAAAACCTTAGCATGCTGAGCTCTGATTAAATATCAGGGAGAGGTGATGGTTCTTTTGTATAGTTCTCTCCTCAAAGGTGAAGAGGCCAAAATTACAATGACTCTGGGAGAGGTATCTGCTGAAGGGCCACATTCAACTATAGGAAAAATCAACCACTGCATAAATAGCAGTAAGATTTGGATGCAGATGTCATTTGCCCCTATTTTATGGATTCTTGAAAAAAAAAATCTGTAGAGGGAAAGGTCATCATGGTACCTTAGAAGACAGAATATTGGGTTAGTTGTATATATTACTGTAGAGTGTCAGTCTACATAATTGAGAACTTTTTATAATATAAATTTAATTTTTATTTAAAGTTTCTACTAATTCTAGTAGATCTAAAAGAGTTATACAACATGGCAAGGGTTTGTATAAATTAAGCAACTCACCTTGTTTTGGATTTACTAAGTTTGCTTCTAAATCTTTGGTTGTGGCAGTCCTATTTATTAACCCTTTGTCTTAAGATCAATCATTGTCAAATTTGACTTGTAAATAAACAAAGCTGGGTAATGAGCAAAGTTGAGTACCAGAGAGAGTGGAGTCCTGAGGTTACAGGAGCCTCAGATTTAATCTTCAGATGTAGCCTGGGTCTGCTACTTATTAGTCATGTGTCCTCAGGCAAGGTTTTAACTGCTCTGAATCTCAATAAAAGTATAAATGAGATAAAAAATATTTACCTGGCAGAGGGATTGTGAGGACTTAATCAGATAAAGTGCACAAAAGGCCTAATGTGCCTTGGATTTTATAGCACTGCTTGTGGCAACAATATTGTAATGTAATGACTTAAAAATAAAACTAACCAAAGAGATTAAAATCGATGATTGAATCATTGTTCTTACTCTTATCCAGGAATAAAAATGAATTACTACAGAATTTTTGGGTCATTTGCAATTCTTTTCATCAAGTATAAGATGAACATGATCATATATCATTTGTTTGCTCTAGGCTTGACCCAAAATACACACTCTAGAGCCAATCAAGAAGTGCTTAGAAACCGAATGCCAATTTATCCTTTCTCTCTTTTTCTTATGTTTGTGAACTGAATTCTTAATACCCTATCTGCTGTAATTTTCCTTTTTCACATAAAGGAGAATGATCATAGTCAAAATCTCCACTTACCAGAACTTAAAGTTGGGTTAAGTGTTCTCTGAAAATGAAGACACCCTTGCTAAGATGACTGATTCTAGTGTGTAAAAGTGAATATTAACTCTATGTTACAAGTGAGGTATTTGACTTGTTATCAATTAATATGGAATAAAATAATGTAGGTTTAGGAACATAACAAAAATCACTACCCGACTATATTTATTTAGTGATTATTTGTTTTTGTATATTAATAGACTTTTTCAGAGTAGTTTTAAGTTTACAGAAAAAGTGATTAAAAAGAACAGTTTCCAAAAATTTTCTTTAACCTCTGTCCTCATGTTTCCCCTAATTAAAACCTTTCATTAATATGATATATTTGTTAAAACTGATGAACCAGTATTGGTATTTTGTTACTAACTAAAGAACATAGTTTACATTAGAGTTCACTATTTGTGTTGTTCAGTTCTATGGTTTTTAGTGAATGTATAGTGTCATGTTTCTGCCATTACAGTATCATACAGAATCGTTTTACTGCCCTGAAATTCCCCTGTGTTCCACCTATTCATACCGCAGCCCCTTCTCCAACCCTTGACAGCCAGTGATCTTTTTATTGTCTACAGTTTTCCCTTTTCCAGAATGTCGTGTAGTTGGAATCATATACTATGTAGCCTTTTCAGACTGCCATCACTTAGCAAAATGTTTTTAAGTTTCATCCATGCTTTTTCATGGCTTTACGGATTATTTCTTGTTAACACTGAATACTATTTCATTGTCTGAATGCAATTGCAGTTTTTCTGTTCAGCCATCTTAATTGCTTCCAATTTTCGGCAATTATGAATACCAGCTGCTATAAACATTCATGTGCAGATTTTTGCATGGACATAAGTTTTTAACTCACTTAGGTAAATACCATGGAACATGATTGTTATGTTATATGGTAAGAGTATGTTTAGTTTTGTAATAAACCACCAAACTATCTTCCAAAAGTGGTTGTACCATTTGCGTTCCCACCAACAACAAATGAGAGTCCTGTTGCTCCACATGCAGCATTTGGTGTTGTCAATGTGTAAGATTTTAGCCATTTAATTAATTAGGTTTAATGAATTAATTTTACTTTTCCAGTATAGTGTATGTAGTTTCTATGAAGGCACAGGTTTCAACTTTGTTTATTACTATGTCCCAGGTCCCTAGAGCAGTTGGTGGCATGTAGTGGGGCTCAGTAAATATTTGTAAAAGGGACAAATTAATGAATCATTGCAATGAAAAATAAACATCCTTAGGGATAATTTCTGGAGAGACACTTGCTAACAGAGTCACTATTTTATTAACAATCAATAATCATCATAAACATTATAAATAATGTTTACATTCAGAGTCCTAGTTGTCTCCAAGTCAATAAATCTTTGTAAGTAAATCGCACCTTGGTTTCAAACAGATTCTAATTTAAATCTTTAAAATATTGACCTCATAATAAACCAAATTGTATCTTTATTTAACCACTTTGTAAAACAAATTCTTTGTTAGTTATAGTTAAAGGAAGCAATGCAATATATAACTGCCATTTAATTGATTGTAGATCATAACCCCGACTGCACAGCTGCACAGCTGTAGTCATGTGGGGAGCTTTGCACAAAATCCTCAGTGCCAGTCCTTGCCCCCAGGGATTCTGATTTAAATGTTCATTACCCACACCTGCCCACTTCCTTTCCCATGGAGATCTGTGCTGTTCTATAAGTTTCCAGATGTTTCCAATGCAATGCCATGGTCAAAATCAAGAACATTAGGGTCTTAAAAAACTCAATATTGATTTTAGTCAGGCATTAAAATAAATGCTTTGAAAGAAACAGCTATATAAAAATACACTAAGAAATTTAATACAGTATTTAAAGCTTAAAAGCTCACAGTTTATCAGACATTGTGGCTGTAGTCCTCAAATTATAACACCATGAAGCAAAATACAGGAATAGTATGATTCTCCCTTCCTTTTGTTTCTACTCTACCCCAAAGCTTAATAAAAGTGAGCAAAGAATTGCTGAAGTGGTCAACAGGTATCACACCTCCCTGTGAGCAGTCTAGAAGAGTAAGGCCATATGTAATATGGTATCAGTGTTTTTAGAAGGTGATTTGGAATTATATTTAAAATGCACACACACGCCCTTTTGTCCAGAACTCCATATCAAAGGATTAACCTAGCAGATATAAACTTTCATTGTGGCATTACGTGCAGGAGCAACAATTTTATAAATATCCAAATGTCTACCAAGAAAGGAATGCTTGAATAGACGTTGGGTGCAAACATAGTATGGACCAATATATTTTAAAATTTAAGTAGACCTTTGTGTATTGAAATGAATTATGTTAATTATTTATTAAGCCAACAGAAACAAGTTAGAGAACAATTTTTAACATGTGATGCTACTTTTATAAAAGAAGACTCACTTTCACCATTGTAAAAATTTAAAAAATCCTTTTTGTATATGTAGAGTTTTTAATGTTTTGTATAAGATCTAAGAAGACATCCACTAAATGGTAGCAGTGATTACATCCGGAGAATGAGTTTGGGGAATGAGGTAAAACTTTTATTATATTTGAAATTTAAACAAAAGAAAGAAAATGAGACCAGCTTCCAGAGTCCTTAAGATTTCCATTACTTTTTGAAAAAAAAAAAAATGACATTTCTATTGAGCACAGTGAACTACATTTTAACATGCATGGAAAAATTTAGCTAATTATGGCTAACATTCTAATAAATATTTAGTTTTGTGTAATGACACCCTCACTCTTCATCTGTTCAACTCCTTTCTCAACTTTATAGTACTAATATGAAAAAAGTTGGATTCTTCCCAAAAGGATCTTGATCATGTGCCTAAGAATTAAAACAATCTTTTCAGGGAGATCCGTAAATTCTGTTTCCAAATGCTCAAAGGCCATTTTGTATGGTGTCACATGGCTCTAGAGCCCATGTTCCTCTTAATAGGTATTGTGATTGAGACTCATTTTTCCTTCCATGTGATAATGAAGCAATTCACTAGCTCTTTAATTAGGCATATCTTCTCTAAGTTGTAAGAAATTGACCACAGTGTATTTCCATAGCATGCCTATTCCCAAAAGCCAAGTTCAGAAGCTCAGTACAGCGTCAGGCTCCAGAGGCTCTTTCATTCTCCTCATATTTTGCCTAATGGTTGGTCCTCAACTCCATGCACAGTAGAATCCCCTAAGGTGATTACCCAGAGATCATGGTTGGACTAATCTGGCCAAACATTGCTCATTAATAAAAGCTAGCCAGGTGGTTTTAATGTGTGATAAGGAAATACTGTATAAATTTCAGAAATACTGTATAAATTTTAGCTACATACTAAATATCTGTAAAAAAACCTGTACTAACCAGGTCACATTTTCAAGTTTTTTCATGTTAGCCTAAGTATGAATTAAAGAGATTTCCTACACTCGACCTGAGGATCTCCCTACTCCCACCCCTCAGCCCCAAAACGTTGAGCTTCACTGTTACCTTAGATCATTGTGGAGTGGTTCCTTGTGAGCTACCTGGACCAAGTTCACTGTGTGGCACAGATTGTTATCACAACCTTTCGTGCTGCTATAGCTAGGAGTCATCAGTGCTGCATGGATGGTCACTTCCTACTGTGCAGGCTAGGGAAGGTATTTTGTTTGAACCCAAACTGATATGTTCCAGTCAATTCTGGCACTAACCATGTGGAGTTAGTGAAGACCCCACAATTTCAAGGGCATGGTTTCCAACAAGACTGCTTTCACCCCAGACCAAGTATCTATACTCCTAGGAATTCTAAGCCTCCTTCCCCTGCCCAGGCTTGATAATTCACTAGAATCACTCATAGAACTCAAGAAAGTTTTATACTTATGACTACAATTATATTATAAAAAGATACAACTCAGAAACAGCCAAGTGAAGGGACAGAAAGAGCAAGAGTCTATGAGGGTTCCAAAAAGCTTCCATATTCTCACTTTGTCGAATCAAGGCTTGTCATTTTAATGTCCAGAGTTCCCACCCATTGGGTGGATGGATTTCATTACATAGGCATGATTGATTGAACATCGACCCCATGATTGAACTCAATCTCTAGCCTTGCTCCTCTCTCTGAAGGTCAGGCTGATTGAAAGCCTCTAATCACATGTTTCATTTTTATGTTGGCCAGCCCCATCCTGAGTCATCTCATCTCATTAGTGTAAGTTCAGGTGTGCTCCAAGGGTCTCATAGATAACAAATTATGTTACTCTTGGGAAAATGCAAGGATTGAGATTCTCCCTCCCAGGAACCATGGACAAAGACCAGCCAAACTCTTTATTATACAATGACAGATCTTCCTGAAGCCAGAATGGAAAGAGGTGGAGGACTCAGCTTCCATGTAGTCATTGGGTTCCTGAACAATGATGTTTTTAGTAGTCCTTCCCTGGTCCACTCGTCTTTGGTTTTGGTCCCTATTTCTTCTTGGAAACGGTTTCAAGGATCAGCGTCTGTCTTCTAGGGACTCCTCTTTTGTCTTCCCCCCTTGGGATTCAACCCTGATCCTATCCTGTCTTGCATTTCCACTCCCACATCCTTTTCATTCCTAAAAACCCTAAAAACCTAAACAAAACAAAACACAATAACAAAAACTATACTTTATCTCCTTTTCCCAGTGGAAATTAATTGCCCATTAAACTTGGAACAGGAGATAAAGTTTTAGGAGATTCCAGTTTCCATTCCTAGAGGGAATGATGGGTGTAAACTGTGCTTGCTTATAGAAGACCAGGGAGCAAAAGCTTTTGCATTTCAGTCTTCAAGAAAGATAATGAATAAAAAGAGACCCTTTACGTCTCTCTTTAAAATAATCTGAACTAGAAATTCAGGAAAAGGCATAAAACTACTGCTTGACACAGGTGGTAAAAGATTTTCAAAAATCTTCAAAACCCAGTCCAAATTTACTTTCAAAATGAAAGTTATTTGGCACAGTAAATTGTAATGAATTAGCTCTAAAGTTGTATTTACTCATCTATTATCCTTTTGAAATTTTCTCTGAAGATTACACTTTATAAGATCTTTATATTTTAAGTATTTCACTTACCTTTAGGCCAAAACAATGCAGGAAAGCACTATTTTTCAGAATGAATCATATTCATTTTCATTTGTTTTTCAGTGTTGTTTTTAAAATTCATGGGTGTTTGATTGCCTCAAGTAACCACCCAAAAGGTTGTGGTCTTTCTGATCTTTTATCGTGACTCGGGACATAATGAAAGAAGATTAAGCCTTTCAGAAGATGAATGGAAACTAGCATAATGGTATGAGTGCTACCTGACCACGACAGGCTCTATACTATAAGTTGTCAGATCCATGATTTTATTTAATCACATTTAATCCTCATAGAAGCTCTTGAAGGCGATACTTATACCCCAGTTTTATAAATCAGAAGTTTTAACTTAAGGAGATATTATGTCCCTTAATTAATGAGGTAATAAGTGGTAGACACAGGATTTAATTGTTTTGATCATTCAAGCTCCTTCTACAATGTCATATGAGTAATTGTTTCCAAGGTGCTCTGTACAACAAATATAGTTACCACTCTCAGTTCTCAGTTTGTAAGTTTGCAAAATGTTGTTTTCATTAAATTAAGATCAGAGTGTATTATTAGCAGGTTGTTAACTATTAGGTTCATACATTTAAGGCATTTTTACTGTAGCCTCTGTTTGCTAAGGTACTGCTAAAAATGTGTTTGGTGTACATGAATTATACTCATTATTTTTACATTCAGCAAATACTGAATCACATCATTTGATGATATTTCATGGTAAAGATAGTTAAAGGTACATAGTGACGGACTCATTTGACTTTTTGAAATTCTCCAAAAATGAAATAAAAAGAGTAATTTCTTCTACTATTTGGTCTTAGAGTTTTAGAACCAGTATCTAGACTATTTTATTTGAATATTATTTAACCAGTGTTATCTATTTTTAATTTCATGAGCTTTCAGATTTGTGTCTCTGATGATCATGCCAGACAGATTCCAAATTCAGAAGTTGTAGTGCATTTGACAGCGTTTACAACGACTAATAACCAGGTTCAATGACAGCGATCCGGTTTCAGCAGGTACTGTAATTGCAGATTATACTCTTCATGGTTTCTTCTTTGTGTGCATAGTAAGTGTATGAATCTTGAGTCAACATTTCCTTTTCTGTTGCATAAACAGTACTGAAAGCTTAATGATCAGCTGGAGAAGAGGCGTAATGAATAGTTGCAGCATTGTTCATTAAACACCGTGGTGGTTCTTTCTTTGCCATCATTTCATCTATGCTTGAATTTTGAATTTCCTTCTAGTCTGTCATTCTCCTTGAGCGTTGGACACTCCCCCTAGGTAATTGCTGTGACACACATAGAGCTTCTATCATACAACAATGGAAATGTCTCTTCTTGAGCTCACTTTATTGGAGAGAACTACACTTTTTGAGGACAGTAAATCTGCAAAAGTGACTCATCCATTCAAACAATAATAGAGATTTTTAAAGGTATATATGGCTCTTGGATAATGAAGTGCTGTGTTGCTTTTCTGTAACTTAAAAGGAAAATGTTAAGTAAACTGGAACTGTGATTGGGATTTGTACTTTTTTTGCTGCAATTTGTTTTAGATCATTATATTATTATTTTTTGTAACTTTGTTTCCACCCTCATATCCTTTGTGTTATAAATATTGAAAAATGATGCTCTCTTCATTGGATGCATTAAATAATTGAATTGCTGGAATGTTAATAGGCAATTGTTTGGTATTGTCTTTAGTAAACTTAACAAACTGGGACAATATACTTACTATTCATATCTCCTCAGGCCATGCCTCAGTTGGGTGCTAGCTAGCTCAGTAAGAGTTTTTATTCCAAAAGTGGTTTCCAGAAGACATGATGCAATGAATAGTACTACCTGTTATTTCACTCAAAGCATTTGAGTGAAATGGATGTTGATTATGTTATGCTATTTTATTTACTTATTAAAGCTTTGGAATTCAGTAAAGAAATAGATTTCCAGAAACTGCCATTGAATTCTCCAAGTGTGCTTTGATTTAAAGTATAGAGGAACCAAATTTCTAAATAAATAGGGAGTTAGCTTCTTTATTTTGTTCTTTAGACAGCATGGGCTTGTTTAAAACAGTATAATCGTCTGTAAATATGAGTTAGTTAGGCAGAGTACTCTCATGCTCTCTTAGGTATTAATATGTCATTTGGGGAAAAAATAACTCAATGGAGTTCTATTCATTATATGAATACTCAGTTACGAGTAATTTTCTAAACAACATCAGAAGCCACCAGATGATAACTTTTGTTTTTTAATTTACAAAATATATTTATCATATTAGGATGACAAGTGAGTTAGCAAAAGTTGGATTTTATTAGCTGAGAACCTTTAGATTAGGTTATAGTTTGGTAGATTTAACTGCCAAACTTTGCTAAAGTAGCCTCTTTGTCATCTGTGGTCTATTCCAGGGAAACAAACTGGTTAGTGAAATCATCCCTTCCCCATCTTTATTTTTATTTTTGATAACATTCTTGACAGAAGTTTAAGTCTTAAGAGAGTTGAAATTATTTTGGACATCTTGCTTATTCAAGAAATAAATTTTACATAAACTACAATTTTAAATAAAAATACTTTTTTTGATCTGAAGTATATCACAAAATTAATGAAATATTTATGTCCTTAAAATAAATGACACCATAAGCTACACTCCTAAAAGTCACTAATTCCCAAATTTTTACCTGAAAAGTATTCATTTTTTTTAGCCTTCAGTCTCCATGAGCTCTTTATTTTGTTTCCTAAATGTGTTTCTTGCATAATAATTCATCCCCTGCCCCCAGTGATTAACTTCTCCACAATAAGTTGCTATAAATCTAGGCTATGACAGCGTTTATGTTCTTTTCATCTGTTTGTTTGGCCAGGGCATCACCACAAATTTTTTATATGTGTTGAAATCATTTGTAGATTCTTTTCATGCCTTTATGGGTGTCTGGCTGCTGAGGTAATTTGATAAATAAATGAAAATAATGGAAAAACAAAAGGGGTCAGGAAGGAGTGAAGTAGGAAAAGAAAGAGAAAAAATAGAACAAGTAGAGGAAGAAAGAAAGTAAGACAAAAGAGAGGAAAGAGGGAGGAAAAGAAATAAGGAAGACATACAAGAAAGAGAGAGGGAAGAACAAAATGAGACAGGAGAGCTAAACCAAAGGTCCCAAAATCCACTTTTGCCACCATATTTAGATTTTTGTCAAATGGCAGGTTTTCATTTACCTTTGAATCCTTTTACTTTAAATATGAAGAGTGTCTTTATTTTATTTAGAATACATAATACAATAGGAGTAGGTGTTTGTGAGTTAAAATAATATTGTGTGCATGAAATTTGTAATGTTCAATAGCAATCTGAAATAAAGCTAGTTTTCTTTTTATCTTAAATTGCTTATATTTATTTATTGTTTTCATGGTCTCCTTTTGGATGAGTAGTTAAATAACACACCGAGTCAAAAACCTCCTTGCCCCATCTCACCTTCCTGCATACACACTGTCTGTTTTCTCCATTATAGGGAGAGAGATTTAAAAACAAGAGCAAGAAAATACAGACATCAGATAATGTTACTTACTCCTCAAGCCCTCCAAACTTTTTATTCTACTTAGGATAAAATCTAAACTCTTTGCCCACCCTGCAATATCTTACTCCAAGTGTCCTCTGTTGACATCCTTGAACTTGTCATCTATATCCTGTGATAGAAGAACCTCATAACTGTCTACTCCTCAGTCATACAAGATATGTTCTGCTCAGAATTTTGTACTTGCCATTTCTTTTGCATGGGCTTCTCTCCCCTCAGATCTTCTTTTCCTTCATTCGCATCTCTGCTATAGGACACCTCTTCTGAGGAGACTTCCTGAACAATATATCTAAAGTACATTACCTGAGTTTTTCCCTACTATCACTCTAATTTCTCAATTGACCTGGCTTTTTTCTTATAACACTTTTCAATACCAGAATCAATCAGTCGATCTCAATCTCTCTCTCTCTCCCTTCCCTCCCTCCCTCCTTCTCTCCCTTTCCCCCACCTCCTTCTCTCCCTTCTTCCCTCCCTCCCTCCATCCCTCCCTCTCTCCCTTCCTCCTCCCTACCCCACTAGATATAGATATACACAAATGTGGTGGGTATGTGTGTGTACTACTTCCTTTATTAAAATGTCAGCTCTCTGAGGGCAGGACCTGAGTCTGTTTTACTCACTGCCACATTCCCATTTGTACAGTAATGGGCTGTTTCAGTTATAGTGACTGCCTTTGTTCACAATAAGTGGGTAGATGTTGATGGAAGGAGATCATTTATAGTCCATTGTGTTAAATGCTATGAAAAAAAAAATAGAACCTATAGGAGAGAGTGAATAATTCTCACTGGGACCTGAAAAGGTTTGAAATTGGAGCTGATGTTTTAATACATGGCAGAAGTTGGTTTGACATTTACTGGCAGTTAATTGGAGAAGAAAATTTCACTTAGGACAACTTGGGTAAATCTCTGAGTTGGGAAAGAGTAAGGAGCATGCAATAAACAGTGAACTGAACCATAACTGGAGCTTCAAACACAGTGAGTATGCAAGGGAAAGTGGAGTGAAGTGGTATATCTTGGAGTTTGATTTTAAAAGGTTTTATAAAGGTTACTAAGCATGATATGCTTTGTGTTTCATAAATACATTTCAGCAACTCTGTAAATGATGGATTGGTGAGAGGCAGAAACTGAGTCAGAACATACAGTAAAAGGGCTTGCTTAGATGAAGTTCTTGTAAGTAAGAGTGACAGTGTATACTGTAGCCATAGAAGTGAGTGGGGATAGAGAATCAGAGCTGACTTGCAATAAAAAATACAAGAGAAACCCTGTTTCAGTTAATATTTGTTTAAGTAGGTTGTTAGGTGGTGTTGTTTTGGCTCTGCTCCACAAGCGTGTTGAAGACTTAGGTTCTTTCTACCTCAGCATTCTGCCATAGTCAGGGAATGGCCATTGTGTTCACGGTTGAAGATTGTGACAGATGCTTCAGCTACCATATGTATTTGAGGCAGCATGGAGTTAAGGTAAAAAAATTGGGGATAAAGCTGGCATGCTTATTTCTTCTTTTCTAATGTGGCAAACATGCATAACATAAAACATAATGTCAATCAATTTTAGGTATATAGCACAGTGGTGATAAGTATATGTACATTGTTGTGCAAAAGGTCTCTAGAAAATTTCTGTTTTGTGAAACTGAGCAATAATACCTGCTGAAGAACAGCTTGTCATGTCCCTCTCCCCCAAGCCTTTGGCAACCATCATTCTACTTTCTATTTCTGAGTTTGACTACTTTAGACAGTTCACATAAGTTAAATCATGCATTATTTGTCTTTTTCTGACTGGCTTCTTTCACCTAGTATAATGTCCTCAAGGTTCCTGTATGTTGTAGCATATGAACATTTTTATGAAATTAAATTTATCAGTCTATGAACATGGGATGTCTTTCCCTTTATTTGTGTCATCTTTAGTTTTTTTTTTTTTCTTTTAGTATGTTTTTCCTGCCAGTGTATACATTTTTTTTTTCTTGATTGAGTTTATTACTAAGTATTTTATTTTTGATGATATTGTAAACGGAAAATGGGATTGCTTTCTTAATTTCCTTTTCCAATTGTTGATTGTGAATGTAAAGAAATGCAACTGATTTTTTGCGTAGAGTCTATATCCTGAAACTTTGCTCCATTCTTTATTCTAACAGCTTTTTTTTTTTTTTGGTAGAATCTTCAGGGTTTTCTACACATAAGATCATATCATCTTTAACAAAGATAATTTTACTTCCTCTTTTCTATTTTGGATGCCTTTGTTTTCTTTTTATTGTTCTGGCTAGAACTTCCAGCATGATATTGAGTGGAAGTGGTGAGAATGGGCATCCTTGCCTTGTTCTGGATCTTAGAGAAAAAGCTTTTAGTTTTTTACTTTTGAGTATGATGTTAGCTGTGAGCTTTCTATATATGACCTTTATTATGTTGAGGAAATGAGTTTGTAGTGTTCTTCTCATGAAAAGGTGTTGAATTTTGTCAAATTCTTTTTCTCTGTCTTGGATGATCATTTGACTTTTTTCCTTAATTCTGTAAATGATAAGTTATACTGACTGCCTTTCATGTATTGAACCATCCTTTAATTCCAGGAATATGTCCACTTAGTAATAGTGTATAATCAATATTTTTAATGTCTGTTGAATTCAGTTTTTGCTAGTATATTTTTGAAGATTTTTGCTTAAATATTGATTAACAATATTGCTCTGTAGTTTTATTTTCTTATAGTATTTTGTCTCATTCTTCCCCATGCCTCCCAGGTAATACTTGCCTCATAAAATGAGTTTCAAATTATTTCCTCCTCTCCTCAATTTTTTGAAAAAGTTTGAAAGGATTGGTATTTATTTTTCTCTAAATATTTTGTTGTTGGGAGGATTTTGATTACTGTTTCAATCTCCTTATTAGAAATTGGTCTGTTCAGATTTTCTATTTTGTCAAGATTCAGTCCTTGTAGGTTGTATTTTTTAAGGAATTTATCCACTTTCTCTAGGTTATCCAAATTGTTGATGTATGATGTTTGTAGTAGTCTTTTATGATCCTTTTCATTTATGTGGGATCAGTTGTAATGTCTCCTCTTTATTATTTCTTTTCTTTTGCTCACTTTGGGTTTAGTTTATTCATTTATAGTTCCTTGAGGTATAATTTAGGTGTTTGATCTAAGAACTTTCTTCTTTCTTAATGTAGGAATTTACTGCTATCACCTTCCCTCATAGTATTGCTCTTATTGTATTCCACAGATTTTGGTATATTTTGATTTTCATTTGTCCAAGGTATTTTCTAATTTGCCTGTGATTTCTTTATTAACCTAGTATGTGTTCAAAACTATATTGTTTAATTTCCAAATATTTATGAATTTTCTAGTTTTCTGTTTGCTGTTGATTTCTAGTTTCATTCCATTATGGTAAGAAAAGATGGTCTGTATGATTTTAATCTTAAATTTGTTAAGACCTGTTTTATAGCTTACCATGAGCTCTATTCTGGAGACAGTACTATGCCTATTCGAGAATGTTTTTTTCTGCTGTTCTTGAGTAGAGTATTCTGCATATACTGTTAGATCTAATTGGTCTATAGTGTCATTACAGTCTTCTACTTCCTTACTGATCTGTTTGAGTATTCTCAAGTTTTCTTTTAAAGAGCGTTCCAAGAAGCTGCTTTTAGTACACTGGCTTAGTCTCATTGGCTTTCTTTGGTCATGCCTAGCTGCAAAGAAGGCTTAAAAAGGTAGTCCAATTCTTGTCCATGTGCATACCTAAAAGTGATGGTTACGTTACTGAGGTAAAATTGGAGACCAGATATTGGGGGACATACAGTAGACTGTCTAAAATATTAATTTAGAATTTAATATATTTAAAGTACTGAATCTATATCCTATCACATCTTAATTCTAATGAGGCTTTCATTTTTATTAACGGAGGAAACTCTGAAGCCTTCTCTTACGTATATGTGATATATGAGCTTCTACCTTCTCATTTATGAAGTTACAACAGATATATACTACTTACCTTATTATATATTCTCTAAGAAGCACAGTAAAAATAAAATGAAGCTTTTAAAGTTTAAAATATACTGCTGGGAATCCAAGATGAAAAAGATATACAATGCTAAGTTACTTCCACCCATGTTGTTACATACCCTATTAATAGCAGGCACAAGAGACAATTCTATTTCTAGATTTTACCATCCCATTTCATAATTTTTACTTGCAACTATGAAAGAATATGAAATAGGAAGATGGTGTTTTGGGAAACATACATTTATGTCATTGAATCTCATTACTGAAAATTGTGCTTATTAATAATTTCTCCATCACTAAAACTTGATAACAGGTAAAACAAATATTAGTAAGCTAATTTTATAGTTTGGTGCCTAAATTGAAAATTGCGTTTTTGATTTGGGGAGGGGTGATGATTCTAGAATAACTTACATCACTATTTTTATATATGTGTATTAATTTTAGAAGTAATACTGTGAATGAAAACTATAAATGTTTAAAGTGGTTTTGATCATACCATTGGAAGACTGGAGTAAAAATTAGATTGAGTCTTTCTTATGTCTGGTTTTTGGTCACTTTAAAACGATCATATTTATTTGCACCAATTCTTGAAATTGATATAGTGTAAAGAAGAGAAAGAAATAAGCCTTAGAGAAGTTACAACAGTGAATGTTGGACTCTGCTTTTCCTACTAGTGTGTTCATTTTTTTTCACAGTATACTCTGCATTTCTAGGGCATTCTGGAGAAATCTCTCCCGGACTAACACAGTATATGTTTTTGGAGTTTGAGAAAGGAGGTAAACAGATTTTCTGTTGACCAGACTCTGGAATATCTATCCTCCTTCAACCACAGAGTTTTGCCTTAATATTTTTGTATATTAAGCTTCTGTATTAGATTTTTTTCTGATTAAAAAAAAAATTTTGAGGCAAAACAAACCACTGTGCTAATTCATGCTTCTTTTAACTTTCTTCCAACAGAAGACTACATTTCAGAAGCTGTTTCATCAAAGTTTAGCTTTTCCTATCCCTCCCCTCTCCACCACCTCTTTGTAGGCCTAAAATTTCATGAGATATTTCTGTACTTTAAAATATATACTTTGTGGAGGAAGATTTTTCTTTGCACAAATGCATAATTCAAAAGAGTGAATTTTCCTGAGATTTGTTTACAAAGTGAAGACTCCAGCCAGGATTGAAATTTCTAGGGCATCAAAGATGTTTGTGCTGTTTCCTTTATGTATCAGAAATGTGGTTGGGTGTCAGTGCTCCATTGTGAACAAATTCTTGGAAAAAAAGAGGTGGACTGCATGTGCCAGCAGAACAGGCACATTATACACTACCGATGCTACCCTTTTTCTGAAAAGACATATAGGCCTCAGCTTTTGCTATGAGTAGGACTTGGTACACCAACTCTCTCCTTAGGCTTTAAATAAACACAAAGTTGCTTCCAAAATAATACACCCCCTCCATAATTAGGTGGAGAAAAGAACTATTATCAGTCCATGGTGACATTTTCCTTGTATTTTTATTATATAAACTTTTTCCATTTCTCTTATGTAAACTTTTGGTATATCTTAAGTAGGTTTTTATTTTAAGTTATGAAGATTTTCAAGTTTCCAAACTCTACTGAGTCAATACCAAACCCCTTAGCTGCCGTCAATTTACTGTTCTAGTTTTAATCACTCACTCAGCTTAAATTTTTGTTAATTTCATTAGAGTATCTTATATATACACTAAAATACCTCTTAATATACCAGCACATAATAACCTGGAGGCCAGTAGCTGTATCCAGATAGCCAATGAATGGTAAATTCATTTATGATATAATTATAAAAATACAAATAATTCAAATGATTTTGTGAGTAGTCTTTTTAGGATTGATAATTAGAGAATCTATAAAGATTAACATCATTTATGTCAGTTTTTAGAATATTAAAAATTTGATTCTTCTAATAATGGTTTTCTATTTGCCAGTTTGTATTTTCTCTCTATAACGCTTATTTTTATATGACATCACTTCCCTTATACATGTTTTCTGCTTCCTCCTATTTCATTGCTTATAGAATTAGTTGCATTAAATTTTTCATTAGTGTGTGCAATCTTTAAAAAGTTCCGGCTTCCCATTAATTTATGCTTCTGGAAAGTATCTCCTGAAATAGCCTCTTCCAATTTCCTACTTCCAATTTAGTGGGTTCCAATACCCACTAAAAAAGACTCAGAAAAACTGTCTGGCAACTGCCATCATGTTTCCATCTCATGTCAGCAGGCAGCATGCTGCCTGCATCTGAAAGAAGATGGATGCAAAGTTAATCTGCCTAGATTGAAAATAAAACAGAAGTGGCTTAACCTTGATATGAAACAGAGAGTAGAGAAGACTATTCTGAAAAATAAACTATTTTAAGCCACTGTTTTTACTGTTTTGTTTACTGCCCGGTTCAGAGGCAAAAAGCTTAATCAAATAGAACATAGAGTATTTCTTCATTACAAATATGTTGCTTTTCCTATAGTTATCCTGGTATTCTTCTACCATTAATTATTTTTTTTTCTTACATTAACTCATGGATTACATCTTCCTGATGAGAGTGGGGTGCCCTGAAGAGGGATGGGAACAAGTGATGACTTAGTGCATCGTGGTAGGTGTAGTCTACCCAGGCTGGGGCTAAGACAGGAAGAATCTTGGTGCAAGAGTAGGTATGCTGAGAGTGTTATGCTCATGTCCCAAGAAACATAGACAGCTGTGAGAAGGAGAAGTTCCCAACTCAATCCAGCAGAGCCTTGGTAGATGAATGACTTCTGTTCACCAGACACAGCTTGCAACATCACCTGTTTTAACTTCATATCTGGGAAGGAGATTTACCGATCCCTCAAATGGATGTAAGCAGAGATATAGAAATCCATATGCCATGTCTAAGGGCAAGCGTCAGACAAGATCATGTAGGATCTGTAATATACAGAGGACTGCTGTGTGCCATCAACCTGTACATTTAGTGGAAGAATATACTTCTGATGCACTGGGGATAAACTAAAATAAAATTTTAGAAAAAAAATTGTATTATTTTAAAAGTCACATAATATGCAGACTCTCAAGAAATATACCACCATATCATTTCCTTGAAAGATTACAAAGAAAAACTTAACTTGATTTCCAGAGAAAAAAAAAGTGATGAATAAAAATGTAGTGCCAAAAACTGAGAAATTTTACTATAAATGGAAGGAAGATGTTTGAAAACTGTCGAAGTTCATGATGGAAATGTTATAAACTGAACGATTAGTAAATGTTAGTAAGAATCAGAGAAAGGCAAGGCAAAACATTAGTATCCTTCATCTTTCATGGCAGGTTTCAAAAGATACAGTTTCATGCTGGACTTGCATAGAGTGAAAAACAAAGGTGATGGTGAATTGGAGGGGGTCAATTTGAATAATATATGATGAATGAAACTTCTATACATCTTGGGCTATAAGTCACAAATGGAACTTATTCTATTAAAATATTCAGGAAACATTTTCAAAAACTATAGAAATGTATTTCCTACAAACACTGATATAAAGGCAAAACCCTCAGTCTGGCATAATCTGGACCTTGGGGTTTGACTTCTGTCATTCTAAACCTCACTCATCATTCTCAGCACCAGGTGTGCCTCCATCCAGATTCCTTTACCCCTGGGCTCAGGCCAAACCCACTACTGAGATAATCTGATTCCTACCACCCCCGGGCTACCTAGACATATGGCCTATTCAAGTACATCCTCTTCTTAGAGACTTTTGTGGCTCACTTCTCAGTGATCTTTCTCTTCCTGGATCAATATTCTAGTCATTATCTGAATATCTCACTTGACACAGTTGGATTGGGCCTTACATTGTTTCATGTTCACTGTTTTGTTTTGTTTCCATGATTTGATTTTAATTTCTGGAAAGCCTGGATGGCATCATCTTTACCCTTCTTTCATTTTTTATGTTTTAAAAATCTTCTCCAAGTTCTAGCCCAATATTTATTGGTTAGTTTCACTGAATGAATGAGAATAAAGATAGTGAGATCTTGAACTGCTTTTAGTAATGCTGAGTTGTATTTTATCTTCATCTCCATGTTCTAAACTGATTTTGCCATAAATGTAGTCTGGGAATCGAGCCATTGGTGTTTTACTGGACACATTATTTTTGCTCTGAAAACAAGAATAATCCTGTATCTCAAAATCTTATATAAGTACAGTTAAATAAGGCAATCTTTTACATGGCCATGTAGTAGAGAATGGTGTTATGGGTTGACTTGTGCCACCTTCCTCTGCTTATCCCCCAAATTTATAAGTTGAAGTTCTAAATTGCAGTACCTCAGAATTTGACCTTATTTGAAAATAGAGCCATTGCAAATGTGATTAGTTAACTTAAGATGAGGTTATACTAGATTAGAGTGGACTCTTAATCCAGTATGAGTGGTGTTCTGATAAAAAGGGGAAATCTAGCATAGACACGGACACAGAGATAATGCCATGTGAGTAAGTCAGAGAGCAAGCTTAATTCATCTACAAACCAAGCAATGCCAAAGATTGCCAGCAGACTGCCAGAAGCTAGGAGAGAGGCATGGACAGATTCTCCCTCATAGCTCTCAGAAGGAACCAACCCTCTCCCCACCTTATTCTCAGACTTCCAGCCTTCAGAACTGAGACTATAAATTTATATTTGTTTAAGGCCTCTGGTCTGTGGTACTTCGTTATTGTAGCCATAACAGACTAATACAGGTGGTGTTTTTATAGATAGGGAAAGACACTCTTTTGTCTGTATGTTTATGTTAAAGTAATTGTTATTTCTTTGTAACTTAAACCACCAGTGAAACCCAGGTGGAAAAAGTGCTCTATCTGCACTCAATTGCTCAAAGGTCTCCTGGCAGCATGTGAGACCTGATACACCAAATACTCTGCAGGGGCAGGGGTGTAGGAATGTTCCACACACTGGGAGGCCAGGTTTTGGTTTTCTGCAATGTGATTATAAGAAAGAAATTGTGTGTGTGTTGTGTGTGTGTGTGTATAAAATATATGTTGTTTCTATATCTGGGCTATTATAAATAATGCTGCATATATCTTTCTTTGGATAAATACCCAGAAGAAGAATATCTAGATCATATGGTAGTTTTAGTTTTAATTTTTTGAAGATTTAAGTTTTAGACTGCACACTGTTCTTAGTGGTGTGATGAAAAATTGTGACATCCTGCTCCATCCCACTCAGGACATGAATCATCCCTTTGTCTTGTGTATCCATGCTGTACATATAGTACAATAAGATATTTTGAGAGAAAGAGACCAAATTCTTATAACTTTTATTGCAGTGTATTGTTATAATTGTTCTTTTATTATCATCATCATTATTATTAATTTCTTATTATGTCTAATTTATAAATTAAACTTAATCATAGGTGTGTGTATATGTAGGAAAAAAATAGTATATACAGGATTTGGTACCATCCATACTTTCCAGCTTCCGCCGGGGGTCTTGGAATATACCCACCAAGGAAAACTGGGGACTGCTGTTTAGCGAAAACCATGAGATTATGCTCACTGGCTGACATGCTCATAAAAAAGAAAATATTCTGTGACTAGATTAGTTCTTCATCATGTGCATGAATCTGCTAATTACCATGGCTGTCTCATTCTCAGAACAAATGTCTTTATGAACTTGAAATTATACTTGGAAAAGATTTTTGTAGTTCAAGAGGCTGAATATGAAACACAGCTCTTGCTTAGGAATGGGCCTTGGCCTCTCTTAGTGTTGTCATTTTTCCAAAATCTAATCTCTCACTGTGTTAGTTTCTTAGGGCTGTCATAATAAAGTAGCTCAGTCGGAGTGGCTTAGAACAATGGAAATTTATTGTCTCACAGTTCTAGAGGATAGAAATCCAAGATCAAGGTATCAATTGGGCCATGTTTCCTCTCAAATCTTTTGGGGAAGGATCCTTATCTGATTCTTCCAACTTCTGATAGTCCTAGACGTTCCTGGGTTTGTGGCAGCATAATCTCCATCTCTGCCTCTGTCTTTACATGGCATCTTCCCTGTATCTTTTCACAGTATCTTCCCTCTGTGTGTGTCTCATTCTCTCTATCCAAAACTTCCCCTTTTCTAAAGACATCGGTTATATTGGATTGGACCCACCTTAATAACTCATTTTAACTCTATTAGCTCTCTAAAGACTGTGTTGCAAATAAGGTCACTTTCTGGGCCTCTGGGGATAAGACTTTAACTTATCCTATTTTGGAAACACAATTCAACTCATTACATTAATCAAAGAGACTTTCAGGCAGGGGCCCAGGTTGCCTCTGAGTTGACACAAGTTCCATGTATGGATGTTCTGTCTGCAAAGAGCAGGGAATCATCGTATTATTTGCCTTGATCTTGTTCACAGTGACATTCTGATAGTCTCTTGATTTATGTAACCATTGTGTTCTCCAGTTTGCTCTGAGAGCCCAGAGTACACATGTTTATAAACGTGCTTTTTTTTTTTTTCCTAGTAGGTAGTATTCCTAGGTTAGCACAGCCTAATGTAGCAATACATAAATATTTTCTTTTTGCACACCTGAAGAGTACAACTCAGTCCAAGCACTGACCATAGAAACAGTGACTAATGTGATGGAAGTACTGACAGAGACTGGAACACTCTGTCTTCTCAGGGGTGGCCTGTGTGGTTGGACAAAGTTGACACCCCAGTGAGAAACTGAGGCATCCCAGATTCCCCGTATTTTGGAAATGAATCCCATACGTGTCATATTTGATTGATAACATGAGAAATTTACTTAACTTCTCTCTCTATTTTCATTTTAAAAATAGGATAATTAATGCCTCCCTTTCAGAGTAAAGAGTGTTTGATGCATAGTAAGCGCTTCTGGTATAAGAGCTGCATTTTCTACTCCCTAATCATTGGATCTGCAGCTCAACCCTCAGACTCAAGTTTGTGGTATCCCATTAGCATTGCATATGCTGAGTCCTCTCTCCCTCCTGTAAAGCCCACAGAGTTCTTGAAAGTAGCTGTTTTTGTTTTCTGCTTGTATTTTAATTCTCCCGAAGCCCTCAGGATCCAGAAAAACATACATAGGTTTGATAGAAGGGAAGGAAGTTTGTAGTTTGTTTTTCTTGAGATCATGCATGCCCTTCCTTCCTAAGCCAACAATTCTGGCCTTGTGAGATATTTGTCACCCCTCATCTGTTTGGTGATTATCTCATTCACACTAGGACAAGCGGATTGTATTTGTCATTCAGCCCTTTATGCAGAAACAGCCTGTGTTTTGCTGGACTGAGACATGCTGTTTGAGCAGGCTGTGCTGTATTGTGAGAAGACACTGGAGGTGGAAAGAAAAAGCCTGGGTGTGAATCCCAGTATTCGTTAGGAAAGCATCTTCACTTTTATCAACCTCAGTTTTCTCAAAGTGTGAAGTTAGGGGCATTCTATAGACCATCCTCATTTCTAAACACCAATTAACGCAGTTTGGGGGTTAAACACCAATTGTAAATTTAGGGGTCCCAGAGACCACCTTTATGTTCTATAATACACTAGAAGGACTCTCAGAACTCACTTAAAACTGTTATACTCACAGTTATGGTTTCTTAGAAAGAAAGGGTACAGTTTAAAAATCAGTCAAGGTAAGCGTTGTATAGGGAAGAAACCAGGAAAATTCCATCATGGAGCTTCTAGTTGTCTTCACTAATGGTATGTAGACAATATTACTTTCCAAGCAATGATGTGTGATAATATGTATGAAGTGTCACCAACCAAGGAAGTTCACCCACCCTTGGTTTTCAGAGTTTTTATGGGGGCTCCATCATGCAGATACAATTGACTGCACATGTGCCTTCTCAGGAAGTATTTCTTACTCTAAGACATGCTCTTAGACTATCAAGTGTGACCCAAGGACCCCAGGTAAACAGAGACTCTTATCAGTCATGACATTCTAAGGGCTTAGATATCACCTCCAGGAAACCAAGTGCAAAGACCAGACCTTATTTTGGGCAAGGTTATATTCTTTACTACATAGGCATAGAACGAAAGGATTATGTTCAGGGGTCTTTCTAGTCTTTATAATATATAGTGGTGTCATTGTGAAGCCCTGCTTAAGGCATGACCTCTTCTGCCTTGTTTAGGAACTATCGGGCCTGCTCCTTAAGGGCCTTTCTTCTAGGCTGTGCTGGGGCCTTTCACAAGGCCAGATTGTCATATTGTCATGCTGGTGCTATGTGTAGTATGCTCAAAAAGGATTGGGGTGTTTCAGAAGTGTTGTTTAGTCTGGCCAGTGAACACCTGTTAATTATTGTATGAAATCATTTTCTGCATTTGGTGCTTATGATAGAGCAGGAACAAAATGTGGAAAATATGCGTTAAGAGGATGTTAGAAAATCCTCACATTCAGGAGATATTGGTATTTATTAAATGCCAGTTACTTATGTCCCAAGGGTGCCAGAAGGATGAATTAATGTTCTATTTCATTTGCAGATATTTAGAAACATTAAAGTTTTCAGTCCTCATGTGAAAGAAATTCTCAGGAGATTAACAGCATTATTCAATGAAATTTGGCTTTTCTGCTTTTATCCTCCTATCCTTACCACAATCACATTCATATCTAATACGCAGTGTGTAGGTTATAAAAGCTGGTCTCAGTTCAGTCAAACCTAGGACAAAGGGGAGATAGTATACATGAGAAGGAATGAGAATCACCATCATGGAGGAACACCTACTGTGTGCTAGGCACTCTGTAAGGCATTTTATCTTCTCTGATATTGTCGTTAGGGTCTCCACATTACAGATGAGGAAAGTCAGGCTCAGACAGGTCAAGAAAATAACTGAACGCCAAGCAAGGTTAAACGGAAGAGCAAGGATTTATTGGCATTTGGGCCTCTGTTCTTCCTACGCCTTCATGCCGCAAAAGCTCTCTGCATCCAAATGCTGCCTCTGCTGATGTGTGGACTGCACAGAGTACACAAACCTGAGAAGCATCGTTCTGTAGGAAAGTTACTGCTGCCTTCAGCTTGATTTTGTGTACGTATGAATATCATCAGTTGCTTGGTATTTCTATTTTATCTGAAAAAGTATTTTGTTTTATTCACTAGCATGTTCACAGTGAATAAAATGACAAGAGACCATTATTAAATTTTCTTCACTGTCTTCCCATACAGCTGTAAAATGAAATACTTCATAGAAAGAATGATTTATTTAAAAAAAGCAGTCATTTTTTTTTTGCTAACATATCTCTCGTTTGTGCTTTTATTTGAATATATACTCTTAATGAATTTAACCATAAACTAACCCCTGTATTTGAATTTTTTAAAATCATGATCTTGCCCCCGAGTAAAACAAACAAACAAACGAATAAATAAATAAATGCTGTTTAGGGATTCAAGATGATGTAGAAGGTAAAGGCTGTATACTCCTCCTCTAGTGATCACACTAAAATTATAACAAAACTACAGAGCAACCAGAATGTGGAGTCACCAGAGGCCTGGCTGAGCTGAAGCCCTACAACTAGATCACCTCAAAATGGTAAGAGGGGCAGAGATGCTAAATGGCCCAGTCCCACAACTGTGGGTGGTGATCGAGAATCTGGAGGGTTATCTTGGCTGCTGAGACACCTCCCTCACCTGAGGAACAGAGGGTCCCAGCAGCACTCTGGGATCTCCAGCCCAAATTTCTTGTGCCAGGAAGAGAAGTCTCCACAACTTCTGGCTACGAAAACCAGTGGATGTTGCTGTTGAGTGAGACAGAGGGCTGCAGGAAGTGGAGATCCTCTCCCTGAAAGGGCCCATGTCTGGCCTTACTTGCAGATGAACTCACTTGCTCTGAGTGTCAGGCTGGGGCAGCTGTTTAAGGGGCTTCAGGGACATACGGGGAGGTGCTGAGCTATTGGGCTTCATGGCGAGGGCTGGAGGGTTGGCTTGAGTCTGACAGAGGTCCAGGCAGAAGCCATTGTACCTTTGTTGAGCCCTCTCCTCTCCCAGCCTGCAGCCATTGACCTGGATAACACAGGTTGCCCTACCAAGGGGATTCCCTGAGGCCTCTCCCAACTTGTGGGCCTATCCAAGCTAATTCCAGTGATTTATTCCACACAAACAGGCTGTCTTGGCTCTTGCTGCACACTTTCAGAAAATCTCTCACAGGCTCACAAAACTCAAAGAAGGAGCGTCTGACCTTGGCAAGCCTTGAACCCCTTGCTGAGCAGCCGCAAGTCCCACACTGGTGACAGTCGGCCTTCATTTCTGTCTTGGCCCCTCGAGGCGCCTATAAGCCTAGCACGGGTGGCAGCCATCTGTGGATTGCTTGGTGACTCTTACTAGGTGGCCCTAGAGGTACACAGACTGCGGCTGAACATGCCTACAGCTAGACCTCTCCCAGGTCTGTGCCAAGGGGCCCCAGAGCACAGCTACTACATAAAGTCACTCTACTAAGACTGGGAGACTTAGGAGCCCTACCTAATACATAGAAATAGACACAGGAAGGCAGCCAAAATGAGGAGACAAAGAAGCATGTTCCACTTAAAAGAACAGAAAAAAAAAAAAAAAGCTCCAAAAAAAGAATTCCCCAACTTGGGGACAAGCAATCTACTAGGTGCAGTGTTCAAAATACTGGTTATAAAGATGCTCAAGGAACTTAGAGGAAAAGTAGATGAACTCTGAGAACTTTAACCAAGTGATAAAAAACAAAAATGGAGATGGAATATGTACTAGGGAGCCAGTCAGGGATGAAGAATATAATATCTGAGATGAAGGGTATATTAGAGGGAATTAGCAGAGTGGTTGAAACGGAGGATCAAATCAGTGACATAGAGGATGGTGTAGCAGAGGACACCCAATCAGAACAGCAACAAGAAAAATATCCCCCAAAATGAAGATAGTTTAAGAAGCCTCTGGGATAAATCGAGCGTAATAACTTTCGCATCATAGGGGTATGAGAAAGAGAAGACAGCAAGGAATTGAAAAAACCTACTTGAAATAATAACAGAAAATATTCCTAACATAGTGAAGGATATAGACATACAATCCCAGGAAGCTCAGAGAGTTCCCCCAAAAAGATGAAACCAAAGAGGACCACACCAAGACACATCATAATGAAAATACCAAAGGTTAAATTCAAAGAGAGAATCTTTAAAGCAGCAAGAGAAAAGCAATTGGTTATGTACAAGGAAATACCTATAAGACAGTTTGCTGATCTCTCAACTTTACAGGCCAGAAGGGCTGAGCACAAAATATTGAAAGTGATGAAAACCCAGGACCTACAACCAACATTTCTTTACCCAGCAGTTATCATTTAGAATTGAAGGGACAGATAAAGAACTTCCAGACAAGGAAAAGCTAAAGGAGTTCATCACCACCAAGCCAGAATTACAGGAAATATTGGAGAAACCTCTTTAAGAAGAAGAAAATGATAGGTATCAATAGTCTAAATAAAGAATGGCAGTAATTACATATCTATCAATGAGTACTTCAAATGAAAAAGAATTAGATGCTCTAGTCAAAAGATGAGGTGGCTGGATGAATAAGAAAACAAGACTCCTACATATGCTGCCTACAAGAGACTTATTTCAAATTAAAATACGCATGCAGATTAAAAGTAAGGGAATGGACCAAGAGGATACTGTGCTGAGTAGAGTAAGTCAGATAGAGGAAGACAGATGCCTATGATTGCAGGTATAGGTGGAATCTAAAGAATAAAATAAACAAACTCATAGATACAGAGAACATTTTGAAGGTTACCAGATGGGAGGGGGGTTAGAGGGGTTGGTGAAAAAAGGGGAAGGGATTTAGAAGTACAATTGGTAATTACAAAATAGTCATAGAGATAGCAAGTTTTTCATGAGGAATATAACCAATAACATTGTAATAACTATGGTGCCAAAGGGGCACTTACATTTATTGGGGTCATCGCTTTGTGAGTTATATAGATGTCTAACCACTATGTTGTACACCTGAAACTTATATGGTATTGTATGCCAACTATATCTGAAAAACATTATTAATTAAAAAACAAACAAAAAATGCTGTTTAATGCTTGCTAATTAGGATGTGCCCCAAACAATTAGATGTCTGAAATTGATCATTGGAAAGTTTTAGATCAGGGTATCAGCCTACATGAATGATTCTTATTCAGCCAGTCATGTGGCTACTGAACTTTTCCCTTAAGTCAATGTTTTTGATCTCCCTAGGTAGGAGACTTGTTCCACCATTGAAATTAGCATTGATTAGGAAGGGCTAGGGGAATTTCCTTCTCTTTCAGAAGTGGTTTTCTCAGGCAGATCTAAGATAAGCTTCAGTAGTTTAATAGCTGTTGTCCTTTCTTCTTTTTGTAAAACAGTTTCTGTTTTGTAGTTGTCTCCCTCCTCTCAGACTTGAAATAGAAAAATAGAAACAAATTAGATGTGTATCAGGAATGAAATACCTCCTTCTTATTGAGAGTTTAAAAATAATCTTTGCAATTAGTTTTTCATGTCCTGGAAACTCGTATTGCTGTGCTTGTACACACACACAGGGACATTTCATACCCAGCGCATCCAACACCCCCAGAGACACCTGGAGAATTTAACTGCTCCTGTAATAAATGGATTTGGATTATTTTATTCAGTTATGAATTGAGGAGCCCCAACCTTTTGGGGTAGAAGCATGAAGTGGATCCATTTCATTCTACATCTGACACCTCACCTCCCTGAAATTGGGCAGTAAGCTCCTTTTGTGGCATCTCAGGCAGATTTAATAACTTTATTTTCATTTGATTATTTAAAAACAGTCATGCCAATTATTATGCTGAAATTCTAGCCCTTAAAACTGAAATACAGAGTTGAGCAATTACTTATCCTTCCCTCAGCTGGATAAATGTGTGGTGATATCACTTAGAGTATTGGAGGTATGTATGTGTGTGTGTGAGAGAGAGAGAGACCAAGAGAGAGATGAAGATACACAAACACAGTGACTGGGCGAGAAGGGATCCCCACTTTTTTTTGTTACTCTATGGACAGTCAGGAAGAAGTCGAAGAAAATGGCTGAATTTTTCTGTGGCTACCTGTGTGAGGTTTGTTTTAAATCACCAGTGATCTAAATTGTGGACTCAGCTTCAGAAGTCAGCACCCCAGTTGGTCCCACTGATGAGTAGTTCAATACTGGGGGGTTGAACTGGCCTTGGTGGACACTCGGTTGTTACTTTTAGCTGGCCAGGCAGGTGTTTCTCTGATCTGTTTGCCTCTTTAGCTCCATCAGCAGTAGTAGCCCCACCTAGCAAGTCGGTCATATGCAATTTTATCTGCTCTCCACAGCCCTGATTTTGGGATCTGGGCATCGGGTTTATGGACTCATTTATTTTCTTTCCTCTTCTTAGCTGCACTGTAAGGCCATCTCTCTCCAGTCCTCCTCCCTAAATTCAGAAGCAATGGGAAAAGCCTGCAAGCCTGTAGCTAAGGGGGTGTCCACAACAGAATTAGCAGTTAGTCTGAGTTCCTGAAGACCCTCCCAAATTTTACAAGTCTCTGTCTTTCCTTGGGATATGAAATTTTTGGGGAGGGGGTATGCTTCCCAGAAGTGGTTTCTGTTTGTCTCCTGGTCTATCCCCAATATTTTTAATAGTTGTTGCCTTGGAAGGAAAGAAGCCTCATACCACTGGGGAATCTCACAGCTTTGTTCTCAACAGAGCTCTGTGTTTCCTGTAATTGCTGTCTTTTATGTAATCTCTGGGAACCTGAAAAGATCTTAATCTGTACCTTCCAGTCCATTTTGATACACTCTTGTGAATCACCAGGTCCATCTCTTTTTCTGTGCTGTTTTGTAACCCCCAAAATAAGAGGATTGATAAGGTATTAAGTTACAGGACAGTTAAATAGTCAGTGGCATAGAGTCCATTGCCTTGCTTCTCAGAATATGAGTCATTGCTTTCTGATATTATGACACAGTTTATAACAAACATAAAATGACACACTTTTCTGCAGTAGTGGTCATTAGGATCTGAGAATAAAACAATATCACCAGTGTTTTATATTCTCTTACAGTCTTGAGTTTTAAATTTCTTTGATTTTTCAAAAATGAAAGCAGATTTTTTTCATCCTGTCTTTGTTTATGGCTTATGTTGTCTAAGCAGGAAGAGACTGACTCATTAAATCCTTAACATTTTTTGGTAAAACTATAAAATGCCTTTCAACTTTTTAATCTGACTATTTGGAAGTCAGATATATTGAATTAGACTTGAAATTGGAAAATGAGCATTATTTTCTGTGTTTTCAAACCAGCCTGAAAAGTATAAAATCCAAAATCAATGTATTTCCTTCTGTTTTACATCTTTTAAAATATTTAAGCAGGTATAGAAGAGTCAGGGAATTCTTATCTATTTAAATATATTTTTAAATAAGGTAGCATGGAACATTTGGACAAATATTCAGTGTGGAATGAGGGGTTGTAAAGAGCTGAAATCTTAGGAGCCAAGTTAATTTAAGAAGCAGCCCAGTTATGGATGGGAATTGTTTGCTGCTAATGTCTGACTACTTTTCTGTGCTGGGGCTGGCAAACATTTTCTTTTTGCTTATTATCTTCAGCCTTTTGAATATCAGCAGGCATGATACTTATGAAAATTTATACTTTCTGGTTAATGTCCTATTTCTTTTTGTCTCATGGAATTTAAGTGTTTTTTTCTTTGATTATATGCATGCAATAGACACTTGTAAAAACCACTCTCAAGTGAGTCAGCCATTAGATTAACACACCCATTTGCCATGCAGGCTCCCTGGATTCTTTTCGAACAAAGAAGAAATCATAAGAAAACAAGCTGAGCTCAAGTACTTTCTCTCTTTCTTCTTTGAACCCCGCAATTTCCTGCTATGTCTGGGGATCAGCCCCAATCAATCTACTTGCAAAACAACTATCTTGTACACTGAGAATAAAAAAAAAAATAATAATAATAAATAAAAAATCTGCATTCACAAATGGAGGAGTGTAAATAAAGGAGTTCTCAAAAGGGATGTAGACATTTATTCTAGAAAGTATTCAAAATCAGCATACATACTAACATCTAGGAAAGCAGGAAAGACCCTTTCAAAGACATGCATGCTTGTATCACTTTGCCCAACAGTATCAACCCATCCAAGCTGTGCTAAAACTAGTAACAATTCTCTAAAATGCTAATATAACTTTTGCCCAGGGTTTTGCATATTACCACTTAGCTTGCCTTCATGCAAAATATATATATATATATCTATATTAGGGTTCTCCAAAGAAATAGAACCAACAGGGTGTCTGTCTGTCTGTCTATCTATCTATCTATCTATCTATCTATCAATCATCTTCTATCTATTTAATCTAATCTATCATCATCTATTTATCTTCCTTTCTGTTTACCTATAGGAAGGAATTGATTATTTTAAGAAATTGGCTCATGCAATATGGAGGGTGGCATATCCAAAATCAGCAGAGCCAGTGTCCCAGTTTAAGTTCAAAAGCCAGAAGCTGTTTTAGAGATGGAAAGAATTAAGGTTCCATCTTGAAGGCTCTCAGGCAGGAAGAACTGATATTCCTCTGGGAAGGCTGAGTCGTGGACCACTTCTGTGGAAATAATAGTGCCATGTATTTTATTCCTGAGTTTCATTGTTTTATGAATGAGTCTGATTAGGTTGTAACCATTCAATATAGGTCCTTTAGATCTTGACCTGTGGCAAATTGTTTTAAAAGTCATTTTACCTATGTTTCTTTGCCAACATATTATTCCTTAAGTGCATTTAAATACCTACTTAGTACCTGAAGAATAGGCTGAAACATCAAAATCACAGCAAAATAAAAGTTGATACTTTTGGGAAGTTGAGTGCTCCTGAGCTCTGCACCAAGTTCTCCTCTTTCTCAGCTAAACTTACCTTTTAGGCACTCTCACAAGATTCATGACCATAATATCATCTTCATGCTGTTAATATATAAAAAAAAAATTCTCTGGATCTCACTTCTTCCATAAACTCTAAACTCATGTATGCAACTGTTCATCAGTATCTCCAATTAGGTGTCTAATAGGTACCTTGAGCTTTATATATCTAGAACAGAATTTTAAGTACTTTGCTTAGAAAAGTACTTATAGAAAGAGCATTAAAACTAGCAAGGAGACTTATAGAGTAAGTCTAGTTATCACCCAGTCTTCCTAATATTAATTAATAATTTCACTTTATCTTGTTGCTTAGATGTGGCAAATTATATTTCTCTAAGTGACCACAAAAAAGATCTTTCATCTCATATACTTTTCTTATGATATGATGTGACTTTTGCTCTCTGCATGAGATGGTGATGGCTGCTTAAAATTAGTGGGGGCTTGTGACTGTCTCAATAAATAGAGTACAAGTAGGGATGATCTTGGATGACTTCCAAGGCTAGGACAAAAGACAAAACAGCTTCCATCTGGCTCTCTTTCTTTGGGAATGCTTGCTTTGGGACAGGCCATCCACAATGCTATAAGGAAGCCCACACTGGCCCACAGGGTGGGACCGTACAGAGAGGACTATGTGGAAGGGCAGTGAGGTCCCTAATGCAAGCCAGCAGTAACTGCTATAGATTTAATGAAAGAGTCTTCAGATTCTTTCTACTCTCAGTTTTTGAGTTATACACCTGAGAACCCAGATATTTTGGATAATTTGTTATTCAGCCATAGTAGCTGGACCATTGTAAAAAATACACTACCCATCCTGATTTCACTTATTCACTCACCACTCACATTAGTATATCATGTAACTCTACTTTCAAATTACAGCCTACATGCTGACCACTTCTTATCTCCCCCATGGCTGGTCCTGAGCACCGTCATCTCTTACTTTATTTTACTGTATAAGTCTTCTTCCTAGTTTTAATGCTCTTTCTATAGTATAGATTATATTCTCCAGGAAGAAGCCAGATTGATCTTTTAGGAACGTGAATGAGATTGTCTCTATTTTGCTTAAAACTGCCAATGTCCTTCTATCATTTTTGACATACTACCCTTGCTGTCTCCTATCATACCCTACCTTATCTGATACCTGTCTTTTTCTCTGCACTCTCTCCTATTCTATCACATTCCTCCAGACACTAAGCTCTAGTCTCACTGGCTTCCTACTCTTCCTTAAAATATCTGTTTCCGAGCCATAGGTAGCCAATGGTAGAATGTACTTTTGTCCTAACATAATTTAAGATTACCTCTGGGTCTATAATGCCCAGGTCGCTTGGCACCCACAAAATAAATTTTTCCCAGTGACAACCTGGTGTTTCCTGGATAGTGTTACTAGGAAGCAAGTACGTTGTCTTCATTGTCTGGACTTGAAGCCTCTATAGCCCTCAGTGATGGCAAAAGTACAAGGTGAAAAGGGCCTGGGTCCCAGAGTTACCACTTGGAAGAAAGTTTTTCACCAACCAGGAACACTTACATTGGATTTTTAAAGTGAGTAAAACTTACTGTGTTATGGTTACTAAAGTTTTAGGGCTTATTCATTATAACAGCTCTTATTTCTCTACCTAATATAGTGTTATTTCATTTTCAAAGTCTTTATATGTGCTGTTCTTTCTGTGTAGAGGACTGTTCCATCCTTTACAGCATTCCATTTAAAATAGTCATTCCCTTCTCACGCCCTGCCAAAACCACTTTCCTATTACCCTGCTTTACTTACTTCTTAGTACTTATCACTATATGAAATATTATTTATGTGTTTTGTTTGACTTTTGCCTCACTAGACTGTAAACTTCATAATAGTGCGGGCCTTGTCAGTATTTTTGTTACTTTATCCCCAGTGTCTACAAAGTATTTGGCATGTAGCTAATGTTCCACAATTCACTACAGAATGAATGGATGGGAGGAAGTTATGTCAGGTAGACTAGGAATAGGAGTGGAATGCTGGTAATTAGAGTCCTTAGTAATTAAATGGGCATCACTCAGTGAATCATTCTTTGTACCTTCTTTGTACCTTAATGTCCACAACCATCAAATAGAAATAATATCTATTTCATGAAATAGTTGTGACAACTAAACGAAATATGTATATGACTTGTTAAGCCCTTGGTAGCATCACAAATAGTATGTGTTCTCCTTTCTCTTCAGTTGCTTCGTGAAAGGTTGAGTGGGAAATAATTGTTACCCTTAGGCAGAAGAGTCAGGGTGTTCCTATCTATTTAAATACAGTTTTTTTAAATATGTATTTTTCTTATCATTTCTTATCCTAAATAAGTGAGGGTATGGGCATATTTGACATATGTCTCATTGGGAGATCTTTCTGATTTGGAGTCACTAAGAGCTGTTTATACTTTTACAACTGAGAGCCTGTTCATCAGATACTCTGACATGTACTAAAGTAGGTGATTCTGAGCACCAGCAAATGTTTGACCACCGCTCTCTCTGAATGCCATATTAGAAGGGCCAGATTCTATTCTGATGGTGCTGTGCAAGTTGTATCTTTCTTAATTTCTGCATGGATCATGAGTTCACAATTTGGGAGAAAGGAGGTTTGTGTATGACAAATCTTTGTTTATTCAGATCTCCAAGAAGCAAAAAGCATTTTTTTGCAGAGTGGCCAAATCAGGAAAAACATGTTTATAAACCATTGTTATTTTGTTTTCTAATTAAAAAAATGAAAAAACATGTGAATTTCCTTGTAATACTGAAAAATACTCAGCAAGCATGACATTTTCCATTAACCTTTTCCATTTCCTGTTTCAGGCAAAGTTATAATTGTTCAGTAATTTATTGGGTGAATGTACAAAGGAAGTGATACTGCTTCCAAGGGGGTAAAGATTTTTTCAGGAGGGGTGAACAAATTTTTACTCATTTTATGTAAATAGACATACATATAGTACATAAACATATGTACAGTATATCTGAAGTATTAAAATTTCATGGAGAAATTTAATGGGAGCGATTAAGATGTAAATATATTAAAAGACTCCTTTGGAATGTGATAATGAAAAAATGGGTTAGAATACTGGGTTCTATGTTTTCCCTCAAGTGTCCCTTTATGCTGCTACATACAATATTTATATATACATTTTTTTGTTGTTGACTTTCATAATTATTAAATAACACTGAATATATTTTACATAGCTTTGTTTTATATTTTTTCATTTAGATCTACCCCAAATCATTGATAGCTTTTTGCATTCTGTAAAATAGATGGCCTGGAATTAAGGAATTGCCCCAGTGGTGGACATTTTGTGATTACAGTATTAACAGACGTTGCCTTTCCTGCATTTTCTTTACCCGCAATCCTTTCTAAGAAGTCTCATTTTAATCTACTATCCCACCGTCCCCTTATACAGTCATGGACCCCCAAGGAGCCTGATGCTACCTAAGCTTCAGTGATGGGCCCGAATGATGAAGAGCAGTTCCATCCCTTGACCATGGATTTTGTAGGCATGGACAAGGGAAAGTCAATTGGGGCCAAAGAGAAACAGGCAAATTCTGCTCAGGGATTCTGGGATAGAGAATTCAGTTACCCTTCTTTTCCATTGAATATGAATAAGGAAGAATATTCCACAGTCATTTCTGTGAAATATTCTTTCATAGCCATGTGATGACCACAAGGGGACCCAGCCATGGAGTGAAGTTTGTGTTGAAGTTGACAGGATAGTGAAATGAAGAAACCTAGCTTCCTTATGTTATCACTGTGCTATTGACACAACTAAGTGTAAAACAAATTCTCAAAGACTTCCCAGTACATGAAATAATGCATTTCCTCATTGTTTGAACCATTTTGAGTCATGTTTTCAATTACTTATTACCAAAAGTATCCTATCTGAAAGCATCCTATCTTAGTTAACATTCTCATATGCCTTTATGTATATGTTTATATATGACATTTTCTTCAGAAAAATTCTTGGAACTGTATTTGCTGGGTCAAAGATAATGTGCATTGAGTCACTGATATAACAAGTGAGCTTAACCTATTCTTTCATATGTTTACTGACCATTTGTATTTTAATACAAATTGTATATTCACTCATGTTGTTCACTTTTCCTTTGGATTGGTTTTTCTTATTGCATTTAGGAGATCTCATTGTTTTTTCATGTGATCCTTATTTGATAAATGTATTGCAAATGTATTCTATAAATCTTCCATGGTGATTTTTTAATTTTTGATTTACAGAAGGGCTTTTTTTGTTTTGTTTTGTCTTCTCATGATTTTTTCCTCAGTGTTTTCAATTATGCCTTCTAAATTGTGTCTTGCTTAGAAAGACATTCTCAATACAATATTATAAGTAGTTTCCACTAATCTCTTTCAGTAATTTTATAGTTTTACTTTTTATAATTTAAGTTGCCTGGAGTTTACATGTATATTTTTGTGGATGTGTGTATGGTATAATGAATAGGCATTACATTATTTACTATTTCCTAGATCAATACCTCATTTTCTCATCACTATTTATTGAGTACTCCTTCCTTTTCTTATTGATTTAGAATTTAACTTTTAAACACTAAATCAGTGTATATGCAAGAATTGCTTTTTAGATGATCAAACTGGCTACATTCATAGCTTTGCGTTTTCTTGTGCTCATATTACCCTTTATTAATTATTCTAACTTCTTCATGTGTTTTGTGATATAATTGGAGCACATTTGCCATCTATGATCTCTCTCACATTTTTAGTTTAAAATGTTCTTGCTATGATGTTTTTAAATCAAAGTAAAATTAGTTTTATTGAGTTTTAGGCTGGGATGAGCAGGGAGAAGGGTGGATGTTTTTACTTAAAATTTTATGTAATTGCATAGATGACTATAACTTGAACAAATCCTTATAGATATTTCTTTAGCCAATAAATATCTTTTTATCTAAACCTTTTAAGGAAGTAACAACCTAAAAGTAATTTTCTTAATTTTCAACCTTTCCATTTGCACGACACGTTATAATTTATGTTTGTTTGCACTTTCTGAAGTCACATGAAATATTTGCCATCATAATGTTCACCTTCAAAAGTGAAAACTGAAATAGGGAAATTAAATGATTGACTTACGGTCATCCAACAGGGTAGTAGCAGTAATGGGATTAGAAGTAGTGTCTTCCATTAAGTGCAATGAACTCTGTGGTGATTAGAGCAAACTAATTCTTATATCAGCATTGTACTTTGCTTTATGGATGTAGAGCTGTGTAAGATTCGCTCTGTACCCTTCTTGCAGCCCAGGCTTCCCTTTGCTCGATCTTGAGCAAAGTAGGGCAGAGACAGTAACCTGGAGGAGCATCCCCCATCACCTGATTTCATACTCGATGGAGTCTAACACTTCTCATCTCAAGGTAGTAACACCCTCTGCTGATCCCTGGCTTTAAGGAGGAACCTCTCTATAAATAGGACTACTCATCAACAGAGTTGCCTCCAAGGTTATCCTCATTCTAATGCTTCTACCTTGTGTGACCACAAGTTGGTGTTCAAAATTCAATCTTGGGTTTTCTGGCAATGCTAGTGGGGCAGTGGGGAGCTACCAACTGTTTTACCTGCTCTTTCCAAGCTAGCATTACTGTCTCACTGGACTATAATTTCAGCTCTTTAAACTCTCTTTTCAGAATGCTGGTGGCAAATTATCCACATGTGAATTAACATGTATAATTTAAATACAAATCCTGAGTAAAGATAGATTGCAAGTTTGACTTTATCCTCTAAGAAGAGGGTAAGGTTTCCTTTATCTTGCCTGTATACTTATATAGTAATCATTAAAAGTTGATATGGTGGTTTTGTGGATAGAGTTTCATGACTTACAGTAGTTATTTCTGGGCATCCCAGTTTCCAGTATTACACTGTAAACTCCTTGAGGACAAGGACAGCTTCTGGCTTCATTTCTGTACTTCCCAAGACACTATAACTGCGTTTTAGCATTAAATATATGCTGAAAAAGTGAACGAATGAATGGATGAATGAATACTGCTTTGCACTTCACACATATTTTGATTAGCGTGATTTTTATATTAATTTCTTAAGCCATACAGTGTAAACTTTAGATAGCAGTATTGGCACATCCCTGTTTCATATCCTCTGCAATGGCATTTTGCCAATAGCAGGATACAGGGAAAAATCAGAATAGAAACAACTGTGTCAGTTTGGGGCAGCTGTTCTTTGTAAGGTCTATGATGAAATTAGACACAACTCAGCACATTTTGCATTAATTAGGTATTAGCATTAGCTGATAGATTTTGCTCTTGTTGGCTTACAAGGAGTTTGCACAGTATGAGCCTGTCCCGTGAGAAGCATTGTCTTCTCAGAACAAACGTGAAACTTGTTTTATGTTTTCTTTAAGTTCTCGCTCAGAGAAGGTCCTTATCAGACAGGGAAAGGCAGCGTGGTCTGGTGCAGGGTTCCACAAAGTGAAGTCTGTGTACTGTCACCTGGAGTTTTTTGGAAGTATGCATTCAGTGCTGTACTCCAGACCTAAGAAAGCAAAACATCTGGGGCTGGGGTCCAATAGTCTGCAACACAGCAAATCCACTGTGTGTTTCTGATCAGTGTGAAACTTTGAGAACCTGAACTTTACTGGAAAAAAGCAGAGGGGTCTGAATTGGCCAAACCTTGATCAGAATTTTAGCCCTGCCATGTTTTATTGTATAACTTCAGCCAGATAATTTAAGAAATTTGAGTCTTAGTTTCTTCATCTATAAATTGTTGGGATTGATGCTTTTTAAAACAACTTTATTGAAATATAATTGGCATATAACATTGTCTAAGTTTAAATGTATAACATATTGATTTGATATACTTATGTATTGCAGAATGATCACCACCATAGCTTTGGCTAACACCTCCATCATGTCATATAATTACTATTTCTTTTTTGTGATGAGAACATTTAAGATCTACTCTCTTAGCAACTTACAAGCATATATACAACAATATTAATGATCACTGTTCTGTATGTTAGGTCCCCAGAACTTATTTACCTTGTAACTGGAAGTTTGTACCCTTTGACCAATATCTCCTCTTTTCTACCAACCCTCAGCTCCTGGTAACCACCATTCTACTTTCTATTTTTCATGATTTTGGCAGTTTAAAATTCAGCATATAAGTGATAATATTATATTCACTCACTCGAGTTAAATAAGCTATAAAAAGTCACATTGGATATGACACTAGGAGCCAGTCAACAAATGTAAGGATGTCTTCCTCCTTATTGCCACCACTATTGCATGAAACCTAAAGTAGAAATTGTAATTTTTAGTTTTATAAGATGTATTATTTCATATGGTATGCATTTTCTAGATCCTGACCTTTGGACTGGATGCTTTTTAAAAAAATTTTTTTTTAATATTTTATTCTGACATGTATTTTAGTTTAGAAATCCCAGATTAAAATGTGTATTTCCATCTTCCTGAAGATAGCAGTCCTGGTAAAGGCCATATGAATCAGGTTGTGTTCCGGTTACCTATTGTTGCAAATGATGTACCCCAAAACTTAGTCGTTAAAACAACCACTTTATATTGTTCATGAGTGGGTCAGAAATGTGGGAACAGCTTGGCTGGGGGTTCGGTCCCTGATCCACGTGGCCTCACCGGGGGAGGGGGGTGGCGGGGCTGGAGAAGCTCCGCACCTACCCAGCCTCCTCAGTGTGCTCAGCATTGCTCTCTGCTGGCATTTCATCCACTAGCGTCTCTCTGTGTGGGTTGGGATTCCCAAAGCCTGTTGATCTCAGGAAAGATGCACTTTTTTGCACAATGACTGGTTTTCAAGAAGTAGGAAGTGGAAGTTGCAAGGGCAGTCAACACCTTGTTCAGAATTGGCACAACTTCTACTATATTCAGTTACCCAAAGCAGTTACAAAGCCCGGCTGCCTGGATTCAATGGAGAGGAGAAAGAGATTCCTTTTTTTTTTTTTTTTTTTTTTTTTTGTTAACTAGATATTGTGATGATCATTTCATAATACATGTAAATATTGAATTATGTTGTACACCTGAAACTAATATAATGTAGTATGTCAATTATACCTTAAAAAAATTCATGAGAAGGTTTTTAAAAGAATTTTTAAGTATCCCACATTTATAAAATGTTGGCAGATTCCACATCCTGATGCATTAGTGAGTGGTAACAATGCAAACAAATATGCAAAATAGAAGATGTTCTGCTCATTTTTGGAAATCACAGTCTTCCACAAGGGGTTGTGAGAATGGAAAGTATGTTGTTTTTTAGCATACAACTATTACCGAAAATACTCTAAATAAGTTAAATCTAGACATTACATCTAAACATATGATTTAATTTTATTTATCTAAATTCCACCTTTTAATCCTTAGCAATTAAATTTAAGAGTCAAGTCAGTTGAGTTGTTTGTCTAGGAGTAGATGGCTTTCCTCCATTCATTCAGCCCCTGCTGGGACTTTATCTTACATGATGGAACACATGTCCACAGTGCACAATGCATTGCGAAGGGTTCTCTGTCAATGTGAAAGCCTTGTCCAGGCCCTCAGGGCACGTAACCTTACAGCTGTATGGAAGAGTTACATGCTTTGTTGCTGAAAGAAGAAATATTTTCATTACTTTACTTGTGCTCCTGTAGTTGTGTGTTATGTTACTCATGTAGAAGCAAAGCAAATTTCTGTCCTACTCCACCCCCAACCAAGGAAGCATTAATCACTCTTTCATCTGTGATTTCCTAGCATTTGGATTATTACATTATTGTTTCTCACTGATTAATTTATTTTTAATCATTAAAGAAATACATGAATACATTCTGTTTATAAAAATTTCAAACAATAATGATAAATTCTTTTGTTCATTTACATTCTTTTTTCTTACCCTAATCCCTTCCCAGAGATAAGCAATCTTATCAGTTTTTTAGGTAGACTTTCAGTTATTTTCTCTGCATTCATGCACATGCATGTGTGTGAGTATGTATTATTTACTCAAATGTATTCAATTTCTACATATTGTATTATGATTTTATTTATTCCCTCAACCATATTCTCTTGGAGAAGTTTACATGTAGGCCAATTTACCTTTTAAATCGCTGCATAGATTACTTTGTATGACCTCTTCAGGAGTGAATATAACCATTGCCCTATGGGTGGATGCAGATTGTTTCCAGATTTTAACTAAATACGACAATGCTCAAGTCATCATTTCTGGCAGAGAACCTTGTGCACCTGAGTGAGTATGTGACCAGGTCTCTAGATGGAAACCTGGAGGTGGAGTGCATGTCCTAATCAGAGATGTTGCCAGATTGCCTTCCGGACAGGCCATTTCATAGAGAGCAGCCCACACACTCTTCATCAACACTGGTTATTATTTAATCTTTTTAATAGGAAAAATAGATATATCTCATTTTTGTTTTCTTCCATTTCCCTGAGTATTAGTGAGGTGTCACATATTTTCCTATCGAGTAGTCTTCTTGAATATGTTTTGCCCATTTTCCTATAGATACCATATAGATGTATGTGTTTCTCTGGATCCTCTTAATTTTCTTCCATTGCTATAGTTTTTTTTTTTTCTATTCTTGGCCCCAAAACCCCACATTTCTATAGCATATAAAATATATATGTATACACATTATTTCTTTGTATGAATATATTGAATGCATTCAGCCATTTGCTTGGTAAAAAACTACATAGGAAACATTATTCAGCATTCAAGCATGACAAATACAGGGGTAAACAAAATAGACAGTGAACTGTGTTCCAGAGGAAATCCAGGAATGTACTAAGGTGCTAAAGGTACATACTAGGTCATGTCTGCAAGATGTTCCTGCCTCAGTCCTTAATTCTTGCTGATGACTCTGGTTATAGTATATTTCAATATTCAGTAAGAAAGTGCCAGGGTATTTTTTCTCCTGAGAAAAAATCTGTCAATCTGTTCTTATCATTATCCATCATTTATCTATCCATTTGTCCTCCCATCTATTTATCAAATAATCACCTATACAGTGCTTACTCTGTGTCAAGCAGTAGTCTAAGTGTTTTATGAATGTTAACCCTTTTACATCTTGACCACCCTATTAGACAGGCATTCTTATAATCTCATTTTATACATGAAGAAGCTGAAGCAGAGAAGTTGAGGAATTCGCTTAGGGCTATACATCTAGTGAGAAGCAGATTTGTAATTTAGACCTCTTAAATTTACTTAATTTAGATAAATATAATTAAACATATGTTTAGATATAATGACTAGATTAAATTTATTTAAATCATTTTCGGTAATAGTCATATGCTAAGAAACAACATACAATCCACTCTTAGGTGATTTGATCTAGCTTGAGTTCATATTCTTTCTTTTTAATTTTGTTTGTCACATTTTATAGAAAAGTTTTTGGGATTTTGTTAGACATAGTTTGGTATTTAGTAATTTATTAGATGTCTGTATAATATTGATTCTTCCCATTTAGTACTTTAGTAGTCCTTCATTAAACCATTTCTGTATTTATGTTCTGTATATACTTTTGCCCTCATTCATTGTTAGATTTATTCCCAGGTGTTTTTATAATTTGGTGTTGATATGAATGGGATCTGTATAATATCATCTAATTCATTTTCAGTGTAATAGAAAATATAATTTTTGTATGTTAATCTGGAATCTGGACATTTTACTTCATTTTTCTTTTTTTTGCCCCCCTAATAGTTTGTTAGTTCATTGTCTTGGACATTCTAAGAAGACAAATATAAAGACAGTTTTGTTTCTTTCTTTCAACCTTTGTAACTCATTTATTTTCCTGCATTATCATTATTTTATCTAGATATTATAATATTGAACATCTGCAGTGATTGGGATATTCTTTACTGGTTTGAATGTTAATGGAAGTGCTGATTTTTTTTCTCAACATTTAGTGCAATGTATACTTTACCTTTATTACAGACACTTTAAGTTTTGTTCTATTTTTAATATGTTAAGAGTTTTATCAAGAAGTGATTTTGAATTTCATAAATGTTTTCCAGCATTTTCAGAGGATATGATAGGATTTTTTAACTTTATACCAATTAATGAATTGAGTTACATAAAATACTGCTACATGCTGAACCATCCTTATAGATCCTGTAAAATCTCTATATAGTCATGGTATATTCTTTTAATATACTACTGAATTTTTGTTAATGCCTTATAATTTTTTTATAATAGGTGAAAGTGAAAGTGACTTAGTTTTCTTTCTTACTATATTATTCTTTTCTGGTTTTAGTATCATGCTTAAACTGGTTTTGCCAAATGAGTTGATATTTCCCATCTTTTCTCTTTTTGAAAAGTAATTTTCTAATACAAGAACTCTCAGGACCTGAAGTCTGATCGAGTCTTCCTGTAGAACAGTGCAGGCTTAATATCTTTTTTTAGAAATAATGTAACTCATTTATCAGTTTCCTCAGTGCTTATTATTTTATTGTTTGATTAATTTTATTCATTGAACTAACTATGGGTTGTGTATTTATTTTTTAGAAAGTTAGTCCTGTTTTCTCAGTTGTCATTTCTATTTGTCTGAAATAGTCCATAGTTCAATTAATATGATCAAAAAATTATTTTAAAAACATTTTATATCTTCCATAGGCATGTTCTTTTATATGTTCTTTATATTGAGTCCATTTTCTTTCTTGTAATATGAGATATGCTATATAATCGATTGCATGTGCTATATCTTTGAAGAACACTTTTAAAAAATGTCCTATTTTATAAATATGTTTTATTTTTACTAAGTATTTATAACTTTATATTTTTAGTATACAGTCATCCCTCAGTATCCATGGGAGATTGGTTAAAGAAACCTCCCACCCCCAATGGATACCAAAATCCATGGATGCCCAAGTTTCCTATATAAAATGGCATAGTATTTGTGTATAACTACACAAATTCTCCAGGATACTTTAAATTATCTCTAGATTACTTATAATACCTAATACAATGTAAATACTATGTAAATAGTTGTTATGCTGTATTGTTGAGGGAATAATGACAAGAAAAAGTCTGTACATGTTTAATACAGATATACCATCATAGGCCTAACTACACAGTACATGTCAGCAACAATGTGACAAAAAAATTTCCAAACATGTATATGATGTGTTGTTGAATTGTGCACTTGAAATTGTTTTGATTTTATTAACCAATGTCACCCCAATAATTTTTAATAAAAAAAAAAATTTTTTCCCATCAACCATTGGTTGAATCCACAGATGTGGAACCCATGGATCCAGTGGGCCAGCTCTATTTCTATTTTCATAGTTCCCTTGTATTCATTCTATATCATATATTTGTGGCTATAAATTTTTCTCTTGCTGCCATAATATCTCTAATTCAGGTGTTAAGATGTATTGTTCTGATGATTGTTCTTCTATAAATAATCTGTAATTTCTCTAATATTTATTTTGTCCAAGTTTTTAATATAAAGTTTTTGATCCATTTACTTAATTTTAGAAGCTTTTTTTTTTTTTTTGGTTCATTTCTTTATTTTACTTTCCAAATAGATTTCCTTTTTTATTGTTTGGGAATATTAAATTTTGCTAAATAAATGATTTTGATTCAGACTTTTAAGTTTAGAAACATATTGAAACTTTCTGTTCTACTACATGGTCAATTTGGGAAATGTTCTAAATGTGTTTGGAAAAAAATGCAGATTTTCTGTTGAGTGAAAAGCCACATATATATTAGGCCCAATTATCTATTATTTTACATGTATTCTCTGTATTCTTATTTATTTTTGCTCATGTGATCTATCAGTATGTTAGAAAGTTATATTAAATTATCCAGCGAAGAAAGTGATTGCATCCATTTCTTTTTATAGTCCTGGTGTTTTCTTTTCTTTTCTTTTCTTTTTTTTTTCTTTTTTTTTTTTTTTTTTTTTTTTTTTTACCCCTTGATATGTTTAGAAGTTGTTTCTAGTTACATAAAAGTTTATGTCTTTTATAGCATTCAGGTGTATTTTTCATTTTACATAAATGGGATAGCTTTTATTTTATTTTCATTTACTATTATTTTCACAATTGCTGAGCCATTTTGCTGCATATCTCTTTTGACTGTATGACTGATGCTTACATTTCCAATCAGAAGGGCTCTGACTTAGGAGAGTTGAGCCCATTCACAGTGTTAGGTTTGCCAGTGTCTTTGGAATTATTCTTGCCAGCACCCATCTTTATTATGACACTTTTATGGATATGCATACAAATGTAATACAGATACCCCTGTACTTACTATGGGGTTAGGTCCCACTAAACCCATTGTAAATCGAAAATACTGTAAGTCAAAAATGCATTTAATACACCTTATCTACCAAAAATCATAACTTAGGCTAGCTTACCTTAGAACACTTAGAGTAGCCAACAGTTGGGCACAATCATCTAACACAAAGCCTATTTTATAATAAAATGTTGACTATCTCATGTAATTTATGTAATTATGGATTACTGCCTTCATGCTGGGCAATTATCTTGAGTTTCATCTCAAGTAATTGCCTTCCTCTTCTCAACAGATGCAAGAGACACAGATAGGCGTTCTGTAGATATGAAAGGATGTGAAAACACAAAACATGATATTCAAAAAATGTTGGAAACACAGTACACTGTAGAGTTGGTTGTTTACCCTCATGATTCTGTGGGTGACTAGATGCTGAGCCTTACTGCCACTGCCCCGCATCATAAGGGAACATTATATCATACAGCACTAGCCCTGGAAAAGATCAACATTCAAAATGCAAAGTATGGTTTCTACTGAATGTGTATCACTTTAGCACCACTGTGAAGTCAAAAAATCATAAGCCAAACCGTAGTAATCCACGGACTGTCTGTTTGTGGGATGAAATGTGAAGTGTTATTCTCGGTAACATCAACTCTTGATTTTAGTTTTATTTTCCTAGCACTTCTTCATTTTAACTAAGAGCTACAGAATGTCAGTAGAAAGAGAGGCCACTGCTCTGGGCCCTGCAGTTTGGTGGGCTCCTCTCTTTTTATAGGGGTGGAGATAGGGTGGTGGTCAGAGTTCCTAGACCCTGTTCTCTGCCTGGCTCTTGAAATTCTCTGCCCAAACATCATTGAGCTTTCAAGGACCTGACTGAACCTCTTACAGTACTCTACAAATTAAATACTCTACAGGGTGGCTGTTTGGAAGCAAGGGAGGGTGAGAGGTGGGCACTTTTTACACTTGGAACTGTGTAGTCTATTGCAAGGTACACAACACTACTTGCCAGGAAGTATGGAGTTAAGGGGTGAGAAGAGAATGATATGGGTTGCCCCTAGCCACCATATCCCCTGTTGCACAACTCTGAATTTGGGGGGCGGGCACCTCTCTTTTAGCCACCATGTGTTGGTAGAAACTCTGAGAATGCTAAACCTAAAACTCGCCTTTAAGGCCATTATGTAGTTACATTTCTATGTTATGGGCATAGAGCATATTTTATTTAACAATTTTGATGTCCTGATTACTTTTCAATATTAAGAAATATAAGTGGGCTTCCATTTCTACTCTTACCTCAGACTACTAAATCTTAAGAGGAAGGCTGGGAAAGAGTGAACTTATTGGGGAGAATAGAGTCTAAAGAGGGTAATCTCTGACTTACCTGTCCCCAAATTTCTGCTTGCCTAACCAATACCATTTCTTCTAATTTAGAGTTGGGTGTTCACCTCTTCAGAGATTTGCTGAGTGAGAACCCAATCTGACAGCCTTGTTAGGAGGAAAGAATGGGATAAGGTTGTGAGGTGTAAGGTACAAAAAGACCAGATTATAGTAGCCCTATTTGGTACAAGTGTCAAGGCTGCAAGGATACCTGAGTTTCTGGTGGATAAAGAAGGTGCCATATTTTCAGATCCCCAGGAGGCTATGCAGTGGACCAACGATCATGGAATGAACTGATTGCTAGGGCCATGAGAGAGGAAATGACTGTTCTTTGGCTGGACCGCCTGTGTCAGGGACCTGAACAAGGGTTCACTATCATCCCAGCACCTCTGGCAGAATGCCAAAGGATGGCCACTCTGGACTTTGAGAGTTGCTTTGGGAGGCCTGCAGCTTAGAGGGGCCAATAACCATATGAATTTGAGTAAACAAATAAAAACTGTGATAACGAGGTCTGCAAATGCAAATCAACATCTTGTTGACCCTGAAGTAAATAGATACCCAGCACCCGTCCTCACATCCCAACACACTCATATGCACACATCTGGCCCTCCTGTACTGGGTGTAGGTGGAAGGAAAGCACAAGGAACGCAATGAGGGAGAGAGAAAACAGGCCACCCCAGAGGTACCTAGGTGGAGCTGACCATTCTGTTGTGATTACATTTTAACAGAAAATGACATTTTTTTTTAATATGACAAAAAAATACTATGAGATAAACCTGAGACTTGTATTTGACAAGATTAAGTTTTTTTTTTTTTTTTTTTCCCATAACCAATTCACCAGATGCTGAGATTTTGGAAAGCAAATAATATCAGTTATTAGGAAAAATAAATCATTTCATATTTGCCTATTGCTAAGCTGAGGCTATTTAATTATACCTGTTATGGTCTCTCATGTTGAAGATTTTGAGGGGGATTGTGTGTGCTTGTGCACATGTGTGTGTTTAGAAGAGTGAAGGGTTATATTCCATTGACCATTTTAATTCAATCTCTTCATAGTACTTTTTTACCTCCATTTCAACATTTATTAGAGATATTGCACTTTTTTTAACTGTTTGTCTCTTCTATAATATTTTTTACAGGGGACTCCAATATAATTTTGTAATATGTGTTCTCTTGTAGGCCAGGCACATAGTAGTTACTCAAAAAAAAAAAAAAGCCTAATATATTTATGCTAATGGTAACATTTCTATCTATTCATCAAGCTAAGAACCAGCTTGAAGATTCTTTAAAAGTAACATTCCTAGATTATCAGTTAATACTTCTGCAACTTTTTACAGCAACAGAAGAAAAAATAAGATAGGCCGTGAGGAAGGAAGTATGGTACTGTTATCTTTGTGCATATTGCATAGTAAATGTGTATATGTAACTGGCAATTACTGGCAAGTCAACATGTCAGAGATATGCTATTTGTTACTCGCTTTGTGAGTAATTACCCCTCTAGATAAAATCAGTGCTAAAGGTAGTGAAGTGCAAAATGATTGCAACAGCAAGGTCTGTGACTCATTTCAACTAGGTTTATAGAGTGCAGGTTATTTTTTCTCTTGACTTGAACATTAGCAGTTTGTATTGATTCTGTAATTTTACAGTGATGAAAAAAAGTAATTTGTAGTTTAAATCTCACTTTCTCATTTCCATACTCCAAATTTAATGTCTTAGGTATTTAATGCCATGGACTAGTATTTATTGGGTAAATTAAGTTGAAAATCCACCCTGTGCTGAATGATAGTAGAGTAAAGGCATAGAAAAGCCAGAATAGGCTTTGTGTGGGAAAAAGTATATGTTAGACAAGATATGAGAAATCAGATATCTAAAACTGCATACCTCATCTGAGTAGAATCCATATATTCAGGGACAAATTTAGCTTTTGGTGGGCCCAAACCTCATACAATTTTGAGAACCTACTTTAAGAAAAAGGATACAAAATTATGAACATGACATTCGGTAAAAGCACTTATACAAGTGAAGGCCCTGAGGCTTAAGCATTGCAAGCTTCATGGTTGACATGTCTTTCTATATTAGGTTGGACCTGAGACTTCTCTTTTGGGGGTATAATAGTATAAAATAGCATATTAAGGTAAGCAGAGTTTTTGTTATATGGGACAGTAAAGAAGAAGGTGAAGGCCTAAGTGGGGAGATTTCTGAGAGTTAAGATGAAAGGTATTTTTATCACTCATAGTGAATTGTACTTACATTATAGTGCTATGATTTAGAAGATAGAATGAACATATCTGTTATTTAATAAGTAAGGGGAAAAAAGGAATTATGATGACAGGGACTTTTACTTCTGGCCAAGTTGGAGTAATAGATTTCCTGCTTGAAACAAGCCAAAAAAAAGAAAAGAATATGTGAAGCAAAAGTTTTCAAGATATTGGAATTCTGGCAATGTAGGACAATGATCCTGAGAGATAAGGAACAAATGAGGAAAGCCCTATTATTGCTACAGCTTATTGTTTTAAGATAATTTCCAAGGTGTAGCGCAGGGAAGAAAACCCAGGCAGAGCCCATTGGCCTCCTTGTGTTGAGGAGATGGAGCTGAGAGTCTGGGGAGACCATGGTAACTCTAGTACATAGGACAGTGGACTGGAAAGAGAAAGCTGCATGGAGAAAGAGCTCCAAAGATCTGTCCCCTTGAGTATTCAGTAAAGTGACAATAAGTGCATGCATGTGAGGAAACCACCAAAACATTTAGTAGGAACAGTACCAACTCTTACTTTGGGCAAAGAAGAGTGCCTGCCCCCAACCACCAGCCAGACTGAAAAATCTAATCTTCAGATACTGGCTGGAGTACTCAGAAGGGTCTTGCCTCTGTAGTGGAATTTAATTAGCACTAGACTAAACACTCTTCACGTCCACCTAAGAAATTTTAAAACAAGATAGGAAGGAGAAACAATTTCCAAGTAACTTAAGTACATCCTAGAAAAAAGCTAGAGAATGTTAATAAGAATACAAAAATGAATATCCAGTATCCAGTGAAGTAAAATTCATGATGTCTGGCATCCAATAAAAACCTATCAAATGTACAAGGAAGCAGAAAAAATAATCCATGAAGCAGAAAAAAATGATCCATAATGAGGAAAAAGATCTATTAAAAGCAATCCAAAAAGGACATAGAGATTAGAACTAGCAGACAAGGACATTTAAAACACTTATTATCATTGAATTAAGTGAAATTAAATGAAGACATTGAGAGAGAACACAATTAAATGTGTAGAAAAGAAAAATACAAAGTTTTAAATTAAAAAAAAAGCACTAAATAAGATTAATGTCAGATTAAACACTGTAGAAGAAAAGATTAATGTAAATAGAAACTACCAAAATGAAACACAGAAGAGAAATTTCAGAATGACATAAACATTAGTGAGCTGTGAGACAACTTCAAACATCCTAATGTAGGTGTAATTGTTATTCTCAAATGAGAAGGGGAGACAGAAAAAAAATTGAATTAATATTGACTGAAAATTTTCCAAATTTTTCAAAAGTATAGAGATCTAAGAGGCTCAGTGAACTACACACACAAGTTTAATGAACTCCAACCACAATAAATAAACTAACAAAAGCACATCATGATCAGATTGCTCAAAACCAATAACAAAGAGACAATTTTAAGAGTAGCCAGAGAAGAAAGATACATCACACACAAAGGAACAAAGATAAGGATTATAAAGGATTTCTTATTGGAAACAATGCAAATGAGAAGACAGTGGAGCAACGTTAGCATCTTTAACAGGACTGAAAGGAAAAAAAACTATCAACTCAGAATTTTTCACCCAGGAAAATATCTTTCAAAAATTAAGGTAAACATAGGCTTTCAAACATACAAAAACTATAAGCAATCATCACCAGTGGACCTCTGATACAGGAACTGTTAGAATAATTTCTTCAGACAAGAAAATATATCAGACATATGGGTCTACATGAAGCAATGAACACCATAAATTCGAGTTTAAAAAATAGGAAAAAATAAAGTGACACGATAAAACTTGTTCTGTTAGGATGACAATACCTCTGTACTATTTGTCTACCGCAATATGAAGCCCTCAGAATCAAACCAAAAATGTGTGGTAGAAATAATCCCTGTATCAGAACAACACACAATAATAATATATAGGGACATGGAAGTATGTAATATGTATGATTATTAAAGTACTTGTATGATTATTATATGATTATTACCATATCTTTTATATATAATAATCATTATATCAGGGTGGTACATGGGACTTACCCTGCCAGATCCAGTCTCAGAGTCATACACTGAGATGGGGGTTTAAGTACAAGTAATTTATTTGGGAAGTAATCCTAGGAAGCACCAGGAGAGAACAGGAAGGTGAGATGGCTAAAAGGGAAATGTAGGCACTGATTAAAGTGGCATTATGAAGAAATTCAACCCTGTATGCCAGCATTTGCCAACCTTTAAAGCACCAGGGACCAGTGCTCCTATGAGAATCTAATGCTTGATGACCTGAGGTGGAGCTGAAGTAGTGATGCTAGCTCTGGGGAGTGGCTTCGAATACAGATGTAGCTTTGCTTGCTCACTCGCCACTCTCCTCTTGCTCTGTGGCTAGTTCCTAACAGGCCACGTATCAGTACCGGTCCATGGCCCGGAGGTTGGGGACCCCTGTTGTATGCAACTAGAGCTTAATCCCATTGAGAATTTCTGGGATCAGTGTAGATCTGGCCTCAGAGCTCACCCGCTATTGTAGGCAGAATCTTCTCAAAGATGCTCATGTCATAATTCCCAGAATCTTTGAATATGTCAATGTTACATGGCACAGGAAGGTCAAGGTTACTAATAAACTGATCTTAGGTAAAGAGACTATCCTAGAATTATCTGGGTGGGCTCAGTGTAATCAGAAGGGTATTGCGGAAGGAAAAAGAGTCAGAGATTTGAAGATGTTGTGGCTGGCTCTGAAGAAGGATGAAGAGCCATAAGCTAAGAAATGTGGATGGTTTGCAGAAGCTGGAAAAGACAAGGAAACAGATTCTCCTCTAGAGCCTCTAGAAGAAACCCTTTTGAAACCTTGATTTTAGTCTAGTGAGACCTATTTTAGACTTCTAACCTCCAGGACTATAAGATACTACATTTGCGTTGCTTTAAGCCACTAAATTTGTGGTCATTTTTTATATCAGCAATAGGAAACTGATATACCCACTCAAAGGCTTAGTAAGGGAGTTGGGGTGTTTATAACATGCTTAGGCATTGATTAGAACCTGCTCTTGCACATGGAAACAGTAAGAGAAAGCCCTCAGGTTGGGGATGATTAGCTACTGGACACTGTAAGCCCTGCTGGAATTTGGGCACTCCACTGACTACAACACAATGGGCTCCCTCTTTCTGTCCTTCCACAATTTCTTCATTCACCTAACATTTATTGAGCTTTTATTATATGCCAAACTTTACGGTAGATGCTGGAAATGGAAAAACTTAAGTTTCTAGTCTAACGGGATCATCAAAGGGAAAAACATTTACATCTGCATTTCATAGATTCTCAGTTCTAGACTGAAAAATAGTTTGCTAAGGTATTTGCCAGTCAAGAAAGGAAATAAATTTTTATTAGGCTATCCAAAGATTACAACATGATATGCAATTTTTACAATGAATAATTTAATACAAAATAAACTGAAATAGGTATACTTTTGTACCCAGATGAAGAAACCCCAGCCTGTTCTAAGTCAGTCAAAGCAGCAATTCTTCTTGATATGAGTGTGTAATGATAGATACAATTATTTCTTTCTTGGAAACTCAGGCCTAATGCCCTTTTTAAAGGGACAGATTAGGCTGAAGTATCTGGGTGCCTACTTGTTTTTAATTCAGATGGTGTACCAAAATAAAATTAAGGGCATCTCTTATAATCTTACACACATACACACACACACACACACACACATGCACAAATGCTCTTTATGTTTATCTCAGGGTTCACTCCCCTCCACACACACTTAATGTGCTGTTCACACTTGACTCACAATCTCAGCTTCTGAGTATTCTCAGAGTACCCACAATTTTAGTATGAATATGGCAAGGAATACATTATAGTGGAGATGAAGTCAGCCTTATGGCATTTAAGTATGAAGAATTGTACACTTACTTGCAACTTCTCATGACCCCCCAGACTAAATGAAGTGTTTTGTCCCCCATGCTCTTGTAACAATCTTTAGATCTATACTTTTCACTCACCTGCATTGCAGTGTAGCTATTTATTTAATGTCTGCATACCTCCCTAAGCTGTGAGTACACCTCAAAGTCACATTTTAATCATCTTATTGTCCTTTCTCTAGCAGCTAGATCAGCCCCTGGCATATGGTAAACTCTTAATAAATGTTCATCAGATCAGTGGACAGATGAAGTTGCCAATTAACATAATGTCTTTATTTTTACATTATCAATGCACACAAATTGTGTTCTTTGTTGACTGAGTTCATTATTTTTGAAGAACAGAAAAATTGTATTATTTCAAACACATAACTTTCTATTTTTCTGAGCAGACAAATAGATGTTAACCCTATTTTTTACTAATAATGTGTTTTAGTAACTTTTCTAAAGTACAATCTGTTATTAATGAAAGCCAACAACATAATAGTACCATGTAATCTATATTTTTAAAATGAAGACTGTTGTCATTTGGAAAGTTGTTTTCTGGCTCTACAAAAAACAATAATGGCATATACTATTTAAATCTCGGTTTTCCCATCTATATTTATTTTTTATGGAGAAATAAAAATAGAGATCAAATTATTTATATTTTGCTTCATAGAGCTATTGTGAGGATTCAATAAGCTGATGACATGAAAATAAGCTGATCAAATAAGCTTGATGACACATTCTTTAAGAATCAGTTTTTAACAGAAATTGATTAGAGGAACACGGAAAATTTAGATTTTGATCTTTAAGGGAAAAAGGAAGTTCGTCCTCCATGCATGTGGATATTTTGATGTGTGTGAATATTGCTCTCCTCAGTGGCATAATTTCTGTAATGTATGCTATTACTTCTGGAAGTCCACCGAAGAGCTATGCCAGATTGCTCTAGCTTGCAGAACTGTGGAAAGCTTCTTTACTACATGACACAGAGGATTAAGGTAATGACAGCTTAACAAGGTGAATATTAAAAAAAAATGTAAGTACCTGAAACTAATATAATATATGCAAACTATAATGAAAAATAATAAAAATAAAGTAACAGTATTGTCAGAAAAATAAAGGTATGTTTTTTTTTGTCAGAATATTCATACAGTGATCTTAATTTTGTGGACTCTTAGTGTTTTGTATTATATAGCATCCAACTATTACCTCTCTTTTAAATATCCCTGGCTGAATTTAGGAACTTCAGACAACAATGTGCCAAAAATATCATTGATTTCCTATATGCAATCTCAATGAGAAATAGTTCAGAGGTTAGAGTTCTCACCCTAACTTTATCTTAGTTGCAAAAAAGGAAATTCATTTTTTTGTGAGATACTGTCCATATAAGTCTTTAGAGCTCTAGAGCAGCCATTTAAAATGAGGTGAAACGCAAGCCCAGGTGGGCTGAAATATACTTTGGTTAACAGCCCTCTCTCCTGTAATTTGTCCCACTTAGTTTTCCTTTTGTTATTTTGGTATTGGTTTTTATTTTTGCAAGTGGCAAATGTAGGTAGTGATTTTATTTATAATAAGAGGCTATATCAGAATGTTGTGATAGTAATTAGAGTAAATACTATCCGAGCCAACCCTAGAGAATCACTTGCGTAAATGAACACAGGAGCCATATTTGCAGCTACATTATGGACTCACAAAAATTATCTGTATTGCGTTCAAGACAGCTGAAATGCATTTTACAAATCTAAAGTGAAAAGTTGAATAAATTAATTGATAATTTAACCCAGGTTACAATCAGTCACTCAGCCAGTCAGTCCACCATTACCTGTGAATCCCACAACAAGCTAGCCAAGTTCAGAGTAAATATGAGAAGGGCAAGAAAGCATTGGGAGGTCATAGATGTACATGAGGCAAAGAGTTAACTAGGCCCACCCTTACTAGAAAGGTGATTCATTGTTATTCTACTCCATTTCTCCATAACCTTTACCAGTGTTCCACAAAGTTTATATCCAAAAGAGTAAGGATCTGATCTCAATTATCTATTCCTTTTGAATTTACATTTTGTCTCTTTTGCCAAACTTCAAACATATCTTGATAAAGAATCTGAGCTTTGTACTAGTAGGAGGTTTTTTTGTTTGTTTTTGTTTTTTGTTTTTGTTTTTGGTGAGGTGGCTGTAAATTCTTGGGATTCAATGAACTGGTATTGAACCACTTGAGTCTAAGATTTTATTTTGCCAATTTATTACACTTGTAAACTTGAGCAAGTTAGTTAATCTTCAACAAAATCTTCTCATCAGCTAATGAATGCAGTATTATGTCTGTCCTGTTTTCTGTCTTACATGGCTATTAGCACAGATAATACGAGTAAAACATTGTAAACTGAAAAAAATAAAAAGGCAATTTTCCAACTATTTCCTACATTCATATTTAACACATAACTTTGCGCTGCTATGTTTTAAGACTGAAAATAAATGATAAACTTTTTTTTTTTTTGAGGTAAAGAGAGTGGTAAGGTGATAATTTGCCATAAGAAGGCACAAATACCATGTACACAATGCAACCTGTCTCATGTTTTTCAGAATTTTCATTTGCTAACTCTAGTGTAAGCTATTTATATCAGTGTACTAGGGCTTCCATAACAAAATATCACAGACTTGTTGGCTTAAACAGCAGAAATTTATTTTCTCATAGGCCTGGAGGCTAGAAATACAAACTTAAGATGATGGCAGGTTTGGTTTCTTTTGAGACCTCTCTCCTTGGCTTTCAGATGGCTACCTTCTCACTGTGTCTCCACATGGTCTTCTGATCATGCACATCCCTGATGTATTTGGGTCCAAATTTCTTCTTCTTCTTTTAAGAATACCAATCATATTGGATTAAGACCTTAATCTCAAGGCCTCACTTTAATCACTTCTTTAAAGGTCCTGTCTCTAAATACTGTCACATTCTTAGGTACTGGGGGTTAGAGCTTCAATATATGAATTTGGGGGGAACACAATACAGTCCATAGTACTCCACTCTTTGGACCTCTAAAATTTATGCCCTCATATGCAAAATTACATTCACTCTCATTTTAAATAACCCAAGTCTTAACCCATCCAAAATCAATTCTAATCTCAAATCTCATCTAAATATCTAAATCAATTGTGGGTGAGACTCAAGTTATGATTCATCTGGAGACAAAATTCTCTCTAGCTGTGAACTTGTGAGGCCAGACAAGTTATATGCTTTCAAAATACAATGGTGAGACAGACATAGGATCTAATAGATAGTTCTATTTCAAAAGGGAAAGAAGGGGCACAAGCAAGTACAAAAGCTAGCAAGGCAAATTCCGTTATGTTTAAGGCTTAAGAATAATCCTCTTAAGCTCAATGCTCTGTTTTCTGGGCACATCAGGGTATTCGCTTCACCTTCTGGGCCCTCTGAGGCAGCAGTATCACCTTGGCTCTGGGCAGCAGTGCAGCCTGCTCACTGAAACCTAGGAGGTGGCACTGCTTTTTGAAACCAGGCCTGGGGATATATATACTGTGGCAGCTCCTACTGATCTCTGCATAGCCTTGGGTCATTCTCTTTTCTTAAAGGATATCACAGGATTGCAGCTGGATAGCTCTGTTGTCCCATTCTGTAGAACCCCAGTAGTCCAACAGCCTTCCTTGATTTTGTTTCACATCTGCTCCTTTAGTCCAAGGTGACTGAGTTTCTACTGGTACAACCTCATCTCTATTCCTATCTTTCTGTTGAGGTGCTTGATTAGATTAATGAGTCACACTTGTGATCTCTTTATGGGATTATTGTCTAGCCACCCACCTTGATGTTCTTTCCAGAACATGCTTTCCCATGTTTTTGCAATATGGATAAGCTAAGAAATTTCTAAATCTTCTAGTTCTGGTACTTTTTGCTTAATAATTTCTTCAATCTGTCTCTCTCTTCTCATTTTACTATAAGCAGTAAGGATAAACTAGGTAACACCTTCAGCACTTTACTTAGAAATTTGCTCTGTTTAATACCCAATTTTGTCACTTACAAATTTAATTTCAAAAAACAAAAAAACCACTACAACACAGCTCAGATAAGTTCTTTGCCCTTTTTATAATAAGAATTTGTAACTTTATAATAAGAGTCACCTTTCCTCCAGTGTCCAAGAATATATTTTCACCTCAGGCCTCAGCAGAAGCACATTTAAACATCCATATTTCTACCAAGTTTCCTTAAAGTAATCTAGGTTTTCTCTCACATGTGCCTCAGACCTCTTTCAGCCTCTAGCCATTACCCAGTTCCAAGACTATTTCCACATTTGTAGGTATTGTTACAGCAGCACCCCATTTCATGGTAGTAAAATCTGCATTAGCCTTCTCAGGTTGCCATACAAAATGCCACAGACTGGGGGCTTTAACAACAGAGATATATTGTCTAACAGTTCTGGGGGCTGGAAGTTCAAGATCAAGGCATCCACAGGCTGGGTTTCCTCTTAGGCCTCTCCTCTTGACTTGCAAATGGATACCTTTTTACTGTGTCCTCACATGGCCTTTCCTCTATGCCCATATATCTTTGATGTCTCTTTTGTATGTCCAAATTGTCTTCTTATAAGGACACCATTTATTTTAGATTAGGGCACTTGTTAAGAGCCTCATTTGAAATTAATCAACTCTTTAAAGGTCCATTCTCCTAATATAGTCACATTCTGAGGTACTGGGGTAAGGATTTCAATATAGGAATTTTGTGTGTGGAGAGGGGACACAGTTCAGTCCATAATACTGTTACCATTTGGGGGTGATTTGTACTCCAGTGTCGCCCCAGTGTCATGGGGTGGGTAACGATGCAGAAGTGCAGTTAGCATTTTTCCTCAGTTCTTCCCAGATGATGCAGCAAAGAATCACAGGTCAGTGAGATTTAGAAAAAGATTTATTAAAGGTATATTTAATAAAGGAGACAGGCTGTGCTAAGGAAGACTGCAGCTCTGTGGAATTTGGGAGGAGAAAAGGTAAAAGAGATAAATGACAGAGTACGCCCCAGGGGAGGAGCGAATTTTCACTGAAGAGAGCTATAACCTTACAGAAATGGGAAGATCTGTATTATATTTGGGCCGTGGTGAGTGGTTATAAAGAAGGTGTTCCTAGGTGATTGGCATGTGAAGTCATTTTGATTGACACTTTCCTATGTAACTCTGTCTTCATGTGATTACCCAGAATTTGATCTGTTATAATTAGAGTCATGAACTTCTGGGCATAAACATGGTATTATAATGATAGTATCATGAGGCTGAGGTTGTGGGCGGGTCAGGGCAGTACCTTCTGTGCATGTGTCTGTGGCTGGATTAAACTAGCTATAGGTTATGGCCCTCCTGCCTTTTTTCTCTCGGGGTGCAGAAGGGATATTTTAATTGCCAATGGGGTGTCCTTTGGGTGGTCTCTGAGCTGGGCTTCCATTCTTTTGTTCCCCTGCCTCTCATGTCTGGTTAGCTACCTAACAATAGTATTAAATGAACTGTTTACATTTAACAAAATGGTAAGGTTAGGAAATGGTTACTTAGGAAGAAGCATAGACTTAGCCTATATCACCTTGCTATAGTAACATTACTAAGAAGGAACCAGCATCTCTATGATTTTAAAACTTGTTTCCTTGATTCCTGAGCAGTAGGTCAGGAGGACCATGTGGACTGTGGCCACCGTAGGTGGAGAAACTGATGGGTTTTGGCTCTCAAGCTTGTTGGATGCAGATGGACCACAGCAGGGGAAAGTACTAAATTGCTTATGAATTCACTGGCACTTTAACACTATATCCAAGTCTGGAAATAAATGAACACAGAGTCTGATCATAGTAACTTAATCAAAAACTGGGCTAGGAATATCAGACTATAAAACTGAGTAGCTAAAATCAGTTTTCTGCTGGAATACTGGGAACCCACGAAACTCTCCTTTCCTTAGATGTTGGCTGCCTGAAAAGGCTTTGTCCGCCTTTCTCTTCATGGGTTGGGCTTTCTTTAACTTGTGGGCTTCAACAACACTAATATGAAAAAAACCTCATATTTAGACATTTGTTCATTTCATTTTCAGACTTTTTTTGGGTAAATACTGTGTGAGGCAATCAACATCAGAATTTTTCATATTAACTTTTCTTAAGACTAATATTGATTTATTGATGTTATTATTCATCATTTCCTATAAGATAAGTAATTATATCAATTATGTTCCAAGTCCCATACCAATTATTAATGTAGTGATAAAGTCATATTGCTTCTACCAAGCTTCTCTTATCTAATTTAGTTTTCCTGGAAATACCTGTTTCTACATGTAAAGATGCCTAAAATGTGACAGAGTTCAAATAAACTTTGTCTTTTCCCTCTCTTACATGATTTCAGTTTATCACTGTGGTAGGCTGAATAATGGCCCCCTAAACATGTGCACATCTTAATCCCCAGAACCTGTGAATGTTTTCTTGTTTGGCTAAAAGGACTTTGAAGATGTAAGTTTAGGTTGTTGAAATGGGGAAATTATCCTGGATTATCCACACGGACCTAATGTAAAAATAGTTGCTTTTTAAAGATTAGTTCAAGAAGAGCCAGAGTCAGAAGAGAAGAAGGCAACGTGATGACTGAGCAGAGAATAGAGTAGGACTCGTTGAAGAAGGAGGAAGGAGCTATAAGCCAAGAAATACAGGTGGACATGAGGAAAAAGCCAGCCGAAATAGGCAGGGAGACAGATTCTCCCCTCAGAACCGCAAAGGAACCAGCTCTGCTGATACCTTGACTTTCATTCAAAGAGACTGATTTTGAACTTCTAAACTTCCAGAGAAAAGTAAGAAAACAAATTTGTGTTGCTTTAAGTCAAGTTTGTAGTAATTTGTTATAGTAGCAAAAGGAAACAAATACAATCCCACTATCAATCATCAGTCTAGCTCAAAATCTTATAATTTACCTGCATTCTTCTTTACCATCTGCTTCATATAAAGTTACTAGTAACTCCTGTAAACTCATAGTTCTTAGTTATTCTTCCTTCTCTATTTTCATTCTACCCCACTGCCTTAGTTTATACCTGACAGCTTTCCCCTTGAATAGTACTGTTATTTTCCAAATGGTATCTGTTTTTAACTTTACTCCTTCCAAACTATCCTCCATGGTCCTTCTAAAATAGTCTTATAAAGTCAAATATGAACCTTTTTTCCTGCTTAAAACCCTATGATGCCTTTTGAACTTCTTTGTCATTTGGCAAACTCCTATTCATGCTTCAAGACAGTTTATCCTCTTTTCTGTGAATCTTTCCACAGACATAAATATTTGTATTATCTTCTGTTTCCAAAGTATCTTGAGGCTATTCCTCTGAGTATACTTACCATATATAAGTTTGTAATTATTTGTCCTTCTGTTCATTCAATCTTACTGGGCCTTCAGCTTCTTTGATTCCAGGACTTAGAATTATATCTGTTTTATGTTTTATTATTACACATGGAAAAATAAGACTCAAAAGAAGGGATGATGAACTATGTCAACTGCAAAGTTCTTCTGGAGGTGGCATTATAAAATATATGGTAATAATAGGAGAAAAGAAAGTGTAAGAAGTGCAAAAGAGTATTTTCAAAATGTGGTTTTCATAAACAGAGGAGGTATTAGAAGATGTATTTTATGATGCCCCAAAATATTAAGGAAAAAAAGTATGCAGAGATTTACATACATTTGTGGATCTGCCAGTGAAGGGGTCAAAGAATAAGAGAATAAATACACCATTCATTAACATCATGTGTACTTACAGTGTGCCAATGCTGTTCGAAGTGCTTTGTATATTTTAACTCTTAATTCCCTAAACGATCCTATGAGTAGATATTGTTATTATCCACTTTTAAAGTTAGGGAAATTGAGCATAGCATTAAACAGGTAGGTAGATCTTTGAATGCAGAAAGTCTGATTCCAAAGCCTGTGCCTCTTACCCAACATACTATATATACCATCTCGGCTAAAAGGTTTTGCCTTGCCACTGTGTTCTGAAGTGATCTGGGTCAAGCATGATAACCAGGTCTGCCCAACATCACCTTCAGAGGTTTGTATGGATTGTGTTGTCCTAATTTTTCAACTCCAAGATCTACCTGTAATTCTGTTTCAAATTTACAACCACCAATATCTTTATAATTGCTACTGTTAATATTTCTAACACATCATGACAATTTTTAGAGAAAGAAACAGTCCTTATTGTAAAGAATCCTAACTCAGTGAGTTACAGATAATAGACTCTGGGAATATGATTGGGAAGTAAGTGAGAAGGAGGTAGAAGGGAGGTAAGGTAGTGCCAGAGACATTGTCATGTTTAAGGAAGGTACTTTCAATATGATATTCCCAAGTTAAGTGTATGATTTTTTTTATGCTTCTCTTCATTGTCTATTGTGTCATATAGCATGAAGCAGTGTTTTTGAAAGTGCTGATCGTGACCCATGGATGAGTCACAAAATTAATCTTAAAGATTTCAAACAGCATTTTACAAAGGAAAAAAAAAGTAGAATAGAATGGGAAATAACAATTTAGTATAATACAACATAGCTTGGAAATATTTGCATAAATTCTTACCAAGAATTGCACACTTGACAAAAATTACTCTAACAAATTTTAACTCACAATGTGAAAGACCAATGGTAGAGGGAGTGCATTGATTGTACCCACTAGGTAGAAAGGATTGTTTTATCTTTTTTTCATTAACTTCTCATTTGATTTTCTGGCTTATGAGAGTCAATTTGATCATCACTGGAAAAAGAGGGTATAGTTTATTATTATGTTAACATAATTAGTTAATTGTAAGACAAATCCAGGAATTGTTTTTCTTTTATGAGTAAATGTGTTGATAATTTCTGTCAAATTTTGGGCTCCAAAATTAGAGTATGTTTCAGAAAGTACATTATTGAATTTACAAAGGCTGCAGCATTTTAATAAATATAAAATTGCTCTTAAGATGGATTGATTGATGATTAAGAAGAAAGAATGAATTTAAAAAGTAGAGAAGTATGTTCAGGTTCAACTATAGGTTTTGGAAATGTAAACAGTATAATGATTGAGAAAAATGTTGACTAATGAGCTACAGTTTCAATTTTAAGCCAAAGTTTGAAATAATATAGTATATCTTGAAAATAAAGGTAGTTTAAAATAGTTTTGAAGTCAAATATATAAAATTCAATGAAAATTTTATATTTCTATGTATTTTTAATGATATTTTTGTAAATTAGAGCTCAAAATATTCAAAATTAAAATGATACATGGAAAAAAAGTTGCTGTATTTAATTAGTAAGTTAATTATTTTCAAAAGGGAAAAACACAAAGCGATTGGCACAATGTTGTCTTTATTCCACATCTATTAATGAGAAATTCCTATTATTGTATAGTTAGTTGATTATTGAGTGGCAAAAGAAAAAATGGCACATATAACTATTGAAAAATATTCTTTTAGCCTGTATGCATACGAGATAATGACAAATTACCTATGAAAATAAAAACTTTACCTTGTATCTTTAATATTGATTATGTAACTTTTAGAAGCAATGAGTGCTATGCTGGTACTGTCTAGAAGAGGTATGCAATACAACCTGGTGAAAGAACTGACATTGTAAAATGTGTAAAGCTTCTAGTTAATGTCAAATATATGTGCCAAATGGGTTTCGGAGTGTGTGTGATATAGCTAAAATTTGATTAAATGTGTTTTAGAATTGGATAAGAGCATTGTTGATCAATATAAATGACACTGGAAAATTATATGTGAAAGCAAGTGAGAGAGCAGCAAATATGACTAGAAAATTATAGAAGCTACTAATAATGAGCTCTTCAAAAAATCACTTGTTAAATTCATCTCAAAGCTTTAGTATCCAAACAAATTAAGCTACATTGCACAGGCATATTGAAAAGTTCACTGAAAAATGTTTATTTTATTAAAGGAAACTCACTGAAATATTTTTGATATATTTTGTTCAGAGTTCAGAGCTACCCATATCCATCTGTATATCACACCAATTATTCTCTGATTGATTTGGCTGATAGTACTAAGCAGAGGTATACATGAATCAAGGCGTAATAGTCACTTTTTTGGTTGTTACTGAATAATATGATATGTAATTTCCAACATAATATTTGGGTTAACATAGCATATTTAGTAAACTAGAAAATCAAGACAATAAAACAAAAATACATTTCAATATAGTGATTATATCCAAGAGTGATAAAGTGCAGTTTTGCTATTTAATTCACTAAAATGCTTGAAACTAAGTCTTGCCATCCCTACTTCCTTGAGTAGATGTTCAGAGAGGTGGCGTGAGTTGGGTCAGCTCCTATATGAGGGAGCTAGTTATGTGGTAGAGCTAAGATATGAACCCAGGTTATTAAGGCTCTAAAGGCTATTTTAGTGCCACTCACTATGACCACTTCCTCTGTAAGAGAGACAAATGAGAGGGAACCAAGATTTTTTCACCAAATAAACCCAACTTTGACATTTTCATTTCCAGACTAGAAGAAAGGGAGGTTGTTGGTGGTGGTGGTAGTGAGTCATTATTTTTGTGGTTGTTACTTTTCTTACTGTTGTTAATAACTTTTCTCTGTCAAAGGATTGTGGAAACTTTGTCATGTGCCTTATAAATAAAAGCACTGGGGGAAATAGAATGTCATATATGAAGTCAGGGTATCTAGATAATATTTGCTATGCCATGAGTCACAGAATATTATAATGGAACCTGAGATAGTCTTTCGGGTACAGAGTCCAGAGTAGAACCTTATTTCTATCCAACGAAGTGTGCAAATGTAGGATGTGATAGTAAGTAGACATAAGCAGTTGTTTACATGAATTTCCATTCTAGCTAGGAAGAAGCTACTGCAAGCAGTAAGAAATTAAATGAAGAACACAGATGATGTGATGAGATAGAAAAAACAACACTGGAGAACCTGCTTTAAGTAGTGGTGAGGAAAGACATCCTTTATGAGGTCACTATGAATCTGAAATCTAAAGGAAGAAAAAAGGAGGGCTTTCAAAAAATGGAGGAAAGAACACTTTCAGAGGACAGGGTCATGAGCAAACGCATGATCTGATTAACGAAGTGAAAGAAGGTCAATATGGCTGGAACACAGAGGTGAGTGGAGGAATGATGCAGATAGCATCAGAGATTAGAGGGCTAGAAAAGGGCCAGAGAATGTGTGGATTTACAAGCCATTGTAGAGAGGGAACTATTTAAGTGCAGTGGCAAACTGCTAATGGCTTACCAAGCCAGGTTGTATTTAATAAAAAATAAATACCTTTGCTGTTACATAAAGAAGGGATGAATAGGAGAACAAAGTTGAGGATGGGAGACAAGAGACTGTTGGAGTAATGCAGGTGAGACATTATGGTGGCCTAGACTAGAGTGTTAGGAGCAGAAATGATTTTGAAGTTGTATTTAATAAGCCTTCTGAATATTTTGGACGAGGGAGTAAAAGAAAATAGAGAAGTCAAGGGTAATTATTATGTATCTGGCTATAGAAATTAGATGACAGTGCTGTTGACAAATTGAGAAGACTGAGAGTGGGGAACAATTTTAGATGGTGGCAAATTAAGAGTTCTATTAGAGATGCTCGTTAGAAAACTAAGTGGAGTTGTTCAGAATACAGTTTATTCAGCCAGTCTAGAGTTGGAGCTATAAACATGAGAGTTATCAGCATATCAACATCTAGGATCAGCTCACTTAGGAAAACAGCATTGATGGTGAAAAAAAAAATGACTCAGTATCATGCCTTAAGATAATCAGCATTTAGAAATTGGACAGAGAAGAAAGAAGCCTGAGAGTGACAATGAAACAGGGATGGAACCAAAGACAGATGGAGGTCAAAATCTAGAAGCGAACTCTTCAATGAAATAGGGTGCCTCAGATGTGCCGATACTGCTGAGGGGTTGAGGTGGAAAAATGCTGAAGATTTTGTCTTTTGGTGACTTACAGGCTATTGATAACCTTGAAATTAAAAAGCTCTTCTAGAGAGGTATCAACAGGACTAGGCTGTGGTAGGTAGAGGAATGGACAGAAGATGAGAAAGCAGAGAAAAATGTATAAAAGGTGGGCTAGAATAAGATCAGAGAAATGGAGTTAAGTTTGAAAGGAGGCTAATTGGTCAAGGGCATATTTTTACAGAAGGGAAATTGCAGAACATGCAATTAGGGAGATGATGCTGGAGAAAGAGATTGAAGATCCAAGATATACACTGGAAAATGTTTGGGAAATGATATTTGAGAAGGTATTTGTGATGGAATTTGTATCCTAAAAAAAATATTGTCCCTGTCTTTACCATCTCTTCATCTGTAGAACATTGGAATCAGTCTGGGTCATTTCCAAGCATCTGACTTGAATATTTTACAAATTTATTACTGTTATTCCTGCCTGTGCTATTAGCAGTGATGAAGAAGGGAAATATATCCTGAGGCTGTTTACTCACATATTAAATGTGGAGAATTTGAAGATGAATCTAAAAGACATTTAAGTCTATTTTCTCCAAGGGAGTATTTTTATGGTTCATTTATGAAGTCATCTGTATTGTTTTATATGAAAAAACTGGTTTCATGGTTCTTTAGATTACTTTTCCTCATGTAGAAACTATAGCTTTTTTGAAGTTGAGACTGCAACATATTCACATTGTTTTATTGCTTTAATCTTACTTTAACTGCTTTTGCCAATTAACCATAAGATTTGGATGTACTAGGGAGAATTTAGTAAGATAAATCCATTAACAGCAATAAGTACTATAAACTTATATCTATTCTGACATGTTAACTATCATATTTTTTACTATACTACAGTGCTGGAAGGTTTCAGATGAAATTCTCAGAAAAGAGATTTATAACAGCCATATTAATAACACTCACAGAGTATTATTTTTATTTATGCTGAAATAACTTTTATGTTATCTATCAATATTTGTAGAAATTGTATTTGTTAAGAATTTGTTTATTTTAAACAAAAATCTCATTGCTAAAAAATTAAAGAAAATAAATTGAGTACTTTCTTACTACTAAGAAATGAATGATATGAGTATCCAAGTTTTGTTTTTAATTTGTATCATTTTGTGCATTTTACAAAAGAAAGTTAAAAAAGGCCTTAAATATAATTTGGTCACTTGACATATTTAACATTGTAATAAAAGAACATAGGAAAGGTGCAGTGTATTATTGTTATTTTACAGTTGAGGAAGCTGAGGCCTGGAGAGGGGATTTTACTTGACCATGCTAGCACAGCTTAGATAAAAGTAGTGGAGATTATGATCTAGATTCCTATTTTCTAATTCCAAATTTAGTGGCAAATCCACCAGATCAAGGTACTTCCATTAAAAGAGCATACATATAATGCTCTTCTTGATCTAATCCCCAGGTTTTGTGATTTTATATTTGTAATATTATTTTTTTCTGATTATAAAAGTAATACATATTCCTTGTTAATCAAATAGAAAATATGGTACCATATAGAGAAGTTTATTAATCTGAATTTTTTTTGTACATTAATGCTTGTAGCATATCATACCTCCCATTTTTACTATATTTATCTTCCTAAAACACTTTTTTTTTTAATTTAGCCAATTTCCTATTGTTTTCTAAGTTTTGCTATTTTAACTATTTTCCTGAACATTTTTTTTAATATAATTACTGGTTCTAAGAGTATTACCATTTCTAAGATTTTTGTTCTATGATGCCAAACTATGCTCCTTACAGTTATATCAGTTTCCTTCTTATCAGTAGTGGATGGGGGATTCTTTTTTTACAATCAAACAAAGTAATCCTATCTTGTCTAGAATTCTGAGATTTTCTTTCATATTTACTATGAAAAATAGTAATTTAACATGTTTTTTATTCCTCCTGGGTTTCTCCATAATTTTTTCCATTTAAATCAATAATATTTCATTTTTCTTTTTATTGATTTTATTTGCTATTATTACAATGCATCAATTTTGAAGATTTATTTTTGACATTTGGTTAAGTTTTAAGATAATGTGAAAGGAAATTATTGAGAATTAACCATTTATAATTTGCCAACTTATCTTCTTTTTAAAGCTGACTTTCTAATTCTTGAGTTTTTAATTTATTCTCTTGTATAAGTAAAATATGCCTTTATAATTTTTCCCCTGCAGAAAGGAGAATATGTTGAATATTTTAAGAGAATTGCATATGAGATAACAGCTTTCTGTTGCTCTTATGCATTGGACTATTAATCAAGAACCTGACAGGTGTTTAGTTCTTGGATAATAGTTTTTTTTTTTTTTCTCGAAAGAGAGGAGTATTTTTAGTTTCACTTTTTTTTTCTGATATCTGGTTGGTGTAAAAGTCAGTTTGAAGCCTTTTCAGTTTAGTTTAGTTCTTTTGAAATTTCTGTCTTTTATTTTTAATATACCCGTAGGATTTTTCAATCTTTGAAATCAAAGTTAAGACCCTAATTTTAATGGGATTAGTTTTTATATTTTTTGTTTTGTTTGTTTTTCTATACATCTATTTTTTTTTTTTTTTTTTTTTTTGTGGTAGCTCTTGAGTCCTATCCTGGAATCTCAAGTCTTTCTTTTGCTGAAAACAATTATTTTTTTATTATTTCTTTTGATAACTGCATTTGCTTTATCTATTTTTCTCTTTTTCAGATTTCTATTTTTATTAGTTTCATCTCTTGAATATGTCTACCATATATCTCATTCTCTCCACATTTTTATGTCGTAATCATTCTTACCTGAGCTCAAGGTGAATTTCTTCACTTTCCTCAAACATTTGATTTTTCTAATGTTTAACTCAGTAGCTTTAATTTCACTCAGTGTTTTTCATTGAACACAACCATTGCTTCTATTTGTTCATGAAATATTACATGATGCAAGTATAGGAGATAAAAGAAGGTAACTGCAATACAACTTTCCTCCAATATTCTCACAAGGGAAGACTTAAGGGGAAACCTGACATGCTTTCTGTTTGTTGTGACTACCTATTAATGGAGAAACCTCTCTTCTGATGAGAACTTGTATTGGCTGTCCCTGAGTACTGGCTTCTGTCTTTCAGTTTAAGGACATCATGGATTACTAACATATTGTTTCAGTCACTTCCCAGGATTGTTTGAAGGCGGAAAGTGATCGAGGAAGGAGGTGGGAGACAGCCCACTTCCTTCTATAGGTTTTCCTATGGTTTTTCAATGTTGCAAGCTTACAGAATTGTAATTTCTGATCATTCAGCCATGCCTTATCTAATACAGGTTTTATTGTATTGATGGCCACTATGTGGTTGGAGGGACTTTAATTGTTTTCACATGGCTCTCTTAACTGGAAAGCCCTTGCACAATCTGTATATGATCTTTTATATTTAACTTTCAGAATTCTTTTCTTTCTTTCCAATGCATAATGACTGCCTTGGCTAAAGTGAATTTTGCTTTCAGATTTCAAGAACAAAAAGAGGACAGTTGTCTAAGTACTAACATGATGGAAAAATTTTAAAATATCACAGTGTGTTAGCTTACTTGCAACAAATAGGTAATGCTACATGGCCAGTAGTAATAGAGTATTTGTCAGAGTATTCTTTCTATTGTTTGAAGACATTGCTGGCACATCATATTTACACAAGGCATGGAAATGTTGCATTATGCATATCTGAAGTCAATAGAGTATCCCTTAGATACTGTCATTCAGCTGAATTCCTGGAAAATGTTGCCACTATCATTGCTTGAAATGAAATGATCAAAGCTTATGGATCTTTACTTCCTTTACACTTCTCCTTCTGTTACAATACAGTAAGTCAGAATAATATTACTTATTGAAGCATATGCTAAATGAAAAATTAATAAAATCACAACATGATGTAATGGTACAGATGCTGTATTCTGACTAGGATAAAATATTTACATGTTTCTCCTATTGGTCATTACCTTTTATTTCACATATCCGTGATGAATGCATATTTAGAAAATGAGAATTTTCTGCTGTTTCTGATTTTTTAGTAATAATGCTGGACTTATGTGTTTACAAGGAGAATGAGAGGGGGAAGGATGAAAGAGGCCAGGGGCGGGATGAGGGAAAAGAAAAAAAAGAAGGAGAGGATGCAGAGAGAGGGAGAAGAGAGAGAATGTGATTGCTGTGTGGGTGCAGCTGTATATATGGGACATAGATGCATGGTCTCTCCTTCAGCTGTCTTTTAGGTGACAGCAACGCTAGCCTCTGTTTCTGAAGAGACCAGCTGGGCATTGGAGCTCATTGTTCTCAGCATGCTTGATGGATGTAAGGATTTTCAGTGTGATGAAAGGCATGGTATCTTTGGTTGGGTTTAACAAAAAGGTTTAAGTTGGATGGATCTAGTTAGAGATGTTTCTCTACATGACTCTTAAAAAATCTCTTATGGCTAGAAATCAGTTCTTTAATCTTGCCTCCCAACCTGATCATTCTGGTTTTATGAACTTTGTTTTGCTGATGTCTTCGATTCTTCTTCATTCTCAGGAACAGTGTGGGTGAGTGGACATCTCATGGCTCTTTGGAGTCAGATAACCTGGGTTTCAGTCTTGATATTGCTGCTGACTCTGTGTGACTTGTCAGTATTGTTGAATCTTTCTTATTCTCAGATTCCTCATCTTGGAAAAACAGTATTAATACCGTCTACCTCTAGGATTATTGTAAGGAATAAGTGACACAAAAGGTGTTATGTGCTAGAACAACATGCATCATATATGAAGGACTCAGTAGATGTAAATGATCATTTATATGCTTCCCCCCTTTCCTCATACCTGGGCCATCTGAGAAATAAGCCTAACTAACATAAGCATATATCTCAAGTAGGGCTGGATCTTTTCTTTTAAACATCTTCACCTTTTAAAGTCCATGGTATGGCAAACTGTTTACAAAGAGAAACACATTTTCAGATTTCATGGATATTACTACTTTAATGACTGTTCTTAGTGAAAAGGTTTCATTTATATGAAGGATAAAACTCATACCTTTTAAAAAATGTATTTTTGAAACCTCGAGGCTCAACTAAAAAATTTCTTTTCCAAAAGTAACAGTAGAGCTTGAGGAAAATGATGAAATATATAAGTAGAACAATTTCTAAAATTCACCCCAAAACTATTGAAAGAAAAGTATCAATGTTTTCAACTATGTAATTTTGAATAATTGGAACATTCTAAACTATTATTGGTTATTTATTAAATCATAAATTGCATTTTAAGTAGCAAAAAAATACATGCATGTAACCTTGATAACAGCAAAATTAATACCTTTAGAAATTGTGATGAGCTGTGGCTTATTATATATACATGATTATATATATTAAAACACTGTGAAATGCAATCTTGAGAGCACTACTGATTCTAGTGTAGAATTTTCTGGAATTGTTCTACTGCTATGAATCTTGATGAACTTTATGACTAGATTTTCTGAAACCTCCATAAATAAGTATTTTCTTTAAGTCTAACATTTTTTCAAATGGGTAGTTAAAATTAATACAGCATAGTTAGGATAAGGGGAGGATGTTTTATTATATTAAAATGAAAATTTGTTGTTTGAGAAACATATTTTCCCCTTGGAGAGGTCAGGGCATTTTATAAAAGTGTTCAAGTTTTTTAATGAGACTACACAGACCTCTTATGTTTTTCTCTTTGGGAGTCATAATACAATCTGAGAAAATGAGTTCTTAATTACCAAATAGATTTATTTGTGCTCATATAAAATAAATTTCATTTATGACTTTAACAACTAGCAGACAGGAATACAATTGAATAAGATTATGGCTGTGCTTGAAAGTAGTGTGATAAATTTAATAAATGGTGCTTCATATCTTGAATCTACTTATACTGTTGATTTATTATTTTAAATAATGTAAACATGCATGTGTGTTCAGTTTAGTGGGTAGATGATGCACGGAGAGTAGAAATTTAGAAAGTGACACTTGTTTCAGTAAGGCAGTTTTAGATAGATGCCTTAATCATAGGATTCTTATCTTGACAGTATTAACTTCTTTACTAATATCTATTCTAAATATATTTTGTTGAGAACATAATTATGCCTAACCCAACAGTGAGACTCTATGTAAACTTAACTGATTGAAAATTGGTTGGGAAGTTACTAGATGAGAAAAAATTGAATTTCTTTTTGTTTGTTTCTAATGAATTAAGTATGTTTTTGTTTGTGTTTCACTAAGTATTTATAACACTTTGGAACTTATTTACCTGCGCTATTAAAATACACATATGTACATTCATTAGTAAATTTTATATATTGTAGTGAAGTTTTCATATACATTTTTGCACATCTCCCAAATTTATGAAATAGTTATTTATATCCCCATTTGGATAGAAAACAACTGTGACATTGAGGAAAGCTAAGAGCACACAAAGGGTACATATACAGCTTCATTTTTAACCCTAGAGACTAAAGAATATCATTGAAGAATTTTACACCATGGGGTGACATGGTCAAGTTTGTAATCTAGATGAATTCTTCTGGGAGAAATGTGAATGGTCGTTTCATGAGATCGAAGACTGGAGGCAGAGGCTTGTTATTCTTGGCTCCTTCCTTTCTATCATAGCCAACATCCCATGCATCAGGAAACCTGTTAGCTATAATTTTAACATATATCAACAAGCCAGCTACTTATCAAGAGCACTGTTTCTATCTTCCTGGCTTCAGCCTTAAGAAAAAATAATGCAAAACATTTATTCGAAAGTACAAGAATGAAGATTAGGATACTAGATAAAAAGGAATGCTCTTCTATCCAATGGAGATCAAGATTATTAAGTAGCTGACTTTGGCACATACTATAATGGGAGGACTTGCTGCCTGGTCTTCAGATGTTAAATCCCTTTACCTGACACTTTAGTAAGGCTTTTCAAAAAGAGTCCTCCTGCTGGACCAGCTTTTCTAATTTTTTTCCTAATAGCTAAGCTGGTGTTCCAGATAGCCTATGTTCTTCTATTTACCCAGGAACTTTCCCATAAAATGTAAAAGATCAGTTTTCTGTTCTCATGAGCAAGATCTTCAGATCTTGCAGGAGGTGTTTTTTTTTTTGTTTTTTTTTTTTGTTTTTGTTTTTGTTTTTTGTTTTTTGTTTTTTGACATTTTCTCTAACTGTAGATTTTCCTAACTGGTCTCCCAACCCTTGTTTTTTTTCTAATTTAAACATGGTAGTGTAACCCTTTTAAAATTTAAGACGTGTTGTATTTCTACTCTGATCCAACCTTATCATAGCTTCTGTTTTACTCAGAGTAAAAAACAGAGTCCTTTTGATGGCTACAAAACCCCACATGATCTAGATATTTTCCTTTCTTCCTGCCCTTTTCCCACTTGCCTACTCACCTCAGCTGCAATGGTCTCCTTGCTCTTTCTTGAATATGCTAGTAATGCTCTCATCCCCAGTCTCTGTGCTGGGTGTCTCTTCTGCTTGAAATACCCTGGATGGATATCCACCTTGTTGATATCCTCACTTCTTCAAATCTTTAATGAAATGTCATATTCTCAGTGAGAAGTGAGCACACTATTTAAATTGCAACCTATTACTTTCCCCACTTTCCTTTTCCCTTACACTGTTTTACCGTTTCTTGATTTTATAGCACTAATTACCTTCTAATAAACTATGCAATTTACTTATTAAAATATTTTGTGTATTATATATTGTCTGCCTCTCCCCATTACAGTATAAATTTCATGAGGACTGGGATCTGTACCCATTTGGTTCACTGATCTATTTTAAGCACCTAAAACAGTGTATGGTATAAAGTATATTCTCAAAAATTATTTGCTGAATGAATAGATTGAATGTTGATGAAAGGGAAGAGGGAATCATCTAACATAACTAGGCACATATTGTTCAAAGAACTGTGTGAACATGCAGGATGACTTTTAAAACATGAAGCTTGAAATAATGCTTTTACCTATTTTTAGTTAATTCTAAGTATCAGGGAGAACCTTTTAAGCATCCATAAAAAGAAGCATGCTCCAGCTCAGGCAATTTGAGCCACCTGCGTTGTCAGTTTTGGTGGAATCTTTTCCTGTATACTTTTCTGTTTATTTTCCATGATGAAAGAAACAAGAGTCAATTTAGAAACTGTGACTTCCTTATTAGTTCATATGGATGTTATAACTTCTCTGCGATTGATATGCAGTTGACCCTTGAACAACATGGGTTTGAATTATGTGGGTCAACTTATACACATATTTTTTTCCAATAAATATACAGTCAACTCTCCATATTCCCAGGTTTAACATCCCTGGATTCAGACAACCACAGATGGAAAACAATGTCTTCGATCTGTGGGTAGGAATCCGCAGATGTGGAGAGCTAAGAGTATGTGATGGTCTATGCCATTTCATGTAAGTAAGGTTACACATCTGCAAACTTTGGTATTTGTGTGTGTGTGCACCCTGGAACCAATCTTCCGTGAATACCAAGGGACAACTCTAGTTAAATTTATGGGGAGTAAAAGTTATACTTGGGGTTTTGACTATGTGGGGGTAAGCACCCCTATCTCTGCTGTTGTTCAAAGGTCAGATGTAATTGGTAAGAAAAGAGGAATAAATTCAACTATAACAATAGATGTTTCTCCATCGGAAAAAAATATTATAAAATATAATTAAAATAAATATAAACAAATCATTAAAGTATTAATACTTGCAACCTGAAAGCCTCTTCAATAGATTCTTTCCTGTAAACATTCTACAGTAAAATATGAATAAGATAGAAAATATTATTAGAATAATTTATTTACCAAGAGCTCCCAAAGTGAATATATTAGCTTACTAATCTTAACATCTGTAGCAAGCACTAACAGTTGAGTATGATATTTGGTTAATAAACAACTTGAAAGAAAATGTCGAATCAATGCAATACATTGCAATATGATAATTTCTGTTGCAAAATTACTCAAATTGATTCTTGTTTTACCAGAACAAATGTATTCTGTTTTTTTTTCTTTTAAAATAGTTTCAACTGTGCATTTGTTTAAGAATTTTAATATAATGTCTCAGCAAATGCTATATGGAAATTCCAAACTAAAACTAAAAAACATGTCCTGAATTCCAGTTTTTTTTTTCTTGCTCCAAGTCAGAAAACAACTTTCCATGAATAAATTTCTATCACAATGAAAAGAAAGCTCATGTCCTATAAACATATTTCTGCGACTATTTGAAGAAAGCTTCTAGGACTGCCCTTCAGACTCATGCATTTTAAAAAGGAAAGGATAAGAGAGAAAAGCAAAAGAAAGAGGATAAAAGAAGAAAAAGAAAGAACAGGAAAGGAGAAATAGAGGAATGGGGAGAAAAGGGAAAAGGAGAACAAAGAAAGATAAAGGAATGTGTATGTTAGTTTCTCAGATGACCTATTTTCTACATATAATAAAGCTAACAAATATTTAGCCTTGCTTTCTAAACTCAGAAAACCTAAGTCGTCTCTCTTGTATGGATATTTTTCTGGTTTCAGAAAAATCCTATCACCCAAATTAAGGGCCTAAGAGGAAAATGTGTTTCCACTTCAAAAATATTAAGTCGACCAATTATTTCATATTGTAATATCTGTATTAATATAAATGCATACAGATGCTCTCAGAATAGGTGTGGGTTTAGGACCTAATGAAGCCCCCAATTCTGTTTTTAGGAGGGGGTTTTAATGATAGTATAGTCATGTCACTAATAACTTAGACAATTATTTCCTTTATTTAGGACCCTTTGAAAAACCTTTTCATAAAATTGCACATGTACTTATAATGCAGTGTTTGCAAACTTGAAAATCTCTTTTTGGTTAACTCACTCATCTTGCGATACTTCCTACTTGTCCTCTCACTGCATCACTTACCCTTAATGGTACAAAGCATCTGTCATTATATAAAATAAGGAAAATTGTGACTAACACGAGTTCATATCAATCTCCAAATCATGTCTACAATTGCCAAATATGTTTTTGTCATGTCTGTGGATAAACTGTTACTCCAGGGACCTCATTACTTTAAGCCTGGCACACTTCAAGTGTCTCTAAAAAGCCAAATTGCCTTGTCTTTGGGTCTGTAGAGACTTCCCGTCCTTCAATATTTGTCTCACCTTTCAGTACCTGTTATATTCAACCTTAATGAATCCTTCTACCTTCATATGCACCCACTATCCACACCTGTGGAGGCTGGGAATATTAAATGTGGCATAAAATATAAGTATTTTATTTATTTAAAGATAGAGGACAATTGCAATTCCGTGCTAGTGCAATTTTTTTCTGGTAATTGTGTGCTCTTTTGCCTTAGAATGTATATACTTTTGGCTTGTGCTTCTTTTATGGAAATGTGGATTGCGTCTCTGACTCATCAGACTTAGGGGCTTTATGCACCTTTAGGTCATACCATTTGAGTGTATGTTTTGAGGACATGTTCTCCCCTGTTCCTCAGGACAGAGTGGAGAAGAACTTTCTCTCTTGACTGTGCCACTATGGCTCACACAGACAACATGGTGAGAAAAGGTCACATTTCCAGATATTTGTAATACTTCTAAGTATCCAAGGGCTTCATCACTTAAAATACATAATTATGCATAGAGAGTCAGAGTTCAGACATTAGGAAAGTGATTACAGCAAATCCCAAGTTGACAGGTAAGATAATTTTGAAATAAGAAACAAATCCATGGACTGGAATCCTGGTGGCAGGAGCCACCTCCCGAGTCACCTGAATCAGCAGGGCACTGGATAGAAATGATGCCACAAATAAAGCAACCTAAGTAATTGTTCTTATTTGTAATATTTCCCATAAAAACAGATACCATGCCTCACTGTATGACTCTTTATCAGCCCTGGCCTTCAAGAGACATTTGGGGGAATTCAAACCTGTATTTCAAGCCTGAGCCACTCAGTTGTATGTGACTATCACTAGAACTAAGAAACCAGCAACCTTCCTTATAAATAAACCCAAGGGTCCACACTATTTACCTTTTCTGTCTTTGGTCTGCACATTTTGATGATAGTGTTATTCTCCATAAAATATCACGTACCGAAATGGTCAGAGTAGACCTATAACACACTACTCTCCACTTCTTAAACCCTTTGCATTTCTGCCATGTTGGGAGAAAAGAGGGGACACTGTTGCATTCAGTGGAAATATTATCCAGTAAAGGGGCTATGTAGAATTATCTGCAGGTGAATACCAGTGATGAATATATCTGTATCTGTTTTTACTTTCTGTATGCTGGTATATAATGCAAATAGTATATAAATTGGTACAAATGACAAGCATGCCATCCTACTTTTTATCAGGAGCAAACTGGACTCATTATATATTACTTTCTCTCTCATTTCAAATCTAGACCTAAAGGCCTTCCTTGTTTCCTCAGTAAAATTATTGGGAATGGAGGTCTCTGATGTTCTAAGCATGTGCTATGCACTTTCTCCATAATTATGCTGCATATAGTTTTAGTGTCCTCATTTTATAGATTAGAAAATAGAAATTCAGAGAATAAAGAACTTTTCATGTTCATGAAATATTAACAGATGAATTCAAACCCAAGTCTAATGTTTTTCCACCCCTTCACAATGACAATTTTCCACGCTTATTAAATGTTATTAGGGCCATCCAGTACAAAACAGTGAAAAGAGCCCTTTTCTTAAAGTCTGAAAATCTGGGTCAATTTCTGATTCTAGTAGATTCCAATTATGTGAATTTGAACAGTTTCTTTGAACTGAAGTTTATAGGTACAGTCCCTCAATCACATCTTCCCTCCGCACTCCAGAGAGGCCAGGGACATCTTGAATTTGGTATCCATCATTACCTTGCTTTCTTTATAGATGACCCTAAGCAATATCATGACTATCTTATGTTTGAAGCCTTCATTCTAAACTATCATCAACAATAATGAACTCTAATACTCTGTCCACTCCCCTTATTTCTTTATTTTATTAAGATGTAATTGACGTAACATTGAATTAGTTTCATATGTGCAGCACAATAATTTGATATCATTATTTCTTTATATATCAGTTCAATGAGAACAGTCTTTACTCCAGGATCTCAAGAGAACCACATAGTCATCATACCATACCATTTTAAACCCTGTTTTGTGCGTTTTGGAGAATAGATTTAATTTTATGCTACATATCAGACATGGAATCATTTTGGATGTTTTGATAGTTATCAAAGTTCTCCTCCATCAGGGATAGGCAGTATAGTGCGGGAGTTAAGCAAGGATTGAGTAAACTTTTTGTGCATATTGATTAACAATTATGAGTCCAAGTGTGTTTATTTAATTAGTGGTGATAATCTTGAAATATCATTGTGTGTGTGTGTGAGAATTCAATGAAATATTGAGTGTTTATAGTAAGTGGCAAGCCATGCTTTTATATGACTGTTAGTATCTATCTTCCAAATTTTATTGTCATGCCCCGAGAAACAGGGAACTAGACATACATACCAACTTTATTCCTCACATTTCTATTAAATAGTCAAGGGCTTATAGAATTCATTTTTGACCCTGGTGATAGTTCTTGTACAGACCAATGAAATGGCTGAACATTTTCACAAATCAAGTGCAACTAAATCTGGTAAAAAAAAAAAATAGTTAAGGAGTCCCGTGTACACACATACACATAGCCTGACAATTTTAATCCTTTATGCTCTAAATAATTTGAAAGGGTATATGGTGTGGACTTCACTGAACCACATCCGAACATACTGGAAATGGCTCTTTTGTACAAATCTCTCCTGTTTCTTTCCTCCTTTCCACTAGCCACATAGGCAAGAAAATAATCCTACAGCACTTTGTTTCACTTTCCTTTTTCTCTCCCAAGACTGCATGGTAAGTGCATTATTTCTTCATGTTTTAAAGAAAAATGTTGAGTGCTTAGCAAGTGCCAGGCTTTATCGATGTGTGCTTGGGAGAGGGGGAAAGAAATAGTATTATCTAAATTACATTTTTAAAAGATGACTTTGGTTGCTTTGTAGAAAATAATATGGAGTGTGTGGTTGGGGTGGTGATATGTGTGGACAAGTGAAATAGCAAGTGTTTAGTAAGAAAGCAATCATAGTGGTCCAAGAAAGACATTTGAGATATAATTTGAAGAGAGAAGAGACAAATCATATTGGTGAATTGCATGTGTAGAGGAGAGAAGGGAAGACAAGAAAGGCCTTCTGATTTCTGCTAAGAGTATCTGAGTAGGTGATCTTGTATTTAGTCAGGTACACTGGAAGATGAGTAGGTTTGTAGGTAAAACCATGAATTTAGAAATATGTTTGAGGTTTATATAAGATATACAAATGGGTAAGTCAGATATGCAACTAAATATATGAGCCTTGACCATAAAGAATTCTGAAGGAGATAAACTCTGGAGACTCTGTAATAAATTATATTTAACCTAGTTTTTTACAGCATCTAGAAGGTAGATTAAGAAGAGGATGGACTCCAAGATGGGACCCAGATTATCCTTAGGTATGGTCAGGGAGAGGAAGGCAGGGCAGGAAAATGTGACTCAGACATGCAAGCTAAAGTTGCAGGAAAAGTAGGAGACTTTGCTGTTTCAAAGCCAAGAGATAAGTTTATTTTAAGGATGACAGAGTGATAATTATATTGAGGGTTATTTAGAGGTTGAGAAAGGCAATTGGAATATGTTCATTGGATTTGGTAACATGGGGCTTGATGGTGACCATTGCAAGAGAAGATTTAGTGGAGTGGTTGGGGTAGAGGCCAGGTTGGAGTAATCTGAATTGCTTAATGGAGAGTGAAAAAGTGGAGGGAATGTTTGTTGACATCTCTTTTAATAAATTTGGCTGAAGGACAGCAGAGAAATGGGTGGTTGATAGAGTGCCTAAGGAGTAAAGGAAGTTTTTGTTTTGCTTTAAAAATGTTATATACTAGAGCAACATTTATAAAAACTGAAATTTGCAAACCATTAGTGGTCTTAACATTTTATTGGGTTGCAATCATCATTTAGATTATATGTAGACTGGCATCTACAAGGCAAGGGAGAGTCTTCAGAATAATAATAATAATAAAAAAAAAAACCTAAAACAGAACATATCAGAGTACTTATCCATATGGTAGAAGTAAAATAAAATTTTACTTTTATGAAATATACTATTATGAAACATTTACTTTTATTAAATATACTATTAGGAAACATTTACAAAGTTACTTATTTATACACACAGGTGTATATTGAACCATAATATAAAATGTTTTTCCTAATATAGATCACAGTTTAAAAATTTGGAATCCACCATACTAGTGAATATTTGCATGGTGACAGGTAGAGAGAAAGAAACCAATGATACAAGAAAAAGGGAAAACCAAATGAGTAGAGTTCTTGAGGAGGAGCGAGGAACTCTTCACTCACTTCTTTGATCTTTTCTCATCCCCTTATCATGTGGTTTCCAGTGGTAGTCATCATTACTGTGACCAAAAATAAACAAATCCCATATTTTCGCAGGTATGTATGGTGGGGTTTAAAGAACTATACTTCTGTCAACAGCAGTGATGTGTCATAGGCACTGTGTTATGGACTTGTTTCCCACAAAATTTATATGTTGAGGCACTATAACTCTCCAGTACCTCAGAATGTGACTAAATCAGGTCATTGGGGTAAGGCCTTTATCCAATATGACTGATGTCTTTAAAAAATGAGAAAGTTTGGACAGAGACACACGTGGAAGATCACATTGAAGACCCAGGGAGAAGACTGACATCTACAAGGCAAAGAAGAGTCTTCAGAAGAAACCCATTCTGCTGACATCTTGATATTGGACTTCTAGTCTGTAGAACTATGAGAAATTAAGTTTTCATTGTTTAAGCCCCCTAATCTCTGGCTTTTGTTATGGCAGCTATAGCAGACTGATACCATGCCTGTTATCTCATTTGTCTCTTTTGACTTACTGCACTCTGAATTGTGGAGGACTAGGATCATGAATGCCTGTTAAGGATGAGAAAACCGAGACGTAGAGATGAGAAATTAGTTACCCAAGGTTAGGTTAAGTGATTAGCTAGTAAGTGGAAAATGAAGTTTGTAAATCCTTGTCCAGTGTTCTTTCCATGACAAAGCTATGTAACAGCCCTTTTGGCCATGCTATTTCTACAGTGGTAGATATCAATATTGATTTGCTGGTTCATTTATTAGGACCAAAAGCTACACTTCACTGCAAAGATAGATCTTATATTTTATGAATAAGATAAAACATTTAAAAACTTTGAAAGTCCAAGGATGATATATATTAACATTTAAAAATCATCACTTTTACATAGTCCAGGAAATTATAGAGCCCAATGAACATTTGAAAGTTTTAGCCTCTTAATGAGACATGATGAAACTTGGCTAGTGCTTGGCAAAGAAGATAACTGATTTTTTAAAACCTTCTTAATGAGTTATTACATTTCTCAAAACAACCACTAGGGAATATCTTAGTTGAGTAGTAATCAATCTTCTGTTACTTTGGTTTCCTGATATAAACACCTTGAGTGATCCCAGGAAAGTCAGTAAAGTTGCTTAACATTTTTTTTGCATTTATCAAGAGTCCATTTCCCCCTTATACTGATAAATATTCAGAAGTGAATGAAGAGGAAATGTGTGTGTGTGTGCATGTGTGTGCATGTGTGTGTGTGAAAATAATGATTCAGTGTAATAAACATTCTTATGTATGTCACCTCATGAAAATGTGCAAGCCTTTTTCCAGTTTTCCATTTAAGGCATGTGTCTCTTCAGACCACGTGTTCTTAAAAGGAGGAGAGCCTCCTTGGAGAGCTCTGTTTTGTCAGCTCTGTAAAATGAAATGCTGTGGCCTGCATTTTCCTTATACAATTTCAAGTATGAAGTTGATTTTAAAAGTTAACTGCAGTTTTGTTAAGATGTGCTTCCACTCCCAGCTAATTACATAGGTGTATCATTTATGCACTTTAGTTAAAAGCCATATTGCTATTTTGCCTGTATCTACCAATGATACTTGAATAGAGTGGTAACAAAATGTTCATGTAAATTTAGTGCTATGAGAAAGGTAATATACAAATTTACGAGGTATCAAGTCAGATGTTTTGCTTCTAAAAGCATAAGAAAGCTCAGAACAATAAGCCTACACAAGCCAGCGTTCTTGATCATTAGAGATTGCCCTGCTTTGTAGCCTGTCACTGAGATATCTTTTTATTTATATCTTATTTTTATTTCCCTCCTAAATCAGACAGGTTTTTTAGGGTCTTTGGGGACTTCAGGAAGTCAAACATTTTACCAAGTGTATATATTTGGTATGTGAACAGAGACCCAGCACTCTGGATAGCTCTGCATGCAGAGAGATTTCAAAACAGAACTCATCTTCCAGAGGGCAGCTTGCTCTGTTTTGAGACTCAGCCTGTGTCTTATCTGTGCCAAATGAGTAACAATTTGACAGAAGTACTCTAAACTAGCCCACTTCATACACTAAGGATTGTGTTTAAATGGCATAAAATGGGAAACTATCTTCATCTCAAGGTGGAGTGGTGTGAACCTTTTCCTCTCATTGGTGGTCCTCAAGATTTTTCCTCACCATGGATTCAGAAGTTACACAGATATACCCAATAGGAAAATAGAGAACAGGTACTGGCAAGTTTTATTTTCTTTGTTCACTTGTAAATTCAGAGAATTTAAGTATTAAGTGCTATTCAAAATATTTCAGTGAACAAGTTTCAGAAGTTTAACTTTGTTACATTTTTTTCTATGCAAAGTCAGATTTTAAGTTTCTTTTTTAAACAAGGACTTTTTTATTGACAATAACTGTTTATAAAATGTTTGTACACTTTTGTTAGCTATCTCTAATATTCAATTATCGTACGTGCAATTACATTTTAAATGTTATCTATGTTTATATAAATTTGCCATTAAAATATATTCTATCCACTAAAAAGGACGAGATAATGACAATATATTATTATTTTTTCTTGGTTGTGATCGCAAATAACTCATATTCATTTTAATAGCATGTACTAGAGATGCTTAAATATGACCAGTGATTCTTAGCAATTTATATTCTTAACACTTCCTATTTGCTGGAGGTAGGGGGAGTTTAGAAGAAAAATATAAAACAAGAGGGATGCTTTAGGGAAACTTAATCTATCTGGAAGGGTACAGCTACAACAACTGAGGCAGTCAGAGAAAAATAGGACATCTACTGTGAGTAAAGCACATTAATTCTTTAGGAGGTTAGAGAAGAGCAGGACCTTTTGGAACTGGGTAATGATGAAAGTTACTTAATGTATAGAATGGGCAGTTCCTCTGTGCTAGACCAGTGGACTCATGCTTTGCACTCATTCTTCCATCTGAACCCGACAGCATCTGTATGATATAGGTTTGGAATACCTCTTTATGGGAGAAGATACCATGGCCAAACAAGTTAAACAACATGCCCAAAGTTCCACTCATAGTAAGCGGCAGGATCAGGTTTCATTGATGCAGAGCTGGTGTACTTTTTTTTTTTTAGTTGAGATTAGTTGACATATGAGAGTATATTAGTTTCATGTACAACATGATGATTTGATATTTGCTGTATTGTATCTCAGTTTCTTCATCCATTCATCTATCAATGGACACAATGGACACAATGATCACAATAAGTCTAGTTAACATCATCACTAAACATAGAAATTTCTTTATTATGATAACTTTTAAGATGCTTTCTCTTAGCAACTTTCAAATATACAATACAGTTTTATTAACTGTAGTCACCATGCTGTATATTATATCTTCATTATTTATTTATTTTATAACTGGAAGTTTATGTTTTGACTACCTTCACCTATTTTTCCCACTCCCAATCTCCCACAACTGCAACCATCAACCTGTTCTCTGTCTATTTGAATTATGAATTGTTTTTTTTTAGACTCTACATATAAGTGACTATATGACTGATTTCACTTAGCATAATACACTCAAGGTCCATCCATGTTGTCACAAATGGCAAGATTTTATTCCTTTTATGGCTGAATAATACTCCATTGTGTGTGTGTGTGTGTGTGTGTGTGTGTGTGTGTGTGTGTGTATCTCAGTTTCTTCATCCATTCATCTATCAATGGACACTTAGATTGTTTCTGTGTCTTGGCTATTGTAAATAGTGCTTTATTGAACATGGGGTGCATATATTTTTTTGAGTTAGTGTTTTTGTTTCATTAGGCTAAATAATAGAAAGTAGAATTTTTGGATCACACAGTAGTCTATTTTTAATATTTTGAGGAACCTTCATACTGTTTCCATAGTGGCTGTACCAATTTACACTGCCAGTAACAAATGCGCAAAGGTTTTTTTCTCTATGTATCCTTGCCAACAATTGTTATTTCTAGTTTTTTTTTAATTTTTTGACAATAGCCCTTATAATAGATGTGAGGTGATATATCATTGTGGGTTTTTTAGTTTCAAGTATACAGTACATTGGTTAGACATGTATATAGTTTATAAAATTATCCCCCTAATTGCTCCTCCTTTCCTCTGGTTTTCCACCTAGCCAAAATAATAATGCTATCTGTGTTCCCTATATCTTGCTCCCCATCCCTATGACCATCTATCAACTACTAATTTATATTTCTTTAACCCTTCACCCCATTCTCCCAGTCCCCCACCTCCCATCCCCTGTGTCTATCACCAAATTGTCTTCTATATTTGTGAGTCAGTTTTTTATTAGTTTGTTTTTGTTCCTTAGATACTGCATATAAGTGAAATCATATGGTATTTATCTTTCTCTTTCTGACTTATTTTACTCAACATAATATTCTCTAGATCCATCCATGCCATTGCAAATGGTAGGATTTCATTTTTTAATGACTGAGTAATATCCCATTATATATATGAATCATATCTTCTTTATCCAGTTGCCTATTGATGGACATTTAGGTTGCTTCTGTATCTTGGCTATTGTAAATTGTGCTGCCATGAATATTGGGGTGCATAGATCTGTACGAATTATTGTTTTGGTTTTCTTTGGATAAATGGTCAGAAGTGCAACTGCTGGGTCAAAGAGTATATCTATTTTTAATTTTTTGAGAAGTCTCCAGACTGTTTTCCATAGCGATTGTACCAATTTGCAATCCCACCAACAATGTATGAGGGTTCACTTTTCTCCTCATCCTCGCCAACATTTGTTGTTCTCTGATTTATTGATGATAACCATTCTGACAGGTGTCAGGGGATATCTCATTGTGGTTTTGATTTGCATTTCCCCAAGGATTAGTAACGTTGAGCACTCTTCAGGTACATATTGGCTGTTTGTATTGGAAAATATCTATTCAGATCCTCTGCTCATTTTTTTTAATCAGATTGTTTGTTTCTTTGCTGTCAAGTTATGTGATCTCCTTATATATTTTGGATATTAAACTCTGAACAAATATATGATTTTGAAATATTTTTATCCCATTTGGTAGGATGCCTTTTCATTTTGTTGCTGGTTTTCTTAGCTGTGCAGAAGCTTTACTTTGATGTAGCTCCATGTATTTATTGCTTTTGATTTTGGTATCAAATCCAAAAAAATCATCGCCAAAACCATTGACAATTTCTTCTAGGAATTTTATGGTTTTAGATTTTACATTCAAGTCTTTTATCCATTTTGAGTTAATTTGTGTGTATGGTATAAGATACGAGGTTCAGTTTAATTTTTTTTTTTTTTTGTATGTGGCTGTTCAGTTTTTCCAACACCATTTATTAATGAGGTTGTCCTTTCCCCTTTGTATATTCTTCAGAGCTGGTGTTTTTCACCTTCTGTATTCTCTCTGCAGTTGTCAAAAGTGTCTTCTTAAAAAAAAAAAAACATGATAAAATAGCTAAACATAATAGCTTCCATGGGCACGCATTATTCTAAGTAACTTTTCATGTATTACCTCACTTAATTCTCACATAAATCCTATGAACCACAGAGAATTAAGCCTTGCTTAGGACCCCAGTGCAAGCCAGAAAAATCTGGATTGAGATTGAAGAATTGGCCTAATGTTGTTAAGTGCTAGGGATGAGACATGACTGGATGGAGCTGATCTCCCACAACCTGACAAAGGTAGCCTGGGGGTGTCATTTCCAGGCAGGGAAGAGGCCCCACTCCAGGGCAGAGGGTCACTTTTGGACCAAAGACACAGTAGTGGAAACCCAAGATTTATGAAAAGGAGCCTAAAGAAAAAGCAGGACAGAGGGAGAAGAAAGGGAGAGACTGGAGAGACCTGAGAAAGTAGAATATCTAGACTGATCACTAAGGAACAGAGATGAAGAATGGGAGAGAGAAGGCAGTTTGAGGTCTGTGTCCATGAGAATGGATTCTTTTGCAAGCTTTTGGGAATTTCTAATACACATGTAGGCAATGTAGGAATTGGTCTATTTTCTTTAATTCAAGTATATTTCTCAATATGGCATCAGAATTTTTTCCCTCTTAGAGTCTGCATGAGTCATTGTGTGGTTTGAGAAACTCAATTCCAGATGAGGACAACAATGCTCTAGTTAGCACTGACTTAAAATGTGAGAAATGAACATATAAAATTTCTAACTTGGATTCTGTGAAAAAGAGAATATGACAGTTGATTAATGTATCACCAGATTAATCTGTCACAAGATTTTGAAAGGAATGCTTTGAAACATGTCATGTATTTTAACATCCTTTTCTAGATCTTCTCAGGAAAGATCTTTGTGAATTGATTATTGATAGTTCAACATAGAGTTGAGAATAATACTGTGCAAAAGAGAAATACTGGAAATAAAACCTGTCTTCACTATTTACCAGCTATATGACACTGAGTAAATAATTAATTTTTCTGAATCTCAGTTTTGTTATCTGTGAAATGGTATAATATTTACCTCATAGAGAAGATTGTGAATTACATTAAAATAACACATAGAAGGTGATTAACATGGAGCCTGGCAAATAAAAGCACTCCATAATTGTGTATCATCATCCTCACCATTGTCATTTGTGCTCCCCTTTATAGAGACATTTATTTATTAATTTGATAAGGCAAATTAGATACCTTTAATAAAAATACAAGGTGGTCTGTAACTTAAAGGGGAACCTTCTTATTCAAAACTCTTATCTCCATAAGCAGTGGCATTATATTTTATTGATTTATTGACCTAATGCACATATTCTATGAAAAGTCCTGCTCCCCTGGCAGCATGGAAGTACAAAGGATATGACATGCACAAGGCATGAGAACTATTAATTACAAATCAAATTGTGGGATGTAAGACTGGAGATGCCAGGGTAAGTGAGTTAAAACCAGAGGAGTAAAGTCATCATTTGCCATATCTTGAGTTGTTCCCAAAAATGTAGGCACAGAGTAACTGTCTTGATTTTTAAGGAGTAAGATCACATAATCAAATTTGTATTTTGCAAAGATGATTGAAAATATTGAAAAGCCTGGATTGGAAGGAGGAAAAGTAAAAGACATTTTTATATGTGTGTATCGTTTTTTTTTTTTTTTTTTGATATTCAGCATCTTTTTCTGTAGTTATTTGCTAATCCTATATTTTATTTGATGAAATGTCTGTTCATATCTTTTTTTATTTTATTGTAAAATAGAAACAATATAAAACTTGCCATCTTAATAATTTTTAACTGTACAGTTCAGCAGTATTAAATACATTCATAATGTTATGCAACTATCTCTATCTATCTCCATAACTCTTTTGTCTTGTAAAACTGAAACTCTATTCCAATTAGACAACAACCCCCAAATCCACCATCAGCCCCTAATGGTCACCATTCCAATTACTGCTTGCACGATTTTGACTACTCTAAGTAACTCATATAAGTGGGATGATACAGTATTTATCTTTTTGTGACCGGTTTATTTCACTTAGCATAAAATCCTCAAGGTTCATTTGTGTGTTGCAGCATATGTCAGAATTTCCTTCCTTTGTAAGATTGAATAGTACTTCATTTTGTGCATATACTATATTTTCCTTAGCTATTCATCTGTAGATGGACAATCGGTTGGTTCCATGTTTTAGCTCTTGTGAACAATGCTGCTATGAACATGGTTGTACAAATAACACTTCAGGAAATTGCTTTTAATTTGTTTGGGGTTCCAAAAGTGGAATTGCTGGAACATATGGTAATTCTATTTTTAAATTTTGAGAAAAAGCCATTGTTTTCTATACTATTTTCTACTTATTATTTTCTACGTTTTTGCTAGTAGCCCTTTTAATGTGTGTGAGGGACACTTTAAAATTTTTTCCAGTTTTATTGAGAAATAATTGACATACGTAACTATCAGTTTATGGCATTCAGCATGATGGTTTCGTTACCATATACTATAAAATGATTACCATAATAGGTTAGCTAACATCCTTCTTCTCACTTTTATGTGTTTACATGAAAGATAATGAGCACCAAGGCATAGTCATGGAAAATAAATAGTGGGGAACTCAGTAGAGATTATTGAGAAGTACAAGCAATTGCAGTTTTTGACTGAATATGAAAATTTATTAGAGGATGAGTCACATGTTCAACTCTGAAATTTTGACAAATGTCCAAATTTGACAAAAATGATATCATTAGAATTAGATAGAACATAAAAGATGAAGAGCAGGACTTCTTGAAGGAGACTTTAATGTTCATGAATTTATTGATATTTATAAAGATTTTTGAGGAAAAATTTTGCATTGGAGCACAGATATGAATTTAAAAAATTAAGAAAAAAGTTGTACCTTGTAGAAAACTGTAAATTGTGATATGTTTACTATAAGCATCAATTAGGTCAGAGCATAAGATGTGGCTTGTAATTACTTAAACAAAAATAATAATGAATTTATAGAATATTTTGGCATTTGCAAGTCTCCTCCATATAAATGATCTTTAATTTAATCTTTCAAAAGTTTCACCATTCTTTTTATTTATGACATCCATCAAATACCTTTTGAGCTCCCAAAAGGGTCTGTAAAAATATCTTTCTGTCACAGAGCATACATTCTAGAGATGGGCCCTGGAGTTTAAGTATCTATAATAGGAACTCTTGTCTTGGGTCCTGGGGAAGATTTGTGCATAGGGAGATGTCTATGATCTCAGTAAAATTTATTTAAAATATTACCAAGAAGAGATTTTCATCAGATTTTCAAAGACAACCACAATCTTAAACTGGTTAAGACCCATAGTCTTCAAGAAACTGATCCTCACCAAAGGTAACTGACCTGCCCAGTTTCCCAAGAAGCAAATGCCCATCTGGGTCTTTGACCATTGGTTTAGTGCACTCTTCAGTGCCATGCTGCTTGTCAATATTAATTTTGTGTCATCCTACTCTAAAGAATGGTCCATTTTCTTAAGATTTTAGATTAGTCAACGTTCTTATTATAAATGTCACTTCTAATCAGGACATAACACAATAAATTTTATAATATGAGAGATTAACTTTGGTTTCTAATAGCTTTAATACACCGAAGCTTCCAGTTCTGCTGTTCTAAAGGCAGTGTATCTTTATTGGAAAGGAACGTGGCAATGATCCTGAAGAAACTCTGTTGGTATTTCTTTGATCGTGTTGAGGAAGTAGAAACATGTACCATTCCTTAGAAGATTGTTAGCCCTCTATTGCAGGACCGAGGTCAGTGCCCTCGAAATGTCCTTCTTAACTTCTCACACTGGGGAACTCTCTGGTGAAACAGCTTTCACATTTACACACTACCATATGACCTTTGGGTCAGGGCACTTCCAATCAATTTAGAAGTGTAGCAGGTGGAACCACAGTGCTGATGAGCTTTCACAGTATGGTAAGCAAGGCTGCCTGGGACTGAGGGCCATGGGACCTCTATTGACTATTTAGATGCTTTTACCACCTACTCCTAAACTACTGGGTTTGTAATTAAGTCAGTTGCCAGAGGTAATACCAGAAGACAAAATGACAGACTAAATATTAAAGTCTAAAATGAAATCTTCATGAACCCAGAAGTAAAATAATTTTCCTGGGAAAACCAAATAGAGAAATTTGCTTACAGGCTTTTTACTATCTTAGCAGTGAACAGAAATGTTTAGCAGGAATCAGCTTTATAGTGTAGAGCATTGGCCTAGCAGAAGGTCAATCAAATGCATCTGAATAGTTCCAGCCTTCTAGAACTATTTGTAAAACCAAATTTAACTTTGTTCGGGAATAATAGAGAATCTGTAATTCACTTATTGTATCCTTAGGAGTTTTGCTATTCTGATTACCAAGCTTTGAAGCAATAGTTTTTGTTGAATCAGGGCAACAAGAAGATAATTTTATGTCAGCCCGATGGAGTTGTTTATTGAAACTCTAATAAGCTGTCGGGCTTGGTTGTGTGTTGTGTGTGTGTGTGTGTGTGTGTGTGTGTGTGTGTGTGTATGTGTGTGTGTGTGTGTCCATGCATGCATGTGTGCATGTGCACATGTGCATGTCCTTTGATTTAGGGTTAAGTCTTCCTGATTTGAAGGAATAATTTTAGATAATGTTTGGTCAGCATGGCCAAGTAATTCCTGATCTGCGGCTTTTCACTAAATTTTTGTCTTTTTAATTTAGTTAGAAATCAAGGGTGCTTTTTTTTTTTTCCTGCCTACTATAATTTCTTATAGTATTTTCTGAAAGGCATCATGGATTTCTGAATAGGCATCACGGATGTATTTACTCATGTAAAAAAGTTTTTTTCAGCTCCTGTACAGTGCATTGTGCTGTGCTACTTTATGATGTTTGGAAATTTAGAGAAACAAATTGTGATCCAGGTTTATCAAAGTTGTTATAATCTAGTTGGGGAGTTTGGAGATCAAGGGCTAATTAATATAAGAAGCTGAATGAAAGATTCACTAAATTGAGGAGGAGAGAACAATCCTTGTTGACAGAAGTTACCTGGGAAACTTAATGGAGTGAAGGCTTTAGCTAAGCAGATAATGTCAAGGGAAGGGTGACCAGAACATTTTTAGTCACAGGTCTCTAATATCCTAGGTGTGCATTTAGTATTTCCCAATTGAATCAGAATTATTTCATGTTAAGGGAATATTTTAATACTTAAAACTATCAACCAATTTAAGAAAGGCATACCCTATTTCACAATACACCTCAGTATTTGTGGTGTTTTCTCATTACTGGTGTAGTTTCTTCAAAGGATTTTCTTATAAAGTTCCCTGTCTTTAGTTAGAGGCCTAAAGTATTAGTGGACATGATCTTTTGGGGAGGAATGTCATAAAATCAACTATACCTAAGTCTATATCATCATTCGACATATAAGCCATTAGCCACTAGTCATCGAGCACTTTAAATTTACTAATCCAAATAAAGATACACTGTAAGTGTAAAAGCTACACTGACATTCAAAGACTAGGTACGAAAAAAAAGATATAAAATTTTATTTCACTTTTATATTCAATTCAGGCTGGAATAGTAATAACTTTATATATTGGATTAAATAAAATATATTATTAAAATTAATTTTACCTATGTCTCCTTTTTTATCATGGCCACCAAAATATTTTAAATTACATAGGTGGCTCTCATATTTTTATTGGAAAATCTTGCCTTAGATAGTGCTTTTGGAACTGTTGTTATAAGAATTATATATGAGGATTAACCCAGATAATAAAGCTGAATTCAGTTGTGTGGAATGAACTATAGACTGCCACACAGACTAAATTCAGTACCAGCTCTGACCTTGACGTCGAGTAGTCATTCACCTTCCCTGTCAGAGCTAAGGTTTTCTCATCTGAACAATGTGGAAAAGATTCAAAAGTGAATGATTTCTAAGATCCTTCTCACATTAAATCCAGCTATTCCACTGTCTTCAGAAATATAAGACTGAATCTTATTTTTAACTCAGTCACTCCTCAAAGCCTGTCAGATGAAACAATCTTCATCATTCCAATTCTTAATTAACTTAATAGAGGTTAAATTTGTAATTAATTTGGAGTTTCCTTCTGCAGCCTGAGGCTGGAGCACAGCATCTTTCTATCTGTTCAGTGCCAACTGAAGCAACTGAATGTGATTTATAAGGATATGACAATGACATTTTGCAAAAAGTTTCCAGAACTCTGAAAATATCCAGATCTGTCTGAAAGTAAATCGCTTTTAGTTCTAGTAGTTTTTATGATGTAATTTCAAACAGCTTAACTCAATAAAAAAAAATCCTTGTTTTTAAAATTAATATTGAAAAATCTATTTCTAACTTTGCTCCACAGTTTAGCTTTCCAAGTTAATTGTTAGAAATTTTTAAAATTAAAAGTGATAGTACTTGTTCATTATTAAAGGTAGAAATGCAGAATATGTCATACACAAAATGTAAGAATTACTCAAACCCCATGTGAATTTTTTCTGTGTCCATATATTTGCCTATAATACTGAATATATATATATATATATATATATATATATATATATATATATATATATATATATATATATTTCCAAAGTAAAGGAAAAAGCTCATAGAGGTACTAGCTTTATTAAGATCTCTGCTATAAACAAAGTTTTTCAGTTTGTTGAGCTACTATAGGTTACTTATTTGAAGCACATTGGTGTATCCCCTTGCAAAATTACCTTTATTGAGCTGTCATTACAGGACCATTATATGAAAGAACCTTATAAAATAATGTAATGCATCTGTTGTGAAAACATTGCTATGGCCTTTTTTAAAAAAATAACACTTATATTCCAATATGTGAAAGATTCATTTAAAAAATTAACTGCTAACCTGATATTAAACTATATTGCAAGGTTATAGTAATCAAAATGACATGGTACTAGCATAAAAACAGACACATAGACTAATGGAAAAGAATATAGGAAGGAAGAATATAGAATGGGGTAAAGACAGTTATTCAATAAATAGTTTTGGGAAAACCGAGCAGATATAAGTAAAAAAGTGAAACTAAACCACATTCTTACACCATATACAAGAGTAAACTCAAAATGGATCAAAGACTTATATGTAAGACCCCAAACCATAAAACTCCTAGAAGAAAGCATAGGCAGTAAGTCCTCTGACATAGCCTTAGGCATATTTTTTGGGGGGATATGTCTCCTCAGGCAAGGGAAACAAAAGAAAAAATAAGCAAATGGAATTACATCAAACTAAAAAAAAAATTTGTACAGAAAAGGAAACCATCAACAAAATGAAAAGAAAACTTACTGAAAGGAAAAAGATATTTACCAATGATACATCTAATAAGGGATTAATTTCCAAAATATATAAGGAACTCATACAACTCAACAGCAAGACAAACAAACGGTTCAATTAAAAAGTGGGCAGAGGACCTGAATAGACAGTTCTCCAAAGAGGACATGCAAATGGGCAATGGACATATGAAAAGATGCTCAGCATTACTGATTATCGGAGAAATGGCAATTAAAACCACAATGAGTATCACCTCACACCTGTCAGAATGGCTATCATCAAAAATCAACAACCAGAAGCGGAAAGGATGGGGAGAAAGGAACTCTCGTGAGCTGTTGGTATAATTGCAAATTGGTGCAGCCACTATGGAAAACAGTTTGGAAGTCCCCCCCCAAAAAAAAAAAATTAAAAATGCAACTAACTACTTTTGATCCAACAATTCCACTTCTGGGTATTTATCTGAAGAAATCCAAAACACTAATTTGAAAAGATATGGGCACCCCTATGTGCATTGCAGCATTATTTACAATAGCCAAGATGTGGAAGCAACCTAGTGCTCATCATTAAATAATTGGATAAAGAAGTGGTTGTACATATATACAATGAAATATTACTCAGCCATAAACAATAATGAAATTTTCTCATTTACAACAACATGGATGAACCTAGAGGGTATTATGCTAAGTGAAATAAGTCAAAGACAAATAACACATGATTTCACCTATATGTGGAATCTAAAAAAAACAAACAAACAAAATAAATGAACAAACAAAACAGAAACAAACTTGTAGATACAGAGAATAAATTGATTGTTGCCAGATAGGTGGGGGCTAGGTGGAAAAAGTGAAGTGATCAAGAAGTACAAAATGGCAGTTACAGAATAGTCACTGGGATGTAAAGTACAGTATAGGGTATACAGTCAATAATATTGTAATAATTGTACTGTCAGGTGGGTACTAGAAATTATCGGGAGGATCACTCTGTAAGTTATATAAATGTCTAACCACTGTGCTGTACACCTGAAACTAGTATACTATTGAATGCCAACTATAATGAATAAATAACAATAAAAAATATGTGCTACAAAAATTGCAGGTGCCCATTTAATTTTTTCCCCTTGATACTTCTTTACTAATCATATTGCAGGTTTTGCTTGGCTGCTTGGAAACTCAGAGCAAAACTTGACGCTTAATCACCGTGATAATATTACCTACTTTTGACATATTTATATGCTTCAATTATTTAGTTTAATTTTATACTGTTATAATTTTTATTTAATTATTGGTTAAATTTTGCGTGTGAACACAAACTTTTCATGTTTTGTTTTGGAATTTATTTTCGGTTTTTGGCCTCTGTAAAGGCAACAACAACAATAAGTCCCTTTTGAAACAGAAGTAAGGTATCGATAGAAATATTAATCAGTCTCTGATATATTTCTGAAAAGAGCAAGGCCTATTATTAAGAACAATTTTTACAAGTTTGATAAAACATTTTTTTTTCATAATGATTTCAAGGTTTGCATGCATTTTTCAAATTTGTTCCTAGGCAAAGAACTGCAGATATCAGGTAAAATGTTGGAAATCACCTGTATTATTCTGTGGCTCTTAATTTTTGAATTTGATTGCATATTTTAATATCAAAATTTCTCTGATCCAGGATCTATCTCTTATTCAGGATGTTTCTGTTTACTTACTGAGCAGTTAATGATCTTACATAAGCTGGTTTTCACAGGAAAAGGGACCAACACAAGACTGCTTTGTAAATATCTCAATTTCATGGGTGTTCTCTGTCACCATTCAGTGGTATGGTCCTGGAATCAAGTGAAGTTACTTAACTTATACTACTTATACAGGATTCAGCATTTTAATAGAAATATGCTACAGAAAGCTAAGTCGAGCATAAAGTAAAAGATATACTACTGAAAGTTAAATATTTACTAATATTCTTTGATTTAAATTATGAGCTTTCATTTCCCCAGCTTTTTGGAGGTAAATGAAGTCACCTGTGGCCTGTACAGCTTTATGGGAGATATTTGCATAAACTACTTTAGCTCATTATGGTATTTAGGGTATTTCTTCTCCAGGGAAATAATTTTTTATCGATGTGTGAAAGGATGAATTTAAAGATTATTAACTTAACTCTTCCTCAAATTTTAGAAATGATGTTTCTGTCATATCAGATAATTTTCTTCCTGTGCATTAAAGAATAATATGAGAAAAGCATTAGCTACATCATCATATTTAAATGATGCTTGGGTATTGGAACTCCCTTGCCAATTTATTTATTTTTTAGTAGTTTAGAATTCAGAATTGAACATTAACTCTATATCCAGGGATCAGGTCTTCCCACCAAGTTGAAATTGAGGTGATGTGCTGTTTCAAATGGGTGAGTGGGTAGATGGGGTTCACAGTCTCTCTTCCATGGGAAATTTTGGAAAGAGGAAAATTTATGGAGCTTCCAGTCAAGCAACTCTGCTAATCCACACTGAGGCTGTCTGAAAGAAAGCTAGCAAAGGAGAGAAAGAGATGAGAGGAGAGAACAGTCAGGAGCTTGGGGGAGAGAAGGAAGGACACCAAGTTAGTCATAGACTTTACTCAGACTTCAGGCTCTAAGATAAGGGTTTTGAAACCAATATGTGCTGGACTTTGTTTGTTGTCCAATCCAGTATCCACTGTCAATTTCACTCTTTTTGGCTGACTTCTATTAAAACAGCTGGGAAAGACCTCTCAATTTTCATTGTAATAGTGTTTGTCATAGGATAATGTTTATTAAATGGAATTCTGTTTCATTGCCTCTTCTCCATATTTTACTTCTTGCCTTAAACACTGATGAAATGCTTAGAATTGCAGTAGTGCAAGAGTCATATTGTGAACATGGAGAAAGACTGTGTTCTGCCCAGGCTTTAATGAATTTGTCTACCTCTTGACTTCTAGTCATATGAAGAAAAAAAAAAAAAACAACAAAAAAACAAAACCTGAGTTGGAGTCAAAGTTTTTGTGACTTGCATCCAAATGCATTCCTAATTGATATACTTTGCCATCTCAGATTACTGTGGCATTTGCCTTCTCTTCTTCAATAATCTCACTTCCAATAACGAGAGAGAATAAATTATGTACAAATAAAGTTCTCATCCGAACACTTGTGAAAATCTGAAATTTCCATCCTGCTAAGCCAGGATGATCTCTACATAATAGTTGCCTGTTAAATGGGTGTGAAAGTTAGGGGGACCCTATCCCAATGTAGTGTTCAAAGCCTTTTGGGTTCTCTGACCTGGCTGTTCCATAGTGCAAATCCGCATCCCACCTTGAGATCAGCACCCATCTCTACTTATGCAAACCCTTGCCCTGGTGTTTAGTATTGTAAGAACTCACCTCACCTCTGGCTCCCCTTTTTGGTGGGAGAAAAGGGAGATTTTAGTTCTTGAAAGTGTTGTATAAACCTTGATTATACTTACAAAAAGCACAGAATAACTAAGAAATATGTTCACCAATAAGGATTTACATGGAGCTCAACCACAAATTCTCACAGACCTGTGTGTCTTGGCATGATTTGATGGTTGAGAGATCATTAAAACTAAATAAAGAGCTGTCTTAAACCCATTGTCACTGTTGTGATGACAAACTTAGTTAACTTTCCTGAGCAAGCATTCCTTTCATTGTAAAATAGAGATGAAAATGCTTTTTTTTTTTTTCAGAGTGGCTGTGATTAATTATATTGTTTATATGCATCTGCATGTGTGTGTGAGTGTGTTTGTATGTATGTTTGGCATGTAGTAAGGGGTTAATAAATGATAGCCATTATATTAATGGTTTTAGTTATCCTGAAATATGGTTGGGGGTGTGGTTGTATCAGAACAAAATAAGAAATATAATAAGTCTGCTTGTACCTATATCTTAATTTAGAATAATAGTTCTAGTTTCTGATAAGCTTATCTCTTCCCTGAGATACTTCTAATTAATCACCTTGCTCCATGCAAATGTTGGCAATCCAGTATTTTTCTGTGATCTTTACCTGCCTTGCTGTGTTATCTGGTGGAGCCTGTAGAGGTGACCAGATTCTGAGCTTTCATTGCCTGTAAGTAATAGAACATTTTTAAATTACAGAAAATAAAGCAAAGACATCTTTTAGCACGCTAGTTGGGAGCTGAAAACAGATTGATTTTTTTGATGGCCATTGTTGATAATGTTCTGATTTGTGGGTTAATGCTCTCTCACTTTGAGGGTTCCCAGGAATCCTGCAGTGAAGATGGTAACCTTCAAAATGATTAATTAATATTCATGTGTAATGAGCTAATTAGGACTTTAGGGCATTTTGGCACTTCCAGTGGTTTATTTAATTATCTGAAGGAGGCTTTTACAATCTCAAGAGGTATTATAATCTACCTTTGGGAACTAAAGAACCACCTCAAGAAACAATAGAGCATCCCCCATGTTGGCAAACGACCTCTATGACCAGCGTTCTCTTTGAAAAAAAAACTGCCCTCAGATAAAAATCCTGATTTGAAATCATAAGTGGGAACTCCAACAGTGTTGTGATATACTAGTTGATCTTTCTTGGCATGGATGTTTTCAGGGATCAGAACAAAAACAGAACAGCTCTTCACATAAATAGTTGCCTTGAGGCTGATTATTGTCCAGGAAGAAAGACTCTGGGAGGGCAGCCAAAGGTGTTCCTCAGAAAAAGATTAGGAGAGAGGTTCACCCAAGGAGATAGAGTGAGGCTGTTTGGCTCTACCAGAACTTTTCTTGTTTCCTTAGTCAGGAAATATAACAGAAAATGGAAGTGGTGATAATATTGATAATAATAATGATTGAGGTTAATGAATAATGGCAGTATGGAGAGTATTCGGGGGGCAGGCATGGAACAATGGTCTGTACAGACCTCTAGATTTATGTAGCTCTGGACATTATGATTTATATTCAAGTGAGGGAAATAATTGGTGTCTATGTGATGTGTTGGAGTTACAGGTAAAATGTATAAATGAACGTCTCCTAAGTGAAAGAAGGCTAATAAGGAAATTCAGGCAGGAAATACCCCAGAGAGATAACATGAGTTGTACCAAAACCTTGCCCTATAAAGTAAGAAAACTACTTAGCATTTTAACGAGGACATTGACAAGATTTGCTCTTCCACTTTGGAATTAAGCAACTTTTTCTTTAAAAGAACAAACAACATCAATTTTAATACACACTTAAGGTGAGGCAATAATAATTCTAGTTTGAAATGAAAACAGAAACACATACTATTCAAATTATTTTCAGGTGTTATGAGGTACAAAGTTATGAAATCTTGCATTCGAATGAAGGAAAAGTATAAGGAAGAATATGGAATTTGAATGAGACTATGCAGGACAGGGGGAATATCCACCCACCAACTTAGGGGAATGGGGACAGGGAAGGACAAAATGAATATAAAATAAATAAATAAAAGTTGAGTTCGCAAAAATTGGTTTGTGCGAGAACCAAGAAGTTATAGAATACACCTTTTAAGATTCTGAGCTCAGCTCATCAGGAGGGGTTCTTGAAGGCATTTAAGCAGGGAACTAATGTGACTAGAAGTAGCCTGTATTTTCCATAAAGGTAAAATTCTTGAAATTTGAATCCTCAACAATACATAATTGCAAAATGAGAGTTAATATCTAGATGTTCAAATATTGCTTTTAAAGGACCTGAAAAAACATCTGTGTGAAGAAGCTAGTAGCATTTTTTCCAGCCACATTCATTATTCCTAATTTTTTTCCAAGTGTCTATCATGGTAGACCTGTCCCATTTAAATATACAAGTTCATCAAACTTCATTAATGATACATTATTTTAGGTAAAGTTGTTTCAACTGAGTGCACACATCTATTAGTGTTAAGTCATATTGGATAATGAAGCACTGTTATTCCCATGGACCTGTGTTAGGTGGACCAGGGATTTTAATTAAATATCTGAATGTGTGTTGTACAGTAGATACTCTCCAGAAAGCATCTGTCAGGGTTAATATTTTACAAGTTAGCTATGCTTCTTCCAACCTTTAATTATCATATTCTAACACTTTATTCTTAGTTACTGCTAATAATTTCAAGGTGATAGATAAAAATTACTTGATTATTCAAATGACTGCACTTATCAGATGAAATTTCACTATCTATACATGTTTTATAAGTAAGCATTATTAACATGTTATTTTGTTTAAAAAAAATCTCTTTTTTTATGAAGAATTAAAAAACAATATTCAGTGGTTGGAAATGGTAAATGTCTGACACATATGCAACTAAATTCATTTCTCAGTAATAGCAGTGATAGTGGTCCTGTGTCAAATAAACAAATATACCTCTTGATTATTGCCATTTCATCAGTTCTCTTCAGGCACTCATCTGTAGTCCTCATTCATTTCTCACATTGTCCTGCTTGAACACCTGAAGTCCATTTAATTATTTAAGCATGCAACCTTGTCACTCCCTTTTCCTAATGTGGACTTTGGCCTTCCCTGTGGATAGAGTGTTCAGAAAGAACTCGTTTTGACCTTTAATTTTCAGAAATGTAAAGTACATTAATAGTCTTTTTGTGTTCGAATCCACCCAGTCAGCACCACCCTCATATGAGCTGTTCAAGATCTGGGTTATTCAGGTGGAGGTCAGTTGTTGTTCCTGGTAGGCAGAAGTAGACATCCATGACCCCAGCAATGATGTGTAATCACACTAATATGAACTCTGGTCTTGGACGTGAATACTGGGCTATTTTGATTGTATCTGATTTGAATCTTTCAGTGGTTTCCAACTGCTATTTTGAAAAACAAAAGTTAATTATATGCTTCTATTTAAGAGTCAAAATATTGCTGATCTATTGATGGATCTGCAAACTCCACTTATTGTGAACACTCAATCAGAAATTATTTCTGTTTCTAAGAAAGAAAGGTTAATACTTACTTTAAGAATATGAAAGAAAACATTGATACTCTAATGAGGAAAGATATATCAGAAATATTTTAAAGTATAAGGCAGGTTTTTTCTTTCTAAAGCCTCTTTTTGGTTCCCCATTTTTTGTAATGCTGCTGTAGTTGACAATGTTTTGTGTTGTTATGCTGTCTCATAAAAGCAGTGGAGAGAATAGCTAGATTTCTGTTTATCTCAAGTACAAAATTCTCATTATGGATATTTCAGATCTTCAAAACTTGAAGACTGTGTTCCCTGAGGATCAGAATAATGACAGTTTAAACAGATTTGAAACCTGTTGAAATCATATTTGACACTGGCAGTTTTTGAGTTCTAGGAGAATTATCTCATTATAGTTCTTAAGTAAGGAAAAATAATTATTTAATACATTTTGTGGATAGTAGCAGCACGTTGTGCTTGAATTCTGAAACCTGTTTCTTTGACAGTTTGGAGACTACATTGGCTTGCAGTGCTGAATAACATTTCAACCATATTAAAAGGATCATCTTATATTCTGCAAGACCTAAGTTTTTTTCAGTTGTTGGAGCACATCATGCTCCTTATACTCATTTGTCCTTACCAAATTTTCATTATGGAATATACTGTTAAAGAATCATTTTCAAACAGGAGTAAAATTATGACCCTGATGAATATATAAAATGAACACATATTAAAATTTTAATTTACTCATTAGTGAAGGAACGAGTATGATGTTATGAGTACAAAAGAATTCAAAGAACAGATCTAATTATCAATCAAGAATATTGAAAAGAGATGCAAATGGAAGCAAAACTGGCCTCTTCCTTGGTGGGAGAAGGAAAGCAACTGAAACTCCAGTAGACAGACTGTCATATGTCTATATGCAGAAATTATTTTGCATTGCTATCAGTTAACTACAGTTTGTAAAGTTGGGAAATAGCCCCAATGCAAGGTTAAAATGAAATAACCTAGAAGAATATGCTGTAGACAATGCAGAATTCCCCTGAAATTTACAGATTTTTCCCTCGTGATATTTTGTCCACTCTTTATTTAGATTACTAATATTTATCCCCATTGAGGTTCACCTCAAGCAAGTTCCTTAGGAAGCCTTTCCCACAGCTTCTACCCTGTTTTAAGTTTCCCTCTGCCTCTCACATGTCTTATGAATAATAATTACTGTGTGTTTATTATGTGGTATTATAATTTAATATTATCTATTTTAAGACTAGGACTGTATCTTCTTCATTTTCACAGTATTTGACACATAAACAAAATTTATAAAATGTTTATAGAATGAATGAATGAATGGATTAATTAATTAATGGCTGATGGCTGTATGCTTGAGTGGAAAGTACATGAGCATGTGTGTAATAAGCAAATATGTGTCACCTTCTATGATGCATCAGGAGTTTAAAGTCTAGTCGTCTCTAGATATTCCTTTGAGCATAGTACATCTCATATTATTATTAAGTTAGACTACATGCTTACTTAACTTTGCTACTGCCTTACTATTTGATCTGTGTTGTCTGTATCTGATCATCCCTTTTTCTTACTTGCTACATTACCTCCTCTTCAGTCACTCTTTAAATCCTTCACGAGTTTAGCTTAGAGACTCTCCTTTCTACCTTGTTTTTGGTTTTCCTTCTCTCTGCCAACTAGACACTGAGATAAGTAATGACAGAGGTCCTGGCCTGTCCTGTTGGGAGCCTCCTGAGTACCTTATAAGGGTCTAGTGTACTGCCTAAGCCCAGTGGACAAAATTTCAGCACAGGAGTCCTTCGTATAGATGCCACTTTTCTCAGAGGAGTCATATCATTTTTACCTGTGTTTTCTAGAAACCAAAGAAATTGACTCTAAAACACAGATTGAAACAATTTTAACAAGTGTTGTCCATGGTCCTGAATAGAGTTTGGATTATATACAGTGGGTTTCATTTTCGTTATCGTGCTGCCCTGTAGTTTGAGCAGCTTGTATTTATGCTTTCCAACCAGACTCAACCAGCATGCTTTCCCGAATTCACTGCAGCTTCAGGGTCCCTGGGAGTTAGGACTGACCTAGGGTCAAATACATCAACCTACTCGATCACTAAAGTGATGCTAAAGGAATGAGCAGATGTGTATCAATGTCTGTGGTATTCAAGATGATATATTAAAACATGGATTTCTTTTAACTTCCTATGTTCTGAAACTGGAAAGCAGTTATGTAAAATTCATACCATGTGGTTTCTTTGCTCTTATTTTCTTCTTCACAGTGATTTCATTCCTTCTGAGCATCTTTGGGCAAGTATTGTTTTTTTCTCTAATGAAAATAAAAAAAAAGTATCCTCATTGCTTATTTTTTTTTTAGCACTGTTGCTGTGTTAAACTGTAGCCCAAGCACCTAACTAAAATCAATTCAAGATGTGAATTTTTATTCTCTTCAATACTGTGGTGTTAGTATTCTTTCTGAAACTATATCACCATACATGAGTTTGTCTATTTAAATATTCCTATCAATTGTTGGGAAGATATTTCTAATCTACTTAAGAAATAAGTCAAAAATTGGTATATAGAGATTGGGGACAAAATTTGTCAGGTTTCCCCTGTATTCTTTTTGTGAATAGGTGAAGGAGCAATTATTTATTTCATACTATGCTTAAGAATAACTTGTGCTGTCTCTAGGGTGACATTTCACTGTGTAAAACTTATTGTACTGAATAAAGTGATTGGCGATTGTCTTTTTATTCACCACATGTCATGGTTAGAAGACTTCCTGACACATAGATTGAGTGACCTGAATTTTTCTACATGAAATCAAAATTTTACAATATTTATTGGGAAAGCAATAATCTGCATTCCAAGGCTGCTAATGCAGTTGCACATATGAAGGGCAACTACATATGTCTATTTCTTCAGTGGAGTCTGGGCCGTTTATTGTTGTTTGTCTATTTTGATTTTCGGCAGTAGAATCATGGGCATGAATGGGCCTTGGAGATATCGGGGTTCAGTCACAAGGGCTTTTAAGAAACAGAAGAAAGTAATTACCAAGGGGGATATGAAACCATGGGGATTTCTGGCAAGAACTGCATTTAACCTAAATGTTTGACTTACACTGTAAGCTATTAGATCAGTGCTATACTTCACTTTAAATTAGATAACATGCTAGCATCAAAAAGAAGCTGTAGTGATAAAAGGTGAGGAGAGCATTAAACTTGAAGGATGCCTGTTCTAGGCCAAGCATTAGACTATTTGGTTTCATAATTGCAATCTCATTTAATTCTTCTAAAAAACCCTGAAAAGCCCAGATCATTATCCCCATTTCGCAGATGAAGAAGCCAGGCTCAGGGAGATTAAGTGCCTTCTTAGTTGTAGCTAGCATTTAAAGCTAAGCCTTTATGACTCAAAGCTCATGATTTATCATATACAATGCTAAAATCAAGACATTCCTTTCTTTCTTGTAGAAGAACATCCACATTGTTTTATTGTGCTAAATAACACACAACATGAGATCTACCTTCTTAGAAACTTTTTAAGTGTACCACACACTCCTGTTAACTATAATCACAATATTGTACCGCAGAGCTCTAGAACTTTTTCATCCTGTGTGACTGAAACTATACCCATCGAGTAGCAATTCCCCATATGTTTTTACATCTGTAAGTAAATTCTTATTCCTCTTTCATCTCCCTGCAATGTTTGTTTGTTTGTTTGTTTTCTTTTTTCTTTTTAGTTTTGTTTTTGGGTAAAGAGGGAAGGACTATCAAAGCAATGCTAAACTCATTGTCATTGTTTAGCCAACAGCTTTTGGGGTAGTAACTTATAACATCTCAATAGCCAAATTCACTATAAAGTGATCTGGCTATTAACAAGCAGTTTTACTGGTCAATGAAGTCTACAAATTAGATTATAAATTATAATCATTAGCATAGTGTCTATTTCATTTAGGTTGTAGACTTGTCACTTTGAACTCTAAGTTAACAGGGTCCCTCTGAGTCACACTGTATATATTTTTAGTCACACTTACTTGAGAATCTGCCCTCCCCCCCCCACCCACCCACACACACACAATGGCAGATCACAGACAGCTCTGCTCTGTATGGTAGAGAAGCCTCTGGATGGAGTCGCTACCTCTCAGGCCCTGGCTCCACTCTAGGGAACAGTCAGTGTCCAGCTCTGCCAGAGAGCACTCTGGCACAGGGGCTAGCCAAAAAGTCTGTGCTTTCACTGGGCACCACTGCCAGCTCTGTCCGGCAGGAACTCAGCAGATTGCAGTTTGGTTTCTGTGGTTCCAGGTCTACAGTTGAGCCACAACAATCCCTAGGCACCCACGCTGTCTTGGATGTATGCACATGACACATTCCACCAAATAAATCCCGTAAAAGCTTTTCCTGCCTGACCCAAGACAGGGAAAACATTATCTCCTTTCTCCCTTTCTTGCTCATATTATTTAACCAGTTTTCAAAGTGATATGATACAGCTTTTTCTAGTAAGCATCTAAGTCTTTTAAATAGGCCTAATATGAACGCATAGCACTGGAGGACATCAAGGAAGAATCTTGCTTGGGACCCATTTCATTGTGCAAGTTTCCACAGAGCACGTAAATGTGGTAAACCTGTTTCTGCTTCTTTTAATTAGAATATTAATGACATCTGCCTCACCCTTGCTTTAACGGGTTGTTGTGAGAATTAAGGGGAAAAGTGAAAGTAAGAGTTTGGCAAACTGTAAACATGATATACATACACTGTGTTTTCTGTACTCCTAGATGAATCAACTCAATAAGGGTTGGGTCTGTATGGATCACAGAAGGTGCTCATAAGTGCTTCAGAAATTGTGGAAAGGAATCTTAGTGTAGAGGAGAGAGAGGGAGGAGACTAAAACAAACAAAAATCTCAAAAATCCTACTGAAATTAACTATCTTACTCCTAGTAACATGTTAAAGTATTGATGTTTTTTATCGAGGGATGTCCAAGGAATTGAACTATTCATTAATTGAAAAAAATTGATAAACTAAAAGCATATCCAAAATTCAGAGTCCTGTATGTTCTGAATTACTTATATTTATAAACTTACTTTTGAAAAATATTGTCCGAGTTTATTTCATAATTTTACCTTTTCATGTCATATACTTCAGGTATCCATAAATAAGTCCACATAATAATGGGCCATGTGATTCATATTTTCTGAGCCCTTGACAAATGCCAGGCAAAATACTAACCCTTGCTCATATGTTGTCTCATTTCATCCTCACTGTAGCCCTCTAGTGGTAAGTATTACCATTATACTCAACCACTTTGCAGATGAGGATGCTTGGAGAAGTTAGGTAACTCAACAGAAATGACAATCCTCATACAACAGAGTGAGGACTCAATTTCAGACCACTGGAACCCAGAACCCATAATTTTTGTTTAGATTTTTGTTCAAATAGCTATGCAAGATTCCACTTGCCAAGCCTAGACGAGGTTTTTATGGAGCTAATTTGGCCTTTTCTGAAAGCTCCATGCACTGCACGAAAGTAACTTCTGGCCAGATGCTTAAGCATAATGACCTAGCCTCTCACCCTTATCCATTTGCTTCTGTAACTACCACCTGAGCTTTTTTGGGCCTTTATTTATTCCCTTCACTTGACACTTGATATGTATCCCTTCTTGTCCCTCTGAGCTGGTCAGTCTAGTTTCTGTCACCTTCTTTTCCATGTTTTCACTCCCTGCTCCTCTTTCCTGGACAACACTGGCCTAGTGAGGAAAACAGGCCACATAATCTATCTGGTTGTTTTAAGAAACAACTAAATCCCACTGAGCTCAGAAGAGCATGCTGAGCAAATCTATAAAAACATTGCACAGTTTTTTTGTTTGTTTGTTTTTTGGTTTTTTTTGGTAAAAAAAAAAAAAAAAGAATGTATTCTGATAATATTTTCTAAAGCACCCAAATTTCCTAACTCCAAATCCACACAGTATGTATTATAAAGATGATAGTGTTATGCAGCTTAAAACACCTGGAAAATTTCTTATTACTTGTTTTGAACAACTGAATTCTAGTGCAAGGCAGCCCATTTGTAAATGGTGATTAGTGCTGCCAATGCTCCAGCAATAGCAGGAAAGGATGTCATGAAATGATCCAACTTCCATTAGAAAATGATGACTGTCTTGGCTAAGCAACAAAAAAATGAAATACCAACAATTCCTAGTAATCAGAAAGCCTATTAGCCATCAAATTTGATTTCAGCATTAGAGACTCTTCACTTTTCAAATGGGAGCCAAATAATTGTGGGTGGAATTTACAAGCCCTAATTGGGGGATAGTGTTAAATATTATGACAATGGCACTTCTGTGTATCTCCAGCTCTGGGGAACTGTGGCACTTCTGTAATTTTAATAGCAAGTTAGCCTGGTGATTAACAGAATGAAGTCATTAATTTCTGAGGCATGATATTTCCTCTATATTCTCTTGAGAACCCCGAGTTTTGCAGAATGGTGAACCTATCATGAATTTCTACTTAGCTTCACTGTTTTTTTTCCAAAATTCCATCACCTACCTTGAGACAGATTCAGAAATCCTTGGTATGGAATTAGCCTTAATTTCTGGAAGAAGGTGTTGTTGATTCTATGAGTGACCATTAGGAAGACTGGAAACTGCCAAGAGTTTATGCTTTCAGCAAGCTTACCTCAGGTTCCACCATCTTGTCTCCTGTTGGTCTCTCCTAATATCTCACCCACCCACTCACCTACCCATTCTGTCTCAATGCTTCTGAATCCCTGTTTAGGGAAATGGGAAGCAAATCTTCCTTGAGTTCCCCCTAATGCCACCAATTGTGTCAAGTAACCCAGACACAATTTTTGGAAGTAGGTGCTTCCTGATTAGGTTCATTAATATTAAACACTACTCCAGTGTACAAAGGTAGTAAGGGTAAAAAGCAGGATTCAAACCTAGGTCTATCCTCCAAACATTTGTCCTTTACATTATCCCCACTATAGAAATAAAAGCTGATAAGATTTTAGTTGACTATATTACTTTGCCATAAAAATCTGAACTTAAATTTTCTGGAATACATTTTTAAAAGACTTTAAATTAAACTTAGAAAGTCATGTTTTACATATGCAACACTAAGTTTCACCTCCATCTTCCAACAATTCAGAGCTAACATAGAAACTCATTATTTTCAAATACGCACACATATGCATAAATAATATGCATAAATATATACACGTGTGTACATATATACACATACATACATATACACATGTATAGTATGCATGCTTACACAGATATATACATGCATATATATGTATTCACATATGCGTATATAGATAGGTACAAAATCTTTCATGATATTTTTCTTCTGATCTCTGGGGACTGAATTTTGCCTAATTGAAAATCTTTCCTTTGGCACTTACGTATATGTCTATCTTCAACCTTGTGGGCAAACTGTGCACTAACACATGCATTTTTAAAGACAATCAAATTTAAGAACAAAACATTTAGGAGATAAAAAGTGCAGTGGCAAGCTCTCTAAAGTAAAGAGAGAAGATTCCAACAGAGATGCATGGAGAGGGTAAAACGATTTGCCTGCTGTGACACATCAGGAAGGGCCAAGGCAGGCATTCCATCCATGTTTAGCTGGCTTCAGAGGCCACATTCTGTTCAGTACATTACCATTCTTCTGTCAGAAACAGGAAATGCTAGATGTAAATTTCTCCTTTTTCCTGTGATATCTCAGTGTTTTTAGATATTTTTGGATAAAAGTTGAGGCTCATGCATGTCAATTGTTCTTCTAAAAGCTTTTCCAGTAGAAAATTAGGGAAACTTGACCTTCAGACATACCCAATACTGAACAAATTTTCTTGAAAACTCAGTGTCACAGTGCATCATTTAGAATGAACAGGTAAAACATTGCATGCGAACTGATTTTCACAGGACTAACTGTCCTGCATGTTTCTGCCATGAATGTTGCTTACTTGACAAAATAGGATGCTTTAAGTAATTAACATATGTCTCTACCTACTTAGAAAATGCTATTGTCAGATTCCTTACAAATATCCCCATTCTTCAGGCCTTTGATATTTTAAGAATTTGTGAGTTTATCTTATTTCCTTATTGTAAGGAGTCATTGTTGCTTTTGGTTGCCTTAATGGACTTCTCCCCTGAAGCAAGTGATCATCGTGGGTTCACAGGGCATCCTTAGAGGTGTGTGTAGGTAAGCCTTGTTAACTTTACCCTTTTACTACCTTATTCCCCATCAATTCTACTATGTGCCAAAGCAAAGAGTGGACACATGTTTTCTCCCAGTAGGAAAGTGGCCAATATCATACTTACTCCCTAATGCAAATAAATGCCTTCTCTTAGCTTTATGTGTCAATATGCTTCATTCCCCTGAATCTAGCTCTGAGTCATTGCTTGCATACTGATCAAAACCACTTTGAGGAGCTAATTGTAAGTAAGAGTGAATACTTTCCTCTCATTTGTAAGCTACTCTAAAGCAATCTTTTCCTTCATAAACAGGTAATTTTGGCTTTAGTCTGGAACAAAATTCCTCAAGATATCTGTATGTAGCTGGTGAGTCACACAGTATTTTGGGGAAGACAGCTAGGTATATAAAAAAGTTCAATGTTTGTTCTTGTAGTTTCTTTTTGTGTAAAAGAATGACCAATCTACTGATGTTTGTATTTCATTAAAAGACATTGTGATCTTCCCAACATTGCAAGCTGAAGATTATCTAATCCAATCTTATTATTTTACGGTTAAGAAAACTGAGGCCCAAAGAGGTAAAATGCCTTAATTAAGTCACACAGGATCACAACTGGGGCCTGAGTTTGAATCCTTTGAGTCCAGGTAGAGTTTACTACAAAGTACTTGTTTTAATGTGGTCAACCGTGCACAAGTGGAATACAGGATTTCAAAAGGGTTTTTACCCAACCAAAATAAACTCAGTCAAAGACAATTTAAGGGAATTTGCTAATTTTGAATATGATAAAATTAAAAACAGACAATTTTTAAAAATCCAAATGTTTACTTTATTGAAAATTTGAGGTTGGATATGATATTTATTGCTCTTGCATTCATTTCTAGTGGTGGTTTTTAAAGTAGGGTTAAGAAATAGTGTATTTATTTAGCTTTAATATCCACAAATATCCTTGAATAAACATATACTTCGACTATATTTTTGGAGGTCAGAACATTAAATGAGAAATGTCTAAGCTATCTTGATAAAATTAAGGTTTTAAAATGTTATATTCACAGATATTGATCAATTTCTCATCCAAATTGTAAAAACATATCACAAATACTTTGGAGTTCATCATACTGTATTTTTTCTACCGCTTACTACTCTAACTGTTAAATTTAATGGACTCATGTAGGAGACAAAGTGTATGTGTTTATAAACACAGTATACACTTAGAATTATCAATGGAAGCTTGACTTTTTCTCACAGGTGAGTTCATTGTGGTTAGGAATTCATTAGCATCAGTAATTTGTGGGGGACTTAACCTCCCATTTTCAATGGAAACTGTTCACAATTTTTCAGCATCTATCTCATTAGGCTGTTTGAGCTACATGTGCTGGACATTTCCTTGATATTTTTTTCATTTAGTTTTTATTTGTATTTAATTACAAGAGAAAGCAAATGCTGGGTCAAAATATCTTGAACAAAATTATAGAAACTGTTTTGAGTAATAATTATGTAGTAGAATGCAAACTGACACATAATGATAACATTTGTAAGACATTTTATTAGAAATTTTTTTTTCCTTAAGAGGACATGAAATTCTGGTATTATTTTGATTCTGCTATAGTGATTATTAGATATATAGAAGTTTCTTGCTTTCTTATTTAAAATGTATGAGAATCTGGCAGTGTCATTGGTCATTGGGAAATAGATGACATCATTAGAACAACACTAAAACTTAGAGCTTCTCAAACACAGAATTATTAGCATTAAGTGAAGACATTGGCAGAAATGTTAATGATTCTTTTGGTGCTTAAGTGTTGTGTGAAAGTCCTTCTGTACAATTCTGTTTTATTGATAATACCTGAGGGAGAAGAAAACAAATAAGCAAGCTCAAATTCCTAAGCTGGTAAGTTTATTTATATTTAAGTGTGTATTACTTACAGTAATAAATATTACTCAGTTTAGTTAAAAATTTTAAAATTAAATTAAAAACTTAAGTTGTGTCTTTTCTCTATTTGTTCTTTTGGATCTTTGTTTCATAAGGTCATTATTTAATGATAAATATTTTTGTTTTGAAACTAATTTAGGCACTAAGGGTAATTTTTAAATCACATAATCTCATTCCTTAAATTCTTAATTTAATTAATTTCTTTTTTTGGGAGAGTGCATTTTTAAATAATTTTTGCACATTTAAAAATATCCTGTTACCTTCACATATGAAAGACAACATAGCTAGATCTAATATTGTGTGTGTTTTCAGGCAATTGCTTTGTTATAGATTAAATATTTTGACTAATATTTGTAATATGATAGTGGATTAAAAATTAAGATATGAACACTTTTTCATCAATTTTGTATACAGTGTAGTAACTACTTTTTGTGATATGCTCAGGTCTTTTCAGAGGTTAGTATACTTCTTCAAGTAATGCTTTGATTATTGCTCTGTTTTTGTTTTTTGTTCTGTTCCTGAATAATGTCTATAATCTTTGCATTTTGATTTCTGTCTGTCTCCAACTTCATTTACAAGAGGAACATTTATCATTTTAATCCTTTGTTTTTAGAATGGTGCAAGTGTCTTTTCCACATCACTTTTTAGATTGTGCTCCAGATAATTTTTGATCCTTAATGTTACCGATAAATTTTATTTTTTTCTGCTATCACCATTATAGTTTCCTTAAATTCCTCCTCATTGTCCTATGTTTTTAATAAAAGGGCTGTCAAAAAGCTTTTAAATTTTTCTTTTAGTTACTTCAAAAATGACTTTCAAAGTCCACCATTCCACAGAGCCTTTATACTGTTTCTTCTTTTTCTCTCATTATCTTACTTTTTGTTTTTGAAACTAATTTAGGCACTAAGAGTAATTTTTTAAATTGAATAATCTCTTTCCTTAAATTCTTAATTTTAATTAATTTCTTATTTGGGTAGAGTGTATATTCTGTATAGATATTCTGTATATTCAGATTGCACTGAGAAAAGTCCATTCCAGGCTATGTGTTTCCCAAGATATAGGGTTCATGGAGAGCCCATGACTTCTCTCTGCATCCATTTAGATGCTGGTTGAATTGTCATCTCAGAGCAAAAGCAAAATACTAGATAGATATGATTAGCACAGAGCCTAATTCAAAGCACCAAGCTGACATTCACCTAGTATAACCTTGCTGGTTTGAGACAAAGTTTTCTACTTCGACCGAATGGCTACATGTTAAATTCTGATTCCATAAAATCCGTAAAATGAAAATTCGAATAATCGTAACCCTAAGAATTTATATTTTCCCTACTGTGCCTGTAGTGCTTAATTTTCAGGAATAATATCTGTGGAATGCAGTTCTTCTCATTTTTCTATCATCTCTCCATCTCAAATATTCCTCAGCACCGTACAATATTTTAAGTTATTTTTTTCAGAGATTGCAGCTCTGAGCAGATATACCAATGGTGAGACTGAGGGAAAATAATGTCCTAACTGCAGTTGCTGTTCAGACATTAGAACATTCAAACAAGTTCTTAGACTCAATGTTGCCACCTAGGAGAGTCCTTCCATATTCAGTCACCCCAATATCGTTTTTTATTTTTCATTTTCTTTATATATTGCTCTCAGAAATCATCCTGTTTAATTATTTTAAATTTGTGCTGTTGGTGTGCAGGGCACAATGTATTGTGGGGCTGGAGAAAGACTTCATGCCTATCAGATTTTTTTCTGCTTTCATAAGTGTTTTGGTAGAAATTGCTGAGGGATTGTCACAGGTTGCCCCCCAGATACTGTCTCAACCACCAAGACTGATACTCAATCCTTTCCTCCTCTACTCTCGTCCTCTTGTCTTTCACACTGTTCCTATTCTCTGTTCTAGCTCTCTAACTGTGCTTGCTCTTGCTTAATCTTCCTCCTTCCACGTTTGTCCTGGTTATTTCCTTTGCCATATCCCCATGCCTTTCCACTGTCTCTGACCTGCTCTGTCAAATGCAAAACATGATTCTTTAACTTTGGAGAGAATTTATATTTTCTATTCTGCAGTTTTCTGGAAATAGTGGGGAGGTTGTAGGCTGTGATCAGTTTGAAGGACATTTAATGGAAGTAAAATGAGTAAAAGAGTATACCTAGAATTCTTCAAATTGATATTTATCTATTTCCAACCATCCTTAGCTATCTAATACAGATATAACTTTTACTGCCAGAAAACTATAGATAGTAATTGATTTTTAGCTTTCTATTTCAGAAGCTACAGATAAAAGGATATTAATTTTTAAGAGGTCACTCAATCAGAAAATACATTATTCAATTAGAGTGCTGAAAAGGGCAGTGAGATGGAACTCAGGAAATCTGAGGACTAGCGTTGACTCTGCCACTTACATTATTTGAGGCAAATAATCCTCATCCTTGGGGTCTCCATGGACTTTCATTGTAAAATGACCAAGTTTGTCATTACCTACATGTACAAGTAATCTCTAATCCTATAGGGTTGAGTTTTCTCATGCGTTAGTTCTCCTACCTGACATCCAAATGTCTCTAAGTGTCCCAGCACTGGCCTTGCATCACCAAGGATGCTCACTTAGTCTAAGAACTGGCTATTGACACTTTTATGATTATGGTTATTATTTCTAAGTTAATGTTAATAAACATGGGGTTGATATTTGCCTTTCAAAAGATAGTTTTAGCCACAGACAGACACAAAACATTTTAATCATCTTTTGCATGAAGGATGAAAAAATGAGCAACCCAATTTTAAAGGAACTATAAAAATAGCATTTATATCAACTAATTTGTTTGTTTTCATCATGCTTATCTTAATAAAGGATCAGCATTTTTAAGTCTTTATTATCTCTTTCATAGTGACACTGCATACGATCATCTACCTCTCTATAGCTCTCCTACTTGGGAATTACTGAACTAAGGTCAAAGTGAGGTCAATCTTACCAGACTGAGGCAATGTCCATCCTTCCCTGAGGATATTTACTGTTATCTGCCACAAATATTATTCTCTCTTCAGGTTGGATTCTGTCATTTAGTTAATAAGTATTTTGCTACTTTTATGCCAATATTCATATTTTCAGCTTTTTCGTTATATAATTGACAAAATTGTAAGATATTTAAAGCTTTCCTCCTGTCAAGTTAATTAACACATCCATCATCTCATGTTTACCTTTTTTTTCTCTTTTTGGTGAGAGCATTTAAGTTCTATTCTCTTAGCAAACTTCATTGTGCAATACAGTGCGATCAACTGTAGTCACTATATTATACATTAGATGATCAGGCCTTAGTTATATTATAACTGAAAGTCTGTACCCTTTTACCAACCTCTTCCTATTTTCCCAAAAACATACTTTGATATCCACCTGGAATCCTTTTCTAATTTCTTCTTAGAATCCTTCTCAATTTTGGATCCCTTAACCTATATTTTTAAAGCCTTCATTATCACATTGTAAAATGCTTGATACCCTCACAACTCAACCAAAACTTCTTGCTTTTATTAGTCCTTAACCCTTGCTCTGAGCTGTACTTAGAAAGTATGTGTGTGTGTGTGTATATATATATATATATATATATATATAATATATATATATATATATATATATATATATATATATATTTTCACCCTTAATAGACTACAGTCTCTCTCTCTCTCTCTCTCTCTCTCTCTCTCTCTCTCTCTCTCTCTCACACACACACACACACACACCACACACACACACACACACACCACAAACACAAACACATACACACACAATAGACTTTAGTTTCTAGAGAAGGTATATATTCACAGCAGAAATGAGAGTAAGCTGTAGAGATTTCCCATATATCCCCATCTTCACACATGTAGCTTGCTGCATTATCAACATCCCCCATCAAAGTGGTATACTTATTATAATTACAGTTAATGCATTATGATCACCCAAAGTCTATAGTTGACATTGGGGTTCATTTTTGGTGTAGTACATTCTATAAGTTTGGACAAAAGAATTATGACATGTATCCACCATTTTAGTATCATGCAGAATGGTTTCACTGCCATAAAAATCCTCAGTGCTCTACCTACTTATCCCTCCCCGAGTCCCTGGCAACAACTGATGTTTTTACAGTCTCCATAATTTTGCCTTTTCCAGAATGTCATATACTTGAAATTATACAGTAAGTAACCTTTTCATACTGGCTTCTTCCACTTAGTAATATGAATTTAATTTGCCTCCATGTCTTTTATGGCTCGATAGCTCATTTCTTGTTAGTACTGAATGATATTCTATTGTCTGGATGTACCACAGTTTATTTATCCATTCACTTACTGAAGGCCATCTTGGTTCCTTCCAAGTTGTGGCAGTTATGAATAAAGCTTCTATAAACATTCATGTGTAGGTTGTTGTGTAGACATAAGTTCTTAACTCCTTTGGATAAATACCAAAGACTGCTATTGCTAGATCATATGCTAAGAGTTTGTTTAGTTTTATAGGAAAGTGCCAAACTGTCTTCTGAAATGGCTGTATCATTTTTCATTTCTTCCAGCAATGGATAAGTGTTCCTGTTGCTCTATATGATTATCAGCAGTATGTTCACAGTGTTCCAGATTTTGACCATTTTAACAGGCCTGTGCTATAACATTGTTGTTTTATTTTGCACTTTCCTGATGGCATATAAATTGGAGCATTTTTTCAGATGCTTATCTCTCATTTGTGTATCTCTGTTGGCGAGGTGGCTGTTAAGGTCTTGGCCATTTTTAAATTGCGTTGTTTGTTTTCTTATTGTTGAGGTTTTAGAGTTCTTTGTATATTTTAAATAACAGTCCTGTAACATATTTCTTTTGCATATATTTTCTCCCAGTCATTCTTTTGACAGTATTTCACAGAAAAAAAAAATATTTTTAATTTTAATTAAGTTCAGCTTATCAATTTTTCTTTCATGGATCAAGAATTTAGTGTTTCATCTAAAATGTCATTGTCAGGTCCAAGGTCATCTAGATTTTCTCCTATGTTATCTTATAAGAGTGTAATAGACATTGGGGTTGGTGATCCATTTTGAATTGTGTGAAGAATGTATGGTATGTATCTAGATTCAGTTTTTGCATGTTCAGTTGTTTCAGCACCGTTTGTTGAAAAGACTGTTTTCTCCATTGTGTTGCCTTTGCTCGTTTGTCAAAGATTAGTTGATTATATTTATATGTTTTTTTTTTCTGGACTCTATTCTGCTCATTGATATAGCTGTCTATTCTTCCATCAATGCCACACTATCTTGATTACTATAGCTTTATGGCTTCAATATCTTGAAATCCAAAATCTCAGTCTTCGCCTTTTTTTTTTTTTTTTGGTATTCTTTAAGAGCCCTTATAATACAATCTTGACTATTGAGGACATTGATAAATGTGTGTTATGTTAGATACTATAAGTAAAAAGGTGAATTACAACAGTAGAACAAAGTGGTTAATAACATAGAGAAGAAGGCTACCTATGTTCTTACCAGCTGTGTAGGATAATTGTTACACATATGTCATAAGGGCAGTGATTAAATAGGTTACTACATATACTCTTAGCACAGTAACCGAAATAAGGCAAATGCCTAATGTTGCTATTGTTGTTACTATTCCATTTATGATACAATAAACTGTTTTTCTTGTGTCATTATTTAATTGCATACATGCATTATCTTATATAAGTTTTTATAGATAGCTGATTTATTTCAACTAGCCTAGCCTTCTTCAGTGGTCAGTGATACCTGTTAACTGGTGTGTGTGTGTGTGTGTGTGTGTGTGTGGTGTGTGTGTGTGTGTGTGTGTGTATCTTATACTACCACACCAGGAGTATGTCTTTTTAAAAAATGATTTTGAGTAGTAGTCAATGAGGTCTTTTGATCTATTTTTGTTTTAAAGAGTTTTCTTCCATGATTTCTGTGATGATTTCTTCATCTTTTTTGCTCTCTTATTCAAATCCAATAAGTAAATTAGAAATCTGAAAATGTTAAGTACCTTATATCTTCATTATTTTTTCTTATCCACTGAGTTCTATAAGGATTTATAAAGTGCTTCCTTACTATACCCACTTAAGTTTCTGCATAATCTGTCCATTGCCTTTGCGACTTTCATTTCCATTTACTCTGTCATGATTTCACAGTATTTGCCATTAATGCCTGTGTATATACCACTTTCTTTTGAACCATATTATTTTGTTAAGGAGTGCCTTTCTTTGAATTATGCATCTTTTCATTGACTGGGACACTTTTAAAAATTAATAATATCTAAATTTGTAAAACTTTAGTTAGAAGCAAAACATAGTTGTAGTAGGTTTTGTCTGAGGTAGATGTGGTACTGTGTAGTTTGCTTTTATAGTCATACCTAATTTTGAACCCAGTAGATGGTTTTGTTTTTGATTCACTGTGTTAAAGAAATGGTTAAAAATCTTATATTGTTTTTCATGTAGGTGATACAACTAGTTAATTTAGCATTCTCTTTTAGAGTTTAAGAAGGAGGTCTATGAAAGGAGGAAAGAGAGAAGAGACTGCATCTGTCACTGTCTTGGAAAGAAGTGTAGGTAGGAGATGGGGGAAATGTATTTCACAAAATCATTGGCATGTATATAGAATGTTTGCCTTTAAGGAAATGATCCTTATTAAGCCTATAACTACTGCATTGGAAAAAATGCACTTCTTTTACTTAGAAGATTCAATGATCTTTTAAAACATTATAAATCCCTTCAGCAAAATTATTCTTCATCCATCTCAAAGCAGGTCACAGCACTGACACATGTAAAATATTGGGCTACTGATGGGAGCCAAATAGTACATTTAGGGCTTTTTGAAAGCGAATAACTCCTTCTCATTTTCTAGAAATGTATGACAAGCAGAACTGTCACTTTTCTTATGAGTAATGTTCAAGTTAGGCAACTGCAGTCTTAAATATGATAAATATTGAATTGGTTTAGGGTTACTACAATTAAAGATAGAAATGCATGTAGTTGTGACCATGAAGGATTTGTTGGTCTACTGTTCGACTCTTCTTTGGTCTTTCCTGAAAATATATCAACTTCACTATCATCAGTAATACCCTTTCAGATGACTGCAAACTGAATTAGGCCACGGGGAAGGAGAACAATAATCTATAGGGCCAGATTAATCTGATAATGCAGCTCTTCATTTATTATTCATGCATGAGACGTCCATTGACAGCCCACCACATTCTGAAAACTGCATTAGTCACTGGAAATGCAGGAGGAGCGGGTCATCATTTCTGTACTTTTTGTTGCTCACATGCTCTCTAATTGCATCTGGGGATCTCAAGGACCAGAGCAATGTGGAATTTTGGCTACATTGTTCTCAATAGCTACTGAGCTATTTCAGATTTGTTCCCTGATCTATTTTAAGTATGAAAGTGTAGACAGAATAGAGAGAGTTCAAGCAAGAGGGAGAAAGTTATTAAGGGGATAGAGAGATTTTTTGACAAGAAACAGTGTGTAGCTTAGATCAACAGTAGTAAGAGGAGCTCATGATAGTGATATTTAAATATTTGAAAAATATAAACAGAAAAGAGCAACTTATTTAAAGCAATTCAGCTAAAGGTAAATAAAAGCGATGCAAAGAATTTATGAAAGGGAAATTTGAAATAAACATAAGGAAAAATTTCCTAAAAGAAAATGAGGCTATATCATAGGAAAGTGTTGCAATTACATAAGAAAATATGGAACAAAGAAAGTAATAGCAAGGAATTGATCAGCAATAAATTGATTTATTCAACAGGGTTAATTTTTTTTTTATTTACTAATTCACCAAATATTTTAAAATTTATTTACATACTTAATATTTCCTTTACTCCTATTGCTTCATTCATTCTTTCACTCATTAATTCAACAAATATTTCTTGAGCATTTCAGCATTTCAAGAATTGGTAGACACACATTAATATATTATCTAGAGTAATGCTACTGTCTGTAATAAATAACTTGAAATTTCAGTAGTTTAACATAATAAAATTTTAGTTCTCACCCATATGAAGTCCCAGTCAAATGTGTCTTATTATCAGAAAGGTGAGAATTGGATTGAGAGAGTGGGTGGTTGGAGGGGCCAGATACATACTGTTGTTCACAGATCAAGGCTGATGGAGATCCTTAAGTTTCCTTTGATATTTAACCAGCTGGACAATAAGGGCAGAAAAGGGTTGGGAAAGAAATAATCCCTTTTTAAACCTACTGGCTCAGAAGGGACACAGATTGATTTTACTCATTTTTCCATCGCTGAGCATTTGTTAAATGACATCACTTGGATGTAATAGGGGTCAGGAAGTGTAGCCTCTATCTTAGAAACATCTCTATGCTTTGAAGGGGGGCATGATTTTTTTAATGAATAGCTGATCAAAATAGACCCAAATCCAGACCACTTTTGTGTACATCTAGTTGGGGGAAACTGATAATAATAAAATAATAAGTAAAATAAATACTTTGTCAGAAGGAGATAAACATTATAGAAATAAAGCCAAGAAGAAGGACAGGAAGTGCTGGATGTGGAGTTTTAAATGGGTTGTCTGGAAAGACCTTTATCAAAAAGAGATTTTGAGCAACGATTTGAATGAAGTGAGAGTGTAAACCAAATAGAATCCAATCAGAAAGCTTTGAAAGCAATAGAATAGCAGACACAATGCTCATGAAGTAATAATACCATTTTTGGTGTGTTTAAGGAGCAAGAAGGTAGCTAATGGGAGCAAAGTAAGTAAAGGAGAAGGTAGTAGGATATGAGGTCAGAGAAATAATGGGTCTCTATCATACAGAGGCCTTAAGAGTGACTCTGAGTTTTTGGCTTTTATTCTGAGATAACAGGGGAAGTCATTAGAGAGTTTTTTAGGAGGGGAATGAAATGATTTGATTTATGTTTTAAAAGGATCACTCTAGTTGCTGTGCTGAAAATAGACTGTGGTGCAGTGAGAGCAGAAGCAGGGAGACTGTTAAAAAGCTTTTTCAATACTCGAGGTGAGAAATGATGGTAACATAGACCAGAGATATTGAAAAGTGGTTGGATTCTCAATATATTTTGAACGTATCAGGATTTGCTGACGAACTGGTGATAAGGTGTGGAGAAAGAGAGGATGACTCCAAGATTTGTGGCCCAAAATACTAATTGGAAGAATAGGGTTTTCATTAATTGAGATGGGCAAAACTCTAGGGGAAAGCCCATTTAGGTGTTGGTAGAGAATGTCAGGAGCTTGATTTGAGATGACATTTTAGATATCAAAGTTGAAATGACAAGTAGGCAGTTAGGTATATGAATCTGGTATTTGGTATAGGGCAAGAAGGGTAGAGGTATATGTAAGGAATAGATCCAGATATTGGACCCTGAGGGTCTCCAACATATAGAATTTGGGGAGATGGGGAGGAACCAGCACAAGAGAATGAAAAGAAGTGGCCAGAATAAGAAAACAAGGACAATATGATAAGGAAGCCAAGTAAGAGAAATATTTCAAGAAAGAAAGAATGAGCCACAGTCTCATCTGATACTGATAGGTCAAATAAAATGAGAACTGGAAGGTGGCTGGAATTTTATTTGCAAAATTTGGAAGAGGGGGGTCATTGGTGATCTTGATGAATGAAATTTTAGTTTAGTGATGGAATGAAGAACTGAGATTGGAGTGAGGTAAAGAGAAAATGAGAAGAGACACATTTGTGGCAATGGGCTTACTTAATTAAAATGGGGTGGTAATTACAACAGGAAGTGGGGTCAAGGAAGGGATTTTCTAAGTGGGAAAAGTAACAACACATTTGTTAAAAGACCAGGGCAAATTATGAGGCAAGAAAAAGGGTAAATAATACGCAGTAACCTTAAATCCATGAGAATGGTTGGGTCAAGTACACTAGTGAAGGGTTTTGACATAGACTCACATTGTTAATCCATTATAGTGCAGAGTAAGAGGCAAACGCAGGGTAGGCTTCTGGGAGTTGCCTTCAAATTGCTATTTTTTTTTTTTCTCAAGAGATATAAGCAAGGTTATTCAGAAGAAAGAGAAGTTGTGAAGTTATTTTGAAGACTGGACTAGTGAATGGAAAAGCAATTTTCCAAGGCAGTTCCAAGGACCCACTTGATGTTAATGGTCATGTAATAAAGCAAAACCATTCAACCTGGTGGTGTATTTATATCTAGTCATATTACTTGTTTGTGTGTAGCCAAGCCATAGAATATAAGGAGAATTTTGTTCAGTGAGGTTGGCATTTTTTTTTTCTTGGTGAGTACAATGGCATTAGACAATGTTAAGAGTTTAGTGTGTGAGCAAGATAATGGTTAAAAATGCATATTATAGACTCTAAGCTGAGTGATATGAGAGTGATGACATGGTGAATTGAGTGGTGTAGAGAAAAAGAGAGAAGGATCAGTATATTTGAGGATTTTTTTGGTAGTTATGTTATTAAAAGAAATGTCCAAGAAAGACTAGAGCTAGTAGTCACAGCAATGAATCCTAGAAGCTAAGAGGATGGAGTTGTAGCAGTTGGTAATAAAAAGATCTTATACAATAATAGAAATTAGGAGCTAAGAATGGCTGCAAAAAAAAAATCATTTGAGGATAAAGATGAAAGAATGGAGAGGCTGATGTATTGGGAGGATCATCCAGCTTTTTAAATTCTGAGAATTTGAACATGGACATTGTGAGATAACATGACACTGAACCAAAAATTAAAATTGTATGATCTACCATCTGGGAGTTTTGCAAATATATCAGCTAAAATTTCTTTTTTGACAGCATAGTTGGTGTAATCTCTGAGTTTTTGTTGAAATGAAAATGATTTTATTTTTACCTCATTTTTCAAAAATGCTTTTATGTCTATAGAATTCTGGGTTGATATTATGTTATCTTAGCATATTAAAATATTGTTCCATTGCTTTTGGAATTTCATATTTGATATTGAGAAGCAGTAAATTGGGAAACCTACTTCTTATTGTAGGTAACTTTTTTCTTGATAGCTGCTTTTTAAAAACTTTATTTTTTATTTTTTTTAGTTTTACTAAAATTTATTGATAATTCATGACTTTTCGATGCCAAAATTGGTATCTCATTAATTTTAAGCAATTCTCCCACATTGTCTCTCCAAATATTCATTGCCATCTCCCATTTTCTATTAATCCTCTGAGCTCTCATTACTTTATGTTGGACTTTATCACTGTATTATTGTTTCCTTAAAACTTCTTTTCTCTTTTTCATCACTTCATACATATGTCCTTTGTTCCATGTATTTTTCTCAGATTTATTTTTCAGTATACTAGTTTTTTTTTTAAATCAAATATGTCTGATTGATTTTGTTGGTGTATATATATATATATATATATATATATATATATATATATATTACTAATATTGTCAATCTTCTATTGTTTCTTTAAACTTATGTAACCTGCATGGTTTACAGTCTCTATCTGAGAAATCCAATATCTGCAATCATTGGGGGTCTGATTCTGTGCTTAATGGTACTTATGCTTGCTCACAACAACTTATTTCATTTATATAGTTTTTAAATTAAATTATGAGTTTATATTCCTTCAATCTTTGATCTTTTGATCTTATTAGGATAATCCTTGAAGCTGAATTAAAATTTTCTCATATGCTGCTTTCAGATAATTGGGAGCTTTAGCACTCCAGAATCACTTTGAATTATATTTTATTTGGGTTTTGTTTGGGGGGAGAAGACAGAAAGATATAAATTCTGTTTTCAAAACATGAATATCAACTTTTGTTTAAAAAATGTATTGAAAGTCTTTTAAAAAAGTAATTAATCAATCAATTGATTAATTAATTAATTTCTACACCAAGAGCGAAGGTTGAAAACTGTATTCCTAATGAGCTATCTTGTGTCAAGTATCCAAGATTTCCACAGGGAGTTTTAATCTCATCTTTCACCTTGGTCCCTTATTTGCATAGTTTACTCAAACTCTGGCCACCAGTGCTTAGCATATGAATTCAGGAAACCTTTTCATTCTATTGCTTGTTTACTCATGTGGAGTCTAAAGTTTTTTGTCTTTTCTAAAATTTTCTTAAAAATTCTTTTACTTTCTTGGAAATACTTCTGAGCATTAAAAATGATTTTTTGATATATTTGTAATTATGGTGAACTAGAACTAGAGGATGGCATGTTATGGGAGCATTTAATTAAATTTATAATAAGAGTTATAAGCCCCATAGGGGGAGTTTATTGTTTTGTTTTTCAAGAGCTCTTTATATATTAGGGGATAATATTTCTTGGCTATATATTATAAGTTATTTTTCTCTAGTTTGTTGTTTCTAGTTTTAAATTTATTAATGGTTCTGTTTTCCTTCCTGAATCGGACCATTAACATTTTTATACAGTCAAATATATTGGTCTTTCCTTTCATGTTCTTTGCCTTTGATGTTATGCCTAGAAATTTTTCTCCATTGATATCATGAAACTATTCACCAGTTATTTCTTCTCTTCCTGGAATTTTTTTTTAATAATCCATTTTTTTAAATAGGATATAAATGACAATTTTTGTTGTGCCAAATAGTTTTATTTATTTTTATGTATATTTTAACATGTATGTTTAAAACTTTCTTTATGTTCAATTTGTTTATAGCATACATATTTATAAATATACAGTAAAAATGAGTTTAATTTAGGACATATTGACTAGTTACAAGTCCTTTTGTTTTTGTTTTTTTCTTTCTCCTTTATCGATTGGTGTTTGTTTATTTTTAAAGAAATACCAACTGTTGTGCTACTTTTCTTCAAATCTTGAGGGTACTACAAAAATGAAAAAGTTGGACATATTGAACCCCTACATCTAGGCATAATGAATAATTGAGCAGACAACTGTGATTGAGTGTGGTATATTCTTCAATGACAAATACTCTACATAGCATAGAAACCTATGTAGTAGGTACATCTAATCTAGACGGTGGAGACAATGACATTAGGGAAGGCTTCCTGGGAGAGAGTGTTAGAATTATGTATTTTTGATGTGTGTTCACTGAAGATGGTGGGGAAGGACAGAGGTTAAGAAAGAGAAGTCCATGCTGAGGCAACATCTGTGATATTTACAGTAGACAAAGCATGGTTTATCTAAGGAACTAAAAAAAAAATAGTTCATTTTGGGAATGAGTATAGATGATGATGTGCAAGTGCTGTAAAGTGAAGCTGGACAGACAGAAAAGGTCAGGGGAATTGTTGATGTTCTTCTAAGAGCAATAGGATTCATTGAAGAGTTTGAAATGGCAGAGTACCATGATCAAAATTGTTTTTTTCAAAACGACAGAGACTGTAGAATTTTCATACTAGAGCCGGGAGAGAGAGACACTGACTAAGAGGATATGGCTGTAATGCAGATGAGAAATAACTGTGGCCTAATGAGCGAAAGGAAAGTGAACGTGGAAGGACATGGACTCAATGGAAATTTCAAAGGCAATGGATAGATAGTGATCATCAAATGGTTATGGGTGGGAAAATGGATAGAATCATGGATATCACCAAGCTTCTTTTTGAACAACTAGTAGATGGAGTTGCCGTTTTCTGAGATAGGTGTTAGAAGGAGGTGCTGTTTCTAGGGGAAAAATTTAATAATTTTGAGAAAGACTTTTTGAACTGGTTGTCTGTTAAGTAACCTAAGTGAAAATATAACCCATCCTCTCATTTCCATTCCAAATTTTACCTCTAGTCCAACTCAAATTATTTTTATCATCTGAGCTATCTCTGTGATCCTCATCTGGTTTCCCCATTTCCAGTTCACCTAATCAATCCATCCTATGCTAGGAGAGTTGATGTACCTTCCATATTTGTGGCTTTTCTCATTCTCTTCCCTCCACCAAGAAGACCCTCCACTTATCTGTGAAAGCCCATCTACAAGGACACCTTTATCTAAAGTACCACCAACAGCCTCAAATATCTTTCCTTGATGATTATCATTTTATTTAAAATGTTGTAACTTAGTATTAAAGTCGTGGGCATTGGACACAGATAAACCAACTTTTGCTACTTACAAAATCCGTTACTCTAAACTTCAGTTTTCCTTTTTTGTTGAATGCGTACTAATGATCTTGCTGGTTGTGAAAGGTAGACTTAAAGTTGCCACAGCATATGATCCCTAGCAGGTATTTAATTAATGGTAATGATTACTAATATTAAGTCTTCAAACCATTTCTCACAGTTCATTGTCATGGTAGTCACCTATGTATGCATTTCATTGTATGATGGCAGGGGAATTTCTTCTGTTATCTTCGCAATAATTAATAAGGGCAGGCATAATGTAGGAATTCAATATATGGCATGAACAAGTGTTTACAGAATTGGAACCATGAAGAAGAATAGAACTATTGTAGAAAATAGACTTGCTTAAACTGACATATTTCTGATTATGTGCTGTGAAATGCTGAGAGGTACTCTCTTCTGTCTTAAATCCTTCCAACCTGAACTACAATGATTTTAAATATGTTTAACAGTTCTTTTCTCCCTGAGAGTAGTAATTTTGGTGGTTATGCATAAATCAAACATTTTAAGTGGCATTGTGCACAATGATTTCAAGAATGTGCTTTAATTTTTATTGAATATCATTTGATTAGCATTTTGTTTTAGCCTTGTTAATATTTATTTCAGCAAAAAGGAGTACAGTGATTTCTAATGGAAACATTGTCCACCTGAATTACCCATTGTCTGAATAGAAAACTGACCTTGTTCTTTGTTAGAGGACTTGCCGGTGGCCTTTGGATTGGAAGATGCCTGGGCTAACCAAACTGTGGCCAGCATGTGGCTGTGCTGAGAAGAAAAAGGGGAGATCTGCGGATTCTCTCTACAGAGGGAGATATCCCTCACTCAGCCTCCTCCTCCCAGTGACTAACTGGGAAGCTTGGAGTGGGCAGGACAGTGGAGTTGGCTCTTCTTAACTCTGGTTGTCACATTCATCCAGTTTGGGGAACTTGTGAGTGGTAAGAGTTCAGCCTTTGAGGTCAGGCCTTTCTGGACCTCAATCTCATTGGTGCCATTTCCTTCATTCGTAATCTTGAAATGATTCTGTATATTCTTTGAGTCCAAGTTGTTGTTGTTTTGTGTGTGTGCGTGTGTGCATGTATGTGTGCACACACACACATGCATACATGTGTTTGCTTTTAAAACAACGCAGTATCCAAGTGGATAATGCAGCTGGGTTCCCATTTGCTCCTTGGATTTGTATTATTATTCCAGCTTATTCCAGATTTGTGAAATTCTAAATCTCTCCCTCAAGGATTTTACAGATTTTTCATATTGGATCTTCTTATGTTTCCCTCTACATTTAGCTCCTGTGCTCATGGTTATTGCTACTATTTCATCCCATGTCCATCATGCATTCGCATGCATATGTGGGGTGAGCATAGTCAACACTGCAATATCATGAGGGTGTAGCACTGTTTGTGGGCCTCTACCTCAGCTGCTTCTCCCATAATTACCCTTGGGAGCTCAAAATCAAAATTCTATTATGCAGAATACTATATCTTGCTATGGCTCCTACTCTCACACTTACATATCAAGGTCGTTTGTAGCACAAAGGGCCATCTCCTTAACAGGATCCACCCACCAGAGAAGGCCCTTTCTGACATTTCCTCCTTCCCCACCTCCCTCTCTCCCTCCCTCCCTTCTCTTCTCTTGGGTGCCCCCTGACCCCGCGCGCACGTGCATACACACACACACACAGTCACACATGCATATACACACATATATCTCTTCAAAGAACGATGATACTGTATCAGTTGATCTGTTGATTTGAAAATATTTAAAATCAAGTATATATAAAAATAAACAAGCTGCTTGGCAAAAATTTATATTAGTCTTTTTTTTTTTTTTTTTTTTTTTTTTTTTGCTTTTGATGGCCAAATAATAACAATCCAAAGATAGCTTTGAGCTGCAGCTATCTGGACTCTGGGTACAATGTATCAGCAGGGATTGGGTGGGTGGGGTGATTCAAGCTGGCTGGCAAATAAAGCCTTGCTTCTATCTTTAGAGTTCTTTCTTCCCTGACCAGAGTTCCCTTAGTGGCCCAGAATCTCTGAGAGCTCAGCATGTCTCATTCCTCAGTTACTTGTGACAGGCCCCAGTCTCATCTGGAGGCTAACGGAGGGAGAGTTTGATTGCTGGGAAAGTAGACTGACAAAATGATTAAGGATGAAAGAGAAATTCAGCTGCCAGGAAGGTGGGTAAAAGAATATAGGGACATGACACAGAGATGTTATGCACTCTTTCTTTCGCCTTTTGATGCTGCTGCTGGGAAGAAGTAGCATTATCAAATGTGAAAAGAAAATTTTAGAAATGCAGGAAAAGATTCTGAAGAGAAAAAAAATGCTTAATCTGCTCTTTAGGGGAGGACTGGCTTCTTCCCTTGCTGTGTGTGCCCACTGCCCTGTGCCACAGCTACTGAACCTGGGTTCTGATGAGAGTGATCTGGGCTGTGTGCATTTCCCTCATTTGAGGATTGATATTGCCATTCAGCCATGCGAAGGGCTATAGTCTCTCTGTCTATCTTTGCTTCTCTCTTTCAACCTGAAACCCCATTTGTGTTGGGGAATTTAAGTATAACTCAGCTAATCCCAAAGGTTCCTGCACCTCAGATAATAAATTTCCCCTGTTGTTCTATACTTAAATGCTTTGGATTAAAGTATCTCTGGCTTCTTTGTCATTTTTACATTGCTAGCTATCACTAGAAATGCACTTTAGTTTTATTATTATTTTATAATTTCAAGTTCCTGGTTTTTCTTTATTTTATACCAAGATACACATGTGAAAAAAATAAATTGAAGTATTATAAATATCTTAGAAGAACTCAGAATAGCAGAGGAAAAGGAATTGGAAGAAACAATAGGTGAGAAGGTGTAAACGTATTTCAAACAAACTATACTGTTCTTCTGATAAGCAATTTCTGTCCTGTTTGTGTAGAGCCAACCAATATATTTTTTGGAGATAAGGAATTTTGGGGCGGGGGTGTCTTATGAGAAGTTGCTTTCTAAGAATATCATTTATGTCTTGCATAAATCCCTAGTACTTTTGTCTTGATATATAATTATTAGTAGGGATGAGTTTATAAGCTAATATTTTGAAGAACTAAAGAACTAAAGAAGGAAAAAATTATGTAGTAAAAGGGAGAATAAGGCCCTTCCAACTTTCTTTGTTTATTTAGGTGTAACTTGCCCCACTGCCTTACATAATGGAAATTTTATTCCCATTTTACATCACAGCTGGGAGAGTAAAGAGTCCTAACTCAAAAAGGTTTGAGTTCTAGAGAAGATTTATTGGCCTGATGAATGACTATTCTGTATTTCTTGGAAGGAAACTCCTGCCTCTTATTTTGATCCATTCTTGCATTTCTGTCCTGGTGATGGTGAAGAAATTTTACCTCCTATCAACATGAAACATAGTTTTTCGTAATCAGACTTTTATATCTAGGGAATTTAAATTGACATTTTCTGGTTTAGAATTTCATCAGTGAATTGAGGGATGGTATAAAGGAAAGACCATTAGACTAAGAGTTAGAATAATTCTGTAGTCCCATCCTACACAGCTTATAGCTCTGTGATCACATGAAAGACCTAGTCACATTGGTAAAATAGAGATTTGACTAGTCTGCCTCATGGGGCTTCATGTTAATTCACTCACATGAAAGAATAAAAAAAAATGCTTACTAAAATATCATAATATGTAATCATTTTATTATGATGTAACATTAAAATAATATATTTTATTATAAAGCATAATCAAACATGAATTCACCACTATTAAATATATAATTTAAATCATGATTTGCTGAACAAATGTATGGAAAGTATAAGTTTAGGAGATGGTAGCTGGGAGAGATGCTCTAGATTAGATTTAAAAAAGGGTCAAAATGTGAATAGGCTTGTGTGTAGCTAACTGAATTAAATATAATTTGTGGTGGATAAATATAAAGCCATAGGCTGAGGCACAAGGAAGTAATACACAACCATAGGATGGCTTGATTCACAGATAGCCATGAGTATTTAAACACTGTAAAACAAATGTGAGCAGAGAGTTTGCTCCAAAAATGCATGAGATCCTGGAATGCATTATCGGAAAGGCAGGTCTGTAGCTTCCACCTAGATTGTAGACATTCCCATTAGCAGAATGTTACTCTCTTGAAAGTTTGCAGAATAGTGAATTTTAGGATAGCAAGAACCTGTATATCTTCATTGAAAATGAAAAAAATAATTATGTGTTCCCATCTTAATCAATGACCCCAACCAGTGTTCTCAACATGACTAAAACACTCTTAAATATGCAAATAAGAACCCACTTAGTATTCATGCAAACAAATAATTTAACACTCCGCTTGCCTCATTATTTAACGGTAACTTACTGGTTGAGATTTTTGTGTGCAGAAACTGAGCAGTATCAGATACAAATTAAATTTTCATTTTATAACACTAATGTTTTATCAATATATTTTACGATTCTACCTTTTCTTCTAAAATACTGGGTTTTGAAGACCTTTTGGAATCACTGACTTTCTTCAAAGCTCTCACCAGGTCTGACATATTATGTCACTTAGTAATTCTTTTAATCTTGGACTCCAGTCCCCCACACATAGTATGTGTTCAATAAATATTGTTGAATTACTGATAGAAAGAAATAGACTATAGACCAATGCATAGAGGTTATCATTAAACAGTTATCTCAATAAAAACAAACTTTCTAATAATTGCAGATGCTAGAGAGGCTATGAGATAGTTTGTTCTGTCTCTAAATGTATCTCTTTGGAGAAGGGAATTCCTAGGAATTTTGCTATGCTGCTTTATTCTTAATGTAGATTTTTAAATACCATAACTGGAAAGTTTTTCCTTCCTCAACTCTAAAGACTCTGATTATCTGGTCATGAGTTTCCTCATTTTAACTCTTTCTTTAGTTAAAAATGATGAACAAAGTTGCTACCTAACCTGTTTTCTCCTTGACAAAAAAATTATAATCCACTTAACAAATTCTTCAAAGATCTGTCTTGCATTGTTTAAGTCATTTTTGTTATTGTCAATCTTTCATGTTTAAAAAAAAACTTTCATTTTAAAAGTATGATGAATAAAAGAACTTGAATTAAAATCTGTATATATATTTATGTATATACATATATATGTGTATACACACACACACACACACACATATTTCTTTAACTGTGACTTCTAGAAGTTAATAAAAGCATTAGTATTTCAAAAATCATCTTAAATTTCACATATTTTGCTAAAATATCTAAGAGTAACTGCCACATGAAACACATTGCCTTGGCTACATTGGTGTTGCAAATGTTTTTAATATAAGAATATGTTTATGATTTACCTAACAAAGAAAAAAATATACATCCACATGTGTCCACATACATTCATTTACATGTATTATACATGCATATATTACTTTTCTTTAATGTACATATATTTCATATACCTGTATAATCTGTCAAACATTAAATTTGTGAATGGGCATATGATATTTGGAATGTCATATGAAATTTGGAATACTGTTACATGTTCTTTTGTTTCATTTATGGTTAATAGATGAAGGGGGGGCAAGCTAGGGTTTCTTGTCCTGGTTCCCCATTTGGGGCCTCTGCAGCATGTGTTTTCTGCTACCTGGACTACACATATGAAACTTTTTGGACTATCAGAAATCGTATAATTATACAACTTTCAAAATTCTGTGTTTGTTGAGTGTTCATTTGGGGGCTTCACTTACATAAGAGGTGAAGCGAATGCAGCATTCATGTCTTTATTCTCTTGATGACAGTGAATATGTTCTTTGGACCATGGGAGATTGGGGACAACCATTTCAATGGCTTAGCAGCCAGTTCTCTATCCAAAATACTTAGATTCATTCCCGTATTTTATCTCTTTTCTCCTCTCTTTCTTTCCTTCCTCCCTCCCGCCCATCCGCCTGCCCTCCCTCCCTCCTTCCTTCCCTCCCTCTTCATTTTCTTTTTTCTTTTCTTTTCTTTTCTTTTTTCCTTTCCTTTCCTTTCCTTTCCTTTCCTTTCCTTTCCTTTCCTTTCCTTTCCTTTCCTTCCTTTCCTTTCCTTTCCTTTCCTTTCCTTTCCTTTCTTTCCTTTCCTTTCCTTTCCTTTCCTTTCTTTCTTTCTTTCTTTTCTTTCTTTCTTCTTCTTTCTTTCTTTCTTTCTTTCTTTCTTTCTTTCTTTCTTTCTTTCTTTCTTTCTTTCTCTCTTCTCTCTCTCTCTCTCTCTCTCTCTCTCTCTCTCTCTCTCTCTTTCTTTTCCCCCTCTCTCTCTACCCCCTTCCCTCCTTCCCTTCTTTCTCTCTCTCTTTCCTCCCTCCCCCACTCTCTTTTCTTTCTTTTTTTCTTTCTTTCTGTCCATGATCAAATAACCCTGCTATATTGGCTCTCACAATTCTTTGAATTCAATTTGTAGATAATCCTGTCTCTAAATTCACCAAGATGATTTTCAAATATTAGTATGAATCAACATACAGAAATAATTTTTGTAGCCTCTTCCAAATAAAAACTAAGAATTCCTATCCACTTCTAGCTATGAAAATTCTAACTATATAAACTAAATAAATAAATCCTAAGAACAAGAGATATTACAGAATATGACTGCAAATTTTATTTCTCAATTATCTTTAATTTTTCTTAACATGAAAATTAACCGTAGCAAGTATAACAAACTTACAAACAGTGGAGAATTTCTGTTTCATTGTGGACTCAAGGTTGCAAACTGTCTTTTGAAAATTTGAAGCTAGTGGAAGTATTTTCATTCTACTTACTCATTTAGGAAAATTTATTTTTGAAGACAACTATTGTTTAGAACACCAGGAAATAAGTCTGAATTTTATTTTTAAAAATTTATTTAATTTGTGTTCATTACTCTTTTCATTTTAAGAAATGTTTCCACCTTACCTCTCTGTTATGTTTGTTGCTTCTTTCCAATTAGCTACACTCTGGCTCACGTAACTGCATCACTGGAGTGATTTTATGTTTTTTCAGAGAGGCAGCACCAGATCAGAACTGTTAGACCCCAAACAGTTGTTTTTAACACAGAGTGGTGCAAGAGAGCTGTTCAAGAAATCTTGCATTATCATCATAATGCTGCCAAAAACAATCTCTGTCACTTCTTTTGACTAGCACTTTGTCAATTTCACTTGACATATGGCATGGCCTTTTGGGAGGTAGGCATTACTATGCAGTCTAAACGGAAATCAAATTTATAATTTCTATTTCTGTAGCATTTTTTGTGAATATTTATCATAGAAATATTTCTTTTTTTCTTCATGTTTATACCACCTACCATGAAACTGCCTTTAAGTAATGATCTTAGAGCAGTGTGCAACTGATAAATAATTCATGTAGAGAGAATAGCTGAATGGGTGTCAAACAGTAATATTCCAGTTTATAAATACTAGAAATTCAGGACTAATTTAATGAAAAGAAACCATTCTTCCTTTTTATGGCTTTGAGGTAAAGACAGCAACACTAATACTAGTGTTGAGCTTAACTGTTTACAATGCCTTTTAACAAAGTGTTTAATGCCTCACTTGATTTCTAGTACCAGTATGAGATACAGAAGATACAGCATCCATGATATCAGCTACTAATGAAAACAGAATACACATTATTAAAGAAATGTGTAAAATAAGGTCATTAATGCTCAGTTTAATAAAACATGTTTCCTATTTCCTTCCTTCATTCAATAAATTTACCTAAGCGTGTAGTATGTGGCAGGCTCCGTCAGGCACCAATGTGCAATATAGACATATTCCCTCCCCTCAAGATGTTTACAGCTTAGTGGAGAAGAAATTTACTAATCACAAAAACTCAAAATAAATTTATAGCAACATTGTCTTCTGCTATGAAGAATTACAGAGAGCATATAAATAGAGGTTTTAGTAAAGGCTTCCCTGAGGTAACAATATTAGAATTGAGATTTAAATGATGTAAACAAATTGCTGAGATTTAAGTGATATAAACAAATTGCTGAGGGGGAGTGGACAGGGAAAGGGAGAGAGTGCCCTAGTAATGCCAGAGGACAGTGGTAAGAAATGAGGCAGATGAAAAGGCCAAGCTGGGGTGATGCTGGGCCCTTTACTCAACTTATACATTCTGGTCTTTGTCTTCATACCATAAAGTATGGGATGAAATAATCAGATCTGTGTATTTAAAAATCACTCTGGCAGCTATAAAAATATAATAACCTTAAGTGCTGTTGTCACTAAATCACAATGGACTCATAAATATTTAAAACAAGTCAACCAACCAAATAAAAAGTAACTGTGTCTGCAGACAAATTTAATTGGATTAGGGTTTTGAACATTATAAGTAGAAACACAGATGCTTCAGCTAATTTATTATCCTGGGATGGTATTTTCTGTGTTTAAAGAGAAACCTATTTCTCTTGATAGTATCATCAGAACCACAGAGCATGTCATTAAATAGCAGTTTAGATGGCAGTGCTACCAGGGTGCAGATGGATTAGATAGGGGTCAGGTTGCATAGAGTTTGTTAGAAACTTAGCTTCATCTAACATCAGCAGAATAGCTGGACTGTAGAGAAGAGCATGCATGGAGAATTCAGACACACGAAAAGAGGCAAAGCATGGCAAAATGAAATAATAGGTGTTAAATGTTAAGACTTGTCAAGTGGTACCTGGTTTTACACTAAGGAGTTTCCTGATTGGCAGTCTACCTTCACAGCAGTCCTGGGTGGTAATTATGATCTGATGATTTTCTAACTATTGCCTGGGTCTTGGTTTTCTCAGGACAACCAATTGAAAGGGCCTGGACGTCTACCTGCAGTCACTTACTACCTATGAGAAAGAAAGGGATAAGGGTTGAATGGAGAAGCAGCTGTGTTCAGTTCAGTAGGCTTCATCTCCCACCCCACTCCAGCATTGTGTATAACAAGGGCCTCACACTGCCATCTCCTTCCATCCAACCCAGACACAATCTACCCAATTAACATTGCACTGTGAAATAGGCTGAGTTTCCTTTTGGAATAAAGAGATTGGAAAACTAGGGCAAAGTTGTCATATTGAAGAAGACTACTTAGAGAGGAGGGTGGAAGTTCTACTACTATGAATCTGCTTCTTCAGGGATGCCCCTAGCAAAGTTAATACACATATACTGTTGGAATAAGTAAGGTACTAGGCATGTTTAACTACATACATGGATATATGATATATATATATATATATATATATATATATATATATATATATATATATATATATATTCTGTATATTCATTATAATTTTTATTATGTATATTCTCATTTTTAATAAATGAGAAATGTGAAGAATGGATAATTTAAATATTAATGCTCAAGGTCATATAGTGAGGACAAGATCAAGACCCACATCTGCTGACCCCAAGTTGATGTGCCTCATTAATTTTAAATTGGTATTTAAGTTTGTATTTATTTTTGAAGGGATTTATGTAAAGCAAGCAAACAAAGTCTAATTGTGGGAAACAAAACATATCAAAAAGAATCCGGTAGTGATAAGTGATAGAGAAGTTTCATATTGAAGTAAGTTTTACAAACTGCTACAGTGAATTACTTGATACAAATTAATGATAAAAATGAGAAGGTTAACATAACTTGCTTATCAAAAGAAACAAACTTCCACTGCCTTTTATTCCAAATGTAGTGTTGGCACAGTGAAAGAAGGAATTCTCTTCTTATTAATAATTGTCTGTCAGTATCAAGGCAAAGCATGCGATAGCTCAAAGATTTTTCTACTGAATGAATATGTTTGATTAAACACCATCTGGAAAGATCATCATTATCTGAGCAAATAAGAAATCTTAGATCTTACACATGCTTTATATGTGTCAAGAAATATGTTGGTCAAGTCAAGAGGAAAGTATATGAGTTGAGCCGAAGTCTGACTTGAAACAACTGCTTTCAAGCCTGTCCTGCTACGCCAGAAATTTTGGCTGATGGAACCCACAGCTGTCTCTTCCCCTGTTCCCCCCAGCAGGATTTCTTATGTCTGATGTCAGATCCCTCACACTGAGGAAGATTTTCATGGCTACCAGGGAGAAATTAGCCATTTGAACACATGCAAAAATGGAAGCCAACATTTTCAAGAAAGAAGGGGGAAAGAGGTTTAAGTTAAATTTAGTAATGTCAAAAAATAAATAAATAAAGGAAAAGCTAAAGAAAATATGAGTGGATTTTATCTTTCCTTGAGATAATAAATCCTTTTGAATCATTGAAGTAAAAAACCGTAACAGAAAATGTGAATGAAAAAAAAAATTAAATGTCAGTGTCAAATGAAGATAAACACAATGAAACACAAACAACAAATTGTGAAAATAAGAGTAACATATTGGATAAAGTATAAATATATTTTATAAATAGAAACTTATAATTTGTCTATGGCCATGCTACCCTGAATAAACTTGATCCTGTCTGAAGCTAAGCAGGATCGAGCCTGGTTAGTACTTGGATGGTAGACCACCTAGGAGGACCAGGTGCTGTAGGCATAAAAAACAAACAAACAAACAAACAAACAAATAAATAAGAGATTGTAAGCTGACAAGGTCCTTGCAATCCATGAGGTCAACCAAAGTTTGCCTGTCCTTAAAAACAAACACACAAACCATAATTTAATATGAAAAAAAGACAAATAATAGAGGTTAAAAAAAAGTAAAGGATATATGACCAAATCATAAAAGAAGAAACAAATGGAAAACATTTCAAACTAATTGTTCTTCAAAGCCAGTCAGATTGAAACAATATGTTTGCCTGTCAAATTAATATCTTTAAAAGTTAAAAACCATTAAATAGCAAAATCAGAATTTTTTTTGGCGATTTGGCAATATGTATTTTCATTAAAATTGTGTACACTTATCTAGTCACTTTTAGAAATTTTTGTAAGGAAATCATAAGATATGTATGCAGTGATTTTTAAAATCTGCAGGATTTGATTACAGAATTATTTATAATAATGAAATATTTTAAATAAATGGAATGTCTGCAAAAAAGAGATTGTTACTTAATTTGTGCACTCTGTTTCTGTAGTACTTTGTAACTCCACTTTGTAATTCTCAGAAAATTTATACTAATTATTTCTCTTCATTTATTGAGTAACTACTTATTGAATGTCTACTATGTGTGCAAGGTACCCTTCAGGACACGTAATCAAACAGTGAATAGAGTAGAGAAAAAGTTTTGCCATACTGTAACAACAAATTATTAAACAAAAAAGAAACAAACAAACAAACAAAAAACATGTTACATGTCAGATGGCAGTAAATTCTATTAAGAAATAGTGAGCAGGGATGGGGGTAATGATGGAGGTTGGTGGAGGGGGGCAGTGTGATTTTAAATTTAGTGTTGAGGGAAGTCTTCCATGATAAGGTAACAAGGTATTCTAAATCTGCCTGAGGCAAGGGATGCATAGAGTAGCATTTTAGACAGAGGGAAGAGAGAAGTGAAAACCTTCAGAAGAGTATGCTGGATGCCTTGCAAAAAGGCCACTATCACTGAGCAGAGGAACCAAGGACAGAATAGCAGAAGAGGTTGGTAAGAATGCAGGGAGCTCTCTCTGTAGACTATCTTGAGGATATCAGCTTTTTACCCAGAGACCATGTGAAGTCATTGGAAGGTTCAGTCAGAGAGACAACATGATTTTACATTTCAATATGATCACCCTGGCAACTCTGTTGAGATTTTGCTGAAGTAACCGTTTGCCAAAGAGACCATTTAGAGACTGTTGCAATAATAAAGGAGAGTGATGTTGCGGGTGTGGTCCCATGTGGTAAGGGTAGAGGTAGCAGAGAAGAGTTGGGGTGTGATATTTATAAATTGTTTATAAATTGTTTATATTGTTTGAATATCTCAATTTTATATTTACTAAGCAAGACATTTATAAGATTCAGAAGTCTAAACTATTTTAAAAAGTGTGCAGAGATGTCACAGTCCAGTCCATCTTCATCCCATTTTATTAGTTTTCTAATTATTCTCTCAGTGACCTTTCAGTGTTTCGTGATATGAATATCTTTATATACATGAATACATATGTACATATATATAAATATATATGTGTATATGTGTACGTATATAGGAGAGCAGGAAATGGGCACAAGGACTTGAACCATTGTGAAAAGATTTGACAGAATCTGAATTTCTTGGGGTAGTGTTCATGTTGAGCTATATCTACATCTACATGTATATTTACATCTATCTATATCATCTATATTATTTATCTATATCATCTATCAACATCTTTATATCTATACCTATATAATTGAAGACATAAAACAGATTATATTAACTTTTATTCCCCTTCTTAGCACAACATGTTTGCATATAAATAACCTGTATTGTACTTTGCTTATTTTCACCTAAAAAATATCTGGTTATATATTGAATATAGAACTAATAGGATTTTCTGAAAAGTTGGATCCAGGGTATGAGAGAAACAGAAACATGAAGGATGATGATTTTAACCAACAGAAACCAGGGAGTTGCCTTTGGGGTAGCTGTGTGTTCAGTATCTATCTTCTCCGACATATAGGGAGTGATCAGAGCCAGATGCCAGCACCTACTTTAGTGGCCAGTGTATAGTAGGAACTTCATATATACTGTTTAGAAATGAATGAATGACTGAATAAATATTGCACACATAAACTAAAATAGAATGCAGATAGCTAAGAAATTTTGTTTTTGTATGTATTTAATTTTTGGAAGGAATGCTTATAGGATGTTAGGTGAAACAAAATATTGAGTTCTTTTTAGCTGAAAATGCAAAAGCAAGAATTTTAAGAGTAGTTTTCTTTTGGTGTTAGGATTATGGGTGACATTAATTTTGCTTTAGCGTTTTCTATCTTTTATAATTTGTCTATAGTAAACACATCACTTATAAAATTAAAAAGAAAGACAAGGAAATAAGGGAAGTGATCTATTTTTTCCAACTTGACAAAGAACAGAACAAATGATAATGTATATAAGTGATAACAAAGTAGAATACAATTTCACTACTCTTAATGTAAACCCTGGAACAGGCTACTTGGAAATATTGGGAAATTTTCACCTTTGAGATGTATGATATCTGAGCAGACCTGTAATGACACAGTATTGAAGGATTCCTTTTATTTTACAAGATTCACAGATCTGTCAGAATATTAATCAGTATAGAAAAACAACATCTGTCACAAAGTCTTTGAAATATTCTTGCTGGATTCTTTTATATAGTGCAATTTTGAAATTACCTATGTAAAATATGTTACCTTTAGTCCATTATGAGATTTTCAAAAAGTAGCTTTGCTGTTGACCTACATTTTTATTTCACTTAATAATATGTCTTAGAGCTCTTTATTAGATTATTTATCTCTACATAATTTTTTTGGTGCCATTTATTTATACAAGATAGATGTGCTATAATTTGGCCACTCCCATATAGTGGACATATAGGATTTTCCTCAGTTTTTACTATTACTGATAATGCCTTAATGAATACTAGGGAATGCACTTTTTTTTTTTATTCCTGTGTAATTTCTTTAGGATAATTTCCTCACATTAGAATTGCTGGATGAAAGGTTATATATATTTTAAATTCATTTAATTATTCTTGAAACAAAAATTGATGGCATATTTGCCACTATGTCAGGTCAGGCATGGTTTTAGGGTTAAAGATATAGTCCTAAGCAAAGTAAACAAAATTCCTGTACTTTAGCATTTTATATCGCAGTGGCAAAGGCAAATAGCCAACAAATAAATGAGAGTATATGTGTGAGATTGTATGAATATAAAATGTGAAAAAAATACAATAACATAATATAAAGTAATGATATGTGCTTTGAAGAAATAGAACAGAGTTTGTGGATGGAAAGTAACAGGTGCTATCTGAGTTAAGTGAAACTGAAAAAAAATGGGAGAGAAAAGGATCATTGAAAAGAGAGCAGGAAGTGAGCAAAAGGATTGAAGCCAGTGTGAGCAGATTTGACAGAATATGAATTTTTGGGGAGTAGGGTGTTCATATTAGACACTGGGGCAGAAACATCCTTGATGTGTGAGGTAAGACGAGAAAGTGAGTATGACTAGAGTAGAATATGCAGGGGAAGAAGGTTAGGGGATACTGCTGAAGATGGCTGTGGAAAGGAAAATGGAATAGTAGGAGTCCTAAATGGGGTGGTGAAGGGGTGGTTAGAAAAGGTGAAGGGATTAGAAGTACAATTTGGCAATTACAGAATAACTCATGAGGATGTGAGGTACAGCATTGAGAATATAGTCGAGAATATTGTAATAACTATGTATGGTGCCAGGTGGTTGCCAGACTTATCTAAGGAATCACCTCATAAGTTATATAAATGTCTAACTACTATGCCGTGTACCTGAAACTAATATAATATTCAATATCAACTGTAATTGAAAAAAAAAAGTGATGGGAATCCATTGTATTGTTTTGAGTAGATAAATGACATGATTTAATTTACATTTAAAATATGACTGTGGTTACTTCTTTTTTCTTTTTTTTAAATAGATTTCAGGGCAGCAATATTAGAAGCAGGAATCTTTGTGGACAGTCTACTATAGAAGGACAGACAAGGGATAGTGGAGTCATGGGGTAATTGTTCTAGAATGTAATGAGAATGAGTCAGATTGGATTGATATTCGAGGGTAAAAAGAAAGAAATTGGGATTTTTCAGAGCATTGGATTTGGTTTGTGAAATAAAAAAGGAATCAAAAATGATTTTAAATGATAGTTTCAGTCAAAATCTCCTCCAATGTGAATTTACTAAGACTCTCTTTTGCCAGCCGAATGTGAGATTCTCCTCCCAAATCCTTAAAAACAGTGAGGTCTGATGACTTTTTGTGGTAGGCATCATGCTTGGCATGGGGTTGCCATTTGATAACTATCTATTGAATTAATGAATAGTTTGTTCCTTTTCTGGTGATTAGCAATATAAGTTTGTTGTTGCTTTAATTTGTATTTATTGAATGTCAAGATGTTTTAATATGTTTATTAGAAATATCTATTTTTTTCATGAAGTGCCTGTTTATAACCTTTGATCCTTGTGGTATTAGATTATGTAGGAGTTCTTTATACTTTCCAGATGTTATTTTTGTTCTATATTGTACATGTATCTCAGTATTTTGTTTCTTTTAAAATTCTGTTTGTTTTTGGCTGTCGTGAAGTTTTAGAATAACATGCATAAAGATTTATACATTTGGTTTTGTACCCATTTTTGGGAAGTCAAGAATCTTTAAGGCTATTTAATTATTCTCAGTATTTGCCCAAATGGGCAGGTTTGCAGACAGAAAAATTAAGACTGAGTATGTTTAAAAGAATTACGTAAGGACAAACAACAAATTCCCTGGATTTCACCAGCATGATCTTTCCGCTAAAGAACTGACTGCATTGCACGTGTGTTTTCAGCATGTAATGTGAAAAAAAGAAACAACAAGTGTGGCAGGAGAGAATGGAAATATAGTATCTGAAGCATAATTTATTTAAGATTAAAAACTATTTTATATAGATATGGATGATTTCTTTTTCTTGTGCTTTCTATAATTTTTATGCTTTCTACTGTAAGTGTATATAGTGTGTGTACGTGTGTGTGCACATATGTGTATGTGTGTAATAAGACATTGAAGTGTCTCGACTTTAGCAAGAAATGACATGTCTAGAATAACACCATACCACAATGTCCCCTTAAGGAAATCAAAAGTGAAAAGATGCTTGTACCTGAACAGAAGAGTAGAATTAGTGGTCTGCTTTGAAATTTAGAGGAAGGATGAAAACTCTGAGTCATAATGAGATGAAAAGGAAAAAGAACTATAAAAATGGTGAGAAAAGAAATATGAAGGGGGTCAGGAACTGGGTAAAAGGGTTAGGGTTAGGAAGATGGAAGGGGTTCCAAGTAAAGTGATAGGGATACGTAACACATTGCGGCCATGTAGGAGTTGTATATTTCCTGGACCATGGGATATTGGAGATGGAAGATATTTTGGGGCTAACTTATTCTGGGTGGCAATCCATGACATACATTCTGCTATTTCAGAGGACAGACATCACTAATCAATCAGAGTGCTCTTTTCTCTCCATAGTAAGCTTTCACAGCCCAGTTCTTAAGTATAATCTGCCAGTACTGATGCTCAAAGATGAACTGTGTCCCATGTGATTGAGATTCAACTCTCTCATTCTGAAGATAACTAAGCCAGAGAAAGATCTTGTCCTAGATCATCCAGCTTTGCTTTTATCTACTTTCCTCAGTAATATTGCATGATAATTCCTTTGATTCTCATAAGCTATTTTACTTTTCTTTGGATGATTACTATGTGGAACAAGGAGGGAAAAGAGCATTTATAGGAAGAAACAGACCTGCTTTGAGTTGTCTATGGGACTACTGGTATTGGGTGTCCTGGATTGTCTTATCTGTAAAGAGCATATTAATACTTGACTTACCTGATGGATGCTGATAAAGGAATGAATTTTTTAATCACTTTAATCTATAGTTCTCTGATTATTAGAACACATCACAACCTAAGGATAATGAAATTTTGCAAAATAATAGCAAATAGAGCCAGTTAGAATAGAAAACCTGAAAAAATAGTCATTTACTGCATCAAAATGTGATGTATGATTTTAGAAACAGAGGAAAACATAGCCAGTTTTTCTCTTTTATAATGAAATTAAATTCTATATTTATTAGTTATATAGAAAATAGTGCTCATCACACGTTAGTTTTCTGAGATTCAGGCAAAATAAATCATCAGCCCTCTTTGACATTTAATCTGTTTCAATGTCATTATATCTTTGAATTCAGTTATTAATTACCCTTAATTAAATTCAGTTTAGATGATGGAATTTCCATTTCAAAGTGCTTATTTAATAATTCCTGGAAGATTATAATTTCCACTCAATTTAACAAATATTAAGATTATTTTATGCAAGGTACAATTTTAGATATTTTAGATAACCACTGATTTCAAATCCTTTGGAAAAAATTAAACATGCCTCTATCTCTTGTAGCTATTTATAATTGCTGTTAGAGTTTTAGGATTGGCTTTTACTTTCTGGAGGACAGTAGCAGGTTGTGGGAAGGAATTATCTCAATATTTGAAAGAAAGAGTTTGACCAATTCCTAAAGGTAAGCAAATATATTGGAGTTTTAAAAAATCTCATATCTTTATATGAGAAACATTGGATGATGGATAATGGGTTGTGTCCCCAGCATACCTTTATACTAGATGCCATATGGATTTTACAAGCTTTTGTTTATCATGATTGTATTTTTAGAATGAAAGAATAATGTTAGAAGTGACCCAGTGGAAAGAAGGAATTATTTAAGGTTGAACTAACAAGTTCTGAGAAGTGTGGCATCTAGGGACCTGTCTCCCTCCAAGCACGGAGGGGGAAGTGCTAGGGGTGGTTTGAAGAATGAAGGGGTTTGAGTTCCTTTAGGCAGCTTCTCTTGCACCCCGCTCTTCTCATCTTTCCTTGAGTCTGCCTTTTGAGGGGTAAGTCATTATGCTAATTGGCAAGTGATCTACACTGTTTCTCTTTTCATTTTTAAATACAAAAATATATGTATTTCTTAGGTTTTTCCTATTTTTAAAAAAATTTTCCTGTTATTGATGTGGAGGTGGGGTGTGTGCTCCGCTTCTTGCATTCTCTTTTGGGTCTGACTGAAGGAGGACAATGATCTACATTCCTTTGAAACCAAATGAGCAGGTGGCACGACATCTTGTCTCTTGTTTTCACTTTACACCTTTTTATTATGTGAAATAAAACTGAAAATTTCAGTCAATGCCCCAACACGCAAGTTGGAAGTCCTTGAATATTGTTATAATTAACTGTTGTTACATTGTTGCCGCCTACAAGGTTGTTCATTTTCTTAATTTTCTGGACATATAGACTTGTCTGGAATCTTTTGAAACAAATCTACCTGATCCAGTTTTAAAGTAAGCTGACCAGCCCCCACCTCAAAGCAGCAGTGCCCCAAGCTGGCTTCTTGGGGAATTGACTCATGGTTTAGAATATCTGAATAAATAAATACAGAATCGGTTACAACTCTGGAAAACAACAAGTAGGTTATTTAGTTTTCCTAAGATTTGAGGAGATTATTTGTTTAGTGAAAATGAGAAATAAAAGGAAATGGAGCTGGATTTCCTGATGAAAGGAGAATGAATGCTAACTGACTTCTCTCTAGAGGAGTGCCCTAAGCCATATTTAATGCCACAGACGATTAGAAAGAGGTGAAGTTCTGTCATCAAAATCATGACAATTATTTCCTCTGAAGGCATAATAAATCTTTAAATGCTAACATTTTTAAAGTGGGTTAAAATTATTTTATAGTATAAAACGAATGCTGTCTAGTGGTGTGTGAGTTGTAAGCACTTGGCAGGATTGAGCTGTACAATATACCAAGCATTTCCTGTATTAGCCACAGGTTGCCAATTAGCTTGGCATGTGAAAGACAAGGAGCAAAGGCTTTAGTGTCTTTCTTTGAGGTGCCCAGATTTTCAAAAGAGTGCCTCACTTACCAGATTTTAACTGCGTGTGTGTGTGTGTGTGTGTGTGTGTGTGTGTGTGTGTGTGAGTGATTTGTGGCAAAGTGTTTATTTATGTGTACATGTGTGTATGTATTTCTATGATACACTATATTTAGAGAAGTTTTAAGTGCATAGAAAAATTGAGAGGAAGGTACAAAGGTTTTTCATTTACCCTCTTACCCTCTCCCACTTGAATAGTCTTCCTCATTATCAACATCCTCCAACAAAGTATATTTGTTATAATTTGTGAATCTACATTGCCATATTATTATCACTCATTATCTGTAGTTGACATTAGGGTTCACTTTTGGTGTTGTACATCGCATGGGCTTAGACAAATATGGAATGATGTGTATCCACTATTATGGTATCATACAGAGTAGTTTCTCTACCCTAAAATCTCTTAACTATACATGGTGTTGAGTAGCTGCAAGACTTATTGTGGGAATCACTTTGTAAGTTATATAAATGTCTAACTACTATGTGCTACACCTGAAACTAATATGATGTTGAATGCCAACTGTAATTGAAAAAAAAAAAAAAACTTAAAAAGTTTTTTTGCACCCACATTCCACCTGTTCATGCCTCCCTCACTCTCAGTCCTTGGCAATAACTGATCTTTTCTGTTTCTCCATAGTTTTGCTTTCTCTAGAATGTCACATAGTTGGAATTATACAGTATGTAGACTTTTCAAATTGGCTTCTTTTACTTCGTGATATGAGTTTAAGTTTCCTTCATGTATTTCCGTAGCTTGATAGCTCATTTCTTCTTAGCACTGAGTAATATTCCATTGTCTGGATGTACCACAGCTTATGTATCCATTCACCTACTGAAGGACATCTTGATTGCTTCCAAGTTTTCACAGTGATGAATAAACCTTTAGACAATTACAAATAAAGTTACTATAAAGAAAATGCTCTATTTTCAAATATAAAATATTCTGAAGATTTCATATAAAATTGCATGCCTGCTTCTGTGGAAAAAAGAGAAAATATCAGTCAGTACTGGTCTTCCTGCAAAGCAATCCATAGATGAAACTGAAGAGAGGTTGTGGCCCTGAGTTTCATGTTCACTACATCTTCATCCTTATGCATACTTAACGATCTTGTATACCCAGCACCAGCATTTGCCAGTCTCCCTCATACTCTCTTTCTTTATTAACTCCATTTCCCATTTCCTAGCACCTAATCCATGTCAAACAGCAATCCAGACTCTCTTTACTGTGTATACCCAAATTCATTCTCAAAAATCATTGCACATAGCAGATCTATGATCAGTTATCCTGAAGGAAACCCTTTGCCCTATATAAATGACTCCCAGATATCTTTCTTTAACCCAAACCATGCATGAATCCATGCCAGTGGAGACACTTGGGTAGGCAGCATGCCCATTTCTAGGCATGGTCTCAGTCTGGGTGCACTTGAGACATTTTTCATCCAAGTGAGGGTCTTACTGCTTTGAGCTGGCAGAGTTCACTTGTTAAAATGGGAATGATAAGAACAATTCCATGTAGATTTGGCTTCTGATGTATAATACAAAATCTCCTTTTTAAAACTCAAATATTTCTTGTTTTATTTAATTCTTAGCTTGTATCTTTCATTTAAAATGCTTAACAGAAAATTTGCTTAGCCATTTTAGAGAAATGAGAACTGCTTGATTTGCTTTCCTCTTTGTTGTAAGAAAAACATCCCACTAGTCTATATTATAGTTCTGCAAAATTAAAGAATTTGAAACATCTCAAAAAACAAGGAGCATAGCTCCACTTTTCTATAATACTGGTCCTATCTTTACTTTGCACCATAATTTCTGATAGTGAAGGAGAAAGAGCTTTTACTTTGAACTCATTATTTTGTAAATTAAGACATTAAAGCTCTCCAAGGTGTGGTCAGTTACCCAGCAAGTGAGTCAAAAACATGTTAGGATCCATTTTCTGGTCTATTTAGAGGTTGGGGAAAGAGGTGGGTATTTGGAATCTGGAGTTCTTAAGAAGATTGTTCATGGCATGACAGAGAAATAAGATATGGCACTGTGGATAGAGATCAGGGCAAAAAAAAAAACATGAAGAAGACTGTAGAGTTGGGGCTGAATAAACATGTGAAATGAGAGCCTGACATAAAAAATAGACACAGAATAAGGCAGGTAAGGAGTGTGATCACTTGTGCAAAAATTTTGTAAACACTGATTTTGGATGGATGAATGCTTTTCTGGACAGTTTTAAGAGTCCCAAAGAAACAGGGCCTGAATGGGAGACCCCTGAGGCATCTTTCAAGTTGAAGACCCCAGGTCTCTGGCTCATTTCTTTCAAATATATTACTATCTTCTTTCATGTATTTCATTTTTTATGGTGAAAAAAATGAAAATACTCATCCATGATGATGTATTTTTAAATTATATTCATCTTAATGTGATCACTCTTTTTGTTGATTATGACATTTTTAAAATAGAACTTGCACACATGATCTGATGACACTATTTTGCAATTTACAGACAGTACCATTGCATCCATTCTGGACACCAGAGCTCTCTAAAGACTTTTCAACTGTGCTCCCATATATCTATAGGTATAATATTTTGAGCAAATTATAAAGGTACATATTCATGTATTTATAAATCGTTCTAGCACTATAATACTCTAGTGCTATAATATTATATACTTAGAGAGGGAGCCCTGAGAGCTAACTTATGGAAGATGTGTTTGCTGGTCCCCAGCCTGATTGTGTGGCTTTATAACCTTACTCCCTTCCTTGCAATTGCCAGTTGTTTATACCTGGGAAGAGAGATGAGCTTTTGCTCCCATGTTAGGTGAGCTTTTGCTTCCATGCACAAAAGCTTTCATTTGTTTACACTAACTAAACGGTTAGTGTCTGTCTGATATGTACAATCTTCATCAAAGTTGTTTTCTCTCCTATTACTTCTCTGTTACATAATTTATGTAATAAATGCAAATGTATAATATTAATGCCATTTGATATTAAAAATGTTATCTCATACAATTTTCATTTTTGCATATTACTTTTAGGTGTATTCATTGAAATTCTACAATTCATACTATTTTGTATAGTGTTTTTTGGAGTTCAGAACAGCATTATAAAAATTTGCTTGTGTTAACAATGTAATCCCAATCTCCATGGCTTTAAAATAATTTTGCAGGCTTTAAACTATAATATAGTTAGCTTCTCTCCTAGTTTTGGACATATGTGAGCTATTTTTTATTTGCTTTGACTATTATAGATAACTCAGTATGAATCATACTTCTATCCTTATCCTTAATGCTTCTGTTACATTATTTCCCTAGTATGAAATTCCTTAGTCAAGATGTAGATGTGATTGTCCATATCTCCCTTAACTTTTTCCAAACCTGGGTTGGTGTATCCCTCAGATGTCAGAATCCAATCATTCTCAGGCCACACCCATGTGATTGAGGTTATTTCCGTTGTTTTCACTTCCACTCCTGAGTTAGCTCTAGGAGATTGCTGTTGCTCTACAATGCTTTCAGCTCTTTTGAGTGCCTCTGCTCGTGGATCAGCACAGGTTACTGTCCAGGGCTCTAAGATGTAGCTGTTTTCTGTATCATGATACCACCACTGCTTGAGATACTATGGCAATATGAGTGTAAGTTATAATCCTCAAGTCATCACACAGACTGTAGGATATATCTAGTGTTAGACAGATGGAATACTCAAACATTGGAATATGTCAATCTAGATGAAAGCCATGAGGAGATTCAGTTGGCCATACAGAGTAGGCAAAGGCACTGCAAGCGAGTTTCCATTTACAAATGCACACTGAGATCAAAGCACAGTTGGGTAACTACCATAGAATCACAAAACATAATCTGAGTCTGAAAGGGTTTTAGAATAAGTTGGTTATAATAGTCAAAAAGTGCCATAGTAACAGAATTGGAGTCTAAGTACATGGATATTTAAGATGAGTTCATCTGTAGGTAATTTAAGCTTTTGAACTATCCTCTAATAGTCTTTTAAAGTATGTCTCTATATTTTCTACAGAACTTCAAACATTAGCTGAAAGGAGAAGAAATTTTTACATTTTAAGTATCAGATCTCACTTATTCACTGTTTAAAATGATGAAAATCAGATTGCAATCCAATTGGAAAAAAAAAAAAAAAAAAGTCTGCTCTCCTCTGGCAAAGCCCATGCAAAGCCAGGAAAGCTAAACAGAAATTGATTTTTATTTTCTCCCTGCTCTTTCAGCCCAACATGGTTTTCGGTAGTGTTCAAATCAGATGCACTTCATATCGATCTGGGTCTTGAACCAGTATAATCCTTGATTAACACAATTGAAAAAACCATCATCATGATGGTTCTAAATAGAAAGAGGAAACTGCAGACTTCGTACATTTCTGCAGCTTGCTGTGGCTTCCTGGTTTTCTGAATTATGCACTGAATCCTGGGCAATGAAAAATCGCACTGGATTCTGCCAACATCAAGTGAAATTAGGGCGAATATTTGGGAGTGGCTTGTCTACCATTGGCACTGTCAAATCATTCATCAGTCCATCCTAGAGTCTGGTAAATTTAAGTAGAAATGCCTTGTGTCATCATAACCTTCCAATCCCTCACTCTCAAATGCTTTATCGATATTGCCATTGACATTTGTAAGGGAAGCTTGGAGAATATGGAAAGATGTGTAAGGCTTAGCATAGGTGAAAGGCAGGGCTATCAGTTTGGGTTTTCTGTCTGTAAGCAAGGATGAACTTCTCAAGATAGATGTTCCTTATCCTCACTTCTTGGGCACAGAAGTCCCATTGAATCAAAATAGGTATTTAGGCAATAATCATCATGGCTTTGTAGAGAGCAGTTCTGTTAGACCTGCTTAATCTTTAAGACAGAAGGACATGCTCATGGTTTTATGATAAAGTAATCCATTTGGCAATCTTATTAAGACATAATGGACACAAGACTTAAATCAGAGTTTTAAAAATGATTTCTAGAGTCTTTGTTTCAGCTTTATTCTTAGCCTATTTCTCTACAATGCTTAGTCCTTTTGGGGGACCGTGGAGAGTGGAATTAGTTGACTATTGTGTGACACCTTCCCTGACCACAGCAGTGTCTGCTTATTTATCATCCTTTCTAATCTCTGAACTAATGGTACATTTATTGTGGGATTACACACTAAATCCTAAATACATGCTATGTGATCTCCATCCTGTCTCATATTACCATGTTGTTTGTAAACTCCACTTTACACAATCACAACCCCACTAACAGTGTACTGTGTATTTAACCAATCTGCCCCCCGCCTCCAGTGCGAGCTCCTTAGAACATCAGCTGCACTTTATATTCCCACTGACTTTTTGCCCATAGTATTCTGCAGTGCACATACTGGTGTTCCACATATCAGAGCTGAAATTGAATGAATAATTTAGTATTCATAGGGGAATTATGAAATGCAATATGAAATATGTAATAATTAAAATTGGGAAAGTCTCTTTCTAAATCCTAACACTTTCTCACCTCTCAGAGATCATCTATAATCTCAGCTGCTCCAGGGCCCCTCAGGATTTCCCCAGATTTATTCAAGCCTACACCAATTAGCACGTCATATTTCCCTGGCCATATTGACTGGTTTAGAACTAGGTACAGAGCCCAGATAGAAACAATGAGAAGGAATGAATTTTTTCTTGGGATGTCTGAGAAACAGATTCTCAATTTCCCATTGGATCGAAAACCTCTCAAGTAGGTAGGATCTGTAGAGCCTGTCCTTGTCTTCCTCTTGCATGTGGCTGTGATGAAAACAGCTTAGTGATGAAGAAAAAGTGAGTCATGAGTCAATATATATACTTCATTTCACCCCCTTCCTCCTCTTCCTTCTCTAACCTTTCCCTTTCTCCTCCTCCTTTTTATTTTATTTTATTTTATTTTATTTTATTTTATTTTATTTTATTTTATTTATTTTATTTTATTTTATTTTTTATTTAAAAAAAATTTTTTTTGGCTTAATCCTGCTTGGATTGTGATTTCTGTCAGTTGTCATTCCTGAGAGTCCTAATCAATAACCCACTTGAGATAGTCTGTTTCTTTTTGATTCAGTAACACACTTGTACTTTATTCATGTGTTGATATTTTGACAAATTATCGTGTCCACAGCCCAACAGCAAACTACTGATATAAGTGCAGTATCTTGTTTTCTACATGGTGTCCAGATTTACAGAGATACATTTGTCTGTATTGTGAGAATTGAAAATTCTTCATGCATAACTTGAGTGCTCTGTTTATGTAAACAATTTGGAATTTCTTTCCAAGCACAAAAAGAGTTCCTGGTGATTTTGAATGCACAGACGGTGTCAGTAAGCAAAGTAGATGAGAGTCAGGCCAGGGAAGAATAGATTTTTCTTTTTTTGTGACTATTTGAAGGTTAGAAACCTTGTCTTCCTCAGCTTGGTGTTTAACAGAGAATGAAGTAAGAAGCTGTGACTAGCCATACTCAAACTTTTCCCCAATACCATTATTCATTTTCAGATATGCCTTCCTCACAGATATGATTTACTGTTTATTTTAATTTTAGTCATAAACAGATTTAACTTTTTGGCTTGAAATGTCTAAATCACAGTGTCAGCATTTTACTTTAATATGCCCTCAAAATCTTTGTACCTTTGTTTAATCAGCCAGACTGAGAGCTAATTATCATTCTTTTCTATTGGGGCTCCATTTAAAAACCAGAAGAGAATATTTTAAAAGAATCAATAACTTGTGAAATTAAAATGTCAAATGATAGAAATTGTGTAATGCAGAAATGGAATCCTGAATTTTTATGTACAGAGACTTCTTTCAAATCCAGACATAGCTAGTCAAAATTAATATTTTAGAATTTTTACTGGGCAATGGGCAAAAAAGTTTATGCTGGTAAAAATACCTTCATATAATTATAATATGTTCGTGGTAATGCTAATGATAAATACCAAATTAGTATCTAAAGAATAAGTACAATTTCTGTTGATACAGTAGCTTTCTTAATTTTGTATTTGTTATTTCTTTTCCGTTTTTAAGCTCCACAATGCAGTGACACTTGAATATTTATATTGATTATAACTGCTAGTATAAGGCAACTTGTGCTTCCCTTATATTCTCCCTAACAGAGGTTGTTCCTTTATATGACACATAGATGGATTTGGAGGAAGCTGTGCTGTCAGCAGAAGAAAGTGAGAGCCAGAGAGGAGAAAGTAGGAGGAATGTGGACTGGTGTGCCTAATTCACAGTTCAGTGAGATAGCTAGGAGCAACCTTTTGTGCATGCTTGCCTGCCAGTTGTCATGGCAACTCTCAGTCTCCTGCCCTCTTTTAGTTCCCTAATAAACCAGTTGGATATTTGTTAAGGTTTTTATTGGTTTGTTTGTTTTCAGTATCTAATTCTCTTTGAGAGGATCAAACTGCAAATTATTTTCATGCAAAGCTGATGATGTGTGTATTGGAACACTTTAGTCTTCCTTTTAAAAGAATTTCCTCTGCAATAGGAGAAAATGTGGGCAATCATTCTGTGGCCTTTACCAAAATAAGCATCACAATTAAGATGAAATTGGTCAAGGCTTCTAGGTTCCTGCCTCAACAAGGTCCTTCCTCAGGTTTTGTAATCATGGGCAAGTCATTCCCTTCCATAGGCTTGTATTCCCTCACTGATTGCATGATGGGCTTGAAATGGATACTGTCACATTTCCCTTTTGGCTTTAAAGATCTTTGAGTCTAAATACATAAAACACAGATGGGTCTCCTTTTTTGACATTCCATAGAGTATTACAGTACAGTCCTGTGACAGGAATCTACAAACACAGTATTACTGCCTGCTTAATTTGTCATGGGTACTGTATTTGTTGGTTAAGAACATTAATAGTCGGATTGTGCAAAGTATGAAAAGCATATGTGTTTCCAATAGAATTAGGTTAGTAACTAATTATCTTCACCTTTGAAGATAATATGAAAACCTCTAGTGCCCCTCTCCATTTGTCTACGTTTTATTTAATTGATATAAAATCTTCTGTGGATTAGGAATACATTTTCAAATTTTACTAAATTTGAGAAAAGTGGAAAGAAATATATGGAAAACACAGATACCAACAGCTAACACAGAAAAAAAAAAAAACAGGTAAATTCCATTGTTTTTAATGAAGCGCCAATCATTCTTTTGGGATTAGAATCCAATGCACTAGCAACATATTTATAGCACGATGCTTCTGTATTTTGATAGGGAGTAAATCAGCAGACTGCCTGAAAGGGATTTTAAATCGTCTCGAGAGCACATAAACCAGATCTGAGTTGAATATCCAATAATGTTAAATTAGAGCAAAACAAGTCTTATTACCGTTTGAACTCTATGTATATCTGAAATGGGAATCCAATAACGTGGCAGAAATAACATTTGGTTTGAGACGTAAGAAGACATCCTAGAGTGTATCTAAGGATTTATATTTATGTATTTATGAAATTTGTTTATTTATTTACATTATATGCTGTATTAGAAAAGACAAGAAAAGCAATGCTTTGTGTTTAGTTGCAAAGGATCCTTCCTTTGCCTCTTAACAGAGGCTGCGATGGTGTAGTGAGTGCAAAGAGTTTCAGAAAAAAGGGTTTTAGATTCAGACTTGAGTAAAATCTGAGCTTTGACATTTCTAGCTGTGTAACTTGACTAGTTTCTGATTTTTTCTGAACAATGGTTTTCAAGGATGAAAAATGGCAGTAATTAGGATCATCGGACAATTCCACTAGCAAAAATAAATAATGACAACAGTTAACATTTCTTTGGCACTTATGCTATGCCAGGCTGGCCAAGTGCTGTACATGCACGATCTCATTTAACTCTCACATTAATACTACGATGGAAGCATCATTATTATTTCCATTGTTCACCTAAAGACATGGCCTCTTAGAATTATCAAGTATCTTGTCTGCTATTACACAGCTAATCAGTGGCAGATGACTGAGCAAACCAGGTGTGTCTGACTTTAAAGCCTTTGGCTCTTAATTGCTATGCCAGTTGCCTAAGGCAGTGCCTATTATGTAATAGGCTGTCCGTAGCTGTTAATCATCCATCATCTTCGTCTCCATCCAGACACACACACACACACACACACACACACACACACACACACACACACACACACACACACGCAATTTTAGGCATCAACTCTATCCTAGCATAAAATGACAAAAGTCCAATATGCACGTCCTACCCCAACCCTCACCAGGATCCCCAACTTTCAGTCACTCATTATCCTCTTTCTTTCACAGTGTACTCTGGATAGGATTTCCTAAATTTGTTTACATCAAGAAACATATCTTAATTAGGTCTTTGGGAGACCATTCTACATGAGTCTGTGTACTTTTGCACGTCTAGTGGGCATAAAGCAGAACTTTTGTTCTGGAGTGTATTTTTAAGGATGTCTGTAGAGCAAATAACCTTGGAAGGGAAATATGTCTTCTTTCAGAGCAGAAGGCAGGCTTGTATACTTCCAGATATATTAAAGATAGGGTTTCCCTCTAGGGCAAAGGTCAGGCAGATTTGCTTGCAGCCTTGTTTAAAAGATTGGGGTTTCTCAGCCTTGGCTTAAACCCAGTATATGTGCAGCATCCACCTAGGTTGCTTGGGGTTGCCCCCATGAGACTCAGGAAGGCAAGAGGAACCTGTGCAAACTTAAAACTCATGCTACTTACTTTGCCTCTCTGTAACAAAAATCTCAGAAGTCTTGGGTCTTCTGCCCATACCCAGGAGACTGGCAAGCTAAGTTGTTAGTTTGCATGTGAGAGAAAAATCTCAGAGCTTTCACCATTTATGTTCAGGTCTGACATATATTAATGCTCACCACATACCATGCTTTGCACATATTATTTCATTCAGACACGGAGACATTTGCTATTATTATCCTCATTATTTAGACAAGGAAATAAAGCTTTTACACAAGTAACTTATTAAGTTCTCTGACACAATATATAGCTCATGAGTCAAATAGATCCCACAACAACTTGGCATACTTAATCTGATAACCTGAACAAAAGATATATTTTTTTAGCTAATGTACATGAAGGAGTAGACTCACGTACTCCAGCTTTTGTACCATTTACCGATGTGAATCTTATATTTCAGATGCCAGTTTCTCAAGTTTGAGTTAGAAATTGGAGTTAAAGTCAAAAGAAATTAACTTAGTCATTTTGAGCTTATTAAAATGTAAATAACCTAAAATATGTATGTATAATTGGGATATAATAAAAATTACTAACAATAAGAAAATAAATATAAAGGCAGCTTCCATCTGCACTTGATTTTCACTTGAATTATACTCTGTACGCATGCCAAATCATACAGGTCTCAGGAAGAACCCACTAGTAGTTTCAAACAATACTTATATGAGACCCCATAAGACCCAAAGTTTTGTCATGTAGAAATCCTCTCTCTCAGCTTTAGGTTCTAAATTAAATAGGACATTTTATCGCAGATCTGACTGGTGAAATATGAGCCTTTGATGACAATGTCTGGGTGATAGAACGTTAGGGTGACATTTGGGGGATGGAGACTCAAGAGTTTTTGGCACCTACTACTGATGTACCCTAAGCTGATTGTTAGACTTGCCTTAGTTTGAGACAACCAAGTGTGGAAATAACTTCAGTGCTGTTGAAATTCCCCCAAATCCAAATATTATTCAGAATTTAAAGCCTTTTCTTGGTTAGCAAAGAGACAGTAACCTTCTGCTTTGTAAACTCCATTCATATTGCTACACAAATATAAAGTGTAATTATTCAGATTTATTGATAATCAAACATTTTACTTGGTTTATTGTGTTCATATTAAAATAAACATTGAGAGCCATTAGTGGATATTGTAGAGACATCCTTTGATTAAATGTGTCTATAAAATAAAAGCATGAAATAATTTCATACACAGAAGTGGGAGATCCCTGTCTTTCTCTCCTCTCCAGAATTCCCCTCAAACTCTCCAGCTTTCAAGGACCTTTGCCAGTTCTTAATTAAGGCCAGAGAGATGGATTTTCTCTGGTGGCTTCTAGATGCCTGTACTCTTACAACCGTCATAACAGAGGGCGTTTTGCCAACAGGTAAGACCAGGAGAAAAGAAAAATAACAAATAAACAAGCACTTAAACAGAGAAACAAACAAATCAATAAATAAAGGAAGAAAGGAAGATAGAAAGAAAGGATTCTCCTGTGCCTTCTGGCTCACATGGGCCCCCTTTCCCAGTGATATCAGTAGAGTGGAGGTTTTTTCCTGTTATTTGTTTATTTGTTTGCTTTTTCTTTCTATACCTGCTGTACAGTTTTGCAGTTAAGCCAACCTTAATTTCAAAGCTAGAGGTTAGAAGAAGGAAAAACAAACAATAAATTCTCTCCCATACTGCTGGTTCTGCAGTTTTTTGACTTCTGTTTTCTAATGTCTTCCTGGCCTTATTTACATTTCAGAAGTAATTGGCTTTTGTATTTCTGTCCAGAGATTTTTAGCTGTAATCATTGAGAAAGACTGGCATAGTAGCTTATAAAACATTGGCTAGTACCGGGAGTCCTGGTTAGAATGATAAACATAAATTAAAGAAAGTTTTAGTTATCCAGGCCTGAAATACTAGTAACTTAATAGGGGGAAAATTGACCCTCACATCCATTTCAACATATGCTTCTAAAAAAATAGAAAAGGTATCTACACATATCTGAGGTAAAGAGAGTGGGTTACAAAATAGTATTTATTTAGCTAAGCTACCATTTAGGAAGCAGAGAGATATTTGAAATATATTTTTAAATAATTCAAGAAACTGTGTGCCCTTATCTTTTTCGAGTAGAAGTACAAATAGACTAAATGGAATAATATTAAAATTCTGAAATGCTGTGGGAATTTACCGTGTGAAAAATGTAGTGAGCACTGAATACATAAATAAAGAAATATAGAATAAACAACTATGGTTATTATGGCTATAAAAGTATATAAATGATACAAAATTTGACATTTCTTATTAAGGATAATATGTTTTGTATGATTGCAATTTTATACAATATTTTTACAAAGCTATCAGTTAATATAGCATATATATACAAATATACATATATGTGTGTATATCTATACACATTCACATACCCTACACATACACACACAGATGTCAGGATTGATGCTTAGTAATATTAATAATGAAAAGTAGAGGGCTAATAATTTAATATACCTGTTTTATATTAATTATAATTTATTAATTGTGAAATTAAATACTTAAATATCAGATAATTATATGAGCTGGTGATATTGAATCTTCTTATTTTCAAGGACTCTTTTATATTTAAGTCTTATGATTTACCTGTAAACATGAGGGGTTTCAGATGAAAATATAAGTAGTTTATGATTATAAGGATACAGGAATATATAAGAATGTAAAACACATTCTCTATGAAGGTATGGATAATATTTCACTAGGAAAGAGGTAAATTTAATGGAAATAGATTTTTTATCATTAGAAAAAATATTTGAGACATTCTACAATTGTACAATACAGGCTATGATCAACTCATCGTTTCTCATTGTACAATTGTAGGTTCAAGCTCAACATAGTTCTGACATATCCATGGTTGCCCAGAGTTTACCTAAAAATTAACTTCATTACCTATTTTCATCTTATATACCAACCACAGTGCCTAAATACAGTAAGCTCTCAATCGAGTGAATATATTTTGTTCACTAACATCAGGTATTAAAAACTTTCTCTGACTTGAGTTTGTGTAATGTCAGAGGGCATGAGTGAGCATGAGTGAGCAGATGATGTTCTTCCTGTATCTTCCCATTCTTGTAGTTGAAAGTCTGACTGACATTGCTGGATTAGTAAATGTGCTGGATTAAATTGTCGAAACCAAATGTAACAGTAGATACTTTGCAAATATGTAGAGGAGGTTCTTTTGCATTGTATTTGACCTTTTGTTTGTTTGTTTATGCCTCGTATCATCCTATGAAGGATTTGAAGTATCTGTAATGAATACAAACATATATCTATCCATTTATCATCTATTGATATCTGTCTACCATCTATGTATATATGTATGTATGTGTGTATGTATCTACCTACCTACCTATCTACCTACCTGTCTATCTCTGTGTACAACATCATCTTGCAGACTATTTGAGGCATTACCAATAAATCACATGTCAATATAAAAGTAGACATACATCTATAATAAAGACCATTGAAATTATAGAGGAAATTATCAACAACTTTGATAGTTGAAGGAATAGAGACATCCAGAATTTCCATGAGTGCTACAGATATGATACAGTAAAATCCAAGACATGCTTCCCAGTACTCAAAGCCTTATGCCGTACTTAATGGCTTTTCAATTGAATAATGGTATCTAATTCCATGCTGCTATAACCTGAGGGTTGGCTCTTCATTACAGCAAAGGTCAGTTCTGGGATCTGCATATTTGGGCATATGATTTAGTAAGCACATCTAATTTCATCACTTTCCACTGGCCTCTCATTGAGAGTTTTTTAGACCTGCTGAGTCTGATACATAGACCAATACCTCAGCTTAATTATCATGGTTACCTAAGGCAACCAAGGGTTAAACAGAGGGTCTGGCCTTTTGTGCCATTTTTATACAATAAGATCACTCAGAAGCTGATTACCCAGCATTTAGTTAAATTATTTGGCCTTAGAAGCAGTAAGGCTCGAGATCCTGGACTGCGGATGGAAAAACAACAGTGAAATCAGGAGAATATGGCTAGTGATGTCAAGTGAAGGGTATAAATGCTAGAAGACCCAAGAGCATTCATCCACCAGACCCACAGCTCACCTTCAAATACAATTTAGATTTATAAGCCCAGGATTCCTTTTGGAATCCTGATCACGTGATTATATAAGGTTGGGCTGTTTTATAAGCAATTTACTCTGGACTTTTATAGTGAAAACTCATAAGTAAATACTTATATTTAAGGATATACAAAAATATTTTTGAGAAGATGCACTGTGTTACGAAGGAAAATAGTCTATCTACAAAATGTCACACATTTAGAATTCAATGTGGTCTGACTGGGTGTGTCAGTTTATTTCCTCATGTATTCAAGATATTCCTATGTGCTAGGTGATGGACAGGGCACAGTAGGGGAGTACTGAAACGAAGTAAACATGACACATACAAAGCAGAAATGTTAGACTGAACAGAAAATGTTGCAGCATGTTAAGGAACTCAAAGGAAAGATCATTAAAATCTAGTTGGGGAAGCTTTCAAATGAAAGTGTCATTGGTAGTAACCATAAAATATTGAAATAAAAACTTTTATGTAATAGCACATGTCACTTAGTAAGCATGTATTACATGCCAATTTATAAGTGTTTATAAGTGCTCTGCATAGATTATTTGATTCATTCTTTACATTTTTTACAGATAGAAAACCTGAGAAAAGAAATTAGCTTTGCCAGTATATACTTTAGTTATGTATCAAAAGTGAGATTGAAAAGCACAACTTGAGCAGGTTCACCACGGTACTTATAGGGGATAAACTGTGCTCTTTACACTCTCAGTGCACAGAGCTAGCCATTTAGTAAGTGTTTAATAAATCTCTCTATCCACACCTCCATTTTCCTTCCTTTGTTGAATGAATCAGTGTGATAATCATTGTGGGAAATGAGGGAGAGAGTCAAAAATAGACAAAAAAAAAAATACATGTGACCACAAAACAAAATGAGTAAACAGTTGAGGTTGCATAGTTTGCTTGTTTCTCCCCTAAACTATGAAAATTTCCATATTGGGATTGAGAAAAGCTGAAAAATGCAAATATCGAGAATATTAAGCATTATTTTAAGTTGCCACAGTGGACTCCAACCATCTTGCTAGTTCTACTTTGTCAGTTAATTCCTTAGAGATCATGTTTGTACATGTGCTTCTTGCCTGTGGTTAGACTTCTCCTATATGGCCTTGCTGTTTAACATGGCAACATGCCATTTTCTTTGCCTAGCTAAAAATAAAAGAGTAATCAGATACGTTTATAATCTCAATGCATAGTAAAGATGTATCTGGCTATTATAGATGATTTATACTAATATACAATGTTTATATCCGTCTTCTACCAATATTTCAGAAACAGAGATATTTAGCAAACCGCTACTGATATATTTGCTAATGTATCAACAATTTTCCAATCTTTGCTCTTTTGATTGATTGTAGGGAGAATTGATTAACAGTGTTATTGCTCAGACCCTCAGTACCCCAGATTGAACAAGTGAATGCTGACTCTCATTGTACTGGAAGTCTGAGGAGCTAGAGGTAAAATGAAATGTCACCATGATGCATAGGTGCCTGTCTGTCTATTAGCTTTCATTTGCCTTTCCTAATAATTTTCTTTCCTAATACAATTGACCTTCCTATATTTGATAATTTGAAAATAAATATTGAAAATGTGCTCAGTATTGTGACTTATAAAGAACTTAGGGACCACCTATACTACTATCATAAAGGAAAAGCTAGGTAATTGAAAAAAATAATGCAAATAATAGTATTTGTAACAGTAGAAGTAATTATAATATAGTAATTATAGTAATTATAATAGTTGCAGTAACAGTAACAGTAGTAAAAGTGGTAGTACTAACTAAACCTCCCTCATAACTGAGTAGGAGATGAGTACTCTGGTGTTCCTTATGGAAAAATTGCTTAATGATTAATGGAAGCCACTGAGTACTATACATATGTGATTACCCAGAGTGGCCTCTGTCCAGATCTCTTTGTCCCCAGTCAATTCCTGCAATACAGGTATCCCTGGCTTTTTGAAAGTTTCCCACTTTGCTTTGTGCCAGTTCACTTTATGCCACTTCACTTTATACCATTTTGTTTTACGAGAGACTTACGTTAGCACCTATTTTCTCCAACTGGAAGAAATCCAAAGAGGAGTTTTGCTTTTATTATGACAAAGCAAAAAGCAAAACTAGAGTTCAGGCTTTGTTTTTGCACCAGCCTTTATAGAGGCAGTGGCACTACCAACAGTGAGAGTGGCCTCACCAAGTTCCTTCCTAGGGAACTATACCAACATCAAGCTGCCATTGCTTTGGACTATGTCTGTGAGCATCTCTGTTTTATTTCTATTTATTTTGTGCATCTGCTAGCAAGATGAGTCCTAAGGTAGTTGCTTATTTGTTTTATACCATTTCGGCTTATGAAAGCTTTCATAGGAACACTCTACTTTCCGTAGTAGGGAAAACCTGTACTAAAAATAGAGATTCTCTCCTTTAATAACAAGCATTGAAAAGGCTAACTCACTGCACTGTTATACTCCCGCCCCCCTCCCAACACACACACTAAATAGAAGCTTTTTGGGGCTGACACTGGGTTTTAGTCACAACACTACAGTCATGCATTGCTTAACAACAGGGATACATTCCGGAAATGCATTGCTTGGTGACTTCCCTTTTGTGCAAACTTTTTATGGAAAACTTTTTTTCTAAGTAGAAAGTGTACGCTAAATGATGATAAGAAGTATAATATAGTATATGTATAAACTGGTAATATAGTCATTTATTATCAAGCATTATGTACTATACATCATGTGTACACTTTTATATAACTGGCAGTTCAGTAGGTTTGTTTATATCAGCATCACCAAAAACGTGAGTAGCGCTGTTGTTCTATGATGGCTACAATGTGACTACACAACAGTAATTTTTTAGCTTCATTTTAATCTTATGAGATCACTGCCCTATATGCAATCTATCATTGGCCAAAACACCATTATACAGTATACAACTGTATACCTAGTTTACACATAGCTCAGAGCCTGGTGCACAGCTGGGATTAATAAACAATTTTAGAATAAATGGGTCAATTATATCAGTCACTAATGTTAGAAAAATAATATTTCTGTTTATTTCCTGATGTCAATTCCATGAGAGCCAAGTTTCAAAGCAGGTGGTAGAGATTCAGGGCACAAGGCCTTTGGTCTCAGCGAGCAAGCCTGATGAGCTACAGGAATATGGTCAGTAATGGGAAAAAGTCACAGAAAAGGCAAAAGGGACAATCACTTGAATACATAAAGATCCAGATTTTATAACAATCATGACATTTAGTCAACACTTTAGTAGATGTCAAGAATAATGCTAAGCATTCTATACTCTCTTATTTCATCTTCCCAGCAAATAGATGAAGTAGGATTATTATTCCAGTCCATGGTTAAGGATTCTGGGATTTATAGTTGCCAGTTGTCTTGCTCGGGGAAACAAAGTTGGATAATTACAGAACGAAGATTTATACTTTGGTCAAAGAATTCCAAAGTACTGATATTTTATACTTACTCACTGGCTGGCCATTTTTTGGTGATGTTGTTTGGCTTCTTAATTTTTAATGAATTCATAATAATATTTAGTGATTATTCAATATTTTTCCAACACTATAACATTTAATTTTTAGGAACTATCACATCGAATTGACAGAGTTAATTGTCACATTAACAACTAGCCTGTGAATTACATAGTCTATAATTCCCAGTTTGTACCAGGGGCAGAAACTAAGGCAAAGAAAAGGTTGAATGATTTGTCCAGGGCTACGAAGCTTGTAAGTAATCAAATTGATACTTGAACTATGGCAGTCTGATTCAAGAGAAAGTTTTCTTAATCACAGTGATTCTTTGATTGTTTTATTTAACTCATTTTTGGTGAACATACACTAGGTGCTGAAAAAATAGTAGGGGACAAAATAGTTCAAATCTTTCCACCCAAAACAATGAACAAAATAGGTAAAGAATATCTGTTCTATGGGAAAGAGCTACAGAGACAAATAAAGCTGGCGAGAAAAAATGGGAGGTTACAGTTTGGCATCTTGTCCAGGAATGACCCCGATTTGCTGGGTCCAGGAATATAATTGGTTCAGCCAAACTAATTTCTGGGGTAAATATATATTGGGCAGAGGGAAAGGAAATTGAAAATCCTTGATATAGGTTTGTGCCTGATAAGAAATAGCAGGGAAAGGGTACGGCTGTGTGGAATGAATATGGAGAGGGTTCTAAGAGAAAATATTACAGAGGTAACAGGAGGCTAGTTCTATAAACTTTGTAAGTCACTCAGGAAATTTGGCTTTTACATAGGGTGAGATCAGAGGCCATTGGAGAGTTCATTTAGAAGAATTAGAACATCTCATGATTGCAGTGGATATGGTGTTGAAGACAGAGCAGAAAGATGCAGGCATGGACTCAGAGATACCAGAAAGGAAGCTCTTCTATGAGACTATGTTTGGACCAAAGTGGCAAATATGTGTTTGAAGTGATCAGATTCTGTATATGTTTTTAAAGGAGATGACACAAGATGTTTTTATGAATTGGGTATGGAGTAAGGAAGAGAGGGTAGTTGAAGAGCAACTTGAAGGATGAAGAGACTGCAGAAAGAAGAATTGTAGAGATGAAGAGTTTGATCAGATATCTTCAGTATGAGATACCTATTTGACATTCCAATAGGGATGTCAAAAGGGTAATTGTGTATAGGCATTTGGAATTCAGGGGAGAGGTCTAGGCTGGAGATATATACATTGGAGTCATCAGAATATAGCTGATACTGAAAAGCAATAGACCAGGATCACCAGGGGAGTCAGTATGGATAGAGAAAAGAAGAAAAAGTATGACTTTCAATTTTTCCCACTTACCTCATCCCCAAATCCCTTACCTTTTCAATGGCCTTATTCTGAATGTGTCATGATTTGTTAGTATTGATCTTAAAATGTTGTTCCCCACAAAAGGACATCAGTAGAAAATTATCAAACTCTGAAAAAAAGTCTTTAGTTAATAGAATCGTACCAATGTTTAATTTATATTTTTGGTAATTGTTTTAGGGTGATGTAAGATTTTAATTTAAGGGAAAACTGGAGAAGAGCTTTGTGGGAATTCTCTGTACTAGTTTTACAACTTTTCTGTAAGTATAAATTAATCGAAAATCAAACATGTAAAAACCATGTCCCAAATGTAGATACACTTTGAATGGGATATGATATCTTCAGAAGAAGAAAATGAAATCTTTACCGCTCTTGTTTTGACACAAGATTTTATTCAGAAAGCCTACACTTGAATTGCCTTCTTGAACATTTTTCCACGTAATTAACTCACACTAAGTTTGTGTGTGGTCAACTGAATCCCAAGGCATATTCTGATAATATCTTTTAAACCATGTTTAACTTACTGTATTTTTTTTTAAAAATTACTTTTTGACAATTTCAAAGCTAGATTATACATTATTCTGAATACATATTCTCATTTGGATTTGATACAAATATGAACCAGAGCACTGGTTCTTTGAGTGTCGTGTCATTCTCCAGTTACAATAGTATGCTCTCTATGCCATTATCAGAGGCTTCCCCAAATGCTGTCATCTTGTAGATCACTGTACTGGTCAAGTGTATCCTTGGGTTCTTACCCAGATTGACAATGATTTGTGTATGAAGTATTCTTCACCATTATCCATCTGTGAATTTACCTACCAGTACAATTCCACAGCCTACATTTATTCTTTATATTATCAAATATATGATGAGGGTCTCTATTAAATTTCTAGATGAAATCAATACAATATCTAACTATAACATTCTTCAGTCTAACAATTCTGACTGTTTTGTAATGAATTTATGCTGGCTTGTAGCGATCAATGTGTTTTGTTATTATGTGCTCACAAATCATTTTTTTATCAGTCCTCTTCTATGTAATGTAAGATTATTAATCAAAATTATGCAAATAAAAGAATGTCTAGCCTACCTTTTCTGTTTTTGTTTATCATCATTTTTATTTTTTATTAAATTTATTGGTGTGACTTAGGTTAATAAGAGTATATATGGTTCAAGTATAAAATTCAGTAACACATCATATATATATTGCATTGTGTGTTCAACACCCAAAGTCAAATCGTCCTTCATCACCATAATTTAACCCCTTTTATCCTTATGTACCTTCCCTTCTCCCCTTTCCCTTGGGTGATCACTAAACTATTGTCTGTGTCTATGAGTTTTTGATAGTTTGGCTTGTCTGTTTGTTGCTTTCAGTTTTATATCTCACACATGAGTGAAATCACATGATTCTCAACTTTTTCTGTCTGACTTATTTGACTTAGCATGATAATCTTAAGATCCATCCATGTTGTCACAAATGGCAGTATTTCATCTTTTCTTACGGCTGAGTAATGTTCCATTGTATATATGTATCACAACTTTTTATCTAATCATCTATCGACAACACTTTGGTTATTTCCATGTCTTGGCCACAATGCATAATGCTGCAATGAACATCAGGTTACATATGTATTTATGGATAAATGTTTTTAAATTTTTGGTGTAGATAACCAGAAGAAGGATTCTTGGTCATATGATAATTCTATTCTTAATTTTTTGAGGAACCTCCATAATGTTTTTCATAGAGACTGTACTAATTTACATTCCCATTAGCAGTGTGAGTATTCCCTTTCCCCCACAACCTCTCTAACAGTTGTTATTTGTCCTGCTGATAATAGCTATTCTTGCATGTATGAGGTGGTATCTGATTGTGGTTTTGATTTGCATTTTCCTAATAGTTAGTGAAGTTGAGCATCTTCTCATATGTCTGTTGGCCATTTATATGTCTTCCTGGGAGGATTTTTAAAAAAGTTTATTGGGGTAACATTGATAAATACAATTTTATAATTTTCAGGTGTACATTATAATTTGACATTTGTGTATTCTATTGTGTGATTACCACCCAGAGTCCAGTTTCCTTCAGCTACCATATATTTGACCCCCTTTACCCTATCTCTTCCCTTCTCCCCTCTGGTAACCACTAGCCCATTTTCTATATCCTGAGCCTCTATTCGTCCTGTTCATTTATTGCTTTTAGGTTTATATCCCACATAAAAGTGATGTCATGTGATTTTCAACTTTTTCTGTCTGGCTTATTTTGCTTAGCATGATTGTCTTGAGGTCCATCCAGATTGTCCCTTCTTATGGTTGAGTAATATTCCATTGTATATATGTACCACAGTTTCTTTAGCCAATCATCAATCGTAGGACACTTAGGTTGCTTCCATGGCCTGGCCACTGTGAATAGTGCTACTTTGAACATTGGTGTGCAAATGTCTTTTCAGATATGTGTTTTCAAGTCTTTGGGGTAAATACCCAGTAGAGAGATTGTTGGATCATATGGTAGATCAATTCTTAGTTTTTTGAGGAATCCCCATACTGTTTTCTATAATTGCTGTACCAATTTGCAATCCAACCAGCAGTGTATGAGAGTTCCTTCTTCTCCACATTATCTCCAACATTTATTACTTGTCCTGTTGCTAATAGCTATTCTAACAGGTGTGAGATGGTATCTTATGGTGGTTTTGATTTGTATTTCCCTAATAACTAATGATGTGGAGCATCTTTTCATATATTTTTTTGTCTTTGTATGTCTTCTAGGGAGAAGTGTCTGTTCAGGTCCTCTGCCCATTTTTTGATTGGGTCATTTGTTTTTGTTGTTATTGAGTCATATGAGTTCTTTGTATATTTTGGCTATTAGGCCTTATCGGAAGTGTTGCTTACAAATAAATATTCCCATTCAGATGCTTGTCTCTTTACCTTGTTGATGATTTCTGTTGCTGAGCAGAAGCTTTTTAATTTGATGTAGTCTCATTCATTTATTTTACCTTTAACTTCCCTTGCCTTTGAGGTCAAATTCATAAACTCCTTTTTAAGTCTAAGGTCTTTGAGTTTCATTCCTATGTTTTCTTCTATGCATTTTATTGATTCTGGACTTATATTCAGGTCCTTAATCCATTTTGAGTTAATTTTCGTGTGTGGTGAAAAAACAACGGTCTAGTTTCATTCTTTTGCAGGCAACCTTCCAATTTTCCCAGTACTATTTATTGAAGAGGCTTTCTTTTCTCTACTCTATGTTTTTGGCATTTTCGTCAAAAAATTATTTGCCTTTATAAATATGGGTTTACTTCTGGACTCTCAGTTCTATTTCACTGGTCTGTGTGTCTATTTTGTTGTCAATACCATGCTGTTTGATTACTGTCGCTTTGTAGTATAATTTGAAGTCAGGCAGAGTGATGCCTCCAGCCTTGTTCTTTTTCTCAGGATGGCTTTGGCAGTTCAGGCTCTTTTGTGCTTCCATACAAATCTGATGATTTTTTGTTCTATTTCTTTAAAAAATGCTGATGCAATTTTGATGGGGATTGCATTAAATCTGTATAATGCTTTAGGTAATATGGTCATTTTAACTATGCTGATTCTTCCAATCCAAGACACAGAATATCTTTCTATTTCTTAGTATCTTCTTCGATTTCTTTTAATAGGTTTTGTAGTTTTCATTATATAGGTCTTCCACATGTTTCATTAAATCTATTCTGAGGTATTTTATTCTTTTTATCTCAATTGCAAAAGGAATTATTGTTTATACTTCTATTTCTGACATTTCATTATTATAGTATAGGAACACTATGGATTTTTGAATGTTGATTTGTATCCAGAGACATCACTATATTTGCTTATTATTTCCAGTAGTGTTCTTATGGTATCTTTAAGGTTTCTCTATAGAGAATCATATCATCTCCAAATAGTGACAGTTTGACTTCTTCATTTCTATTTAGATGCCTTTTATATCTTTCTCTTGACATTGCACTTTCTGGGACCTCCATGTTGTATTAAATAAGTGGTGATAGTGGACAGCCTTGCCTTGTTCCTGATCTTAGAGGGAAGGTTTTAGTTTTTCACTATTAAGTATAATGCTGGCTGAGTTTTCGTCGTAGATGGCCTTTATGATGTTAAGGTACTTTCCTTCTATACTAATTTTGTTAAATGTTTTGATCATGAATGGATGCTGTATCTTGTCAAAGGCTTTTTTTTTATCTATTGATATGACCAAATGATTTTATTTTTTAATTTGTTTATATGGTATATCACATTAATCAATTTGCATCTGTTTAACCATCCCTGTGCCCCTGAGATGAGGCCCACTTGATTCGTGGTGTATAGTCTTTTTAGTATGTTGCTGTATTGGTTTGCTAGTATCTTATTTAGGATTTTTGCATCTGTGTTCATGAGAGATGTAGGTCTGTAGTTTTCTTTTTTTGTGTATTTATCCTTACCAGGTTTTGATATCAGAGCAATATTGGCCTCATAAAATGAGCTGGGAAGTATTGCCTCTTCTTCAATGTTTTGGAAGAGTTTGAGGAGAATAGGTATTAAATCTTTGAATGTTTGGTAGAATTCACTGGTGAAGCCATCTGGTCCTGGACTTTTACTTCTCATAGGTTTTTGATGATCGTTTCAGCTTCCATACTGCTGATCGTTTATTTAGATTTTCCAGATCTTCTTGATTCAGTCTAGGAAGATTGTATTTTCTAAGAACTGGTCCATTTTTTCTAGGTTATTATATATACTTTTTCATAGTATTCTTGCATGATCCTTTTTATTGCTACAATGTCAGCTAATTTCTCCTCTTTATCCCTGATTTTGTTTATTTGTGTCCTTTCTCTTTTTTCTTTAGTGAGACTAGGCCAGGGATTTGTCAATTTTATTAACCTTCTCAAAGAACCAGCTCATTATTTTTGACTTTTTCTGTTGTTTTTTTTTTTTTCAATTTCATTTATTTCTGCTCTAATTTTGACGATTTCTTTCCATCTGCTGACTTTAGGCCTCATTTGTTCTTTCTTTTCTAGTTTTTTAAATGAAGCATTAGGTTGTTTATTTGGGCTCATTCTAGTTTTTGAGATAGGCCTGTAATGATATGAACTTTCCTTTTATGACCACTTTTGCTGTATCTCAAAAGTTCGATATCTTGTATTATCATTATCATTCATTTCTATGTATTGCTTGATCTCTCTTTTATTTCTTCCTTGACCCAGTTCTTCTTCAGTAGCATGTTGGTCAATTTCCATGTATTTGGGGTCTTCCTGATTTCTTTTTGCAGTTGATTTCTAGTTTCAAAGCATTGTGATCAGAAGAATATGGTTGGTATGATTTCAACCATCTTATATTGTTGAGGCCTTAGTGTGTGGTCAGTTCTTGAGAATGATCCATGTGCACTGGAAAAGAATGTATAAGCAACTGTTTTGGGAGAGAAGACTCTGTGTATGTCAATTATGTCCAGTTGGTCTTACTGTATCATTTAAGAATGTTATTTCCTTATTGATTTTCTGTTTGGATGATCTGTCCATAACCAACAGTGGGGTATTTAGGTCCCCTACGATGATAGTGTTTTGGTCTGTTTCTCTGTTTAGTTCTGCTTTACATATTTTGGGGCTTCCTGATTGGGAACATAGATATTAATGAGTGCGATGTCTTTTTGGTGCATGATTCCCTTTGTCATATGAAGGGTGCTTCAGTATCTTTCTTTACCTTTTTTATTTTGATGTGTATTTTGTCCAATACTGGTACCTCTACTCCTGCTTTTCTCTGCATGTCATTTGCTTGAAAATTATTTTCTACCCTTTTACTTTGTGTCTATATTTGTCTTTGGAGCTGAGAATGTCTCCTAGAGGCAAGCATGTGGTTGGATTTTGTTTTTTTGATTTAGTCTGAAACTCTGTGCCTTTTTTTGGTGAATTCAGTGCATTTACATTAGGGTTATTATTATTGAAATATGAGATTTTCTTATAGCCATTTTATCTTTTGCTTTCTGGTAGCTTCAGTGTTTTCATTACTTCCTTTTCCTTATATTTCTCTTTTCTTTATTTGTTGGCTTTTGTGGGTTTTGTCTCTTGTTCTCTTGTTTTATGTTATATACTTCAGTTCTGAATCTTTTGGAGTGTGGTTAACATAATGAATATGATATGAAAGGATAGTTTGTAATTAAGTCGTCCATTTTCTTCTGCATGCGCCTTATCTCCTTTCCCTTTTGTGAATTTGGATCTCTGAATCCTCCTTTTTCAGTCATTGTTATCTTAATTTGTCCCTATGTATTAGTTATTACTTCTTGCTATATCTATTCTCTTCTTATTGTTTAAGTTTTTAATGCCTTTTCTTAGTAAGGTTGTATGTACTTCTCTGCTTCATTTGCCTGATAGTCACTTTACTCCTAATTATGTTTTTGTTTGTTTGTTTGTTTTGTATTTTGTTTTAGATGAGCTGACACTTTACAGTATTTCCTGTAGTGCAGGCTTTATAGTGGAGAATTTCCTCAATTTCTGTATGTCTGGAAGTTTTAATTTTCCTTCATATCTAATGGAGAGTTTTAGCTTGATACATTATTATAGGCTGGCCGTTTCTTTCACTTAATAGTTTTAAGTATTTGATTCTATTCCTTTCTGTGTTTGTAAGATTTGCACTGAGAAGTCTGATGAAATCGAATGGGTTTTCCTTTATAAGTTACCATATTCTTTTCCCTGGCTGGCCTGAGAATTCTGTCTTTGTCATTGATTTTTGATAACTGGAATACAGTTTGTCTTGGTGGAAGGCCTACTTGGATTGGAGATAATTGGATGTTATGTTGACTTCTTGAATTCCAAGCTCCAGCTCATTCCTTAGATTTGGAAAATTCTTGTCCACAATTTGTCTGAAAATGCTTTCAGTCCCTGCTCCTTTTCCTTGCCTGAGAAAATGCTTATTATTCTTATGTTTCCTCTCCTGACGGTATCAGTTAGTTCTTCTATTTCCCTTTCATTGTTTTTTCATTCTTTGGTTTCTCTCCACTTTCTTTGATTTATTTCTAGATTTCTGTATTTGATATCATTGATCCTTTCCTCCATTTGGTCAACTCTATTTCTCAAGCTGCTATTTCACTGTTCAACTCTTGCAGTGTGTTCTCATTCTTCAAAAGTTCTATATGATTCCTTTGAGGGTTTCAATTGTCTTGCTATGCTCATCTAGTTGTTTTTCAGTTCTTGAAATTGTTAATATGAGTTGTTTTGGATCTCATTGAGTTTTTTGGAACTACCTTCCTGAATTCTCTGTCATTTAAGTTGCATATTTCTATGTCTGTAAGCTTATTTTCTGGAGACTTTTCTTTTTCTTTCGAGATGCCTTTTCACCTTTTGTTTATGGTGTTTAATGGACTATTTCTCTGCCTGGGCTTTAATGGAAGTGCATTCTGTTATTTTTCTAGAAAGATTATTATATAAAGGTCTCATGTTAGCCTGCTGCAAAGAAAGTGCTTTCTTTTGGCTTCCAGTAGGTGGTGTCTAAGCTTCTTGATCCCTGCTTTATATAAAGCCTAAATGTCTTTTTATTTTTCTTGTAGATATTTAATCACACTTCATGCTCTCACTTTCAGTCCCTGTCAGTGTTAGCAACAGTTCTGATAGCAGTTGCTCAGATTCCCCTGGGGCTCCGCGGAGATCGATCTTGGAAGGTGTGGGGGAGAGACCCTCTGGGTTGTGAGTGGGGGGCTGAGGCTGAGCCTTGGTTTTGCACTGGGGCTGTAAAAAATCAACTGTTGTTTCTCTGAGGTCCTGTCCCACTTCCCTGCTTTCTTGCCCTGATGACTGGGGCCCTGCCACTGGCTGCATGAAACTCACGGGACTTCCAGGCAGGGTTGTTCAGGGAAGTTGTTGCATCTCATACCTCCCCCTCCTCCTGCAAGGAGCTCTGGCAGCTGTGAGAGGGCAGCTTCTTTATTTCTCCCAGTCCCACCACCCAACACTCAGAATTCTGACCTGTGGTAGCTTATGCGCAGATCTCGCACTCAGATGTCCTGGTGTGCAGTTTGGGTGTCTTTTGTTGAGTTTTAGATGTTCAGTTTATTGTTGTTTCGAGGGGAGATTATCTGAAGATGTCTCTTATTCTGCCATGTTTCCCAGAATCTGGCAGGATATGTTTTATGAGAAGAGAGTTTGTAGACCAAACATAGAGGTGCAGTCTCTAGAAATGAGTATTCTGTATAACCATTTTTTTTCCCTCTAGGAAAAAAAAGGAGCAGACTCCATAAAATCAAACAGAAAACGTTACTGTTTTATTTCAGAATTTATAGCAGTAGCTGTTTTTGATGGCATAAACTCCACAGGAAAGCAGTTTTAAAGGGCAAAATTAAATGTAATTTGGTGAAGATATTTATCAAGTATTCTTTAACAGTTGATAATTTGCACATTTCTCTTAAGTTGTGATTTTTCATTCATGAGGACTACACTTACTACAAAGTGCTAATGAATTATGACACATCTACCATTTATGGAGCTTGTACATTTAGGTGACATTCTGAAGGTCACCTATGGTTTCAAATCTCAAGTGATCTTGTTGAAGTAACTCCATAGTGTCACCAACTGTAATTATGGTAATATGAAATTTGCCAGGCTACACCTGGTGTTCTGTTTGCAATGTATCTTCCAGTGATATCAGAGCCTCATCATAGGGGGTACATCGCTCAGACAAGCTTTAATGATTATTCTATATAGCTATATGCTGTAATGCCTAGAGATGGTTGATAAAATAATGTGCCTAATCATTTCTTTACCTCACACTGTTCCATTTCTTTCTGCATATTACCTCCAGAATGTCCTTTCTGAAACACATTTCATCACTTTGTTTGCTGATATTTACCAACATTTTTATGGAATAAATCAGAATTTAAATAATTCAGGATTATAAAATATAGAATGTAAGCTATTTAGGAAGAGAAGTAGCAACAGCAAAAACTTTATATGCGAGACAATGTGCTAGATGCTTCCCATAAATCGCCTCATTTAATCATCAACAACAGTCTAGTGGAAGTGAGGACTATGTTTTAGATAAAATACTAAAGAGAGATGTTAATGAAGTTGTCCCAAGTCACTGAGCTGTTTAGTGATCGATCTAATGTGTGATTCCTAGCCTTTTGGCCCTAGAGCCTGTGCTCTTTGCCAAGCACTGTGTTCCCATGCTGCTACATGTTGATGGATGTCATGCTGAACATCAGTTGTGACTGCACATTCAAGAGATAGCACACAGACCATTGTGACTCTCAGCAATTTTAATACCATTAGGTTAAGTCATATGATATGCTGATATTGACTAATTTTTGCATAAAAGAAATGGTGATTTTGGTTGGAAAAAACAAAGAAAAACCATGAAAATGACTCCAGCTGGAGGAGACTTAGGAGATTGCTGACCGAATGCAAACATGGTGTCTTGTGTTGACTCCTGGAACAGAGAAAGGACACAGTGAATATACTGGGTAACATCCAAAAAAGGCTCTAGCTTAGTAGCATTGCACAAATGTAAATTTGTTTGTTTTGATAATTGTATTATGTAAGATGTTAACTCTAGGCGAAGTAGGGTAAAGGGTATGTGAGAACTCTAGTAATATTTGCAGTTTTTCTGTAAAGCAATAGAATTGTAAAAAATAAAATTTTATTTAAAAAAAATTTAAAAATGGTGATTTTATTTTTTATATTGTCTGTAATAATTGCAAAAATTCCTTCCTATATACTCCTAGAAGGAGTCCTTTCCTCTCTGTCCTTCAGAAGAACTTTTGGTTTACCTCAACTCCTGTAATGTCATTTCTCAATGTATTTTTGTTGAAAATTTAGTTACTCAACAATATTGTGATGTTTTTAAGGTAGGGTCCTGTGTCCAATTCTTCCTTGTACTTCAAGCTGTGTAAAACAAGAAGAGATGGATGTTTTTTTTTAAAAAAACAAATACATATGTTAGTCCTTATGGCTGATAGTGAAAAAGTGATAATAATTTTAAGATAACTCCATGTAGTCCATCGTAATCTCCTCTCTATGTTGTCTCCCCAAGTAAAAAAAGGGATATAGATATCTTACAACCATTATAGTTAGAGCTAGAAAAATATGGAAAAAGAGCCTGTCCCTGCATAAAAAGTAGATAGCAACAGGTGGCAAGAGACATTTTATCTGTGGTTAGGAATGAGCAAGCTAAGCATCAAGTCATTCATACTGGACCTTTGGTTCCCTTTGAGGTCAGCATGAGGAACTCCTGGAAAGAGTAAATACAAATGTGTCATGGGAACCTATGAAGTTTACTGAGAACCTTGGCACCAGAGTCCTGCCTTTGCCAGCTGAACTAATCAGAGGAAAAGAAGTCCATTTACTTTTTGAGGAGAGATGCGAATAGTGCACATTATTAGAGTATTCCTTTGTATAATTAATATATTCAAAGTTTAAAAAAGGCTGCTACCATGCAGCCTTTCTGGTTTTATGTTTGCTTAAAATTTTTTTTTTTTCCATTTCTGGTTTTGTTTGCTTTAAAAAAAATTTTTTTAGCAACTTCAATAAGCTAGAGTTCACATACCATGGAAATTCATCCATTTAAAGTGTAACTATTTTAATGGCTTTTTAGCATATATGCAGATATGGTGCAACCATTGCCACAGTCAGTTTTAGAGCATTTCATCACCCTTAAATGATACCCTGTATGCTTGGCTATCACCCTTTACCTCAGCTTTCACCTCACTCCCCAGTCCTAGGAAACTACTAATCTACCTTTTTGCCTCTATTAATTCTCTGTTCTGGACATTTCAAATATGAATGGAATTATATACTATGTAGTCTCTTGTAAGTGGCTTTTTTCACTTAGCATCATGTTTTAAATATTCATTCATGGTTATAGTTATTGTACTTCATTCCTTTTTAGGGCCAAATAATATTCTATTGGTCAGAAGTATTCCATTGTGTTTGTCTGTTTCTCAGTTGATGGATATTTTGGGTTGTTTCCCTCTTTGGATTGTATAAATATAATGCTACTATAACCATTAGTGTATGAGTTCTGGGTGGACAAATGTTTTCATTTCCTTAGATGTATATTTGGTTTAGCTCAGTTATTCTAACTTGATCCATAGGAAAGTTTTTCTAGAGAGAAGGAAATAAAATACCTCAATATGCTGACAATTTCAAATAATTTTTAGTGCTCACTACCTCTGTGAGTCTCAGTTTATGGTAATTCTTTATAGATAAGCTGTGCCTACAAAAAAGTGGTTTACACATACAACACATTCACATACATGCTTATACAAGCATGCAGCCCAAAGTGTCTCCTTCAAAAGAAGCCTTCTGGAAAAGAAATGCTAATCTCTTCTAGTACCCAATTATCAGGAAATTAATCACTCTTTTTTAGAAATCTCTTCTGATTGAGGTGATGAGCCATACTAGAACTGTTAACTAAACTATAACTTTATTTGCCCTAATTTGTGGCTGTGTTTAATCAAAGGCCATCTGGCTGTTCCTAAAAATCAGATTTTCCCTGGAAACTTTTCCTTCATCATGAGTCTTTAGAATATTGACTGTTTGTCAGGGTAACCTAAAGACCAAATCTAGATCTCTCCTCCTCTGGTAGAGCACCTTCACATGATATAGGTGTTCAGTGTGTTTGCTGAATTAAACATGACTTTGAAATCATTGAAAATAGTACCTTTTTAGAGGACTTGATATCATCATAATGGGCTGTTTTCTTTTGGAAAAAGGCAAACTATAGCACAATCCATCAATCATGTACCCTCCCCATGTTTCTTGTTTTTAATGGCAAAGATAAGTCAAGACTCGATCAATTTAGTGTATCACTTGCTGCATATTGAGGAAATGGGCATCAGAGCTATCCTTCCGTTGTTCTTCCCTACCTCTCCCTGCACCTTGTTCTTAGCCCTTGCTGACCCTCTGGAGGATGCTTACTCAGCTCAGCGGTAGCCTGTGCTGAGACATTCTCTAAGCTTTGTTCCATTTTACCCAGAGCTTCCACATCTCTTATGGTCACGTGGTAAATGCAAGGAACTCTTCAAGAGGCCCCTCCAGATATAACAGTTACTTTTCAATAGTGTGACATTTTGGTTATGGAGCAAAATCAAATTATGTAATCAAATAAGGGCATCAGGCCTGATGAGACTTGAATCAAAGAGCCCAAGAAAATTCAAGTAATACTGAGTTGACCTTTGTGCTATTTTTAATGCAGCTGATTTGAAAGGCACTCCCGAGAAAAGTCTGAGCTTGCAACAGCCTGTTTTTCTGGATCTTGTTTGAGGGAAAATAACCCTCCCTCAAGGTTGACCCTGAATTGGTCATTCCAGCTCCCTTGGAACTGAGGCCTTTGAATTCCCTCAGGGGCTTCGTTATTCATTTGATGTAATGTAATAGATCAGTGAAGCATAGCCTAAAATGGATCTCAAAAGACCATCAAGCTGAGTAGAGGAATTTAAGGCCCTGAAAGGGAAAGAGACCATTTATACTGGATTTATACTAAATTCAAGAGTGGATACCAGGTGTTTGCCTTGTTGTGTAAGAAATCTTTCAATGACATTTCTTGGTACCTTTCTAGTCTAGTGCATACCAGGTATTGGATGAATGTTCATTAATGCCTGTGATGGGCAGATGCACAAAAATGCTTGGGGATGCTTTGCTACAAACCAAGTACATGCTGACTCTCCCAGGTAGATGGAGGTTCTCATTTATCCGCTACCTTGCAGAGAAAGTCTGTGGATTCCACACAACTCCAGTTCTGGGGAAACTGCTTTTCAACTGGAGTCAATAGGATGTTTTCCCACCAGGCACCTCTAGCAGGCTACAATAATGAATTCTTGTAAATCAAGATTTCATACAAGTAGGCAATTTTTATGACTCATCACTGTTTAACCTCAACAAATTGGATTCTTTACATCCAGAAATAAAATAGTGACTACACTATCCTAAAATTTAAATTGGTTGGATCCAGGTGATTTTTTCCTTACACTTTGATATGCAATATCTTTTATTCATATTCCACAAGAAGACACTCCCAAAAGGAGGGAAAGAGACATCTTTAATAGTCAAGTTCTAAATTAAAAAGGCAACTTAGATATTAATTCTTAAACAGCCCTCTGGTTTCCTGAGGAGCTAACAAAAGCACTATTAGCTCTTAAAATCTCTTTTTATAGACTTTACAGGAATAGGAAATGCACAATGCATCAACATTTCATTTAGAAACTATGAATGCTTTCAGATATGTCCATTTTTAAATGTTTTTACTTGGGGTGAGGATTATTTCAGCGGCATTACTTTTTGGGAGTGTAATTAGAGGGATGAGGATCTCATATAAGTACATTTTCACATAACCAAATTTTCCCATTTAAGAATGTAATTTCTATTTTAAATGTTTCTGAAGTAAATCTTTCTAAAATAAATTGTACAGTTATTTCTCTTTGTAAACAAAAGTGTTTAATATGCATATGACTCTTCTTAATGCCTCTTGGCAGGATGCCCCAATGAGTCTTTCGTGTCTGGAAAAGTTAGATTTGGAAGAAAGCTCTGGTTCACACAGTCTGTCCTCCTCCCCACCCAAGTTACAGAAAGAAGAGCTGAGTGCTTTCAGTTTCCTGTAAATTGCATAGCTACTCCCAACCTGATGTTCAGAGACTGCATTATGCCTCCCCTCCCAGATAGTCTGTGGCCTAGAGAATTGTTTTCATGAACAGAAGCTGCAGCTGACTCATGCCATTGCTTTCAGCCTTGCTCTCAACAAGCTTCAGCATACTCACTTTCCGGGATCCATCCTTAAGGAGTTGTTGACTGGTCCTGAATACAGCCCCATGGTTTATTACCTCCTTGTTCTTGTACACCTCCTACCTATCTGGGATTCCTTTGGCTCTGGTATGCTTTGGCTGGGGATAGTGGGGACAGCCACCTAGCCTTATTTTTCATAGCTCACATTAAAGGGTAATATCTTTTAGGAACTTTTTCATCTCCTCCAGGGAGAGATGATGGTTCCCTACGCTGTACTCTCGATATTCTCTGCACAGTCTGTTTTCTTAGCTTCAGGCCCTGTTTATATCATGGTTTTGAGCATATATCTGTTTATTCCTCTTTCAGGCAGCTCAAGGATTGTATCCGACTCATATTCGCTGTCTTTGGATCTAGGTCTGATGCCTGGCAGCTCTCTCTGGGGTAAACGAATTTATGGATAAAAAGCATATTCTAAAGTGTATGTTGCTCCCTGCTTTCAGTCCTTCTCATATGGGTTTTCTTGTGTTTTCATTTACTTCTTCTCAAATCGTTTTATGTTATTTAATTTTGTTTTAATTATATATTTCTGGAGTGATGACATGAAGCTTGGGGTGTTCTTATGTATGTGTATGAGGGGCCAATCAATGCATTGTCGCCCAAGACATACTATTTCTTTTGCCGACCAAAGGAGGAGCTGCCCATATGAGACTCCTCTGTTTTCACCCAGTGGGTTTTGCTGTGTAGCATTGCCCAGAGGGTCTTGTGCAGGAGCTCAGGGGAAGCACTGTGATCAGAGCCCAGCGCTAGCAGGAACTACTGAATCTTGTGGAGTTTTTAGCCCGTACTTAATATTTCCCTCCCGGATGACCCTGAGCTACTGGATTTTAGATCTTTTGCCTGCATGTCTGCATTATGCATGTGTTACTTTTTAATTTTAATTTTCACAAAGGAAGTCACACTGCATACATTCTATTTTCAGCTTCATTACTTGATCATTCAGTTTTTCAGTTCCTCTATTTTCTCATCTGTAAAAAATGGGGTTGTAAAGATTAAAGGAGTTGGATACATAAAAGTGATAAGAAGAGGGCCAGTCATAATCAGAGAGGGATGAATGCTTGCTCGCTATTATTGTGACCATAACTGTCAAACTTCTAAAACTCTCTTCATGACTCACTGCCACTGGTCTTGGGATTTGCTCTGTTGACCTTCCAGTAGCTGTAAAACAAGTTCAGCTCCAATGATTGTAAATAAGTATTAAGGCCAGAATGATTAGGCTTTTAGTAAGGACTTCTTTTTTGAACAACAAAAAAAAATCTATATAAGTTTGTGTGCATATATTTTAGCTTGTGCCTTGGCTATAGAGGGGACTTCCCTCTTTTACCTTTGCCCTCCTTTTTATTCTGATTCATGTCTCTATTTAAGAATAGTTAAGTTGCCAGAAAAGTGATTTTTTAGACAAGTAAGAGAGGTGAGATCATATTAAATTAGGAATCAGAATCAAGAAAAGCTGAAAAGCTTTACTTAGAATGGGGTTTGGACTGAAAATGACTGTGGATCTTTTTCTTTTTTAATAGTGTGAGAAATGCAGGTTTGGAATGGAACTATTTAAACATTTATTTTAGCCCAGTTGAGAAAAGGAGAGAGTCAGCCTCTTCCCAGACCTGAACATTTATCTTTAGGTTGTAAAAAGAAAGTGAGAGACTGCATGACCTTGTTTCTCTGAATTTTTTTCTCTGCATTTTCCCTCTCTCTTTTTTTTTTTTTTTTTTTTTTTTTTTTTTTTTTTTGCGGGGAGTTCATGTGTATTTTTAATGCAGGCCACAGTTTGGCCATTAGGCAAAGTTCTCTACTTAATCTTCGAAGGCAATTGAATTTGTGTTTTGACATGTCTGTCTGTCTATCCATCATCTCATCATCATCATCATCATCATCATCATCATCATCATCTCTCTCTCTCTCTCTCTCTCTCTCTCTCTCTCTCTCTCTCTCTCTTTCTTATCTAACCATCTATGTGAATTATTTTTTGATATTGCTTACACCAGTTTATACACAGGCTTTAAAAAAGGGTAGAAGGTTTTATCTATCTTGTCCATTTAATCTACATAGCAATAACATTAGGTAGGCATCATTACCCTCATGATGAAAGAAATTGAGGTGAATAGAATATAAATAATAGAATATAAATAATTTACTGAATTTCATAGGTAGAAAGTGGTGAAACTAAGAACTTGGAGCCAGGTCTTTCTGGCCCTAGAGAATTTGTGCTCTGACTACTACATCTTAAAACCACTATATAAACTTTGTTCTTAAACTTGTGAGATTTTTGCCAAATTATCGGCAAAAACAACCACTGGGAAACTGACAAATACATTCATGTACTTATATGAGGATATTTCTTTATTATTTGCTTATTGTTACTAACTTTCTTTATGCTGATAAAGTGGTACTATGCTGAGACGGGGGAAAAGGTTTCATATGTTACTAGTATTTCCAAAAATATGTGAACACCTCTCTTCCTCCTTTCTGCAGACCTTGAATAGAAATTATATGGTTGCAAGTTGGGGGTGATTGAGAAAGAACTCTGCTATTTGTAAAAAGACTCCACCTTTGCTCTTTCCACCTCACAATGCAAGGATAGCATTGTAAAGAAAGTTGACATAAATTACTTCCTAAATTAAATGAATAATTTTAATGTAAAGTAAAAGTATTATTTAAAGAAGGAATAGGTTATCATTGTTCTGTTTGAAAATAACTTTCTGCTAAAATTAACAACCTGTTCAAGAAACAATGATATAAATGGAACAGCTTCTCCACAGAAAGTTTGAGCCATTTCTTCTCTGGTAAGTGACCCAGTAAAAATTCTATATATGCATGCAGGTTCTTTCCAACTGTATAGACGATGATGGAATAGAATGACTCAGCCTAGGAATGACAGGAGAACCATGAAAATGGTTTCTTTTTCTGGATTTGGCCTAAATTTTTGAATTTCTTTAAAAGGTTTAGGCTGTTTACAATCAGTAGTAATATTTAATCTACACTTTGTAGAAAGGAAATTATTTTCTTTAAGTAAATTCAGGGATACCACATGAGTCCATAAGACAACTCTGAAATTTTAAGCATTATATGATAATACGACGCCCTCTTGGCTTCTTTTTTTCCCCCTTTACTCCAATAATTATGTAAGTCAAGTTAGATATTAAATTTGCCTTTATATGTTTATGTTTAAAGAAAGTATTAAAAAAGAATACTTCAAGTATGCTAACTGGAAATAACACCTTTAACAGTCAAAATTGAATTAGCCCTTTCAGGGACAAATTGTCCAGCTATTCATACAAATGTATAAAGGTTTTGATTGACATTCCTATGGACTAATATGGAGTACCACAGAGTCATTTTGCCAGGAGCCATGGATTCATGGTCATCAGTGTGCTTCTCACCACCCCTTCTCTGCCTGTGATGAGCTTATAACTGCCTATATGGATTCCTGCACTTGCCTTCTAACTTATTGTTCTGTCTCATCCTTCTTCCACTTTCACTTTCTTCTCTCACTGCGGTATTAGATGTTGACCAACTTAACTTATCTTGCTACAGTGCATTATGGATCAAAATCTATGCAAATCACCTAATAGCATCCCTATTACTTTGTAGGAACGTTTGTCTTCCATCATTCCAATTTCTCCACAAATAGTCTTGACTAATAAATTTATGGTTGCCCTATGCTTCAATAAAATTGAACCATGTGCTCCGTGTCCCTCAAATAAAGCCTAGATTCCCACTGTTAAGCTTTAGTGAGACTGCTGGACTTTTTCTTCCTCAGTTGCTCCCCATGATACCTATAATTATCTTCTGGCATTTGTCTCAATTCCACCTACCTCACAGAAATTTTTTCAGGAGCATGTGAAGGAGGGGAAAGGTCGTGGACTTGGAATTAGACTGAGGGGCACATATTAGTTCTGCTACCATACCTGTAAATGAATTATTATTACTTTGTTCTTTAATCCAAACTTGGGGAAAATAGTTCCCTTAAGGAGAAGATTCAGGGACATACTACTCTTCATGGAGTACTTTCCAGAAGTGGCAGTGATGAGGTGTTGATTCCTGTTTCCTTCCCAAAACACCCCAGATTTCCTAATTGGGTTTATATGTCTTCTGATGTTACCAGAAAAACTGCGTTGTGTTATATAAACTTTATACTATAAAGTACAGTCCCCTGTGTCACTGTGCTGATGTTACTTGACCATTCCATAAATTTCCCTGGCTTACTTATGAAATACATGTGTACTTTTCTGCATCATCTGCAATGCCATTGTATGGTAGGCACTTAATAAACATTTATTGAATAGAATTGTATTCTATCATAGAGGAAGCCAAGCACAGTGGACTAAATCTTGGACTCTAAAAACAAACTGCCTGGATTTTCATCCTGAACTACCTCTTATTAGCAATATGACCATAGTAAGTTACTAAACCTCTTGTGGTGCTTCAGTTTCCTCATCTGCAAAATGAAGTTATTATTTTGAAAAACCTTGGTCTTTTATGATTTCTTACACCAAATTTTCCGAGGTAAGCATTGATTTTTTTTTTCATAGTAGTCATAAATAACCATCTTATAGACCAATTAAGTCAAAGGTTTTTTTTTGTTTGTTTTTTTTTTTTTAACTTTTGCATTTGGAGTTTGCTTTCTGGCATAGTATTTGCTTTGTTTGCTTTTGCTGTGTCAGATGTGTAAGGTAGCACGACTCAGGGACCAATTTGTTAGGTGTTTTTTGCTCATTAGTTTCCCTTTGCAGACACATGGTCTTTGTGCAGTCTGATGCTTACCTTGTTTCCTTTCTATTATCTTTCTCTCAGTAATGAGGGTGAGTTTCTTGCCTTTTTCTCTTCTACCTCAGGTTCTCAGGTGACATTGCACAAGGGCAATTGCAGCCAATGGCTTGCTTAGCTAGCCAATTATATGATTGTTATTCCTAGACACTGCTTTTCTGAATACCCACTACCTTTCTGATCCTGGTATGCTGACCTGGGTGAGAAAAGAGGAAATCTGACAGTCTCCATAGAAGTATTTTGCTAAAAAGGGAACTTATGTTATTATGTATCAAAAACTCTTATTTTCCACAAAATCCTTATAACTCTTATTGAATCCCTGAGATACGAATTTATGTTTCTGACTCCAAAAACCCAACCTCTTTCCATTAACAGGATGTCCACTGCCATTATGATTCTTCTCTCTCCCTTTCCTCCCCTCTCCTCTTATCCCTCCCTTCCTATCCTTCCCCTTTTCCCTTGAATTTATACCCCAATATCCTCTGTGTTATCACTCAGATTTATCTAGACTAGACTAGGTCCTGGCCCAAAGGTCACTTTGAGGGTGAAAACCCGAGGTGGAAAAACTGGTAAAAATGGAGTTACATAGAATTATGTTTCAAACTGTGGCACCACAGCTGTTTACACTGTGTGTTAATGTGTTTTTCATCTCCTCCATGTGGGTTATTTTTATGACTGAATATACAACATACATAGAGCACCTAGCATGGCACCTTTTACATATTTAACATGGTTCAATAATTAAAGAAATTTTATTGGAAGTATTTGTAGATTTATAATTACAATACTTGGAATATAACAGTATATAAACATTTTTTTTTTCCTTCCTTGAACTCTTACCCCCAAAAGAACATGTCTTGCCTCTGCTGTTCATTTTTTGTTTAAATCTCTTCACTGTTTCTGTTCTAGTTGGCAAGTCCCTTGAGTTTTGTGCATTTGGGTTGCAGGGTTGAAAGCACGGAGGATGTTGGAAGCCCACCTTTCCTCAGCTATCCTGATTTCACTACTAGCACCTGTTCATTGTTAGGAAAACCAGATGTAACACTTTCATAGTCAGAATGATCACCTGTGTTCCTGTTGTTTGCTCTCAAAACTACCTTCTCGGAGAAGTAGGGAATGTGAAACTAGGATTTAGGAATTCAAATTCTTCTAACATGCTATTCTCTACCTGGTGGTCCCATTAACTTCTGAGGCAAGTCTAAATCTACCAAATGTAGGCCTACAACTCTAAAATAGTAGCTATTAACCTTGGTTATACACTGAAATCAGCTATTAACCTTGGCTATACACTGGAAAGATTTGGAAAACATAGATGCCTGAGTCCTACTTCCAGAGCATCTGACTTCATTGGTCTGGAGTGTGGCTGAAACATCTGTTTTTTTTTTTGTAAATTGGAAAGCAGTAATCAATATTAAGTTTTCTGATTTGATCTCCAGGGTTATCTGCATTCACAAGGGAAACCAATTTTAGAATCTGGTACTCAGGACTACCCACTTATCTCAGCAGTTCAGTTTTACATATTAATTTTACATCTGTCAAGGAAAGACTAGATCCTTTCACCAGTCTTACTAGAACTGTTTAGATGACGTTTTTGGTATCTGTCCATTCATTCCTTTATTCTTTCATGATCTGATATAGATAATGGTCTGGACAAGGCAGGATGCAGAGAGTTGGCTTTTGAATTGATGAGTCTTAGGTTTAGAATCTAGTATTGGGCAAGAGATTAAACTATTTGTGCTTTCTCACCACATTTGCAGAATGGGTCAATAGGAGTGCCGTGATGATTAAATGAAATTAAATTAGATATTTTGTGGAAAATCCACCTGTAATCCTTGCCTGGCACATGTGAAGTTCTCAAACAATATGTACTTCCAGTCCTAAAATTAGTATTGATAGACATGCCTAACAATTTTGGATGTCAAATAAATGTTTCTAAGGCAAAAAAAAGACATGCTGTAATATCTCACTTCCTTGTGGACCTGTGTCCTTCATCATAGACTATTTACTTGACACAGCAAAACATCATATCATTCAGTAATGGCTCAATTTTCAGCTTCTCAATAGACCAGTCACCATCCCCATTTGACAAACACATTTTATTCAGAAATGACATCAAAATGCAATTTTTTCTTGTCATGCTGAAATATATACCGTGCTTACTGAAACCCTCATATTCTCAGTATTCATTACCCTTTTACTTGTTCTCACCTTTTGCTATCAAATCGCTTTACTTTATTTATTTAATAATCTGACAAAGATGAAAGAAATATTTCCATGGCCTTATGAGACAATTTAAATGTCCTTTGCTGTCATCAGTTTCATTTAGATGACAGAGACATCTCCCTTGCCATAAACTTATACAATGTCCCTGTGTTTTGTTGTGCAAGTTTGCAGGTGTGTGTGTGTGTGTGTGTTGTGTGTGTGTGTGCATGCGCTGTTTTCCAAAATTAGTTTCCAAAGGTAGGCTTTATCTATAAACTCTGAGATTAAGAGATCTTCACAAACTGTTTTTATATTCCAAAGATATTACTTTAAATCAATAATCTATAAACCTGAAGTAAAATCTACTTTAAGTAGATCTTAATTCAACTAACACAAATTATGGCTATGCATTTGATATTATTTATATGCCAGCAAACTTCTTTCAAAAATTATATGTACAATCTTCTTGTTTATAAAGATATGTTTTGAAGATGGTATCAGGCAAGTTCTCCTTCAATAGCCTAAGATATCTAGTTATCTGACCTATAAAAACACTTTTCTCTGCACTCATCCCTGCCTTGCCTTTTCTTTTCACACTTTTCCAATAAAGGAAGTCTAATTTTAAAATAATTTTCTTTTCTTCATTTTCCTTTATCCAACCAAGTTCTAGAATGTTTTTATTCTTACCTTCCTAGAAACATAACTCCTCCTCTCACCTGGATCTTTGATCTCTCCCTCTCTTTTATATTAGTTTAACCAGTTAAAACAAATAACTAAAACCTTTTCTAGACCCCACATTCTCCTCTAGCTGCCTGGCCTTTTTTCTTAATTTCTAGATTTAAAAATTCATACAATGTTTGGAATTCATAAATTATTTCATAAGTAATTATTGAAACCTGCTAGTGGCACTTATCCATACCATTCCATCATTCAAGAGTTTAAACATTTTATTTTAAATAATTTTAAATTTATAGAAGATTTGCAAAGATAATACAAAATTGTCCTTTATTCTCTTCCCCCTGCTTCCCTTTATGTTACCAAATAGGTAACCATGGTCTTCTTACTCAGCTAAAAAATGACATTGTTATATAGTACTATGAATTAAACTATAGACTTTTTATGGATTCCACCAGTTTGTCCACTGATGCCCTTATTCTGTTTCAGGATCCATTTCAGAATGCCACATTGTATTTAGAATTCTGGACTTTTTAATCCTTATCTTACTTGACTTCACTTTAGATCTTGACCAAAAGATCACTCATTCTTCTTATAATAGTGTCTTCCCTTGATGACACTTTCCTGCTTTTCCTCCTATTTCTGGCAGTTTCTTGCTAACCTCTTGTGCTTGTTTACTCTAGCATTTAAAGATTGAATTATTTAGATGTTGGTCCTTGTTCCTCTTCTTTTAAATGCTGTTCAATTCTGCCAGCCATTTATTTAGTCAGTTTACATGGCTTCCAAATACCATTGATACGCTGGTAAATCCAAATCCACATTTTTAGTCTAGACATCTTTTGTAAGATTCAGATCCAATATATCCAACTTAACATCTTCATTTCTTCATATTATTGAACTCACAATTAGGTGTGTCTGGAATCAGACTTCATTATCTTCCCTCCCCAAATTGCTTTTCTTTCCAATGTCCCCTACTCACAACTCATGCAAACATATGGTACTCCTCCCCTGACAACACAATGCCATACTTATATATTCTGAATATTGTCCAGAAATGTACATTTCATTGCTGCTAATTCAGGTAAATCACCATCAGATCTCTGGACTTTAGTGTGCTTTATAGCTTCTGTGGAAGACAATAGTTTTTCTCTCTGTTTAGAAATTAATCTGTTAGGATCATGGGATTATTTTTCTCAAAAGGACTGTAGGGAGAAAGATAAGATGAAAGATCTTGATTATGTTGACCACAAAATTTACTGTCCAAACTAGGTCACTCGAGTGGAACGGGGAGCTATTAATAATTATTTTGAAAACAAGTTGGTCATGGTAACCTGGGGTAATAGTCACCCAGATCGTGATATTATTTCACTAGAAAATGAATTTATGCAAGTAATGAAGATGTAGACCTACAGCATTAAGGTCATGAATCCTTAGATAGTGAATTAAACATCCACAATGCTGTCATATACATTGCCACTCAGGAAAATAAGGTCAATTTTTTAAAATAGGTACTAAGTGCTATATATATATAGTGAGTAAAAGTAATTTCTTTCAAACACATGTAGGAAAAGCTTGCAGTGATTACACATTCGAGGTCAAAGGTTTATACTTCATAGAAGACACAAAACAACACACAAAACAAAAACTGGGTAGGTATAAATCAAACTACCATAGCAGGTCTATCCAGTAGAGATACCCCCGCTAGAAATTAAAGTTTATGGTGAAAAGGCACAGAGAGCATGCAGAGATTTAATTTAAATTAATACCTTATATAGTCTGATTAATGCTCTTTATTTTTTACCCCTTTATGGAATTTGAGATATAAAATTATTTGAAGTCAGAAGGACATTCTAGAATAAATCAGCTTTGGCTGCCTCTTTTAATGGCCATTTTAACCTCTGTACCTTTACTTCTGTACCTTTATGTTTATTCTGTTTAAAGGAGGGGAGATATTTAACTTGCTCACTTCATAGGGTGTCAGGACTGTTTAATAGAATAATATATGTGTGAGTTCTTTGCTAGTTTTAAGTGTTATTATAAGTGTTATTGTTCCAGCAGCAAGGTTGGGCTTTATTTTACTTATTAATAAAAGCCTAGGCTAGAGTCCACAGTTGGCCGTATAGGAGAGTGTCCTGGTCCTATGATGTAATAGAGACAAGGCATTGCTTCAGTCTTCCTCTTAGTGGTGTTCTCAAAAGTTTGAGTGAAATTTCAGATCCTGCATTGCTGCTCATACAGTGGGAAAGTTGTTTAGAATTGCTTTTTTTAATCTTTGAGCAAAAGTGCCAATGAACCAGGATTGGGGAGTAGATAGCAATAGATCCTGAATATTTGAACTCAGCAGTGGAATCATTCTCATCAGAAGGTACACTTAGTTTTCTAATGGCTTCGTTTGTCGGTTGGCTTCTCTTACTTTGATGAAAAGTTTATAACTTTTATTATTTTTTTTATTAAAATTATTGGGGTGACATTGTTTAATAAAATAAAATAGGTTTCAAGTATACAATTCAATAATACATCATATGTATATTGTATAGTGTGTTCATCACTCAGAGTTAAATTTCCTTCCATCACCAAGTATTTGACCCCCTTCACCCCTGTCTACTTCTCTCCTCCACACCTTTCCTCTAGTAACCGCTAATCCACTGTCTGTGTCCACGAGTCTCTGTTTGTTTGTCATATCCATTTGTTGCTTTAGTTTTATGTTCTCTATACAAATGAAATCATATTTTTAAAGTGTGGCAAAAACCGTAGAACTGTGAATTAACACTCTGTAATGTACAGTTATCCAGTACAATCTTCAGCATTTTCTTCTCCTGAGAAGTTTGAAATTGCCTTCTCTCCTACCCACACTCTTTCCAAACATACAATCTCTTCTCTGACACTGATGTTATGGCCAGAGATATAATATCAAAGCTCCAGTAACACTTTGGACACAGGGGTTTTGGGAACCTCTTTGCAAAAATGCACAGTAACCCTGAGGAAAAAGGGTGAGTGTCACCCTTCCCCACTCTTTAATTGGTATCAGGACACATTGCAGCAGTTTCTCCCCAGCCTGTTCCAGAGTGGACTGTACATACTGCACTGTCAGCCCAGCCACAGATTATGATAGTTCAGAACACAAGCTACCCAAAGACACTGTCCCCATCCTGTTCTGCACTCTTCTCTTCTGCCTCTTTCAGTGCTTGGGGGATCTCCTCCAGAGGCAAGGTAAAGGAAAGATGCTCTATTTCCTTCATCATAGGCAATTTATGGGCTTCATCCTCAAATCATGTTTTTAAATGAAAAAGCATCAAAAATCTATTTAAATACTGGGAATTTACAGATCAGGAACTTGAAGCCCATAAATGGAGAGTGATTTGGCTAAGGTCACAATGTTAATGACAGAACTGGACTTGTGTTCAGGTCCACTCAATGTATAAATGTTCCATCCACACAATGTATAAATGTTGCTGGGCTAGATCCAGTTCCAGAGAATCATCTTTATCAATAATGCATCATCATTTTAAGGGTATGTGTATAATGGCATTGCATTTATTTCCTCTATTGATCATTATTAATATTTCAGTGCTATTTCATTTTTTCCTAAGAAATTTATCAGAAATGGCTATGCATGTTTTAGAAATCTCATCTTAAAAATGTGCTTTTAAAAACTCAATTTGTGGCATGAATATGGAAGAGATGCTTTTCAATTAGAGAAAATTACATATGAATTCCTTATATTAAAACTCTCACTTTCTAGGCTCTTTCCCAGTCAGTGCCTTCATATACCACAGAAAACCATTACTGGCTTAGATTATGATAGGAGAATGCCTTTTTTTTTTTTCTAACGTTTCTTGTGGAATGAGTGAATTTAGCTCTTCAAGTATATACATTGTACAAATTTGCAGAAAATATTAAACATCCTTTACCTTGACATTTCTGATGCCTATCATTTTGATATCCTTCGAGTGATGCATTGTTGATCAAAACTATCTTGTATGCCTCTGACTCAAAATGTACTTAGAAACATTTTTAAACACTTATTTAAATTTTCAATTTCTTCACTGCATTCCTACAGTGAAGGCATAGAGTGAATAAACAGATTCACCTTTACACTTTTAGTTTACTATTAGAGTCCGAAAACAATTCAACCAGTACAAGCAGGTCCATGATAAAAACACATCATGCATCTATTTGTAATCTTAATTTACCTGAGACTTCAGTAGTCTAAAAATTCTACATAATGCTATCCATGTACAGTATTCCTACAAAGGCAGATACTGTAGTGTTGGAGGGCTCATTTCATCTTCAGTTTCCAGTGATATTTCTGATTATCATATGCATGATTAGTGTAAAGTTAGTCTTAGAATTCCCTTCATTCTGGTTCCTTATATCAGTTATGGATTTTGAATTTCAAACCTTGTGAGGTCATTAGGTATCAGTAAGTATAGATGTGTAGAAGAAAGGAGATGGTCAATATGACACTTGAGATCCAGTCAGGATTAGGCTTTTAGAACCAACAACCTGCTCTGAGACTTTATGTTATGAGAAGATAAAATGTAATATTTGAATTCATACAAAACATCTTGTGCCAGAGTATTAACTAAATGCATGAAATGTTACTGCCTTTTTTCTGGATTACTTTAATTGATTTTGAGCATAGATGCGAACACAGCTCCAGCTAGCACATTTCCTATATTTGAGCAAATCTCAAATTTCTGCAGGACTTGTTGAAGTTCTGCAGCTGTTTTGGGGATAGAAATAACTGTTTTATGGCCTATCTGGTTAATTATTTAGGCACATTAATAAACAGTTCAGATTTTGCCCCTTAGAACTAATTGATGTGAAAAAATAGCCCTTAGCGAGATTGAAATAACAATTCATGTCCCGTTTCAGGATCATTTATGCCAATAACTTAAGTTATGGAATCCAAAAGGTTGGAACAGCAAGCACACTCTGTGCCTGGGGCTGTGCTGAGCACTGTGGACACAAGGGCACAAAATCACAGATTACAGACTGGCTGTTGAGGGGTCAGTCTGGGTTTAAATTAAATTAATGGGTTTAAATTAAAACACTGGAATCTATTTCATTCAGCAACTAAACACCAATACTCATCAGTGCTTTCTCCATCTAAATCACAATGACTCCTATCCTTAACTTGGATAAGTATAATCATAATTTCAAATTAAAATTCCTGATATTTTCTTACCAATTAAAAATGGATTAAAAGTTTAATAAAGAAACAAACAATAATCAGCTTTCTCCCTTTTGTCCCTCTGCACTTTAGTTCAATTTTCCACTGGCCTCTGCAGCTGATAATATAAAATTTTTGAAAGAGAACTCAATTATCTAGAATTTTCCTTTATCCAAATATTTTTTCCCAATAAACAAAAGTATGTGTGTGTTTTGTTCTGTTTGTTTTGTTTTACTTACCCACCCTCTTGCACTTACTTGAAAACATTTTTTTTTTTTTTTCCGGTAGAAGAAAACTTTTTTGTTCAAATGCAAAATGCTCAAAGGTAGGACACATTCAATATGAAAGAAATAATTATTAGCCAATTTAAACATCCAATTTATGAGTAGTCTTATTACATTGGTCCACTCATAAAGAGATACCCCTTCATATTAAAGGAGACAAGCCCATCTACTGCTATCTCCTTGGTCTAGACTCACACTATTCCTAGAATGATATTACACACAGTAGTCCACTTTATAATGAATCTGAAACATAGTTGTAAATAAAACCAAAGTCTGTATCAGGAAAATCCAAAGCGAAGTTGACATTTATCTCTAGTAACTCTGGGTGTTTTCTGGTTACAAAGCAATGGCACTATGGTGTGGACACTGCTTCTAATTAGCAAGTTCATGAATATTGTTTCTCATTGAGCAAAACAGCCATTCCATACATAACTGCAATTTGAGCAGTACATCTTTGTTTCTGGTTATTAATTTGCATTTAAGATGCATCAAAGTCGTTAATTTACTGAACTTACATGGAAAATATAGAGCAGTTAAGTTTATAAATGACACCATCATGCTTTCATATATTTGTCCTTAATGACATTATATCACATAAAAGATTCTTATTTCCTTGTACTTAATGTAACTGGTGACATTAGAATGCTAGGATTGTGGCAGTATTTGTTGCCTTAATTCTTTTGAACCTACTGGATACAAGTAGCTTATTAATGAATCTTACTGTTATATCTTCATTGTTCTTATTATAAACTATATTGCTATTATTTTGTTTTCTTTTGGAAACATCAAGCTTTCTCAATATTATGACAGTTACACCACTGTTGAAATCTTTAAGGAGAGAATAAATATGCTAATAACCCTGAAATACATTTTAGAAGGAACTAACTAAGCCAAAGTGAGTACTGCAGCACAAAAAAGTATATTTTTTCCCCTGAAGATTCCATTTATTAGAATAAAGGAAAAGCCCTGCATGCAAAAATATTTTTAAAAATTTGCAACTTAGTTTAAAATTCTTCATAGTTGTTGCTTAAGCAAATGTTAAGTCAGTGTGCATCTGTCAGAACAATATTTTAAATATTTATGTTTAGATAAATCACCAAATTTAATGAATTAATCTCCAAATATTTTCCATAGTCAGCAAGATTTTAACTACCATTTTTGTTTTTTAATAAGTTTTTGTTCTTGTCCAAATATGACCCAGCACCTGAATCAAATGGTGCCTGCTTTACTTTTCTGCCATGTTTTAGGAAATAGTTCAATACTTTTGGATAAACATGTTCATCAGGCTAACAGATCAACAAGTGTTTGTGATGAAATTGATTAAAGTATTTCTAGTGTATTAGTTTTTAATAGTTAATTCTCTATTTCCATTAAGATGCAAACTCCCTAGTTAACTCTCTGTACTACATTCACTCATTATTTTATTGATTAGTCATTCATTTTAAATCTATAGAAATTCTTATTTTTTATCTGCTTTTTAAAAATCCTTGTATATATTTCTTAGGTACTGGAGAACCCTCTAAGCATTTTCAGGGCAGAGGTCACATTTGACAATGGCTTCTCAACAATAATTATATGCATGAAACAAAACACACTAAAGAGCTTAATCTTTAAACTGTCAATTTATTGAAATTTGAACAAATTATCTTTGATGTAATTTTGTTTAATTGTGGCATTTTATTTGTTAATTTATTTTATTAACTTACTTTCTAAAAATTAAGACGAATAATTTATGGCTCATTCTAGTCTCAGCAGAAATAAAAGAATGCCATTCTGTCTCTTGGCATCAGATTTCACACTTCCGTCAAATGGGCACCATTTTATATTCACAATAGCTCCATAAGAATAGTTTTAAAAGGAACTTTAAATATAGAATACTGTGTTAGCCTTATTTTGCTTTATTTTTATTGTGCATAAATACTTGCAAGTGAGTTCTATAATTTTTTGTTCAGCGCTAAGCTGATCAAGAAGGGATGGTGATGAGATGCCCAGTTGAAAGAACACGGGAAGAGCCGACGTGAGAATGAAATGGTAGGCACCAACATTATTGTGGGGAGTGTGCTTCTGCGCTAGGGGACCACATGAGCTCTGCGTATGTCAGAGTATTTTGTGGCATTCTGCCACACATGCATGATACAATAAGCAGAATCATGCTTACATGAGATGGGTGCAGGCGTCCTATTACACTAATATAACATTCTAAATCCAGGGTCCTATTCCTAGCCACGAGCCTGGATCACAGCCAGAACTGGTACCAACCAGGCCTGGGGCCCATACTATGACTTGCCAGTTTTCATTATCTAGAAATATATGCATCTACGTGTATGTGTGTGTATGTGTGTATTTATATAAGTAAGTACCAGTAGAAGTATGGTAAATTTGAAGAACCAGTTGAAAGACATTTCTGCCTTTACAAGAGAAGAAAGAAAGCAATCTCCCTGAAAAGTAATATGTAGAGTGAAAAAACATGGAGACACTTTATATAAGAAGACATTACTGTATTGCTATCATAGGATGATGTGAGTGTATAATCCAAATTTTCTTTATAATTTATATACTTCCTCTCTATTCTTTCAATAATTCATGGGACTAATTTCTACAACTTTCTGCCATCATAAATGTGCTTTTTGTATGATTCATTGGAACTAAATACTTTCCAGAGGGTTGGACAATCATTTCATGTTAAAAGTTGTTTTATTTCTGTGACCTACATATTGAAGGCCAGGCAGGATGGTAGAGATGCTATTAGGGTCTCCTGTTACAGGGAGTCAATTTATCACCCTTTGGTACCTATGGACCACAGAACTGGGTTTTACAGAAAGAAGGCTGAAGGAAATTTCAGACTTTAAAACAAAAAGGTGAAGAGTATAGCTAGTAAAATTAAGTTTATTCGGGACTTGCAGAGGGATTGCAATTCAGGACATGCAAACTATGCAAACCATAGACAAGTCTGGAGAGCAAACAAAAAGAGATTTCTTTTATAGAGGAAAGGGAAAAGTTCAAGGGGCCGCTTTGAAGGACAGTTCATTGGTGCAGAGCGAGAGTTTGGAGTTGTGGTGGCTCCTCATTGGCTGAGTTGATGAGACTTCTTATTGGCTAGATTGTTGCTGGGCACGAGAAATTCTGTCTTCTTGCTGGCTTATGTAAACTATGATGATGAGTGGTGCATGCATGAGAACCTTCCCTACATTGTTTCCCGGATCCATTTTGGATTAGTTTTCTTTATTCATTTTCACAGAAATTATTACTCGGCAAACACCCTGCTGATTATATCTTTTCCTTTAAAACCCCACAGCACAAGTTTTGTGTTTTACTCAGTGATGGTGAATCAAAATGTCTCTCTATTACAGAACTGTTGACTCCTGTGAAGTAGCTTCATATTATTGATCCCCAAACTAAGCGTGTCTTAACATTTAAACACACACACACACACACACACACACACACACACACACACACACACTGGTTCTAAGTTTTTATAAGCTGCATGATTCTGAAAAATGGTCATGAATGCTAGAATTCCTTCTAGTCACTTTTACTGTAACTATTACTGAAATTTTTTCAAAGCAGAATTAGGCGAGTGACTGATTTTTTTTGCCAATAAATATTTACCTTCTTATATATGCCACTAACCAGACATATGAACATTCTTAAGTTGGCAGTGAAGTGAGTACTACACAGATGTATTTCACCTGTTCTTCTTCTCCTTTTCCAGAGATGCATTTTTTTTTCTAGATGAGATTTTCCAAATGCTGCTGCTTCGTTAGCACTTATTCACCTAACCAGATGTTCTAAGACTTTATGCTGATTAAAAAAAACAAACAAACAAATAAAAAACAACAGAGAGCATATTTTAAAAGGATACTGTCAGATCTTACCAACTCTAAATCGGTTATAGAGTGAGGCCAAGAATTAGCATTTTGTCAAGCTTAACTGGTGGTTCTTGCTTAATTCATCCAGGAACCTTCTATTGAAAAACGCTGAAAAAATCTGGTTGCAGCATTAACCTGTTATCCCAAAGCCTTTTATTCCTGGAATGAAACAGTTGTGAATGTGGATGATTATTGCATTAGTTTGTCCTTTCAGGTATAGCTGTGCCCAATCTGCTGTCTAGTGTCTGACCCTCTAGAGGAAAACAAGCAAACAAACAAATACACAGGGAAGAGAATTGGTTAAAACAACAGGTAGATGGGACAGTGCCCAGCCTTCCCCAAGGGAAGCAGAAGTGGTCCTGAGAATACTGGTGTTTCAAATATGTTTGTGGACTCAGAGAGAGAGTGAGGCATAGGTGAACATTAGGCACCATGGAAACATGTGCTTCTGGTTGCTGCCTCTCTTTTACATGTGAATATCTATTTCTACAGGGCTTGAAGCGGGGTCCTATTGGGCATCTATTCTGTGTTCAGCTCAGTTCATGAACCAGTAAACATGGCAAGGCATTATAAATTGTAAGGAAGAAGACATTTACTATGAAAAAATTATATGACAAAAATATTGTATCTCTTGTGGAGGATCTGGAGGCTGTCCTAGTGCAAGAGGTTCTGGGGTCAGGAATAAGTTGTGAGAGTTCTCTTTTTAAGAGTAAGAAGACCAAGAAGCTCCAAAAGCAGAGGAGTAATGAATGATATAAACTCAGACAAGGCATTAGTTCAGTAATATAGACTGATAGCCAAATGATTACAAAGATCAAAAGGCCAAAGGCAGGTTTTGGGTTAAAGAATAGAATAGAAATCTATGATTTATTTATCATGTAAATAAATACACATGAGTTAGATAAAAAGGGTGTACCAGGGCAAGTACTGAGAATTCAAGTATGTCACTTGTCGCTTACTAATGTGTTTGATTCCAAATAGAATATATGGGTAGGTTTAAATTCTTCAAGGGGGACCAAGGTTACTAGCTTTTCTGAGAATGCTTAAGTGCTGCACTTTGGTGGTTACTATAATTAGGTAATGTGCAGTTCAGTTCAGCGGTTGGTGTAGTAAGCAAAGAGGTGCCTATATTGAAAGTTTTTGGCATAGGTTCTACCCATATCTTTTCATGTGTTAAAGTTGTCTCTTGTGATATATTTGTTAGAGGCAGGTACATCAGTTTGTATCAGCATTTGGTCATCTGCTTGCCTGTTGGAGTTAATATGATTTAGAGGAAAATACATGAAATTAGAGTCTAGTAGTCCTGGGTTCTTCATGTACCTAGTACTTCTTAGTCTATTATCTGTATAAATGGGGTAATTTTATGTACCTCATAAGGGTTAAATGAAAGAACATGTGCATCAGATTTAGAAATACTCTAGATATTCAGTAAATATTAATTGCTTTCTACATTGATACTTTAATATTCTCTGCCTTCACAAAATAGGACTTTTACGATTTTCTGTGCTCTTATTCACTTGGGACTTCTGTTTACTTTTCTTGTCAACAACTATGTGGTTGATTTAAGGTATATAAAACAAGCATTCTATACCGTGTTTCTACCCTGGGCTATATCTATCTTATATTAAATGATCCTTGAAGCAGCTCTAATGGGAATCAGACCTTTGGGACGAGAAAGCACTTGCTTCTGTGCTCACATGTCCCAGGATTTGTGACCTGTTTATTATAATGGGCAACATCACCCTGGACACCTGGCCCCCTCTCATTCCCCACACTGTCCTACATAAGGAGTGGCCTCACTTATATAATTAGCAGCTATTCTGGTATAATCTTTAGATGAAGGACAGTAGTCTCACATGCTAATAGTAAAAGGAAAAGACATAAATAAAATTCCAGAGGAAAAAACAAGTCAACTCCGTATCAGTTCATTTTTGAGAAAAGTAAGTCTAGGAAAGTAATGCTTAGCTCTCCCCCATGGACACACATTATTTTACTGAAGGAAACTGTAAAAGGAGAAAAATTTTGAATCTAGGTTCAGATAATCTGTGTGACTCTTTTTTCTACCACTGAAAATCTGTGTGGCATTTGTGACATTAAGCAGAAAAGTTACTCTGATCTTCTGTTTCCTCAGGAATGAAGAGGGATATATAACACTTCTATTCATTTCTTGAAAGGATTGAATTTGATAGTAATTGTAATGCACCCAAGACAAAGCTGGCATACAATAAATGCTAGTCTTAGTCTCTTTCCTGTTGCCTTTTGAATATTTTTGTTTCTTTTAGTGATATTTCTCATCCCACTCCTTTTTTTTTTTTTTAAACTACTGCTGTACATATGGGGCAGCCACCCAATAGCTATTGAAGGGATATGGCTTCAGAAGGAAAGCAGCATTCTGCTTTGCTTGGCATTGCCCTACCAGTGCTGGGCACTAGTATTACAACCAGTTGCTGAAATGAATCCGTCCTCTGTGGCATAGCTGGCTCCATGCATGTGCTAGAATAGAACTGGATGTAGTGTGTTTCCCCAGACCTCAGTCCACAAGGAATTTGTAAAGTGAAATGTCATCTTTGCTAGCTCTGAATGGAAAACCATGCTTGATTACATAAGTGAGTGAAAATACAAAATATTTGCCTAATGCCTATTTTCCCCTAATAAATATCAGCAAGAAATAAATTCCGGCATGTGTTTATAGCATATTTGGCTTTTTCTTTAAGCCTAAGGATCTTCAGAGTACTCAGCTGTAAAATAGGAATATCAAAGCTCATGTGTTTTCATGCGCTTCTGTGTAGTATATTTTTGTGTATGTTTTGGATAATGTACATAAGAAGGAGCCATATAGGTGATGTGCAATAGCTTCAGAATCAGGTTAAAAGCACCAATGGTTTTATTATTGATATTGTTAATTTTTTATCACATAGATATTTTTTTCTTTGACTTCTAATTTACTTTTATCTTGTAAAGATGCATTAATAGTTTGATGTTTGCTGTGTGCTAATTATTCTGTTAATACTGCTCTGGCACCATAGCCCATTCTAGTTGAAATAGTTTGGCACACACAATCTTGTTCAGCCAGCATAGTAAATCTTTAACAGATAAAATGGAAATGTCTAGAGCAAACTTGGAAGGATCTCAGAACATGGCCCCTCTGAGTACACATCAAGAGATATCTTTTTCATATTCCTTAGTGGACACCCCTCTGCATAGGCCACTGAAACACTAAGTAAGAGCAAGGGTAAAGAGTTCGGTAATCTTGAAGGTCAATGAGCCATACAAACTCAGACATGACTAGTTAATGCCTAGTCATTGAGGTGGATAGTTTGTTAAAATCATATTTGGTAAGAGTGGCTGACAGGAAATATTTCATTGCTGAGTTAAATTCCTCAAATCTTGAAAGAAGGCAGGTATCAAGCTATTTATGATAGCACCCCATTCAGGAAAGTAATTTTTTCAATATTTACCATCAATTCAAATTTAAAGTGTGGTTCTATTTCTAACCAAAGAGAATGCTGAGACAAAGATTGTAAAGCAGGGTTACAGAACTGAATATTTCCAGATCCTACTAAAGGCCAACTAAAAGGCTGGAATTGTTTAGAATTGTATATTTTAACATTTTAGTATTTGCCTTACTTCAGATATCTTTTAGTGTGTCTGTGATTTTATTGTAGAAATACATTGCAAGTGATCTCTGTATTATTCATCTCAGTTCCTGAGTTATGATTTCTCACCTGTAGTAAGTACTGGTAAGCATCACACAGGGTTCACAAGGCTCAGACTTTCATAGTGTGGGCTGTTGAAACTTAGGCTTCTCGTGCCATTTGGGTGATGAACTGCAAAGGCATGTGTCCCCCTAAAGCTCCAAAGAGTAATCATTTGTCATAATGATTCAATAGAGTACACTTTTATGATTTATGAGGAGATGCAAAGTGTGTACCATTTATCTCAGTTTTTAAAGTGCTTCAGTGGATAACAGTGAAATCCAGTAATAACACTGACCATATGCCTTGCCAATGCATTTAAACACAAATATAATAGTTACTTTAATTTTGGTACTTGAGATATAGGAGGAGGTGGGAAGTAGGGAAAAGGGACAGTAACTCATAACCTGCCAGTCCTAAACTTGATTTAACCTGACTGATGAGTAATGCCAGACTTCTTGCAAAAATGACTGCTTTTTGCCCCCATCACAAGGCCATGGGGTTTGGTAAAAAAAAATAGTTGACCAAGAGAGTAGAGGCTTCCCTGATGGAAAGTGAAGCCTGGTGGCAGGAGATGGCAAAAGTTAGGAGACTGTCTATGCTCCAGTTAGCTATAGAAGGAAAGAACAGGAAATAGCTACAGCTTGGTGACAGTTCTGGGACCTGGATATCTACCTGCATGGATGCCAGACTGCTTTCTTAAGTTCCCTGATACATTTCCAGACTTTCTCAGAATTTTTTGGGAACTAGGCCAGTCCAGTTTGCAGATTGATGGTCATCATTATTTGTATTAGATCAAATCGGAATAAGCAGACACCAAGAACCACTTGCAATTAACTAACATATACTGAATATTGACGATTCTCTCATAATAATAGTATAGAGTAGGTATTATTATTTCCATTTTACAAATGCAACATCTATTTGTCTGAGACTGTAGCTGTAACTGGTACAGCTTGTATTTGATCTCACATCTGATTTCCCCTGGGATCCTTATATTCCTGGTTCTGGTTTGGCTATGCCTCTGTAATATGGTAAACAAAGACATCTCCAAGTTCATAGGTAGCTACTTACTGGAGTGCTGTAGCTTAGGTTACCCTCTGGATACCAAAATCTAGACTGTAAGAGGAAAATCAGAGACATGGCCAAGCTAGTTACCTGTAACAACAGGATAATTCTTTGATTCAGCTTTTTAAAGAGAGAATTACAGAAAGGTTAAGAATACTCAATTTCACCCTTTTAATAAGAATAATAGTCTACTACCCAGCTAACTTGAACATGAATATACACTACAAGCCAAACTATTATACTAATGGCACTCTCTAGGTCCTTCTTATTAAAACTAATGAACTGAGGAGGCCCTGTCTCGGCTTGGGATAAGTAGCTGTGCCTGTGCCAGCTAGCCTCAGCAAGTTGCTTCCCCTTTTGTGTAAGGATGCCACTTCTTAATTCATGGTGTTCACCAGGAAGCATGCATATGCACAAATTTCACCCTTTTCTAATTAATTTCTATGAATGTTCTACTCCTTTCTAAATGGCTCTGTAAGGTGGTGGCTTCAGGACTTCATTTGTTCATCCTTAAGAATCACTTCTTGTTGTTATATTCTCAATTTTCTCTTTTACCCAAACGATTTTGCCTTCCCTCATGTTTTTTAATGGACCTTCTGACAATATACCCAACAAAAGGGGAAAGAATTTTAAAAGAAGTTTCAGGAGTCTTTGGAATTAACAAGTTGTTAGCATCACTGGTGGATGTACTCCCAGTGGTCATTTTTGTTAGGTTCCTTATCAGCTCTAATGATCAACAGGTTTTTCTCATATACTGTGTTGTGAACATTTTTTCCTCCTCTGCTAGGAGTCAGAGCTTTAAAAATGTAAAATCCTAGAATTATTGAGTATTTAGATTAAAAAGTTGCTTTGAGTTCATCCAATTTAATATATCGCTGATACATGAATGCTTCCTGACCTCTGATCGACACTTCCTCCCCTCCCATGTGCCATGTAACCTGGGATCTGCAAAAGATTTTGACTAAAAGTTCTTCACTGTAACTGTATCACCTTATATTTTTTGTTGTTTTTTCCTGTTCATTCTCTTCACATCTATGAAAATGGTTCTCAAACATGTTTGTGTATCAGAATCACCTGGAAGGTAAAACACAGATTATTGGACTCCATCCTAGAATTTCTGACTTTTCATAGGTCAGAGGAAAGTCCTGAAACTTTACATTTTTTACACATTTCTGGAGTAATCTTGATGATACTGATTCTCATTTTGAGACTCACTGGTCTAGAATATGTCTTCTCTTTATCTCTCAAACCCTTAAAGTTCCCAGAGGATGTGTGTCTTTATCTCTTGGCTGAATAACCCTAATTCCTTCTTTTTAGTCTCTGGTTTCCCAACTATGTCACCGCGCATCTTCTTGTGCCCTCCTGTTTGCCTATCATTCATTAGCTTCACATGGTCAAACAGGCAATATTAATAATGAGTGAAACCATCAAAGATGAGTGTGGGATGGGTAAGATAGGTAAGACCAGCTGACGTCAGACACAGCTAAGAGAATGCAGGTCTCACCTAAAGCATTAAAATTTAATTTTTAAAAGATATCTAATAAAATTTGCTTCCCAGCTGAATTTGACCCCAGGGAATAATTGTTTAAATAATTAAATGTAGCTTGAGACCTGAAAACAGGATGTAAGGCAGAGTATCAAGTTAACTATCCATAGTTTGGTTTTCTCCTACATGGAATTAATTCTAAAAAATAACTTTTAGTACATTAAATAATTTTCTTAGCTAAGGAGCCACCCAATAACTGATTATGTTGATACAATCATGAGATAAGATAAGGTTATAAAGCAAATACGATTGATTACTTGGGCCACCCTAAATTTCGTTTTTGTCGTTATTTAAAATTTAATTGCTGTATATTTATGTTTCCAGATGTTGTTTGGACATTTTATCATGAATTTTGTTTTCCTTTGAGCAGTTTCTATGTAGAAAATGAGGCTCTTCATGTGTCTTGGACAGATAAAAATCAAGTAAAATGAAGCAAATATTCCCTCCCACACACCCCCGCTTTAATCTCCTCCCCATTACTTCCACCCCTGAACTATGGATGTTGCTGATCTCTGAGGGCTGGGCATCTCCTCCCACACCCTCGCAGGGTGCCCCCAGGGGTCTGGTCAGTGGCTCCACCTAGGGTGCTAACCCAGGACCTTCTGTGTGTAAAGCAGAGCTGCTAACCACTACACTATGGAGCCACCCCCTGAAGCAAATATTTTTGAAACCTAATCAGATTTTCGTCTTTCTTTTCGTAGAAAAGTTCCATAGAAATATGTAGCATGGAATTGAGCCTAATGCTTTCTGAATAAGATATTATCAGCTTTGTAGTATATGTTTGGGAATTTTTAAATCTCTTATTTTTTCCTAAAGCTTTTTAGTGAAATATCAGTTTAATAAGTGGACTACATGTTTCCACGGGGTTTTTAATGATATGTTTCACAGCACTGTTTGGTGCAGATATGGAGAAAAACCTTGTTCACAGTCCAGTTCTGGCCATCTCCTTAATTCTACTAGTGTTTTGTTTGTTTTTCATTGTCCTAGGGTGGATGTGGAATGGAATAGAATTATCAGATCTTTAACTACAGTCCTAACATGAGGCACAATCCATCCGACCAGCTAGTTATGTCAGCGGTTCTGGCAGGATGCAACTGTGTTGCAGTACAAGCAGGACTGGTTTTCAGCTGAAGGGTGCTTGTCCTCTGCTCCCTGTTGTAGAGCACACCAATCTAGCCTCTCCTTTGGGGGCCCCTGGACTGCCATACTGTCCAGCAGTTAAAGGGTTAACGTGGGCTACAGCAACAAGCTTCCAGGAGTCTTTTCCAGTAGGTGTCTTTTCTACTGGCTATAGCTTGGTAAATATCATCCCTTTGCTCCTGAGTACCCAGGAGCCAGCAAGTGATACAAACTGTTAGTGTGTTGGTGGTGGTGCTCCTGCCCTGCTGAGAGGAGGAAGCCCTGTCCTAGCCCACCACTTTTGTGCTATACTGGGGTAGCTCATTCTCTGATCTCTGAGGAGGCCCTCAGAATCTATACTGTTTTCTTTTTTTCTTTTTTTTTTAATTGACATTTCTTGATTTTCAAAAACTTGCTCCTTAAAAAACAATAACCAAAGTATGCAGCCTAAAATACACAAACTAACCAACCAACAAACAAAGCCTTTGAGCTGATAAGAATGGACATCACAAAACTCTAGAGCAGAGGACAGACACCTAGACACTCAGATCACTTCATAAAACAGTAAAATGAATGTCTTTCACCTATTTTTAATCCTGACCAAGGCTATCCATGCCAGAGTTTTTATTCTTTAAGAGCTACCTGTTAAATTTTACAAAGTATAGATTTTTTCTAAGTCCAGGACCTTTTCTGTGTCCTTTTAAACATGGTATATATAAAATAATGGTACAGAAAGGAAAAAAGATTTAAAAAAATACTTATGCTTTGAAGTACTTCTGTTTTAGGGAAGAGAACCTTGACAAACCTGAACCCTGTTAGAAAACAATAATAGCAAAGCCCAAATAGGAATTTCAGTCACCTCTTACAAAAGACAGCAAAAATGTATGCTAAGGATCAAAAGTATGTGACGCTTCAAACAAACAGACAAACAAACAAACAGATACACAACCCAGCTTTGCAAAAGGGCCAAACCAGAGAGGAATACCTGAGCAAGAATTGTCAGGAAGCTGAAGTCTTGCACAGGCTAGTCTTGGTCAGCCTTGTAAGAAATCCTGCAAGTACCAGTCATCGGCAGGCACACAGAAGTCACTGCATTTGAACTGAAATAATGCATTCTTAAGAATCAATTTGTAAAGGTCTCCAGTTATGATGATTGGAAATGTCATGTTATTTTATTATTTGTATTTTTTAATAATTGAAAGAAAGGATGCCTACTTTCTCATCACTGGAAACTTATACAGAGGAAAGTCTAACAGGATGAAAATGATTAGATGGGAGACAAGGGATCAGAGTTTGCTCTTTGAAGCAAAGCTGCTCTCCTACTCTCTTTTTCCAGTTTCCTCTCTCTGCCTGCCTCTCCCTGGTTTGTTTTTTTAAATCTTGCTTTCACTCTGGTGTTATCTCTATTGACCATGCCATCTCTTTTAATTATCTGTATTTTTTAAGTGGCATTTAGATCATGTGTTGATTTCATCTTATAAAATTTTGTCCTCTCTGGTCTTTAATGGGTGAAGTAGGTGAGTTGAATTGTATTCTCTCCCTTCTCCTCTTACTTCCCCATCGTGATTCAATGAATTTTCCTTAGTTTTTATTGATCTGTGATGATCACTGTCTCATGAAAGAAAGCTGTCTGATGTAATGCTTCAGTGGATAGGCTCTGGTCAGAGGATTTGGATTCAGATACTGGCTTACTACCTGAGGGAGTCTGAGCAAATTAGTGAATCTCTGTTGACCTCATTCATTCTCATCTGCACAAGGGGAGTTATGATAGTACCTTTGTGTGAGGTTATTACAAGGATTAATTAGATGGTATACGAAATAGGCATAAGTGCCTGAGATATGGAAAATACCCAGCTAAGTTGTAAATGAGACGTGGGCAAACTTTTTCTATGAAGGGCCAGATAGTAACTTTTTTTTTTTTGCTTTTGTGGGTCATGAGCTTTCTGTCTTAACTACTCATTATACCATGAAAGCAGCTATAGACATAGGCAAATTACGTGTATGGGTGAATTCCAGTAATCTTTATTTACAAAAACAAGTGCAAAGCCAGTTTTGGCCCACATATTCCTCTTTAAATCTCTCACATTCCTTGAGAGAGAATTTGGATAACATTAGAAATCAAAGAATTTGTGATGTGAAATAATATATTTTTTGTGCATGTGATTGAGAGCAATCAGTAGGTTTTTCACTTAGAATACTTGCTACCTATGCTTTTTAAATTACTTTCGATGTGGAGTTAGAAGATAGAAACTCAAGGGTCAAACAAGGTCACATTATTGTGTTAATGATACATGATAGTACTCACGATAGTGTCACATTTAATGAGGTAAACTACCTTTGTTAATTTACTTTTTTTTTAACTAAAGGTGCATATTGAGATTTATAGGGAGAAATTAAATTTCTTGGATGTTTACATAGATACATCTTCTGTAATACTATGAAAACACTATACTTCTATTTTATCTTTAAGAAATACTAGAAGAAGGTCTTTAGCTATCATGCTAAGATATCCCTGTTTTCTTGGATGTAAAGAATTCTAGTATTTTTTTCTAGATTTACTGAGATAATTGACATGCAACATTGTTTAAGGTGTGCAATGTGATGATTTAATGCACGTATATATTGTGAAATGAGTGCAAGTAGGGTTAGAGAACTTCTCCATCACCTCACATAATTAATATTTCTTTTTTCGTGGTGAGAAGATTTCAGATTTATGTACACACAGCAACTTTTAAGTATATAACATGGTATTGTTAATTATGGTCATCATACAGTACATTCGATTTCTAGAACTAATTCATCTTATAAATGGATGTTTGGACCCTTTGAAAGACATCTTCCCATTTACCCCACCCTCCAGCCCCTGGCAACCAACATTCTAGTCTCTGTCTCTGTGAATTCGGCTTTTTTGGATTCCATATATATATATATATATATATATATGTAATACCATATAATATCTATCTTTCTGTCTGACGTATTGCATTTAGCATGACATGCTCAAGATTCATCCATGTTCATGTTGTCACAAATGGTAGGATCCCCTTCTCATGATTGAATAATAAATTATATTCCCATATTTATATGTATCTCATATCTTCTCTATTCATCCACTCATATCTTCTTTATTCATCCTAGGTTGCCTCCATATCTTGGCTACTGTGAATAATGCAGTAATGAACATGGGAATGCAGTTACCTCTTTGAGACAGTGATTTTACTTCATTTCAATATGTACCCCAAAGTGTAATTTCTGTATCACATGATAGTTCTATTTTTAATTTGAGGAACCACCATACTGTTTCCCATAGTGCTATACAAATTTACATTCCCACCAGTAGTGTGCCAAGCTCCCCTTTTCTTCACATCTTTATCTGCATTTGCGATCTCTTGTCATTTTGGTGCTGATCGTTCTAATAGGTGTGAGGAGGTCTCTCATTGTGGTTTTGATTTGCATTTCCCTTATAATTAGTGATTTTGAGCACCTTTTCATGTAGTTGTTGACTATGATCATGTCTTCTGTGAAAAAATGTTTATTTGGGTTCTCTGCCCATTTTTAATTGCATGGTTTATTTTTTGTCTATTCAGTTGTATGAGTTCCTTATATATTTCAGATATTAAACACTTATCAGATAGATGACATGCAAATATTCTCTGCATTTCTGTAGGTTGTCTTCTTGTGTATAATATATATATTATATATATATATATATATATATATATATATTATATGTATGTATGTATTTTTTTTAATTTCAGCTTTATTGAGGCATAATTGACAAATAAACTGGTAAGATATTTTAAGTGCACATATGTTGGTTTGATATACAAATACATTATGAAAGGATTTCCCCCATCTAGTTAATTAACATATCCATCATCTCACATATTTATCATGTTTTTTGTTTGTTTGCTGTTTGTTTTTAGTGAGAACATTTAGTTTGATGCAATCACACTTACTTGATTTTGCTTCTTTTGCTTGTGCTTTTGGTGTCAAATCTAAAAAAAATCATTACCAAAACCAGTGTGAAGGAGATTTTTCTCTGTGTTTCTTCTAGGAGTTTATGATTTTATATCTTGCATTTAAGTCATTAATCCACTTGGGATAATTTTTGTGAGTGTTATACGGGTCCAATTTTATTTTTCTGTATGTGGTTATCCAGTTTTCCCAGAACCATTTATTGAAGATTAAATATTCTTAACTTTCTTGTCAAATATAAGTTGACTTTATTTGTGAGGGTTTATTTCTGGGGCTTCTGCTACTTTCACAGCCTCTTTATGTCCCCCTTTTGAGCAGATCATGACTTAGTACTCTAGGGAAATGGGCTTCTTTGGCAGCGTCCTGCATAGGCGAGAAAGCCAGGTGCTTGCTCACAAGCTCTCATGTTCCATAAGAGAAATTAGAGGCTGAGATTTTTCTGGCACTGAGCTTCCTTGAAGGAGGGATAACATGGATAAAGTTAAACAACTGCTTTTCTTATCTTCTCCAGTGCATCCAAACTGGAACTGCTCTGCTGGACTCCTGGACTTACACAAAGGTTTTCTTATTTGTGATTTATTTTCTAAGACAGTGTTCTCTGGGGGCTCCTGGACCTGGCTAAGAGGGCCTGTAGCTGGTTCACAAGTCACCGCAGGGTCCACAGTTAGGATCCTTCCCCTTAATTAACATAATATTATCTCCTATTAATACTCTCATTGCATTTTGTGAAGTGTTCTGTTATTAATAACACTTGAGTAAATATGTTCATAAAGAAGTCTGTAAAGAAGAAATTTCTAATGAAATTCCAGAATTTGAGATTTAGAGAATTTATTCCCTTACTAAAACTTTATCTCCAGTGGTATCTACCTATCAGAGTGCTTTTGAAGAAGAGCCATAGTGTTTAAGATCAGGTTGGTATGTTTAAGATGCCTTTTACTTTTATAGTTTATTACTTTTTTAGTGGCAATTAATAAGATGGATATGATTATCAGCATGAAGCTATAAGTAAATTTAAGTTGGAAGCATCAGTTGTTATTAATAGACTATAAGTAGAAACTATTTAGAACTTCATAGTAGTTCATACATGGAGTTACTATGGCACTTACATATTTTTAATTCATTCCTTGATATTCTTTAGACTACCTTGTTACTGCATCAGCAGGAAACCCTCTCTGTTGTAATGAGAGTGATTTAATGGTCATTATGAAGTAGTTCAACATTCATGTGATCTACTTCAGGGGGCATTAACTTTGGATATCTGTGGATGTACTATTCAGCACTGCTAAGCCCATTTAAAATAGAGGTTATGGGGATAAGAAGAATATTTTTTCTTATTGCAATTTATCATCTGGTAATAATGGCAAATATTGCAAGTCTAAATTTAAGGCCAAATATAACTCAAGAATGAGCTGACTAATGGCTGTGTTACTCTTGAAGTAAGTATATTGCTTTTGCATTTGACCAAACAGTAATTTAAAAGTATAAAAGCTATTTAATAGCTACAAATCATATCCCAGAAAGACTATTCAATATGCAGTATAAAATGAGTCAAACAAAGAGGTTACTGACTTATTAAAGGAAAACCCAGTATATCATATGTTGTTTTAGCTATAAATCTCTTTCCTCAAGTCAAGGTCATACTGATAACAGATTAGAAGTTTGGATCCAAGGAAATCTGTTTTGTGAAATACAGCTATTCATAATTAACCCTGAAGTCATTAAAATATTGTGGCATCAGTTCAACACTTGTAGTGAGGGCCAATTCCAGAAAGTCAGGGAAGTCTCTTAGGGAGAAAGTTAATGTTAACTAGGAAGGATGGGGAGAGTCCAAAAAGAAGAGAGACAACGTGTACTAGATAGATAAAATCGCAGAAATGAATGAGAAAATATGTATGCTAGGACTGTAGAGTAAGGTACATATAAGAGTAAAGGAGGCATAGAAGATTCTTTGGCAGGTATGGCGTTTGAACAGAAATCTATCTTCTATGGAATGGAGAAGATGGAATATAGATTTCTCAGTTTTGTAGTATGTTTCAAGACTTTTAAGAATCCAATCCAGGCATTTTTGAGTGATGTTTAGGGCAAAGGAGGAAGTCATGCTCATGGTACTGTTGCTCTTGGGAGGATAAAAGGAAGTGATTAGATCAGGAGAGCTGTGAGGTTATATAGATCAGTCTCTTTGTGTTCATTATGATAGTTGTCACAATAAACTACTTTTTCTTAGGCAGTTTAGACAACATGGTCTCCATTTACTAAGGAGGAAATATTTTGTTTTACTGGGATGGTAACTGAACCATGGTAAGGAAAATATGTTAAAATTAATTGAAAATGGAGTCCAGTTATAGTTAGAGACTGTCATTTTATTCTTTATGAAGGAAAATGGCTTAATATAATGTTAATCCATTGAAAAATGTTAATTTTTTGTGAAGAGTTTATATTTTGTCAGAAATGATTCTAAATTTGTTACCTAAATTTTTGAATAACATATCTGGTCTCGGTTTTTAGTTTCCTGTGAATATGTGTATGATATCCATTAGAGAGTACATGGGCTTGATTTCCCAGGTGGTGTTTCTTGGCATATATGTCTGTGAGAGCATGTTTGTGCATGCATATTTGTGTTCTGGAGTGTATATCTGTGCATGTGATATTTAAAAGACTAAAAATAAAAGGCCATTTAAGAGAAGTGTCTATGGTGTTAAAATCTCAAGTCTCTTTATAAAGTGCATCTGTTTGGACAAATTGCATGAGTATTCTTCTCTAAAGTCATTCAACTGTTGAGTTTAATGAGACTACAGCTGGTGCCAATTGTGAATGGAGACTGCAAATATGTTGTCAGATCAATTCTCCTCTTACATTGTTTTGAGATCATTCCTTTGTGTTTATATATTTTTACTTCACATGCAAATAAAATGCCATGTATGCTTGCTTTGAAATCTTGAGAGATGTGGCATATTATTTTATGGGAATTGAATCATTTTTTCACTCTCTTTCTTTAAACACTTTCACTTGGTTAAAATAAGATGATTTTACTCCCCAGCCAGATCATTTGCACACTGGATGTGAAATCTCTATTGAAGATTTGTTTACTCAAGCTTTATATTCAGGTGAAGGTGAAAAAAATACGAGAATTTTATTCAAATGCTTCATGAGAAGTGAGGAACAAGAAGAAAATGAGACTCTTTGGCTGAAGATTTTTTCTTTGCTTCACATTTTATTTTCTGTGAGAATTGGGAGGAAGGAAAACAAAACAAAACAAAAATATAAAACAATAAGAAGACCAACAATGGCAATCATGTTTTGCTTTAATGTAACAGCCCAAAGACTTCTATAAATGTTGTAAATTACAGAATAAGTTCGTCACCTGCAAGTACCTTTGCTGTCTGCATAATTTAGGAAGCTAGGCTCTATGACAAACATGGATGTGATATATTACATGTGCAATGATTCTCCATCATACTCAGGAAATTTGTCTGGCACTTAAAACTATTAATGAGCCAACCACAGACTGCCACTCTATCCTCTTATTCCCTTACTCTCTCAGTCCTAATGCCTGTAAGTTCTTGCAATATCCTGAATATTTTATGGGTTCTCATGTCTCATACTATTCCGTTTGTTTTTCATACTGCTTTTCTGTTTCTCCATCTTTTGGACTCATCCTTCAAGATTCATTTTCAGGACAACTTTATTTCTCCACTATCCCCCTCTGGGTTACCGTGATGACTGGGATTCCTCTGTTCTCCCATAACACCCTGGGTTCATTCCAGTGATATTTTATAGATAGTTTTATAGATATTTTAAGCATGTCTCACTTTTCTGCCTATATGATAAGCTGAAAGAGCCTAAGAAATAGAAACCATGCCTTATTAGGCTTTTAGTCCCATCACTTGTGGCATCATCCCTGGCACACAGTAGGTGCACAACACATTTTGATTGAATATAATTTGCAAGATGAGATACAGAAGAAAAAACACAAAAAATTGAATTATTTGACATTTTCAGGACGTCGCCATAGATTTTCTGAGAAGAATGTTAAAAATACAAGTAGAAAAAGGTCACTTTTGTAAATGAACTAGAAAGGGAAAAGATACATTATTAACTCAAATATAAAGTTATGTGTGAGTGCTGTCAGAAGGTCACATTGTAAGGGTTCTAGGAATTAAGTGGAGGGTGAAATCCAAATTTTATTTCACTGAGGGGCGGTGGAAAGGCTTCATAAAAAAAAAAAATTGAATTGAGACTAGAGGTCCCTATCAGAGGTTGTTTATTGTTTGTTTTAGTTTTTCTTGAGTGGACATTTATTGAGCTCACAGAGCCTGCAAGAATATAAGCTCTATATATCCACATAGGTTGACAAGCATGAGTTTAATTGGCCTTTTCAAAAAATTAATAAAATAGAAAATCATATTCACCTCTTAAATATCACAGAATCATGTAAGTATCTTAAGCTTAGTAATTATCTGAAAGAAGATAATGTACTTACTCTGATGCCCTGTCCTTTATCAATGCTTAGACGACTCAGTTTGCTGGTGACTTGGGAGAGGCAGTAAACTCAGTTTTGGGGGGCAATAAAGGAAATCACAAGAAAGTACGAACGTTGATCAGAGCTGAAATTCTGAAGTTGAAATTCTTAGAGGGTGAGGAATGCTTTGTCAGGGCTTCCAAAATTTGAAAGCAGCTGTAAACAGAATGTACCATAATAGTGAGCTATGCAAATATTTTAAAGTGTAGGTTCCTGTTCTGTGTCCTTGACCAAAGCAACGACAAGAAGTGAGATCATAAGTGAGAAAAACATTGTTATCAATTTGAATAACTCAGAGAACAGCAAGGTATTTGGCTGTAAATGTAGAGATTTTCTAAAATGTGGATCATTGAATAAAATGTTTTAAGGATAAAGACTGACATTCAATCGGTTATTGCAGAAATAGTTTCAGTGACTGATACAGGCACTAGCATTTGAATGGACTGGAAGACTTATAAAGGGTCAGTGAAAACATGAAACTCACTATTAATCTCCTCGAGGAGATTAATAGTGAGGAGTGTGAGAAAATAGACACTATAATACACTGTTAATGAGTTTAGAAATTGATAAAGCCTTTCTTTCTTTAGTGTAAAATGGAATGTCATGCTATTTGCTAGAAGAGGAAAACTGTTAAGGGACAGAGTATAGGAAGAATTAAGAAATTAAGAATTCTGTTACACCATTTTAAAAGATATCAGGAATTCAAGTAGAGATGTCCAGCAGGATGCCCAGTTGTATATGTGAATTAGAGATACAGGGAAAAGTTGGAGCTGGAAGAATTAGGAGCCACCAGCATAGAAATGATAGTATATGATGCTATGGGACTTTGGTTATCAGTCACTCACTTCACAACTATGGATTAACAGTCTGTTATGTGGAATGTACTGTTCTTGGAATTTTTGTGGATGATATGATAATGCAAGCCATGGGTCCCAGCTTTAAAGGAGTATTTAACCTCATTTAAATTGCCTCTATATAGAAGCACTTATTACAGAGTGTGATCCATAAAATACCTAAAACAATTGCTTCATTTTATTTCATATCTTTAGTTAGCCAGCCCTCTGCATATATTGCTACAGTCTTCATATAGACCTGCCCAATGCGAGTATTTTTTCCCCCAATTTTACTGATAAGGAACCTGAAGCTGTGAGAAATAAAGTAAATTTTATGTATGTACTGGGCAGTAAATGGAGTTGCTGGATGTGGAACGTGGTCTGTTTCATTGAAAGCCTGTTCTCCTTTCAACTATCTTTCACTACTTTTCAATAATAGGTCTGTTTTCACTAAATTCTTAGTTTCTTGATCAACACTCTGAATAACGATCACAGCATCCCTTAGGAAAGAAAGTATCAACTGCAATTAGGCCTATTTGATGGATGGAGATCCTGGGTTACTCTGAGTTTAAGTGAAGTAATTAAGCTTGGCCTAGGGCACGTCAGCCATGGAGAAGTTGATCCTCTATGTTACTTCTTAAATTCATATACTGCAATGCATTGATTCTTGAATAAATGTATTTAATGACTTGATATGATGATGTTCCCCATCACTCTTGATCATTTACCTAGCAGTGATGCCAAACTCTCATACAAGCTGCAGTAAGCTTCTATAGAGAAGAAAAACTTTCTAAATGGAATGGAAAATAAAATTTTGTTTAACTAGAATGAATTTGTTCTAAAAGTGAAAGACCACCTTTTCAAAGATCAGTTCTTATTCTTTAAGACTTTTGCAATTATCTGTTGAATTTGAGTTTAGTTTAAGTGAACAGTGATTTCCAGGGCAGGTTCAGGAGCTCAAACATTATCGCTAAAGGTCATGTAAATCACCATTATACCTGCTTATAGTTGGTCCTCCATATCTGTGGGTTTTGCCCATGGTTTCAACCAACTACAAATCAAAAAATCAAAAATAATTTTTTAAAAAAGTTATATTGTTGTGCATGTGTATTATGTTTTAGAGCTATGACAGTTATGTCTATTCTGAACATGCATAGCCTTTTTTTTATTGACATTATTCCCTAAACAATACAACTATTTGCATGATATTTACATTGTTTTCAGTATTATAAATAGTGTAAAGTATACAGGAGGATGTGCTTAGATTATATGCAAATACAATGCCTTTTTATATAAAATATTTGAGCATTTGCAGATTTTGATATCTTGGGGGTGTCCTGAAACCAATCCCCTGTGAACACTGAAGGCAATTGTACTAGTGAGCTAAAAATTGCACATAGAAAAGTGTCAAATTACTCAACAACATACACCAAGGGTTTTTTTTTTTTTTTAATTATAGAAAGGTGGAAGTTGTAGGGTAGGCTGCCTTAGTACCAGATTCCTTGCTCTGTCTGAAGAAGTGCTATCATTTTGTCAGTCATTCGATATGTCTAGGATAATGATCTCATTGCAAAAGTCAGTCATTGATTTTTAAGGTTGTCATCACCTTGTTATACTTCTCTTCCCTTTTTGGGTACAGTAAACCCTGTTATAGGAAAGGGCAAAGAGGAAGCACTGAGTTGCTGGCTGCCCTTTCTCACTGACCTCAGGAGAATGCACCAACATATCAAATGAGTGAGCTTACACTTTTTCTCAGTCTATGATTCTTGTTACTGGTAGAGAAGTCAATAAGTAAAATGAAGATAACAATGTAGATATGTAACCATGGGATTTATTCCTTCCCAAAGAATTAGAAAGCTAGGGCTTCTGTCAAGTACACCAACTCAAGTTAACATTTTTACATATAAGTCAGAGTTTTCCCTTTATTACCTAATTCTTTGAGTTATGAAGTTTCCACCTTCTCTCTAGTTCTTTACCAAGAACAAGGTTATCTGGACCACATGAAACTTCACTTCTCATTGCCAGTTAATTTATTAAAATTCTATTACCCCAAGGGGTATTAGTTGGCAGGTCAACAGAGAATGGAGTTGTGCTATGAATTATTGATCTTCGTTAAATTCCTACTGTTCTCTTGGCTTCCTCCTTCTTGTAGTTTAAAGTATGCAGATCATTCATGCCAGTGAAAGTGTCAGGCTCTTCTCCCTGTTTCTTTCAGGAGGTCTAATCGACCTGTATAGTTTCTTCCAAATTCAACAACAGTTCTGTCATACAATTCTATCTTCTTGTAGGATAAATTTCCCAAGTAATATTCCACTCAAAGATTATCAAAAATTTCGCACAACTGAACTAATGACTTGATCAGATTTTCAAGGAAAATGTCTCCCTTCTTGTGTACCTTAAGCTTTGCCATTATTATAAGTTCATGCATATGAACTTTTGTTCTGGCTTTAAAACTAATATTTACCAATCATATAAAATTTGAATAATGTAGACAAGTAAAACTGTAGTATTATTAATATTTAAGCAATATAGCTCTTCAGGGCTTAGATTTTAGATTAGATAATTTCCACTTAATAAATCAGAAGGAAAATGAGACATATGAATTTGGATAGGGCCATAAATTAGGACAAATTTGTGATACATCATGTAGAGTAGATGAGGTCTAAGAAGAGAGTGCTTAATTAGAAGTGGTCAGAGAAGTCTTCTCTGAACAGAGACCTGAATATTGAGAAGGAGCTTTCTAGGAGGAGCAAAGGCAGTGCCCTTGGGTGGGAATACTCTTAGTTTGCTTGAGGCTAGGACTTTCAAGGTAATGGGCAAGGTATTAGTAGATCTTAGGTCAGTAACATAGGCACAGACCAGATAATGGAGGCTCTTGATGCCATGGTAAGGAGTTTGGATTTTAAATCTTGTGGGAAGTAATTGGTGAACTTTAAGCAAGTGATCTATATGATTGGATCTCTAGATTAAAAAAAAAATAACTCCAGCTGCTGTATGGATAACTGATTTTATAGAGCAGGAGTACCACTAACAGTTGGGTAAATAAAAGAGTAGATTAAGAATATAATTTGTAAGGAGAGATGGTAGTACTTGGCTAATGGCCAGTAGTGATGGGTAAAAAGTAAAAATAAAATGTCAAGAAAAACATTTTAGCTTAATCATAATGAGAAAACCCAGATTGGAGAAGGGGGCCAAAGAAGGAGAAATGATAAATTCTATTTTTGGATTTGTTAACTTTGAACCTGGAGTTCAAGAGAGAAATTGGGATTTAAGACATACCAATTGTATTAGAAGTAGAAACACAAGTAGAAGTAGAAGCTGTAGGAGTCATCATGGTATTTTATCCTCTAGTCTTTTACAAGTTTCATTTAATATACATTTAAAATTTTTTTCATATTCTAAAACTTATTTATACTCAATATAACTCATTTATTTTAAAGATTATATGTGTGTATGTATGTATGTATCTATATTTAGATATACATAGATGTATCTATATTTAGATATACATAGATATAGATATATACAAAACCCCAACATTTTTATTTATTATCTGTATTTAATACTGATTTTCAAATTATATATATAATAAGCTGGGTATCTGCCACCCTGACTCTCTTTAACAAGCTACAGTTTAATATGTTTTGCATTATTTTACTATTTCTAAATTGTTCTCTTGATAAACAACAAAGTATAGAAGAATCTGAAGACTATTTTTCTCCAAAATATTTTCAGAGACTATATTGTATTTCATTTCATGATGTCATAATTTGCTAACCGGTTCTCTACAATTGAATATTTACACTATTTGTCACATTTTGTTAATTTAAAAATGTAACGTAAATTTAATCTTTAAAGTTTTTTACCTTTTTTCCCTATAGGAAAGATTCCAATCAGTAGAAGTACTGGGAGAGGAGGCATGAATGATTTTATGAATTTTGATAAAAATACAATTTGCACTTCATGTCTAACACCTAATAATAGATATTCAGTAATTATTTATTTGCAGACTGATTACAATCTCTCTAGGATTATAGGAAGGTGACTTTTTCCTCTTTGCTTTGGGAAAACTGACTCGTGTAATTTGTAATGTCAAATTGATACTCAGAATAGCTTATTTTAATTTGCCATTGTAAAATTAGGGAACAGTTCATATTTCTCATACTTTCATCAGGTATTTGTTCTTCTGTAAATATTCACATATTTATTTGCTACCTATTTTTCTACAAGGGGATCATTTTTGTCTCTTTGTAAAAACTCAGTATATATAATTGATAGTAAAATGTTTCTTTATCATAAATATATAAATTTTTTTCCCAATTTGTTATATACCTTTCAAATTTTAAGCTTTTCTTTTTTGTAGGTGTTGTGAGTAGTGTGCAAGAAAATGTTAGTATTTTATGTTTGCTAAATTAGCCTACCTTAAGATATTCTACAGAAAAACCCTTGAAAAAGTAAAGATTGTTTTTTTGCAAATTGAAAGAGGTCTCAACATTTCAAGCAAATACAAATAAATATGCAAACCTAACTACATCTGGTCAACATTTTAAAATCATGACATCGTCATGCCATTTATTCTATGTGCTATTTATTTTCTATTTGACTCATCTGTTCTTTGTTCTCCTTTCCTCTTTTTCTGCCTCCTTTTGAATTAATGGAATATTTTTTTTATGATTCCATTTTACCTCCTTTGTTGGCTTATTTGTTATAAATCTGTGCTTTGTTATTTTAGTGATTACTTTAGTTGTGGTCTCCAATCTTTTTGGCACCAGGGACTGGTGCTCCTATAATAATCTAATGCCTGATGATCTGAGGTGGAGCTGAAGCAGTGATGCTAGCACTGGGGAGCAGCTGCAAATACAGATGAAGTTTCACTTGCTTGCCTGCTGCTCACCTCCTGCTGTGCTTTCAGGTTCTTATCAGGCCATGGACCAGTACTGTTCTGTGGTCTGGGAGGTTGGGGATTTCTGATTTATAGTATGCATCTCTAACTTATCACAGTCTGCCTTTAACTAATATTATACAGCTTCACATGAAGTTTAAGAACCTTACAATGCTATCTTCTGTTTATACATTCTGGCATTTATGCAATTATTGTTGACATACATTTTGTTTTATAGGTATTGTGAATTCCACATTGTATTGTTATACTTTTGTTTAAACAATCAATATCTTTTAAAATATTTAAATATTAAGAAAATTTATATATTTATCCATACATAATTACCATTTCTGGCATCTTTGTTTGTTTTGATCCATAATTTTATCTGTTATTAGTTTCCTTCTGCCTGAAGGACATTCTTGAATATTTTAAGTTGTCGGGGTCTGCTGGTGATTAATTCTTTCAGATTTTATATGTCCGAAATAGTTTTATTTCACCTTAATTGTTGAAAGATATCTTTGCTAAGAAAGTTTTACACCATATCCCCACCCTACCCCACCATAATACTTTAAAGATATTATTAAACTGAATTTCTAATTGCATTATTTTCGATGAGTTATCTGCTGTCATTCTTACTTTCGTTCCTGTGTATGTAATGTGTCTTTTCTCTTCTGACTGCTTTGAAGATTTTCTCTTTATTGCCAATTTTAAGAAATTCGATTATGATGTTCCTTGGTATCAATTGATTGATTGATTGATTGATTGTGCTGGACTTCCTTGAACTTCTTGTGAGTTTATGGTTTTAGCAAATTAGGGGAGTCTTTAGCCATCATTTTTTCAAATGTGCCTCTAATTCAATTAATTGATTTTTCTCTTTATTGTGGGTCATATTTTCCTACTTTTTTGCATTCCTGGTAATTTTTTATTAAATAACAGACATTGTGAATTTTACGTTAGATGCCAGATGTTTTTTTGATTCTGATAAATAATTTTCTCGATTCTGAGAGGCAGTTAATTTACTTGGAAAGTGTTTGATCCTTTTAATTTTTTTTTTTCGCAGTTTGTTAGTCTGGACTGGAGTGGTGTTCAGTGTAGGGATAATTGTTTCCAACTCTGAGACATGACTTTCTTAATCTTAAACAACTGTTAATATAATACTAAGTATGATTTAGTAGTAGTAGCATCCACAGAGCAGGTTGGTGGGTGAGTAGACTACCCTGTAGGGCATATAATAATAATTTATGTGTTTACTGTCAAATTTTGACAAAGTAATGAGTAAATTAGTAAAGTTTTATTAATTAGTAAAGCTTTTGTATTCTACATTGTATTTTACATGGAAATTAATTCAGAAAACTCCCAATTATACAATTGTCTCCCAGCACAGGTAGAGTCAGCGACATGCATTTGTTTCCAGAGCAAATCTTTTAGAAGTTTAATATTGTTTAAACTTGTTTCAGAATATCTTATTGTCAGTTATTTAAAATTTCTTCTCCTCCTGTAGCCTGATCCCTCTAACTTTTTTCTTTCTATATTAGTCCCTGTTTTCATATAAAATGGTTTCTTTAAATAGTTATCATATTTGGATGTCTGCTTATATTCACGAATGGTGTGCCCAAAACCTTTTTGGAGGCTCTTTCTATGGGTGGGTGAGAAATACCCACCTTGGTCACTATCCTGGAAGATCTCACTAGGAAGCTAGATAGATTCACCAGGAAAAAACAACAACAACAACAACAACAACAACAACAACAACAACAACAAGATCTTTCACTCTCCTACATTGGTGGAATATTCTTGATTGTCAAAATATGGAGATATAGATAGGGAAGAATGATGAAAGTGCCAATATTGAACCTTAATTTAATTCTCTAATTGTCAGTATTTTGTTTTTAGAATGCTACACCAACCTCACCTACTCAGAAAACTCAGAATAATGATCACAGTTGACAGGTTCAATCCTCAACTGTGAGTGATACAGTCCTGAGACTCTCTATTTCATCCTGTCTGGGAAATCACACTCATATCTCCTTCAATAACAGTGGAAAGTGAGTAACCCAGATTTGTTGTGTGCCCTAAAGTAAGAAAGGGCTTGTTTGTTTCATAACCAGAATTTCAACAAGTCCTGCATTTTTAATTTGATTTTTACATCTCAATCCACAGACACCACTTTTTCCATTTATTTAGATTTGGGGAGTTTTAACTATAAATTGAGTTTTTTAAATCAACTTTTCTAACTTCTTGATTAACTAACTATTCATCTTTCTCCAGTGGAGTCATTTATAGTACTTCCTCAGCTTCCAGCATCCAAAATGTTGTGTTTTGTTTGGTTCTTTCCCTCTGTTCTTGTGAATTTGTACATTCTTAAAATTATTTTATTAGAGATAATTTTATTGAAGTTTCATGATGTAGAGCTCAATGCTATGGTCAGCTTGCCATCTTACTACCTACATGTCTGCGAATGTCTTTCTATAATATTCATGTGAAGAAAACAATGAGGCTGTGCATAAAGTTTTCTGTCAGCTTAATCTCTTTTTTTATACCTGTGGAGTTCTTTTATTCTTATAATTCTAAAATGTTGGCTAAAAGTACTTAGGTTTATATAATTATTTGTTTGGAATGTTCACAACTCTTTCATTTTGCAAATATAATTCTATTTTTTTTCAAGAGTGGGTTTCTTTTAAAATACCTTAATTATTTTGCCATTTAAAAAGAATGGGTCTTTTGGTCAGAAATAGGAGTTATCAGTATTTCAGGGTTCCATACTTATCTCTTTTTACATGTTGACATTTATTTTATAATTGCCTTTCCTTTGTTTTTTACTTTCCTTCTGAATTCTGAAGGTATATCTTAAGCTTTTATTTCTAGTAATAAATGATTTACATTTATGTAGAATGAATTCTGCTTGATATTGCTTTCAATGTGAATTTTGATTCTATGATTTATAGTTTTCTTGATTAATTTACTTGTCTCGTTTACCTTGCTTATCATTTTACCCATTTGGTTTTGAATTTAAGCTTATCACTTGAGTAATTCTATCTCTTTATAATGCATATAGTTTTGTTCTTTACTAAAAATCCTGTGAGACTTCCTTAAATTTTCTTCTCATACTTCAATAGATCATTTTTATAGTTACGCCTTTCTTCTGAGTTTTTACTATTAGTTTTCTCTCTTGTTCTTCAGCCTCTCTCCCTCCTTCTCTCTCTTTTTTCTCTCCCTCCCTTTCTCTTTTCTTCTCTCCCTCCCTCTCCCTCACTTATGCTCAAATGAGGTAGGATCCCTGTACTTGACAGATGATTTAGTTGATAGTTGTTATGCCTTCTGCCTACTTGTGTGTGAACAAATTATCTTCCCAGCTCAGATTTTAGGCCTTAAGTTTACCAAGTGTTTTTTTTTTTTTGATGAATCACTAATCTATAAATATTAGACTTATTTCTATTTTCATGGCTTTGTTCTCTTATTTGTTAAACTGCTGCAGTACATGAACAAGTGTTAGTTTCTAGTTAACACTTCTATATCCAAATTCTGTACTGAGCATATTACCAGAGATGGCTTCATAATGGAGTAGAGCTCTACCTATTCCTAACCTGTTGTTTCTGAAAGATTGTACCTTTAAAAAAAAATGGCTTGGGTAAGGGAAGGTATAAGACACTATTCAGCTTATAGTACTATCTGAAATGTAGTAAGGGCATGTGGCCAGGTTTTCAGATTTGTAGTTCCTTGACATCCAAGTCAGTGGATAGTAAATAGATAAAACTAAAATCATAGCCCAACATTTGTCAGGCACTATCTCCATAATCACATCAAACTTAATATGCTGCTTGCCTAAGCCTAGATATTCATTTTTTTTTTCATGAAAATCCATGTGGTTTACCATCAGATACCTGATTTTAAGTTTTTATGCTTCATTTATTAGTCATTTGATCTTGAGTAAGGTTTCATTAACTCAATTCTCTCATTTTCAAAACAGGAAATAAAACACTTCATCTCTAAGGGTTTTATTGTGAGGATTAAATGAGATAATGTTTATGAAATATATAGTGTAGTATAGATATATTCAGTTGACACTTGAACAACATGGACTTGAATTGCACAGGCCCACTTATCCCAGATTTCTTTTTTAATAAATACCTGTACTGTTTTCCATTCCTGGTTGGGAGTCCATAGGTATGGCAGGCCGACTGTATGCATTGATCTATGATACTTTATATAGAGAGCTTTAGTATTCGTGGATTTTGGTACCCATAGGGGTTCTTGGAACCAATTTTTCATGGATACCAAGGGACAACTTAAGTTTTGGGGAATTAAAAGCTGTGTGAGCATTTTCTACTATGTAGGGCATTGACGCCCCTCACTTCCAAAATTCTCATTAGATTTACTGCCTTCATTTTTTATGGTACTATAAGTTTTCATATTTTTCTCAGCCTCAGTTGATACTCCAATAAGAATGTGGGTGAAGGCATGTTATAGTCTAACTTACTGTCAATCCATAAATTTATTTCTTGAATTTTAATACTGTATTTTAATTTGATTTATATTTATTGCTCAACTTTTTTTTTACAGTCTGGGATCGCTTGTCTTTAAGTGAAGTAAAGGAAGACATTGATACTGATTATGATAACAGATATCTCTGGCATTATTATTGTCATTTATTATGATAACAGATATCTCTGGCTTTATTATTTTTATTTATTTATTTTTTACCCTCTCATTTTCTTTCATTCTGACCTAGTTTCCTGGTGCCATTCCATCATTTTATTTGGCATTAGGTATTAAAAATAAAAATCTCATTACTCAGATAAATGAAAATAGTGCAGAAATTAGAGAGACATCTAATAATCAACCATTTTCTCTCTCCTCAATAGCCTGGTCTTCTGATACTCTGAAAGATGAACTGTATCCCTTACTATCCAGTTCTTTCCTCTATTGGCCCCACAACCTTACCTTACTTCCTACCAACATGTCACATCTTACAAGATACAAAGCACCATCTTCACTCTGCCAGCACTAAAAATCTCTAACACAGAACTCTTGTCTTAGTTTTTTTTTTCTGATAGTTGTTGTCTAGAAAGGTATTTTGGTCATGAATGAGAGTTCAATCGAAGGGGAAGCAATTATCCTGGCTGCAAGACTTAGGAGAAGGTATTTGCTTTATCAGAGCAGATCAAGCTCAGGTGCAAGTAATAAAATTCAAAGCATAGTGTCTTAGGCAAAATAGGAATATAGATTTCTTCCATATAAGAGCAGTGCAGAGGTTGAAATTTCAGGGCTTGTAGTTACTCCATGGTTCCAGGAACATAAAATTTGCTCCTGTTTCTCAGCCCTCACTGCTTATGCTAACAAAATTGTTTCATGATTCCAAATAGCTGCTGATATTCCAGCCACTGCATCTACATTCCATACAGCACACAGGGTTTAAAAAAAAAAAAAAAAAGGAAGAAAGAAAGAAAGAAAAAAAAAAGAAAGAAAAAGGATACTCTTTACTTCTAGGAGAGCCCCAAGAAGAATCATAAAATGTCTTCCTATTGCTTAATATAAGAACTTGGTAGCCACATTGGTTGCAGAAGGTGATTAGAAATGAGACTTTTAGCACTCAGCAAAATGCACACCTAAAATGTCAGGATTAATGTCTACGAAATAAAGGGGAAATAGATAATGGGGAGTCAAGACATGCTCTGTGACACATCTTCCCAGTGTTTAGGGTTAAAATATTCGGTTTCACATTAGTGGGCAAGCAATGACGGAAGTACCAAGCGTGCTTGGAAACCCGGCATGGGTTTCTGTGTGGGGAATTAAAACCCAGGTATGTTGTTCACTGCTCCACCTGAATTGTAGTTAATGAACAAGCTTCCAAGACTCCTGTACTGATAGCCTTTTTTAATTATTACTATTAATAGACAGCATTGTGATGTGAAATTGAGAAAAACACTGTAGCAAAATGAGCTTAAAATCCAAATTTGCTCCTGTGGCTAACCATGTTGCCCAAGAAGGCTTTAAATTTGAAGAAATCTTCTGACAGACATTAGAGTTGATTTGGCTATAACTTTATATCAAAGAGGACTGAGGTTGGATTTCTTTCTGTCTTTGATTGATATGTTTATTTATTTTAAAAGATATTTTATATAATTAATTTATTTTTCTCTCCTCTTTAATCCACCCCCCCCCCCACTTTGGCCCCTGACCCATGGATGTTGCCATTTCCCCTTAAGAACTGGATCTCTGAAGGCGGGGCATCCCCTCCCACATGCTCGTGGTGTGCACCCGGGACCTGACGCACCCAGGGCCTGGCCCTCCGGGCATGCTCGGGAGGTCTGGCGCACCAGAGTATGGTCCTTGGTCCACCTGGGGCATGAACCTAGGGCCTTCTGCGCACAAAGCAGATGTGCTAACTACTACACTATGGAGCCACTCCCTGATTTATTTTTAACATGGGTGCAGACCCCCAACATGAAGAAGATGGTTTTACAAAGCTCTTATATCTCATATCTTTTGGAAGTGTCTTCATCAGCTGGAGAATATAACAAAGAAATTCGAGTTTGAATCTCAACTCTAAGACTCTAAGATCCCAAATGGAGATCCTGGGGCTGCCACTAAAATTCATTGAGATTCAGCTTGATTATATTTGAAAACAGGGATTGTCTTTAATCACATCAGCCACATAAGTGTCATGTTGTGTGCATCCCTGTCCCCATGCCTGGGTTTATGCTGTTGTACAAATATCAAGGCTCCTAATTCTAGCTCCTTGTAAGATTTTAATGCAAATATCTGCCTGACCCTTCTCACTTGACTCATAATAAGATACAATAAATCATTCTAGAACTGGGCTTGGTGTGGGCCTTCCTCTCCCCCTTTTTCCTATACAGCCCAACAACAGTGATTCATCCCAGTTATTTTACTAATAGATGGGTAAAACATTTGAAGTTACATCTCTCTAGTGCTTCTGGAATTTATAAAAATCAACAGGGAGTCTTCACCACAGGCTCCTAATATGAAAGTCTCTGTGTAGGGAAATCCATAATCTGGGGTGACTTTTGAGTTAAATTAAATTGTATGGCTCGAGAGATGTTTGCTTGGTTTTCACCACCATTATAAAGCAAGGAAAATAATTTCAGGTTCAGTTTGCACAAAAGATCACTTCAGGTTGATACAGGCAGAGAAATATTTGCATCTGCACATTGATACATAGTGGAATAGGCTGTAAAAGATAAGATCAATTTTCTATTAAAAGTAAAAAGGCCAATGTAGCCAGATACAGTGGGAGGCTTTTCCCATTTGTCATTCAGGAATGTTTGACAGTTTTATCCTAGCTGGGGAAGGCACCAACTGATATGCTGCAGTAAAATTTTAGAAGCTTTGCACAAATACACAAACATACACATACATCCAAAAATATAGTACAGACCCATATACATAGGCACACAAAACACAGTCATCATGTGCACAGATGCCTGTTCAAACAAGTGAACACAGTCAGGGTGCAAAGACAGGTACACACAGTTAGGAGGACACTGACCATATGATACAATAATATAAATAATATAGCCAAGAATGACAATTGCAGAGTCACACAAAAGCAAGATAAAGGCTTATGAGTAATAGGAGCCCACAGACCTAAAGACACTTACATAAACACATAGAAACACAAGTATACATGTTTGTGGATACACACATACACACACAAGCATGAAAAGAAAGACCAAGAAACAGAGGCAGATGGACACATGAAGACTGACACTTAGGTATGCATAACGAAACATATACCCAACACATGTGGCTTGATGCTCACAGACATAGGCTCACAGTCACATGCATCTAGCTGAGACCTCTTTACTTCTGATTAACAATATTTTCATTTCCTGCTGAGCCTCGTAAAGATCTTTCTTTGTACCTGGAGTCTTCATTCATTCTCCCTCCTCCTTATCTATTATATGTGGGCTACTTTGAAGTATAATTATTTCACATTATTTTCTTAAGTTTCATGAGCTCAACCTAGATTCTCATATTCACCTGGAATATTACAGCAACTGCTTTGCATACCTGGCATCGACCTTGCAATGTGCACCTTGAACCCTCCAAGTCATTCAAAATTCCATTTGTGGCATATCATAACTGACTTGTAGAACTGCTTCTAAATCCAGAGAAAAGCAACATTTATTGAGCCCCTCTCCTATATGTTAAGTGTTGTAATATCTGTAGTTACATTATTACAATTACACCAGTTCCAAACTGCTCTTTTCAATAATTTCACTATTCTCCCTTTATCCTTATCTCTTTCCAGTCATTTAACTTTGTCCTGTTTCCTCTTTATGTACATGATTTTTCCTATCTCCATAATTTTGCCCATTATAACCCCAGTCTTTCTTCATTCTAGCCTCATTTAATAATGCTACTATGAGTATCTGTTTTGAATATCTAGCTGGCCATCTGCCCTTGACAATTAAATTCCATTTTTTTCTATTTCCCTTTAGTTTAGAAATCCCATCTATCCTTTGAAGTCTTATTTATTTCCATTTCAAGGCTTAGTTGGTATTCTGTATACTCTTGCAGTTATATAGCACAGAACTTAGCACTTACTTCTTCTTTCATTCCTATACAGTATATCGACTTTATCTCCCTGACTGAATTATAATCCTCTGAAGACAGGAACTTTACTTTATTCTTATCCTGACTTGCATTTCCCAACTCTGCACCCTCATTCTGCATGAGGAACCTCTTCAACAGATCATTCTCAATGCCACATCTTCAGTTCCAAGTAGGACTCCAAACTCAAGTCCTGTACCTCTAATTTTATTGTTTGAAGTCACCTTCAACCTATGAATTATTAATTTCAATTTGCAAACTCTAAACAGAATGATCTCTCCCCATTATCTTCCTCTAAAGCGACTCTCTTTACATTTTTCTCTGATTATAGTTAATTATCATGCTATGTACCTAGTTATCTCAGAACAGCAGTCACTAGTTTTTACTTTCCTATTTCTCTATCCTTACCTTCCCTAACATTTAGAACATGAAGAAATACCTCTATATTGCCTTCTTCTCTATCACCTTCTGCTCTCCACTCCCTTTGAGCACTGCACTGGCCCATCCCCTCACCAACCTGAGGACTGGCAGGTGGAGATGATTGTCTTCTAGTTTCGCTCCCCTAACCAACCTCCCTGTTGATATCTGAATCATTGTTTCGAAACACAAATATGGTTTTGTCATTCCTATGAAAAACTCTTTAATGAGTCAGAGTGCACTAAGATAAAATTTGAACTCCTTTAGCAGGCAATGACTTTTACACTGTTACCTTGACCAACATTCTTAGTTGAGCATCTCTTCCTCTTTATTTTTTTCCAAATGACTTTATTCCTCAAAATGCTGAATACGTCACATCTCTGGGCATCAATTAGCAATTTTCATTTTGCTTAAATGCTTTATTTGATGGCTTTTTCTGGTAAATTACCATATATCCTTCAAGACTCAGTTCTGAAGGCTTCCATGACTTGCCCTGGGAAAATTAAACATTTTCATAACACTGCAAATCTCTAGGAGCACACACTCATCATGTGGTTAGCTATTCATATGTCTTTCTCCTTAATTGGATGTGAATATTCAAATAGCAGATACTATATCTTATCGATTATTGTATCTCCCATACAATACCAAGTACTCAAAGAAAGCAATTGCTCAGTTACTTGGATAATTACCTCTATAATCTAAAGCAAGGAAAAAACCTCACCACAGACTTAAACACGTGTTTGAGTGGAGGGATAACTCCTTATTGGACACCTAATATAAATGCTGTATTATATATAGTTTCATTTAATTCTTACAACTCTTCGATGTAATTGCTATAATGCCCATTTTCCCAGTGAGAAATCTGAGGTCCAGAGAAAGCACAGATTTGTCCAGGTTAGGTCTATTTACTTTTTAGCCTAGAGCTCACCATACTCTTTCATCTCATTGGTCCAAAATATGTACATGAAACATTATCTCTATATCCAACTTGGAAACTCTGGCTTAAACCAACATAAACAAGTATCTTTCCTGCCCTAATTCTCAAAGTCTTTAATACATTAATGTGGTTTTCCAACTTTGGCTGTACCCACAGGACATCCCAGATTTATGTGGTCCCAGAACCCATTTATGAGTTTCACTGCAAAATAAAAATATACCATCGGAAACGCAGTGTATATTACAAATGCTATCTTTAAATAATTTATGTGTTTTTTTTCGTATTTAAAGGACAACACTTCTTTCTTTCTTATTAACTCTCTTTTCAGAGAGTGTATGGATCCCTACCCAAATACTCATTTTGTAGTACTGAGATCAAGCAGGTTGCATATCAATTTCCAGGATCCCGGGACTTAACTCCCTGTCATTTGCCTTTATTTGCTACTGGCTGAGAGATGAGAGAGGCAGACATGTGCTTGGTGTTTCCTACTTAATTCTGTTGATGCCCAGGCACACACGCTACCCTCACACAAAGTATGTACAAGAGAAGAGAATACTTGGCTTGAGCAGACTGAACTCTGTCCTCGCTGTCAGAGCTGTCTTCAGTTTCCTCTCTCTTGGGTGGTGTTTTGTCTGGGATGAGTGCTGTAGAGTTGCCAGCACCTTCTGCATTTTACAGAACAAGTTTATTTATTTTTGTCAACAGCTGAGAGCAGCAACATGGCGTTCCCTGATCCCCCTGGTAATTTCTCAGGCTCAGCGATTCCTATTTCTTTTGACCTGTTTCACAGCTGGTGGCACTGTTGCTGACCTGGATTTACTCTCCTTAGTTAAACTACATACCAGCTTAGAAAATGCATGTATTTGACAGCACAAAAACTTTGTCTCTTTAAAAACCTGAAATCAGAGAGGCCAGGACTTCAAATCTCAACTCTGCCACTTGCTAGTTAGGATAAGATACTAAAGGGCACAGCCTCATCGCCTAACTTTTCCTTATCTAAACAATGATAGTATTATTTTCCTTTTCCTCTCAGGGCTGTTGAGAGGATTTTAAGATAGCTTAGTCCCTGGATGGATGGATGGATAGATAGAGAGAAAGATAGATAGATAGATAGACATAAACATAGATATAGATGATATAGGTATAGGTATAGGTATAGTATAGATATAGATTAGATATAGATATATAGACATAGATATGGCAGCAATATTTTATTGTTTGCTATTATTTTATTACTATTTTTCAATTTTGTCTTTTATTGTTTTACATACTATATTTCTTTGTTTTGTTTTTTCAAAAACTATCAAGGTGTCACAGATTTTTTTAAACTAATGATACACTAAAAGAATATTGATTCTTTTTACAAAAAAATGTAATTATCTGGAGAAATTAATCATAAACACAAGAAAAGTTTACTGATGACATTATATACAATATTTTAATTCTTTCTAAACACAAATACTCTTTGTAGATGAAGAAAATGAGTTTTGATAAATTCATTAGCACCCAAGTTTAAAGGCTTATATGATGAGTGAATATAACCAACAAGATTAGAAAAAAAAATGTTTTAAGTATGTGTATTATCAAGATTATAATGTTACTAAGCTTGTGAATCTCAAACATTTGGTCTCAGGAAACCTTTACATTTATAATAATTATTGAAGACTCCTCAAGAGCTTTAATTTCAGGGAATCATAACTATCAATATTTATGATGTTAAAAATAAAACAGTTTTAATGAAAAATCAGTTATTTTCCAAAAGGAAAAGTGATATTCTTTTATTTATATATAAATATATATCATATATAGCATATATAGTATAATTTTATATAATATGTAACTCATGATATATGTTATAGACAACAAATAAAGTATATACATTCTATATTAATATAAAATATAGAATATATATATACACAATATATATATATTGTGGTTAAAACACATAACATGAGATCTACTCTTTAAAATTTTTATGACTGTGAGATTGGAAAAACAGCAGAGTGAGAGTTGTCCCCAGATCTCTCCCCTTGAAACATCAGTAAACTGAACATCTAAAATTCAACAATAAACACCCAAACTGCGCACCAGCACGTCTGAGTGTGGGATCTGCACATAAAAGCTACTACAGGTCAGAACCCCAGGTATTGGGCGGTGGACTGGGAGAAATAAAGAAGCTGTCTCTCACAGCTGCTAGAGCTCCCTATAGGAGGAGAGGGAGGGGAGAAGGTGTGATAATTTCCCAGAACAGCCTTGCCTGGGAGTGCTGTGAGCTCCACATGCCGGCGGCAGGGCCCAGTAATCAGGGCAGAAAGCAAAGAAGCAGAACGGCGGAGAAACAACAGTTGATTTTTACCAGTTGCAGTTGCATAGCCAAGGCTGAGCCACAGCCTCCAACCCCCAACCTAGAGAACTCCTCCCCCAAAATCCTCTGAAACTGAACACCATGGAGTCCTAGGGGAATCTGAGCAAACACTACCAAAACTGTTGCTAATACTGACAGGGACTCAAACTGAGAGTAGTGACCGTTATTAAACACCAATAAGGGGGAAAAAAAAAAAAACATTATTAAAACTTTTTATAAAACAGGTATCCAAGAGGCTTAGACACCCCCTACTGGAAACCAAAAGAAAAGTATCTTCTTTGCAACAGGCTAAAGAGAGAACTTTATATTATCATCTGTCTGGAAAAAAAGCTGAATACACTTCCATTAATGCCCAAGTAAAGAAATAGTACATTAAACAACCAAGGTGACAAGGCATCTCAGAAAGAATGAGAAAAATCTCCAGAAAATGAGCTTATAGACATAGACATATGCAACTTAAATGACAGAGAACTCAGGATGATGCTTCTGGAAAAAACTCAGTGAGTTCCAAAATGAGTCATATCAACAATTTTAGAAATTGAAAAAACAACTAGATGAGCAGAGCAAGGAGATTGAAATCCTCAAAAAGAACCAAATAGAACTTCTGGAGATAAAAAACAAAAAATCAAACAAACAGACAAACAAACAAAAAACACTGCAAAAGTTGAAAAATGAAATAGCAAGCTTGAGAAATAGAGTCGACTAAATAGAGGAAAGGGTCAGTGATATTGAAGACAGAAATCTAGAAATAAATCAGAAGGAAGAAGAGAGAAACTGAAGAAATAAAAATTATGAAAGCACAACACAAGAACTAGCTTATACCATCAAGAGAGGAAACATAATAATGGGCATTATTGAAGGTGAGGAAAAGGAGCAGGGACTATAAAGCATTTTCAGACAAATAGTTGACAAGAATTTGCCAAATCTAAGGAATGAGCTGGAGCTTGGATTTTAGGAAGTCGACAGAACATCCAATTATCTTAATTCAAAAAGGCCTTCACCAAGACACACTGTATTAATATAATCAAAAATCAACAAGACAAAATTCTCAGGGCAGCCAGGGAGAAGAAAATAGTAACTTATAAAGGAAAACCCATTAGATTATTGTTGGAATTCTCAGTATGAACCTTACAAACCAGAAAAAAGTGGAATCAAATATTCAAACTATTAAGTGAAAAGAACTATCAGCCTAGAATAATGTATCCAGCTAAGCTCTCCTTTAGATATAAAGGAGGGATAAAGACCTTTCCAGACATACAAAAATTGAGGGAATTCTCCACTATAAGGCCTGCGCTACAGGAAATGCTAAAAGAGATCAGCTCACCTAAAACGAAATGACAAAAGAAAAAAATGTAATTAGGAGTAAGGAGCCTATCAGACAAATAGAAGCAGAGGAGTGAAACCCTTACTAAGAACAGGGCATTAACATACTTTAACATTAAGAAGAGAATTGCTATAACAAGATAGTAGTGAATGTTCAGCATACATAGTAGCAAATTGAGACAACAATGACTGAAGAGGGGAGGATTCAAAGATCCAAATTCGCAAAGGGAAATGAAGATAAGGCACATGCAGAAGAAAATGGATGATGATATATATATATAATTATCCTTTTCATATTCGTTAAATTTTTGTGGCATAGTATTGTCAATTATAGGCACAACACTTTATAAAAGATCTCTAGAATGTTTTCATCTTGCATTAATGTAATTTTACACCTATTGAACAGCAACTCTTATTTTCCCATCTCCCCCAATCTCTGGCACCACCATTGTACTTTCTATTTCCATAAGTTTGACTACATTAGATACCTCATATAAATGGAATGATGTATTTGTCCTTCTCTGACTAGCTTGTCTCGCTTAGCATAATGTCCTCAAAGTTTCATCCATGCTGTAGCATATTGCAGGATTTCCCCCCCCCTTTTTTTTAATTGGTGAATGATACTCCTTTGTATGTATACAACGTATTTTATCCATTCCTCAGTGGACATGTAGAGTATTTCACATTCTTTGCTATTAGGAGTAAAGCTTCAATGGACATGAGAATGCCAATATCTCTTCAATATATTGTTTTTAATTTTTTTGTATATTTAACTAGATATAGGATTACTGGATCATATGGATTGCTGTTTTCCATAACAGTTGCATTTTACATTTTCTCCAACAACGGTTCTAATTCCCTCACATCCTTACCAACACTCTTCCTTTCACTTGGCTTCCCTTGGCTTCCCTTGGCTTCCCTTGGCTTCCCATCCCGTCCCGTCCTTTCCCGTCCCGTCCTTTCCCTCCCTTCCCTTCCCTTCCCTTCCCTTCCCTTCCCTTCCCTTCCCTTCCCTTCCCTTCCCTTCCCTTCCTTTCCTTTCCTTTCTTCTTTTGCTCTTTCCCCTCTTCATCCCCTTCCTTTCTTGAAAATGGCCGTCCTAATGGGTATCGCATGAAACCTCATTGTGGTTTTCAATTGCGTTTATCTGGTGATTAGTGGTGTTGGGCATCTTTTCACATACCCATTGCCCATTATTAAATCTTTGAAGAAACATCGATTCAAGTCATTTACCCACTTTTTAAATGAGTTATTATTATTATTTTTACTGTTGCATTTTAGGAGTTTCTTATATAATTTTGAAGATTAATTCTGTATCAGATATATGATTTGAAATATTTCCCCCTATTCTGTAGGTTGCCTTTTCACTCCAATTCTTTCTTTCGCTGTGCAGATTTTTAATATGATGCAGTCCCACTTGTCTATTTTTGCTTTTATTATTTATTATTTTGGTTCTATATCCAAGAATACATTACCAAAACCAGTGTCATAAATATTTTTATTGCCTCATTTCTTCTAGAAGGTTTACAGTTTTAGGGCTTACATTTAGAACATTAATTCATTTTGAGTTAATATTTGTAAGTGGTGTATGACATAAATTCAGTTTCATTCTTTTACATGTGGATATCCAATTTTCCAACATAATTTAATGGGGAGACTATCCTTTTTCCATTCTGTATTCTTGTCATTCATGTTATGGATAGTTGACTGTACATGAATGAGTTTATTTCTGGGCTCTCTATTCTACTGTTCTGATCTATGTATGTCTTCATGCCCATACCATATTATTTAATTGCTGTAGTTTTGTAATATCTTATGAAAATAGGAAGTATGAGGCCTCCAGCTTTCTTCTTCTTTTTTTGAATTGTTATTCAGGGCCCTTCATAGTTCTATGTGAATTTTAGGTTGTGTTTTCTATTTATGTGAAAATTGCCATTGCAATTTTCATAGGAATTGCATAATATCTGTAGATTGCTATTGTAGTATGGATATTTTAACAATATCTGTCTTCCGATCCATGAACATGAACTGTCTTTCCATTTATTTATTTATGTCTTGATTGTTTTTTAGCAATGTTTGTAATTTTCAGTGTGCAAGTCGTCTTCTTCCTTGACTAAGTTTATTCCTAAGTATCTTAGTTTTTTTGTTTGTTTTTGATGCTTTTTGTTTATAAATGAGATTGTTTTCCTAATTTCCTTTTTGGATCAGTCATTGTTCATATATAAAACAGAAGATTTTTGTATATTGATTATATATTCTGCAATTTTGCTGAATTAGTTTATTTGTTTTGATTTTGTTTGGAAACTTTAGGGTTTTCTACATGTAAAATCATGTCATCCTTTAACAGATATAATTGTACTCTTTCCTTTTCAAATTGGATACCTTTTATTTCTTTTACTTTCCAAATTGCTCTAACTAGAACTTCCAGTACTATACTGAATAGAAGTGTTGAGAATGTACACTGTTGCCTTTTTCCATATCTTAGAGCTATTAATTTTTCACAGTTGAGTATGATGTTAGCTGTGGACTTATCGTATGTGGACTTTATTATGTTAAGGTAAATTTCTTCTATTCCTTGTTCTCTGACATTTGTTTTAAGAAAAGGTATTCAATTTTGTCCATTGCTTTTTCTGCAATTGAGATAATCATGTGATTTTGATCCTTCATTCTGGTAATGTAGTGTATTATATCTATTGATTTTTGTATGTTGAACCATTCTTGTATCTCAGGGATAAATCCCACATGGTTACGGTATGTGATGATTATATTAATGTGCCTTTAAATTCAGTTTACTAGATTTTTGTTTATTATTTTTGCATCTCTATTCATTAGAGATATTGCCCTATAATTGTATTTTGTTATAGTAGCTTTTCCTGGCTTTAGTGTTGATCTCATAAAATGAGCTTGGAAGAATTCCCTCCTCTTCAGTTTACTGGAAAGTTTTGAGCAAGATTGATGATAATTCTTTAAATGTTTGGTAGAACTTACCAAGAAAATCTTCTGGTCTTGAGCTTTTCTTTCTGAGGAAGTTTTTGATCACCGATTAAAATCCTTACTAGTTATGTCCAGATTTTTTTTTTTCATGATTCAGTCATGGAAGGTTATATGTTTCTGGGAATTTACTTATTTCTTCTAGATTATCTGGTTTGTTGGTGTATAATTGGTCATAGTAGTCTTTTTTGATCCTTTATATTTCTGAGGTATCACTTATGATGTTTACTCTTCAATTACTGATTTCGTTTATTTGAGCCTTTTCTATCTTAGTCTAGCTAAAGGTTTGCCAATTCTTCTAGCTTTAAAAATATCAAGCATTAGTTTTATTAATTAATTTTTTCTATACTTTATATTATTTATTTGTACACTAATTTTTATTATCCCCACTCAACCTTTTTTTTTTTTACTGACTTGGGGCTTGGCTTCTTATTTATTTATTTTGTTCCTAGTTCCTTGAGGTATAAAGTTAAGTTGTTTTTTTTTTATGTCTTTCTTATTTTTTAGTGTAGGTGTTTTTGCTGTAAACTCCCTGCTTAGAACTAGTTTTACTTAATCTCATAAATTTTGGTATGTTATGTTTTCATATTTGTCTCAAAGTATATTTAAATTTGACTTTATTTTTTCTTGGACCCATTGATTATTTAAGGATGTATTATTTTCTATACATTTGTGAAATTTCTAATTTTCCTTTTGGTATTTATTTTCAATTTAATTTTATGTGGTTGGAAAAGGTAGTTGGCATGCTTTCATTCTTATTCAAATTTTTAAGATATCTTTTGTGACTTAATATATGATCTGTTTTGGAGAATGCTCTGTGTGTGCTTGAAAAGAATCTGTATTCTATTGCTGTTGGTTGGAATGTTCAGTTTATGTCTATTAGGTCTATATGGAATATAGTGTTGGTCAGATCATTTTCTTATTGATCTTCTGCTTGGATGTTCACCCCATTATTGAAAGTGGGATATTCTTTTTGTTTCTTAGATTCCACATATAAATGAAACCATATGGTATTTATCTTTCTCTGTCTGACTTATTTCAGTCAGCATAATGACCTCTAGGTCCATCCATGTCATTACAGATTGGCTAGGTGGAGGGCCAGGAGAGGAAGAGAGCAATTTGGGGTGGGGAGGGGTCGTTTTATGAACTATATACATGTTTAACCAATGTACTGTTTACTTGAAACTAATTAAAATAGATAAATTTATTAAAAAATAAAAATAAAGATAGTAAAATATAAAGTGGAATATTGAAATCTACTGTATTCATGTTGCTATCTAATTTAAACTTTAGTTTCATAAATATTTTCTTCATATATTTAAATGCTCACATGTTTGGTGCACATGTATATTTATAATTGTTATTTTATTCTTGTAAATTGAACTTTTTATCTTTATATAATATTCTTTGTATCTTGTAAGAGTTTTTAATTTAAACTCTATTTTGTCATATAATATGGCCATGTCTGCTCTCTTTTGGATATCATTTGTATGGAGTATCTTTTTCTATCCTTTTCTTTCAGCCTATGTATGTCCTTAATCTAAAATGAGTTTCTAATAGACAGCATAGAGCTGCATTTTTTTAAATTAATCCATTTAGCCACTTTTTCTTTTGATTAAGGAGTTTAATCCATTTGCATTTAAAGTAGTTATTGTTAGAGAAGGAATTACTATTGCCATTTTGTTGTTTTTTTTCTCTTAAATAATTCCTTTTAGCACTTCTTGTAAAGCAGATCTAGTGATGGTAATGTTCTCAGCTTCTGTTTATATTAGAAAATCTGTCTCTGTGTCTGTCTCTGTCTCTCTGTCTCTCTCTTTCCAGATATGGTATTCTCAGTTTGCTTCTTCCAGCATTTGTATATACCATCTTATTTCTTCTGACCTTTCCAATTGCTGTTGAGAAATCCACTCATAATCTGATGGGAACCCCTTGTATGTAAAGAGTACCTTTTCTTTTATTTCTTTCAAAATTCATTCTTCATCTCTGAGTTTTGACAATCTATACTGTATGTAAGCATGAACTTTTAAAGATTCATCTTAATTAGGATTACCTAGGCTTCTTGAGTCTAGATGTCCATTTCTTTCCCCAGACTTTGGAAGTTTTCAGCAATTTTTTAAAAATAACTTTTCTCTCCTTCTAGGACTCTCATAGTGTGCGCATACATACCAATAGTGTGTATATTCATCTGCTTCATGATATGCCAAAAGTCCTTAGGTTTTCTTCACTATTTTTTGTTTCCTTTTTATGTTTACTTTTTTGGATAATTTGATATGATCTGCCTTTGAGCTTGTTAATTTATTCTGTGTGTCAAGTCTCCTGTTGAACTTCTCTAGTGAATTTTTTAGTTGTTATTGCATTCTTCGGCAACAAAATTTCTGTTCAGTTCTTTTACATTTTTTTAAATCTCTGTTGAAATTCTCATTTTGTTAATTTATCATTTTTTATGAGATCTTGAGCATATTTATGACTGTTATTTTGACTTATTTGTCAAGTAATCCATATCCCTCCATTTTTTAGGTTCTGTTTATATAGATTTGATTTTTTTCCTGTGAGGGGGCCATTGTATCCTGTTTTTTTGTGTTTCTTATAACTGTGTGTTCTTACTAGTATATTCAAAAAAGCAGCTACCTCTGTTTATGGATTGGCTTTTTACAAGGTAAGACTTTCATGAAGATTCTGGGGAATTCTCAATCTTTTTCTGTGGCTGTATTTTCTCTGGACTTATACATGTAGATTTCTAATTAGAGTAATTTTCTTTTCTAATTTTGTCTCGTTTGTCCCCTGCCCCCCCCCACCCCCAGGACCTTGCAATCTCTTATTTCCTCTTGTTTCTGTCTGTTTTACTGTAGGTCCTTTGAATCAGCAGCATATTGCCCAACTCTTTTAGTTCTCAGCGACCCCTGGGCAATCTAGAGTTATACTGTGTCTCATCTATATGCTCTGAGACAGTTGAGATAGAAGACAGTCCCTCGGGTTCCTCCATTCTCCCCACCCTGACACACAAGAAATTAGAATATTGGACATATAGGCCTGTCTTCTCTTTCCCTCCACAAGGAGAAGCCAGTATCTGGGAATTACCTCCCAATCATGTGATGTTACGCTGAAGAGAGGAACTGCGGGGAGTGGGTGCCACACATTTTCCTATTGGATTTATTGAAGCTGGTTTTTTGTCACCTAGGGTGCAGGAGCTTTTTAACTGTTTTCAGGATTTTTAACAGAGTGCATTGGTCTTTGTATTGTTTTCAAATCATTACCTCTGTGGGAGGAAGGAGGATCTGGGCTTTCTATTTCACCATCTTCATTACCTGCTGTGGCATTGCTTTATATTTTTACAAATCTCTCTAATGTTTGCATCTGTAGAAGACAACTAGATTCTTATATTTGCTTCTGCAGTCAATCCCTTGCTGTATGCTGGTGTGGTGCAAGTATATGAGGAAATTAATCTCATACAGTGTGGTTAGAAAAATAAAAGATTACTTTGATAGCCAAATCAGATAATTTTGGATTTTTTTAAAATTCTGCATTGAAACTCAACAGATAATAGTTCTTAAATATTACTGGCACTGTGATATCTGAAATTATGTAAACTTTTTATACTCTGACATTAAAATCCACTGATTTTAATAATCTCCTGTGAATGAGTATTTTACCTATACTTCATTTCATAGCATCATGTACTAATCATTTGGAGAATAACATTTCATTGAGTTATGTAGATTTTCCAAATGTTGACTCATGATTATATAGGAAGATTGTTTTATTGATCTCACCACCAATCACATCAGAAATGTCTTATGCTGCCAAACTCACTGGTGAATACAAGTGTTCCAAAATTCTAATTTTCACTTGATTGCTTGAATTTTATCACTGGCAGCAACTGATGGTCAACATACTCTCAGGTGTTTACCCTGAAATGACAGGTTGACTTCATTCTTTTTTGAGAAAATACCTGCCAGATATCCCAGTTTGAAAATCCTTATTCTATTCATCAGCCATTTTGTCAGGTAAAATAGTGTTCTGTGAAGAAAGCAGCTACCTCAGCTTGCAACTCAAAAACTCATGGAAGTGCTTTTGAGGCAACAATCACTTGTGTTTGTATCAGAAGTGTTTTGTGTGTACTTCTCATTTTATTACATAGAATATTTTAAAGATGTATATTCAAGAGTTAAAATTTAATAAAACTAATAATTTTGCTGCTATATCAAGGACATTCTTAAAGGGAAATGGCTTTTTCACCACCTGAAAGGACATGGCAGTAAAGAATATGATTAATAGTAGTACAAATGGGTGCTATTGCCCTGATTTGCATTAGGAAACCAGCATTTTTATCAGACGTTGTTTTTACATTAACATATTAGCATTATTATGAAAATAGTTTTAACCTCATGGAGTCTCTAAAAATTTCTCTGCATATTATAACACTTTAAGATCTGCTGGTTCGAGTCACTGTAACAAATATACCAAATAATACAGAGATCAAAGAAAATAAAAGTTGTTTAATCATGTAAATGTTTAGAACAGGTTCTCATTTGGGGTAAACTTGTCCCAGATTTATGGCAGCATCTAGAAACATTTTTGCTTGCCACAGCTAGGGAGAGGGATATTACTGGTATCCAGGAATGCTGTCAACCTTTCTACAATGTCCAAGGTACTATCCCATAACAAAGAATTATTCGCCTCAAAAGATAATATTGCAAAGATTTCAGAAACTCTAGTCTAAAGATAGATGGACAGGCCAGGAAGACGGTTTTATGCTCTACAAGGTTGTCTAAAGCTTGGGTTCCTTCCATGTCATTGTCCTGTTATTCTCCAAGGAGTTTTTCTCATTCACAGTCTACCCTGGCTCACTGGAACAGCATCCACATTTTGTAGGAGACAAAATAAAAAGCTGAGGGCAAGCAATTGGCTCTTAAGAAAATGATGTAGAAAATCGCACATATTCTTCCAACTAATTATACATTCCATTGATAAGGACTTGGCCAAATGGCCAGGCTAAGACTTTGTCATGGAGGAGGGGTTCTATTTAAAAGAGAGTTGTAGAGAGTGCAGAGAGTGGTAACTGGGGAAAATTAGTGATATCCACTATAGTGGGAAAATGCTTTACAACACATGAAATGATGCTGAAAGAAGACAAAAGGTTTTAATAATGGAACAAATGAAAAATTATATTTATATATAATAGCAATAGATTTTTAATATATAGAAAAACAATTATAATCCCTGTGATATTTTGCAAACACTGAATTTATAAAAATATATTTTGACATTCATCTTCTAGCAAATTAATTTTCTGAGGCCTTAGTAGATTTGCTGAAAGGGAGAATGTGCCCTTTTGGGAGGTTACCACCTCCTACAAAATGTAAATAACTATTTGACTGGTTTATGTAATTTATATTTGGCTGTATTAAAATAATGTATTTCAAACTAGAAGGGAAGACATTAACTTACTGTCAAAACCAACAAGGTCTGGATGATGGCCCGTTGAAAGTCTCATCCCTGTGAGCGGGTAAACATTTATAGCTAATTTGAAATGAGATGCTTAATTACATAATTTCATTCCAATTAAGCTCTAATTAATTGACAGGACATCTTTGAGTGCTTTACACAGTATAAGCAAAAGGCAGCATCATCTTGAGCCTATTACCTGTGACCCTTTGGGAAAGATCAGTAAATAACTATTTAAGAGACTGGAAACAGAGTTTGTTAAAAATAAAAAATATGAGGCCAGCCCCACGGAGCTCTAGGCTCAGGTTTACCTCTGGCTCAGGATTCTTCAGCATTTTCATTAGGCCCTTTCTTGAGCGAGAATAATGAAAAGAACAAACCAACCAACAAACAAAAAACAAAAACTCTTACTGAGTATTTACTACATGCTAGCCATGTGCTGGGAAGTTACAAAAAGTAATTTAGGCATTAAAGCAGTTGTTTTTAAGGGATAGTGTTGTCTGAGGGCTGGGTAATTAGCTTTGCCCCTTTCACCCTTAAACTTACCTTGCTGTCTTTACTGTTTTTCTTTCTCTGAACCTCTTTAAACCTTGTGGATGAGTCAGTGATGTCTAGGTAATCCCACAGAAGGTATTTACATTTCTGTTATTAGTGAAAAGAATTCTAAACTGAAGTCAGTTTTTCAAAATTAAATGCATTATTTTACTATTTGCATACTCCAACCTGTTGGATTGGGAAGATATATTCTAAGAATAAACATATATTCACGGACACATACAAAATATACTTGTCACTTAACTAATCCACATTGAAGAAGATATCACTAGAATGTGTTTTTTTCATCATTTAATAAGTACAGAAGTATTCTCTGAAAATATGTTTCCTCACAGATATAGAAACTATTTTTACATATCTCTAGTTTCTTGTCACTGGGTAGCAACAGAAATCTCATCTATTCATGTCTAAATGTCTGTGTGGTCATGAAATTGTTAGGGGTCACCTTAATGAATAAGTGACTCAAGAATTCATTGCTTAAAAACAAGATAATTTCTTTAGCAGAAACATGTAGAACCCCAAAGAAATTATAACTCACTGAGAATTATGAAAGAACAGACAACATCTCATTCCTCTTTCACTCATGTCCCCATTCACCTATTTAAATCCTCACCAATAAAAAGGCACCAGGGAATCAGAGGAAAAGCGTCTTTGCTGTCTTCACTCAAGTAGTAGTTAAAGTTCCCTTCAGTCATGGAATCACCTCAAAAAGCTTCTTCCTCTAAGAGTTGGGGAGCCTTGTAGTCTAGGATGCCCTGTGTTACATCTCCAGTCCTGGCCATTGACAGGAGGAGTCAGGCTGTGACCTTTTGAGATCCATTTTCTCCAGTGCTTCAGAACTTTAACCTGAACCAGACAGATCCTCGTGGCATTGCACATACTTCCTTATACACTGCAACAGAAATGAAAGAGCAGAGTAGAAACACAGGCATATGATAAGCAAATGTCTAGTTGTGGTCCTAATTAAGTCCTTTCAGTTTTATTGATGTGAATAGATTACTTCAGAAGTTACAGGGTTAGTTCATATTTAGACAGACATTTGTGGACTTGTATACCTATGGAAGACATACACACATATGTATATCACATCTATACATATTATAAACTTTTGAACATTCAGGTACTCCTTGTTGGAAATTCAGGGGCTTTGGAAAAGTGGACTTCTAGTGGCCTGGTGAGACTCTTATTTCTCTTTATATGGTAGATTCAACTGTAACATGGGGAATCCCATTTATCAAAACACATGTGAGTAATGGTAATCATTTTGCCAAGCCCGTTTCCATTTATCTCATGAGCATCATAAACATTTTATTTGATCTTATTTACACTAAATTAGAGCCCAGTTTAGGCTGTCATTCAACAACTAGAAGAGACCTTTTGGTAAGTGCTCACTGTAATTCAGTTTATTTTTATTTTTATGTATTTATTTTAATTTAATGCAAAATATAAATAAATAAAATAAAATATTTAGAATGTGTTTTTGTAGACTCTAGATGTTAAGCATTCCTTAGTATGAATGTGATAAACCAGAGATGGACTGGCATATTACTAAGGCTGTCAATAGAGATGGTGAAATGAACAAAAAATGGCTTAACCTACCTAAGAGTGTCTTCTTGAAGTTAGACCATTTGCTCTCTTCTTGAAGTGGGACTGTTTTAATTGAGTTCTCATATGTTTTTAAGGCATATTCACCTCTGGATATCCATATCTATATATCTATATTTACATAAGTTTGTGTACACACACACACACATATGCATATTATACATATATATATATAGATATAGATATAGATATAGATATAGATATGTATGTATATATAATGAAATTTTTATTTATGGTAGTTATTAAATTTTACTAGTTATTTTAAATTTCTCAGTGAAACACATTTTAAAAGATTTCTAAAATTTATACATTGCTATTAATTATCTATGTCCCGAAACTATATAGTTAAATAACAATTTCATTTATACTATAAAGATACAATAACAAAACAGCACAGTACTGGCATAAAAATAGGTATATAGATCAACAGAATAGAATAGAGAGCCCAAAAATAAATCCTCACTTATATGGCCAAGTAATCTATTACAAAGGAGACAAGGATATAGAGTGGGGTAAAGATGTTCTCTTCAGTATGTTGTATTGGAAAAACTGGACAAATATATGCAGAAAATCAAATTGGACCATTTTCTTACACTATATACAAAAATAAATTTAAAATGTATTAGAGATTAAATGTAAGACCTGAAACCATAAAACTAGACTAAAACATTAGGCAATAAACTCTTTGACACCCCTGTTAGTATTATCTTTTCAATATGTCTCTTGGGCAAGGGAAACAAAAGAAAAAATATGTACACGGGACTACATGTAACTAAAATAGTTTGCACAGCCAGTGAAACCAACAAGATGAAAATACAACCTACTGAATAGAAGATATTCACAAATGATACATCTGATAAGGGGTTAATATCCAAAATATATAAAAAACACATATAATTAACATCATAAAAACAAATAATCTATTTACAAAATGGGCAGAGGGCTTCAATGACATTTCTCCAAAGAGAACATGCAGTTGGCCAACAGAAATATACAAAGATGCTCAACATCAGTAATCATCAGGGAAATGCAAATTAAAACCACAATGAGATATCACCTCACGCCTGTCAGAATAACTGCCATCAATAAATCAACAATAGCAAGTGCTTGTGAGGATGTGGAGAGAAGGAAATTCTTGTATACTGTTGGTGGGATTGTAAATTAGTTCAGCCTCTGTGGAAAACAGTCTGGAGATTTCTCAGAAATTTAAAAATAGAGTTACCATATGATCCAGCAATTCCACTTCTCATTATTTATCCAAAGGAAACAAAAACACTGATTTGAAAAGATATCTGCATCCTTTAGTTTATTGCAGCATTGCTAATATTAGCCAAGATATGGAAAAAAATCTAAATGTCCATCAGTAAATGAATGGATAAAGAAGATATAATATAGATATACAGTGGGATATTAGAAAGCAAAAAAATAAAAGAAATGAAATTTTGCCATTTGGACAACATGAATGGACATAAAGGATATTATACTAAGTGAAATATATTAGAGAAAGAAAATACCACATGATTTCACTTATGTGTGAAATATATTTTAAAAAAGAGAGAAAGAATAAATAAAACAAAATAGAAACAAATACATAGATACAGAGAACAAGCTGATGGTTCCTGAAGAAAACTGAGATGGGTAATGGGAATTTAAAAACAAACAAACAAAACATTTTCAGTATTTTTTGTTTGAGAAAATAGACATTTTATTTACAACGTGAGTGATAAAACTTGAGTTTCCTTACCATCAGTTCAAACTATAAATTGTGGCACTGGATTTTATGGTGGACTAAGAGGGCGGACAATTCACTTTTTGTTGTTGTTGTTGGTTTTCTTATATGTTTGATAGCATGAACATTGAGGTTGACCAGATCTCCAAAGATGTCCGTTGTGCAGGTAGCTTGGCTAGTGTTTTTATTCTGGCATATACTTAAGTGTATTCTATCATTGACTATCATTGATTATGTAGGTGAAATTTCTGAATGTACATTTTCAGAAATCATTTTGAAGACTGGTAATTATTTTAAAAGGTATTTTAGGTTATTATACTAAGTTTCTAAAACAGTTGAATCATCAAGTAAACTAGATATCCCTTAAATGAAATGACAAGTTTTGAAAATGACTAAATTTTAAATAAAGTTTTGGGATTACCTTGTGAGAAAATAGATTAGAACTTATTCAAAAATGTTGGGTTTAAACTTTTCTGAGCTCTTAAAATTTGTCTATGTTCTTAAGTTACATTAATAAATGTGCATATATTTTAAAAAATTAACAAAGATAGAAGATTTCAAAATTGGGAAGTGATATAGCATGGAATTTAGAGCAAGGCTTTATAATATAGGACCAGACTTGGTCATTGCATGCTGTGTTTCTTAGACAACACCCCTTTGCTTAATAACTTGTTAACAAAAAGGGGATAATAATAATACTTACCTCATAATATTTCCAAGAGGGTTACATTAGAAAATGCTCAAAGAGCTTAACACATTGTCACAAATGATATTAACAATTAACTTTCATATTATCATTAATAAATTTATTGCTTCTGAAGCAGAGTAAAAAACTCAAAATTTGGAACATTCCCATAAGATAGTTTTAAAAAATTACAAATAAAGTTATGACCACTAGTTTTTATTTAAAATGTAATTTAAGCTCTTTTTTAAAGTTATGGTGAAATTCATGGTGTTTTCTCATATACAGACTTGATAGTGGTTTTTTCTCATTTGATCACCCAAAAGAGCCAAATAGAAATATAGGTGAAAAGATATGATTTTTTGCTTCTATTTGTATCCAAACATGATGTATTAATTTTGTCAAGAAACTGAATAAATGGAAAGTTAGGAATTATTGCTTTCATGGTTCACAGACAAGTTTTCTTACTTGCTCTGTGACATTGAACAAATTAGTTTACCTCTCTGTGTCTCCCAATCAGTGAGGAAGCTCCCAGATGCTAAGTAGAGAAAAAATTCCTGTGAATGCCTTTGACAATAGCACATCAGAGGCAGAGTAGTTCTGCAGTTGGCTAATTCAGTGACTCAACGACAGTATGTACAAGCTAGGTTTTCTTCCCAACCATCTGTCATGCCAGCCTCAATATCTCAGTTTTGTTCTCATGTTTTCTACCTCATGCACATGTGTTGGCTCTACAGGACCAGGCAGTGCACACAGATATAACAAACTGAAGAAGAGGGAGAATGAACGTCTTTTCTGTTGAATCCTTCATAAGACTGAGAGACTCCTTCCCACAACTCCTTATTTCCAGAATTTTCTTGACATGACATTGGTCACAACCATGTTACATATCACCCTAGGCAATTATTCACAAGGATAGTGAGAATGATATGATTGGTTAAAGCGGAGTGAGATCCTCTGATTGGTTAGACTTATCCTGATTTGCCCTTGAATTTGAGATGGTGGTATCTTCCCTAAAGGTTTGGCACGTGGATAAAATTTTGTTTAAGATTTAATGCACTTGGGTACCAATACACAATATCTGCTGAAATCTTAATTTCTTTATCCTATTAAATGGAGGAAATTCCAATTCTAAGCCACAGTATTTTTCTTCAGAGTAAATGAAATAATGTTAGTACATGCACTCATAAGCAGACCCATGACTTCCAAATGAAATTAATGGTTTTATAACAAGTATAAGCTCCTTAGCCAAGTATGCTAAATATAACTGTAGCCTCTCCTTTACATGCTTATTCAGTGTTCAACCAGGGCTTACAGACTTCATCAGTTATTCTTACATTGCTGACTACACTAATTGACATACTAGTTACATTCTAAATCCATGTGATGGTGAAAGGCACAAACTGGATGACTTCTAATCCCCTTCCTTCCTTAACAAGGCTTCCTGGAGCTGCTAATAATGTATAGAAAAATACAATGTCAAATATATTTACCACTAAGAGTCATTTTTGTGAAGGTGACTCAACAGAAGGCAAGTGCATTCTATATTGTAAAACTACTATGTATTTCTTCTTTTGAGTTTATACAAGGAGAACTCAGAGTCTCGGTTGAGCATGCATGCTCTCTGATGCAATGCTGTTCTCACCCCTTGTTTTAGTCACTCTGGAGTGAGATCTTTTATGCAGATGTGCTACACTAAGAGGAATTTATTTGTCCTCAGGCCTCAGTGGTACCATTTTCCTATGCTCTGGGATTTGTTTGCTAGCTGCCTCTGGTCCTGTAGTTGAGGCTCATTGCCAATTCAGCTCTAATACAGGAACACTTCCTCTTTTTTTCTCTGGGTTTGATTTTTCTTTTGCATTTATTTGTTTCCATCAATGGAAAATACTGAAAGGTTCACATTGATTTTCTTTCTAAAAACATGAGAGGTCTGTTTTTCAAACTTCAGTATTTCTTAAGGAAATCTCTTTGATTAATATGTGTAAGAATTAAAGAGAAACTACAAACTCCCTCTTCTGATTGTCAATAACTCAGAACAACCTGTTTACCTATTTGGGTTCTTCCCAGCAGAAAATGTTAGCAATAGTAATTATCACCATTATGCAGTATGTTCAATTGTACAATCAATATAATTGCCAAATGAAAATTATACAATAAATATAATTGCTGCTTTACTCCTGTGCAGTATTTCACTGGCACTTCACATGTATTTTGTCCTTTAATTAGTAACAGGTGTAATTACACTACAGCACTTGGAACTGAAGCTAAGCAATTTACAGAAGTAGGCACAGGGTACGGTGATTGAGAAGGGGCCAGTGTGACTCATTCTCTACTGGGTTTGCCTGAGGACACCTCGCAGCTAACTGAGCAACCCAAAGTCAAGTTGACCTATGGATAAACTGTAAACTCCAGGTCAAGGATGCCCCACAGTCCCTGAGACACACTGTTTTACCAACCTGCCCTCTTGACTTCCAGTACCCTCTTGTAACTATTCTTTGACTATCTAGATAAATGTATTATTTCATTCATTTAGTGAGTATTTATTGACACTCTTTATGTTCCAGGGACTATTCTATGTGCAGGAGATATTTAGCAAACAAGAGAAGTACAGACTCATGATCTAATTGATTAAAAAAAGAGACTACACAGAAAACAAACCAAGACATATTTGTAGTGATAAGTGCTAAGAAGGAAAACTACTGTAACATTATAATGTATTTTGATTGAGTAGTCAGGGGGACCAATGTAGAGGCTGCCATCTACCTTGTCAAAACAGTTTTAATGGAATGACTGGTATGGGGGCGCATTTGTGAGTTGAAGATAAAATATAAGATGAGGAAATGCAGACAGTATGCACCGATGACTTTTGGAGAGTGCTATGACAAAGAGCAAGAAACCCAGCTCCAGCTGAAGGGGCACAAAGGCCAAAGAAAGGCTATTAAGTATTTTTGTATATAGAAAAATATGGAGAATGAGAAATGGATGCTGCAAGGTGGGAGGTATATTTCTGTGAGAACAAAATTCTTGAATAGATGAGGCATGAATTCTAGTCTTAGGGAAGGGACTGCCTTTGACAGGAGCCGAGGCTTGTCTCCTTGTAACAGGAGGGAAAGTGAGGATGTCGGCACAGATTCAGGAAGGTCAGTCCATGTGGCAGTGGGAGGACTGTTGCTGCCTCCTAGTAGTTTGTGAGCAAAAGGAGAGAGACACATCCTGCACATCTCACATGAGTCAGACAGCTGTCTGGACAGAGAGAAGCAATGGCTGTGGGAAGGCAGTAGTGGGAGGAATATCTTCCAAAGTTTGACAGAGGAGTTGGCATCTGACTCGGGCCTTTAATGAAACGTATAATTATGCTGCTATTTGACTTAGACACCAATAATTTTTAGGGCATTTTCTCTAGAAGGTCTCCTAGTAAAAATTATTTATCAAGGAAGACCAAGGAAGACACAGGTTGATCCCTTGTTTCTGGCAATCCTGTCCTTCCTTGAACACTCCATCCCTTTCAGGCATCAATGTCTTTTCAAATGTCCTGTTCTCCTTTTAAAACTCCCTCTCTTCCCTTCCTTTTACTAGTTTTTAATTATCTTTCCATCTTTTTCAGAAAGCCTTCCCAAACTATTCCCTATCCCTCTTTTCAACTTGGGTTAGATTTCTTCCTTTATGTAGGTGAGGCAGGGATAAAGATTTCCACTTTGTAGATGTGTTGGGATGAGTGTTAGTCTGATACACATGGTTGAAATAGAAGTGCCTATAGTGGGAGCCACCCCAGAGCTCAGACAAGACAGAGGTGACAGACCTCCGGTGGGTTGGGTTGAAGGCTGCCACAACAGGACAGTATTTGCAGGCTTGGAAACAAGCTTTTGTTCTTATCTCCATGTCCATGTGCAGTAGAATCTAGCCTTACACTTGACTTTGGTCAAAGACCATCTTTCTGGTTAAGATGAAACAAATAAGTATTTAAGAACCACAAGCAAAACCCTCAGTTTATGGGTCATAAACCCCACTTGATTGCCAAGTATAAGTCATTTGGGGTGGGACCCAAGTACTATCATCACCATCTGCGTAGCTCAGAGGTGGAGCTCTGTTTGAGAGTGTGGTCTCTGATAGGAATGTGCAACAGAATACATTTTTCTTCTTCATATCTCTAAAAAAGAGTCTTAAACTGCAGAAGAAGGCTACTGTTCTTTGTCTGAATATGGTGGCAGAATAATGTGCTTCCCAACCAGATATCCATACTCTACTCCCCAGAACCTATGATTGTGTTATATTGCATTGAAGAGATTATTAACGTTGCAGATATAATTAAAGTTTTTTGCTAATCCCAACACTGAAATGAAAAACTTTCCTGGATTGCCTGGGTGGGACTAGTGCAATCAAAAGGGTCATTAGAATTTAAAGAGGGAGGCAAGAAAGTCTGTATTATAGAAAGTCTGCATGAAAAGGACTTGACCAACCATTGCTGGCTTTGAAGATGGAAGGTATCTACAAACCTGTGGATAGCCTCTAGAAACTGAAAAGAACAAGAAAATGGATATGCCTCTAGAAGCTCCTGAAGAAACACAGTTCTGCCATCACCTTGATTTTAGCCCAGTGATACACCTGTTTCAGACCTATAACCTGAAGGATTGTCAGATAATAAATTTGTGTGTTTTAAACCACCAGGTTTGTGGTGACTTGTTGCAGCAGCTATAGGAAAGTAGTGCAGTGCAATGTGCCTCCATGCTTAAATCTGAAACTGCATAGAAAACACATACATAGTAACGATATAAATTGGTGACAAGGTTAAAACACCTAGGAGTTTTATAACAAAGGTTCATTATAACAGCATCCTTCCAATAAGGCAGCATTGGATGTACAGGAATTTTAAAACATAAGCCCTCAGAGCCAATTTCTTCAACTTGACAGTGGGAATAGTTATAAATTTATACATTGTGGAGGAGATATAAATGATATACTTGAAATGGTTTCATAAATTCAGATATTTCCCTCAAATTGATGGGATAATTTTAACAACCTTTAGAGAGTCTTAGAAAGTATATGGACCTTAAAGGCAGAAGAACTGGGTTCAGGTCTCAGCTTCACCCACTGTAAACTTATACAATCCATTCAGCCATTCTAGAGACTTGGACTTCTGGTCAGTAAAATAAAGAAATGTAGGCCTATTCATCTATTTTGAAAAATAATGATAAAAGCAGATGTACTTCATATATCATGAAAGCACTGCACATGCAAAGAATTATCATTATCAGTAACAAAAGTCACTGTGTCTTGACCTCATTCTTGGTCAGTTAAGGCACTATCTAAAATTCAGGCTCTGACCATAAAAGACCAAATGTTATTCTTTTCTGAATGAGCTACAGTGAGTGGTCTATGAGAAAGGCAATTGTGAAATTATCCATGTAATCAGCAGACCCTTTCTTCAGCCACTGTGTCCAAGAGATCAGGCCCTCTTTGGCCTGAGTTCCTCAGGTTTTAAGACCATCTCAGCAGTCCTTAGTAGAAAAGCCATTAAAAATCACTCTTCTGTATTTAAATTGATTCTTAAGAAAGTCATAGGCACCCCAATTCTAGTTCTGTTGCTCAGGGATCCAAACATAATTCTATGACCTTTTCAGTAAGTAGAAATAGAAGTCAAATGGTCTTGAATGTCCAAAAACACATCTTAAGTATTAAGAAAATTCTGTCCCTCTTGAAAGGGGGCTGTGAGTCCAAGAATTAGGGTAATTCTATGTGACAGCAACTAAAATAAGAGTGACTAACTTGCCCTCACTACAGCTTCTGGAAGGCAGAGACTTCATTGATTGTTCTGCCTTCAGATTTTGCTCATCAGTCATATAGTAATTGCTCCATGAGTAAATGAATGTATTGTTGCTATTAGAGAAAGGAGATCCCTACCCCCTCACCTTTTCAAAGAGGTGTTAGTTGTCAAGGAAGTCGATGAATTCAGTGGGTCAACTTAGTCTTTGAGTTTTTATTTCTACAACATGAAGGCTCTAGTGTAGATAGGTATCAGGACCACAACCCTCCTACACAAGACCAAATATTGTACTTAAAAGAAGGAAAATTTATCACATTTGGTTATATATGTAAAGGGCTTAAAATAGTGCACAGAACATGTCAGTACAAAGTGTTTGCTATTTCTATTCTGTGTGATCTGGTGTGGGTTTATGTATATTCTGATTGATACTTTTACTATAAACCTATGCTGTGCATGTTGACCCTTCTTTTTCCCCCGAAAAGATAACACTGTACCTATAATCAGAAGGAAAGTACCTTTCTGAGATAAACAGCATTGGATGGTAAAACAGAATATGAAGAGCCATATTATGTTTATCATAGATACTAGAAGGTGTAAGACTATTCTAGAACTTAAGAAGTTTCTTATACACTTAAGAAACAAAGAGAGAGAGAGAGAGAGAGAGAGAGAGAGAGAGAGAGAGAGAGAGAGAGAGAGAGAGAGAGAGAAAGATCTTGCAATCTTTAAGCTATTCATTTTTTTAAGGAAAATTTGTCTCTAATTCTTTAGTCCCCAAGTATGTAATTATTATATACAAAACAAGCAATATCTAAACTGTTCATTTATATAACCGCTTATTTTAAATTGCTCTTGAAATCTTACATAGTGTTCATGATATTGCATTGACATTGTCTGAACATTTAATTATAAATGTGTAAAAGCACCTAGAGTTGAAATTCAGTGAATGTTTTGTACACATTAGCTGGTATTACCTTATGAAAAATAAAGTCTTACATACTTGTTACATTAAAAGCCCCAGCTTCTAATTGCATAGCTATCACTGAACTATTACTTAGTAATCACTTAGCTATCACTTCATATTCATTGAAAATCTAAGAAAGGAAACTAAAAACATCACTTAAAGAAGTACAGATTATCTGGCTACTTTAATGATTTTACAGATGCAATATGGAAGAAAAACATATATAAACATTATTTTCCCTGTGTAGCAGATCAAACAAAGGGCAGATTTTTATCTTTGTAACAGCTCATAAGGGAAAAAAGCAAATAAAATATGGTTTAGAAGTAGAGAATAACATTTGTAATTCTTGGCTGTCTTACTAGTAAGAAAATATAGTAAAGGATAACTCAGTAAAGGATAAATAAGGGTATATACTAATTATTTAACTAATCTATTAATTCATTCACTTATTTCTTCAAGCTTAGTATAGTGTACAATGCCAACTTTCTCAAACCAAAACCAAAAATATGAAGCAAATTTGTAGGACTTTCTGTATAATCTTCTCTCCCTAAACCCCAATTCTGGTATGATGGCTGTAGCTCTGCTTAGTTCTTTTTGATAGGACATGTTCTTGGAGGTGATCACTGAATATAGTTCCTAGTCTAAATACTAAGTAGGTTGGGAAACACTTTCATGTGAAAATTTATGTGAATAGATAAACTGATCTATGTTTTAATGCACTAATTTGTTTATACAAATGTATATTTGAGGCCCTTAAAATCAGTTTTCTTAAATAGAAGTAGGTTTGGACACTTATGCAAAACCTTGATTTTCTTATTTATCTGTACTTGCATTAACTTGTATATGGTCTGGCAACAAAGACAGTAATTTCTTACCTGGCAGGGTGACATCTGTCATATAATATTAGGGCCACTGCATATAAAATTAGGATTTGATGGGGTCAAGGAAGCAATTGATACCTGCAGCCCACCACATTACAGGATTTGCTGTATGTATTAATCTAGGTTTTAAAATATACTTTTTTTTTCTTTCAAAAAGTTTAAAGACCAGTGCCCAGCATCTTGTTTATTGAATATGTATGTGCATATGTATATTGGGGGTAGAATAAATAAAGGAGCATATTCTTATCATAGCATTTATGACATTATTGTGATGTTTGGTTTATTCCCTAAGTTTTAGTTACCTTTTTTTTTTTCACAAAATAGGGCTAGAAACTAGAAAAGGAAAGAAAATGAATATGTCCCTAGAGCCTTCAGAAGGAACACAGTTCTGTCAACACCTTGATATCCTTATCTGCAAAAATGTCAGGAACTCTTATGGGTGTTGGAAATGCAATAATGAACAAAATAGAAGATTGCATATAAGATGAATATGTGCATTCTTAGCACTATGCTTATATAATTCATCCTCAATTAATGCAAGGGAGAATATGACCAAAATGATGTCGGGTCCATTATGGTTTAATCCCTTTTGAGAAAATCAAAACCATTCCAAAACAATAGTCAAATACAAAATAAAAGCTTTTGGCTCAAGTGCTATCAAAATCCTATGTTTTAAATGATTTCTGGTGGTGGTGTCTTATGGTTGATAGTTGTAGTACAGCAGTAGCATCAGCAGCAGCAGCTTAGTAATAATTCTACCAGACAGGATATTTCATGACAGACTGATATTCACTTCTAATAATCAATGCCTACTCAATTCCTAGCCCTGAGCAGATAGTAACGTACTTGTTGAATGGAAGCAGTGATTATATTTGTTTGTATATAACTTTGTAAGTAACAAATGGGAGAAATACAGGCAAAGTACTAGGATAAAGGCCACATCCTAGCCTTATGCTTATTTTTTACAAGGAATGAAAGGATAGAGAAATGGGGGGAGAGGAGTCAGGTAGATTTCTAACATCTGGCAAATACAACAGCTTTATGTTTAATTCTATGTTCACAATAATTCTATGAGGAAATAGGTATAGAGAGGCTACATAACTTTCCCAAAGTGATGGATTTAATAAGAGAATCAGGTCTTTTGGTTTCCCAAACCCTTTCTCTTTTCTTTCCCCTGAGGTAAAGCTGAGAACTTCCTTTGGGGTAAAGTAACACTCAGCATTCAGAGTTGAGAGCTAAAGGGCTTGCAATATCCATGTCCTATTGCTACTAAAAGAGAAAAAAGAACATAAGTTCATATTCAACTGAGCCAGGTTCAGTTTCAGTTAAACAAGAAGAGACACACTGAACTGCAGAGCTATGGTTCAGGGTGGAGAGATGAAGCTTGGTGATACTTAAATATGGTTGCAGTTTCAGCCAGTGGAGCCAGAATAGCCTAGGGAACAGCTAGACTCTGTGCTGAAGCCCTAGACTGCTTCCCTAAAGGGAAGTCATTTCAGAAATAGGATTTCGATAGTACTTTAGCCAAAAGTTTTTTGTTGTGCGTGCGTGCGTGTGTGTGTGTGTGTGTGTGTGTGTGTGTGTGTGTGTGTATTAATATTGCTTTAGAATGGTTTTGATTTCTGATAAGGAGTTAATCATAAGTTATCTGAAATTATTTCTGTCACAAACTGTCCCTTCTCTTTTGTGGTGTTTTAATCAACTCTCCAGATTTTCTAGGTCTATACTTGAGATTAAAAGGAAAAATATTAGTGAAATCTATTTAAAGTAATCAACTAACTTCTTAAAGAATAGTGGCCCTTTGATGGGAGGCTATTGAGAGGAAAATCTTCAATTAGAAATGAAGAAAGTTGGCTTTTTCAGCAGGGAACTGGTAAGAGAGGTGCTCTTAGGACAAAGAGTAATTTAAGCAGGAAACATAAAAATAATCAGTCACGATGTCCTTGAAAAGTAACTGTTATGAAAGGAAATCTATAGAACTCCTTTCAGTAGATTTTTCTGTAATATGTTTTAACTGTCTTACAGTGATGCAAAATATACTTCACTTTACATAAATTCAACATTAATATGTTTATTCATTCATTCATTCATTCATTCAGTGCCTAGTATATAAACCATTATATTCTTTTATGCTATGGATTTAGTAAAGAGTTACATAAGATCATATGCCATAGAGATATAAAGCTTAGGGAGGAAAATAATTCACATACATCATCAATATAGCAGTAATTAAAGAAAGGAAAATGAAGAAACAAATACTTCTTGAAGACCTACTATGCCACCTCTCAGATATGTATTATTATTTTTTTTCATTTTAAAGAGTAGGAAACATGAGGGGCTGGGTGAAAAAGGTGAAGGGCTGAAAAAGTAGAAATTAAGAGTTAGAAAACGGTCACAAGGATATAGAATACAGCATAGGGAATATACTCAACATTATTGTAATGGCTGTGTGTGATAGCAGATGGGTAGTAAAGTAATTGAGGGGATTGCATCATAAATTATATAAATATCTAGCCATTTTACTGTATATCTGAAACTAATATGAAATTTAAAATAATAAAAATAAAAGGGAGGAAATAGAAGTCCAAGTTCACATAAGTAGAGATATGACAAATTCAGTTCGAACTCATTCCAAAGGTAGTACTGTATCAGTTAACCCATTTTACTCACATAAGACAGTTTTTTGGAGGTAGGATGTGTGTAAAAGCCTTGAGGAAGAGGTAGCATTTTATATGTGCATTGGGGATAGTTGTGACAAATGAAAGTTTAGAGTGTGGCTCTTTCATATTGGTAACTTGTTGGATTGATTAGCAAATCAAGGGATATGTGTATCTTCATCAGTTTTCTCTGAGTGACTGGTAATTGAGAAACTAAAGGTTTTTACCTTTAAAATTTTTTTAATTTAAATTTTTACATTTAAATGTCAAGGTTAGCACAGGGTTCATTGAACACTTTTGAGAGAACAATTCTACATGGACCTCTTAACCTCCTTTAGTCGATGCTACTGAGTGTACTCACATTTTTTATTATTTTACAAGTCATCTCATCATTACTTGGAAACTATATTGTCAACATATGTCTTGATAGAGCTAAGCTGCTCCTCTGGTCAGGATGCCCTGATTGGATCCACATATCTCACTGGTTGAATCAAGATCAATGGTTCAAATGTCAAAGTCTCTACCCAAGGAGATAATAGACTCTTTTTTTTTTTTTTTTTTTTTTTTTTACTGTAGCCCCCTTCATAGATAAGGAAAGCAAAGTCTTTTAATAGGGAGGGGTATGGATGGAGCTGGGTAAAGAAAAACTATGTCAGAAAAATCACCGAATGCTTTTAGACAATATAGCAAGGCATTTCTGAAAGTACCTCAGCCCAAAGCATATTTGTGGACAACAAGCTGATTATTTTGATTGATGTGTGATATACACATACGGCAATGTGTTAGATCATTTGGAGAGGACATGAATGTCAGGATGCAGTAGTTGTATTAACAGAATAATTTAATTATTTTGGGCAGAGGAAATAATTACAGCTGTGCTTTAGAAAGATCATCTGTGGGTCATGTACGGGATGGATTATAAGAGTGAAGACAGAGATACCAGCCAGGAAGCTGTTGCAAAAGTTCAAGCAAAGCAAGTAGGACTTCAAATTAATTCAGTGGTAATGGAAAAGATCAGGAGTTGGATTCTGATGTGGATTCCCATTCCACAGAAGTGGACAGCATATTAGAAGTAGAGGGCGAGACCAAAGAAAATATTAAAAATGCTTTTTAGCATTTGAGCTTCAACTTGGTTTTGGTTTGGATAAATTAATATTTTAAGATAAAGGTAGCTTAATCTCTTCTACATGGTAGTGGTAGGATGTAGTCACTGTGGAAGGTAAATTTACTGTCACTTTACAAGGTAATATCGCTTAGAAATATGACTTTTTAAATCAAGAACATATTACTCTTTCATGGATGACCCAATATTAACAAAGATAATAAGATATATATAAAATCAGTAGGCAAAATTAGTAATTTATAATAGTAATAGAATAATGAATGTGCTGATATGGATATATTTAGCCTACTTTCTCTCTTTAGATACACTCTCATGGGAAATCAAATCATAAAAATCAAAAGCAGAATGTTTCTTGGTGAAACAAGAATCAGAACAATGCAAGTTGGATGTGTCCAGTATTTAATAGTAGCTGGCCTTACCAGTAAAACAAGCAATTGAAATCTCTCTATGAAGTCTCCATTTTTTTTGCATTGATCAGTATAGGCTAGAGTATGTCATAGTAATCAGTGAGTCTAAAATCTTAATGGTTTAAAACTAGAAATGCTCTTTCTTGCTCGTTACATATTTGTTGCACATTGGCTCTATGTCTAGTTGATGATTAGTGTGATGGAACCGCTCCTGTGTAGATCACTGCTGGTCATAATGACAGAAGGAAAAGAGACACGTTTAACTTCAAACCAGCTCTTAAAGCTGCATTAAATGGCACATGTCACCTCAGTCCATTTTCTATTAGACACAGCAAGTCTATGTTCTCTTTTGAGTTCAAGCAGGCATGGATGAATGAGAATAGTCCTCCTACAGGGCACTAACATATTAGCATTCTGCAATACAGTCTATTGCACTAGGTCAGATATGGATGACAACCCAACTTTTAGCTCTGTTTTTTTCGTTTGTTTATTTGTTTTTTTTTTTTTTTGCTTCCTTATTTAACTAACCCTTTGATTTGATATTTTAATACATGATAAAAAACGCACCAATCAGTTTACAATAAACTTTTTGGAGTGAAACATTTTCTAACTCTTTAAAGTAACATTGTCTATCTCTACATTGATTCATTAAAGTTGACTGTAAAATTCAGTTCTAATACAATGCTATTTTATATTTTTGTGTTCACCTAACTTTATAATGTGTGTTAATAGGAACCTAATAGACTATGAGGTGCTGGGAGGATCTGCAACTACGTTTTAGTCAAGACAACTATTGTTATTTTGTAGTTAGTTTGTAGTAAACTAATTTGTAGTAGATAGCCCAGTGTCTTAATGCAACAAAAGTTTATTTTTTGTTTATGTCATATTCTGATAAGGATCTGGGAGTTCTCTTTGCTGGTTCTCCTTTGTGCCAGATATCTTCTCTTTTACACTGTATCCACTCTGTCATTTTCATGTTGGTGTGTGCCTGAGAGGCTGCCTGATTAGATTTCATCCACGGCCCCTTTTCTTGTCTATTCTGGTTGAGTTTAGCTAATGCAGGACAAAACAGAAGATGACTGAAGAATAGGAGGAGGTATTAGGTTGGGGTGTCAATTTCTACAGTGCTTTCTCTGATGACAGAATGTTTCTTTTAAAGATAAATTCTCCAATCAAGTGTTTTTTTCTATACAACTCTCTCTCTGGGTTCTGGAACTTACTTTCTTCATTTGCCTCTTTAGGCCTAGGAATGGCACTGTCTCCCCATTGTTGGTAGCCTTGCATAATTCTTCATTGCTATCTGTAAAACATGTCTTCACCTATATAATGTGTCCTTTTGCATCTCTCCATGTGTACCATATGTTATTGACTAAGACTGACATATATTCTCAAAGCAGTGGTATGGTAATTCAGATTTCTTCCATTTTGTGATGCTACTATCTTAAACGTGTTATCTCTGAGGGTGCTAAAGCAGTAAAGACAATTTGGACACTTGAACAGGGTTTTCTGGTCAGTCTTATGCATGCGGATATTATTGACCACATCTCATTGACCAGAACCAAGTCACAGGGCCCCGACATAACTGAAATTGTGTCTTCTTGTGGATACAAAAGGGAAAGAAATAGGATTTGTTAAGCACGGTATTATTTGTATCACAGGTGGAGATATCTAGTGTACAGATGGAAATGTGGACATTAACTGAAAAGAATGACATATATGTGAAGCTTGGGGATACTTAACATTATGCCAAACTCAACCTTATTACCTCTGCTCCACCTCTCAACAAGATTTCTTTATAACAGCAGATAGTATCACCGTTCTCCAATTTAGCTAGGCTCCGACCTTCAGTCTCTTCCTCTGTTTCTATAGTGAATTAGAATCTGCTTAGTCTTGCAAATTTAATTTCTGTTCTTATCTGTCCCACCTGTTCCTTTTCATCTTATCCGATAGCATCCTGGATTAGTGTGCTAGGTGAAACTGCATGAGTAAATGAAAACTGTTGAAGAGATGTTCTATAGAGAAAAGGCAGGCAAAACTGACTCTTAGGTATGTTAGGTATGGAAGCAAGAAGAGAATTCATAAAGGTAGACCAAGGAGGCTCATTAAGATGTATACAAATTAGCACAAGAGCATCAAAGACAATTTAGGAAACAAGTTTGAGAAGGGAGGCATGACCCAAAGTGACAAATTCGGAGATATGTGAGAGGGCATGTAGAAAGGAAGTTTGGGCATCCATACTTATATCTTCGCCAACACTGCAATGAAGATCCAGAAATCATTGAAGGCTGCACAGCCACTATTAAAAGGAGGATTTTCACTGCAGTGAGAGTATGTATTTCCATCACTTTCATGCTTGCTTTTTTCTGACTTGAGTACCTTGAACGATTTACCTGCTACCTTCCCCAAAGACCTTGCTTTCTTTCTTTTTCCACATCTACTTTTTCAACTCCAGAAAATAATTATTTTTCTTTTCTTTCTATCTTTGACCTCTTCTTTGTGTGTCAAAAGAGTAGAGCCCTTCCTTGCAAGAAATAGGTTTCTTTGTCCTTCTCATCTCCAAAAACACTTTAGTTTCTACTGTTTGATTTGCATCTTGAAATTTTTAGTCTCTCCATTATTGCTCAATACTTTGATTAAAGAATTATGAACAGATTTAGAAAGAAATAATTGAAATCTTTATGACCTTCTTTAGACAATAAATTTGGCCTCTTCCTTGCCAGAGCCTGACAATTTGCTAAACAAATGATAGTTCTCATTGGTTTAATAACCAGTTCTTTTCATTTTCCCTAGCTGACCCTCTACTGGAATTGCTAATAAGCTGCAGAATTGGATGATGACAGGCAGGATATATGGCTGGGGCAGGAGGCCTTGCTAATCCACAGGCAGCATGTCTAAAACTAAATATAATTACAGGAATAGTAGTCCTATCTCCTGAGGTAAATGTTCTCTATCTCTCCTAATATCCCCAATATAAGGATTATTTTTATGTACAGACTGAACCACCCTTGAGGACTATCCAGTGCTTTTCATTTGGCTTTCCCTTTTGGCTACTTGAAGAAATTGCTTGTTTTCCAATATCGGGACTCTTAGAATATGTACTATATATTTTTTAGCTATCTCAATGACCTTTACACAGAGCTACACATTAAAATATTTTTTGTCTTTTTGAAATGTATCTTACATTTCTTCTTCATATGTAAATCTATCCTCATCTTTTTCACCAAAATAGAAGTATAGCACATTTTTAACACTAATCACTTAGCACATTTGCAAAATAATGTTCTCTTACTTTGTCTAATTTAAGCCTCACACCCAACTTGTGAGGTCGATATTATTACTTCTATGTTACAAATAAGGAAATGGAGGCTGAAAGAGGCTCAGATCCTTACCTAGTTGGCTCTTGTGCTTTGTGTTTCCTACTGTCAGATGGATGCTGAGTCCCTTGATCTGCATTTCTGCTTCCCTAATTGCTTTTGACAAAAGGGAATGAGAACATGCTGGAGAGGCAATAGGCTTTCCAGATGAGTTGCTGGACTAAATGACCTTTAAGTTTTGTTCCAATCTAGATGTCTCTGGTTCTCCTGATTATAGTGAGATAGTATTGGGCAATCGATATAATTGTCCTAGCAGAGAGACTGAGTGAATTATTATTTTCAGCAAATATTTTTTAACATCTTTTATTTTTATTGATTAAGAAAGAAACCCCAGGAGTGTTGAGGGAAAACATAGAGTTCTGTAGTAAAGAGCATGGGCCACTTATTAGTGCATGAGCTTGGAATAGTTACTTCATTTCGCTGTGCCTTAGCCCCTTATGTATAATATGAGATGAATAATATACATATTCTCAGAGTTTTTGTGAAGTTCAAACGAGTGTGCATATGTAAAGTGCTTAGAATGGTGTCTAGCACGTAGTAAGTTCTCAGTAAATACTAGCTGGCATTATTTTTTTGTAAAAGTAGAGAAGCTGTGTAAGGAAATTGTAAATTTTAAGAACAGTAGCAATTGATTTAGAGATTGACATTGCTTATAGTTTGACCATTGACTATTTGCAAAACGTTTTAAATGTACGATCTTATTTAACTCAACTATTGGGCAGTAACAATTATTATTACAATTTAATAGATAAGAAACTGAGACACATAAGGAAGTCATGTAACTTACTCATAGGTCTCATAGATATAAATAATAGAAAAAATATTTAAACGTGTTTGTCTGCAGAGAGGCAATATGTCTAAGTAATATTCAACCCTTTCTGGTCTGATTTAAACAATGATTAAACAAAATTGGAAGGCTTTTAAATGCAATTGGGAATGAAAAATTAGAATTGCACCTGTATTGCATTTCTACTGTATTTAAACATTTTAAATTACATGTTTTGATAGTCCACTGGAAAGACCAGCAACATTATAATAGTTAAAGTAGATCCTTGCATCGAGTATTTACTATGGGGCACTTGACTTTCATTCTCTCACTTAAACCTCTCAGCTGAGGCTGGAATGCAGAGAAGCCGTCCATACCTTTAACCATAATATTTTACCATCTTGCTTTTCATTTTGTCTGTTAGGTAAAAGAACATTAAAAAAACTGTGTTTGAAAATCTTTGTTCTTTGATCTTCCTGAATAAATATCAGTAATTGGAAGAAAAATATTTAAAATACATACGGGGGGGGGAACTATAGGAGAGTTTATTAAGAAAGATTATTTTAAAAAAAAAACCTTCTAACTTTTAACTAATTCCTCATATGAAAGGCAATACTGTTTCATGCATCATAACAATTTCATAAATATTACTAAAATATGGCAACTGCCACCACGACTCATTAGCAAGCTGTTCGTGTAGTATAAAGTTATCCAGAATTGTTTTGGGGTTGTTGGTTTGTCAGTGTACTACGCACAGTAATCTCTGAGGAAAGTCAGGAACATATGGTCTGTGTTCATCAGCTAACCCCGGGGGACTGCACCAGAATCTCTCTTCTCACAACTACACTGACACATTGACATTGAGAGAGAATGGAAAGAAGATGGGGGGGGGGGTCGGGGAAGAACAGATGAGAAACATTGATTATTCAAATCATAAATTCTCTTGGAAGCATAAATCAAGAATCACAAAGTTAACATCTTCAAGGAATCTGTTAAAATACAAGTTGAACATTGCAGCATTGGAAATTCTCAGAATATAAATTCTCAATTTTGGCACAGAGTTAAAAATTAATCATTTCAGCAACAGCAGTAAAATGCTGCAGGTAGCATGCTAGTGGCCCACATAAATGAGTCTAATACCATCTATTTGTCAAAATCGAGATCCCTTTGAACATATTTTCAGTGCTTTAAATTCTGAAGTTTGCATATGTATTAAACCGTCTTTCTCAAAAGGAATATGACATACTTTCTAATTTAAAGATGCCTATCTCATTCCAATTAAATCTGCTAGAATAGAGAACTATAGAGTTAGCATCTGTCAGTGATCATTTATGTATAAGTAGAATTGTATACTTTAAGGATTATGTTTATTTGATTATTATTCCTGACCCTGGAATTGGGTGGTCAGAAACTTTTTCACACAATTATATGATCACTAAAATTTGAATAACTGACAGCACAGGATAAGAGCTGGCTATTTGTTGAAGCAACAAAAATAAGTAAGTACTTTGCATCTTTGCATTCTGGAGCATCTTCTTAATGGAAAAATGATCTCAGGAGTATATTTTTAAGATAGTTCAATAGAGTGCTCATAAATGTTATTTGGTTATTTGAAAAAACTTTTTAGGAGATTTTATTTTATCAGTTTTGCATCTGTGTTCTTCCATTTTGATTTTCATTAAAATCTTTTTTGTTTCACATTATATAATAAGTATGGATATGGATAAGGTGCAGCTCCAGACCCTCCCCCATGCAAAATCAACTTTCAGTAGTTTGAAGAGTGTGTCTTTATAACAATTTCATAAGCAATGTTATTAATAAGAAAAAGTAAGGATATATGCTTAAAATAGATAAACATAATAAGTGTGTAATCCTTTTATTTCTTTAGAGAGGAATAAGATTAGAATATATCTATATAGGTAGCAATATCAATATAGATCTCTATGTATGTATGTATATATATGTATATATAAAGAATATTTTGTATGCATATATATATGCATATATATAGAATATTTTTCTGAGAAAATAAATGAACTGAGAAAGAACAGAGAAAATACTGAAATATGGCTACAATATATCCAGAGAATAGATATATTCTATTCAGGAGCTTTGTATAGAGAATAAGAAACAAAATTGCCAAATATAAAGAAAATTTAATATTTTATTTAGACATTTGAAAGTTGGTCAGATGCTTCTCAGTGGATCTATTTAAAGGCGAAAGTTATTAAAGGCTGGCTCTCATCTCACAGAAATTATTTGAAGTTGTTTTATGTGGAAGCAGCCTGCACCATGTGATTGTACTCTGAAGTACTCTAGCTAGAAGGTGGCTACGTGATGTGAAATTTAAATATAAAGCAAATTTAATCAGGTGCCAGGGTGCCAGCCTGCTGGACTGCTATATTGAGAGGAGGTAGAAGTGAAGGGCAAGAGGTTGAATGGAGATTGGAGTCTGTGAAAGGGAAGACTTCAAACTTTGGGGCTGGAAGAGCACAGGGTGCTGCAAGAAGCAGTGTGTCGAGCTGAATAATTCATGATGCAGTACTAATTTTGACTCTGGAGAAAATTGCTTTCTCACTGTGCCAAAAGCTAGGCAATAAGACCAAAAATCAGAGGTAGCTGAATGGATGGGGAGAAAACACTCCAGATCAACACAATATCAAATTGACAACCTGTTTAAGGTTGCAAGTATTGTCAAAATATGTGAATACATGTTGTAAACATTACCTAAAATTGAGCATTCATATTTATGCACATACTGATTTTTATATAATAATAGATAAGTATTATATAATTATCTTTTAAAATATCTTTTTGGTATTAATATAGAGACTTCTAGTAAGATAATAAACATTTGTGTTTTTCATTGGTATGTGATAAAAACAAGCTACACATTCTTCTGTAGTGTAACAAATCCATTACCATTTTGTACTTACAGAATTGTAGAGGTGCCAAAAATGACCTTTTGAGTTCATTAACAAAGCTGTCATAAATATGAAACTTGATAAATATTAATGTTTATTGGATTCCTAAAATTTAGATGGTACTCGTGGTCTTCCATTTTCCTTTAGTAGATGGAATTAGAGTAAGAGTACTGCTTAAATACAACCTTATACACTCTGTCACCTGTACATTTTTTATTTTCTTTAATGGTTGGAATGAATTATGAGTATTTCTGAAGGCAAACCACTGGTTCATTTTAAGCCATTAACTAAGGTTTAAACTATAGATATTTCTGCTCAAATATAATAAAATTTAGAATTTTGGTCATATATTTCTTTTTCTTTAAGAGTTCTTTAGAGAGTTCATCTCAGCAGGTAAATTTAGGATGTTAAGATAATGAAGTTGTTTGAGGTGAAGTCTTACTCCTGTCCTCTCATTTCATTTGTTTTGTTTTCTAAGGAAAAGCCAGATTCCACTCCAGAGAGTAGAAAGGCATTCTTGGCAGAAAAATGCTGTCCCTTGAGTGGCAGAATAAGTGTGCATAGGATGTTCTCTTGTAGGTAGCCAAGAGAGTCTCTCCTGAGAGAACAGGATTTCTAAAAATCACCTTCTGCAAAGATGAGAGCTTTTCCTTAGCAGTTTGAACTGTTGTATGGGGCTGTTGAGACACAGTTCTTCAGGACTAGCTGAAAATAATAGTTAATGAAGTGCAGGGGTTCATCATCAATCCATTGTAAATTTCAGTTGAGTGTGCACAGTCTTCCAAAATGCATTTACCTATTGCTATGGCACCTGGTTTGCCATCATATTTGATTTGTCTCAGTTAACATAGATTTTAGACACAGGGTAGTAGGCTGGCTACAAAGAGCACATTTTGGGGGTACTGTAACACTCCCTCCCCTACCTTTGAAGTTCAGTGCTCTCTGTCCCCTGACCAAGGACCTGAACACACACAGACTTATCCTTTGGGTAACAAACAGTGCTAAATTTTTCAGGGTGCTTGCTCTCTACTCTTTAGGGCCATGCCTTGGATGACTAATGTTTGGATGAGTATGTTGTAGGGAACTGTGGAGACAGGTAGAAGGCCCGGGTTCTAGTTCTAGGTCTCCACTTGCTAGTTTTTCAACCTTGGTTAAGTCACTTCAATTTGCTTGGTTTTCGCTTTCTCATATATAAAATCATCATTTTCCTATTAGTTGGAATCATATAAAATTGCCAATGTTGACTCACCTACAGAAATAATAAGTTCTTGTGGTTCGAATTAATAAATATCCCTGAGACTTGTTCTAAGGATCAAATAGAAAATTCCTTGTATATAAGCATACAAATATAAATTGTGTGCTTGTCTGCTATAGTTACATCATTTACTCAACATTTTGTGGAGACTCAATGAGATAGCATCTGACATGAGAATGGTAGCACCAATGAATGTCAGTTCCCTCTATCATGAGTCCCAGCACTTAAATTTCAGTCATTATTTCGAACTTAATACTTTTAAAAATTGTTTTACAACCTAGAAAGTGTATTTGCATAAATTAGCTTATTTACTTCTTATAGCAACCCAATGATAAGGAAATGCGTGTTGCAAAGGAGTTGTGACTTGGGCTAGGTTGTCCAAGTAGGTAGGGGCATCTTGCACATTGCTGAGTATAGGATATGGTCATTACCAATACTTACATCTTAGAATTAATAAACCATTCAGCCTGGGAAGCAAAACATCTTGTATGCCAATTAGAAACAATTAGATCAATGATCTTGAAATACTTTGATTGCACAACCCTATTTGTAACAGTGTTATGAGTATGAAACATCAATAGAGGTGTTATTCTCTTTATAAATTGTCTACGTATGACCAAAGTAACATCTTGTGTACATTATAAATCATATATAAACACTGAAGTCTTTTAAAGAAAATATTTAAAATTAAATATATTACCAGTTCTAATATTTTCTCCCTGTATCTCAAAGGATGGCAACGTTCTAACTGCTTAATAGAAATGTCATTAACACAGATTGGTGTATTTCTATGGGTTTCATGGCTCCCAGGCCCTCTACTGGCCTCCAGGACAGAGAAAGTTTGGGGATTTGTGATCAGGTCAGACTGGCTTTTGAACTCAGTGAAGCTAGAATCTACGCATGCAACTCATAAGGGAGGAAACAGGTAGGGTGGTGTCTAGAGCCTGACTTGGAGTCAAAGATCTTACCACCCATCACTGTTACTTTCTGTAAAGTGTAAGATCCCTCAACGTCACTTCCTCAACATGAGTTTAGTTGGGGGTAAGAAAATAGTGAAGTATTTTATGGAAAGCATTTTTTTTTAATCTATAACATTTTAAAATATAAGATATTATTGATGTGTTTATCTGTATTCTTTATTCCAGCATCTTGGGCGATGTAGGCTTACAGTATGGTTTTGTTGAATGAATAATAATGAATTAAAAATAAAGTAATTAATGAAAGAACACATAATCTTGTTATTTTACTTAGGCTGTTTTTTTAGAAACAGAAAACACAACAACATGTTTTCATAGCAAAATATTTTTGTTTATTTTTTTTTTTATTTCAGATCATGAAAATTCAGGGATAAATAACACTATTGTTTGTTAATACATACAACAGTTCAAAGCCACTGGGAAGGACCACAGTCCTTTCTGTATTCCCACTGAGCTTTTCCAAACCAGTTGATTCTCTCTCTTTGGCTGGATCTATCCAATTTCCAAGATGTTACCTCACTTCTAAACAGCTGTGAAGATGGCAATGTACAGAAACATAACAAAAGGGAAGGTTCTGTTCTTACAAACTCTGACAAATTAAACAACAATATAATATTCACCAAAGTCCTTTCTTCCTAGGTTCAGTAGCTGGAATTATGCCACAGGTCCATACTTTCACTATATAGGAAAAGAACCATGATACTATAGGATTTCTTTAGCTTAATAGAGTTTCAACTTACTGTTGGAGAAAGGGCTAAGTCTCTTGTAAACCAAAGGGATTTTATGATTAAGAAGGAAAACCAGATATAGCTATTGGGTCATCAGCCCATATTTTCCTTCGCTAGGATGTCAACGGCCTCACAGTCACCTGCACAGGCAGTCCACTTTCTCTCCTGCAGTGTGGGACAACCTGATGTGTAAGTAAGGCAGGTGTTTGATCCTAGTTCATTGTACTTTTGTATGTTTGTTTTTGTTTTTACTTCTATTTCTGAAGAAGACCTTTATTTTACAATGATTTCTTCATAAGTTTCTTCAGATACTATATCAAAAAAATAGGAACAGGGAAGAAAAAGTGCACACTTTCTGTTTTTCCAGCTAGGGCATCACATCCTTTCATTTATCAAACTAAAGTTTTTGGATTCCCACTCATGAACCACACTTCCCCCACCACCAATGGCAAATATCAGTTGCATATTTATATGTAGGAAAGTCCTCTTTTATTAATGTGAAGTTAAGAACATGTACATCTCAGACACCATTACAGTGAGTAGAAATTAATTTTTTCAAGTCTTGTGAAATTTTATTAAGCAAAATGCTTTTACATCTTATAATAATACATGTGAAAAAGCATGAGAAATTATTTGCTGTATTTTTGGAACAGATGCATTTAGTAATAGGTCAGATGAGCAAAAATGGCTATAAATTTAATTGGAATTTGATATATAAATACAGGATTTTTCAGGTGACAACAATATGGCTTATAGATAATATTTTGCTTCAGATCATTTAAAATATCCAGAACTCATTTTTCTGGTTTGATTTCACTTCTTGCTTTTTTTCCCTGCATCCCCTTAAACTTCATAAGTTAGAGGTCTTTCCTCCAGCTATCTTTTGTTTCTCTCAAATTCAAAATCTATTTCCATTTCATCAGTGACACTTAGTGCTACATTCTGATTAATATGAATGTACTTGTGTTTATGCACATGGATTATAATAAAATTTTCTTCAGAATTATCTTTTACTATTTTTCAGTCCATTGCCATGACACACCAAAGTGTTCTGAACAAACTATGCCATTAATGGCTGAAGAAAGCATTTGCTTTTCAACATTATATACACCAATTTATCCCAGACAGACTTCTAGTGACAACATTGTCTGACTTGTATATGGGACTTTGAAACTCTGTTTTACATTTTACAAAATGTAATATTTCTAATATTCTGTTGGACAATAATTTTTCAGGCAACATTTTTGCAGTTTTAAGAAATTTGATAATTATCTATATTCAGTGCTTTGTAAACAATTAAAATACTGTTTAGTCACTAATGGAAAATGTGGCAACTCCTTACTGCAAACTATCTGACTTTGAGTATGGCTTGGAAGGAAAATCCATGATTACATTTATACATTTTAGGTTTCCTACCCAAGGCCAGATGATCTCCTTTAGAACCAAGGAAAAGGAGCTCTTAGGAAATGTTGAAAATCAATAATCTTGTAATTTGATGTCTACTCTGGAGCATAGTCTGAAATATCAGTAATGGTTTACAGATAAGGTAAATTAGCAAATAACATACTATGTATATGCACATGTATATAAAATCTTCAGCGTGTTTTTGACACTCTCTTTCTAAATGTTTTAATAGTCATTGTCATTTTTGGAAACACAAGTTACATTTCAATTTAATGATTACAGGTATAGATAGTGGTGTGCTCCCCGCCCCCCCCCCCCCCCACTAAAAAATTGATGTAAAAGCTGGAGCTCAGAGATCAGACTTTTCAATTTTTGTCCATTGTACTGTTTGGTTTAAAAAGGTTTCTCATTTTGTTTCTGTAGATCACTCATAATGAGCAAGCAAATTTAGACCAAGCAATTCTGTTGCTGATCTTGAATGAAGATAATCTTATCACAATTCAACAACAACAACAACAAAAAATGTGATCTTTTTCAATTCTTTATTAAAATTTTTTTCCTGAAAGTGTTCATCTTCCAGAATGGTCTAGGATGGGACAAAATTAAACTTGGCAACAGCAGCTTTCACTCCATATGACAGGGTTTTGGTGTGGATGTCTACAGAGGTGGTTACCTTTGTTATATGTGTAATGCGGCCACATTTCTGGTTGTCCCTAATGATGGTGTTAAGACCATGGACTCTGCATCCTGACTGCCTGGCTAAATCACTGGTAGCCAAACCATAGCTCAGATGTTCTAAAGTCTAATCCCTGGACCAGCAGCATCAGGAACACCTAGGTACTTGTTATGCAAACTCTCAGGCCCCACTACAGACTTACTGATCTGATACTATGGGGTCGAGGCCCAGAATCTGTGTGCAAATGTGCCCTCCAGGTGATTCTGATGTGGCCTAAAACTCAAAAACCACTGTCCTAGATCCTGAAGTGGGCAAATTGTTTAACATCTTTGTATTTAATTTCCTCCAGGTGTAAAATTTTTTTTTTTATAATAGTATTTACCTCATAGTGTTATTGTCATAATTTAAAAAAAAATCACATAAAGTGATTTCTGCAAAAGTGCTTGGAATATAGTGAGACTTCTCAAAAGTCACAGAGCGAGCACTCATGGCTTGTGTGTGATCAAACATCTGAGAACATTTGAAAACCAGGGTGTAATGCCACAATTCTTCCTTCTGTAGGTCACTGCAGAAACTGAAGTTGCTAATACATGACACTAATACACCTTTTAAAAAGTGAAATGGTATTAAAATTTTATGCCATAATATATTTCATTAGTTTTATATCTCTTAAATTGCCTCTTAATTTACCTTCTAAATGAAATTTGCTTTTTTAGTGCAAATTAATTTTTTTCCTGGCTCTCATCCTCAATTCTCATTTTTTTTTGCATCTTCCTTTTGGTCTGGCTATTTCTTTGAACATCTTTTCAATAATTTGATGATGTATACTATCAAATAACCAAAGAAAATACACTTTTGGAGATATTGACCAGCTAAAATCAGTGAATATGAATGAGTATCTTGTTTTTGATATATAAAATATCATTTTTTTCTCTGTCATGCATCTTTGCTTATGTTCTCTTCCTTATCTACAAAGCCATCTTCTAGCTTTTTAAAGTTACTCTTGTAGTTTCATTTATTTCTTGGATATGTATGTATGTATGTATGTATGGGTATATGTATATGTATGTATGTATGTATGTATGTATGTATGTATGTATGTATTATTTATTATGGTGACATCAGTTAATGAAATCCAATAAGTTTCAAGTATATAATTAATAGTAAGTCATATATATTATATATGTTATATATAATATATATATTGCATCATGTTGAATGTCTATGGTTAGATTTCCTTTTTACCATATATTTGACCCCTTTTACCTCATTTGCTTTCCCCATGCCCCCTGCCCACCGGTAACCACTAGTTTACTGCCCATGTCATGAGTCTCTGTTTGTCATATTTGTTGCTTCTAGATTCATATGCCACATATGAGTGATATCATGTGGTTTTCAACTTTTTTTATCTGGCTTATTTTGCTTAGCATAATTATCTCAAGGTCCATCATGTTATAGCAAATGGCAGAATTTCATCTCTTCTTGCACCTGAGTAATAGTCCATTGTATACATGTACCACATCTTCTTTATCCAATCATCTATTATAGGGCACTTCGGTTGTTTCCATGTCCTGGTCACCGTGAGTAATGCTGCCATGAACATCGGTGTGCATATATCTTTTCGGATGTATGTTTTCAAGTCTTTGGGGTAAATACCCAATAGAGGGATTGCTGGATCATATGGTAGATCAATTCCTAGTTTTTTGAGGCAACTCCAAACTGTTTTCCATAGTTTCTGTACCAATTTTCAGTCCCACCAGCAGTGTATGAGGTTCCTTTTTCTCTTCATCCTCTCCAGCACTTGTTATTATTTGCCCTGTTGATAATAGCTATTCTAACAGATATTAGATGGTATCTGAATGTGGTTTTGATTTGCAATGCCCTAATAGCTAGTGATGTTGAGCATCCTTCCATATGTCTGTTGGTTATTTGTATATTGTCTGTCCAGGTCCTCTGGCCATTTATTAATTGGATTGTTTGTTTGTTTGTTTGTTTGTTTGTCGTTGTTGTTGTTGGATTTTAACCTGGGTTTGATAAAGATGTTCCCAGTGGCATTGTTTTGTGGACACCAATTGTTAGAAATAAAGAACTAGAAATGGAAGGTAAATGGTGATTGATGGGCTGATTGCATCTAGAGAAGTCACAAGTTGAACCTGCATTATAAGAATAGCTAACAAAAGAACCTAATCTGTGGATTACTTAAGATATCTACTCAGCTTGAATATCTGTGATTGCCCATTATTAGAATTTTTCTCTAAGTGCTTTTAAAAATGATCAAAGGAATGTTTGAGATCGTGAGAAAAACTGATAAATTTTCCTGCACACATATTAATGAATTGTGCTACATCAAAGAACATCTCATCTCGATCAATCAGTAACAAATATGTCCTTAGTAGAATTATGTTAATTTAGATACAAGTTTTTTATCTTCAACATTATTAAGATTTGAGGTTGGATAATTTTCTGTTGGAGCATGGTTCTGCCCTGTATATTATAAGCATCATCTTTGGCCTCTATATACTAGATGCCAGTAGCAATGAGAATCCCCTCCCCCAAATCATGAGAATAAAATATGTCTCCAGACACTGTCATGGGAGGTAAAATCATCTGACATGAGATTCACTTATTTAGATTGTAAATATTTTTTATAAGATATTCAATTTTTGAGCTGTTATTCTTCTGCTTTACTTATGCAACTGTGAAAGATGGATCCATTTTAATATCTGCTTACAAACTGACCCTACACAAACAGCCATTAAACTTTAGCAAACTAATTTTATGTTTTTTCCCCACATGATTATTTTATGGAAATAAAGAATTATTCTATTTCTTACATTTACTAAATTATTTTATCTAGCACAATACTTTACCATAGTTCCAGAACCTCAATTGTTTTGATATTAATGGTTATGCTAGAGTCTAATGAATTAAAATGACTTTCCTTTTAATAGTACTACATGAATAAAAATATCATCTTTGCCACATTTTATCATGATGCTGTGAATTTAAGAAAAAAATAAGGGAACAATACTATATCATGAAACTAGGAAGAAAAATTAGAAATACAACAGTAAGGTATACACACATATTTAACTCAATGATGATTTAAAAATAGAATGATATATAAATGGATAAACATAATAAAAATTTACAATGATGAAAGACATCCAGAAAACATGTATAGAGAGAAATAGACATACACACAAACAAATAAATGCAGATTTAAATGAGATAATCCATTTACTGTTAGGAGAAATGACAAGAGTGGAAAGATCTTTAGATTCTTCAGTCGTATGGTCATACACATATATATTGCTGGTATATTGAGGTCATACACATATATATTGCTGGTATATTGAATATATATACCCAATCCTACTGAAGGCTTTTGAATATTTTCTCTTGGTTCAGGATATAGTGAAATCTATTTGATTAAGGAACTTAACGATATGGACCATATTTTCAGAGATATAGTAGGTGGAAAAGTTTTAGGAGGATGAGCTCAAATACATATTGGGGGAGCCCAGCTAGGGGTAGGAGTGGGATTTTTATATCTGTAGAACTAAACAAAATCTTCAGGAAACCTTCAAGTTCATATTTATATTAGGTAATTACAATCAAAGGCATTACAATAAGGAGCTTTTGAAGGAAGAAAATCCAGAGATTTTCCTTTAATTGGGGTATACTTAGCTGAGGGGAGGAGTTGAAGAGAGCATGTAGGGCTTTTATAAGAAATATGCTTCATTGTCTTAAAAAAAAAAAAAAAAAACTCCTAAATATCACACTTATTTCTCAATACCACATGCTTAGGGCATGCTACATAACCATTTTTGATTTCTAAGTCTTGTTTTGTTTAAATACTACTTTTAACATTATAATTTTCCAGAATCATTAGAAACACATTTAATCCATTTTTCTTATCAATTGCAGCTTAAAAATATATAAACTCCACATAAGGAAAAAGCCCAAAGTAGAAATTTTGTTCTGATGCTTCTGCTTCCTTCCCTATCTTACACACATGTCTGGGTGGTAAAATATTACAACAATGCCAAGGGAAGACATTTTGTAACATCTTTAATATTTATAAAATGATTAGAGCTCTTGATCAGAGAACAGGCTGATTTAGAACTGAGGTTTTTTTCTAAGCATTTGAATTCCACTTACGGGGGGGGGAAACTGGCAAGACAGAGGAAGAAAAAAAAATTAGGTCACAAAATGTACAAGTCAAAATGAGTCATTCCAAATTGTGTTTTATATATTCTCTCAGACTTTGCTTTCTTTATTTCTTAACATCTTTCAGATAGTGTTATCGATGTACAGCTTTCCAGTCTGGCTAAAATGCAACTTTTTGATCTCAGCATATAAATGCCTTTAACTCATTCTTCTGACTATGTAAATTAGAACTCTCTAAAACCTACCAGGGTCCATTTCCTAAGTTTTAGATGCAAGTAGATCAGAACTGAGGAATTATTCTACATAAAGTTCATTAAAGCAGATGAAAATCAAAACTAATCAACAACATTAAAGAGTCATAGAAAAAAATTAAGCAGAGCTTAAATTAAAAACTAAAGAAAGTAACAGATACAGAAGGAACAAAGGTGAATGAAAATAAAGCAAGTGAATCAGCTACAAAATCTCTAATTAAGCTTGGGTTTCCATTGAATGATTTATCCTACTTGACACTCAGGAATATCACAGTCACTATGTCTAGGGTCAAAGCCAACTGTTTGGTTGGGCTGCTAACAGTTACCACTGATGAATTTTGAAATTCCTTTGCTTCTAGTCAAATGGAAACAGAAACACTAATCCATTTTCCATGGTTCCACCAGTGTGGACCCTCGTGAACTGATTTCTCTCATCAGTGCTTTCCTACTCCCAAACCTTCAACATGGCCAACCATGCTCTGCCCTCTTATGCTGCTTGTAGTGGCCTATGTGACAGTTGTCTCTGCTTACCCTTTCTTTTCTTTAATCTCTAATCTTTAATTTTAAAATTTTTCTTGTGTCATTTGTAATAGCGTCTAGCATATAATGATGAGAAGTTCTTAAATTTGTGTTTCATAAATGAATTTGCACTTTGATGTCATGTTTAGACCTATAGATTTTATGTTAAGTAATATTTCATTTTACCTTTATCAAAATAAAACTAACTTTTTTCCTTTAAGTTTTTGTCTATTCTTCAAAATTATTGGAAGATAATGTGGGAAACAGGCTGCTCCTTCATGGAGTTTATAATCTAATGTGAGTGACAGAATAGAACAATTTCTTAAATACATCAGGAGTTAACATAAATTGTGGTAACAACTAAGGAGAAATGTGAGTACTTTGAGAACAAGGTGCATAACTTGGGTGAGGAATTTAGACAAGCATTCCATGTGGTACAAACACATGGAATGTGTGGTATGGCCAATCTTCAACGAAGGATACGAAGGTCGTCCCAAGTTGTATCTTTAGAACTGAAATGTCCTGTTTTATTAGATATCTGGGATGTTACCATTGGAGACATGGCAGCGACCAGATTAGGCCCTGGGGATCTGGGTTTGATGGCTTTACTAATGTTGTGCCTACAATTAAGTAAGACCTATTGATCAAGAAAGTTTTCTCTTATAACACTTCTTTAATTGCTTGGATTCTCCATTAAGAATAATAAGTAATCTGATATAAGGTCTCCATCTTCTGTTCTCCATATCCACTATATTTTTCTTGTTATTTGTTTATTTATTTTATTTCTTCAGTCTTTTCTTCTACACTTCAACAGTCATGGAAAACAGTGCCCTAAGGCTGTGTGTACAACTGTATAGTTGTCTAGCTGGAACACACCCTGTGAGAGGTAAAAAGCACATCCCTGTCCTTTTCCACATGGCCTGTTGCATGACAACAGTTAGAAAGTGCTTCAGGATTCTAGCATTAAGTTGTTGTCCCAATTACATTTTAATAGTTGTGAATTTTCATCTTTCTCTTTTTGCTGCAGTGGGCCCACTAGGCAAGTACAAATTTATTTTGTTTCTTTATTTGCTTTGTTTTGCCTTGTTTTTCCTCTAAAGTCTCTGTAGAGGTATGTATCTGCTCTTTATATTTTACTGATATTAATATCTAAAATAAGCTAATTTTATGGTATTATACTATAGTATAACTATATTGCTAATCAAGTTTTAAAGTATTCCTTCAACTTTATAAATACAAAATATACATTAGCTAACTGAAGAATGATTTTGGACTGACTACTGACTCTATAACTGAATTCATGATCATCCTGATATCACAATGCAAAAAGGACCCTAAAGTCATTTTAAGAATTGGTTCACTATTGGTTATTCAGCAAATCAGGAGGAAACAACTAAAAATGGCATATGTGCACATGAGATGGTGATAGAGAACCACTCCCGCTCACACCCCCAAAAGTTGCACACGTAGAATGAACCTCTGTATGGATATTCCACAACACATGAGGGAATGTAATGCTAAGACAATCAGTAAATAAAATTTCTCCAGATGAAAAATTTTATAGAACATTCTGATAATTTGAACTAAGAGTCCCTAGGCTATCCAAAGAGATGAGTGAAGATATATACCACTAAAAACTTAGCTAGCAATTACAGAAGAAAAGCATGCAAAATGGATGAGTAGTCATTATAAAATTTGACTTGAAATACCAGCTATGTCATCTTTCCAGATAAGCCTTCCAAGTGAGATATACTGTGCTGGTCTCAATGCAGTGGTAATCATGCATTTATTTACATACCACAAGAATGTAAAGGCCAACATGGCATAATTTAGGGTGTTTGTTCATTATCATATCCTCAGCACTTAGAGCAGAGCCTCAGTTCTAGGAGACAGCTGGTAAATGTTTTGTCAAATATTTGATACTGTGGTTATACAATTATTTGTCTAGACTAGGAGTTCCCCAAAGGCAGTGCTATGCTGTTTTCTTTGTCAAGTTATCCTCTGTCACAAGTACAGTGTCTAGCACATAGAAAATCAGTAACTATTTGTCTATTAATAGAAGAACACTGGATGCATAAAGCAGAATGTCTAGTATTATGGCTGTGTTCATGTGTGCCCCCTCCAGTAAACAGAGTTTCCTGACAATTATTACTCTTTTATATATCTTTGAACCTCTACAGAGCCCAGCACCATCCTTTTCAATAACTGCTTGCTTAATTATTTGGTAGAATAAGTAAATGAATGATAACATCCACAAAAATATTACTAAATAGGATATAAGATACGAAAAGCCTTCTTTATTGAAACCTACAGGATTTAACCTAAAATGTTGATCTGATGTTATGCCAGGAAAATTATTAACAGAAAACATCATTAAAATCTATGTAATTATCTCAATTGCCAAGAAAGTATCTGATTTAAATTCAACAGCCATTCATCATAAACATACCAAAAATGATAAGAAAGAGATTCTCTTTTTCACAAGGCAAAATGTATATGTTTTAACAAGTATCACCTTTAATATAGAGATACAAGAGATTTTCTAAAACAAACAGGAACAAGATGGACACACCTCATCTCACCACTGCTGCTGAAATTGTTTAAGTTATTAAATAATAAAATAAATACAATCATTAGACCTCAAAATCTTTAGTATGGTAAAGTTTTTAAGACCTTAAGATATTAAGGATGAACAGTGGGAAAATATTAAGGATGAACTAGAGGGGAAAAAATGTTTTAAACTGTGTATTAGCAAGAAAAAGAAGTGCAGTTGTTTTGGATTATAACTAAAAAAAACCCACAAAAATTAAATAAAAATAATACACAAAATAGTAATAATAGCAAATAAGAGAAAAAAAGCAGCAAATAGAAAAAGATGACAAGTTATAACTACACTGCTAAAAACTAAAATCAGTTTACTATAATTTACAAAGAAAGAACATGAATAATCTAAAAAAAAATACTTCTATTTTTGTTATTACCACTAGAAACAACATCAGTTAGGCAATGATATATAATAGGATGAACTCTAAGCATGAATTATTTCTGATATACAACACTTTGGTAGATATTACTGTCTCTTTTTTACTAGTAAGAAACAGTGGGAGTGCATGGCTTAGCAGGTAGAGTAATACACCAAGCCAAGTCACATGGTTTGTTTCCTCAGGACATTCTATACTACAACAGCATGGCCAAAAAAACATAAATAGCAGTACATACTAAGTGAGCATACACACAAACATAACACATGTTCATGCACATACACTTTAATCCAAATAATTAAATGATAGTCATTTTCAGCATGATTATTATAAGGAATGAAGGAAGTACAATCCACAAATTAACAGCAAAAATGACAATAGACAGTAGTTAGTAATATAGGAAGAATTAGGTAAAACTGTTCCTCATGACAACAGCTTGCCTAAATGTGGTTCTGGAGAATTTCTGCACTGTCTAGGAACATATACTCTCTACAAAACTTTTTTAAAAATTAAAGGCGGGTAGCAATTGTATCAGTTCTTGTCCAGAAAAACTATATTTTGATTATAATACCTGAAACTGACAGAAAAAAGTGTAAATCAGTACCTTTCTCGTGTTTAGTCCTTCTGTGTCATATCCCTCTATCTTTATATCTATATCCATATTCATATCCATATCTATATCTAATCTATATTATATATGTGATTATATATACATACATATATATATATATATATATATATATATATATATATATATATATATATATATATATATATATATATATAAACTATGTGCAAAGCATTGAGTAAGGTTCATGGGATTGTAGGATATTCCTTAGAATTGGATCATTTCACCACATTTTCACTTGTACAATCATATGTAATATTTAAAGTGAAATGTTTGAGAGTTTGTATATATTTCTTTAATGTTGTATGCCTTTTCATTCTATTTTAAAATTTCTTTTTATTTTGTTGAAGTATTTTGAGAGCATGTGGCATATGCCTGTCATATGTGATTTTGTGAAGTCTCTTCACATCTCTGCTTCTTTCACTTTATTAATCATCTTGTCCAGATCTGTAATACTTGTTTTTGTTTGTTCATCCAGCTTGACACTTTTTTTGTATCTCCAAGTACAATAATATTTCTAATCTTATATTTTTTATCACAATAATCTATCTATGTATAACTAAATGATTTTAAAAAGGGAAACTTTCAAACTTAACAGGATCAGGGAAATAAACACACTTTCCCTGGAAAAGAAACGATTACTCTCAGGATACTGACTGAGATCCTGTGACTACTTTTTGAGCCCAGTCTTCCTCACCAGGGACCAATTATTCATCTGTGTGGCAAGGAGTTCTTAGATTTATTACCACTTCTAGAAACTGGGGACATTTGGTCATATGGATGGCTTCTTACTATTCCAGATTGCTTCCCAGAAAAGCAGGTAGAGCTAACAGTACCTGTCTGAAGAACAGAATTGCAGAAAAACCTTGTCCAGAGGCACACCCTACAACTGCTTTTAGGGTCCTTGTAGGTTTTTAATTTAAATCTTCCTTCCTTACTTACTGGCTATATGACCATTGACAAAGGCTAAACCTCTGTGGACCCCAAGTTTTAACTTTCTGAAAGAGGAAAGTAAATTAATTTTAAAAAGAAATATATAATCTTAGTGCCTACCTTCTAGAATTCTCATGAGGATAATTAGCAAGTCATAATTACAGCAAACATTCACTGGGCTCTTAACACAGTTGAGACATTGTGAGCGCTATATGTTTGAATCTGTCTTTTTATTTTGTAGTACCTATCAAATGGAGTAGTTATTATTTTATCTCCATTTATAGATAGGTAATGGAGTCACAGAATGCTCATATAATTTGCCCAAAGTCCCACAGTTAGCTGATCTGGGTTCCAACCCTCATCTCTTGCAGCCTTAGTCTCTATATTTCCAGGATGAAGTTCACACACCATTCAGTGATCAATAAGTATTAGCTATTATTAATAGCTATAACTAATTGTTAGCTATGCTTATTACTATTATTATAAAAACTTTGAAACATTTTGTCAGGAATTCTCAAGTGACAAACATGGAGTTAAGTCTCTTTCTAAGACAGGATATTTTTCTTTTATTTTCTGTAAATGTGTTATTAACACATGGCTTGCATTCTTAGTGTGAATCTACTAAGAGCCAGATGTTGGGAGTATATATAAATCTTATCTGTCTCCTTTGTCACATCTCATGGTTCAGACATGAGAATGTCATCTTTCCATGTTTCACTTCACAAATTCTGCCCTCTGCACTCTCCACCTGGGCTTTTAGTTTTTTCAGCAAGTATAAGGGTGTCTCAGTCTGTCATCACTGCTGTCTTTCCCTTTTAGCCAAATACTGGATCTTGACTTAATGACTGTGAATTTGGAGCCATCCATTCTGTCATGGCTGTTCTTTGCTGTCTTTATGGAGACAAACTATAGGAATACTTCCTAGATATCTGCCAACTGATTCATCCTTGTATTTGCTGACTGGCTCATTATTATTATTTTTTTTATTGCATCACTTACTGATTTTAAACTTGATGCTTGCTTATTGAATCTAGTTATTCTTTCTCACAATTCTGTTTTCAACTGCTAGATCTAATCAGGAATTGGTGACCTGAGGTGCTATTTATTTTGCCATTTTCCCAGGTGATCTGTGCCTACACCAGTATAGATATAAATGTTAAAATTATTCTGCCAATGAAACCTTGAAATCAATCACAAATGACAGTAGTAATTGAGAGTGCAGTGAGCAGTAACCGAAGTTCTTATAAGGCTTCTAAGGAATGCTTCAGTAGTGGATTTGATTAAGGAAAAAAAGCTTAAAGAGTTTTTCTCATCTTGATTTTCTTTTACCTTAAATCGAATTTCATCCTATGACAAAGAAGAGACTGAAGTTGCTTTTAAGATAGTACACTAATGTTTCCTTCTGAATATTCCTTTTTCATTGTTTTGATTAGGAGTACTTGAGAAATGATGTTGATGGACTCTGGGAATGATTTTTATAATGAAAGAGGATGTTGAAGTAGAGAAGATTCAATAAAAGGTTCTTAAATAAGTACTCCTCTTGAATATAAAGAACATGGCTTTGGCAGATGACCTTGTAAGAAATGTTACTCCAAGATAGACTATCGGGCCTTTTATTCTTTCCACTTTTCTGTAGCTTCTTGGTTTTTTGTTTTTTGTTTCTTTGTTTTTTGTTTGTTTGTTTTCCTGGGATATCTTGCTATGTTCTTTTATTAATTCCTGTCCTGGTATTAGGGGCAACGTTCATTTTCCACTTCAGCTCAGGAGACTTTCAGCTTAATTAAGTTATCCTTTTGTCTGGCTGTCAGTTCCAAAATTTTACTAATCATTTCTGGTTCCAGGACAGAAATCACCTGCCTAATAGGATACCTGATGATGGCCCCTGATGTCCCAGAGGTCCCCAAGTCAGTATGCCAGTGAAACTACTAATAAGACTGCCCCCTTCATAATTTTGGAATAAGGGTAGACCCAGATCCCATAACATTCCAAAGAGAATTGGAATAATAAAATATACTATTACTGAGTGATTCATAAGATAGTAAAATTATTTATAAATATATTAATTTAGTGTGTATTGTATAATTGAACACAGGCACAGATTTGGAGCATTTTTATGAATGTGAGGTACCAGTTAAATGGCTATTATGTTGTACCCCTGGCCCAATATTATCAATTTCCAGAGGGAAAATAACTAAACAGAGTGAGCATATTCTTAATGGAAAGACAAATTAACCTAGAAAGAAGATCACATGAATTTTCTTTTAAACATGATATTAATTTGCTGTGTAGCCATAAATAAATCGCAAAACTCACCTAAACTTCATTTTTCTCATTTTTTTCCTGTTGTAGTGTTTCTTAGTAAAGATAGTACACACAGATCCTTCTTCTCATGAAGATTAAAATAACCAGAAAGAGACAACCTTTAGTGAAATTAACACTCAGCCAAATATATGAAGAAGGACTCCAGATTCAAGTATGCTGTATTGAAAATCGTTAATATACCCTTCTGAGCAAACAGTTTCTTTGGGGGAACAGTAAAAACAACAAGTGGGTGCATTCCTGGAACACACTGAACATTGTAGAACATTTGGAAGACCTGAGGGTGTCAGGACACATCGAGGCTTCCCTGTCTCACAGGAAGTAGTCAGGTAGTGGATTAGGTTGGAGGAGAAATCCCTTGGGGAGCAATCCTGCATTGTTTCTCTCTTTTGGCTGGGGAGAAATAAAGGATAAACTAAACACAGAAGCTCATTTTAATGTATTTCATGGTCAACCAGGGACAATCACTTTTGTACCATCCCACCCTGGCCCCTCCTGGTATGAATTAAAGATGCTCATCATATTCAAAGAGAGACTTCCCAAATAATCTGGGAAAATTGCCCTATAAAAGGTGGTGTTTAAAGAAACCATTGCAAGTTAAATACAAAGTAGAATGGAAATTTTACCTCAGAGAAAATGAAATTAATGGCCAAATACATTGCCAAAATTAAACAACATACCTTAAGAAAGAAAAAACCTCTTCACAATAAAGTCTTAAAGTAAAGATTTAGGAAACAAAACTGCAGGAAAAGCATAGCAAAAAGAGATGACACATAGCAGATAAATCAAAGAAAATAGAAAAGAATATTACAACTAACATAGAAATTAAAGTTACATTGGAAATAACTCAAAGGAGACTAGAAACTGCTGAAATATCACAAGGAACATGAATATTGGCAGAAGTGAAACCAAAAGAATTAAAATGAACAATAAGTTAAAATGATTATAAAATTAGAAGAAAGTAATTTATCTGGAAGATAAAATTAAAAAAAAAAAGTTTCACTATACCCAAATGATATTCCTGAGGAAAGATAATTTAACATACAGAGAAACAAATATAAAGTAATTTTTCTAGATATGAGGAAATTTTGAGAATAAGCTTTTTAATTTTGATTTATGGTGTGAAAACCAACACTGGGAAAACTGGCACAGAATTACCAACATAAGTATCCTAATTGGCTTGATTTATAAAATGAAGGGGAATCCCTCAGGGAGCTTGAAATAAGATTAAATCTCATATAAAGCGTGACCTCAGAATTCTCCTTAGTGATATTCTCCATTAGGAAAGAACAGATTAATGCCTCCTGTGTTTTTAGGAAAAGACAGTGTGACCCGTCTTCCTAAACTTAGCCAACGTATTATTCAAAGTAAAGGCAACTTGTAAACATTTTCTAATATGTAATAATTCCAGAAATCTAGTTTCTAGATTTATTTAAAAATATGCTGCCAATAAAAATGAAGGGAAGAACTATGGGAAAAGGACTGGTGATAAACATTAAATACTTTTTAAATATTACCTAAGGAAAATGCTATTGAGAATTATGTTTACAGAAGAGAATGGAAATGTTACAAATGGTAATAACATAGAAAGAATTTATCTGACACAATTTGTAAAGGAATGTGAGAGGTAGGGTAAGTCTGATGACTTCCTCTTTTATAAGCTAAGTGCAAATAAAATGCCATTTAAATGTACTATATCAAATAATATAGGCAGAGACATTCAAAAGTATAAGACAACATATTAAAACCGCGAGTTTAATTGGGAAGAAAGTAGAGAATATGTTTTTTCAATGTTACAGTGAAAGAAAGGTCAGTAGATACTAGATAAAGAATTATAGGATTAAAAATATTATATCACATTGTAGTAATAAAGTAACAGCAAAACATTAACATTCAAATTATCAATAGTAACAAACAGAGACACAATCATAGAATATAGCTAAGAAAAAGGAGAGAAGCAGATTAAAAAAAGGAGTAGTGCCATCATGAGGCATAGCAAACCGTGATTATAACTAAATCTGAACATGCTATCATATTAATAAGGGCTATATTTATTATGGCATATTAATGGTAAAGTTTTTTACTTACACAAGAAATAAATAGGAATTAATACTTGTGTACCAAATGACATAGCATCACATTCCATAATGAAAATAATACAGAAATTTCAAGGAGAAAGAAAACAAAATATATTAATTGCAGAAAACAATTCAGTATATGCAAACATTTAGTAAAAATTAATAAGGGCATAGAAGACCTATAGAACATAATTGATTTAGTATATCACATAGTATTGTGTTTGTCTTTGTTAAAGATACTTCTTCGTAAATTATCTAATGTTTTTGGTAAAACAATATCCTCATATTGTGTTCATGGTTTCTGAATTAAGAACACTTTAAAAGTTTTCTTTAATAAATTACAACTTTATTTTACAAGTTTGTAAATTATGCACACTTAGAGACCAGACACCTCTGACTACTGCATGAACTAAACTCTAAGAACAGGACCGTAAACAGTATTATCACTTTGGAGAGCCATTTTGCATGATAGCACGGTGGTTCTTCTCTCAATTATCTAAAGAATCAGTTGCACCTTTGGATAGATACAGAAAACAAAAGTAGAGTCCTTTCTCTCAAAAATCTTCAGTCCAGTGGGGAAAACATATATCATACATCATAATAGATAGAGTACCCAAGATAAGTCCCAGTGTGTATGGGGGAGGGGAACTTTGGTGGCAGTGCCAAAATATAAAAATATAAATCAATCTTATGATGTAACATAGATACCTAGGATACTAATCAGATACCCAGGGAAGATAGTGATGCATGTGAATAACTAATTTTCGGTGATCTTTGGAACAAAGATATGACAAAAATCTGTATTCTATCCTTAGGATATCCGCCTGACATCCCTGTTGTCCACTCTCGTCTGCCTGTGTTTATAACAGAGATGGGTCTTCTCCTTAGGGACATTTGCTCTCATTCGAAACCTCCATTTTCTTATCTTCTCTCAGGAGCCTCTGTCTCTGACTCTTTGTCTAGTTACTAACTTTTATTGGTTTTTCTCTTTTATAAACATGATTTCTCAGAAACTTGTTCTGGGCCTTTTTTTTTCTACATTTCCTCCCTAGGATGTCATTTATTCCAATAGTTTAAAATACTGTCTATATTCTAAGACTCCTGTGAGGTTCAGGTTTGTGTATTAAATGGTGCCTTTGCTTTTACCACATGAGTTTTTGAGTCTCTCCAATGTCTAGTTCTTTGGTCTCCTCCTCATTCCTTCCTTTTCATAACTAGCACCATCATCCAATCAGGAAGTTTCACTAGACACCTGTGGCTACTCTTGATTCCTCCATTACCTTTCCCTTTCTGTGCATCCACTACCTACTCACCCACACCAATGCCTTTTATCCCATCCACAAAACATTGGTTCTTCATTCAACATTAACTCAAATTTGGCACTCCTCTTTATTTCAGTACCACCACTAGTACCAAGCAAACTGTTATTTTACCTTATGTCTGTTGCAACAATCCCTCTCCATAATATTCTCCACACCTACACTCTTCCCCCTCTACAAACCATTCTTTCAAGAGTGACTTGATTGATCTTCATGAAAGAAAACACATCACCTCCTGGCTCAAAATCATTCCCACTGGTTTATAGCTGCATTCCCAAGGTCCAGTGACCCTCTCAACATAAAGTGGTCTCTTCTCTGTTTTTCCAATGTAATTTTTCATTCTTATTCCTCTTCCCCACCCCAACCACTCCGCTATGCTCATGCCTGTTCGTTTTGTTTGTTTGTTTGTTTGTTTGTTTTGTTTTGTTTTGTTTTGTTTTACTCCTACAGCACCTGGTCTTCCTAGGTGGTCTCCCATCCAAGTACTAACTAGGCCTGACCCCGCTTAGTTTTCAAGATCGGCTTGTTCAGCGTGGCATGGCAGTAGACCCATTCATTTTTAAAACTGTATCTAGAACAGTATTTCTTGTCTGAATTTAAGGACATTTAATTAACTAAAAGTCTCCATGGAAAACTTTCCTCTGTTCTAAATTAATCCCTTCCCATGGGATTCTCCATCTCAGCAACATGTTCATTTCCTTCAAAATAGCTAACCACAGGCTGCAATTATGTTTAGTTGTGATCTTGTTTTGTGTCCCCTCATCTGGACTCTAAGGTCTAGGAGGGAAGGGATGATGCAAGATGCTTTATCTTATGTCCAGCTCCTAACACAATGCAGTACTGTAATAGGCACTCAAGAGTGGGCACAAGGTAGGTACCCAATATGTATTTGTCAGATTGGTGATTTAAATTCAATTTGGTGTAAAACTTTTCTTAAAAATTCAATAGTTATTAACAATAAAAAAAAAGAAAAGAAAAATGGGGAAAGAAAAAAGACAAGAATACCTCAGTCAGAGCATGGGAGGCATCTTAAAATTTACTGGGATTTAGGCTTCTATTATTGGCTTTGAGTCAAGTTCTTTCCATTGAGACAAGGCAAGATAGGCAAGAGAGAGCTGAGAAGGCTGATGCTAGCAAAGTAGTCAACACTGCCCTCTGGCCACCTCACCCATGGTGGTTGTCACTATGCCATGCAGTGGGTCTCTACACACAACTTTCTTCCTTCAGCCTTGCCTGCCATGTTGCTCTGTATTTGGAATTTGTTTATATTTTCTGTGATGGCAAAATCCTTTAAGAGAAAGGACTTCACTCTAGTCTCATTTTACATTGATTACTTCCAAGATGTTCTTGTCTGAAATTTCCTAATTAGGCTTAGTTTCTTCCTTACATTTTCAGTAACTTGAGTGACAGTAATTCTCTTACATTTGGGAAGCAATATGACACTGGGGCAGGGCTTAACAAACAATAACCTACAGACCAAAGCTGCTCCATCCCTTGTTTTTAAAAATAAAATTTTATTGGAGCACAGCCCTACCATTCACTTACGCATTGCATTGTCTGTGGCTATTTTCTGGCTCTCATGGCAACGTTGAGCAGATGATAGTGAGACTGCGTGGTCCATGAAGCCAGAAACATTTGCTATTTGTTCCTTTGTAGGAAAATATTGCTAATCTCTGCACTAAGGTATAATCTTCTTTATTCTGAGCTTTAGATATAGTTTTAGAATAGTTTAACTACTTTTTAATGTTTTCATTTACATATTAATAATTAATATGAGGGGAAATCAGATTTTTGTTTATATAGGTATCCCTCATTTTTTGAAACTTTGTGATACACCACTTCACTTTTTTTACAAAAGACCTACATTAGTAACTGTTTTCAGTAACCAAAAGAAATCTGAAGAGGATTTTCACTTTAAAAAAAAAAGGAAAAAAAGAAAAGGAGAAAAGTGAAGACTGTTCAACATTTGTTTTACAGCAATGGTTATAGAGCAAGCTAGGAGTGGCATTTTTCTAACTTTTTTGCTAAGTTTTTTAGGTTTTATGTGTTATTTTATATGATTTGGTAGGTAATTTTCTGGGCCTGAGAATGCTCAAAAACTTTTCCATATAAATTAGTGGTAATTACTTCGCTTTACCCCATTTCTGCTTACAAAAGTTTTTATAGGAATGCTCTACTTTCAGATAGCGGAGGAACCTGAGCCTTCCAATATCAACTAGTTCAGACCGTATTATGTCCCAGGCATTTACTTAATCAATAAATAAAGCTTTCTGTGACCTTTCCATCCCAAGTAATCTCCTGCTGCTCTCAGTGCCCATGGTGTTCGCCTCACATAGCACTTTATCTCCCATAGTGCTACAGCTCACCTGGTGCTTTATCTCCCGTAGCACTCAGCATTTTGACCTTGTATGTGAATCATGCTTGTGCATGGCTAATCTGATGACTGATGTGGTTTTGTGTAAAGAAAATTGTATTTTGAGCATGACAGATTGCTAGGCTCTGAGCTGCATAATAGTAGGGATCCTGCCTCTTTTGCTTACCCGGAAACTCATCTAGTGCCTGCCACACGGTAGACATTTATAATGCATGAATGAGTCTGAATTGTGCCTCTATATTAATAAGTACTGGTTCCCTGTTGATGCCAATTGAACTGGATTAAAAACAAACATTATTCAGCACCCCCCCCCATACACACATATTTTATTTGCACTTTTTCCAGATTGCCACTATTCTAATAAAAAACCTGAAGATTGATTTGGGTCATTGAACTTTTATAGTCATACTTTCAAATTCCAACTCTATCATTTACCAAGAAACTTTGAACAAGATACAAAATAGTGTATTTTATTTCATCATCTTTCAAATACAACTAATCATAACCACTTCTCAGAGCTATGGTAGGAAGCAAATGAGGCATCATCTAGAAGGAGCCAGCACAGCCACTAGCTCACCCTAAGTGCTCAGCAGAGGTCAGTTGTATATCCAAGGGCCTGTGTCTTTCATACCAAACCAACAAGGGAAGAAGTACTGTTTCCCAGTATGGGCCCCCACTATCTTGTATTCTCCTGGGGTGTGGAAGCAAGGTTCTTATCTGCAGGTTAATAGCCTGCTGCCTGTGATTTCTGACCCCCCTACTTTAGTCTTTCCCACCATACTATATTGCATTACAAGCTGCCACATTGTTGAAGCCAAAACTCTAAGTCATTATTGCTGTTCCTCTTTCTAGTCCATCAGCAAATCTTCATAAATATATCTTTAATCTGTCCATTTCTCATTAGCTTTCTCAGTCATCTGTTTAGCTCAAACCATTATTTTTTCCCCTGGTTAGGTAGAAAACTTTTTTATGGGTCTCCTGTTATCCCCTCCACATGAAAGGTAGATTACCTTTTTTCTTTAAAAAAAAAATATTTTTTATCCAACATTTTAAAATAATTTTTATTTTTTCAATTAAAGTTGACATTTAGTATTATTTTATATTAGTTTCAGGTGTACAACATAGTGATTAGACATTTATACAACTTATGAAGTGATCACCCCAATAAATCCAGTAACCGTCTGACACCATACATAGTTATTACAATACTACTGACTATAATCCCTATACTATACTCTATATCCCATGACTATTTTGTAACTACCAATTTGTGCCTCTTGATCCCCTCCCCCTTTACCTATCTTCCCACCCCCAATCTGACAACCATCAAAATGATCTTTTTATCTATGAACTTGTTTCTGTTGTTTGTCATCCTGTCCTCTAGATTCTATATATGACATTCGTCTTTCTCTGTCTGACTCTACTCAGCACAGTACCCTTTAGATCTATCCATGTGGTTGCAAATGGCAAGATTTCATTCGTTTTCATGGCTGAGTACTATTCGATTTCTATATATACATATATATGTATATATGTATATATGTGCGTGCGCGCGCGCGCGCACACCACACACACACACACACACACATATACCACCTCTTCTTTATCCATTGATGGAACACCCAGAATGCCTCTGTATCTTGACTCTTGTAAATAATGCTGCACTGAACATATGGATTCACATGTTATCTGAAGAAACATGGGTTTCTTCAGATAAATACCCAGAAATGGAATAACTGGATCCTTCTTTGTCTTTAGTATAGGCTTTGTTTTTAAAGTCTGTTTTGTCTGGTACAAGTATTGCTACCCCAGCATTTTTTTGTTTCCATTTTCATGAAACATCTTTTTTGATTCCTTTACTTTTAGTCTGCGTGTGTCTTTCGATCTGAAATGGGTCAGTTGTAGGGTGTTGTTTTCTTATCTATTCGGCCACGCCGTCTTTTAATTGGAGCATTTATTCCATTTATATTTGAAGTAATTGGTCCTAGACATGTAACTTGACATTTAATTATTCATATTTTTAATTTCTTTTTTGTTTTGTTTTTCCTTAAAGAAGTCCCTCTAAAATTTTCTGTAATACTGTCTTGGTAATGATAAACTTCTTTAGCTTTTTCTTGTCTGGGAAGCTCTTTATCTGTCCTCAATTCTGAATGATAGCTTTGCTGGGTAGAGCTATCTTGGTTGTAGATCCTTGCTTTTCATCACTTTGACTATTTCCTGCTAATCCCTTCTGGCCTGCAAATTTCTCATGAGAAATCAGCTGACAGTCTTATGGGAACTCTCCTATAGGTAACTAACTGCTTTTCTTTAGCAACTTTGAAGATTCTTTAACCTTTGACATTTTAATTATGATGTATCTTGGTGTGGACCTCTTTGGGTCATCTTGTTTGGGACTATCTATGCTTCTTGGGTTTATATATCTATTTCCTCTACCATGTTAGAGAAGTTTTCTGTCATTATTTCTTCAAATAGTTTTGTTTAATTTTTTTGTTCTCTCTCTTTTCCTCCTGGCATCCCTATGTTGTGAATGTTGGTATGCTTGACGTTGTCCCAAAGGCCCTTTAAACTGTTTTCATTTTTTTTTTTTTGATTATTTTTCTTTTTGCTGTTCTGATTAGGTGTTTTTTGCTACTTTATTTTCTAAATCACTGATTCGATCCTCTGCCTCATCCAACCTACTATTGATTCCATCTAATGTATTCTTCATTTCAGTTATTGTATTCTTCATTTCTGACTGGTTCTTTTTTATGTTTTCTATCTCTTTGTTAAAATTTTTACTGAGTTCATCTACTCTTAAGTTCATTGGGCATTTTTAAACAAGTGTTTTGTACTCTTCATCTGGTAGATTGCTTGTCTCCATTTTGTTTAGTTCTTTTTCTGGAGCTTTGTTTTATCTTCCCATTTTGCTTCCTACTTGTGTTTGTTTCTATGTATTAAGTAGGGCTGCTATGCTTGCCAGTCTTAGTTGAGTGGCTTTATGTAGTAGGTGTGCTGTGAGTCCTAGTGGCACATTCTTTTCTGGTCACCTGAGCTGTGTGCTCCAGACATGTCCCTTATATGGGTTGTCTCCCCCCGCCCCCTACCACCTTGTAGTTGAGCCTTGGTTGCTCTTTGCACATAAATGGGAGGGATTGATCCACAAGCTGATTGGTTTGTGATGGCTGACCATTACCAGTGAAGGAGTTTTGTGCAGGGGCTGACCTTAAACAGCAGGATGCACTTTAGCAGGGCTCTCGTGCCTGCTCTGTCTGCTTTTTGCTTGTGTCATCCTCAGATGTGACTCTGGGTGGTGCTCCAGCTCAGACTGAAGCTGGCCACTGGGTGTGCAGATCAGGGCTCTGACACAGGCCAAGTTTAGCAGCAGCCTGTGCCCTGTTTGGAGCCACCTGGCATGAGCCACCAAGCAATCCTCAAATGGCTGCCACCCATGCTGGGCTTAGATGTGCCTCACGAAGCTAAGCCATAAATTGAGACCAGCTTCTGTTAGTGTTGGGCTTGGGGCTTCTCAGCAAGAGGTATAGGGCACTCTGAGGCCAGATGTTATTTGTTTAGATTTTGTGAACCTTAGAGAATTTAGGAAAGTCTGTAGCATGAGCCAAGACAGGCTGTTTGTAATGGAAAATCTACTGAAAGCAGCTGAGGTGGGCCTGCGTGTTGAGAGGGGCAGGGTCTCAGAGAATCACCAGGGTGGAGCAACCAGTATTAATTACATTGATGGAAACTCAGATATGGCAGCCACCTAGCTCTGAAAGCCGGGGGGCGGGGGGAGGGCTCAACAAAAGAACAATGACCTCTGCCAGCCTTTCTGTCTGGGAGAAAGCTGCCCCTCTATCCCTTGCCCTAAAGTCAGACAACTCAGTTCTCCTCATATGTCCCTGGTGCCTTTTAGCTGCTGCCCCAGAGCTAGAGCTCAGAGGAGTGAGTCTGTTAGTGGATAAATCTGCACATGGGCCCCTTATGAGAAAAGTTGGTGACTCCAGCCGCTCTCTGCCTCACTCAGCCACAATCTCCACTGTTTTTCACAGCCAGAAGTTGTGAGGACTTTTCTTTCTGGCACTGGAACACTGGCCTGGGGAGACCAGTGTGGGGCTGGGCCCCCTTGCTAATCTGGGAGTATCTCCATAGCTGAGATATTTCTCCTGATCCTCAACCGCTACACACAGGTGTGGGTGGGATCAGCTGTTTTGTATCTCTGACCCTCCTATCAGTCTTGAGGTAGCCTCTTCTATGTGTCCCTAATTGTAAAACTTCTGTTCAGCTAGACTTCAGGTGATTCCCAGTGATGACTGTTATGTGTTTTAGTTGTAATTTTGATGTGGTTGTGAGGAAACCAGCGCAGTGTTTATCTATTCTGCCATCTTTACTGGAAGCCTTCCAGGTGATCTTTTAAACTCATGTATCAGAAGATGTCTTTTTAAAATTTCCTAATGATTTCCCATGATGATTATCATGACATCAAATCTCTATGTCATGGTTCACAGAACCCTTATGATGGTGCCCCAAACTTAATCTCATATCCTGGAGCTTTTTCACAGCTCACTAGGCTCAAGGCGTCTTGCACTAATATCAGTGACTTTGAAGATCAAACTTTTCCTGCCTTAGCACCTTTGCATATTGTATTCCTTCTGCCTCTTTTCGCATGGTCCACTCTTTATATCCATCAGGTATCAAGTTAAATTTTTACCATCAGAGACCTCTATGAGTACACTGTGCTTCCTGTTATTTCTTTTCTTAGGTCCTTTTTTTCTTGTTTATTCTTATCACAATTTATAATTCTACATGTTGGAGTTTTTATTTCTGTTTCTGTTGATGATCCTTCTCCTTTATATACTCTCATGAGGCCACACCATGTCTGAGTTGGTCATTGATACATGCCCAGACCCAGTGCATTTATTTTTGCTCCATAGATGTGCTTAATAGATTATTCTTAAATGGGTTAAGTGAATGGGCGGATGAATAAATGAACAAAGACTTTAGGCACATTTACCTCTCCCCAGCATATTTGCCTCTTAGTATAAATGGCTGGCTGAAATTCTGACCTATAAATTAAATTATATATTTAGTAAGAGAGTTGTGAATATGCCAGAGCTTTGAAAATGAATGGAAGTCCTTAACATGACTTTTACTCTAAGGAGATAAGTTCCTTTCAAGATGATACTTTCCTCAAATTTTAGAACAAAGGAAAATAAATACACCTTGTTGCTTTGCTCCTCAGTATTTTAATTTCCAAGAGATCGAAGAATTTTCTTTAGGTAAAGTAATGTAGTGTTGGTCCTAGGTTTCAATTAGTAAGAAACATTTTAAGATACCTTTTAGCAATCGCACATGTATATCTGTAACCTTAAATATGAGGATACTGATTTGTCATAGGACTTTTTGCATCAGTCAGTCCTTTTTCTTCTCTCCCCATCCCTGCTATTTTATTTGTTTTATCCCTCTTCATTTTTCATTTTCTTTGTTCTTCCTTTTTAGAGGCAACCTTTCTACTTTATATGATGTCAATATTTTTTGTTTGTATTCTTGTAATATGTGTATTATTTTGCATGTATGTATTTTCTATTTACTTAACGACATTCCTTGCTCTTTTTGATTAAACATGCTATTTTTAAGATTCCTCTGTGTTGTTACGTGAACATCTAATCTGTTGCTTCTCATTGTTACATAATACATCCTTGGTATGCATCCACCACATTTTACTTCTTCCTCCCAGTAATAGTGAGCTACTTTTCATACAATTTACTACTGTCATAAATGACACTATAGGTAACTTGCATATTTTCATATAATTATGCAATGATTTCTTTGGGATATATGTTTAGGAATAAATTTCCTCTGTCATAAGGCATATGCCACTTAATTTGACTCATTAGTCCTAGTCTACATTATCCTATCTAATAGTTGTCCTGTGCCTTATATTTGTTTTTGCTAATTTAATTGGTATGCAATAATACTCCATTATTGTTTTAATTTATCAGATTACTAATAAGTTTAGCCATCTCTTTGTTTCCTTTTTAGTAAATTCTCTATATTGTTGCCGATTTTTCTGTTTTGCCTGTTCCCTTTTTCTTGTTGATTTGTAAGAATTTCTTGCTTGTACACTTGTACAATTGTACACTTGTACAATTTCTTTATTTTTTAATTTTTTGTTGCTTTTGTTTTAAAAGTGTTTTGCTTCCCCTAAGTCACAATGATATTCTACTATTGTTTTTAGTTTTACATGTTATATTTAGATTTTTATATCACCTTTGTATATGGTTTTAGCTTAGCTCTAGTTTAATTTTTCCATAGAGTATTTCTAATAACAGTATTTCTGATACCATCCATTAAGCAATGGAATATCTAGCATATTTTCATATTTATTCATTAGAAGGACTTATTTTTTCTTCTGGAGGGAAAAAAAAATGACTCTTTAACATAAAAAAATTCTTACCCACAATAGAAATTCAGTCAATATTTTTTTATGAATGCAAATTACACTTGACATCTGTTTTGGATATATTCAAAATGCTTTTGGTATGTGTGCATCTGTAAAGGCACATTTCCTTTTGTTCTTATTGCATTAGCCTGAAGTTCTCAGTGGAATTGACATGGGATGTTAAGTTGAGTGTTTCAAAAAATCTTTTCTTTGTTCTCAGTAATTAACATACCACTATCAATATAATTTTACATAATTATGCCAGTTTAAATGGGGAACTAAAATTAAAAAGAAATTCTCATTGATTAAAGGTAATTTATTTGAATTGGTAAATTATATGTATTTAAAGCAAATGGTGATCACTCATTGGCCTTTATTTAATCTCCAAAGACAAAGATGAGAATGTAGATTTGAGATTAGTTAGTATAAAATATGAGTTTTATGTTACATGATTTTAATAGGTTTCTTTTCCTCTAAATGATGACTGCTTAAGTTGGAATTTTTGAAGCATGATCTAGAACTGAAAGAAAAATGAAGGTTTGGAATGTGTTCCTCATTCCATTAGGGAAAAAAGACTTTTCAGTCACTCAGGTATTAGCACAGATCTCTGACACAAGTTCAGGGGATAAGCTAGTGGAGAATGATGGATGCTAGTAAAGCACTTAGCTTATTATGTAGTTTATTCAAGAATAAATAAGCTATTTACTTTGTTTGAAAGTTAAATAGATTTGAATTTCAGTCAAATGGAATGGCATTAGATCTTTCTTTATTAATGTTGATACAAGTGTGTTCAGAGGGCTTTTATCAATTATTGCTAATAATGAGTTTTCTTCCTCATTTGCTTAATGCTGTAATTTTTGTAAAGTTCATCTGATTTTTGATATTATGACATGGGCAAGTATATTCATTCAATTTCCTAATGAAATCCTCTAAGGCATTTTCCTGTTGTACTGTTTCATTCTTATAACTTTTCTTAAGCAAGTGCTGGAGAAGGAAATTGGGAGAAGGAGTGTATTTTTAAGGATGTATACATTTTTAGAGACAATATTCTTAGAATTTTAGGGGAAAATTAGTGACCTGCTGATTCCCTGAGCAGAATAATTCATGCATTTTACAAATAATATAACAGAGTCAGAAATTATCTACTGTAAGGGGTGGGGGCAAACCCTTGTAAAAAGACAGTATTGTTTTTGAATTATGGATGACATTTGAATTAACCATTTAAAAATATTCCTTGAAAATATAAATTCTTTGTCATAATGAGATATAGTGGGAGCAATAATATATGAGAGTTTGACACAGAAGATCAAATCCCAGATCTGACATTTTTTATTATAAGGCCTTAGTCAAGTTTTAACTCTAAACTTATGCCCTTATTTGTAAAATAGCCGTGCTTGACAGTAAGCAAGGGGATATCTTTTGTAGTTGGCTTAAGTTGGCCCTTGGTTTTCCTTTCTTCTCTTCACCATTCCCAATCCTGGATTCTTACAAGAACAAGTTGAATATTAACCACAAGGAAGCCACATTGTTTGTTTTAGCTGGTTTAGAACTTAATACGTTTTTAATTGTCTGCCTATGACTAAAGGCAAAGGGGAAAGCCCATATTCTTTAGAGAAAGGAAATCATTTGCCTTTATTTACATTGATCTTGTAATCTTGGTTCTTTTGTGCTGGCTGTTAATTATATCAGTGTCAAACTAATTATCTTAAGTAATGGAAGTTAAATTCCCCCAGTGATTTAAAATAAAAGAATGGAATATTTTGTAAGTATTACAAATGTTTGTTGTTTTAGAGATACATCATGAAGTTTTTATAATATACAGTACATATTTTTGAATTACCATCTGTGTAAAAATTGGCCCCTCTATAGCATTTTGCTAAGTAGAATGGAAGGATTTCTCTCAGCATGCTGCTTTCAAACAAGTTAGAAAATCACAAAATTGAAGTTTTTTAAATGTAAATTCATAGTGCAGACCTGATTGATAAAGTTTATATTAGCATATTTCTTCTAAGAAATAAGAAAAGGAAAATTTTTTGTTTGTTTGTTTTTTTACCAATTATGAAAATTTGTTTTATCTGGGAAAAAAAATTACAACGTGTATATCATGAATGGTATTCCCTTAAATAATTGTTGCAAGTCATTCCTAACAGTGGGATAGGAGAAACTCAAACCCACCCAATGCAGGTGATATTATAGGACAGACATGAGGAAGTAAGAAACCTGTGAATTCCAGAAATAGTTATTGATGGACCATAAACTGTATTCAGTACAAAGAGCATTTCCAGAAGATAATGTTTGCCCCTATGTAGGGCTTTTATTTTTCATTTGAACAACTTCTAAGTGTTAAGTAAAATACCGTGAATATAAAATGATTTATTTATAAAGTAAAATAATGAGAAAAATGTTATTTATATGTACACCTTTTCTAAAGGGTGTAGATCCTGGAGGTCTTATTCTGTTGAGAACCTGAGCAGGTTTGTATATTCAAATTTGGGAACAGATCTGAAAAGAACTAATTATTTGTATAATAGACGATGACCTTGGATATTAGGTGGAAGAGAGGGTGGTTGTGTGAGTGAGAACAAGAAAGTGAGTAAATGTCTTCTCCAGATACTGAATTTCTACACATCTCAGCCACGCGACCCATTCTCTACCTATATAGCTGTTTCTGCCTCAGTTACAATTCCTGATTTACTGGAAAGGAGATCTACTGCAAAATGCACAGCCTATTCCTCACAGACACTTCTGAGATTTTATCTGTGTCTGACCTCTTTGAGCGGGAAATGTTATAAACTTGTCGTTAGAACTGAATCTACTTGATACTCAAGAAAACAATAACAACAATAACAACAAAACTCACAGCAAAGAATACATGAGTACTTATTTCATTTCCGCAAAATTTCTTTGCCCACCATGATAGAGTAGATCTACTGAGTGTTAACACATTTCTTTTGTTCAGCTTTTGCCTCACATTAGAGAGACTCTCTTCGAAGTTAAAGTGATATGCTGGCAGAACATGAAATTAAACCAGAAGTAAAACTATAATATATAAAAATTAAAGCAGCCTTCCAGTAAAATAAAAATATTGATCACAGATTTTCATCACTGGTAACTCTAGAAATGTCTCTAAAATAGCAGAAGAGAAAGAGAAAATGGAAAAGACATAAAAAAATAAAAATAAAATTTCCCCCAAATTAAAAAAAAAAGACATTCACAAGATACATTATTAGGACAATTCATAATTCTAATGTCAGAGAGAAAACCATAAAATCCTCTAGAAAGAAAATAAAATCATATCCTAATTAATAGCATTCAGAATGATATCAGAATTTCAACAGTGATCCTGGAAATTAAAAGAAATTATAGCAGCCCTGAAACTAATAGAAAATAATATTAAATGTCAACTCAATTGAAAAATAAACATTCAAAAAATTATAGCAATTCAGTCAATTTTTAAATTAAAATTTTTTTCAATTACAGTTGACATATTGTTAGTTTCGGCTATACAAATTAGTAATTAGACATCTATAAAACTTATAAAGTGATCACCTTGATAAGTCTAGTATGAATCTGACACCATATATAGTTATTACTATATTATTGACTATATTCCCTATGCTGTGCTTTAGATCTTATGACCATTTCGTAACTGGCAATTAGTACTTCTTAATTCCTTCCCCTTTTTCAAACCCCTCCACAAAAAAACACTCTCCCATCTGGCAACCATCAATTTGTTCTCTGTATCTATGAGGTTTTTTTCTATTTTTTTATTTCGATTTTTATATTCCACGTATAAGTGAAATCATGTGGTATTTGTCTTTGACTAATTTTGCTTAATATAGTACCCTTTATGTCCATTCATGTTACAAATGTCAAGATTTCATTCTTTTTTATGGCTGAGTAGTATTCCATTGTATATATGTACCACATATTCTTTATACATTCGTCTATCGATAGCAAGATGGGTTGCTTCCATACCTTTCTATTGTAAATAATCCTGCATATATCTTTCTGAATTAGAAGTAGATTTGTTGGATAACATGGTAGTTCTACTTTTAATTTTTTGAGGAACTTCCATACTGTTTTCCAAAGTGGCTGTACCAATTTATGATTCTACCAACAGTGTACAAGGACTGCATTGAAATTTTGAAGGAAAAAAACTTTCAATGTGAATTGTTACAATTATGTAAGGGTTAAGGTAGATGAGTTTCTCTAATTTCCCTGTAGTTTATTTTTAAATATAGGTCTTGGTTCAGGCTACTGTACTAAGTTTTTGACATTGAAGAAGCTGCTAAATAAGCTGTAATTGTGAATAAAATTTATATTTATTTTCTTGTGTGTCATTCTAGGGATAAGGAGAGAAATTGCTTTGAGAGGTTGAATAATATTTTCAAAGGTAACATTTAATAGGAGAAATTTTTATTTCAAGTGTAGGTTTGCCTGGAAATGTACATAGGCTAGTGATTTTTTAAAGATGTTAACTATGATGCTGTATTTTTCTGAATTTGCTGAATAGAGTTAATAGATAAAAAAAAAGGAGGTGTGCAAATACTTGCCTAATAAGGTCTGATGAAGCAAAATTAAAATCCCTTGGTCTTTTCATCATTATCAGTCTTTTTACTTAAAAGCATAGGAAGACCCTGTTGTGAATTCATCCCTTTGTCTTACAAAGCTTTCTCCTGGCTTGGACATTGACAATGACATTCATGCTGTAAAATTGGCAGGGAATCTAATTATGCATTTTTATTTGCATCTCAGATAATTTCAAAAGCTCCTCAATACAATTATTACCTTTATCTGTTAAATTTGTCAGTGCATTTATGAGAGCTATAGTGTCAACCGTACAGATTGTGAGAGAGATGTAGAATTTAGAAATGTGGGGCAGTGAGTAAAGTGAGCACTGGATTAGAAGTCTGAAGACCCAGGTTTTAGCATTATCATTACATCTATTCCTTTGGAGTGCAATCACCTAATTGGAAAAATAGAGACACTGGATAGATGTTTGTTTGTTTGTTTGTTTAATGTACATACTCAATCTGAATTTCTTTGATTCTATGACTATTCTCCCACACTTTGATTTCCCATGTATTTTGCTTTGGTAGGGCATTGTTATTATCTAAAGACTTTATAGTTTCATAGGGTGATGAAAAGAGGAGACACACAGGGAAAATACCAAATACTTTGGTTTAAACCTTGCTTCTGCTTCTTAAGAGCTCTATAGTCTGGGCTGGATTATTCTGTTTCTCTGAGATTTGGTTTCCTTAACTATAAAAAAGGAACATGGTACTTAGCTTTGAGTAATTTTTAAAATTGCTGGCAATATATGTAAAGTGCCAGGCATAACAGAAACATTCAATTAATGGCAACTGTTACTCGTGTGATGCTTTCTAATTTAAGAACTAGGGCGTGAATTTAACCACAGGGGAATCTCATTTTGAGAAGATAAAGAATTAGGAAAATCTGAATGGTATTGAAAATCAATTAATAAAATTCTCTTTCATCAATTATTTATTTCAACATTCTTTGATTTGCCTTGCCTTCCTGGAAAGTTAGAATATGTTTATCTATTCTGATTTATATTTTGAAGAATCTTTGCAAATACCAGTGATCATCATATCAGCCTGATTTTGCCCAGTCTCCTGTTTTCCTCCCCCACTTTGGCACCAAAAATATTGTGAAATACTTAGATATTTATTCTTGTGAAAAGCATGACATATGAATGAAAACTATAGGATAGTCCCTGTGGTAATGACTTTTTAGATTGGTCACCTTATATCCTTGCAATTTTCACCTATACCCACTTGTTCTATGGAAACTCCTGTTATAATTTGAAAGACGTTCCCCATGCTAATTAGTGTACTTTAAAAAGAAGGTTCTTGACCTAGTGGCCATCTTTTCTGAAGACAATAATATTGGCCCATTTCCAGACTAACCTATTTTGCTCTCACGTTGCAAAGCTTCTAATGTGCCCCACTGTGTGCCTTAAAAATCATTTAGGTTTTGACATACATTGCTTAAGGGTGTTACAACATGTTTTGAATTTATTTTCTCCAGAAATCACTCTGTGATGGATAATTTAGCTGGGCAACTATTTATTAAAGAAAAAAATATGAGGGATGAAAAGTCTAAATGACCTTTTTTTTCCTAGAGATAGATAACAGGGGCATCTATTCTTTTGGAAAACAGCATAATTATTGCTTCCCTGTTTACCAATGAAAGATGAGATATGCTTTGGCATAAAAAAAATGTACATAAATCTCAGTAATTGATGTCTGACCAAAAGAGGGGTTAAATATCTCCAAGAGGTCAGATATAACAGAAAAAAAAATAATAGCAGAAAAAAATAATGAAGAGGAAAAAAAATGAAAGGAAAATTATGCTAATCTGAATCATGGAATGGCATGTTTTATGTTTACTGAAAATAGAGGAAATTGGTATTTGCGAGGACTTTTCAGAGAGTAAAGGGTGGAGAATCAGAGCATCTGGATGTGATGCCAGCCTTGCCTATTCCCTGTGTGACTTTGAGCAAGATACTACATCTCTCAACCTTGTTCTCCTCATCTCTAGTATAAGAGATGCCTTGGAAGACTGTTACTAAAATTACATCCAGGCAAGCCTGTTATCAACTGTAATGGACTAGGAAATATTATAAACAATAATAATGCTGCCTTCTATTCGGCTGCAGAGCTAGCTGCTGGGCACTAAGAAGAGGCCAAGGAAGATCTGATGCTGCCCTTAAAAGTACAGGGAAACACCCTTGATGACATTGTTCTCCTCAGAAAACTTGCACTTCTAAATCTGCTGAATTGAATGAACATTTCTTAGCATTTGCCTTGTGTATTATACCCAATGAAGTACTGTTCAAATGTAATTTGGGGTCCAAGTTACTTCACAATTCTTAAGCTTCCAAAATCTTATATTTGATACAATGCGAGATATTTCTAGATATAATTATATCTAGAAAAATATTAAAATCCAGGAATCAGTCTCACTCTAAGAAGGGTACATATAGAAATGTATTATACCTGAACAAACCTTCATTTGAATCCTGGGACATTGAGACCAGAATCTAAATGCTGGTTTTTATGTCACTCAATACTTGGGTATTTATAATGATTTATAATGATTAGATTCAAAACTGTTCATTCATATATATGCAGATACTTGAACTGAGTTCAAATAATCTAATTTTTTTTTCATCACTAGTCACTGCTGATTTTCTCTGTGCCAACCTTCCTTGTAAAGATTCTTCATCTTGAATAATAACAGACAATAGTAAGATTAATGATAACAGTAATAATAACAAAACTACCATTTATTTAGCTTCATCAGTGTTCCACTTTTATCATGATAATGTTAGCAACATCATCCCTTATCTGATGGTTCTTCTTTATTCCTATTTACTCTTAATGCCCTGCAATTTACTCTTCAGCCTCTACATCAAAAGTGCTGACCCTAAAAGGCACCAGTGTGACCCCACTGTAACCAAATTCACTAGCTCTTTGCTTTGATCACTCTGTACTATTGTCTCTCTGGAACAGCTTCTTTCTTTTAGAGCTCCTCTATGTCTTTGTGTCTGTCACCTCTACTGACCTTCTGAGAGCTGCTTTGTGGTCTCCTCTATCTACTTCTGCTCTGCATGTAAATTCTCCCCTGCCATACCCTCTATAACTCCTCCATTTTCAGGCTCTCCTCCTCTCTCATGAGCTGGCTTCTCTGCAAGGGAGCAGACTGCAGAAGTTAAGGAGGAGTCTGCTATCTGCCTTCCTGGTCCCAAACCTCTCCGTCCTTCCAAGCTTGGTGACTGTGTGCACATAAAGTCAGTTTAGCTTTCTCATTGGTAAAGTGGGAGTAATACAGGCACAGCTAATGGCATTGAATTTTGCGTACTTGTACTTCATAGATGTTCAATTTTACAAAAAAGAGCTTTTGCCTATGTGTAGCCTTCTACCAGCAAAAAGATTACGACTTGCTTTATTGTACTAGTTTGGAGTCAAACATGCAATATTTCCAATATATGCCTGTAATAATATCTATTTTATAGAGTATTGGAGAGGGGTGAGTATGTTACTACATGCAAAAATGATGAAAGTAATTTCTGGCCCATAAGTGCTAAGTGTTAGAATTATTGTTATTGTGCTAATAGTAGTTATTATTGTCGCCATTTTAAATGGTTTCCTGTTGTTAGATCTCTTGCTTCTTGTATGTTCTGCACAGAGCAGCCAAATTATCCTAAAACAAAGCTTAGTTAATGCTATTAAGCTGTATTATTTATATTTATATTTGTATGCTATATTGCCTTACAGTTTTAATCAGGTTAGTCTATTTATCAAGGCTCTCTGGTGGAGTTAGTTTGTCTTTCTAATCTTAACTTCTACAACTCTCAGTATAATATTTAATACTGGTGTCTCCCTCCCTACTGTGCCCTCCTTATTTTCCAGAATCATGCTTTCCTTCTATCTTCATGCCTCTCAAATCCTACCTGCTATTCACAAGCTTCAGAACAAAGGCTGCCAGTCCCTTGATGCTTTTTGTAATCCTCTAGATCAAGATTATCCTAGCTGAAGTTGATAAGCAGAGCTCTTTAATTTTAGGCCCCCTTTGGCCCTATATCTCTCTTATATCTTAGTTATTTATCTATGTGCTGTTATATTTCCTCCTAGTTTATAAACTCCTTGGGGAAGAGCTTTTGCCTGTGTGTAGCCTTCCAGCTGCCAGCACAAGACATTGCACCCAGTAGGAAGATGTTCAGTGAAGGGCAACATCAGAATGGAGTGAATAGTCACCTCCCATCTTCCTGTGTTTGCTGAGCAGGCTGTTTTGCATAGGCCACTGGCAATGGAGAAGACTTATGGAGATTCTGTTTTGTTTTGTTTTTTTTTTTTTCATCTATGGGTTTAGAGGTTGTTAGTAAACTGAAAAGTACAGTGCTTGGCTCATGGTAGTAAATATTTGGCTCATTGTTGAATGAAAAAGAAAATGAACAGCAAACATTTGCTGAATGTGAAAGATAAAGTAAGTAATGAATGACCCACACCCTTTCCCACCTGACTGGCAAAAGTGGAAAAAATTATAAAGAGACATTTTCTAGAAGAAAAACCCACACCCACATTTGCTTTTCAATGTTGTAGGAAACATAAATTGAGCCTCAAGCTGAAAAGAATGCTTATGTTTACTAAGTACACTGGGTGAAGCTCTCAAAACATTAGCTTTTGCAGTACATTCTTTGATCTTTTAAAAAATCAACTTTGTTTCTGTATTTCATTTGGCTTAGGTTAAGAGTCAAATAAATTTACCTTTCCCTTTATTCATTTTTGTCAGCATGGTAACCATATGAACAATGTAATTGTGCAAAAAAAAAAAAAAAGTTGCTGCAGAGGTAAATGAGGCCACACAAGCCCAATATAAATGTGAGATGGTGTGGAAGAGCCACAGAGATGGTGTGGAAGATGGTCCCAGGCAACCTTCTAGAATAGGTCAGCAGATGTCTCCTCCAGAGGTCCTAGGCTATGTTCTCATCTCCTGAGCACCCCCTGAGGCCACGCAGTGACGGAAGCAAAAGCTCTGTCAATGAGATGGAGTCATCTTGTGACTTCTGATCTTTTAGTACATTACAAAGACAATTCCAGAAATGAAATTTTGGAGTTGAAAAAGTTATTAAAAAAGAGAGGCAATTAAAATATGTCACAAGAATTGTGGAGTAACAATATTAAGTTTCTTTTTTTTTCCTCTCTTTTTTTGTTATTTACATGAATTTTCTTGGAGTATATTTAGGAACAAGGGGAGAATGTCATGGCTTTTCGGCTTTCGGTATGTTAATCTGAGAGCACTGGTAGCCTACCGAGTGAGGTAGAATGAAGCCAAGCATAAGGTAGGTAGTTTTGGTGCGTCCACCTAAACATTAAGCAAGTGTTTGCATCCCAATAAAAAGACAGGGTAGAAATGAGTATAGCTTTTGCTATGATATCAAGACCACATTTGTTTTGGCCACTGTTTCCAGATAGGCTTGCCTGATTGTCCATGAATGAATTTAATATTGTCCCATAGGGTACTGTATTTGTCTGTCGTTGGACACATTACAGAACAGTGATTGTTTATTTCATTGTCTATACTCCCCCCTTACATTATGACACTTGAAGGCAAATCACACCTCTCCAGCAACTTTCCCAGTGTCTGTCACGAAGTGGTTGCTTTAGTGTCCATATTTATTGGATGCTATGTTAAAAAAGGGTGAATCTAAAGCATGGCCATTCATTACTTCCACTCTGATGCTGTAGCTCAGAAGCTGTATTGGACAGCTTACAGGTTGTGTTTGACCCACAGTCTTATATATTTGACTGAAAAAGTTTTGGTGTACAAGTTTTTAAAAACAACAGAATCTTAGTCACTAATTTGTGTAAACTGAGAGGTTTTACAGAAAAAAAAATTATAAATCTAGATTTTCAGCTACTCTTGAAATACCTAACACTGGGACTGTATTGCTATGAAAACCTGGAAAAAAATTTAAAAAAAAAAATTTTCTGAGGAACCTCCATACTGTTTTCTATAATAGCCATACCAGTTTACATTCCCAGCAACAGTGCATGAGGGTTCCAAAAAGGAACCATAACCTCACCAAACTTATTATGTCGTATACCTAAAACTAATATAATATTGTGTATAAGTATACATCAACAAAAGTTATATTTTAGTTTTGTTCCTAGAGTGCCCTTATCCTAAGACCATAGTTATGTTTATTTATATCTCCTTTTTAATGTATCAATATCTATATAATTTCTCTAATAAGACAGGTATCTTAACATACTCTCATGTTCCTTTGGTGTAGAATCCATTCTCCCATACCCACAATGTTGATTTGTCTAGAATTTTAATTTAGTTATTTTAAAATATACTTTTGCTTTATTTTTAGACATTTTTTACAAAATGGACAATAATAGATTTTATGAAGATATTTGATCACCCTTACTCCATATATATCTTGCCATAGCTCGTAGTTGATTATCTTGTTATTTGAGAGCTTTTTTAAGTACTCACTGTTTTCAATAAAGGTTTTTATGTAGCAACGCTTTTGTGATCTTGTATAACTGAGAGTATTTTAATTATACCCTCACGTTTGAATGACAGTTTGTATATAAACATTCTGAGTTCAAAGTTTATTTCCTTCAATATTTTAAAAACTAATGCTCTATGGAATTCTTGTTTTCAAAAAGTATGATGTCAGTCTGATTGTTTTTTTCTTTGAAGATGATCTCTTCTTTTTCACTATAGTCATACAGAATTTTGTCTGACTTTTCTATCCTTTAAAGTTTATTAAAATTTGTCCTGGTCTGGGTTCTTTATCTCATTCATTTGGAAATTTATAGATTCTTTAAAGCAGATTCTTTATCTTTAGTTCTGGCAAATTTATCTCCATTATTTCTTTAAATGTTTTCTCTCCTTATTTAAAAACTTTCTCTGTGACCCTATTGTTTAAATTTTTGACCTTTACTTTTAAACTCCAGAGTCTTTATTTTTCTTTTTTTTCTCTTAAGCATGTATTTTATATTGGAAATTAAATCAAACAAATATATGTATAATGCTTTCTGTAAATCTAAGAAAAGGGTTCTTTTACTGATTTTGTGAAAATATTTTTTATATTAGTTTCAAATATATAGTGCAATGGCTAGATATTTATATAATTTATGTAGCGATCCCCCTGATTACTCTAGCACCCATCTGGCACTACACAGAGCCATTATGATAATATTAACTATTTTCCCTATTCTGTCTGTACTCTATATCTCTGTGACTGTTTTGTAACCATAATTTGTACTTCTTCCCTTCAACATTTTTACCTACCCCTCAACCCCCCTCTCCTCTGGTAATCACCAACTTGTTCTCTGTATCTGTTTCTTTTGTTCCTAAGATTCCACATATAAGTGAATTCATATGTATTTCTCTCTCTCTCTCTCTCTCTCTCTCTCTCTCTCTCTCTCTCTCTCTCCTGATTTATTTCACTTAGCATAATACCTTCTAGGTCCATCCATGTTGTTGCAAATGGTAAGATGTCATTTTTAATGGCTGAGTCATATCCCATTGTATATATGTACCATAATTTCTTTATCCAATGCAGACCTGTAAAAAAAAAAAAATAATGGCTGCCTGAGATGAGAGGATTTTCCAGTCTACCTCAAACCTTCCACTTAAAGTTGGCTGGCTCCCACCTTTGTATGACCCTGCTGACCTGAAAGCTTTTGAATTTGCTCCACTGAGCCATTACTTTCTTGTGTTTATCTCTCTAGAGGGATGATACTAAGCATCCTCTCTCCCTCCTCCTACAGACTCTCCCTAACTAGGAAAGGAGCACAGATCCTGCTTCCTAAGAAAGCTGTTCTTACAAGTCACCATCCTGTAGAACAACAGTTAGCTCCACCTTTGCAGGGTTCCTGCAGTTGCAGAAGGGCCCTTCACAAAGTGCTGGCCCACATGGGAGTGGTCATGTTGGATTTTCTCACAGACCTGCAGGGCTTCAACTCTGTACCCTGGCTTGTTTTATTCTATTCTGCTTTCTGACCATAGTATCAATACCTGCTGTGGCCTGAGAAATAAGAAGGTGGCAGATCCTGGTGCTGCTCCTGACTACCCAGCAGAGAAGACTTTAATTTTTTCTAAGTAAAATTGACAGCATGGATTTAGATATTTTCAAAGGTGCCTTTGTTTAAATGAAGAATTGGGCAAGTTAGGATCTTTGTTAAGAAACACTGCATGTTCACCAGGGTTAAAGAAGCAGATCAGAGTAGCCCAACACTAAATAAAAGCCAATTAACTCCAATCACTGTGAACTGGGTGTTTTCTGTCAGTAGAGCCTTCCTGTGAAGGGAGTTTTCCTTGCTGTCAAGGCAAGGAGGATTGGCTTTCAAAAATGATCCCTGAACCATGTGGCAGTGGTGAGATGAGTCCTCTCTTCTGTGCTTCATGCTGCCCCTCACTGGCTTGTAGCACCTCACATAAGCTACCTAGTGTGGTACCATAGACAGAAAAGCAGGACTGAGACACTGGGATCTCCTGTGGGCCCTGAACTGGCAAGCAGAGATTCAGACTTTCAAGGCCCTGTTTCCTCATCCATATAACAAATGCACTAAAAGAAATGCACTGACTCCTTCTTGCTGAAAAGTTATATAAATCAATGAATGAAGACAAATGATGTCAACACAAACATTGGTCACTTGGGGACTATATGTCTTACCTTGTGCTTCTTTTAGTAATAAAAAAATAGCCAGTGCTTCTATAATCTCCACCATGTGCCAAACACTGTTCTAAGAACTTGTATTGAATTAATTAATTAATCTTTGCAAAATCTCTATAAGGAGAATAATATTATTAACCCCATTTATAGATGAGGAAACAGAGGTAGTCAATGTGCTAGGTCCTATGCTAGGTATTTTTCATGAATACTTTCATGTGATTTTAATAAAAATCAATGGATATTTTTAGTTCCATATAATAAATGAGGACACCTAGATTAAGAAAATCAAGGCATGTCTGGGAGATATTGCTCGTAAGTGGTAACAGAAGGATTAGTATTCACTTTCTCTGTTCTAAAGTATGGTGATATAGAATATCTGATGCCTAGGGTATAGGAGTTCAAATTCCTCCTTAAGATTATCATAAGCCCTCAGTTCTTTGATTTAAGGAGTATTACGTACCAAAAACTAAACAATAATTTTAAAATAGTAGGTACAGAATAATGCCCCTGACTCCACCTTGCCTCACTGAGATTCGTAACTGGCTATGCCACTTTCTTCTCCTGATTTCTCTCAACAGCTAACCGCTGGATGTTCCCTTTCATTCACTAAAGACTGGAACTTGGCTCAAAGACTTTCTCTACACTGCAGCTATTATCATTAGCATAAGGGACTTCAGCATCCACAGAGCTATTTCATCTACCATCCTGATCTCTCAATTCCTTTATCTCATCTGTAGTTGTTTTAATTGACTCATTTCATTATTCTTCACATCTTGGAACTGGCTATCACCAACAACTATATCAAATCTAATGTTACATGTATTAAAACTTCTGTCTTGTGAGCTGGCTACTTCAAATACTTCTAAAATTCTTTTACCCCAGTGAACTCACTATTTCCCCCAACACTTAGCTTCCTATGAACATAACTTTTCTCTCTCCTGCTTGGAACCCACAATTTTATTGTCAATTAACCTCTTCCCATTACATGCCACACTCAATTCTATATGGACCTTTCTATCAACTTTCTCTATGTTGACAACCAAAATATTGAAGATAATTACACAATTGAGAAGATAAGATTATCATCTTTAACTGAGCTCCCAGCACTGCCTGTTAATTCACATTTTCTGTCCATTTTTTTTTTCTTTTTTATCCTATCACATAAGTATATGTCCAACCCTAACATTTCTTTTCATTCTCACTTCAAACACTTGAGACTAAGTTTCTAACATCTTACGCAAATGCTAAAATAGTTTCTTAGTTGATCTCCTGAATTTAGTCTTGTCCCCTTTCTTCTTCATTCTCCACATAGAAGTAAAAGTAATATGTTTATCACATAATTTATCATTTCATTCTCTTGCTTTAAAATATTTTGTGATGTTCCATTGCTCATAAAATAGAAGGAAAAATTCTTACCTTACCTAGCCTACAAATTTTGCTTGATTTTTGCTGTGTCTAAATCTCTCTATTCTTACATATAGGAATTCACCCTTACGTATTATTCTACCTTCATGAACTTATTTTAGCTTTTTTGAATATGCCAAAACATTCCTTTCCAACTTGAGACATTTTATACGTTATTCTTTTTTTTAAATCTCTTTGGAGACCATAACCAATTCATTAATTATCAGTCTTTTAAAATTTCAGCTTAAATGTCACATTCTCAATGCATCATGAACCTTCCTTCTTCCCTCTTCATTGTGGCTAAGTGCTCCTGTCATTCATTCTCACAGTCCTAGTACTGTGTGCTTTCCTTTAAAGGATCAATTGTTGTTATATTAAATATTTATTTATGTACTTACATGTTTAAATATTATCTCTGAAATTATATTGTATGATTCAGAAAGGAAAATTCCATATCTGCTCACTCTCTACTATTATCCAGGTTGTGGATTACATATTTGATAAACAATTCATTCTACCATAAACTAGATTTGGGGTCTTGAACCTGATGCCGCAACCTCTCAGGTTGTTATTTTCATAAGTGATATAATAGGAGCACAGTACTCCTTAGAGGATGGGCATGAGGTTGAAAGTTTTTATGGCTGGAAAATACACTTTTGCAATTCTAAAACGCTATGTGAACATCATAGCTGATGTGACCCAGGAGACATAAGCACAACTAGCTCCCATATCTGTTTCTCATACCATTTTTCAATAAAGGGAACCAGGGCTCCTTGGAAAAATAGCAGATTTTAGAGCTAAGGTAGGAAATATACAAGCTGTGCCTGGAACATCTTGGCGTGCCAAAAACGAGGAAGTTCTAAAAATAAAACAGAACGCCAGTTGCCAAAACTAGAAAAATTTTTTACAACAATACAAAGTTGTATTGGATTATAATGCAACTATAATAAAATAGCATGTGGTATAAATAAATTATTGAATAAATATATAAGTGGGAAGGAAGAGAAAATCTTGCAGAAGAATTCCAGATAATATATGTAGCTATTCTACCCTTGAGGTGAGGGGAGCATAACTGACTTCTTAGATGTAGGCTACTCATAATGACTTCTTTCTAAATACATGTGGAAATGGGGGAATTTTACAGTAGAAAAAGAATGAATTTACAGTAGAAAAACTTGACTCACACTATGTCAGTCAGGTGATGAAGGTCAACATCGCCATTCATAAATTATGTTATTATACTAGAGTGGAACAAAAATAGCACTGCACTTCTGTGGTGTTCATTCCCAAAGCCCACAAGCCATTCTGATCGTGACAGAAACAACAGATTTTAATAGTAGGATATCTTATAAAATACCTGACTGGTATGACTTAAAATTATCAGACACCAAAGATAAGGAAAATCTGAGAAGCTGCCATAGCCAAAAAGACCCTGAGGAGACATGGCAACTAAATGTAATATGGTGTCCTGGATGGGATCCTGGAACAGAAGGAGGACATTGGGTCAAAACTAAGGAAATCTGAATAAACTAGAGACTCTAGCTAATAATAATGTATCAATACTGGTTCATTAATTGTGGCTAATGTACCATAATAATGTAAGATGTAAATCTATTACATCTTACATGATAGAGAAAATAATAGAGGAAACCGGATATGGAGCATAAGGGAACTCTTTGTATTGTCTTCTCAATATTTCTGTAAATGTAAAAGTTTTCAAAAAATAAAGTCTTTTAAAAATACTACACTGCTGTCATCATCAATACCATCGTTATTATCTTTGTCATAACATACTTGCTATAGTATTAAGAATATTCAGATTCATCTGCTTTCTTTTACCCAGATCAATGTGGAATTTTTAAGTTACTAAAACTTCTGAAACTTTCAAAATCCTTATTAATGCATTGTGTGTGGTGAGTGAGATTTGCTTCTGAACATGTAGTGGTTACCAAAGATCTCTGATTTTGACTCCCCATCATACCACAATGTTCTGAAAGTTTAATGAATTTATGTTATTTTTTTAATGTTTTATATACTGCAGAATGCTCCACAGATTCAGGGCAGCCTTCATTTCTGATTGGCCTTTTCTTTAAGATATTGTGCTGGATGTTCTCTTGTGGCATTTCTTTCTCTGCCTAGGATTTTTATGAACTGAGTTCCTTCCAATTTTGGATTGCCTCTTATTTAAATACTTTTCTTAATCACTATTATTCTTTCAAAGTTCACCCAGTGAATTTACATGAAAAATAGTATTTTTGTAAAAGAAACCACATATTATAAATATTAAAATATCTTAAATTGGTTTATGTATGCTATACGTATGTTAGAGATTTCAAAAACTCATTGAAAATATTGTTTAATACATTTTGTTCAAGTGAATACAATTTTAAAGGGCCCATTAAACTTCTGTGGTTTATAATTAATAAAATTCAATCATATTCATTTAAAATTTTCAAAATGTTTTTAAAACGTGAAGCACATAAAATTAATTTACATTTTAAAAGTAATAAATAACTAAGCTTTGTGAGGAAAGCAGAAAGTGTGAGTAAAACATCATTCCTGTACTTTTTTGGCATAGTTGAATTGACACTAATGTATACTCTGTAGAAGAATTTTCCCACCTGGAGGAAAGTATGCTAGGAGATGACTAATCAGTCAAACAGAACAATACATGGGTATAATGTCTGTAGATTGAGATCAAAAGGTCAACATAAACATATAACAATTTAGAACAATGAAGAGTCATATATAATTTCTGGAAAATACATAGGCTTTCATGTCCTTTCAAGCACTGAAGGTACTTTTTCACTCTTGCTCTTTCCATCTCCACTATCACTCTCACTTCTGCTCTCCTCTGTATCTTCTTGTGGGATGAATATGCTAATAAAATTCTGATTTCTTTTTCTAATACTCTGTGTAGCATTGAGAACAAGTGACTATCAATTTCCCCCATTTTCATTTTCTAACTTTGCAAAGCAAGTATATTCTCTGGGTTCACAAGGATGTGTAAGGTCAGGGTCAGACAATGGAAGAGGAAGGTCCAAAAATCCCAGCAGGATCAATAGCTGAATTCTTACCATGAAAGACATGCAGGGAATATTATGCCTCTATCTCCAATGAGAGGTATGTTTTTCTGTTCTCTAGGAAATGACTTTCTCCAAACAATAGCCAGATAAATCTGAGATACAGGTCTGTGAATTGCTATTACTCTCAGTTGACAAAATATAGACGACATATAACTAGTACTACTTCTCATGGCATTTTCCCTTGTTCTGTAACATAGAATTTAGCTCTAACACTGGGCCCATTTGCAAGATCGTCTTAAATTCTCAAAAGGAACTAGAACTCATGATCATATGTGAAATTTTCTGATTTTTAAAACTCTATGAATGCCAAAAAAATACTGTTGAGAGATAGATTCAGTCTAAAGGCAATCGCCTACCTTTTCAGTAGATTAGCATTGTTGTGAGAGGAAGGAAAATGGAAGGGAGAGGGGCTGTAATGAGTCCAGACTGCATTAATGCCCCAGTGAGTTATTATACCTTTCATAAAAGGCCTTACATTCATGTTAATTGAGTGAATAAAGGGATGCATTTTAAACAATTTCAGTGGCATTTTAGGAGTGATTAGCAAGCACTTATAAATACTTATAAATACTGAGAAAAAAGTCAATCCTAATTCCAATTTTTCCTATGAAGTCTAACAAAATTAAATCACTGTATTTTCTGCATCTCATCATGAAAAGCAGGTTATTAACATGGAGTGGATATTTTGGAGTTAGGTAAATCCAAGTTGAAACTTTGTCCTATTACCTGTTAAATATGATCTTACTATATGGTTAACTCCCTTCACCTCAATTTCCATAGTTGCATAAATTTTTGACTAAAAACAGGCCCTCCCTCAGTATTGATCAGATATCCCCCTTTCCCCAGTTGTACTTAAGACACAGCATTTAACAGTCAGCAAACTTTAGTAACCATCTCTCTTCTTAAAACTTTGTTATTTAATAGTTGTCCAGATGTGACTGTACCCTAGGTACTGTACCAGAAGAAAATGTTGCATTTTAAAATGGTTACAATGTAGTTTATTTACAGTCTCCATTATATTGGTCATGGATGGAAAATGGAATTCTCTGAGGGAATAGATGATAATACATGTGCTCAATTATGGCTTATCATTGTAACTCATCCTCTGTTTTTTTTATGTGACATAATTTTGAGTCAACACTTCTAAATTTGATAATTTTATTTTTTATTCTAGAGTCCATTATTTCAGTGTGAGAGCTTGAGGGAGATATGACATATAAATTGAATTTGTACATGTGATATGCAAAGTATGTATTCGTGGGATCAGACATATGAATTCACAAATTAAGTAGGTATTCATATGGTGTCTGTCACATGGACTTTCATTACACAGACTAAATAAAAATTATTACAACAAAGGATGAAATTTACATGTCACATTAGAGGAAAAGAATTGATTGCTTTCACTGAGGCTTTGTGTTAGGCCTCCATTTTTATATTGCCTAATCTAAGAGTTACAACAAACTCAGGGAAGTGTGGTCTCTTCTTCATGATTTACATGAGGAAATTGAAGCGTGGAAGTATGAAATGCCATTCTCAAGGCCACATAGCTCCTTTGTGATAGATCCAGGATTTAAAGGTAGTTGTATTCACACCAATGACAACGGCAGTCTTCTATTGTGAGAATAATATATACTTAATTTTTTTTGGAACCTGGAAAATTAGGAACAAAGACAGCTGCGGATTAGAAGTTGAGGATTGTGAAAATGGTATCCCCAGGAAACTAATTATAAAATATAAGATGAAAGCTGGATACTGGGCCTGGTGATCTCTCAATGATTATTCCAGAGCTCAGACCTATTCCATGGTTTTATGAAATTAATGCTGCCTAGCATTAAAGGAAGCTTCATGTCCCCATGGGTCAATTTCAGACAAAGGAATCATCTGCTATTGAATAAAAATTCCAATATTTGATTTTACTTTATTTTATACTTTATTTTAGTTTCCATATAAAATTGAAAATCTACCTCAGGACCTCTTTGTGTTTCTGAAGTTACACACTACTTTGTGCTGCCAAAATGTTTGTCAGACATTAGAATAAATCAGTAGTGCTTGAGTCAGGGCCAATAACAGGAAGAATTTTTGTTTTATTTCTGAGTTTCTGCTTTCTTCTTCTAAGAAGACCCAGAAGCACCTGATGTCCAGTCCATGCAGAATAACTTTAAATTCAGGACCCTGATGAAAATTTAAGAGTTATATTTTTTATTATATGAATGTTGTGAGCCATGGTCATGGACAGAAATAGAAAAATAGATAAATACAAAAATCAGCACAAATGGAAGCAGAATAGTTAGAGAGACTGAAATTACAAACGCTAATCTCACTACTCAAGTCACTTCAGCTGAAGCAAAGCATTTCTATTGCTACAATGCCACACTCTCTTTCTTATCCCACATATACACACCCATTCCAAAAACCAAGAAATGCTTACTGAGTGTCGATTCATAAACTCATTTCTATTCCTTTTGGTTATAGCAAACAAGATACATATCTTTTTAGCCATATTCTACATGTCTAATCCACCCTCCTCCCCTGGAATTTGTACCCAGTCCCTGGTCTTTGGTAGAACATGTGGTAGAGGGACAATTAATACCTAGAAATATTTACAATGGCAAGAGCAGCTAGAGATGGAAGCAAAGCATTATTAGAGTAGAGTTAGGATGAATTCAAGTCTTTCTTGGAGCATTAGGAAGGGATTCATAGAAGTGTCATGTCCACTGGATTGAGCAGAAGCCTGAGACATCAAATTCACCTGTTCAGGAAATCTCAAATGGACAATGTAATTATATCTTGAAATAGATGCTGAGAAATAACATTGCAATGATAGATTGAGTGAAGATAATTAATAGATGCTCAAGAGGTTTAACATTTATATTCTAAGCAGTGGTATTTGTATTGGAGATATGTCAGGATCAAATTTCTGGTTTTGAGATCACTGTGGAAGCAAAGTGAGGATAGACAAGAGGCAGTGACTGGTGGCAGAGGCACTGTTGAAGTTTCTCTGTTTCATCGAATGGCATTAAGAAGATAGTAGATATAAAAGACATACTTCAACAGAGTTGGGGGAAATATGAAATGACTCTAATAAACAATATAGATTTAAGTGCTACATGGCATTATACAGTATTTATGTACTAATGTGGTTCTGAGAACTAAATAAGGGGAGAGGGCTGGAGTCATCAAAATAAAGTTTAGATTTGAGTTGACTATTAAAAGGTTGGGGGAGGGAAAAGCATAAATTGTATCAGAGGCAAGGATTGCCCGTGGGTCACAGAAGAGAGACGACTCCTATATACCTAAGGTTTCTGCTGTGTTTTGGAACCTTAAAGTATTCATTCCAACCTAACAACAATGGTTGCATCTGGCAAAAAGACAATCCTGTCTGACATCCGACATCTGGAGCATTCTAGCTCTAGCTTTAGCTCTTGTTTTAGCCACGTGTAACTCTTCTCATTTTCTCCTCAGTCTCCTCTCAGCTCCTAGGTTCAGGAGCTAATTGCATCTGAGTAAATGAAATATTTAGTTGCTACCAACATCCAGCCTTAGCCTTTCTCCCAGAGCTCAGTGCTGCCCCCAAGCAATATGTTAAGCAACATTCATCAGCTGTGCTAGCCCCTGTGAACTTCTCACTTGGCACTGCCTCAGGTAGGACTTCATGGGCCCTCTGCTCTCTCAGTTATGACCAAGACATAGGGGCTGTCTGCAGTGGGAAATTAGTTTGGAAAGGAATGAGGGATGTACTTCATGTTAGAGAAGGGTGGTGGTGGAATCATTAAATGCTTACATCCAAAAGACAAATAGAAGCAGTTATATTTATTTTAAAGTAGTATGGAGTTGAATCATGGATTGGGAGTATTTTGATAAAAGTGATACTAGAGCAAGATTTATCTCGCTGAAGTGCATAAGATAGTTTCTAGAGGGATAAATCTGGGGATTTATCAAAGCAACTAAGAAGCTTTTGCAATAGCAGTAAACAGGAGGTGGGTGTAAATCAGTGGGAGGTGTTGGGAAGGGAAAGACAGGGATGGCTAAGAGGAGAAAAAAATAGAAGAGAAAATATGGGCATACAAGATAGATATGATCACAAAGTGACATTGAGGCTTGAATTGCTTAAGGGATGGGCAGGAGAAGGTAGATCAGTTTTGGATTTCTGTCTCTAAATTCACAAAATCCGTGTACCTGAAATGAGATTTGGGCATTTTAAAACCTTTTATTACAAGTTCTGTGTTGAATATTTTTATCCTCCAAATCATTTTCTTCCAATGTGCTAAGATTATAGCCTTTAGCTAATGGTTTTCTTCTCAGTTATGCTCCCAGTATTTATAAGCATTAATTTTCCTGAGCTGATATAGTAAAGATATTTAAAATAACATTTGGCAGAGCATTTTAGTTTGAACCACTCAAATATAACCTATAATCTTTTCTACTTATACTACCTATACACACTCATATATACATACTTACATCTGTTTTTTCAGACTTTGCCTCTTTACCTAAAATTGTAGAAATTTCTTTCATAACTAGTCAAGGTATATAATTTTATGTTCCCTTCCCCAAGAGAAGTCATGTGGCTCATTTTTTGCAATAATGAATTTAAAGATCAATATTAGCCACAAGCCAAACACAGGTAACACCAAACAGTCTGACCAATAAAGGTGACCCAACTATAGGAGCTGTTGCTTTCAAAGTGGTGGTTGTATTCAAAATCTAGTGTGGGGTTCAAATTGATTGGATATACTGATGTTTCCCATATATGGAGTAAGAGAATAAAAGTGTCAAAATTAACTTAGAGGGTTTTTTTGTTTGTTTGTTTGTTTGTTTGTTCCCCCCCCCCGGGCAACTGGGTGAATCGTTTTTTCAGAGGTGATGTCTGTAGATGCCTACTAGTTAACCAAAATGGGATGTTACACAAACATTGGATACATAAGTCTGGAACTTAGGGAGATGTAGGGACTAGAGATAAGAAATTGAGAGCCTCAGTATAAACTTTTTTTTTTTAATTTAAATTTTTTTTCAATTACAGTTGACATTAAATATATTCATTTCAGGTGTACACCAAAATGGTTAGACATTTACATAATTTCCAAAGTGGTTCCACCAATAAGTCTTGCACCCACCTGACACCATGTATAGTTATTACAGTATTACTGGCGATTCCTTAAGCTGTATTTTACACCCTCATGACAATGTCGTAATTGCCAATTTCTACTTAATCATTTCACCTTTTTTACTCATTTTACCAATTCCCTTCCCATCTGGCAACCATCAGTTTGTTCTCTGTATCCATGAATTTGCATCTATCTTGCTTGTTCATCTATTTTGTTTTCTAGATTCCCCATATAAGTGAAAATATATGGTATTTGTTGTTCTCTGTCCAATTTATTTCAGTTACAGCAGTACCCTCTAGGTCCATCCATGTTGTCACAAATGATAAGACTTCCTTCTTCTTTGTGGCCAGTATATTACATTGTATATATGTATATCCTATTCTTTATTCATTCATTTAGTGATTGGAATATTTCATCCATTTACATTTAAAGTAATTGCTGATAGGTATATAGTTGTTGAAATTTTATTAACTGTTTTCTAATTATTTTGTAGTTCTTCTCTGAAGGATAAGTATAGGGATTTATCAAAGCAACTAAGAAGCTTTTGCAATAGCAGTAAACATATGCTGATGACTTTCTGTAGTGTTGTGTTTGGATTCCTTTCTCTTTATTTTTTGTATTTCTTGTGTAGATTTTTGCTTTGTGATTACAATGTGCTTCAAATATACCAAGCTAGGCTTATAGCAGTTTGTTTTAAGTTTGACTGAAGTTTGAACACATTCTATCATCACTAGCATTTTTACACACCCCTGCCACGTTTGTTTTTGTCATTATTTTTTATTTCTTGTGTGTGTGTTTAATGTGTATTCCTTAATTTACTATTGTAATTACACAATGTCTTCCTACTTTTGCATTTTAACCTTTATATTAGTATTAGTTTTGGTCGATGCACTGCTTTTATTATATATTTGCCTTTGTCAGGGAGACTTTTTCCTTGTGATATTTTCTTATTCATATTTTTAAACATTTTCTTCTTCTTAAGTAAGTCCCTTTAATATTTCCTGTGATACTGGTTTAGTGGTGATGGACTCCTTCAGCTTTATTTTTGTCTGGGAAGTTCTGTATCTGTCCTTCAATTCTAAATGATAACCTTGCTAGATAAAGTAATATTAGTTGCAGATCTTTGCTTTTCATCACTTTGAATATTTTGTACTACCAATCCCTTTTGGCCTGCAGAGTTTCTGTTGAGAAGTCAGCTGACGTTCTTATGGGAATTCCTTTGTGTGTAACTAATTGCTTTTCTCTTGCTACTTTTAAAATTCTCTCTTTGTTTTTAACCTTTGTTGTTTTAATTATGATGTGTCTTGGTGTAGGCCTGTTTGGTTCATCTTGTTTTGGACTCTGTGTACTTCCTGGACTTATATGTCTATTTCCTTCATCAGTTTAGGGAAGTTTCAGTCTTTATTTTCTCAAATAGGTTTTTAATCCCTTGCTTTCTCTCTTTTCCTGGTACCCTCATTATGTGAATGTTATACTTGATGTTGTCCCAGAGGTCATTTAAATTATTTTCATTTTTTGGAATCTTTTTTTTTTTTTTTCTTGTTGCTGTTCTGGTTAGGTGTTTTCTGCTACCTTGTCTTTTGAATCACTTATTTGATCCTCTGCTTTGTCAAATTTACTGTTGATTCCATCTAATGTATTCTTCATTTCTAACTGGTTCCTTTTTTCTGTTTTTTATCTCCTTTTTCTTTATGTGTCCTATTTCTTTGTTGAAGTTCTCACAGATCATTTATTCTTCTCTAAGTTTATTGAGTATTATAACTGTTGTTTTAAACTCTGCATCTGGTAAATTGCCTACCTTCACTTTGATTATTTATTTTCCTGGAATTGTGTCTTGTTCTTTCATTTGCATCGTTTTTTTGTCTCCTCATTTTGGCTACCTTTCTGTGTTTGTTTCTATATATTAGTTAGATTTCCTGCATCTCTCAGGCTTGGCAGAATGGCCTTATGTAATAGGTGTCCTGTGGAGCCTAGTGCTGCAGTCTCCCTGGTCACCTGAGCCAGGTGGTCTAGGGATGTCCCTTGTGTGGGTTGTGTGTGCTCATCTGGTGTAGTTGAGCCTTGCTTGCTGTTGTCACGTCAGTGAGTGGGATTGACCCTCAGGCTGACTGGATGTGAGGACTAGCTGTGAAAAGCTGTTGTGTGGGGGCTGACTCCAAATAGTGGGATTCAGTTTAGCAGGGCTTCAGTGCCTTCAGAGTCCATCCTTTGGGTGTGTTGTTTGTGGCGCTAATTGTGTGGTGCTTTTGTTTTATCAGAAGGTGTGTTGGTTTGGGGGGATCTTGGGAGGGGCTCTGGAGCATGCCAGGATCAATTGCCATTTTTGTTAGGCCTGGGGCCGCTGGTAGGTGCTACAACATGATCTGTGCTCTGCAGGTGCCTCTTCTGGGCTTGAAGGCACCTGGGAGTGTTTATGCTATGAATGGAGGCCAGCTGCCACTGGTGCTTATCAAGAGGTACATGGCACCCTAGGCCAGTCATTGCTTGTTTGGGGTTTGTGGACCTTTGAGAGGTTTTAGAAAAGCCTACACCATGGGCCCAGAATAGCAGCTTGTGTGGATTAACCTCTGAAAGAGAGTCAGGCAGAGCATGTGAATTGGTTAGGGTAGAGTCTCAGAGAATTACCAGGGTGGGGAGAGAGCTGTTAGCCTAGTTAATGGAGACTCAGACTTGGTGTCTTCCTGTACCTGCAGGCTATGTGGAAAGAGTGCTCAATAAAGGAATAAAGGCACCTGCAGGCACTTCAGTACTGGAGAGAGTTGCCTCTCCAGCACTTGCCCTGAAGCCAGAGAATTCAGTTCCTCCCTGGCACTTTTCTAGCTGCTGTCCATTCTCTAGAGCTTAGTGAGAGTTTTTGTGAGAGATTCTGTGCTTAGGCCATTTAGGAGGCCATCTGTGTCTATGGCAGCTCTCATGAACTAAATTCCTGCTGATTTTCACAGCCTTCTCTTGTGGGGACTCCTTTTCTCGACACTGGTGCTGTGGGCTGGAGAGCTCAGTCTTGGACCAAGACCCCTTGCTCTGCAGTAGGAACCTCTGCCGCCGAGATTTCCCTTCCCCCCATTCTCCACTGCCATGCTTGTGCATGGGAATAGCTCATTTTATGTCTTCAACCCTCTTACCAATCTTGACATAGTGTCTCCTTTATATCCTTAGTTATAGGAGTTTGGTAAACTAGTCTTTCGGAAGTTCTTAAGGGTAGTTGTTTTAAAATTTAGTTGTAATTTTGATGTGGTCTTGGGTGAAGGTAAACCCATGTTTACCTATTCTGGTTTCTTGACCAGAAGTCTAGCCATATTTTTAAAGCCTGGGGGCTGGATAAACTCACCAGTAGAGCATACATGTGGAGAAGAGCAAAGATAGAAGGACTAACTTTGAAGTATGCCAGCTTGGAAAATCAGGAAGAGGAGGATCCAGCAATGGAGACAGTGAAGGAGCAGCCAGTGAGCCAAGAGAGAAATCAGGAAATGATGATGCTCTAGTTTCCAAGGGGGAAAAATTGTTCAAAAATGAGAGAGTGATCAGCCATGACTCTCATGCTACTGAGAGATCAGGTAAAGTGAGCACTGAGAACTGAGAATTGCCCACTGGATACTTGATAAGAATGGCATCCGTAACTGTGAAATAAAAGCCTGACTGGAGGGTATGACAGAGGAGCTTGGGAAGTATGCCAATGAATACAGACCTGTCTTGCAATTAATTTTGCATCAGAATCAGAAGAGAAGATAGAAATTTCATTCATAAATGAAGTTAAGGTAGTTAGGTTGTTGGTGGGAGGCTAAGCAAGATAGTCCAACAAACTAACTGAGAAGGAAGTATGTTAGAGATACGATAAGAGTGGGAAAAGGTGTGAAACAGTAACCCTGGAAAGTGAGAGTAATTAACCAACAAAATGCTAGGGCTATCAGTGCTGAGAACTTTCTTGAGGGCTGTGGTTATAAATGCAAAGTAAGACTTTTCAGCACAGTTTATTTTTATGTATATCATGTTTAATTTTAACGTATATGTTTGGTAGTGAATTGTTTAAAACCAACTTGGTATTTTGACAATGGAAGGCGATGGGGCAAGGATATTGAAGTAGATTTATTTGTGGTTATAATTATGATAGACAATGAAATCTGAATCAGAGAAGAAGGAGTGAGAGCATAGGAACATTGTGGACAATGGAAATGTGATATGGTCAGTTTAGACCAAGAAATAAGTAAGGTTATAATGAAGACACTAGAATAAGAGATCTTGAAAGTCACAAGGTAGTAACTAGACTTCAATTTCAGTAATGTGGTTTTGGAAGTGATATAGTAATTGGTAATGCTGAGGTCTGAATTATGAATAATTAAGGTAAGTATAGGACATGAAAATTAGAAAGGAGTTGGTTAACAAACTGAGAAACATTTTGGTGGTTGAATGATACACATGCATATTGATATCACCAACAGCGATGACAATAATCTTACTTATAAAATTAATTTCAGGTACAAATATCATCAGCGAATGGAGGGAAACTATCAGAAGCCTAAATAACAGAAATAAGAAGGATTCAGTGGTGGTGATGTTTTAGTTTTAGTATGGGGGATAAAAGAACAGTATTCTGGAAGAGGCAGTAAGGAGTGTGAGGTATCCCTATATGAACTCCGGGATTACTGATACAAAAGGTATAAGAGGACTAGAGGAAAAAAAAAATCATTATTATTGTTATCATTTTTAGGTCTTCAAAAAAAAGTTCCCAATTGTTAATTTTCTGTTTCAGGAAGGGAAGGGTATGTTCACAGTGCCAGAGTGTTTGGGAAATCTAGAAGATGTAGGAGTTTGAGTCTCATTAGGGGATATTCAGTATGTATGTGAGTCCTGATGGATAGAGTTGACCTAGAACACTTGAGCTTCCTGCCAGAATTGAAGAAAACAGAATGTCTAATGGAATTGGGTCTATTGATGTCTTATTTGTGGTGGTACAAGGACAGGAGGAGAACCATATGTTCTTATTATAACACTTTGTTCTTAAAAGTAAGGGAGAAACACATGGAGTTATTAACTTACATGAGGCCTAGAGCATTTATAGTTCAGAGGGTCTACATTTGGCCCCCATCTGACCTACATTCGACTCATTTGAGCAGCGTTGAAGATTGAGGAAATAGCCTAAATTGTCAAGGTCAGGACTGAGATTCTGATCTCTAACTGGCTGAGAGCTATTGCCCTCCTCTCAATGGCAGTCCCTTCTTTCATAAGACTGATCTATTCTGTTCGAATCACCCATTGCAGATAGGATCACTTGAGAGAAATGAAGATTCTATACAATTTTCCTCACCTGGGGTTGGGGTGATGGTCCCAGCTGAGTGATGTAAGCGGGAGAGGGAGTTCTCCCAGGAACCCAATAACATCAGATCTTTGGATGTGCAGACAGTGAGCACACAGAAGATAAACTCAAGTGTTGCAGTGTCTTCACAGAGATGGAAACGTGGGGCAGGTGGCTGTATCATTTCCCAGTAGCCATCAAAGCAGATATGCCAAACCATCAGACAGCAGGTTACAGGGCCTGAATCTCAATATTTCTACTTAGCTCTGGATCCTGATTTCATCTTATGAAATACTGTTTGTGGTGCCTCTCTTCTGAAGTCTAGGCAGATGATTCTCAAATCTTCAGTGTAGAATCACCTGAATTATCAATAATAAGAATCCAGATTCTGTCCCAGAAAAACTGAATCAGACAGAATCTCTGGGGTTCTGGCATCAGTAACTTTCAGAAGTTTCCCAGATGATTCTTATATATAACTCTGGTTAAGAGCTATATTCTCAGCCTCTGACTCTGTCAAACCTCTTTGATTTACCAAAGAGGTTGGCTGTTGATTTACCAAAGAGGTTGATTTACCAAAGAGGTTGGCTGTTGCTGCAGGTGTCTGACACTTAACTCCTTTCTAGAATTATGATTTTTTTCAATGACACAGAGTTCTGCAGACTGGCCATACATAGACACATTTGCACACATACACACATGCAACCTGTGTCCTTCCCTTGCACAAAATTTGTGACTTGGTGAGTCCAAATCCAGGATAGAACTACAGCAAAGGAAGTTTGCAGAGGCCAGGGGCCTGGCTGGAACATAACCTTGAGGCACTATGTGGAGACTGGGCTTTCTGCAAAGTAAATACCTCATGTAGGCAGCCCCCTTGTTTCTTCTCCTGCTCTGACTGCTGTTTGAGCCTCTGCAGACGCATTCTATAGCTGAGAAAACCCACAGATGGAATGACTATTATGGTTGCTTGTCAATTCAGAAATAAACCATGATTTGCCCAGCATTTCAGTCTTTCCACTGATATGTTAATTTAATTTAATTAGTTTTGTGCTAGATGAGGCCATTAAATTTGTATCCTAATGTAAACCTGTTACTCAGCTCTACTCAGTTAGGGATGTGTGGGATGATCTGCATTCTCCTCCTGGACAGAAGGTGAATTTTCTCACTGCACTCATGGTGGGCAAGCAGATCCTCCTGCAGGAAGATCATTTAAAGATAACACTAACTGAAGGGACCCACTTGTCTCTTTAAGAAATTCTTTTTAAAAGTTTAAATAGCAGATTGGCTCTATGCTCAGGGAAAAGGGTAAAAAGTACCACACTTATAAAATTCAATATTTGGAATAAAGATATATTATAGCCAGAACAATGACACAGATATTAGACTGTTCTCTTTTGTTTCTTTGGTAATGGTTCTTAGACATGGAAGAATTTTAAAGAAATTCTTCCATTACTCACTGCTTTCTTCCTGAGCTCGTGGAATGGAAAATAAAAAGTGGACATGAAACACACCTATTTTTCTCCTGGAGTAAACCCTCATTTAAGCTCTGTAGTAATACTTACGAGATAACTATTATTTTACAAGAATACTATTATCCTTTTAATTTTTAGATGAGGAAACTGAGGCTTCAAGCTGTGAAATATCTTGTTCAAGTCATTGCCTAGATATTTTGCACATATGGACTCATATGTGGCTGGTCTGAATCTTCCCTGTTTCCTTCTTATACTGCATCAAGAACAGCTTTTCTTACTCTGATAAAATCCATGTCCCCTAAATCTCAAAACTTTTTCACCCTATATCCCTCCATTCTGAAATACTCATGTTTTCTTACATAGTAACCCTACTTGAAAATTACAGTGTCTTCTCTTTTTTTAATCCATTATCCCTCCCTTTTATAGATTTTGTCAAGATTCTTTTTTTTTTTGGGGGGGGGTGGATTCTGGTTGTATAATTAAAACAATAGGTCCCAGATATATTGAGCAAATGTAAAATTATGTTGCAAGATTGAGTCAGGTTTAATATCTTACAATACATTCCACTTTCTCTCATTTTAGAATCATTGACCTAAAGACTCTGGAAAGGTGAGGTGCTTAGTTATGTTTTCTTTACTGTCTAGCAAAGCTAGACTACCAGAACCAAGTAGTGATTTTAGTGTTTCTTTTGGGCAGCAGGATGAGGGGTGATAAATGACAAATCTATAATCAACACATTTTTGGAGGAAGAGGACCTATGTCATTTTCATGGAGGCTTTCTTTGCTCAGCTGTCATATTCCCCCTGTTAATTCTTAGCCTTCACAGCTAAACTTATCATAAACATTGTCTGTATTTGCAATTAACATTTCCTTTAACGCACTTTCATGACAATATGAAAAAAATATTTCCCTTTATATTTTTCTGATACAATTTTAAGAAATGCAGTGAATAAGTTTACAAGTTCAGTAGTTCTTTCTTAGTTTTATTCTAGTGATAGTTGCTGTTCGATCAGCTCTTTCTAGAAGTTATCTTCTTAATATTTCAGTTCACTTTGGCCTGACAAAGGAAGTGATTATCTGAGTGCCTGACAGAGCATAAGCTTTCATGATGACAACTGATTCTTCCTAATGGCCCCATCTTTCCAGTTTTGGGTATTCTTTCTTTCTATCCCCATTAGTGAAAACAACCTTAATGTTCCACCCTTGGACCTTTTCTGGAAAAGGCCTTGGAGAGTTCATCCACTTTCAAGATTACAGTGAATACACTATTTGGATACACAACTTATCTTTATCTTAGCCTCATGTTCTCTCAAGTTCCGGCCTTTCATTTCACACTCACTGCTCGCTGATCATGTTCAATTGGAAAGGCCTCTGGTGTCTCAGACTGAACAGGGATAATGGCAAGCTCATTATCTCTTCTCAAAACAGTTTCTACTTTATTTTAAATCTGTCTAGGCTCTTCATCATACAGGCGTTATATCTCAGATTAAATCAGCTATAAAATGAATATGGGTAGTCTATTGTGATTATTTTACAATTTATAAGTGTCCTTAAATTTTGCAATGTTATATGTTAATTATATCTCAATAAGGAAGAAGAAAACAAGAGAAAAATATGTGTAGTGGTTTAGTGCAATGCTTCTCAAACTTTAGTGAGATCCAAACCACTGTGTGACAGCACCCATTGCTTTGGCCCCACTCTCAGAGTTTCTGATTTACCAGATCTGGGATGAGGCCTGAGAATTTTCATTCCTAATAAGGTCTCAGATTATGCTGATGCTGCTGGCTCAAGGAAATGGTTTAGTGCAGTGGTTCCCAACCTTTTTTGGCACCAGGGACTGGTGCTCCTATGAGAATGTAATGCTTGATGATCTGAGGAGGAGCGGAGGTGATGACGCTAGTGCTGGGGAGCAGCTGCAAATACAGATGATTTGCTAGCTGGCCCACCACGCACCTCCTGATGTGCAGCCTGGTTCCTACCAGACCATGGCCCAAGGGTTGGGGATCCCTGGTTTAAGTTCATGCGTCTGTAGCCAGATTGAGTTAGACTTAAACCTTCTCTCAACACTTAATGCATGAATCCTGGAGAATTTACCTAATGTGCCCATGCCTTAGTTTCCTACTCTATAAAGTGGGGATAATTAAAGTATCTACCCCACAGGATTTTTGTGAATACTAAATGAGTTAATGTAAATAAAAAAACCCAAACAGGTTTTTGACAGACTTTTAAAAACCGTTAGCTATAATTACACAACTTTTACTTATCTTTCTTTTTCCTCACTCTCTATGATCACTTCCCATGTCCTAAAAAATCTGGATCCTGGAACACATTTATTTATTTTTTTCTCATTATTGCCATGGCTGGGATCAAGTGCATAATCATATTGTCATTCTCCTGACTGTATCACTATTTATCTGGTTGAGGCTGTCTCTGTTTCTCCATCCCTGCCTCCCAAACTCCATCCTGTTGGCAGGCTCTACCTTAATCTCTTTAAAGCCACATTGTACATAGGTTCTTTCGTCCTCAGAAAGCACATTTTGAATATATTAATAGGGCTTTTAGGACCTTCCTTGACACCTTGACTTTCCATCCTTTCCACTCACTTCACTACACACAGTGGTTTTATAATACAGTCTGTTTTTTTTCTAAAAATATCTCTTTACTTTCCTGATTCTCTGCTTTTTTTAATAATATTTATTTTATTTTGATAAATCTTTTCACTCATTATCACATAAAGAATCTGTTCAATCTTCGAAGATCGCTTAACTTTTGTTTCTCTGTCCAAAGATCTAGCAAATTGGTTTCGTTCCCCATAGCAATGCTGACTGTTTTGATGTTGTCTTCTTAGGGAGATTACAGGGATTCTGAGACCAAGATATACCTGAGTTCAATAGAAAGTAATGTCATGATTAGTGAGTGATGTCTACCATGAGCCCAGATTGAGTGTCTAGAAGCATCTATATCATGTATTATCTCCCCTGCCATACAGTATATTTTACACTATAGTGTAAAGTACATTTTTCCAAATTTACAAATAAATAGATATACCCTGAGTTATCAATTTTAATTTTATTCTGATTATGATAGCCAATTTTCCCTTCTTCATTCTAAGTTGAAAGTAAAAGCTGACCTTAGAGAATGATATCAACAGGTAGAAAATCAGAACAGGAGTAAAAACAAGCCTTCACCATGTTGATTTGAGAAAATGATGTCTGAATCAGGGAAAATACACTTATTTTCAAGCTTGTTGGTCTGCTCTTGGATTTTGAGGATAGTGGCCAGACGAAAGGATGAGGGGGAATTCCCTCACATGATCAAGAAAAGATATAGGGTTCTTGAAAATATCTATTCATAAAAAAAACCTTCAACATGGAGAGCATGATTTAATATATGCAGGACAGATAAGTGATGCTAAAATTCCAACTCTACCACCTATTACCTGTGTTATTTTGGTAGCTATATAACCTTTTTGAAACAGGGGAAACAGTGCCACTTCTGAGGACTGTTGTACAAATGAAAGGAAAACATGTATATAGAAGACTGTATAATATTTGGCTTAATAAATAATAGTTCTTCTTAAGAGTATTGTATGATAAAAACCTTCAAAACTATTAAAAATCCTTTACCTCTTATCCCTTACCTCTATCATCACTGTTATAAGCATATAAGTTGATAAGATGGCTTCTTGGCTAAATGTTATATAATACCACAACTACTAACCAATTAACTCTAATTGATTGGAGTCGGATAAGTAAATCACAATACTGCTGATTTACTGTTGTTCCCACCAACTAGCAAGAACTGATGCTGTGAAGATAGAACGTTGGTACTTATATTATATTTATTGCATTACATTTAAAAGAGGAGTCATGTGGATATCATTTAGAATTTCATACCTTTCTCAGGACATTTATTCTCTTAGGTTAACATAGTTTATAACTTTAGGTATTTTGGGTTATTTTATTTTTTCCGTGACAGTGTTTTAAAATCCTTGAAATACATGTTGTTCAGAAATGAATTCATTCATTCCATAAATATTTTTATTGTTTCCTGGGACCAAAGTCTATTCTGGACATTAGAGCTACAACACTGCAAAGATTATTTTCTGGAGACAGATATTAGACAGTCAACAAGTGAGTGAGAAAGACAATAATCATGCTGTAATGTTAGATATTGGTATTTTCTATGAAGAAAATAAGGTGATAGAGTAGTGGTAAGCAGGGTTAGATGTGACTGAATATTTTTGGATTGTAGGGAAAGCTGAGGCCACATTTGAACTGATATTTAAATGACGGTAAAGAGTGAGCCATGTACAAACATGTATTCCAGGTCCTCTAAGCAGAGAGAAAATCAAGTGATTCAGCTTAAATGAGGACAGAAATAAGGGCCCAGCACATGCATCAAGCTCTTTGAAGAGTGTTAAAAATAGATGCTGGTGAGGCTGGAGGGGCAGTCATGGAGGGTGCCGTTGGTGGTGTAAGGAGTTTGAAATTTATTTGATGTAATGGGAAGCCACTTGAGAATTATAAAAGTGTAGAAAAATATTTTATTTTGTAATTGCATATAAACATTGAATGTTTGTATATCTAACCATGTAAGGAATTTGGTGGTTTAAAATATGTCGATAAAGTGAATAATCATTTATGATTTATCTGTTTTCTAGATTCAGATCGTTTTCTTGTTTAGAAAAAGGAAACAGGATTTACCTTCTACTCTTTTGGTCCTAAATTCATAAACCTTTGAGTTGGCTTTTAATGAATCCTTTCACATGTTCCTTTATCCTGACAATCATTTTCAGTGTGGCCGTGATCTGCTCATCATTCTTACTTGTTCTCCCTCAAAGTTATAACTGTGTATACTGTATCCTCTTTGTATTTCTGTCATTCATGAATCTCAGAAGAAATTAACATAGAGTTTTTGATAAATTGCTTCTGTTGTCTTTGGGTTACCTTGTTTTTCCTTTAGATGGTCTGCTATGACCTTAAAACTGTTAGTCTCTTTAAGGTTATGAGTCAGTTTAATTGCTTGGAGAAAGTAGTATAATCCTAAGTATTTATCATCTGGTTGAAGATTCTAGTGATTTCACCTTTGCCTCTTGCTCTCAATTTTTAAGTTAGAGTTGTCTTTTAATTTCTCTCATAGACTCTGAAATTCCCTTTTATTTCAAATAGGTGTTTCTAACTCTTGAGCAGTATTCCATCCTTCATTACATTTGTTGTATCTATGTATTTTCCAGCAATTATATATGACTCTTCATTGCTCTAAATTGTTATATGTTTATGTTGACCTTTTGATCTCAATCTACAGACATTATACCCATGTATTGTTCTGTTTGACTGATTAGTCATCTCCTAGCATACTTTCCTCCAGTGGGAAAATTCTTCTATGGAGTATACATTAGTGTCAATTCAACTATGCCAAAAAAGTACAGGAATGATGTTTTACTCACACTTTCTGCTTTCCTCACAAAGCTTAGTTATTTATTACTTTTAAAATGTAAATTAATTTTATGTGCTTCAGATTTTAAAAACATTTTGAAAATTTTAATGAATGTGATTGAATTTTATTAATTATAAACACAGAAGTTTAATAGGCCCTTTAAAATTGCATTCATTTGAACAAAATGTATTAAACAATATTTTCAATGAGTTTTTGAAATCTCTAACATGCGTATAGCATACATAAACCAATTTAAAATATTTTAATATTTATAATATATGGTTTCTTTTACAAAAATACTATTTTTCATGTAAATTCACTGGGTGAACTTTGAAAGAATAATAGTGATTAAGAAAAGTATTTAAATAAGAGGCAATCCAAAATTGGAAGGAACTCAGTTCATAAAAATCCTAGGCAGAGAAAGAAATACCACAAGCTGTTCTTTCACTTGAAAGAACGGTAGTGATTCCCTCTCATTTTGCCATCCCCTCAAAGATTAAAACATCTTGGTGATAAAAATGAGCTAGACATACACTGAAACACTCTCGTTTCTCACCAATATCTTTCATCCCCAACTACATATGATCGAGGTAAAAAGAAGTTAAATCTAAGGTTCTAATCAGAAGAATAAAGCTATAAGATTATTACAACTTCTTTGCAAACCAAAATATCCATTTGTGATTGTGTGGCTTTTTACCTCCTATGATGATGATGATGATTTATTTCAGAGAGGATCAAGAGAAGAAGAAACTATTTCTCAGAAATGCCATGATTATTTTAAATTTAAACAAATATGTATAATTTCTGAAATGTTGTCAATGAATACAAAATGACCTTCAAGAGGCATAAAAGAGAACAATGACAAATTGTTTGCAATTATGTGTTCACAATTTTTAGTATAGCAAAATTAAGTGGAAGAGTGTCTGGAAGTCTCTTCCTAAGATCATAGAAGCTTCTTTCAGTAAAAGTTCAAGGCCAGCTGGAAGATTGAGTAAACTAAAAATCCATGACCTTTTTTCTAAGTCCTAATTCCCTTTTAAGAGAATTAGCTATCAGAATTAGAATTATTGTTGATTTTTGTGCTTTCTTAACAATTTAGCTTTAAGTACTTCATTTAGTAACAAAAATGAATGAAAATGACTGTTAAATATTTCTGTTTGATTTTTTTTTCACTAGGGACAAAATATGAATATTATGAGAAAGAATAGATTACAGAAAGAGATGAATTTAAAAATTAAGAAATGTTCCATTCTTTCCATTTCTTTAGAAATACTTTCTAAAGGAATATTTTAATATAAAGTCCTTGGCACTGATAGAGAAATAAAACCAAGTTTAACCTGGTAATTAATAAAAATTAAAAGCTAAAATTTTAAATTATGTAGGTGAGTTTATTTTATTGTTGTTTGTAAACCATAATAGTAAGCATTTAAGAGTTTATTTGATCTTCCCATCAATCCTACATTGCAGTTTTCATTTATACTCATTTGATCAGATAATACAGAATAATGAACCTCTTGCCCATTGCCCCCATAGAAAGAATGGGAGCTCTTTTGAAAGCCAAACCTGCTTAATTCTAGACCCCATGCTTTGCAGTTAATCACCTCTGCTGCCTCTTTCTGAACTTCAGTTTTCTTTCACTCCAATCTAGTTTCCTCTATGGAATAGTTTTTCTGGCTCCATCTAGAGTGTCACAATATTTCTGGAAAATTGGTGTTTCATTCTCTTTAAAGCTTTTAACTGACTCAGTGGAAAACCTCCACTTTATCTCACTCAAATCCCATCTCAGTGTGTCTGAACATTTTCAGTTGTCTCCATCGTCATTAAAGAAATATCTGAACAACCATCTACCAGATTACATACAGGATATTGGATAGACCAGATTTTTAGTGTCCCTTCCAGTTCTGTCCCTCTTTGAAAGCAAATATATGTTGATATATTTTATTTTAAATATATGATATTTTATTTATATAAAAATGTAGCTTACTCATCTATGGTTTAAAAATGAAATAATTCAAAAGGTAAAATTGAAGTTTCACTGTCCCACTACAAATCTGAATCCAACATTCTAGAGATAACTATTGTTTAAAGTTTTTTTTGTGGTTAAAAATACATATGTGCATCTATTCCTTAATTTATTGACATTATTCAATATAGGGTACGTGTGTGCTCAATCTGTCATTTTCTATTGAAAGTCTTTGATTTCTTACTGAAATTTTCCAGAATTGACATGTGTCTATAGCTAGAAACTTTTCAAAAATTTACCTTAGAATTCAGCTGCATAGACTGAAATTGTAGCAGAAAACAGTATCTCTATGATCTTTATTTTATTTGTAGGAAATTGAAATCAGAATTTTCTAGAATGGTTATGTACTGACATGACCTGAAAAACTGGACTGTATTTCTTAAAGAGTCTAACTTTCCTTAAGTTAAAAGGCCAGTGAAAGATACTCAGGCTGGATTAGTGTGACTTTCAGCAGAGAGAGATGGTGGCAGTTGGGATCTCCAGAGTCTGGGAGATACCTTTTTCAGATATTGGGTTGGGAATTATTTTTAAATAGAAATGATGTATGCATATTTTATTTACCAACTCTTCCATATATTTCCACTATAAAGGCCAGCTGTTAAGAATCTCAAAAAATATAATTGTATTAAGTTCTTTATATATGAAAGAAAATGATTTTTAAGAGATAGAATATAAAGTGTGGTAAACTCGATTATGTTTTTACTTTGAGTTTAGGTACAATGTCAAAATGTAACTCATCTTTCCAGTAATATTATGAGTCACATAATATTTCTCGGAAGAGAAAATGATCTCCCTGTTTGTGATGTTATTAAGGCTTTATTAAGGCTTTATTATGCAAATATTTTGCAAAACAGCCCTCTAAGAACTGGATATGTGTATGTATACTGTGCACAGAACCCAGTTTTGACTAAGATGATGACCTGTTTATTTAATGGCAATGATAGATAAGTTCATCTTATGCATCCAGGAATCAATTTCAAAAATACATATCAGGGCAAAATATTATTTCAACATAATGACTATAAATAGGTAACTGGCTCTAATTCACATATAAACCCATTAACTCAAGGTACTGATGTAAACAGAAATACACACACATACTTGTCCAAGAATGGCCACTTTAAAAAAAAAAAATCAATGTATTTTGCATTTAATTTAATGGAATGCCACTCTATAGATTTGAATAAACTGATTTTAAAATGTATTTCTGATTCTCAATTAGAAATTTGTCCATGCAAAATGCTAAATACTGAGAGACTGGGCAAAATGGTGTAGATGATAAGGCTTTGTTCATCTGCTCTTGTGATCACATCAAGTTGTGAGAGAAACATGGGACAGCAGGCAGAGTCCCCTGCGGTCTAAATGGACAGAAGCCCTACAACTAGAGAGAGAAATAAGAAATCATGCTGCAAATGTAGGAGGGAGTGAAGACGCGAGGCTGCCCGTTCCCCAGTGTCTGAGTGGGACAGAGGCTACTGCAGCTGCAGCTGACAGCTGCGGATGTACTCCTTATAGGAGCCGTGATCTCGACTGCACTTTTGTGGTGATGGACCTGCTCACTCTGAGCACCAGCACTCATTCGGATGCTGGACTTACAGATGGACACTGAGTTGTCAGAGTGCGGGCTGGAGGCAAGGCTTTCTCCCAGGCAGAAGTGCTGACGGTATCCATTGTTTCTCTGTTGAGCCCTCCCTTCTCCCTGTGTGCAGACACAAGCACTGCTATAGCAGAGACCTCATTGACTGATAACAGAGGTAGCTCCATTCAGAGATTCCTGAAACTCCACCTCCCCCAACTCATGCCCTAACCAAGCCACATCCAATTGCGAGTCAGGTGTCCCTTGCTGAACAGCTCCAAGGCTCACACTGGTGGCAGCTGACCTCGGTTGCTGGTGTGTTTTCTTGAGGCAACTATAAGCACAACATCTGTGGATTGCTTGCTGACTCTTAATAGGTGGCCCCAGAGGGCAGAAGCTTGGGCTAAACTTGGCCTGCGGCTGAATCCCTCTCAGAACTGTGCCACTGGACACCTACTACAAAAACTCATGCTAATAAGACCAGGAGACTTAGGTGTTTTGATTACTACATAGAAACAGACACAGAAAAGCAGCCAAAAGGGGAAGACAAAGAAGCAGAAACCATATGAGATAACATAACGGAGATCCAGGGAATAATGGAGTCAAGCAGTCTAACAGTGCAGAGTTCAAAACACTGGTTATAAAGATGCTTGATGAACTTAGGGGAAGTGTAGATGAACTCAGTGAGAAATTCATCAAGGAGATAAAAAAACATAAAAATGGAAATTATAAAAAAGTCAGAAATGAAGAATACATCATCTGAAATGAAGGGTAAATTGAGAGAATCAACAGAGTGGATGAAGCAGAGGATCAAACCACCAATATAGAGATGGAAAAGCCAAGGACACCCAATCAGAATGGCAAGAAAAAAGAAACCAAGACTATATAGTAATTTAAAGAGTCTATGGGTCAAAATTAAATGTTAAAACATCCACATCACAGGGCAAATTGAAGGAAAAGAGATAGAACAAGAAATTGAAAAGCTGTTTGAAGAAATAATGATGGAAAACTTCCCTTATCCGGTGGAGGAAGTAGGCATAAAACTCCAGGAAGCTCATAGAGTCCCAAGAAAGAAGAACCCAAAGAGGCCCACACCAGGACATATCATAATGAAAATGCCAAAGATTAAATGCGAAGAGAGAATCTTAAAAGCAGCAAGAGAAAACCATTAGTTGCCTACAAGGGAGAACCCATAAGACTTGCAGCTGATTTCTCAAAAGAAACTTTGTAGGACAGAAGGGTTGTCACAAAATAGTCAAAGGGTATACCACCAAGAGGACTTTATTTAGCAAAGCTATCATTTAGAGTCAAAAGACAGATAAAGAGCTTCCCAGACAAAAGTAAGCTAAAGGAATTCATCAGTACCAAGATGCTATTACAAGAAATGGTTTATGGTTTAAAAATAATACTCCATGCAAGTAGAACTGATATAAACAGAGCGAATGAGCAATTTCATATTGGTTTGGTTAACAAATTGATTTGAGAACCAATGCTGGACCTGTGTGAAATACGAAACAGGTCTTTAAGTGACTGGAAGGGAATGGTGTTTAGTTCTTAATTTTTATTCTTTTTTATTTTTTTTATTTTTGGCTGTATTCATTGCTCTCCATTCTACACATGGCCTAACAATTTTGCTGAGGGTATTTTATGGCTAAATAAATAAATAAATAAATAAATAAATAAAAATAAATAAAAATAAATAAAGTAAGAAGCCCTGACCATCTCTTTCTTTTTCAAGCTATCTTTTTTTCTTTGTGACTTGACAAGATATGAATTATATTCAGATGTGCACCTGAAAGTACTTCCACCAGAGCATTTTGCTTGTCCTTTGGATGAGTAGGATGTGAGCTTCAGCCCTCATAGTGCACTGTTCTCCTACTGTGATTCACAGCACACTTTATTATAGTTCTTTATTTAAAGTTCTGTCTTCCTTGAAGACTATCAGTTGTGTGAAGTTAGAAGCCATACCTGGTTTGTTTATTGCTGATCTCAACCTAACTCAATACCTAGCACAGAAAGTCTCATAAATAGTAATTTCACAATGAATGAATGCGTGAATGAATGAATGATTTTTTTTCTGGAGAGGTCATTAGAAAATAAAGCCTCTATGAAGAAATATACATGCTGGTCATTTGACTCAAACTGTACTAAGGAAAAACACCACCTGGCCTTGGAAAACAACTCTCGTTTTGGTCTCATTTCAAGTCAAAGTTTTTCATCAGTGTCAGCACCTGCTGAAAAGAACCATCAATTGAAACTACTTCTGACTTGTTTGCAATCCTTTTTTAAAGTTTACCTAGAAAGAAACCATAAAGAAATCTCTCTGATTCTTTTTCTAAAATCCACATAGACAAAAATGCATTTATCTAAATAATGTTTTGGCTTCACACATCAATAAACACTTCATGGAAATTAAACTGACTGAAAACCTTTTATACTTGCCATCTGATTTCTGTTGGCTGTGTTGATTTCTTCATAAAGAATTTTAAAAAAAGTAAACTTGTTTTGCATTAATACATTTGGGGATGGGTAAATGATTTTCCTTAAATCACATTTTCTCAACAATGAACATGTAGTAAAAGATTATTAAAACTGATTTCTTACAGTGTTGTTTGCATACCTCAAACAAATATGCAAGGCTGTATCCATCAGCGAATGCCATGTGTTGGTGTGATTGATGAATTATAATTAACCTTGGCAACATGTTTCACAGCCTTAACTAGATCAATCGAAATCAGTTATCCTTAGAGACAGTAAACCTACTACTATCCTCAGCTTACTGCAAAAAGTAATGGCCTTTCCCTAGAATAGTTCTCAAAATATAGTGAACAAATACTTTGCTATTGAATCTACTTCTTAAAGTGAATGAGAGGTCAATGGGATTGAAATAATTTAACTTGAAAAGAGAAGTCTCCAGGCTGATTTAACTTCAATTCTCTCAGGAGCTCTGAGTGGAGACTGGGGTTAATGCTGATTACCAGCTGAGGGAAATATTTAATTACAGCAAAGTAGGGGGAAGGGAAGGAGAGAGGGAGAGAAGTAACATCACAGAACTTCTCTTTCCCTATCCATTCAGAGGAAAGAATCTTTATTTTCTAAATGTTAATTAAGGAGGCACTGTGTATATCAACCATGACTTTATACAATGATATTAAATAAGGCAAGAAATACAGATCACTTAAATAGTTGGGCTCCCTTTGGCTCAGTTTGTCAAGTGAGAGTTTCTTCTGGGTGCTTCTTTTGACTGTGTGATGCAACCTAGTCCTTAGAAAATCCCCCCCCCCGGAAGATTTTGTCCCAAATGTTTCCTCATTGCACTCAGTAGCATTCATTGTCAAATGTCAAAAGATGGCTTTCTTTTCCTGGTTTGTACAAAGTTTGAAGAAATGCTTTGGAAAATGAAAAAACACTACACTGAAAGTTTTACAGTCACCTAACCATAGCCCATGTGCTTTTAACAGTGGTTGTAGGCATTTTGTAGGGCCACTTTGGAAAACTCTGCAAAGATTTTGGTAAGGCCTTTCATCTACCTTTGGACTAGACAGTAATAAAGAAGATTTCTATACTCACTCATTCTACATATCCTCTGCTCCCAGTAAAGCTCCCAATAAGGCAATCATTTATCTCTGTATTAGCAAGGAGCACTCTAATCGCTCCTTTGCATGAGGCATGGGCAATTAACTGAAAGGAAGTTGTAGCTTTTACTACCCTCCAATGACAATCCATCCTCCCTGGCATGGCCACCCAGAGCAGATACTAAAAATAACTGGTGTGGTCTCATAATTGTACCCAGATAAAAGAGATTTTTTTTTTATTGTAGTCTCTTATGTGTAAGATGGTTCTTAATGTAAAATTTTCTGAGATAGTAAACTATGAAAAGAATTATGAAAAAAATATGAGTCAAATTGCTGCTTTTTAAATGGAAGACTCGGAGTGATGTCCTGGTGTTCTTACCAATTTTTGAACAGGGAAAGGAGAAGCTAGGGGTTTGCATGTGTTGGCCCCATGAGAATGGTGTTAGGCACTGTGCGCAAAATGCTGTAACTCACTGGCCTTCAGAACCTGCTATATTATATATATATATATATATATAATATATACACACACTTCAGGGTAACGGACCTACACAGGGAGGGCCCTTCTTACTCCACTTCACTTTTATTTTCCAGATTAAATTCCCCTCAACATTTTCATTGTAAAGGGTCGTATGGCTTACCTTATTTATTTATTTTATTTATTTACTTACTTACTTACTTAGTTATTTACTTAGTTTTCTTTAATCACTTGCATTTTATTGTGTAAGCTCCTGAGCTGCTAGTCTCCATCTGGGATGGATATGGCCATAAGAAATCCGGTCATGGATCCAGATGGAATTATTGTGATTGCTGAATGGTGAGGAAGAAGAAAAATAGGATTTAGCCTCAGAAAGGAGATTTATAGGAATTTACTAGGACAACAAGACTCGCTGTTGTGATTAAAACAGAAAGTATTCAGAGTAGGTCTGGGGTTCCACATATGATGTCTTAGTTAGGCAGGAATGACAGAAGGATTCTGGTTCAAAATTGAACTGCAGTGTTTGGGGAGGGTGGAGAGTGAGGTGGGAGTGGGGCGTGTTTGACTACAAGGACAGTTATTATCACTACTGCCCTTAACACAACATACTGTCTTGCAGGAAGGAGAGTTGGGACACTTGAGTAGGTCCTGGAACTGAGTCCTGAAAGTGACTAAATTTATCTTCTGCCAAGAGAATATGGATGCGGCAGGAGGTGCTTTCCCTTATGTGACCAGATGTGAAAATCTAGGGTGGGCAGAAGATGGAAAAAGTGTGCCCTAGTAGCTTTCATCTCATGGGTACAAGGCATTATTTTTCTTTTATCCCTGTATTAGGTTTTAATTTATTTTCATATTTTCTATTGGAAATTTTAGAGATAGGTTTAACAGTGGAAATGGCTGTTCTAAGGTCACATGAGTTGATTGGCTTAGTCCTGTATTTTACATGAAACATTTTGATAACAAGAAGAGTGGGTATCTTTTCTTCTTTATCCCTAGTACTATATTATAGGCCTGTGCTTGTATGGTTTGGGATCTCAAACTCAAATGCCCATATTGGACAAGTAGAAACATAAGTGAAGGAAACAGCCCAGTCTAATGAAATTGGTCCAGTGTTGTTATAGCCATTTTTTTTTCCAGGAATGCATATAAAGCAGGCAGATGATTGTATTTTTGTTGGAAAATTTTAATTGTGTAGCATTACAACTAATTAAAAAAAAAATGGATCAGGTAGCTGGCCTGTAAGCCACCAATTGACCTACTGTGGTGTAATTGGGAGCCAGTGAAAGTGGCAGGTTTTTGTTTAGAAGAGTCACTTTCTTATAACTGGCATGAACCCAGTAGAGGTGGGTCCCTTGGAGGTCCAGATGCTGCTTAGGATTCAGGGCAGCAGAACCTAAACGCTGTGTAACACAGAGGTTAAAAGGATAGCTCAGAGCCTGCTTGGGCTGGAATCCATCTTGACTTCTCTCCAGCCAAGCAACTTATTGCAAGTTGCTTAATGATTCTAGCTTCAGTTTCCTCATTTATAAAATGGAGAAAATACAAACGTGTGCTTCATAAGGTTGTTGTGATGATTAAATCAGTTGATACTCGTTAGTGGCAGAGGTATTTGCCCTTGTCATTAGGAACATGGAAACAAAGGACATGGTAGCCCCTGAGTGACAGTCTGTGGAACAGCTGTATCCAGGCTGCTGGGTTGGTTTTCCACCAGCATTTCCACAAACTTTCTGATTCCAAGTGTGAGTTTGCAACATGCATCCCAGGCTGCTATTTCCTCAGGTGTAGAAACACTTGTAGAACAGAGAGAGCTTTTTTCGTTACTCAGACTTCAGTTCTCGTTTTCACTAGATGTGTTGAATTTGTTTTACCATATTGTAATCTCAATCTCTTTGCTTTCCAAATGCTCACAAGTGGACCTTGCTCTGTGTGGATAGAACATCTCCAGCATAGCTCATGGCAAATATCATACTCTATAACCATAAGTCCTCTCGGTCTCAATCTAGAGAAAGGCTCACCACTAACATTTGGAAAATACTCTTAAGGAAAGAGAAGGAAAGAAAGTGGAATTCCAAAAGTAAAGGTTGTTTGCTTTGGGTGCTTAGTTCTGGAGTGGGATTAAATCACTTGAGTTGATTTCCTGTGTTCTCTGAGGAATTCGTTTTGCAATGCCACTCAGGAGCACATCCATGACTTCTCATATTTCTTTGCACAAATATAATTAAGCAGCCTGAATTCAGGCTACATTATATTTTGAGAAAATTAATCATATTAACGTGATACTTTCTGACAGTATATAAAGTCAAGCTTTCATCGCAAAATAGCTGTTAAAACCCAGCAATTTAAGTTTTCATATGCAACCTTGATTCATTTTTGTCAAAAATAGTTCAACCTATTAATAGTCAGTTAGAAACAAGGAGATGGGAGAAAGAAATTTCTAGCTCAGTTTTTATGGTATGCAACATTAGAAGAGCCTAGTGAAACACAATAGCAAGTTTTTAATAATGGATATAAGATAATATATATTGTTTCACTAAATATATCGATGCTTCTGAATTTCTCATGCCAAGAAATGTGATATTCCTGTTGGCTTCCATCGAGAAGGTACCATGACACCTGCCTCAGCCTAGGTCACAGAAATCACTGGTTATGACTCCATACCCTAGTGCTTATCAAAGGGCATTGTCTCTCTGTATCTCACGGTCTCACTTTACAAAGTCATAAGACCCTTTAGGCTCGAGAATATTGTTTAATCTTTGAATTTTTCACCACCTAGAGTGTGCCAAGTTTTATAGTGTTGCTTAGCAAAGCAAAGTTTTTGAATGAGAGTGCATAAATGAAACTAGGTTATGATTTGCCTTTTCAGTAGCTTATAGTTTGCTCATAGTTTGCTTAGGAGGAAAAACAAGAAATGTGTGAGAGACCAGAAGAGAGAGAGAGAGAGAGAGAGAGAGAGAGAGAGAGAGAGAGAGAGAGAGAGAGAGAGAGGATTTCATAGGATTTCATATTGCCATTTCTAGCATGGATTTTTATTATGAATTGTTCTAACACAAAATGTACTCTCAAAATCTTGGATTAACTAGTACTCACTATATGCCACCTGAAGATAGTAACAAATGAACCCTCTTCAGAATGGAGGCCAATGTCTGCATATCAGGTAGCTGCAGGGATGACAATGAAAAGGTACATGGCAAGTGATAATGGTTAGATGCTCAGGGCAGTGAGCCCTTTGAACAAGAGATGGTAGTTTTTAATTGTTCCTGAGTTAAGTTCATACCACAGATACTGTAAACAATTTAGTTTAATCAACCAGTAACATGGATTGTCATAGATTTAAATTCATAGCAGGTTATGTTTCTATATAGAAAGCTGTAAAGATGCTTGTTTCACACAGACAGAAGAATGACCAGGAAATATATTGACACCATCCCCATGATTTAGACTGGGCTATCTGCTTGCTGTGCAGAGTGGGCGCTTTATTAACAAGGAATGTGTTTATCAGACTGCATATTCTATTTAATCTGTTTCTTTGAAAGGTCAACTATTCTGTGGAAAAACATTTCTGTTTCTTTTATGATATTCTTAATAACTTTCTCTATTTTTTCATTTTTTATATGTACTTTCTCCAGTTCTTTTTCCATCACTTTTTATATGCTAATTTAACTTTTACATCCCTAAAACATATTACATTGAAAATTCAAGGTTCATGGGTAAACAATATTCTTTTTTTCTTTTCTTTTTCTTTTCCTTTCCCTTTCCTTTCTTTTTCTATTCTTTTCTTTCTCTTCATATTTTTCTTCTTTTTAAAAAATACTCTTTCATCACTCCATCTTAGGAAATACTGACCTTTTTAATAGAGGCACATGGTCAGTAAGCTTGACACTTTTGTTGTATGTGGGCCTAACTCTGATACCAGGTCTTCTTTTCATTTAATTTCTAGAAAAATTTTCCCTTGATTCTATAATGCATGTATTTTCTTTCTTCATTGGTGCGTGCAGGTACACAGGAAAGCACAGTATGTTAAAAAGCACATTTGGCTTTGAATTAACAATGTAGTTCTAGTTGAAGAATACCCAGAGACCCTACTTCAGAAAAGTAGATTGTGGCTAAACTCCTGTTTCTAATTTTTATTTGGTTGGTTGATTGCTACCATCCTTTTGTTCTGAAAAAGGTCTTAGGGAAGTTGTTCCCTTCCAGTAGGCCTGGAATAGCAAATATTTAACCCTCAGGAAAAAAAAAAAAAAAAAAAAACAGATCTGGCTTCTGAAATGCTCCAGTCTTATATTCGGTCAATGGATGCTGCCTTTAGAGAAGAACAGCTTATAGTCACAAAATTAGTAAAACAACACCTGGATCTGGGGGTGGAAACTTGAATTACCAAGTTGTTATAAGACAAAGAGGGTCTTTTAATGTTAAAATACAAGTAGGAATTAATAAATTTGGGAACTTTCATTCCTGGATAAGTCTTACTTCTTATAGCCTGTTTCTAAAGATCGCACTACCCATTAACCAAACCCATGATAAGAAAGTACAACTTATTTTCCTAGGAGACTTTTAAGATGTCTTTATTTTATTTATTTTATATTCTTGCAACCAATTCCCTAGGACATAGTAGCCTAATTAATAAATTTATGGACTTTATAATCCATTAGACATCATTATACCAAGATAGATAGATAATATCCCAAGCAATAAATACTGTTTAATAGGAGTGGCCAGAACAAAGATCTTATCAATAATTTTGTGTCTTATGAAAGAACAGTGTTTGGCTCTGGACACATGCCAAGCCTGGTGGCCATTGGGAAGAAAGGGAGGGGAATTTCAATAACTGGAGCTAATACACTGCTTTCTTCTCACCACTGTGTTTTTTTTTTTTTTTCCTCAAAGCTGTCAGTATGTCTTCCTCCAAATCCTAGCCTCTCCAGTGACTTCCTGCCAAAGCACTCACCTTTCCCCCTAGCTTTCCAGCCACAGGTTAACAGCTGCCCAGGTTCCCATCTTTAGGATGGGGCTTCTTTATTCCTCCAGTTTCCTAGGTTTATTTACATGGAAGTGCGCTACTGCTCTTATTAGAAGAACATTAGGATGAGCCTTGGGTTTTTCAAGAGCACGACAGATTTTTTTGTAGTAGACACTCCTACTTTTTAAAATAGGATGGCTATGCAGGGTGGAGGGTGTCTGTTATGTATTTATTCTATACACAAAGAGCTAAGCTCACCAATGTGTTCAGGGTTTTATAGCTTTATAGCCTTCATATTCTTTTTTTTTTAATTTATTCTTAAGTTGGGTAGTGAGCTGGGAGGGTCAGGGTCTAAGAAATTGTGCTAGAAACTCATAAGTTTTGGTCTTAGAATAATTTGGCAAAGGAACTTATCCTGAGAGACCTTAATTTGGGATAGTTTCAAAAGAAGGTAATGAAAAAAGACATCAATTATAGATGGTCAATTGCATTTAGCATTTCATGGTGGTGGTTGTAGTGGTGAGGCACTCTTAGTACTTCAACAAATATTTATTGCGTGCCTACCACATGCCAGGTACTGTTCCTAGTGGTGTGGATAAAACTGTACAAAATAAATTCTTTGCCCTCTGGTGCTCATGTTCCAGTGGAATGCGGCTGTCAAAGGGGTGGTGACTCTTTTTCAATAGTTTGCAGCCATACCCAGACCTTTTTTTTTTCCAGGTGTTTTACATTCATTCTGATGGATGACATGCTAAACATGCTGGTTTTTCTCCCCATGCAAGGTTGCAAGATGAGTCATAAGACACTTGTCATATTCCTAGGTACCAGGCCTCATCAGCCTGTAAGTTCACATTTGATCACATTAGCATTAACAGACACATTGTAATGACTGCTGGTCCAGGGGACCTTTTACCACCATGGGCAATGATCACATGCACAGTTCTTTAGAAAAGAAACTTCTTTCATGGAAGGATATATTTCTGGGAGCAGTGGCCTGGTCTCATGAGGATCCCTGTACTTCTTAACTTCTCTATGGTCTGAGGTGCTGGGAAGCACTTTCTCCAACTCTGTGATCATCAACCTGGCCTTTGACATCTTCACTTTCTGACTCTACCCTTCACTCTATCAGCACTGGAGACCAACAGAGGAGGACAGATGGGTGAGAAATAGGATAGGTAGCAAACCTTTCCCTGTCTCTCATAACCCCTCTCCCCAAGAAAAATCGGTTTGTTTGTTTGTTTGTTTGTTTGTTTGTTTGTTTTTAGCTACAAGAGACATCAGAGAAGGTCAGTGGCTAACTAATTATCTTTGAATATGTTTAGGAAAAGAACCAACTAATTGTGCAATAAGTAGAATACTCATTACAACAACAAGGACATGAGTTCTAATATCTGTGAACAACTTATTGAAGAAAATAAATTATTCACAGGTTATCCTTATAATAGATAACATGGTTTCGAATTTGGTATCTTGAGTTTGGATAAAAGTTTAATTAACTATAATTAGAATAACATAGGCTATGTTCATGGAGTTTTTACATTTGAAAATAATGTTAGTTTCCTCTAGCTTTTTAACATTTTGTCATGAAATTTCATATGATCTACATACCTTTATGTCTTTTTGTCTTTTCTGTACATGTGAAAATACTAAATGAAAATCATTTTTACATTGATATAATATTTCTTTTTATCCAGAGTTCTCAAAATAATGGTTCTCCAGTTTAAGTGCAGATACATATATTTATAAAATGGAAAGTTCATTTAGTAATTCCAAAAGAAATAATGGCTTTAATAACCACTGTTCCACTTGGCGTCTGTCTCTAAGCATTGTTAGAACAACAAGCATCACTCAATTCCCTTTGGCCTTGTTTTCTTTGAAGGTTCTATTTATGCCTTTCTAAGTTGACTATATTTTGACATTTTCAAATAAGCGTATGGCATCTGTTGAATAAATAATCACTCAAGATGGATTTGCCTCAGTTATCACTCTGGTTTTAATCTGCTTGACTGAAAACTCACCTTTCCTCACTTTTTCCAGCCCGGACACCTGCATTCTTTCTGCAACATTATCCTCAGGAAGGGCTTTAGTGTTTTTCTTTGCCTTTAGAAGAATCCTAAGTCCCTGACTTTTTAACATTCTTCCTAGTCCTCCTATTAGAGCGCTTCTATTTCCTGTAATATTTTCTCTTCAAATCTGCACTCAGCATTTTTAGGAGAGTAATACTTGGAAGTAGCACAATTGTACTGCTCTGATAAAGGGCAAACAGTCACATTGAAGCTACCATTTTATGATTACTTTGCCTAATTATTATTTTTACTATTAAACTTACATTAAACTTTGACAGCACCTGTTTTTAGATTCAGTGTTTATATTACATTTTATTGAGAAGTCATGCTTTGATGATCATATACGAAATATCTTCTTTAGTCTGGGAATTATAAGATTTCTTTGAGGCATAATATATTTCTGTGGGCGTTCTGAATTATATGATTAGGTTTTTTTTTTTTTTTCCAAAGCTTGGGTTATTGAAATGTTAGAACTATATTTGGGCCATGTTCTAACAATGTGTGGGTCAGCATGATATAGTTTTCAGGCTTGACTGACTATACTATGTTTTCTTCATTTCTTCTCTCGCTTTTATATATCTTGTTAAAGTTTGAGTCTTTAGAAACTGCTTTAAATTTCTGTTGGAATAAAAATTAATAAATGTCTTGATACATATCTGCTTTAGCCTCTTAATGTGCCATAATTACATGGGCTTGTCCAGGAAACACACTGAAAAGTTAAACCTCTTCTATTTCTGGAACTAGTCCAGGCTTCCCGTAAACTTACTTTTATGAAGCAGTTTGGCAAACTGGGTTTTTACTGTTTCTCTTTTGACTTCCTTTCTTTTCTTAGCCCACTGATAATGGGCTACTTTGAACTTTCTACCTTGGTTTTGGGCTTTGACATCCTTCCAGCATATGTTCTGCTCCACTTCTCACCAAGGATAAGAATTATCTAACCCTTAGTCTTTCCCTTAGTTCTACAGGATTCATCCAAAAAGAGAAATGCCATCAAGACCTTAGTCATGTCTTCTAATTTAATTTTTGTCTCAGTCTCCTCTGATGAAAACCATTTTTTGACTATTTCACCCCCAATTACACTCCATTGATATGTCAGACCCTCTTCAAAATGGCCAATTTATTTAACCATAAATAAAATTAACCTTAGATTGATACAAGATGGATAAAGCATTTTTTTTTATAAACAGAAAATACTGTGTGTGTCATTTCTAGTGCTATTTCTGGAATGACTAGGACATATTTGATATTTTTATAAAAGTATGTTATATAACTAATATTGCTTTATTTATGGAGTGCACATATATTTGTAGGTTTGAGTATTACACTTACATATGTATGCCACATGCATATTGTGATATAAAACTTTAGTCACTCTCTAGAAAATAATCTCTCTGGCTTGTCATTTATAAAGACCATGAAAATTTAAAATCTGCATCAATATGTCTGCTCTGTCCTAGGTTCCGGCTTCACCACATGATTTTACTTCAAATTGAAGTTTATACACTTCTTGTGTTCTGTGGTGTTTCCTATCTACTTATAATCCTTTTTTCTACCTCTAGAATATCTGAATTTGTTACACATAATATCTGATGTTTCATGTACTTGAGGAATGTAAATATTTGAAGATAGCAGCTATAATCCAATCAGTAGTGGCTGTATTGTCTTTTTTCCTTTCTTCCTCCCTCTCCCTTTCTCCTCCCTCCCCCTTTCTCCTCCCTCCCTCCATCTCTCTCCCTCCCCTTTCTTTCTTTCTTTCTTTCTTTCTTCTTCTTTCTTTTCTTTCTTTCTTTCTTTCTTTCTTTCTTTCTTCTTTCTTCCTTCCTTCCTTCCTTCCTTCCTTCCTTCCTTCCTTCCTTCCTTTCTTAATTCCTTCCTTTCTTCCCTTCTTTCCTTCCTTCCTTCCTTCCTTCCTTCCTTCCTTCCTTCCTTCCTTCCTTCCTTCCTTCCTTCTTTTCTTTCTTTTTTCTTTCTTTTTGTTTTTACAGTTCCTGAACATGGTAAATTTATGGCCACAGGTTTTGATTTTTAATAAACAAGGAATGATTAAGTTATAAATTCAAGAAGCCCTGAAGTGAAATTTAGATGATAAAATTTAAACATGAGATTCACATGCTATCTACTGACTAATGTAAAAAAAGTGTTGCTATATTCAACCTGTTATGACTAATGTTATATCTTGTTCTTTTTAAATTTGCACGACCTTGGTCTATTTCATTACTAAGAATATGACTAATCCTTCCCAAACTTATGAGAGTTGAACTAATACAATGTTGACTATCAACAATTGAATTCCTAAAACAAAACTAAATATTATGAGTTTTATTTAAAAGTAGGTGGGACTCCATGGAAAAGAACAAAGATTGATGATTGCGCTGTAGCAAATTGGTTGGTTGCCAGCTGAAAGCTTCATTCAAGTGTGGCGGGTGTATTGTAGTGGAATGAACGATGAGCTTAGTGTCAAAATCTCTAACTGTGTGACCTTGATGAAGTCTGTTTTTGTTATCAAGGGTACATTTTTAATAGGTGAGAACCTCTGGGATCCTGGGTAAAGTGGGGAAGAGTCATAAACAAATTTCATTAACAGAATCTTAAGGAATCTCACTGCCATGCTGTCTTCAGAATTCTGAAAGCTGGGCCATGGGCATCTCTAACCTAGTTCCTGAATTGGATAGTCCAGAAATATTTTATAGGATAAATTAAAAAAAAAAAAGAACTCTTCTTCCTCCCAAACCTTTCAGCACTCCCAGTTATCATCATACACAGTGATTTTATTCAGGAATATTCGGTATGCTATTTTAACCTCTAACCTTAATTTAGAGGAATCTGTTCTTATATTTCTATTATCTATATTTTCTCAGCATTCTCTAGTAGTTAGTAGCATATCTTTATATTTGTTTTTGTTTCCAAATTTATTCACTAATTGAACAAATATTTATTGAATTTCCTGTGGCAGGTGCAGTGCTGAGCTCTGGGAACCCAAAGGTGAACAAAATCAGGAAAAAAAAATATATCTGCCTTTAGGGATCTTCAGTAATTACCTCAAGTAATTGCATAGGTAAATGTAAAACTATCACTATAGCACTATATTACTTATATATATATTTCTACATATATTATCACTATATGAAGAAATTCTGGTACAATCAATGCATAATAATGATGGCTTTTAATTCATTTTTCCTCAGGCTTTCCTGAGGAAATAATCATTTCCCTGGCATCTAATGGATGAGCACGAGCAACTTGCAAAGTGGGAAGAAGGGTATTCTAAGTGGAGGAAATGTCATGTTAGTAGGTCTCCTCAAAGCTACCCTAGTGGATCAGAGTGATCGTGCAGAGGGAGGCTTCCTCTGTTTTCTGAGCCTCAAGATGAGTTTAGATCCAGTGGCATGCCATGTGGCCTTAGGGTAGCACCCCACTCTGGAGCTTGGGTTTATATCAATGGGTTTCTAAAGATATGACAAAAAATTAGAACTCTACGGTCAATAGAATATTACTCAGCCGTAAGAAAAGATGAAATACTGCCATTTGCGACAACATGAATGGACCTCGAGATAATCAGATAATTATGCTAAGCGAAATAAGCCGGACGAAAAAATTGAAAATTACATGATATCACTTTTATGTGGGATATAAACCTAAAAGCAACAAAGGAACAGGACAAACAGAGACTCAGGGACATGGACAATGGACTAGTGGTTACCAGAAGGTAGGGGAAATGGGGGAGAAGGGTGGGGGGAAGGTAGATAGGATAAAGGGAGTCAAATATGTGGTGACAGAAACAAATCTAACTGTGGGAGGTGAACACACAATGTAAAAAAATATATATATTTATATATTTATATATACACACACACACACATATATTATATATATATATATATATATATATATATATATATATATATATATATATATGCGCCTTACTGTTCAAATGTGTAGCTGAAACTTACCAGATTTTGTTAACCAATGTCACCATATGAAAATAAAAAAAAAAAAATTTCACTGGAGGCTGTGTCAGTGAGGACCAGAGGCTGACACTCTACAAGGTCATAAATAATCAAATAGTTGCTATTTATTGAGTGTTGTTCTAAGTTCTTAACATGTATTTAGTAATTAAGTCCTTATTCATACCCTATGAGGTATTTACTTATATAATCTCCAGTAAGAGGTGAGGAAATTGAATACAGAAAGGTTAAGTAACTTTCTAAGCATCACACAGCTAATAAATAAAGAGCCAGGAATTGATGTAGATAGTCTGGTCCACAGATTATGCTTATGCCTGCTATCCATGAAACATCACCCATGGACTACAACAAAGAGGCCATCAGAATTCTGAATGTCCAAGTGGATTAGGGCTGATTTTTGTACATAATGTTTTATTGTACTACAGTCATGTTCATCCTTTTAGGTACTGTCAATGGATACTTTAACATTACATCAATTTTGAGATGTGATAGAAACCATATGGCCTGTAACAACCTCAAATATTCACTATCTGGCCTTTGCAGGTAAAAAAAAAAATTGCTAATCGCTGTATTAGAAAAAAGATACCTAAAACTCCAACTAGAGAACATCTAAAGAGTGATATGGATCCATGGAAATCTCCTAATTACATGAAGATGCAAAAACTACCCATCTTTAATGCATTTCTAGATACCTTTTTAGCTTTAAAAGCAGAAGAGAACATTTGAGCAAGGAGCCATCCTATGCTACTTGAAAAGACTAGGTTAATTATTGGTTTGGCCTAAACTGCAAATTATAAACCCAGGTATATGTTTAGTCAGGGGGTCTGGAAGAATTCCAGATAGTTATGTATAAATAAAGAAGTGTAAAAAAAAGTATAAACACATTATTAGTTTGGTAATATATATTAGAAGTTATCATTTAGTTTTAATAAGCAAATCTGTATTCAAGATACCTATTGATATGTTAATGGGTGAAATGGCATACCGTCTTGGATTTGATTTAAACTACAACAGCAAAACAAACAAATAAATAAGATATAAAGTATTATGAAAAAGATAGCTGAATTAATGATACTTTGTTGATATATTAAGGTTTCTTATATCGTTATTTTACATTTGCATATTTAGAAATATCCATAATCAATTTTTTAAAAATTTACTTGTAAAGTAAGACAAGTCTCATATTTCTCATGAACTGAATACAGAAAACTCAGTATTTTTATCATGGGCTTGTTATAATGTTTGTTCATTCTTTATTTGCTTTGTCAGAAAATAATTGATCAGACAAGAATTGATGAATTGACTCTAAGCATAAATATGTAAGGAAGGATGTGACACCTTTGGGTAGTTACAAATTATTTGACAACATTGTTTGTACTATTTGCTACTAAGGGATGACAAATGACAAGGGAGAGTTTCTATCCACAGAGAAATACGAACGAAGAAAGGTACCTTTTCGATCCTTTTATTTGCCCAGTGGATAGATTATGAAATGCTTGGATTTCATATCAGCACCTCTAGAAGTGAGGCAGACACACCCTGACTTAAGAAACACCTTTTAAAGATTGTTTTCCTGTTATTAAAAAAGAGGAGATAAAATACGCATAAAATATTTTTTGCAGTGATTAATTTGAATATTACATTTCATCAGCATATATTTGTTTTGGCTTTTAACAGAGATATCTAGCACCTGTTGGAAACAAGATTTCAATATGTCAATCAAACTGACAATTCTTAAAAAAAAACATAGAACAATTGTTTTTTACATGATACTCCACCAGTCTATCTTTGGCACTATAATTTCCATTTTGATTTCCAGGATGATCCTAAAAATTATACATTAATCCCTTCTGAATTTTTAAGTATTTAAGATTTTTAAAAATTTTAAAATATAAATGTATATTGTTTTTTTTTTCTATTGCAAGGAAATAAGATTCTCTATATGAATAATTATTCGGTGCCCTGTACCAGGCATTGTTGGAAGGCATGAGTGAAAGTAACAAGGAATAAAACAGAGCCCTGCACTTTCCAAGTTTACATTCTAGAGTTTAAAATTAAATTGCTACAATTTTATTCAATTTATCAACATCCTAAAGTAAAGTTTGTTTACTAATTCTAATTCATTCCTAAAGAAGCACAGTAAAATGTCTAACTGTATGTTTTATCACAATATCCTTGAATTTTTATTTTTGAATTCTACATTTAGTTTCTATTATTGTTGTGTTATTATTTTGGTAAGTGGTTGCCTTAATTTCTAATAATGAACCCCTTTATCCTAATTGGTAGCTTTCAGCTTAAATATCACTTTATCTACCATTGGTATTGCCAATTTATTACTATTATTAACTTTTGTTTGCTTTAGCCTATTATCTTTTTGCCCAGCTTATTTTTTTTTTCACAGCTATTGATAATCACTTTGCTTTAAGATATTTTTTAAGATTGTGTGTCTCTGAGTGTGTGTGTGTGTGTCTGTGTCTGTGTGTGTAAACAATATATGGCTTTACTCTCTTTTATAAAATTATCTTATACTTTATCTTTTCATGTAAAAATTGACTCTTCATTTGCAACAACATGAATGACTATATGTGTAATTTTATTTCATCTTTATGTTTATTATTTACTTTTTAGTTTTTGATCTTTTGTCTTTTTCTTTATTTTTTTCAATATCATCAAGTTATTGTTTATTTCCTTTTCCCACTTGATCTTTTGGGGTTCTGTTTTGTAATTTCATTAAACATTACCTTTTGCAGAAGAAAAAGTCCATGTTGTATTTTAAATAATAGTTGTATTGCAATGTACATTTGTTTTACTAGCATCACTTACAGAAGGGAAAAAAAAGTGTTTCCAATAGAATCCATACTATACCCATAGTCACATGTGCCTATTTGTATTAACTAAAATTAAAAACTCCCATTTTTTTGTCCCACTAGTCACATTTCATTGTATCAAGAGGCATATATGACTAGTGGCTACCACATTGGATAGTTCATATTTGGAGAATATTTCCATTATCACAGAAATTTCTACTGTACTGAATTGGTTTAGATACTATGTATATACTTTCTATACTATTTAATACAGTGTGGGTTATATATAGTAAGATTGGTGAGGTAATTGTTAATAGATTAAATATTAAAGATTGATAAGTAAGTTTATTTTCCTAATACAAACAAAAAAGAGCAGTACAATTTCACTCCACAAGCCAGTTAAAATGACATTATAGTGTTTTAAGTGATTTTTTTTAAATGATTAATCATTTTAGTTGAGTCAGATGTCCCAGGAGAGCTTCTTGCAAATAAACTAGCCAGGACTCAATTTCTTGATGACAAGATTTCAAATAAGTTTAAATCTGACAAGAAAGGACCTTCCTCCCACTGTGCCTAATGTATATAGATTTAATATTTTTAAGATATCTAACCTGTAAATAGTCTGAAGCTTTTACCATTATCTCTATAACAGGTTGTTATGGCTTGCTTAATGCAATGTATTCTCAAAGCACCTGTGTCAACAGTCTTTCTTTTTATAAGATTATTCATTAACTGTTCAATGAAACATGTGGCCTTCAGGTTCAGCCACAATTTTATCTGAGGTTGAATTAAATAATTCTAAAACAACATTTTATTTCGTTTTCCAGCACTAACAATCCAACATATATCTCTCTACCATTAGAAAGGAATACACCATACTCTGTTTTCTCCACTAAGATGCTATGAAGGCACTACGTTCTCTGTCCCATTCAAGAAAGGTAAATCCTAGAATAATTTTAGTGTTCCCTCTCACATATACACATACACCTTCACAGAAGGACATGTGACTGACTGCTGTCCCCTCTTATCCCTCAAATTTATCTGAGGACCTGATCACTCATGGAATTAGGATTGTAGTATGAAGTATGTATTTGTGTATTTGCTGGATAGTGCCAAATAGTATTCCAGATCTTTCTACCAATCAGTATACCAGAAACATATGCAAATACTTGTCTTTCTGCAACTTTACTAACAGATTACATTGTTAAAATTTCGGAAGTTGGGAATTTTTTTCTGGCCAATTTCCTAGGTGAAAACTTGTACCACTTGTAGTTTAAATGTATTTTCTTGTTTCGAGTTTGACTGAGTTTTTCATATGTCTAAGAGTTATTCTCAATTCCTGTTTCATAAGTGTCTATTTGTTTCTTAGCCCAAAGCATCTGTCTCTGATCATTGTCAATCTCTTATTTTCTAGGAGTACTTTACACATTAGGAAGATAAACATTTTTGATAATAACATTAGTAAAAATATATTTTCAGTTTATCGTTTGTCTCTTGATTTTTCATGTGGTGACAGAGGAGATTTGACTTTGGGTATTGAACACACTTAAAGGGTTCTTTTTCCACAAAACATTTTAAGATATAGTTTGTAGTTGGATGTAGTTTAATTTCTTGAAATTATAGGACTGAAGCCCTTGCTTTCTTTCTGGCTCTCAACCTGGGGCAGTCTGAGCTCTTAGAGGACCTTGCAATTCCTTGCCCTATTTCTTTTGATTACTTAAACTCAACGTGGTTAGGGCCCTTAATTACATCTACATAACTTTTACATTTTCCATATAAGGTAATCTAATCACGGAGTCGCATACCATCATATTCACAGGTTTTGTCTACACTCAGGGGAAAAGCATTGCATGGGGAACTTGGGGGCCATTTCAGAATTCTAGCCACCATAGATCTCTTTGAAATTTTCTTCTGATCTTATTTACTAGTTTTTGAAATGAATTTTTAATATCTGATAGACCACCCTTCTCTCCTTGCTATTTTTTAAGAGCTTCAGTAACTTATGTTTATTTGATATAATTTTCTTATTGATTTTAGAATAAGCTTATCTTATTATAAAAAGAAAAACATGTAGGAGATTTTATGAGGACAATGCTAAAATGAAAGCTAACGTATGGTGAAGTGACATGTAAATGATGGGAAGTTTTCTGTTTAAGACATAACTTTTCATTTACCTAAGACTTCTTTGGTTTTAATTAATAATATTTAAATTTTTCCTTTATAGTTGTTATGTATTTTATTGGTTTTAAGATATTTTATTTTTCTGTTCTAATTGTAAATGGGATTCTAATATATCTTATAGTAATTATTTTCATATGTGTAAGCTACTGATTTTAGTACATTAACTCTGCAGAGTAATTTTTCAGTTCATTTTCAGATTTCCACATATAATATTCCAACTTCTGCAAATAGTGATAATTTTTCTTCCTTCTTACAAATTTCATACATCCAATTTATTTCATTTTTTTCTAGCTGGCTGAATATGATTCACTGATCAATTGATTTATACATGATTAAAATATGATTTTCAGTAATACAATGAGAGGGGACATCATTTTCTTATTTTCATTTTAGTGGGAATGTCTGTAACATTTTACATGATGAAGCATGATGCCATTCTAGACTGAAATAAATATATTTCTCTATGAAAAGCTGGTATCCATTTATTACTATATTTTTAGTTTTATTAAGATAGAATTGATATATAACATTGTATTAGTTTAAGGTGTATAACCTAATGATTTTATAAATATGTGTATATTGCAAGATGATGATCACAATAAGGTTAGTTAATATCCATAAATTTTATTTTTTAATAATTAATTTTTTGAGTATGTCAAATGTACTTATTACCATCTGTTGAAGTGATTTTATGATTTTCCCCTTGGACCTATTAATATGACTATTTATATAACTAGACCTACTATTGAACAATTCTTGCATTCCTGATATTAACATTGCTTGATCTTGATGAATTTTTTTTTTTAATGCTACTGCATTCAATTTGCTGATACTGTATGTGGGGCTTTCACAGTATTTTTAAGTAATATTGATGTGTAGCTTAATTTTTTTGCTTTCCTGAAATGAGGATCTGTAATGGCTGTTGTATACTCTCTTTTAATAGTAATTTGAAAACTTTCCTTTTCTCTTATATCCTAAACAGTTTAAATGGCATTATGGGGAGCACAGCATAGGGGACAGACCTCAGTAAGGCAATTACTAGGTGTAGAACCAGAGGAGAGAAAGAGTAATCAAGGGGATCATTTCATAAATGATATAAATGTCTAACCAATGTATGGTATGCTTGAAACTACTAATAAAATAATATTAAAATGATATTATGATTATTTACTTTAAAGGTCTCATGGGAGGCTCCCATGAAAACATCTGAGCCTATTGCTTTTTTGACTGGGGCAGGGTGTTATTCTTTGCCAATTTTATCTGTATTGCCCTTTAAGATTTTTGACTCTTGCTTTAACAGTTTTGTTAAATTACATTTTCTTAGACTATAACTCAGGTCATTCAACTTTAGCTCTATGAAGATTCTGATTTTCAGTATCATTCTTTGAAAAATTTGCAAATTTTTCACAAAATTAGGAAATATTTTTTTCATTCCATAGTAAAATTGTTTTCTCATTTAGTCCTTAATTCCTTTTTGCATCCCATTTTTCTTTATTTAAAGCATATTATCTGTTCATTTAATGTTTTATACATATGAGCACACACATGCATGTATGTAATTATGTACACATGTCAATAAGATCTACCTTACTAATTATGTTATTTAGATTTTCCTATACATATTTTAAGGCCTTGAATAGCTTTATTGAAATTTGTCTAAATAAACATGCACATTTCAAATGTCAGGTGAACTCAAGTGCAGACAAAATTTTAACCTCTGTCATGCAGGAGATTAGTTTACATTAAAAAAAGAAAGAAAAGAAAAAAGAAAAGAAAATAAATAAAACTCAAAGCAGCTTTTAAAATACTAGAATGAAAACTAGTTTTAATATCAAGGTAAAGCAAAGACATGATGAATATACCTCATTTATCCTAGTGAAATACTTTTTTTTTACTTTTAAATGCTAACATAAATAATTTATCAAAATGTGCACTCACAGAATGAATTTTTTATTTATAATACACAATTTATAATCTATTATATTTGATTAGTTCAAGTGAAGAACATTATACTTTTTGCTTTATTAACAGTGGAACACAAAGCAATTCCTCAGGTGGTGGATATGTGAACTGTGTCCAGCAATTAGGTTTTTTATTAAAGGCACTATTGTATGCTAGTCAATACATTCTTTCAACTAGATCAAAGGGAAAAAGCAGCAAATAAAAATATTTCAAACATTCACACATTTTTGTCGTCCTGGATCCTTGAATGTGGTGAACTAAAATCAAGTTCAAGGTTTGTGTGCTTTATATACCATACAGGCCTAACTCTGGAACATGCAAATGCCAGTTCTCTTATAGCAAGTTAGCTTCTGAGGAAAGCTGTAAGACAATGGTGAATTCCATCAGGAACGCACAAAGAAAGTTAAAAGACCTACCTGTAATTGCCCATTAATGATTTAAAGGTTAGTATCTGAAAAAATTTCTTATCCTAAGCTTGATGTAATTATTACTATGGGTCTGTCCTTATATTAGAATAATTAGGAGAGCTATGAGTTGCCAAATTACCCCAAAAAATGTAGTAGCAAAAAAAAAGACAGCAAAAAATTTAGTTTTGGACCAACACCAGATTAAAGACATGCATTTTAAACCAAGTCAAAACAAATATGAATGTCTAAAGAACAGATCCCAATAGCAGTAAAAAAAAAACTTAATATTTAACTGAGAAATGACTTTAGATAGAGTTTGAAATTTAGAACCTGTTTCCACAGTAATAGTAAGATAAACAAAATATTCTGGATTTTTAATGATATTACAAAAGGAATTAATTTTTACAAAATTGCTGCTTATATTATGATTTTTTAATAGGTCCACATTGAATATGAGGGATAGTTTGAAAATTTGGTTTTCTAAGAATACTACTGCATTATTTATGCCACATTGACACTGCAACTAAATATCATTGTAGTTTATGTGTCCGCCTAATGCACATAAACTAGATTATCCAAAAACTAAGTTTAGCCATAATACTTTAGAGAAAAATAAATGACCAACATCCACAAATTTGTCGTCAATTAACTCACATCCAAAATATTAAAGAAAACATAATTCATCAAAACAGAAGCAAACTTAAAAGGGATTTGTGATTTCCTATACATATTTAGTTTATAAATACAAGACTATAAATGTATTAAGAGACAACTTCTGTTAAAATTTTCATTGTGTTCCACTTCAAGTACTGCATAAGTTAAAATCTGATAAAGCATTTAAATTTGGTTGTCTGAAACTCCCCATCTCAGACTTTTCTTTAATGTGCTGGATAACTTTATCATTTCAATAGATACCACCAGCAGGAAGGTCTTTTATGGCTTCTAGAACTTTCATTAGTTAGTGTGCACACAATTTTTGTTTTCTATATCATTGTCATTATTATTGCTATCTTCATCACTGTCTAATAGAATTCCTATGGCAGCTGAAGCACCTTTAATTTCTTGGCCATGAAGAATAAAAGCCATTTCCACTGAAAGTGTCTTGCTTCTGGTAGAAGAGTACATGTGCTGCTTTGGACACAATCAGACCTTCAGATGCAGATGAGACACTTCTGTCATCAAAGTAGTATCGACTGTAAGAAAATCTCTTGAGATGTAACATAAGTACTGGAGGCAGGGAATATAAAGTCCAATTTCTTTCTTGCTTGCTGATGTTCTTTACAGTTTGGACAATACCAGGGATCCTCAACACCTAATTTTTCTTTAGTTGTAAAAAACTCAATACGACCTTTTAATTTCACAAAGAGTTTTTTAGAAGGTTTATATCCCACACTTTCAAGTTTCTCAAAATAATCAGTGGCATTTTCCTATATTTTTAAATGTTTTTGCTCACTTGATTATCATTGTCCATGAGGGGTGAATTAAAATCTTTTATTATTAAAGGGAACAGTATTAACTTCATTCTTTAGTGTTCAAACGTGTGTATACTTTTATGATTAAGTGAGATATGAAAACATTGTTTCATACTTTTTTTCCTGGGGTATATTCTAGGCTGTTGGACGATGTGGTGAAATATAAGACTAGTCTGACATTTTTCTTTTAAAATTAAGAAAAAATATTTTGGACAATAAGGTAAAAAGTATCAATTCATTTAAAAATTTCTGTACTTTTACCAGTATATTTTACAGTGTTGACTATTTTTATTAATTTTCTCTGACACTGATTTAAACTTTTTTCAATTTCGAATCATCTTATTATTTTACAATTTTATTAGAAATATCTATAATATTTAACATATTTAAAATAATACATGCAACATTTTTCTGTCTCCTCATTTAGGCTTTCTTCTTTAGGGACTTGAATTACATATATATTAAATCTCTTTAGCTGATAGTCTACATTCCTCATTTTCCCTCTAAGCCATTTTAAGTTTTTTCTTCATTCTGTTTTCTTTTATTTCATTTTTTATTTCTACCTATAATGACGTTTTTCAAATTTACCACCAGATATACTCTCATTTTTCTTCAATTGTATATTTTTTTATCATAAATGTGTTTTCAAATCTTTTTCTGCTCATATTTATATTCCATTTTTTACTGTGGTTATATTCCATTTTTACTATCTTTTTCATATTTTTTTTCCTTTATGTGTGGTTTTACTTTCGTACGTATGATTACTTCATTACTACATTTTTAATTCTTAGTTAATTACTTGGGCATATTTTCCTGTTTTGTGGCAGTAGTTCTCTCTTGTGAGTGGGTACATTTTGTTGCTATTTTTTTTTAAATAATATCTTGAACACCACTTGGTTTAAAGGCTACTTCCTGAAGTTTCCATCTCTTATTCTGAACAGAGGTACTGTTTTTGAATGTCATGAGAGCCTCTCACTTTCAAGAAGGGTATTTTTATTGGGCTCTAGGAGATTTTTTTTGCTTTTGGTCTCTTTTGATATGTCCCATGTGTCTTCTCTTCCCTTCCTCTATTTTGACTTCTACTTGGTCTCAGCTACTAATGCAAGCCCTTATGTTTTTGAATATGAAGATTCTAACCATCAGCTAATGTCCCTGAGGATGGAGTTTTTAAAATGATTTTTATTGTTACCTCTTTATGATTTGAAGAATGCTGACATATACAACCATGTTCATACCAAGATTTCTTCCTCTTAATTTTTATTTCATGTATTAATCTGTAAACCCTCAGAAGCTACAATTTATTAGGCTTTTTCCCTATTATTACTTGTTTTTATTCTCTCTGGCTATAGGACTTATTACATATGGAAGAATTTTTTCTCTATTTGCCACCTGGGGCTCAGGATGAGCTCTATAGTATATATATAGGGCGCACCATGTATGGTTGAAAGTGCTATGTTCTCTTCCTACACTGGTCTAGTGCTGTAGTAAAAACGTGGTGTCAGTTCTCTACCAAAAAGCTAAGGGATGTCTCTTTGTTTTCCTTCTCTTCCGTATGTTCCAACTTCAGGTATAGACATGACTCACTACTGGTTCATTTCTCCCTCATCTTTTTGGGAACTAGATAAATCAGGTACACTTGTATGAGCTGGTGTCACCCTTTTGTCCTGGGATCCATAGTTTTCTATAGATCATATACTTGCCAGGATCTACCACTATTGTCTTCCCTTGGAACTCTCCAGCATTAATTCTCAAGATTTCATCAAACTCAGTAGAGGAACTCCTGTGCCAGCCTGAATTTCAGAACTCTTGATCGTGTCTGAGGCTTCACCAGCACCTTTCCTGTGTCATCCGTATTATTATTGGGATTAACGGAGAGTGCAGATGCATTTATGCCATCATCTCCCATCCTTCCCTTAACATTGTTTATAAATAGGTTGCATACAAATTGCTATAAGATTTTAGAATTAGAGACAAATACATTGGTGAAAAGTTTAGCACACCTCTTTATAGTTATAAACAACTGCCATGAGTGGAACTTTAAACAAAAAACAAAACACCTTCTCCATTACCGCTGACTGTATTTCAATTTCTCTTTATTGAATTGATGGTGATAGTGCCTCATTTCACAAATTGCTTCATATTAAACAAAAAAAAAAAGTTAGAAGTCCTTGAAGAAGCCCTCCACTGATTGGCAATGGTTTCTGTGTCCTGTAGGGTCCAGAATTTTAATTTCTACAGCCAAGCTGTCCTGCTGCAGGGAAGGAGAATAGGCAATGCCAAGCCTGACTTCCAAGGAAATCTTCTCTATTCCAAGTCATGGGCCAAGGTAGGTCAGTAAGAAAAGGGAGACTAAATAATTTGCCAAATCAAAGAAGAAAGCAGAAAGCACTTATTAGGAGCAAGAGCATGGACCCTTGGAATAAGAGTGTCAGGGAGGCAAGGGTCAATGGTGGAAGTTTGTACAGGTAAATTGGAAGGTATCTTAAACCAGCATGTGATGTCAGCACAGTTCAACTCAAAGTGTTTCTCCAAATTCTATCCTTTCTTTAATGTGTCTTGGTTTATTGTTATTATTCTTAATTATTATTATTGTCATTGTTATACCACCTCAACCCTTTTTTCTCTCTCCAAATTACTTCTGTAGTCACATTCTGTTCATTTCTTGCTATAACTTTTTTCTTAGTCCCTCAATTATATTCCGGATAGTATGCCATTGCCCCTTAACTGGTTTCTTTGGAAGCTCTAGTCTCTCCCTCCGGTCTATTCTTGTCACTGCTGTCAGAGTAATCTTTTCATAAAAGAGTAACTGCTGATTGTATATGTGGCATTACTGAGGTGTCATTTATCTCCTTAATTCTTGCACTTTCTATTTTGTGAGTAAAAGGCTAGGACAGGCACCAAAATGGTCATGTTACTTGTGCTGTGTTTCTTGAGTAAGTCAAAGAGGTGAATTATGGATTTTTCTATCAGGCAGACTGCGATTGAATGCTGTTCATTTCTGGGCTTATGTCTATTATCCTGCAAATGATGAAATACCCCTTCCCAACGCCCCCTCCCCCAGCCCCCCCCCCCTCCGCAATGTTAGTATGTTGCTATGCTATGGGGATAGAAGAATTGTCTGCCACAAAATATTTTTATACAACTATCAAAGTAGTCTGGAGATTTCGACTTTCAAATAAAATTGAAAGAAAATTAATAACATTGAGAAAACTGAGCACAAAAGAATAATATTGTATTACCCAAAATATAGATATCAGCCATTTTAGGCCATTGTATGTGAAAGGCCATAAGGGTAGCTGGGTTGAATATGCCAATAATTTCTTTCAGTCATTTTTCTACTTGTAAAACACTGTAAGAACTATATCCAGGGAGGGCAAACACTTTTGGCAAAGGCAGAAACAGAAGTAGAGAGACAGATTTTATTCTTTAACCAACAATAAAAAAGCGTTTGCATGCACACATGTGCGCACGCGCTCTGGCTCGCTCGCTCACTCGCTCTCGCTCGCTCTCTCTCTCTCTCTCTCTCTCTCTCTCTCTCTCTCTCTCTTTCTCCTTACTCTTTTTCATTCTCTTGACTCCTACCCCCTTATCTAGGTACAAGGAATTAATTTCAGGAAATGTCAAATCTCAGACAAGCATCGGCACTAAAAGCTACTCAATGTAGCCAAACGTGGGGACACTTCTCTAAAAGATCGGCCAAATAAGGTGGCATTCCTTTCCAGCTCATCCCCTGACTACTGATCAGATGTTACTCTGTGAGATGCCTAGTAGTTAAGAGTGGGGCATCTTCAAAGAAGTGAGATCATTTAGCATGACTCATGAAACAAATTTAAAGTGGACCTTTATCGTTTGAGCAATTGTTCTTTTTAGGTTCCACAGATACCCATACTTTTTTTCTTAAATAATTTTCTTTATACAGATGAGACCATAACAGCATTCCCTAACTGCTCCCAGGTAGCAAAATGAAATGATTTTTTTGGCTTGTTTTCTTCTCCACCTGCATGGAAGTGGAGACAGATCAACTGAAAGGTTTGTGAAACAGATGTTTTTGTGGTTGATAACAGCATTCACTTGCTGAACAGAAAAATGAATATTTTTTTTTTTTTTCATTATAGTTAAAACAAAACAAAACTAAAACTGGAGTATATGGACATGCAAGGTGTCAGGTAGGATCAGGAAGGTAGATGAGCAAGTGTTGTCTTGCTACTTGATAGTTACCAGGAATTTACTGAGCACTTACCATGTGCCTGGTACTGGATACACTCTGTGTTATCTCATTTAATACTAACACAAAATCTGAGGAAATTTCCAACTGCTCTCCCATTTTTATCTTTCCAACTACTCTCCCATTTTATAGAAAAAAGAAATTGAAGCATAAAACAGTTAATCATCATGTCCATATTATTCAAGTAATAAATAGGAAACCTGGGATTTATTCCTTGTGATCATAATAACCTCTATAGTCTGAACTCAGTCTTACAGGTCCTACACACCTCATCATGATTACAGGATATTCTGGCTGTATTACTTGGAGCAAATTACTTAGTTTCCCTGCCAAATCAAGACAGTAAAATATGTGCGATAGAGGTACGAGAGGAGTCAGTGATGTAATATGTATAAAGTGTCTAGGACAGAAACCAGGTGTCGACTAAGTACTCAGCAAATTCTGGTCCTCTTCAGTAGCTATTCCCTTTCCACTGAATATTCATAAACAAACATTCATAAAAATGTTTGTTTGTTTGTTTATTCTGTATCACCAGTAGGTAACACAGGACTTCTCACATGGTAAATAATCAGTAGAAAGAAAAGAATTAGGGAGCCAAAAGTCTTGATTTACATAATTTTGGGAAGTTAGCATTTCTGAAGAATGCTACTGAAGGCATATTGGCAATGCAAGTCCATATTGTAGAGGCTAGAATTTTAGCATATAATTTGAGAAAACTATTCCACAAAGGCAGCTGAAATTATTCCTAGAAAAACTCATATATAAAAAAGAAAAGATTGGAAGATCTGCAATGCAAACAGATAGGAAATAAAGACACTATAGTACCCCTTCAACATCTTTGCCTGCATATGCCACCTCCCTGGCTCCTAGAGCCTGCAATGAAAGTTCAGTACCTAAATAGCAAATACCCAAAGTGATTGTATTTAGAAGCTGTACATGATGAGATTTCATACTTTCTTAGATTTGTTGTGAGTTTGTAGTTGGATTAGGGCCATGGTGCCTGGTATGTAAAAGAACTTGTTGCCAAAATAGGAACAAAGGATCACAAAACAAGTAGATTGTGGGCAAACATCATAACTCATAGAGCTTAGATAAATTATAGCTCATCTTTGAGCTCTGATTTTCTTACCTATATAGTGAGATGATAATTCCTGATCTATCAAAATACTATGCGAGTTAAATAATGTCCATAAAAGTGAATTTATTGTCGAAAAACACCATATGAATGGAGTCTTGCTATTATCATTATGATTATCGTGTCTTCTTTAAGTTGGACCAATCCTGAATGTCCCTTAAGATATTGCAATAGCCTGTCCTTTAAGGAAGGACCTGGTTTTGCTGCCTGAACACCATAAGTGTCAGATGCCATCTCTTGAAGTGACCTTTCCCAGGTCACCCAGGTGCATGCATGACCAGCTGCAGCTTCTGAAATCTCTTATCTTTCCCTGGCATCATTTTCTGGGGCCCATAAACAGCCCAATGATGGGTGTAACACTGTCCCTAGACTAGTTAAAGCTAGACCTTATGAATATGTGTTATGGTTTTTAGCTGTGTCAGGGTCATAGATACTAGTTTATGTATTCCAACCCAATGGCTGGAAGGCCTTTACAGGACTGACTAAACATGTGTTTCATACTCTCTCTAGCAATTAAAGGTTGGAAGAAAATTAAAAAATGGCTACATGGGCAGTGTTAACTGTCATACACATGAGCAGAGACAGTTCTAGAAATCCAGGCCCCATCTGCTTGAGTATGAGCCCTTTGATTCTGATTCATTAGTTCTACCCCTTTGTTCTAACCTTTCTTTTAATGAAATAAATGCTGATTTGAAATATGAGCTCTGCTGCTGACTAACCAGGCTTGGGAAAGTAACAACTTTTCTAAACCTCACCTAGTTGGTTGATAAAGCAGGGGTAATAATAGAACCCATTCCTGAGAGTTTTAGAGAGAATTAAATAAGATTACTTAGTAAAGTCACGGGCACATATGAAATACTCAGTAAATGAATATTTATGAAATGAGCTCTTGTGAAATTTTTTATTATAAAGAGAAATTTTACCACCTATTATCTCTTATTAGCTTGCCAACAGAATATTACTTTAATCTACATGAATTGATGTCATTTAAGAAGCAAAAGTTGTGGGCTGATATCAATTTTAAAATTCGAATCACATTTCATCTTCTTATAACATTTCAAACTTTTAATTTATTATCTTCATTCTGCCCAGTTTCTAAAACTGCCGAACAGCAGAGTTTTAAATTTGGAAGGACCCCAGAGATCAACTCATCCAACCCTCTCAGTTTTAGATAGGGAGATTAATACCAAGGTAGGAAAAATGACTTACCTGTTTGTTTCTAGAACTGTATAATGCACACCAAAAAGAGATGACAAGTAAAATACAGGGTTTGTGAGAGGTGAACTATCCCAGATTCTATTCTGGGTTCTTTTGTTCTGTCCAAAGTTTGTGTCATTGGATATACCACTAACAGCTTTCTGGGACTTAATTTCCCCAACTATGAAACAATGAGTTTGGATTAACAATCTCTAGCTGAATACTGTGTGTGTGTGTGTGTGTGTGTGCGTGTGTGTGTGTGTGTGTGTGTGTGTTGAATTATTCCAACTGAAGTAATAGGTGCACGTGGAAAATTTGCTTCTCCACTCATTATAAGCATAATGGAATTTCCATACTGTCTTGATTGTCCATATTTAAAATTATATGTACAGACATATGACATTTTAATATTATAGAGCTCATTAAAAATAAAAGCAGTGTAAGGTCTGTTATTAGCAATGTGTGCAGTCTGTTAAAAGTAGGTGCCTGGTGAGCCAAAACAATCACTGCTTGGAAGACTTTAGAAACTTTCTTTCCAAGTCCTTTGTGGAGCCTGGAACACACTTGGTCACGAGCTGGTTAGTGAACGACACAGCAGATCTTCACCTTTAAGGAAGGATCTGAGCTTTCAAAATGGCCTGAGGTAAGACAAGCATGGCAATCAATGTGTGTAACGCAATTTGATCTTCTTGTGTGGATCCTGCACTGACGCTGTCAGGAAATGAGAAGGCAGTGGCTGCTCCTGCAGATATAGTGCCTCCTGAGGTGACACCTTTGAAAGATGACATTATCTTGGACTCGTGAATGGATTCTGCTAAATGTATATGATTATTTGCTTATAATCATACCTGTTTGTGTTGAGGACAAAGAAATCATATGTGTGGTTTCTACCATTGTGTCCCTAGAATAATTATAACCTTCTACAAGAAATTCAGTATTGGCCCCAAGCAGTGATGATATTAATATAAGAACCTGGAGCCATGATGGGAACATGCACTTGGAGGCTTCTGCTTCTCTATGCCTCTCCCTTTCATCTCCATCTAAGTTAAAATAGTTCAGCCCCAATGCAGTGTACTTTGAAGATGTAGGAGAAGTAATTATTTAAAATATTATTAAGAATTTAGAAGAATGGTCAACATACTTCAGCAACAATCATAAGATTATAGACATTAATTTGCTGTTTTTATCACTAAAGCAATATGGAAGCTTTGGTGATAAAAATAACTATGTGTATTAAAATTATAAAATTATGTAAATTATTTGCTTTGTCTCCTTATGCATCCTATGAGGAGATATACTTTAAAATCAGTTCTTTTGAAAATCCTGGTTCATTAAGAAAAAAAAGTGGGAAGTAAAAAAGTGTGTTGACCTGGATTTTAAATCAAACTTGGTTGTTTTTTTTTTTTTAGACCAACAAATATTTTTACCTCAATAGACCTTTTTCTTTTCCCAACTGATAAACTGAAAGTGCTGGACTAGGAGCCTACCGTAACTTATTATCCTCTCTGGTCCCCTGATATGGGCTATATTACAAGTGTAGCCCAACTCCCCAACCACACTTCCGTCATCTGCTCCATTTTATCTGACATAAATGGGACGAGATTTCATTTCATAAGAAGTTTCTATTTCTAAAAAGGAAAAGGTTGAAAACCTCTGCCCAATTTCACTTACGTCCTTGTTTCCCTATGGAGAATGTGGCACTTTCATCTTTCTTAGGCAGAGAATTGTCAGTTCAGTTTTCTATAATCTCAGCCAAAACAGGGCTGACTTTGCCTATAGAGGCTGCTTTTATGGTGGGCAAGAGACTCTTGTGCAGATAAAACCATGAAACAGATTAAAGCCGCTCACTCAGCATTGTCAGGCAGAAGTAATTGTCACCCTTAAGTCACTCTTACCTTGACTTTAGTTCATGCATGTGGCATGAGATCATTTTTGCCAATCAGCTTCCCTTTCTAATCAGCTGTTTACAGCCTTTCATTGTCATCAGCTCCAAAAAATTAGAATGGCTTATTTCTGAAAAATCAGTCCTATGCTTACTGGAAAGATATAGAATATGCAATGTGTCTTTTCATATCCTATCGGATGTGTACTCTCAAGTGGCTTTTGGAAGTCACAGATTTCAAACTCAATATGTATAAGGCAGAATAGATTTTTTTTTTCTACAACAGACATGAATTTCTTGTCTCAGGAATACAATGATAATCCAGTTCACCAAACCAGAGGTTTAGTTACTCTTTTATTTTCCTCACCTAAATGTCAAATCCAGAAGGGAGGGGATTTTTCTGTTTATTCCTGTCCTCAACACCTAGAAAACTATCCGGCACACAGTTGGTATTAAACATTTGATGAGTGAATGAATAAATGAATATTGGTCCCTCTAAATCACCAGTGACTAAGAATTGTCCATTTAGTTACCTTTCTTGCTATCCATCAAATCCTTCCATCTCTCAATCTTCATTGCTGCTCACCTGGTTCCACCATTTATTATCTCATATCTCTTACTGTATAATCATAATTTTATCCTATGTCTCCTACTTCCAGTGTCTTCAGGTCAATAAACTCATCATACTGTTTCCATAATGTTTGATTTAACATAAATTTATGACCATCTTCTTGACATCACAGGTGGTTTTTGTTCTTATAGTTTATTTTCTACAGTCTCTGTGATTTAAATATGTAAATGACATAAACAAAAGAAAGAGATGAGGTTTTAAAGTTATTGTTTTCATTCCCCTGTAGAATTCTTAATAATGCCCTGGATCCTCAATATAAAATCTACACTCAACACAACATGAAAGGTTTAGTATGACATGGATCCCATGCATCTGACAGTCTTAGAGATTCTGTTCTGACTCATGGTGCTTCTCACATTTGCCTCTGTACCACACAACCTTCATACCTTTTCAAATGCTGTATTATGCCTTCATGGTCCTTCTGACAGGTTCATTATTCTTTCAGGATTCATCCCAAATGTCACTACTCTTCTCCCTACTGCCTCTACTTAGCCCTATGACAAAGAACATGTTGTATGATAACAGAATTGGCCTCTTTGCTTCACAAATAGAAAGTGAACATCTTGAAAGCAGGACAAGATCTAGTCTTTCAATCCAGCTTTCAGCTGAGTGGCAACTTAATAATATTTGTTGAATGAGCAAAAAATTAATCTAGCAATAATATCATTCATCTTGGGGAAAGTAACTGCTAAAGAATGTCTTTAGAAATAAAAAAAAAATACTTGGCTTTTTCTTGTGTGGAAAAACAGACCTCCCAAAATTGTTTTGGTCCACAACCAGAAAGGATATATTAGTGTGAGAACAAAAATTTCAGCAAATATTGTTATAGGAAACATCTCTCACTGCAACCCATTTGCATGCACTGCAACTTTAGAATAATGTGTTTTAAATGTTTTTGCAAAATTGCAGCATCTGAAAGAGAGGCACTGGACAGCAGTGCATGCAGAGCTGAGCCTGTGGTGCTAGTTGCTGTGGGGAGTCCCTTTGGTCACATCTTTCCCATCTGTATAGGCAGCAGCAGGTGGAAGTGGAGCTGTTCCCTATGTGGACTAGTCAGTTGGTTTTTCTAAAGGCCCAGCTCAGAGAGGCAAGCTTGCATTTTATCTTCAGATCTTTATATGAAAATACCACTGTGGATAATGAGTCTGTTGTATGCATAATTTAACTTTAGGAAGCCTAAATTTTGCTTCAAGGCAAATTGGTACCTAGAGACATGCAATTTGCATTGGGATTTCAAGCCTCCTCCAGTCTATTGTCCCTGAGTTGGTGTTGCTTTTTTCTTTTAAATTATACTCCCTTGTTATTTGAATGCCTGATTCAGAGACTGTAACCAGATTACCACAGTCTCCCTATTTAATAGTGGTTTCAGAATCCCCGCAGTGCCTGCTTTGACCATTCTGGGAGTATAACTTCAAGTTTGGCAAAGCCTCACCCCAGCACTCAGAGGCAGTCTTCATAATGAATCGGCATCTTTGCCCAGCTGCCCGACTGCCTGCTGAGAGTTAGGATCAGCTGAGCTTGCAGCTGCCCAGAGTAGGCAGTGCTGATGGATTCCTCTGTGGCTGGCTTCACAGTTCGATCTGTCAATCTGTTTTGGGACAGACGGTTAGAGAACTGTCTGTCTGAGTTGCCTCAGAAAGAATTTGGCTTCTTGGCTGAATCTTGTAGTGACAGACTGCTTTGATCTTCTCTGGGCTGGAGAACATGGCATCCTTGGCATGCATACCAATTAAATTTTTCAAAGCCTTTTAAAATAAAGATATGTGTAAATGGATCCAGAGCTCAGGAGAACAACCTGCCTATTGTCTTCTAATATTTCATTTTCCATATGATAGGCAGTGTTGATTCTGTAGACAGTGCAGAGGAGTTACGTGTTAATTAAGACTAGTGTTTTAGAAATGATTTTTTGCAAGTAGTATGTTTTTTTATTTTACTAAGATAAATGTTGAAGACATAAAGACTTGCCAATATGTTCAGTATAACCCTATGATAATTTTGGTATTTGGTGACCAGACCTCAGTAATTTCCAGTGCAAATTAGAAACCAAATAAAACAGAGAGAGGGAGAGGGAGAAGAAGAGAAAAAGAGAAAAGGAAAAGGGGAAAGAAAAAGAAAGGGTAGATATAAAGAAGCCATTACTGGAATTCTGATTTTCACAGAGCCATTTTAGTTCAGTGGGAAAATTGGAGATCCATTTTTAGATAAGAGGTCTAAACCTGGATCAAGATTAATTGAATATTTATCTGGGTGAACTTGAGCAAGTGACAGCTTCACTCTTTAAAATAAAAGCATTGGACTCAATCATTTATTAAGATCTCCTTTAAATCTAATACTTGAGAAATCTTTCATTTTTCCTCTAAACGAAGTATTTGTGATTATTCCATAGCTGATTGGGATGTGTGTAATAGCCAGAAACAGGATAGCAGGTACTTGGTAGAGAAAGGCCCATGTCCCATGCATCCTTAAAATAAATTAGCTATCATTCTTTGAGTTCTTATGATGCAATAGTAAAAACTCCTTAAATGCATTGTCTTTACTAGTCCTTAAAACCATCTATGAGGTGGTTGTTATTTCTTGTCTTTTGTATTTGAGAAAATAAATTAACTTGTTTCAATGCAAACAGCTGAGAAATGGGAGAGCCGTAATTTGAATGTGGGACCTGCATTTTGAAATTTTGCTTGATTCTACCTCTGTAACATCCCATTTGCCTACTAGTGATCCCAAAGCTATGGCCTTGAGAAGAGAGGGATCCACTTGCCACATCAGTGACTCTTCAATAGTATGTTAGTAGGACACACTAAAATAGAGATATGTGTCATGCTGAGAACAAAGCACATATGCATGGTTCATACATAACTAAGAAATACAGAGATGGCATGTTGCACCAAAAGACAAAGGATTTAAGCAGCAACAGGGATGTGCCTATTTCCTGATGATGTAGAACTTTTTCTCCATCTGGTTAACGTGGCCCTTTTTTTCTTGTCCCAAGACTGATAGTTGTTTTCTTGTTGAGGCAGTCACTAAGATTTGTTCCTGTGTCCAGATCTCCTGGGGTATCCAAGTGCTATCTGAGTTAATGATTAATGGCATGGCAATGCCAATGACATCTGTGACAATGATATGTAGCCATAGTGAAAAGGAAATTTCAAAAAGATAAATAATTCCACCATCTTATAATATTTTAGTAATATATATTCTCCCAGCATACGAGAGAAGTTTTTTTTTCTTCTAGTAATATGGGTTATAAATTGAATTCACTCTTATTATTATTATTATTATTATTATTATTATTATCTAATCCATATAGTCATAATATAAATTGGAATGGTTTGCAAATTTGGTGTCTATGATATCTCAGGCTTGCACTAGTTTACAATAGTGATAAAAATTACTAAAACTATAAATTAGAATTTTCTTTCCTTTCATCACACTTTAGTATGGGACTGAATGTGTGGTGGTGCCTAGGATGGTAAAGAATGTGTAAGCAGGTGTTGTGAATTCAATAAAGTTCTGACAGCTGGAGATGAAACAAATACTTATAGAAAGAAGTCAAGATTTAAAGACAAGGAGCTATATTGCTTAGTTCTGGCTTTCTGAAAGTTTTCATTAGATTTTATTAAAGAGATTGGGTTTCACGGTGACATTTTTATTTGCTTTGCATATATTTAAAATTAGGTATTTCTGATATCCATTGGTATATATCACCTTCATTAATGTTCCTCATGGCTCTTTTTAAATTCAAAATTCAGGACATTCAGGTAAAATATATACACATCATTAATATTTGAGAATCTGTATGTTCTACTATGAAAGCATGGATTCCTGTGTCTCAATAAGAAATGTTGGTGAATTGTAATCTGTAGAGAAAAGAGAAGTGTTTATTATGTATCTTTACTATTACGTCCCAGAGTTATATCATACAAAGTAATTTACATTTGATACTATTTAGTATGATAACATTGGTAATGTGCTCTGTACAGAATTATAGAAATCAAAAATCATTTTAAAAGAGTCTCTTTTACCAATACTTAGAATAAAGCAGCTCCTTTGAGAACACTTTTATTCAGAGACTGATTAATACTATGATAATAATGTCTAAAAAATAAGCAGAAGGAAAAAAAAAAAACAAAGTCAAGTGCCATGTCTTCATAATTAAAATAAAATGAGAAACACTGCGGGAAATATTTTCTGGATGTTCTCAGAGTTTATTTTACTCTCAATCTCTAAATTGTGACCATGTTGCTTTTAACATTTAATGATCTATGGTTCCAGATGTCCTCTATTTATCATTTTTCATCCAAACATGTACACACAATTGGCATAACCACCTTTGATCTCACTATGATAAAAAGCATGTATTTTATATACTGACCTTTTTTTTATAAATCAAAACTGCATCAGATCAGGAGGACTCAGATGCAGGGTAGGCTAGAACCTCAGTAGTGTCAGGCAGGGTGGGATTTAGTCAGGATTCAACAAACACGCATCAAAATAATCACATAGTTTTTCTTTTCCTTCTTTCCTTTTCCCTTTCCCTTCCCTTCCCTTCCCTTTCCTTCCCTTCCTTCCTTTCCCTTCCCTTCCCTTCCCTTCCCTTCCCTTCCCTTTTCTTCTTTTCTTGTTAGATTATTGGGATAACATTGGCTAATAAAATCAAATAGGTTTCAAGTGTACAGTTCAATAATACATCATATGTATATTGAATTGTGTGTTCTGCACCCTAAGTTGAATTTCCTTCCATCACCAAATATTTGACCCTCTTATCCCTACCTCCCTCTCTCTCCCCCTCTTCCTTCTTGCAACCACTGATTCACTGTTCCTGTCCTTGAGTCTCTGTTTGTCATGTTTATTTGTTGCTTTCAGTTTTTTGTCCTACATAGAGTGAAATCCTATGGGTCTCAACCTTTTCTATCTGACTTATTTTGTTTAGCATAGTAATCTCAAGGTCATCTATATTGTGGTTTTCTTCTAAATATATTAATATGGTGACCTACACTGATGGATTTTGGAATGTTAAATAAACTTTGTATGCCTGAGATAAACCTTACTTTGTAATGTATATTGTCCTTTTAACATATTGTTAGATTAAATTTGCTAACATGGTGTTACAGATTGTTATTTCTGTGTTTATGAAGAATACTGGTATATATTTTTCTTGTTATCCTTTGCCCTAGTTTTGGTATTGGGGACATTTTGGCTTCGTAAATCACGTTGGGAAATGTTCCCACCCCTTCAGTTTTCTGGAAGAGTTTGTGAAGAATTGGTATTATTTCTTTCTTAAATATATGGTAGAATTGCCTAGTGAAGTCATCTGGGGTGAAAACTGTGGCAAGGTTTCAACTATAATTCGAATTATTGAGATAGATAATTCAATAGTTAATTATCTACAGAGTAATTAAAGTTATGTATTTTCGAATGAGCTTTGACAGTTTTTCAAATAATTAATCAAATAATTCATCAAAATATTTGCTCTTATTGACATAGTTATTTGTAATATTTTCTTATTTTCTAATATCTAGTGATGTCATCCCTCTCATTTCTGATATATGTAATTTGTATCTTTCATTTTTTTCTTAATAAGTCCAGGTGATTAGTATAATTTAGTACTATATTATATAAAATAAATAATATTTTATTAACGAAGATTACCCCAATTTAGAAATTTGCACATTTTATTGATCTTAAGTAACCAAGTTTCAAATTTATTAATTTTTCTTTCTGCTTTACCTTTAATTCTGTTTCATTGATTTCTAATCTCACTATGATTATTTCTTTTCTTGGTTCATTTTGTATTTCATTTGATTTTCCTTTTCTTGTTTTTTAGTGTGGAAACTAGAATTATTAACATAATTTCTTTATTCTTTTCTAATAGAGATTTCCAGTGCTATAAATTTCCTTCAAAGTGCTGCCTTACCTACATCATACAAATTTTCATAAGCTCTGCTTTTACTTTCATTCAATTTAATACTCTAATTTTTGTGGTTTTTTTCTTTGCTGACTTAATTATTTAGAAGTATATATTTGGTTTCTAAATATTTGAGCATTTCCAAATATCATTTGTTATTGAATTCTATCTTAATTTCATTGTCAGAAAACATGCATGTATGAATCAAATCCTTTTAAATATATTAAGACTTGTTTTATGATTTAGAATATTATTTCTCCTGGTAAATATCCCATGCACACTAGAAAATAATAATTATCTGCTGTTGTCAGATACAGTGTTCTATAACTGTCAACTTGGTTGATAGTGTTGTTCAAGTCTTCTGTATCTGTATTGATTTCCTATCTATTTGATCTATCAATTATTGAGGGTAAGGGTTGAAAAGACAGATTACAATTGAAGATTTTTACATTTTCCTACAGTTCTATCATTTTTTTGTTTTATGTATTTTGAAGCTCTTTAATTAGTTGCATACATATTTACAATCATGGATCCTTACGAGTTGACTCATCATTATTCTGTAATATCCTTCTTCATCTCTTATGTTTCTGTGGTTATGAACTCCACTTGTCTGACTTTAAAACTAACTACTCCAGCATTCTTTTAGTTTTGTTTGTGTGATCTATACTTTTCTACCCATTTATTTTTAACCTATTTAAAAATATTATATTTCAAGTGAGCTTATAGGCAACATAAAATTGGGTCTTGCTTTTGTATCCAATTTGATAACCTCTGCCTTTTAATTTGTATTTGTATTTCTTTTGTTCTCTTATCTTTATCTCCTTGTTTTAATATTTTCAAAGTTGCTCTACCATTATTTTAGGTATTGTAGTATATATCTTTAACTGTATCTGCCTACAAGTGATATTATACCACTTCCATATAGTATAAGGCTTATTTACACAATACTTTTCATTTCTCTATTCTTAACATTTATACTATTGTTAGCAAACATTTTATTTTCAGATATATTATAAACCTCACAATACTTCCTTATTGTATTTGCTTTAAAGAGTTGGCTACATTTCGAAGTACTTAAATAAAAATAAAAAAGGTCTTTGTTCTTATGCACATAATTACAATTTCCAGAGCCCCATACTCCTTTGTATAGATTCAGATTTCTGGATGGTATTTTTCTTCTGCTGAAAGGACATCCTTTATTATTTCTTGTGGTGCAGATCTACTGCTGACAAATTTTTGTATCTACTGTATATCTGAAAATGGCTTTATTTCTCCTTTGGTTTCAAAAGAAACTTTTGCTGGGTCAAGAATTCTAGATTAACTATTTTTTTTTGTCTTTGTTCCCCCCCCCCTTTCACTTCCTTAAAGATCTGCCCTACTGACATCAAAATTGCCATGCCTCTGACAAGAATTCCGCTGTCATTTTATTCTTGTCCTTTGGTACATAACGTATCTTTTCCTATTGCTGTTTATAACACTCTATTGCTGATTTTGTTGAAAGCTGATTGAGATTTGCCTTTATGTAGTTTTCTGCATCTTTTTCTTATGCTTGGGATTTGTCGAGCTTCTTTATTCTATGGGTTTACATTTTCATCAAAATTAAAAATTGGGCTTTTAAAAAATACTTTTTCTCTTCATGGGAACTATAGCTACTTCCACATTGGTCATAATCCTGAGATTCAGCTTGAAATGGTCCCACATTTGATTGATGTGTGATTCTTTTTCTTTTTAAAAATATTTTTTGGTGCTTGCTTCAGCAGCCCATTAGGAAAAATATTTTTTGTTTTTTGTTTATGATAGTTCTTACTGCTCTGTACTCAAGCACTCTACTCGTTTCTTTTTAAACATTTAATATAAAGTTCTATCCAGTGTATTTGTTATCTTAGACTGTAATTTTCATCTTTTATTTCATTTCCATTTCTCAAGGATTTAACCAGGATCAGAAGGACTCTCTTATCGCATTTAATATCTTATTTTTGCCAAATGACTTAAATTCTACAGCTGCAAATTATATTTTCTTTTGATGGTGATAATAATTGTTTAAAAGAAAATATGGTAATTATATTTTCTTTTAATGGTGATAAAATTTACATACTTCAAATAATTGTTTAAAAGAAATTACGGTAATATACTAAGGTAACTTAGTATATTATCTGATACATATTAATTAGAAAAGGCTGGTTTGATTAAAGTTAAGATGTGATTCTTGGAGTCATTTTAGGCATTGGTATCTTGTTCTATGTGATCAGTTCATTGGAAGGAAGACCCTAGGCTGAGGTAAAGCATAAAGACCACATAGTATGATAAGCAAGAGCTAAGCAATTTGCCAGATTCTTAGGATCCTGAGTCTTACACTCTCAGCCCAGAAGCAAAAATGGAGTGTGGACAGAAAATGGGGCTACAAACCCAGTCCATTGCCTGAGCATCAATGGTAAAACAGGAGGAATATAAGGGCCAGGTGGTGCTTTTGGCTTACCACAAGTATGTTGCATGTTATTCATGACTCATCTGTGGGAAAAGCTGCCTTAGCAGCTTCAATTTGAAGATACCTTAGACTACAATTTTAAAAGTCTGAGAAAGGCTGGGATTAAAAATAATCTCATTTTTGTATCTGTCTATTACTTTATGAACACAATTTTCCTTCATGATTGTAATGATCTTAAAGACAATGAAACCCTAAATAAGTTAGCTTCAGAGTCAGCACATATATAAGTAAATCATGGAGACATAGTGACTCTCATCTTCCTGATCTCAAAGCAATTGTGTCTCAGCTATAACTGCAAACCATATACGATTGCCTTGAACACCTTTTTTTTGTGTTTGCATGATGACTAACATTTACTAAATATATTCTCTCACAAACAGGACACACAAATCATCACATGGTATGTTTGTCAGCTACAGTTGCCAAATAAAATACCCACAGACTAGGTGGTTTACACAGCAGAAATCTATTTTATCACAGTCCTAGGGGCTGGAAGTCCAAGATTAAGGTATTACCTAGTTTGGTTTCTCCAGATTATTCTCCTTAGCGTGAAGATGTCCACATTCTTGCTATGTACTCACATTGCCCATTATCTGTGTACTTATACTTTTGACATTTCTTCTTCTTAAAGGACATGTGGGCCTGTTGGAGTAAAGACTCACATTATGACCTCATTTAATCTTAATTACCTCCTTAAAGACCCTGTCTCCAAATATAGTCACATAAGGGGTGAAGGTTTCAACCTATGAATTTTGAGGAGACACATGTAAGTCCATAACATGGTATAAGGAATAGATATTGGCAAATAACAGCATCTTTCTCCTGAACAAAGATCCCATATGGGTTTTTACAAAAGTCAGTACTCTGGCTCCAAAGTTCATGAAGAGGACATTTACTAGAAGGAGAAGAGTCAGTATCTTCCCTGGTATTTTTGGCTGGGATTCTATTTGAATATTTTAAATGTGTGTGTCCCTCAGCCACATCTCTCAGTGTCTAGGATAACATTTTAGACTCAGGAGTTGAATTCATGTTCTTTATTGATTGGTTGGCCAACCTGTCTCCAATCTTATACCACTACACCCGTAGGCTTTTGTCAAGTTTATAAATGGATTGAAAAGGGGTTGTTAAATTTCTTTTTCTTACCATGAATATAGGTTTGGGGCTTGTAAGTTGCCTTGGAATGATTTTCAGAGGCTGCACCATGTCTAATCATCAGTTATTCTCTTATAGACCTTCCATACTGCTTGGCACATCATCACTCAAAAAAAAAATCATTTGAGTAAATGAAAGAACAGATGACACCTATTCAAGTGCAGATGCCAGAGGGGAATATGTGAGAGCATACTAGAAGTTGATGAGCTAGGAGTTTAAAGTTGAATGTATTTATCTTGGAAGATTGCTTTAGCACTGTTTATTTTTGGAATTCCATAGATTCTGTTGTTGGCACTTGTTAGTACTGCTTTTTTGTAACCAATCCATTTTGAGAAATGAAAAAAAAAAAGTTCATGCATACTGAAAATTTGGGCCATTTTCCACACAATTTCTCTTTCCCGAGAAGCATATGTGCAAAGCAAAGGATAAAGCAACTGGACAGCTGAGGGCCATGCAGTCCCAGAGTTGGCTGTTCCAGGAGCATGAAAGGAAATGTCAGCTCTTTCCATTTTTACTGAGATATTTTTAGAGTGGCTTCTTTTCTCCTTAGCTAGTGTTGGAGTGCTACTTTATTGAGGAACTGTGTTCTACTAAAAAATAAACTTTTTTCAAAAAAATTAAATTATTTCTGTGAGGAGAATTTTTGTTAATTCTTTGCCTATCAAGCTTTCTTATAAAAGTGTAATCTTTTATAGGATTTTAATTAACATTTCTATTGCAATTTTTTTCTTTTGTCTCAGTCACCTATAATAAAGGTGATAGCTTAGATTTTTTTTTTAAATAAAAATGACTTGAAATTACATTTTAGGTGTATATTATTAATTTGGGGCAGAATGGAAGAGAAGACTTCCTGAACAGAAGGTAGAGAGTTCAAAATATATATTTCTAGAGCAAAAGCGAGGCCATTTTTAGATCTCTTGTCATATCAAGAGTGACTCTAAAGAATGAGACTAATTTTATTCACCACACAAGATATCTTATTCCTTCATAGCAACCCCTCAGGCAAGTGATATTTCTAGTTATAAAACCAAATATCTAATGTGTTTTCACCTTGGCAGTGTCACTTAGATAGCCTTTCAAATCTTTTCTTATATGTCATCGGGTAAAACAGACTTGTGGAAACCTAGATTATAGGTCATGGAAGTCTCACTGTGGGCAACACACTCTTGGGAGCTGGAGATGTGTGCTCTTGGCTTCTGGCCCTGTGTAACCTGAGCTCCACCAACAGCTTTTTATCATGAACCACACCTAGCCTCTGGAGCCTGGGGTACACAGTTCTAAGTGTCCATTTATTCTTTTTCTTCTGCTTTCCTATTAACATTTCTTTACAGCTATGAAAATTTTTGGCTACAATTATTTTCCACATATGGGATTGTTTCCTAAATATGCATCTCTGTGATCAACACCTTAAAAGGAAAGCCCAGTTCTGGCACCATTCTTTAAAGATAGCACTTTCCTATACTAGCATGACTTTATAATTCGTTTCATAAGAATAAGAGGACTATAAAGAAAAATTTGAAAATTCTCTTTAAAAAAGTGAAAAAGTATCATATATAATTACATTTATTTTTACAACTTTTACATTATTAGCTACTATTTTGATATATTCTTGTCATTTTTGTGATATATATATGTTAATTTTTTCATGGTTATTATATAACACTTGTATGTTTATTTTTTATTTATCTAATATTATAATAAGGTTTATAATCCATTTAACAGATGCTTCATAAATATCACTTTTGATAACTGCATAAATTCTCACTGTGAAACTGCAACATAATTTATTTAACCATTCAGGTATTGGAAATTTGTGGTTTTAATGTTTCCACTCATAGAGATAATATGGCAGTACGTATCTTTGGACAAAATATCTTATCCATATTTAGAAGTTTTCTCCAGACAGATTCCATGTAGAATTACTAAATTAAAAATAACCATTTTAAAGCCTTTCGATAAACAATGCTTTTTCTTATTTGTTGCCCTCTCCCTGGCAACAGATCCTTGACTGCAGTTGTAGGTTTGATTATCTGACTTCCTAAATAGTCAACATAAATGTACACGATCTCAACATCTGAAGTATAATATACATTAAGGTACTTAGCATAATGTGTCTTTCTCTTAAAATGGCATTACTGATGACCTTCAGGAGATATGATGGAGTGAATGATTCTTTTGCCCCCTCCTCCATTTAATATCCTGGTTCTGGCCCTGCACTGATGCAACCTATGTTTTCTACTGAACAACATTTTTGTATTTACTATAATCTCATTATCTGCAATAAACAGACTTGTACAACAAAATCTTAATAAACTATGCCCTTATGGCTCTAAAACTGGACCCCTTTTAATTTACTGCTGTCCTAAGGATACATGCCCCAGTGTGCAGGCATGGCAAAACCCCTACTGCTGCTGTCTGTGCCCAGGAATACCTGCTGGACATGGTCACTCTTTGTGCTTTGGTCTCCAATACCTCCCCTCCTTTCACTTGGTTCCTTTTCTCTTTTTATCTTGACCTGGCACTTTGTAAGTAGAAGCAATCTTATAGGTTCCACAAGCTTTTCCTAAGAAAGGAATATTTCCAGGTTGAATGTTATTTTTACCAGCCTCTGAGTTGTGTTAAAGGTTTTGGTTCTCTGATACTTTCCAGATCATACTATTAACATTTCCTAATGCTATAGAACCATAGGTTTGATTTTAATTCAGTATTTCCTAACCTATCCTTCTGTGGAACTGAAATTTCAATGGGATCCAGGAACAGAGGTTACCATGGTCAAATAAGCTGCTTTCTAAATTCTCTTGGAGATTTACATTCACATCATATCTGAACGGTTGGAGACATAAGAAAGAAAGAAAACATTTTAACCTGATCATGCTCCACCAAAGACTTTTTGTTTGTTTGTTTTAATTTTTTTCCCTTATTTTTTGTGGTTGTACCTATAATAATTATTTTTCCTTAAACTTTTTTGGGAAAAGCTGCTTTGACCAAAGCTGTTTGTGGAATTAGCTAAAAATAAATGTTTCTCTTGATTGGAGATGTGATATACGCATGTTGCTGTTTAGCACTTACCAGAATCCCTTGAGCATTTGGGCGGTATACTCCCCATGTAGTACTGACTGGCTGCATTGCAGAAGGGAGTGGTAAGCTGGACACGGAAAGGATGCATGAGTGGGAACAGACAGAGAACTGGGCCTGTAAACTCCATTCTGTTCTGCTGGCAGAGAGTCAGTGACTACCTAAGGAAGAGAAGCACATGAGTTTCCTGACCAATTGTTTGCCCACTGGTAGGAATGCTTGAAGTTTGGTTTATCAGAACAATGTTTCTATAAACTTGTCTGTCACCCAAAGGGAATCATAAGGATGCTTTAAGTACTAGAGAGGGATCATTGATTTCTTTGGAGCCATAGTGCTCATCCATTCACAGCTGGGGAACTGCTTTGCTGTGAAATAGAATTTCAGTTGGATGTAAAATTAATCAGCTTTCACAGCTCTAATTTTTGACTAAGACACTGTGTCAGTGTGTTTGGTACATGCTGTGTTTGAGCCTGGAAGCCTACGCTTTGCATTTGTGTAGCATCGTGACACTACCACCTGCCTGTCAAATGCCATGGGGAACAAGGGGACTGAGGTGATGACAGTTTCTCTTCTGCCATTCTGTGACTCTTCATTACAGCTTAAATGCAGGGATAGTCTCTCACAGGCTGACATCTGGACGGGACCTTAGTGGCTATCTAGTGCAATTCTCTGCCCAATGGAAGAAATCTCTAATAACAACCACAGTGTGTGGCCAGTCCAGCCTATGTTTGTATACCTTCAATGATGAGGGATCCACCACGTTACAAAGCAGCTCAGTGTTATATTTTGAATCACATTTAGGCTTTATAGAATTGTTCTTTCCTGGATAAGTCAAAAAGGCAGATTACAAATTGCCTTATCTCTATACTGTCATGAGATTAATATGGCAGGAACAATTAGTTACTTTTCTTATCTTTAATGGCTCCGATGTGATCTCTTTGTGGTATTTTGATCTTGGAGCCTGGGAAAGCCATATATAGAGAAAGAAACTGACTTTTGTAATCTAACATTATCTATGGAAAATCTAATCTCTTGAAGCAATTTTAAATTAGAAAGATATGTATGTCTTCCCAAGAAGTAGAATTAAGCAAAAATACACATTTATATTTGGCGCAATACCCTCACCCTAACAAGAAAAAAAAAAAAAAGATTTTTGTTTTTCCTTAGATAGGCAATCATGCAGAAAGGATCAACAATCAAATTCTTTAATATAATTTTTCATTTTTCAAAATCTTACTTGTGTAAGGAAACCAGTTTATTTACAAAGAAGTGTTTGGTTTTACAGTAAAGTATAATGGGAAGAAAATAGACATATTTATGGATCAAGATATATTTCTGCCTTTGCTTCTATATTAGGTTAGATGGTCTGTGGCAAGAAAATATGAGTGAATCATGGCCTCTACATTCAAGTAGTTCATGCTCCCTGGCTGGAGGCAGGAATGAAAAACACCCACAAAAATACCTGGCACTCAAGACAGAGGAAGCAGAGAGGAGGCCAGGTGGGATGATTGGGGAAAACTGCATGACTGAACTAATTCTGAGTTTTGTGTGGAAAAATGGATGGGATTTCAAAAAGCAGAGCTTAATGGGAGAGTATTGCAACATGGAGGCATTTCCCTAGAACATCTCTCAATGGAGGAGGTGGGAGCTTTCCAAACTCTGCAGTCAATATTCTCCAAGAACATTTTTCCTTGTATTGTGTCTAGCCACTGTATCCAGAGCTAAGGTTTGGGAGATTTGTGTGCTTGTTTTGTCCATAGGATAGTTTTAAATAAATATCTCAGAATTTAGCAATTTGAGTTCCTGAGATCTTCTCACACCTGCTCAGAATATCTACAGGTAAGCCTTCCTGGTTCTTATTTACTTTTTGCATTGATTTTTAATTTGAGATGGGATCTCTTTCTGTCTCTTTTTTTTTTCCCTTTGTGGAACAATATTTTGTCCCAGACAGGGAGGGGGAAATGAAAAACAACACACTTTTCGATGGTTCCAATCATCCTGCCTTGCTAAAAGACACTAGAAGGGAAAGAGAGAGGAAGGATGGGCTTTTCAGCCTGGTGAGTTCAAATAAGAGTTTCTTAATGGCCAGATGCATAAATAAGGACACTGATTTTTCCATATGGACATTTTCCATGGTCATTTATATTTATTCGTTCCCCCCCCCCCCAAAGCATGGAAGAAGTACATGCTGTATATCAGGACTTACCCTTTCAAAGTTCACAGTCTGGTGAAGGGGAGAGAAACATGTAAACTGGTATTTACAGTGCAGCATGATAAGGGCTATGAAAAAGGGATTGTGAAATACTATCTCTTTCAGGGCAGATAAGAGTGGCTGCAAATAATAGCTCAAGAAGATGATGCTTGAGCCAAGCAAGAATTAAAGGGGACAAAGGAGGGAGGCTTCTTTTTAGTAATTATAGGCATTCAGTAAGTGAATAAAATAGCACATTTATTTTCTTTAATTAAGTCTACCTTGCAGTTAATTAAACTGAATGACCTTGGGGATGTATAAGAGTTTCATACACACTTAATATGAGATGGACATGAATAACACTGATATTTGAGTATGTGGTGCTGCAAAGATACAGAGGTGTCTGTTTGAGTAATGGCATCCATCCAGTTTTAGTAAATCCTGAAAATGTTTCACTGTCTAATGGAATAATATGCATTATTCTAAAGTTTTTAATAAAAATTAATTCAGGCTTACTATATATTAAAGTATGCATTTTGAGAGGACACTACCAACAACTTCAACAACAAAAAAAGATTATAACACAGCTCTAAGGAAGAGCCATCAATAATTGAACACACACTATGTGTTTTATATGCATTAGTTTATTGAATTCTCATAAAAACTTAGCTGTTGGCTACATGCTCACATTTCATATTTCATGGGCTCCTCTTCTGACTCAATTCCAGTTTTCTCATAATCAGTCCACTTTCTGGTCAAGACATGTGATGCAAATCTATACAAATTGTGATGTCTAGACGTGAGGTCTAAAATTATGGCAGCTACCTTTGCTGAGGGAGCCTTACATAAGGATTAAGCCAGTGATGGCTGAGCACAATCATTCCTGGGTCCTTAATGATCCATTAAGCCATTGAATTAGACAACCCAAGAACCACCTTAGTAAGTGAGACAATGTCATTTTCCTTCCAATTTAAGCCATTTTGAGTTACATTTCTGTACTCTCAGCCAAAATCACTCAAATTGACATGGGCAGGTACTCTAGTCAGCCTATTTTACAGATAAGGAAACTGATGGTTAAAGAAGTTAAGTAGCCTATTCAAGATCATACAGGTAGTTAAATATCAGAACTAGGATCAAATTCAAGTCCATCTTACTCCAAAACCTAGTGCTTAGTTTCTTGCTCTGTCTCTCCTGTGTATGTAAATTTATTTGAAATATATATCATCAAAACACCTAAATCAATATCAGACATCTCTAAAAGTTTAAATATATCAAATATATAATTTAAGGCTCTGTGGGACATGTGGTCTCTGTCACAACTAAACTAATTATAGCTCAAAAAATACCATATTATTTCACCTATATGTGGAATCTAAGGAACAAAAAGAACAAACTAATCAAAAACAGATTCACAAATATAGTAGACAGTTTGGAGATGGACAGAGGGGTTGGGGTGTTTGGGGCCTGGGAGAATGGGATGAAAGGTTAAAGAAGTACAAATTAGTAATAGAACACGGCATAGGGAATGCAGTTAGTATTAATATATTGGCTAGATGGGAAACCAGATGAGAGAAGAAGCAATTAGAGGGATTGTTTCATAAACTATATAAATGTCTAACCAATGTACTGTATACTTGAAACTAAAATAAGTAAATAAATTTATTTCAAAAATAAAAAGGCAGCCATAGTTAATGCACCAACAAATGAACTTACCTGTGTTCCAATATAATTTTATTTATAAAAACAGGTTGCAGCCCAGATTTAGCATATGGACCACAGTTTTCCTGACTCCTGTTCTATGTGAATTAAATCTAACTTTTGGTTGCAGCTCAACAATTAGGAGGTATTAAAATGGATGTTTCTAGGTGTGTACAAGAAAAAGTCATACAAACAGAAAAAGAGAGGAGACATGGAAACCCAGGAAACTTAGGAGACAAAGAGAGCTATTGTCTTTCTACTTTGTAGTGCAAAATGGAAAACAGCTTAAGACAGTGTAAGCGGAAGGGGATCTCATGAATTTTACCATTAGAGAAGCAAAATTTAGAGGGTTGCTAGCCTCTTATCTGTGCCTTTACTTTGGGAATTTCTGTTAAAAATTCCAAATTCTCTCAGAACAGCTTTCAAAAACCACCATTTTCTCTAATACTTAAATTATTGAATGATCCACAAACGCTTTAATGCATAGCAGCTTTTTCTGCAAATAGAGAGCTAAAGGTCGGAAATGAACACATGATTATAGCTATTTGATTTCAGCTTTAATTGCTTTCCAGCAGGCACAGAGAATGGACCAATTTTCTCAAAACAATATTTGTTCTAAAACAGAGGTCTGGGAGTAAAGTTTTGTCAATAATGCAAGGAGCTTTGAGGAAGTATATGATGGGTTTTCCTTCTTTTCTCTCAAATGGTTTACAGTTTGTGTACCCTTTCTTTCATAGGCATAGCATTAAATTGACTGTGAATGTTATGCAGAATCAAAAATATTGAACCATTCTTGTCCCCTTTCACCTATTAATAAACTGAAAATATAAAAGAGTATAAAGAAAACCAAGGTTGAAAGACAGGGAAGTTAAGTTTTTACTCTCCCTACCCTCTGGCAACCACTGATCTATATTATGTCTCTGTGGATTTGTCTATTCTAGATATTTCATATAAATGGAGTCATATGCCTAACTAGCATGTTGCAAAACATATAAAAGAAGATAAAGAAATGTCTAGCTTCTTTCACTAAGCATAACAGTTCCCAGGTCCATTCTGCTGTAGCATATATTATCATTTTACATACTTTATTGGTGAATAATAGTCCATGGTCTGGATATAGCACATTTTTCAGCCATTCATCACTTGATGCTTCCACTTTGGGGCTTTGAATATGCTTCGACAAACATTCATGTACAAGTATGAACATTTGTTTTGCCTGAACATTTGTTCTCAGTTCTCTTGGGTATACACCTAGGAATAGAATTTCTGGTTTATATGATAACTATTCAACATTTTAAGGAATTACCATACTCTTTTACATGCAGCTGCATCATTTTTCTTTCCCACAAGCCAGGTGTGAAGTTTCCAGTTTCTCCACCTTCTCCTTGCCAACACTTGTTATTATCCATTCTATTTGGTGTGAAGTAATATTTCTCTGTGGTTTTAACTTTCATTTCCATAATGACTAATGATGTTGAACATATATACATGTTTTTTAGACATATGTATATATATATTCTTTGGAAAATTTTCTAATCAAATGGAAAATTTTGAAGGAGAAAAGACATAAGGTAAAATTAATATTTATTAGAATTCAGCAATATATTAGATCTTTAAATGTCTATAAAATGAATAATAAGTAATATTATAATAACATTTTATAAATAAAATTTAGAAAAAATAAGCACATGCTGAAGAGCAGGTGGACAAGGTTGAACCAAGAGTCAAACAAGATTCATAGACTTTTCCTTTGTGCTATGTGTGTTCTAAACATCAGTTTTCTACAATTTCAAATGTTAGTAAGACAACCATGATTGAATAAACATAAATCTCTCTCTTCTCTGGCAAAAGATGAAAATATAAACAAAAATTTGAAGAATAATGCAGAAAAATCTTAATTCTTTTACTGAGATAGTACAGTAGTAGAGTTATCTGCTGGCATTTTTGACATCATCATATTTCTGGTGATTGTCAGGGGCATCTACTCTTTATTAATCTAATCTATTTAGCAGCAGATGGGAAGTCCATGTACTACCCTGTAAGGAACATCTTTATATTTGAAATTTGGTAACCATATCTAGTCTCCCAACAACTGCTTAAGAAGTCAGCAAACTCTGGATGTTAAAAGTATGTTTGCTACCCCTCTCCTCTGCCCAGCACTTACCTTAGTGGCCCAGGCACCTGACAGTCACACAGACTTGTTCCTGGGAGGCAGCCACATGCCTCTTGATCTCTGAGCTGAGGTCTAGAAACTAGCACAGTACTCAACAGTCTTACAGTAGGCACCACATGATGGACTGTTAAATATATAAATTCATTTAATAGGCATCATACAGAGACATTGCAGAATTGATATTAAGTTGTGTAATTAAATGTATTGACTTACTTAGTAAAAAGTAAAGAAGGGAAAGAAGTGTGTAGTGCCAAGCACTCCATAAAAGATCACTGCTATAATGCCTCCTTTTCTCATGTTAGGTTTCCTGAAACTTCATAACTTATATGTTTTCACACATTCAATTTATTCATGTTCAAAATGCCAATAAGTGGCAAAGTTGGAATGCAAACCCAGTGTTGCAAAGGTATGTTGCAAAGCATCAAGTTAGATTTTTAGGCCTAGGCACACATAATTCCACATTCTGAAACCCAAGCACAGAGTTCTAATGGGGTATATAGAAATAACCCTTTCCCTCTTTTGCTTGAGATGAGCTCCACAATATCAGTAAGCAGATGGACAGGGATGCAGAAGATGAGACATTTTGTGAAATGAATGTTTTGTAGGGTACTTTATGTGAGGGGATTTGGGGAACAATGTAATTGTCTTATAACCTTATTGTATATCTCTAAACTCTGGAGGTTATCAAAATTATAGATGACTGAGTAAATGAAGGAATTTTAGATTGTCTGTTTTGAACAGATGTGACATTTTAGACATGAAAACCGATTTTCTTTGTTTTTAGTCAGTAATTTTTTGTCTTTATTTTAGCTTTTATTTTTAAAGTTTGAATATGCTGAAGTTCAAGTGCCTTAAGTTTCCAAGTACTCTTTTTATTTTCAGTGAATTCCTGATGTCCTTTCATGTGTTCTTGGTCCTTATACTTTGGTTACACATTTGCATTTCCTCTCCTCTTTGTGTGAACTTCTCATTGCCATGCTTTCTAGAAAGTTGTACCTCTTCTACCTGGTTTAGCATTTCTTTATCTTCTAGTGTGTACCAAGCAGTATGCTAGCTAGAGTAGGGGCTGGAGACACATGACAGTGAAAACGTAGTCCTTATAACTAAACAACTATCTCTTGGTTTTCTATAGTGCATTAATATGATTTTCACAATTTTTTTTTTTCAGTAGAATGTGTACTCTGTAAAGTATCTTTGACAGTTTCTTTAGGAAACTTCTCTTAATTGAATTTTGTCATACCCAGAATTATAGACAAGATATCAAGGTTGGGAGTGGTGGGTAGATGTAGGAATCAACATTGAGGGCATTATGCTAAGTGAACCAAGTCAGACAAATACTAATACTGTATGATATCACTTATATGTGGAATCTAAAAAAGCTGAACTCATAGAAATAGAGAGTAGAGTGGTGGTTAATCTTAGTCTCTCAAAGAACCCAATTAAGCATACAAAAGAATTAAAAAGAAATGTTTCCTATGCAAAGACAACAACAAAATAAGTCTAGTTTTCACCTTAACCTTCTCCAAAGCCCTTCTTACACAGAAATGAGTGCAGAGCCACCAAGCTACTTTTGACAAAGCTACCCTTTCTTTGAATTCTCCCAGAACATTTTTTTTTTTTACTTCTGCCATGACACTTGACCTAGTTAGCAAATGCATAAGCAGGGACTCAAACCAAGGCCCATGTAGCTGCAATGTCCATGCTTCCTTCATGCTCCACATGGAGATGAGGCTCTCAGATTTCTGAATACAAAAATAGAAGCTCCAAATAGGGTCTAAGGAAATTAAGGGGAAAAATAGTATTTTAAATAAGTAGTATAAGTGATGTTCATTTTTTAGAAGGAATTTGGAGAATCATGTCAGTGTTTAGACACTATTTCAAAGCTGTAATAGCCTGAAAGGGAAATTCGAAAGGTACAGTCATAGAAATTTCCAGTGTCAAACATCTATTTTAGCTTTTGCACCCATCTACCTCCTCCCAGTATCTACCTTTCAATGCTGTGCTATGTGCTCAGAAAAATGTATGTTGGGTGGACTGGTGAGAAGATGAATGGATTACTGAAAAATACCGCTTCTAATTGCTTTTACATTTACTCATAAGAGAGTGAGTGACGGAGTTTGGCAAGGAGATGTTTGAATCTAAACACCTTAAAAGAAACCAAGACTCAGTGTAAGCTGAAATGCAGAGTGCTGAAGAATGAAGAATGTTCATTAGAGAGTTCTGCTTCTCTGGTTTTTACCTATACTTTTCCATTACTAGCTGTGAAATGCTGAGAATACTGCATGATCTCTCTGTGCTTCAATTTTTCTTCCGAGAAATGAAGGTATTTATATCTGATTAATAGGTTTATTTAAACATCATGGTTACACATTAACTTCGAAGGTCTCTATTACCCTAAGGTTGTCTGATTTGACTTGTTATAACTAAAACAGCTAAAGACAAATTTAGATCATGAGAAGTTCTGATATATAGCCGTGTACTTCATTAATTGTGTTAATTATTAAAATATTGCAAAAATATTATTCTAGTTGATAAATAATTACTGCTTAAATTCCCCTGAATGAAATTCCTTCATGCCACCCAGGATGCCTTGCACCAGACTTCCCAGACTTCTTCAGTATTAATTCAGAAACCAAAGAGTTAATACCTGGCCCCACAGGGAGCTTCCAGGACCCTGTCTAGCTATGAACAGGTTTACTTTAATTAGTTCTGTCATTTTCATACCGCTTATTAAATATTTGGAATATCTCCTCTGCACATATTTGACAGGAAAGAAATTTGAATTTAGGAGAAAGTTCTTGAATAAGTAAACATATAAATGTGTATCAAAAACATTAAGCAATTTATTTTTCCCTTGAAGCTCTTGAACATTAAAAAAAATGCCAATTATTAGTCAGCCTTAGATACATTCACCTAAGCATTTATATGTTTTATTTACCTCCAAAAACATGACTCATATGGAGGTACAAAGTGTGTTTTACCTTTTCATGCTAAAACACTTTGTACCTCCATACTAGTCATGTACCTCCTATGTTGGTATAGTCATCATTGTTACATCCATGATAATACTTTTTCACTCAGAAGCACACATGAAGCATCTGCTATGTATGAGGCCCCAAGGTAAATTATAGGAACAAAGAGATGCCCTTGCCGGGTCCCAGGAACTCATAGTCTAATGTGGGAAAGTGTAGGGAACAGACATGTAAACAGTTAAATTGCAATCCAGAGTGATTATTATAATATTAGAGGTAGGAATGAAGTGTTACTATGGTTTCAATACTGACAGCTACTTCTGACCTAGGGATTTGGGGAAGACTTCAGTAGTAGCTCACATTTCACAAAGGTGTCAGTACTGAGCTTATCAAGAAGGGAAGGTTTCGGTGGTGAGATGCCCAGTTGAAAGAACACACGAAGAGCTAACATGAGAATAAACAGCAGGCACCAACTTTGTTGCAAGGGGCACGTTTCTATTGCAGGGCATGCAGTTCTTTTGCAGGGAGTGCACTTCTTCTTCTGCTCATCTTCCGTTCCCCAGGGGACCGCATGGGCTTTATGTATGTCAGAGAACAATAGTGACATTCTGCCACACATGAGTGATATAATACACTGACTGATACTTACACAAGTTTGGTGCAGGTGCCCTTTTACATTAATGTATCATTCTAAATCTAGAGTCCTATCCCTAGCCACAGGTCTGGATCACAGCCAGACCTGGGACACACATTCCACCTCTACAGGATCTGGCCCGGAGGGTCTTACATTGGGCTCACAATCCACTTGCCATTCTTGGAGTGGCTTAGCCTCCTGGGGCATCACCCCCGGGGCACTCTTCACCTACCCTCTCTCTGGGGGCTGCTCAGCATAACAGGGGCATTGCGACATGGCAACTTGTGCCCGGGTCAATGATAGTCCCTATCATTTTGCTGTCTATTTCATGGTATGAGCTGTCTATATACCAGGCATCCTCAGGGATGAGAGCCCGGCCCTCTACATAGGGACTTGGTATATCTTCCATCTCAGCAGGCTCTGCCAGGAGCTCTGTTTGAAGCTGCACTGATATCAATAGGGAGTGCAGTTGATCTGACGAGGCACACAGAGAACTGAGCCTGCAGCTCGAGGTAGATCCCCCACTTGGTCAGTGTAGGAGTCTGTTCAATTCCCATAGAGGGAGTCTTCCCCAAGACCACAGCCACCCCTCCATGGGGTATGTGGACTACACAGTTATAGGATTAGGGCCAGAGATGGCCTTACTGGCCAGAATGGCTGCATATATAGCAGCCAGTTTCTTCTCTATCAGAGAATTCTGCACTTCTGCACCTATCAGAGAATACTGGGCTTCTGAGCTTATCAGAGAATACCGTGCTTCTGTGATTTCCCACAATTGGGACCTGAAGCCTATTGTCACCTCCGGGAACTGAGCTTCTGCTTTGTAACCTTAAAGACCTCTCTATCTCAAGGGTCCAATCCCACTGGGCACCCCGTCACACAAGATGGTGCAAGGGTCTCATCAAGGAGGCTAAATGAGGAATGAATACTCTCCAAAACCCCAGTAGTCCCAAATAGGTTTGAAGCTGCTTCACAATCTCAGGTTGGGGATATGCCTGTATCTTATCAATCACCACCTCTGGCATTACTTTTGTCTTACCCAACTAGACAACTCCCAAGAATGTGACGGAGAACCCAGGTCCCTGGACTTTGTCATCAATGATTGCCCAACCTCAATCTGTGAGAACTTCTTGCAGGCTGGTCGCCTCTGCTTCTAGTTCTGTAAGAGAATCAGAGGTTCTCTTAATGATACAAGTGCACTGCTGCTGATTTTTTTCACATGGCTTAATCTTGAGCCATGAGACCATGGCACAAGATAGAGCTGTGCAGATAGCCCTGGGGAAGGATGAGGGATACCCACTGTCACCCTTCCCATGTGAAGACAAACTGTTCTTGACTTTCTAGGTCTATGGCAATAGAGAAAAAGGTGTTTTCCAAGTCCACCACATAATGGTATCATCCAAGTTCATGTGACAACCAGTCTATTTATGACGTCTTTGACGTTAGTATGGCAGCATGCAGGAGAAGTGTAACTTTGGCTCCTGATAGCCAACTCTCATGCACCACATGCTGTCAGCCTTCTTCACTAGCCACATGGGGAATTATACAGGCTATGAGTAGGACAAATGACACCAGCATCTTCCAGCTTCAGAATGGTGTGTCCTATTTTCTCGTGGCCTTCGGGCAAGCAATACTGTTTTGTGTTCATTCCCCAAGTAGCCTGGAACAGCACCAATGGGGCATGGTGTGGATGTCCCTGGATAATAGTTTTCACCACCCGGATACAAAGGTGAAATTCACCAACAGTGGTATTTACAGTCAAGAGTTGCAAAACAGCAATCCCCAAAATGTACTCCTATATGGGAGATATGTACACTTGGTATGTCCGAGGAGGTAATCTGTCAATACCCAGTGCCATAGGTACCTGCTGCACTCAAATGATTCAACCCCCATTGCCTTCTATGGTTGTAGTGGGCCCGGGAAACTCGTATGGATTCCCATAAAGCAGGGTGCAGTCAGCACCCGTGTCCATGAGGCTAAGTGGTGCTTCGCTCCCCCTTTTCAACCAAGCCTCCATTGCGCACTGGCTGGTCTGAGAGTGCAGGGGGTAGTACAGCAGGCACTTGGGAGGAATGCTCCCTGCATTTCACTTCCACATCCCCCAACCTAGCCATTATGGACATTACCTCGTGGATCCGCCAGCAGAGCTTCCATGGTGTCAAAAGTACCAGTCGGGCCAGAGGTCATGATCAAGTCCTTTATGTGGGTTGTAAATACCTCTTCCTCGGGGCTAGTATACTGGGCATGAAACATAATCTGTCGCATGCCCATTCCCTGAATTACCTGGACCAGATCTAAGTATGTGGTCCATCTGCTCACTGTCTCTGGCAGCTCCCCAGTGTCAGCCCACACTGTCTGTGCAGTGGACATCAGCCTGTTAATCAGGGAGTGGTTGCCTATACTCTGAGACATGCCACATTCTGGAGAAGCTGCCTGATGGATGGTATCACCGTTACAGAGGCCGGCTGAGCCATCTCTTCTGGAGATAATTCAGTCCTTCAGGCCTGTCATCCGACAGCTGAAGCAGCCACCCCAAAACCATCTCTCCAGCTCTCTGTGGTACCTGTTTCATCAGGTCCCAGAGTTTTGTGAAGGTTTACTGGATCAAGGTGGTATGCTTTTTAGCCCGGGGTGCCACCAGCTTGCCTCCCCTCCCAGGCTAATGCCTATTCCACTTCAACTTGCTGCTGTATCACCGGCCACACTGGCTGCAGTATCGCTGGTGGGCTCCCAGACTGAGATGATGGCAGCGACCCATCAGGGCCTTGCAGCATGCGTTCCACTGCTGCCAGCCACCTTTCCAGTGCTTCTTCCTGATGTTGCAGTTGTTGCACCTGCTGAGCCTGGTCCGAACCTCCAGGCTGGCCTAGTGCAGCACCACCAGGAATATCCAGGCCACCTGACCCACTGCCTCCTGGTGAGCACTGGGGACATTCAGCTTCAGTTTCTCCAGGCAGTTCCAGACATGGATTCACTCCATCCCAATCCTCCCGGGGCGTTCACATAGCCAGATACCCGGCCACAGGATACCACTGGGAAGCGGGCTGAGCCCTATGTCCTCCACCCGGGTATCCTCAACCCAGGGACCTTCCAGAGCACTGAGGGCCGTACTCACCTCATCCTACCAGCTACGCCATGTGTCAGCACCAAGCTGATCAAGAATAAAAAGTTTCGGTGGTGAGACCCAATTGAAAGAAACCACGAGAAGCTGACATGAAAATGAAACTTTGTTGCAGGGAGTGCAGTTCTATCGCGTTTAATAAACTGAACAATATCTATATAAGTTAAGTGCAGGTGCCCTACAACACTAATGTAACATTCTAAATCTGGAGTCCTATCCCTAGCCATGAGCCTGGATCACAGCCAGACCTGGGACCCACAATAGGTCTTAACCAATTAGAAATGTTTTTTGCCAGGCAGAGACATATGGGCTGTATATAGGTCAATGGAACAGTATATATGAAGTCACAAAGTCCTAAAGGGGCTTGATTTGTTCCAGTGTAATTGGAACCAAGAATGTGAAAAGGAGATGCGAAAGTAAAGTCCCAAGGAGCCTTTTGTGTTCAGTCTGGTTTAGTCTATAATTTGGGGCTGGTGTGAAGATACTGTGTGGTGAATTGCTGAACAGGCAAGGAAGGGTTTGCTAATCTTATGTAAGAAGGTATGATGGAGTTTTAGGCACAAGATGAAGAGAGTTCAATTTTGCTATCAAGGCGAATATGTTACATGTTGACTGAGCAGAAGACTCTGAATGGGGCACAGAGAGACCAGATGGGAGGCTGTTGCTGCATATGCAAAGGTTGTTAACCTACTATATATTACATAAAGTGCATCTGAGAAATGAAGATGCCACAGAAAATGAAACCTTTTTTTCCAGCATGGACAGCCTTCCTGTTTTGAAAGACAGTCTTGCATGAGTAATCAAATCTATCAGAAGGTTGCTTAGGGACATGGTGTGGGAAGGAGAGCTGTGTAATTTAGAGCTAAAACAGCATCTCCTTAAAGCCCCCCATGTACCTGACTTGGAAGATAGCGACAGACCTGAAGCCTGTGAACTGATGTCCTTGTGCTAGAGAAGCTTGAAAGGCCCCACCCACATAGCCTCAGCACTCTGTTTCTTTTCAGAGGTCACGATCGGCCAGTCACCTACAGAGGGCCATGTTCTTTTCTTGGCTGAAAATATTAGGATTTCTACATACATGCTACTGCTCATGTCTAAGTAAGGGGATGTCTGAAAAAGTAGGAATGGTTCTGCTGGCAGCCAGACAATTTTCCCAAATAAGCACACGTGATGTTCCACCAAGATATTTAGTGACTTTGGAACCAGACAGAGATAAGGCCACTCTGCAATCATAAAAGAAAATGTCTAAGTATGCTCCTCTTCTGACCAGTGTAAGTGATTGCTGCTTCTGTTTCTATGATAAGCCCTCCTATAATCCTCCTGCATCCTGGATTTTTAGGCTACTTATTTTCCATAATGTGCTCCTGCTTTCTTGAGGGTTATCTCAGCCTATGGGGTGGGCAACTCACAATTCAAACACCCTAGCAAGGCTGTTTTACTAAAGCATGAAGTCTTAATAGGGATTTTAAAAACCTCATTTATAATTGGATTAAAGTCTACAATTCAGGGTCAGTGTGAGGGTATATTTTTAGTCCATGCTGTTTACTATAACAAAATACCATAGCCTAGGTGGGTGGCTTATGGACAACAGAAACTTATTTCTTACAAATCTGAAGACTGAGAAGTCTAAGATTAAGTCTCCACCAGATTCAGTGTTTGGTGAGAGCCTACTTCCTGGTTCATAAACCTCTGTCTTTTGCTTTGTCCTCACTTGGTAGAAGGGGTGAGGGAGCTCTCTGGAGTCTCTTTTAGAAGAGCACTAATCATTTTCGCGAAGGTTCTACTCAAAGGCCCCACCTGCTAATACTATTACATTGGGAGTTAGGATTTAACATAGGAATTTTAGGGGAGGACACATTCAGTCTATACCAGATATTCACATAATAGGTATTTATTGAATAACCATTGAGTAGCTGGGATAACTAATAGCAACATACCAGACCACACACACAAAACAAACACATTAACAAATAAAATCCATGTTCTTTCTTCCTATGGTCTATGGGAAAACAGGTGAAAATAGTGATGGTTATTATTTCCAGGAGCAAATCTCAAAATTCCCATAGGGTGAGATTCATCTTTGTTAGACTTTGATATATCAGCTCAAAGCCGGGGCTCCCCAGGCCGAAATATCATCTGTAGCTCAAAACCATGAGTAGCAGTCAAACTGTCTCTGCTAATAAAAATGAAAAACAAGGAGAAAAATGAAGGGACTTGTGCTTTGGCTTAAATGGGAGAGGTGCCCATGAGAAGAGCCTGCCATTGGCAATACAACCTGAGGGATTTGGTAGAGAGCAGAATTATCTAATGGGAATTTACTACTTGTTGAATATTTCACAACCTCATAGAATGTGCTCTGGATGAAATCTACAGACTGCTGTGAGAGTGTGCATGGGCCAGGGATGGGGAGCCTGCAGAGGGAGCGTGTGCGAAGGCCTTAGGGGACATGGGCATGGACCATTTGAGCAATTGTGATCTATGCACTGAAAATGGAAGTGGCAGGTCTTATGTTTGAGATGAAAACAGAGACAGGGCCTTAGAAGGATTTTAATCTTCATTATAACGGCCAGGAAAAGACACTAAATAATTTTCCAGGAGGAAATAACCAGTCATTATGTATTTTTATACACACCACACAAACTATAATGTAGATAATTAATTTTAGGGTGGCAATCATACAGTAGGCCTATAAGGAGTTTTCCAGGTGAGATAAGATAGAAAGAAGTGGTAGATTCAAGACATATTTAGGATGTAGAACTACCAATATTTGGTGATTGCATCTGGAGCATGGGGGGAGGATGGCTACTAGGCTTCTGACGTGCACAAAACAATCAATGATGTGACATTGGTTGAGACTGAGAATCCTGAACTAAGAGGTTTGTGGAGAAAGAGAAAAGTTCAGTTTTCTATAAGTTAATTTTTAGGTCCCTTAGGGATATCCATCAAGAAGAGAGAGGTAGGTAGGCAGACTAGAGGTGTAAATCTGGGAGATATTGGTGTGTAGATGATAACAGATAGGATCACCCAAGGTAGCATGCATGATAATTACCTGGTGAGCTGCTACCTCCCACCTCCCACCTCCAGAGTTTCTGATACAGTAGGTTTGTGATGCACCTCGTGAGTCATCATTACTAATACTCTCCCAGATAATGCTGATACTGCAGGTCTGAGGACCACATCTAGAGTAGCACTCAGGGAATGAGTAAAGGTGGAAAAGCAATAGAAATAAAAAGTGTCCTGTGAGAAGCAATACATTTGAATAAGTCAGGCAGCACTGGTTTGAGTCTAGAGCTACCGGACTCAGAGCCATGTGACCTTAGGGCAATGACTTAAATCTGTAAGACTCAATTTCTCCATTGGTAAAATAAAGATAATAGTATAAATGATAGCATAAATTTATAGTGTTATTTTAAGACCAAAAAAATAGCTAAAGGAAATTCTTAGCACGGTGCTGAGTAAAAGTTAGGAGTTATTTGAAGACTAGTCCTTAAGTAATCTGGCTTTTAAATATAAATTAGATGAGACTGAGGTGACAAGAAAACAAAAAGTAAGAGGAAAATCAAGACTGTAATAACACTGGAACCAATGAAAAATTTTCATGAAGTCGGGAAGTGGCTAAGAGTGTTACAGTCTTGTGAGAGTTCAACAAGAGGGCAGAAAAAATATTTAAACATCCATTGGATTTAGAGATAGCCAAGCTGGACCATTTCAGTAGAGTGACATGTGGAGCAGGGATGGTATCTATGAATCGTATAGCATAGAGCTTCACCCAAGCCACGGGCTCCACTGACAGTGCTGCTATTATAATTATAGCTGAAAGCAGCTTGTATAGACATATGTGTGTGTGCAGGTAGAAGGGAATATATTTAGCATAAGGGTAAACTCTGCAATTCCCAAATAAATGCAGTTCTGCTGAGCAAGCTCTGTCCTGTGAAGGTTTACTTAAGCTGGAGCAGAGTTTTTAAAAGCAAGATTTCAAATTGGAAGGTGGCAGGTAGGTCATGCAAATTTAACAAGAGTCCATTCTCCATTTCCTGGGAGAATTGGTAACTTTGGGATACATTAGGAACTGTCAGTCCTCACAGCAGCCCCGTGACTCAATTGAACTATTAAATTCTTTGCTCAACACTCCCCATTTCTTCCATGCCAGCAAAGTGAACAATTGTCTGATCTCTGGCAGCAGGGAGAGAGCTATCTTTGCCTCTTTCCAGCTGAGAAATGGTTTGTTTCCCTTTCAAACACTGCTGCATTCTTCTTGCAATTTTCCTTGACCATTAAATATTTTATAACAGTCTCATACCAGCGCTCCTTCCTGGGTTCCCGATAAGTGGCAGATTCAACAGGGAATCTTAATGTATGGCAGCAGGTTTCATTTGCACTGCTCCCACAGATGCTGCTGCTGGAGTCAACAACCATATTTAAATGACCTCTAGCCTGTAAAGGTATTTTTTTCTAATCCTAAAAGCTTTTAGACTGTACCACCAGATTTTTAACTTTCTTGGAGAATTGTCATCATGAACTCAGTGGGGGAAGGAAAAAAACTGCTTGATGAATCTAACATTTGTAAGCCAGGAGTTTGAAGAATGTACTTAGGGTCTATGCTATGCATCATCATTTTTCTTCCTTAGGTATTCCTCCTCTCCATATCTAGAATTCATTTTCCTTTGCCAATTAAATCATTCCCATTCAAGACCAGCTCCAACATCAGCCCTTGGGAAAGGCTTCAGAGATAACTGTGGCCTAAATTAAGCTTCTCTTTCTTTGATTATCCACTGCAATTATTATCTGTAATAGCTCATTTAGCACTCTTGTTCCTGCAACAAAATTTGTGTCCCCACAGTGTGCAGCATTATGCTGGCAACATGGAAAACCTCCGTAAGTAGTATTCAGGTTCAACTCAGTACTTAAGGGGAAAACCAGTCATTGTTTTAATTCATTAATAAATTAACTTTCATTGCAAAATCTGGTGTGTGCTCTTTCTCCCAGCTTTACATTTTCTTCCTATTTTGGCTGTAATGAATTAAGCACCACCACCTCCCACTGTGTGTTTAATTACTGTACTGATTGCTTACTATGGATGCTACATGATGTGGAAAAAACATAAAATTTCAAAGCAAAGCACTTTGACCTCCCTGGGGATAGAGATTAAAAGCTATAAAAATATAAGAAAACATATTTAAGTACATATAACTAGTGCCAGATGAGTGGTCTAGATAATTGCATAGCCCCTGTGGTCCAAGTGAATGGGAACTATTCCTTATGTCAGCAAAAGCACTTCCCTGACCTGAGACCTTGACCTTTGGTTCTGTGCTTGGAAGACCGACCCTTCCTTAGCACCAACTTTGTTCATCTTAAGCCTAACATTCCTTTACTTTTCATTCTCTCTCTCCTCTTTTTCCTCTCTCATTCTCTCTCTCTCTGTCTCTCTCTCTCTCTCTCTGTCTCTCTCTCTCTCTCTCTCTCTCTCTCTCTCTCTCTCATTTTCTTTCATCCTATAGAGTTGGTTTTTCCTCCTTTCATAAAATTCTATACAATTTACCTTAATTGCTTTTGGAGCTTTCTCATGTCCTAACCACTAAACATGCATTCATTTCTCAGACATTATTTTAAAAAGAATCTTTGTTTTATGGTAATAAAAGTATGCATACTTTCCAAAAGGACTTTTAGAAAATGTCCATGTATAAGAAGATTATCCTTCTATAAGCATCTATTGGGTGCACCTCGGTGTCAGGCCATCCATAAAATGGTGAATCAAGAAGTGAAAAGCTGCTCTGACCCCAGGAACTCATGGTCCAGGTAGATGGGAGATTCATGAGCTGACGTGGTGGAGAGAGTGATGGCTAATAGTGAAGCGTTCTGGAATGAAGGAGAGCCTTGAAGGACAGATGGGAATTCATGAAAATATTATCTCCCTCTTGGTTTACTGACCTGGACATTTACCCATATAATTTTTGAAGACAGTAAAGAGCTCTGCAACAAATTTACTTAACAGTTACACTCCTAGAAACAGAAGATGCATTTTGAATTTTAAATATGTGACAAAATATTATCATATACTGTAGACAGCTTAGATAGCATTTTTAAAAGTGATGGAGTTTTTAAAAATATAAAACAGGTTCTAAAAATATTGGATAAGTTAACAGATGAGAGTTCTATATTTGATTGTAAGGTACTCCAAAGTTATTTAAGCTCAAAACTTTTATGGTTTGAAGTTAAATCTATCCACTATCTCATTCTCATAAATATCCCATGTTTCCCATTCAGAACAAAATACACAGCTGGATGTATAGAGCATGCTGAGTCACCTTAGGGTACAGAGAGAAAATAAAGAATTGCACCTTATATTTTATTGTTATCTCACATTTTATTTATGTTATATTTCATACTCTTGTAATGTATCTTCTGTATTAAATATTAAACAAATATATACACTCATGTACTTATAAGCAGATATATGTGTGTTGGAGGAGATCATCCAAAATTGTTAAGGTCTCTTTGTTAGGCTATGTTTGGTTGTAGCTAATAGAAAACCTGACTAAGAGTGACTTAGGCACAGTATACTTACTTATTTAACAAAAGTGTGGGTGGTCTTAGAGTCATAGAGCAGCCTAGTAATTTCATTGAGGGATTTTTCTATCTTTCCATCTACATATTCGGCATGGTGCCTTACAATTATAAATTTTCACCTCATGGTGGATTGAATTTACGCTGCCCAATGTCTGTGATTTTAGGTGTGTATATGGATACTATATAGCGAAATGCTTGGGTAAATTCTAAGATTTTTATCACTAATTACAGCTTATTAACCTGCAGAAGGATTAAGTCCAACATTCCACTACTTTTTTTTATTATATGAAGTTATTAAAATGTTTAATAATGTTTTCTTTTAATTCAGTCAAGTTATTTTTAGAAATAAGCAGGTGCATATTAAATTAATTTTGAGATTCCTCTGGCTGTGGAAATAGACAACCTGAGTACATGGTAAGCCTGACATCTCTGCTCTCTCACCCTGGATGTTTAGAGAATCATTGACTTGGGTCACTTATCCTTTGTAATGTGCTGATAGATAATAATGGGATAGGGAAAGCAGTCGGCATAATGGGGTAGTAACCACTGGGATACTAGCTGTCAGATAGAAACTAATTGATTGTAATTGCTTTGCCATTGTATTGCTCTTGGAGTTTGTAGATTGTTAAAACGGCTGATTCTAAAAGAAAGATCTCATTTTTTTTTTTTTTGCTGTAGGTTATGTTAATGAAAAGCTGTTCTTAAAGGAATGATGAGTGAATATCAATAAATGGAAAATAAGAAATTAAAGAAAAACAACTAACTGATCATGAGTTAATATACTTCAGCAGTCAGAGTAGCAGTTAACTGTGTGGTGATTCATATTGAATTTTTTCTTGGAACTTTTGAATTTTAAATATTTCCCATAGAAAGAGAAATTGATTCTATGTAACTATTTTTCATATACTATCCTGAATAACAAATCTCCTCTGTAGAGATCTCCTGAAAACCAGAAAATGTGTCTGTTTTCCAGAGCCTTTATGTTGTGACAAATTAGCAGTCAGATATTTTAAAGTGGGAAAAATAAATTCCCATTGTACAACTAAGAAAGAGGAGATTAGAAATGGATTTTTCAATGCTCACAGTATATGAGTAGTATATGATGAGCATTTATGTGAATCTGAAGGCAATGTTTGTTTTTGCAATATTCATCAGTATTAAAATGAGTAGACTAAAATGACAACGTTAATGTGAAATTGTATCTTATTTTGTTGTAAGATACACATTAACTTTCATATGATTGTAATTTCTTTAATGATCATTACTTTCATCAGTGGCATTTAAACTGTTGGTGATGTTTGAGTGATCCGATTTATTAAAAGACCTTTTTACTGAGCACCAGTTCTGGTTAAGGCTCAACCTCTGGCCTCGAGGAACTCACAGACTAAAGAAACAAATAAATGTGAGCAAATGGTTACTTACAGCATTGAACACGGTGATGTGGGGCAATAAAAGCACTGGAGAGACAATAAGTAGATAATATAAGATCTGAAGGATTTCTGAGTGTCTTCCAGAAAAGAAAAATATGGTCTAGAATGAAGGAACAACGTGACAACCCTGGTATTTGAGGAAACAGAACAATAGTTAGAAATCAGGTTATGTGTTTTAGTGCACAAGAAGATGAAATTAAACAGGCAAAATTCCACATGGCCTATATCCTTTGTTTGTCTACTAAGGAATTTGGAGTTATTCCTCTGGGAATGGGCCCGCTGAGGTGCTTTAGACATGGGAAAGATATAAATGCATTTCCTGTTAGGACAATCACTGTCCCCTTGGTTTAGATGATGAGCAGGAAGAGGCTCGCTGGGACCTCCCATTAGTAAGCTGGTACGATAGCTTGTGCTTTTGAACATTATCATTACTCTAGATCTGTGAAAAGGAAATTAAAATAGCTTAAGTTCCAAATTATTTATTCATCTTTGACTTTTTAAATATATATTTTCTTGAATGTCCCAGTGGAATTGGTGTTAAACTTTAGTTGCTTAAAACTCTGAAACTAGAATGTCTACAAGTGATCGTAACGGAGTCTGTGGTCAGTAGAAAAATACACATATTTATGGTTAGTTTCATATTTGGGAATCAGATGTAGACATATAGCTTAATTTTGGAAATGTAAATTACTAATTTAAAAATACATGTTTAAGATAATGCTAAAAAGTAATAATAATTTGATCCAATTAAATATTTAGCAGAAAAATTCTTCACATCTGAGATTCTGTTTTAGAATCTGGAACATTTGCATTTTAATTACATAATAAAAGGAGAAAGTGAAAGAATAATTGGCTTGGCTATTAGCCAATTATAGCTGTAACTAAAAAACAGAAACAAACAAAACAAAAAAAGACAAAACCCCCCACAGAAACTGACATTTGTTTCCACAAATAGTCACAATATACGTTGATCAGATGTTTAATGACATTTGGCAACAATAGATGGAAGGGAATGTTGTTTCAGTCCGCAGTACCACATGTTTGTTAAAACTGAAATTAATGAAAGCAAAGTTGAGATGTTTGACTGCTGTATCATTCATCTTTTACTGTTAATGTACCCTTAAATGAGGCTTGTCTAGAGTGATTCCAATTGTTAAAATCTACTGGAGAAATAAGACAATTGAATACAGATTTTGTCTTAGTCAAGCTGCTATAACAATACCATAGACTGGGTAACTTATAATACACAAAAAAATTATTTCTCACACTTCTGGAGGCTGGGAATTCTAAGATCAAAGTGCCTACAGATTCAGTGTCTGGTGATGTCTTACTGATTCACAAAAGGTTGTCCTTTTGCTGTGTCTTCGCATGACTGGAATGGGAAAGGAAGATCTCTGGGGTCTATTTTATAAGCATTATTAATACCATTGATGACCTAATCACCTCCAAAGGCCCTCACCTTCCAATACCATCACACAGGGGGTTAGGTTTCAATACAAGATTTAATACAAGCATTCGTCAGTCTACAAAGTGGTCACATCTAGTTGCATTTTTTCATTACAGTGGAAGGTTTATGTCTCTTTTGAGTCCCCGTGATCAGTGACCATGAGAAGGCCTCAGTACACATATCCAAGCAAATGATAGGAGCTGGTGGTGTTAGAATGCACTCCTAAACACACTCTCCATGTGTTTCCTTTGACAGATACGACGACATATTCCACAGAACGGTCCGAGCACTTCAAACCCTGCCGAGACAAGGACCTCGCATACTGTCTCAATGATGGCGAGTGCTTTGTGATCGAAACCCTGACCGGATCCCATAAACACTGTCGGTAAGCCACTACAACCACTGGCACTAATGGCAGGCCCTCAGAGAGGCCTGGTAGTAGAATGGGGTGTTGAGCTTCGTGAATATACTACAGTATGATGCATATAGTCCAGCTGTTTGAATGGTGGAATTCAGAGTCCTATTATGAGGTGGGACAAGGCCAGTATTTGGTATTTGAGGAAGATAAAGCTGAATTAAAGTTGATAAGATTTTAATTTTACCTGACAAAGTAAAGGGAAATTTACTTTTATAACTACCAATTTAATAGAAATAAATATTTGCTCACTTTAGAGGCCTATATTTTTGGTGTGAGTCTTAGCCACATATACTTGTACTCAGAAATAATTCCTTCTTTGGAACCTATAGACTATGGCATGACAAAGCAAAGTGCGCATCAAAAATCTAGCATCTCAATGTTCATTGTGTACCAACCCCCAGAGACTGTAACTGCCCAGAGAAAACTGCATCTTTTTTTGATTCTACCCTCATTTATTAATTGCAGTACATTGTTCTAACACCTCTGATGATGAAGCACTCATCAACAAGATGTTGTAAATGAAATCATAGTCCTGTTATGGTTTAGGTAGAGAACTACTTAGGGGAAATTCCCACTAGAGGTCAGGAAGGTGTTTAATTGACTTTTAAAGACATAAGGCTATATAACTGCTAAAAATTAAAAAAAAATGGAGATAGTGTACATATAGATACTGCAGCATTAAGGCTCCATAGAAGAATCAAATTAACATCTTAAAAATATTTCTCACCAAGCTTTTATTTCCAGCACTCTGTTGGCAATTTGTTTTCCCTTGCAATTGTATATGCTTCAGTGATCATATATATTCACACCCCTTCCCTTCTCTTTATTTACTCTTCTCATATGACACAGGTATTAAATTAATTATTCTGAATCATGAAGCATGGAAAATTATGACTTTTTCTCTCTATTGCTATTATGAAACTTTATTTCATGTTGTTTTATTAAGAAGGCACAGAGAAATGCATCATATAGTTATGAACTTAGAACATGTTAGCAAATCCTGCCTGGCTCCATGGGAGAATGAGTTGCTACAGTGGGAAGAGCACAGGTTTGGAATAGCTGATAAGTGATAATAGCAGATCTCCCTAAAAGTTACGACACATCCTGCATCAGGATAAACAACTGTGATCTTTCCACCTTGAAAGGGTGGATTTTCATGTGACTTAGGCAGTGCCATTACATTTACCCTGTTTATAATATTTACACCCCATTTCTGTTCTCTGTGAAACTGGGTTGGGGATGAAGAGGGGTGGGAATGATCCCTCCCCACATTACCTTTCTCTTGCTGCATTTATTAGGTCAGTGCGGACACAGGTAGAAAGCACACAAGTGACTTGGAGATAGCAAGGGAAAAGTTCAGAATGAGCTAGTGTAATGCCCTGGTGTGGAACTCCACGAGCCAAGAAGGAAACTGACACCGATGCAAGCGCAAAAGGGAGTTTATTGACAAACTCGAGTTTGGACTCCACTCATTCACTGACGCAGCAGTGGTTGAGAGGAGCCCCGACTAAGGGGCTGGGACCTAATTTAAAGGGCAAAACCGCAAGCCTTGGAGAGATGCCTTGGCGTTACCTGATTGGGGGATTAGGTTGACCTTTAAAGGGATTGGGTGGTAGGTTGTTGGGTCCGCGTGCAAAAGGGGGTCGTGTGCAGTTGGGGCTGCATATAGAGGGGGCCGTGCGCAGAAAGGGCCGAGTGCAGAAGGTAGGGACAAGTGCAGAAGGTGCCGGGTGCAGTAATCAGAATATGTGCAGGAGGAAATAAGGGTGGGGGTGCCTTATGGGCCCACCGATTAGCTGGCTTGGCTGGTTTGGCCAGGTGGTAAGGCATTGTTCTTGACCACTGGCCTTTGGGGAACTTTTCATACAATTCATCTTGGGATCACTCAGAAAAATGGAATCATTCCAGTCTTTCACTAGCTACTTTAACAAAGCTTTAAGAGCTTCTGGGCTCTTATAGATACTCAACCACATGTTACATTCACCTTTGCCAAGCTCACGGGATCCTAATATGGAAGTGGGCAATGAAATCAATTAAGTTTCAGTTCCTAATTGATTGATGAAGGGATGAATCAGAAATCTCACCTAGAACAGTGATGTTCCTGATGGTATTTTACCTCAAGGAGGGATCAGATCAGGCCCCACCACAATATGCCAGATGGTATGATTCATTTTTTTCCAAAACTGAGATGTTGAAAAGAATGAAGTAATTCTTATTCTTTCTCAACATTTTTTTTTCTCATTGTATTATCTATTAGTTCATGGGCATATTAGCTTTCTAGGATTGTTGTAACAAAGTACCACAGATTGAGTGGTTTAAACAACCAAAATATATCTTTTCACACTTATGGAGGCTAGAAGTCTAAGATCAAGATTGTTTCCTTCCTAGGGCCATGAGAGAAGGCTACTTTTGCAGGCCTCTCTACTTGGCTGTCTTTTCCCCTGTTTCTTCTCGTTTTCTTCACTTTATATATGTCTATATCCAAATTTCCTCTTATAAGGATATCAGCCATATTGGATTACGGTCCACTCCAATAGCCCTGTTTTAACTTAATCACCTTTAAAAGGACCATTTTCCAAGTGTGGTCACAGTCTAAAGTACCTGAAGTTAGGAATTCAAGATATGGATTATTGGGGTGACACATCCAGTCTGTGACAGTGCATCTCAGGTCCAGAGAAAAATTTCCTTTCCTTTTGTGTATATGTATTTTTCTAATTTTTTAAAACATACATAAGCAGAGATGTATCTATGGTTTGGCTGAAATGATGTACATGTATAATAATTTTGACCATCTATCTTCATATTTTTTTGCATATTTCATCACAGTCAACCTGTTATTTAACATTGAGTCACAACATAGCTAATCATGACAAAAGACCGGCCTAAGACAGAGTTGGAACTCGAGTAGGTTAATAGATGCCTATAAATCTCCTACTTGTGTGTGTGAATAAATCACACATTGCATGTGCCCACTATTCATCTCCCAGGCTTTGCTGTGAGTAAAAGGCTCATATTTGTTCCTGCATCAGCCACTTCAGAGGTTTCCAATGTAGTTATTAATAATGTGCCATTTTGTACAGCACTCTATTTAAGTAGTATGTTTCCTTCATTCTTCTCTATTTGACACATGTTTATTGAGTACTTCCTGTCACCAAGATACGTTGAATAAATACATACAGAAATGAATTTAGAAATTAAATGGCACTGCACCTTGTAATGTACTTGGAGTAGGTAAAATAAAATACCTCAAGGTTAAGAAATAAAAGAAACAAGGCAAAGTATTTTCACACGACTGGCTTGTTACCAGGGGCATCTCTATGATACATTACTAACTGGCTTATGTTTCCAGTTAAATGAAACACAATGTAGCATATGGGAGCAGTAATATAAAGAGATATATTACATAGTTTACTTTTCACATGTCTCAAAAGATTAGCTACTAAAATCTGAGAGAAATTTAGATTACATTTTCCAGTATTTTAAAAATAAATTGCAGTCCTATGGTAAATCGAATCAAAAATGTTTTTCTATGCCATAAAAAATTGAATGTGATATAATGCTTTTCTCTTTATCACATAAGAAAGAATAGTAGAAAAACAACCTAGATCATCCCTGATAGAGATCCTGAAAATGTATGCTCAAAAATATTAACAGTGGGAATCTTGGGATAAGGGAGGTATCGTGTTTTTCCATTGGTTATTATCTCACTCTTTGGTGTATTTTTCAGACCTTTCAAAAATCTGTTTATAGGATGAATAATTAGAAATTAGAGAGCAAAGTAAAGAAACTTTCAGAGGTATACAAAGATTCTAAAAATAACTTGATAGAGGGATTTTAAAAAACAATAAATAAATAGACAAACTTGAATTTGCTGAATTTAAAATAAATTGTAAAGCCAAGATCACTGGCTAACTGATTAGTGAAAAGAGAACCTGGAATATAGTGGAACTTCATTTGGAATAAAGAGAGCTTCATAGATAGAAGGACAACAGAGATGCTGATCATTTCATAAATTTGGTTGACTATCAGGTAAAACAAATCAAAGTTGGATTTTTACTTCCTTCTCTATGCCAAAAGTTCTTCTTAATGAATTTATCAGTTAAGATAATTAATAAGAAAAATCTTATGGAAAATAACATTTATTTATGACAGCAATTGAAAGGATCGTTTGAGCTAGGAGCAATGGTAGGAAAAAATTAACAAATTGTCACAACATTGACACAATATTGTTTATTGATCTGAATATCATAAATCAGAAACAACATCAAAAAACAGGTAAACTATCAGCAAACTATACAACAAATATTGCAGAGAATTAATAATCTGAAGAAGCCACGTAGATGAATAAGAGTAACAGTAAAATTAAACCTAAGTAGGAAAATGGGCAAAGGAGAGGACCATACTCTTCCCTTAAAAAAGAATGCAGATAATGAATGAACATGAAAAATACTCAGCCTCACAAATAAATGCAAATTATTTTCTTTGTTTGGCCATCATATTTAATGATTTATAAAAGCAAATACTCTGGTGAGGATGCAGTAGAAACATATTTACTACTCTGGGGAGTGTACATTATTAAATATCTTCAGCAGGTAATGTTTCAGTATGTTTCAAAATCCTTATATTGTTTCTAAGAACTTAGCCTACAGAGATGTATATGTAAATTTACTTGTAAGGATGTTCAACATAGGTTTATTTGCAATAGCAAAAAAAAAAAAAAAAAGAAAGAAAGAAAGAAAAATCCTGAATTTAGATGTGTGGATATTTCAAAATATTTTAAGAACAATAAGATGCTCATTATATCAGGTTATATATGAAAATCAGAATATAAAATTGCAAAGTTGAACATATGATAGTGATCAAATTCTGAAAAATAAATAAATAAAAAGGTTAATAGGATTTACAACTGTTTTCTATCCTTATGAATTTTGTAAGATCTCTACATTGCGCATATGTTTTATTTATTAACACCTGTTTAAGACATTTGACCCCTGCATCTCATATTTCCATTAAGAAAGATAGTGTCTCTGTCTCTGTTAAATTAAGGTAATTATAATTCAGTCTTATTAGGCTAAGAGAACTTTCATTTAAGCCCTTTCAGATTAAACAATACCAAGTCTATTTGAATGTGTATGCTTCTTCTTTTATTAGTAATTCATTTATAATCTTTACGATAATACTTTTCCATGGTAATTTCATGTGATATGACACATAAAATTTTTTTGAATTAAATAATAGGAAGATACATCCTACAGAAATGAAACTGGGTTGAGGAAAAAATAAGTCACTAGAAACTCCTTAAATCAAAATATTCTGAATCGAAGCAAGATATTCTCTAGTATACTTTATGCCATTTCTAGAATTTTTAAGAACTTGGGAAATGGTGCTATCTGTAATATATTTTACTAGAGTGAAAAGGGTAGCCATTGTAACTGAAAAGCTTGTAGGCATCTGAACAGGTCAAATGTGTTTAAAGGCCAAATTTAAGTTAAAAGGTTGTGTCTTCTGAATTGAAGTTCATTAAATGTTTCACCAGCCTTGCTGGAAAAATGGATTTTCATAACTTTGGAAAGGATAGCATTTGAGCTGAATTTGGCCTGTAGTGATCATTTTGGACATCTATTAAGCAACTCACTTGAAGATGCTTAAAATCACTTGAAATATGGAACTGCTAGAAAAAGGAAAGCGGTCCAATAGCAACCATTGCCCGAGGCAGTACTTTCATAAAAGGGCTGATGGTTTGTGCAGCAGTCTGGGTAAAATGCTCAGAGGAGTTGGTAAGCTGGGGAAGCAATGAAGAGAGGAGAAGAGCCCCACAAGGAGTTGACATCCTTATTGTGTCTTGTTCTGCCTGAGTAGGTTTTTAAAATCAAAGCTTTCATTTTTCAGAGAATTGGCTAGACACAAAATGACCATATTTCTGTGATGTAGTATATAAAATTACAGGACCATCCCTGCCAGTGCTTTGCTCTGTCACTTTGGAGGTCCATTAGCTCTTCCACCCAGTGAGGGTCCTCTTTATCAAATGGTTCTCTAGTAAGTGCTCTGACAGCAGCAATTAATGGTTTTCTGTGGTTGAAGCAAGTCAGAATGGAAATTGAGTTTTGGCATATATCCCTGAACTCCATTGACCGGAGAGATTGACGGCTGAACTATCTAGAAGTTTGGGCCTAGTGACAGAGTCCCTACAGAATGGAATTGAATTACAGGGTGAGGAGCCTTAAATGAATTTTTAAGTTCATCAGGTAAATGTTCCTGAGAATGTTTGCCACAGCCCAGACATAATTTGAATAATTTTCAATAGCCATGTACATAACAGGCGGTCTACTGATTGCATTTGACAAGAAGAAATGAGCCAAGTTATAGCCATTCATCTCTTTCTTTTCATTAGATGAAGTTTGTCAAAATTGTCTCATTAGCTCAAAAAGCAAACAAAGAACAACACAATACAAAATTTTGCAACTCGATGACACTTTAGGCAGTGGTTTATTTCTTCTGATTTAACTTGTCTGAATTGGACTTGAGCTAGTATTCTTAAAGGTTTACTTAAATATCATGCAAAAGACTTAAAGCATATTTAATTAAGAATGATAACACATCTTTTAACTAATGCCAAAGATTTTTACCTTATTTTAATGTTTTCCGATTTGTTCGGCAGTTCTACTTGTGAATGAAATGGAGTTTCTTGAGGTGGTTGTTATAACTTAAGTTGTTTTGTTGTATGAAATAATTGGCATAAATTTGTTCTTTTTAAATAACTACCTTATATGATGGGATAAGAGGTACATGAGGTAAATGTGGGAGTTCACGGTGCAAAGATCTGAGTTAACAGATCAACTCAGCTTTGTACTGACTGTGATTTTTTTCACAAGTCATTTAACCAGTTCTCCATTTAAAAAAAAAAAAATATATATATATATATATATCTGCCCCAAAAGGGTGATGCAAGACTTGAAAGCAGAAACCTACAAAACTCCAAATACACAGTAGATATTATGTATGTGGTGGTCGTTTCTTTCCTCTTCCTCTCTTCAGCTCATATTGAAACTAAGCAAAAGCATGTTTGCTGGAATCCTGTGAGAAAAATTGAGTGGGTATCATCTGCCTACCTAATTAAGAAGAACTCAGGTTTAAAAAGGGGAGACAATTCCTGCCAAAAGATTCCTGTGTATATTCTGAGGGCCCAGGCTTCTTACTGCCAATTTGATAGTCTGACATATTAGCAATGTACTATTATTTTTCCAATTTGGCAATAAATTCATATTTTCTAACATTTTCTTATTGCTGTCTCTATAGCTTTAATTGAAAAAATATGTTTTCCCTTTCCTACTTCATCGTTGTAGCTTATTATAATTGTATTAATCGTTCACTTTTGAACTGGCTTGTTAGAGTTCCACTAATGAGCAGACTGACAGATTACACACATTCTCTCTGACTCAGCTTTCTTATCTGTTAAATGAGGAAAATATTATTATTATACTACAGGATCATTGTGAGGATTGATATAGGTAAAGAACACCTGTCTGGTATAAACAGATAGTGAATTTAGTGGAGTAAATGGAGTATAATATGATAAGGTGCATGTGTTGCTATTTTATCTGCACAGCTTGAAAATAAAACATTTAAATTAAGTTATATATACACACAATTATATATATGTGATTACATTTAATTAAAATATACATTTCTAGTTCTGTAACATATTACAATCTGAGTGACCATGTAGTTATCAAAATTCCAAAATATTTAAGATGCAATGAGCAGTTTGAATAATTTCTTCTTTAAAATATCATAAACCAGGAACACCCCCAGCTAAATAGGACTTATGGTTTCCCTTATTGTAATGCAGATGAAACTCAAATTCATAGAAAAGCAGACCACCATATGTTATGTGTCTTTCTTAATACAAATTTCACAAGATTGTAGAATCTCTGTGTTTTTATCCCACTTTTTTCAAATCGCCTGAGAGTTCCCTGAGTCATTAAGTACAGACAGCGTCTGGATGAGAAGGCAAAACACTGCACCCCAAATCTGTGGATGTACACATCAACATCAAATTAGCGTTCTACTTAGTTACGTATATACCTAGCTATTATTTGTGAAAACTAAGCATGAGACAGGAGGACCAAACTCAACTTGTGTTATTGAAACTGAAGGTAGTATTTCTGAATTTCACCTTGGATTGAATCTTTATAATTCTATTATTTTTAATGATCACAGTTATTTCGGTGGTTTTATGAATATCAGGAAAATGGTAAGCTTGAAGCAAAATTAGTCCTATGCACACACATGTGCACACACACATATACAGTATATTTATTAGGTCTCCAGAATCATGCAGGGCACTGAGGTTCAAGGGTAAACAAACAAAAAAGGCTCTTTCCTTTATAAAACTTACAGATAGTTGGAATAAGAGAAGTCAACACAATCTAGTATGATAGGATTTCATGATGGGTGAACACTGACAATCACTGAGCTCCAAAGCCAGTACTTGGTATAGCAGGGAAATCCTTACCAAACTGGTAAACTTAGAGTAAGTGTCTTCATCTAGTGTATTTACATATAAAACCTAATATACACTTTAATAAATAAGAAATTAAGAATAAAATTAAAAGGAAAAAGTGAAAGCCTTAAATATGGTCTGAGGAATATGTTATTTAGAGATGCATGTCATATGTGAATGATAATAGAATGTGTTTATAGATACATGTGTGAGTTGTATAGAATGCACATTAGTCCTATATACACAAAAAAGTATGTCAAGTATATACATTTTTTCCATTCATTTGCCAATGTTTATGAAGCATATTCAAATGTTCCAGGTCCAATGAAGGTGGTAGTGATATAAACTGATCTCAGAAAAACTCATAAGAGGGGGATTTGAATGGGCATTTTCTTGTTCAATTATATGTTGACGAGCCCTATGATTTATATCGTCCATTCTATATGATCTATGTGTGTGCAATAGCACATATACATAAAAGACTGCAAAAACCAATGGTCTTGAAGCCAGCAAAAAGTTTGTGAGAGGAAATTACATAAATTTGTTTTTGGAAAGATGAGAGCCTATTCATTTCTCATTTTGAAGCCTGCTTTGGCTTTTTGGCAAAGGCATGAAGAGTTGAACTGCTATTGGAGAATATTCCCTTCAAACTCCAGAGAGGATATTTCAAAATTATTTTAGATGCAATTAAAAATAATCAGTTTCATATCATAAATTTCTTATGCAATTGGTCACTTATTTTCCAAATTATCTTCTCTTGTGTCCAGATGGTTCTCAAAAACATAGCAGGACATGATGACATTTTTCATTCTATTCCCTTCAACTCTGAAGTTTTATGAAGAGACAGGAAGAATGGTTTTCCAAACCTAATAAGTGTCACATTGATTAAATTATGAAATCAATTCTTTTTTCTTTTTCAAAAATTATGATTTTTATCTACATATATGGAACATTTACAAAGACCATTTAATAGCTACAATCTAAAATTAATTTATTAACATCTTAAGTATAAGAAATGATTTTCCAGCACTAAAATTTTCCTAACAAATTAAATATATCCATTAAAGGGCACCTTGATCATCAGTCATTGTTGAATTACTCAGGGAGACTATAAGGAAGCAACGTTTAGAGATACTTATTAGTATGTTCAAATAAACTGCCCTACATTTTCCCAACTAAAACATATTTCTTTTCTCTAGCAGAGCTACTGTGAGGTTCATAGGAGATCAAAGTAAGATAACCACGTACGGTTTACCTTATAATGGCTCAGGTAGCATTCTGGTGTTTTGGCGTATACAGTGACAGGTACATACAGCAGAAGCCAAAGAAGGAAATATTGTAATAATTCCTAAAACAAGGTGGCTTTTTAATTTCTCAAAGGCTACATACTAATTTAAACACGTCAGAAATGAAGTTAAAGCTAACATCAGGGATAGGAGTTATTTCAATAGAAGATTTAATTAAATAAAACAGATTCCAGGCTTTGGGGCAGAAGATGCTCCCAGATGGTGGTGTAGAGAGATTGAAAGGATGCCAGGAGACCGCATGCCCTTAGCCTGGCCTCCTTGGAGTCCTTTGACAACAGTGATGCCAATGACCTTATGCTCCTGAATGGCAAATATTCAATAAGGAATTCTCAGCTTTGAGCCTCAGGAGGAAGGGGTGTGTGTGTCGGTGGGTGGTTCCACCACTGGAGGAAAACTATTCTCCAGGAGTTTTAAAACAGAGGCTAATAATAGGATAGTGGAGAGTGAAAAATACTAGGTTGGAAAGAATTGGCAGAAAGGATAAGCTAATAAAGCATCTACTTTAAATAAGCTCATAATTCTACTACAGTTTGGGGTATTCTCCTGAGCTAATTTGCAGCCACAGTTGAAGTCACACGGAAGCCTTACTCCCTGAAACAAGGTTTTATTTCAGTGCTCTGGAAAGCTCTTTCCATTCTGCCTGGTTAGCATATGTGAAAGAAATAATGATTATTTTAATGATATTAAATAGCAGCTTTGATCTCTTTCCTCCATAAGCTAACCAAAACACTATCTGGGTGTATGAAATGATTCATTTGTGAGTAAAACTTCTGTTTCTATTATAATATTCTCGTTCACCTACATGATTCTCCCACCAGGCTGTGAGTTCATCTTTGCTTCTAGAAGCTGCCACCTACTCAGTAAAGATAAATTTTATAAATAGAAGGAAGCCTAGATAATATCTACCTCCTGCATTTTTCAGAGGACAAAACTGAAGTGTTAAATGGAAGACAAAAAATGCTAATAGCCATCTTCTATTTCACATCTATTAAGCACAAGGCAGAAGTTTCGATTCTTTATACGCTGCTTCATGATTGCCTACCTGTCCTCCTATTAAATGTGCAAAGCAATATTGTGTCCCCATTTGATGTCAAGAAAGAAGAAGCTACAAGAGGGAAGGTAGCTTCTTTAAGAGTGTCCAGCAGCAGGACTGAACACCAATCTCAGTTCTGTTTGACTTTCAAGCTTTTGATCTTCCAACCTTGTCAAATTTACTTTATAGTAAGAATCACTGAGGGTGATGGTTAAAAATATAGATTCTCAGGTCCCTCCTCTGAAGCTTCTGATTTAGGTTTTGAGATGGCACCCAAGACCCATACAATCAGGTGATTTCATTATTGAGACCAATTTGGGAAGCAGTGAATGAGATAGTGATTCTCAGATGTTAATGGGTGGATGAGTCTTCTGGAGATTCTGTTCAACTGAAGATTCATAGGTCTGGGGTAAGGCCTAAGATTGTGTATTTCTAACAGTTGCCCCCAGATGATGCCCATGCTGCTGGCCCATGACCCATACTTAGAGCAGTTAGGAACTAAATCATGCTCCCCAGCACACAATGAAACCCCTATCCCCATACTAGAGGTGTTTTGTTTTGTCTTGTTTTGTTTTCACAATTCTGCTGCTAGGATGAATCCTCTACCCATATGCAGCTCAATAATTATGTCTGAGAAAGATTTTCTGCACATACTTGAGAATACATTTGTAAAGCTTCTGGAAACACTTATTTTTCTCTATTAGTTACCTTACTAGTTCACAAATCTGCCAAATAAAAATTCCTGGTACATGCAACATGGTCCTATGCCCCTTTCATGCACAACCGTTTTATAAGCCAAATGTCTCATCAGGTTTCTGTTATATTAAGGAGCTATTATATACCATACTTGCTCTTCATAGGTTCAGGATGGACAATTAATATTCTCCCTGAGGAGAACTTTCAAGGTGGTGGAAAATGTTCTCTGTAACATTCAGAGAAATGGATACAGCACTTGTTAAATGTTGTCAATAATCACATCTTCCTGGAAATTTTGTTCATCCAAGAAAACTCATCTGAGTTTGTTTGTTTTTTTTTTTTTTTAATTATTCTCAAATTAGAAAGCCATCATGTGTAAAGATGACTGAATGCTAGGCAAATTTTACAATGGAAAACTAAGTTTCAAAAGGACAACTCTGATTTATCAAAAATGATGATGTTCTAAATCTACGCTTTGTTGCTTCCTAGCTGTGTGACATTTGGTAAAATCTTAGCTCTTGTGGACCTGAATTTCTTCATTGTGAAACAGCATGATTGGAGATAATTCTTTAGGTCACTTCCAATTTTAAAATTGGGTGAAGAAACTGAGTGATCTCTTGCATTTTCACCTGTGTCAGTAAATACTGTTTTACTGCATTTCCAACAAAGAAAAGCAGAAGGATTTCAAAAAGAGCAACCATTTCTAGAAGAAAATATTGCTGTGCTATCTTTTGAAATACAAAAGATGAAATGCTAACTTAAGAAGAGCATGACTGTCATAGAAAAGGCATGAGGCAAATCTATTACTTGCCCATGCCAATGCTTTTAGATTAGCACATTCATGTATCCACCTAAAGAATGTTTTTGTTTGTTTGTTTGTTTTTTGTTTTTTAATTCAGATTCTGATTCAATAGGCATACTGTGGGGCAGAAAATCTGCATTTTAAAAATGTCTTTGGGTGCCATGATGCTGCTGATTGTGGACATGGCTTTGGGTAGAAAAGGCTCTATGCCCATGTGCTTTAACCTTAACTGCATCACCCAGGGAGATTCAACATTTGGATGTCCAGGCCATACACAAAATGAACAAATTTGGATCTCTGAAAGTGGGGGTTAGACATATATATTTTTAAAGCTTCTCAGGTCATTTCAATGGGCAGCTAATGTTGAAAATCACTGGTCTGTACTGCTTCCATAAGTCTTCTTTGCCTCCCAGCTCTCTGATAACTTCGGGCTTTGTTATATCAATATATATGTATATACACGCACATATATAACAATGCTAGTGGAATTCAAAACAGGTATTTTACCTTCACTTCTACCATACCAGTAGATCAAATTGACCATGCCAAGAGGTAATGATGTTCATCTGACAGTCTTTTTCAGGCTGTGCCCACATACTTAGAGAATTCTTTGGTAGTCTGTGTTAAGTAGGCCAACTTTGTATTCTGTTCCCTGTACCCTAGCACCACCAACACTTATGGACAGATTTCCATACAGCTCCATGGGACTCCACAATTATCAGTTTAAAGTTACCTATTATTGTACTAAGCGCGGAACTCATATTTAGCAAAATATTCCATGCCATGTGTATAGAAGTTTTTTTAATTGTCTTCCCTCTCTCCCTCTCATTTTCTCTCTTTTTATTTTTTCTCTTCAATCTGCATTGATTGAGCACTCTTTCTCAAACCTATGCTAGGTGATTAAATGGCATTTGTGCACAAGTGGAATACTTCTTTGAAATTTAAACCTGGAAATGAAATTGCTTGGCCCAAGGATATGAATATTTTCACTGCTTTTGAACCAGAAATATCTTGCCTACATTGGGTATTTACACTTCTGTTTGCTAATTTAATTTATGTTAGCTTGCCTCTCATTATTATTTAATATCAGTGTCTTTGATTAATGAACAGTTAACATTCCTTATATGAATATACAAAAAAAATTATTTTTACTAAACATGTAAATTTTTGATGGTAAGAGAGAAAACCAATAAGAGAGAAAACAAAACCAATTAAGCAAGTAATAATATGTTCATCTTATGCATGTAGTATGTATTTTGATCTATAGAAGCTGCAGTTCAGTCTCTGTATATAGGCAGGCACAATAAGTTGCCTTGTAGCAAACATTATTTTATTTAAGCAGACCCTCAGGCATGTACCCTTCAGTCCAGGAGGTTGAGGGTAAATGGTTTGTTTTTGTTTGTGTTTCGTGTGTGTGTGTGTGTGTGTGTGTGTGTGTGTGTGTGTGTGTATTCATTAGCCTGCTTCTCCCACAGAACCCCTGGGATACAGAAATCCAGAGAAGAATGAAAAGATATATAATAAGGAGCTCAAGACCTTTTAGGAGACAAGAGGTCTAGAATCCATATCATGATCCTCCAAATTCAATGTGAAGGGAAACTGTCGAGGAAAAACAGAGTGATTTGATAAAGATTTGCAGTAGGAAGGAGCACCAGGAGCTCCAAAGGTGAGCTTACAAGGAGGAGGCAGAGAGTCCTGGTGAACCAGACTCGAATGACAGCCGAGAAACTGAGCAGATTTTGTATTGTCATAGTGGAGGTGGAACATTCTATCCTGGCTTCTTACTTTGGGCTTTTGAGTGGGAATTTTTAAAAGTCCTGTAATTCTAGGAAGCAGAGAAACTAACCCCACTCTCCATCCTCCACTAGGTGGGGATTTCTGTAAACAAAACGTACACATTTTTATGGATTAGGATCCTTTTGAAGGGTTACCACTTTCCTCAATGCCACCTTGTGGCAGAGATTACAATGACACTTGTAGCTGAGAATTTGACCGTCTTTTTCTTCCACCAGGTGTCTGAACTAAGAAGTAAAAAATCTCTAAAATTTGGACAATCAAATGAAAGGGAAATCTTAGGCTTTCAGCCACTAATTGTAGTTGGGGGCTTAAGAACTTTCTTGAACTGTTTATGGCAGACTATTTTTTTCCTTGTTTGTTCAGAAAGGTCACTTAAGTTACAGGGGAGAGAACAAATGAAAGGAGGATTTCCTACCTGAATATTAAACCTCTTGTACCCAACCTAACATCAACGTGGAGGAACTATAGAGAAAAAGCATCAACACAGGGAAAACATTGTGGGGAACCCCTGTGAAAAACTGTGGGAGGAGATCGAGTGGGTTTTGAACTTTTCAGCATGTGCGATCCAAAGCCTAGACAGAGTAAGAGGCAGCAGGTGTGGCCCTGGGAATAACATGGGAAAGGAGCTGTTGAAATTTTGCTCTGGCTTTCCTCCATCTATAACCTGGTGTACTGGTATTCACATCAGGGTGGCTCAAGCTACAAGGCTGAGGCCACCAATATGGTCTGGATGGGGAGCAGTAGGAACGTGGGGGAATACTACTTAGACTCAGGTAATCATTTTCCCATTGTTCTTTCTCCAAACTACCAAAAATGATGGGTTACACTGAAAGGAGTAGTTCTTCCTGTAAGGATGCTTCCCCCGCCACCCCTCCCCTCCCCGCCCTCGCCCCGCCAGAGAAAGTGAGGATGAATCCTGGACCTGAGGAATGGTTTATTAGAGTGAGTTCACATTAAATGTGGTTTCCTGGCACCTGAGACTTTCACTTCAAGCTCACCCATCTCTATTTTACTCTTAGAGGTCTGCAAGTATGAGAAAGTCGAGCCTTGGTCCCTTCTTTATTTTCATTGTCTGAAAAATTAGCTAACACCCTTGGGGTGAAATGAGCTTTACATACCAAAACAGTAACAGAAAAACAACGCTGTTAGAAAAGAATAAAAGAAAGCCTTTAGTCCAGGGGTCACCAACCCCCCTGGCCATGGACCAAAGCTTCAATGTGTTTGCAGCCGCTCCCCAGTTCTAGCATCACTGCCTCAGCTTCACCTCAAACCATCAGGCATTAGATTCTTATAGGAGTACCGGTCCCTAGTGCTGCTATAGACCCAAGAAAAAGAGGCTTAGGCAATGATTGAAAGAAGTATTGGCAGTGAGGATTTAAATAGGAAATACTAGATAGATTTGCAGGAGGTGAATCACAAGATTTCTTTGCTAATGAAGGAAGAAGATTCAAAGGGATTGCCAAATTTGTTTTGGGCAGCTAGACAGTATCATTCACTAAGCTAGCAAAAAAAAAAAAAAAAGAAAGAAAGAAAAGAAAAAGAAAAGAAAACAAAAATTACATCACTCCATTTACTAGCTTTAAGAATAGGAAAATTCATTTAATTTTTTTCTACTCAGTTTTCTTATCTGTAGAATGCATATGATAACAACAGTACCTACTTTGTAAAGGATTACACTTGAACTACTAAGCCATAACACATGGTCATTTCATCTATCAAAAAAGTGATAAAACAGCAAAGTCATTATTGAAGAATATTTTCCTTTCTTGTGTTAATGTGCTCCCTATCACAAGTATTTGTGTGTTTGTATAAATATATGACCTATCTCTTAGGTATGGTTTATATAATCTTCTTTTTTGTATGCTATTTCACATTGCTTTAATTGCTTTACTTTTGAGTGGGTTTTAATTCCTGGAAGTAAAATATTTTTTTCTCCATTGTTTTACTTTATCCAAATATGCTCTGATAACTTTAAATGAAAAAAAAAACATTTTATTAAGTTTTACATTTGTTTTATTATTTTTATGGAAATATAAACTTTATTATATTTATAGAATGCAGATTAAAATTTTTAAAAAATTGCAGTGACAATTTGTAGGGGCTAGCACTATTAATATTTTTGCATATAGTCTTCCAGTCTTGGCTACAAATATTCATCTTTATATTTTATTTTCTTCTCCACACGTATGGTATTTCTTTGCTTTTATTCAACTGTTCCTAAAACACTTCCCTTCATAGTTAGTAAATTTCTATATGCCCTCATCCGTGGACCATATCGATTATTTTACCTTGTACCTTTTTATTGCTTAACTAATATAAGCTATCCCTTCTACTGGCTTTTTACAATGATATAATAAAGGTACTCGTTTTTATACTTTTATACCTATATACTTTATTAACTAAACATTCTGTTAGGTCTCATTTGAGTTGCCTTTTGAAGCCTTGTAATCATGCAATAGGAATATAATGCATCTTTTATTTTATAGACTTCTGTAAAGTTTTGTGATTTGGTTTTCATATGCTATTGTATTGATCCAGCAGTCCAAATCAGTATTAAATAAGATAAAACTTATTAAAGGTAACTTTATTTTATGTCAGGTTCTAAAGATTTTTTCTACCATTTTCAATATATTCTTTTATTTGGTATAGATAAAAAAAATATGCATAGACCTTTTTATCAAAATGCAGCTAATGGAATGCTTTATCCTCATTAAGCTATTCATGTGGTGTATTAAATTAGTAGTTTTACTGAAATATCCTTGGATTCATAGGATAAACTTAATCCTATTGTTTAAAATCAACCACTAATAATGTACTTAAGATTTTAATTTAATATTCATTAGTAAAATTGGTCCGGCTTAATTTTTTTAAAATATCTTTTACATTAGATATTAGTTTTACTTTTATTTCACAGAGTAACTTTAAAAAGCTCCATTTATTCTCCAAATTTCAGAGCAATTTGTGTAACAGCTGTATTAAGGTTGCTTTATATTTTAAGTGAATTTACCAATAAATGAATCTACCAGGACCCTTTATAGTAGGATAGTTTTTTTTGACAATTTACCTAGTCATTTGTCTTTTTTATAACTCAGACCATTATTACCCATTTATTTCACAGTTTTATCATACAAATTAAATTAATCTCTCTTTTCTAAATGTTTAGGTTTTCTTCCCAATAGAATGTATTTACCGGGCTATTAAATATGTTCTCAGAATTTACATTTTTTAAACATGTTTTTTAATAGCACTCATTTTTTTGTGTGTAATTTTTGGTTAAATTAGGTTAAAAGCTTTCTTTTCTTTTTCTTTTTAATAATAAAATGCTTTACAACATGATCGTTTTTTATGAGCTGCTTGTAATTTTTTTCTTTTTAACAGGACGTTACTGTTACCCTGATTTCCTCCTTGGCCCAATTGTTATTTGGCAAAAATATTAAAAATATAAAAGAGGAGAATATTGTTTAAAATTATATCTCAAAAGTTTATATCACTGTAATATTAGATTGCGATCTATAAACACAAAGACCATATTCATACAGGTACGTAGCTAAATATGCCAATTTTGGAATGAATAAAGATTTTCATCATGGCCAAATAAGTAGTCTTTCTTTTTCCCTAAATGTTTCATCAAAAACAAGTGCATTAACTCAAATTTGCAAATTTCAAAATATTTCTATTTAATTACTCTTGTTAATAATGTCACTTATATCATTTAGGCCTTTATTTTTACAAATTACATGTGTTTGTGATAATTTATCTCCTGTATTTAAAAAGTTATTTTATGGCATAAACATTAATCTGCTGTTCATTTCAAATAAAACGTTTTTGACATAGTTAATTTTGACTATAATTTTATCACTATAAGTTGTCATCACTAATACTTTAATTCCCTTATATTAATGTTGACAGGCTTATTAAATTTTATTCAGATTTCAATGGTCTGTTCTTTTCACTGTATAAGACATTTCTGATTTTTAGATTTTTCTCTACATATAGCTCACAGTGAAATTTGTTTTATTTTAATAAATTTTGTATCTGTTTAGATTTACTCTGTTACTTATACTTATTTTTTTCTCAAACAATATAAACCAACAATAATGGCTGCACAATTCTCTTGAATAAAAGATATAGAAAAATAAATTCTGGAACAAGAAACATGCTATTAGTATGCAAAGTGTATAATATAGCATTCACTAGGAAGGAATGTCACAGAAACTGTATGGATTAAGCACCTTTTCCAACACATTACTCAGAACTTCCTCTCAGATTAAGCGTAATTAAAAAGGAGAGATCCATACAAAGAACAAAGGATGATTTTATAGGCAAGTAAATTTTAACACTTCACCACTAATGGGAATTGTTGCTGTAAAGTTTGAGTTTATACGACTACATACAAAGATAATATACGAATTTTATTTTTAAATGCTTAATGAGGTGTGTCCATAAAATGAAGTGCCTTTTTGAAAATTGAAAGGAGATAAGAGCTGTAGCTTAACCCAAAGTAAAGAAAGAAGGAAGGAAGGAAGGAAGTTAAGACAGGAGGGATGGAGAGAGGTTGGGGAGGAAAGAGGAAGGAAGAAAGGAAAGAAGAGAAGAAGAGAGGGAAGATGGAGGAGGAAAGAGGACAGAAAGAAGGGAGAGAACGAAGGAAGGAGAAGAAAAGCCCAACATAATGTTTTGGATATTAAACCACATTTCTACTTCTCAGTTAACTTTCTCTGTACATCCATTAGTTTTTGCAGTCAGGGTGTTTTATTTTAAAACTACTTAATCCAAATTTTTTATATATATTGAGTAATACTAGCAAATTGTGATTAAGTTGGAGAATAAAAATCATGTCATTACAATAATTTTTCCACAAGGCTTTTACATTAGATATAAATTGTTATATAGTTAAAGGACATTTTTAAAAAATTTTTATCCTCCATTAATCTGCTATTTATATTATAGAACAATAAGTCTAACATATGGACATTTTTAAAAGGTAGTGAATATTTAGATGAGGAAGAAAGGTTTTCATTAATAGCTATTTGTAAGCAGCAAAACTTCAATTATCTAAATCCTCAGGCATAGAAACATTCCTTTGGTGTTTGCATAATACATATCATTACTTTTAATGTGGCTTCTTATTAATGGTCTTTCTTATACAAGAAGATAAGGAATACAAACATTAACAATAAAATGTCATGACTCTGGACATTTAATTGTTAATTGTATATTTGTCTAATATCATATATGAGGGTGAATAGAGCTTGAGAATGAAATACTCAACCTGTCTCATTATGTTATCATAAATTCTCAATTTTGGTTTAAAGTATAGACAAGAGTCTTCATAGATGCATTTAAATTTCTTCTCTTCTTTGACAATTTCCCATTTTATCTAGAGAATTCTTATAAAATGTTCAATCTCAAAGGTCGCGAAAAAGTGTTATTGACTCATTTTAAAGATATTGTCACTACTTTGCTTTATGCTGTGAAAGATCCACATTTTCAATGTCACATTTTAAAAAATTACCTATCCTGCAATGTTTTATAAAATCTCTTCTCTGAACCTGTTGTTATAAACACAGGAGTTAGTTCAATATTGGCATTATTTTCCCCTAACATGCCATATCATATTTTATTTTCCCCAGTTACTTTATCAGTTTTAGCCTCATTTTTTGTTCAGGAAACAAAAACTGTAACTGCTTTTACTTTTAAATTAGTATTGGCATGTTTTAAACAATCTGATATTTTTATATAAAGCATACAAAACATATTATCTTAATCTCAATCTCCTCAATGTCTTAAAATTGTATTGTAAAGAAAAAACACACACAGCTGCTTCAATCGTCATTCTTATTTCCACTTACTCATGTAATGGCACTGCCATGCTGATTAGCTGACATTGTCACAAGCTGGTACATGGATAGGTGTGGGGTCTCCTGCCTTACAGCTGTTGTCCTCGCCAACATCTTTGCTTTTCAGAATGTCATGTACAGGGCAGTAAATGTACCATAACAAATGAGGAAAGGAAAGACTGACCACTTTGAAAGATTTTTTAGCTTGAAAACATGCAAACTAAATAGTTTTTCATAGATACATCCTCACATTTGCATGTGAATTGGCTGTTCCTACAAAATCAATCAGGATGGGAAAATTAATTCTGGACATGCATCAGCAATGGACACAGAAATTGCTAATCAGTATCAACTTTTATGACCATTAATGCACCTATCCAAATATTGATATGTAGCTTATATAGTAGCAGGCAAACTAAGATAATTGATGAATGTGAAAACTAATAATCTGTATTAATAGAATCAGGCAGCTATTGACACTCAATTTACAGGTTTCATACATATACATATACTCAGAAGCATTTATATAGGTAGTTTCTAGACATAAAATGGGTTCAGAAAAGTTTTTAAATACTAAATCAGTAACTATGGATATGAAAATATATTTAGAGTGTCATTTTTTTTTGTACCCTCTGGATCTCTAACACCTCAGCTCTGTGTCTAGGTGCTCAGATAATACCTCTTTCTAAAAATTTATTCCTGTCTTTCAATCTCATCTTTTATGGCAAATATCAGTTCTCTACATCCAATGATTTGTTTCTCTTTTGACTTATTTATTTATTTGTTTTGTTTTTAGACCCCACATGTAACTGAAATCATAGGCTATTTGTCTTTCTCTGTCTAACTTATTTCACTCAGTATAATATCTTCTTGATCTACCCATGTTGTTGTAGATGACAAGATTTCATTATTTTTTATGGCTGATTAAAATTCCATTGTGTATATGTACCATCTCTTCTTCATCCACTCATCCACCAATGGACATCCAGGCCACCTTTATATCTAGAGTACTATAATTAATGTTGCAATGAACATATGGATGCACGTGTACCTTTGAAGTAGTATTTTGCATTTTTGTGTCCCTTTGAAATAGTGTTTTGCATTTTTTTGCATAAATACCCAGAAGTGGGATTACAGGTCCTTCTTTGTTTCTGGTTATATAGCCTTTGTTTTAAAGTCTTTTTTTGTAGGGCATAAGTATTTCTACCCCAGCTTTTTCTTTTCTTTTCTTTTCTTTTCTTTTCTTTTCTTTTCTTTTCATTTTCATTTCCATTTTCCTGAAATATTTTTCCATCCCTTTATTTTCAGTCTGTATGTGTCTTTAGATCCGAAGTGAGTCTATTTTAGGCAGCATATGTGAGAGTTTTGGTTGGGTCATTCAGCTGCCCTATGTCTTTTAATTGGGACATTTAATCCACTTACATTTAAAGTAATTGTTGATAAACATGTAGTTATTGCCACTTTATTATTTATATTTTTTTTTTTTTTTCTTTTTCATCTTAAAGTAGTCCTTTTAACAGTTCTTATAATACTAGTTTGATGATGAACCCTTTTAGCTTTTCCTTGTCTGGGAAGTTCTTTATCTGTCCTTTGATTCTAAATGATAGCTCTGCTAGATAGAATCATCTTGGTTGTAAGTCTTTGCTTTTCATCACTTTGAATATTTTCTGAGAATCCCTTCTGGCCTGCAAAGTTTCTCATGAGAAATCTGTGGGAACTCCCCTATAGGTAAATAACTGCTTTTCTTTAGTGACTTTTAAGATTGTCTTTAACCTTTGACATTTTAATTATGATGTGTCTTGGTGTGAGCCTCTTTGAGTTTATCTTGTTTGGTACTCTGTATGCTTCCTGGGTTTATATGTCTGTTTCCTTCACCATCTTAGGGAGGTTTTCTGTCATTATTTCTTCAAATAGGTTTTCAATTTTTTGCCCTCTCTCTTCTCCTCCTGGTATCCCTATGAAATAAATGTTGGCATGCTTGATGTTGTCCAGAAGCCCCTTCAACTATCCTCATATTTTGAATATCTTTTTTTCTTTTTGCTGTTCTGACTGGGTGTTTTCTGCTACCTTATCTTCCAAATCACTGATTTGATTCTCTACTTCATCTAATCTACTGGTCAGTCCCTCTAATGTATTATTTATTTCAGTTATTTCATTCTTCATTTCTGACTAGTTCTTTTTTATGTTTTCTACTTCCATTTTTATGTTTCCTATCTCTTTGTTAAAGTTCTCACTGAGACTGAGCATCCCTATATCGAGTGTTTTGAACTCTGTATCTAGTAGATTGCTTGTCTCCATTTTGTTTAGGTCTTTTTCTTTAGCTTTGTTCTGTTCTTTCATTTGGAACATGTTTGTTTGTCTCTCCTTTTGGCTGCCTTCTTGTGTTAGGTAGGGCTGCTAAGTCTACCAGTCTTTGTAGAAGGGCCTCATATAGTAGTTGTTTAACAGGACCCACTAGTACAGTCTCCTTGGTCACATGAGCCAGGTGCTCCAGGTGTGTCTCTTGTGTGGGTTTTGTTGCCTTCCTACTGTAGTTAAGTCTTGGTTGATGTTTGCATATCAATGGGGGTGATTGATTCCCAGTCTATTGGTTGTGAGGAGCTGTTGTGCAGGAGCTGACCCTACAGAGTAGGATCACTTTAGCAGAGCTGCCTGCTCATTCTGCCCTTCGGGTGTGTCATTTTGGTGGTGGTTGGGTGGTGCTATGGTGTAGTCTGAATCTAGCCCCTGGGTGTGTTGGTTCCAGTGCCTCTCAGAATAGTCTCTGTAGCAGGCCAAGGTCAGCTGCTGCCTGTGCCCTGCCTAGGACCACTGGTATGAGCTACGAAGTGATCTGCGGAGTTGCCACTTGTACTGGGCTTGGAGGTGACAAGCTAAGCTGCAAACTGAGACTGATTGCTGCTAGTGCCAAGTTTGGGACTGTTTAGCAAGAGGTCTGGGGTATACCAAGGCCAGATGCTGCATGCTTGAGATTTGTGTACCTTTGAGAAATTTTAGGAAAGTCCACAGCATGACCCAGACTGGTCATTTGTATGGAAAAGCCACTGGAAGCAGTTTGGGTGAACCTGCAAGTTGAGTATAATGAGGTCTCAGGGAATCACCAGGGCAAGGTGAATGGTGTTGGCCAAGTTGATGGAGACACAGACATGGTGGCTGCCTGTGTCTGTACTCTGGGTGGGTGTAAGAGCTCAATAAAGAAACAATGGTTTCTGCTAGAACTTCTGACTAAGAGAAAGCAGCCACTCTAGCCCTCACCCTGAAGCCAGACAATTTAGTTTCTCCCCATATGTCTCTGTCACCTTTTACACTGCTCCTGGATCTCAGAGTGAGTGAGTCCATCAATAAGTACATGCATGGGCTCTTTAAAAGGAAAGCTTGAGACTTCAGCAGCACTTTTGCTCACTCACCCACAATCTCCACTAGTTTTTAGAGCTAGAAGTTTTGGGGACTTCTCTTTCCAGCACTGCGGTCCTGGACTTGGGGAACTGGTATCAGACTTGGACCTCTCACTCCTCAGGAAGTACCTCCACAGCTGAGATAGCCCTACCAATTTTTCACTGCTGCACAGAGTGTGAGACTCGCCTCTTCCGCGTCTCTGGCCCTACTACCTGTCTCAAGGTAGCTTCTTCTGTGTATCCTTAGTTATAGTACTTTTGTTCAGCTAGACTTCAAGCGATTCTCAATGATGACTGTTCTGTATTTTATTTTAGTTGTAATATTATGTGATTGCAAAAACTTTTTTGTTAGTCCCATTAGTTTAGTTTTTTTTTATTGCCCTTGTCTAAGGAGACATATCCAGAAAGATATTGCTAAGAGCAATGCCAGAGTTTACTGCCTATTTTCTTCTAGTAGTTCTATGGTTTCAGGTCTTATACTTAAGTCTTTAATCCATTTTGAGATTACTTTTGTATATAGTGTAAGAAAGTGGTGCAATTTTTTTCATGTATTTGTCTAGTTTTCCTAAGACCTCTTGTATTGAAGAGATGGTGTTTACCCCATTGTATACCCTATCCTCCATTGTTATAGATTAATTAACAATATAAGTGAGGATTTATTTCTGTGCTATGCATTCTATTTCACTGATCTATATATATCAATTTTTATGCCAGTGCTATACTGTTTTGATTATTGTAGCTTTGTAGTATGATTTTATACTACAGATCTCATAAATATCTTATAAAATCAATATCTCTTTGGCTATTTGGGGTCTCTTATGGTTCCTTATAAATTTTAGGACTAGTTGAACTAGGTCTGAGAAGAATCTCATTCATAGTGTAAAATGGATTGAATTGAATCTGTCTAACGTTTTAAGTAGTAAGGACATTTTAACAATACTAAACCTTTCAATCTATGAGCATGGTATATCCTTCCATTTATTTTTATTTTCTTCAGTTTCTTTCTTCAATATCTTATAGTTTTCTGAATACAGGTCTTTTGCTTTTGTAGTTAAATTTATCCCTAGGTATTTTATGCTTTTTGATGCAATTGTAAATGGGATTATTTTCTTAGTTTCTCCTTCTGATTGCTCATTTTTGGTGTGTAAAAATGCAATAGATTTATGTATATTGATTGTATCCTGTAATTTTTGTGAATTTTTTATTACTTCTAATAGTTTTTCAATGGGATTTTTGGTGTTTTCTATATATAGTTTTATGTTATCTACTAATTGGTTTTACTACTTCTTTTCTCAATTTTGATGCCTTTTATTTTCTTATTATTGGACTGCTATAGCTAGTCCTTTCAATACTATGTTGAATAGCAGTGGTTTTAGTAGCACCAGCACCCTTTTCTTGTTTCTGATCTTAGAGGAAAAACTTTCAGAGTTTTTGGGGTGTGACTTTTTGAAGTCATTGACTTTAAAAATAACAATTCTCAGTTGTCAAAGGTACATCTGCCAGGTACATTGAATGGACTATTTGGGTCATTTATTTTTCTTTGGCTTGTCTCTTTCCAGTCACATAGACCTGGGTTTGAATCTCCACTTGGCCAACCACTGGAGCAAGTCACTTCATCAAACTTTGGTTTTATTACTTTTCTATAAAATGGAGATTTTTATATGATACTTACTTTACTGTGTGGCTATTGGGGGAAAAGAGAAGTAAAACATTTATGAAATTGTCTATCCACGGTTATATTGTGTAGTTTCATTTACATTCTTTCCCCACTAATACTGGTAAGTTTCTGGCTCTTACCAATCCCTTTTCAGAAGGCCATCTAGGAGATTTTGCTTCTACTTCCTTTAAACATTTCCGTATCTCACTGCTTAGGCGATGTGACTTAGGAGAAGATAATATTTTATTTGAGTTGGATTCCGTGTTTATGGCTATTTCATTATGATTGATCAAAATTCTACAGCAAAAACTCTTAGGTAGAAGAATATGTTCAGGTGACAATTTAAATGAATCCTGAAGGAGTATTACATCCCCCACAAGTCATTTTAAGGAAAGTGCTTTGTAAGAAGGAGAACCATACATCTGATTTACCTAAGACAATCCCAGTTTATACCTTTGCACATATATAATTATTAAGAGTGTCATTTTCACTCTCAAAAATATATAATTTGGACAAGGTGTATGAGCCACCCTATTGCAAAAGTGGTTTTTCAAGACCTAAAGTTCAGCTAGTATCTGGAGTTCAGAGAAAAGAAAGGTAACTCTCTAGGAGACAAAAAGATAACTATGTCCAATTATCTAGTAGGAAGGACTGGCAAAGGGCTTAATTTTGCATTTAGGTTGTAGTTGGGCAAAACATAGAATACAGTCAAGGACACAAGATCCTAGGGGCAGAAGGAAGCTTCGGTAAGTGAACCTGCAGATATACTCATGCCCTACGGGGACAACTGTGACATGGCTACAGCTGTGGGATTCAGTTCTAAGGAAGATGGATTGGGTGCAGCAGTAAAGATGAGATAGAGGGGAAAGACCTTGGCTTTTGAGTTATAAAGCATTTTGGGGAAACATGATTCTGAATGTTTTGTGTGTATCCATGTAATTACTAAAGGTCGTTTTTGTTAGTTTTTGTTAATGGTGACAAATATCTTCTCTCCAAAATTTCAATACATTTTCCCGTATTGAAATCTAACCATGTACGTATGCCAACATTGCTACTTGAATTTGACTCAGTGATCCAACACATCTATTTATCAAATACTTCAAAGAATTCTGTAAGCTTCTTGGATTGGGTGAGCTAGAGTTGTGTGAAGATTCTAAAGTCTTCTCTGCCTGAAAAGGAATATATTGCTACTTATATCATCTTGCCATGAAGGAGAACTCACACTGGAAAAGAACAGAAAATGAGTGAAAGGGGTTAAATGGACCTGGAATGACCTTTGAAAGTAAATGATCTAGAATGGCCTTCAAAAGTGAAGAAAATCAAAGGGAAAAGTATAAGCTGTACACATGGCCCTGAGCTGTAGGTCACATTCTGCATCCTCTATTGTAGCTTGGTAAAGCTATTTGACCAATTATAGCCAATGGGACATGATTGGGAATTATATATATATAATATAATATAATATATATATATATATATATATATATATATATATATATATATATATATATATATATATTCCACATCAAGAAGCTATCCATCTATATATCCTTTGCCTTTTTCCTTCTACACATTAGAGTGCATAAATGACTATGGCCCACCTTTCAATCTTGAATATGAGAGCAACATACTTGAGGAACATTTGGAACAAGTTGGATCCATTCATCAACCAAGATCATACATCCAAGGATTGTTATGTATGAAAGAAATAAACTTTTTCTTTTTTTTTTATCACTGTGTTTGGGGACATATTTACTATAATAGCTGAAATTAACCTTACTTAATGCATACAGTTTCTAGGCAAATACAGTCTTCTTCAAAAACAACCATATAATCTCCAGGTTGTGACTAAATTGCTCTTTAAATTCTCATCCCGTTTACCTTCTATCTCTTTCTCTGTTGTAACAATTCTCATCAATAGTGCTGCCAAAGTTGAGTTCTTTTTAAAGCTCATGCAAAAAAATGAAACCAGGAAAAGCATTAGAATCACCTCATGTGAATTCCACTCACATTTCTAAGCCAATACATTTAAAAGATTAAATGAAAATATCCCATCTACTGTTATCATACTCTGCTGTCTTCACCAATGTGAACTGAGAATAAGAGATGGCAGCTTTTCAATGTATTGCCTAGATTCCTTTGGCTTCTAGTGCTCCCGTCATTTCTATTTCCCACCATGCTTCTGTGATAAAGGGAGAAATAATATTTCGAAATGCCACTAGCATTCAATGTGGGATATGCTGTCCTCTACAATTACCATATTTTTGATAGTTCAAATGTTTAGAATACAGTGATTTAAGGTTGCAGTAAATATATAAACAGTTGCCTAGCTATAAGGATATGTAGGAAATTGACTCTGTGTACTAATAAATGCCAAAAGGTACATTCAGTTAAGGAAATTATGTACAGAGAATTCTGGTTATAAATTTCTGTTGCATTTCTGAGTTGAATTGCTTATACGTCTGTATAAATTCTAAGCAGAAAATAGGCTAAGAGCATTAAAACTTTAGTTAACTTGATTTCCTCAGGTCTATATAATTTTAAACTTATTTAGGACAATAGCCCATTTGTTTTACAAATCACAGTGTTCATTGCAATATCTTTCAAGCTGAAAGCACTGAATCACTTTATATTACTGAGCCTTGGAAGAATGCAGCATCATAGCTTGCCTGGCAGAACATGTATCAGTGTGATATTGATCTAACCAGAGAAAAGAAGAGCCATGGTGAACAGCCTCCAAACTGGAAGGGGTGTTATCTGTAGACTGTAGTGTTTGTTCAAATCACATATTACTTGGGGTGAGATTCTATGTTTTTTGTAAGCTTTATATAATTATAGTGACCATTGTGACTATTTTATCTGCAGTATTAAGAAAGTTGTTAGTTGAATGTCTAGATGTAATTATTTGACATCATGTGTAGCTCATTTTCCTGCAAGGAATGAGTTAGAATGTATGTAAAATGCTCTCACTTCTTAAGTCAAGTTCATCTACAGTACCCAACTTGTTTCATGGAACCCCACTAGACTCCTTAGGTGATTCACAGTATCAATACTAAGAAGAAAGGCATAGCTATCATTTGCAAGAGTGTGTTGTGTGGCCAGCCTAAATACGGTCTTCCTAGAAGACCTCTAAGAAGCAGACAATGAAATAACTGTGAGGCAGGAGTCTTGACTGGAATATGCTGAGACTGGAACACCATGTGACTTTGTCATCTCATTTGCCAAGACCTAGGAAGAAGATACATGATCTAATTTGCATGGGGTCCAGAAAGGAGCCCTATGGAAGGGAACCAGGCTATTAGATACAGGTGGTATTCAGGCTGTTCCATCATGACTGACATTGACTAATTAATAGAAGGAAGGGACAGGTTCTGGAAGGGGTGAAGAGGAAGTTATTGCAAGAAGGGAAATCTCAAGCCAAAGTAGGGGGAAAAAAACATGTTGGTAACATTTTACAATATATACATGTGCACCTTTAACTTACACAGTGTTAAATGTCAATTATATCTCAATAAAGTTGGAAAAGGGAGGAACGCATCTGTCATGCTGAGGACTAGATGACTATGACTGAACCTTTCTTCATTTAGTCCCTTAAGAATGCTTATGATAATTGGAAGAAAAAAGCAGAATAACTGTATCACCAGGAAGTCAAATGCTAGACTCACTCTTACTGCTAAGAACAGGATTGAGAGGAGATGCAGATTGTGGAAACTAGGCCTGTACTCCTGGTGTAGATGTAGGTACCTCCTGGTATAGATGTAGGTACCTCATCACTTCTCTTAAGTGCTTACTAAAGGAATGAAGTTAATAAACTAGTCTCCCTGTTGGGGGTAGACTATAAACTGTGTTCCCTGTACCTGCCAGCTCAGTGATAGTTTAGATATGGTATTGCTTTTTCTTTCTTGTTTGCAGAGGGCATTTTGTGGGATTAGAAATTCTTCTTGGTGACCTCAGATCCCACAAATTCTGAAATCAATAATGCTGCCTGCCATGTTTCTGCCAAGTGATTACTAGTCACTGCCTTTCCATACATATATCCTCTTTCTAAATTTTACCCACACACCCACTCACAAATCCTGGTACAATGTATAAATTGTGCATTACTGTTCAAAGATTGCCTTGTCTCTAGTCACTTCTTTGAACTCAGGTCTTCACTCATGACACTGTGCTATTTTTGCAATGTACTGACTGATGTCACCTCTGCAGACATAAAGAATCAACAGGAAGCCCAAATAGAGCATTTCCTCTAGGGTTGAGGATGAGGGGGCTTATTCTTCTCTCATGTCACACCCTGTTTGGCATGCTCTCAGTCCTCTGAGGAACAGATGCATGAGCATATTTACAAAGCAGGCCTGTGATGAGCAGACACCCACGAGGCCTGTAGTGTGCCCATCCTCCTTCACAGGAAGGCTGTGCTGAAACAAAGTGAAGCCCCCTTATGCATTAACTTGGGGCAAACAATGGGATCACACAAGAGGAGCAAATCAATATGCAAATTCTCTGTGGGCCTGATTCCCATTTAGAGAGTGAGATACCCACAGTCTGGGGTGGCGAGTAATTCACAAAGTGTGCTCCTCTCCCCACCGTGCCTTTATTTTATGTTGTGGTTTGTCAAACACGACTGTATGCATAGAGCTAAAGAATAGCAACAGAGCTTCTGAACTGACACTTGACTAGAAAACCCAGCCAAACTTTTCTTTTTATATAATTTAAAAAAAACAGCAGTATTTTATTAGAACCATTACAAAATTATAGAGAATATCTATTTTTAGAATTAAAGAGCTTCAACCATTTACAGTAAGCTGACCTTAGTCAATGTGGTTGGTCATAATTGACGGACTGCCTTTTTATTGTCATCAATAACCTCTTTAGTGGTAGGTGAGGACCTGAGGTTCCCGCTCCCACAGCTGAGATGCTGCCAGGTATATGTTAATGACAGAAAATCAATCTTATCATGAATTCCCGCATGCTGTAGTAAAGTGAGTTATTGGTTCCAATTCTGTTCTTCCCTGTGGTGGTATAGTTACAGGCACAACCGTGCCATGGCTGCAAGAATACTTTCGCACCTTTTGATTTTGGGTTCAGACATCCAATTTGCTTTGCTTAGTGGGATATTTGCAGATAATTGGAGGCAGAGGCTTGAAATGAGCTTGTGAGATTGGGATGGCTTTCTTGACTTCTGCCATCAATATATAGAGAATATATTCCAGGTAGCTGCTGCCTTTTCAACAGTGTAAGACCCCAAAATGAGACCCATGAAGCACAGATCAGCTGGAACTCAAATGGCCAATAGTTCCATGCACAAGGAAAGGATATCTTGTAGGTCACTGAAATATTGAGCTTGTTTGTTTCATATTATCATGGTGGTGGTTGACTGATACACACATATACCAACATTTACTAGCAAATAAACAAAAAGAAAATTATACAACCAATACTTTTAGGCACTCCACCAATCTTGTTGCAGGTATGAAAATGTTATTATGGGGTTCTGCTAACCTTGTTGAAATGCGGAGACAGAACCCTCCCTTAGAAGTTTACCCATGTATCAAATACACACTGTAAATGTCATACACTTATCCTATCTGTGTGAGGATGGCATAAGTATATGGAATTTTATTTTATCCTCGCTAGATCTAAATATTTTAAAATATAGACAGTATAAAATTCTATTATCTACCTATCTATCTATCTATCTATCTATCATTTATCATCTAATCTATAAATCCATCCATCCATCCATCCATCCATCCATCCATCCATCCATCCACGCAATCCTTGCTTTACACTGTAGCGTGGGACCGTAAAATGATTATATAAGCTGAAACTGTGCAAACTGATCTTATGAATGAATGGGAGAAACTACTATTGCCCTGTGTCTTTTGTTTGTTTATTTATTTTGTTGTTGTTGAAACACTCTTAGTTTTAGATATAAATGTATAGAGAAATTTAAAAAGTGTAAGACATTTTTGTGGTATATTTTTTATTAAAACATTAACAGTTTAAGTGTTTTATTTCTTTTTACAAATCTTATCAGAGATGGCTTGAATAGGGCTTGCCTTCTTCTAGTCATATAACTTACAGTATGGAATGAATACTTTTCTATGCCTTGGCAAATTGTTATGCTTCTTTCAAAGTTTGGATGAGCTTCCAACATTCTATCTTTTGAGTTTTCAATAGTGTGAAGCATCTCTAAGAGATCTCTTAATGTGAAGATTTTTTTCCCTAGACTCACTTCCTCTGAAATGTTTTTCATCCTTTTCATCACAACCACTTTCCATATTTATGTCATAACTTTATCTTTCTTAAGTTCCTCCAGCTGCATAACATAGAGATTCTCAAACAGCGGAAGTGCCAACAGCCTCCTGGTCAGCTATTGTTCCTAAAACTTCATTTACATTCAATTTGAATTTCACTTCCAGCTTTATTTTGTTTCTGTGTTGTACTTTCATATTTATTGACCAATTCCCTTTTTTGATTTACCATTTTTAAAAACAATTTCACAGAGTTTTATCACTGGGAGATAAGGAGACAGCACAGCTACACATTTTGCTGTCTATCTGTGGCCTGACACATACACAGTAACCAATTACTGACAGACTTTGAAAGAAATGGCATGATTTGTCATTGATCAAGATATGTATATGTTATTCACATTGTGATACGCAGACTGAAGAGCTACCAGAGAAATTTGAAGTTTATGCAATTACTCACAGTTAATATATTGGGGTAACTGAAATTTGAACTGTGTTGTTTGTGAACTGATATTTAACTAAACCATGGTAACTGAAAAGCATGCATATCAGAACCATGCACAGTGAGTACTGACTATGTGTGTGTGCATGCTTAAACCATTTATATCTAAGGCTTCTTTGTGCCTACAAATATAGGGGTGTTGTGTAAGTCATATGCTTTGTAGATGCTGGTTATAGTCACTTGAATTTGTTGTTAACCCCTGAAAATCAATGGCTCTTGCTTGCCAAATTGCAGATCTTCAAGCTTCCCATTTTTGTTTCTCTGTGAGTCCCCAAAGACAGGAGAATTCCCTCTCATATCATATCTGTCCCTTCCTGCTGTGTCTGTCATCCCTCTACCCCAGTTGCTTCACTAAGTATTCCCCTTGGTTGTCAAATGGTTGTTTGCTCATCCTAGGAGATGATGACCTGTTGTTGCCTCCTTACTTCCCTCAGGGTGTTTGTTTTCTCCTTGTCAACATCTAGACTCTTACAATTATTACTTTTGTTGCCTGAATGTTTTAGTGCTGTTTAATCTGATTTTATGTCTCATGAAAGGTTAAGAATACTCATTGTGAAGAAAAAGGTGCTTCCAAATTATGTGGATAATAGAATGTAGATTCTTGAAGTTGAACCAGCTTTTAGAGTACAAAAAGTATTCATTAAAAAAACAAATCCTCTTGTAATGAAGGAGAATATTTACATTTCATAGTGAGCACACATAGTCCCAAAGTCTTTATCTGAGAGAAACAAAATTAAAGACAGTGAGCCAATTAGGAAGAAACAACCTGAACACCTATTGCCCTGACAATATTCACTCAGGACAATTTCCACTTATCCTAGTCAGTATCTCTTCAGCATTTGTTATTTAGCCAAGCAAAAGCCACTGGCTAGCTCCTAAATATCATGGTATTAAAAGGCCTGTCAACAATGAATTTGCTGCCTTTCAAGGACACTTTGTAATGCAAAAGGTCAAAATACAATATTCTCCCAGGAAATATGTGATAAGGAGGCTAAACCAATATATATGTTTTAAGATAGCATCCCTCTTCACAAAGACAGAGTAGCTGATGTTGCCACTACACCTTTTCAAGAATTTACTGAGAGGCATCTTATCCCAGAGAGCAAAAGGCAAATACCAGCTGCCTCCTAATAGAGGGATAAAGGCCAAGGAAGACCTTGTGCTGCCAGCTTTTGTAGAACCTGCTATTATCCTCATCCCAAAGGGTAGTCTGCATTTGGGTACCTTCAGCCTATGTAAGGAGAGGAACCCTGTTCTGACTTGTCTGTCATTTGGCTAGAGTTCTCCCTAAAATTTTCCTCTAGGCATTGGAAGATAATCTATGCAACAGGCATGGTGCTCTGGGAAAACAGAAACAGAGAGCTTGAGTTGGATTGCAGGGCCGGCTGGAGTGATCCTTGGGCCTTACAACCAGCAGAACCAAGGGAGGTAGAAAAGCCAAGATCAGACTCAGGAGCAGCATCCATGTGGAGATCCAGACAAGGGGACAGTAACAAAATATGATTTTGGGAGGGGTACATTAGAGACACCAGGAGGAAAACAATTTTGGAATGAGAGGGGATGATTAAAATCTAGAGAAGATCCGTGAAAGTCCAGGGCTTGTTTTTGGTACCTTTATAGGGTTGTCATGGCCTCTCCTGAGTTCTAAATAAAAGAAATTGCGAAGAGGGCTAAGCTAATTGAACAAGTGAACCCAAATAAAACACTTTGGCCCCAATTAGGTATCTGCTGGTAATTCTACTTTTCAGTAAGAAATTAGCAAGCACTTTTATTTTTTCAAGTGAATTTAGGCATAGTAAATAATTCAACCATTTAGCATGTACTTCAGAATACAGCAAGGGAAAAAAATCATCTTCCAAAAGGCCCATGGTATATGCATTTTTAGACCAAAACAAGGGAGAGTAGAACTTGAGTAAATAAAACAGAAGCAAAAAAAAATCCAGAGGAAACACATGTAACACATTTTGGAATCTGGAACCTATCAAGACACCCTAGGAATGAGGCAGGAGAAATAAGAGTTGGTTTGAGCAGATTTTCTCACTTGACAAAGATTCTCCTCCCAGTGCAAGTCTCTTACCTGCTCCTTAGATTCAGACAGAAGCAGGATCAACTAATTTGGTATAGGCTGTAACACCAATGTAAGACCACCATTGGAATATGCTTAAATAACCTGCCACAGCTCCTGAGATTGTGACAAGTGGTAGTTAATTTTGACACTGCTGCCTGTTTGTGGATCCCATTTATTCTCAGCATGGTTTATTCATCTCACTATCTGGAATACATGGCTTCTTTTTTAGGTAAATGAGAATCATGGTCTTTAACAAATTAAATGTAACAAATTACATTTAATTGAAATTTATTTGAAATATAAATTATTTAACACATTTCATTTAAAAAGTATATTCACCTAATAAATAATAAGAAAAACAAAAGGCAAAAAAAAAAAAGTATGCTATTGAGATGTATAACTCCCCCCCTCCCCACCCCCCGAACATACCAGATAGAGTAGATTTATACCAATTCAAATCCAGGGCATATGTAAATAAATATAAGTATAACACAAAATCCTTTTCTTAAATAAATAAAGGAAACGTTAGCTATTGTGAACCTTAATAAAAATTGTTTTTTCATTTCCCATACTATGAGTATCAGTGAGCAAGCAACTGAAGCAAGGGATTTATATGAGCTAGAGTAACATCAATTAAAAGTCATCATATTTTGCTATGTGCACACAGACATTTGTTAATTGTTTCCACCATTTAATTTAGCATTTGAAAATTTACAGATCTGTCTGCAGAGATAGAATTATGGAGGCATCTAAAATACCCACAATGTATTTCTGTGCCACTCAACCAAGGCCTGCTCCCTGAAAGCCACAGAGGATATAGAAAGAGGCTTTAATGTGATGGCTGCCCTTAAGGGGTGGGTGAGGAAAAGAAAATGGGTGTCACACACTATATTGATAATTTATAAAATATTAAGCATTTAAAAAATAAAAAGAAAACAAATCATAGATAACATACATAATTATCCCAGTTTTAGAGAATTTAAGTGGTAAAACTACCTTGTAATAACACACTGTCAGTAATGTTAATAATAAAAACTAAAAGTTACTATTTATCAGGCCTACACTACACATTAGATACCAGGCTAAGCATTTTATATACACTTGATCCTCCCAGGATTCCTGGGAGTTATCCAAATTTTGTAGGTGAGGAAATGGAAGGAATGTTCCTGAGAACTGTGCTTCTCACATTTTTAATTCACACACAAATTGAAGATGGATCTTGTTAAAATACAACTTCTGTTTTACTACATCTGGGTGGAAATTGAGGTTCTGCATTTCTAACAGATCTGGGTGAAGTGATGCTGCTGGTCCAGGGGCCACACTTAGAGCTGCAAGACCTCAGGGCTTCTATAACTTGATAAGTACATGAGGTTGATTCTCAGAGGATAAAAGATTAAACTGAGGTTTGGTTGGCCCAAAACTCCCAAGTGCATATCTCACCTGTGCTTTCTCTTCCAAAGGTCTAGCAGTTCTGGCCTGGTGGGAGAAATAAGATGTGCATGAAGAGAACTCTGAGACAAGTACTAAACACTGTACACTCTCAGACATGGGCAGAGGGAACTTCCATCATTGTCCCTACCACTAAGTGTTTCTTGGAGAAAGAAGAATATCAATGAGTTATTTCAACTGGGTAAATCAGAGTGATCTTTAAAAAGAGGCGGTGTGTAAGTTAGACATAGAAGACTGAATATATATATATATATATATATATATATACACATACATACACACACATATATGTGTACATATATATGTGTGTGTGTATAATTTGTAAATATATATGGTTTATAATATAATATATATAATATAAAATATTATCTATCTTTATATTTTATGGGGTTTTTTTTTTATATTTTACTTCAAGGCAGAGGGGAAAGCATGTACAGATTCCACGCAGTAGAAGGCAAAATTTGAGACACCTCGATATTTTGATTGACCTTTGGCAGTGTAGATCACACAGTATTTTCATTCCCCATACTTACATGAGGATCATCTGGATGTAGGGCATTTTGAGTGGTTTATTGGTCTGATTTAAGATGTTCCTTTTCTTATTTGTTAAAGGTCTAATACTTGGAGCTCCAGAGCTAGAAACTAAATCTAGTCAATTTATAAGAGAATTTATTTGAATTGTTTGATTGTCTTATTTTCTGTTTTATTTGGCATAAGTTACCTTTTATATTTCCTCTAGGTATTTCATCTTGATATTCTGCAGTCTTATTAAGTTTTTCTTAGCATCAGGTTTGAAAAAGCAGATATTATATGCCATTTAGTCATGGAAAACAAAATATGGGGAGAGAGCCTGGAAGTTTGTGGGATGAGATTCTATTTATTTATTGGCTTTATTCAGTTTTTTTGAACAAGTTCATATACAACAAATTAAAAACTCATTTATATAGTCAATATTGAGGACCATCATTAAATTTACTTAAGAAAATTAAGTTTCTGTGATAAAATCTCATTACTAGGTCATGTTAATATATATGCATGTTAACTTTTTTGAGAAAGTACTTGAAATCTGATTGCAGATATTTTTCTTGCAAATCTATCTTTTATGTTAGTAGCTATTAAAATATTAAATATCTACTTCAAAAAAAGCAATGAGGAGGGCATACATTAATTTAAAGGTAAAACCGTTCATAGAAATAAATAATACTGTTATAATTATTATTTCCTAGAAGTTATTTTGATAAACTACAGTATTTAGCCATGAAAAATTTCCTTGGATTCAAGAACAAGAAGAAAATAAAATTGCATACAGACCTGTGCTTATTAAGTTACTGTAATAAAGTTAGCTTTTAGGGGTAAACCAGCTTTTCTCCTTTTCTAACTGAACAGATTGTTTTTGTTTGTTTTGTTTATTTTCAAGCAGGCAGAACTGTTCCAAACTAGTGCTCATAAATGGGCCAGATCCTCTGATCTTGACACTTAAGTGCTATTTAGTAAGTGAAAAGCTTGCTTGCTTATTTATTTATTTTATTTATTTATTTATTTATATTTATTTATTTCTCTCCTTACCTTTCCAGGAACTACCAGTGAATTATCCAGTGTAACACTTCTTTCAACATCATTAACTTTAAGTTTACTGTATGTATCCCACTCTACCTGCATTGTAAAGGAAATCAATAAAACTTATAGTCATTATCGTAACATTTGAGATAAAGTTTAAGTATGTCTATATTTGCGTATGTGTGAATTATATGCACACACTAGCAATGACATACTGATTAAATCATTACACTGAAAATTGATCACTGCATTTATTGGTGTTGGTCCCAAGCTATTTTCTCTGAGATCCTGTCTCTCATTTTTGCTTTTGATTTTGATAGACATGACAGTTGAGCTGCATCTCAATAATTTAGTTTCTCACTGTTTAAAAAATATATACCTGTCTCCAAGTAAGTGTTGTCCATATCTATTGTTGTAATTTAAAATAATCTATGTGATCTTTGACAGGAATAATTTTCCCAGCTTGAAATCAAGAATAAGTAATGAAACCACAGAAAAAACTTGACAAACCTTCTCCTCTGAAGCACAGGAAAACACAAGGAGGCATTCATGTTAGGTAATTATTTTCAGAGCAATTTCCATGGGTCTTCTTAAAACCACTGGCTTAATGATGAAATATTGACCCTATTTTCCCAGTGAAAACTCTATTCATTTGAGCATCTCATCACTCAAACCCTGTAAATTCTTTCAGTCATTTTTGGAATAGGTTCCAGATTGTCAAACAAAAAGAAGAGCACACCCCTCCTTTACTCAAAAAAACTGCCCTTTAGCCAACATTTTAAGTTATTTAATTGTTTGCAAGATTCATTAATTGGCAATGGCCCTTCCAGATACTCATTAGAATTAACAAGATTCTACTATAATTTATAGATTACATGTCACTCTTCCCCGTCAGTTGGAAAAGGGCATACATATTTCAAAATCACTTTTGAGTCTTGAAATTAAACATTTTCCACTAATAACATCTGTTTTAATGCACATGATTTAAAATACAAGCTTTACTCTTAAAAAAAAAAGATAATTTGAAAAGAAGATTGCCATCTCTAATTTTTCATATGACTCTTGCCTTTGGGGATATTTCTAGGAAACAGGGCACTTAGGAAGGTGCAGAATTCTTTATAAAGTTCTTGTTTTATTTATATAGAAATGGAGGGGGGATGGCAGGAAGAACCATGGACTGTTGTTTACAAGACCTGCATTCTAGTCTTATTTTATTTCTTATCAACAGTGTTGCTTTGGACATACCATGCCAACTCTCAAGCTCTTAGCTTTCCCATCTGTGAAATGGGAATGATAACACCAATCTGAACCGCAATGCATGCTTTTTAGTATTTAAATGTTAACTAATACATGAGAAAATTACTTTGTATGCCTTGAATTATTTATGGAATTTTGTGACCTCAGCTTTGCTGACCTAAGGTATAGGATTAAAGTTATAGGAAAAATCATACTAACTCTCCATTACTGCTAAAATCACCTTCTGAGATTTGAGTTTGTTTATTTATTCATTATTTATTTATTTGTTTGTTTGTTTATTTTTACTTCTGAGTATATATCACATATGGAGAAGAGGCATTTAAACTGATGTAAATGGTTGTCTGAGTACAGAAAAGAGAGAAGAGTTGGGTTTTTCAAATTCACAAACTCACCCAGGACTGCATAGCTTACCCTTTCAAGAGGATGTTCTTGGATTTTCAGTGGACAACAAGGGTTGGTGTGGTGCTATGCTGCCCCACAGGACACTCAGTAAGAGGCATGGGCAGTATGGAATTATTCCAAGTTTAGTCAGCAATAGACACTATGAGGTCCTACCCTAACTTCACCTAGTAACATATTTCTATTATTATCTGATTTTACAGGTAGGGCACCTGAGACACAGCCTTGCCAAAGTCACACAACTAAGCAAATAGAGAACCTGCATACTGGATCTATACTCTCTTGTCCCAGATTCTGCAATCTTTCTTTTTTTAAAAAAATATTTTATTTTATATTTTTATTAATTTTTATAATGGTGACATTAGTTAACAAAATCCAGTATGTTTCAGGTGTACAATTTAACAGTAAGGTATATGCATATATTACATTGTGTGTTCACTGCCCATATTTGGGTTTCCTTCTGTCACCATATATTTGACCCCTTTTACGCTGTCTACCTCTTTCCTCCTCACTCTTCCCCTACCCTCTGGTAACCACTAGGCTATTGTCCATGTTCATGAGTCTCTGTTTGTCCTGTTTGTTTGTTGCTTTTAGGTTTATATCCCACATATAAGTGATGTCATGTGGTTTTCAACATTTTCTGTTTGGCTTATTTGGCTTAGCATAATTATCTCAAAGAATCCATGTTGTCACAAATTGCAGTATTTCATCTCTTCTGATAGCTGAGTAATATTCCATTGTAATATTCCAAAGCTTCTTTATCCAATAATCTGTTGAAGGGCACTTTGGTTGCTTCCATGTCCTGGCCACTGTGAATAATGCTGCTATAAACATTGATGTGCATATATCTTTTTGGATATGTATTTTCAAGTCATTGGGGTAAAGGGATTGCTGGATCACATGGTAGATCAATTCATAATTTTTCGAGGAACCTCTATACTGTTTTCCATAGTGGCTGTACCAATTTGAAGTCCCATCAATAGTGTATGAGGATTCCTTTTCCCCATAACCTCTCTAGCACTTGTTATTTGTCTTGTTGACAAATCACATTCTTACAGGTGTGAGATGATATGTCATTGTTTTGATTTGCATTTCCCCAATAGCTAGCAATGTTGAGCATCTTTTCATATGTTTGTTGACCAACTGTATGTCTTTTGGGAGAAGTGTCTGTTACAGGTCCTCTGCCCATTTTTTGATTGGATCATTTTTTGTTGTTGTTATTGAGTTGTATGAGTTCTTTGTATATTTTGGATATTAGGCCCTTATCAGAGGTGTTGCTTGCAAATATATCCCATTCAATGGTTGTCTCTTTACCTTGTCAATGGTTTCTTTTGCTGACAGAACTTTTAGTTTGATGTAGTCCCATTCATTTATTTTTGCTTTTACTTCCCTTGCTTTGAGGTCAAATTCATAAAATCCTCTTTAAGTCCAAGGTCATGTGTTTAGTTCCTATGTTTTCTTCTATGCATTTTATTGTTTCAGGTCTTTATTTAGGTCCTTAATCCATTTTGAGTTAATTTGGTGTGTGGTGATAGAAAACAGTCTAGTTTCATTCTTTTGCAGGTGGCTTTCCAGTTTTCCAGCACCATTTATTGAAGAGGCTTTCCTTTCTCCACTGTATGTTTTTGTTATTTTGTTGAAAATTATTGCTCATGTAAATATAGTTTACTTCTGGACTCTCGATTCTGTTACACTGGTCTGTGTGTCTGTTTTTCTGCCATACCACACATTTTTTATTACTTGGCTTTGTAGTATAATTGAAGTTGGGCAGAGTGATGCCTCCAACCTCGTTTTTTTTTCCTCAGGATGCTTTGGCAATTTGAGTCTTTTGTGCTTCCATTGAATTTGATTTTTTTGTTCTACATCTTTAAAAACTGCTGATGGAATTTTGATGGGGATTGCATTAAATCTGTATAATGCTTTAGGTAATAAGTCATTTTAACTATGTTGATTCTTCCAATTCAAGAACACTGAATATCTTTCATTTCTTTATATCTTCTTCAATTTTTTTTTAATAGGGTCTTATAGTTTTCAATATACAGGTCTTTCGCATGTTTCGTTGAAATTTTTCCTAGGTATTTATTTATTCTTTTGTTGCAATTGTAAAAGGAATTATTTTTCTACTACTTTTTTCTGACAATTCATTATTAGAGTATAGGAATGCTATGGATTTTTGAATGCTAATTTTGTATCCAGAAAACTTTATTTGCTTATCGTTTCTAGTAGTATTCTTATGGAGTCTTTAGGGTTTTCTACAGAGAAATCATATCATCTATAAATAGTGACAGTCTGACTTCTTCATTTCCTTTTTTGATGCCTTTTATATCTTTCTCTTGCCTTATGCACTTGCTAAGACCTCCAATGTTATATTGAATAAGAGTGGCGATAGTGGACAGCCTTGCCTTGTTCCTGATCTTAGAGGAAAGGTTTTTAGTTTTTCACCATTAACATATATGTTGGGTGAGGTTTGTCATATATGGCCTTTATTATGTTAAGGTACTTTCCTTTTGTACTGATTTTGTTGGGTTTTGATCATAAATGGATGCTGTATCTTGTCAAGGCTTTTTCTGCATCTATGATATCATCATATGATTCTTATTTTTTAATTTGTTTATGTGGTGTATCACATTAATTGATTTGTATGTTGAAACATCCCTGTACCCTGGATGAAGCCCACTAAATAGTGTGTTAATTTTTTAATATGTTGCTGTATTGGTTCATGCTAGTATCTTATTTAGGATTTTTGCATCTGTGTTCATGAAGATATTGGTTGTAGTTTTCTTTTTTGTGTTATCTTTACCAGGTTTTGATATCAGGGTATATTGGCCTCATAAAATGAGTTGGGAAGTATTGCCTCCTCTTCGATTTTTTGGAAGAGTTTGAGGAGAATAGGTATTAAATCTTCTTTGAATGTTTGGTAGAATTCACTGGTGAAGCCATCTGGTCCTGGACTTTTACTTTTTGGTAGGTTTTTGATGATTGTTTCAATTTCCATACTGCTGATTGTCTATTTAGATTTTCATTTCTTGATTCAGTCTAGGAAAGTATATTTTCTAAGTACTGGTCCATTTCTTCTAGGTTATTAAATTTGGTTTATATACTTTTTCATAGTATTCTTGTATGATCCTTTGTATTTCTGCGTGTCTGTCATAATTTCCCTCTTTCATCCCTGATTTTGTTTATTTGTGTCCTTTCTCTTTTTTCTTAGTGAGTCTAGCCAGGGTTTGTCAATTTTATTAACCTCTAAGAACCAGCTCTTTATTTTTTCTATTTTTTTTTATTTTTTTTTGTTTTCAATTTCATTTATTTCTGCTCTAATTTGATTTTTTCTTTCCTTCTGCTGACTTTTGGCTTCATTTGTTCTTCATTTTCTAGGTTTTTAAGATGAAATGTTAGGTTATTTATTTGGGTCCATTCTTGATTTTGGAGGTAGGCCTGTAATCATATGAACTTTCCTCTTTGACTGCTTTTGCTGTGTCCCACAAGTTTTGATATGTTGTAGTACATCGTTTATTTCTATATATCTCTTGATATCTCTTTTTATTTCTTTTTTGACCCAGTTATATATATACACATATATATAATCATCCATTTTCTTCTGTGTGTGCCTTATCTCCATTCCCCTTTGCAAATTTGGGTCTTCGAATTCTCTCCCTTTTCTGTTAGTTGTCTCAATTTGTCTTTATGTATGCTGAATATGACTGTCTTGCAATAGCAAATTTCTTCTTGTTGTTTCAGTTTATAATGCCCTGTTCTTAATAAGGGTTGCACTCCTCTGATCGTATCTGTGTGTTAGTTGCCATACTCGTAGTTATAATTATTTTTTCATCAATTTGTTTTAAGTAAGCTGACCCCTTTCAGTATTTCCTGTAGTGCAGGGTTTTAATGGAGAATTCCCTCAATTTTTGTTTTCTGGAAAGGTTTTATTTCTCCTTCATATCTAAAGGAGATCTATCCTGGGTAATTATTCTTGGCTGGTAGTTCCTGTCATTAATAGTTTGAATATTTGATTCCACTCTTTCTGGCTTATAAGGTTTTGTGCTGAGAAGTCCAATGATAATCTAATGGGTTTTCCTTTATAGGTTACCATCTTCTTTTTCCTGGCTGCCCTGAGAATTCTTTCTTTGTCATTGATTTTTGATAGTTCAATACAATGTGTCTTGAAGAAGCCCTTTTTGGGTTGTGGTAATTGGGTATTCTGTTGACATCTTGAATTCTAAGCTCCAGTTCATTTCTTAGATTTGGGAAATTCTTGTCCAGTATTTGTCTGAAAATCTTTCTAGTCCCTGTTCCTTTTCCTCCCTTTTGGGAATGCCCATTATTCTTGTGTTTCCTTTCCTCATGGTATAGCAGCTAGTTCTTGTATATCTCTTTATTATTTTTCATTCTTTGGTTTCTCTCTTCTTCCTTCTGATTCATTTCTAGATTTATCTTTAATATCACTGATCCTTTCCTCCATTTGGTCACTCTTATTTCCCAAGCTTGCTATTTCTTTTTCATCTCTTTCAGTGTGTCCATCTCTAGAAGTTCTATTCTGTTCTTTTTGAGAGTTTTAATCTCCTTGGTAAAACTCATTTTGCTGATCTGGTTATTTTTTTCAATTCTCAAATTCTTGATATGAATTATTCTGAACCACACTGAGTTTTTTCAGAAGTACCATCCTGAATTCTCTGTCATTTAAGTTGCATATTCTATGCTTTAAGCTTATTTTCTGGAGATTTTCTTTCTTCTTTCTGAGCTGCCTTTCACCTTGGTTGTTCATGGTGTTTAATGGACTATTGTTTTGCCTGGGTATTAATGGAAGTGTATTCTGCCTTTTTCCAGAAATTTATTATATAAATGTCTCTTTAGGCCCTTACTAAGAAGGTCTTTTTCTTTTGGTTTCCAGTAAGTGGCATCTAAGCCTCTTGGATCCCTGCTTTATATAAAGTCTTAAAAATGCCTCTTTTTTTCCGCTTATAAATATTCAGTCATGCTCACTACTCTCAATCTCAGTCCCTGTTTCAGTAGCATTTGCTAAGACCCCTTGGGGCTCTGCAGTGTTCCCTCTTTAGAGGATATGAAGAAGTTGTGAGATGGGAGCTGTGGCCTGTAGCTCAGCCTTTTTTTTTTTTTTTTTTTTTTTTTTTTTTTTGCAATTGAGGCTGGTAATAATCAACTGTTGCTTCTCTGCTGTCCCCACTTCCCTGCCATCATCCACCTTCTCTGCCCTGATCCCTGGGCACTGTTGCTGCATGGAACTCACAGCTCTCCAAGGCAGGGCTGTTCATTGGAACTCGCCACACCTCTCCTCTCCCTCCTCCTACCGGGAGTTCTGGCTGAGAGAGGCAGCTCTTTTTTTCTTCCCATCTTACAACCCAAATCCCAGGATTCTGACTGTGGCAGCTCTTCTGCACAGATCCCAGGTTCAGACATGCTTGTGTGCAGGTTGAGTGTTTTGTGTTGAGTTTTAGATGTTCAGCTTATTGTTTCAAGAGAGAGATCTGAGGACTTCTCTCACTCTGCCATATTTCTGATGTCACCTCCCAGGTTCTATCTTAATCACTATATTTGTGCCATATTTTTGGATGGATGGGTAAATATTAAGCAAAAAACTTTCTTATATAAAAGCTTTCTTAAGCCTATGGAAAAGTATTTCAGAGATGGTCCTTTTTTCTGTGTATTTACTGGGGAATTCATGATTTTTTAAAGATTAGGATGCCATTTTCTATTAAGTGAAGTCTATTAATGCTAATTTTATAGAGTCTGAGTCAATGTATTAAAACAAGTATGATTAGGGGGAAGGGCACCAAGTTTTGCATTCAGTAATCATTTACCATGTATTGAGTGTGAGCTTCTTGATATTCTAATAGGGCTCCTCATTTTCCATTCCTATCTGCACCGTGCATAGATTCTGGCACGGGGGAGGGGTCCCCATAAAAACTTTTTGTGGCTCAGAAATTAAATCTTTTTTTCTCATCTATCCAACACATACTGCTTAAGTCTCTGCTGCACTGTTAGGGCTGGGTCAGAGTGGTAAATGGAATAGACAAAATCTCTGACCTTATGAAACTTAGAAACAAATGATAATGAAATTCTCCAAAGAAAATTTGATGGCATTGTGGTTGAAGGCAAAGTGGTGACAAGCAAATTGGACAAAGCCTCAAGGAAGTGGTCAAAAGAGGCTTCTCTTGGCAAATCACTAATACAATATGTAAAGGTGAAACTTAAAATGATGAAAAGAAACAAGGAATGTGGAGGACAGCAGGGGAAAGAGATGCTATGGAGAGGAACTTGTTTAAAGCCTTGAATTTTAAAGTGATTTGGTTTATTTGAGAACTTAAAGGTAGGCCATGGTGGGCGAACACAGTAAGAAGGAGTAAATTAGGAAGATGTACTTTTTAAAAAGCACGAGAGAGATTTTATGTGTGTGTGTGGGGGGGGGGGACACCTTTACTAGCTTTGATGTCAGCCCATTTTTTTTAGAATTACTAAAGACTTTTGCAAATCGTTGGATCCTGTAAGGTTAATTTACAAAACTAGGTTAGAGAATATTGTTTTCCCTCATTTGGGTAGATTTCCTTGAGCTTAGGCTTTTCTAATTTTGTCCAAACATTAGCTCTTGAACATGGTACATTAAAAATAATTTATATTGCTCTATTTTTGATAATACCAAGGTCAATATTGTCGAACTGCATGAAGATAGAAGGAAAAAAAACAATGCCTCAAAATAACATTAGTCGTTTTGTCCAACCCAACCTTTTGCTAAGGGGACCTCTAATCAGGAAGACATTAACTAGGGGCTGGATGAGTTAGATGCTAAATTTTCTTTCTTGCTATTATAGTATTAAAATAATACTCAAAACTAGTAGGAACCTTAAGATAATAACAGATGCGGACAAAAAACCTTTTTATTTCTCAAAGGGAATATCTATGTCCTCAGATAAATTAATCAGAGTACAGCAGAGAGGAAAAATTAATAGCAAACATCAATGATAATGCCTTACATCTTGTAGGATACATTGTAGCTTTCCAGAGCACTTTCATGAATTGTCATTATACAAGCCAGCAAGATGAAAGAGACAGGCAAAGAAAGTTAAATGACATTGTCAAGGTCTCACTCCAAATTCATGGTAAAGCAAGTCCTCTGTTAATTGTTTTCACCTTGTTTAGTAACTTGCAAATTCCACCTCAAGGGCTCAGAAGTAATGTGTATCAAAGTGACAGTGACAGACTTTTAAAGGTTTTACACTTCTCTTGATACATTGTGTGCTTGGGGTCCTGAGGTTACCCTGGGAGATAAGCAAAGCAGATATTGATTGCCCAATTTAGAGACAAAGAAAGTGAGGCTTAGAGAGGTAAAGTGACTTACTGAGATTATGCACTCAGCAGAGGAGGGATGAATAGCTGTATTCTGACTTCTGAGGATTTTTTCTTATTAATATTTTGAGGATATATAAATCCATCACCAATTATGTGTGCTTAGCAATTTATTTACTTAGTTTATTTGGTCAATTTTATTTTGAGATGGACACTATTTTCCTCTGTCCAAGAACTAAATTGAAAATAGTTTCTCCTATGACTTCTTTGCTAGGATGTAATTAATTTTAATGGAACTTTTATTTCTAGAACTCAATTGGAATCTGCTTATCATTATTATTTTTTATTATTTTTTACATGCAAGATATCTCTAGATCCTCTCTATTCTTTTTCCTTGAGCTTCTGTCCCCAGTAGCCTTCATTAAAGACCCTTGCTCTCTTTTTCTTTTGACTGTGCTTCAGTTTTAGAGGATTTTTACAAGAAGTAACTTTGGAAGCAGCTTAGGTAGTGGTTGGGACTCCCTCACTTAGACATAAAATGGAACTATAAGAGAATGGTTAAAACTGGAATCTTACAAGTATGAAATGTTTCTATGTACGTTTTAACCATTTAACCTTTTTATCCCTAAATTACTTTGGACAAGAATTCTCTCTTGGACTATACACGCCATGAGAAATGAAATAAAATAATGGAATGTTTGTAAAACCCAAACCACCCTTCTCAGAATTATTTTTTTAGTGGTGGGGGAACTTGACTCTGGTCTAACAATTGATGAAAATTAATTAACAAGAACCATTGACATAGGAAAGATCTTCCTCTAAAATCCTAATGTTAAAATATATAAAATATTATTATGTTCTACAACTAAGATGAGTTTCCTGAAGACTGAAGTTTTCTCAAGGAGTTCATGGTTTTTAATTTAGTCCTCCTCAAGTGAATAATCTATGCGCTGTTGACAGATAAGATCTTTACCTAGTTCATGAAATGGACCAATTTATTACAAAATGTATCTTCACACAAGGATAGATAGTTAAGTTTAACAAATTATTACTATTGCAAGTTATAGATTAATAAAATTATCAATGCATTTCTTAATACAATTTCAAGAACATGTTGTCTACTCTAAGGAAGGAGATAGACAAAACTAAATTCAACAATTTTTACTTATACCCTGTTGATTAATTTATTCTTCTATGGTTTTATTCAGTGCATTGGCGAAGCATCTGTTTTAGGAAAGCTTTTGTGACAAATATTTATGCAAAATACAATGATAGTAATGTTACGTGTAAGAAAAAGTCACGCACATTAAGACTGGTATTATATATTTCTAAGGAAGATAATATTCTTAGATGAGAATTTATGGATAATTTTACGAATTAGAAAATCTGTAAACTGATAAAGCTTTAGTTATACAGGCATGGTGAGGACATTTTCACATATGGAATTCTGTGGAATAACTTTGGAAATGGGGATAAGTGGCTATATAGCAGTGGTCCGCAACCTTTTGGCACCAGGGACAGGTGCGCCTATGAGAATCTAATGCCTGATGATCTGAGGTAGAGCTAAGGCGCGATGCTAGTGCTGGGGAGTGGCTGCAAATACAGATAAAGCTTTGCTCACTTTCCCGCTGCTCACCTTTGCTGTGTGACCTGGTTCCTAAGGCCACAACCAGTACCAGTCCGGGTGTTGGAGACCCCTGCCAAATAGGATCCAATATGCCAAATTTTTACTTAGACTGTTATACAGTGAATCTGAGGGAAAAGATAGAATGGGAAAACTAAGGTAACACCGTATAATAGAGAGGTTTGTATATCAAGAAGAGAAATTCATGCTTGCTTTTTTTTTTTTTTTTTATGGATAGAATTTAGTTCAAAAGCTATGGAGAGGTTTATTGTCAGAAGGAAAACTTTTTATAGTAATAGGACTGCCTATCAATTATACAGTAATTAGGTCCAAAATAAAGCATTTTCAAATTAGTCAAGTCATTTTTATTTGCATCAATGGGTTCATTAACTGTAGATCAAGCTCATCGCAGATTTCTATTTATTTAATAGTGGCATATAAGCATATAGCAATGAAAGAACCAATGATGGTCTAGAAATGTTTGCACTTATGTTTTCAAACATATTTGTAAATAATAATAAGTTAGCACTCCATTAAGAATACATTAGATCAAGATTTTTACTGAAGAGATTGAAGGGATGGAACCAGAGTGTGGATAAACAAAAGGCTGAGCTGAGTAGGAAAAAAAAAGTCTGAGCCAGTTAGAATATAGTATTCAGTGTTCTTTGTCGTGAAGAATGTGTGATAAAATTGTGTCCTTGGTTTATGCTAGCCACTGAGTTGTCTGGATAAGTCATTATGAAAGGAAATGTGACCTTCTTTACGGTGCCCTTGTTCTAGTTGCTATTGCTACATAACAGATTGCTCTAAAAACTGAGTGTGAGAAACAGCTGTTTTATTCTACTCATAATTTTTGTGAATCATGAACTTATGGAGGGCCCCAAAATGGACAGTTCTCTCCTGGGATTCCTTACACAGTTGCAATCAGATGTGGTCTGGACTGCAGTTATCTGAAGGTTTAATTTGGGCTGCATGCATATCTAAAGTTGCTCAGGTGGCTGGCATTTGATGCTGTCATCTGCGAACTCAGCTGGTGCTGTCAACCAAAACACTTACTTGTAGCCTCTTTAGCTTGGTTGTCTTATACTTCTTATATGGCATTTGGTTTCCTCCAGAACAAGTATCCGAGAGAACCCAGGGGAAGCTGCATGGCCCTCACTGACCAGACCTGGGAATTCACCCAGTATCACTGCCTTGATACTCTATTGATGAAGCAGGCAGAGCCCACACCATGCCTAAAGAGAGACAATATAAAGGCCAGTTCCTGAGAAAGTGTTAAAGATGTTGTGGCCCATTTAAAAATCTGAGAGTCTTCATCTTCACTAAACAAAAACTGATTATTTACTGAGTAGATTTAAGTTTAATAAAATATTTTGAAGTAAAAAAGCCAACAAATAATTTATTTTCAGTAAAAGTTCTTTGAAATACAGATTTTCAAATAGTTTCTTTATATCTCGTGGTAAGTAACATCAGAAATATACCATACTTCATTGACTATAAGATGAAAGTAATTTTATGACAATATTATTTCGTGTCCCACTAAGAAAGAAAACAATCACCCACAACTATTATGAACTAATTCAGGAGTGATAATTTATGCAAAAACATCCCTTTAGAATTGATGAAACAGTATTTCTAAGTTCCAAGAAATTTATCTGTAAACTCTTTGTTTCTATTGAGATATAATTTGCATACCATAAAATCGATCCTTTTAAAGTATACAATTCAGTGGTTTTAATATTTTCTCAAGATTGCATAACCTACTAATTCCAAAACATTTTTATCACCCTCACCCAAAAAGAAGCCCATACACATTAGCCATCATCCCCCGTTTTCCTCAGGCCCCTAGTAACCACTGATCTACTTTTTGTCTCTGTGGATTTGCCTATTCTGAGCATTTCTTATAAATTGACTCATACAACAAGTAGATGTTTTCTTTGCCTCCTTTCCTCATATTTCAAGGTTCATTCATGTTGTAGAAGGTATCTATGTAGTCTTGTAATCTTTCTTATTAGTCTCTACATTAGGAAATATCCTCATTATAAAAGTTTAGAATATACTAATGATATGAATGATGTGCACATGTTCATGTTCAATAACTGCTCACTAAGATTGATATGAGTGAAAAGCAAAGAAGCAATTAACCTTTTAACTCTTAAAACAAGGATAGGTTTAGATCAGACAATGGAGAGCTGACATTTTGAGGGTTTTGATGGCTCGATTTACATGGGCACAAATGGTTACAGTGTGCTTCAAAAACATGATCGGAGGGCAAAGGCACAACAGTTATCGGCAGGCCTGGGTGAAGCAGCTGAGTCCGGAATCACTGAGAGAAAGGTGAGCTTGCCATACACACATGAGGAGACTGAGGTAAATGAGATTTATTTTTAAAAAAAACTGGCTGGCAAGACCAAAATCCCTAGTGTAGGCCAGCAGGCTGGAAGCTGTATTACAGTTTTTGAGGCAGAATTTCTTTTTTTGTGAAACCTCAGTTTTTTTCTTAAAAACTTCAAGTGATTGCATTGAGGCCCACTCACATTATCAAGAATAATCTCTTTCATTTAAGTCAACCAATCAAAAATATTAAACACACTCTATAAAAGGATTTCCACAGCAACAGTCAGACTAGTATTTGACTAAACAACTGAACACTGAAGACCAGTCAAATTGACATTAAAAATTAACCTTCACAGTGGGAAAACCCTCATAGGGAGTCTGGATTTACAAATGTTGAATCGTGTGTACTGGTAAATTATAAGGTGGAAATGTTCAGTGGATTTTTAGAAGTGAAAATGATTCATGAGCTATCTGGCTTCACATATGCAACCATTTTTTATTCATAAAAATCACTTAGTATGGGAGTTTTCTTGTCCTATTGTTAAGGGAAGAGTGTTTCAAGGGCTTTCTTGTTAGTTCATTTTGCATAGCTCTGTTGCACCATTACATTGTAAGCATTTACCATAAAGTTTTGCTAGTGATTACCCTTAATTTGTATTCAAATCCAAGCAAAGAGAAGGGAAAAATACACATGCAGGAATCTTGTAATTATGCTACATAAAATTATTAGGCAATTTAGAAAATTGTTAATGGGAAACTGCCTATCATGCAAAAAAATAATTTTGATTTTGAAGTACAGAGTTTAATGTAAGAAATGATTGTAGGGAGACCACACTATCATTTTCCCTTAATTATTCAAGCGAAATTTGAATTTGCTTTAAAGAAAGTGATATTTTATAAAGTTGAGTCTTTCTAGTCATGAGAATACTTGTTTTGGCTCTGTTCCTTTTGCAAGGTTTTGTTATGAACTACAAAATTGTTAGAACAAGAAAGAAAAATTAATTATGTCCTTTTCCTCCCTTGATCACAACTAAATAGTGAGATATTTTCCTGCAAATTGAAGTACATGTATTATATAGGCAAAATTTAAGTAATTTTTAGATTTATCTATTGTCTTAAATATAAAAATACTCTTAAGTCTCATTTTGGTGCACATAGTTGTTTATCCAGATAAATTGTCACCACACAGATGAATGTATCCTTGTAAAAAATCATAAACATATTAACTCCCAGTCCCTGTGTTAGATGGTTTCTTGCAAATAAGCTAGAGACAGTCAACATTTAATCAGGCACATCCTCCATGGGTTCAAGGTATACTACATTGGCTGTTGAATATGTTTAATTTACATAAATCTATTACAAATCAATGTTTAGTAGTATTTCAGAAATTGTAAAATAGCTTTCAGGATGAAGTTTAAGCTCTTTACTATGGCATATCTAGTTGGCCGATTTTGGAATGTCTGTCCTAACTCAATATACCCCACAGAGAAAACAGCTCTGCCCTTTAACTCCTGGCTGTCCCTTGTGGTTCTGTATCCTCTAGCCTCATAGAGAGAATCAATGAAGAATAGCACCCCAAACAGATGCCCTCTCAAACAGTTCCCACTTGAGACCAAGAAATTGTAGTCAATTTTGTATAGGATTCTAACCTGTGAGGGTTGGCAGACATGTTAGTATGAGAAGGTTGTCCAGAGAGTGGAGAAAGAGGAGAGATGGGTGAGGACCATCTGCATGTCCAGAAAAAGTGAGTTCAGTTCCTGTTGAGCCCAAATGATAAGACACCTACCCTTTGCATGACTTGACAAGATTCTTTGTACTCATTGGGAAACCCATGAAAATTGTTATGCTTTAGTTTTGATCTGTCTTCTCAGCCTCACCATATACCTTAGCCTGCCTCCACTGCCTTTACAGTCTGACTGAATCTTGTTCTTTTACGCCTGCATATTATTACATATGAAAGGGGGCCATCAGTGCAAAGGTGATGTAGGAAAGTCATATCTAAACTCATATCCAGACCCTATCTTTAGTAGGCTATAGGATCTTATGTGCATTACTTCAATCCTCAGATTTCTTATGTCTAAAGTGGAGAAAATAACACTTAACTTGAAAGGTTCTCAAGATAATTAAATGAGATATTATCCTCATGGTCTCCATAATTGTGTCCAACACTTTGATCATAAATGGCATCTAGTCCTTTTTTTTTCCTTGCCTTTTTGAGTCAGGCAGATTCCAATTTATCTTTTAAGACCAGCTCAATTATTCTCTGATTTAGTCTCCAGAGTAATTCATTCTTCTCCTTAGCTTCATAAAAATTCAATTATAAATATTTATACACTTAGTTATATCATAATTATCTGTTTATAGATTTCTCCAAAATTAAAATAGCAACATTTTTGATTTTCTGAAAATATAGGTAAAGGAGGCTTATAAAGCTTTAGAGTCAAAAGCTTTAGGACCTGGTTTAATCCGAGTAGGCTTGAGCTGAGAGCCAAGGATTGAGTAATGGCAAAGGAAGGAGAAAACAGTATTTCAAATAAAATATGTGGAAATACATTCCATGGAAACATATGCAAAGAAGGAATATATTTGAAATAAGTCTATGAAATAAGGCCAGTGCAGCTGTGATGAAGACATTGACGTAGGTAGTGGCATGGCCTTGTAGGGCACATTGGGCATTATTTGTTTCACTTTGAAAATAATACTGATAGTACCTCTTATTGAGTACTTCTTACATGCAAGACTCTCTTCAAAGCTTTCAATACATTAACATACACAATTGTCAACAGCTCTCTAAGGATGTTATTAAAATCCCAATTTTTCAGAAAGGGAAACTGAGGCATTGTTGGTTAAAGTAAATTTCACAATGTTTATAGTCAATAAATGGTAGAAATTGGATGCAAACTAACACAATCAGGCTCCATTCTGACTGCCAAGTAGAATACCACTTGAAAAGAGGCCAGATCATTTAGATGTCTAAGTGCAGAAATATAAATGAGTGACAAGGATAGTTTAGACTAGAAAAGTTAGCATTGTTTTGTAAAATGAAATTTTAGTTTTACCAGAGTACCTTGAAGTCTTTGAATTGGAAAGAAGGTTTTTAAATTGCTATCAGAATTTATTGTTTCAATGATAGAAATATTTCAGAGCCAAATATGCCATGTCACATCTTTATGGAAAGAACTATTTGAAGAAAATAACTGCCAACTCCTATGGAATCTGTGTCTAAAAATGGGTTTAAAGAAAAAGGCAATTCACCTTACCTCTAGGCAAGGCCTGACTGAGGTTATAGACAATCATAAGTTTTGGAGGATCTATTTAAACTTAATTTCTTGCCACATGTGAACTAGTATGATCAAATCATCTCCATGTTAGATGTTTGGGAAGCTTCATATTAAAATGAAAAATCTGACTTTATAGTCCAAAGATATAGTGACACAAATACAAAAATAATTAATTAATGCAAGTCAAAAGAGAATATCAGAAGCTAGGTTTGTGTCATTCATTGTAGCATTTGTGTTTTGCAGATATTGTTGATGGAAGAAGTTATAATGTCGCCAATATGCTTTATGCTTGTAATCTTAATAACCTTTAATTTATGATATTTTGAAGAAAGCTTAACTGTAGAGACTTTTAAAATGTAGTCAGATGTTTAAGCCTAAAAATCTGTCTCAGAGATGTACTGAGCTTCTTTTTCAGATGAAAATGAATTTTTATAACCAGTGGTCTCTGAAAAACCAAACCAATAACCTATGCATTTTTAAGGATATAATTAGGTAGCCCAACACACTAAATTTGGTTGTATAGGGATAAACTGAGATCATCACTGATGTTTATAAGGACATACAAGTATTATGTCATATAGTAGACTATTTCCCATTGTTGGGCTACCTTGAATTTAGTGAAAAAAATCTATTTTAAACAAAGTGGAAATCCATTGATTTCCCATCATAATTTTGGAAAGATCTATAGATTTTAGATTTTTTTTTCTAATTTTAAGGCAAATGGGGCAACCAATAAGTCAAAGGAGTGTTTTTGGATAACTGGAGTAGAGTTTAAACACTTCAGAAACATCTAACTGCATTTTCAAATGTGGAGCCTGACTGGGTTTGGAACAATGCATTTTCTTTGGTCATATGCCTAGAACAGAAACTGAGAGCCACAAAGCACACTTACATTATTATAGATGTTGACACTAATGCTCAGAAAAACTACATAAATTTCTGTACTTACACAACTATTAAAGTTGACATTTTTTTAGTTAAATAATTTAGTTTTAATTTTTGTTCCTCCTGCACAGAAAGGCATCAACATTCAATAACTTATGGTTGATTTGTTAACTGAGTATTCTTCATTGTGGACTTAGGTGTTCTTAAAGAAGTGTAATCCTTTTGTAGAAATAGATATATTTTGAAATCATATATTTTTATTTACCTGTCTCTTCAATGAAAAAAAACTATTCATCAAATAAAAAGTGGAAATGACTTTTGAAAAACAGAGGCACGAATATAGTTCTACCATCCAAGTACAGTAGAACAATGTTTTACTTTATTTCCAGTCTTTTTACATGTTCATCCCAAGTTTTTCACTGTTTTGTGTTATTTTTATTTTCAGTTTGTTTAGAGAGATGTAATATAATTTCTATATAAAATTAGTTTGTATGGCAAGTGACAGAAAATTGAAACAGACTAATTTACTTATAGAAACTATTGGACTATGTTGTTCTTTTGTCAGGGTTTGATCCAGCAACTCAGAAGAAGTCACCAAAGATGTAGTTTTTCTCCACATTCTTTCTTCCTTTCTAAACATTTCCACCTCTCTCATTGAACAACTCAGTAGAGAACGTACCTATTGAAATATCTGGCTGTAATTTTCTTACGACCCAGCCTTCGTTTCTGACTTGTTCTGTGGATTCGTTTTCCATGCTGTCTTGAATCCTCTTTGCCACTGTGTCCTAGTAATGGGAGGAAACAATCCCCATGATCCTGTCTTGCTGAGTCTGTTGAACAATTTAAAAACATTCAGTAATACCAGCTGTTCTGAGCAGAACAGAAGTCATAATTAGGGATGCAATGATTTCACACTAAGCTGTAGTTATGCAACACATAACTACATTTTAGTGTTCATCAATTTTTATTTTATACTGTATCTTCAAGAAACAAATGAACCAAGTGAATTGGGTTTTAGATACACAGAGCTGAATATAGTTAATATGTGCTTTGTTATCTTTTGCTTTAGGAAACATCCCATCTTAATGTAAACTACCTATGAAAAATAAATTCTTCCCCAATACTCTAGCTTTGTCTGTTTGTTGATATCCACATGATGCAGAATGGTACAGCCACTCTGGAAAAGTTTAAAGTTTATTTACAAAGTTAAAATACAACTGCCATGTGACCTCACTATCATACTTTAGGAAATTGCTCTAAAGAAATAAAATTTATGTTCTTATATAAATCTGTACAACAATGTTTATAGTAGCACAGTTGCCTCAAAACTAGACACAACCTGAATGTTCTTCATGGCTGAATGGCTACACCAACTGTCATATATGCATACAATGGAATTGTATTCAGCAGTAAAAAGGAAAAAATATTGATACAATCTTGATAAATCTCCAGAGCATCATTCTAAGTGACAGTAGCCAGATTAAATACTTTCTGATTCCACTTATGATATTAAAAATGCAAGGACACATCAAAAGATTTCTAGGTGTGGCAGTGGTGGGAGGGAATGGTTGTTAAAGGGAATTTTTTGTGATGTTGAGATTTTATATCCTGCTTATAATTGCGGAAACAAATGTATCTCACAAAACTGTACACCAAAATAGTGAGTACTGTTGGATATTTTTTTAAAATCTGAATTATCAGTGAACAAATTTTCACTAATTCTATCACATGCAATGAAATAAATAAATAACACCTGCAACTCCAATCTGTTATCATTTCCCAGAACTCTGAAACATAGCCTAACATCATGCTTTATTTTCCAATTAAATGATGCTTTTGATTCTTATGTGGCACATATGAAAACCTTGGGGTCAATTAAAGGAAAGAGAAAATCCATTCCGATGCCATCAGGTTAAGTTAACATTTATCCTGTTAAGCATTATATAGAGGAAAAGAGAGAAGGCTATGAGGCAACAATGATGTAATCTTTGCATGACATAAGGGAGCTTATGGAACTATATAAAAGGAAAATTATTAAAATGTTGCACTTGTAACAAAATATATTTTATATAAGAGATCTGGATCACCTTCAGCATATATAGACTAAATTGTAGGATGCTGCTACCTGTAAAAACTGAATTTCCCAGATGCTTCTATAGTGCCTATTCAACTCTACTTAGTAGGTTTCATCATTCCAGTTATTTTTATATTTTCATAGCCAGAGTTAGAACGGTACTAAACTGCACCTTAGTTCTGTGTTCCCTTCTCTTTTACATTAATGAAACATACCCATTCTACACCAGTGCCTAATACCCATGAGTAATGCTTTGTGGCATTAGCATGGTTTTCAAGCAGGTCCTCCTTCTCTCTTTGGAACACTTTAAACTTTCTGGAAAATAACATGTAATACTCTCCTGAAAAAAGTTCCTTCCAGGTATGTCACTACAACTACCATCAGGTTAACTTCAAACTTGCCCAGGGAAAACATTAAACCAGTCCATTGGCAGCACCTGCATCACACTACCTTATGTGCAAAAGGAATTTCAGCCACATTTGCTTTTGAGGATATAATTATCTATAGGTTATACATGATTTTTTTTTTTTTGGCTAAACAAGAGTGCTACAGAGAATCTTCAACTTGGCCTCATCCTTTAACTGATTTCAATGCACTTGTTTAAGCATTGTAAAAACATTCATTCAATCAGCAAACATTAACTTTTACTTATCCTCAATAAGATGTAACTTAGGATGTTCAAAGATACTTTGTAGGCTTGTTTTGGAGAAGGAGATAGGAAAAGATATAGAAAAAGAGAAATGTTGATGTCAAACATATTTAATAAAAACTGGATGAAGCAAAATTAAACAGGATTCCTCTCAGAGTGAATTTCGAGAATTTGTAATTACTTATATGCGCTCTGACCTAGCAAGGATAAAATCTAATGTATGGTGGTCCCAAACCTTTCTGACTGTGGAAACTTCTGTTAATTGTTCCCAATTTTATTTTCCTTGTGTGTCTGCTCTACATGTTTTGCGAAATGACTGTATGGATAACATCAAAAAGACTGTCTTTCATGTCCTAAATATTTAGTATTAATTGTTGTGAACCATGCTGCATGCTGCCTCAGAGCCAGGGAAATTGCAAGCAGTGACCAAAGTGCCATTTGCCAAGCTGCCAGTAACATACAGCCTTGTTTTTCTGAATTATTGTTTTCAAATAGGAATTTAGCAGTGCCAGTGGTAATCCCCAGAGTATGTTAGAATTCTGGAAGTAGTATAGATATCAGTTTGTTTTAATTTTTGGAGGAACTAGATCATTAAGTCAGCTTTGCTATGTGGTAAATTATTTTCTATGCTTGGGTAAAAATTGTCAATTAAGAATGGCAGATTTTCCGCCTGAATTTGGTGAAAATGGCATGTGTACTGCATCAGTATGTTTCCTTTCCTAACTAAACTGAATATATGAATCATGTAAATTATACATGAGTTTTTAGTAACTTAAACACATTCAATGTAAATATGTAAATACAATTTTCTTTCTGTAAATACAGTTTTCTTTCTGTCACTTAGCTAGTGCATTTGGGATACGTTTACTGTCAGACATGTAGTAGGTGCTTTTGGATGAGTGAAAAAAAATTGTTTAAATTCTAGGTAAAATTTGTCTACATCATAGAATTATGTTAAAGTAAAATAGGTCACAGACTAAGAATTAATTTCTAGAAAGAGATGTTAGTCTATCATTTAATATTGTTTTTCTAATGCTGAAAACAAATATATGAACTAAGTTTCAATGTAACACTACTTTAATATAATATAATCAAGAATTTAAACTGTTTTAAGAAAATGCCATTTTATTAAGTCACCAGAATCTCAGTCTGTAATCCGATGTAAGCTTAAAATTACTTTTATAACATTATAATTACATATATAGAATGAGTGCTGAAAGAAACAAGCTATATGTATTGTTATTAAAAGTGAATTTAGAATATGCAATTGGTTCTATGTTAATAGATTCTGGTATCCTTGGCTCATTCTGGAGGAGTTAAAATCTTAATTGATTCATTTGAGGTGAAACTTAGAGTGAATATTAAAATGTTATTAATTTGACCAAAATAGCAGTATTTTCTTCTGAATCTTATATATGGGAAAAACACATACATAGTAACTACTCTTCTTAAAGTTTCCTGATATTATGGTGGCACTTATTTTTAGCCTATTTTTAAGAGCTTTGTTGAGTTTACAGTTTACATACTATAAAATTCATCCTTTTTAAAGTGGACAATTCAGAGGTTTTTATTATATTTACAGAGTTGTTAACCATCAGCATAATCTAATTTCAGAATGTTTTCATCACCTGAAAAAGAAACCCCAGATTTAACAGTTACTTTGCATCTTCCCATCTCCCATCCCTGGCATCCACAAATCTGTCTTCTGTATCTATAGATTTGCCTAATCTAGACATTTCATATCAAGAGAATGCTATTAAGTGTGGCCTTTTGTGTCTTACTTCTTTAAATTAATAGAAGAGATAAGGTTAGACAGATGTCTGCTTATTTCTGGTCTTAGGGGAAAAGCACTTCATTGTCATTAAATGTGATGCTATCTATGGGTGTTTCATAGATGCCCTTGATCAGGATGTGGAAGTTTCTTCTATTTTTCATTTATTGGTAGTTTTCATTAGGAGAGGATATTGGATTTTTGCCACATGTTTTCCTACACTATGGATATGCTCGGGTATTTTTTTTTTTTAAAGGAATGTTGGCTTTCTTGGGTGGAGTGTTCTATAGAAGTCTGTTCGATCTAGTTAATTTGTAGTGTTGTTTAGGTCTTCTATTTCTTTCCTGATCTCCTGCCTAGTTCCTCTCTCTATTCATTATTGAAGGTAGGGGACTGAAGTCTTCAACCATTATTGCTGAATTATACATTTCTCCTTCAATTGTGCCATTTTGCTTTATGTATTTTAGAGCTCTGTTAGGTGCATTTATGTTTATAATTGTCATTTATTTGTTTATGGGTTGAAGATTTATCATTATACACTTCATTCTTTTACTTGAGTAATAAGTTTTGTCTTAATGTGCCTTTTGATAGATATTAGTATGTGTTTATTTTAGTAGCTGCTCTGGAGATTGTAATTAACAACTTAAAACAATCTAGATTGAATTACCAACTTAATGTCAGAATTCAGCCTCTACCTCCATTGTGCTATTATTGTCAATCAAATTGCATCTTTGATGTACTAAATCCATCAGTACAGTTCTATATTCATTGCTCAGTGCAGTTGTTTTTAAATCAGGAGCAAAAAGTTACCCACAAAAAGTAGACATGTTAGGACTCTTTTTTGTTATAAAGCAATCTCTCTCAATCATTTTTTTATGTGCAAAATATTGTAACAAGTGTATCCAGGGAGGGCTACATTTTTAACACAGGCAGATACAGAAGCAAATACAGAAGTAGAGAGACAGATGTTCGTTCTTTAATCAACAATGAAAAATAAAAAAAAAAAACACCTCTCTCTTTCTTCATTTATCGCTCCCTCTTCTCCCTCTGTTTCTCTCATAACACAGAGCCAATAGTTGTGTGTGTGTGTGTGTGTGTGTGTGTGTGTGTGTGTGTGTGGATTTGAGTTCTTGTTCAGTGTCCTTTTCTTTCAAGTGGAAGGACTTTATGTATGTATCTATATATCTTTCTATTATATCTATCTATCTATCTATCTATCTATCATCTATCTATCATCTATCTAATACTTTTTATTTATCTTTAGACAGGTCAACTACCAAAGACATCTTTCAGTTTTTGTTTATTTTAGAATGTCTTAAATTCTTAATATTTGAATGATCATATGTACGGATATAGGATTTTTGATTAGCAGTCTTTGGATGACACTTTGCAAATGTCATCTCACTCTCTTTTGATTTCTGGTGGTAAGTTAGCTATTTATATTATTTAAGATCACTTGTATATGATGATTCATTTTTTATTGTTGTATTTAAGGTTCCTTTTCATTCTTTGGTATATAACAGTTTGACTGTGATGTTTCTAGCTGTGAATAGCTTTGAGTATATCCTCTGTAGAGGTTTTTGAAGTTCCGGAAATGTAAATTGGTGTTTTTTTCATCTAATTGGGAAAATTTGTAGCCATTATTTCTTCAAATACTTTCTCTGCCACATTTTTCTGTCTCTTCTCTTCTAGGACTTTCATTCATTATGCATATATTAGTGTGTTTCATGGTGCCCCATGGGTATTTAATACTCTCTTCATTTTTACTCTTTTTTGTTTCTGTTCCTCAGACTAGATAATTATCAAAGGATCTATCTTCAAGTTTATTGATTCTTTCCTTTGACAGCCCAAATATATTATTGTTACCTTCTAGTGAGTTTTTTTGTTGCAGTTGTTGTTGTTTTGTTTTGTTTTGTTTTAGTTATTTTATTTTTTAACTCTAGAATTTCTATTTGATTCCTTTTTATAATTTCTGTTATAAGATAATACTAACAATATTCTTGGCTTGGATAAGTTATTTTCACACTTTGCTTTATTTCTTTAGACATGGTTTCCTTTAGTTCATTGATCATATATATTGATATCTGATTCAATGTCTTTGTTAGTGATTCAAGTATAGTGTCTTTCCCAGGGACAGTTTCTACTAACTTTCTCCCCCCTTGTGTGTTGGGCATACATTTTGTTTTCTTGTGTATCTTCTTTTTATTAATTGAAAATTCTAAATGATGTAAAATATTAACTTTGTAAATCAAATCCGCCTTCCCTCTAGCCTTTGTTTTTGCTACTTTTTGTTGTTATTTTTGTTGTTGCTGATGTTTGCTTCTCAATGACTTTCATAGACTAATTCCGTATAGTCTGTTTTTTTGTCATGTATGGCCACAAAATCTTTTTTGGGTTTGTTTATTGGTTAGATAATGATTGTATTATTAATTTTTAAAATGCCTTTAACCAGTACATCTCCTACCTACTGTCAAGAGGTTCTGTGTCTGTGTTGGGGTATAGCTTCAAAGTTTGGCTGTTTACAATTCTCCTTTAAGCTTTAGGATCAAAACAATCAGCAGGAGTGAGAAATTATGGTTTTCTTGAGTCTTTCCTGTTATGCACCCAGCCATACACATGCATGTCTACATCCCCCAAAATGTTCTGGAGATCTTCAAAGTCTCCTACTTTGAACTTTTTCATATTTAAGTTTTTTGCTTAACTTTTTGTTTGCTCCAACTGAGATCACTATCTCCAAAAGCTGTGATTTAAATAATTGTCTCTGTTTGTTTTCAACAAATGCCCTATGTATGGAGTTTCTCAAGACATAAGCTCTGAGTCATGGCAACAAAGACCAACCTTATAAATAGAGCTTTCCTATGAAGAAAAGCCAAAGTGGTCACACAGTGACAGTTCTATAAATGATGGAGCTTTGTGGGAGCTCCAAACCTTTTCATCCTCCTTCGAGGTCTGCTATGTTGATGTTTACCCAGTTACCATAGTTGTGAGGCTGCTTATTTTCAAGGCTACCATGGAACTGAGGATAGAGGGAATGGGAATAAGGTAAATTAAAACAACATGAAATGCAGTGTTCTTACCAATATTTGTTAATTTTTCTTGAATAAATTGTCCTAGCATTTTTTTTCAAGCCTTTAGTTAATTTCTAGGGTTATGAAAAAGTAGATTTTGATAATTTGCTAGTGTTTTCATTGCTTTTATGGAGGAATAGATTTTCAGATATTCTTACTCCACCATTCTTCCAAGACTACTGCCTTAATACACAAATAAGTTAGATTGAATAAAAGTGGAATAATTTTTGGCATACTCACAAACATAGTTAAATCAAAACATTAAAAAATGCTAATAGTATCTCTTCCTCTCTAACATAACCATGTTAGTATACTGATGTTTGGTGTTTATCTCATTGCTCAAATGTACATAAAAGTAGTGGATATTTTTAAAAGAAATAATGAACAGTACATATTATTTTACAACTTGACTTTTTAGATAACAGTAAATCATGAGCATCTCTCTAGGGATATAAATACATTACATATGTGTATCAGCTATTCAAATTCGTTCTTCTAATGACTTCTATAATTCCATAGAATGGCTCTGTCATTTTCACTGTGACCAGATATGTATGTTTATAACAATTATATTTTAAACCAATAAAACAGCAAGTAGATTTACATACTGCTGCTTTGATTATGAGAGAAATTTATTAGAACAGGATTGATTAATCAAATGTGTGTGCCAATTCATACTCTGAAAAGTTCCTGAATCTTACAGTTTTATGCATTTCTACAAATATAATGCTGAAAAAATATCAACTTTTAAATAACATTTTTTCTGCCTAAAATTAAGATCGAGAATTTTCTTATTCATCTCTTTATTGACAATTTACATTTCCACTTCAGCCTTCATCTTCCTTAATTGTTCACATCTTACACTTTACTTATGATTGACTCGCTACTTTATTCTTATCAATTCATTGGAATACTAAAAATATTATATACTCATTATTGCTACCTCCTTTCTCTTATGGGTTCTCAAATTTCAGTCCTGATTTAGATTGTGTCACCAATTCCAAGTTTACATTAAAATCACATATATTTCATAGTTATTTTAAAATATAATTATGTAATATATTTAGAATTTATTCTTGTATGTAGTTGGTATAGATTCTAACTTTATTTTCTTGTAGATACCTAGCCAGTTTACCAATATCCTTTATGAAATATCTTTTCCACTGAATGAATCATTGTTTTTTAATATAATAAGTTCTAATATGCCTTTGAATTATTTCTGAAATTTCTATTTGTTTCTTCAGGCCAATTTGTGCATTTTTACATTAATATACTATTTTGATTTGCAGTAGCTGTATAATGTTTTCAAACCCAGAAAGAAATGGGTTTTGCTTCTTTTTGCTCTTTCTTGAAATTTTTCTTGCCTTCCTTCAGGTAGTTCTGTTTCGTATGCATTCTAAAGTCATTTTCTGGATTTCTTTTTAAACTGAGATTTTGTTTTGAAATTTTATTATATTTAAATATTAATATGGTGGAAATGATTTATGATGTGTTATCTCCTTCAGGAACATGAAATGTTCTCTATTTGACCATTTTTTATAGTTTTTAATACATTTTATAGTTTTTCTAAGTTTTGTCTCAAAATTTCTTATTAAATTTATTTTTTTTTATTCTTCGTGAAAGGAAGATTACTATTTTGGATTAAATTTCCTCCCAATATATGTAATCTACACATTTAACCAAATTCTCTTAGGAATATTTAAACTGTTCAGAAATTTTAAGAGTTTGTTTTTTTTTTTAAGCAAATCATCACAGTATTGGTAAATAAAGTTTACTTTTACTCTTCTTATATGATGTTTATACTCATTATTTATTTTACTTGTTCTATTGCTTTACTTAAAACTCCCGAAACAATACTAAATTGAGAGTGGGCATCTTGTTCGTCATCTGAGGGTTTTATTAGATTTATTTTTTGCTATGTTTTAAATAGGAATGACTGCTAATTTATCAATTGCCTATTGGTTTTATATATATGTTTAATTAATTAATTAATTATTTAATTACAGCTTTAAATTTTGTAGGGTTGAATTATCCTGTATGCTTGGAATAAGATATATTCAATCATGACATTTTACTATTTTAAAGCACTACTTGATTCACTTTGCCAGCATTTCATTTTGAATTTTGTGCACATTTAAACAAGTAATTGGTATTCAATTCTTTTTATATTATGTTTATCAGATTTTGATATTGGAGGAGAGTGTGCCTATTTCATTATTTCCCAAAGACGCCAATTTAATTTTATTAAATTTTATGTTCTAAGTTTGACTTTTAATGTCATTAGTGGTAGTTCTTTTTACCTCTTTAATTCTCCCTCCTGTTTTATCATGGTTTATATTAATGCTTCTTCTGTCTCAGAGGTTTCGGAATGAGGTATGGTCTTTAAAATAACTGGGATCCAGAGGTAATTACATGTGACCTATAATATCTTTATCTGTAATCTTTCCTAAAAATAACTTTGTGGAATCTTGCTTCCTTTTTTCCTGAATGCTTAAATCGACTTTGAACCAATGGAATCAAATTACCTGTAATCCAGGTTGTTGCAAGAAGAGAGATCCCTTGGCAAATGATTGCAATTATTGCGTCTGCAGTTATAAAATTAATGTACTAAACACTTAACACGAGATATCATATATTAGCTTACGATAAGCACTTTGCTTTCCCATATCCATTCACTCTAATTTTTAAGCCTCTGTTTCAAATGTATTTTAAATTTTGAGAGTGATTAAAATGGCATTTTTATTGTTTACTGTGGTCATTGCTGACTATAGCAGATTGCTTGCTGATTCTGCTTAAATATATAAAAATGCACACACATTCTGGATTTCTTCCCAGAAAGGAATATGACTTCAGGTCATATAAATGCAGAACAAATCCCTTTGGAATTAGAAATTTGTGAATATCCTTAGGCACAGCAGATTAGCAGTTAATCTTTCTTCCTTAGCTAGGTTTAAATCCTGGAACAATTTTGTAGACTCTCAGAAATGATATTTTTTATCTGGACACTGATTATTTTTCTGGAGACTCAAAAATAAAAACTACAAAGAGAATACATGGCTGGAAATAAGGAGAAAAATAGATGCTAACTGTAAAAACCAAAATAATAAATTATACGAACTTTATTGTATTAAAGTATGACTCCATTTGCATATCTGGTGTTCAGATGGAAGCAAAAAACCATTAATATATATGAATAGGATTTCAAAGAAAATGGTGTTAGTAACAGATTTCTGTCGTGGTACCTGTAATTGAGGAAGGATGACTTGTTAGTCAACTGGACTGCAATAGAAAAAAAAAAAAAAACATTAAATTTGGTATCATATTTGAGACCTGCAATTTACTATTTCTGTGAACTTGATAGTCACTTAACCTCTCTGAACCTCCATTTTCACAGGTATAAAAAGTTCTATAAATGTCAGTAATTTGTAAAAGAGGACAGTACATTGACTCTCATGGTTCTGCAGGGAAATGAACAGGTCTGCACCATGATGAAACAGTGCCATGATAATATGGGATTTGGAGGAGGATCCTGGCAAGTTTCCACCAAGAGATGGTTGGAAAAATTAATATCGTTTAAATGTTCATATTACCCTGATTGATATGCATAGTCAGTGTAGGTTGTATTAAAATACCAGTGATATTCTTTATAGAAATAGAAAAAAAAATCTTAAAATTCATATGGAACCACAGAAGACCTTCAATAGCCAAAACAATTGAGCAAAAAGAGCAAAGTGGAGCCATTACACCTCCTAATTTCAAAGGATATTGTAAAACTACAGTGATCAAAACAGAATGGTACTGGCATAAAAACAAGACTGATAGAATAAAACAGAAAGCTCAGAGATAAATCCACATATTTAAAATCAATAGATCTTTGACAATGGTGCCAAGAACATGCCGTGGGGAAAGTATAGTCTCTTCCATCCATAAACGGTGCTGGATATCCACATGCAAAAGAATGAAATCGGTCTCTTATACTTTACGCAAAAATAAGCTCAAAATGGATTACAGACTTAAATATAAGACCTGAAACTGTAAGATTACTAGAAAAACAAATAAGGAAACATCTTTTTGGCGATGGTCTTGGCGATGACTTTTTTGCACATGACACAAAATTCACAGGCAGCAAAAGCAAAAGCAAAACCAAAAAAAAAAAAAAAGTAAACCAAAAGCTTATATACAACAAAGGCATCCATCAAAAAGGTGAAAAGACAGCCTGTATAATGGGAGAAACTATTTTCAAACTGTGTATCTGATAAAGAATTACTGCCAAAAATGTTTAAAGAGTTAATATAACTCAATAGCAAGAAAACAGAAAATGATTTAAAAATTGTCAAATACCTAATAGATATTTCCATGAGAGGACATACTAATGGCCAATAGTTATATAAAGAGGTATTCAGCATCACTAATCATTGGGGAAATGCAAATCAAAATCACACTGAAATATCACCTCACATATTAGAATGGCTGTTATCAAAGACAAAAACAAAAGATGTGTTGGCAGCATGTGGAGATAAGGGGACTATAAGTTGATATAGCCACAATGGAAAATAGTATGGAGATCCTTCCAAAAATTAAAACTATAACTACCATGTGATCCAGCAATCACACTTGTAGGTGTGTATCTAAAAGAATTCAAAACAGAATATTCAATAGCTTTCTGCACTCTTATGTTCTTTGCCACGTTATTCGCAATAGCAAAGATATTAAAACAACCTAAATATCAGTTAACAGATGAATGGATAAAAATTATGTTTTATTTATATACATATATATGTAATTATACATACATGCTCTCTTTATATACATATTTCATATATTATATTATGATGTTTCATGTTATATTGTTTTGTTATGTTGTTATATTATATATATTATATCATATCATATCATATCCAGAACTTACTTGAGTAAGTTCTGGAAAGCTAATGTATAGCATGTGCTTAGTTAACAGTACCATATTGTATACTTGAAATTTTTTCTTACCACCAAAAAAAAAAAAAAGAAGATAACTATGTGAGGTGATATGTTAATTAGCTTGATTTTGGTGATGATTTTACCAGATATATGTGCATCAAAATATCAATTATGTACATTAAATATATATAATTTTCATTTGTCAATTATATCTCAGTAAAACTAGAGGAAAAACAGCATAAAATTTATCATTTTGAAGCTCAATGAGCATTTAAAATGTAAAATTAGCCTATTTTTTTAAATGAATAGTGTTAATAAAAACAAAAATAAACAGAAAGGTGGAATTGGATTCTAGATAGGGAAAACTAAATGCAGTGTATTTATAACAGATGAAAATAAGGAAATGAATTAAATCATTTTTTTTTTTGTTCCAAAAAAGTGAAAATCTGTCACCATTTTGTCAGGATCACACACAACTAACAATCAGGACTGACTGCACATTTCAGTGAAGCTCTCTTATTAAACTTTGAGGGTACTTGCAAATTTTAATCAAGAATGCCTGGCATAAGTGTAGGGTTCTTGTCCTTAAAATATTCTTCTTTCTCCATTGGAGAAATTAGCTTGCACACTAATTTTTATGAGATTGCTGTTGCGTTGCACACAAATGGCTCTCTTCTTTGAGCTCCCATTTCCACATTGAAATGGTGTAGTGGTGATACCTCCTTGTTAGTCAAAGTGAGAATAATATGAAATGTGTTTACATCTACTCACCCGGTGCTAGCATTAGTCAATGATTGAAACATGTGAGTGATCTAGTCTTGACTACTTGGTACATTTTCACTGAACATTCATTCAACAAATATTTTCTGATGCTCTTTCTGATAGAGACAGTGCTAATTAATGTCAAACAAGTGCCTTAGTCCCAGCATTATGGATCTTGAAAATGGGGAAATAGGTGGACATGACTTAAATAGTCATGTGAGTAAATATAATTACATACTGCAATACATATTATAGCCTGATCTGAGGAGCTAAGGATGCCTTAGCTAATGAGAGATGGCTTTTAACTAGGATCTCAAGTGTCAGTAAGGGTTAATTAGGCCAAGGGTGGGTATGAAGTACAGAGGGATTCCAGATCAGGACACTAGCATGGGGAAAGGACTAGATTCAGGAGGGATCATAGCAAGTTCAAGCTGCTTGAGGGAACACTAAGGTGGCTGGCATTCACAGAGAGGATTTGGGAGGGAGGTGTAGCACAGACTCTGTGCTCTTTGGTTTTCCCTAAATTTCAAAGCTCAGTGTTTTCTGGAGAAAAAATAAATAAATATATGGTCAGAGTCTTCACTATGAGGCTCAATAGAAAAAATTATTTTATCAGAATCAAAGTAAAAACACCAAGTGGGTACCATTGAGTATCAAAGTTCTTATTTCTATGTGAATTTCATGTGAAAAATAAGAAATATCTACAACGAATGTGCATAGAAGTTGCTTCGAAGTGACACATAACTGGTAGGTTTTTGCCAGCTGGATTTTTGTGTTCTCGGCTGAACCAGAAGTTAGCAAAGAACTTAATTGATTACTGATGAACCCAGGATTAACTCAGTTTTCTCTTCTACCACAATTTAATCTCTTAACCATCACTCTATATTATTCAAAAAGTTGTATCCAGTCTAGGGCCATATTACCCTGAACAAGCCCAATCTCGTCTGATATCAGAAGCTAAGCAGGGTCAGGCTTGTTTAGTACTTGGATGGGAGACCACATAGGCAGACCAGGTGCTGTAGGTGTAAAAAATAAAAGAAAATAAGGTATTACAATCTGACAAGGTCCTTGCAACCTGTGAGGTCAACCAAAGGTTGCCTCACCAAAAAAAAAAAAAAATGTTGTATCAATAGAAGTATGTAGAAAAAGCTAAGTGAGCATCTAGGAAGGATTATGTGATTCTGAAGGGGGAAAAAACCTGAACAGGCTTCAAGGAAGGGAGAATGTCTGAATTCTGGCTCACTACTCCTGATCTGAGCCAATTATCTTCAACACCTGAAATATCACTAAGCTCTTATAAATACAGACTCCATCTATGGTGGTTTCATTATGAAGAAATGAAAGGAGTGAATTGGTTATCTTTGGCATTTAATAGGTAACACATTCATTGTCTTAAAAACTAATAAGTAAAAGAAAAGAATCAAGCATCTACCTACCCTTTTTTATGTGAAAATATTTCTTCTTTATGAAAGAAGAAATCATAAAATACCACCATTTACCACCTTCCCAAGAAATTCATATATCTATTTCTCAAAAAGACAGTTCTGATGTGGCTAAAGAAATGAGAAGTTCAGAGGAATTAATGAGCTACAGTCTAGAGAATGAAACAATTGAAAAATAATATATAATTTTAACTTGTAACAAGTACTGCAAAGAAAATGCACTGACAGAAAATAATAAGGTTTGGGGTGGTGGCAGAGGAGAAGGAAGAGCCTTCTTGCATAGCATGTGCTGTACAGGCCTTTCTGATTAAAAAGAACCAATGAGAAGGCACCAGCTGTGTAAAGAGCTAATGAAAAAGTTTCCAAGTCAGAAAGAAAGACAGGTGTGAAAGCCCCAAGGCTTGGAGCTTTCAGAACATAGAAACAGAAAAGTTTTTATTAAAAATATATTTTCAAAAGCAAATAAAAGATAATGGAAGATCATCTCTGTTTTCATGTATCTTAGTCAATTTTCCCTTCCAAAGGTTTAGAATGAAGAGTGCTTGCTACAGGTTAAATTCTTGACTAATGTTATTATCATATTCTTTGTAAAATTACTTAATGCAAAATCAACAAAGATGGATTTGCATATGGAGTGATCTAAATGTATATAATGTGGAATAATAAAGGCTATGTAGGCTGATCAAACATTTTCAAAAGCCGTGCTATGGAGGCAGTTGAAAAGATAATTAATATTCTCTATTAAACGTCAACATACAACACCTTTGGAAGGTGTAAGTTCCCTCTTTTCTTTAGCATGTTCTTTGTACAAGTGGTCCCAAGGCTGATTTTTCTTTTTTCTTTACCCCCCTCCACCATCCTGCAAATTCTCCTAGAGTTGCATAATCAACTCCCGTTACTTGAATTGCCTTGGCAGATGATTCCCAAACTGTATGTATGCTTCCTAGATACACGCAGATATGACAACCAGGGTGGCCATCACAAGTGCCATTAAAGGTGTAAATATTTCAAGGAGATGGTAGGAAATTACAATATTGTATATATGTGTACCTTGCTTAAAGGTATTCAAAATTATCTAGTTTACTTTTACACTTTTTTTCTTGTACTGGAGAAATAAGACAAAACTTTGAGCTTTATTTGACAGTGGGATGATAGTTTGTCACTTCTATTCTACATCTACCTAGAGAAGGATATAATGGTCAGTCCTTCTTATAGAGCTCACTGGGTCTGAGATGGAAGCATTTTTCTCATTGAATACTTTTATCTAGCAATGTCCTCTGGTTGGAGGTTGGTGTGGCCATCCAAGCTTAAGGCCATCCAGCTTAAAGTGTGTGTAATATTTTGAATTTCTCCTCTCCATCTGCCACATAACTCAAACACCAAGAATTACTGATTGTATCCCTTAAACATGAACCTGAGAGTTAGATTCTTCTTTCCATCCTGTTTTAGTCCAATGAAATCAAATCATGTCTGAACATCTCTTATATCTGTTTAACCTGTTTGAGTCTTCACAATTAATTCTCCATATGACTACCGGCATCAATTTACTAAAGTCTCATGTCATTCAAATTGGTAAGTATTTCTACTAAGTATAGAATGAGTTCATTATTAGCTTTATTTATATTCAAGCTATTTCACTGTCTGGCCTCAACCTACCTAAATCTAATATGCATTTCAAACCATCGACACTCAATTAGGATTAAAATATTTGCTCAGATGGTCAGCATTCTCATGGTAACCCTCTGATTTTTGATACCAAGCCTTTTTGGTCACTGTCCTTTTGCCTGGGACACACCGTTTTCTCCCTGGCTACCTCCTACTCATTTGTTCATGACACGGCTTAATGTCAGCACCTCTGAGAAAACATCTATATTCCAGGCTGATAAAGTCACTTCCTTTTCTGTGCTCCAAATGCTCTTTATTAATAATTCTACCTTAACATTTACCCATCTGTGTTCCAATGATCTGTTTAGACATCTTTCTCATTGACAGGATCGTGAACTTCCTTCCCTGAGGGCACCTAGACTCCCATAGTGTTGGCACAAAGCAAGTATTGAATAATTATCTATAGAATGAATAAGAAAACCAATTGATACCTAGATGGATTCCAAAAGTTTCACTAGTATTTTTAAATGCCTTGAGATTTTATATGTATTTGTTCTTCCTACCCACGCCTCTCAGTCCAGATACACACACACACACACACACACACACACACACACACACACACCCATAAGCTCTTTGATATTAAGAAATTAGCCTCATCTTTTAGGACAACAAGCAGAGTTGAATTGCTCTCTAAATTGTGTTGGGTTAAAAATTACAAAAATGTAATTAACGTTTGAGGAGGTCTAAGGACTCTGTGTCAAGAAAGCTTAAGGACCTCAACATGTGGTGCTCTAGTGGACAATTGTTCAATGGGTATCAGAAAGCTCCAAAGCCTTCTACTAGACAAGATGTGAATGACTGGTCTTATAATACTCAGTCCTATATACCCTCATTTGGTGCAAGACTTAGCCTCTTAATAGATACAATTCTGTCATGTATTTTCCATGTTGATCGATGATAAGATACAGTTTATTGGAGGGATAAATGAAAAAAGGTAATATTGATACGCATTTTTTTCTAGCCCAAAACAGAAGAAGCATTCAAAGGTGGTCTAGTCTTCCCAAGAAATTTCCCTAAGAAATTTGCATCTCAGAAATGTAGAGCTGCAGAGGGATTCCAGTCAGTGCTGGGGGTAGCCACAGGCAGTATCATCATATATCTATTGAAAACACTTTCAAAATTTGATGAGTGAAATGTATATTGTATATTGTGCTTTCCTAAAGAAGACTGTAGTATTAAGTATTTTCCAAGAAGTATTTGCCCAGAGTGGCCCCCTACATTTTTGTGGCTTTTAGAAGAGCTGCAGTTGAACTAGGGAGAAAACACTGGGAAAAAGAAACTCTGTTTGGACTGGGTTGTAAAATATGTGCATTTTAAAATATGTTTTAAATTTTATATACTTAGTTCTTCACATACATTTACAGTGGTTTTTTTTGAGGGGGGAGGGAGTTCAAGCCTCATTTTCTTTCCACTGTACTCCCCTTTCATCATAGCCTCCAGATACTTCTGGTCTTATCCTTGTTGTGTGTGCTATGCATGGAAGGTTGATTGGTTGTGGGCTTTTTTTTTTTTCCTATCATGGATTCTGGCCTTGTGTTTGAGCCAATTTTTGCTGCCTAATTACTGAATTTTTCCAGTAGGCAAATTGGTGGGCTTATGTCATTGTCTACTATACTGTTTATTCTAGAAGTCATTGGCTAAGTTTGCTTGTTAATAGCATTATGGCTAAGGGGAATTCTCAGAGTGTTTTCTGTGAACCAGGAATTTGTGGTGAGTAGCTAGACATGGCCCCTGCTTTAGAAGAGCTTATATCTTTTGGTGTTAACATACTTTTGTGGTTGTAATAAATTTAATTTTTAAAGAAAATTAATATTAAGGGATTTAAAATGTGTGTTCAAGATACCAAAATCCTGCTTCTTTCCCACAGATTGTTGTTCCTCTTCTCAGTTACTCTGGAGTAGAATGATTTCACCTCCATCATAAAAGTTATTTCCTTCTGGGTCCTGTTACTGATGACTTTATTTTGTTAATTAAAATATAACTGACTTTTAACATCGTGCACATTTAAGTTATATAACATGTTGATTTGATACATTTATATATTGCATTATGACTGCCATTTTAAAGTTAGCTAACACCTCTATAACTCTGCATAATTATAATTTATTTTTTTGTGGTGGGAATAATTAATATATAGTCTCTTAGCAAGTTCAATAATATTGTCTATAATCAATATACTGTATATCAGATCTCTATGACTTATTTATCTACTAGTCGCAAGTTTGTATTCTTAAACATCTCTCTTATTTGTTCACCTCCTGTCCCCAGCCTCTTGTAACCACTATTCTACTCTGTTTTTGTGAGTTTAGCTATTTTAGATTTCACATAGTAATGAAATCATACAATATTTTAATGTTAGCTTTAAAAAGTTTTGTTCAACTTGTATTGCACCCTATTACTGATTCAATTAATATGTGTGTGTATCCTAATTGTACCAGCAAAAGAACCAGAAACTCTATTAAACTCTTGTATCTGTCCTAAAAGTCAGCTGTCCAGCCTTAGCTCTGCAGTTTCTCGAGTAATATAACCTATATTCTGTCATTCAATGTGCGATTATTTTTTCTCTGGATCAATAGGGAAAATAGGAAGAGAATGAGACACACTGGGGTGCTGCAGCCAGCATGCTTTTTATATTGTTCCCAAGCACAGATTCTTTGCAAGGTTAGGACAGTTGAGAAGGAGATGGAGCTATATCTGACCATGAGGAGTTGTTTGGAGCACCACTGCTGAATGATGATGTGAGTAGAAGTCAGGTAGCAGCTAACTGGCCTGGAAGTAGAATAAGCTTTCTTTGAGGAGATGTGAGTTGAACTGGGGTTCATGAAATTAGGAGTGTTTGCCTAGTGGACATTTTGCAAAGACAGTGAGTGAGCTGATGTATCAAAAAGAGCTTGTGAGATTTTGAGGACTAAGGCCTTTTGTTGTTGTTGTTTTTGTTCTTGCATGCCTGCACTGGGCCCCACACACAATGAATCTTCCCTTTCTGCAGGCCATGGGAATGAGTGAAAGAGAGCCTGAATAAATGAAAGAGAAACTTCATTTTCCAAGATAAGATCATCTTTTATTTTCCCTTGGCTTGGGGCTGGTCTAGCTTTTCAGATTGTTGTGGATACTGAGGAAGAATAGAAATAAAATAGTAAATGCAATCAATAACAAAGAGTGAGTAATCTGAAGTCTGTTAACAAGTCACTCTGTGAATGTGTTTGCGCTTTCTTGCGTTCATCTCAGCTAAGATGGACTTGAGTGGCCCCAAGAGGCCCAGTCCCAAGGAGTCACATCATTAGCACATGAGGATCTCCTCACATTGGGCCACATTGGGGGTAAGTCTGGTCCTGGGCTCTCATTCCCTACCAAGATTCTTTTAGGGCAAAACCAGCTGCACTCAATTAATTTGTTCATTTGCATACATACTTTGAGCACCCTCTCTATATCGAAGACTGTAAAGAGTGCAGATAAAAATAATAAAAAGTTAAGATTGCAAGAATTCGTGATCTGCTGGAGAGAGAGACAGCTTCAGGCCATGATGCTTATAGTAGTGACTCTTAAGTACCAGTTTAGAGCAGAACTGAACTTCTGATCTCTGAAGTGGTGTGCTAAAGATGAGTTTGGAAAGAAGCTCTATGAAAGTGATGTGTGTACATGTCTATTGTTGGTTTGTTTTTAGAGCAACGTAGTAAAAATATATGCACACACTACAATTCCTCAGAAATCCTGTAGTAAAGAAACATACTTGTTTAATTACCCCCATAAATCTTTCTTTGGAGGCTGCTGGTCTGTATCTCCAGAAGACTTTTTTAGTTATGGGTATGTTGCAGGTGTAGTGGGAATGGAAAACACTTTCAAGAGAGTCTGTTAAGTCAGAGGAGCTTCTCCAAGATGGAACCAACTTCAGATGTCATTTTGGCCAATCTTATCACCGACCAAACCATTAAAGTCTACAGAGTGACCTGGGCAGCTGGCTACCCAGGTTCGCCTTGGTGGGAATCTCAGTTTATTGACTATTAACCTAAAATTTGTAACCTCTTAATTTCCCCTGGATGTTATCTTCTGAAGAAATATGCCCACATACTTTTCTGGAGGAAATCTGAATGCATTCAGCAAGTTTCTTTTTACCAAGTGTTCTCAAAACCCGGTGCAACTATGTAGTCAAATATTTCTCGTTGTTTGCTTAGGTAGATTTTTAAAGTGCATTTTAAATATCTTTATTGACTGAATAATTAGTGTAAATTTAATTTGGTCAAGGCAACATCATTTGTCAAGTTCTATGTTGACATTTTTATTTTAGTTAATATTATTCAATCCAACAGAGGTCACGATGTAATGACAGCCTAATAAAGTGTTCACCAGGTGCCCTGCCACAGCTGAGGGCTTTCCTTCCACTGTTACTTTCTCTCAGTGAATGTGAGTCTGTGTTTATCTGTGTACTTTCCCTAGTGTCCAACTCAACATTAAATTGGTATCGAAGTTATTTTTTTTCCTGTTAAGCTTTATCAGCCATGTTGACTTCAGTGCCACTGATGAGCTTTCTTCCTACGACAAAAATAATATCAGTATAATAGCAAGTAGTTCTATACCATTGACTATATGCCAGACAGTGTTCTAAGCACTATAAACAATTTAATTCATACAATTCTCTCAATAATGCTAAAGGAAGATGCAATCGTTTCTTATCCCATTTCATAGATAAGAAACTGAGATGCAGAGAGTTTGAGTCCAAGCAGTCTTGCTGCATAATCCAAAGAATCCAAGCTCCTAACCATTATATTACTTGTCCTGGTTGAATTAGTACAGACTTGATCCTAGAAGGGCCCAGGACATTTTATTTAGCTGCCAAATATTTACAGAAATGAAGAATCACCTGTGAATGTGAAAACAGGATGAATTCATGTAGGCAAATATTAACATTAGAGTATTTACCTGATAAATGCAAACGATTTAGCAAAACCCAAGAGTGATGGCATGGGGAGCTGGGTGTTTGTTACCCATTTCACAAAATAAAGTAGTCAAGCTTGCATTTGTCTCAACAAGTAGTTTGTTTAGCTTCTCAGAGGAATTGCAGCAAATGTAAATAAAATCAATATCAATGACTGAATAATCTTAACAGGTGATGTATATCAGCTTTCTTCTGTGTGCCTCAGCTTGTCTATTTTATTTCAAGATACTGTATACACGAGTTCTCATTTGGATTTCTGAGCTACATTGTGCTTCAGCAATATATGCATCAAACATTTTGAAAGTCTCCCCAAGAGGCAACAAACACTTGAATTATACATTATCTTACAAAGTGATGAGAGTTTAGACCTACCTGTATGATTGTCTTTGAAGAATTCCATCCATAAAAAAAAAAGAAATGGAATTTAAAAATTGTTCTATGTGTTTGACAATTCAAAACAAATAATGTTAGCCCTATGAAATGTCACAGTGGGGGGAGTAGAGTCTACACCTTCTCTATTCAGTATCCAGCCTGACTCTATTAGTGTTTTGCCTGCCAGATCTGTAAGTGTCTCCAGATCCAAGATATTTTGCAAAATCCAGAGTTGTTATCCTTGCTGATGTCTAATAACCCTATTTATGGTTTCGACATGATGGAAGTAATTATTAGTATTCACAGCCTTGTTCTATAAACTCGTAATGGTGTGTTTCATTGTTTGTGGTGTTAGCCTCAGGCTGTTAGACATAATTCTGTTTACAGCTATGAAGTCAGGCTGTCCATCCAGAACATGATGGATTATATATTCACTACATCTGCTGAATCAGCTGGGTTTGTGCTATGAATAAGACATACTCATTTGCACAACTCAATGGGCTTCTAAGTGAACATCTATAGGATTTGACTTGTAATGTTTAGAACATGATTTATTTCATTTTCCTCAGTTAAATTTATCCCTTATGGTTTCTGGTATCTGTAACTTGTATTTTGCTTTACAAGTTGAAATTCCAATTTGTTTTTGCTATGGTGTAATTATCCGTGTGAGAATCCTTTTTTTTTTTTTTTTTTTTCACCTGGGAGTGGGGAATTCAAACAACCACCTTAACCATCCACTGAGAGACTTTTCATAAAGCTGGATCAGAAGGTGCTCATGGTCAGCTATTAGCTGCCCTCGTGTGTTGGGGGGAGGGGTGTTTTCTGCCAATTGGAGTTCTAAATTCCTTATAATCAGCACATTGATTAGCTATGGTAGTGTCTTGATTCAAGAATCTGATTCCTCCTATCTTTGCCTCAACTACATTCATCATGTAGCTTTCATGTCTTTCTGATTATCAACATCAATTATGAAATGAGGAGGAGAAAATGTAGATTTTATGGACCAGGTTTGAAGAGAATGTCCATCCTGTCTGTTCACATTCCACTGACTGGAAGTCAGTCACATGACCCTATTAGTTGCAAGGGTTTCTGGGCAATGTAGTCTCTTGCTTAAGGAGTGTTCAAGCAACAACTCTATACCATGAAAGGAAAGTGGGAATCTTTGGTAGACAGCCATCTCTTGCATATTATGTGATATTAGAAAGCCTCTGTAAGCCTCAGGTTTTTATATTTAAAATAAGCAAAATATAATTACAGATTTTTGTTATATACATAAAATGCGAACTGTAAAATTCTCCAGACTTAAAATATTTTAATATAATAATAATGATAGTATCATTGATGATATTAGTATAAATGGATGCATTTATCTTACCCTAGCCCAGAGAACAAAAAGAACCCTGAGGAGCTAGGCCATATGATAAGCAAGGTGTCTTTATTTTCAGAATTGTCCTTTTCTTGAGAGCTTCTTTCTTGTCTCCAGGATATGCCAATACAGCTCATGGAATCAAATATTACTGGTAAGAAAGAAGCGTCTGGGCAAACCAGGATATCTACAAATCAATTGTAATCACTTCTTAGGAAAGGCTTCTATAATCATTTCATTAATTCAGTGGTAAAAAATACCAATCAAAAAATCTAATTAAGCATGACATGTCCTTGTTTCAAATAATAGTAGTTCCATGTGGAAGTAATCCAGTGTGCAATGATAAATGACACCTGGTCTGCACTATTGAAATGGATGTAGGAAAGATAATGCATGGGCTATAAGTATGAGGCTCGAGGTCAGAGAAACCCTGTTGAAACTTAGAATGAATTTAAATAAGTTAACTATCTGATCTCTGTTTTCTTATTTATTAAGCAGAGACAGGGTTATAAACTCATATTGTTTTTATGAGAGTTAAATTTGATGATGTTTCTAAGGTCCTCGCTACATCGGAGGTCTACTGCGGGATTTAGCAAAGAACCATTTATGTGTTAGATCCTTATTCATCACAAATGCAATAGACCTCTAAAATCACTCAGCTAGTTAGTAATAACATTGGGACTGGAACCCAGTACTGTCTGAATCCAAGGCTCATTCTCATGGTGATTATATTTTATTGCTATTTTTGGGTGTGGCATTGTGCCTGGTCCATGGTAATTGTTCTATACAGTGATTACTGTTATCTTTCATATCTGCTCAGGTCATCAATTGGTAGGTGGTAGTGGGTATTCCATTACTCAGTGATCCAGAAATTAGGTATGAACAGTTCCTACAGTGCTAATGGAGCTGTGATTTTGGCAATTCTGGAGGCTTCTCTTTACTAACACACACACTTAATAGGGAAGTTCAAGGTAATCTCATTTCATAAATATATATATATATATATATATATATATGTTATATGCCATGTTCTTCATCTGTATTATCTAGTTTCATCTACTTGTAAAATTTTGTTTTTCTGATTATGAAATTTGGCTTATGAGTTTTTCCCTTTTTTAAATTGATTACAAGGAAAAATAAAACATGAATATTTTGAGAACAAAGAATGAAAGATAGTACATGTTATACAGATATTCAAAAAAAGTTAAAAATGTGAAAACAATGCCAAAATAATTTTTAAAATAGATCAAGGAGACAAAAATCAAAGCCCCAACCTATGGATATATTAAGCTGATGTTTTCAATCAGTGAGAACAGGAGCAATCACTGGATGTATAGAGCACAGCCTTTCAGATGGAATAAATGTTAGCTCTTTTTTTTTCATCTTACAATCTTCAGCAAGCACAATTTCAGATGTATTAAGCATTTACATGAATAAAGTGAAATAATAAAAGAAGCAGAAAACACAAGTGAATGTCCCCTTTGATTTCTGGGAAGGAAAATGTGATTCTAAACAAAATAGTAATGAAAAGAACCATAGAGGCAAATTGTATATTTGAGTACTTAAATGCTAAAATTAATCTATATGTCAAGAAACATATTAAATAAATTGAAAGGCAAACACTGAACTAGGGAAAAATCTGCAACATATTCTTCATTTAATTTTCAGAGAATACCTGTGAAGTAGATAACATTATCTCCTTTTACACATGAGGAAATTCTGACCCAGACATTTTAAGTAATTTAGCAACTTGTCCAAGGCCACTGGTCTAATGAGTGAGAAACTGGAATTTGAACTGTTGAAAAGTGAACTGCAATGGCTCTTCACTCAACACTGGGCCTCTCCAACTAAGAAAATAGCCCTAGAAAACTGGCATCAAGTTTTGTTTTGTTATGCATTTCCCCAAACTAAACAGCCATTTGCTTTAAGGTGATATAATTTTCAAATTTCTGCTCAAATTATTCCTAACTATATAAGAAGAAAGCTCAGTATTTAGTAGGAGAAAATAACATGATGATACCAAAAGATAAATAAATGTAAAAAATAAATAGAAACATGTCATTAGAAATGCTTCGGTAAGCCCCATTGCCTACTGAGTGGCCATCAGCACCTTGTGGATTGAAACTGAGTCTTTCTCAGGTGTGGCTATCCTCAGGGTCTGAGGAGACCTTCCTTTGGAGCTTCGGTCACCACCAGCATCTATCTTTTTGCAGATTCCCCATGCTCCTGCTTTCCCCTAGTCAGCTGTTAAAGGAGTCTGTGCTATGGAATGTATCATTTCTTCTCTTTGGAATACTTTTGGCCATCTACGTTCCTAGAAAACTATTTTTCAAGATCTAGTCATATATTACGATATCTTTGAAGTCACCCCCAGAGTGAAGTAATTAGTCCTTTTAAATAATTTCTGTGCATCCATTAAAACAAATCATGCCAGATTGTAATTATCTATTTCACCTGTCTGATTCCTCTGTTTAAGTTTCTAATTCCTCTATTAGGCAGCTTTCTCATCTCTGTCTCCTGAATGTGAGCATCCAGCTGAAACATAGCAGGAGCTACAAACTATCTGGTAAACTGAATCAAACCTATGTGGTGAAACAGAAATTCTCTATGCTTATTATAAAATGTATTTATTTGAGTTCTATACTTCACAGTCTGTCACATTCCAGAAGAATAGAAGAGGAAGCCCTGGCCAACCCTATTCTGGAGGCCCCCAGGGAACCAAATGCCAGTAGAGGCACTCCAACGTCACCATTGTCATGTGGAAAAGACATTGACCATTGGAATGGAAAGTTCAGGACCACTTTTTGAGTGATGAACTCAACCCTTCTCCTCTTCCTAGTCCAATTTTCCCTGCAAGGACATACTTAGGAGGGTCCATGACCCATTGTCTGGGCTGTAATTTTATATAGTTAAAGATGGGTTAAAAATAACATGCAAATGAGGCTGGAGGAAAAGAACACAGTTACAGTACAGCTTATGGTTTGGGGAGGGCCTGATCATGGGCTTCAGGCCTTGATAGACTGAAGAGGTCACTGTGTGCATCCAAGGCTCTTCTTGAATCATTGCCAACCAAGCTCACTGCAGCACACCCTGGTTCATTGCATGTCTCAGAGGCAGCTGACTATGCTTATCCTGCTCTTCTGCCTGGATAAAGGAATGTAAATCAGAGTGTGTAAGCTCTTTTGAGGAACAAGAGGTGAAATTCTTCTAGGGAAAATCTCTTTCCCTTTAGCCTTATATATTTCCTATATAACCTCATTGTATTATCTTTATTATCAATAAGAGAACGTTCTTTTGAACACTCATTCTGTTTCAGATATTTTCCAAAGTGTCAGGGTACAAAGATGACCATTATACATAGGGAATTGGTCATGCCTATCTATAGGAGATTCATAAATTAATATGTATGTCAAAGATATATACATGTATAGACAAGCAATAAAAATCATTAAGAGATTGACTTCTGAATGAGTGGTACAAAGATGACATTGGAAAATAAAATACAAGAAGAAGTGGAATAACTGGAACCAGAGGCAGGACCAAGTCCTGGCTGTGTCCTTTAAGAAAGTGACAAAGAACTGTGATTGAAACATGTACACTTTGAAGTAAGATGGACCTGGTTTTAAATGCTTGTTATGCTATTTTGTGATTCGAAAACATAAATCCAGTATCTTACAGCATCACCTTTCTCATATGAAAATGGAGAAAATAATATTTATCATTGGTTAATTTAAAAGAGTTAGTATGCTCACATAAATGTTCTCCAGACCTTCGCTCCTACCAGTCATGATTCTCTAGAAAAGCTATTTTACTTGGAGCCTGGACCATGACAAACATTGGTAAAGTTACTTCTAATTCTTGGAACCCCTTTATCTCAATCAGGTCATATTTCAAAAGAGGATAATTCTGTTTTCATTGGCTAACTCCCATGGTAGCCAGGAGTGTGAAAGTGGATGGAAAAGATAATGAATAGTTTTGGAAAGTGCTAGAGAATTTAAAGAGTTGGTAAGGTCATTATTCCCATTATTTTAGGGGGATTTCCTTCTTGTTTCTCCCAAATTAGGATGGAGGGCATCCTCCCTCTTTTGGATGCCCATACAGTCTATTTTTATAAGCCCTCTCCCATTACTGTCTTTTTTCCTGTCTTCCATGCCAGTTTTTTCATCTTTAAAACAGAAATAATAGCCTTCCTGACCTCAACGTCTGTTCTTTTTAAAGATGGAATTTGGTACATTGGATCATGGAAGCCTCTACATGGTATAGTGGTTAAGGGTGCCAGCTTTGGAGATTAGGATCCTGTCTTCATCATTCACTCTGAGTAACCTTAGGCAAATCATTTAACTGCTTGGGCATTTTTTTTGTGTGTGTGAAATAAGGAAATTAATAGCTACTTTAAAGGTTGTAATAAAGACATACATTATGTCTGCATAGTACATGGCACAGAGTTTCACACAAAGTAGTGCATACATGCTAGCTACTGATTATATGGTGACTCTTATTCATCTTACTTTTCTTCCGTTTACCTCAATAGTGCTACTGAATATACTTCGTTTTGATCTTCTGTGTTATTTTCTATTCAAGGGAAGGTTGAGCTGAGTATGACACAAAATTTGGAGACAATGCATGTTTTCTGGATCCATATGTTGCAGGATAATGGCAGAGTAGGGAATCTGCTAGGGAGCAGGCAAGGTCTCTGACTGAGCAGGCAGTTCCAGGAGAGCACAAAGCCTGCACTACTGCGGGCCTAGTAACACTTTGATATCCCTGTGTCACCCTAGCCAGCCTATCCTCCCATCTGCCTATCCTTTGAGCAATCCTCATCTGTGCTAGGTGTTTAATTTGCTACCCTCTTCATTTGTCATATGCATTGCCTACTATTTATCTGTACTGTTTTTCACATTACTGTGAAACATTCTTAAGCCATGCTTCTGTGTGTGCTCCTGGATCACTGGCTTATAACGTCACCACTCCCACTATTATGTGCCAAGTGTCCTCTCCCCTGGGATATTTCCCCCTGTCTCCTGCTTAAATTTGCACATCCCATCTCTCTGCTCCCTCAAGTCCCATATTTTCCTCATGGCACTTGTCATACACACTAATAGTGATTTTTGGATTGAATTGTATGGAATGTAGGTCATATAAATTGAGCCATATAAAATTTTTGACTATTTGATTACATGATTCGAACTAGTATTTATCTACCTGCACTATTAAAATATTATCTACATAAGAAGGACAGGGGGAACTAAGTTTTACTCTATTTTGGCAATACTTGGCACAGTGCTTGGTACGTAGTTATTTTTAATAGTATGTATTGAGTAACTGAATAAGGCATATGAAAGTGTTCCTTAGACTCTGAAGCCTTATTCAAATTTAAGAGTTAGCTGCTTTAAAACAATTGAGCATATCACAATATCTTAGCATTAAAACTATGAAATGTCTTTGGCGGCTGAGTTGGAGATGAAGAAAGGGTAAGTCAATGTGAGCCTTGTACCAGGTAAATTAAAATATTTTCCTGAACGTTCAGAGGTAATTAAGGGGCAGCTTTAAGGGGGATGAGCAGTTAATAGTGAGTACCTTTTCCTTCTTCTACTTGTGCTGTTTTACCTTTACCTGTTTTATATATTTATGCTCCAATTTATTTTTATTTTTATTTTTTTAGTTTCCACTGCTTATAAGTCATTTGAAAATTGTCACAATAAATTTGTGGAGCCACTGATGTATTTTAGGCAGGGGGATGTCATGATGGGACTTGTAGTTTATGAGCAGTAGGTACCCTAGTAACGAGAGTGAGTGGTGGAATGAAGGCATTGGAATTGGTGACTAGGAGACCAAACAGGAGATGATGCCTAGAGATGCTGAGTCCTGAACTTAAGCTATGGAAGTGGGAGCTGAGAAAAGGAGATAGAGTGGAAATATTGCATGGATATTTAATCTCACTGGACGAGGTTGGGGTAGTCTTCATAGATATCCAGATTGTGAGTGATTAGGGGACTATGTAAATAGTTATGTCATTTTTTGATATAGGTGCTTTAAAAAGGGCAGCTTTGCGGAAAAAGATAATACATATGCTTTTGAGCCTATAGAGTGGGAAGTATCACTATGCAAGTCTGGAATTGACCTTGTAACGTGGATAGACTCAGATCTATCTTTCTGTTTTTATATTTGATTGATGAGGAAACTATGGCTCAGACAAGTTGTTTGAATGGCCAGAATGGAAAAAAAGAGAACAGGAAGAAATAAGGCTGGTCTTGAACCCAGCACTACTACACTCTTTAATCTCTTTATTATCTGTCAAGTTACCAGAAAATTCTAATGGAAATGATGGATTCCAGCTCCCCAGTCTTTCTTGGCCTTCTTAGCATTGTCTATACTCAAAAATTGACTAGTGAGTACTACTTTTAAGATTTTAATTAGACATTAACTGACTTGCCCTCTGAGCACTTTTAGCTCCTGCTTTGAATTTTTAGGCAGATGGCAGGCAGTTATTTCCAAAGCCTTGTCATCTATTCACATGGCAGCTGAAATATCAAGCACAAAGTTGGAGAGGGATCATAATTCATTATAATTAGTCTTTTTTGACCATTTGTCCTTTGTCCTAACAACACTAGCAATGTTTAATTGTGGCTGAAGTATTTGTCAAGAAGAGCATTCAAATTGCTCTCTTCCTTAATAAACACCCATGGACATTACTGTTATAGAGAAGCCACATTCCCAAATCTCTAATGAAAGTGCTACTGAGCAGTAAAAGAACTGGATTTGGAGGCAAAGGCCTGCATATGGGCTAAAGCCTACTATGTTCTTGATAATTTACTGATATGATCTTGCTGGATCTTCAGAACATTCCAAGGCTGAATAGTTGAGCAAAATCATACAGCTACCACATGGCAGAACCTTCATCTGCCTGAATCAGAGCTCATGCATGTTATACGTTATTAGTTCATTGCTCCCTCTCAGAGTGGATTTATTTGGCAAACCAAGTTAGACAATAAAATAATATTGATACCATCACATCACTGAGTGAATCTTGAAAAGGATGTCCTGAGAGGCAGTACTGAGAGGGGCAGATGCTGGGTGATGTTTTGTTGAAAATTAATTTCCTGGGAGACCACCTAGGAAGACCAAGTGCTGTAGGAATAAAATGAATGAATGAATGAATGAATGAATGAGGGATTGTAAGCTGACAAGTTCCTTACAATCTGTGAGGTCAACCAAGGGTGCCTTGCTTTAAAAAAATGTATTAAAAAGAAAATTAATTTCCTGTTTTGCTAATGAAAATATTTTATCAAGTGATAATGCTATCTTATGCCTTTAGTGTGAATTAGACTTTAATAGTTAAAATAATTACATGACTTAACTGTTGATCTTACTTTCACTCATCTTGTGTATTAGTTAGGGAAAGGGGGATTAGTCCCATTTGATAGATAAGAAATTCAGACTTAGAGTATGTATTTGCTATTAAGGGTTAGTAACTTTGAAAGACACCTGGATTTATTTATACATTTTCTCCAAAATAAGATCACAGCAGAAGCAAACATATATGAAGAATTAGGCTCAGAATTTTTTTCTTAGACACTGACATTCACCTCTAAGTCATATGGTTAAGGTTTGCTTCTTTCCACTTTTCAATTTTTGACACTAGTGATAATTATAGAGCCTGAGAATCTTGTAGTGTATTTGCAGGAGCTAATTGACTCAATGGAGAGAAGGCTGATTGTACCGTGGAATCCAAACTGCCAATTAAAAGAGAAGAGATCCACATGCACATGATATCCAGGATATTTATATCATGGGGAACTAAAAGAGCCACCATCCCTGCTACTGTGGAGATAGCCTGTGAGTAAAAGTGCCTGACCCCAGCGTGGTCAGCTTGAGGCCTGAAGCTGGCCAAGACCGTAGCAAGGACCAGGAAGCCCACCATTTCAGCAGCCTCCCAGCTTTTAACTAGTGCTCCAGAGGCTTTGCTCCTCTAGGCTAAAATGGGAAATCTTTGCAAATGAGGAAATGAGATTCAGTGCACAATGAGAGAGGAAATCAGGCAAATAGGAGCACAGCAATCAATTAATTGTCAGAAAATGGGACTCAGAATATCTGACTAATTATACTAACTTTTGTACAGTGCTCAGGAGTTTACAGTTTATGGCCCTCACCAACAGCAACCACTTAAGCAGGGGTATTATCCCCAGCTGACAAGAAGGTGGGTACCCAGCCTTGTTTTCCACATATCCTAGCACTAGAAGAGTTGGGATATGGATTTAGATTTCTGACTCCTGTTCACAGCCACAGTGAGGTTTCCATGCTGATGGGGCTGGGGACAGTGGTAGGGAGTGTCCTAAGATATGGTTTGTGGTTGGTTGTCCTGGGAACATTTTTTAAAATTCGGGCTTACTGAAGAGTATCTCTCCAGTGGCACACAGGAGTGACTGCAAGGCTAACAGTAATGGGGCCATTAACTGAATGGTGCTGGCACTAAGTAACAGCCATGCTAGGGTCTTAATTAGGCTCTGGCTGAAGCAGAGAAGCAGCACATTTGTGGGAGATTTCTGGTTGACTAGTTTGATGTCAAATTAAGAGTTTTCTCTCTAGGCTGTCTCAAGTTAGTCACCCTGTGATTAAAAAAAAGATATCCAAGCCTGGGGTTCCAAGTAGGCCAATTTCTTGGAGAAGAGAGGATTTTCTTCCCCAAGGGATAACTCCATAAAGTAAATTAGAACAGGATTCCTTTATCTTTCTTAACAGTTTAACTCCAGATACTTCTCAATGTCAGTCCATTGTTTCTGCCGCACTGACAGGGATTGAAGGCCTGCAGGGTACCTGGGTACCCAGAGCTGAAAGCCCTTAGCCATCCTAGCTGGGCTGTTTTTGCAACAGAAGTTAAATGGTGCTGGGAAAGGTATTATGATCAAAGACAAGCCTGAGATCGGGGCTCAGGATTTGGGATTTGAGGGGCTAGAGGACCAGTCCAGAGTAGTGGGGCCAGCACTGAAATCACATGGACCTTATATAAATATAACCTCTGCTTTTAACTGGTCATGGGAGTAGGGCTATCATATAATTATTGCTGAGCTCTTTCAATACCTTTAAAATGTGCATAATCACTTCTATATCTAAGAGGAGTAATGTAGAATAGATGAGGTAGAGTATGTGACAGACACCACTACGCACACAATAAGTACTCAGAAACGTGAGTTGCTTCTGATTCTATACAGCCTGGTAAGTTTCTGTAAGGGCTGATCCTGTCCATCAAGATGTTCCTCATCTATATATAATGATTTCCCAGGCCCACATTTCCTCACTTAGACCAAGGTCCCAACCTGCCCAACTTTATTGGTCCATTCCATTTCCTTGACTTTCTCTATTTTTGCTTTCACTGCCAGGTACCAGCCTCTGTCTTTTCTGTTTGAGGCATGAACCAATTCCTCTCATTCTCTGACTACCTCTCCTCTTCTTCTCCAGCCTTTGTCTCTCCTTTTTGGTATAGGAACTCTGACTGCCTTTGGAATAACACCATTCCCAACTCAACTACCATCTCGTAGGTTTGTGGACTCCAGAGAAAGAACTCACTAGTCCTTCTTCCAAGAAGAGTATATGCATCAGGAGAGGCACTTGGGTAGGAAGATAGGATCCTAAAGCAATGTCTTGCTCCCTTTCTTAGGCTCCTTGATGAAGTGTTGGGAAGGAATTGAATTCAACATTCAGTGTCTAGTGGAAGCAGATACATCTGATTTTGATCAGCTAGGCAAGGATTAAATAAAACAGAATTACTAGACTAGTCAAGCCAAGGCCAGGAAGGTGGAAGCAGACAGGTAAGCAACCAGGATGCTACCTGTAGGAAGGTGATGAACACTAACCCAGGAGGCATTTAGGGTCAGTGGATCCCAGACCAGATGCATAAGGGTTCAATACTGAGCTTTGAAAACAAAGAAACAGGCAGCTTCTCAAAAAGTCAGACAGCAGTGTGCTTCTGGAAAGAGGGCCAGAGTCTAGTAGACTCTAGCTCTTCAAGTAGGCCCAGGAAGGAACACAGTGTGGCATCAGTCCTGGAGGGATTTGAACAGGGTGTTGATGCATCATTTTAGGCATAGGACTCAGGAGCCATCTGTCTTAGCAGTACTCACAATGAGGAGGTTGGGGAAGGGAAGAGGAAGGGGTTTGCTGCTGGGCTCCAGAATTCTGGGCTCTATCATCCTGATTAAGGGCAATTGGCCATACACCCCAAGGCAGAGGAAGCTCAGATGGAGAGGCATTTGCAAAGACCTACAGAGATCTGCAAGCTGGCAAATCCAGATTGACTTTGCCGAACCTTCATAAACTTATCAAAAAAAAAGGGATCATTATCACAGTTTCGCCTGCTCCCCAGGAGGTAGGATCAGGAGATAACATGTGAAGGAGCCCTAACAGTAAAGCACTCCAGTTTATTTACAAATGTATTCTTTCATTATCGAACTGCTGGTATTTTTTGAGCTCATCATAATGCTAAGTGTCAGCTATTCAAATATTTGCAATTGTAGCAGAAGAAATTCTGAAATATTAATTTATGTTTATACATTACCCCTTTTCCTCATTCAAGAAGGTTATCTAGGCTTCCTGATCTACAAGTTGCTTGTGTTTCTAATTTTATTTTCTCCAGGCTACCAGATCCATAGTGAATATTTAAGGGACAGCATGCCTCTGAGGGAAACAAGATAGATGTTTTTCTTTGATCCATAGGTAATTTTCAGTCTTGGTAGGAGGAGGAAGGATTGTGGATCCTATGGAGGAGGGTCCCAGGGCCCTGAAAGCTGGACCCAAAAGGAACTGGAGGACAGAGATAGTAGAACACTCAATATCCCATGGTGATCAGTGCCCTGTGACCAATGAGCCAATGCATCTTGCTTTCAGAGAACTCTGCACCTATATCACTGCAGGGTTTGGGAGCATGTTAGAGGAGGAATTTTACCTCAATTAGTATGTTTGATTTTCTTTCTGCCTTGACATAGAAGGATATCTAGAGTTAAATTTGAGATAGTTTCAAGGAAACAATACGACCTTTCTGCACTAATGTGTGTGTGTCTTTAATGTCATACCTTTTGTATAATCGTTCTGTTACCTCATAATGCCCTAGAGAAATGAACATTTCCCCAGCCCCTACATGCTTCTCCTGTTTCCAGGGCATCACTAAGGCAAACATATTTAATTCTCAGAAGTGTATATGTGAAAACTCAGCTAAATAATGGTGGTGACCTTGCACTTTTATTGGTGGTTAATATCAGAACTGGGATTTGAACCCAGGTTGTATGATTCCAAGACACAGCCTCCCTCTACCACATTACACTGGTTGCCAAGAAGGAGAGGTTAGATGTAGCAGTATTCATCCCTTTGTGAGGGAAGTGCTGGCAATTGGCAGAAGATTTAATAACTGAACTGCGATGTAAAATAGTTCTCTTGAATTTATATTTGTGTCTGACTTTTGGAGAGCACAGCTGAGAAGCCGTACCATTGAGAAGGGTGAGGTTACATTTTAGAGCCCTTCAGAACAACCTAGACCTGTTTTATTTTGAAAAACAGTTATCATCCTTCCCCTACCCTCCTTTTTTAGTCTCAACATTGAGGATAGAATTTCTATGGATATGTTGGCATTGTCCATGAAACAAGTGATCCAAAAAGACCTGACATATTTCTCCTAGGCAGAGAATTATGTGTGGAGGGTGCTGAATTACAGCCAGGAATAGAAAAACTGCAGGTGCTGCAGGTACTGGGGAAGGTCTTGTTGAATACCAGCTGGAGTTTTAGATCTGTTGCATCTAATTGACTCTTTAGCATAGTTAAGAGAAGAAGGTTTTTTTTGATCACCATTCTGGTAGAACTACAATGGCATGGGGAAGTGTGAGGGATAGATAGATAGATAGATAGATAGATAGATAGATAGATAGATAGATAGATAGATAGCTATAGAGATGGATATAGAGATAGAGAAAGAGAATATCTATGTATTAAATGTGATGGTGAAAGAAAAAACAAGCAAGGTTCATGACTTCTTGCTATAACTGTGCAAGGTTTCTTATAACTCAGAAAGACAAAGTCCAGGTCAACCAGTCTTGACCTTCTTTGTGAAATAAATGATCCCACTGTGACTCATCACATCTATTCTTAAGTTTGTAAGGCAATTATTCATCCACTTTCCCTGTTGAGTTCTTTTCCATTTTACTTTGCAAAACTGCTACTGAGTTATAAGGAGACATATCCCCTCCCTTCCTCCCTCCTTTCCTCTCATTCCTTTCTTCCATGTTTATTCTTTCCTTTTTATGTTGCCCTTCTTCTCTTTCTGGTGCACACATTTATTGAGCACCTGTGTGGACCTCAGACTGAGATAAATACAAGGGAGAGATCGATTGTCACACACAAAGATCTTATGGTCTATACTGTAAAGAAACTATAGTCTGTAGAGAATGTCAGAGAAGGGTCCACAGAATCAAAATATTTCAAACAGATCTTGAAGGATGAGTGGCATGTCAAGAGGCAAAGACTACCTTCTTTGGGGAGAGGGTAGAATACTCCCTATGAGGAAACAGGAAGGCAAAACTGAAAGAGACATAAACTTCAGGGTATAATTATATCTAGGCCATAATGGCTAGAATAGCATTGAGTGTGCAAGACATGCCATGGGCTGGTTGTGAGGGTAGAGTGTGTGTTCTGAATGCTTAGGAACCTGGTTGCCTTCTCTAGGCACCAGACCTTGTTGAGGCTTTCTGAATGTGTGATAAGCATCGCCAACTCAGGCATTTGAGTCTGAATGCACATAAGTTCAAGATGTCTACTCACTGGATGTTGTGGTGCACAATAGAAGGTAAAAAAAGCTGTATGTCATCATTATTATTCCCTCCTGATTACTTTCTTTGTTATTATCAAAACAGAGCCAAGAGTAATTTTTTTCTTGTATCTTCGAATGTGCATACTAAGAAAGTCAATGTAATAGCAAGCTAATTGCCTTGATCCAATCCTATCTATTCGGTTGTGCAAAACTGGGCTCTGGTTCTGCCCTTTCAGACTATTGAAGAGGTGGCCCCTGGAGCCTGTGTATATCCTGCCATTAGATGAGAACACTCTTCTGACTTCTTTATAACTGAATTGCTGCCCTTAAATGGCAAGGCACAGCATAAAAGAAGGCCCATGGGTTTCTGAGCTCCCTTCTAAAAATTCATTTTTAAATGTTTTTTAAGGTTAATTGATTATTAATATTTTCAGGAAATATATCTTCCAATGAAAGCCAGGTAGTTTGGTAGAAATCACTGAAACCTTGGAGCTGTATACAGCCGGATGAAAGTTCTAGCTTCACTACTCATGCCCCAGGGACTTCAGGCAAATGACTGAAACACTCTAGGCTTCCATTTTCTCTCATAAGGATGTGTTAAAAGGATATGAGAGAGAATGTAACATGTACCTGATAAAAGAGAACAGTCATTATTTAATAATGATAACTACAGACACAAAAATAATGGAAAGTTCAACAGTACTTTGATGAGACTGCAAGGATTTTGCATTCTCAGAATAGAGTTCATCAGAAGCTTACGAGCACCAAAAATTACTTTACAAAGAATGCTCATAACCTCGAGACAAGTGCAAACTGTACAGAGGACCCAGCTAGATGGAGCTTCAACCCTATGTCATCATCACAGGGCTTAGTATGCTCTAGCCATGGTCACATTCCACTCTCAGTGCCAGCCCTTTGGCCACCACTGCCCAGGTTCTGCAACCCTCCTTTCCTCCACAGTTATACTTCCTGAAATTAAGTCTCAGTTCCAGTTCCCGGATAAAGTCTTTAGCTGAGATGAAAGATTTCAGGTTCCCTCCATGGGTTCTCCTTTTTAACTCAGCCCTTCAGGAGCCTCTGTTTGGGTAGGCAGGTCCTACCCCATTTCCAAGACTGCTGCCCACATAATTTCTCAGTGCCCTATCTCTCTTTTTTGTCATGGTCCCCAAGCCTGTCTGCTCAAGAGCTGACAGGCATCCCAGGCTCCTTTGTGGACAAGAACTCTGATCTTCTTTCTGATCATTTCTGCTCAGCCTCACTAAACATTCTTTATGGTACCTGATTGCTGCTGTCTACCACCCCACTTGAACTATTGAGAGAACATAGTACGTACTGTAGGCATTTCTTAATGTTATTTTTTGTCCCTATTCAAACTGAAATTTTTACAAGATATATCCCTATGTCTGTCTATCTGTTTGTCTGTCTATCTATCTACCTATCTATCTATCTATCTATCTATTTATCAATCATCTAGTGTGTTAGTTACCAACAGGTCTAAACTTTCACTGAGAAAAGTTGCTAACTTAACTTCAGAGAAAATGAAAACTGAAAGTATTTTATTAACAATTAAGTTTTTCATGTTTTTTAAAGTTTGGAGCCAAGTTCTAATTGATTCATTCAGCAAATAACTACTGAGCATCTGCTATGTAATGGGTTATGTATGTTCAAAATAGGGCAAATTACTAAATAAAAGTGGATGGTGAAGATAAAAAGTCACATTTGACATTAAAATAAATATACATATATATTTATTTATTAGAGCAAATACAGTCACTTACTTTCATGTAGGCATAATTCTTTAAATCTTCAAATTAATCTTGGTCAAATTCTTAATATGTTTTACCATCTATAAAAAGAATTCCTGAGTATTTGGAAAACCAAATAGATAATTAGTATCTAAAACTTGGGCCTTTAAAAACATTTTATTCGACATGTTTATTATGATGTACAGTCATGTTACCCTGAGCAAGCCCAATCTCATCTAATCTTGGAAGCTAAGCAGTGTTGGGCCTACTTAGTACTTGAATGGGAGACCACCTAGGAAGACCAGGTGCTGTAGGTGTAAAAAATAAAAGAAAATAAGGCATTGTAATATGACAAGGTCCTTGCCATCTGTGAGGTCAACCAAGTGTTGCCTTGCCTAAAAATTAAAAAAAAATGTTTATTATGGATATACTCCTGTTACACATAGATGTGTGCATAACAAGATAGATGTACAACACAGGTGGCTCTTACAATGATGGGAGATTTACTTTCTGCAAAAATAGATCCAAAGTATATAAGTGAGAATTCTCAGTACAGTTATTATGTTTTATGAGAGAAAGAGAAATTGATTGATTGATTTAGAGAATTTGTGCTGACTTTTAATGTCTTCTCCTTTAAAAATATCACCTTGTGATAGAGGCTACTTAATAAAATATTTTCTAATGGGTTATCAAATATCTCTATTTTATGGCAATTCCCCATTGGGCATTTCTATCCAAATAATGTGCATTTACATTTGATTAATTCATTTAGGAGGACAGCACACACCCCAGGGGAAACATTTAAGGTCTTTCTTCAGAAGGACTCCTGTGTGTGGTAATGAAAGCCAAGTATGTTTTTCCTTTTCTCCCCATTATCTTAGATAACAGGAATTAATTAGCATGCTGCGGTCTTTTGATTTAAATTCTACTTTGAGAGATTCATAAACTTAGTGATTTTGTGTTTGTTTTTTTCCTTATTCTTGAAAATGCCAGAGCTGCTTCTAGAATCACTTGAATAAGCCAGATCAACAATATAAACAATGCTGCCTTCTCTCTCTGAATACATACCCACTTTTAACTGAAGGAGGGGGTGTGGTGCAGGCATTGTAGAGAAATGGTGCTAATTTTTCTTCCGAGTGATGCACAGTGCCTGCTGCCATTTACAAATACAGTCTGCTAACTTAACAATATGCCAACTATAGGATTTCAACAAATTGGTGCGGGTTTTCTGTGAACGCACATGTTCTAAAGCAATGTTGTACTTGTGCAGTCAAAAAAAAATGATGATGATAATTACTATGGGGCTAGATATCTACATACATAGGTTTGCTTTTATATAGCATTCAATCTATTAAGCTAAAATTGAGTGCCTGTTCCAAGCCCGGCACTGAGCTAAGTGTTCTATGAAGAAAGGGATATGCTGTGTCCTTGAGGAGTTTAGAGAGTGACAAAAGTAATAAGGAAAGTCTAAGATAAACTGATTATAAGATGAAATGTAGCCAGTATCATGGGTGATGCATCAAATGTGTTAGGGCTGAAAAAAATTATTTTCAGTATGTGAGTCAAAAAATAGTGACATCAGCAAGAATCTACCCATGGAATTAAAAAAAAATCTAGAATATGAATAAAATAACTGTAGAGGAGCTCTGAAAATGAGTCAAAGGTATACAGCAGCGAAGTGGACACCCAATCAAAAAAAAGCCACATTTAAAACAGTAGAAAATTCTGTGACATTTTTACTCACTCTTGCCCCACTCCCTTCTGAGTGTAGTGGAACCCAATTAGGAAGAAATAGTGTCTCACTCTCCATTTCCCATAGTAAACCAGAGAGTGCAGAGAAGACTTAACTGTGCAACATTCTAACCTGTCTGTAAACTACTACTGTCACCTACAGTGGAGTTCAGACAGACAAAAGCAGCTTGGATCTCAGGCTAGGGGAAACGATGGGAAGCAGCAGGCATGACTCATGATAATTGCAAGGTTGCTGCAGATCTACAGATGCTTGAGACAAGAAATGGCTGATTGAAAGAAATACGATAGACAACCAAGGCTCCCAGAAGAAGCAGAGATGAAACTCTTAAAGAAAGTATGACATTTAAAAATAGTGGTGTAATGGGAGAATTATCAAAAAAAACAAAACAAACAAACAAACAGAAAAACAATAAAACACACACACATTCACAGGCCCAGAGGATATGATGTTACGAGAAGATGTTAAGCTTTCACACCAGGCTGAAGGGTGAATATCCTTCCTTGCATGGAGCCAGTCTGAAAAGGGAAAGGTAGCTGTTTTATCAAGTGCCCAATTTTCAATAAAATAAGACAGGGCATATAAAGAAAGAGGAATGTATGGCACATTAAATAGAACAAAATAATCTCTAGACACAGTCCCTGAAGAAATGTAAGCATTGGACTTACTAGACAAATACTTTAAAACAGTTGTCTTAAATATGCTCAAAGAGCTAAAAGAAAACATGAACAGATAACTAAAGGAAATTAGAAAATGATATATGAGCAAATTGAAAATATCAGCAAAAAGACAGAACTTATTAAAAAAAAAAAAAAAGACCCATATAGAAATTATGGAGGTGAGAATACAATAATTGAATTGAAAAAAAAAAATTACCTAGAAGGGTTCAACATCAGACTTAAATAGGCAAAAGAGAAAATCAGCAAACTCAAAGTCAAGTCATTTAAAATGATTAAGTCTAAGGATTAAAAAAAATGAAGAAAAGTGAACAGAATCTAAGAGATGTATGGGACATCAATAAGAAGATTAATATATGTATTCTGGGAGGTTTGGAAGGATCAGAAAGAGAAGGGGGCAGAGGGCTTTGTTAAAAAATAATCACTGAAACTGCCCAAATTTGAATAAGGAAATGGATATAAAATGCAAAAAATTCAGTGAACTTCAAGTAGAATCTTAAGAAACCCAAATTGTGATACATTGTAATAAAATAAAATCAAAGACAAACTTGAAAGCAGCAAGAAAACAACATCTTGTTGTATAGAGGGGATCCTCTTAAGATTCTCAGCCAATTTCTCAGGAGAAGCATTGCAGACCAAAAAGCAGTGGAATGATATATTTAAATTGTTGAAGGAAAACAAAAACAAAACTTGTCAACTGAGATTTCAAATTAACAGCCTAATTTTACACCTTAAGGAAAAAGACAAAGAAGGAGTAAACCCAAAGCTAGAAGGAGAGAGATAATAAAGATTGGAACAATTAAAAACCAAATAGAGCATAGAAAAACAAAAACAGAAAATCGGTAAATCAAGAGTTGATTCTTCAAAAAGATCGACAAAATTGGAAAACCTCTTCGATTCACTAAAAGAAAGGGAGGGAGAGAAAAGACCCAGAACTAAATTTAGAAATTGAAAAGAGATATTACTGTCCATTTTATAGAATACAAAGGAATATAAGAGAGTACTCCAAGCAATTATACATCAATAAATTAGGTAAACTAGATATAATGGAAAATTTTCTAGAAACACAACCCACCAAGATTGAATAGTGAAGATATAAAACAATCGAATAGACATAAACTATTAAGGAGTTTGAATGAGTAATCAAATCAAATCCTTCCAACAAGAAAAGTCTAGGAACAGATGACTTCACTGGTAAATAGACTAGAGAGACCAGCAATAAATCTCCACATTGATGTCAAATGATTTTTCACAAGGGTGCCAATAAGAAATGGACAGTCATGTCAAAACAAATTTACATGCAAAATAGATATTCACATACAAAAGAATGAAGTTAAACTCTTCCCTTATACCACATAAAAATTAACTCAAAATGAATCAAAGATAACTATAAGAGATAAAACTACCAAACTGTTAGAAGAAAAATATGGGGAAAGCTTTCCAACATTAGATTTGGCAATGATTTTTGGCTATAATGCCAAAAGCACAAGCAACAAAAGAAAAGAAATTGATAATTTGGACTACAAAAAATTAGACATCTTAAATTTTGTTTATTAAAAGAAATTCTAAGTTAAAATTTTATGCCTCAAAGTACACTAACAACAGAGTAAAAATTTAATCCATGCAGTTGGAGAAAATATTTGAGAGTCATATATCTTACAAGATATTAATACCCACAAAATTAAGGAATTCCTATAATTCAACAATAGTAAAGCAAAAAATGTTTTAAAAACAGAGAATGGACTTGAAAAGATGTTTCTCCAAAGATAAATGAATATCTGATAAACACATGGGAAAATACTCAACATTATCAGCCACTAGGGAAATGCAAATCAAAGCCACAATGAGACACCACATCACAGCTATTTGAATGGCTACCTTTGTAAACAAAACAAAACAAAACCATAAAGTAAGAAATGTTGGCAAGGAGGTAGAGAAATTGGAACCTTTGTGTACTTTGGGTGAGAATGTAAAATAGTATAAGTGCTATGGAAAATAGTATGGCAGATCCTCAAAAATTAAAAATATGAAACTAATCAAAATAGTAAATAAATAAATTTTTAAAAATGGGAAAAAGACCTTAGAAAAGGATGTCCTGTTTAATGTAAAACCTGCAGGAGAATCTGCCAAATATATTCCTGAACTGTAGTGTAGTGATATTTTGTGAGCCTAGAAGAAAGTGATTTACAGAACAAATTGCTAAAAACAATAAAATATAAAAATAGAATTACCATATGACCAGCAATTACACTTTTGGTATATTTCCAAAAGTCTAAAGGATTAAAAGCTGGATCTCCAAGAGATATTTGTATACCCATGTACATAGTAGCATTATTCACAGTGGTAAAAGGTTAAAGGAACCCAAGAGTCTCACAGCAGATGAATGGATGAATGAAATATGGTGTATACATATAATGGAATATTATTCAGCCTTAAAAAGCAAGGAAATTCTGACATATCCTACAACATAGACAAATCTTAAAGACACTCTGTTAAGTGAAATAAGCCAGTCACAAAAGAACAAATATGTGATTCTACTTATATCAGGTTCCTAGAATATTCATAGAGACAGAAAGTAAAATGTTGAATGCCAGGAGCTGGATGTAGAGAAAACTTATATAGGGGAGTTATTGTTTTATGTTTATAAAGATGCAGTTTTATAAAGTGAAAAAGTTCTAGAAATAGATGGTGACAATGGTTGCAAAACAATATGTATGTATTTAATGTTACTGAACTGTAGACCTAGAAATGGTTAAAATGGTAGATTTTTTAATGTATATTTTACTACAATAAAAAATAACTTTTTGTAAATGTGTTAAAAGAAGCTTTAAAAAATAAATTCACTTGAGATGAGCCTGAAGGAATGAGTAAGTTAGTTCATCTAACCTTTCTCTATTAGAGACAATAGGTGTTACATCTGGTGTCCTTGGCCTGAGTGGACATCACAATCTGAGTATAAAACCACATAGGAATGCCTGGGGGGGCCAGTGTGGGAGAAGGTTATGTTCAAAAAGGTCTACAGTAGCAAAAAAGAAAAAAAAAAGAAAAAAGAAAGAGAGAGAGGAAAAAAAGGAAGGAAGGAAGGAAGGAAGGAAGGAAGGAAGGAAGGAAGGAAGGAAGGAAGGAAGGAAGGAAGGGAAACAAAGGGAAAGGAGGGGTGTGTGGGGCGTTCATATAGAAACCATGGGAAGTAATGGCAAGGATCCTCTCCCACCCACCCCCAGTGTAGGTGGGACAATGAGTATAGTTGTTGCCTGAGGCATGGGAATGCCAGAACCATATAAAGAATAGAAGGTCGACATGTCAAGTAGAGGATCCAGAACAGAAATGGGGCAGTATGAGTTCTAGATAAAAGAACATGATCAAGGCATTAAGGTAAGAAAGTGTTATTGAGTTGCACAATGCTAATGATGTATGGCACTAAAAGCTTAGCACATATGAGACTAGAGCCCTATTAGTTAGATTATATTATTTTCCCTTTTACATGGATGACATGCCTACTATGTGTCAAAGCAATTATTTGAATCCAAAAATTTTAGTCCATGCCTTTGACCACTTATGCTATATAGAATTAGATGTATATAATACAGGTCATGGACTGTTTTAGATCACATTTGAAGGCGTTGACCTTCAGATTGTGGTGTTTATGAGGCATTATGGAACACTGAACGTTTATAACAGGCAAGGGATGAGACCAGAAATTGCTCTGAGAAGACAGTTTGGCAACGAATATGAAATAAGTTGGTGAAAGGCAAGGCTGAAATTAGGGAGTTCCATTAGGGAGCAGAAAGGAACAGGCCTGAACTCAGATGATAGGGTAGGAAAGGAATGTGTGGAATGATTCAAAAAGCTTTGAAGTTGAATCAATTGAATTTAGCTACTAATTAGCTAAAGGGGCCAAAGACTCCAGTAAAGGTTACAATGTGTCTGGGGCATTTGAAACTGTTGAGGCCAAGAACTCGGTGATTTAAGAGAAAGAAAAGAGACTCTTCTGACTTAGTTAGAATTAATTGCAGAAATCCCCCATCAAATCTCCTTTGGGATTTAAAGAATATTTATTTTTTAAGATGCATGATTAATCTGGAAGTAATAACACGAATCCTAAGTACTTAGGAAGCTCTGTACTACCATGGACACTAAACTGTTTAATAGAGTACATTAGTCTTTGTTAACTGGGTGAGATTTTAGGTGTTTAGCAATCACGGGATTGCTCCATCCATTTGAGATCTGACTGACTTGTGGCTTATGTCTTCTGAAAATTAGTTTGAGGTCCTTTAGACTTATCCTATTATGTCCTTTTATATGTCATACTACTTATATGTAAACTTTGAAATAATTAAAAACAATAGGCAAGAACCTTCTAATCCTTTTTAGTATTCTTTTATGTTGGAAATAATTGATTGGGCGAAGTGGATTACTTTTCAATATTCAGACAAGCTCCTTTTGTTATTACTTTCGACTTTTTATCTGCTTTTTAAATTACTTTGCCTATTTTGAAAGCACAGTGTACTTCTCTTGTGTTTCTTTTTTGGTGCAAGACAATGTAGAATGGCTCATGGAATAAAGTTGAAGGGTACCCACTATCCAATTTAATAACCTTAGATAGCTGACATTTTTAGAGAAATCGTGCTTTGAAATTCATATGAGGTAATGTGATAGAGTGGGAAAAAGTGTGGTTTTCAATACTGGTGCTGGTGCTTAAGAGCTATGCAACTTTAGGAATTGAATTAAACCATTGAGCCTCAGTTTCTTTGTCTGAAATATAGAGATAATAATACCTCTGGTTTAGGGTTATTATGAGGGTTAAATTAGATGCATATGTAAATACACTTGAAAGATAGCAGAAAAGGGCCTGCCGTTCAAAGAAAAGCATTTCTGTCCTGCTTTAAAAAGGAATGTCTAATGTTTCTAAGGTACATCTATTGTGGTAAATGAAAGAAGCAAGTTGCAAAAAAACCACAGATTGTATGATTCTATTTGTTAATAAAAGCAAATATACGGAGACAAAAAGTTTATTAATGATTACCTAGGATTCTGAGGCAGGGTACAAAGAGGCCATTTATGAGAATAAGCTTTCTTTGGGGAATGATAAACATATTTTAAAATTGGACAATGGTAATTATTGTACCACTCTTTAAATATACTAAAAACCATTAAATTGTACACTTTTGACAAGTGAATTTTATGACGTGTTAATTATATGTCAATAAAGCCATTGGGAAAAAAAGGTATTTCTGTATGCTGACCTGAATATCCTAAATAAAATAATATGTGCCAATGGAAAATGAGAAACATGATGTATATAGTGGGGAGGGAGTACTGGGGAAAGGATCACTTGTATTTCTCTAAATGTCTGCTTTTGTGTATTTGTCCATTTTGTTTGGTAATAAATAACTTCCTAATCACAGTGACTTATAAATTTTTCCTTATTTGTATTTCATGTTGGCATCTATTCAAATCTTTCTGCTTGTCTGTTCTACTCAGCTCTGTTAGCTCTGGGCGGCATGCTTCTCATTCTTGAAGCAGCTGCCATAATGGGATGCGCTGATTCTTGTGCCATAGGGAAAGAGAAGATTGAGTCAAAACTATTAACTCTTAAAGCTTCTGCTCAGATATACTGTATTTCACAGATGTTCATGTATAATTGGCCAAAGCAACTCACATAGTATCCTAGTTTCAATGAAAGTAAGCATTCATTCCATGAAAGTAAGCGTTCATTCCTTCCATGGAATGAGGTGATTATGAATATTTGTAAACAATTATACAATAAGACAGTCTCCAAGTTTTGGAAGAGGATTTGTCTAGCAACCTTATGAGTATAACATCCCATCAGTGCCTTCTGTCATTTCCACTTACTTTCTTACCATCAAAGTGTTTATCTCATTTTCCTCTTTCCCCATTGAAATATTTCCCTTAATTTAAATCAAGGATAAATCTAAAAATCTATAAATCTGTTATTCCTCTACCATGAAAATCTCTTCCAACAGCCTGCTGATACTCTTAGTTACCATCTTGTACCTTCCATTCCTATAATAGTCAAACTTCAAATTTAAGACCAGTTAGAGTCACTACTGTTTCTCCTTCAAATTTAACTGTTTAAATTCTGGCCCGAACCCTCCCAGTCCATGGAAATGCCTCTTTCTAAAGCCTTCACTTGCCTTAATTACCAAAATCAATGACAATTTTTCAGCTATTATTTATTTTGAAGGTTGTGGCATTTGCACTGTAAACTTTTAAAATGCAGAATTCTGACACCTTTTATCTACCAAATTTTATGTTCTTCTCTTTCTATTATACCTTCCTGTGTGATCTTATGGAGATTCAGGTCTTCAGTTTCTACTTTTGAGAATGTACTCCCATATTGACATGTTTGTTTTGGCTTTCTTGGATTAAAAAAATAATAATAATAAACTAACTAAATAATCATGTTTCTTTTGAATATTAATTCTACTAATCTTTTAAACAGGATGGAAATAGAAAGTACTTTTTTTTCTGAGAAGTTTCAAAATAATCTTAGGTTTAATGATTTCATTCATGTGTTAGCCTATATTGCTGAAAATACTTTGCAAAGGACAACTCTAGGATGGAAAGACAACATTATATTTAGAAGTACAGTTTTGTTTAATGCCCCTAGCTTGAGCAAGCATTTAAGAGCTCAGTATTAAGTTGATAAAAAAATCAGTATTTGTGGACATATTCTATGACATTCAAATATTTATCAGGGAAAGACAGGTAGAAAATGAGGTAGTATTGCTGAGCATCCTTTATTTCTCTGCCAGGCACTTTATAAAACTTTATTATTTATTCATTTTTGATAACACAATGAGGTAACTAGTATTACCTTCATTTTCTTCCAAGGAAATAGAGAGTATCAGATCTTAAGTGATAGTTATGAAGTTATATCAATGTAATTGAAAGAGCTTCATGTCTTCATTATCACAGCTGTGCACCTTGCTGCTGTTGTGCATTTGTTTATTTCTGGCATTGTCATTGTCTCATTAGCAAGTAAACTTCTTCACAAGTAAGAAAAATACAGTATATGTGGAAATTAGCAAAATAATAGCTGATATGAGCAACTGGGAAAATATTTTAACTGAAACAGGATTGAGGTGGTAAATCATGAAAAATAGTCTCAAGGGCTTTCAGAGCTAAGATGGGCCTCTTAGTCTTACTCTGCACCCTCTCAGTTAGTAGCTCCTCAGCTACCACAGTGAAGCTGCCAAGGTACTGTTGTTTTATATGACCAAACCAAAAATTCAGTGTTCTCTGTTAAGGATTATGGTAAACTATCACAGGAGTGGAATGAAGCACTGTGTTCTGAGCAATCTCCAGTGATGATCCCAGTACAGATAAGCAAGGCTTGACTGGTCTGCCTGCTCCTCTGTCTAGTGGCCACTGCCAGTTTTAGCACAGAGTAGCCTGACTTCTTCTTAAAATGTGTACATTGTTAAAGAGAAGTGTTGCAGTTTTCAGTAACATGATAAAACCACATTTTGGTTTCTGACCTCCCCTTCTTATAGTCTCTCTCTGTCTGATTTCAGCTCTTGCACATCCAGTGAGTAAAAGCAGAATCTCCTCTTCATTCCTCTCTTTAATACTTTCATGACTTCCTTGAACCTATGTCCCTCCTCCTCATTTATGTCTTTTTGACCAATACAGTATATTGTTTACTTATATGATACCTTATTTGGGGAATTAATGGAATTTGGTAATTATGAACGTGGACTCTGTTGTCAGAAAGACTGGGATTGACCCTGTTTCCTCATTATAAACTTCTCTCTCTTACTGTTAAACAATATTCTTTACCGCATCAGGTTGTCATGAAGGCTCAGTCCTTTCTGAGAATATTGGTGTAAAGTAAGATCACAGAACTATACATATAGTGAGTTGTCAATAAATGTTAATTTTTATTATATTTATTATTAGGATTCCATGGAATTCTATGGACTCTGAATCCTCTAAAAAAAGTAAAAAAAAAAAAAAAGAAGAAGAAGAAGAAGTCTATACTGTACTTCTGTGTTTTTTCCCATCAGTTACATTTTTGCCAAAGGCAGTCACCGGACTTGACTTTAAAGTAGTTTGTTTCCTCTTTTTCACCTCGCACATTCAAGTCTATCAATTTTACTCCACATATTTTACTCCTGAATGTTTCTTCCCCTCACTGTCATTGTGTCTTTTAGCAGGTAATTTAACTGTACTTTTTACCAATATGCAATGTGGCCTCCCTGGGATGGTGTGAAAAACAAAATGCATCACAGATTTCAGATGTTCTCCATGAATCCTAAGTGCTATTTGGTTAAATGAATGACAACCTTACTTCACAAGATAATAGATTTAAATGATTAAAAACATTCACTTCCAGAAATATGCATTAATCTTTTAAAAGATTTATGCACTAATTTTTTGGTTTTCCTTTTAGCCTGTAGTGCCAAAGTTATTGTTTCCCTGTGGAAATGGAAAAAAAAAAAAAAGTTACCATAGATGAATGCAAGCACTGTGAAAAAATTAATTATTCAGTATTGGTTATTTCTCTATCAGGAGCGAATTAATATTGGTGCCACCCCAGATTGGTTGGTGTGTTCTGTTTATTGAGATGGGCATTACAATTTCAACTCTTGGCAGTAAATTTGCTGCTGTATTTCTATGCTTTTTCCTGAAGCTTTTGATGGGATGACTCCCAGAAGAGCTCAAGAACACAACAAAAGATGAATAAATAAAATCTAGGCATCTCTTCAATGCAGTGGTTTCCTTTACATGTTTAAAGGAAAAAAAAAACATAAAAAATAGGAAATATTTATAGATTATATGTAAAGAATCTGAAGTACCCTGCTAACAGAATCCATAGGCAGAATTCTGCAGAAGGATTGGGCAAATATAAATATGTAACACCTGTATTTCTTTTATTTTTTTTATTTTTCAATTCCTGTAGAAATTCAATATTGTATTAGTTTCAGGTGTTATATAACTTACAAAGTGATCCTCCTTATAAGTCTAGTACCCACCTGACACCTTACATAGTTATTCTTATATTCTTGACTATATTCCCAAGCTGTACTTTACATCTCTGTATTTTGTAACTTCCAATTTGTACTTCTTAATCCCTTCACCTTTTTTACCCAGCTTCCCAAACCCCTGCCTATCTGATAGCCTTCACTTTGTTTCTGTATCTATGAGTTTGTTTCTGCTTTGTTTGTTTGTTTATTTTGTTTTCTAGATTTCACATACAAGTAAGATCATATGGTATCTGTATTTTTCTGTCTGACTTATTTCACTGAGCATAATACACTATAGGTCCATCTGTGTTGTTGCAAATGATAAGAGTTCATTCTTTTTATGGTTGAGTAATATTTCATTATATGTATGTACCACATTTTCTTTAGCTATTCATCTGTTGATGGGCACTTAGGTTTCTTCTATATCTTGCTATTGTAAATAATGCTTCAGGAACATAGGAGTGCATATATCTTTTCAGATTAGTGTTTTGGATTTCTTCAGATAAATACCCAAAAATGGAATCACTGGGTCATATGATAGTTCTATTTTTAATCGTTTGAGAAACCTCCAAACTGTTTTCCAAAGTGGTTGCACCAATTTGCAATCCCACAAGTGATACATGAAGGTTTCCTTTTGTTTCACATCCTCACCACACTTCTTATTTATTGATTTATTGATGATAGCTATTCTGACACGTGTGAGGTGATATCACATAGTGGTTTTAATTTGAATTTCTCTGATTAGTGACCTTAAGCATCTTTTCACATGTCTATTGGCCATTTGTATGTCCTCTTTGGAGAAATGTCTCTTCAGATTTTCTGCCTATTTTTTTTTTAATTGGAATGTTTGTTTGTTGTAAAGCATGCAACACTGGAAGTAGATGACTCTGCATTTTAATATAGATGGCTTTCCAGAAAATTACAATGCAAGCCCAGCTTTTTACAAAAATCAGACTCATTTCCTTTTTAAAGAGATTTCTTTCACTGTTACTAATGGAGATTTCCTGGAATAATATCTTTGGTTTAAAAGTACGGACAGCACCTTTTGCTCAAGGTCAATTTATAACAAATATTTCCTACCTTCTTCAGCACCTGAACAGCCTGGTGGAATTGATTTTTGTGTGCAAGTGCACATGACTTACTTGTTAGCATTTAGACACAAACAGTGCTTAGGAATTTAGAGACAGGAGCAAATTCTGCCTTTTAATTCCCATAAGTACTTGTAGGAAAATTGAAGAAAATGCTATATGCATTAAATTTTCATTTTTTTCCATATGTAAAGACTATCTGGAAATGTAATTGTACTTTAAATCTCCAATATCTAGTATTTTTAACTATTTTTTAATGTATTTGAATCTATGACCATACATGTTAGTTATTTACAATGACTTTATGGTCCACAAAAAAACAATGTAGTGATTTGAAATAGAGTTACATGCTTGTCCATTTCCACCTGGATGGACACTTTGAATCTTGAGTACAGTTTTAGTATTTAGTGAATGGTTAACTAATGTTTTTTCCTTCCAGACTTTCAAGAACAAGCCATGTGGCATAATGGGTAAGGAATTGAGTTTCAGAGTCAATCTAAGACGTGTCTGAATCCAAGCACCACCACACTTTGGCTTTGTGGCTCTTGGCTAAATTGTTTAACCTTGTTGATTCTTAGTTTTGTTATGTGTAAAATGAGACTTATAACAGCTGTATACCAAAGTTGTTTTGAAGATTAAATGAGATGATGCATATAAAGAATTTAGCTAGTGTCTGGCACACATCAATGATAACTATTAACTTTTCTTAGAATTACTGTTATTATCTTTAAATTGTAGCTATTTATTATTATTATTATTATCATTATTATTATTATCATTATCATTATTTTTAAATTCTTGCATTTTTATATCTCAAATAAATAACTCTTGGTGTTACTACCATATGCTGTTTCCCAGTTTTTACTTGATCTGATTTTCCTCACTTCCGGTCACAGCAGACCCTGACCTGGAAAAGACAACACCTCACTTGTCAGTAGTTTCCTTATGAAATTTCCTCAGGCCAAGCCAGAGCTTAATACAAAAATCTTGTCATGAGAAATGCATTCCTAGTAGCACAGTGTTGGCCATGCATAGAGTTGGATTAGAGGACTTTCATTATATTTCCAGATTTGGATTCCTATGTTCTCTAAGCTTTCTGAGGAGAGTGTCAATGTCTTATCCTGGATTTTGTATCTAAGGGTGATATATGTGACACAGCCAGTTTTCTTTAGACCTTTTTTGCTAGCGATCTCTTCTTTTAGCCTTAATCATCTACAAAAATGGAAATAATGTCAGTTTACATAGTTATAAAATGGAAATTATACCACTGAAAAGATGTTATACAGTAAAAACAAGATAATGTAATTAAAATATCTTTCATAATTCATCTTACATCTAACAAGCATGGTCAGATTGTCTCTTGAATGCCATTGTGGTGCTTGTCCCTTATAACACCAATGTAGAACCTAGAAGAACACAACTCCACACTTGTGCCTCCTGCTCTATCCAAATGGCCTTACAAGGCTCCAATACCTTAACTGAATATAAAGATGGCTAATTTTTAGATAAATCTAAAAAATAGTGTATCTTTATATGGATTTCCCATTTATAATTTACAAAACACCTTATACAAATTGGTAGCAATGTATGTTTGAATAATTCAAGAACAGGATGTCGATAGCTTTTAGCATTAGGTACCAAGAGAGCTTCTGCTTTTGAATATTAATTTGACTAATTTGGGATATTAAGCCATCTATTATGGGAAGCACATAGGCAGAGTAGTAAGATTCTTGAAGGGTAATCTAATTAGAAATGGACATGTAGCATCTTTTTAATGTAACAATTATCTTGAAGTCTCATAAGGAATATTCTGCAACTGATGAAGAACAAGATACCCCAAGGAAAATGTAAATCAAGTGATTTGGGGGAGGAATAATTCTGGAAAGAATCAATACCAGTCTTCTTTGTTTGTTTTGTGTTTCCCTCCCATTTATTCACATAGTATAGGTTTAAAAAATATTAATTTTGTTAGTCAGTATAAAAGCCAGGAGTTTTATGTTTCTGAAGATATGTCAATCCATTTAAGGTGGGTTTGTTGATTGAAAGTTTTCAATGACTAATTTATGACCACATTGGATGGAGTGTATGAATCTAGTATATGCTTTTTGTTATTTGTTTGCTTGCTTATTTTAACTCTCAGAATTAACACAGGTGACACTATCATTTCTTTTTTAATGGATAAAGTGAAGGGTCAGAGACCTTAAGTAACTTTCTCAAATTCACACAACTACTAATGAGTGGAGGTGGCCTGTAAAGGTGGGCCTCAGACACTACAAGCTTTTGTTCTGTGTACCACAAGTTGGGTCAGCTTTGCATCCTTGAGAAAGAGTTATACATGCTAAAAATATGATGAATGCATTCCACACTCCAGAATTCAGGTTAAACATGTCAAGAGGCCACTGCTAATTAGATTGTTCATCTAAATCCTTCTTTGAGGCTTTATTTTCAGAGGTGATTATTTGAAAATGACCGAGACTACAATTATTATACATAGCTTATCACAAAATGAAAAGGCATTCACCTTTATCTTAGTGATTTATTTACTTGTCATACTTGTAATAAAAGAGAAACAGATAAAATATAGAGCTAAAGCAATGACATTTTGTTTTACATCCTCTGTGTGTCTCATGAATATCTTGCTCACTAAATTTCAAAGTACAAGTTATAGAGCCCAGAATGACTTTTCAATATATTTTGGGGTTGGGTCCTATTGACTGCAGGCTTCTTGGGATCTCAATAATTAAGGACTGTCATATGGATACAGAATTTGTTTAGCAGATAATTCTCAAGACTTTCATTTGTGTTAATGAAGCCCTAACTATTGTATCTCATGTGCATCAAATCTATTTCAAGTCTGGGGAAAATAATAAATTCAATTAAAATTGTGTGAATTTATTTAAATTCATGTGAGGAGAACTGGAGACATAATTACAAGCCTGTTCTTGGCTTTTTATAGAATGTGGTTGGCCATTTGATAACTACAAGCCCATGATAGATAAGGGTTACTCAGAAATTATCGAAGTGTATCAAACTGTAAATCATACTGAAGAACTTCTAATTTTCGCACACCTTATATATGCTTGATGTGTAATACATTTAATTTAATTTAATCTTTACAGCCATCCTATAACAGAAATGTTATTATTTCCAAATGTGGAAATGGAGACCTGTAGAGGACATGTAACTTGCTAAAGGACATACAGATAGTAATAGGACTGATTTTAGAATGAGATCTCACAAACTCTAAAATTTAAGTACATACAAAATAAATTGCCTAGGTTAAATGTGGAAAGCATTGGGGAAAACCTTTATTTTCATCACATAGTTTACATAAAATTAAGTTTTTTGTCTTAAATTATGGTGTATATGAAATGGTAGCTCTAACTTTAATTTAAATAAATAGAATCTCTATGAGGGATTTCTTTCCAAAAACAGTATCTTATGGAAGCAGGGATGACTTTCATGGTTGTAAGGAGGCCTGGCCTTCAAAGGAAAGGCTTCCTCCTAGGGTAGGACTGTTCACTCCAACTCTGAAGACTGTGAAACCATTACCAGGGGCAGCTTGACTCACTGTATCTTGGGTGAAGAATTACATATTATGTATTTATTTTTACTTTTATTTCCCCCCCATGAAGAGCTTTATTGTACAGGGTTGCAAATATTTAGAAAAAAAAAATGTCTGAATTAAAGCCTCTATGCCATTACTCTTGTCTTAAACTGTGAATTAAAAAAAAAAAAAAAAGATGTCCATATTAAATTCTTCTATGTTCAAATACCTAATATGTAGGTAGGCCTAATCAATAGTAAACATCACTCTTATTTACTCATATCAGGTGCTCTGTTAAGAATTTTTGCTTATTATCTTAATTTACACTCTCACAGATTATATGAGGTGAATATTGTAAATCTCATTTACAGAGATAACTGAGGTTTAGAAAAGTTCATTAGCTTGTCCAAGTTCACCCAACTAGTGTGAAATTCAGAAAATTTCAGTTTTCTGAAATTACGTTTTCTATTCTGTCTTTGCATTGGCAGCAGATTCAACAGGGCATAGACTATGTGGCAGCTCAAGGAAATCAGAACCTGGGTCATGAGTTAGATGGGGCAGAAGTTGAAGCAGCGAAATCATTGCTAAGAGTGAAGCAATAATCTAAGCCAAATAAACCGTCATTGGACAACCTCAAACTAAAGTATTGTTACAAATGGTCTGAAGATCAGATTAATCAAAGAGTAAGATTGAAGTTGATTGTGCAGAAGATGTCATTCAGAGAATTTGGATCTTCATCTTAGACACAATAGTGCAAACGATGACAGCATATCACATTATGTGTACCTTTGTGCAAGATACTATTCCAGGCAATTCATTTGCACATATTATTTAATTCTTATCAAATCCCAGTGGAGCAGGTATTTTTATTCCATTTTAAGGTGATGACACTAAGGATACAAAAAAAGAAATAAATAAATAAAGGTTTTTCTTAAGGGTATATAGCTTCTAAGTAATAACTCTAAACTATAAATTTGTATCTTTCTGTATCTTTCCATAACCCAACTCTATCTCCCTAGATATTTCTAACTAAAGCCAATTGCAGCCTCATATCTGCTAAGACAAAGAAACTGAGGTACAGAGAAGTTGGGTAACTTGTCTGAGGTCATAAACTGTTAAGAACAGAACCATATTTTACACCCAGTCTATCTGATTTTAAAACTCTTTTTATTGGATGATTTCCATTTCTATATTAATATGCTCTCAATTCTCATGCAAAGGAAATCATCACTACTGAAATTCTACAACCCTACTTTTTTGCTCCCATTGGCTGCAAAACTTCAAAAGGTGTCTATACTCAGGTAACCAATTCCTCTACTTCCATTCTCATAGCATTTTCCAATTTGGCTTTCACCCTCACACTCATACAGAGATGATGCTGACACCATTACTGCTCAATTTGATGGTCATTTCCCAGTTCTCAATGCTCTATCATTAAGGCTATTATGACACCCTATTGGGTAAACTTTCTTCTCTTGCTTCTCAACATTATACACACTCTCTTGATTTTTCTTCTACCACACTGGTAACTTACTTTCACTTCTCTTAACAAAAGAGCACTTCGGTCCTTGAGAATCCCCCCCTCTCTCTCTCCCCTCCTTCCACCCCCCCCATTATATTGATCAATCTATTCCAGGTTCATAACTTTAATAACCGCTTAAAATTTAATGATTTTCCAAATCACAGCATTATTCCAGACCTTTCCAAGTGTCTACTTTATATCTCTACTTGGATATCTAATAGATTGTTCAAACTCAACATTTTCAATATTTAATTTCTGTTTCTCTCCCCTAAACCTACTTTACTAGCTACCTTACCCAACCCCCAATCTGTCCATTTCTCATTATTGTTACTGCTGTTATACTGATCGAAACCACTAGCATGTCTCAACTGAATTATTTATAATAAATAATAAATGAATATTGAGTAAGTTTTACTGCTTCAAATTTTATTGATCTATAGTCTATTTTCAATATGCAACCGAAGTGACCAACATAAGATCATGTCATCCATATGTATAAAATCCAGCTCACCATTTCATGTAGAGAAATTGGTGTTTATGATGGCCAACTTCTGATCTGCTCTCTCATTTTCTGCCCTTGCTTTCTCTACTCCAGTCACAGCACCACACTCTAACTGTGGGCTCTATGTGTTCCCTCTGGTAGGATTCCTCTTGCCCCAGATATCAGTTTTGCTGACTATCTCTTTAATTTCAATTTTTACACCCTCAGTGTTTCCTATCCTGAACAGTTTATTTTACACCAAAACCTTCTGCCATCTCACCCCTCACTCAGTGTTCCTGATACTATTGTCCTAGTCCTTTAAAAAGAGTATATCTACCTAGCTATCATCTGTCTGTCTGTCTATCTATCTATCTATCTATCTATCTATCTATCTATCTATCTACCTACCTACCTACCATCTATCTTGTAGAATGTATTATTGTGTGATTATTGTTTATTGTCTGACTTTCTCCATTAAAATGTAAGCTCTCTGAGGACAGAATTGTTTTTTTTTTTTTCCTCACTGGTGTGTTCTAAGACCCTAGAACAGTGTCTGAGACATTGTAGGTCCTCAGAAAATGCTTGTTGGATGAAAGGAAGTATATAGCAATGCTTTATTTTAGCTGTCTTAACCTTGCAACAACTTTGTGTCCTTCTCTGAAGTATCTAAGGGTACAATCACTCTTCTCTTTTATTCACCACTACTTACACAATTTACCTAACACTCTAACTAGAGGCTCATTTTCTACTATTAGTTGTAGGTTTATGCAAATTTATTTCAGGCTACATATATATCACCAAGTCTTTCAATGATTTTGATTGTTGCTGCCATTTAATGGAATTGGTCAATGATCAACACCAGGCAAGGCCTTGAATCAGCTTTCTTTTGTGTGCCCTCTTGCTTATAAATAAATGGAAAAGCATGGCCTTTGGCTTTGCTTCTGCAATCTCAGGAGCCTTCTTTCCCTTAAACCTCTTCAGATGCCTATCTATGCTCTCTTTGCTTAGGTTAAGAAAATAAAAGGAATTTCAAGTTTCTAAATTATCAGGAAGAATTAGAATAATTCTTAAGTATTTTCTTCAAGTTTACTCTAATTTCCCTGAGATTAATCTCTTATTATGACAGCAAAGCCTAGCCTTTCTAGGGTTTTTTGAACACTGTATTTCAATAATTTGATCTTCATGGACAGTGAATCTATCTGTCACAGTCAGTTGTCCTTTCACTCTGAATCGACTGGCATTTACCCATATCAAAATCCATTTTTCCATCACTTCTAACATTCTTGATAATTTCCAATTGGTCATGGAGCTGAGTGTGAAGGTAGACATGGATCATCCATTCTTTCCAGAATGACAAATAGCTTTACATGGTGATCCTCACATTTTATCTCAATTTCTTGGCATACGTTAATTTAATTTTCTACTAAATGGTTTTAATCTCATGCAGAACCAAAGTGAACTAAGTAACTATCTCAGTAATATTTCCTGTCTCCTGAGGATAAGTTTTTCTTCCATTTAAATGAAAATTAAGTGACAGAGGTGATTTTTAAAAAATCATCAACATAATTACTAATGTCATTGTGAACCTCTGAGATACCATAAGCTTGAATTTCCCAGGAAGCTCAGAGTGGTAATATAAATTTATTTCTTCAGTATAGATTGGATAAAAACTGAATACAAACTGAGCAGATCTTGGAGCTACAAATAGTCTCAAGATATTATGAAGCACAATCATGATAGAGTTTGCAAATAGAGAAATTGAGGCTCAGAAATGGAAGATGATTATATAAGTTCATTTTTTTGTCACATTGGGCAAATAAACTGTGAAACTTGTTATTTTGGTTTAGTCCAGAAAAGCTATGAAATTATACACAAACAGTGAGCATTTATAGAAGGACATTTGTTTGAGGATAGTGTCCATTACAATGTATCAAAAAGGTTAATGATCTCACTAAAGTTAAGCACCAGGATCTACCTTGCCAAAGGGTCACAGATACAGTTGACACTTTTGCACATTTAATCCCAGGATCGATGTAAAACTAAATCAAACTTTGTATTGTTTCAGGTCATAGTAACCCCTCCCTCACCAAAAAGCATTCTTGTTTTAGGGCATTGGGTTGCTGTGATGTCAGTCAGCATTCTCTGAGCTCAAATACAATGCTTGAAATAAAATGCTAAATGGATTTCCAGGTGAATGTGTGGGAATATGAGAAATCATCTGAAGTGTAGTATTCCTAAATAAAGAAGATAATTAGTTTTACATATGCTGCTGGCTTCTACCTCTCCTCTGCACAATTTGCAAGTAATGAAATGAGAGCAAAGACATCTATAGGTAAGAAAATCCAAATACAGTCTCTCTTTCCACAACTTTTATTATGAGGTTTTAAAATAATAGAACCTGTAATAAAATATACTTATAATTTTCCTTCACTATGGTTATGTATGTGGTGTGTGTGTGTGGTGTGTGTGTGTGTGTGTGTGTGTGTGTGTGTCTGTGTGTGTGTGTTTTAGGGAATCAAATATTAACATTAAACAACTTTTATTTTTCCTTAATGTATCAGAAAGCTGTAATTTTTCTTAAAAATGTATTTTCAAATATGTAAAGATGTGTTACATTAAAAAAAAAAGCATTGATATCCTTGCTTTGCTGTTAAATCTATCACCCCAGGCATTATATTTCTCCTTTCTAAGCTCTATTTTCCATCTATAAATGAAGGAATTTAACTAGCTTGTTAAGGCCACTTGTTAGCACACAGTGTCTCTGTGATGATTGCTATTAAACTCAAAATGCAAGGCCCATCCACCATTTTCTGAAATGGAAATTTAATCAATTGTTTTCTGTGAGATCCAAAACCTAATATTCATCTGACATCTTGGCAACTAAGAACTTGGCTATTATAAGGATATCAGACACAGAGATGGGCTAATTCCTGCTTTTTCATAATCCGAGCTTTGACACTTACAGAAACAAGGCCAATCTTTCTATGGTCCCTGAGTTGATCCCCTCGGGGTCATTATAAATCAGAACAGCTAGGTTTTTCCTACTGGGAAAAGAACAAGACTTGATTTTAATTTCAGTTCCTAAGGTTCCACAAAAAGCATTTCGTTATACTTGTTCCTTTTCTACTTCATATCCCTTTCCCCTTGATTTCTAATCTGCTCTTATCTCCAGTGTTTTCCTCTCTTCCTTTTGACCAACTAGGTTTCACACCACAGAGGTCAATATCAAAGAAACATAAATCCATGTTCCTTTCCAAGTGCTATTAAGAGTAATCTGGGAAAATTGGCCATGTCCAGTGATTGACCTAAATGTTGAGGCACATTTATCTTACACAACTTAAGAAACCTTTACAAAATTAAAAATTCTAAATGTATAAAAGGTTTTGGAAGGAGTCCAAAGCAACTGGGGGACCTGATGATTAAGCTTCATCAGCTTTCTGGTAAATCCACCTATGGCCACCTCTGGCCAACTGTGCCTATCCTTGTCTGTTTCATTGTATCAGTCCAGAGGAGAAGATGCAAAATGCTGAGGTCCTGCCACTTCCCCTTGGAGAGATGTAAAAATAAAAACATGCTCAGTAAATTCTGCTTAAAGAATGCAAGGATATTTTAAAGGTTCTAGAGGACAACTGATAAGGTTTTATTTTCCTTTTTCATTATAACTTAAATTTTTGAACCTATTAAGGATCTAAGAGCTGTTAAGGATAAAGATTAAGTTTTGGGCTCCCTGACAAGATGCACTCATGGACCAAATGTTGACATTAGCATTATGCATATAATTTTTATAATGTAGTCAGAATTATTCTTAAACAAGAGAAGAAAAGATTACTTAAGAAGGAGACTGATTTGTTCAAACAATTTTAGGCTTACAGATGTGAGTGATAGAACTTGGGAAAAAATTAAAGGTGAGAGAAAAAGTAATTGGCCTCCAGTAAACACCACTCAATGACAGTATATGGCAAGGGGAAAAAGTCAGCATTCAGATTTCATAAACCTGGTAATAATACCACTGTAATCTGCACAGCTGCTTTGGATGTGAGATAGTATTCTATTTCTGAAGGAATCGGCTTTTCTTTATGTAAGGTATCCTTCCTTTCCCATTTAAAAGTTATTTGTATTCATTTTGAAAAAAAAAAAGAATTATGAAACTCACCCATATTCCTAGCACTACTCTATATTGGCATGATTGCTTAATTTCTTCCGGTCTTTATTATCTTTCTGGTGTTTATTTAACATATTTGAGAGCATACTATTCATATATTTTTATCCTGTTTTATTCTCTTTACATATTCCCATGCTATAATAACCTGATTGTAAATAACTGTCTTTTGCAAATGTTTACATTAAATTCCAAACACCAAATAACAATTTACTTAACCTCCCCTTCAATTATTGGCTATTTAGATAAATTCCATTTCCCCCATTAAACTTACACTCAATGAATACTTTGTGCATAAGCTGTTTTTCTGTTTCAGATTATGTTCTAAAAATAGATTCCCAAAAGTATAATTAGAGATTCCAACAGTTGATTTTTTTGTTGTTGTTTCTGATTTTTAGGTTTTGTTTTAAATACATAATGGCAAATAGCATGCCAAATAAGATGAATTGATTTTCACATTTAAAATTTGAATTCATGAAAGATTCTGCCAAATAAACTTTGATTTTTTCCCCCCATCAGGCTTGTTAAAGTTAGCTCTCTCTTTCTCAGTTATAGGATGAACTAGTGTATTGGTACTGAGTACCAGTCACTTTAGGTAAAATCAATAGGTTTTTTCCTAATTCTGTTAAGTGAATATTATACCTAATTACTGAGTATTGCATGGGGCAAATAATTAACATGACATGCAAGTCGGATGTCCCCATCCTTCCCACCAGGTCTTACATATCATTCTATAGCGATCATGTTTTTCTTCCTAATCTTTGAAAGGCAAAATAAACACATAAACAAATACAAAGAAAAGTCAAAATAATTATCTTTTATAAGAGCATGATATTTCTGTATGATTACCATTTGATGTGGTACATAAACAAATAGAATAAGTTTTTTAAATCTCATTATTAAAGTGAAATAAATAAGAGTAATTCTTTTTTTCACTTTGTGTTAATTTGTGTGTGTGTGATGTGTGACATAATCCTGGTTGTTCAACACTAATGAGACTTGAGGAAAAAAGAAAACATCTTCTTTCACTGCACCTTTGGTATGAATTCATGGGCAGGAACAGTATATGAAAGCTAAAGGAGACGTGTTTTAGCTCAGAATAAAGAAAGACAGGTTTGTAGCCATCACTGTGTGTCTTCATCAGAAACCAAATGACCACTGAAAGGAATATTATAATAGAGGTTTACCATTGGTGGGTGGATGGGTTCCATGACATTAAAAATGTCCTTTAGTTTTGAGATTCAGTGACTCATAGCTGGGAGGTTGACATATGGACTGACAAATGGTTGAAACAAAAAGGGCATGGGAATTCCTACGAAAGGAGAGCCACTAGCATAGGTTTGGCTCTGGATAAAGCTTTTATTCTCAATGAACAGGAATAATTTATATAACTGCTTGTTGTCTGTCACTCAAAGTTGTCTCAGCTCAGGTACCCATAGGCACACTGTGGATTCTTGAGGAAAAAAAAGATGTGAACAAAAACGTAAAGAACATCTTTCTTAAAAAAAAAAAAAAACTGTAAGGTGCAAGAGGTTCACAGAATATTATGCCAAAAGATGGAAGTAATCTATTTCACGGACCACAGCCCAATATCAGGATCTCGAGGACTCCAGATGAGGCTCTAGGGCGTCAACAAGAATGCATGATGAAAGCAGTTCATTGCCCAGCAGAGATAAGAACATGGTGACTAGCGGGGGTCGGGGGTCGGGGGGTGGGGGGATGGCGGGAAGTCTACTGGAAATGGAAAAGCCAGTAGACCTATCAGTCCTCGGGGGTGGGGGGGCATGGAACAAAGATGCTTTGAGAAGGAGAAGGGCCTGCCCTAGTGATGATTAAATGAAATAAGATGTGACTGTGTTTGTTGTACAGCAGTCATATAGAAATAGAAAGAAGGCTGAGTTCAACTGGAAAAAAAAAATAATAATTCTTTTCTTGGGAAAATGTTATACCACTAGAGGCGAAGAACCAACATTATGAGCTCCATATAATGCTGAGCTGTAACTTGATTTGATTTAGTTTTTACCAGCAGTTTAAAAGAGGCTTGCCTGATACTTGCAAAGGGGAAATTGAGACAATGAACAATACTGGAATAGGAACATTGCATTTCCTGGGTTTGTTTGCTATGACTGTCTACCAGAGCAATTACAGACAAACCTTCTTTTCATTCCTAGAAGATAATAAAAATGATAATTAGCAGTCTGCTCTTTCATTTTTTTCACACGTTCTTGACCTTGTCTTGCTATTTAGGGCTTATCACTTTGCAGATGATTTTTAGAAAGAATATAATTTGATTCTTTGTAGAAGCATCATTTTCTTAAATATAAATGTTTTCTCCAATGTTCTCTATATAAGAAATAGGAAAATAGAAGATATCTCTGTTACTTCCATTTCTTTACACTCCAGGAAATTATATAAGTTTTTAAAATTGATAACATGTATTTGAAATATTGAACACTTATGAATAATGAATCTATTCTTTAGAATTAAATTTATTTTACTTGTAATATTATGTACATGGCAAAAATAGGTTTTGATGTCTGACAAATCTGCAGGTAAACTCTCACTCCATGAGGTACAGTCTGAGCCTTAGCTTATTCAGCTGGAAACTAGTGATACTCTGAAAAAGAGTTCTTATAAAGATTAAATAGAATGAAGGATAGGGAAAAAACATCTTGCACAGAACTCTCTGATTTCAAGAAGCCTATATTATGAGTATAAGACTGAAACAAATGGCCTTAGAAAAACTATACATAAGGGCTAAAGCGTCAGTCCAGAGAGGAAGTGCTGGAAAAGGGCAAGAGAAAGAGGCAGCTTTCAGAGCATTGAGGAATAATGGAGGAGGACATGAGCTGGAACTTGAAAGAGGATAGTGATGTAATAGGCCATCTCTGGATTTCCTGACTCAAGTCCTGAAGTCTGTCTGATGCTTAGAATGACCAGTATTTTGAAGTCTTGCAAATGACCCTCCAGTTTTTTTCTAGGGTATATTTCATAGTTACCGGCCCAGTCAGAGTTGCAGTAAGCTGGGAATTCAGCTGAGCCATGTTAAACATGTAAGCCTAAAAACTAGAATTCACCCCTAAGCCTCTTTCTTCTTGAGCATCCTCTTTGCATACCGTTGACAAATTCACCTGTACCTATCTCTTTAATGCTCATTGAATTAATTCATTTCTCTCCACGTAAATTTTCCCTGCCTATGTTTAATGCTAACTTTTTAAGCTTGAATTATTTCAGCAGTTTCATCTGTTGTCCTTGATCTACTATACTGCATTGTTCATACAAACAAGATAGCAGTTTCTAGTTTGCATCTAATCTGCTAACATCTTCTCAGTGTGTCTTTAGAACATGTGTCCCTTGGTAATAAGGAGCAAGCAGTAGAGTAAGCATGTCTCTCTTCCAAATGATGACTTTGCTAACTTGGGTAGGAATAATTGGATCTTTTGTGGGCCTACCCTCAAGTTTCGTATCTGAGTGTCTAAGGGGACCCATACCACCTATGTAGAGTAGTCAATGACATTTAGTATTTACTTCTGGAAAAATATGAAGATGTTCTTAACTAGGTCAGCAACAAACTTGTAAGATGGTAACAAATTTGAAGGTATAAAAATGGCAGATGGTTATTTGTTGAAGAGAAATAATGGAGTATAATTTAGATTTGTATGTAGGCAATTGAGTATATAGCATCATTAACTAAAATAAGAAATAAAACATTCTAAACTTATTAAAGTGAGAAATTAGTGAGTTTGATTTCAAGATACTGTGATTTGCGATAGCTATAAGGGATCCACATAGAGGGGCTTTGTTCTAGGCTGTTGCAAAATATATGGCGCTAATGAAAGGAGTCTATATTGGGACAGACATGAGAGTGATTAGGACAGTGGTTATTTGTGAAGGTATGAATAGGAATGAATAGGGCCGTTCAAACTCAGCTACTGGGGAAAAAGAAGTAGACCAGGGATTGAATCATCATCTCTTATCTAGACTGCATTTATTAATCTCCTACTATGGCCTTGCTGTTTCTCCCTTTGTCCTCCTTTCATATATTCTCAGCACGGCAACAAGAGTAAACCTTTTAAAATAATAAGTTAGATTACCTTACTTCCTGCTCAAAACCTCCCCAGGCTCCCCATTTTACTCAAGTTTAAAGCCAATGTACCACAGGTCTCCTTCCCCATGTGCTTTCTCTCCTCTCCTCTTATAATCCCCTCTCCTTCATTAAATCTGGAGTGTTGTCTGCCTTGTTCTTTCTCCAGCACAACGAGGACACTCTTACCCCAGAATTTTTGAGGTGGATACTTCCTTTACTTAGAATATTATTTTCCCAGAAAGCAGCATGTCTAGCTATTTCTTCTTTTAGATTCTCGCTCAAATGTTGACTTTTTCATCTAACTTTCATTGACCACATTAAAAAGTGTCAGTCCTCCAACTACCAAAATGAGATTCCCTAGTCCTATCCCATGCTTTATTTTATTGCACATCTGATATTATTGTATTTTATTCTGCACATTTAATTATTTATTGTGTATTATTTGGCTATCTCCATCAAATTATATGCTTGAGAAGACAAAGATTGGGTTTTTTTGGTTCAGTTGCTGTATTTATAATGCCACAAACAGTGCCTGGTATATAGTAGGCAATCAATAAATGATTGCTGAAGGACTGAATGAAGAAATAAATGAATAAAATCTGAAGAGCTCCAATGTTCTAAATGATAGGCAGGGGAGAGAATGATGTGGGGAAAAAGTATATGTCAAAAACTATATTGGCAGGAGTTGACATAAACTATGATTCCTTTCCTCAATTCTATTTTACTCATTTTATTAGGAATCTGAAAGTCTCAGTTGTGAGCTTTCTGTATTCTGGAATCCTGTTTCTTATGTACTAAGTGTTGGTGGCTGGCTGGCAGGCTTGTTTGAACCTGTTTGGGTCAGCAGTTTCCTTCACTTGCTCTGATAATTCCAGACTCATGAAAAAATCAATTTAGCAGCAAAGCTTTCCAGGTTCTCTTAATGTTTGCATTGTCCCTTAGCTTTATTGTAGTATAAAGTACTTTCCTTATTTTTATACCCTTTAATGTTTGGCACATAAATAAAGACAGGTCAGCTCAGAATTTATTGTTTTTTACAATAAATATATGCCTCTTATAATATTTTAATAAAAGCTTTTATAATAAAAATTAATTATATTTCTATGTTTTGTCAAGAGCACTAGATTCAAAGTTGAAAACCTAACTTTAAATCCCCAGCTAGCTACTTTTTAAGTGTGTGACTTTGGAAGAACCACAAAACGCTTCTTGTCTCAGTTTCCTCACTTATTCAATGTGACGATAAGCAGTTTTACCTTACATCACACAACTAGTGTGAAATTAATGAAGTAATTTTGAAATTACCTTATGACACGTAAAACTTTATAAAATTTTATGTATTATATAATTGTCTGCAAAGAAACTGCTTTCCTCTGGGATTTCTTTTCAGATCCTCTAAATCAGATAATTCCAGGCTTAGTCTGTGATGTGTGTGTGTGTGTGTGTGTGTGTGTGTGTGTGTGTGTGTGTGTGTATCCAACCTATCCAAAATTTAATTATTTTCCAGGGTTTGCATTCGTTTGTCTTTAAATTTAATTTGTTTGTTATGTTGTAAAGAATATGTGACTAAATGATTATAATGGTATATGTGGTGTTATTAAAAGGTGCTCACTTGTCTTACTGGAGATAACAGTCTCATTTTAAAACATTCATTTCTACTAGAAGAAAGACTAGATATGAATCAGAGTATATCTATATTCCCAGGGTATATCTATATTGAAATTTATGCTCTTAGTTATATCTGAGTGAAACAGAGGAGATGTTTTAAATATGTAAACTGTGTAAATATTTCCTCATATAAAGAGAGTTGTGAACTTTAACAAAGAAAAGAGAAATAAATTTCAGAGGCATGACCAACATGGATCATAAAGGAATAAGAATTATAGACCTTTGTGGGTTCAATCTTTAGCTTGGAGCTCTTAGTAAAGTCTAATCAGTAGGCTCTTCTGAGAGAAAGGAGTTTAGTATTTTAAAGGAGTATGCTTTTGAGAGGGAGTTGATAAACCCAACTGACCTATGAGTATTTTAATAGATAGAAACTTACAATGAACATTGGGGTGCATATATCTTTACATATAAATGATTTCAAAATTGAGGAGTAGATACCCAGAAGAGGGATGACTGGATGTTATGGTAATTTAATTATCAGTTTTTTAGGAACTTCCATACACTTTTTCCTTAGTGGCTAAACCTATTTACATTCTCACCAGCAGTGCATGAGAGTTCCTTTTTCTCCGCATCCTTTCCAACATTTGTTCTTACTTGTACTGTTGATTATAGTCATTCTAACAGGTATCTTATTGTGGTTTTGATTTGCATTTTCCTAATAGCTAGCTATGTTGAGCATCTTTTCATATGTCTCTTGGCCAATTGTATGTCTTCTTGGGATAAGTGTCCATTTTTTAATAGGATTGCTTGTTTGTTTGTTTTTGTTGTTGTTGTTGTTGTTGAATTGTATTAGTTCTTTGGATATTTTGGATATTAGCTCCTTATTGGAGGTGTTGTTCACAGTATATTTTCCCATTCAGTTCATTGCCTCTTTGTGTTGTTGATGGTTTGTTTTGCTGTGCAAAAGCTTTTTAGTTTGCTGCAATCCCATTCATTTATTTTTGCTTTTATTTCCCTTGACTTTGAGGCCAAATTCATAAAATCCTCTCTAAATCCAAGGTCCATGAGTTTAGTACCAACATTTAACCGAAAGGTATATGCACCCTGATGTTCCTTTGCAGCATTATTCACAGTGGCTAATACATGGAAATAACCAAAGTGCCCTCCGATATATAATTGGATAAAGAAGACGTGGTACATATATCTAATGGAATTACGCGGCCATAAGAAAGATGAAATACTGTCATTTGGGACAATATAGATGTGTCTTGAGATTATCATGCTAAGTGAAATAAGTCAGATAGAAAAAGTTGACAACCATATGATTTTACTCACATGTGGGATATAAAACTGAAAGCAACAAACAAACAAGACAAACAGAGATTCATAGACACAGAAAACAGTTTAGTGGCTACAAGAGGGAAAGGGGAGAGGACAAGGGAGATAAGAGTACAGGGGATTAAATATATGGTGACAGAAGAAATTTAACTTTGGTTGGTGAACACAGTGCAATATACATATGATATATTATTGAATTGTACATTTGAAACCTATATAATTTTATTTACCAATGTCACCTCAATAAATTTAATAAAGAAAAAAGGTTACAGCTGAAACCAAGCCCGCCATCCACTATTACTGTCATATTTTCTCACAACAGCCATCAACCATTTCTCTTTCCCTGAAATTTCCAAAAAATTTCTAATGAATATTGTGCTTCTGATTTTGTAGCTGTATTCCATTTCTTCTCAGAATGAGCCAAATTCTGCTTATATGAGACAAGCCATCATAGGAAAACTGCTGATATCTCAGTGGTATGGTACCACAATAGGTCACCACATTTCTTCGTCTGGGTTTCTGCTTTAGAGGTCCAGTGATGTCATCATGTGACTGCAACGCAAATTCCTTGGAACTTGCTTCACAGTCACTAGACATGGAAGCGGCGAGTGGATGGTTAATATGCCAGTGCTGATCTTTGGTTGAGAAATGAAACTGCCAAAGAGAAAAGGTATTTATAGTACCTGGTCTACCCACTCTGCCTCTGTAGAAAATCTAGGTGGGACATCAATAACCAATCAGGTAGTTCCCTGGGAAGCTTGGATTCAGAGCCAAGAGAGTGAGGAGAAGCCAGTTCTATGGAGCTATGACATCTGTTTCATCCAATAGTACTGTTGGAGATACATCCACTAGATCAAGGTATTCATACCAAGATGTCAGTTTCGCTCTGCCACAGACTGAGTTGGAGATTGATTACTCATTCACATGTATTTATTAAGTGTCATGCACTGAGATAAGTGTGGGGACTTTGGTGAACAAACATATGGAGGTAGTTTTTCATGAGAGACTCAGTCTATTCAGAAAGGAAATTTGCAAACAAATAATTTTAATATCATTGAGTACATGGCAGAAGGCTCTGAGATACTCTAGGATTGGCTAATAAGGGTACCTAATCCTGATTTGTGAGCTTAGGGAAGATGTTGTGCTAACACCAGTACTTAAAACTTGAGATCTCAACTTTCAGGGTCTATCAATCTCATTATGCATACTCTTCTCTCTCCCTCTCCCTCTCTCTCTCTCTCTCTCTCTCTCTCTCTCTCTCTCTCTCTCTCTCTCTCTCTCTCTCTTTGACATTGATTAACAAAATCCAGTAAGTTTCAGGTGTACAATTTAACAGTAATGTATATATATATTGCATTTTGTGTTCCCCTCCCATAGTTAGATTTTTTTTCTGTCACCACATATTTGACCCCTTTTACCCCATTACTGCCTCTCTTTCCCCACCTCTCTACCCTCTGGTAACTACTAGTCTATAGTCCATGTCCATGAGTCTTTTGTTTATCCTGTTCGTTTGTTTCTTTTAGGTTTATATCCCACATATAAGTGATATCATGTGGTTTTCAGCTTTTTCTGTGACTTATTTTGCTTAGCGTGATTATCTCGAGGTCCATCGATGTTATCGCAAATGGCAGTATTTCATATTTTATGGCTAAGTAATATTCCATTGTATATATGTACCACATCTTCTTTATGCAATTATCTGTTGTAGGACACTGGTTGCTTCCATGTCCTAGCCACCATGAATAATGCTGCTATGAACATTGGTGTACAAATATTTTTTCAGATATGAGTTCTCAAATCTTTGGGGTAAATACCCAGTAGAGGTATTACTGGATCATATGGTAGATCAATTCTTAGTTTTTTGAGGAACCTCTATACTCTTTTCCATAGTGGATAGAGCAATACTGCTGATGAGACCAGTGCTTTCATTTGCATGTGGGCAAGCCTTGGTATGTTGTCAGACACTTTGTTAAATGAAGAATATGCCATCCCTACTGTTCTCCTTGCTGTAAATATGGGTTGAAGTACTGTTTGTAGAATATAGAACCAGGGCTGGTACTTATTAATGTTGTTTCTGATTTCCTGAGTTCCTTATTTGTATTATTGTAAACTCTTATCTGGATTTCTTTGGTTTACTTTTCAGAGAAAGCTAATTTCCACCCCTCTGTACCCTGCATGAATGACCAGTCAGATGACTTCTAATGAGCATCTTATTGAGTTCTGCTTTGGGTTGCCAGCCTGAATGTTCTTGTGCTGGGAAGGGCCATCCAGAGTCTTGTAGATAGAGCAATGGGATGCATCATGATATATCACACTGATATAAGCACATCTGTAAATGGCACATTCCCACAGTATGACATATTTCCTGGGTTTATGGATGAGTTCCTCATGCAGTGATATGGCCAAAGCTGTCTTTTTAATGAGAGGCACAGCACTTTGGATGGCAAGGTGTGACAGTGCAATTCTGTACAGGATTTTTAATGTATGAAAGATAAAAAAGGTGACCCTGATGGAAATTGATCATTGTGGCAAGCTTGTACTTCCCACCAATGTATGGAGGTAGGTTATTTATATTTCCCCATGGGTGTTCATCTGATAGACTGATGATGTTACACAGAAAAACAAAATCTGCATTTAAATGAATGTATTATAATATGGAAAAGTGGAGCTAGAATACAAAGTAAGCATCATCATGTTTGGGAAGATAACAAAGTAAAGTATCTTAGAATCCTCTGAGAAAACTCTTACATATGATTTATGTTCTTCTTGGTGAGTGGTTCTTGCAGACCCTCCTGGAGCCTGGCTAATGAGTAAAGCATAATTTTACCCCATCATACATTACACTTTTTTTTTCTCAAGTATAGCAGAGACACACAAACATTAATCACTAGATTAATGTTTCTAATAAATTAGGAAGAATGCTAAGAAAGGGCACCAAAATGGAAAATTCATTGAAGCACAGACTCTGTGGGCCAAGAGCTAAATTGCTTTTATTAGTTCTGTTAAGACCACAGTGAAAGTAGTGGCCGAGCTATTTTTATTTTAAATATTATGCGGCTAATTTTTTAAATTTAAAATGGACCCTATTATTTAAATTCCTACTACCTTCTTCCCTGAAACTTAAATAGAAACAGCAGTGAAATTCTAAATGTTTTGGTATGAAACTGACAACAGCTAATCAGAATGGGTGCCAGCCATTATTCGGTAGCAGGATCCTAAAGGTCCCCTGACATGGCAGATATTCACTCTTCTGTTGGATAATGGGGAGGTCTGAGGACCTAGGGAAAGGACCAGAGTGAATAGAATGGTCAACCTGTGGCATCCAGGGAACTTGTGTATATTTACCAACTGGTTTGGAAGTATTTCAATATTTGAACTACTGGTATCACTGCACTGTGCATGCCGACTGAACATCAGCCAGAAATAGAAAAAGAATTAAGTTCTACTTTCCTCTCAAATTGGAAAACAGGAAGTTTTACCAAGTGATCATTTTAGGTTAAGACAGAAGCCATGCTAAGTTCTAGTTTGGGCTCTACTACTCACCAAATGTTAATTTTGTGCAGGTTAGCAAATTTCCCTGGTCCTCTTTATTCTTAGTGATGCCATTATGATATTACTACCTATTTGGTAAGGCTGATGGAAGGGTAAGATTAGACAATTGTATGGGAAACTGCAGTGCAAAATCTGAAGCATGGTATAATGCTGGTACAAAGCATGGTGACTGTAAAGGGTACCTCCTGACTTTGTTGTATCCAGTATTCTTTTTCTACTCTCACTTTGGAGTATCCCTGGGGGCACTGAGTGTCTAGATGCCCTACATTCTGTGGCCAAGCTGTGGGTAGAAAACCCAAGCGAGGACAAACCCATACTCTCTCCTTGTAATTGTATTTTAAGAAGAGCACCACAAGCATATTTAATGGTTGGTGTTCATTTGTCTTGATAAGTGTGTCACTAAGAGACTGCAAAAAATTTTACAACCTACGTGTCATTGCTGTCTTGATTTCTTTTTTCAGAGACAAGGGACCCCAGCTTTCCCTTCTTTATTTCCAAGCAATTTCTTCCAACAAGTTTTTTTTCTGCTTAGATCTGTCAGACAGGTTTTGTTGCCTGAAATCACAGAACCATACTGACATAGTAATTGATTGTTGTTTTTGCAGAGAAGTGAACCCTTAGTATTCAGAAAAATACAAATGCTGCTGTATGGGTCTTTTTAAAAAACTAAATTTATTGGGGTGACATTGGTAAATAAAGTTATATAGGTTTCAAGTGTACAGTTAAATAATACATGCATATTGCATTGTGTGTTCACCACCCAAAGTTAAGTTTCTGCTGTCACTTAATATTTGGCCCCCTTTACCCTTCTCTGCCTCCTTTTCCTCCCTTTATCTATCTGATTGGGATTTATTCTTGTCCATCCCTCTCTCCTTTTCTTTATTCGTTCCTCATGTCTCCTGTCTCTATTTTTAATCATGACACTAATCAATTCTGTGTATTCTGAACAAGTCAAGTCTGAAGTAGCCCCCTAGCTTCACAGAATTTACAGATTTGGTGGACAGATTTGAGGAAGTGATCTGTAACAATTTTGTATGTGTTATTCTATAGGACAGAAAAATGTATCCAGGATAAACAGGTAACTCACACAAATAAACTCTGAGGCAAAGCTCACATTCTATGTGATGCTTTCATGACTGAATAATATCTACTCCCAGGGCTTTCACCCAGCAACTCAAATAGTGCTGTCTCGTGACCAATTTTACCTCTTATGTGAGATTATCAGTGAAGTTACATACAGCACTACAGGTAAAATATGCTGTACAGACTGCTGTTCATGTCAAAATGTAATTGTGAGTTGGAAATTGTATTCAGAACAATGCTGTCCCAAGCCTATTAAGGTAAAAAAAAAAGAATAAAAGAGAACAATGTGCTGTCATAAAACCTTGTATAATAATTTCAAGTCATGCTGGGCCCTGACAGCTGATGGGGGAACAGGGATTAAGTTGGGATCACTCTTCCCAGACTTGTTTAGCTAATTTAATGGTAAGGATATTGCTTCACCTATGATGGGGTTGAGTACAGAGTGCCAAGTCTGAAGGATTGGTGAGATCTGAACATGGGCTGATTAAGAGCAGTACAAAAAGGAAGAGAAGGGGTGTGGGAAAACGAGACTGTGGGTGGACTTGGCCTTGAGCAGGAGGGTCTAGAAATTGAAACCTCAATTCTGAGAGGGAGGAAAAGAGTATCTGGTTCCTAGTGAAACAAAAACATCCTTCTGACATGTTCCTTAAGTGTTCCAGATATGTGCTTATGTCTCCTCTATGCAGAAAATAACTCCCTGACGAAAGGAAGAATGGTATGTTCTTTTGAGTGTGTTTCTCTGCCCACCTGCTGGCAGGAAAAAATAAATGTAAGGTCTGATAAGAGCAATTAAGATTGTGATAAAGGATTTTACTAGTGAAAACATTATCAAATTGAAGTATTTTGCCTATTCAATAGCATTTCTCTAATGGGATACTTTCTGAAAAAGGTTATTTTGCAAACCAATTAATCAGAAGGCTTTGTAATTAAATGTTCTAAGGTTTAAATTGGGTTCCTAAGGGGTTTCATGTGCATTTAGTAGTTTGAGTATTTTCCCAAAAGAAATCAATATTTTCCTAAAACCTGTGGAAATGTATTTTTCATTCAAATAGAGTTTATTAAAATGTTAACATTACAAACTACAAACCGAAAATGGGATATGTTTTCATGGGTGGCATAAGGATCAGAATACGGAATCTGGGATTAACCATTAATTATGGGGAAATAATATATATCAGATGTGATATATTTCTAATTCCCCCTGATAAAATTAATTTTAGTTTGTTGACAGCAAAACTATCAAGGATCTCAATTTACAAGTGGAAGCTAAAAAGGACATATAATCATGGAAGCTATATAATCAATGACATGACAAAATTCAAAATAGGCTGAATTATTCCAAGGAGGCAGTTAATATCCAAGATAATCATTTCAAGCCATGGAAAACAAATCAACAGGTATAATTTCGAGGTTCATGGCAAATAATACTTCTTAGGGAGACCAGAAGTGCAACTCCTCAAAGGCTGGTGGGCTGGAGGGTCTGCACAAACCTGCATTCAGTGCTCTTGCTTATTCCCTCCTTGAATTTTCCACTTACTTAAATTCAAATCATAGACATTATCGTTCAGATTGGACACTTTTGTGTAGGTCAAATTCAGAATCAGGTAGGAAGTTGAAATAGCATAAACCACACCTTTTCCAAGCAAACCACAGCAACAGTCACATTAATGACCCCTTCTTGGGTGCCCTCCTTATGATCACCCCTTCTCAGTATCCTCACCCATGAGTCTCCTTGGGCCATCTTTCAAATGAAGAGTTTTTTGTTTTTTTTTTAATATTTTTCATTCTTCTTCATTTTCTCAAGTGACACACTATTCCTGGTGATCATATATGCTCACAAGTTAACTCTCTACCTTGTTTCCAATAACATCTAAAAACATATCTCTTCTAAAAACACATCTCTGTCCTCTCCTCTCTCTTAAGCTCTAGGCCCAGGGATTTTCTAGCTACTCTCCCAGAGTTTTTCATAAGTAGCTCCAGCTCAAAATTCCTGAATTCAAACTTACTATCCTTATCCCTCTAACTCCTCCCTTGTCTGTCTCCTGTCTAACTAGTTTCACCTTTTTCATTATCGCTACCATCTAACTAATTTCCCTTATTCTTATTACATTTCTAATAAGCAATAAATAGCAAGAAAATCAACTTTTTTTTTTTTTTCCAGTTCTGGAGAGTGATACTTCTTAAAGTACTTTAAAATAATTGTGATGTTGTGTCTAGCTCTGTATTTTCTGTTTTGAGTCACATTACAAAGATCCCCTTCAGGAATCCCAGCTTGCCATAATTTTATCCTAGAAGAGAAACCATATAAAAACATTTTACAAGGGAAAAGCATGGACACAAGCCAATCATAATGGATGACACAGCAAATTACAGTAAAGGCTAGCTATAATCAGGAAACCTAATGGCACATAACAGCTAAATATTATCCTTAAAGCTGATGAGGCCTGTGGACCGGAAGAGATTCTAGGGGAGAGAAAGATGCTAAAATGCTACTGTTATGAGGCTAACTGGTTGTTAATTTTCTGCCACCTATTTTACATTTCTAAAATGCACATTGGATGATTTAATTCCCTATTGAATAATGTAATACATGTATTTACAGGGCCAACAAAAAAGAAATCCTCATGTGGATCTATAGAACTCTTTGTGGCTTTGTGTTTGCCATGTCTTCAGCTCATATCTTGCATATCCCATAACCTCTGCCCTGGCCAATCTGTATCATGCATTTGCTTTTCCTCCTACAGGCTCCATTTTTCCAGGCATCCTCACTCCTTTTACCCTGTAAACATGGTTTATTCTCCCTGTAATTTTCTCCTTGCCTCACCAAGCACCCCTGATCCTGTTGCCCCTTCTTGTATAGTAATTCCTACTCATCCTTCAAATCTCAATTTTTATATACCATTTTCAGTTAAATCTTTCATTATACCAAACATCTTCCCATTCTCAGCATGGTTATTCACTTACTTTTTTCATTCTTTATATATACCTCTCTCATAGCTCTTGTTCTGTGGTATTTCAGTTATATCTGTGGTTAACTCTATCACCAGACTGTGAACTCCCAGAGGGCAGCAGACTAGTCTCATGATTTTCTCCATTATGTATCTAGTGTGTATCAATTGGTATATGTTATATAAAGATAAAATTCTCACAAATATGATGTTGAGAGCCTAGTGCATGTGGGCTTATACCAAGGCAGTGCCCTGTTAGTGAAACTTGGACCATCTCTGCTCAGACATTCAGCCAGAAGAACATGCATACTGCTCCTTTTCTCGATGATGATGTCAGTCTAGGTCTTGCCAAGCAGCAGATGATATTCTCAAAAGGAATATTTGAAAAAATCTAATGACTTTGTAGAGGTTTGTCCATAGAGATTATATGCCCATGTGTGTAAACAAACAAACAAACAAACACACAAAAAACAATAAGAGATGTGATCACTGTAGGGTGGGAGGGCAATAAGCAGAAAGAGTGGTACTGTAGGTCCACATGAGAAGGGAAGTCAGAGAAGAGAGGGCATAAGATGAAGTAGACCCAGGTTATCCGGTTCTCCTCTCTCTTATCTTCCTATCCTCAGATTCTCCTATCTCTCTTTCTCTGCCGCTTCCCATTTACCAGATTTGGGGCGGGGGTGGGGGAAAACAGACTGGAAGGAAATTCATGTAGTACATCCCATTAAGGTTAGCTTTCTAGTATAAAACAGCGGAAAATAACAAAGAATAAATATAGGTAAGGAGAAAATGGAGAACAGCTGGCACAGAGGCAAATTATCCAATTTACCCCAGATGTTTTGATAGGGCTTCAACTCCTTATGGCCTGTGTTTTTGGTTTTTTTTGTTTGTTTGTTTGTTTGGGTTTTTTTGTTTGTTTGTTTTTTGGGGTTTTTTTTGTTTGTTTGCTTGTTTGTTGCTATATAAGAGTTTTTACACCTTAGTCATTCCAGTCTTGACTCTAAAGGGTAGGTTTGGATGCTAGAAACAGATATGAGGTTGCATGAGGGAAGGGACCTTGACTGGCTTGTTTATCCTTGAATGCCTAACATTTAAAATAGGGCTGCAGTACATAGAAAATAAATATTTATTATATAAGTAAATGTATAAGTAGATAGAATTCTCCTGACCCTCACTTATTCAAAAGGCTTTTCTGTTCCAACATTGTCTGCCTGTTAGCCTGCTGCAAAATGAAAACTCTGCTGCAAAAAATGTAACACTGGATATTTGGTGCTCTTATGGCCAGAAGAAGATTGACTTAAAATTCTGAACACAATGTAAAGCATCTTCTAATATCCTGATTTTGGTGCATGAAATAGTCAAATCTGTTCTACATTGTGTTAGAAAGAAATAAAATAAAATAAGCAAAATCAACAAGAATAACAACAAATCCCAAACAGTGAAAACCGATGCTTTGTACACAATTTTCTGTAGCAGCTAGTATTTATCCCATCTTATGACTTAAAATCAATGACTTGTTTTCTCTTGACTACCTATTCTCTGTATAAGGCACTCTGAAAGGTGTAACTCCTTACAGGAACAATACCAAAAGCAAGCTGAATTCTCACTCCTTATCCCCATTGGGCACTTTCTGAGAAATGAGAGTGCAATTGAAGAAGCCATAGGGCTGTCCAACAGATGTGCGGAGGAGGGGTATAGCCCAAACAACCCAGAAACTGGCCATTTTATTTCTCTTCAAAACTGTAGGAAAAAGTAAAGTCAATAAGAAGCAGGAAAGGACCAGGGGATTTGTTAATAAAACACCAGAGTAGTGGAAAGAAAGGACAAAACAAATCCTTTTTGTGGCCTCAGCTGTCCTTGTTTCTGGGAGTGTGATGAAAAAACCTATTAGGATTCTATCAAACACCTTCAGTTTTCTCTTGTCTAACTCAACCTCCAGTTTAAGAAAAAATAAAACTTCTTTCAGCTTGTCGTAGTTGAGCTAGGAATTACAGCAGCCACATTCACATTGCAGATAGAAGTGACTTCAGGAACTGCATTCTTGTTTCTTTTTCTTTTTGAGATACAATTGACACATAATAGTCTGTAAGTTTAAGGTGTACAAAGGATTAATCTGATACATTTATATATTACAACATCATTACCACTGTAGCTTTAGCTAACACCTCTATCAGTTCTTTTTTTGTGGAGAGAACATTTAAGATCCAGTCTCTTAGCAACTTTAAAGTATATACTACAGCATCATTGACTATAATCACTATGCTGTGTATCAGATTCCCAGAATTTATTCATCTTGCAGTCGCAAGCTTTTACCCTTTAAAAACATCTCCCCAAATGTTTCCTTAGAGTAAGTACATCTCTTAGATTAATGTTCCTATATTCTCCAGTGAATATCTAAGTTAAGTTGCCAGGAATATTTCTAAGAAATAGAAATTAAAATAATGAGGTAGGTACTGGTGTGTGCTTGCTAAGTTGAAGTTAACTATTGTTCTATACTTTCTTTTTTATAATATTTGAGCTTATTATGACACCTGTGAAACATTCAAGTCAATATATAATCCCACATGTATAGTTTAAGGGAGAATAACAAAATTGCCAAATATTTGAGGTCCACTTTAAAAGAACATTCCCCGTCAGTTGAAGTCCTTGCACATCCCTCTTTCATTTCACGCCCCTTTTAACACCTTTGGCCTGAATTTTTGATAGATTTTTCCTTGCTTCTCTCTTTCACTTTATCATATATGTATGTATACGAAATAAGTAATTATATAACTTGCCTGTTTTTTGACATTTTTGAAAAATGGAATTATATTCCTTTGTGACTGTATCCTTTTTGTTCAATATTATTTATTTTGAAATTCATTCATATCAATGCCAATAGCTGCATTTTTTCATTATCAATATAGTATTGTGTTCCAATACATGAATTATTATAGCCAAAATTATTGATATATATTAGTATATATTTTGTTTCCATTTCACATATAATTATATACATATAATTATATGTAACATGATATATATATAATATATAAATACATAATATTTGCTATGGCAAATTATATGTAATATAATATATATAAATATATATATATATATATATATATATATATATATATATATATATATATTTGCTATGCTATGGCAAATGAGAATACCAGAATAAAATCACTGGAGCATAGGGAATGCTTATCTATATTTCTTAGATAATGCCAAAATATTTTCTAATTATACAAATTTACACTTTAGCTAACAGAGTTTGAGTGCCCTCATTGGGGAACTCTCATGTTAGTTGGTCAATAGCCATTTGCCTGAGAATCTATGTGGCTTGTCACAACAGGAGGCCTATACTACACTTTCTAGTATTGCACTCATTTTGAATGGTTAATGCCAGTTATTAAATGTTTCAAATGTCATGTGTGTGTCTTGGTGAAGTTAGAATAATGAAATGGGAGGCAATTAACTTTGTCCATGACCCTTTCACTCTCTCTAGTTTCTTTTTCTCCTCACAAAATCCAAAGCAGAACAATTATAATATTCTTTTGCTTTCATTTCCATCTATCCAGGACTTACCACAGAATTCTTAGGTCAGAATGGGGAGATTTCTGGCTTTTTCATACTTACTTATTCCCACTGCCAACCTCATAACCAGGCTTTGATGTTTGGTGGAGTGATGGGAGAGAAACCCAATCTAAGAATAATAAACTAAATTGGAGGCATTTCAAAAGAACATATATGCAAAGAACACATAATGACCTTATTAGTAAATTAGAATAAATGAACATGTAAATCCTCAATGTAAGTTGCAAAAAGAGCATAACAAAATAACCTACCTAACAATGCCACTTGTATCATTCATGGTTTTTAATTAAAAAAAAATGTTGTTGTTGTTGTTTTTAACCAAAAGCTCACCTTTGCTTTATCAATCAAACTCATTTATTTTATGGTAAGATGATTCTTTACTACTTTACTTTTTTGGCTCAGAAATTGTAAGGCCATGCCCAAATTCATGCTATATTTTTTAGGATTTTTCAAGTATTCTGTGAGTAAATGTTATTTTTAAATGAGCTTTTTGCAGGTGTGACCAAGAGGCCAATGTTATCTCAAAGGAAAAATGTATGTGATAAATACAATCCATTTAATGCTAAAAATCATAAGGTCTTCATCACTGAAACCCAGTTAAATAGAGAGGCAAAAATGTAAATGAGAATAAAAATTGTCAATAAAGCACATAAGAAGCAACACTCCTTCTTAGTCATTTTATTTTTTAATGATTTTTAAACTTCTTTGAAAATCTCATATCTACAACGCTCCCTATGCAAATGAATTTCTTACTAATTCATTTGGGAGAAAAGCGTTGGTTTTATCCCAGAATCATCACACTCTTTCTATCTGACAGATTCTTGCAACAGAACTTTGGAGTGATTTTGTCCAGTTATTCTTCTTAGGTCTCCGTGGAAATGTCTTCCTTTTATAGATACCATCTGGCCTAATGAGATTCTAACAGCTTCTACACACACTCTGTCTTTCTTTGCATTTGGCTTTTTTCATTGGAGTCATTATTGGAAGTGAAATATAAAAATAAAGTGGAAATGTGTGTGTTAAGTAATCTTAGTATTTTTACTTTGCATTAATGGAAAGTAATCATGTTTATTCCCTTGATTTACTGAATGTAAGTGTTCAGTATGACACTGTCCAAAGGATGTTGACTGACTTAGGTATCCAGTGATTCCTAAACTAAAATTGCTGCCATAGTCACTTCTGGATTTAGTCTAGGAATATATAATCTTGTGATAGCATAAATGTGTATCCATAATGTTAACAATAAATTTTTTAAAGCAAGATTTGATTATGTATTCTCAAACATCACTAATCTTCATTCTTTATTAATGTGGGTGAGTGCGATATAGTGGCTAGATTAACAAATTTGAGGCAGTTATTCTAGGGCACATATTGCCCTCATTGACCTGAAGTGTAACTTTGTCTCATAACAAATAATCTCTTTTTTATGCAAAACTTTTTATGCAAAACATAGATATGTGTGGTGTGTGTGTGTGCGCACACACACATGCACGCACACGCGCATATATGTGTGTGTACATGTAGAGAGAGAGAGAGAGACAGATAGAGAGAGTGCGCCCTTTGGACAGAAGTTGAGTGTAGCTGTGGATTAAGAAGACCTAGATTCACGTTACAACTCTTCAATTTATCTGGGACTTAGGCCACTTTTTAAAAAATTTTCATCAACCTGTAAAAATAATGGAGTAGATGAAATGAGATAATGTACCTAAAATTATACCTGGCACATAGAAAACAATAAACATTAGCCAATATTGTTCTTAATTGTGTTTTTTTTAACTTTGTGGTTATGTTCTTTGCTCTAAATTGTTTTATAATGTGACAAAGAAAGTTATCAACAGAATAATGTAGATGGTAACATCCTTTGCTAAACCATTTATTTGACAGATAGCTGTTTTTCTGCCATGTGTCAGGGCTGATGCTGAGGCTGTATCAATGAAGAGACCAGGTAAAACCACTGTCATCATGGAGCTTTCAATTTAGTGATCAATAAGTAAATCACAACCTGGCAAAGTAGTATTTTAATTATAAATAAATGTTTTCCACACACATATTATTCATTTGTGAATGTTTGGAATGATAAGCATTAAAAGTTACCATTTCCTTTTTAAAAATATTTTGTTTAGACTGGCACATTGAAGTAATTTTTTTCTGATTAGGCTTGTATTTTTATTAAGATATATGAAAAAATTTATGCAGCACAAATTAACACTAGTATAGATTTTATTTTCAAGGGCGACCGGTGACAGGGCCATTAAGGTCCAGAGAGAGAAGTAGAAGGAAGGTTGGTTTGAATAGGCAATTTCCCGTTTATTGGATTGATTCTTGATTTTTATCAGTAAGTTCACATTTAAAAATTCCCATCGTGAGGTATAATAGATGACACCTGATACTAAAAATCCACATACCAGCCTGAACAGTTCAGAAATTAATGCCTCCCATAACACCAAGAGATTTGATAATGAAGCCAGTTCAAAAGAGGTCAAGGGGAAATGATATTATGTGTGCTCCCCTATGAATCAATGTAATCCTATTTCTTTTCCCCAGATGTTCACTCCTGGCATATGCAGCTACAATGTGATCTCAATGACTTTCGTTGGAATCCTTTGAACAATTCTGTACTATCTTGAGGCACTGTAAAACTGTTTACGGTCTGGTGGGTGTGCTCCATTTATCAGATCCCTCTGCCCCTTGAGATATGATAAAATAGCCTCACATTTCCCATCCCATACTCCTAAATTGTACAAAGCACTTCTGAGTGTTCTGGGAGTTCTTAGGGGATTTATAGTGTCAAGGTCACTTCTGTTCCAAACTTCGGCTTCCTCTAAATTTGAGTTGCTTTGCCATCTTGTGATGGTTGTCCTTGCCCCTCACTGCACTGACTCAGTTGTGAAAGTTCATCCCTTCCTAATTTACCTACATCCCAGTTTCAAAAACCTTTTGAATTTAATATGTTGTACTAAAGATTTAACAATGTTGTAGTTATGGGGTGGAAATGAGTGCAGAAATTTACATGGTAACAGTGCAAACATGTCATATTTATTTAAAACCTCCCCTTTCTTTAAACTCCTTTGTCCATCCCTTCACAGCAGCTTCATTTCATATTCTCAGTACCCAGCCTTGTACTGTCTCTCTTCTGGGCCCTGTTTTATATATGCAAACTCATCAAAATGCTCTGAAGAATGAGAGTTTTGCTTAACACAGCTCTCCTGCTCAGATGGAATATGTGACTTTAAGTAATCTTGTTATTGTTTTGACATTGGAAAAGTCCTTGTGCATTCTGAAAGTTGAGGTACCTGGGGAGACAGCCAATAATTGATGCTGGAGAGATAAGGTAGAACCAAACTGGGGAAGGATTAGGTGGCTGTTGTGGTGCATTAGAACTTAATACAATTGACAATGTGTAATCAATGAAAACTTTAAGGAAAGTGAAGCCATAGGTAAAACTATGTTTTTGAAAGATCACCATTAGTGAGACCTGTAGGGAGGCAGTAGAAACTCAGAAAGGGAGAAAATAAGGCCTAAGACAGTAGTACCTTAAAATAAATATGATGGTAGATTATTTTCACTCTGCTTGGGAGTATTTGTTAGGTTGTATCTCCCATAGTAATTTGTAAGATCTTTGAGAGGATGGATTTTCTAATTTACTTACAAAACTCCCAAAGCTAGCCATGGATTTTGTACTTAGTAGAAGTTCAGTAAACGTCAAGTAGATAGAATAACATGATTTTCTGCCTACACCTATTATAGGATGTGTTGGTCAAGGCGAATACATGGGAAAGGTCACTGAGAAGCCTTTCCAACATTTCAATCCAAATGGGTTCATATCCTCTAGTCTTCTTGGGCTCCATTTGTTACCCAATAAAATGATAGGGGTCACTACCACATGAACTTGAAGGTTCTAGCCTCTCTATCTCTCTCACCATAAAACAAAATAGAACAACAAAAAAACTTTAAGGAATTATTTTTTATCTAGTGCTTTGCTGGAAGGGTGAAAGGGTAATTTTAAAAAAAATCTATTTCTCTTATCTCATCCAGCTTCTCATATCACAGCTTGTCTTTCCATACAACTTGCCTCTGAATTTTAGTTCCAAGCTCTGTTTCAGGCCTATTGGACTGACTGTCATCTATTAAATTGAAATTCTGGATAAACAGCAAACAAGCTTTTAGTATAAGGCTCCAACAGGAATTTTACTTACATAGGTATATTAAAAATATATATTCATTATTTATCTGAAATTCAAATGTAACAGAATGTTCTCTATTTTTAATTTTTATTGATAAAACTGTTTACTTATATGACTCACATACCACCCAATTCACTCATTTTAAACATACAATTCAATAGACTTTAGTAAATTCACAGAGCTGTACATTCACCACCATGATCAATTTTAGAACATTTTTATTGCTGTAGAAACAAACTCTGCACCCCTTAGCTATTTAGTTCCAATCCCCGCCATCAGCCCCAGACCTAGTAAACCACTTATCTATATTCTTTTTCTAATATTTGCCTATTTGGGACATTTCATATATGTCATACAATATATGCACCTTTGTTACTGAATTCTTTCACTTACCATAACATTTTCAACGTTTATTTATAGTATAGCATGTGTCAATACTTCATTTGTTTATTGTGGAATACCATTGCATTGTATAGATATACTACATTTTATTTATCAGTTCATCATTTGATAGACATTTAAGTTATTTTTTAAGTTATTTTTTAAAGTTATTTTTCCTTATTGGCTATTAGGAATAATTCTAATGTGAATATTTTTATACAAGTTTTGTGTGAAAATATTTTTTTAGTTCTCTTGAGTATACACCTACTTGTTAATTGCTGGATCATATGGTAACATTATGTTTAACAGTTTGAGGAGGTGCCAGGTTGTTTTCCAAAGTGGCTGCACCAATGTACATTCCCAACAGTAGTGTACTGGACTTCAGTTTCTCCGCATTATTTTTAATATTTGTTATTGATCCTCTTTTTGATTATAGTTGTGATTTGGGTTTTCCAAATAACTAATGATGGTGAACAACTTTTGATATGCTTATTAGCTTTCTTAAAAATTTTTTTTTTAATATTGTTATTGAGTTTTAGTACTATATATATTTACTATTAATCTATTGCAAAAAAAATGATCCCATCTTGTGGATGGTGTTCTGTATTTATTTGCTAAATTTTATCAGTTCTATACCAAAGGGGACTAGCTGTATATAATTCATAAGGCCTTATAAGGTGTTTTTCCAAATAAAGGAGCAGTTCTGTCCCTGAGAGGAATTCTACCATCCTCCCAGGTTTATTGGCTTCCATAGTAGCCAACTTTTAAAATATTTTTTTTGTTCTGATTAAATGTCTACATGTCATCATTAATCATGCAATTTTCACCTCTTTTCTGTTGAATACTAGTCATCAGAAAGTTGTACTAAGAATGGACATCATGTTTTCCCTTATAGTTGTTAGTGAGTTGAAATGTAGGACACACCTAGTGAAGTGAGGTAAGTGGTCTTCACAATTGAATATTTTCCAGCACATGTCTAACAAACAAGCTCTTATTCCATGGGAGCTAAAATAAGAGACATTTTTGAAATGACCAGTTGAAGACACCTTATAAAGTGAAAAAAATATATTTCATATGTTTCCCCCTCAAAAACAACCATCCAGCCATCAAATAGCATTTTCAGAATAAGTAAAACAAAAAATAGAAATATAGTCATTGCCTACTTTACAGGCAGTATGTGTATTTATGACAAAAAAGTATTAATACAAGCAACTACTTAAATGGTAATTGATGTGAAAATATCTACCATTATAAGAGATACATGGTAGGTGTTGAATAATGGTAATTTGTTATTTTTCTTACTCGAGACTTACTTTTAAGCCCCACAAATAATTTCCTGGGTTATGGTATATTCTCATACATCTGCACACTGAAATAATTCAATAACTATAATATATTAAATATCTATTAATAGCTTAGGCATTGCTTTAGAAACTTAAGCCATAGTATTTCATTTATTTACCTCAACCTCTCTGTTAGATATATATTATCATTTCTAGACTACAGTGATATTCAGAGTCTCAGTCACATTCAAATTCATTTAAGAAGTAATGTTAGAGCTGGTCTTACAGTGTAGAACAGTCTTCAAAAATAATGTTATTTTTAATATAGAAAAATTTAAAGTCCTATATATCCTTTATCCAGAAGTCCCACATTACCCCAATTAGATATATTTTGTTCTTAAATAGAGCTCCAGAGCATTTTGAAGACTTTCTGTGATCCTTAGCATTTTGCACAAGTTTCTATAGTTATTGGTTTCTTAGCATTTTCATCGGGAATTGCACTTCTCCTTTGATCTACTCTGTTTCTTCTATGTTCACAGTGACAGGTTTTTCATGTGAAAGATGATTAATATTGTTAAATGAACTAATGAAGGATACTTAGGAATAGTTCTCAATCTATTTTTATGTTATGGCAAACAGAAAATTACAATATTAGAATTTCACTTAGATTAAAGCTGGATAAAGTCATTTGGATACATAATAATTTTTGGTAATAATTTAAAAAAAACTGGATTGAAAACTTCTAAGAAGCATAACAAACTAAAACGTTAGTAATAAATTATCATTCCAAAACTGATAAGGGAAGGATAACTAGGAAATTTAGTAGAGCATAGAAGTTCCTCTTGCCATGAAAGAATTTACCAATCTAGCCAAATTAGAATGTTTTTCCTAACTACCTTAACAGGGAGAAGTCGAACTCCAGGACCCATTCAAAATTGGAGAATTTAACAGGAAATCCTCCTAACATAAAACTGATTTCTCAAATGACTAATCCTTGAGAATAAATTAAATCAGCTTTCACAGTGTGTTGACGTAAATTAAAAACTCAAATGCATGAATGTTTTTTTTTTTTCAAATTTCAACAGACTGTAGGATTTTAGGTGCCTCAAAACAAAGAGAAAACATCTGGAAAGTAATGTAATGTGGCTTTATCTTGAAACTCAAGCTATTGCCAAAGATTTTTTTTTAGCATAAGCAAGATTGTACAAAGATAATAATGCAAATATAATGCTACATACAGAATATGAGATACCATGAATGAGAATCAGCAGAAACAAAAGACAACAGGAAACAGAATTATAAAGACTTTCATATATGGGGATTATTGGATATAGATTATAAAATAGCCATTATGGCTATTTTAAATGAAATAAAAGGTAAATTGAAAATATATTCCAGAAACAGGAAACTATAAAAAGTGGCAAAGTAGATTTTAAAATTTACAAAAATAAATATTCTAGAAATGAAAACTATAATGACTGAAGCAAGAAACTAAATGGATAAATTAAGCAGCAGATTAGATACACCTGAAGAGAACATCTTAAATGCATGAAGAAACATGGAAAATAATACATATAGTGTAATTCCATTTGTGGAAAGACCAAAAAGAGACACTAGTTAACTAAATTGTTTAGAAATGAATGGATAAATAGTAAGACCATAATGAAAAGAAAAGCAATATTTATTACAAGAGTAAGGATGATGGTTATGTTTGGGAAGAGAGTGGGTTGTGCTGGGAGAGGGCAATATAAAGGTCTTTGAGATCTTACAAGTATTCTATTTCTTAACCTGGATGATTGATTATCCTAATGTTGGCTTGAACTATTTGCAAATATTTGTATTTTATACACTCTTTGTAAGTTATATCTGAAAAATAGCAGAGATTAAAAAAAAATGATACCATTTTAAAGCCCATAAATATAAAATGGAGACATTGTTTTCAGCTGAAAAAGAATACCGACTTTTGCCTGACTGTTAGAGGGTTTGGGAAGAGTTGATATTCCTCTCTTTAACTCTTCCAGACAAACCATTGCCTATACTGTACTTGGCTATCTAGTGTCCAGATCGAGGAAATTAAAAATCACACTCTACTTGATCTTGACGAGCTATATTTACTGTTATTTTCTCCCCCTTCATCCTCCCCATCTCTTCCTCCAGTTTGTGTAAATGACAGGTTTTGTGGCCCTTTCAAAAATAATTTTATGTATTCTTGTAACAGGGTTTCTCAACCCATACACTAGGGACATTATGAACTGGATAATTCTTTGTTGTGCGTGTGTGTTGGGGTGGGGATAAGTTGGTTCCTTATACCAGTGGTCCCCAACCTTTCTGGCACCAGAGACCAGTGCTCCCTTGAGAATCTGTTGCCTGATGATTTGAGGTGGAGCTGAGGTGGTGATGCTAGCACTAGGGAGTGTCTGCAAATAAATACAGATGAAGCTTCACTCTTTTGCCTGCCACTCACCTCCTGCTGTGTGGCCCAATTCTTAATAGGCCATGTCCTGCTAGTGGTCCATGGCCTGGGGTTAGAAACCACTGCTATATACTGTAGGATGTTCATCAGTATCACTGAGCTCAACCCCCTAGATACCTGTAGCACCATCCCCCTGCCCAGGTGTGACAATGAGAATGTTTCCATGTATTGCTAAATGTCACCTCGGAGGGGAGGGTAGCAAAATTGCCCCTATTAGAAGCAACTGACTTAAGACATGGGCAAAATGAATCCTCAACAACTGCTAATTTGATATTTGAGTGGGTATTCAGGCAGCCTATATATGTGCAGATTTAGGTTTGACAGGTGAAGTCTTGAGGGAAGGTGACAATATATGGATGTCTTCCACATTGAAGAGAAGATTACATATACTCCTAGGTTCAGATTATGAACCTGGGTGAAAGTTTTGATTAGGTAGATTATAACAGGATTTTTTTTTAAGTTCTGATGATTAGAGCGATTCATAAATTTAATAAGATTTATAAACTATATCTGGCATTATGGTTAGCATCCCAGCAGAAGCTGCATTGAATACTTAGGAATACTGAAGGATATATCCCTAATTTATGCACATTTCTGAGTTCTTGACATCCTCTTCTGTCAGGAGGATAACCTTCAAATAAAAGGCTCATGGACTTAGTAGTGTTGCTAGTTAAAAGGCAGCTTCTTTTCTGTTATCTTAGAGATGAATATGTTGTTAAGGATTTTTCAGTGGTTTTCTGATTGCCTGTGTGCTTCAAACCACGTGCTGAGTGAAAATGCATTTTGTTCTTCCAACATTTCTGAGCTATGCAATTGCTAATTAGTTTTAAAAGATTGGCTTTTTCTAGAAAGTATAAAGGCAAGTATTGCCAATTCCAAAAAAAAAAAAATGCATAGAAAGACTATCTCTCACCTTTGTCAACACATTTTTTACTTAAATATCCCTCTTTGTTTTGGAGGACCAAATCTCCCAGACAACCCAAAAAGACCTGATTTACCTGCCATCTCATTCATTGTAGCACTAGTTTCTGTTTTTTTAACTTTTAATGAAATATCATTTATAACTATGACATTTAAACAATTTCATGTTTTCATGTTTAAAGTATATGTTAAAATGAAAATTCAGCTCACTGCACATGCATCTCACTCCTAGACATGACTATGTTGTTCTTATTAAATTATAGAACCTATGAATCAGAAAAATACTGTTGTACACAGATAATTTAAAATTTGGTCCAAATAATATTTAGTAATCTACCAATAGAAAGAGAAGTTATAGTTGTCAAAATTTACAAATATGTTTACTAAAAGTAACTTTAGAGAAAAAGCTAATGCATTTTATCTAATATATAGTTTAGCCTGATGGTTCTGATTTCTCTATTTAATGTTGTTCATCATTAGTCATTTTTAGAAATGTTAACTTTTAAAATATATATTTTTTAAATTTTTATTATTATTTCATATTAGTTTTGGGTTAGCAGTACATGGGATAGACATTTATGTAATTTACAAAGTGATGCCCCTGATTACTCTAGCACCCATTTGGCACTACATACAACCACTACAATAATATTGACTATATTCCCTATGCAATAATCTAAATCCCTGTAACTGTTTTATAACTACCAATTTGTACTTCTTCAACCTTTAATTTTTTCTCCCAGCCCCCCAAATCCCCTCTCTTTTGTCAATCACCAGTTTGTTCTCTGTATCTGTGAGTTTATTTTCATTTCATTTGTTCATTTCTTTTGTTCCTAAGATACCACATATAAGTGAAATCACATGGTATTTATCTTTCTCTGTCTGACTCATTTCACTCAGCATAATGCTGTCTAGGACCATCCATGTCATTGCAAATAATAAGATTTCACTTTTTAATAGCTGAGTAATATTCTATTGTATATTTGTACCATAATTTCTTTATCCAGTCATCTGTTGATAGGGACTTAGTTTGATTCCATATCTTGGCTATTGTGAATAGTGCTGCCTTGAACATGGGGGTGCATAGATCTTTACGGATTAGTATTTTGGTTTTGTATGGATAAGTACCAACAACACCTGGGTCAAAAGGCAGTTCTATTTTTAATATTTTCAGGAATCTCCAAACTGTTTTTCTTAATATCTGCATACATTTGCAATCCCACCAATAGTGAACAAGGAATATTCTTGCCTCATTTGTCACATATTAAATGAGTGTGTAGATGCGGATTTACTTCTGGGCTCTTTACTCTGTTCCATTGATCAGTGTATCTGTTTATATAACAGTACCATGCTATTTTGATTACTGCGGCCTTGTAGTGTAGTTTGATATCAAGTAGCATGATACCTCTAACTTTGTTCTTCTTTCTCAAGACTGCCATGGCTATTCAGGATCTTTTATTGTTCCATATAAATTTTAGGATTATTTGTTCTAGTTCTCTGAAAAATGCCATTGATATTTTGATAGAGATTGCATTGAATCTATAGATTGCTTTGGGTAATATGGCTGTTTTAACAATATTGATTCTTCCTACTCATGAGCATGGTATATACTTCCATTTATTTGTATTTTCTTGAATTTCTTTTTTCAGTGATATAATTTTCTGAAAACAAGTGTTTTATGTCCTTGGTTAATTTGACTGCTAGGTATTTTATTGTTTTCGATAAAATTGTAAATGGGATTTTTTTCTTATTCCTCTTTCTGATAGTTCATCATTGCTGTATAAAAATGCAACCAACTTCTGAATATTAATTTTTTAACCTGCTACATTACTGAATTCACTTATCAGTGCTAACAATTTTTTGGAGGAATCTTGGGGGTTCTTAATATATAGTATCATGTCACCTGAAAAAAAATGACAGTTTTACTTCTTCCTTTCCAATTTAGATACCTTTTATTTCTCTTTCTTGTCTGATTGCTGTGTCTTGGACTTCCAACACTATGTTGAATAGAAATGGTGAAAGTAGGCATTCTTGTCTTGTTCTTGATCTTAAGGAAAACATTTTTAGCTTTTTCTCATTGTGTATAATGTTAGCTTTAGGTTTGTCACGTATAGCTTTTAGCATGCTCAAGTATGTTCTCTCTATTCCCACTTTGCTGGGAGCTTTAATCATAAATGGATGCTGGATTTTGTCAAACGCTTTTTCTGGATTTATTGATATGATCATATGATTTTTATCTTTCAATTTGTTGATGTAGTGTACACATTAATTGATTTGTAGATATTGTACTAATCTTGAATCCCAGGAATAAATCCAACCTGATCATGGTGTATGATATATTTAATATTTTACTGAAATCAGTTTTCTAATATTTTGTTGAGGATTTATGTTTATCAGGGATATTGGACCATGTTGTTTTTGTTGTTGTTGTTGTTTTATTTTGTTTTTTCCTGTACTGTCTTTGTCTGGTTTTGGAATCAGGGTGATGGTGGCTTCATAAAAAGAGTTAGGAAGATTTCCCTACTCTTGAATGTTTTAGAATAGTTTGAGAAAAATAAGTGTTAATTCTTCTTTGAATGTTTGGTAAAACTCATCTATGAAGCCATCTGGTCCAGGACTTTTGTTTTTTGGAATCTTTTTGATTACTGATTTGATTTTGTTGGTGGTAATCAGTTGGTTCAAAATTTCTGTTTTTCTTAACTCAGTCTTGGGAGATTGTATGTTTCTAGGAATGAATCTATTTCTCCCAGCTTGTCCAATTTGTTAGCATATAATTGTTCATAGTATTTTCTCATAATCCTTTGTATTTTTGTGGAGTCCATAGTTTCTTTTCCCCTTTTGTTTCTGATTTTAGTTTTTTTGGTCCTCTTTTTTTCTTGATTAGTCTAGTTAAATTTTTATCAATTTTTGTGTATCCTTTCAAAGAACCAGCTCTTGGTTTTATTAATCTTTTTTTATTGTTTTTATAGACTCTATATCATTTATTTCTTCTCTGATCTTTATTTTTTCTTTTTTTCTACTTTATTTGGGTTTTGTTTGCTGTTCTTTTGCTAGTTCTTTTAAGTGTAAGGTGAAATTGTTTATTTGAGCTTTTTCCTGTTTCTTGAGGTAAGACTATATTGCTATGAATTTCCCTCTTAGGACTGCTTTCACTCTGTCCTAAAGATTTTGAGTCATTGTGTTTTCATTTTTGTTTTCCTCTAGGAATCTTTTGATTTATTCTTTGATTTCATTGTTAACCCATTTATTGTTTAGTAGCATGTTGTTTAGCCTCCATGCGTTTGTGTATTTTCTAGCTTTTTTCTTGTAGTTGATTTCTAGTTTCATACCATGGTGGTCAGAGAAGACACTTGATATGATTTCAGTCTTCTTAAATTTATTGAGACTTGTTTCGTGGCCTGAGATATGGCCTGTCATAGAAAATGTTTCATGTGCACTTAAGCAAAATGTATATTCTGCTGCTTTGGGGCGAAACATGAAACATTCTGAAAATATCAATTATATCCATCTGGTCTAGTGTATCATTTATGGCCTTAACTGTTTCCTTATTGTTTTCTGTTTGGAAGATCTGTCCATTGGTGTCAATGGGGTGTCAAATTCTCCTACTATGAGTGTACTACTGTCGACCTCTCTTTTTATGTCAGTCAATAATTGTTTTTTTTATATTTATATAGGTCGCTCCTATGGTTATGTCTTCTTGTTGTATTGATCCCTTTATCATTGTGCAATGCCTTTCTTTGTCTCTTTTATAGCCTCTGTTTTGAAGTCTATTTTGTCTGGTATTAGTATTGCTACCAGCTTTTTTAAAATTTCCATTTGTATGAAATATCTTTTTTCTATTCCTTTACTTTCAGTCTATGTGTGTTATTTGCTCTCAGGTGGGTCCCTTGTAGACAGCATATGTATGGGTCCTGTTTTGTTTCTTATCCATTCAACTACCCTGTATCTTTTCATTGGAGCATTTAATCCATTTACATTTAAAGTGGTTATTGATAGGTACATAGTTATTGCCATTTTATTATTCATATTTATGGATGAACCCCTCCTTCTCTTTTCAGAAGTCCCCTTAACATTTCTTGTAATTCTAGCTTATTTGTGATGAATTCCTTTAGCTTTTTCCTGTCTGAGAAAGTATGTATGCTACCTTCAATTTTAATTGATAGCCTGCTAGGTAGAGTAGTCTTAGTTGTAGGTTCTTGTTTTTCATCACTTTGAATATTTTGTTTCAAATGCAGCACAGTTTCTGTTGAGAAATCAGCTGTTTTATGGGAGTATCCTTGTAAGTAACTAAGCTGCCTTTCTCATGATGCTTTTAGAATTCTCTCTTTGGCATTTTAATGATGATGCATTTTGATATGGGTCTTGTTTGGTATTATATATTGAAGCAAGAAATGTACAAAGGACAATATTTTGTTGAAAAGTTGCAGATTTCATTATGAAAAGAAAAATAGAATTGAGAATAGTCTGAACATGAAGTAATTGACTGTGAACTATAGCACCTTCAATAAAAATATTTTCTCAATTAAAGATATTATGGTAGTCTCTAGAGAAGAGCCAATTGAAAGTTTCAACAGTTTGAAATCAGTTATCCATAAAATGAAATCTATACATGCTTACAGATAATTGGAAAAACAATGACACCTTTTTAAAGAAATTTGATATACCCGTGACATGATGCTGGATAAAGATATAAACAAAAATTGATTAATGTGTATGAATAAATATCAAGAATGATTATTTTGATATTATTTATTAAACATCCAAATAATAAAAAAGCTTATTTATTTTGCTTTTATTGATATAGAGCAAGAGGAGATATCTGTTTTTATAGTTTATAAAGAATTTAACTCTTGAACATACTTTTTCTAATCAAAATATTTTGTGTATCAACTTAATAAACCAGTTTGTTAGTTAATAAATAATTATTACAAAATATATGATTTCATTACTTTTAGCACACCATTTCAATCAAAAGCATATCAATTTGCACATTAAATCATATGGTCACTCTATCTATGATTATAATGGAAAAGTGGTCTGTGTACATACCCATACATACACGTACAGAGGAGAACATGCACTCTCAATAAATAGAAGTTTTTAAATAAATTTTGTTATCATTTCCACCTTTAATCTTCACAGATTTCAAGTGCTTCTTTTCTAATTAAGTCGTGAACTTAAAAAAATACTCATGGAGTGTTCAGGAGGTCCTAGGCCTTATGCAAATATAGGAATATATGATATGACTCTTATTATCAAAGAACAGGCTCTTGGATTATTCAATAGTGTATACACACACTATATATTAAATATATATAACAAGTTATTTTATCACAATGGGCTAATTGCTCTGTTAGAAATCTGTGCTGGGTTTTGTTATCTCACAGATGATAGCATCAACAGTTTAGGAAAATGAGGGGCCAGTTGGGGGACATGTGCTAGCAGAGGCGATATTTAAACTGTCCTTTGGGGTTCCCAGACATGAGACTGTCATGAATAAAAGGATCTGAGTTATACTATAACATGATATATTTAGCGCAAAACTCCATATGTTAGAAGATGAGACGGGAGAAAGCAAAAGCTCACATCTTGGAGGGCACTGTGGAGCGTGATACATAGCTGCAGATCAAATGTTCTGCACGGTCAAGAAGTGTGTTCTCAAAGTGTGTTTTCTAAAAATACTATTTCTATAGAGTATAAATAGTCTTTGTTATAGAAACTAAAAAATATGGTTCTGTGATCAAATAAGTATTAGCAATGCTTTGTAATAAAATTTTAAAGGACAGGTTCAGCTCTTGTTTTATTGTTTTCCCCCTAGCAAAAACTTCTCAGAGTCTTTGATTGTCTAGCACAGAATACTTTATTTAGAGAGCATCTCATGGACCTAGAATACAACCAAAGTTAATAATATAATAAGTTCATATAATACGAATTTGCATTTTAAGAAATATGCAGTTTTAATTGGAGGGTTTTAAAATTTTTGAGTTCTCCAACTAAAATTAGACAGTATAACTTCAGTTAGAGAAAAACTTCTAATGTTTGAAGAGAAATGGTGAAGGACTAGAATTGTTTTACATTTAGTCACACTAATAGGAATGGATCTTTACAGAGAGCTGTGTCCCAACATAAAAATACTTAAATGCCTAAATATAATTTGGATGGAATCATGTATATTACAAGATTAATATAATAAGTCCTCACTGAAAATTGTCGATAGTTTCTTGGAAATTGACTTTAAGTGAAGACATATGACCAAACCAATTTTACCACACTCTTATAAGTAAGAGTTAAGTTTCTATCACATATTTCTGGTCACAAAAACATTACCAACTTCTAAATAAAGACCCCAAACTCTTCTAATATTAAACATTAAAGTAAATGTGAGCTATACATACATTTTGAAAGATTAATAAAAACAATTAAAATAACTATTTTCCAGCCCACTTATTCCAGTTCAGGGTCACAGGTGGCAGGGAGCCTCTTTCAACAGCTCAAGTCACTAGACAAGATAGGACAGACACCCTTCTGTTGCCCGGTACACATTTTCCTTTAAATAATGAGTTCTACCACTATGCACTTAACCAAAATGTAATTGACAAGAATTTAGTTTACAAATATTTTTAAATCTATTTTTGTAAACAGACATTCACAGAAGCTGTAGCACTCTTGTAGTACCAAGTACAACTTGAATTTCAATTGCCTCGGGAATTCTCTAATCTGAGATATTCTACAAGTGGCATTATGCTGGCTTTGTAAATGTTGATCCCAGGCTCAACCTACTTTATCCACTCAGTAAGGTCTGCCCCAAGGTCTTCTGTGAGCTTTTTTTGCTAAGCAATCAATCACAGTCTAATAATTGATCAGCTTTTCTGTGTTTCTCACAAAACATACATATCACTCAGAAAGACTTTCTAACCTCATATTCATGAAGTCTGGATCTACTGAGGATTTGATGGATTCAAGAAGACAAACAAAACGACTTGTTGGCTACTTTAGGATAGAAAATAGCCTTTGGTAAAAGTGCCAAAAGTATGAGAAATTGAAATTGGAAGGTGGCTCACTGGAACTAGCCTAAGGACAGGAAAAAGTCAGGAATGAAATTGTTTTCCATCAGACAAGGCTGACTCAGACTAGAGCTCTTTCTCATAAGAAAAAAAAAATTGTTTCACTCATAGAGAGTTAGGGGTCAAAATTTTCTCTACTCTCCAAACAGCACGTTTTTCTTTCTCTTTTTATACTTCTTTAAGAACATACATTTGGGGAGATGGGTAATTGAAGATGGGTTTGTCTTGTAAGTAAAAGATTATGGTGAATTTTTGCCCTTTGCTATTTTCCAAGTGGTTAAAACTTTGCCAGTTTAGTTGAGTACCTGGGTTTTCTCTTGCTTTGATCCAGAAGCTACAGACTAGTTTTTAATTCTGTTCCATGAAATTATTATGCAATAGTTTACCATGTCTTTGGAGCATGAACTTTATATTCTGAAATCCTTGAGATTATGTAATTCCTAGAGGATTCATCAAGGTCTAGTCTGATTAATCCTGCTGATTAATCAGAGGATGGCATCCTGGTTTCCAGGACATCATTTGGGCTCCAAGGGCCCTTAGTTACAGTGAGAATTTTAAATAGTTTATAAATGTATTAAATTATTGAATGCACTAATGAGATAATTTATTATAGAATTAAAAGTCATTAAAGGTTTATCATTAAAGAATTATAAAAGATATCCCACCAAAAAAATATGTTGTCATGGAGAAGAAAGCACTCTAACCTTGGAATAAGATGATTTAGGAAAAGTCTTAGGATCCTTCACTGATTGGCAGTATAGTCTTGTGAAAATTTTGAACCCTCTTGTTACTCATTTGTAAAATGCATGCAATCTTCATCTATCTTAGCATGTTCAGGCTGCTATAAAAAATACCATAGACTTGGAGGTTTATAAACAACAGAAATTTATTTCCCACAATTCTGGGCCTCAAAAGCCAAGAACACTATGTTGCTAGATCCAGTGTCTGGTGAGAACCTGCTTACTGGTTTATAGAAGGCTACCTTCTTTCTGTATGCTTACATGTTGGAAAGATGGGAAGAGCTCCCTGAGGTCTTTTTAAATATGGCACTAATCTTAGTCATTGGGGCTCCACTATCAAGACCTAATGATCTCCTAAAGGGCCTACCTCCTAATTCTATCACAATTCTAATTCAACATATGAATTTAGAGGGGATACAAATGTTCATTTGATAATGTCATCTCATAGGACGTTAGTGAAAACTAAGTGACAAGTAGAATCCAGAAATGGTCTGTAAAGTGCAAATTGTAATTCAATATAAGGCATCATTATTATTATAGAAATTACTATCATTTTTGTCCAATGTAGAATTTGGTTAGGTCAATATGTGCCTATTCACAAATTGTGATATTAAGATGATAAGATGATTTGTCTACCTTTTCATAGAATGGACAGGGTATCCAAAAATGTACCTATCAAAACATCTAAAAACAAAACAGTAAGTGTGGCCAAGCATTTATATAGACAAGTTAGGGACTTAAGGGAGAATGACTTTTGAAAATTTATTTTTATTGTATTGTAAGTTGGGATCACTTATCATAATTACTTGACCACCCTTCTTACTATCAAGCTTTGCTTTGCTCTTTTAATAGAGTTTGATATAAAAAAAAATGAAGTTAAACTATAAACAATAAATTGAATCACAAGGATGTGATATGGAGCTCCTGGACTACTATTGGGCAAAATACATTTTAAATTACATAGAATTATTACACAGCCTCAAAGTAGAAAAACACTTTCCAGTTCTTTGAAAATTAATTTTGAATACATTTTTAGATTTACAGAAAGTTTTACCTCCAATGACAGTGGTGTTAATATACTCTATGACTTTGAACAAAATATTTTAGCACCTCAATTTTTTGTTTCATAAATCAAGAGACTTGGACTGAGTGAATATGAAACTCTTCTAATTAGATCTTCTGTGACACTATCATAACTATTGAATGGACTGATTTTGGAAAAAAAGAGACAGCAGTGTTGTTGCTGCAAATTTGTGAGGGGCTATCTTGGTGTTGACTGGCTTATTAACATGGTAACATATTCTCTTTTCAGTTATGTAACTAAGAACTTTAGAGAAGAGAATACACATTCTTTGAAGGCCAACTGAGTTCCAAAAATCTTTGGACAATGAAATTAATAATAATAGGCAATGAGAGGTCTGTATGGCCCAGACATGTATATCCATGATTTCACTTGATCTTCATCTTGGTCTAGTAAAATCTTAGTTTATTGTCAGAAGTTTTCAATAAAAACTAAAGTTCAAGTGATTTTTCCAGCCCCAGGCCAAAAAGTGGCTGAGCTAGAGTTTGAACCCAGAGCATCCTGACTTCAGAACTTGTGCTATTTACCTTTGCAACTCTCTTATCTATTTCTAGCTGTGGTTTCTATCAGAAATATATCCTTTCTGATTGTATAATATCATCCTGATTACACAAGTTAACTGTATATTTAGCTAAAAACAAAATAAAATAACAACAAACTAAGTAATTAATGCAGGATTTCTGCCTGCTTATTCCTTTGAAAATGTCTTCATACTATTTGATCAATTCTAACCCTATATGGTTAAGAAGGAGGCTTTTTATTAATACACTGTTTCAGTTGGAATATTTGATTGTTTCATTGATTACAAACTATGCCCATAACTAAGGCCATAGACTCCTAAATCTATGACAGTGGATTGCAAAAGGACATGTAATCCAAGTAGACCCTCTGAAAGGTATAAAATGAATTTGAGATGCAAGGGGTCTCCACATTTTGCAACAGAAGAAAATAACTGGTTTCCTTGCAAGGTTCTGAGAACAAAAATGTCTGAAATAACAAAGTCAGTGAAATATTACCTTTGAGTGAAAAGTACATTCTGAACAATTTATGTTACCATTACTCAGACCATGCAGGCAGAGGAGCTATACTTCAGGCATCATGAAACACTGAAGTTTGGAGGACAACAGATAAAACATCAAGGGGCTTCCCCATGTCCTCAGATGTGGTATTTATTTGGTGCAGCCAGGACAGACAAGTGTTCTAGTTTTCACTGCTCAGAAACCAAACCTTGACCTCGAACCTGGAGAAAGGATCATGTCTTAGGGCTGATTTCCTCTATTCATTTGCAAGAGAGATTTGTGTTTAATTCACATCATTTAATACATTCACAACTGAAACTGTACCAAGTGGTACAGTCAGCAGACCAGCCCATTGTCTCTATTTACAGCAGTAATTCACAAATATCATTATGTCTGGAAAAAAACTGACACACAACACATATGGTCACTATTATGCAACACTTCGAATAATGAGGAATATCTCTGTGGACTACTTTGATGAGGTTTTGTGCAATTCCCAAAGCACTACCTCTAACTCTATCCCTTTTCTCCTAAAGATCCTTTAACATAGCACTATGACTTTACTGCTTCTACAGAAAATTCTGTAGAAAAACACCATTACACAAAAATTTGCTTTGTGACTCTCTGGATGCTAACAGATTATAAATTTATTTATCTTTTTTGGCATGAGCTAATGATATTTAGATGCATCCTTTCCCACATATACTGAGCCTGGAACTTGAATGCATAAGCCAGGACACTCACATCCTGATGATAGTTCTTGGATGGTGTCAGAAAAAAATGCCTCTGTAATTATTATTATTTTGCATTTAAGGTCCATTATTAACCAGCCCTCATTCTGATTGCTGTTCTTCCTTTCGAAATTAATACCATCAACTACTTTTGACTAGGTCAGTCAGACGATCTGCCTTTGTAGATTGACATTGAAAATATCTGTTATCGTTTGTTTTTATGTCACAGTTTAGCTTGGAGAAGATGAATGTATTTTCTTTATTCTGAAATTAGGAGCTGAAGAAGTTTGCTGTTGTTTCCAGTTAGTTTCTTTTAGCTCAATAATGTCCATATCTATACTGTAATTTATAAACTTTATAGTCAATAATTCCCATTTGCTTATCCATGCTGTTAAATGAGAAATACAAAAGATTTGAAAAAAGATGATCTTAATCTGCTTTTAGAACTACATTTCTCTTCCTTTCTGATCTTGCCTTCCTCCCTCCCTCTCTCCTTAATTTTCTCTCTTACTTTCTCCCCTCTTTCCTTCTTTTCCTCCATTCTTTTGGAATAATTTGTTCAAAAAGACATTTTAGGGCTCAAAAAATTAAGTATAGTATATCTGTGTCTGTGTATGCACTAGATGATGGGAGGACAGCATAGCATGCAGCTTGGATTGTTGGGAACTGTGTGGAGTAAGAACATATATCCTTAGGGAAGAGAAATAGGGTTTATGAGTGAAGTTGTTAGCAGTATGAGATGGAGTATTGATTATATAGAGAGAAGATAAATCTAATATGTGAATATATTGATTGTAATTGGAATCAGATTTCTTACAATTGGAGAAAATATTTACAAAATATTGAAACAGAGAAAAATAGAATAAGACTTGTGGTTTTACTTTGGAATTGATGGAGTCAGTGTAAAATCATAATTAGATTGATATTGTTATAGACTGAATCATGTCTCCTCATAAATCATAACCTCCAGCACCTCAGAGTGCAACTGTATTTGGAAACAAGGCCTTTCAAAGGTAATTAAGTTTTAAAAAGATGATGTGAGTGGTCATTAATCTGGTATAATTGATGTCCTTATAAGAAGAGGAAACCTGGACACACAAAGAGAGACCAAGGGTGCACATGCACAGAGGAAAGGCCATCTACAAGCCAAGAAGAGAGGACTCAAAGGAAACCAAACCTGCCAACACCTTGATCTTGGACTTCTAGTCTTTATAATTGTGAGCAGATAAATTTCTGTTTATTTAGCCACTCAGTCTGTGCCATTTTGTTATGGCAAACTTAGGAAATTAATACAGAGAAATGGATAGAAATATGAGTAGAGATAAATTTAGACATTAATATACAAGTATATATATGTATGCTTGAACATATAATTATATGTATATATAAATATAAATATGTATATGTGCATATACATTGCCTGGCTCTGTCCACCAAAATCTCTTAGGAGCAGCGGCAACCCAGCAACAGTGAAACAAACTTGGTTTCTAAATATCCAGTCCTTGGTTGCTAAATATAATTTCCCACTAAAAGGAACAAGGCTTTTTGGAGACATAGCTGATTACTGGACTGGAACAGGGAAAATTCAATGTGTGTTTGGAACATTTTGTTTTGCCAAAAAGAAAGGGAGTACTTAAAGAAGGATGGGGGCAGGATAAAGAAGGGCCAACTCATTGAGGCTTCTGCCCTGTAGATTGTTACCCACTGAATAACAATGAAAAAATTTGAGTTCAAACCGATATATATCAATAAATGAACAAATAGAATGTTGATCAGAAATGTGATATTCCATCATTGCAAAGTAATTCCCCAGAAAATATTTATTAATTATATGGGGTAAGAAGTGAGTAATTTTACTATATGAAATCTTAGCAGATATGACCTCAACTAGTCAAACTTAACATCATCAGTAATGGAATAAATCAAAAACATGCAATACCTAATAGGATGAAAAGAAAAACAGCACTTCTGTGACCATCTTGCAACAGGCACAAAAAAAAAAAAAAAAAAAAAAAAAAAAAAACATTATAATCTTGAGGAAACATTAGACGAACCCAAATTGAGGGACATACTATCACATAATTGGTGGACAATCTTCAAAGGTGTCAAGGCCATAAAAACCAGTAAGAGACAAAGCTGGCCCTGGCTCTCCGTGTCTCCATGGAGGCGCGCAGCAGCAGCGGCAGGAGGAGGCGCGGCTGGCAGCTGCGGCCTCCGCGGTTGAGGCCGGGGTCGCTGCGACGGGGACCAAAGACTCGGACGACGCGCTACTGAATATGACCATTGGCCAGCAGGAATGCGGCCGCCGCGGGCTCTCTGACCTGAGCAGCATGACCGAGGAGGAGCAGATCGCGTACACCATGCATCCTATTAGTTTGGCCAGGCGGAAGCCGCTGACATTGATGCTGGTTCGGCCATGGACACGTCAGAGCCCGCCAAGGAGGAAGATGATAAGATGTGATGCACGACACCGAGTTCCTTCAGAGTATCCTGGAGAACATTCCAGGCGTGGACCCCAACAAAGATGCCATTCGCAATGCCATGGCTCCCTAGCCTCCCAGACCACCAAGGAGGGCAAGAAGGACAAGAAGGAGGAGGACAAGAAGTGAGACTGGAGGGAAAAAGGTAGCTGAGCCTGCTCCCTGAGTTGCTGAAACTCACAGGACGTGACAATTAAATGTAATGCATGACCTCGATTTGTATCCTTGTACTGTAAAGCTCATTATTGGGACAACTGGGAAAACTTAAATGGATTCTGAGGGTTAAATAGTAGTAATGCATAAATATTAATTTCCTAATTTTGATATTTTGAAGGAAAAATGCATTAAAGTTCCCAGGGATGATGGGACATCATGTCAACACGTTATTCTCAAATGGCTCAGATAAAGTTTTTTAAAAACTGTTTTTGCAATTTTCTTGCAAGTTTGGGATTATTTCAATATGAAAAAGAAAAAAAATAAGTTGATACTGGTACAGCTCATTTAATTCTCACCATCCATCCATCCATCCTATCTTTTTATTTTCCTTTAAATAAAATCGTTATCATAAACCTTCCTGGACTCAGATTTATTATTATGTTGAATCTATAAGCTTATGGAGGGTGATACCTGGGAGTTGAAGGAAATAAAATTCAAGTCCCACTGTGCTTCAGGGACTGTGATGAGTATTTTCATCCACAGTACATTATTTACATTTATAATGGTTCCAGAAGACATCCACATTTTACAAATTGGGAAGATGAGGTTCCAGGAGTTTGAACTGTGCACTTGAAACCTATATAATTTTATTAATTAATGTTACTTTGATAAATTCAATTTTTTAAAAAAGAGTAAGATTCTCTGGAACCTCTTTGCTATGCTTATGATGTGAGAACTAATCAAAGACTTGTTTAAATTTTTTTGTATGTTTCAATTACAGTTGACATTCATTATTATATTAATTTCAGATATACAGCTTAGTGGTTAGACATATATAACTTATGAAGTGCCCCCACCCCTGATAAGATTAGTACCCATTGACACTATATTATAATTATTGCAATATTACTGACTATTTCTTTAAGTTATGTTTTACAGCTCCATGACTGTTTTGTAATTGCCAGTTTGTACTCCTTAGTCCTTTACTTTTTTCACTCATCTCCTAACACCCCCTCATCAGTGTGTTCTCTGTATGTATGAGTTTGTTTCTGTTTTGTTTGTTCATTTATTTTGTTTTTCAGATTCCATATATAATTGAGATCATATGGTATTTGTCTTTCTCTTTCTGACTTATCTCACTTATAATACTCTCCAGGTCCATTCCAGTTGTCGCAAATGGTAAGATTTCATTCTTTTCTATAGTCAAGTAATATTCCTGTGTACACACACACACACACACACACACACACACACACACACACACACACATATATACACCACTTCCTCTTTATCCATTAATCTTTTGATTGGAACATTTAATCTGTTTACATTTAAGGTAATTATTGATAGATATGTAACTATTGAAATTTTATTAATTGTTTTCTGATTGTTTTACCCTTCTTTTCAGTTTCTTATTTTTTGCTCCATTGTACATTGATGGCTTTCTGTAGTGTTGTTTTGGCTTCCTTTCTCCTTATTTTTTATGTATCTCTTATAGATTTTTGGTTTGTTATCATGTGCTTTATATATACCAAGTTATATTTATAGCAACTTATTTTAAGTTGCTAGTTGCTTAAGCTAGAATATATTCTACAGTCATTCCTATTTTTACTCATCCCCTCCATGTTTATATTTTGTCGTTATTTTTACTTCCTGTGTGTGTGTGGTTTGTGTGTATGCCTTAATTTATTGTTGCAATTACACATAATCTTCCTATGTTTGCTTTTTAATCTTCATACTACCTTTAGTGTTGTTTGATCCACTGCTTTTTTGTATTTGCCTTCGTCAGTGAAAATATTTTTTTTGTTTAGAATATTTTTTCTTATGTTTTATTTTATTTTATTTTATTTTATTTTTTGTCTCCTTCTTCTTAAAGAAGTTCCTTGAACATTTCTTGTAATACTGGTTTGGCGGCAATAAAATCCTTCAGCTTTTTCTTGTCTGGGAAGTTCTTTATCTTTCCTTCAATTTTAAATAATAACCCTGCTGGGTAGAGTAATCTTAGTTGCAGGTCTTTGCTTTTCATCACTTTGAATATTTTGTGCCAATCCCTTCTGGCCTGACTGTTTTTGTTGAAATATGAGCTGACTGTATTATGGGAGCTCCCTTATAGGTAACTTCTTTTCTCTAATTGCTTTTAAGATTCTCTCCTTGTCTTTAAATGTTGGCATTTAACAAGATGTGTCTTGGTGTGGACTAGTTTGAATTTATCTTGTTTGGGACTCTCTGTACTTCCTGGACTTGTATGTCTATTTACTTCACCAGTTTAGGGTGTGTTCAAGCATTGTTTCTTCAAGTAGGTTTTCAACCCCTTTGTCTTTCTCTTTCTGATAAACCTATGATGTGAATATTGGTATGCTTGATTTTGTCCCAGAAGTCCCTTACACTATACTCATTTTTTGGATTATTATTTTTTTTTTTTTTGCTATTCTGACTGGGCATTTTCTGCTACCTTGCCTTCCAAATTACGGGTTACATCCTGTGCTTCATGTGATCTGCTGTCGATTCCACCTAATGTATTCTTTATCTCAGTTATTATAGTCTTTATTTCTGACTGTTTCTTTTTTATATTCTCTCTCTCTTTGTTGAAATTATCACTGAGATCAACTATTCTCCAAAGTTCATCCTTATAAACAATGTTTTGAACTCTGCATCTGGTATATTGGTTGCCTTCATTTTATGTGGTTCTTTTTCTGGAGTTTTGTCCTGGTCTTTAATGTGGGACAAGTTTCTTTTTCTCCTCATTTTGGCTCCCTCCCTGTGGTTGTTTCTACATATTAGATAAATCTGCTGCATCTCTCATATTTAGCGGAGTGGCCTGATATAGCAGGTGTCCTATGGAGCAAAGTGACACAATCTTCTTAGTTACCTGAGCTGGGTGCTCCAGGTTTGTCCCTTATGTAGATTGTGTGTGCTCTCCTGTTATAGTTGGTGCTTGGCTGCTGTTGGCATGTCAAGGGTTTTGACCTTCAGGCTGATTGGTTTTGAGAACTGGATGTGACTACAACAGATAAGTTATTGTGCAGGGACTGATCCCACAGAGTGCTTGCCAAGTCTACCCGTTGGGTGTGTCATTTGTGCTGCTAATTGTGTGGTACTCCTGTGTGATCTGAAGCTGGCCACCAGGTATGCTGGTTCTGGGACTTATGGGAGGGGCTCTGGTGCAGGCCAGAGTCAGGAGCTGCTGGTGTCCAGTCCAGGGCCACCTGGTAGTAGCTACAAAGTTATCTACAATCATTAACTCTATTCTGGTTTTGGAGACACCAAAAGTAGTTATGCTCTGAATTGAGGCTGGCTGCCACTAGTGCTGGGCTTGGGACTGCTTATCAAGAGGTACAGGACATACCAAGTCCAGCTGCTACCTGTTGGGGTTTGTGGACCTTTCAGAGGTTTTAGGAAAGTCTGCACCATGGGCCCAGGCTGACTGGTTGTATGAATTAGTCTCTGAGAGAGGTTCAGGCCAGGCACATGAATAGGTGGAGTGGGATCTCAGGGAATCACTATGGTGGGGTGAAAGATGTGTTAAACAAGCTAATGGGTGGCTCCCATTTGGTTCCTGCAAGCTCTGTGTGGGGAGTGCTCAACAAAGGAGCAATGGTGCCTGCCAGCACTTCTGTCCTGGCCAGAGCTGCCACTCTAGCCCTCGCCCCAAAGCCAGACAATTCAGTTTCTCCCCATATATGCTGGTGGTTCTTGAGCTGTTGTCCCTTTTCTGGAGCTTAAGGCAACTATTTGTGAGTGAATGAGTCTGTGCTCAGGCCCTTTAAGAGGATGTCTGTGTCTATATCAGCCCTCCATCTCACCCAGACTGAGTCCCTGCTAATTTTCACAGCCAGCTATTGTGGGACTCCTTTTCCTGTCATTAGTTCCTCAGGCTGGGAAGCCAAGTGTGGGACTGGGATGCCTCATTTCTCAGAAGGGACTTCCACAGCTGAGATATCCTAATTTTTAATTGCCACATGTGAGTATGGGACCAGTTTCTTTCACTTCTTCACTCCTCCTACTAGTCTTGACAGTAGGACTTCTGTTTAGCTAGTCTTCAGGTGGTTTTCAAGGATTGTTGTTTTATAATTTAGTTGTAATTTTGATGTGGTCATGGGATGGGGTGAGCACAGCATTTACCTACTCTGCCGTTTTGACCAGAAGTTCCTGGGAACACCTAGTTTCCTTATTCTTAAAATGAGTACAACCATCTGGCCTATAGTTATATTAAGTGGTTTAAAAAATACAGATTTTAAGTTTAAATTGTTTTATGCCTTTAAAAGTGCTGTATCAACATAATGCTTTTAGTCAGGTATTTATTTGCTATGTGGGATGGCAATGGCATCCTAGATTAACTGACAGAGAGCTGATCATATGGATATGCCCAGAAGTGGGTAACACCAACTAATTTACTACCTACAGAGAACTGAGATCAATAACATTTATTTTAAGCCCTTAAACAATACTTTATTTTTTTATTAAGGCATACTTATATAATATGAAGTAAAAGGCAACATTTATAAAACTATATGATGGAAACAGAGACTTTAAAATTACTTTTATATCTGCTAACTCCATTTTGAGCACTTCCTTTAGAATCCCCTGTTCCTAGTTCAACTCAAAACTGTGTTTCAGAAATAATGGACTAGGAAACTATTCAGCAGCAGCAACTATTCAGAAGATGCCAATATGAACTTCCCCATGAAATTTATCCTATTACACACATCTCTAAGGCTCAGAATAAAAATAAAGAACTAACCATTCTTGTGACCTAAAATTCTACATTTAAACGAAAGCAATTAAGTTATTTAAGAGTTTTTCCTCTGGGATTGTGAGGAAAGCTGAATCCTTTTATTTTTCGATAGGTGGAGGGAGGGGTTAGATTTTTCATTGCAATCCTCTTTTCGCTATATGTCTCATTTGCCTCCAATAATAATACACTTTGGAATTTATTCAATTATTGTTGTAATTGTAATGCCTAATGATGTAAATCTCCCATTCAAATTTCAGAAGTAATTTTTCCAAAATACTTTCTAAATTTCCCTGTACCCTCTATGTAGTGCTATCTTTCCAGCAGCAAAATGGATGTATTTTTCTTGAGAATAAAATGTAACATTAACTTTTAAATTTCTTTCCTCAGTAATGGATTTTGAATGACCACATTGCAGGTAGAATCAGAAATGTTGCAGTCCTTTTGAAAGTAAAGACATCTTGTTTTAAGAAAACAGGTGTTCAAGATGGTATTCTGACCGAAATTTAATTCCTAGCAATTGCTTTCTAACTACAGAATTTCTCATACAATTTGAACTGCACTAGATTTCTTTGTTTACCAATTCTAGATAAAGTATTGCAATGTAGGGGAATAAGACATTTATGTAATAAATACCAAGATAATTAATTCTTTAAATTAAATCTTTTCTAAATTTGGATTAATAATAATAATAATAAAAAAACTGGACAAGATGTTGGGGTGCCTCTGCCTGGCTCTGTCATCAAAAAGCTGTGTTAGTTCGTCCATGCCTGCTCTCTCTGTATTGGTATGGAAGAAAATCTATGGCATGTGTTGAGTGATCAAGGTGAAAGAGAATAAAATTTAAACTCTAATCATGTGATGATATATTATGGACAGCTTATATCAAGTCTCTAATGTTAGGAAGATGTATATAGGAAGATGTCTATGGAAGTGAGTCTTTAAGACATGAAAGTATTCACCAACTTACTAGATACTAACAAAATCAGCTTCTACTCAATCATCTATCTCTACTTAATTTTTCTACTCATACATCAAGTCTGTACGTCATCTCAAATTGATTTCCAAATATTACATTTGACAATACAATGTAAATTCAAGATGAATAAATCACAGAATAGAATTGCAGCTCTTGCAATATGTGCAATATTTTATGGATCCTAGATATAATCTTGGGGACTTACTCAAATCACACCCAAAACTTTAACAATCAAACATTTGAAAAAAAGAAAAAAAAAGAAAAAGAAAGGCAGGAAGTGAGAGAGGGAACAAGGGAGGGAGAGAGTGAGACAGCAAAACAAAAATAATGATGACAGGATTGGCACTTCAAAAAAAAAAGAATAACAAAAGATTAAGCAAAGTCTTTGACATATTGTGGTACTGCTAATTATTTTTCTTTCTTTGAAGAAAATATGCATATCTGTGTACATAGTTTCATTCTTCCAATTTTTTTTTCCTTAAATGAAATTGTGCTACCTGTTTTAAATGTTTTTAGGTGACCTGATATCAATTATCTTCAGATAAAGATCTTCATGATCTCTTATATAGGAATGTACATATACCATACATACATATGTATGTGCACATATGTACACATATATATTTTCCAGGCCTCAATGGAGCCAACACACATATTTGCTGGCTTTTTCTAAATCAGGCCTAGAGTCAACCCACTTCTTCTTCAATTCCAACATGGGGATGTAAATCCGGTCCACTCAGGACAGATAGATAAGGAGCCATGGTCACTATTCCACAGGAAACTAGGAATATTTAAGCTGTGCTTAAGTATGTAAAAATAGAAGCAAGAGAATCTAAAGCTGAGGAAACTGATGGAGTTGCACCTTGAGTGAATTTTCAGTGATTCAGAATCAAAGGTTGAATTCTTCTCTTAAATAGAAAGAGCAATTGGCCTGTGATGTGAACAGGATGGAACAAGGAGAGGATTAGAGAATGATCTAGAATCTGCAGGACAAAGAAATTGGCCCACTGAAGGTGGTATTATTATTATTATTATTATTATTATTATTATTATTATATTATGATGAGATTCTTGGAGGTAATAATGAGACCAAATTGTGTAAGATTTATGATTTGGTATATAATACATATTTAAGGTTAAATTTGTCTGTCCAGGAAAACCTACCAAGTTCTCATTTTCTACTGTGGAAGCAAATAATTATATCAATTTTGACCATCTTAACAGGTCTAAATAAAAAATATTATTGCAATATTATTATAAATTTCTAGCCACACTAGGGGAGCTAGTCTATTTGCCTTGTCTATTGCAGGTGATATTCTGGTGCCAGAAGGGCATGAACAAGAATTATTTCTTTCTTGGTTGATCAGACAGCCCTGGGCTGAAATCTTCATTCTAGTTTTATGACTTGAGTAAGCCAACACCAGTCTCTCTCTCTCTCTCTCTCTCTCTTCTCTCTCTCTCTCTCTCTCTCTCTCTCTTCTCTCTCTCTCTCTCTCTCTCTCTCTTCCTCCTCCCTCGTCCTCTCTTACTATAAAAATAATACTACAAACACTTGTATATATGTATATATATGTATATACAAGCTTAAGAGCAGATCAACAGCAAGAAATATAAGTCCTTCTTGCTCATACTTCCAGAGTTGAAGTTAGAAGTGGTTCTGGTGGACAACAGATGAGATTCTGAATGGTTTCAAATGTCCCTGAGTGCATACAGGTAGGTAAGGAATACAGAGGGTGGGGAGCCAGACAGAACAGTAAGTCTTATAGAGGAAACACAGGCAGATTGATTTTTCTAAAAGGAGGTGTTTAATTTAATTCCCTTTGCACCTGTTCCTCCGCCTGGGCTCCTGTTATATTAAATTCTAAAATAACTATTATCACCATTTGTTACAAAGTTGATGCAGAATAATCAAGTGCATCCCTGGAGAAATTACACAAACAAATTCCCTAATTCCATAAAATTATTCAAAAAGCCCAGAAGGAGATTTCACATGCTCCTCTACCTTCTCATCAATGTTAGACAATTAATTTTCTGGCTGAGGTATATCTATGACATCAATGGAGTTAGAGGTGTTGCCTGGGTGACAATAATGGGGAAACCTGGCATTTTCCAATGAAACGAACTTCTCATTATTGATGGAAAGAGCCAATATGACCCATCTGTTTATACCATAGTTTTCTTTTTTTTCTGGATAGTTCATTGAGAAACATTCAGAGAGAGTGTAGGTTAAAGAGACAGAAGCCCAGGAAGGAGGTAAGTGTGGAACAGACAAGAAGAGATAGGAACTGTGTGGCTGGAAGCTCCAAAACATGGTTTCTCTCAACTAAAAAAATTTCCCAAGAGACAAACAAAAGTGCAATTTGCCAGAGGCCAGCTCCAGCCAATTCCAGGGCTGAAGGAAACGTAGAGTCGGCGAAGGAAAAATGACAAGGAGAGAGCCTTGATGCAAGGCAGTTTTATTTTTTATCACGCCGAAATGTACAGGTACAGAGTTTTTAAGCCCCAAATCCCATTCTTCATTCTGTCTAAACACAGAGGTCTATTTTTCTTCTATTCACTACCTGTCAACCCACAGGTTGGGTGTGCAAGCTGGGGTACAGAAGCAAAAGCTTATTATTGTTAGAATGTTATGTTCCTATGGGTGACAGCCTATGTTCCCACGGACATAGCCATATTCCCATGGACACAGCCACAAACTTATATTTAATATTTAACCTATAATGTTTTTCATTTTCTTACCCTTATGACCTATCATATTACTTTCCTGTGGTTACTGTGTGAGGCAAAACAGAGCAAAATGAGAGACAGACTTTTTCCTCTTATGTCTCATAATCATAAAGGCAGTATTTACATTTTATTTTCCTATAATGTTGATTTAGCTGTCTCTTAAGACTATTACGCTGATCCTTGGTAAGGAGGCAACTAGGAGGGCCCTGCCTGGCGAGTTTCCATCATAAAAGGTAGATCATATTATCACACTCTTTTCTCATTTACACCTACTATTCTAACTATATCTATATAGGCTCCTGTATAAGGTAAAGTAGGCAAGGGAGAGGGGGGTAATTTTCTAATAGACTTCTTTCTCAGAGGGGGCCTTCCACTTAAGCGCTGACACAATGGCCTGCTCAGGAAACAAACTTTGCTTTCTCCTTTCATCAAGTTGTTTGAGTAATTCCTCATTACTCATATTTCTTTGTGCCCCATTCTCAGAAAAGTTGCCTTTCCCTCTAACACTCCCTTCCACTCACAAGGATGGAACAGTAATCAAAAGCAATGCATAAATTCCCAATATAGACGATACAGAAGAAAGCAACAAGCACAGATGACTCTAGCATCACTTGCTTTGCAAGCGACGCTTCACTCCGGCTGCAACTGTATCAAACAGCCTGAGGTCTGTGGCCTGCGGCAGTAAATAATCTGCTAAATTCTCTCACAGACTTTGAGTTACTTTAGGGCAGGAATTGTGTCTAAATTGGTTTGTGATATAGGCACCTAGCATAGTGCTTGACATATAGAAAGCTCTAAAAACATTCTATTTTTCTTTTTTGAAAGGCTGGAGAAAAAGGGGAATTTAACTTTATTAAAGATTTAGTATCTATTTATTTTTCTGCATAATTTAGCCGATTGTCCCCTATGGTAAAGGCTAATTTCCAGAATATTTCATCCTGCCAATGAGAAAGCATCTGAAGCCAGAGCAAACCCCAGAATAGTAGCAGCCTGAATCACCCTTTTCAAAGGGTCAAGTAATATACAGTTTTGTGCTACTTCTGTCCAACCCCTTGACTACAATGATTGAGATTCAACTCTTCTTTGGTATTTCCTCATTAGGTCTGCTTCTTCCCTTTGTATCCAGTGCTTTTGCTATGGACACAAGACAGTGACAAAGGGAATGTGAAGAATATGGGTTATAAGGTAGTATTTGTCTGGTTTTAAATTCCAGCTGCACATCTCTAACTTATTTCTATTATTCCAAGTATACTTTGTGTTTTAGGTCCTGATCCGTAATGACATCAACTTTCTTGGGTTGTCATGTAAATTAACTGAAATGCAAAATGTAAATAAATGTAGATTATCCAGACCCAAAGTTGGAAGCATAAATTAAGGGTGTTAGGCCCATGTAACACCTATGGAAATACCGCCTACATTAGCTAGAAATTGGACCACTGTATTTGAAGAAGCTAAGCAGGACTAACATTTCAGGATCCTAACATTCTGTTAGAAAATCCAGGGACCTAGCACAGTCACTTTGGTCTAATGCTGCAGAAATACAAAGGAAGCATACTTTCATACCCAGGACTAATTAGCATGAAACCCTGTGTTTCATCCCAAATCTGGGATATGCTTAAGAAAACTAAAAAAAAAAAAAAATCCTTTATTTTGAAACCTTTTTGTTGCTATTGAAACCTCCAAAGTCTGTTTAAAGATTCGTTAAATATTCTATGATATATTATCTGTCTTGGATAACCCAAAATAGAATGTATCATTACATATTGCTTAAATCACCAGTTGCACTGACCACAAGCAATACTCCCATGAGATTAAAATACAGTATTAGTAGTAGTATATGGTGATAAATGTAGACGCCTTGAAATGCTTGCTAAAGAGAGAAATGGAAAGTGTTTAAAATGCCATTTTAGGTAATGGAAACAAGAATCTTTGGAAGCAAATCTGCTTTCTCAAGGACTATTTTTAACATTTGCTATAGGCATTCTGTATTTTTTTTTTTTATTTTGACATTTCATGGATAAGAAGTATCTTGCAAACCCTTTAATTCTCTGTTAGAGAAAACAAGTCTACAGTATTTCTAGGCCACATCTCTATGGTAGTACGAAGTAAAATAAGTTATCCTACTTGTAACAGGACCCTTACTGAAAACAAATTTCTTTTTGCAGTTTTTCCTGAGTTGCTGGATTAGGTGATGATGCTAAGGATACAAAGGTTTTCATTTTTGTTTTCATTAAAAATGTTATAATTTATTTTTTTAAATAAAGATATTGGAAGCCACTCAAAACAAATTTGTAGCCTAATGAATTGTTTCAAGGTAAATAACATTCTCACTTCTCCCAAACTGCTTATTTTTAAAATAATTGTTTCCTTGATACTATTGTAGTTTTATCATCTATGTGTGCATTCCTGAACACTATAGTTCAACCTGCTTACTTTTTCTAATTGGTTATATCTTTTAAATCTTTTTTAATCCACCAATTCTTTTGTCCACCTCTATTTATTTGTTATTTGTTTAATACTTAATAGTCTCTGAATTAGGCTCAGTTTCTATCACTTTGTGAGACTGTAATTGGAGTTGTGTTTTTTTTACAAGGCACACAGACACTTGTTCTTTGATGTTAGCAGCTATTGAAGCTTAATGCCTAGGTCCAGTAAGTAATTGAGGGCTGAAAATGTTGATATTCAGATTTCATATTTCTTTACATATGAATTAAATAATTTTATAAAGAATCACTTGCCCCAGTCTATTTGGTTATCCAATGTTACAGTTTATATAGGAAAAGCAGAATAGAAGCTTAGTAACTTCTCTTTACTTAGTAGTCTACAAAGTAATGATTTTTAAAAAATTCTGTCATCTTCCAAAGATGACCATTAAAACTATGGCAATATGAATTTATGGATTTAAACTTAATGATAGGTTTTTAACTGAGTACTATTATTAACCATGTAGAAGGTAAAATTGTCCATCTTTGAAGATGATATATTTGATTAAAAACAATATTGACTAATGTTTATTGAATAATTCTTTTGAATAATTTATATATCCAACACAATGCTCCCAAAAGTCCTACAAAGTATCTTTTCACAGATGAGAACGCTGAGGCACAAGAAGTTTAAGTAATTCGCCCAAGTTCCCTCAGCTAGAAGCAATAAAACTACAAGAGATATTGAGGCTATTTTACTCTTTCAGCACTTTGCTACATTCATTATGGTACAAATTTACTAATCAGTTTCTTAGACAATGTCTCATTTAGCAAAACATTTATGTGAGTTAGCAAATCTAACTTTATCCCATTTCACATGTTACCAAGGAAACAGAGTAGGCTATGTGCCTCATAAGGTACAAAACCCAAACTCTAATCTTGGGCTTGGTGCCCTTTTAAGTAGTGCTGTCTTCCCAAGGTATGAACACTATAGTGAAAGGGAAGCTATGAGCTACCATATGCCTGATTGTCACAGACCTCAGTTCCAGGTGGTGAACATTTTATAGATGCCTTTTAGGGAAGAGAAAAGTGGTCAGTTTTGCAACAAGCAACAGTACTTCAGGAATGTCACAAATCAAAAGAATAAGTCAGGAACCTTTCTAAAATAGAGACAAGAACTGTGCACAGTAAGTGTCTGCCTGCAGTCATAATTTCTCAATGCCTCATTTTCCCCTCATTATAATATACTTAATTATCATACTTTCTACAAAGTTTCATTATTTTCTTCCATTTCCTAAAAAAAAAAAAAATAGGCAGTTGATAACTAGTGAGACCCCCTTTCCACTGCTCCCAATCTGTTTTCTAATAAGATGGGTATATATTACAAAATCACACATATATCGACTTTTCTCTGTTCTCTCATAGTACAGAAACTTCTCCACCTCCCATGTAACTACATAGTACATCTGAACTCATTTTGCATCCCGGAGTCACAAACTTCTTTTATAAACGGAGGTGTTTGCCGGAGAGAATTTTTAAATGATAAATTCTGCAGTAGCTGTTATTTGAATTGGGAATGTTAGCAGCATTCTTTAAAGTATTTTTGGTGAGGTCAGAAGGAAAAACGCAGTTTTTAATGTTCTGAATAGAATTGCCTAGATAGCTGAATGTGAAAGCAGCCATGGGAGCTTATTATATCCTGGAAACTGGGGCTAGGAATACCTCACAGAATGACTCATAGAAGTCTGAATGGGGTTGGAAGGAGAGAGGTGTTAGTTACTCAAAATAAAGTTTCTTGTTAGTTACTTGAAATAATAAAAGTTTTCTTTCATAATCACTCAGCTCTAATATTGAAATAAGGTGCATTTTCATCCCTTTAACCTCATGATTTCTATCACCTGCCTAGATATTTTGTTTGTTTATCTACAAGATTTAATTAGGCCTCTAAAAAAAGCAACAGCTCATAAGACAGTTATGATATTTCAGTTTAATGCAAATCTACAGACTTAATTGCCTCCAATAGCAACATAGGCTGCATTTCAAAATCTTCAGAATCTGAGCTCATTTGTTAAATGTTAGTACATCTTTACACAGGACATTGGAACAGTGGGGTCACACCAAACAAATGCATCCAAATGCTACACTTCTAAAATGTAGAATTAAGTTTTCAAATGTTGAATTAAAATTATGAAGTAGATAAACTTCTTGATTCCACAGTGTGTTTTAAGTGGAATCGCGATAGGAATGACTATTAACCTCTAAAAAAGAAAAATCAAACTAGCTACTCTGAAGCATCTATAATGACCTTATAGCATATAATTGAGATAGAATCTAAAATTCCAAAAGTGCAAGGGGTCTGTGTCCATGTTATTCTTGGAACAGGTGGCCTTTCCTGAAGGCTGTGATATTTTATGCATATTCCTTTATTTCTAAGGCTATTGTGGTCATCCAAAGGAATAATCTGAGAACCCCTGAGGGAACTCAGGTATGCCCAGAAATACTCGATGAGATTATCTTCCAGTTTAATGTACAAGGAAGGCTCTCACAATTCTACTCATAATTTAATAACAAGGGATCAAACTAAATATCCAACAATAGAGGATTAACTTAATGCATATAATTGGATATTATGCAGCCATTAAAATGCAGTGCTAGAGACTTGTGTTTATTGACATGTTAAGTCATGAATGATAGATATATTTTTATGTGAAAAGGGCAGTTTAAAGAATGGTATTATAATAGTTCCATTCTTATACCTACACATATCCTTATACACATTTGTCTCCCAGCAGTGAGCTGGCAAATCAGGTGTTCTGCTTTCCTTTACTTCCTCTCTATGTCTATCTTCTTCCCCTAAGAAAAAAAAATTCAACGTATTAACTTCAAATATTTGAGCTCTGCCAAAATGATTGAGATATGGCCAGTCATCTTTAACAGAGATATGGTGAGATCACCAATCTGTTGCTATTACTCTTTCTCATAAGAACAAAGACTGCTCATGTAATTTTTAAATTTTTTTTGTATATCTCAGTTATATTCCATGATCCACCATCATAATTATATATATATAGCTTTAACCTTTTAAAAATTAAGTTTATTGGGTAACATTGGTTAATACAATCATATAATTTTCAGGTGTACATTGTAAATTAACATCTGTATATTCTATTGTGTGTTTACCACCCAAAGTCCAGTTTCCTTCAGCTACCATATATTTGATCCCATTTACCACTTCACCCTACCCCTACCCCTACGCCCCTATATTTGACCCCCTTTCCCCATCTACCTCCCCCTTCCTCCCCCACCCCCTATCCTCTGGTAACCACTAGTCTATAGTCCATGTCCATAAGTTTCTCTCTTTGTCTTGTTCATTTGTTGCTTTTAGGTTTATATCCCACATATAAGTGATATCATGTGGTTTTCAACTTTTACTGTCTGGCTTATTTTGCTTAGCATGATTATCTCAAGGTCCATCCATGTTGTCACAAATGACAGTATTTCATCTCTTCTTATGGCTGAGTAATATTCCATGGTTTCTTTAGCCAGTCATCTATCGTAGGACACTTTGGTTGCTCCCACGTCATGGCCACTGTGAATAATGCTGCTATGAACATCAATGTGCAAATATGGGTTTTCAAGTCTTTGGGATAAATACCTAGTAGAGAGATTGCTGGAATTGCTCATATAGTAGATCAGTTCTTAGTTTTTTGAGGAACCTCCATACTGTTTTCCATAGTGGCTGTACCAATTTGCAGTCTCACCAGCAGTATATGAGTGTTCCTTTTTCTCTGCATCCTATAATTAAATCTTTTCAAATGCAAATTGCTTATTCCTTTTTAGTTCTAGGGTAACAACATATGCTCCATACTGGCTGAACCAAACTGTCTAGTTTCTCTATGTCCACACTCCATGGGCAGAACATTACAGGGAAAAAAAAACCAAACAAACAAACAAAAAAAAACAACAAAAAAAACCTCTTAAAACAGGTTAGCTTCACTTTCTATTCAAAACAAGTCAAGCCTGTCTAGTAACTTTACCACAATTAACTAATATGATCAATTTTGCACTCTTAAAAACAACTAGTTCATGCATTCACTTCTCTTTTAAAACTTGCTGACACACCTAGGCTCTCACTTCTTTGTTGAACTTGCTTTTTACTTCATTGCAAAAAGGGAAGATTTCAAATGGAAATCTCTATCATCCCAACAACAAATTTAAAAATCCATTTCCTCAACACCTGTTTTTTGTTTTGTACTTATATTAAAATTAATTAAATGTTCTGCCTCTTATCAATGGCCACGACCTTCATACTTCAGATTCCTTTCCTTCATGCTTTCTCAAGGATTCAGTAGTTTGACTATCCACTCTTTGTTGAATCATAAATATGGCTTTCTCAAATAGTCATTAATAACAGTTTATAAATGTAGCTTAGAATTTCTCATTCTTAAGAATGAAAAAGGGAATAAAACTAATTTGTTTCTCATATAGCTCCAGCTACTACCTCATTTCTTCTGCCTGTTGTTTTCCCTACACCAATATTTTTTCAAAAAAGTCATTTATATATTCTGTCACTAAACTTCTCTCTGCATTCTTCAACTATCGCAGTTGTGATTTCATCTAAACTACTACATAAAATTGTTAAGGTCACAATTCAATTGCCTCGAATTTGTCTTCATCTAACCTCTCAACTTCAATTGACACATTTGATGACTTTCTCTTATTTAAAACATTCTCTGGCCTTAAGTTACAACTCACTTTTCTGGGTTCTTCCTATTTCTCAGGCTATTATTTCACAGCATAATTTGAAGGCTACTTTTTCTTTTTTCAGGAAAATTTATTTTTCCAAAAAAAAAATCTTAAAATTTTTAGTTCTACAGGTTGCTCCACTTCTTTGTATATTGCCCTTTCCTGTGTTATCTCATTACATCCTAGGGCTTTAACTATGTTAGAGTTTTAGACACCGTGAAGTTACTTTTGGTCATGTGTTCTACTACTACTCAAATCATTTGGTATGCTTGTTGACTCCAACGATAAAGTTGAGGCATGAATCAAATTTTCATAGTGCTAATTAGAAAACCAGTAAAGATTACTTCATCTTTCAAAGACACCATTGTATTGCATGAACACAATCCTGAGAGGGAAGCATGTTATAGCTGCATAGGAGCCAACCCTGGTAAGATATTTTTGGCCAATGGCTTTGGCTATGTGTGGTGTGGCCTGGCTTTGCCCTTTCTCTTTTCTTTTGTGGGACTATTCCTTTGCTATTGTGATTTTTATTCAACAAATATTTATTGATTATAAACATGGCACTGAGTTGGGCACTGAGGACAGAGATAATAATAATAATGGCAACCCTGATACTGAATTTGCTCTGTGCCAGATGTGTTCCTAAATCCTATAATGTATAAATTCATTTAACCCTTATACTACCACATTTTACATTCGAGGGGATTAAGACTCAGTAAGACTTCCGTTAATTTCCCAAGGTCAAAAGGCTGGTGGTAAGTGACAAAGCTGGCTTTGAACCAAGGCTCTAGAGTCCTTTAGGTCACCAGCTGGTGAGAAGGAACAGAACAATTGATACATTACAGTGTGGTGAAAACTGAAAGAGAGGTTTGGAAAACTGAAAGAGAGGTAGGAGCCAAAGGGAAGGACATCTTTACTCTGTTTGGGAAGGATTGTCATTGGTGATATAATTGAACTAGACCTTAAAAAAGAATAAGACATTTCTATCAGAGGTGTAGGAAGAATCTTAGCAGAGGAAAGAAGATATGCAAATTGCAAAGACAGGGAAGGATGTGGTAATCATGAGGCACCTAGAGAAGTTCAAGGTGGCTAGGGCATAAGGTTGTGTTCCTCCTGCTGTGAGGATATGGTTTAGTGCTATGCAGGTACCACCCTGGTGATCAGCAGGTTCAGATGAAGTGCCAACTTTGTCCAACTCAACAGCCTCCCTAATCTCTATTGCAAGGTGATTAGACAAGAAAATCTCTAAGGTGCCTCTTGGCTCAGATTTTCTGAAATTTCAGAAAACCCCAAAGAAATCAAAAGTATTATTTTGAAATTTCAAACCAAGACACTTTTTCTACAGTAGAATCCAGATTGCCAAAGTTTAGTTCTGTGGATCATTACTCAGACATCACCTTCTATTGAATATCATTGAAAGGTAGAGCAAGCAAAGGTCAGGATTGTCTGGGACTATGTGGGTTCCTGGGATGGGTTATTTTCAGTCCTTAAAAATACATACATGCATGCATGCATACATACATACATACATACATACATACATACATACATACATATATAGATACATAAAGCCCCAGGCAAATCAGGATGAGTTAGTTACCCTATGTGGAGGGCAGCTAATATGCCATGATCTCATAGAGCAGAGACAAGGTTCATGACAAGTCATAATACATAGTGTGTCTATAGAGTATAGAATAATTTTGAGATAGAGACATGTTGATTTAATTTATTTTCATTAATTTTACCAGTACTATTCAACTTATTGTATCAGTTTAGGTTGTCTAAGAGACCTGCTTATGAACTTAACACTATATGTTTGGATCTTTCTTCTTCTCACCCTATTAGATATATATCTTTTTTTTTTAATTCTGCAAAGAAAACAGCTCTATTTTTCTGATTATTTAAATATTACATGTCCTCCCAAAACATTGAATAATATATAAAAATGTAACAAAATATTAAGACATCTGAAAGCATACCACCCTAAGATTACCACTATTAAATACTTTGTTGAACATCTTGAATGCATTCCTTTGTGCACACATATATGTTCTTTATTTATATATACAATCTAACACATTTGGGATCATGTTATTAATATATGTTGTTTTAATGTGGACATCTTTATTTTGATTCATTTTTCCCTCTCATCTACATTTGTTTCTTCTTTCTTTCTATTTCCTCCCAGCCAAATATGATAACCATGTTACTTCTTGGATCATTTTCTTCTATTTAGTTTAGGTCCTCAAGAGGTAGATGCCAAGACAGGATTTTATGTGATCAAGATGTATTGATGGAAACACCTATGAAAGATAAAAGAAAAAAAAAAAGCAAGAGAATTGGGCAAGAGCCTATAGATAGGTCTAACTACTGAGAAGGAGAGGAGAATAGTAGAGTCTCAGGCTGCAGCAGAGTTCTAAGAAATTTTGGCAAAGCCAGTGGAAACTCCATTAGTCAAAGTCATCCAGTTGACAGAATCTGTGAATGGGCCTACGTTATTAACCATGTTGTGCTCAGTCACTGCCTGACAACACCCTGAAGAAAGTGTGGCCTCAGCATCAACAAGGGTTAGACCCAGAAGGATAACAGCTGTTCTGTTTCCTGCAGCAGCAGATCTGAATGGCATATACTTTCTCTACATTTACATAGCACTATGTAAACTCACATGCATACATATTGGACTTTAATCATTGTTTTTATAAATATAAGATCATATTATATACACTACTCTGAATTTTACTGTTATCACTTAACAGTATCATGGACTCCACTGAAGTAAAGCCATATAAACTTCTACTTCTACTTCTTTCAAAAGATATCATATTTTATAATATTTATAAATCAAACATTACTCAAGCAACTTTATATTAATGAGAATTATCTTAAAGACCTAAATGTAAAATCATATAATACATTTATAAAGAAGAAATATACATATTTAGTTGTTTTTATTTTAAGCATTTAATCCATCTATAATATATTTTGGTATGTGGCATGGGATTGAGTCTAAAAGTCAGTTATTACTCTTTCATTTTTTCTTGGGTTTCCAAAATTTTGTTGACATCATTTGCCCATTGTCATCATCCTTCCTATTATCTTTATCTTCATGTATTCATCTTTTAAAACATATCTTTAATATCTTTATCCTTATTTTTGTTTTGAGAAATAAGTAGAAATAAAAATATGTCAATAGATAATATTTCATAATTCTTACATATGAACTATTAAGTCATTTATCCAATTCAAAGAAGTTAGTATTCTATCTGGAGTTATATGTTTAGAAGTGAATTAATTTTCAAGTAATTGATATTTTAAAAAATTTCGTTTTTACCTTTAGGAATAAGATATGCCTTTAAGTACAGACCTTGTCTTATACCTTTTGATGTGATTTAATAATTTCCTTCTTATAGGTGCTAAATTTTCTTATTAAATTAATTCTTATATAAATTATAGTTTTGTCATGTTTGAGAACAAAATGTTTCCCTTTTTTCTTCTCTCTGGTTATTGCTTGTGCAGACAGAAGCCATTTATTTGGGAAATATATTGTATCCAACCACTTTAACTAGTTTCTCTCTTAATTAGATTTTTAATTTGCCATCTTATTTTACCTAGATTTTTAGCATAGACTGTTTTATTTTTCTTCTGATCTTCATCTGAAATTATTAAAAATGTTTTATCTTAATTTAAATAAAAGCAATACTGATAGGCCTCTCCTTGTTTCGATATTAATGGAAATGGCATGACTTTAGTGTTTTGCTTTTAAAAAGTTATGATTTTGTGTGTGAGATGTTTTTTATTGCTCTATTACTATTTTAATTTGTTTTAAAATAACAAATGACTACTTAATTGTAGTATAATTTGAATGTATTGAAATATTTGTATGACTTTTCTCCTTTAATTTTTCAATGAAATATGACTCCAATGTGCCTCTAATATATTTACTAAATCACTATTAAATTCTCTCTGGTAGTATTTTATTGAAGATTAATGCATCTATGGAGGTATATATCTATTTCTAATTACATAAACATGCCTCTTATATAATTTTTTTTGTACTGGTTTTATTTGGATTGGTTTTTAATTTAATTCCTGTTTTATAAAATGAATTGATGAAGTATCCATCTATTCTTAGAGTCTGTAAATTTTTAATCAACTTTGTAATTATTAGTTATTTAATGGAAGTCCAGACCTATTAAAAGAAATTGTCTTGCTCTTGGGCCTTTTAGGGTAGGAAAGAATAAAATATTATATCCCTTTGCCAACATCTTTTATAGTAACTGGACTATTCATATTTTCTGCTTTTCCTTTGGTAATTTTATGCTTTTAAATTTTTGGTATGTCATCCTTTCCTGACCAGAAAAAGGAAAACTGTATACATGCAGAGATTTAGACAGGTAAGTATATACCCATTTATATAAAAAGCTAACAACTGATTGGGAATTTAAGTTATGACATCCAAATCCATAATCTTCTTAAAAGGCTTTAATGCAATTATGAATAAAGAATAACTTTATTCTTTCACTGAAACCTACCAAGGTCAAAATTGTGATATTTTCCAGTCATTTTACATTTTTATCCACATATGTAAGATAGGAAAAATTGGATAGATATACATGTGCCTAACAATGGAATACTAGTGATGTGTTTTCCCCTTAGAATTCTTAATAAAATGAAAGGTATCTTCATAAATAATAATAAAATGTAATTTAATTAGTTAAGAACTAATTTTTTACACCAATAATTATTATTTAGGTGATTTTTATTATATCTAATCATCCTTGTGATATCACTGTTTTTGCCTCTGATAGTCTGTTGTCTGAGTCTTTTTTCTAATTTTTAGGTTCCACTGAATTTCCTATTTTCTATATTATCTCTTTAGTGTTTTGACAATTTTAATATTTTAAAAATATTTGATAACTGAATTGTTATTTATTTGAGTATCTTAATTAAGCTTTTATGTTCAAATAGAGATCATACAATATGATAATATTTCTAAACTTTCACAAATGTTTAATAATATTTAAAAACTAAAATGTGCCTCTGCTTCTATTTTAATAAATAATAAATAAGGGGGTGTTTTTAGAGAAATGGTTTTTCTTTTCTTTTCTTGGATATGTAGCTAACAGCAAAAAAGTTTGGATAATGAATAAAAGTTCACTAATCACTTTTCTATGTGCTCACATTCTTTGATAAACAACTGATTGATGATGTCTCATTATTTCCATCAGAAATTCATTTGGAGAAAGGAAAAAGTGTTTGTGAATGCTTGAGCTCAGGCTTTTGGTGACACTATTTTGCATAATTGTGATGTCTGTTGATTCGTTTTCCATATTTCTTTGGATAGAGCTTCTCCTGAATTGATTAAAACTTACATTTTATAGTCTATTTGAATTCAAATTTTCAAATTTTGCTTTAGAAATTCTGTTTGAATTGGACATTCTGATACATCATTTCCCAAAGGCATTTGTAAGAAAAAGAAAAGAAAGCATATAGCATATAAGGTACAGGTCCTGGGGCTACCTTGATTCCTGTACAATCTATTAGTTAGGTGCCAGTTCATACCCTTTAATATACAGTTGGGAGAGGGTTAAAGTCTTACAATGCGTAGATACACTAAAATCCAGAAACACTTTAAGAGATAATAAATAGAATTAACCTCTGATCCTCAAGGTTTCCCAGCATAACACTGGCCCAGCTTTTATCCAGATGAAGTCTGCTGTGAACTCTCTTATCTGACATCCTTCCTGCATTCTGACTTGAGCATACAGAAATGGAATTTCTTGGCTGCTAATTCCTCTAGCTTGTTGCTCTTAAGATTATGAATGGAGCTAGACACAGAGTGCTGATTTTTCACAATAAGATCTTGTTGTGCTGAGTGTTTCAGAGCATATCCTGACACCTCAGAGATATTAATGCTTAAAAGGAAAAAATTAATAACAATATGGAGATGGTTTCTTTTTTATGAAATACCATTCTCTGAGTGCTATCTTCATAACTCAGCAGGAATACTCTATGTAATATAAAAAGAATGCAAGACAAAAATCACTTTCCTAATTTGTGTATTCCTCTTTTCATTCCCGACTCATGTATTGGTGCTAACTTCCAGTGAGACCCTGGAGATGTAAAGAGCAACTTCCATTCCTTGTGCTTGGATGACTAATACAATGTGAGAGAGCACAGTATTAGGGAGCAAGGTTCTGAATAGTCCACAGAGGCCAATGGTTCACTAGGAGTTTGCCATAGGGACTAGAAGGGTAAGTACATTCCAGGCAGAGGAAGCATCAAGAAGAGTGGAAACAGCATGGAATAATACAAACATGTGGGAAACCATAATTTGTGTGGAAGGCCTGAATATGAAGTATGGGATAAAATGTCAGGCAGAACAGGCAGACAGACCTTACTATAGAAAATTATCGTTCCTCTTTCCTCATATCTTTGGTTTTCTAAGCATGCTACTCTGAATACCTGGAGAACTAATATGTATTTCCGTTTGGCTGTTGACAGCAAGTAAATAATTCCCGTAGGCCCTAATTTCTGCAGATTCAGCCTCAGAAAATAGTTAATGGGAGCCATGCTTCAAGCAACTTTGTTAGAATTTTCATACTGGGAGGGCAGATTGTAGTTCCTATGACTTATGGTTAAGAGTCTTGTTCTCTATCCCCACCCCTCACCAAGAAAAACAAACAAAACACAGCTGATCTTTATGGAATCAATGCTGCCCTTGCTTGTCTCCAGGCTTTGTTTTCTGAAAGAATAAACTACAAACCCTTATAGAGTTATTAGCCATCTTGTTATTTCCCCACCCAGAAAACAGATGCTGACATGTAGATCACTCCCTAGTGGACTACTGCAAGCAGTGAGCAGACACCTATCAGTCTCCCTTTGTTCTATTTGATTTTGCTTTTTTAATGGGTAGTGACACTCTCAGACACAGCAGATTGGAGACCGCAGAACATATGTCTGTACTCAATCACAGGACATTAAGAACACCTTTTGCCTGGCTCCCTAGAGATAGATAATTTGATTCCACCTATGGTAGCAGTACTATTAGCTCCTGACTTGGGGTTTGAAATCAAGACCTGGGTTGGAATTCCTTTTGTTCTGCTACTGAATAGCTCTAGAGCGCATTCAGCAAGATACTTGTCACACAGTTTTTTCCCCTTCTATAAAATGAGATAATACATGTAAAACTACATTTTATAGTGTCTCGTACTTAATAAGAACATAAGAAATCATTATTTCTATTTTCACAGTTTGGTTTGTGATCCCAGGAAAAGATGGCAAGTGTGTTTCCTTTTGGTTTTTTGTTTTGTTCTGGTTTTTATTTGTTAACCATTCAATAGATAGTAGTCATTATTTTGTTTAAATTTTTTCAATGTAAAAATTTTGGGGGTTATTTCTTTTGGGATATATACATATATGTATGTATGCGTGTATGTGTATATATATATTGAATTATATATAATTATATATTTATATATCTATATATAATTATATAATATTTTATATATAATTATATATTATATATATATTTATAATAATCATATATATTTATATTTATATAATTATATAATTATAATTCAATATATAAATTCTCAGAAGGGAAGAAAAAGATTTATAATAGACCATGGAATAGCATATGTGTGATATTGCAAGTATTGGAATAGTTAAAAAATGAAAACTTATCCTCTATATTTTGAAAAATTCTGTGAAAAAGAAATAAGAGGTACGGCCATAGTGTTTGAAACTAATAGTTTAAGGAAATTTCAAAAATGGAATGTAGTTTTTGAGGTTATAAATTACCCATTGAGGTAGAAAAGGGAAAAAGAATACTTGAAAAGACATATTTCTATGCCAAAATACTCTGATGAATTTAGATTTTAAAAGCAAAGACAATGTAGGGAATAGTCACATAAATATTGTAGTTTTTTTGTCTTCTTTTTGATGTGGTATTTTGATTGCATTAGAAAACTAGGACTGATGCATTAAGTTACTTGGTGATAGATTTTAAATTAATAAAATAAATGTCTTTTTAAAAAGGTAGCTATCTGAAAACACAATAGGGAGGTTGGTTAGGTGGATACAAGACAATCACTTGCAACAGTGTTTCGCTCTGATGTGGTAACAAATAAATTACAACATTTTAGTAGTTTAAGAGTAAGGCAATTTATTTCTTGTACACATAAAGTTGCTGTAATGTCCACAAACACAATGCATACCATGTTGTTAAATGTTCTAATTATTATTAAAGCATACTCTGATTATTCCATTTCTTTGTTCAGATTATTTTATTGGATCTGCTTTACTTTCCTGATAGCACCTAAAATCCTTATTATCATTAACACCTTCCATGTAAATTCTAACTACGTTTTTTATATCTTCTGCAGTTTCTCTTCACTTTACCTCTGGTCTATCCAAGCTCAATTATCCTTTTTCTATCTATTTCTTAACTCTATATCTTTGTCTCTATTGTTACTTCAACTTAAATGTCTTTATATAATCTTCACATGCCATAACAGCTTCTCATACTCAAATGTTCTAAAATTTCCATTCCCAAAGTGAACTTTCATATCAATATTCCATTAACTTTTATGACACTATTAGGTACAACATTATTTTAGTTATTTTTGTACATGATTATATCTCCTTCTATCCTGAAAAGTCTTTGAAAGTGGGGTATGTGTCTGATTCATCTGTGTAGCCCCTCTTATTAGTGCCTTCCTCATAGCAGTTCAATAAATTATGTTGAATTAATGGAGGAGGCAGTCACTATATGAAAATGAGCATTTAACTAGGAATAAGAAATTCTGGAATTTAGTTAAAGCCTCATTACTAACTAGTAGTATTACTTTGAGCAACTGCTTCACCAGTTGGAAACAGTTTTCTCAATTCTAAAATAGAGACAATTATAACGGTCTTGTCCCTTCTTTCTTACAATATTGCTAGGAGAAGCAAGACAGATGTGACTTCACAGTATATGAAAGTACTTTATATAAATTGTCCTCCTTAAGACATGCAAAGGCTGAACTCTGATTTGAAGTTTCCAATGCATTGATTCTTTAGCAATGTTCAGTTCTGTTTATGCTTTGGGTCTCATGGCATTTTATACTCCTTATTCTCTGCCTAACTTCCCTTTATATAGCCATTACATTTTGGAGTTTCTTAAGACCTGGCTTTAACTACTCCTCTTTCATTTTTTCACCTTTACACTTTAGTCTTTTGCTAGATTAGTTAATTATCCATAACATATTTTCATCTCTATAGAGATAACTCACAAATTTCTACCTCATGTCCAGAGCGCTCATATGAGTGATTTATCTTTAAATTCATTTCTTACTTGACACCTCCACTTGGATATGTCAGCATATCTCAAATACATTACCAAAACATACTTTTGATTCATACTTGTCCTCATGAACTTTACTATTTTCCAGTGTTTATTTTTTCAGCAAATGACATCACCATCTACTCAGTTTTAAACATCAAAATCAGGGGTATCTTCTTCATCATTTATAATATCAACAAGTACTGTAACACTACATACCTTTCCATACCTATCTCCATTAATAGCACTCTAACAGAAAACCTTGCCACATCTCATAGGTTCCATAGAAATAGTTTACTAACCGGTATTTCTGTCCTTTGTCAATCTATTAACTACACTGCATCTTTTCAAAATGTAAATATTGTATTCTTATTTAAAATGGCCCCCACTGTTTCCAGATAAAGATTAAGTTTCTTAATATGATCTTTAAGAACTTGCATCATCTGCTGTTATCTACTTTTTCATTATTGTTTTCTCTCCCTGTGACAGGGTCTCTCTCGGTAACCACACATTGTTCATTTATGTCTTTATATAATGATATTACTATGAGGTAACAACACTAAAGCTAAACTTAGGTAACTTTCTGAAGGTCATATGACTGATAAATAGGAAGCAGTCTCTCAATATGTTTCCTGCAGCAATTATATAAATTGCATCCTTCTTATCTGGTATTTAGTCTGGATATGCAAATTGCCATCAATTTCTACTAATACTAAGTTCATGTATTCAGTTTGGATGCAGTAAGGTTCCTACTTTTCTATCTTCTGACTCTACCATTGGCTATTATAACCTTTATATAAAGATCTAGTAGGCTAAATACCTCCTAGCTTAGAGGTTTTCAAGCCATGATTCAAAGGACCCAGTGGGTTTTAGCTCATTCATGAACTGTAGCCAAGATCAATATTGGAAGGAAACCTTCTAGCCCTATTCCTACTAAAGCAATAATTGATTGATCCATTAAATATTAATTTTTGAATAAGGTCTTCATTTATGGAAATGTATATATTGCAAATAGTAAACTTTAAAAATAATAACAAATGATTAATTCTTCATCCTTTGGCTGTCAAGGAGAGAAAAGAAAACATAAGAATTAGAACATCAATATTAACTATGATAATTACATTTTTGGAAATTTTATGAAATTGCCTTCAACACTAAATTTTATAAAACAGTTTTATTTTTTATTGATTTGTAAAGACACATATAAATGTGTATATATGTGTGTACATACATTAGTGCGTGTGTGTGCACTGTTGAATTTTATTTGCGATATATTATTGGTCTTTGACTCAGTTTATTGTGTCATTATGTATATGTATATGTATTTATATGTATATGTATATGTGTGTATGTATGCATATGTATATATATTTACTCAAATCTATTAATCTTTCCTTTGTGGCTTTCAGGTTTTAAATTATATTAAGGAAAGTTTCCCTAAACTCCACATTTAATTGGCAACATTTGTTGAAGGGATAATGTGACGTACAAAGAATTTTTACTAATGAAAAAAATATTCGAATATATGAACAGAAACTAGAAAAAGTCTCAAACAGAAAAAGCAACACAAATAATAAATAAACTTAGAGGGAAAATGTTTTGTTTTGCTAGTAATTAAAGTAACAAAGCAACATGAGGTTTTTCCTCTGCTAAGGTTGGAGACAAAAGTTTTATTTAGATTGTTGAGGAAAATTTATTATATTTACCATTATTAAGACCGCAGATGCATATAGAATTTTAAAGAATACATAAAAAACATCTGTCAAAATGTAATAATGCGCAGGTTTTGTACCAGCCATTCAATTGTGATGAAATTATCCAAGTGTATTTTCAAAAGCACATCAAGATACTCCTGTAGGAATTTCTGTTTTTTTTCTGAAATTCTTGTAGGAATCTCTTGAACTATCAAATAAAAAAAGTTAGCAACATGCTAAATAAGCATCAAAAGGGATGTGGTTAGATAAGTCATACATGTTCAGTCAATGAACAACATGTAGAAGGTCAAACAATTGAAACAATTGAAATAGGAAGAATGTGTTCATGTAGAAATCACTAAGAAACATGAATGTAGGAATAGCCCATGAGAAATAACTGGTGATTCCTTTGTGTAAATAAAAAAGGCATATACATATTTATGCAAAAATACACATGAAACAATTCTTCTTAAAGGATACATTATAAAAATATATTAACAATGACCACCTTTAGGGAGAAGGAGGAAGGGTGGAAAATGAGAGAGGAATCACTATTTTGTCATTTTGTAACTTTCATACATTGTTTTAAAAACTTTTTTACTAAGTATAGGTATTACTCTTTTTTTTTTTTGCAAACAAAACTGATACTAAACTATGTTTAGTTTCAGTGTTTTTACAAAAGATCTAAAGCTAAAGATTTTTAAAATCCTTTTATAGAAGTGATTTTTATAATTGCACACATTTAATATTGTACAAATCCTCCACTTCTATTTGAACTTTTGCTCTCAGCATTTTTTCCACTTCTTCCCATGCTCTCATATACTAAGTAGGTCCTTGTTAAGTTGCTAATTCTGCAGCAAAGTTCTTGGTATTTTAGGATTGTTCACCTAAAATTAGAGGCAGCCATTTTTGTGAAAGGATTATATTATTCTTCAAGGCGATGGTTGCTTTTGGAGTTAAAGAGAAGTCAATTATAGACCTTAACAAACAATAAATGCTCTCATTTATTTTCCATTGTGATTTGCATGCTCTCTGCATTGATAGTGTATATCTATAACTCTGTTGAATTTACTATTAATCCTTCCTCCACCCTTGATTTTTAACGTATAGCGTTTTAAAATTGTGATCACTGCTTTAAGAATAAGGAACCAAGTGATAAACAGCCAAAAATAAACAGTTTAAGCTCAGGAAGTTATTTCCTGTGCATTGAATTTAAAGTACTCATTTAAAAGAAAAACAGTATCTGTTTTTTCCATCTTTCATTAGGCTTGTTTTTTGTTGTTTTTGCCCTCATTTCTCTTTTCGTTTAAGTTTTTCTAGAAATTCCAGTAAAAGTCTTGTAAAAAATGTAAATACATGATCAAAGGAGTTGCTTAAGAAATGTCTCAGCTAAAACCAGCACTTTAGTGTGAGTGCTAGCTGGTTAACAAGTCAAGGGTGTGAGAAGCTATGAATAAAAAGAGAACATTTTGCCATGAATTATTCAGCAAACCATGGGATGCTGTTATCTCCACTCCAGTGGCTTTTAATTGCACATGTAAGAATTCTGCTTATCTGGCATTCAATTCCATGCCAAGGTGCAGCTTGGCCAAGCAGGGTGGGAGGAGGGAAATGAGAATCTCATCAGATAGGCAGCTGCCATTCATGAATACATTAAAGAATATGGCATAGAATTGTAACAGGAAAACTAGAAGGCAGACACAGACATTGGCAATGGGAGGACATGTGGAAATGTGTGATGTCAGAATTTTTTTGCCTTTGATCTTAATGTATGTTGCTGAATCTTGAGTGAACTGTAGAATTGTGTGTGATACCTAAATCGACTACATCCCCTTTGTTAGAAACCCAAGATTGACCCTTGGGGCAAAAAAGACACTTTACTCTTTCAGCCAGGTTTTGAGAGGATCTATATGCTTTTATCTTAAATGGAGTCTTGACTAAATTTTGAGAAGCTACTGGTTTTAATTTTTGAAAGTCTATTTAAGGTAGAGTTGTTAATTAAGCTAAATAATTTTCCTGAAACTTTTTCCTCATCCCAGATTCCCAGAGGAAATGTATTTTTGCACCATGCTAAAATTGTCCACAACAATTTATTTGTAAAATACCATTTTAAATGTTTTGAGAAGAGTAAAATACCATTTTAAATATTTTGAGAAAATTTAATTTGGAAACTTTTTAAATTTACACCTCTCCCTATAATAGATGTCTCTTTTGTATTATTTTTTATATTCATTTCCAGATTGAATTGTATATGACTACACTTTTCATCACTTACCATTTGTCGTACACTGTGTAGAACATAAACAATGGAGAGGCTGTGAGGACCCAAAATAAACTTCTTACCTTATACAACTCAAGACTACAGCATAGACAGACCCAGCACAAACCTATGGCGCCACACGGTTATCTCCCATAGGAAGCTCATGCCAGATACCAAGAAACAGTGTTGAGCATGGAGTTTCCAAGTCTTCTTGAGAGAGGGGGCTGGAGCAAGTGGAGGAGACATCAAGGAAGGTGTCCCTGAGAAGACAGTGTTCATTGTGAAACTCGATGGGTGCTTATGCATTTGTAAAGTTCTACAAAAGAGGAAAGGTGTGCTTCCAACCAGAAGGCAAAATGTGGGTAAATATTCAGAGCTATGGCAGGCTTGGAGGGTTTGAGAGAATAGCAAGCCTTAAATAGCATTTTTTTTTTTTTTTAGGAGAATAAGGTACCTAAGAGACAATGGCAAACAACAAGTGTGAAGAACGTATACAATGTCAAGTGCCAACATGTGAAGTATTATGTACTCAGATGTTATTCTGAAGGCAGCAGAGAGCCATTGAGGAATTTTCAGCAGGAGTGATTTGATCAGATTTCCAGTGTAGAAAACTTGTTCTGTTGACACAGTCCCTTTGATGGTTCTTTTATAAGCCTACATCATAAAACTTTATATTCACATTCCCTTTGGGCCCCAAATCAAAGGGCTAATCATAACTTAATTGACAGAGCAGAGTTTAAAGTCAGAAGAATTAGGTATTTTTTTATGCTCTCGTTTTTTGTTTTTTGGTTTTTGGTTTTTGTTTTGTTTTGTTTTGTTTTGTTTTTTGAGGTACATGATTTCGTACAAAGCACTTCTTCCTCTTTAGGTGTAAGTTCCATACATGCCAAGAGCCTAAAACAATTCCTCATGCATAGTAACACTCAATAAATGTTTGTAGAATATATGAATGAATTTCTGGTTCTGTTACTTTTACTAAAGTGACGAGTGTTGAAAATTGTTCTTAGAACCATCTTCCACTCCTGTAGTATGAAGAGATCCACGTGATTCCAAATTAAGTGTGCAACTATACTAAACTCTTCAGATAAATTATGTTTTGAATCAATATTATCAGTCTAGGGAGAGTCTAGTGGAAAAGGAGAACCTTTTAATCAGTTTTAAGATACTTTCTTCTCCAGTACTTTTTTTTTTCATTTTGATTTAATCTTCTTCACTGCCTTCTCTTTTGTTAGACCTTTTATCTTTTTCTACATTTTAAATATCCCTGAGGAGTCAGTCCTAGGATCTCTTTTGATTCTACTTTCTGTAAATACATGACTAACACAGTTGTATTTTGAGTTCATATAGTTCTTCTAAGCTCAAGACTGAAGATTCATCTTCTTACTGGGCATCTCTGTACATGTTTCTACATCCCCCCCTCCTCAAGCCTTCCCTTACATTTCCTTCTCTGGGGCCTCAAAAAAATCATCCCTACTTCCCTGCCTTCTTAGACATCTAACAATCTTTACCATGGGGTTGGGCTTTTCCAAAAGGCAAGGAAACCCGTTCACTTAGTTTTTAGTTTCTGCCTGGTGAAAGTCCCTAAAGAAAGGAGTACAAAGGTAGGCTCTCACCTTGAAATATGTAAGGGGCCATGGTAGGAGAAACATAGAAGAAGTTTATAAATTGATCTCTCAAAAAAGACATAAGCACATTTTTTCCCATGAAGAACTTATTGTGGAGGATGACAATCTTTTGTGTCCACTACCTGAAGTCCTCATTTCTTTGTTGTAATTGATGAAAATTTTAAGTCCCTGAAAAAGTGGCAAATTTCTTGAGATTTTTATCTTGCAAGTTGTAACATCATCATTACTTTGGAACATAGTTAATTAACAAACAAATGTTTCTCAGCACATGCTAATGCCTTATTTTTGTAGGTTATTGAAGCCATCGTTTATGGACTCATTTTTAATTCCAGTGTTAACTATTATAAGTTCATTCTGATCTTTCCATCACAGTGGATTGGGTCTGTCATATTTCCTGACTTTGCTTGGTTTAATGGTTTTTCAATTGTCTCTTATTTTATATCCCCTGTTTTCACTTTGTTGGTTGAAATTATTCAAGAGTCTGATTAAATGCCACATTCTTAGTGAATTTTTCTCTGAATCATCTTCAGTTTGAAATACAATACATCATTCTCCATATACCAAGATTACCTATCTAATTACTCTGGCTAGACTAATTGCATCTCTTGCTTCAAAATGGTGAGTATAACTTTTGTTCTAACTCTATTAGGTTACCTGGGGACAGGCAACATGTTGAAATCTTTCTACCCTAGGGTCTAGCACAGGGCCCAGTAGAAGTTCTCAATATGTATTTTAGTTCAATTGAATTGAATTAAACTGAATTTCTATTTAAAAACATAGAGTGATAGTAATAAGAATAAATCTCACAAAAGTAATTATAAATTACAAGTTAATCTGAGAGTTACACAAATAAGAATTTGTGGATCAGAAGAATTTAGGTAAATTCTATGGAAGCCAAAATAAATTTGTATACAGTGTCAATATTTAGATATTATTTGTCTGAGAAGAGAAACTTGATCATATTGGAAGTGTTCTCATATTTATGAAGCAATATTCCAATTGATTTGTTTTGATAGAGATTATGTACAAATTAGTAGTTACAAAACAGTCACAAGAATGTAGAATACAGCACAGGGAATATTGTCAATATCATTGTAATGGTTTTGCCAGATGACGTCTAGAGTAATTGGGGGATTCACTTCATAAATTATATAAATGTTTAACCATTATACTGTATATCTGAAACTAATACAAATTTTTTAAGTGGCAAAATTAAACAAATAAAAATAAATCTTTCCATGAACTTGAACTTGGAGAACAATTGAAAATGGAAAGTATTTCTTTGAAAAGCCTCTTTAAAGGGCTTTTCATAGATATTTGGGTTGTTGCTATTTATCTAAGTGTTAATAGATTGGAAGAAAGAGGAGTTTAGATTCTTCCCTGGGAATATACACCATGTTTAAGCCCCATCGTTCTCAAGCAAAATAGTAAAAGAGAACAAAGAAAATATAATGACTGATACCAATTGTTCTCAAGTAAACCAGTAAAAGAGAGAGAGAGCAAAAAACAATACCTAATAACAGTTTTGACCTAAACTTCTGTCATATTTGTATCTTGTTTTTCTCTAATATTTCTTATTTGGATATTTTCTCTTGTGATTTTGTTGAATTAGATATTTTTTATTACAAAATCTCTTTGCCAAGCTTCTCAAAAACAGTCACAGTAAATTGATCACAGCAAACTCTAGTGAAAGTCTCTATTTCCATAGCAACCATAATAAGATTTATACATATTCTCATAAAGAAATAAAACCAACACTACCACCAAAACACAGACAAAGGCCAGTAAGGAATTAACACACAAAAAAAACATTCATTACAGTGTAGGTGATCAGGGTGGCAGTAATCCTGTATTAAAGATTTAATTTGTTAATGCAAACAGATTTTTTTTATACCCAGTATAAAAAAAAAGTACAAGCAGTATAGTGATTGATTATTGATTTAGAAATAAATATTAAATGTCTGTTAGTATAAACTCTTATAAGGATGTTTTCTCTGAGTATAATCAATGTTTTAGTCCAGGTGTCAGTGAACATTTTCTGTAAAGGCCAGATACTAAATACATTTGCAGGCCATGTGGTCTCTGTTATGACTGTTTGGCATAAGTAAACAAATGGGTGTCGCTCTGTTATAATAAAACTTTATTTAAAAATCAGGCAATGAAATAGAATTTCCTGTCAGTCTGTATAGTTTGTCAACCCTGTTTTGGCAGTTGGAAATTTATACATATCATACAATTTAATTTTTATAATAATATAAGGTAAAGGTAGTATTTATTCTACAGATCAGCAAATGGAGGTCCTGAGAATTTAAATGGCCCAAGATCAAACAGAATCAGAACACAGACTTTGTCTATCTAATCACTGCACTTATCTAATGATAATAACTAGTATACATTGGTGCTTAATGCAACAGCACTGTGCTAAACTGTCTGTGTCTATTTAATTTATAAGATCCCTGTGAAGTGGGTACAATTACCATTCTCTGTTAGCAAATGAGAATTCAACACCTGGGAAATAGACCATTTTCCAAGGTCAACAAAAAAGTAATCCATTTTCATTTAAATTAACATGTCCTATTTAATTCAGTGACTGAAATAATGAAATCATATTTAAATGTGACCTCAGTGACCTCACAAACATATAAAAGAGCATACTTTAAACAAGAGCTCCTAAATTCTGGTAGATACTTCAAAATTTGCAATGCTTATTTCTTAATCTTCAGTTTTACTTTGATTGTAACATGGTTTCTATTTACTCTGCTTTATGAGGAGTAATTTCATGAAGAGGCAAAAAAGGTGATTGTGGTGTGCAGTTAATTAGAGTTTCTCATTTAAATTATCCAGAAAAACACAGCCCATGCCAATAGAAGAGTAATTACTAATCTATAAATTAAGGAAACTGTATACTACCAGACTTTTTTTCCCCCTATTGGAATAAAAAACTCCCACTTTAAATTAACATACCATGAGTAAAGGTACTTACCTTTTAATAAAGGTAGAATGTGTATGGCAATAAGTTTAAATTTAATTTAACTAAATGTAATTCAGTTAAGTCTTGAAGATTCTATAATTGCTATTGCTTTATTACCCTCTTTTTAATTTTTTCTTTTTAATTTTTGGGGACAGATTTGATTCTATCAAATGGGGGCTCAATGAACCTGACAGGCTTTCACATTTGTATCCATGTCTATTTATATAAAAAAGCATGTGCACACACACGTGTGTGTGTGTGTGTGTGTGTGTGTGTGTGGTGAGCAATACACATGTGTACATGTGCATGCATACCTGTGAGTATGAGTCTTTGTGTGTGTGCTCTATGAAATAAGTATAACATTTTTAGCATATTGACTGGTATTTAAGCATTAAATTCTTGCTCCTTCCCTGTGTTTTAACAATGATTCCCCACATAATCTTACATCATCATTGGTATAGAAAAGACTTGAGAATTTATCACAGTGAAAGAAAGCCTCTTTTAGGATAATTTTCTTCCCTAATTCCCAGTTATAAGCCGAAAGCCCTAGTTGTGGGATGTTTTGGCCTCTACATAGGCAATCTCAGGGAACTCCTCTTCTAACTTCAAAACTAATTTGAAAACTTAAGCATCTCTATGAATTTCTGCATCTGCTCTTTCTGTATTTGTGGATGTGGTTAATAAAATAAATAATCATTCTAGAAAAAATATTGTTTCTCTTTACTTCATATTTATAGTCAAAATAATGGATCTAGCTGATTCTGAAAATGGAGCTAAGATCAGTGATAGAATATAAATATCATATTTATTTTTAAGTGCACTAAATATATACATTTACTTTTTAAAATTAATACTCTTTATTTTTTAAGCAGTTTTAGGTTTATAGAAAAATTGAGCAGGAAGTACAGAGTTCCTATATAGTTTACTCTTCCAGATACACAGTTTCTCCTATTATCAACATTTGTTAAAACAGATAAGCCAATATTGAAATATTATTGACTGAAGTCCATAGTTTACATTAGGGTTTACTCTTTGTGTTGTACAGTTCTATGGTTTTTGAAAAATGCATAATATCATGTGTCCACCATTACAGTATCATACAGAATGGTTTCAGAATAGTTTTACTGTCTTATAAATCTGTGCTCCACCTAGTCATCCCTCCCGTTTACCTCAGTCCCTGGCAACTACTAATCTTTTTTGCTCTCTCTATAGTTTTGCCTTTTCTAGAATCTCATATAGTTTGAATCACAGTATGTAGCCTTTTCAGGCTTATTTCTTTCACTTTGTGATGTGCACTTAAAATTCCTTCATGCCTTTTTATGGTTTGATAGTTCATTTCTTTTTGATAGTTCATTTCTTTTTATCATTCATAATATTTCATTGTAAGGATATAGTATAGTTTCTTATTGTTATTTATTATTTGTAATTTACTTAACAAAAGTAATTTTTTAAATTTAATTTTATTGTTAGTTTCAAACACACAGTACATTGGTTAGACATATAGTTTATAAAACGATCCCCCTAATGCTCTTTCTCTCCTCTGGCTTTCCACCTAGCCATATCAATGCTAACTTCATTCCCTATTCCATGCTCCCCACCCCAAGACCATCTATCAACTACTAATTTGTACTTCTTTAACCCTTCACCCCTTTCTCCCAGTCCCCCAGCACCACTCCTCTCTGGCTATCACCAGATTGTCCTCTATATTCGTGAATCTGGTTTTGATTAGTTTGTTCTTTGTTCCTTAGCTTCCACATATAAGTGAAATCATATGATATTTATTTTTTCTGTCTAATGTATTTCACTCAGCATAATAACCTTTAGGTTTATCTATGTCATTGCAAATGGTAGGATTTCATTTTTTTTAATGGCTGATATTACTCGGTAATATAGCCAGTAATATCCCATTATATATATATATATGAACCATAACTGCTTTATCTAATCATCTGTTGATTGGCATTTAAGTTGCTTCTACATCTTGGCTATTGACAATTGTGCTGCCATGAACATAGGGGTGCATAGATCTTTATGAAACATTGTATTGGTTTTCTTTGGATAAATATCCAGCGGTGCAATTCCTGGGTCAAAAGGTATATCCATTTTTAATTTTTTGAGAAAACTTCATACTGTTTTCCATAGTGGCTGTGCCAATTTTCAATCCCAACAGTATATGAGAGTTCCTTATTCTCCACATCCTTACCAACACTTTTCGTTCTTTGATTTATTGATGATAGCCATTCTGACAGGTGTTAGGTGATATCTTATTGTGGTTCAGTAATCACCAGAGAAGTGTAAATTTGCCCACTTTGTAATTGGGTCATTTACTTATTGGTGAATTTTAAGAACTCTTTGAATATTTTGGACTCAAGTCCTTTTTCAGAGAGATACCTGTTTTGCAAAAATTTTGAGTCTGTGGCTTGCCTTTTCTTCTCTTTCACAGAGCTGAAGTTTTATGTTTTAATTGAATTAAATTTAATCGGTAAGTCCCACTAATCAAATTTTCTTTCATGGATTTCATTTTTGATGCTTTATGTAAAACTCATTGGCAAACCCAAGGTCACCAAGAATTCCTCTTATATCATCTTCTAGGAGTTTATAGTTCTGTGTGATGTATTTTGCCTTAATTTTTGCGAAAGGTGTTAAGTTAGCATCTAGGTTATTTGTTTGCATGTGGATGTTCATCCTCTTTCAGGACATGCTCTATTAAAAATAATACTGATTCAATAAAAAAATCACTTTTTATTTGCTACTTTATTGATATTTATAGTTTCAAACTAACATTTCCAAATTGATAAGCCCACCAACTGCCTATGCTTAAAGGTCTTTTTACCAAGTCCTCATCACTAGAAATTTAGTATCTAGGCATTTATTTGAAAGGACATGTCTGAACATTAAAGTATCAGCAAAAATTTTCCTTTCCCAGCTTTAGTTCCTTGGGTTACTATGAAGCAGGATAGGTTTTAGTATGTGAAAGTACTTGAGCCCATGAATGGAAGAGATTCAAAATTCAAATTCCATATCAGAAGTAAAATGGGGAAATCAAATGTGAGTAAAGGATATATATGTCTCTGCTAACATTATATCAGCTTCAGGAATGACAGAGAATATAGCATGTGTAACTTTCTGATTTCACGAAGTTGTGGGAGCCAAGTAAATAAAGTTATATACCACCCATCTCTCCTGTATGGCTGCTGACCATTTTAGTCAAATGATACAGCTCCTTTCTAGCAATATTGTTTAACTTTTCCCAGATAGCTAGTCTTTGGACATCTGTTCAGTTTAAAAATCAGATGTTCTGGGGGAAATACTTGGCAAGATTTCTAACAATTTCATTAGAGTTAGTGCTGTTTTTAGAAGTAATTACAATATATATCTGCATGTAGAAAAGAAAGGAATACATTAGAGAAAAAATATATGTGTCTATCTATTATCTATCTGTCTGTCTATCTATCTATCTATCCATCTATCATCTATCTATCCTCTATTATCTATCCCTGTGTATGTGTGTTATACACATATACACACTCATATGTGTATATATAGTTGTTTCTTTCCTATCTTAATATTCATGACAAAGGAACATACATTTATGTAGTATCATGCTCAAAGTGCTTAAACATATATTAATTTATTTAATCCAAAGGAGAAAGGAGCTCCCTCTTTTAAATTAATATAAAAACAAAAGTTTATTTTTAGGATGGAAATTCAAATAGTTGGGCATACTTTTTACTTGACAAGTCATTTTCTCCCCTGGGACAGATAAGAGGTCATTAAATCTAGCCCAGCAGATGGAGAATTCAGCAAATCAAATGACAGATAAGGAACTGAAATATGAACCGCATATCAAATTCTGAACTTGGACAGTTCAAGGAAAGAAATGTTTCAATGGATTTGATGGGAATTCATGTTTAAAAAGCATGTGCTCTACAAATGCTGGGAAGGGAGGGGAAGATAAAAAGCTAAAATAGGTTGAGAAGAAAAAACACACCATTTATTATCCAAAGTCAGTGACTAAAATATCTGTGCTTTTCATTTTTATAAAACAATCAATTGTGCAGTGATATGAGAACATCCTCTTTTAGGACATGCTCTATTAAGAAGTAACACTGATTCAGCAACAATCTAAATCTCAAATGAGTTTCTCCAACAGTGCCATTAATAATTCACTTCATGAAGGCATGTCATTTTTTACCACTGAAAATTAAAAATGATGGGTTGAATATCGTCAAGAGAGAGAATAAACCAAGATATTATACCTCGTTCTTGTTAATTCTGTGTTTGTGTGTGACTGGATTTGCTTGGATCTTAAGTATTTGACTCCGTGATTCTGTAAGACAATGTCTTTCAGTTTGGATTCAGACACTTTGCCTTTTGATCCTATAAAAATCCTTATGTCCCATAAGAAATGTAACATGTTATTTTATATTAATCTGCCTATAATTTAGGACTCCTTAGTGGGATTATTTGGGGTTCACCGCCGTGCTACACATATACTGCACAGAACTCCATGTTCAGAAGAGTCTCACACTAGGTTTAATGCTCTGCTGTTACTGTTTTGCCATTCTTAATAATTTTGAATAAGAGCTCCATGTTATAATTTTATATTGTGCTTCACAAAGTCATGAAGCTGTTCTTCTATGTTGGAGTAAAATCTTCAGTGACAAATAGACCAAGGTTTCAATCTCACCCCTGGACCTTATAGCCATATGAACTTGGACAAGTTAGTGACTTTAGAGAGCTTGCCCTACCCTTAAGTATAAAATGGGGATTGAAATTATTTACCCCACAGGACTGTACTGATGATTGAATAAAATAAAACATGTAAAGAGCCTATCAAGGATAAGGCAAACAGTTTTTATCTCAGCAGCCCAGTTTAGACAATTGCCTGGAGTACTGTGTGAAGGATGCTGGTACCCCAGTTAGACTTAACAGGAAACACTTAGTGTTGAAGTTCAGAATCAAGTCATGCACTAAGTGGTAGCAGCTTTGGCCCCAGCCTGACACAGTGGCTCACTCATGGTAAGCACACAGTCAGCCTAAGATTTGATCCTCTTTTCTCTCACACTTCTTGCCCATATTAAATCTGGGTAGCTTCCTTGTAAACTTTAGCTAGAAAAGCTGATACTGAATTCCTTGCTAGTCAATAGATACTGTTTTTGTCTAAATTAGGCTTGGAATTTTGAGTTAGTGATTAATGCCTTGCTCTGAAAGGCCCATTTATATTTTACAAATTCTGACTTTCATAAGGTATGTTTTATTTTCCCAGATTATCATTAGAGATTCAGTAGTAGTTTATGATTTTTTTTTTTAGTTTTTATACTTAAATCATCTCTTATCCTCATAATCAAAAATAGGTTATGCTAAAGAAAAATCTCAGGTCAAGAAACAGAACAGAAATATAAATACACTTTGCATGCTGCTTCAATGAAATGCCAGACATTGACTCGTAGCATTGTTTTCTTATGAACCATATTTATGTGCTATAACTGGCTTCTTTTGAAGGTGTCCTCTCTTTTGGACCTGAAGATACAGTGCTTTTGACTGAGGGATCAGGAGACTTGTCACATGGTTTTAAATAAGGCATCGAGATCCACTAGGGGTTCTCTTTCTGAAGCAACTGTTGTTTTAGGGGAATTTGTATGTGTATGTTACTATAATTAATTTTTAAAAATGCAGCAAATAGGGAATTTTTGAGAGGGGAGGTGGCATGGAAATTGTACAGACTGACACAAAGTCCTACATCAAGCCCTGCACTCAATTCATAAGTCTTATCTTCTTCCTCCCAGCTTTATTGAGATATAGTTGACATATAACATTGTGTAAGTTTAAGGTGTACAATGTTATGATTTGGTAAGCATATATATTGAGAAATGTTGCCACAATAAGATAAGTTAACACATCCTTCACCTCACATAATTATCATTTTATTGTTATGGTGAAAACATTTAAAATGTACTCTCATAGCAGCTTTCAAACATATGATATAGTATTGTTAACTATACTCACTATGCTGTCCATTAGATCCCTACAACTTATTCCTCATATAACTGGAAGTTTGTTCCCCTTGTCCAGCATCTCCTTGGTTTTCTCGACCCTAACTCCTGGCAACCACCCTTATACTCTCCACTTAGATGATCTTTTGATTGCTTTTCTAAAAGGCTTTTATAATTGAAAGAAGTATTCTTCAACATAAGTAATTTAAATTACAGAACATGAATGTTGGGTGATTAGTTAGCTCATTCTTACCAATTAACAGATTAGTAAATTGTGGTCATACAATTTTTAGTAAAAAAATGAAAATAAAACAGGGACTGTGACCTACTCAAACTCTATTATGCAATAAAGTCTATGCAGGTTTAGGCTAGTGAACCACTTTCCCCAGATCCTTTATGTAAAACAACAAAGACTTTTCTGCTTACCTAAGGGCTAGCTGGGAGTTCTGGGAAGTAGAACTGGCCCTGAATATTTTTCCTTCTGTAAGTGTATACCATATGCTGTCCCAGTCAGAGACATTTTCTGCCTGGGCTAGTCAACAGCCATACCTTCCTCACATGTGGCAGTGGAACTCAGTGAACCTTCTGGACCCACAGCAACTGAAGTCCAACCTGAGGACCTATTTTTGTTCTCTACAACTTTGTGGGCACCTCACCTACTCTCTCTAATCCTCAGTTAATTCATCTGTAAATTCAGCACAATGATAACAATCTCTGATTACCTGCCTTCAAAGCATTGTTTGGGCGAAAGCTTAGAAAATACAAATCAAAAACTTTGTTAACTGCTCTATTTAATTTAATATTTTAGTATTGGTACAAGCATATGATTATAGGTGTAGTAGTAATATTATTGAGATTAATATTATGTCTAATCTATTGCAATAACTTGAAAAACAATGCTTTAAATAGTTTAATTTGAAATTATAATTATTTTTAGAACTTTATGTATTAAGCGAATGAATTTCTAATATGACCAAAATAGGAAGGAATATCTCTTGTTTGTAAAGAACATATTGCTCTTTAGATCTTGGACCATAAAGGAAAAACAAAAACAAACAAACAAACAAACACAACTCCAAAACCAAGAAAAATACTTGAAAATATTTTTAATATCCTTCAGAAAAGATAGGGAGGGAAGCATTGGCTCCTTCAAACTGGAGTAAGATTCCTATCGATTTGAAGAGCAAATTCCCAGAAAATGACCCTGGAAGGCAAATATATTGTTAGTCAATGACAACCACAGAGTTAGGCAATGTGGTACATTGGTTACCCAGAGTCTGGAATCCGAATGCTTAGGTTCAAATGCTGGTTCTTCCATTTATTGTGAAAATTTAGGCAAAATACTTAGCTGCTCTGTGCTTTAGTTTACTCAATTGTAAACTGAGGATGCTCTAATAGAATTGTTACAAGGAATAAATGTGAAAATATTGCTTGGAAGAATACTTGGCATTGTAATATGTATGAAATATATTAGGTTAGTGAATTATGTAGTTCCTATTCATTATCTTTATTTTATTGTTTTAGCCCATATTTGGAAATAAGAAAAAAAACATTTTAGTAACATGCCATCATATCTGTATAACATACATCTGTTTTAATTTTGACATTGTTCAAAAAATCTGGATTTTAGATTTTATTTACAGTGTTAATAATTGTTAATGATTTTGAACATAATAGAACAGGAAAGATGTTTTTAACAGGGATAGATGGTACAATATTGAATTACATCTTTATATTTTCTTTTTAATGTTCTTTAAGTGACACTGAAATCTATACATTAGGCCAGTGGCTCTCAAAGTATGATCCAGGGATCCTGTGGGTCTCTAAGACCATTTCAGAGAGTTCACGAGGTCAAATATTTCCATAGTAATACTAAGATTTTACCTGTCTTTTTCTTTCTCATTGTCTCCCAAATGGGCAGTGATTATTTTTTTAGAGCTACATGATCTGTGATGTTGCAAAAGTTGCATATATAACAGAACTGAGAATCCAACTATCTCCTTTTAAAACCGACATTAAGGATATTTATTAAACTGTAAAACAATGTTACTTTTCTCACTAAATTTTTGTTTTTAGAGAATGTGTATTTATAAAAGTGTATGCTATTTATGTTAACGTATAATGGCTTAATACTATTATTTTAATGAAATAATAAATATTTTAACTTCAAAATTTTAATTTTTAAGACAGCAGTTATTAACAAATATGACCAACTTAAACAAAAGCACTTTGGAGTCCTCAGTAAGTTTTAAGGGTATAAAGGAATCCTAGGATTAAAAATTTGGGGGACCGATATATTTGACTATCTCTGGGTTCTCAGAAATCTATGTGGGGTAGCTATTTTCATGGAGCTGTTCAGGTCTCTGGAAAGGCCACGATGCAAGTCCAGTAGTATTCTGCACACCCAGTCCCACCCTCTCTAGACTAAAGGGAGCATCAAGTTTTTCTTTCCAGTTTCAGAGCCACTGACACAACAGATGGGTAGGCTATGAACCAGGAACCATTAGAGCGCTCTGTCTAGAGATGGTGTAAGCGTGAATTTGAGTGACATTATCTAACCAGACTTTGGAAGCTTCCAGCAACATATTGGAAACATAGACACAGATAAATAGGGATATGAGAGTTTCGATAGTCCTTGTGGTGGTAGTCAGAGATTTGAAAATAATATTTCCATTTTGATGTGTTTTTTGCTTTGTTTTGCAAAGGCAAATTATTACATATTTTCACAATTAATATACATACTTTTATACTCATTCGACAGTCCCATACAACTTTAACTGTTGAGTTTATTTTCTTTTGAACTGAAAGACTTTTGGGTTAGAAATTTGGGAGACAGGTACAAGTGAAGACAGGCCTCTCTATGACCTCTCAGGGCAAATTATATATCAAACAGTTCTATTGTAGGGCCTTTCCAAACTTTCTAGCACCATTAAGGAGCCATTTCCACAGAGGCGGCCTGATCTCTCAAAGCCATTCCCTTATTTAAGCTCCCTCTTATTTAGTTATTTTTGTCACTAATGCTGTCCAAGAGTCAGATGGATGTTTGGTTGTATTTTTGTAACGTGGATTTTCCAGCCTTCATATAGTGAGGCCCACCTTCATGCTGCCTAACCCCAGTATTCTCCTACCATCAAGGCGCCCTTCCAGTCTGCCCAAACCTGGTCTCTCCCACCTACTTCTTGGAAGCTACTGTTGTATGTTAAGCTTATTCCAGAAACCATGGATGAGTTTCAAAACTTAGATAAGAAATGGTAAAGAAAGTCTGACCCATGGAGGCATTTCTTAATTATGAGATTAGAGATACCTCCTTTGTTTGGATCCTGAAGTAGGCACCTGGGAAAAATGAAATACCAACTCAAACCCTGAAGAAATAGCACTAAATCATTGAAGGTGTGCCACCCAGTTAGGAACTGAGAGGCATTGCCAGCTGCATTCTCAACCAGATGTTTACTCAGGCATGTGGAGTCACTCACTACTGGGGAGGGATTTCTGCAGAGCTGATTCTCATAATGAATCTATTGAAACATCAGATGGGGAGCATTCCAGGTGTGAGATCACATTGCTAACGGACTGGTAATGAGGGGCAATTCTACTTGATTTAGATATTTATACATTTCGCTAAGATAACTTTTTTCAACTACTTCTTAGAGTCTGAAAAAAAAAATGTGTTAAAGCAGATGGACAAAAGGCTTTGATTTTCCATTCCTTTTGGAAAGTAAAAGCCAAGCTCTATAAACCTAGAAACGCAATCAGCCAAGTACCTGAGAGAGAACATTATCTTCAGCACTGAACGTACCACAGTATTCATTTTTTCATATATCATAGGTTTAGAATTTCCCATTGACTGAGGTAATTGGCAATTCCAGTGAATGAATTAAATTTAAAAAAAAGAAACTAAAACATAGTATAAAATCACTATAAAATTTCTGTTCTGCAACCATTGAAATGGCTTATTTCCAGAAATGTTTAGCGAGTTCAATAGTTTGCACCCAGATATAGTTGCACGACAGTTACTGGAAAATGGTTGTTTTCTTGCATATAATTCCAACCTTTCCCCCACGTTAATTGCTATTGACATTTTGGCTTGTTTTTCAACACTTTAAGAAGAACTAAAGTTTTAGCAAGGAGTAATACTGTCTCTCATCCAACTGAATCCCAACGACTAATGTCTGTGCCTATCTATGAGGGAAGTGTGACGTCCAGTGGGAGGAATAGCAACTAGATGAGGTATTTTATTTAATTTTTAGCTCTAGCAAAACTTTAGAGTGATCATCAAGAATTTTGTGCATATGAATTATGAACCTTGAATGGGCATGTAAAGAGGGCTTATGTTTCTACATGTGAGCACATGAAATTTTGGATATAATTTATTATGAGACATGCTGGAACTTTAGTTGTATGACAGTGAGTCACTTGAGGAAGTTCAAAAGGCCCAAGGTGTAGCTGAGGGACTAATTTCACAGCTGATGGACACTAAAGAGGGAAGTTCAGTAGATAATTTTGCCTACTGAAAATGTGGTTCATAGACTTATATCATTGGCACCCACTGGGAGCTTGTTAGAAGAATCCCCACCCCAGACCTACTGAATTGGTTTAACAATCTACCCAAGTAATTTGTAAACACACAGAAAAGCTCTGTTAACAGGGGTTATAGTGTATCTGAGCTCAGTCTGGCGTGGTGTAAAACACCAGCTGGCTATCAACTGGCACAGCAATTGAGGCAGCTGAGATTCTGGCACTGTTCAGGTTCAGCATCCAGGAGGGGCTATGTGGTATCCCACTTGGACCTTGCAGTTGAACCCAGACGACTCAGTGAATTGGCTAGGGTTTGGGAGAGTTAGTGGCAAAGTAGAAGAGCTCCTATACCTGTAAGTGCCAAGAATCCCGTCAAGCTTTAATTTATGAGAATAAGATTTGGGACAAGGAAATATCCAAAATGGGTGATTCAAAAGTAATCAAGACCTCAAGATAAAAGTGGTTTCAAGACCACAGCCACATAGTATGAGTTAGGGCTATAGGATGCCCGAGTTTCACTTGAAACCAATGAGTTTTCAGTTTTGGGGACCACATTCTAGATATCTCACATTGGTGGAAAAGAACTATGTTCTGCTGTACTCATGGCCTGGCCAGTGGGTTCTCACCAAGTCCTGAGAGCAGAGCTAACTGGGGCAAGCGTTCCAGCTTATGCAGCTTAAGTGAAGATGCAGGACACACTCCACTCAGTAACAGCTCCAAATTATAGTGCTTTGTGGAGAATGAACCTCCACAACTGCCATTTTCATCAAACTAATGTACAGAATTCTTCAAAATACACTAAAATGTGGTAAAAATTGGCAGTATCCCATGATAAAAATTTATAATTTTAATAAGATATAAATTATGGTAACAAGCAAAGAGTAAGCCTGAAATTAGTAAACTCAATTTCTCCCAAAGTCATATTCCAAGCAATTCTATTACTTCACATGTTCTTAAGGAATTATTTTTAATGTTTTTTCTTTTAAATATCTTGGTCTTGGTAATACTGACTTTCCTTATTGTATCATCTCCTTAAGACTTCGCAGCAACGCTGTGATGTAAATAGCCTTAGCCTCATAATTAAATAAGGCTTAAATAGGTTAAGAAATTTTCCCATGGTCACACAATCTTCAGTAAAACTTAGCTTAAAAAAAAAAAAACTACTGAGTTTTCCAGTATATTCTACTATTTCCCAAGGATTTTGAATGTTTTTATGTAGGTGTTTGTGAAGAATTAGATGTTTACTGCAGGAACATTCTTTTCATAAGTCAATCATTAAATTATTTATATCATACAGGTCTAGGAACCTGTAAATAAAAATAAAAATTATCACAAAAACATTTCTCTAGCTTTGATCCCATTCTGCAGGGATCTCTAGCCTTTCTCCAGTGCTGACCAAGTATGTCTGGGAAGCACTAGAGAATTTATCCTTTGTATTCTGTGAGTAAATTTCATTTGCTTCTATAGATTATATGTCATTTCCATCCTCTTATGCTCTTGTTTTCTGTAGTTACTATGTGAATTAATAAGGGCAGACAAAGCTACAGGAATATATATATATATATATATATATATATATATATATATATATATATATATATATATAATGGCTTAATAACATACAAGATGATTTACTTCTCCATAATAGTTTAGAAAGGTTCTAGGTAAAGCAGGGTACAAAAAGGTAAAGGCTATTGTCACACAGTTATTCAAAGATTCTGGATCATAGTAGCTCTGCCATTATGAGCATTTCATGTTTAAGGTCTCTCTGAGGATCATATCAGAAATGATTTGACCCAATCAACTAAAAGGAGGAGCAAATCTAGGTGAGTACATGTGTGCAAGGTTTCCTGGAGGCTAGCCTGGAAACGGTATGTATAATGTCTTTCCATATTTCACTGGCTGAAACTCAGTCACATCAAAAACCAAATTGCTAGGCAGGCAAAGGAATATAGTTTGCCTTGTTCTCAAGAAGAGGAAGAAATGCATTTTTGGTAGATGACCGGTATTCCTATGGCAGTATCAAAGTATCCTGAATGGAAGCCATGGTAGCAGCACTTAGCAGAGGCAGCCACTGACACTGCTAACGTCCATGGCTGACAGGGACCTGGGCAAGACTGTGATGCCCAGTATCAATGACAAGGTGACCCTCATGAAGCTACCTAATGTTGTTGACCCTAAACATACACCATGTTAGATGAGTTTTTGGAGACTGGAGGAAATAGGTGTTTGAACTTGCTCTGCTGTTTTACTGAAGACCCCTTGCCAAGGTATAAATATGTGTAAATGTTGGGAACATGGTTGGCAGAAAGAAGGATTTAAACATAAAAAAGATCTTTGTGCTGTGTTTTGCATTATTCTTTCTATCTAATGCTGAGATAAAGAAGCTTTAAATACTTGAATACTTAAGTACTGGGACTTTAATATCTTCTAAGCATTTGAAGAACTTATGGTCTAATAGAACAGATAGATATATACATAAAAATTACAAAATCAAATCTCAATTTTCTACTATTCTTTCTTCCTTTTATGTTCTATCACTTTCTTCCAGTTTTCATGAATTCTGCTGAGTTTTTCTCTACTCTTTTTGCACTGTAACGTTTTGCCATAGGATTTTGTAGCTCCTACTGTTACGACAAAGGTCAAGCTGGTCACATAGAGTTGTAATAGCCCTACCCCAGGAACCCTGTGAGGAAAGCACTATACTGAAGCGTCAGCAAAAACGTGTCACCCAATAGGGCTGGGCCAGAGGCCTTGCTATGGTCCTTATTGAACAAATCCCTTTTAACCAGGTGTGTAACAACAGGCTTTAGTTGATTTTTATAAACATATTGTTTATAGCCTGAGTTTATGGTATTAGATATAGTAGAAATGTCACAGTAAGCATTTGCATTTAGTAATAGTAGCTCCCTTTATTTATAAAGAAGAAACATGCTTTGGTGGAAATACTTCATTAGGAATCACAATTGGGCTCAAGTTACTATCGATTCCATTCCCTGTATGATCTTGAATGAATTAAACATTTCTGGGCTCAAATTTCATCTGTAAAATATTAGAAATAATACCTATCACACAGGCTTGATTTAAGATTGAAATTAGATAATATATTTAAAGCATTTAGTATGCTAATCCATTATGATCACTGTTATTGTTGAATATTAGTAATTTGAAGAGATAAATGAATAAACACTTCCAAGAGAGCCTCTATTTTTATCTTTTTCACCCATATATACAGAATATTATATATAATTATGTGTTGAAAAAAATAATTTTAATAAAGAGAACTATATAACTCTTTAAATTTATTTCTAGTACTGATGATTCTGAATTAAAAGTTACATACACTTTCATTTCCAAGTCATTCTAGATCTTTAAAATAGCATTTTTCAAGATTTTTGAAAATTCACTTTCTTCAAATAGATGATTTTTATTCCAGAGCTGGTTTTGTTTTATGTCAGACTCAGTACACCTTTGATTTATGCTCAGGTTGTTTTCTGAGGCTTTAAAAAATCACAGCTGGGTAGAGAAATGATTCTAGGCAAACTGATTTTCTAACCAGAAAACCAAAAGTGATGGATTACTACAATAATAGCCATAATATATACTGAGAATACAAAGGAGATACATAGTTTCTTCAAGATAAATTTTGATTTGTAAGAAGTGAGCCTATTTTATTAACTTTCTTCACACAAGAAAAGTAAGACAATGTACCATCCCTGCATAAAATCATAATAGCCTACGTCTATCCTAGCCAATTTTAATATTGAAACATAAACTATCTAAGAATATCATAGTAGTATGTTTTTGTGTTCCACTGTATAAAACCATAAATTTTTTTTATAATTACTAGAGCAAGAACGCAGGATTTTTCAAAAAATGGGTTTACCATTAAAATTTTAATCTGAATTATTAGTTATATCTAATACAAGTATTCACATATTTCTTTTGTTGATGAATTTTTAAAAATATTTCTTGTACATAATACTATTATTTCTAGTACTTATAACCAAAATAAAATAGATAACATATAACTATTATTATTATGCTAAGCTCTTTGAATGCATTAGTTTATTTAACTCTCACATTTCTCTGAGCTCTATGCTATTAATCCCATTTTATAAAAGAACAAACTGAAAAGTAGTATTGTGGATTATACAGTGGATGATATATAGGGGCTAGAATATAAATCCAGGAAGTCTGGCTCCAGAATCTGGACTCTCTCTCTCTCTCTCTCTCTCTCCTCTCTCTCTCTCTCTCTCTCTCTCTTATATATATATATATAATTATATATATATATATGTATATATATGTATGTATATATATGTATGTATTTGTATACATGCATATATATAATTTTAATGATATTCTTTATTTAACTCAATGTATCCTAAATATTATCATTTTTTGTGTAACCAATAGTAAACATTATTACTGAGATATTTTCATTCTTCTGTTCTTACCATGTCTCTGAAATTTAGTGTGCTCACTGTGAGTACATCTCAATTCGGACTAGCCATATTTCAAGTGTTCATAGGCACACATGTTTAGTTGCTGCCACATTGGAAAGCATAGATTTAGGCATATCTATATGACTTGCCTTGATTAATAGGATGGAGAAGAGTATAAAGTCATACCTGGAACTTCCAAGTAGATTTAATCCCTTTGGTTAAAGATGTCCACTATATAGAATTGTATGCAGGGAATGAAAATTCACTATGAACCTGGGATTATTAATCTTTGAATCATTTTTAAATATAATTTCATACTATGAACAACCCTAATGATATGAGTAAAAGGATGTTCATTTTACAAATAAAGAAAATAAAACACGAAAAAGTCTGGGTGGCTGCCACAGGTTCCTGGTGAGCAATTGGGCAAGGTAGGGCCCATACCCAGGTCTGTCAGGTGCTAGAACCCAGAGGCTTTCCCTGCTGCACACCCCCAATGTTGCACCATTTTCTCATCACACAGGGATCTTGGATGTCTGTGGGAGACAAATGAGTAACCAAGAATACTGCATGGTGACATTGCTTAGACTGGGTTAGGGACAGCCTCTTGGAGCAGATGACTCCTGAGCCTGCTGAGCATGACATAGTTGAGGGAAAGGCCAGTTCAGATAGCTGCTGTTTGAAGGTATAAATGGAGGCCCTTTTGGGATTGCAGGTGGCTAGATCAAGGCCCAAATGTGCTGGGGCAGATTACTTCTGAATCTTGATGCTACTCTACCTCCCTTTGCATCTATGATGTACACAGATGTATATACATTTTTAAATGATTTTCTCTTCCAATAAGAGAAGTAAAATGGTTTTAAGTTAAAATTACAAAACTGAGGCATGGCAGTTTGAAGAGTCTTTGGCCCATTAGAGATTGACTCAGTCTTCCTAAAGCATGGAAGAAAGAGTGGCCTTTGAAAAAATGGGTAGATAATCAAAGTCATCTTCCTTCTCAACAAAAACATCATGTATTCTGTAAATAGTTTAAAATGTTTCTTGAGTAGAATCTCTGTTTTAGAACACAGAATTACTAACTGCAATAGTAGCAGCTTGATTTTATGTGATCGTCTGCTCTGTTTAGCATTCAATGGTATAGGATATGACCTGTGCTGGAAATATATAGCTCCTACGCTGAAGTGATAAAAAGCACAGGCTAGAACTGAGTGTGGTGCATGAGAGAAAAGCATTAAAGAGACTTGAGCTTAGTCTTAAAATTTTTTGATAGTACCCAATATCTTGGGACTTAGACTAAAGTAGAGCCTAATTCAGTTGTATATACTAAGGTTTCCCATGCCAGATGAGATTGTCTCACGGTAGAGAAGAACTAGGAGACAAACTATTGGTCAAGAAGCTTCGGAATGGAGGTGAATAGAGAGCAAAACCAGCAATGGGTTAACCATAATTCAAGGCTGAAAAGAAAGTCTATGACACCTGAAGATAAGTAGAGTTCATATTAGAGATGCATAATAAAGTAGGAATAGGACAGGATTATCCTTGTTAAACAACATATCCTTTAATAAAGATTGTGTACTCCCACCAGGCCAATAAAAGGATTGTAAAGAGGCAAGCATCTTTCAGATAGGTAGGATTTGGATATGTAAAGGAGAAGTTGGATGAAATTCTAGACAAGAATATGAACATGATCAAGATTGGGAAGCAATTTTCTAGGGCACTCGCCATATTTTCAAAGCACTGTAAAGATCAGTCGTTGGATAGTCACTTATATGCCCGACACTAGTTTCATCACATTTTATATTCATATCATGTATTATGACACACATCAGAAATATTATTAAAGATAATCTGGAGACATGCTCAAAATAGTTACAATAGCTCTTACTCTATGGCTTTGAAAAGAGAGAACTTTTCAAAATACATGATTTGCTGTACTTTTTAGTGAAAAAAAATACTTGCTCATTTTTGGAAATGCCTTCGGTTGAGCAGAATATTGGCCACATAATTTTATCCTAGTGCATTAGTGGTTCCCCAAGGATGTATTTATGTTGCTATGCTAAAAACTGTTAAAGCCAAGCATTTATTGCTTCACATTTGCTTTCTTCCTTCTTTTCTTCCTTTAGGGGCATGGCTTGGCTCTCTCTCCACACTAGGGCTCACAACTCTGTGATCTAAACCTGTTGAGTTCCATGCATACAAAATGTGGACAGATGTAATTTAGAAGAACTTACAAAATACATTTCCAAATATTTTATTTGCTTTTACAAGTCTTTCCTACTTTTAGCTAGATGGCTGGATCCTAGTTATAACTTCTTCCTCAGTTTCTGGATCTTATAAAAATACTTCCCCCCCCCCCCGCCACAGCCTTCAGAATTTCCTTTTGGACCATATATATACTTACTTTCTGGCTTCATCTGCCTTTGTATATTCTGCCTAATAATGGGCCTTTAGATCCTAATGTGGTATAACAGTCAGCATACATCAAAAGGTCTAAATGTGATGTCTTTGGTAATAGAACAATTACATGAAAGAAACAATGTATTTGTCATGACTCCAGAGGTTATGCTTACCTTCCCTAGGAAAACAAAAATTTCCTCTTATTGTAAAGAAAGCTTCAAACTCAAATAACTGATTCATTGAATAGACCTCTTATGCATAACAAACTTACTACAAACTTAATACATAACTTATGCATAACAAACTTACTTACTTAGAGAATATTTTTAAACATGGTATGCTGCAGTTAATTCATCCTAGAGTGACTATAGCCTTTTTATTACTTATTTTACCCATTAGGTACAGCATTGGTCAGGATCTGACTTACAGTTATTGGTTACTTGCTTAGTCTTCTAGTTCTTGTCTAATTTCTCTAGCTAGAGTATAAGAGTCTTAATGATAGAACTCCTGCCTTATGAAACAGAATTGCACAACATATTATGTTGGAAACAAATTGGAATTTTAAGTCCTATTAGTTCAGTCTGAATTCTAATTTAATAGTTGTTTCACTTTGGACAAATCATTTACTTCTATTAGACCCACTTGCCAATTAGAGACAGTATTTGCTTTGTAAGTTTAGATATTAGTTAGAGGCCTAAATGATAAAATGTTGTGACTGTGGTTCATTACATTTCCTTTATTATTATTATTATTATTATTATTATTATTATTATCAAGTATTATTATCTTTTGAAGTAGAAGGAACTTAAGTACTTAAAAAGTAACGAATGAATAAGTGAATGCATGACATTCATGTTATCTTTATAGTTAAATATTTATGGCTTTCCTGGTTTCCTATGTTTGATTATAATATACATGCTTGCCATCAAAAAGAACCTCCTGCTACCTCCCAAAGAATTCCATCTAGTCAGGCTAACACCCTGCAAAAGCTTCAGGAGCCACACAGACTAAACACCTGCTGCTTATTAGTGCTTGAAACTGGAGAAGTTTGACCAGAATAGAATTGAAAATAGAAGACTAGTGGGCCAGGTTCTTCTTTTGGGGATTTTCACGATTGACGGTTGTATTCTGGCACTTAATAATGAGCAGAAGGATGAGGGTTTAGGTGATTCAGTCTTTGGATAGCTTTATTGTAGACTGTCCATTCTCTGTTCCTCAGGGTGAGAGGGGAAGGTTTGGATGCTGCATTTTGGTCAGGAGGAGTCGGATAGAGTGAAAATTCTATCCCTGGGTAAATGAATTCAGCATTCCCAGGTAGTGGGTTTTTGGAGTTGGGGTAGGGATGAATTAGACAGCTTAATCAACTACAGGTCTCATAGAACAAAGAAAAAAATTGGGGGGTTTGATTTTACTCTATTAAAAGAAATCCAGCTCACATATCCTCTTCCATGACTTTCCCCCAAAACACACCCTTACTGGGGAATATAAGACAGTCAGAAAACAGAAGCCAGTTTATTGCCATTTAAATCTTATTGTGTGTCTTACTTTGAGAAGCAATGGCAGTGCTCCAAATGAAGACTGCCAAAGTCAAAATAGAAATATGTTCAATGATTTCAAACTTCTTTCTTTCTATGTCCCTTTTGCTTCCTCCAAATTATCTGTCTCTGATGCCTAAGAAGGCTTTATAATAACTTTACTTGCTATTGAATTTATACTATACAGTTCTTGGTATTCTTTCCTCTCACATTTTTTTTTTCTAACAACATCAACATCTTTCAACCTTTTTGGCTTTGTTTCTGTGAATATTTTTTCCCTGTCTTCCTCCCTACAATGTGGGTTTCAATAAAACTAATTTCCAGCATTGGGTTTAGAATTTCAATTAAAGAAATAAAATACATCTCTCCCAAATCTTAAGCAACCCTCAAAAAAAAAAAAAAACTGGAAGTATATAAATGTACACTTGTTTATGTGTGTATGTTTGTGTGTTTGGAGGGGGTCAGGGAAATCTAGAAACAGGTTAGATTTAAGAAGGATATGGCAATATATATGAGGCTAGTGTGAGAATAAGGCAAATTTAAGTTTATAATAAATAACTTTCTTCAAATGATGTATTAAAATAAATGCAAACTTTTAGAAGAAATAATGGAGAACATTTCTGTAGTGGTTAAACCCCTTGCACATTTCTAGCATTTAAAGAGAACGGAGATTAGCTTTTAAATGAGAGGGTTTATGAAGAAGTTTTATATATGAAAAATTACGCTATGACATGAATGGTTACCTGTCTCTTCTCAAGACCGAAAAAAAGGCTTCGACAAAACCACTCTCTGATTGTCCTCACTTGACATGTGTCCTTTGCAGTTAGGGAAAATAGGAAATTTTGTCTAACTTACCCTTGAGAAGGCTAAAGCAAACCCTGACCTCAGGATACAGGGCTGATTGCAAATGGAAAAGGCACTGTACGCAGTTGCACCTGATATTAAGTCAAAGGTTCAAATCCCATGCCTGAAATAAAACTCAAAGTAGCCTTATTAGCCCAGAATCATTTTAAAATAAATTCTCTTCAAGAGAGAGGTTGCTAGTGTGAGGGAATCTCAGCAGTAAAATGTTAAGAAATGAATGCCATTAAGGCATTATAAAGGGTTGTGAGATCATGAGAGACAGCTGCAAATGAGGCAACTTTCATATAAAAAAAAATAAAAAGAAAAACAACAAAAAAACAGAGGGGTCTATCAGGATACCTCCAAAGGGCTCAGGAAATTTCCTACAGAAGAAGGATTAAGCTTTGAAAATTTCTTGGAAGTATCTTTCAAGTATATGGTCCCCCACAATTCCTTGCTTACCCAGCCCCTCTTTCTGCCCTTTAAAGAGTAGTAGTGTCAGAATGAGCATAAAAAGCAGCTACCAAGTGAGGAAGTTGGTGAGCAAGAGGAGATTATGACAGAAAGTCAATGATAGGATGGATTTATGAGGTAGATATTCCATAGAGTCAATAAAATTTCATTATTGATTAGATGTAGGTGCTGAAAAAGGAAAAGGGCAGGGGTAACATAACAAATATGTCTAGTTTGGGCCACTGAGTGGGTGTTGGTCCCATCCAGGACACTGAGAAAACAGGTTCAGTGGAGAAGATAAGGTGTTCCATTTGATCCATGTTGAATTTGAGCTGCCAGAGGAAGATATCCAATAGGGTATATAATCTGCCCTACTGATACCATTTTCAGTGTCAGTGATGATTGAATACAATGAGAATAAATGATATCATCCAGAGAGATAATACATAATGAAAAAAGAAAGTGTCTACTCAAAGCCCAGGGTACACCTTCGTTTAAGGTGTGGGCAAAAAAAGAGGTATCAACAAGTGAGATAAGAAAGACAGCAAAAGGCAAACCAAACAAAAGCAAGTGATGGTGGTGTCAACTCTGAAAGAAATTTCACAGTAATGAGTAGGAAGGACTTGATGACTACTTGGCTATAGAGGAAAATGGAGAGGCTAAAGATGACTCAAATGCTTTCAGTAGCGGTTGGAATGGGAGAGAGACTGGTATTATATTGGCACCCAATGCCAAGTGTGGCAATGGTGGTGCTGGGAGCTAGATTGGGGAGAAAAAAATTATTTCTCTTCTTGACATATTGTGCTTGCAGCGATAGTATATATCATAATATATCTATAAAATTCCTATATCTGTAAAATACCTACATATTTATATATTCAAAAATTATGTAAATACAAGTTTAGGCTTCTGGGTAAGTTAGAAGTTTTATTTTTGTCAACTATTGCTACTAAACTTTTTTCTTTTGTCTTTCCATGTGCTTTTAAAAGCTATTTGATTTAATCTATGACAGTGACCTGACAATGCACTTTATAATGTATGTATCTTGATGATAAAGTGTGATTTGTGATCTTTCAGATTACACATGAATCTGCAAGAGCCATGCTGTGTTATTACCGTGGTCTGAATCATTAAGATTGGAAATTATTTAAATTTGTCATTGTTATAGACAGGCCCAAGTGACGTGACAATGGATCTTTTATGAAATTTTACTCTAAATTAAGGATCTTATTTTGAAAACTGTCCTTGTACTAAGGTAGCTAGCAGGAATCCCAAGTAAATCTCTCATGGATAAACAAATCTATATAGTTCTGTTGGAGAATATGGATGTAAATTTCTATGGGTGAGCAATCAAACTAAGTTTAATGGAAGGCAGTTTTGGGGAACTATGCCTGGCTATTTTATGCATTGAAGAGGGTTCATAGGGAAGGAAAATAAACAAGGCATTAATGGGAGAAAGACAATATGGATTCTAAGGTTATAGCTATGGGAGTAAAAGTTGTTTTTTGTGTTTTTTTTCAAATTTTTTTGATTCTTCAAATAGTTTCTATCTCTTGGACATACAAAATTTAGATCGTTGGTAGAAAGTCTACCATGGAGTCAGAGAATATTTATAATATGAGTAGAAGAGATTCAGACACATATTATTGTCACAGAAGTCAAGAGAAAATGGTTTCAACATGGATGGATTGTAAAGATGTATGGATGGGTGGTTTAGATTAATAGATGGAAGGAGTGGTCATCATATCAAGTGCTGCTAAAGAAAAAGGATGATAATAGATAGCCCAATTAGAAATGGTGAATAAAAAAAACCAAAGGGGAATAAGTATAGCAGGATTATTTCCAATTAGTAAAGAATTTTTTCTGAGGATAATTTGAGAAATAGGGTGTAGCGTGACTAAAGAAAAGAATAGAGCATAAGCATACATACATACATGCAACACATGAAGGACAAAGGGCAATATCTTTCTTTCATTTTAATATATAAAAAGTAAATGGTGTTAGATAAACAATGCGGGTACATTGGCAGAACTATGGTGGAAAAGAGGAGATCACTCTAACCTCACTCTTTTTTATGGATGCAGCAAGGTTATTATCAAGGAGGAGACCAGGGAGCAGTTAGAGTTTTGAAGTGAAAGGTTGAGTGATGTAATTGTCATCTCCAAGAGTGTTACAGTGCAAATCAAGTATAAACCACACTAGGTACAAAGACAATAGACATATGTTTGCAGAAATATGAACATAAAGAATGAATCAAGCAAACAAGATATGAAAGGGAAAATAGTGATGTTAACTATCAATTTCTTCTAAGTGTAACACTAAATTATAGAAGCAAAAATAAATCATGATGGTGTTGAATTAATAACAAAATTAACAAAACTCAGGATATGAAGTTGCTGAGAGTAAAAAAAAAAGTATGAAGTGGTAAGCAAACTGATTTTTCTCATCTCTGATAGTGAAGGATCACACTATGTCAAATGAGAGAGAAAATATTGTCACATATAAGTATAAAATTAAGCCCAAGGAATATTATAATGAAACAAAAATATACTAAAATATGATTTCAGGTACACTTAAGATATGTGTATTTTACTGTATGGCAAGTTTTGTATTAAAAAGTACTGTAGTTAATTATGCATACAGTGAATGTCTAAAAGTAAACTGTACTGACATTTGCAACTTACTTTGAAATTCATTAAAATAAAATAAAATTTGGGCAAAAATCAGATGGGTGTGGGGAGGAAGGGAAAAGAAAAAGATGGGGGGAATTGAAAGTATTGTAATTCCTTTATCTTTTAGAGTGGAAAGTCTATGGATCTATTTAAATATATTGGGTAGATAAACTGAGCTTCGAGTTTGTAATTCAGTTATAAAGACAATAAATGTAAAATTCCAGAGCAATTTAGACTTTTCAAATTTTCAGGGAAAAAATACTCAAGCCCTTGGAAGTTCTAGCATTAAATAATTGTATGTATTATATAATCCTTTCTTATGCCCCATGTTATATTATTTGGTGACTCCTGTTGGAAAAGGGAAGGTGAATCCAGGCTGATATTTTATTCAAAAGGTATATTCTCATGTTTCCATGTCCACTTGAATCCTGTGAGAAGCCTCATGTCCAATAGTAAATAGATAACTGCCCCATAGTTACTCTTATTAACAGCTCAATAGTTAAGTCACTTGATAGAAACTGATACTGTATGTGCTGTATGGGAATTTTACTTATTTTTTTTCCTTCCTGTATTTGACAGAACTATTGGGGTCAAAGCCAGTTTCTCAATTCTACTTTACAGCTGGGTAAAACACCCTGTCTCTATACCCACCAAAGTAGTATCTTACCCATTTTCTAGTACTTTGTCCCAGTGTTGATTTAATATGTCAGGAAGGAGGCCCTTTATTTGCTAGCATCCATTAGGTATGGGTGCCTACACTTGTAAACCTCCTTAGGCAGCTGCTTCAAAAGCCATTGATCTGTAATGACAAAGTGATTCTCCACAGGTATGAATAGAGACTCCCCATCAAATTTTTCAACAGCCTAGTGCTATCCAATTTAGAATTTATACATTCTTACCTTACAATTCCTTGGGAAAAAAAATAATGCAAGTATAATTATAATTACTTTGCCTTAGTTCAAATAATTGAATTGTTTTACTGTATTTAAAGTCTTTATTTAAGTATATTTATTATATAGTATAAAAATTTGAATTTATTGATAAAGTAGCATCCTATTTCTTCAGTTTATACTATGCCATCAATTACCTTTGTGAGTTATAATAGTTACTACTTAGATAGACTCCATTTTAAAAATAATTAGTTTTCCAATTTGTGGCTATCACAAAAATGCTAGCATCTTCTGGCATAGAACTTTTTCATGTTACTCTTTGGATACAGCTTTCTTTTTACAAACAAGAGTATTAAATAGCATGGAGGCTGACATGCTTTTAGTCAGAAGTATGACTAAATGCATTTATTTATTCAGTCAAAGTGTTTACTGAAATTTTTACCAATTTACTTCTACTGGAAATCTACTGGAATCCTAATTTTACTATAACATTGTGAGCATTGGACATCTTATCATATTTTTTGACTATACAGGGTATTCAATTTTTCTGTGTCTTAATTCCTTAGCTCTCCTTCCCACTGTCTATCACTATAGGGAATGGATTTTTACAAGTAAGAGGTGGTGGTTGATCTTAGTATCTGCAATTCTTTTTCTAGGTATTTTGTTATTAACCAAGGATTAAATGTCTAGTTCACTGTCTGCTATCCATTCTTTGAGATTTGCCCTCTAATGTGCTGTTTCTTCTGGCATCCTGGGTTTGCAATGAGATTTATGGTAATGATTTTGTGCCTGCATTCCTGCTATCATGTTCTGTTTTTAGTGCTTATTTAAGACTCTTACTAGAGATCAAAGAATAGAGTAAATTTGTTATCACATCACACGAGAACGCTGTTCATTTCAGAGAAAACGTAATACACTAACTGTTAGAGAATGACCCGCCTTTTATGTTTAGAGTTTCTTATTATATGTAGGATATATTTATTGAAATCTTTTTTGTCAATATAGCCTGCACTTTGAAGACAAGTAAAACTCAGTTCAGGTCCAGGCTCCACCATTTCCCAGCTTAGATAGATGTTTTTAAAACTTCCAAGTCTTTACAACAGTTAAATATGAAAAACTATGCCTACCTACTATGATTATTTTGAGAATTAAATATGATTGTATACAAAGATTTAATTAAGAGTTGCTGGGGCACAATACTCAATAAATATTTATTATCTGGGTCTGTCCTCTTCATATGTAACGGACAAGGCCATTTCCCATTGGGAATAGAGTGAGTAAACAAGCAGAGAGTCATTGAGATACACTTGAGTAACATCTTTCTTGTCAGTTAACACATCTTGGCCATTTAGCCATGGAGTACACCGATTACTCCTTCCAGAAACCAAACTGACCTTCAAAACTCTCGGAGGGAAATTAAGTTTGACCACAGTTCTACAGTTTTGCTGAATACAGATAACAGGATTGCCAATGAACTACTTCCAGTTTCTATGTGACAAAAAAAAAAAAAAAAAAAAAAAGTTAAAAAGCTGATTACTTGACGCAAGAGATAAGAGTTAAGAGAGCATGCAGTCAAGCAAACTGGTAAAGGTTACTAACTTCCGGGGTTCAAAGTCAAAAACTGATACTTATAAAATGTGTCTACTCATATTTTTTATTTAAATGCCCATTACTGATCTTCTCTGAGTCTGTAAATTTTCAATATTTTCATGTTAGCATTTTTTAGCTGTTGTAAGTAGAAAAAAAGGAAATAATTGGTGCAATTTTTCCTGGAAGATTAATGAGAACTAGCCTACTTTGGAGAGCTAGCATGATGCGTCATCAAGAATATGAGTGATGGAGGCAAAATAGAACATATTTACCTAGTTGACCCAAATGAAAACAGTTTATCCTTTATTTTATCCAAATAACTTTGTGTAATGGTGAAGTTGTTTCCTTATATGCTCTAGAAATATTTTCCTCATTTGTATATCACAAAGAAAAATTTCTCAAAAGTGGGCATATTTGAAGATCACTTAAACTTTGTTTTATGGAATAACAAATAACTGAGAGGCAACATGTGGTAAACTTTAAGTGTAGTCCAGCCAGAAATACCAATCTCCACATTCCCTGAAGCTTCTGCCCTAGTACTTTCCTCTTAATTATGATCACCTACAGATTCATCTTTGAAAGGCAGTGTTTGATGTTCAAGCTTGAACTAAGAGAAATTAAAAGTTGATGCTATAATAAAAGTTGTTTCTGAAAAGAGTCTAGGGTGAGTTTTTTTTTTTTTTAAGATAACACGTTTATTATTTTTAGAACTTTGTTAAAAATTATTTTTCTCTTTATAATTAATTTACATAGAATAACTCAATAAAATAAATTATATTCAATATTAAGGCAGAAGAGTTACTAAGATTATACATCTGGAACTGCATCTCATACAAATGATATATTTGAGATTGAAGGGCATTTCTCCTCTTTACCTTTAATTTTTGAAAAAAAAATATGCTTGAGTTTTTAGCAGATTTAGGTTTACAGAAAACTTGAGTGGAAAGTTCATAAAGTTCCCATATGCCCCCTCACCACTTACCAGTTTTCCATATCATTATCTTGCATTAGAGTGGCACATTTGTTATAATTGATAAACATTATTACTAACTAAAGTTCATAGTTAATATATAGAGTTCATTTTTTTGTGCGATACATTCTATAGGTTTCGAGAAATGTATAATAGTGTACATTCAAGCATGTAGAATAATTTCTCTGCCCTAAATATTCCCTGTGCTCCACCTATTCATCCCACCCTCCCTCCCCCTGAACCCCTGGGAACCATTGACTTTTATACTTTTATATTAGTTTCAGGTGTACAGTATAGAGTGTAGACATTTATACCACTTATAAAGTGATCCTCCTGTTAAGTCTAGTATCCACCTGGCACCAGACATATTTATTACAATATTATTGACTATATTCCCTATGCTGTACTTTATAACTCTGTGACTATTTTGTAAATCTGAATTTATACCTCTCAATCCCTTCCCCTTTTACACCTAGCCCCTTAACCTTTCTCCCATCTAGCAGCCATCAGTTTGTTCTCTGTATCTATGAATTAGTTTGTTTTATTTATTCATTTATTTTGTTTTTTAGATTCCACATGTAAGTGAAATCATATTACATTGGTCTTTCTTTTTCTTTCTGACTTATTTCACTTGGCATAATACCCTCTAAGTCTACCAGTGTTCTTGCAAATGTTAAGATTTTATTATTTTTATGAACATGTACTATTCCGTTGTATATATGTGCCATATCTTACCACAGATTGAATATAAAGGGATGGAAATAACATTTTATGCAAATAAAAAAAAACTGGGATAGCAATACTTATGTAAGATAAAGTAGACTTTAAAACAAAGGCTGTAACAAAAGACAAAGGACATTTCGTACGCAATAGCCAAGATATAGAAACAACTTAAGTGTCTATTGATAGACAATCTGTGTGTCTCTTTCTGTCTGAAGTGGGTCTCTTATAGACAGAATAAATACGGGTCTTGTTTTCTTTTCTATTCAGCCACCTTATATCATTTAATTGGAGCATTTAATCAATTTACTTTTAAAGTTATTATTGGTAGGTATGTAGTTACTGCCATTTTATTATTCATATTCTTTAATTTCTTCTCCTTGAAGAAGTCCCTTTAACATTTTAATACATTTTTTAGAATTCATTTACTAATATTTTTTTGAGCATCTTTGCATCTCTATCCATAAGAAATATCGGTCTGTAGTTTTCTTTTCTTGTAATGTTTTTGGGTTTAGTTAGCATAATTCTAGCCTAAGAGTAAGTGAGTAAATATTCCTTATGCTTCTACATTTTGAAGAAAATTGTAGGATTTTATTTTATTTTTTTTCAATTGGTGTTTCTTCCATAATGTTTGGTGAAATTCACCGGTTAGTGCAACTTGGATGGGTGCTTTCTGTTTTAAGTTATTAATCATTCATTCATTTTATCTAATATATATAGGCCTAATTATATTATTTCACCTTGTGTGAGCTTTGGTAGATTTTTTTTTCAAGGAATTAATCCATTTCATCTATGTTTTCAAATTTATGAGCACAGAGTTATTCATAATACTCTTATCATTTTAATGTACATAGGATAAGTCGTGATGGCCCTTCTTTCATTGATCATATTAGTTATCTATATCTTCTCTCTTTTTTAGTAAACCTAGCTAAAAGTTTATCAACTTTAATTATCTTTTCAAAGAACCAGCATTCATTTAATTGATTTTTCTTATTGATTTCTTGTTGTCAATCTCATTGACTTCTACTCTAATTTTTATTTTCCCTTTTCTTATGCCTACTTTGTATATAAGTTGCTCTTCTTTTTCTTTTTATAAGGTGGAATCTTAGATTATTGATTTTACATTTTCTTCTCTTTTAATATATGCATTTAATACAATAAATATCTCTGTAAGCACTGCTTTTGTTGAATCCCACAACTTTTGATAAGTTGCATTTTTATTTTTACTTGATTTAAAATATTTTTAAATTTCTCTTGAGACTCTTCTTTGACTTGTGTTATTTAAAAGTATGTTATTTAATATCTAAGTATTTTTTTGGTTTTCTACCTCTATTTCTGTTATCGATTTATAAAAAAGTTCCATTGGGATCTGAAAGCATACTTTGTCTGATTTCTATTCTTTTAAATTTTTGATATATTTTCATAGCCCAGAATGTGGTCTATCCTGGTGAATGCTTCCGTGAGCTTGAGAAGATCTGTCCTTATTGATTTTCCACCTGCTAAATTTGTTAATTACTGATAGAGGAGTATTGAAATCTTCAACTATATAGTAGATTCATCTATTTCTCTTTGCAGTTTTATCAATTCTTGCCTCAGGCATTTTGACACTCTCTTGTTAAGTGCATACATGTTAAAGTTTTTCATGTCTGCTTGAAGACTTGATCCTTTTATCATTTCTGTACTACCCCTTTTGTCCCTGATAATTTTTCTTCCTCTGAAGTCAGCTTTGTCTGAAATTAATATAGTGACTCCAACTTTAATTAGTATTAGAATGGTGTATTGTCCTTCATCTCTCTACTTTTAATCCACCTGTGTCTGAATATCTAAAGTGTATTTCTTCAAGATGATATATAGTTGGGTCTTTTTTTTTTTCACTATAACTGTCTTCACCTTTTAATTGCTATATTTAGATCATTGATATTTAAAGTGATTATAGACAGAGTCTCCTTTATTAAGGCTGATATATATATATATTTTGTTGTTATTGTTGTTTGTTTGTTTGTTTATTCATTCATGAGTCAATGGATAGTTTGATTCCATATCTTGTATATTGTGAATAATGCTGCAATGAACATAGGAGTGCAGATATCTCTTTGAGATACTGATTTTATTTCCTTTGGATATATACCCAGAATTGAAATTGCTGAATTACATGGTAGTTATATTTTTAATTTTATGAGGATCCTTCATACTGTTTTCCATTATGGTTGCACCAATTTACATTCTCACCAAGAGTGTACAGAGGTTTACTTTTCTCTACATACTTGTCGACACATATCTTTTGTCTTTTTTATTATAGCATTCTAATAGATATGAAATGATGTCTTATTGTGGTTTTGATTTACATTCAATGATGATTAGTGATGTTGAGCTTTTTTTATATACATATACCTGTTCGCCATTTGTATCTCTTCTTTGAGAAATGTTTATACAGACAGGTCTTTTCCCCATTGTTCAATCAATTTGTTTGTTTTCTTGCTATTTAGTTGTTTGTGTTACTTATATATATTGAATATTAAGCTCTTATCAGATTTGTGCTTTGCAAATATTTTCTCCCATTTCAAAGATTGTATTTATACTCTGTTTATTATTTACTTTTTGTGCAGAAGATTTTTAGTTTGATGCAGTCCTACTTGGCTATTTTGCTGTTGTCTGTGCTTTTGGGGTCATAGCCAAAAAATCATTGCCTAGACCACTATGAAGAAAAATTTTCCCTATTTTCTACTAGTTGTTTCACAAATTTGGGTCTTACATTTAAGTCTTTAATCTATGTTGAGTTTGTAGTAATGTGGATGAAACTAAAGGACATTATGCTAAGTGAAGTAAACCAGGCACAGAAAGACAATTTTGCATGATCTCACTTATACATGGACTCTGAAAAAAACCCTAACTCATAGAAACAAAGAGTAGAATGGTGATCGCCAGGGGCCAGAGAGAGAAATGGGGATGTTGGTAAAAAGAATACAAAGTTTTAGTTTATGCAAGATAAAATTTAGAGATCTAATGTATAGCATGGTGACTATAGTTAATACTGTATTGTATACTTGAAATTTACTAAGAGAGTAGATCTTCATTGTTCTTACCACAGACACAAAAAAAGGTAACCCTGTAAACTGATGGATATGTTATCTTGATTATTGTAGCAATTTCACAATACATGCATATATCAAAACATCACATTGTACAACTTAAATAAATATAGATGATTTTCATTGTCAATTATACCTCAATAAAGCTGGGAAAAATAATTATTGATATAGTAGAATTAATTCCTATTATATTTTTACTGTTTTCTATTTCTTGTCCTTTCTCTATTTTTCTTTTCCTTTTTTGTCTTCTTTTTTTTTCTGCCTTCTTCGGCTTTAATAGAAGAGTATTAGTGCTCATAAATTATTTTCGTTTTTCCTCTCTTTGAAAATATCAATCATACTTCTTTTTTTTCTCTTACTTTTTTTTAAGTGGTTGCCTTTGAGTTTGCAGCATACATTTACAACTAATCCACATCCTCTTTTGAATGACACTGTACTGCTTACTTTAGGTGTCAGAGACTACAATTTTCTCTGGTGTTCTTGATTTGTTCCCCCTGGTGTATGAGAGCCTCATTGATGTGGTGGTAAGGTGTGTGGTTTGGGGTGGGGGGGCACGAAGGGGGATAGAAAAGCATGCTATAATTCTATGATTAGATATCAGTCTTTTAGTGAACCTGTGCCTCTGAACTGTGAACTTCACATATGATTCTATTTTCGTTCTCTCCTTTAGGGGGAACGGGAAGCAGGAGGAAGCTGGTGTTGCATATTTTCCTTCCTCCAGGTTAGTTAGGCTCTGGCAGAGAGTAGTTTCTCTTGAGGGCAGTCCTCGTTAAGAACAGAATTCTCTGGGCATATTTCAGCATGGCTACTTTTTTCCTCTCACTTCTGGAATCACCAGAGGATTTTTCTTAAGTCTTCACTGTGAGAACCGGTGTGGATCCTGAAAGTAAAACTCACAAAAGTGTAGGTTCCTTTATGACAGGGTCTCCCTCATGTTTTCAATTCTCAGGCTTGTCCACACTGAGCTTCAAGCAGTTCATCAATTATAGTTTAAGATTTCCTACCCTGGTAGTTCTCTTGATTTAATTTTTAAAAATTACATTTTTATAATGTCTTCCTCCTTTCTTATGATGATATCTCATTATTTTTTTTGCCTTAAGATTTTACTGCATGTTGTTTGAAAAGTTACAACATTAGAAAAGGGAGCCAACCCTAAATGTATGCCAGGCAATAAGATTTGAAGAATCAGAGTGCCCCCTTCAAAAGCCCCTTATAATAAACTTCATGTATTCCTTGGGTTTTCATTTGTTAATTATTTTATATTAAATGGGAAAAGAATGAGATTCTATCCATGATAGAATACAGAGCCTCTCAAAGTGTGCCAACCCCCGCCCCAGACTTTGATTAGCACTGATTTGGTATGTGACAACACAATACTGAGTGTTACGACACCCTCTTCTAGGTAAATCTGAAGTACATACTTTGCACAGTCTGTCATTCAAGACACAGTATATTCAAAAAGAAATGTTTATCTTTTCTACTTTATAACTGCAGGACTGTCATTTTCTGTACCAGAATAATGGTAACAATCAATTGGGAAAATTACAAAATAACTTTGATTTAAACATTAAAGAGTTATATTATGCCCATGGATTATATTTTCAGATAGAGAAGATCAAATTGCAAATATATATATGTATATATTTTTTGAAAATTTCACCTGCTAACAATCACAATTGATTTGGAAATGGAATTTTCATAAATATTCTGAACCTTATCTCAATGAAAAGTGGACGTAATTTAACTAAGTTAAAATTTGATTTTTTCTCATTGTAAATTTAGGAAATCAAAGGGTTAAGAAGAAAATAAAATTAACTTTACCTCACAATCCTAATATACCTACAATATTCATTTTCTATTAATATAAAACAAATTTACTACTTAGTAGTTCTTTAGATCAAAAATCTGGGTGGCCTTAGCTAGCTTGTCTGCTTAGAGTCTCGCACAGCTGGAATCAAGGTGTTTGATGGCCTGGGTTTTTACCTGGAGGCTCTGGAGGAGAATCTGCTTCTACATTCTTTCAGGTGGTTTGCCAGTTCAGTTAATTGTGGCTGTAGGACTGAAGCCCCTGTTTCCTTGCTGGCTATCAGCCAGAGCCTGTCTCAACCCTTTATGTTCCTGTTTTTCTTGTTGTGTTGCCCACTCCATCTTCAAACTAGCAATAATACTTCAAATCCTTCTCATGCTTCAATCACTCTGACTTCTGCTGCTGCATCTCTTTTGCCTCTAGCTTGAGAAAATTATTTGCTTTTAAGTGACTAAAATTTAAGTAATTAGATGAGTCTCACCTGGATGATCTCTCTGAAGTCCATCAACTCAATCTGCAAATTTCCTTGTCATGTAAAGTAACAGTCATAGTTTCTAGGAAATAGGATGTGGCTATTTTCGGTGTGTTTTGCCTATTATCACATTTTAATATCCCCCAATTCTACTATGTTTAATGCACTAGCACATAATTCCTGAAAATAGAATGAAGTGCCTCATAATTGTCTTTTTCACTAAACAACATGGGTGATATCTTCACATGTTTTTAAATAATCTGGTCAATCCTTATTCTTGGCCTTTGTCCTAAGCACATTGGTATAATTTTGGTTAGAAATGAGGAGAGCCACATAATTTCATGCCCATAATATATAAAGCACAGAAATTTGGAATGATATACCATCTTAAAAAGTCTATCAGATTCAAGGTTGGTGGTACGAAGTCACTCTTATTAATTTATATTATTTTTGTTTGTTTTCTTGAATGGGAGAAAAGGGACAGAGCTCTCATTCTGGGAGCTGTGCATGACTTTCATCTGAATGTCATTCAGAGTATATGTCTTGACAAGAAAAATATTTAGAAATTTTGCTCTAGTAAAAACAAGGGGTAGTTTTTAATGATTGTGTTGTATTCTACTATGAGGAAGGACAAATAGTTTAACTAAAACTATATTTTTGAAATAATTATATTTATATGTGTACAAATCAATAATATTCTAAACATACATCTTTAGGTAGTAGAACTACTGGTATCAAAATATAAATATTTTAATGATTAAGAATATTTATTTCCAAATTGCTTGCTACCCAAAAAGAATGTCCTACTTTAAATTCCCATCAATCCTATACAATGTCTTTTTTATTATGCCACCCCCAAAATAAATGATAAATACACTGTAGCTATAATACTGGTTGTGGCTTTAAAAGAGGTATTTTATATCTCATTTAAAGATACTTTATATCTTATTATCAAGTAGACTTGTGTCAATGAGTCATCTGTTTTCAATGAATTTTCATCTAGAATGGACTCATCTTTTAATATTTATAATTCTTTTGTTTTTTTCTTTTTTTTAAAATTTAAAACATAGTAGAGAACCATAGTAAAAATAAATTAGATATAGTAAAAAAAAGAGTAAATTTTCTTCTCATTCAGGACCCCAAGATAGAAGCAATTGCTATTAATGGGATATATTATAGCAATATACAAATATTTTTGAATTAGTGAAAATATACATGGCTTTAATTTACCATGAAGAATAATGCCACAATGTCAGCACCAAGCTGATAGAGAAGGGAAGGTTTTGATGGTGAGACACCCAGTTGGAAGAATGCACAAGGGGCTGACATGTGAATTAAAAGGCAGGCACCAACTTTGTTGCAGGGAATGCACTTCTATTACACCGAACACGCTTCTGCTTCTTCTTCCTTGGGAACCGCATGGTTCCATGCAGAGCAGAGTACAATAGTGGCATTCAGGCATACATGCATGATACAATAAATTGAATTATGTTTACATATTTTAGACACAGGCACCCTACTACATTAATGTAACATTCTAAATCCAGGATTCTATTCCTAGCTGTGAGCCTGGATCACAGCCAGACCTGGGACCAGCCAGGCCTGGGACCCACACACAGATTCTGGAATTTTTCAAGTGAAATTACTGAAAATTTTTCTTTTCATAGAAGTTTAAAATAAATCTCTTATTTTTTTCAAAAAAAATATGATGTTTAGCAAGATATACTGTTTTTATTTGTGAATTATTGGCATTTCTCAAGTCCCTTTAGAATTTTGTTCTTAGATATGCTATAAGATTTTACGCTGTCATATTTTTGTAATGTACATTTGAAATATGTATGCAGTACTAATAAGCCTACATTTCTCAGCTGGAGAGTTTGACTTTGAAAATATATTAATGTTCTAAAATATGTTTCTGACTCCAAAGGAACTGCTTAGCATCACTGGACGCTACAGGAAATGTTTTGTGGCCATGAAGCATGAAGCATTACTAATATCTCTTAGAATATAAAATGAGTTTGTTTTCTAAAGTCAATGTGATTCTAGGTCTTCAAAATTTCTTTATAGCCATTTAGATCACAGAATTTTAGTCCAATAATTTGAAAAGCAAGATTTAACATCACGGTATTGACATTGTTATTGCTTTGTAGATTAAAAGCAAGAACATTTTTGCATTCAATTAGAGTTGAATATTCCTTAAAAATAGTACTTCCCAGTTAGTTTTTGAGAGGTGGCAATTCAGGATATACCTTGTGAAATATTGAGAAGCACTGTTAGAATCTTTTTTTGAAATAGAAATACATCATAATTGAAAATATGTTTTATACATATATCTTTCTCTAATGTATATATTTGAAAAGCTTATATCTATAAGCTGAATAGTTCACTTTAGTTATATTTGAATATGCAGTCAATCATTAAAAAATATAGAAGGAGCACTATGATTTAATTTTAACAGTAGACCACCTTGGACCAACTTTGAAGAATACTCACGTTTCATGAGCCAAATTTGAAAAGCTTTGTTCCAGTGCAGATGTGTAGAAAAGCGTTTTCCAATGAGTTTGGCATGTTTGTGCTCTTCATTTCAATCTTATTTATTTCACAAATTGCGGGCACAGAAGTATAAATACAAGAGCCATATGCCAATAGCCAGAATTAATTTTTACAAATCAGAAAATGTAAGTAAATTTAGCTTTTAAAATTTAAATTGAATTAAATAAGCATTTACTATCTAATTTTGTGACTTAGAAAAATCATTAATAAAGTAATCTGTACTTACTGAAAATTAACTATGTGTACTTAATTCTTTATTATGATTTTTTAACAGGTGAGGAAACTAGAACTGAGGAAAAAATAAATAACATGAATTTTAGAAGTTATAAAAGCAATATTTTAATTCAATTTATATTCAGAGCTCACATTCTTAACCATTATTTTACTTGCTACTATAGAACCATCTATTTCTCCTCTCCCTTTTATTCCATTCCCTATAAACAGTGATTCTTAAAATTTAATATGCATCCCAATCAGTAGAAGACTTATATATACAACACGGATTGTTAGACTCCACTCCCAGAGTTTGTTTCAATAAGTGTGGGTGTCCTGATAATTTAAATTTCCAACAAGTCGTAGGTAATCTTAAAGCTAGTTTTCCAGGGACTACATTTTGAAAGCCATTGTTTTATATACTCTCTAATGTTATTGATAAACAGGTAGTATCCATTTTAAGGGTCTATTATTAGTCTATATACCTGTTTTTGTTGAGCTAGATTTGGAAATCTGTGAGTCCAGCTGTCATTGATTTGATGATGATGTTAAATATTCTAATACTTTCTTAAAGCCCTCATTAATTACCTATCACATAAAAATCCTAATTGGTTAATTTATTATTTATTTTTTTAGCTGCACAGAGCCAGTCAGTCTAGACATAGTTTGTGAATTTAGAAATGTATCCTAGATAATTCACAGATCTATTGTCTAATTATAAGAAAAGAAATAAAGGAAAATATCTGGCTCTAGAGCCAAGAACATATTTGCAATCTTCCACTGCAGATGCAAGGATTCTACTTAAGAATACATACTCAGTTTAGTTTTATTGTTATATCTGTATCTCTATTTCTTCATTGTTAATTATATTCTCCATTTTTATTGCTTCACCTACAGCCAATTCACGGTATAGAAAGTGTTTAATATTGCCCTTTTTATTTTATAATTTTTGGATAAACCTATTTCTTTAAACTCTTTCTTGTAGTGTTATCTTAACATTTTCAGTGGGACTTTTAAAAATAGCCATGTGACTTACTATAAATCTAGTCAGAGTTTAAAATTATTTTAGAAGGAAACACGATGCTATAGTTCCTCAATAGATGCAATTAGAAATGGTGTTTTTGTGTCAGGCAGGATCCTTCACTTCTGGGTCTGCTTAATAAATTTTAGGCATTAGGATTTGTGTTATTATCACGTCTGAAGTAAAAGACAGAAAAAATCTGAGTGGGGCGGGGGGTAACCTGATAAAATCTAGCCATATAATCTTTGAAGAGGGAGATGAGAAAGGGTAAGGGAGGCAGATGAGATATGCCACTAAAGAACAAACAGGCAAACAAAAATAATTCCTTGATGCTGATTACATTACCTGAGCTTTTCTTCCAACTATTTATGTGAGACAAAAAGGCTAGTGAGAACACCAAGAATGCACTCTAAATATGTTTTAAATACTAGTGTACCTAGCCTCAGTGATGATTACTTTTAAACAGGTCACGTGTATGCCATACACACACACGTATCACAAAAACACACAGAGACACACAGACTCAGATGTGAGTATCCATGTGTAAGTACCCAGTGAAAAACTTCTTCAAGGCATTGTCCTTCAACATGCTTTTAAAAATTCATTATAATCTCTCAGAAAACACCATAACTATAGTATATTGAAAGCTATTGGTATTCAAAAGTAAAACAACCTAACTTTGCTATCCTGGATATTGATTATCTTATTGTGCTATCACATGGATTTAATTAGAGGCACTTTTTTTTTTCTCATGCTGAAAGAGATAAGACCTTGGATATAAACATAGAGGAACAGGTACCAGTATTTCACTCATTCAGAAAGAAATTTGTCATGTTGTTGGCTTGTGTGCAATGTTTTTTTCTACATTTGCCTAACTTTTCTACGTTTGACCTGTTTTCTCACAATGTAGGCAGGCTGAACAATATCTGTAGCCAGAAGTAATAATGTGAGCCCTTTTCCTTACTCTCTCAATCCAACCTTCCACATCAAGGAAAGGGAACTTATCCCTATCCTTCACCATCATGTGCCCAAATCATTCAATGTCCCAAAGCACCACTTCCTGCATGAAGCTCTCTCTGATAAATCATTTTACCATTCTTCAGGTGTGCTCTCCATTTGCTTTTACAGCATTTTAATAACATGTTTATTAAAAACTATATCAATAAATTGAATAAAACTTGAAATTTTTTTTTCCTATTTCCTGTAGTCTTATGTCTCTCTTTCCATCAATACTTTTCAGGTATAAGGGGGGAAAAACACTGATTTTCATTGAGTACCATCGCTGGCCCAAAACCTCTATTAGGCACATATATAGGTTATCTTAATTTTTGCAAGCATCTTAAGAGTTCTGAATTAATTTCACTTTTTATATGAAAAATTGAAGCCCTGAGAGGCTAAATAAATTGTTTAGATTATAAAATTGATTGTAAAACATATTTCTGTAAATATGTATTGGGATTGGAAACCTCCTGACTTTCCTGAGTCCATTGGATGAGGGGAGTCTTCTGCCAATACAGTAATGGGCAGGAGCTCTGTGCATGCAAACTTAAGGGAAGATGCTCTGCAAACACACACATGTGCACATGTACACACATGCACACACACTTAAGCCCACAGAAGCTGCCAATTAAAATTCATGGAGAAGGAGGAAGCATAAAAGAGAGAGGAGTCTAACACCAGTAAGTGCAGAAGAGAAGACAGGCGAAGGACCTCTGCGGCAGGGGTAGGGAACTGCACAATTGGAACATAAATGTCTGCTGGGAGTTAGTAAAATCATTCCCTGTGTAATAGATTCCTCTTGAGGTCCATTCTATGAAATCTTCCTATGAAATCTAAAAGAAAACCACAACTTGCTTAGAAAAATGAGATGTCTTATTTTTTAAAATAGAGTTTGAGTGAGCTAACCATACAGCTTGGCATGAGGCCATGACAAGGCAGTAGGGCAGAATTTCACAAATGTGGGAGCATTGCATAAGTCACTGGCTGATGGCATGGATGTCATGTGTGTGTGTGTTTTTTCTCTGAACCATGAAAGTGTTTTCTTACATCTTCAATTGTGTTTGGGGGATTTCTGGATGCAGGGAGCAAAGGAGCATTTATCTACACCAGGCTAATGTGTCTAGTGTGCTGTGAGGTTGCTTAATTCAGAAAATTTGCTGCATCTAAAAAATACTCAGCTAAAATAAAATATTATTGAAGAGGAGAGTATTTCTCAGGACTCCAGTGAGGGCCTGTGTGCTGGCCAAGAAGTTCACCTGTGATTGGTATCTCTTGCCTATCAGGCCTCCTAGTGCTTTTCTGGGTATATGGCTCTCCCAGTGTTTTAAACAGATTTCCTCCAAATTGTTCTATTTTCTCTAACATGCCATGACATTATTGTGATTAATTTGACTATAATTGAGGTTTATTACAAGAGTGACATTTGTCTTTGACTTTGGCAGGAAGCTTGCTTCTTTGTCATCATCATCTCCAGCCAGCCAGCTGGGCTATGGGACCAGACATTGCACAAATGACAATCAGCCTAAAAGATTATATATGTGTGAGGGTTGGGGGTTGGAGGGATAGAGACTGTGGTAGTGAACATGATGGGACAAGGAGAGGAGAAGAGAAAGGCTTTTATGCACAAAGTTAATCTAATGGTCATCAGGAAATAGTCAAGTGACAACAACCCTAAGTCGAATTAAGAGTAGCACTGCTTTGAGACTGCCAAATAGTTTTTATTAATTGTTTTAGGAAGGAGTATGCCTATATCACTTTGAACTAGTTTTGTACTGTTTGTCCTGAAGTAAGCAATTAAACATTTAAAAATATATATTGTGAAATGTCATTAAGTATATCAATATATGCATTCCTCAGCTTGAATATATATTACTAGACATAGCATTAAAATTAATGAAAGAAATGAATATGCCATCCATAATAGAAAAAAATACATACAATAAAGAACAAATAGATGAAACAAACTTCCATTGTCGAACTTTAGGGAAATGATGAGTTAAGTGAAACCATATTAATATTATGAAAAGTTAATTAGTCATTAGACAACATTTTCAGAGAATTTTAGTGTCATAATTTTATGATTATATTATATATTGAATATAAGAAACATCATATTAAATGATACAATGTCAATTTTGCAGTGTAACAATGTTCATGAATGTGTTTGAAGTTGATCTGGAACAGTGCATAATTTTAAGTGTTTCTCTCTGGAAGGAGAGAAAAGGAGTGATTTTATTTTCTTAAGTTTATATTACTATGATTTCTAAATGTATACTATAGTTTATGAATTTCTCCCATAATAAAGGTATAATCATTTATAATCAGAAAAATATATATATTTAAAATATCCCACCTCAAATCAAAGAATGACTGAAGTTTTTGGCATGAAAATTAAAGAAGCATGGTTTCTGTCCTTTAGTGTACAATGTTGGGCCAAATAATAAGTATTCTTTCCATTTAGATGTTATGTTTTCAAAATTTAGAAATTCCACAATATAAAATAAGGAAATAAAGACTAAAAATTTAGGGAAAAGAAAATGTAAGGTAAAATAATTTTAATATCTGCTCCAGAAATTTTGAAATTCTGTGTCATTATGTGAATTGTAAGGGGCAGAGGCAAGGTTAGCTACCAGCTGCCCTTTGAAGGAGATGCCTAGATGGGTGGAGTCTATAAAAGCAATGAGAGCTGGAGAGCAGGAATGGTGAGTATGTGACTTGACAAAGAACTAAGACTCTGAAATATATATTCTGCAATAAGATTTCTCCCAACATTTCTGAGGCTCATGGAAACTACCCAAGTAACAGAGATTGGTATTTGTGCATATAAAGTGGAGCTCCCCCTAAACTCTTGAAAAGTATCTCTGTAAAAATGTGAAATTCCACTGTCTACCAGACTTTCATATGCTCTAGGGCTTCCAAATTTGTCTCTCTGTGATCACTCACCTTTCTTGGTATGAACCCCCAAAATTTCTATGTTGAAGTTCTAACCCCCAGTACTTCATAATGAAACTATATTAGTAAATAGGGCTTTTAAAGGGATACTTAAAGTAAAATGAGGTCACTAAGGGGTACCCAAAACTTATATGATTGGAGTCCTTATCAGAATTGGAGGTAAGAACACAGATACATACAGAGAAAAGAACATGTGAGGACACAGGGAGAAGATGCCATCTGTAAACCATGGAGAGAGACCTCAGAGGAAACCAATTCTGTCAATGATTTGATCAGGACTTCTGGTATCAGGAAAATGCGAAAATAAATTTCTGTTGTTTAAGGTTCCCGGTCTATGGTAGGTTTTTTTTTTTTTTTTTTCAGCAGCTCTAGAAAACTAGTACAACTACCAAGTCATCCTACTCACCAGTCCTTGAAAGAAAAGAAACACTAGGCCTCATCGCTTTCTATAGGGGTCTTTGACTGGTCTCTGTTGGAGTCCCATGTGCTACTGCAATCAGCAATATGGAGGACATTGCATATATATTATTTAATACTCATAACATCTCAGGGAAATGGAGATTCTCAATTTTAGAGCAGCTAAGCTTATTAAATTGTTCATTGTCACTGAGAACTAGTGCTTCTGAATTGAGATGACAATGTTAATCCAGTTTTTATTATTCCACATGTAAATTAGGACATTTGGGGTCTTGAAAAGTTTGGAACTCAAAGAATTTTGGAACTTAAAGAATTGCTTCTTCCAGGTTCCCCCGTTGGTCTTCTTAAAAATAAATTGGCCAGGGTAAGGCAGGCCTGCTGGGAGTTTATATCAAGGATGGTGGTGAGAAATGGGTCAGTGGGCCTGTCTCATCTGCTCCCAATAAAACTCAGTGTAGGGGCCTTAGAGGTAAACAGAATTAGGGGAAATGCTAGCTCTGACAACTGACCAGCTCTATTATTTGGCACAATTTCTCTGAGGATCAGATTTTCCATTTAAAATGAGGATAATAACTACTTTATGGAGGTGTGATGAATAAATGGCTGGTTGCATATGAAACAGCAGAGTTGCTGATGCAGAATAAATAGTACTTGTCCACTATTAGTATCTTCTGTGATTATATAAGGATGGTTATTCTCCCAAAATGCAGAGATCTAGAAGCCATTAACACTTTCTCACTGACTATAAAATAAAATTGATCTGATTAATTTGAAAGAGTTTAGACTGGAGTGAGGTGATAAAAAATCTCATTTAATCTTAACAGAAAAACTAAGATGAAGCTCTTCTTACTAGCCAACTTTTGGAGATGACGGAACAGAAACTAAGTCAATTCCCAAGGTCATACAAGGTACTACATTAAGTTTCCAAGCCAAGATATGTCTGACACCAGCAGCCACAGTTGTCACAGATACTGCAGCCAAAGACTGACTCAAGTCTGTTAGCTTTCAGGGTGTTCATATGTCTGTCTTGTTTTCAGAGAGCCTGAGCCTGGGGTAGGTGAAGTAGAACCCAAGTATTAAAATAGTTTGCCAGGTTTCTTTTTCTTCATACCTCAACCCACATGTCACTATAAGATATGGCAGGGAACATAGATTTTTCCAGTTCCTCTTCCCATCTGGGTCAACAGATGGCCAAAAAATGGCCATGGCTGAAAAAGAACTGAACATGTTTACCATCGTCTCAGAGAAAGAACTATATGTTGTCTCTGGCATTTCCTTGTACTAAAACGTAATTTCACATTTAAAAAACTAGTAAGGACCTTAAAAGTTAGCTATGTTACTTGCTATTAAGATAATGCCATTTCTATATAGTGATGGTACTTCCTCTTCTGGCTTGGAAGTAGATTTTCTTGAGATGAGAAATTTTATTCCTCTAAAATCACAACAACATGGCCCTTGGGGGCGAGGGGTTAATTTCTTTGTCTTTGGAGAAAAGATACATAGAAAGTGTTCAAATAGATTTGATAAAAATGATTTACCTAAGACAGATAGCATGTTCATTCCATTATCTTCACCCCCTTTTCTATTGATATTTTATACCTAAAATGAAAGAAATTATGCTTGTATTATGTTTTTATTTCATGATCTCTACCAGGACTTTCTTTAATCTTTGGAATTCTCAAATTTAATTGACTAAGAATAGCAATTTGTTCAGGGTACCACTAATCATAGTGATAACATGCACTAGATTCCATACATTCTGTTATTTCTCTTCGTGTTCCTCTACTTTTAAACTTCTGTAGCAGAGCTTAAGCATTCTGCAACTTGGGTGTTAACACTGAACTGCCCAAACTGTTCCCTCAGCCCCAGTCTCTTTCCTCACTTCATAAAAGGCCTGTACTTCTGTGTATTATTGCCCTTAGGGACCTGCCTACCTTTTTCAAAGTCAGGTGTGACAGGAGACTAGACAGCCCCTCCCAAATCTGCTTAGTCCTTCTGTCTCTCCTCTGGCATGGACTCTCAACCATATTTGTTCTCCTCTTCTTTCCCAAGAATTTCAGAATTTTACTTGCTGCTCTTTCATTCATTTCCCCCGCACATTTTACCTTAGCATCTTCTTTGTGCCAGGTGACAAAAGGCTCAAAAAGTAGACAGAGAGCCCAGCCTTTCTAGATTTCCCAGCCATATCATAGCACAGTCGCAGTGAGACAGAAAGGCCTAGTGCCTCTTGCAGAGCAGGAAAGAAAGTGAAAGAGGCAGAAATGTGCAAGGTAAACATTTTCCTTCTAAAATACACAATGGACTTTGGAAATAATTATGAAAATTTTAAGCATATAATCTCTGCCCAGTGTTTTGGGATATATCTTCAACATAGGCACAAGATAGAAGTCTCTCCTCCAGCCAAAACAATTTACACCATAGCCCTGGCCTGGACTATTGCATTTATTTCTCCTATAATTATATATGCTTCTCTCTTCAGATAGGTGTGATAGCAAAGGGAACCCAGAAGGCTACCTGCAGCATGTCATATCTTTCACACTCCTATTTGACCTCTCCTAAATACTCTTAACAAGACTTATCATTAAGCACTAAACTGCCATGTACTTCATGACAGAAAGACCTGGCATTTACTTCTAACTTTACCATTTAGTTAATCCCTCCATGCTTTAATTTCAGTATGGTAAATGTATATGTGGAAAAGTGACATACCTTTATAGTATTATTGTAAGATTTAAATGAAATGATGTACTTAAAAATCTCCAGCACTTAATATGAGTATTATTTCTTTACATAGTCTGACTTTGGAAAAAGTCAAATCTATGTATTTTATTAAAAACAACAAGAAAAGTCACCTTCTTTTATAAATTTCCTGTTTCTTTAATTGCTATGCAGCTCTTGTTTGAAGCCATAAGATTTATATCTGAGATAGAAACTTTCTTTTGTTCTGTCTCATTCTAGTTACAACAATATTTCTCTTTTCTTTCTCCTCTTTTTTTCTCTAAACTGATCACATTTTTTCCTGGTGGCAAAATCTGGTCATACACATCTTTAATCATGAACAATTAAGTCACAGTGAAATAGTTCTACATCTGGAATGCACAGTAACCTTGTACTCTGCTTTATGCAAGTGAGAAGATAAAATACAGAATACAATATTTATTAATTAAAAATGCATTGAGTCAGCCTTTAAAAATCCAGGGTTTTTACCAACTTTTTATTCCAGGGAATTAGAAGTTTATATTTGCTATTATTTCTACTGTACGCACACACACACACACACACACACACACACACACACACACAATGTTTAGTGCAAGTTTGATTTTAAAATAACCATAATGTACCAAACTAATATTTCTTTATAGATTTTATAAGTAGTCAATGTAATAGAATGTTTAATAAATTCATAGAATATTAGACTTAACTTGATGCTTAGAAACCACAAACCCCTCATTAAATTTAAGAAAAGGAAATATGTACATTTAATAATTCATTCTTTGAGCTTGGATACATATCAAGGAATACTTAGACCAGTGAACTACAAAGAATTTTAGAGATCTTTCCCAATCTGGATAGAGCACAAGTGATGCTGATGCCTGTCTGAGTACCTGTAGCACACTCTGGATAGTGTGCTAGTAGATTCACGGTATTGGCCTCCTCTAATCCTCCAGCAACCACATCTTAAAAGTGTTAATATACCCACTTAAGGATAAGAGGCACATGCTCTCAAGGTGAACTTTCTCTATTATTGCTAGTAAGTGGCAGAAAGAGACATCCATGATATGTGAACCTAATCCATGCACTTTTCTATTTCTTATAATTCTTTTAGTTTTAAAGGATAATTCATCCCTAATCTCTAATAACCATTTGCAACAAAGAACAATACCTTCATTATCCAGAATTCAATTGAATACACAAATAACTATCCTATTACCATGTTGGTTTATATGAGAGTCTAACCAATATGTACTTCGTAGAACTGTGCACACATGAGTGTTTAAAAAGAATTTTTGTAGAACATGACATTGCATTCTTAGAAGCAAGCATTTAGTATGAGGCAATTCTTCTTAATGCGGGGCCCAGCTTTGGTCAGGCACTTTAGAGACTGCGTATTTCAATCCCCGTCCTTGTTTTCCATCTGTCGGTCTTTGCAAAGCAGAACTGATGAAAATGGAAGAATTCTGAGCCATTCAATTAGATTTCATGCACCACTGACCCAACAATTTCTCCTCAGTCCTATCTGAGTTGGTGGCAGATGTGTGGTATGTCAAAAAGCATTTCCAAATTAAAGAGGGAAACATATTGAATGTTATTTAATAGGGTCGCAATATGTATAAATGGTGAAATGTGTCATCATTGTAGCAACAACTATCATGCAAAAGAGGGCAATGCAAATGTACATTTCCAGTTTCCTTATTGCAATATGTTTGGGCCCAGAAGATAAGAATGAGAGAGCAATTATAGGTTGTCAAATGTGCATTGGAAATCATGGGCTTCTTGATATGTGATAAACACCATTGCAAAGTTAATTGGATTGGACCATTCATAGCTTTCTACCATCTTAGCAATAGAGCTGAGTCTGTGATAATTTGTTTAGATGGGGCCACTGGTATCACTGAGGCTAATGAGACTTACATTCAGGGACCTTCACCATCACCAATTCACTCAGCCTCACTGTCAGTAGTTGACTGACTCTAATTATGCTCTGAATCAGTTAATTGAAAAGGAGATCCTTGCAAATTGTAAATGATCAATCAATATTTGTCAATTGGTTATTTAGGTATTTTTGATGGGCTTTAGCAGTTTTCTTTTTGAGGCTATTTAAGCTATGAAGGCATGAGAAAGAAAAAGGAGCAAAATACAGCCATAGGTAATCTACTGACTGTATGGACTCTGGAAATGATGGAAATATGAGTGTACCCTGAGGACAAATAGAACCCAGAAAAGGCTTCCATACTGACCATGAAGGGTATTCTGAGGATGATCAATGGTCTGAACTTCTTAAATCACCCATAGATGTCATCATTGTCAGGGAGAGTATGGAAAAGGCATTTGGTTCTGTCCAAACATCCACTGAGACATTTGGTCCACGTCAAAAGATCCTTGATATTTGGTCCTGTTGAAACACCCATGCTTAGAACACATCCCTGGGTTCAAATAGCCCATAACATTATTTATACATTTGGTTTACAGTCTCAATGCATTAAAAATACTATCATATTTTATTGGTTTAAGAATTGTATTGTGACTATATTGCCAACAATAACCCTTCTTGCTTGAGTAGCTTAGCTAGTAATGGCACATGGCAAGGATCAAATATTAGGGACCTTTTGGCATGGACCAAATGTCTCAGCAGAGGTTTTGGACAGGACCAAATGTCTACTAATCAATTTAGGAATGAGGAAATATCTCCATGTGCTTGGGTCATTTAGAAAACTCACTCTTTTGGCTGTAAATGTGAATTAATGAGTAAAGAACATTAGTGTAAGATTAAGAGTTATAAGGGATATTAGAAATAATTTAGCCTGACACTTCCTTTCATATAGTGCTTGAGTTACCTCTTTACCTACCCCACACAGAAAAACTTCTAAATCCATTTATTCCCAGAATATTGATTTTTACATCATTAATTTACTTGAAATCACCCAGTTTCTTACTTGTGACAATCAAGAACAAAGGCCTGCCCATTCCCATTTCTTGAGGCTTCAGGTTTTGCCAATACTGGGACGTTTTCTATCAGATTTGAAGTTAACCCACTGATGTCATTATACTAGCTCTCTGGCATATTCCCATACTGCTCAGGCCCAGTTCATTCTGTAGATTTATTTGTATTATCAGCTAGCTTGAGAAAGACAGAAAACAATTTATAGATTGGTTTAGTTACTCTTTAATCATATGCTATTCATTGTCATTTAAATAGGTCTATGATGATTATATTTTAGTAATGCTGCTCCTGACGAAAGTTCTGGCTGGTTTTGGAAAGATGTCAAAAATAAAAATGAGGAGTTCCAGTAGTTCCTTATGATTCTACCATCAGAACCGGGCTTTGCCTCTGTCAATGTACTTCCATTCATAGTTACCTTCTTGCACATGCTCAATGCTATCGGCAAAGCGTGGAGGCTGAAAATGCCTGAATTCTCCATTTAAATCACTTTAAACAAAATACACATTATTTGAGCATATCTTTTGCATCCTGCATGTCCAGTAGTAATTTCACAAAATTACTGGGAATCTATTTTAGGGAAAACATGGCAATTAATTAGGTGGTTATAATTGGCATCTTGACTACATGAAGTCAACAGTGTGAAAGCAAGAATGGGGAAATATTACATTGGCTAATCTTTGCTATGGAAAATAATAAATAAAACTATTTGAATAAAAAGGTAATATAGTAGGAAAAAGACACACAATTCGAAGCAAGATGACGTGCAGTTTCTTGGAATCAAAATGATAAGCTTTAAACATATTCAAATTATTACATACTGAAAGAATCTTTTAAAGTCTCTAACAGAACATTCTCAAAATCCACACTTTTTCTCCAGAGAGGCCCAGCGATGCCCTGTTCTTGAAATTATTCTAACACAAGTGCCAGATAAATGCTCACACACCTCCCTTTCTCTAGCCTTATCTATTAAATCTTACCTATCATTCAAATTAAGACTCAAAACCCATTTTTGGATTATCTAAGGATAATCTTAGCCCAAGTAGGATGGGGCCCCTGTTGACTTCTCACCTCTCTCGTGATGCCACTGTCCAGAGCTAAGGTAAGTTTTCATACTGATTGTATTGCAAGGGAAAAAGTGGTTCCACATACATGCTGCTTCAAACTCTTATGTAACATCTTGTTGAGTTCTAGGCTCATTCTGAACAGCACTCAGAAGTGATGACCCAGTGCAGAAAAAGGACTGGAATCTGACATTTCAGGAACATTTAAGGATATGGGAGTACAAATGAATCTGTGGGCACATTATTTACCACTATATTCAGTGATCTGAACAGTTTTTAAATGGAAGGAAGATTAGACATTTTGTGTAGGAGAAAGATAGATTTGGCTCAATATTAAGGATATAAAATGGTCACAAAATGTACTGGAAGGAGTGCAAGAATTTTATGTAGAACACTTGGTACTCAGCTGGGCCCCTGGTGTGGCTGCTATCTTTCCATGAGGTTTAGCTCCTTAGCCTTTCTGGAATTTACTTTGTCACATGTCAAATGAAGATAATAATATCTCTTTTTAAGATATGGGAAGCATAAAAATACTGAAAGATAAAGCATTTAGCATGCATACTAACATCAGGGAGGAGTGCTCAAGGGATTAGTAGGAGGCTGTGCAGCATTTTTCTGGGAATGTTAAATGGGAACTCAAAATAACAATATACCTATAAAATTGCTTCCAACATAGGGACTTTATGAAAAATGAAAAATATCTCCAATTCTCCTCATAATCCATTAAGGGATTCACATGATTACAATGTATCGAATGTTTTCTTGGACTAGATTTTAGAAAACTGGAGATAGAAATGTAAAAATAGAGTAACGCGTGCATTTTAATACTACTGTCACTGCTAGGGTGAAGTGAAATCCAGTGTCACCGGCATGGGGGAGGAGGAGATGGAGTATAATGGACATTGGTGTTCTGTGTTGTTGTCCCTTTTTTCTTCCCCTCCAATGCAGCAAAGAAGTGCAAGTCGGTGAGATTGAGAAAAAGTGAGATTTATTGAAAGTACATTTTAGAAGGAGAGGGGCCTTGCTAAGGAAGTCTGCAGCCCTGTGGAATTTAGGAGGTAAAGAAATAAGATAGGACTCCCCAAAGGGAGAGGCAGGTTTCTAGTCAAGAAAGCTGTAACAAAGCAGAAATGGGAAGGTCGGTTTCTATATGATGCGAGGTCCTAGATGATCCATATGTGAGGTCATCTTGACTGACAGTTGGCTGCTATGTAACTTTTGCTTACTGCGCATGTGCTTACCCAGAATTCAGTCTGTTATAATTAGATTCATGAACTTCTAGGAGTAGTTACGATATTATAATGATGGTATAGTGAGACTGAAGTTATGGGCAGTTCTTTCTGTGCATGCATTTGTAGCTGGGTTAACCAGGAGCTTTTATGCCCTTTGTGCTCTAGGATTTGGGGTAATTTATAACCCTAAAAGCATGGTATTTCTGAGAGATACTTAAGGAAGGTCTTCAAGGGAAGTTTCTATGGTTACAAAGCTGAGCCTTGGCTCCTGTCACTTGTGCCTGACTATCCCACATTACCTTCTGGCAATAATTTCTTAACCCATGTGAATACTTATAGTCTGAAAAAATGTAGACACAAATCTCCAATGCTATAAGTGTGTAACTTCTTTTAAAAAATTACTCACCGATGAGCAGAAGACATAGCACAAAAAGAAGTCTTTGCATCTATAATAGAACTTTCTACAATAGCTGCTCTGAAAATGGACATCCTCATGAGGTAATAAGCTTCCTACTATGGATAAATGCTGGAGTTGGTTAAAGATTAGTTGAACAATTTCTGGGTGGGGAATATTACAAAGAACTTCCCCATTCAGATTGGGGAATTAAATTAAAAGTGGATATTAAAATTTCCCTCATACTATGATTCCATTATACTGCTGGACTTAAAAACTGGTAGTAGTAGTAGTAGATACGTAATTGTGACTTGACCACATTTAAAACTGAGGGAATCCTCAAAGAGAGGCTTGGTACTGCGGACAGAAAACAGAATAAAATTATATTCTCAAGAATAGCTTTGCCTCCTGGTAGTTTGTCAGTGAATACAAATGAGGTTTTAGGTTTTTAAGCAGATGTCAAGTGGAAGATGTGCTTTTGTATGGTTCTGGGGAAATGACATCAAAGCAAACCCGCAGAACAGGAGCCACAGTTTACCCTCTTTACCAGCAAAAAAATGGGGGAACTGAGCTTCCAGCAACCAGACCACAGCTCCAGGCAGAGAATATGACATTCCTGCTGCCAGGTCAATAAGGTTTGTTTCCATTATTATTATTTTTGGCTGTTTTGAAATATAATGGACAATATCTTATATTTACATTGTATAATTCAATGAGCTTTCTTTTTTCAATTATAGTTGACATACAATAATATATCAGTTTCAATTATATAGCATAGTGATCAGAGATCCACATAACTCACAAAGTGATCACCCCACTAAATCTAGTATCCCTCTTCCCCTTTACATATTTATTACAACATTATTAACCATCTTCCCCATGCTATGCTCTACATCTCCATGTCTATTCTGCAACTATCCATTTGTACCTCTTAATCCCTTTGCCTTTTTTTTTTTTTTTTGCCATTTCTCCCAACTCCCCTCCCATCTAGAAGCCCACAAAATATTCTCTGTATCTATGGGTTTATTTCCTGTTGTTGTTGTTGTTATTTTGTTTTGTTTCCATCATTTTTACTATTAAAAAAAACTAACAACATTTTTGTTCACAAAGCTCCTTTTCATTCTTTAAATGATTGTACTAGTGGTGGAATTATTGGTATAAATATAATCAAGATTTGGATGTATAACATTGCAGTGAGTTTCTCAATTGCATTCAGGTGAGCAAATACGGTGCTTGACTTTTTAGCACCTTTTTAAGGCAGGATTTTAGTAGTTACTATAACCTTCCCTTCGGGATAAATTGTGAGAATTAGTCATTAATCTGTCTCCTGAGAAAGAGAACATATAGCACTTTGCAGAAAGCTTCTAATTAATCCCCTTGACTCCCTAGTGAGACAGGAATGTAGAAATGACTCCACTACAGTGTTGACTAAGAAATGTTCTTCTTGGTGTGACAGACAACAATTCAAATTCCACAGATGCTGGAGAGCTCTCCTGCTAGATGATTATGATTTCATCTAAACATGGTCCTGCTGGATCCTGAAGTTTCAAGGAAGAGTCTGTGTTGCTGCATCTCTTGTGCCCAGTGTCGCTCTATTTGTGAATATGCTAATGCCCTTGGTTCTGGTTTGGCTTTCCATCTTTATCCCTGTGTGTTCTTCAGGCATAAACCTTTTTGTGAATGAGTACTCTAGGATCTTGATAGTGATAGAATTTATATAATCTTTGAGATGGTGTTTAAAATAATGTCTTATTTCCCTCCCATTTGACTGTGAGCATGTGCCTTTAGTTTACTCTTTAGTCTCTGTGGATAAACTATTAACAGTTAACACTGATTTCCACATTGGCTAAGTGTGTCCTTTCAGATGTTTTATTCTGCTGTTTTGTTTTGTTTTGTTTTTTACTTTCACTTTGGGAATAATTTCAAACATATTGAACAGTTACAAGAATAAAACATTTCAAAGAGCACTCATATACTCTTATTCAGACTCAGCTATTGCGTCTTTTTACCCCATTTAGTTTATTACTTGCAATCTATCAATTCATCAAATAATACATAATTTTTTTTTCCCCTCATCCCATCAGTGGCCTTTGTTCCTCCCTAAATAGTTCAGTGTGTGTTTCTTTCCATGGGCTGTTAATGTGCATATCAAAGCATCAAGTTAAAAAAAAAAAAAAAAAGATATCCTTTGATGAAAAATGGCTTCCAGGAATATCTTATATACTGAAGCTACTGTTTCAAAGCATTGGAGATCTAATTTGCCCATGGTTAATTGTAGAAGACATCCAGAGGCACTCTTTGTGGCACCTACTATGGTCTGACTGCATCAGAGATTTTATGCCTTCCTCCATTGGCTTCCCTTTACCTGGAGTGCTCTTTTCAAATTTTATTCTTCTTAACATCACACTTTCTCTTATTGGAAACACTCATGTTTAAAGAATCAGTTCAAATATTCCATCTTGTTACTTTCTCTGAACCTATCCTGGCAAAAGTTTTCTTTATGACTCATATCATATTGCTCCACACCCCCTCCCCCATGTATTTCTCCCTGTCAGGTGGAACTTCTCAAAGTAAATGGCACATTTTAGGTACCCCAAAATACTTTGAATAATACCATTGTGAGTTATCCTTCCTTATACACTTACATTTTTTTTATTTATTTTGTTTATTCTTTTACTTTACTTCTCCTCTTGGTAATTATAAATGGATTCATTTAATACCCATTAATTCAGGTCTTACTTACTACAAGGTGTTGTGACAGCAAGTTGAATGGGAACTTACACCAGTTAGGAATGTTTTCAGATGCAATACCAGAAAACTTGTAGCTAAAATATCTGGATATAGGTCATTTTGTTTTTAATGGAGTGGATCATCAATGTCATCAAGTTTTCAGGCTTGTTCTGTCTTTCACTCTGTCATCTGCAGGTTTGTTAGCTCATGGCCACAGGATAGCTACTATTGACTCTCAAGCACCACATCTTAATATAACCATGTTTAAGGAAGTAAGAAAATGATCTGTGCGAAACAGGGTTTCTGTTTATTGTAAGAAAACTGTTTCCTGGAAATCTTCCAGAAGATTTCTTACAGTGTATTTGTTAGAAATGAGTCATATAAATATACTTAGTTTCTGTTAGCAAAGAAGGGAAGGGATTAGCTCCTGAATAGTAAGTAGCAGTGTCTTCTGCCAAACTAAAAGCCCTCTTTATCTTGTAGGTTAATTTGTATGACATACTCCTAAATCAATGGGCCAGTGCAAGAGCTCACTCAACACAAAACCCAAATATTCTAATAGAGTTGGGAGACTGAAAAGGCAGACAAATATAGCACTATTAACCATTGCTTGGAGAGTGAGAAGAGTAGGGATAGATGCATTTTATAGAGATAATTAGTATTAGTGAGGTCCAACAGAAGTTTTAACTGAAACCTAGAAATATGGAGATGGAAACATAGCTTTTCAAGCATCAGAAACATGTCAACAGGCTGCTGTTTACAAAGGTATAGAAATCTTAAGCTTATCCAAACTCTGTTCTATGGAACATTCTTTCCACAGATGTTACTAGGAAAATGGAGGCTATAGCCAAGTTTGAGAGGGGCCTTTTTGGACTTGTTAATGTACAAATATGTATTGTGAATTTCCAAGAGGTGCCTGTAGTGATCAGTGTGTCCCAAACTCACTTGATCATAGGTCAAGTCCACAGAGAAGCTCATAAGCTTAATTTATTCAAATATATTTTGATAAATGTTGCCCTAAATTGTAAAAGAAGAACAGACAAGGAAAAAAGCAATAGCTCAAGCCTAGAAAAACAGCCTAAATTTCCAGCCAGATTATTAAGAAAGATACCAAAAACACTGTTTAAAAAGCAAACTTTAGTGATTAGACCTTGTGCATAAATAAAGAATGGGTCATAAAATCCAAATGGTAATGAGGTATTAGCAGTGAAGCTGTTTGGTATTGGATCATCTGAATACTGGACCAGGAATCAGATAAATTCCTTCAAATTACAGAAGGTGTTACACAAGAATGAGTCATGCTCAAAATAATGGTAGGGTTATTTTTCTTTTGGAGCTATGCATTGGAGAGAGAGTTCTGTCATGATTGTGTGATCAATTTAAAGCAGGATGAGAAGAGAAAAGAAAGAACAAGACACAAAGCAACGCTTGGTAATGTATATGTACAAGCGTGATTATGTATGAGTACATATAGTGTGTATGTACATAAAAAAGAGTTTGTAGTGTCCCTTTATTATTCATTTTGTGATCATCACTTATTTATAGATTATTACAAATAGCACATCTGATTACAAGATGAATTGGGGAATGCATATAACAAAAACTCCAATATATTTTCTTCAATATTTTTAGAGATCCCATGAAATGCACCTGGAAAAGAATCACCTCCAGTATGTGAAAATCTCTTATTTAGAGGAATACACTTAGGAAGTCTGACAGAAATCAGCCAGTTATTCTGTCCCATAAACAAGGTCAAATTTTGATTAGAAAGTACTTTGGAAAAAGTGTAAGGAACCACTAAATAATAAGAGGGCATATTTCACATTTGTTAGCTAAGATATGTTTGATTAGTGGTTTATCTTCAATAAGCAGAGCACATGGATGGTGGATAGAGTGTAATGTGTTATAATCTTACATTGTTATAACTTGTTGAGGATAGAAGATAAGAGAAGCAATCGGAGGCACTGGATGTGAATTGGAGTGAAGAAAGAGAATGGTGGCAGTCACAATCTGCTCACTTGGGTCCTGGGAGAGCTCCTGGGTGTATGGCTTGGTTTGAACTGAACTAGAATTTTTTTTCTTAAACAAATTAGAAAGAATACTTGCATCTTTGAAGTTTATCAAAGTGATCTTAATATCACTTGAAAATACTTGAATGAAAACCTGAACCCACATGGCTTTGTATTCAATGAATCCCAAGCAATTCAGAAACATGAGTCTTAGCAGAGACTGGGGTAGTACATCAAAACTTAACTCTCATTTAAAGTCTATTACTATGGCTTTCATTAGGCCTCTTGTCTTCTCCTTTGTCCCATGATGCTATCCTATTTTACATTTTTCTTGTGTCAGAAATCATATACTTATTTGAAAGTTTCTCTTCATCAACTAAAGATTCCAACTTGACTATATTTCTAAAGCTGCGATGACCTCAAATTCAAGAGCCTTTGTCCTGCTTTAGTTACTTCTATTATTTTTGGTTTCTGTAGAAGTGAATTTTCATGCTGGAACTGTCAGGATGTTACACATTCCCTGAGAAGGAGCCTGTTCCTATCTTCTGAGGTGCCTTTAGGATTGCGGAAACCTCCTTCTGTTGGCTGGATACTAAATGCTCAAATAAAATAGGCTTCTATTGTGCTGGGACAGGATTCATCATCTGTCTTTCCCAAGAAGGGAAATGTCCCTTCTTGGCTGAGCTTTATCCGTCCTCATAGTCTCTATTTTTACACATATCTGGGGTAAAAATAGTTACTTTGAAACAACAGATTAGACACACATACTGTTATTTGTAGTGTAACAATATGAGGATTACAGAATAAAACTAGAACTTTCTCTTCTTTCCTTTTCCTTCTAAAACAATTTCATTCTGAAACCACAAGGTAAAGCAGGACAGAGTATGCGTCTGTGTCCAGTATGGGTGGAGGTGGGGGCTACAGTAGATTGGGATTGTGTTTTGTAGCACAAGTGGAAAGAAGGAATACATGCATTGGGAAGGGGGTTCTTGGATTAGGATGTCAGAACCAAAGTGGGCAAGGAGGTGTTTCCATATCAGGTGACTTGGTGCAGAGTGTCTAAGTGACACTACAAATCTTAGCTTCCACAAACCAATCTCCTTTGAAGAAGCTAAAGCATCTTAGAGAAATGGTTGATTTCAACAGAACTGGAGCTAGGAAAAACAAAACAAAACAAAACAAATAAAACAGGAAAAGCCTGGAATGTCTTTTTGTACAAGAAAGCAAGGAGCTTCTCTAAAAATAAGGAGGATATATTTAAAGGACATGCAAACATAATTAAATGGACTTCCAAACATGGCCAAATTTGGGACAAATTGAACATTATAATAAATAATGATAGTAATAGATAATAGATCATTGAATAAAATAGGAAAAAAATAAATCCATTCTGACAGATATAAATAAGTGATGAATATAAGTATTTGATGAGAAACAGGGTATTTACATAGTTTCAAGGTGCCTTTTCACAAAATACTTGTTAATTATAAAAGGAAAGAGTAAATTTATAGTGGAAAAGCCTGTCATGCATCATTTTAATCCAGTAATCAATGTGAATATTATTAGTGATCAGACAAGTCAAAACTGTTCACCACCCCATAGGATGCAATCGGAAAAATCAGACATTATATCTGTAATATATAACCTGAATCTAATCATGAAAGAACATCAGAAAAACTCAAATCAAGAGATGTCCCACTAAATAACTGGCCTGTAATCTTCCAAAGTGTCAAAGTCATGAAAGTCAAGGAAATATTGAAGAAATGTCTCAGACTAAAGAAAACTAAAGAGATATAGCTAAGTACAATGCTTAATTCTAACTCAGATCATTTTGTTACAAAGAACATTTTTGTAAACACTAGTAAAACTTTAGTGAAGTCTGAGGATTAGATGATAGCAATGTAGCAAGGTTAATTTCCTAATTTGCTAGTTGTATTATGGTCATACACGAAAATGTTCTTGTCTATAAATACCCAGTAAAGTATGTGAGGGCGGTGGAGCATCATGTCAGCAACTTGCTCTCAAAATTTTTTTGAAAAAAACATTCTTTGTACTATATTAGCAACTTTCCTGTAAGTATGGAGTTGTTTTAAAATTATAAAACAAAACTAGAGGAGAAGGGGGAAAATACAATGCTGAATTAAGTGCATACATCACATTATAGGTGCTATTCCTGTATGAAATGCCCTTGCTGCAGATGCTGTTTCCACAATTTCTTCATAAAGGTTAATAGTAGCAACACCCATTTCCATACCAGTTCAAAGGTGAAGTGGATTAATCAATGTACACCACATCTTGATTGGAGACTGGGATTTAGTCTAAGCATAAAACAATTAAATGAACTTAACTTTGGAATTTGGTTCTGTTTTGGATGTAAAAACTCTCATGAAAGATAAAACATTATATTGCACCATGCCCTTGAGAATATTTTGCTCATCTTTAAAATGCTCACTATTAAAATTAATCATTATGAACACAGTCTTTTATTTGCCCACTCTGACCTGGAGGCTGAAATGAATTGTGACTAATGCCCCAGCTGGTATTCCCAAATTATGGCAAGGATTAGATCTCATCCGTTGCTGTGAATGACTTCTTGCCAGACACCTGAGGTCCTATCCAAAATCACACTCCAAGGGGTTCTTGAAATTATATTAAAAAAAAAAAAACCTGCTAGCATATTACCATTAGCTTGGTAAGCCTGAAAAGTACAATCTTTTATTGGAAACATATCTTTGAATTCTGTTGTTTCTGCATGAAAGACCAAATTGAATAAGCTATTCAGTGTCTATGTATGAAGACTTTAAACTAAGCATAGGTTACCATTTACCCATCTAAAGAGCAATCTGGTGATTGTGAAGCCAATCATTACCATGCTTGGCCAGCTGCAGCCACTGTAGAAAGCCAATGGTATATTTAGCTAAAAGGTATTGGGATGATATGTCTCTTTTCAATTTTTGGTGAAATTATATAAGCTGCCAGAAGTTGTAGATTTTTAACACTCCTATTGAAAACCAGAAAAACTATGTTTATGATGTCATTTGAATCAAAGCTCCGTCCCCTTTTTAAAATACTTCTCAGCTATAAGAATTTCATGGTGATGGCTGAAAGAACCCTGGTTGTTTTCTCCAGTTAATGAGACACTTATAATTACTAAAACAATGGAACTATAGTCATTTAGGGCATTAGACCTCATTCATAAAAAACAAGTTAAACAATGGACACCATGATATTTCTTAGGATTTTCTTCTGTGCCCTATCAATGCTCTGTTCTGAACTCGAATCCAGAATCAAATAGTAGCAAGTTTTCTTAAGGAGCTTGGCAAGAGCAGATTTTTCAGCACATCTTTTGTCTAAACTGGACTATTAGAAGTTTTAGAGCATGCATACATTTTCCCTGAAGATGACTGTATTAAGCATTAACTAACTAGGTGTTTGCAAAATATTTCAAGGACCAAATGCAATAGAAATGATAAATATAATTATTATTATAAAGTTATAACAGAATCATTTAAATGAGTCATTTGAAAGGTCTTCATTAAACATGATTGGATGTTTATTAATTCATTAAGCTCTACTTCAAATGCCAGATAAATAAAATGCATTATTAATGTGTCATAAACTAAATGGAATAATGCCACACAGACCTATTATTTTTAAAGTGCCTTGCAAGTATTAACTAATTCATGTTTACTGTTCTTTCAAGGACAGCTTGTATGAATTAACAGGAATTGTTACAGTAATTTTATTTACCATAATACAAAACCCTTACTACAAAACGAGCTCTTTTTAAATTTCAGTATGCCTTTTTTTCTTGAAGTACCATGTACTTATTGTAAAATAGAGGTACATACAAATGTGAAAATAAAAATAATTGTTAATTATTAAACTATGTAGAGAAAATCTGTTAATGTTTTAGAATATTTTATTTGGATTCCCAGGCTTATATCTGTTAATGTGTGTCTATTATTTCTTTCACAAAGTTGAAGACTTGTGATATATAATATATATGTCATATTCACTTAAAAATATTTAATAGAACAAATTTTCCACAATGTTTATAGTTTTTCCCCCACTAAAATAACAAAACAAAACAAAACAAAACAGGGTTTCTTACATAAATGGCCAGTTTTAGGTCCGGAGTATAAGATTACATCAGCTAAATAAGATGAACCTGGAAAATTTTAATAACAGTGAGGAAACCAGAAAACTACAAGGGCCCATTAAGAGTCTTTATAAGCCAGCTTGAAGCCAAAGTCCCAACAGAATCAAATGCCACTTGGCCAAATGTCAGACAGTTTGAGCATTAATAAGGTTAATAAACTGTAATTGATTGGAACACATCAGACATGTTAAACATGCATGAATTCACAATAATACAAAAGAAAACAAAATTTTTCATTTACCACTGCAGGATGATTGTGAACCAACTCATTATTTTAAAAACTAATGAAAGAGAGAACCAAGTTTTTATCTTGTTTATCCTTTAATCTCTTTTGCCAATGGGTAACCAAACAATATATTGAGGAAAATTTTTCTTTTTCAGTATTCTAGCTGGCAAGTGAGAAAGAACTGATAGAATTAGAATATAAACATGTTTCAACTGCAAATAAATCAGTAGACCTAAGCATTGATTATTAACAGCTGCTAACATCAATAAATGAGAGACAACCAAACATCAAGTACTTCATGGTAGAAGAATGTAAGATCTTCCTAACCTAAGAGTTAGTCTTGATTAACAAAGTGTGAACCTAATTCTGATCAAACTTCTAGATCAAACTACTAAGTTACAGAATTTACAGAATATACAGAAAATGGAGGAATTTTTTTGGTGACACCAATAGCTGAAACTAGCAAAAATGACTGTGGGAAAATCTGCAGGGAGGAAGAAAAACACTTTTTTTCTCCAGCAAATATATTGAAGATAAAGAGTTTTCTCTTTATCTATACGGTAAAAGAACTTAAGAGACATATCAATCAATTGCAATGTGTAGACTTTATTTAAAGACAAATTAAAAGCTAAAAACATAGAAACATAAACTGTATTTAACGTTTGCAAAGCAATTAGAAATGCTAACACTAACTGAATATTTGATTATTTAAAAAGTAATGTCAATTTTAAGTGAGATAATTGTATATTGTGTGTGTGTATATATTTAAAAAGATGTAATGATGTATTGCCTTTTGGAATTCTAGCTTTCAAAAGTATTTTATGGCAGGCACCATTTCAGGCACAAAAGATAGAGCAAAACGCCTGCAATTTTTCTGCCCTCACATGCCTTATATTTAAGAAGGGATATGTGAACAGTGCATTAAATAAAATGTAAACATCACAAACAACACAAAACAACAAATATTTTAAAGATAAAAAAAGAAAAGATGCTCTTGCAAATGTTTATATCAATGTAGAAACTGAATTATAAAATGTAGGCTCCTACAATTTTGAATACCCTAAAAATCACAGACTAACATGTTAATTTGAACAGAAAATATGTAAAGTAAAAGTGCTAGCATTTCTTCTGAAAAGACAAGAAAATTTGTAAGGAAAAAGATTATACACCTATACATCTGTATTTGTTTATATACCTTTAGCTATAACTCTGTGCACTGGCTGTTGAGAAACTAAGATGATTAGGAGGTTGTGAAAACAAGTAAAAAGTGAAAACTGGTAAGAAATGTGGACTGTATCTAAATTAGGCACAGAAATGACTATAATTCAAAGTAAATCTATGGAAGCTGTACTTCTATCTACGTTAAACTGCTAGAAAAAAAGAAAAAAGAAAGAAGAGAAAAGAGTATGTTTGTTATATAGAGATAGATTCTAAAAATATATATATGTGTGAAATGATATGAGATTAATTTATAATAATTGGAGGACAGAAAATGAAACCAAATTGGCCACAAGTTAATCATTATTGAAATAGACGGTAGGGTTTATTATGCATTTATGTCTGAAATTTATGTAATAAATCTCTCTCTCTCTCTCTCTCTCTCTCTCTCTCTCTCTCTCTCTCTCTCTCTATATATATATATATATATATATATATATATATATATATATATATATATAATTGGATAATTTCTAAAACATCTGACCCCTAATTAACCATTTTTACTTAAAAACCTTTTAAAAAGCTGATTGAAACTCTGGATATAGGGTCAGTTGGATTTCACCAGAAGTGATATATCTTTTCTCTTTGGTGAATCAGTTTCTATAACTAAATTTTTCAAGCATTTGCCTTATTTGCTTGGCTAACAGAAGAGCTTCCCTTGAGACCAGAGAATTGTAATTCTTTTACAAGCTTTATGCTACCGTATTTTCAGTTTTTTCCCACCTTCAGAAGATACCTGAATGTCTTCAATTCCTGATGTTTTCCAGGGTTCACACGTAGGAATGGCTTATTTCTTTTTGGCTTCGCTTTCTATGTTTATAGTTATTAGGTTTCTAATGTGTTCCCTTCCTAAATCAATTATAACTTGAAACTTTTCAGCTTCCAAACTGCTGTTCATATCTCTATTTAATTTATTTTTAACCTTGAAGGCTCATGCCTTTTGTTTTTCTTTTTTCTTTTTTTAATCATTGTTTGAGTTAGATTCTGAGGTATTAGATACAGTTTGTAAAAGGAGGTAAACTTATGACTCTCAACATGTTGAAGATTTTATTTAAATTATTAATGAGGGAAATAGTGAACCCTTACAACCAATTCAAAAAAAATGTATAATTTATAATTAGGAATACAGAAATAAATATACAAGAGGCAAAAATGCTTTCTTCAGCAGTGGGTGGGAAAAACAATTGAACCTCTACCAGACAGGATAGAATGTGCATGTCTACAGACAAAAATTATTTTGCATCATTATTAGTTATCTACAATTTACACTTGTAAAATAAGTTCCACAGAATCAGAATCAAATATTCCAGAAAAGTGTGCTAAAAAGTGTATAATTTTCCATTGAAAATTATTTTTCCCCTACAAGGCCAAAACAGGGATCAAGGCATGGGTTAAGCCATCCAACTTTAAGTATGTTTATCCTCGCTTCACCTTTTTGACTCTCAGGGGGATTTCTATTAGGTGAAGTGAAACATATATGTTTTCCTCTCAGTCCACAATAATTTCCTTCAAAGTTTTGGAAGAGCCTGTTGTAGCAAATGTTGCCCGCCTTCCACATTTCTATTGTTTGTTTTTTATTTTTCTTTTTTTCTTCCTATTATTTTAATGAGTCAAAGGTGCTATAATAAAACTATTAAATTAGAAGCATTCATCACCAGGTAGTCTTCAAATAGCTCATCGACGTGATTTTGCCAACATTTAAACAATAATTGAAAAACTTCTCACTTATAACTGAAGGTGTTAATTTGCCCAAGATCTATCACAACTAGAAAATAGTTCCTCTTCCAGCACCTCTGCAAAGTGTGGGGTTATTCAATCTAAGCACAAGATCAAAATACTAGATGAAGTGCATCACTGAATATTTTTATTCCTGAAGTGACTGATGAAAGTCACTGTCCTGGCCCAAGCAGAATCATTATTTGTCTTAGAAGTCTGCCACTATATAGCCATTTTACCCCCTTTCACCTATTTCTATAGCCCAGGTTGCCATCAATGCTGCAGTTCTTTTGAGATATTATTCATCTGTAATTGCTCCAAAGTTATTCTTTGGCGTGTAAATGTTCTCTGCCTTAACCATCATCAGCTTAACAAATATATTTCTATTGCTCCTGCTATTTCTGTTCTGATTCCATAAGCCAAATTCGGGACAAAGCAAGACTTTCAGAATATGTGAATATAGACTCTTTTGTAATGCTAATGTTTTTGGTACAGTCTTCTCCTTGTGTTTTCTACTAAGGCTGCAATAGGCGGTTTGTAGGTTAAAATAGAAAGAAAGAGAGAGACAGAGACAGAGAGAGAGAAGAAAGCAAGCAAGCAAAAACTCATGTGTTGAGCCCTGCATCAATGTCTCCTCCATTTCACCAAAACCTTTTCTTCAATGATAATTTTCCTGTCTTTTGGAGCAACTTTCCCTCCTCCAGCAGTAGCACCTGGAGATAAAAGCTGTCATCTTGCAGCAAAATGTAGTTTAAACATGTATCAGTGGCGGCTTCATTATTTCTATATTATCAAGGATTAAGGTCAGCAATTTAGTTGGAATGATACAGGGAGAATATTAAAATTGTGTTCATATGACACTTTTATATAAATTTGAGAAAATAGCAATTCACCATAACAAAGAATGAAGGGAACCAGACAGTAGATACTTTTGGAGATTGGAATGTATGTTCCACCCTTCTTCCATCCTAGCTACCTCTAAGTTCTACAACTGACTCATTTATACCTCTTGAGGAATAGCTCAAAGAATAGGAATGGAGCCAGGTTTTTATAGCCTCCAATAGAGGAAGAGTCATCAACAAGTCTGTAGGAGCAACGAGGTATGATATAGATGGGTCTTATCTTGAAATATACAAAAGCAGGGTGATGATGTGAACTTAGCCATTTCTCATTTCTAGGAACACAAAAGAAAAGGAGTAGGGGAAATTCTCAACTTTCACTATGTCCCAGCTTCTAAGAATACAGAACTCATATAAAGTTCAACATCATTACCATTCATATGTGGTTTATATTCATGTTTTTTTCTAGAAGCACATCATAAGGCAAATGTGACTTAACTTCTCATTATAGTGAAACATTATCAAAGATAAACAAATCTGGACACTGGTTAAAAGCAATAAAGACAGATTTTATCTAGTAATAACTATTGAAATAGGAAAGTCCACTGTACACTGAATTCCACTTTGCCAGCATAAAAGGCAGAAGACTTTTAAAATACTGGGGCATGTTGAAGGAAAGACACCGAAAGGCAATGAGCAGGGAGAGGGTGATTTGGTTCATGTGACTAGGCCATCTGGATATATAATTGGCATTTGTCTGGAGGAAAATAAGCTTCTCCTTATTTTCTTTATGACAGGAGATAGTGGTGCAATTTGGAGCCAGGTGTTCACCAAAGTTAAGCCCTTACCCTTCCATAGGGACCTAGAAGGAAAGTTATCTCCTTGACTATCCATCCAATGGCTCCCAGGCCCTTGAGAAGGCAATTTTCGGTTGTAGAAGATTTACATCTTTTAAAAAAGGCATAAAAAAGGTTTATAATAGCAAACTTTCTCAAGTATCTGCTCTAAGAGGGAGTTCAGGGGCTTATCAGCCTATCACTGGGTTTCGACTAGCATGGGCAGTAAGATCTCCAGGTAGCATTGAGCTTTCTTAGATAAGCATTTTAATGGTGCCTGGGGTCATCCTATGGATATGGCCTTAAGATACTACAAGTCATGCTAAAGTTGATTCAGGTCTCTTAGTAAAAGGGATTGAAAGAACTGATTTATGTGCTGTGAGTGTTTTGCAGTTCTTACTAGAAACACTTGTTTTATAATAACTCATACTTGACCTCACTGTGGTAATGGTGGACACTTGCAGTGAAAGAATATCTTTGTAGCAAATTGCACCCCTCAATGACTCAGTGAAATCCAAGATTTTCCAGATAATTAACCCTGTTCAATGAAGCTGGGTAAGCCTGGAGCTGGGTGGTACCCTGAGATTACTGATAATTTGGAATCAAAAAAAGTTATAAAAAGAAAAAAAAAAAAAACTAGTGTGACCTAGTTTTTCAAATCCTCAAATTTTCCAGTTTCATGATGTGTGTATGTGTGTGTGTATGTGTATAAGTGTGTATATATGTGTTTCCTTCCAAGCTATATGGTATATTTCTCATTTTTAGTATTTTGTAATTGCTTAGTATTTTGTAATCTTGACTTAGAAGTTAACATAGGCTGCTATTCATTAACTAGGATACTGGCCCTGGGCTGTACTAGCTGCCAGCTTCTCCTAAAGAGCTATTAATTTCCTAAAAATGTTCTAGTACTTATATGCTCCCTCTTAATTTATACCATCTCATTAAAAACAACAAAGAACACAAATACCTATAGTTATTTGATTGACCTCTACTATATTATCATAAGAGATTCATTTCTGTCTCACTGGCTAATAAAAAGAAAATTACAAGAGCGAGGCCCAAATTTTGGTGAGGAAGTGATTCGTATCTGGGAAATTTCCAGTGATTTTGACTTCGAGGATCATAGACACAGAAAGTAAGCTTCAAAAGATGAATTCAGATTGCTAGGCCTTGCATTCACCTTAGTTTATGTAATAATTGTTAATTGGTCAAGTCATTTTTAGAGGCATAAAATGTTTGATGTAGATTTTTTTCTCTTATAAATTGAGAACTTATTTGTGATCATATAATCATTTATTTGATATTGATATAGAAAGAAAAAACTATTCAGTAATCATCTAGATTTTGTTAGAGGAGCAGGTGCTAAGACCTCTCCTCCAGAAGTTTCACAGAGTTGGTTTATCCGGACACAGCCTGAATTTCTACATTTCATCAAGTGATTCTGATGCAGATATTTTAAACCCACACATTGGGAAATTTTTTTCCAGACACTTGCCGCATTTAACCAGAGAAGCTTTTGCTTAAGTTATGTGCTATGTGCCATTGAGCTGGCTCTGATTCCTGGTGACTGAATGAGTGAGGTCCACAAGTCCTGTTCTCAATAGCCCTGTTCAACTTCATGCCTACAGTTTCATTTATTGAGTCAATTTATCTAATGTTTAGTATTCCTCTTTTTTTGCTGCCTTCTACTTTCTTTGGCATCATTGTCTTTTTCAAAGAACCCTGCCTTCTCATGATGTGCCAAAATTAGAACAGCTTCATTTTTGTCATTTTTGCCTCCAGCAAATATTTCAGGCTTAATTGTTCTAGGACCCACTTGTTCATCTTTCTGGCAGTTCAGAGTATTTGTAGAGCTCTCCTCCAACACCATATTTTAAGTGAATCATTTTCCCCCATCAACCTTTGCATACAAACATCTATAACTAATGGAAGGATATACTTAGGCTGGTAGTTAAGAAAGGTAGAAAGGAACATGAGGTTAGAGAGATAAAAAGGGGAAAGAGTAATAAAATCAGGCCAACTATTTCTAGAGTTCTTATTTCATTTTCTTATTTAGTTTAGACCACCTAGAAGAAGACAACATGTACAAAGTGTAAAGTGAGGGTCATGGGAGTTCAAAGAGGGGACTACTGTGAGCAGTGGAAATCTGGAACAAGAAGATGGGCTTAGAAATGAAAGGTTGTCTATGAGAAAAGAACTTCAGAGAGCTCCATATTAGAGATCTGCAGATTTCACAATAGGGGGAAAGAGGGAGAAAAGTCATAGTAAAAAGGAATAGTGGAGGCAAAAGAATATCCAAAAAAGTAAAAATAAATGTGGGATAGAGGAGATAAACTAGACATCTTATAATAAGTTAGTTCATGAACATTTTATATGATAAGGGCATTTTTTTAATAGGGATCGCTCTGGTACTTTAAAAATATTTCTAGAAATTCTTGATATTTCTCCCTTAAAGAAATGGAGCTTAATTACTCTTTCTTTGAGTGTGGGATTGATTTTGGTGTCTAGTTTCTAACAAATAGAATATTGTGGAAGTGAAGGAGTATAACTTAGAAAACTAGGTCATAAAAGATATCACAGCTTTCTTCATGCTCTCAGTTGGACCGTTCACTCTAGGGAAAGATTGTTGCCATGTCATAAGGCTACTAGAGCAGTCCTACAGAGAAGTCCATGTGGAAAGGAACCAAAGGCTTCTTGTTAATAGCCAATGAGGAGCTGAGATCTTCAGCCAACAGTCTGGTAGTATGTCATCATAGAAGTAGAACCTCTAGCTTAGAGGTTTTTAACTGGGGTTGATTTTATTCCCCAGCAGACTTGGTAATGTCTGGTGACATTTTGATTGTTATGACTGAGGGGGACATACTATTGGCATCTAGAGGTAGAGGCAATGGACACTGCTAAACATCATATAATGCACAAGAAATCCCTTCAAAACAAAGCCCAAAATATCATTAGTCTAATGTTGAAAAACTTGCTCTAGTTCTGTTATCACTTGGGGGAGATTTGAACTCTGGCGTCACCCCAGCAGCATGGGGCAGTAACAACATAGAAGTGCAATTAACATTTTCCTCAGTTCTTCCTAAGTTCTTTGCCAACACAGCAAAGAGTTGCAGGTCAATGATTTAGAAAAAAGATTTATTAAAGATGTATTTTAGAAGGAGATGGGCCATGCTAACATTAGATTCATGAACTTCTGGGCACAAACATGGTATCATAATGATGGTATAATGAGACTGAGGTTGTGGTCAGGTTAGGGTTGTACCTTCTGTGCACACATCTGTGACCAGATTAAACCAGTTATAGATTATGGACCTCCTGCACTTTGTCTCCAGGGATGAAGGAGAAATCCTTTAACTACCAACGATGTGTTCTTTGGACGGTCTCTGGACTGGGCCTCCATTCCTTTGTTCCCCTGTTGCTCATGTCTGACCAGCTACCAAACAGTTGTAGTCAAGCTTTCAGATGATTTCAGCTTGCTTGACATCTAAACTGCAATGTCATGAGAGGCTCTGAACCAGAATCACCCAGCTAAACTGCTCCTGGATTTCTGATTCTCAGAAAGTGTGTAATATGATAAATATATGCTTTGTCTGGGGGTGGTTATGCAGCATTAGAGAACTAAAACAACTCTCAAAATATTTCTCTGGGCAGGAGATATTTTAAGGAACTGAATCTGCCTGGGAATACTTAGAGTATTTGGAAGGCATAAAAGGCACAGGAATAACATGAGTAAATATTTCTGCAAAATAGGTTTAGCAGTAATGTAGAATTTATTATTCATTATTCATGAGACTTAGCAAAAGCTCAACTAGTGATAATTACAACAAGTGATATGATAGAAATGAAACGTATGTTTAATAGATCTTAGTAGAAAGGGACTGGTGACTGTCAAGATTTCCAGGAACAAATTAGGTAGCTGCAGGAGTTATTAAGGTATTATGGAATTATCAGAGATAAATGGAAGTTGTATATTCACAAATTGAGCAGTGAAGTGAGGTGGTGCTAAGTGAAGAATCTAGCAGGATAAAAGAAAGATACTTCAGAAATGATGCTCACACCTTTGTAAACTTTGGTGGATGGGCCAAACAAGAGTGAAGATTCCAATGAAAGAAGATGTCCAGGCCACTGCTTTGCTGATATGAATGCATACAGCTTTCACAGATAGCTTGTGAAAATGCAAATTCTAAGTTGGAAGGTATTGCAAGGGGCCAGAGATTCTGCATTTGAGTAATAGAGTGCTAACAGAGGATGGAAGGACTTGATTCTGTAGAGAAACATTATTTCTTATAAGACTTTGGGGATGGGAAGGAGTTACATTGATAAGACAGGCATTTAGGGGAGGAGAAGAGGGATACATTCTTCTATGGAATGCATGTGTTAAATATATTAATCAATTAAAAAGGGTTACCATAATCCCATCAAAATTGTCAATAATGGGAATGGAGGATGAAACTAGTAGGGAAAAGAAAAGGTTTAGAACAGCTACAAAGAATGAATAAGATAGTGATGAACTGTGTCCTAACAGCAAGGGCCTCACCAAATTTGGATAAGTAGGATTTCTTTGAACCACACCATACAGTCATAAAAACAAGAGGACTAGAAGCTCCTGTTCTGAAAAAAAAAAAAAAAAAGCCACACATGCGCGCGCGCGCGCGCGCGCGCGCGCGCGCACACACACACACACACACACATGCACACACACTTTTAGTGGAACAAAGAGATGCAGTGTCAGAAATTAGGTACTATTGTAGAATTTTATTTTTTAAAGACACACTATGACAGCCAAAATTTATAGCTGTAGAGCAAGATGCATAGAAAAGTTAGACAAGAGGACTGTATTTTGTGTGTGTGTGTAGTTTTTAGGGCTTATGAAATAAAGTTACAAATACCATTATTCCCCCCTCCCTGCCCCAGTTTTCACAGATATGATTTTAGGTGGCAGTACATCATAGTGACAGGCTGGACTTGACTCCCTTCCCTCCTATAGGAAGGTTGGAGGAGCTATGTTGAATGAGAGGATTTAAAATGCATTTTATTATTCTCAAGCATTTTATCTTTCATTGTGGGCTTTTTGGCAGGTAGTTAAGTCTTCATGCAAATCATTTTAAAATAAAGAGGGTTCTTATGCTCACCACCTATGTAGTGTGCAGGCTTCTGAATATAGCTGGGTGTCATTTTCTAATAAAATGAGAAAGAATATGGTGCTGACTGAACCTTGGGCTAAAAAGAATTCAGAAATAGTGGTTGTTCCATCCTTACAGCATGCAATGTGTAATCTTTGGGGAAAAAAAATTCTGTCCAGACAAACAGATATGCTTAAGGTGTAAAGAAATTGTCTTATTATGTAGTCATTTTAGGTTTTTCTGAATGTGTGAAAAACACAATAAATAAGTAAATGGATATAATTTACCATGTTTATCATAATTTTCTATCATTATTTTATTATATATTGATTGGTTTACTGCATTGCACAACTTTTTCTGCTCATACCGAGGTAAATAAAATATGGTTCTTTTCCCAAGGAGTTCTCAATCTATTAGAAGGTCACAAGAAAAATTCTATATATCAGTGTAATAAATGTTAAAGAAAAACAGCAGGGGAAATAATTCCTCTATATTACCTTGGAAAAAACTTTCTTGGGTGGCCAAATATTCAGGTAACATAAAAGTTGCCTAATGATGAAAAAAATTATTTTTATGTATCTACCACCAAATATATGTTATTGAAATAATTTCTTAATTATCAAAAACTATAAACAAATGCATAGCGACTGAAAACAGCCTATTGTCTAAATGAGTATTATGGAATTTATTTCACTGAGAAAGGCTTATTTCATGCAACTATTAAATAAAATGTATTAAATAAAATATAGTTATTTAGATTTAAAATTATACACTGCCTATTTCTTATATACCAGAATAAATTCCCAATGGATCAAGTATTTAAGTATTAAAAAAGGACATGAAAAACAATCAGCAGTTCCAAAATAGTTATGGGAATATAAAGTACAGCATAGGCAATATAGTCACTAATATTGTAATAACTGTGTATGGTGTCAGGTTGGTACTATACTTATAGGGGGATCATTTTATAAGCTATGTAAATGTCTAATCAGTGTGCTATACACCTGAAACTAATGTAATATAGAATATCAATTGTAATTGAAATATAAAATTAAAAGAATTATTTGTTGAATTTCTGGAAAAAAGATAAAATTAGATTATTTTTATACTTTTTTACCGAAAATGACAATTCTAAGAGAAAAAAAATGTAGAAAAATAATGATAAAACTAAGTTCAATGTTCTACAGTATAAAAACAGCATTAAATAAAGAGTCAACCTGGGCCCTGGGCAGGGCAGCTGAACTTGGCCTGTGGCAAGGCCCCTCCCAGGAGGACTTGGGCTGCAACCCTGGTAGCCAGGTTTGGTCTGAGACTGAGAACGACCTGGGGCTGCATCTGAGGACAACACGCCCAAAGAGCAGACAGGGCAGACACAAGAACCTTGCTAAAGTGACTGCTGCTCCATAGGGTCATCCCCTCACTGGCCGGTCCTTACAACCAACCAGCGTGAAGGTCAGTCCTTCCCATTGACTAGCAAACATCAACCAAGGCTCAAGTACAACAGGAGGGGACACACAACCAATACATAGGGCACACCTGGAGCACCTAGCTCAGGTGACCAGGGAAGATTGTGCCACTTGGACCCACAGCACATTAAGTATATAAGGCCACTCTACACAGACCAGGAGACAAAGCAACCCTACCCAATACATAAAACAAACACAGGTAGGCAGCCAAAATGGGAAGGCAAAGAAACGTGTCCCACATAAAAGAATAGAATAAAGCTCTAGAAAAAGAACCCCCAAAATGGAGACAAGCAATCTATCAGATGCAGAGTTCAAAACACTTGTTATAAGGATGCTCAATTACCTTGACAACATCAAACATACTAACATTTGTATCATAGGGGTACCAGAAGGAGAAGAGAGAGAGCAAGGAATTGAAAATCTTTTTCCAGAAATAATGAGTGAAAACTTCCCTAACCTGGTGAAAGAAATAGATTTATAAACCCAGGAAACACAGATAGTCCCAAACAAGATAATCCTAAAGAGGCCTGCGCCAACACATGTCATAATTAAAATGCCAAAGATTAAAGACAAAGAGAGATTATTAAAAGCAGTAAGAGAAAAGCAGTCAATTACTGACAAGAAAGCCCCCATAAGACTGTCAGCTGATTTCTCAACAGAAACTTTGCAAACCAGAAGGGATTACCATGAAATATTCAAAGTCACAAAAAGGAAGGACCTACAACCCAGCAGAGCTATCGTTTATAATCGAAGAGCAGATAAAAGCTTCCCAGAAAAGAAAAAGCTAAGGAAGTTCATCATCACCAAGCCAGTATTATAGGAAATGTTGCAGAGACTTCTATAGGAGGAAGAAAAAAGAAAAAAAAAAAGGTTAAAATATGAATAATAAAATGGTGATAACTACATATCTATCAACAACTACTTTAAATGTAAGTGGATTAAGTGCTCCAATCCAAAGATAGGGTAGCTGAATGGATAAGAAAAGTTCAGATTGAAAGATATATGTGGACTGAAAGCAAAGGGATGAAAAAAGATGTATGAAAGGGGAAATTAAAAAAAGCTGGAGTAGCAATACTTATACTAGACAAAATAGACTTTAAAACAAAGACTATATAAGAGAAAAAGAAAAATATCCACTTTTGGGTATTTATCTGAAGAAATCCAAAACACTACTTTGGAGGGACATGCGAATCCATATGTTCACTGCAACATTATTTACAGTAAACAAGATATGGAGAAATCCTGGATGTCTATCAATGGATGGATAAAGAGGTGATACTATATATATGTCTTACTGTTGAATTATACAACTAAAACTTACTGGATTTTGTTAACCAATTTATTTACAATAATAATTGATTATTTTTTTTCAAAAAATGAAATACTGCTATCTGCAACAACATGGGTGGACCTAGAGGGTATTGTGCTGAGTGGAATAAGACAAATGTCATATATGGAATCTAGAGAACAGGATAAACCAATAACAGAAACAAAATGTGGTAAAATCTAAAAAATATGGTAAAATCTAAAAAATTTGACCCAGCAATTTCACTACTACAAATTTATCCCACACATATACTTATATATATATATTCATAGCAATGATACCCATTACAATATTGAAATAACAAAAATTTGGAAGGAATCTAAAAGCCCACCAACTTAGAACTAGTTAAATTATGTGTCCATAAAACAGAATATTTATTATGCAAGTCTTAAAAAGCCTGATGTAACTCTATATGTACTAATTTGGAATTATAGCAAAGGTATGTGGGTATGTATATAAATGCAATGTCAAAATATGTTTACAAATTTTCCCATTCATGTTATAAAAACATACATATATGCCCTTGTATTAGGTTACACTCTATGAAATTACTGACATTTGACTTTTTGACCCACAAAAACGGCAATTTCATAAGGTCTACCTTATGTATGAGACATTTTTTGAATGATATTCAGGAAACTGTTAATGCTATTTGTCTCTAGGGAGGAAGAGAGTCTAATGTAAAAAGCAGGGATAATTGTAAGCTTTTTTAAAAGTTCAAGAATTACTTTTCAGCTGAAAAAGTGATTAAAATTTTAAATATTTAAATAAGTTGACAGATAATTACATTCATAAAAGATAAAAATTTTGAAAACTATATTTTAAAAATTTTACATTATCTCTGTCATCCAAATATAAGAACTTTTGTCACTTATTACATTTTTTTCCTTCTCATGGTAACTCTTATGTACTAGAATGACTTAAAATAAGTTTAAATATGGTTTCATCCAAAATAAAATAAATTTGAAAATGAAAAAACTATTACAGATTTATATAGACATCGTCTTTATGTTTGGAATGGAAACCATATCAAACAAAACATAGTAGAAAAATACATAACATGCTAATATAAAGAAAGGAGTGACCATATTAATATTTGACAAACTAAATTACAAGTAAAACAAGGATATTCACAAGGATAAAAAGATTAACAAGGATAAAAAGATCAATTAATTCATAATAATAAAGGAGTCAACTCTTTAAAAGTACAGACAATCATGAGTATTTATGACTAAGTTTCACAATACATGAAGCGAAAACTGGTAAAACTGCAGGACAAAGTAGACATATTCACAATTACAGGCAGAGATTTTAGTTTGACATTGTATCTAAATAATTGATAGAAAGAAAATCAGCGAGGATATAGATTTGAATTATACTATAATTTGACTTGACCTAATTATTTATAAAACACTCCACCGAACAATGGCAAAATTCACACCCATATCAAATACACACAGAGCACTTATTAAGTAGACCATATTCAGGGCCATAAAACAAGCTTCAAGGTATTTAAAATAACTTAAGTCATGCAAAGTACGTTCTCTATCCACAGTGGAATTAAATTATTAATCAAATACAGAAATATTTCTGGAAAATCCCTAAATACTTAGAAACTAAATAACATACTCATATAGTACATTGGTCAAAGAAGAAATAAAAAAAAACAGTGTACTTAGTGAAAATAAAAATGAAACATAAAATGTGTAGGATGTCACTAAAGCAGTGGTGAGATGTTGAAAGCACTAAATACTCATATTAGAAAAGGGCCATCTCAAGTCAATGGCTTAAGCTTGCATCCTTAAAAAAAAAAAAAAAAAAAAAAAAAAAAAAAAAAAAAAAAACCAAAAAAAACAAAAAAAAAAACAAAACTAGAAAAAGAAAAGCTAATCAAATGCAAATTAAACAAAAGAAAGAACATAAAGGTCAGTGCGAATCAGTGAGAGAGGACAAAAAAACAAAGAAAATCAAAGAAAGCAAAAGTTTTATTTGTTTTTTAGCTTAGGAAAATTGATCTGATTGATTAGAAAATAAAAGAGAATAAAACAAAATTTTATTTTATTTTTATTTCAGGAATGAATAATATCAAAATACTATCATTGCTATAGTTATTAAAAAGGTAATAGGAAGTATGAACAACACGCCAATGAATTTGACGACTTAGTTGAAATGGACAAATACTTTGAAAAACACAAATTACCTAGTTCATTTATTAAAAAATAGATAACATAAATATTCCAATATCTATAAAATAAATTAAAAATGTAATTAAGTACTTTTACACAGAGAAAACTCTGAGCTCAGATGCTTCACTGTCGAATTCTACCAAATATTTAATTTTTAAAAAACACCAATTCTATACAAACTTCCAGAATATTTAAAAGAAGGGAATGTTTTCTGTCATTTTGGTGAGTCACACTGGGAGGGTACTGGGAGGATGCTGGGGTGGGTGCTTGAGGGTTGCTGGCTCTCTGCAAGAATTGGCGAGACCAGGATGGTGAGCCTGTAGGATTTAGTTTTTCATTAGGGCAAAGTTGCTGCTTCTTTTTTCCTAATGTTATTTGGCTGTCCTTCCCCAGCCTGCTCTAACAGAGGGTTCTTTATCTCATTCTGACCCATAGAGGACCGACTTGGAGGCCTCTCTCAGAGGTTCAGTCTCTGTAGGATCTGCTGCTGGCTTCTTCCTCACAGAAAACTCCTCCTTTCTTCTGAAGCACCTCTTTATCTTCAGTAAAAAGACCTTGAGAATTGCATATCTTTAACTCTGTGGGTCTGAAAGAAGAAAGAAAAAAAAATAAAAGAAAGGAAGAGTATATTTTATAACTCTTTTTATGAGAACAGCATTATTGTGATACAAAAGCTAGACTGAGACTTTACAAGAAAAGGAACCATGAACAAATATCTCCTACGAACATAAATGTGAAAATTCTTTGAAAATTTAGAAACTTTAATCCAATCATATTGTATATAAAAATGATATGACATCATTACCAAATGGTATTTACTTCAGGGCTGCAAAATTGGTTTAACATTTTACAATCAATCATTGTAATTCACTATATTAACTAACTAGAAAAGAAAGAGAAAAATGTAACCTTCTTAAGGAATGAAGTCATTTGATGAAATCCAGCCATTCCTGATTTAAAAAGAAACAAAAACAAAAAAAACAAACAAAAAAACAACTTCTCAACAAGGTAGGAATGGAAGGGAACTTTCAGTAAATGGCATCTATGAAAAACCTGCAATTAATATATTTAATGGTAAGAGACTAAATGATATTTCTCTAAAATCAGGAATAAGAGAATGTGCAATCTTACTATTTCCATGCCAAATTGCATTGGTGGTTCTAGATAGTGCAACCAGGCAAAACAATAAGGAGAGGGAGGGGTATGGAGACAACTGGTGTGGGGAAGAAAAGAAGTCATTCAGATTGAAAAGAAAAAAATTAAAACTTTTATCTGCAGACAAAATCATTGCAATATTAAAAAAAAAAGCTACTAGAAATAATGAGGTTAGCAAAATTGCAGGATATAAGTTAATATACAAAATTTACTTGTATTTCTATATACTAGCAATAAACAATTGGAAACTGAGACTAAAAAGTAGTACTGTAAAAATAGCACCAAAATATACAGTATTAGAGATAAATTTGGCAAAGTATATATAGAACCTCCATACTGAGAACTAGAAAATATTTTGATAAAAAATTTGGATAATCTAAGTAAATAGATACAACATTTTCACAGGTTGAAAGACTCAATATTGTTAAGGTTTAATTTCTTTCAAATTTGATCTATAGGTTCTATGAAATTTCAATTATAATTTTTGCAGATTTTTTTTGTTAAAATGACAAACTGATTCTACACATTATAGGGAAATGTAAAGGATCTTAAATAGGCAAAAAGAGAGGAGAGAGAGAGAGAGAGAGAGAGAGAGAGAGAGAGAGAGAGAAGAAAAAGAAAAGAAAAACAAATTTGGAAGATTAATATGACGATTTCAAGCCTTATTTCAAAACTATAGTAATCAAAAAAGTGTAAAATTAGTATGAAGATAGACAAATAGTTAAATAGAATTCAAGAGAGAGCCCATATAAAGAAACAACTGCTTTTCTGACAAAGGTACAAAGTCAACTGAATGAGAAAGGATAGTTTCAACAAATGGTACTGGAACAACTGGATATCTATATACAAAAATAAATGAATAAATAGAGAAACACTGTTAAAATAATGAAAAGGTGAGCCACAGGTTGTATACAGAATAAAGTTAAAGAATTAAGAAAACAAGCATTCCAATTTAAAAAGTGGGCAAAAGATTTTAACAGACATTTCACTAGAAAAGATATATGGCTAGTAAATAAGGACATGAAAAGATGCTCAGCGTCATTCATTGTCAAGATATGAAAATTAAAAGCACAATCATACTCTACAAGAATTTTTTTTAAATGACTGTACCAAATGTTGGCAAAGATGTGGAAAAACTAGAACTCTAGTTATACCATTAATGGGAGTGTAAAATGGCACAATAACTTTGGAAAACATTTTAGCAGTTTATTAAAATGTTAAATACACACTTGTGATCTCATAGTTACTTACTCAAGAGAAATGAAAGTATTCCATACAAAGATTTGTCATGAACAGTCACAGCAGCCTTATTGTAATAAGAAAAATCTAGAAACAATCCAAATGTTGATTAACAGACGGCTCTACTGATACACATAAAACATGAGTGACTATCAAAAAAAAATTATATTGAGTGAAAGAAACCAGAGGAAAAAAAAGTGTTTACTGAATGAGTCCATTCAGAAAAAAAAAACACTAGGAAATGTAAACTAATCCATAATATCAGAAAATAGATCAGAGGTTACCCGAAGAAAGGGACCTGGGAAGGATAAGAAGGAAGGATTATAAAGGGACACTTAGAAACTTTTGAGAGTGATGCATATGTTCATTATCTTGATTGTGGTCAATGCTTTCGTGAGGGTATACATATATCAAAACATCAAATTTTGCATTTTAAATATTTGCAGTTTATGTATGCCAATTAAACCTAGATAAAAATGTTAAAAGATAACTTTTATTCAAAGATTTTTCACATGGGAAATAACATCATATATATTGTATTAGAATACCTATATGGAAAGAGAGCGATGTTTTGAGTTATTATATTTTATTGTCTGCATCACATTATTGTGCAACTCTATAGGGGAAGGATTTAAAATTATCATGTGCCACTCTTTATTAGGCACTCTGGTAAATATAGGTAAATAAATAGATAATAGATAGATGATAGATAGAAGGATAGATAGATACGTACATACATATGTACAGACGTACATACATACATATATACATACATAGAGATGGAGATCTGTAGATCTAGATTTAGTTAGATCTATAGATATAGCTATAGAAGATATAGATTATATATGGATATATATATGCGTGTGCATTCTCATTTATTCTTCATGATTTATTTATTTTTCCTTTTTGCAATCAAGAAAGCAGAAATATCAGAGTATATAAATTTCTCAACATTTCAATGCTGAAAAAGAAATAGCATTTTAGGCTAGTTTTGACCTAGCATTAAAGCACACCATCTTAGTGAGGGGAATAGACTCCCCAGGGATGCCACCTTTTCACTTGGATGTACCTCATTGGACTGTGAACAACCTGAGAACAAAGACCATGTCTGATTTATGTGCAGATCCTCAGGGTATAGCAATATTCACTGGACAAGCAGTAACAAGAGCTCAATTAAAAACTGTTATATGAGATATAATTGCCATTCTTGTTTACCTTTAATTGTGCTCAGGTCAATAAGAGTTATAGGAATGTGTCCACAGCATACACACCTGTGTGTGTGTATGTGTTCAGCAGGAGTTCAATGATTTTAGTTTCTATCTAGGATTAGGTCTGTGTAAGTGGTGTATACAATACATGTCTGTGAGAGTCACAGTGGCCTAGAGACATAGTATAGAAATGAATAAATTACTACCCAAAATAAAACACACACATATCAATTGTTTGTCTGCAATAAGAAGAACAGATAATCCAAATATGAGAATTAACAAAGACCCTAGGTCATTAAAGCTTCATGCTTTAAACTAACAAATACAGCAGTTGGAGCTAGGTTTTTCATCTACTGCAAGAGGTATTTTCATGGAGGATTTGGAAGACAAGCACCTCCTTCTCTCCACACCCTTATTAAAAAAGGCTCTTAAAAGGCAGGGAAGAGAGCACAAAGCCAAATGTAGCTGATGTTGCTGACAATGTTGTTGTTACATTTGCTGTACCTACAAAGTCCTATTTCTAAAATAATAGATTTTCATTGTGTGCCATCACATATCTTCTCTTCTATTTCATTTTTAAATTATTTTTTGAAGTGGCTTTGATGTGTAAATGCAAAGGAACACATGAAGTGGGGTGGGAGTGGCAATGAGTGCCCTGCAGGCTGCTGGTTGTCTGTCTGTCAGACATAATCACATTCTGCTTCAGAAGATCTTCAAAGACACCAGCAAGACTCAAACAGACTTATTTTTTAAATCATAAATACACATAAGTCACTTCACAGATTGTGTTTATAATTAATAGAAGGCCTAGGGTATCTTTACCTCTGAAAGATACATAGACACAAAGCCAATACTTGAAATTATCAAGACATTTGTCTCAAAATCACTCAAGGAAACAACTTTAACTCTCAGTGAGTGCTAGGGATAGTCAGTCACAGCTCAAATGGCCACATGGTGTTTCAGAAGAGCCAGGCTAGAGCTAGAGCAAGGAAACTGACATATACAGAGTGCCAGCATTCTGGCTACTGATTTAGAATTTTCATATACAATTCTCTGTTTAAACCTCACCCCATCACTAGGATGGAGTATACCATTTAGATACTTATGACTTGACCAAGGAGGCTGAGACAAGACAGAGGTATATTTTCTTCTCACATAGGGATATCACAAGGACCTGAAGACAACTATGCAAGCTCCATAAAGAGGGGTCACAGTTTTTGTTTAACTTTATGTTTGAATGGTGATGCTTACCTGAGGAACCTCAGTTAGTATGTAGACTGCTGCTGTCAGAGCTTGAGCTTAAGCAGAGACCGAGGTTTGTTTGAACCTGTCTGTCCTTGAAGTTCCCAGGGGTTGAATTGCATAAGTCAACTAGAATTGAAAGTTTGATAGGAAAAGAACAAAAAAGCCAGTGTGTGCAGAAAGTGTGGAACTGAAAAAGGCTGTGTGGTAAGGGGATGTGAAAGGAGAACTATAACTTGTCTGAGTATTTTTTTTCTAAACTAGGCCCATGAGCAAACATGTGCACTCATGTAAAGGGAACTGGCAGAAGATGAAGTGGAATTCTATGAGTCCTAAACTGGTTGGTCTTAGTCAACATGGAGTGGGAAGTAGGTATCTACTGACTCTTTGAAAACCCAATCTGCCTTGAGCCCAGTGAGAACCTCAAGGGTGTCAGCAACTTTTCAAGAGTTTTCAGCCTATAGGGAGATGTGTTCTTGCCAAAGGAGGACATTATTACCATCACTACGAACGTTAGAAATTGTGGGCTCTATGAGAAGATTATTGAGGCTGTAGTTACTCCACTGCATACTCTAGGTTGGCGCCAGGAATGGGTGTGTCTATAGGAAGCCTTCCATACCTAAATCCTGTCTGGACTTTGAAAATCAATGATAAGAGGTATTTCTGGGACCAGGAAAAAAAGCCTTTTGCTAACCTATAGTGTGCCTGCTGCCTGGGGATGCTTTGCATGTAGTGGGCTGGGAAAGCCCAGGCTTACGGTTTGATATTTGTATATGCTTAAATCTACTTTTCTCTTATACTTTTAACTCCATACTTCTAAATATCTTATGGCCATAGTATATATCACCACACTATGACAATTGTACTGGTAAGCACAATCTTTGAACTAGTAAATGCTCTAAAAAATAACATCATAAAGTTTTTGTCAATAATCTCTGCATTTCCTTGTCTCCTTCATGTATCTTCAACTCTCCCATCAGTCCTCTTTAATACTAGTGATTTAAAAAAAAAAATCAGCCAATAAATCTGGTAACTTGTGAAACATTTGAGACACACACTCCCAAACTTGTTTGTTCTTTAGTGGTAGATTAGTAATGATTTGGTAATGAAGACTTTTTTTTTAATTATTAGGGAAGAGGCATTCCTTAATTAATAAAAGGAGGATTAGTTTCAGCCAGACTATTTCTAGGACTGTGGCTTATCCCCACTAGGCACAAACTATTTAAAGTGAGTATATTAGACATAGATTTAAGCAGCTTGGGGTTTAGCCCTAATCAGGTGGACCTTGGTAATTAAGTTGGGGCTTATAAATGGATGGTCTTCAGGGGGCCCAGATACTCATAATGTTTGATACAGTCTCTTCCATAATGTTCTTAGCTTCTTAATAGGGTACATGATGGACAGGTATAAGCAATAGTCTAAGGGGTCATCATCACCCCAGGTTTTACAACACATACCTACTTTCATCCCATGGTGGTAAGTGATCACTCATTATGAAGCTCAGAATTTATTGCCAAGGGAGCCAAGGCTCTGAGTTAAAGAGACACCTGAGACTACCAAAAACAACATTTTTCATTTTTTTATTATAGAATGCTTAAGTATTCCCATCACATCCTTCTTTTCATTAATTCTCTGCAGCTCATGATTCACATTTTCTAGCTGCTCACCCTGACCTCCACTTCCTTTCTTTTCTCACAAGGTCTTTCACTATATGTGGAGTTTTGCTTCCAATTTAGCAAATATCCTTCTAGTCTTTTTCTCAGCCATTATTTTGGGTATTTGCTCCACTCATCCACCCCCAGCTTCCTGATACCTGACTTTCTACTGTTGACACACCTTTTCACTCCCTTATGTACCTCATAGTCTGCAAGTAGGTTTGGCATCCTACTGGTTATATCTTGCCCTTCTGATAACATTTACTCCTCAATTATTGAAAAACAAGATAATATTCTTTGAGTCAATTAATTCTATCTTGATGATTGTCATATACAGAATTTTTCACATCCCATCTTTTCTTAAAATATTGGCATTGCTCCAATTCTACACCATGGTCCTGACAGCCTCATCTCTGATGTTTTTTGCTTTTGCTCCATTATATCCACCTACTTCCATGGTCACACCTTGGACCTATTCATCGCCTCTACACTAATTCGATTGCTCTGCTCTCAAAAAGCCTCATCTCCTCCTGACTGTCTTGTTCAATTACACCTACCCTAATCTTCTTTATTAACCTTATAAACATCTCTGGTCCCTTGATTCCTCTTTTTATTTACCAAGCCAGTAGCCTTAATATTTTCATTTCTTTGCTTATCTTGCTTTGATTCCTTGGCTCATCAATAATGTCAGTGCATCTCCACATCACAGAGCATAAAGAGCTTTTTTGAGTCCTCATCTCAACTGAAATCTCAACAATATTTTACCTCATTAAATCCACCCTGTTATGACTTTCTTCTCCTCTGGACATTTATGGGATTGCACTCTCCTAGCTTTTCTCCAACTCTGGCTACTTCTTTGCAGTCATTTTTGCAAGCTCAACCTCTTCTCAGCTATTAAATGTTAGTGTTCTTCCACTTAGTCTCTCATGTCCTTATATCATTTTATACTCCCTTCCTTGATGATACTCTTTTAATGTCGATGTCCGGAAGACTTCCAAATCTATATCTAGAGTTCAAACTCTCCTGTAAGCTATAGACTTTTATGACTTCTTCCTGTGAATGTCTCAATGGCATATTAAATTCAACTTGCCAACAATTGAAATTCTAATTACCTTATTTAATTGGATTATCTTCCAGTGTTCACTTCTCAGGGTAACATCCTATCTCCATCAAGTTTCATATGTTAAAATGTCTAAGCTTCCTTTTGACATCATTCTTTCCCTTATTTGTCATTTTTAAAATTTGATTTCCTATTCGATCCATCCATTTAATTTTCATTTTTGTTTCAAACATATTATTCAACATTACCATTTGTAATTTTGTGGACTAATGCTGAATAATTTCCAATCTGATATTGCCAAGTGTTTAATCCACTGTAGCTAATGGTCTTTTCAAACTGCAAATATGATGGGTACCTTAGGCCCTCACACTTCACTCTTTACCTTAAAACCTATCAGTGGCTCCCTATTAAACAGCTTGCTTTTCCAGAGTCAAAATATGACACATGTCCTTCTCAATACTCCAATCATACATTCATTCTTTCTTTTACTTGAGTATGCTAATATGTATTTGTGGAATGGATTAACAAATTCATGATACATAATAAAAGCAGAGTCTAATGCAGAGGCTCTTGCAAATTATATAAGAAATTTTATGCAACAGTGATTCGAAAAACATATTTTTCATATTGTTTAGGAGGTTTAACAGCTCTGGACTTGAGTGAAAAACAGTAATGTTCTGTGCTTCTGACTCGATTCCACAATAGAGTGACCATATGTCTTTACAGTCTCCTCATCTCCTTGGGTTCCAACACTGATAGGAAAATGAAGGACTACAGGCATATGAACTCAGTAGTCAAAGCATAGCATGAGGCCCTCCCACCGCAAGGAGCAGGGCCAATGATCTGAAGCTCACCTTGCTTCCCAGCTGTGACTTAGATTTCTCAACAGTGGAAGACTCAGTACATGGTGTACATGAACTCTAACAAGCCCTTTATCATGGTGCTCAAAATACTTTAAAGCTAAACACCACTGTCTTATTTTTGCGGAATGGATTATTTTAAAATAACCAAGGCTTATTTTTGTCTAACTCACAGGACTGAGAGAATATCAAAAGAAGAGGCAAGTAAAATTAAAAAAAAAAAAGAAGAAGACTTGAAAGAGGAGAAAAGTATATCACCACAGGCCTATGGCATCCCCGCCTGTGCAGTATCAAGTCTAATTCCTTGCAAAGTTCATCAGAATGCTGATATTTACCTGCTTCCCACTGTTACTCTGAGCTTGGGAAGGCAGAACTCAGGATCATTGGCAAGCTTCCATGATCTCCAGAATACCTCACTTATCTCAAGAATGACTCACAAGAGGCTTTATGGTTGTAACATGCCAGATATTTTAACATTTATGTTCATACATGTACATCTACATACACATAAGCAGAAAATTCTAGAAGCAAAACTGACAACATTCCAAAATTTTGGATGAGCACCTAATAATTCTAGACACTTGCTAGGTAGTGGAAATGTGTTGATAAAATCAGTATGAGACCTAAATTTATACTTTGGGTTTCTGTTTGTTCACTATAGTTCTTCATTAAAAATTAAGGAAGTGAAAATTTTTACCTTTCTTTCTTTCTTTCTCTTCTTTCTTTCTTTCTTTCTTTCTCTTTCTTTTTTTTTTTTTTTTCTTTTCTTCCTTTTTCTTTCAGATTTAATTGCCTGCTTGTATTTTACTCACATTTGAAAGTCACTTTAAGGAAGAGACTAACTTCTTACAAAATGGGTAAGAACAGCTAGGCTCTCTGGAAACCCAGAATTATTTATAATACAGTTGCCTTTATCAATAGTATAAGGAGACAAGAATAACTCCTCTTCAATGAACTTGGATGTGGCTAATATGTTTTATTGTTAATTCCATTGTTCTGATTTCATTGCACTTTCTGATTCCTACATTTTTTGATGTGTTCAGGTATTTTGTTATCAGGGAGTTTGTTGAGAGAAAGAAGGATGTGGCCTGGATGAGCCAAATCTGTATTTTCACCTGGGAGTCATGAGACTGCTTATTACTAGATAAGCTATTTTCTAGATAAGCACATGGACAAATATACCCTAATTTCAAATTTTTAAACTTTATAATCTTAATATCTTTGTGTGTCTTCTATTAGGAGTGGCTAGAAAAAACAGGAGAGATCTATAAGTTGATACTTAAGACTAAATTTTCATGCTCTGGATAAATACTGAAAAGAGAGCTGAATCTCCATTAAGAACCCTTTTCATACACTAAATTATTCATTCAGAAGACAAGTAGCAAGTATCTTTCATGTGCCAGGTGATCTCAAAGGCTCTGATGACTTAAGGGTGAGTGAAACAAAATTATGCTCTCCAAACTATCATGTAAAGAGTATGAATTTAGGAACTATGTCTACCTTACATCATAGATAGACCTCACGATGTGGTGTCAATTTAGTACCATGCTATTGGTGAAGGGAAAAAAAAAAAAAACAGAAGGACATGGGTTTAAAGTTGAGCTGTGCTATTTTCTATCTATGAACTGTTGTTCAAATAAGTCAAGTGCTCAAGAAATCAGTCAGATCTCCCTTTTCTCTTTTTCATCTTCCATAGTCACCACCATTATCATCTGTAATTACCATGACAATATCAGATTGTTGTCACTAGATTCAGTTATGTGATTTGTTGATCCCAATATGTAAGTTTTCAAATTGAAGTTCCATCATCTTAAAAATATTAAGGAACAATTATAGAGATTCAGTATGAACAAAAAAGTGAAAGTGAATAAATTGATCTAGTCAGCCATTCATGATAGTAGTGTTAATAGTGATAGTAATCAGGAATAAGAACTAAAAGTATTTGTGAAATTGAGTTGTTTGGAGACTAGTTCCAGCACTAGGTGTTACTTGTTTTGTGGCAATGTACAGTTTTCTAAAGATAATGATTTTCTTGAGTTGAACAAAAAGTGAAATTTTGGTACTTTATTTTCTCGGTTTTTCAGTTTAATTTTGCTACCTAAACTCTCAACTGATTATTGTTTATTAGATTCAGAGCTCCCTGGCTATTTGCAGTGGTAAGATTTTATGTGACTGCTAAAAGACAAATTCCAAAACATAACGAAAGTTTGCCATTGGCAGAAATGTCCCCTGTGAGACACATTTGTCAACTATGTGAATGAGAATCAGAGGGTTGGAACATATGGTGTCTTCTTTTTTTCTTCCTTTTAAATCTCAAGTAATAAGAGGAGACTTTTTCAATTAAAAATGCTTAACCGAGAGTCATTTTGTCAGGATGGCCACAAGATTTTCTTTATTAAAATTTTTATTCCCTAAAGGGTCAAGACGACCTTGTGTCTGGTGATTAGAAAAATTTATGTCGTTTGTCCTCTTTGCCTTCTTCCATCCCTCCCTCTCTCTTTCCATCCATCCATCCATCCATCCATCCATCCATCCATCCATCATTTCTTCCCATCCTCATTACTCATTATTCAGCATTTTTCTTTCTCTCTGTCTCTTTGTCCTGGTTTTTCACATTTCTATTTATGTCTCTCTATCCCTATCTTTTCTTCACAAATCAATGATATGCTTCTTAGTTCCCACGCCAGTTCACAGAACATAAATACAGCTGATCATATAAAAACACACACAGTGCGCGCGCACACACACACACACACACACACACTACACACAAACTCATTTTCCTCCAGATTGTATACCAAATTAATTAGAGATCTAGTATTACTTGTAATTATTAGTTCAGTAATATTCGTTATCCTGTCCTGTGTCATTTTTTTGTATCCACGTGGTTATAAAGATTTGGGTACAGAATACCTGCTTTTCCTGAAATCTGTAGAAAGATCTCCCACTCCCACTATGTGGCTTCAGTCAGTACATTTCTCCGTCAGCTTATTTGTCTAGCAATAGATTTAAAGATATGTTTAATGTTAAACTGAAGAGAAATTGAAGGTCATAAGCTCCAGGACTCACCAGACAGGGACTTCCCCAGTGGATCTTAACGCTTATACAATTCTGTGGTTCTCATTAAGAAAATAACACAAAACAAACATAAAAAGGGTTTGCAACAAGTTGCTGGAGACTTGAAGATTCAGGTCTCCTATTGACACTCTTTTTAAGTAATACATTGAAAAGTGCTTACATTGAAATCTTCCTAATTGCAACCCAGCTTCTTTTCTACATCTAGAACATTCTACATTCCCCACCAACTCCCAGCCTCCTCAGGGGATTATGTGGAAGGTGAACTCTGAAGCTTCAGCTTCATTCTCTGCACAGTAAATACGTCTCTAGTGGGGAACAGACCGAAGGTCCAGGTTTTCTTTTTAGGTGGAGAGTGACTGTGATAATGAGTCTAGGGCCAGAGCCATGTCCTTCAGTGTGTCAGAATGGCTTTTGTGATCTTCACAACCATGGATCCCATGCCCCGAGGTCCTCAGCAGCACCTTGCAAACCTGTAATGCTTCAGGACATTGCAGCTTCAAAACATCTGCAGCACCCGGAGCCTCTGCATCTCCTCTTAGTTGCTTCATTCTCAGTAAGCCCCATTGTTATAGGAGAATGAATCCATGGCTGGGTCCCTATACTGCATGGTTTGAGTCACATTGGTTGCAGCACCTTAAAGTGGCCTGAAAAGCCAAAGCGTTCTGGTCAGGATTTACTCAGATTGGAATCATGGCAGATATGCATGCCAGGAAAACAGAAAGACAAGAGAAATTAGAGTATTCAATTAATCAATCATAAAATGCCATCTAATTGGCATTCTTGCATATTAATCTCTTCCTACCTACAAATACATAAACTTTTCATGCTATATATTTTTTTTCGCTCTCTTGTTCAAAAAGTTTCAATTGTCTATAATAAAGTCCAGAATCCTTAACTTGGAACTCAAATCTTTGTCCACCTGGCCTAGTCTACTCACAGTCTTTTTAGTTTATCACTTACTTTTTTATGCTCTAGAGTTAAATTTGCCTTTTTACTGATGACTAAATATGCTTTAAACATTACTATTGTAAGCTTTTAATAAGTAGCTGAATGTAATTCCCTTCGTGATCTTAGCAAGGAATGGTTCTTACTGTCTACCACATGTGAATATGTCAAGAGGCTGGCTCATCAAGCAGTCTCCTAACATCTGCCAACATTTAGAACATCAGTTCTGAATGGAGTGCATGCAGTTAGGTGCTGATTTTGGGCTTAATGGTAAGTCTCAAGTTTGTGAGATGAAGTTCAGCTTTTGCCACAGTGAGTTCTAATACACTGTCTGTGACATAGCATACTTCACAAGTAAAAAGGCAAAAAAGTTCATCTTTTGTGTCTACTACATAGCGGGATAAGTACCTGTCTAATAGGATGGGAAAACTCTGTGAATTCATAATTCATTCATATGAAAGCTTCTGGAACTCCACATCTAGTTGTGTTGACAAGAATTTCAGAGTTAGAGGAAAAAAAATATAGAGAGAGATTAGGGAGGTGTATTCTTCAATTGTGAGCATCAAAATATCTTTATTTTGCTTAAAATCAATAGGAAACATCTCTAGCCTGTTTGTATTTTAAAAATTATTACAATACCAAATTGAATTTTTGTATAGTTATTTGGAAAATGAATAATTGTAGCATACAAAGTACTACTTGGATAGAAAACTAGAACCATTTGTATAGCCTTACAGAAAACTAACTTATTTCCTCTTCCTGGTAAGGGTATTTGCATTCTTTGTCATGCTGAAAGTGAGGGGCATCAGAAGACTCCCTTCAGCCATGTCCCTGGACCACAGAAGAGGATGGAAATCTTTTTCTCTGCAATTTCCATTTGTCGTTGTCTAGTATAAGTCTTTGAATTTTGATTTTGCCTTTGAACAGTATTTCTTTTGTTGTTTGGAAGCTGCTTTTAGGGAGAGTTAATATACTTGTTGGCTTTTGTGTCATTCTGGGACAGAAGATACTGCGATCAAGCTTCTTGTTTTATTAGATATCCAAACTCTTCCAATTTGTACAATGTTTGTGCTCGAGTGAGATGCCTCTTTTAATATTTAAAAAAAAAAATCTTCCCTTTTTTTTTGGATAATCATTTTCATTTGTGCTTGCATGTAGTGATTGAGAGGTTTTTTATGTGTTTTATTTTGTGTTTTTATTTATGCAAGTAATACAGCAATATATGCTCCTTGTGAAATACTAAAAAATATTATAAGGAAAACAAAAATCTCCTCCTAGATCTAAACTTTTATCCAGACCATCTGTTCTTTTGCCATAATTTGCAGTTTTATTCTCTGGAATTTTTCAGTAAAGACCATGTTATTTAGTGGTGTTCAGTATTTATGAATTGCTATTGATAATGGTGTGAGCTGATGAGGTTGATGTTTGCTTTGATACTCATGGTAACTCAATATGGTCATGAATACGGTGAAGCTTTATTCAAAGCTATTTCTTTTGCTAGAAACATGTAATAAATGCCCTGGTTTCATGATGTAGTGTCGGTGGAATTAAACTTGAAGCTCAAAATTATGCAGATAATTAACCAGCAGCTTCAATTCCCATTACCATTTAATATCGCCTGAAAGCTCCTTGCCCAGGGGTTCTAGCCATGTGACCATGATGGCTGCTGGAGTTTAAGCTGTTCTGGGCAAGCATTTAAATGTCTTGTTTCCAAATTGTTTACACTGTTTTCCTTGTAGCCTTGCAGCTCAGGCTTTAGACAAGACATTCCTAAATTTTATATTTCAAAGAAGAGTATAATATTGAAACATAATTAGGAATTGTTCTTAGTTTGTAAATTTTCCTTGTGATAAGAAATGATGAAGGCAGAAAACTGATTTTAGGTAAGTATTATAGTACAGTCATTAAGAGCTTGGGTTTGTAGCCAAATTGCCCAGTTCAAAGCCTATCAGTACCGTTTAATGACTGTACAATTGATTGTTGCTGGGCAATTTACTAGACTTTCTGAGACTCAGTTTCCTTGTTTGTAAGTCAGAGATAATAATGGTGCCTACTTCATAATTGCAGTAATTTAAATTATTCAATCAATGTGAAATACCCAATATGCTGAAAGTGTCAGTAAATATTAGTTATCAAAATCATTTTATAAGCTAAATAAAATTAAAATATGCTGGAAGAACAATTTCAGAATAAGAAGAAATCTTTTTCACTTTAGTTTAGTTGGAAACCTTAGGCTAGTATTTTGACTGAGAGCTGGTGAAAACTTCAGCTGGCACCAGCAGAACACCTTTGCTCTATTAGATTTTTCTAGGACCTAAATATTCTCCTAAAATTAACAAAGGACGTGCTTATCATTTGTCAGTTAAAGTGACATATTCTAAAATGAAAAGTTACTCTTTTGGTTTCCTGTTTAATGATATTTTCATAAGCAAACTGACTTATTAACTAATTAATTCCACTGACTTTGTGGTAGGTATTTTCCTCCATGGCTGATAGAGTGCCAAAAACACTTCCTGGTTTGTAGTAAGTGCAAAATAAGTACTTAGTGATTTACAATCCACCTTTTTCTGGAGCACTCTTCACACTGTTTGCATGTCTTGTAATGCACCATATTTGTCAAACTCCCCAAATAGAATCTCAGTCCTCTTCATTTCTCTTTCCCCAGTGTGCAGCACACACCATGGTAGGACCTTAGTTCTCTGTGACTACTTGTTGAATGGAATTCTGGGTAAGAGATTGAGGACTTTTAAAGGCACTGGTAGCTCTCAAGAGTAATGAAAGCTGCAAATTCGAAAGAAAATTTGGAGAATAAATGGTTTAGAAAGGTGACTAGAGTAGAAGGAGGGAAACAAAAAGACTTTGAAGCATTCTACTCTTTGAAGCGCTGTGCCTTCTCACCATTTATTGTTTATCAGGTACTCCTAGATTGGAAACTAAGCATGACTCTGTCATCACAAATTTATCACATGCCCACATTCTCTTCTTGCTTTTTGGAGCTTACAGTCTGTGGACACACTATTCACCTATATAGATAAATAGAAAGATAGATAGATAGATAGATAGATAGATAGATAGATAGATAGATAGATAGATGATAGATAGATGATAGATATGAAAGATAATATTTTTGTATTTATGTTTTACACATTTTATATTTACTAATGTTTTACATTTATAGTGCTAGAAAGTCTTGAAGTTTGGATCAAGCTGATTTAAAGTAAATTATTGTGCTTGAACACACTGGTTGAATGACCTTGTACGATTTAGCAGACATATCCTATTTATGGATGAGGACTACTAATGAGCTGATTAATCATTTTTAAAGTATGTAAGACAGTTAAAATCCTGAAAATTCATACTTCTCTTAAATATTTTATGTTAATTTTAGACATAAACTTATTTGTCAATCTTTTGATATAGATCTGAGGCTTTTTTTGAGAACTGGCCTGCTGATTGAATTTCTATAAAATCATTCCCATGTATAATCTGTATAAATTATATTTTCATTTTCAGTGTCTCTAAATAGTACAAAACTAAAATTTTTTGCAAAGCTTGCTTTGGGCAGAATTTGACAGATGTTTACCACACTCTCTTTTCCAGATAGTTGGCTCTGTGGAGGTACAGACAATGTTTTAATTTCTCTCTTCCTCTCTTCCTCCATTCTTCCCTTCCCCTTAAACTTGTCTCTCTTTTTTCACCTTGATCACAATACCTATTGTAGAACTGTGTATAGTAGCTTCATGAAATAGAAGAATGAATTATTAATGGATAAAAAGTGCCTATTATAACACTTAATGTAGAGATGCAGTCAATGTCATTATCATAATTGTTGCCATTACATTTATTTTTTATTATATTTCTACATATGCGAAGTAAATTGGTGTCTTTAAGGTAATATTAAAGAAATTGCTAAGGAGGCTTAGATGAAGAAAATTTTAGCAAAGATCCATGAATCGAAAAACTATAACTAGCTGATAACTAGCTGATCTAACCTGAAATTTTACCTACCCTTACAGTGATAAAAGACGCTATAAATTGGTTTAAGTATTTCAGCCTATTCTATCAAAATATGTGTCTCATATGTGCTTTTCATAAGTAGCAGTTGTATTTTTGTGGTAAAATTGTTATGCTCTCAGAAAAGAATGAAGTCTATTTATTTTAGTTTAATTCAAACCTGTTAAGGGATTAAGCTAGGAAACTGATTTTCTCACTTGCTTTATTTTATTTTATTTTTTATTTTTTTACTTTTTCTTAAACTATACACATGCAAATGGGTATTTAGGAAAATACTAGTTTAAGAGCAAGAGCCCTGAGGTACAATTTGTCTGCCTGCTATTGAATTGAATTTACGTCTTTGCAAACAGAGTGCTTCCTGCAAAATTTCTTGTGTGTATACATTCAGAATGCCTGTGTTCATTGTGCTAAGTATTGGGTTAGAAATCTCACCAAGTAATAAAGTAGCATTAGCTCCCCATAGATTTGCAACACTATTATATTTAGATACACAGATATATTTTAATATGTGTAGATATGGAAATTAAAGCAGGATTGAGGAAGCAGCCCTTTCAGGAATAATTTAATCATTCTCTCACACCAATCAAATAAATTAGAAGTCTATTGTATCACAATGAACAAAATTTACATTTTCATTTCTCCCAAAAGCGATGACTGCATGATTCCAAACTAAAACAATTTAAATGTCTTTTTACGTCATTTCCTATTTTTGAAAAATATTTGAAATTGAACCAAAAGGCAAGTATATGTAATGCTAGTTGATGCTTTAGGGTGATATATCTTTAAATAGAAACCTTATCTTTCAATGCCATTAAAAATTAAATTTTAAGATTGAGCTCTAGAAGTAAGCCAATAATCAATTCTCATTGATAGAGCAGAGGAAACAATAAATTTTGGTCAATATAACTGTGCTTCTCTCTTCTGGCTTACATAATTAATTCTCTAAGCCAAAGAAAAGGGTAGTAAAAGTTTTTAATATATTCCAACTACACATCCTAAAGAACTCATGGAGAAAGACACTGTGGTCTTGATAAAAGTTCTAGAAGAACTTGAGAGGACAGGAGATGTTCTGAAGAGGAACGATTAAATTTGTGTCTTGCAAGAGATTAGGAGTGGAGGGGCGGGTGAGTATGGGAAAAAGTGTATAGCGAAGGTACAATAGATTGATTGTTCCAGAAACAATTTGACTAAATTGCACTCATAGAAAGTGTCAAAGAAATAGAATTTGGGCAGATTCTGAAAGGCCTTGAGTGACGTCATAAAGAATTAAACTTTAAAACACGTGCAGAATTTTTCAGCGAGAGTGACTTGATGGCAGTGGGTTTGGGAAAATGAATATGAGGAGGGGAAGGAAGGTCATCTAAGAAATTAGAAACCCTTAATTTTGAATATTGAAAGACAAATGAGTAAAAGAATGTGAGAGATGAATGGAAAAGACTATATAGATGACTGAATACATAGAAGCCCCCCAAACTTGAGCACACTCATCTACCAAGAGCCTTATTGTTTTCCTTATTCATTAACTATGCTTTTCAGAGGCTCATGCAATTTTAAAAGCAAGAAGAAATAACAAAATAATGATGAAACAAATGCATTGTGTAAGTGTACACTGGGATGAATAAATTATAGAGAGTACACTGCAGTAAGAAAGGAATTATTGAAGAAAATTGTCCTCATGGGTTTCCCATTGGGTTCAAACTCAGGCCCAGTCAGTAAAAAGGAAGTAGGTACTCTGGTTCTGGAGGCCTGAAGAAGCCCTTGGAAACTTAATACAGAGATGTCAAAAGGGACATGGGGGAAATATGGCCTCCTTAGTTAGTCACCATGTCTGTATAGTTCAGCTCTCTACTTCTTGCCTCAGAATGTTCTCCAATGTAGTAGCCTCTCACAAAATTATTTCTGTTACTTCTCCTGCTTAGAACCTTTGATGACCCTCCTCCATATCCTGAGTCAGCTAAATTCTGTTTCCTTTCCGTTGCATATGGGACTCTCTGACACCTGCAGACCTCTACAGTCCTGTAGCCAAATCCAGTCCAATTGAGAGGCTTGTCTACTTTTGTAAAGATCATACACATGTAATTTTTCTGCTCTTTGTCCTTCCCATTCTTATCACATACCTGGTCACCCTTGACTAGGCACTAGCTCTAGCATCTTCCCATGAAGGCATCCCTGATCCTTGCCTTTGTTTTACCAGTTGCACCACCCTAGCTCATATTTATGATGATAATGTTACCTAGCAGGTATTGTTCAAAATATTTAACAAATATCTTGCTTTGCTCCACTTGGTTGACCAGTTCTCCTTTGTAATACTCCTTGCGTTGAATATGTTTCTATCGCTATCCAAATGTGCTTGTACATGTACCTGTGCATGTCTGTGATTCATTCCAAATCATGAGAGTTCTGAAGGCAGGCACCTCTCCTGCTATATTTGGAAAATAGAAACAATCACAACTATAATAACAAATTATGTTTATTAATACTAACTTTATGTAAAAATAGTTATATCAGACTTATGTTTCTCTAACCTTCATGACAATCCGCTGAGACAGGTACTACTATTATCTCTAACTGTATGTAACATGGGGTAATGATGACATAGGATGATGTGAAAATTAAATAACATAAAATTTAAAATTTAAGATGAAATTCAAAATTTAAGATTTTTAATTTTAGCACATAAGAAATTTCCAAAAATATAACTTTTTTGTTTGTTTGTTTGTTTCTTTCTTTGTTTACAGATTTTCCTCACGATAAGATACCTTTTATACTTGTTTTACTAAATGCCTAAAAACTAACCAATGTATATATATATATATGTCCTGGGTATATGAAAGAAGTAAATATTTTAGTCTTGAAAAGAACAATAAAAACCTGGCTGGGAGGTGTAAATGTCAATGAATAATGAATGGGTGATGGGGCATGAGAAACATTCTTGGATTTTTCAGAGAACTAAACACTTGGTCCTGATGACCACATGTTAAAGAAACGCAGGTATAAAGAATCAATTTAGCATTCCTGCTGACAAGCTCTCATTCTCAAGAAGTAAGCCCTCATGCCCTCTGGAGCAGCCACCTTAGGTCAATCGAGACATTTGGACTCATTAACCACTTTGGGTTTATCTTAAGACTCTTATTTATAGTCTTCCTAAGGCGTAATGGGCTTCAAAGTGTACTTTGCCCTAGTTCACATTAAGTCTTACCAAGCTCTATGTTTTTACTCAGCAGGCAGCCATTTGACTGTCAGCATTTATATTTTTTGCTACAAGGTAAGGAGAGCCATGCTGCTGCTTCTAGATGCCCAATTAACATTTTTATGTCACTATATTTCTGCTTTTAATTACTCTTTATGCCACCGTTGTTTCCTTGACCACCAGAAATAGATCAAATCATTTTAATAACACTGATTTAGCTCTTCTCTATGCTTTAAGATCATAATATTTAAATTATTCTTATAGAAATCTGTTCTTTCAGTGGATTTCTGTGATTCTGTTTTTTTTTTTTGAGGGGAGAGGAGCAAAATAGGGGTGTTAGAAGTTGAAATAGGACTAAACCTCCTGAAGAGTGGTCATGGTTTAGAAAGATAGAAGAGGAGTGCTGCAAGTAGGGCAAATTCTGAGGACAAAGATAAAAGACGGGTTAAATTGGGTGTTGGTGCATGTGTGTGGACTTGTGTGGGGTGGAGGGGTGCACCAATGGATTAGGAGAGTAATATTAAGAGTGGGGAGGGGTAAAATATACATTAGAATAAGAATGGGTCTAAAGAGAGGATATCCACAACTTTAACTTACCTCAGCAGCCATCCAGCAGACAGTTTATCTCTCCAAATCTGATCTTTTCTATTCTCCTACTCTTAATCTTTCAATGAGTCTCCAGTGCCTTCAGCTCATCTTTAAATTATTTATTCTGCCATTATCAACATTGTAGAGCCCAGTACAAGTGGTTTTTCTAAACTATTTTTTTAGTCCTTCTTCTCCTACCATGTATCTCATGTATCAGCTACACCTAACAACATGTAATTTATTGAACTCATCATACATGCTTATGCCTCATTTCACAATTTTCATATTCTTCTTTGATCTTTCATTTCTTGAGTGAACTTACGGATTTCTTACACAGTATTTAAAATACAAGTAAACATAATTCATTGTTTATATCTTTCCATAGGCATAATTGTTCACTCCTACACATGTGCATCCAGTGTCCTTGAACATATCTGCATTCTAGCACTTACTACAGCATATTATATTTATGTACTTACATCTCTAACTTGTCAATGAGATTTGAGCTCAGAGAAGTTTTTATTCATTCATGTTATCTTTATAGTTTCTCATGGTGTCTGGTAGGTAGTGGATGCTCAATCAATATCTGTCAAAATGCTTTGAATGGAGAATCACTGCAGTTTTCTATTAGGAAATCCTGAGAGCTGGTGGTATAATCAGACTGGTTATTGTCTAATTAATGTTTCCTGCTGGAGATTTTTATTTCATCAGTCTTAAAGATTTTGTTGGTTAACAAATATTTTTGAAGATTGTTAGGGCCAAAATTATTTACAGAAAATCACTTTTGTGGTTATTGGTCATTCATAGAGAAAGGATTTACTGAATGCTTCTAATTAATGAGCTAATTTCAGTTTCCTGAATCACAATAATATTTATTTCCTAAGAAATAAACAAATTTCTGCATATAAATTGGAATTTTATTAAGCAGCGGGTTTATAAATAAAGTGATTTAGAGTGGTAATCACCTAGAACTAATCCATAAGTCTTTTTTAGTGAGAAATGAAAAGAGATCCTTAATAATTTTAGACATAATTTTCATGCACTTTTGTTATTGGATATTACAGTAGTTCCCCCTTATTTGTAGTTTCTCCTTCTGAGATTTCATTTACCAGCAGTCAAACACTGTCTGATAAAATTAAATAGAAAATTCCAAAAATAAGCATTTCATAAGTTTTAAATTGTATGTCATTCTAAGTAGCTTGAAGAAATCTTATACTGTTCCACGCCACCCCACCTGAGTCCTGAATTATTCCTTTGTCCGGTGTATCCCTATTTGCCTATTGGTCAGTAGAGTGCTAGGTTATAAGAGTGACTGTCACAGTGCTTACATTTAAGTAACCTTTATTTTAATTAATGATAGCCCTGAAACATAAGTATAGTGGTGCTGGCAATTCAGGTATGCCAAAGAGAAGTCTTAAAGTGCTTCTTTTAATTGAAAAGGTGAGGGAAGTACAATAAGATATTTAGAGAGAAAGAGACAGAGAGCACATTCACATAATTTTTATTGTAGCATATTGTTATAATCGTCCTATTTTGTTATCAGTTATTGTTGTGAATCTCTCACTGTGCCCAGTTTATAAATTAAACTTTATCATAGGTATGTGTGCTTAGGAAAAAACGTAATAGATATAGGGTTTGATACTATCTGTGGTTCCAGGCATCCACTGGGAGTCTTTCAACATAATCTCGATAGATAAGAGGAGACTACTGTATACTTTAAATTCTCTTCCTGATAGATTTTGTAGTGTTTAAGCATATAAAAGCCCCAACATAATTCCACATATAGACAGAGAGAAAGAGTCTCCTAAATACAACAGTCTAATTTGTGTGCCTGAATTCTTGATTAAAATTCTCTCAGTTCTCCCTTTAGCGGAGAGAATGTTTATGACTTCTTTGATAAATTAAAATGCTTTATTTTTTAAAGTAAACATTAAGTGGCACCTTATAAAATTGTTGACCAAATATACCCCAATGCTGTAAATTTTGTATGACTCATGCTAATATTTACAGCTTGATTCTTTGGGATGAAAGTATTGAAGAAAGTAAAAGTATGATCTTCAAGTAATCTCAAACAATATCTGAAAAAGAACTATAACGTGAATGATGCAAAACTGAGTATGTATGTTCCTAAAATCAACTGTAATCTGGTGAAACAAAGATTGTTCTCCTGTACTGTGCACACCATGGCAGAATAAACTTAGACTGGTTTCCATTAATTGGTTCATGCAAGTAAGTCTGGTCCCATTTGGAATGTTTAAGAAACAACTACCATTAAAACTACTGTTAGTAATAACTATGACAGTCCACTAGATGCTCGGGAATTACAACAAAAACCTCAGTTGAGCATCTGTAGCAGTCAAGATAAGTTATGCTTCAGTAACAAAAAAGCCACACAATCATAGCAGCCTGCCATAATTAACATTTAAATTATGCCCATCATTTTGATGTGGGTTAAGCGACACTTCAGGAGACATTTTAGAAGAGAAGACTGTTGGAGTGTCATATACAGGCTTTTTTTTGGGGGGGGGGCTCAAACTGAAATGACACATGCCACTTTCAGTTATATTTTATTGGCTAGAACTATGCTTTAACATAATTGGGAGGGAAAGGGAATACAATGAGAGAAGAAAGGAGGGGAAAATCAGATATGGGTGACGCTGGACATCTCAACTAGACTTTTTAAGACTAGAGTAGATGTTGTATGTTTTATGTAATATTTCTTCATCCTTGCTTGACATTTTCCTCTGATACACTGCTAAACTGAGGCAAAGGATGATGGAAAAGTCCAAAACCCAAGAGGTTGCCCTTTCTTGAAACTACTTCATAATGATCAGTTATTTTCCTACTACTTCTTATTGCCATAAGAGGCATAAGTCCACATAGCAGGATTTTGCCTTAACAGTTGTCTTCATTTTCATACCTAAATCATTAGCAGAATGGGCCACTGTGTCAGGCAGAAATCCTCAGCTCAGAGAATGGTCTGGAAGAAAGCATGTACATAGGAAGAGAATCCCTTATAGAGAAAATTTATATTTCAATAATGTGTTTTCCCTAAAGTTAGTGCTGGCCACTTTTTTTTTCTTTTTATTTTACAGCAACATTAGGGATCTTAACTTGAGAAGCAATTGGCATGTGTTCTCGCTGCCTAGATGGATGAGGATTGCCTCGCATCAGCTCCCCATTGACATAAGCTTCATAAATGGAGAACATATTATTACATGCAAATGGACAGCAGGGTGGTGCTAGTTTGAATATTTCCCCCCAGCAAATGAATTAGTATCAAAAATATGAGAGAAAACCTCAATTATATATTACAAAGCAGAAATTATAGTTCTACTTATTCTGTCATAAATAAACTGAGCAAAACTTTCATTGTACATAAAAACAGAAAATTTAATGAATCTGTGTAAAATGAAACTGACAGCATTTCGTCTCACTACCTTTTTGTGGCTGATCTGCTCCCACAATTTCATTTTACTGCCAGAAAATTTTCATTGTCTGAAATTCAAATTTCTCATTTTAAGTATTTTATTTTCTGCCATATTTAATTGTATTCAATTTTTATTTCTTTAGTTATTTCAAAAGGAATGTCAAAATAGAGCTCATTAATTGGCTATTGATCATAATGTAATTTTTAAGGGCTACCTTAGAACAAAGGATATTAGATAGTAAAAAAGCAAAGGAACTACTTTTTTCACTCACCTCCTTTTCCTCCTTCCTTTCCTCCTCCCTGGAACTGGCTTATTATTTACCTAAGACAAAATTCCTAGGAACAACACCTTGGTTAACTTTAAAAAAAAAAAATTGGTTTCTAAATAGCTCTCAATGAAAGTATAAGATTTTGTAGGTATTCAAATGGCTGTTTTCCTACTCTACTTACCTAGCAAAACAGCTTAATAATGCAAGGCCATTGTGAAAGGTTAATAATGTTGGTGACGGTCTCTTGGGCCCTGATCCTGTTGCCTTATGATCTTATCTCCATTCAAATCCTGTCTTCTTGCTCTAAAAATATATTATCTTATTTGGTTTTCCCTTGCACTTCCTTCCTCCACCCCCACCTCCCACCCTGCACACACACAGATTTCCTGGCTGCTGACAAACTACTAGATCTCACTGTAAATGTAGGCTCTTTCTATAGTTAATGGGGCCAAGACTCAAAATTTGGGATTTTAAGAGCAGATCAGTCACCTAAATGGACATAAAATAGGATCTCAGTAAATCTCTTCAGTTTTTGTGGAAGGCAACGGTCTCTTCATTTTCTTCTCTCTCCAGTATGTATTTTAAAATATGAACCATCTTAAGAAAAGAGGTTGGAAGCTATAATGCTCTCAGTAAATGTCAAGCACTGCTCCAGGCATAGTACATGCACTGTCCTATTTAATTCTCACACAAACCTATAAAAGAAGCATTATGATCCTCTTATGTTAATGAGGAGTTGAAGTCCAGAGGAATCGAGTAACCTGCAAGGACACACAATCATGTGATAGAGCAGGGATTCTAATCCAGGACACGTTATTGCATCCATGCTTTTTCTCACACACTCTAATTCCTCCTCCAATATAAAATTTAGTCAATTATTTACATTTCCTGGCTTATTATTCACCTGAATCAGAATTCCTAGGAATCAGAATAATTATCATCTTAACTCTTAAAAACAGCACATACACATGGTTCACATACACTTCTCCTAATAAGGAAGGATAAATGTCAATAATTATTTCTATTCTCATAGATAAGAAAACTGGATTATAGAAAATGTGTGTGACTTGGTAAAAAGAAGACATAAGATAAAAAATTTGGACTGCAAAGCTTTTAGTTTAGCATTTAAAAAATTATATCACAATATTTAGAACTGTGATGGAAAAATACATAGTACTTTGTGAGATCGAGAGACAGAAGTATTTCCCTCACTGTAATATTCATGGACCTGAAAGTTGATCAACAGAGAGTAAGGACATGTGGTGGAAAACAACATCCATTGACTGTCCTCTTGCTTGTTTCTCTACCCAACATCACTGAAGAAAATGTTGCTTTAGTGCCACAGGTTGTGTCTGCCTACTCCTGCCAATCTTTATTTTTCATAATTAATTATTGACCTATTTGATCTTCCTTACTAATTTCCAATAAATCATATTCTACTTTATCACAATTTGTCCTGACTACTCTGTAGTATAAAATCCTGCTGAAGTGCATTTTTTCACTTTCCCCAGTGTAAGCAATGTAGTTCATGTTGTCAAGCCAAAAGCATCAGTTTAGTATGAACAGATTTACAATTAGAAATTATATTTTTTAATCTAATTTCCAGATTCATGAAATGAAAAAGTCTTCTTTAATGAGTGGTTGATGATAATAATTTCATTTCTTCAGAAAAAGGAGCGAGGAAATGATTTTTTATTACCAATTTTCCACAGTACTAGATGGGAATATTCCTATTTTAAATATATCATAATTGTTTCTACTTGGAGAGTGCTGGCCAGAAAGGGGCCAGATTGCCCTGGTTCACAACTAGGCTCCATCTCTTACCAGCTGTGTGCTCATGAAAAAGTTACTAAATCACCTTGCTTCAGTTTTCTTAGTATAAAATGAAGATAATGGTTATGCTTAGGTATAAATAAAGTAATATAGAAAAGAATACCTCATAATTCTGCTCACTAAAAGTTAATTTTCCTTATTGCTGTGTTTTGTTTTAAAGTCTTATAAACTTATTCTATTTAGTTATGCATAAAACTGTGAACAAATACATATATCTAAAAAGTTTCATAGGACCTTATTTAAAAGATTAGTAACACAAAAAACAAAACAAAACAAAACTAAATTCTTTCAAATAGGGAAATATATAGATAATATATGGTACATCAATAGGATTTTAAAGCAGCTCCTAACCACTGTGGTCTCAAGTAATAAATTTATTAAATAAGAATAGTTTATAATATTTATGAAACACAAATTATACAAATGTACATATACTTTAATTCCCATTAAATGAAACATTAGGTTGGGTATACCAAAATATTATCTTTTATTATGTTTAAGTGGTAGGAGTGTGAATGACTTAATTTCTTACTTATATTTCCTGTATTTCCCAAATTTTCTACATCAAGCCTTTATTATTTTACAATGTGAATATATATGTGTGTATTTTAAATGTATATTTAAAATGTTTCTATCATTTTACCTAATAATTCACAATTGTTTGCTATTCAATCTTTTTTCAGAGTAATTTTATTTCTGATATTTTAAGAAAATAAGAAAAGAAAAATATGCACTAAAACATAAATTTTAGCATATTAGACCAAAAAATTGACGTAATACAGAGGAACAACATTGTAGAAAGGTTAAATATAATTAGACATAATGATTCAGTGTATTAGTATGAGAACTGTGTGTGTTATTATCAAAAAAAATCTGGATACAGCTATGTATTTGTATATAATTGCTAAAATCTATTCTTAAAAACTCATGACTAAAGAAAGCACTAGAAGAAAATTTCTGTAATTTTTAGTAGTAATTGCTTCTGTTGAATAGTTTTTTTCCTGTTTTTCTATTATTCTTCATTTTCCAATTATTTTACTATGATATTGCTTATCTTTACAGAAGAAAATAAAGACACTTGATTAAATATATATAATCTTTAATAAGTATTTTCTAAAGTTCCCCAAAGAGGATGTTTTCTGACCCTTCCTGGATCATGTGGTGGCCATTTTATTTTATCTAGGAAATGACAACTCCATTTATGTCATTTTGAATTGTTGCATTATGCAATATTTATAGGGGGAGGCTCTCTCTCCCTCAAAGGCTTTACTCGTGAGCTCTTCCAGAGCCTTTTTGAGTGAGCACCTCCATCTATGACCCAAGACGAGAAGCTATATATTAAATCACCTTAAGAGTTGTCTGTTTGCATTATATCATCAGTTTCTACCTCATTGTTGACATCACATTCCTCACATACATTATTCGTCCCTCTCAAGTGCAGACATTCTCAGATAGAATAGAGAATCACTTTTTTTGCTAAAAAAGACATGCCAACATTTGAGATATCTTTCCAGAATTTCCGTGCAAGATTATTACTACCTTTTTTTTTTTTTAACCAGGTATAGAGCTCCCCCAAAATAAGACCAGGCCATGCTCTACTTTATATAATTGAATAACTTTACTCAAAATATTTTCTCCAGAGACCATTACAGTGACAAAAAAATTCCTATTATACAGAGAGGAGGCATTGACATGTTCATAATAGGAATATACATGTATGTATTCCAAATATATGTCTAAGATGGTTATAGTATCTGACCTTACAGTTGACAGTTATTTAGAATGATGTAGAATGAAAAGAAATTACTTTAGGTGAATTAGGAAATTAGATGAGGGTGGGGAACAAATCCTAAAGGGATGAGAAACAAAGGAAAAGTAATTTGTGGAAAAAATAACATTCTCTTTTACTGATTCCCACATTCCCTAGCACTAGCCATGCTTAGGATAAGGAAATACCTTATTCTAATATTTAATTCACATTTTCTGAGGCTCTCCTAGCAGCAGGCATGACGTGGGGTGCTGGCAGTGAGGAGAGGGCCAGACACATGCCACCTTATGGGAACTTTCAGTCAAGTGGGGAACAATGCCAAGAACCAGGCAAAAGGCCTGGAGCTCTGAGAGAATGTTAGAGGAATGTTTCCAGCTTTGCCTGGACAGGAGAAAACTAGCAGGCAGGGAGCCTTGGCTTGTCTTAGTGAATTTTACCATTTCCAATTAAAATTGATAGCACATACTTGGTCCAGTTTGACTGCTGACACAATGCAAATTAAATTAATTACTTAAAGGTCATTATCTATGATTTAATTATGATGGACTTGGCTCCTGTATCCTTATGCGCCTTAGGTACTTCCATCTTCACATCTTATCTGTTCTCTCTTCCAGGATGAAATCTTCAAAGGTTATGGTCCAACTATTAGGCCCTGACACACAGTAAATACTCAGTAAATGTAGATTGAATGAAAAAACAGAATTAGTCCATATTTTTTAAATTAAATCCACTGAGGTGACATTGGTTAATAAAATTATAAAGGTTTCAAGTGTACAGTTCAGTAATACATCATATGTATATGGCATTGTGTGTTCACCACCCAAACTTAAATTTCCTTCTGTCTCATATATTTGACCCCTTTACCCTTATCTATCTATCTCTCTCCCTCCCCGCTTCCCTTGTCCATGTCCATGAGTCTCCGTTTGTTTGTCTTGTTTGTTTCCACATTTTGACTCTTATATATATATGAATCACATTTTAAATGGCTAGCCAGTAAACATAAATGCTTATAATGGACAACTTTATTTTTTGTTGAATTCAATCAACATTAAATGACAGCACTAACACAATTTCAATGATGATTGAAATTTTTGGATAATGAAGCAGGAGAGTGTTAGGGAAGTCCAGAAAGCTAAGCCAAAGACTGCTTAAGGGAACCAGACCGAAGAAAGGTCTTATAAAAATTATAGAGAAGTCCGCACTCCCAAGTTGATCTAGTTCTCATCCAGAAAACTCAAGCACCTTGCCATCTTATTGTGGCCTCCAAGAAGTTCTATTCATTGGCTTTCCCTCTTTGGAGAAAAGAGGAACATATTCATTTTCCACTAAGAGTTGAGAGGTAGAAACAAATACCGCAGGAATTTTATGTTAATGCAGTATCCAAATATTGAAACACTGGGTGAATATAATCTCACATTACCAACAAATTACAGAATTTTGGGGCACTCCTACAGCAAGTGGAATATTGTTATTTTCAATATGACTTGCATCTTTAATTGGTTTAGCAGCATAAAGAGGTAAGGAGCAAAACAAACAAACAAACAAACAAAAAACCCTTGGTAGTTGTGCGGGAGGGGATGGGAAGGGAAAGTGATTTCAGACCTGATTCAGAAAATCATTAGCAATGCCACACTTTGTAATTGGCCTGAGTTCCAGAGAGCCATCAGTATCTGCCTTTTTGCATCCATGTGCAATTTTGTAAGGCCCTGATAGCCTGGCGCTGAGTGGGTTGTAGGTGAAGTATGCCTGCCCTGTCTTATGAAGGGCAGAAGACTGGCAAGGAAAATCCCTCTGACATTGTGAACAGCCAAATTAATCAAGAACAACTAATTTTTTAACTGAGCTCTTTTTTAATACCTTCACGTAATGACCTGTATCCTTCCCATATCTTATAATATAGTATGTAAATAAGGAAAACCCAAAAGTAGATTTACAGCACAACTGAACTTTGGAAACCTTGCCTTATGCATCATTTGCAAAATACCTGGATAAAGTCAGCTCCACAGGTGTGAATTGCTGGTTTGATCATGGAAAACAAAAAAGTAACTTGATGTTATTGTAAGATTGGATAGCATGAGGAGTGCTTAATGAAGCAGAAAGGTTATGATATAAATATATCTGAGATCGTAAATAGTGAAAAAAGTTTACTTAATAACACATGCTTTAAAAATCCAGAAAATTTAAATAATGCCATGAGGAAAACTTAACTTACAATTGCAAAGATACATTTTTAAAAGTACAAACATTTTTTACTTTTCCGTATAAGGTTTAGTATATAAATTGTTTTGTGGAAACATAGTACAGTGATTAGGAAAATGGGTTTGGGTATCAGACTGACTCAGGTTAAAGTCCTAGCTCTACCTCATTCCTGTTGTTTCCTAAGCAACTACTAAACTTCTAAGAGTGTAATATGGGGGAATAATATAAATAAAGAGATATAGAGATAGATGATGATAGATAAATGATAGATGATAGATAGATAGACGATAGATAGATGATAGATAGACGATAGATAGATAGATGATAGATAGATGATAGAAAATATATCTAATATAAATGTTTAACTCATAAGATGGTGAGGGATGGATGAAAATACATATAAAGTATCTGGTTCATAGTAAGCCTGCAGTATGTTAGCTACTAGTCCTGTTTATACCCCTAATCAGTAAATTGCTCTAAATTCTTTTATATTCCTCAAACTTATTTGACTAGAAGATCTGTACTCTTCATTATACCACAGTTATACTGCATGATATTTAAATAAAAATGTAGAAAGTAGTCTCACAGACATTTCTGTCTAGGTATAACTCATGGAATTTTGACCATACAAACCTTGCAACATCTTGTTTTACGAAGAGGAAATAGGTTTGCCAAGGATGGGAGGGGAGAGAGGAAGGAAGGAAGGAAGGAAGGAAGGAAGGAAGGAAGGAAGGAAGGAGGGAGGGAGGGAGGGAGGGAGGGAGGGAGGGAGAGAAATGTGCAAGCAGACAGGAACAATTAAGGAAAGAATTAATTATAACAGCTGAGGACCTTTTTGCTCAAATTGTTTCAAGTTTCTTTTCAAACTAGCTGCACCTAAAGATCATCATCATCATCCCACTTTTTCCCGAAATTGCTGCCACACCTTTGCTTCATTGTCAGGCTAGTCTTATCATTATTGTCCCTCCTTCTAACCTCTTGGATAATTCCTTTTTATACTTGAAATTTTGCCCTTCATCTAATACTTAGCCTATCAAATCGCATCCACCTCTAGTGGTGCTGGGCAGATGTCCCATTATCTGAGGTAGAGTACATTTTGTCTGTTCGCTTATTTTATCCTTTTGTATTTAATACTTTATATGTGTCTTCTCCCTAACACCCATGGCCCCAATAAGAAAGCAATGCCCATGTATTATTCTTCTCCAGAACACAATACTATATAAATACGCACTTGATGACTTTTAAACTCTTATGCATATTCATATAGCATGTGTCGGGGAGTGTATTTGAAGTACGTGGCATAGCTTGGTCTATGCATCAATTCAGATACAGAAGGACAATATAGGAGACAGAAATGTATGCATAGTGAAGCATGATAACTTCATCACTCTTTGTCCATCGTCAAGAAGAAATTCAGCAAAATAAGTATAGTAATCCCTCCTTATTCAAGCAGTATATGTTCCAAGACCTCTGGTGTATGCCTAAAACTATATAGTACTGAACTTGATATTTATTGCTTTTTTTCCTGTACTGTATATACATAAACTTTATGGCTTTTCTTTGGCATATCCAAATTGCCAGCATCACTACTCTTACACTTTGGAGCCATTATTAAGTAAAATAACAGTTACTCAAATACAAGTGCTATGATAGCATGATAATTGATCTGGTAACCAAGAAGGCTACTAAGTGACTAATAAGCAGGGAGGGTTTCAGTGTGGATATACTGCACAGCAGAGCAGGACAAAATGAGATTTCATCACACTTCTCAGAAATGGTGCATCATTTAAAACTTATTTTTGGAATTTTTCACTTAAAATTTTTGTACCATGGTTGACTATGGGTAACAGAAACTGTGGAAAGCTAAATTAAGGATAAGGTGAAGACTACTCTAAAATTAGGGATATGGTATTTCACCTGTGGAGGCCCAGCTAGCTATAGCCTATGTGAACCTGCTTTCAGCACTTGAATGACATTGTAAGTGAAAACCATTTTGATCAAAATTTCAAGTTAGATTACACACTTGAAATTGATTTATGTAGGTTATAATGTTGGCTGAGAAATACATTGGAAGTTTCTACCTGAGAAAACTAGCTTGAAAATCACATAAGGCATATCACTCTGAGAGACTTAGCTATATGAAAAGAGTTTGATGTGGATGTTTGGAAAGTACCTAGACTAAACTGAACTATTGCCAAGATTATTAACGCATCACTTTGATGAGCCAAGAATTTTCATTTCGCACATAGGGGAGGATGTCTTGTATAGTCTACGTTGAAGAGAGGGCACAGCTTTTTATTTTAAGAATAAAGAATTTCAACTTGAAGAAAATAATTGCAGCTAGGTTTTGACGGACTCTGTTGGGAAGTGGAGGCAAACACAAGTTTTTATAAATGCTGGTATTACACTAAGATTGCTTTTGATAGGTGCCTTCCGATCATCTAATTAGTATAACATCAGCTGGGATTGAGAATCATTTCTTTTTTGTCAATCATCTGTTTTGTCATGAAAGTTTCTTTATAAGCCATATGCAGACAGAGCATCTTTTTTTTTACATTACTTTCTGTATTCGTTGTTTTTACATTTTGTGTCCTGATTGGTATTTTTAGCCTGCCTAGGAAGAATGCAGAGAGTACAAGAAAATAAATAAAGAAATGTTTGGTAAATTTTTAAAAATCAATTGAAATAAGATATATTTGTAGAATCAATGGTGTCAGATGCTGAAGGCCACATTATCTATAGCCCTTCTTATGAAAAAGCAATTCTATTTCCAAAATGGTGAGCCTTGAATCAAATTGCCTTCCAAGCCTCAATTTTCTTACTTAAAAATAGGAGTAATAAACATGAGAGATTGTGTAAGGACTTAATTAAATTAAATGCAAATATAAAAAATGCAGGAGAAACTATATATTATAATAAATGTTGTAATACAGATGAGAGCATTTTAGAAACTGAAAAGAAATACAAAATAAATAAGAATTCTAACTATTAGGTACATTTTATTCATTGCAATAAACAGTTCATAAACCACTAGAAAGCAGGCTAATATGAGTCATTTAATGACAATTTTCTACCATTGGTGACTCACCAAATTCTTCTTCCCTAGTAGCTTTTCCCATGTTTCCATAAGCATAGTCTTTTGCAAGCTAGCAAGGTTAATGATTATAAAACAACTATTTATGGTTTTTTCCCCCTTTACCTTAAAATTTAACCTGAATTCACAACACAAATCTGTCACATTTTTGCCTCTAACTTGGTCAGAACTTGCTGTACTTGAGTCCTATTGAGATCTCAAGAGTCTGGTTACACATCATAGGTCAGAAGCAATCAAAAGAGCATGAATATCAGTATCAGTTCAGGAATGTTTGTATAGAGCCCTGTGATTAAGCAAGGAGCACCAATTATAAGTATAATTGAATGCTCTTAAAACATTTCAATAAAATGATGGATGATGAAAATTTTCAAAAGCATGCTATACACATAAGGGAAATATAGCAATCTTTTTTGAGTAATCAATTTCTTGGTAGTAATAGTAGTAGTGTTGGTGTTATTTGTATTTGCATACTTTATAGTATTCTTAGTGCTTTAAAACATATTCTCTCTCAACAATGGTTAGTTTCACCCAGTTAATCTGGATTTACAGGTACTGAGCTTGAAAACTATGGCAGGAAACAACTTAAAATTCATATTGGCTTATAAAATTTGAGTGTGTACTGAATGTGGAATGTCCTCATTCTTTTTATTATGTAATATTCCACCCTATAGGGATGTTTTATTGTCCTCATTCATAAACAGAGTAAGTCGAGGCTCAGGAATATGGCCAGTCTCACAAGACTGTTGTTGGAGCTAGTATTTGAACCTGATTCTTCTAAACTGCACACATCCTGAGTCACACTATGAGATTGACTTTATCTGTGAGGAAGAAGAGAGGAAAAAAACAAGCCATAGGACAAATGCAATGCTGTGTTGAAGAGAGGGTCACACTACAATCACCAGACTGTGCTGTATTTCATCTTGCACAAGTTAATGAATACTTAATAGACTGTCCCATGATTCCAATAGTTTCCAACGTCTTCACATGCTGACTATAACAGCTGCATTCTCTTCATGAAAACAGGTCAGATGGAGACAATAAGTTGACTGAAAATGCAGAAGAAAAAGTATTTGAAAACAGTCTCTAGAAACAAATTATTTTTAAATTTCACCTGTATAATTCCAAAGTCCAGAGCAAGTAATTTTGGAATTAAGCACAAAAATAATATCCAAGGAATTGTCCGTAACTTTGATAGAGTGCTTTCTGCCAAACTAGTGATTCCTTACACATGTAATTCATTTATTTTAGGAATATTGCGCATGCACTCCCACTACTATGAGATTGGAAATTAAGACCTTGACAAAGGACAAAGTAATTAGTCATGATGTCGGTGGGGGTTGAATGAGGCAGATATAATGAGAATTGGAAGGGAGTAGAGCCCAGAACTGCAAGGATCCTGAACATTTCAGCATGATGAGGTGCTAAAACTTTCCCAAAACAGTGAAAACCAACTAGTACAAGTGTTTTACTTTCTGATGTCTGAATGAAAACGGTTATGATGTTCCCTTTAGCAATCCAGACACACTGAGCAGGGGATCTTTCTCAAGAATGAATCTTCTGGATAAATAATGAGAGACAGAAAGTTTTTATTAGATGTAAATATATGTGATGAATATATTTTAAATGTTGCCAGATTTTTAAATCATAATAACTGCCATAATGTTAAGAACAATGGTATATGTATAATAATGGTATGTTCAGACTCCACTCTATTTCTGCCAACTGAGACTTAGCGATTTTTTTTTTTTTGGTAATATTTTCCATTTTTTTCCTGTTGCACATTTTTTATTTATTTGTTTATTTGTTTATTTGCATCTGAATGAGTAGAAAGATAACATCATCTATAGAAATTTAGCATGGAAGGGAGCCTAGAAATTTTATAGTGTATTTTATAATAAATTAGTTGCATGAGATATTTTTAAGGGGGATTTGATGGGCACATATACTGAGGGAAATATGACATTTCATTGTTCTCCTTAGAAAATCACGTTAAACATTGGAAAATTAAAGACTAAAAATATTGCCATAAAGATAGCTATTTAATTCTATTTGACCTTTTCACCCCCAAATTTATACTTATTGACCCTAACTTGGGTATTACTAATTGAACTTAAGGAACTAATGTTCCGCAAATCACTCTTATGAAGATAGGTGGTTTATTCCAAGCCTTTACTCACTGCAGAAATAACATGTAAGTACTGTTATTTCTTGGGAATATGTGTTTTGGGGAATATGTGTTTTGGGTCCTGTCGGTCTTAAGCCATAATTAAGGAAGTACCATGTAATCAATACACTTTATCAGATTCAACTCCTTTAATGGACACTTTTAGAGGATTTCATTGTTAATTTTTTATCAAGAGACTTACTACAATAAATTGTTTAAGAAATTTGTAAGTCCCTGGGCTGAGACTAGCTGCCTAAGCAGTGATGTTCTCTGAACAATACCTAATTATTCTGGTGAAAAACACGCACTTTTCACACTGAGTCATTGTAGAACTTTATTATTATTATTTTTTTTACCCTGAACATCAGATTTATGTTTAGGCCTCCAAAAGCTGTTAATCAATTCATGATGACTTTATTTAAATATTATCACTAATCAAGGAATTATATTTATGTTAATACAAACTAAGCTGCCTTTTCAAAATTGTTTAAAAACTTCCATGATATATATGTTAAGTGACACTAAATGAACCCTAAGACTTTATCATACAAAATTCTACTCCCTTAAAATTCTCTATCTTACCTTTGCATAATTGAGTTTTTCTAATTTATATGCCATTGTGAAAAAATACTCCCATGAAATTTCATCTTCTATCTTTTAATCCGTTCCTTCAGACTCTGTGCTTTCTGAGAATGTTTTTGAACATTGAGTAGTGTATCATTCATCATGTTAGCTCTTCCTCTCAAATTGCTTTCATGCCATCCTCTCCCCCAAACACACACACACACACACACACACACACACACACACACACACACACACACACACATCCAGGTCTTTATCCCAATCGCTAATATAAATGTGAAGGACAAGTACAAGGGCAAAGCCTACAACATTCTACTCAAGGCTACTATCCAACTTAATATTAGTCAGCACTTTTGAGGGACAGTTAATAGTTATATTAACTATAAATCTATAAATTTAGACTGTATTCTATTCCTTTATCTTACCCACAAGGACATCATGAACTCAGCTGAAAATCAAGAAGCCTCTATGTCATTCTTCTAGTTTGCTACCAAAGGAGAAAATTGTATCAGTTTGGCTTGTCTTATTATTCCAATCCATAACACAGCTTTATAATAAATCTTTATAGTTTTCTATTACAACACTCCTGGTTATATTTATGCAAGTTTGTTTTCATCTCTTTGAAGTAAAAATATTTGACACCTCCAGTCTATTGGCACCTCTCTCTTCTAAGACTGCACAAATGTTACTTCATAATCATTCTCAGTGGTATTTACAACCTTACTTTTTCATTCACAAAGGATCATTTATCCAACTATTTTAAATATTAGCATTGAGTCCTGATTCATCTAAAATTCAATTATATAGTTGCTTAAAACCTTTATTAAAGAATATGCTCCAAACATTACATCAAGAAGACAGGTTGAGCACATGCATCTATCTTGCATCCATCCCACCCAAATCACTGAGTGATTGAAATAATGCAAAAATAAGAGTAAATTAATAATAGTCCTCACAAATAAGTGAGGGTAGCAATAGCAATCATTGGACAGTAATCTCTGTAAACCTAATGCATATGGAATTAATTTATGTGAGCCATAAGAGCGAAGGAAACCGTAATTCACATATAAGAGGAAACTATAGTAAAAGGAAAAAGAGATTCTGTGGCATTTGAATTTCACGATCAATGAATACATGACAAGCCTACTAGGCTAGTGCTTCTCAAACCTCTATGTGCATATGAATAGTCTGCGGAACTTGTTCAAATGCAGAGTCTAAAAGAAGATCTGAGGTGGTGGCCAAGTGTCTTTAATTCATGCCAGACAATGCTGATGCCACTGGTTCTTGGACCTTGCTCCTGATCAGAGGCTCTCTGGGGCAGTGCCCAGCAATGTTTTTAACAAATCCTACAGGGGTTTCTAATACAAGCTCAAATAGGAGATTTACTTGTGGTTAAGTGAATAGATGCATTTAGTTCAGCTGACCTAATTAATACTCTCCTTTTACCACTCCTTCCATTCCTCCCAATAGTCTAAGTTTCAGACTCCACAAGTGTCCTCTCTTAAGATTAAAACCTTACCTAATTCTGTTCTCAAAAGGAATTAATTATGTTCCTGAAGAGTATAGCATTGATTTGCTATTTAAAGTAGAACAAAGCAAACTTGAAACAAACCTTTATCTCTGCCATCCACATGAAAGGTGAAGAGAAGGCAGCCCTGCCCCATAATGAAATGTATTCAAGTTATCCACCCCAGGTTGAAGCCTTTCTTATTTTGGCATTTTCATGATCCCAAGTTTGCCTGTGAAATTCCCACTCATCTTCTAGAATTAGATTGCCAGCTGACACCCAAACCACCATTATATAGAGCTTCTGTCTGGTTTAGCTCCTAATTTTTTTTAGTGACCAGCCCGGGGCAACTGTAGAAACCAACCATATATTAAAACACACAAAAGTTATTTTTAAGCTAAATGCTATTAAGTAAAATGTTCATCCTCCTACCTTGAAATGATCTGCATGGCCAGGCCCACATTTAGAATACTGGACTCTGGAGTTCCACATGTGAGCACTTTATCCACACACTGAGCAACTCACTTCCTTTATTTTCATTTTTTCTTCAATCCACATGTGTCAATCTCAACATTTTGCAAGTAGACATATCATAGAGATTCGGGACAATCTGTTCAGCTACATTAGCTCATCAGAGTAGCCATGTTAAATGCTGCCAGTGGGCAGTCTGGGCAACAGAAGGCATGGTTCCCCAAAATGACTTACTAAAATATTCAGGCAGACATGTAAATTTGAAAAAGCTTTCAAGATGATTACCTGATTAGCATTTGTGAATTTGAAATCATTTTATATAATGTTTCCATGCCCTTTTTGATTATGTTTCCAAAATGGGGTAAATCTTTATAAATATCAATAATACTGTATTTTACAGCAATAAAGCATTATAGTCAAATCTAAAGCCCCTTGAACATTTTTGTCTTTCACTGTGTAAACTACCTTTATTTCTTGTGCATCTTCATCCTGTACAAGTATTTACATTTTTTGCTCATGTGCAAGGCTGGTGCTTAGCTGATAGGCACCATACAAATTTTATATTTTTCCATGCATCATCATGTTTTATAAATTTAAGTACTTAGATATGATATGTATATATCAGGTTCATTTATTGTGAACATTTTATTCTGAACTCCCAATCATAAAGTAGAAATATAAATTTGAAACATTAAAAAAATTATAATCTACTTTAGAAAACATAATGAATACCTTTGTACCCACTCCTCTGTTTAATTATATAATTATTTGCATATTAGCTTCACCTATGTTGGGTATAAAATGCTATCTTATTTAATTTTTATTTCTCCAATTATTAGAGAATACCTTTTTCTTATTTTTCGTTTCATTATTTTTTGTTGGTTTTATTTTGGGGTGGGGCAGGACATTTGCATTTCTCCTTTGTTTACATAGTAAAATCTTTCAAAATATTTTTTTCTCACTGATTTTTAATTGTTCAGAAATATCTTGTTTTGTATTATGAAATCAAATTGATTTGTTTTTAATTATGATTTTATTCTTGTGTGTCTTAGTCGATAAATTATTTCCCTAGCCCAAGTTTATAAAGATATCTTTCTGCTGTATTTTCTTCTAAATATTTAAAGACTTTTTTTCACATATAAATATGTAATACATTTGTACTTATCTGTACGTGTATGTGTGCATGCTGAGCTCATAATTTATTTTTTTGTTCCGTATGTATGATCAGTGGCTCTGTAACCCTTTGTGTAGTTTTTCCTCTCTCCTAATGTGTGAGTATATGCAGCTCTTTCTCTTTTCTCCATTTTTTTTACCATTGGTCTCTTTATCACATGACCAAATTCACACTGTCTTTACTATGGGTCTTTCCATTTTATAAGGCAAACCCTCTTTACCTGTCTGTCTGCAAAGTTTATTTGTTTGTTTATTTATTTATTTATTTATTTACTAACTTACTACTTTCACACTTTAATATTCTGTCTGGTTTATTGAATAATATACACATGCACACATACATGCACACACAAGTAGGAATTGTATTTAATTTGTAGCTAAATTTGGGATAATAGCTATTTTATAATGTTGCCTTTTTTTTTTACTCAGAAAAATAATATGCTTTCACATTTCTCCATTTAGAGGAATTCCCTTCATGAAATTTTATAATTTTCAAGGATCTTGTGTACCATCAGTTAGGTTTATTTCATGGTAGTTTATAATTTTACTTGACATGTTGAATGGCATTTATTTTTTGAACATTCCTTTTTCTCTATGTTTGCCATGGGATATAAAAAAGTAAGGATTTTATATGCTGTGTTCTGTCAAGCAAGATTATTGATATTCATTTGTAAATGTAAGAGTTTATATTTTTATAAAGTTTATAATGTGGAAAAATCAAGCACTGCTGTATTTTACTACACTGTATTTACCTTTCTATTTATATTTTGCTGTCTAAAACCACCCGGAAACCGTCTAATTGAAGTGTTGAGTGCAGGCATCCTTGTTATATCTGACTTGAAAGGAAAAGTTTCTAATATTTTCCCATTGAGTAGTATCGTTCCTATAGGACAGTGAATCTCAACTCTTAGAATGTATCAGAAACACTTAAATGACTTGTAAAAAACACAGTTTGCTGTTCTCCACCTCCAGAGTTTCTGAATCAGTAAATCTAGTAGATAATTTGTATTGTCCACTAAGTTCTCAGGACATGGGGTTGCAGCTTGTCAAGAGCACACTTTGAGAACCAAGGTGGAGAGGGGTAGAGAGGCTGGGGGCTGAGGTGGGAGGCAGATTATAGTAGTCAGGTGAGGGATCACTGAGAAGGTGCTATGTGGCCCAAGTCTTCAGAACATGAGGGAGTTTTCCATTAAGATGACTGAAAGAGAATCCCAGACAGAGGTAACATGTGGGTATCCCCAATGTGTTTGAAAAACTTTGAGGAGGGTATTGTAGCTGTGTAGCATCATTGGGGAAGAATCATAATGGGTTAGAGAGGTAACAGGAGGACTTTAGTGGCCATTAAAAGGACTGTCTTTCATTTTCATTTCAGGAGTCATTCTAAGCAGTAAGATAATGTGACATGTTTTAAAATGATCATCTGATCTTTGTGTTGATAGTAGACATTAAGGAGCCATGGCTAAAACAGAGGACCAGGAAATGGGCTATTTCAGTAATCCAAGGAAGCTCATTAGAGGTGTGTGTGTGCTGGGGGATGGGGAGTAGAAGGTTTTAATATTGTTCAAGGTAAAGTCTGAAGCATTTCTTGATATTGCATACGGTGTATGAGAAAAGTGGAGGAGTCATGTATGCACCCAGAGCTTTTCACCTGAGCAACTGAAAGGATCTTGGAGCCATTCAAGAAGAAAATACCCCTGACTATGAGTGTTTCTTTCAAATGAGGAACTTTATGTAAAGAAACCAAATAATCCTCCCACTGCACTGAGTATGAAAAGTGTTGGAGGGTAGCCAAAAGAACAGTAACAGAGAATTTATCGAGTCTACACTTGGGGCCTGGTGTTTTTAATGAAGGGTTATTAAAGGATTAGAGAATACTATGGACTTCTCTTTGAAAAAAATAATTTATTTTTTTAAGATTAGCAAGTGTTAAACCTGAGTCTCTACACCAAACCAACTCTGTTCTCAAATATCAAAATGACTATTACTACACTAAGGTTTGCGGTCATTGAGATTTGTTTATTGTTCTGCCTCTTGGTTCTTGCCTCAAAAACAGTAATCATTTCAATTTTTTCCCCCTAAAAATGCGAGTGGACTGCTCCTCTGACAAAGTGAACTTTTCTTCCACACTAAGATGCCTGCTGTGAGCAGCTGTAGAACCAGCTGTTTCAGGGACAAAGGAAAGCACACAATGGAAGTAACCGCACCTCAAGCTCCTTTATTATTTGTGTTTGCATTTTTTTTATTATTCCTACAAAGTCAAGAATTATTTTTTCCTGTGATTTACATCAAATATTTATCTCATGTAAAGATGTGTTTTACGTTTTTCAGTTTAACTATGATTACTTTTGATTCTCACTGGACAACGGATCATATCCTAATTAAAAGATCAGGTTTTCACACAAGATAAGAAAATCGCCAAGTGTAAACAGGGATTGATGTCTTTTGCTAATAGTCAAACAGGAAAAACTTTGTGGTATAACAGAGATGATATTTATGAGACTAAATTTTTTAAGTGTTTCAGGAAGAAGATGACAGATTTAGGAGTGTAAAAGATCTGTTGTGTGAATCTTGACTCTTTTGGGTGGTGTCCTCAACAACTTATTATTGTACCCCTGCTTTAGTATTATAGTGACAGAAATGCATTAGCTTCCATAGTGATGCATTTTATCTTTACTTTTTCTAACTGTTATTTCCATTTGCATATTTAAACATCTGATCTCAATTTCTTCAACTAATAAATAGGAATCAAAATACCAATATCATAGGGTAGAGGCTTAAAGATAATATGTATAAAATGCATGTCTTATTGGCCATTAACTTTCCAAATATTCAGTTAATATTAGTTATTATTTAAAAATTATATCGAATCTTTACATGAGAAGAAATAATGTCTCTGTAAGGTTAAGATGTAAGCACAGAAAAAATGGACTTGAGATTGTTTTGATATAAATATAATTCTGTAGAATAATGCTAGAACCTGATTAATTGGCAGAATTATGATATAGAAGACAACTGCAGAAAGATCTTGGTGCATAGAGAATGTTTTAGATATTTTAGTGTTGAAGTATATTTAAATAAAGATAGTATTAAGTGTGTATATACCTATATAGAGAGAGATATAGATAGGTATAGATACACATACACATCTATATATCATATATAGACATTCACTTCCACATAAAACTAATTGTACCCTCCCCCCTCACACACACATATACCTATGCATATCTCAGAATCATAATCCGTTAAGACAGATGGGGACCTTAGAGAGAAATAGAGAGAGAAAGAGGAATTATTTATAAGCATCTTCACAAAAGCACTGGTACTGAGACTCAGGACGCACACATTTCTAGATGGTTGGTCATCTAGAAAGTCCTATAAGAGAGACATAGAGGACACAAAGTATTCTGCTGATAATAACTAAAATTGAAGTCAACTTCAGTGACGCCGATAAAATTAGCTTTTATTTGTCCAAATGAAAATGAAGCTCTCACTCATTTCAGGACAGGCACTTAAAAATATTGAAAAAAAAATCTGTAAAGAAGGAATCACAGGTCTAGAAACACCCATACTATGTCTGTTCCAAGTCTAATAACATCATTTGGGTGGGAACTGATTACCACTGATTGCAAGTTATTTATATGTCATTTAAAGGATTCAAAGACAAAAACTTGTGGACTGATCTGCAAAATAACTTATTCTGTAATAAGATCCAAATGCTTTGATCATTTGAATATAGATTATATTATATTAGAATATAGACTCTCAAAATTATGAAATATTAATGAAAATATGTTTAAAACATTTTATTGAGAAAAATGTTTTTATTTAATGAATAGAATAAATTTATTGCTATAGAATCATATATTTTTAAATTGCAAATAGCCTTTTAATAGTCTTTTACTAGTTTTTTTCATTGGTTAATGTGAGCTAAACTTAATACTAAATCCTCTAAAAATTATTTACAAAGAAACCAAACAACCAAACATTAGGGTTGTGATAATAAAGAATACATATTTATGACCTTAAAAATGTAGATATGTACTGAAATTAAGTAAGTTTGACATTTAGAAACATTCTAGAAACATTTCAGTCCATCTGAGATGTGATTCTAAACTATGAGTTTGTATTATGTGAAAAACCTCATAATGAACAGTGATTGTAGCTTTTAAAGATAGAATACTTTATGTTAACTTAAAGAAAAAAAAAACACCTTTCAAAGCTAGAGGTAACATTTATTTATAATCAATAAGAATAGCTATTTGAGAATCATCAATTCAGGCAGACGCCCAAACAATGTTCTGATTAGGAGACAGAGACAACAGGTATTTATGAGAAAGTGAAAGGGAACAATTACATCAGTAGAAGGAAGACCTTTCAATTGGTGCAGATAACATAAGTAATATTAATTCTAAACAATACTTTAAATTTTCAATCTAATAATCATTAGTCCAGTAGCCATAATAACTGATTTCTTGTCATCTTTGCAAATGGTTTTTCGAGACACAGTGTTGCTTAGGCTCAGTCCAATAGTTATTTTATCCTGTTTTCACATTCCAAAAATTTGAAGTATAAGACATAAGAGGAAGTTCGTCTGGGATAGCGGCTACATTTTAAAGTGGCTACATTGGTATTGTTTATATGTCCTCCTTTTAATCAAGTTCTTTTCTTGAAAGCATTACTGATCAATCATCAGAGAGCAGCACTGCTCAGTTGTTAAAAGCATCATTGGCTTTCCATTGTTAGGCGGCTCATTTTGGGTATGTCATGCCATTGTCAGTCCCTCATCACCAGGAAGGCTCATTACTGGTATGTCATTTCCCATGTAAGAGGGTTTTCATCTATAAGCAAATGTACTGACATTACCTACTTCTTCAATGTCCTCTTCCAATATCATTTGTGCATAGAAATATATTGAAGAATGATTAAGAGAAAGTTCTTACATAATCTCCAAACAGAGCAGGTCTTGAGAAATTTAAGTATACAAGGACACTGAATTTTTTTAGCCAAGTGGTTCTTAGTCCTCTGTGGTAACATTCCATTTCTGTATGGCTCCGTTAAAAAGTCTCTCCTTATGGTGAGCCAACATGTCAGTCCTTTCCAGTGCCACTCACCTGTAGGTCTTTCTATATGTAAGGGCCTCACTGAATAAGACCAAACCCAGTGTCCCAAGCTAGCTATCAACTGTGTGATTATAACCACCACTAAACTCTTCACCTCAAAGGAGATTATCTCCTGTTCTGACAGTCAACATATTCCTCTAAATAATTCATTTTCGATGTCCCTGTTAAAGGGTAACAGCTGCAAGTAAAAGTGTGATTTCTATACACCAAGAAAAAAAAAAAAAGATCATCTTTTTGATTCTGATGATTTCTCTTTCACAGTTCAATGTCTACTTCTTGCTAATAGCAAGAGTTACTATTGACCTAAAGGTTATAGTATACAAGTTCACAGTTGTGGACAAGAGAAAAGTAATTTAAAAGCTTTCTGATGTTTAGCAATTAGAGTCATGGGCAAAAACTCTGGACAAGAATCACAGATTCAAACCTTATTAGTTTTGTGATTTGATCAAATTGCTTAATAATCCCAAACCTCTATTTTTTATCTTTATCTTTAAATCCACAAATAAAACAATGTTGACTTAGCAATACTGGGTAGACTATATAGGTAATTATGTAAAGTGTCTAGCACAGAATCTGGAAAATTGTAGGCACTTGATAAATATGACTTCTCCCTTTTCTACATCAAATACTGTAGATTACTTCCAGGAGCCTCAGTCACTTTTTATTTACTTCTGATAAATGATTTTTTAAGTACTAATTATAAAATGGACTAATTATGCTGTAGCCTTGGGAAGTTTTAGAGTAGGTTATTAAACTTGTAATTGTGGTATGACTTTTTTAGATAGAGGTCTGGTAATAAATCCCCCAGAAACCTTTATATAATGTAGTTTTTTTCATTTGACGCCAAGAAACAGAATGAGAAAACTAGAGCTTTTCATCTTCAAAAGAGTCTATGAGCTCTAAGTAATTAGTAGGCACAGCTCTCTTTTGTGCACCAGGCCAGTGCGATTAGCCCTATTGGCAGAGGAAATAAGTGCCCAGAGGGATAAATTACTTCCTCCAAAGTGCTGTGAGCAGGGTGTGTTGCGAGCATTTGTGCCTGTGTACGTGTAGTTATGTGTCTGTGAATGATTGTGGTAGAGATGGATACAGATTGAAAGGAGTAGTGAAGAAGCTTAATGAAGACTGATGCAAAGGCTTATTATTACAGTTTTTATAAGTTGTGTGTTAAAATTTCTGTTACTAGAAAGATTGGGAACAGGAGACTTGTGCTCCTTGTGTTATAAAATTGTGCATGGGTATTATGTTATATAAATACAGATATACAAAGATATAACTTATTGTGTGCTTTATAGAGTATATAATATGACTAACCTTGCTAATCAGTTACCTGTTTGCTCTTAGATTCATACCCTTGGCTTACTTCTGTTCTATTCTCTATCTCAGGAAAACTATATTTCCCAGGTTCTTTTGACCAATGCCTTTTGAGTAGAGTTGGCCAATAGAAAGCACTAAATAGAAAGCCAGACTGTATTTTTTTTAAAGCTTTTTCAGTTTAATTAAATTATGCTGTTATAAAACTGCGGGCAAATAATTGAACTCTAAATTTCAATTTTATCTTTATCTGTACAGTAAGTATAAAATAATAGGTCCCTTCTTCCTCAAAAGATAATTAATAGTAAAATGGAGCACTTTAAAATACATAACACTAACTGAACAGTCAAGAAAAACACAGGTTAGAGAAATAAACATGATTTCTAGTTCTGGTGTAACTTCAAGTCAAATCTAAGTTCTAACACATTCCTTCCATTTGCCCCAGGATACAGAAGTTAATTTCTCTCAACTTTAATGTCTTCATATATAAAACAGTGGTAACCACATTTCTTTTTTATTAGTTTCATGAGGATTGTTTTGTCTAACCTTTGCGAAGGTCTCAGAATTGTATTTTGAATAGAAGGGTCCTTCTATTACACTACAACATGTAGAAGTACTTTGTGATAGTGCTTTCTCATTGATTTATTCCAGATAAAAACACATAGGAATATCAAATATATCACCCATCACTTGATTAACTGAATCAATCTCTCTCTGTCTCTTTTTATTCTTTTACAAAATAATTGTCATATTTTATTGATTTCAAGTCACTGCTCACACTCTGAGTTTCCATTTCAACTTGTCAAACGCTGCAGTTAAGTAACATTCCCATGAATTCTATTTTGAATTTACTATCTATGGAGGGCCACTTAATTTTTGTCAGCGTACTTGTACTAGGTCATATTTTCCTTTGTTTTAATTAAAGGTCAAGAATTATATCCACATTCCTGTTAGAAAAATTTCTTATATGCCTCCTATAGATTACCCATGTTTTTGTGTGTGTGTGTGTGTGTGTGATAGTCCCGGTTTTCATATCGCATTCAGGTTTAGAATTTGTTTCACTATCCAATCTTGTCCAAGCTAGTGATATTGATATTGCCACCTCTTTTTACCCTGCTTGGTTCCTAGAACTCTAGCCGGTTGAGTTACGCTGAATGTTCTCCAATAATACACATGCTTTCACTGGAAAGACTCAGAAGAGTTTGGTATGTGTCATGGCATGTGGATTTGGGAATGTCTTTGTTTTTTTGTTTTTTTGGGGGTTTTTTTGTTTGCTTTTTTTTTAAGGGGAAATGTGAAATAGCAAAAAGAGTGCTGGATTTAGAAACAGAATCCAAGAACTTTAATACTTGTTTTATCTCTTATGCCCTTTGACGGCTTAGGTAAGTCTGCCATCTTTGTTTTAGAATATTGTCCTCCACAAAATAAGGTGGTTGCAACAAACGCTTTTATGATTCTTCTAACTCCATCATTCTACAGTATCAGAAAATATTTAGACTTTGAGTCTAAATCTATTCTTATGTCTGGTTTTATTTGGCTGTTATATATATATATATAATGTAAATGTGTATATATAACAATTTTTAGAGCAGTTTTAGTTCACAACAAGATTGATGGGAAGGTACAGAGATATCCCATATACCCCCTGCCTCCACAGTTGCATAGCCTCCCCCATTAACAACATCCTCCGCCAGTGTGGTACATTTATTGCAATTGAGGAACCTACATTGACATATCATAACCATCCAGAGTCCATAGTTTACAGTTTGGCTTACTCTTGGTGTTGCACATTCTATTGTTTTGGACAAATGTATAATGACATATGTCCATAATTATGGTATATAGAGTATTTTCAATGCCCTAAAATTCCTCTGTGCTCTGACAATTCATCTCTCATCCTCAAACCATGGCAAACACTGATATTTTTGCTGTCTCCATAGTTTTTGCCTTTTTTATAGTGTTATGTAGTTAGAATAATATAGTATATACCCTTTTCAGATTGAATTGTTTCACTTAGAAATATGCATTTAAATGTCCTCCATGTCTTTTTGTCTTGATAGTGCATTTCTTTTTAGTGCTGAGTAATGTTTCATTGTCTGAATGTACCACAGTTTATTTATCCATTCACCTACTGAAGGACATCTTAGTTCCTTCTAAGTTCTCTCAACTATGAATTGAGCTGCTATAAATATCCATGTACAGGTTTTTGTGTGGACATAAGTTTTCAATTCCTTTGAGTAAATAGCAAGTAGGATTGATAGAGCATATGGTAAGGGTAAGTTTAGTTTTGTAAGAAATGACCACTGTCAACCAAAGTGTCTGTACCATTTTGCATTCCCACCACCAATGAATGAGAGTTCCTGTTGGTCCAAATACTTGCCAGCATTTGATGTTGTCAGTGTTCTGGGTTTTGGTCATTCTAATAGGTGTGTAGTGGTATCTCATTGTTTTAATTTGCATTTCCCTGATGACAAACAATGTGGTGCATCTTTTCAAGTGCTTATTTCTCATCCATATATCTTCTTTAGTGAGGTGTCTGTTAAGATCTTGAGTCCATTTTTTTTTAAATTACATGGTTTATTTTCTTATTGTTGGATGTTAAAAGTTCTTTGCATATTTTTAATAACAGTCCTTTGTCAGATGTGCCTTTTACAAATATTTTTCTCCCAGTTTGTGGCTTGCTTTTTTAATTTTTTCAAATTTTCATTCATGTTAAATCCTTTTTATTCAGATGATATACTACAGTATTGGGGAGTTCTTGTTACTGAAAACCAAATGAAAATGTGATATGATAATTAGCTCATAAAGACTCAACAACAAAAAAAAACTTGAATCATTTTAAAATTTAAATGATTTGCTGTATTTGACTTGCTTTATCATTTAAGTATATCTTTTAAAGAAATAAATTTTAAAAAATACAAATGTGCTTATAATGAAAAACCATCAGCCTTGGTCTTATCTTCCTGCATCAGTTTCCCCTCCCCCAACTCTTTAACTTGCACCCCTTCCCCAAACATGCAGGCAAGCTTATTAAATCGTTTTCTTTTGACATTTTTCTGGTCGTTCACTTCATATTTCTAAAGAATATACTAAGCTTTTGTTTCTTAATTTATCTACTTGAGATATGGTGCATTGATTTTCTATGATAATGGAAATCTAAGTCACACCATACCCCACCACTTCTTTCTCCTCCCTACATGTGTCTATCACTATGGTCAGTTCTCAAAGTTAGTCTTAATGACACATTTAAGTAAGTAGAATTGTATGGTTAAGAAATGAGGCTTTTGTGCAGAATTGGGGTTGATCTAGTAACATAATTCCTTAGTTTTCTCCTAACAGATTTTTGACTTTATAGTAATGATTACTTTTGACTGAGCATCCATTTAAACCTATAAGCCTGTGCCATTTTTTTTTTCAAGGCTAGACCTCACTTTCATCTTAGTCTGAGTTGCATGAGGCTTTTAATATGAAATCACTTTCCATTCAGTCCAAAGCTTCCTTGTTGCTGATGAATGTCATACATAATGAAAGATTATATCCATTTATCCTCAGCAGTAAATCATTTATCACACAAGGGAGATATATTATTGTGAATTCTGATCAAAGCTGCCCACTTTTTTTAGCCGGCAGTAATGCTGCTCCCTGTTAGTTGATTGTACAATACTGGGAGAAACAGGGAAAATTACGCTGTTGAATAAGGGTTTAGCAAACTCTAGGGGTTTCTAAAATGACTTTTAAAAAATCACATTTCATGTAGAACCTTCTATGATCCAGGCATGTGAACTGTAAAAGTCTTCTTTTGCTTTTTTCACTTAATTAAATCAGAAAGCTGTGGGACATTTTTTGCAGCTTACTCTGTGATGTCTGCAATTGGATTTGTGAATGACACTGTGGATATTTTGCCCCTTTCTTAGAGAGACAATAATTATTATCACTTCTTTTTGAAGCCCGCTGTGAGTAGGTTTATCAGTTCATTTGCTAATGAGTTCCCTCTCTCCTTTATAATCCCAATCATAAAGATGCCTTTTAAATAAGGTTTATCTCTCAGACTTATTTTCTTTTCACTATCCCTTATCAAGCTGTGTATTGCTTTGCTCCAGGGAATCACCCCCACTACTCAGGCAGGAACATGGCTGACCCCTTAGATCTCTTGTTTGTATCATACTCTCTCATCGTCTCCTTCTGAGAACAGCAAATTCCAGAAAGGACAGCACAATCTCCTTTTATGTTTTATCTTTTATTTTAGGTTATCATTGCCCTATGTTAACACATCCGCATTCACTGCTTTTCAAATTCAATAGTGCATGAGTACCTTGGCACTAAATTTTTGCTGAGTAAAAGGAGATGCAGAATGAAGCAAGAAGAATGGACCCTCTTTCTTTCTTTAGTCTTTTTTTGGCTGCTGGCCAGCATGTTCTCATAGTTTATTCAGAATTTATGGTAAGTAGTAAGTAGGGACTATACATTCAAGTAACAAATCAAATCAGCACCTACTATTTACAAACAGCATTATTTTATTTGACCTCCACCACATTCTTGAAGTAAGTAGCCTTTCAATGCTTTGGACTTTGAAGAACTTGCTATTGAAATTCATATTCTCCCTTTCTAGATTCTGTGAGCTAATTATGTCCCTTGTATGGTTGATAGAAGTACAGTTGACCATTGAACAACATAGGTTTGAACTGCACAGGTCCACTTAAATACAGACTTTTTTTTTTTCATTAAATATACAGTCTGCCCTTGGTATCCCTAGGTTTTGCATCTTTGGATTAAACCAATAGTGGATCAAAAACAGTATTTTTGATCCATGGTGGTTGGGAATCTGCCAATGCAGGTGGCCAACCTTATGCATTGTTCTATACCACTTTATATAATGGACTTGAGCACACAGGGATTTTGTTATCTCTAGGGGATCCTGGAACCAATTCTCCCTGGATACTAAGGGATGACTGTAGTTAAGTCTTTGGGGAGTCGAAAGTTAAATATGGATTTTTGACTGCATGGGGGGGTCAGTATCCCTAACTCCCACGTGTTCAAGGTTCAACAGTAAACATAATGTACCCAGGCTCCTTACCGTTTAAACAAGAGATTGCTAAATTTATCAGAGCAGGATACAGTTATGGCAAAAAAATATTTTACATTAACTTTAGTCTAGGTTTTCTTATTGATGTTTCTTAATTCTCTGACTGTTCAGATTCTTTTATTCTAGTATAGGAATAATTGTTAGATCTAGAGAATAAAATATATGAAAGTCAGTTAATTTTGAATTTCAGATAAATAGTGAATACATTTTTAGTATAAGTATGTCCCAAATATTAGGTGAGACACACTTATTAAAAAATTATTATTCACCTGAAATTCAAATTTAATTGTGTGTCCTATATTTTGTCCAGCAACTGTACACATAGGAGAATCCAAATTATGCTCTTTGCTGTTCTGTAGATATTAGTTTCACAGTTTGGTAAATGCTGTAGATGAAATTGTGTCTTCACAAAACCCATATGTTTAAGCCTTAATCCCCAATGTGTTCTAGAGATAGAGTCTTTAGGAGGTTTAAGGTTAAATGAAGTCATAAGTAGGGTCCTAATATGATAGGATTGGTATATAACCACCGTGTTGGTTTAATGATAAGGCAGCCATCTACAATCCAAAGAGAGTTCTCACCAGACACCACTCTTTCTGGTATCTCATTCTTGGATAGCTAGTCTCCAGAGCTGTGAGAAAATAATTTTTTGTTTAAGCCACTTTGTTATGGCAGCCTAAGCTGACTAATGCTGTAAGTTTAGAATGTTTTACGCTGGCTCAGTTTTATATTTCTTGCTGAACTTTGAACTAACAAGGATAGTCATTGCCTTTCTTCCACTGACTAGTCTGGACACACTCATCAATTACTCCTAGAATTACAAGCAAGCAAAGACAAGTGAATGGATCTGCTAATGATTAGAACTTAAGCATCAGAGAAAGTCTATGATTGGCTAGTTTCTCAATCTTGGTAACTCTTAAGTGCAAATAATATAGATGAATTATAGGTAGTAGATATTGACTGGGAAATAAAAAGGCAGTCATGGGAACTTTATTAGCGAAGTAAAGGAAGAGAACCTGACTCTGAATTTGTTAGGACCTAAATTATCTGCCTAAAATTTATGATTATTGGACATATTTATAAGGAATAGGAGCAATGTGTGTGTGTGTGTGTGTGTACACCAAACATGCACAGAGCATGCACTAAATCAAGACTCAATAATTCGACTTAGAGATCAGAAGCAAAGGTCTCAGAGAGGTCAATCATGGACCTCAAAGTGACAGAACTGAAGATTATCCTGCATCCAAAAAAAAAAAAAAAAAAAGCTTTCTTTTTTCACCCATCGCAGGCTATCTACCTTGACAACCAGAATCTCACATTTGTCATAATAAATTTTGTGTATACTAGGAAATTAGTAACAGCATTTTCTCAATCAATTTGAATTGACTGAGTAAGCAAAACTCCATCCATTCTCCATATGTCATTATTACTCCCTAATCCTTTTGTTCTTGATAAGGGGAATTATTTGTTCACCTACTCTAATGTGATGTTGAAATTATGAAGCCTTAGTGCAAGAGAGATTTACCTTCTTAACCTAAGAAGATTTTTTTTTTAATTTTAGATGCAGTAAAAATAAAAGCTAAATTAGGTAGAATGGCTTTTTTAGCCTATGTAGCTACTCTGGATAATATTGCTATGCAGTTACTCTGGATAATATTGTTATGCACTCTAAGCTGTGTAGAACCTTTATGCCATGTCATGTGTTTTGATTTTGTTAATGAGATAGTGAGGCTCAGGTGAAGCTCTTGACCAAATAGAGGCAGAAATCTCTATAAAGGGGCAAAGCATTTATTCAGAGTGACATAAGAACTCCTCAGCCACTGGCTGTCCAAAAGTGAATGTGCCATATATGAGAGTAAAATGATAATATAAATGGATTGCTGTCTCTCTGGCACTAAAACTGGCCAGAGTGTATGGCTGCTGGATACTCTACATATGGTTGAGAAGAAGTTGTAGTTGAGTAAAAACACATTTGTTTTATTTTTTTTTTAACTTCTCAGACTTGCAATCATTCTTTTTCTAAATATTAATAGAGCATAGCATGCTTCTTGGATTTGAGCAGATGCTGTCAAGTTCACTTCTGAAATCATAGCAGTCTTATGAAGAAATAATTGGTCTTCATCTACTTTGAATTCAAACTTTGCCAAAGGGAAATTTTTTAAAATAAATCTCTATATTTTCTTAAGTTTACAGATACAACTCCATTAGCAAGAAACATCATAGTTGTAAGATGAGTGACATTATAAGCAACAGTCTCCTCAGTCATGAAATTTGTGATATATTTGAAAGCTATTGATAACACTCTGGAAAACCTTTGTGAATTTGAAAGCAGCTATCACTCCACAATTTAAAATAATCCAATTCCATTTTTTTCCATTTATAGTTGAAAAGATTTTTTGAAAGACTGTACTACAGCCAGTCTATGGGTAATTTTTAATTTCAGTTGGTTAACTTAAAACATCTTGCTGTCTTAATTACTGCTTCTTTTAAATGGACCACTTAATTACATTCTAAATTCAGCATTCTAAAAAAAGCTTACCCTTTAATCAGTGTGTTCTCTATAGCCAAACCTAGATCTCAGCTTCAGTAGTGAGTGACAAGGGAGGGAATTTGTTCTAACACCAGTAATAACGTTTGAGCCAGTAACTGCTAGTCTGAAATGTTAGCTAGGCATGATTCTAGTCCACCCAGCACACATTTTCATTTAGACGAAGACCTGGTTTGGAATTTTGGTTTCTGTACTCCCCATTTCTTCAAGGCTGGGGAATTCATTTTTCTTGCTGAAACTCTATTCTGTGTTTTCGCTTGTTTGTTTTGTTTCTGTTTCTGTTTTTTTCACTGAGAACAGTCCAAAGTCTAGAAATATTTTGATTCTTCAATACCAGTATTCCTAAATAATACAAGTATTTCCACTCATAATTGGTGATTACCTTTATGATTAACATGAAGCTGAGGCAGTTTGCCTTTAAATTAGTGATCACTCTCTGTGACATGGTCTGCTTAAGAACAGTTTAAGATTAGATAACAACTAACAAATCTAGATAATTCTTACCGTAAATCGTAGCTAGCTTCTCATTATGACATTTGAGCCATATTTACAAATACTAATCTTGGGAAAGGTAGCTAGGTGTATGGTAATTTATGTGTCTACTAAATTTCCATGAAGAATGTTAGAAAATGCCACAGATCAAGCAAGGACTTTAAGTCAACCCTGGTTGAGTTTGCATCTAGTTCAAATACTGATTGTGTAATTTTAGGATAAGATAGTTATAACTGTACTGAACCTCATTTCCTCATTTGAAAAACTGAGATAATGATCCCAAATTCAAATAATATTGAAAAAAAAAAAAAGCTAACATTTATTTGTTGCTTACTATGATCCATAGGTATCATGTCATTTTATTCTGATAATAATTCTAGGAGGAAGCTTCTATTATTATCTCCATTTTAAAGATGAAGAAAAGGAAGCACAAGAAGGCTAAGCAGCTAGTATTACCGATCCTGGATTTAAAACCAGATAGTGCTCCAAACTACCCTGCCTCTAAAATGTAAGGTTTAAATGTCTGATGATGTTTCCATTTTTCCCAACCAAGAACTGACATTGGGGCTGAGGAGAATTGGCAGGACATAGAGAAGAATACCTGGAAGGTTTGTTTCTTTTTCATATCAGCATTTATAATAGACCCCCTAAAATTGACAGACTTGTATGTCACTGACAAAGTGTCACTTTCCTGTAACATTCTCTCTTGTGAAGTTAATTGGTTTCTACTAGTTTAAATTTTATGTCTAAAATCAAGTTTCCAAGAAGGAAGCATGTATACTTTCTCCAAAGTGTATGCAGAGACCAGACACTGCACAGGGATTGAAGTGAACATTTAAACATTTTTCTATCCTTCATACATTTCTCACTGTAAATCTTATAAAATGCATCTTTGCAGAAATGCTAGATATAAGTAATATTTCTAGGCATAAAAGTGGCCAAAATGCATGTGTATAATGTCAACCAGGTGATTGTTTAATTTTCTTCTTCCTGGTATCGTTTCCATTTTACTTGTGTTGAAATAGGGCAACAGAAATATTAAATGATTTACTTAAATTAAATCCAGGAAATACTAAGTGGAAAAGTGAGACTATAAACTCCACACTGGGAAACATAATATAGATGAGGAAGACATGTGTAAGAGACCATGTGTTGGCTGGGTCATCCACATGGATAATCAGGACCCTGAGTGTAAAGACAGAACAGGAATGGGGAAGAAGGAAGTAAAGAATGACAATGGCTTTTAATAATGAGTAAATGACCGGGAAATCAATAGATGAGAATTTAAAGGATAGTACAGTTCTCTCAATGGAACAATTTTTGTGTTGTTGTTTTTTTTTTTTTTGGTTGGGTTTGGTTTCCCTAATAGAAAGAAGAGGGATGAATTGAAAAATAATCTGGACACATAGGGAGGCCATTGGTCATAAGGGAAAATTCTTGCATTTTCACTCAAAGTAACTAGAATTATGAGCTTTAATTTAGTTGTGATCCAGAAAATGAGTTACAAGAACTAAACTGGCATATGAATATTGTAAGAGAAGACATGGGAATGGTATGAAGTCAGCAGTGTAAGTTGATGGCCATGGTCATCACTTCTAGATGGCCAAAGAATGTCAGTTTTTGTGGAAATATTAGCAAATGATCTTACCATTTTCAAAATCTCCTCTTTGGCATCCTTCACATCCAACCTAGGTGGTATGTTGACCACTCCGGCTTTACCACACTAACAAAACAAGTGTTGAATTCTAGCTGAGAATTACACATTTTGTATTTTCTCATCTTTGCCATTATTATTCTCTCTTTTTTGCCAGAGGACTACCTTATAAAGCTTTTCACTAAAGCTGGGTGTTTCCTCAGGGATAATGTAGGAGATGAAAAATTAATTAAAGGGGTGGCTTGCCATTTTAGAACAGCTGAACAACTATGAGGGTGTGAGGGCCAAGCTAGAAAGATGTAAGGGAGTAATTTTAAACTACACAGCTGGCTCTACCCCTTTGGAAAAGGAAAACCCTGGTACAACATTATCGAGAACTTACTGGTTTTTGAAGCGACAACTCCTTCACCCCAGAATTGATAAACATACAAAATTTAAGACTAATATTTTTTTCAAAGTAAAATTTCTTAGTTTTTGTAGATTGAATATGCTTTTTAATTATTTCACTGCTGATAATATTTCCTGTCCTAAGCCTGTTCCCTGCTTTTGGCTATCCAGTTGCAGAATCAAAACTTACCTATAAAAAATTACCAGGGAACACTGCAATTTTTAGTAAAATCTCTGTGATCCAGGACTTCTCAGGAATAAAGAAATTCAGGGAACAGGGAGAAGACAAAATGAATAGAGTTTTGAGAACAATGCAGAGTAGAAAAATAATAGAATATTTACCTGGATAAATATTCGTGCTTTTAAAAAATATACATATTTTTTAAAGATTATACATATCCTTTAAAAATTTTATTAAGTCACGCTCTAATAATATGAACAAAGAGAAAGCAGCTTTTATTATATAAACTTCTCTTGTTCTTATACCTGTATCTTTCAGAAAGCAATTTAAAAAAAGAAAGCACTCTTGAACTCCCCCAAAATACTAATTAAAACCAAACAAACATGTAGTGGTATTTCATGAAACCTATATTGCCTGTCAGAAATTCTACCAAACTCATTCTAGAAGTGCATCTTAAAGACATTTTTTTTTTCTATGCTTTATGTCTTTGATATTGCCATGAATTCAATTCACCTCATTGGCATTATCTGCTTGCCACATTCCGTCTTCACATCTAAATGGCTCTGAACTTATCAAGGTGACATATGTGTGATTTTTAAATGGAAATTTTAATTTGTCGATCTTAAAGCCTAGCACCAATTGGTAGGGACACTACTTCCTTAACAAAGGAGCAGGGCTTGCTGCATATTCAGTTACACAGCCTTGGTGGGTCTCCTAGCTTAGGCTGATCTGCTCCAACTTCATCACATGGGTATGAAGGCAGAATGAGGGCCTTACTCTGCAATTTCCTGATACCCCATGAGGCCTAAACACTCAGAGAGGGCTCAAATCCACAGAAAATCTGTTTAAGACTAGAAAAATTTCAAACATCTTCCTTATTTTCTTTTCCACACACAAATGGAATAATGTATCTGAAGTTATCAACAACTCTTAGAAAGCAAAACACAACAAAAATAACACATTTCCCTTTAAAAACAACTGTCTCCCTAGGAAGCCATTTTCATTTAAAATGAAGATACAAAGAGAAACGGGTGCTGAAAATCTTTCACATATATCAGAAATAAACACCTCCAAAAAGTGAATGCACTCTATAGCAAACACCCAGCACATGACTCATCATTATGGGGAAATGAAAATTAAAGTGCTGTGGTTCAGACAATTCTAAATAAAGGCAAACTAACAACATTAGGGCAGCTTCCAGAGAATAGGAATTTATTTTTTCATCACAAATGTGCTCTTGTCCTAAGTATTTTCTGACTTTTTACCATTATAAGACCAGTGAATGCCTGCTTTATCTCAAGTGCATAAATAAATTTTTCAAGAAGTTATGAAAATGTGTGGCTGCTTAAGCAATTTTTTTCAATAGCCTGTTGGGTGTCTGGTGTGTCCACATGTCAGAAGCTTTTGTTCTCAGTCTACGAGGAAAATCGACAAATACACTTGGGAGTGCCAGGCTTAAAAAGGTGCTAAAGAGAACCTGCCCAGTTACCTGAATTCCAATTTGATTCACAATGAAAAGTAGAAAAATTACCTAGATGCCTTTCACTGTTGCTGTCCTAGTTACAATAGACTTTATCTAATAGTTTATTACACTCAAAAAACAAAGCGTATTCTAGAGAAAGAATTCACAGCCCCAGCCTCCAACAGAACAGTCCCTTTGAATTCTTTTGTCAATTTCATAAATTTCTAAAAAACAGAGGATTGTTTTTTAAATCTGATTTTTATGCTAGCAGCACAATTTCCTCCTCTGTAAGTAGGACAGATTCATTCCACAGCAACAATGGATGCTTCCCTGCTTAACTTGAGCATGACAGATTAAGCTTCAAGCAGACCATTAAACGCCACTCCCCCTTACAGAGACAGATCCAAAGCGAGGGTTTGGGGCCTCTGGCTGCATTTGTTCCTTAAACTGCCTGCTGATGAGCCGATGCTGTCCAAGGCAGCCAAATAGCCCTGACAGTGAGCTTTGTGAAGACTGAACAGAGAACTGGCAGAACTAAGGTGACATGCTTCATTGCAGGTGTTTCCAGGCAAATTCCTTACCCCCACATTTCACCTGCCTCGGAAAGTTGCCTCATGTAATGCCTGCTAAAAGCAGGCATTTTGCACATGTTTGCTGAATATAAAAAAGAAAATGAGGAGAGAAAAATGTGAGTTTAGAGAAAATACAGAGACCTTGCATAGAGATAGATGCCTTTCAGATCTTGTCAGATCTGAAATAAATGCTGTTATTTCTGGCCAAGTAAGTGGTTAGGTGACACTTGAAGAATAGCAAAGTTAAAAAAAAAAAAGTAAAAAATTAGGAACAAAGTAATGAAACACAAGGAAAATATATAAATAGTAGCCAAAATCTACTTGTAATATTTGATAAATTATATGAAAAAAATGTTTTAAATAGAAAAATGACACTTGCCATATGACGCTTCTGAAAAGGCATTTACAGCCTTTTAGAAACCAGTGTGCTGTCTCAAGAAAAGTAAACCTGCATTTAAAATTATAATATGAAGATAATCATTTTTTAGATTTCTATGAGGGAATCTTAAAAAGTTATTCAATTTGTTACTTAGATATTATGTATAAAAAAGCAAATCAGAGGTGGTTTTTTGTATAGAAATAGACTCTAAAATCTGCTTGTTGATGTTAGAAACAGATTGAATCAAATTATTCAAAAGCATGAATGTACCGTTCACACATTTATGTAACTGGTGGCTATTTTTGCTTGTAGAAATCTTGAAACTTTCCCAATCACATGTGTTGTGTCACTTATTCCCTTTTTTCAGGTGCAAAGAAGGCTACCAAGGAGTCCGTTGTGATCAATTCCTGCCGAAAAACTGATTCTATCTTATCGGATCCAAGTAGGTCAAGCATTTTTCTTCTCTAACACAATATATAGGCCCTTACTCAGCAACAATTGCTAACTCAGCTGAAAGCTGCATTGTGCTCTTTTGTGTCTCTGAAAGCTGCCAAGGGGAAAGCTGGTGACAGATGTTTATGTTCAAACCTTGCTCAGAGCTAAGTTGGTCTAGGTCCAGGTTTTCTCCAGCGTTAGAGCCTGGTCTTCAGATTCAGCTCCACTGCTAACTAACCTTTGCTCCCTTAGTTTTCAGGCTCTTCCCATCCCCACCACACCATTAGGAAAGCAAGAATATAGAAAAATAAAAGGCCTTATTATTTTTCGAATGTATGAACACTACAGAAACTAAAGTGCCAACCTCTGTTTGGTAATTTGTGATAATATTAAACCTTTCTTATTATTTTTTTAAAAGTCCCATTTTTAGCAACACTTTCCATATCAGTGATTACTGTGCTAATGACATTTTTCCCCATTCATTAAAGATGATTTCCCACTAAAAATATTGCTAGTCATTACTTTCCTTTTTTATACAGAGTAAAAAATAACATTATAAACTAAATGCCCAATTCTGATCAAATGTGAAATTTTTAATTTATCTACAAATAATCCTCTGCTCTTTCAGTGACTGCTATAATTGAGTCACCACTAAGAAAAGGGAACTTTTATTGAATCAGCAATTTAGTTCAGTGAAGACAACGACAGGCATTTCTAAATCAAAAAGGCAGTGTTATGGCTTTCTGAATACCAAACTTGTGTAACATAAGCTTGAGCAAAATATTGTCTATTGTTGACAGAATTTGTCCTGTCTGTGAGTGTGCACATTGCTGCATAATGAACATGTCTATCCATGCATATTTTAATTTTCTCCCCACCACCCCTGGATTTCTAGCTATATTTCCTCAGGTAAATGTAAGATTTTTAAAGGGGAAATTGTTTGTTTAATTTAATTTGATTGTGTTTTATCTTGGCAAAACCAATCACTACAAAGTATGAGCTACTCTTTTCTATGCAAATTTAGCTCCCCTCCCCTTGAGAAAAGTGAAGGTTGCCTAAAAGCTAGCAACTAAGTAAACCCACAGATTCTCTCTGTTCTCTGAAATGTGAAGCACTGGTCTCCAGGAATTACCTAGTTAGGAGGAAGTTACTGAATTGTGTTGTTTCTTTTTTTTGTATGGTGATTTGGGCATGTGCAAAACTGATGTCTGAAAGATATGACTGTGGCTGGAGACATATATTTAAAATATTTGAAACTTTACAAAAAAAATAGGCTTGCTGATTTCTTTCTTTTTTAAAATTTTGTGTGATGTACTTTGTTTCCTTCTTTGTTTTCCTTCCTCTATTTTTTCTCTTCCCCTATCTTTCCTTTCCTTCCATGTCCTTTTCATTTTCTTCTCTTTCATCATTATTTTCCTTCTTCCCTTTATCCTTCCTCCCTCCTCTCCTTCCTCCCTCTCTTCCTTTCTTGTTTCCTTTTCTTCTATATAAGTATGGAATAACTAACTCTTGAGTTACCATGTACTGGGGCATGGGTTGCATATGGTATAAAATGGGTAAAATAATTTCTCTTTAAACAATAATCAAACCCTTGCCATCCAATTAGATATCATAGTCCATCATTACAATAATTGAGGATGAGACCCACCGTAAGGACTGTGTGCTCTTCAAAGAAAAATGATCCTGTAATCAGTCACTAACTATAAAAAGCTATGTCTTACATATAGAAAAAATATTCGGTGCAAAAATGTTCATAATGGCATATCTATCAAGTTCTATTAAATTATCATTCAAATAATAGCTGTATGAAATATTCCTATTAAGTGAAACAGCAAGATAGATAATTATTTTCTTCTAAGATTACAATAGGACCATCCTTTGATCCAATAGTGGAAAAAAATACACTTTAAGTATTTAGATTCTGAACAGGACAAACAAACTCGTGGACATGGACAGTGTTCTAATGGTTGCCAGAAGGGAGGGGGAAATTTTTAAAAAGTAAAATGTTAAAAAAATAAAATAATAAAATAAAATTTATTTTTTAAAAAAGTATTTAGATTATGGAACTATATGGAATTTTTTTTTCCCTTTTCTCCTATTTTCTCTAAAATTACATATCATTATTTGAATCAAAATGCCAGAACACCTTGAAACAAAAAAAAAGAAAAAAGAAATATTGAGAAACCCATACATGAGTCCCTGAGACACAGTTTAAGTGGGAAAAAAACATTATATCATTCATTTATCCATGCAAGTATGCATGTACCCATTTCTTTATGCAATCATTAATTCATTCCACAGATATTTTCTGAGCACCCACCACAAGGCATCTAATTGGTCAGATTCTGTTAGTACAAAAGTGTACAAACAGGATTTAGGCTCTGAGGTCCACATAGGCTAGTGAGCAAGGAAACACATGGATACATAGACATATGCATGATTCTGGTAGAGATTTTTTTTATGACCTTGGCCCCGAGCCTCAGGCTTTACATCTCAATGATAGCAATAATAATACCTATAGGTTCTTATTACCAAGACTGATAAGAAGTCAATGCCACATAAACATGAGCCTACTTCCTGTATCATAAGCATGCTAATATATGTTTAGAGTTTACAGTGCCAGGCACCGTGCTAAATGGAATCTCATTAAATCCTTACAATCATAGTCTAGCAGAGAGTTATTGGCAATTGTTCACCTTTTATAAATGAGGAAATTAAGCCTCAGAGACATTAAATAAATTTGCTAAAGGTCACAGCTAGTTAATGCTAGAGTCTACTTTCCAATCCAAATGACTCTAGGGCCTGAGCTCCCAACCACAGGACTCTTTCCTTCCTTCCCTAGACCCCTCCTTACTCTAGTTATTTTCAATATGACATTTATCACTCTAAATTTCATGGACTGAAACTCAATGACCTGCAGCAAACACTATACTAAGGAACAATATTTGCACAATTTTCATATCTTAATGCAGCAACTTGAGCTTCCATCGAGATTTAAATCCCTAATGAAATTTCCTTGTCAAAATTCTTGCTGAAGGATTGTTTAATTTGCTGCTCATGATATCTTTGGAATGACTGTGCTTAGGAAATAAGCTTCCTTCCAACACCCTCCCTCTGACTCCCTTCCCTCCCTCTCCTCTTCTTCCTCTCTCCTTTTCTCCCCATTTGCTTAATACATGCTTTATTTAGTAAAATCTCAACTAACAGAGGATTGGAAACTTCTGTGTTTTATTCCCCTCAGGCAATGCCAAGTTGATCTGAAATGTGCAACTTTGCCAATTAATTTTAAAAATAATAATAATAAAATCTCAAATTACATGCATTTGCAGAAATAAAGCCAGGATGTTACTTTGAAAGGTTCAATGGCTGCTATGACCAGTGTCTTCACTATGGCCCCAGGCTGGGTCCTAACACCTGCTATTCCAAAAAAGCATTTTCCCCCCCACAAAGAACCTGTAGTTAATTCCACTCAGGAAGACATATATACACACGAATCAAACTTATAAAGTGTCTCCATGTCAATTTTTAGAAAAATATCGAATGCATATAAATCTCAGTTTAATCAATTCTTTATATGCATTCAATGTGCAAAGCCACATTCCGATCACAGGGATGAATAGTAAGCAAGGGTTCAGAAGAAAGGCGGTGAGAGGGAGACTTTGGTCAGGACCAAGAGTACTTGACCTCCTCTGGAGGTGCCAGTGCCAGCTATAGTAGCATTCCTGAAGGACATATACTTTCCCCTTTTCTCCTGTTGTTGCTAGCTCTACCCCTGGATAACAACAGTCAACTTCCAGGAAGCCCTATAATCTTCCTGGCTATTTCTAATGTAATTATTTCCCCACAAACTCAAGGTCAACCTATAGACTCCTGTCCTATTTTTCTCTTTCTAACCACCAGCACTCACCCAAGTCAAGTACTCTCTCTAGCCTTAAAGCAGAGCTAGATAGAACTGAAGGTGACCAAGATAAACCAAGCTAGATAGAACATGAGATGGCCAAGGATTCAGGCAGATATTTTCTGGGTCTTCCCTCTTAAGAGCATATGCCAATCTGAGTTATCATCAAGATCTTCATCTCATCACTGACCAATGTGAGAGCAGCTCCTGGGAAAGGAGTCAGAGCAGAATCAAAGAACGGTGTGGGCTCAAGAAGACGGCAATCTGCAGTTACACTGGCATTTGCTGATTGGTTAAAGTAGCATTACTTTCTTTCTGTAGATCAAAGGGAAGTCTTTGAGCCAGGTCAGATAACTTGTGCTGAGAGGGCAAGCACTGACTGGTTGACCTAGACCTTCCTTTCCTGGGAGAAGTGAGCATGGAAACAATTAAGTTTTGGTTTGCTGGTGTGGGGCTTAGCATGAGCTACTCTGGTTACTTTAACAAAACCATCTTACATTCACACTTTGGTTTCTTTGGATCTTAGAAACAAGGCTGTAATCTCAGAGGATCCTGGTCTGAATGTGGATCAGAGGAAGGCAGCAGAAAAGATGATGTAGGTTTAGATTTTCTGTCACTCCAAACTGGCCTTGTGTGCCCCAACTTCCCAGGAATAATCACTTCGTGAATCAAAAAAATTCAATTTTCTATGGAAAATTGCAGTTGTAGCCCCAAAGAGAAGGCCAGACAGTGAACAAGTCAATACAACCCACTTCTGGTTTATAGAAACAACTAGCTCATCAGGTCTGAGCATAGTCGGGCTGTTTCTCTGTGTACCAGGAAGCCCATGGTCATCACTTACCCAGTGACCAAACCATTTAGCTCAGGGCAGAGAGGTGCTCCTCTGTCACAAGTGGTGCACTGAGGGGGAAGGAAATTTAAGAGCAGCCTTGAAGGACCAATGTGGGGCCAGGACCCTGGGCAGGAACTGGTTAAGCAGAAGCAGAAGGTATTTTTGAAGAGAATCAGTGGGAGTTTCCCAAAGAGACCCATGCTCTGTACTCTTGCCTTTCCTGATGTAACATATAGCAAAATATTCTGTGTCAACAATTATATGAAAGAATATAACAAAAGATGCTCTGAATTAGGAGTTAATGGGTCTTAATTCTAATGCTGTGACCACTTGCTCTTAGCAATGTGGCCTTGGGTAAATCATAGAGTAATTGAGCCTCAGGCTCTTTATCTGTAGAAGGTTCCCCTGGGAATCCTAGTTAAAAAAGGAAACGACCCTCGATACAGAGCAGGCTAACCCTGTAAGCCATTCAGAGGTGGGCTTAAGTGCACAGCTGAAACAATATATCTTTTTATTCATTCACATGTCTGAGAGACAGTGTCTTTCAGACTCGAATATTCTCAGAATATTGAAGTCCTCTGCATTACTCTGCCCTCCACTAGTTATTAAAGCATTGTTAGCACAGTAGATTAATACATAAAATCTGTAGCTCTTATTACCATTTTTCTGGCCTTGAAAAAGGGGTAATAGACATCAGATTTTGACAATGCCTCTATGAATCTCATAAAGTTCATAAATTCTAAGAGGCATATGGCATTTTTTATATATTTGTTTGCTAATATCTTCATATCTACTCTTTTAAATTATACAAAACACCTAACTTTTACCAATAAAACATGTAAATGCACACAATTTCCAGAACACTAGGAAGATAACTCTCCTTAGAAAAAAGAAAACATTTTCCATAATCACACCATTCACAGATAACCACTAAAATGATTTTAGTGCATAGCATTCCAACCATTTTATACTCTTCATGTGGAATATATATGTATTCAGTATTAACCACTACATTGAAAGCAAGGCTCATGGGGTTATGCTTCTCCTAATTTAGCACTGGCTTGCTAGGGGTACACTTCATTTTTGGAAGATGATGGACTGTTTTCCTATCTGTTGAAGGACTTCTTGCACTGGTCTTAAGAGAGACCCCAGCCAGTCTCTCTCATGTGTGGCCCTCAGCTAGTCCAGAGGACCTGCTAATGTATTTGTTATCCCAACATGATCTGGGGAGCAGGCCATTCAGATTCCTCTGTCACCAGACTTCCAAGACCAAGATGACTTTCTCTGCTGTCTCTCTCCTGTCCCTTTTATATTTTCAGAGTCAGCTAGGGAAATCAAGTGTTATGAAATGGTTCTAGATTATTTTATTAATTTCTTTATAAATTCTGTATGTGATGATTTGTCTCACACTTCATTATCTCTTATTGACATCTTAATCAAATCTGAGGTAGGAAGAATTAAATGCTAACATCTTGTTACATAATATCATCATTCTCTTTAAAAGGTTGGGATCATTCTATACTTATTTTGTAGTCTGCTTTTGTCTCTCCACTTTATATTGTGTGACCCTTTTCCTGCAGCATTTTATAATCTTATGTTCTTCTAAACTGTTACTTTAAAGTATACGACATTTTAAGCATGTAATATAAATTATTTTACCAAACATTTATGCTGGATCATTTATTGTATTTCTAATTTTTTCATGATTACAGTCATTGGCAAGCATTATGCATAAGTTATCTACCTTGAGGTATGGATTATTTCTCAAGGATAAATTTCTAGACTTTTGATACATTTTGATAACTTTTCCTCAAGAAATTTTACATCAATTAATACTTCCAAGAGCACAGTATCAGAAAGTTGATTTCACTTTTTCCTTCACCAGAATTGAACAGTATCTTTTAGTTGTTACTTTTATAGGAAAAATTATATCTCACTAATGTTTAAAACAGAATTTTTCAATTGCCAGTAAAATTGAATATTTTCATTTGTATATTGATCAGTTTCATTTCTACTTTTGTAAATTTTTAAAATTATTTTCTTATGTTCAAATCTGGTAATTTTTGGTCTTCTTTAAAGGAGTTTGTTATTTTGAGGATAATAAACTGCATGTTATCATATATGTTGTGATTTTTCCAGATTGCTCTCTGATTTATTTTTTATGGTGTTTTAAAACATTCATTTTTGCCTTTTATGTTATAAAGCTATCAGTAATTTAAAAAATAGTTTATATATATTAATACTTGGGCTTTCTTCACAATAAAATAGAATAAATATTTTGCTAATTTAGCTGTCAAAATTTTATTATGTATATAATTTATTATGTATATAATTTATTATCATTTATCATATATGTATGTATAGTTATACAGTGTTATAATCTATGTGAAATTTATATTCATGTTTAGTTTGAGATTAGGAACAATAGAGTGTTTTTAATTTTAATTTTAACATTAATTTTTTAAATTAAAATATAGTTGGTATACAATAATACATTAATTATATTAGTTTCAAGTATACAATATAGTGATTTAATATTTTTATACCCTATAATGTGCTCATCCCACTAATTCCAGTAATCAACTGTCACCATGCAAACTTATCGCAGTATTATTGACTATATTCCCCTTCATCTTTTTCATCCATCCTCCCACCCAACCCCTCTTATAAATATCCCTGCAGTCTTTGTTTCTATAATTCTCCCAACAGAATTTATTGAATAATCTGAAGTTTTTCATTTTTATAAAAAAAGAGATTTTAATCATATACTCAGTTATAAACATTTAGTGCTATTTGTGAACTTTCCATTCTGTAGATAACATCATAAGAAACATAATATATTTTATACTTGGTAATGCTATCCCCATACATTTTTTCTTGTTCTTTAAAAAGATAAAAGTTCCATTGATTAATTATTGATTAATAATTTTAGAATATTCAGTGTTTGAAAAATAGCCCTTGTATGATATTTAATAAAATGTAGGGTTCAAAACAGTATATACAATAGTAAATAGAGTGACCATGCAATTTATCATCTAACTTAGAATAGAAAGTGAAAAACAGCTATGAATAATTACAATGACAAAGAAAAAGTGAAACAGGACTATATGGTCAGCCAACTTTGTAAAACATGTATGTTTACACTTAATAGGTGTGCTTTAAAAAAATAACTTAAAGGCAATACATTGCAAAATGTGATATGATTACACATTTTTATCAACATTTTGTGTATTTTCTTAATTTCCTATAATACATATTAATTAATTTAATAATTATTAGATGAATGATGATAATAATAAACTTTTGATGATTGCTGTGTGGCAAGCACTATCCTAAGTATTTTACAAATAATCCCCATATGGTCTTGTAAAGTAAAAAAATAAAAATTTTAATGATGAAAAAACTTAAGCAAATAAAAAAATATTTGCCTAAGGATATGTATTTAGTAAGTAGTAGGGCTGGAATTTGAACTCTATAGGTTATGCAGTCTAAAAATGAAAAATGAAGCATTTTGCAAAGCTGACAGTAACTCTTTCCCATGCTGTTATGATTCCTCACATTGGTCCCCTTTCTTTGAACATCATTATTTCTACGTGACTTTCCAGAATTTCTGCCATAATAGAATTTGAGGTGCCTGCTCACAGATTGTGTATGGGTCCCAGTACAAAACTGTGGGTCCAGACGAAGGAGTGAGAACACAGGATGGCTTTATCTAGCTTTATCTTTTCAAATTACCTCTTTAGTCACTGATGGCATAGGGCCAATTCAAAGCCAGGTAGATGAGGGAGACCCACCACAGTGCTAAGTGAACATGTTCTGTGGTGGTGTTCTGTGCTTATTTTGGTAAATCAGGCAGTTTGCTGCCATGAGGCCTCCCCTCTGCCCATACCCATGATCCCCTGAAAAGGAAATCCTAGCAGTGCTTTTGCTTTCTGCCTACATGGTGCCTACACTGGTGGATGGTGTAAACTAGGAACTGAGTAGGCCATGCGATACCTGCTCAAGGAGACCTCCAGGTCATAATGCATACTCAGTTACCCCACTGCCCTTCACCTCTACCTCTACCTTCTCCAATTTGAGAGATCTTGATAGGGTTCTTACCACTTAGATAAGCTATTTGAAGCCTGAGCTAGTTCAGTCTTCCATACAATTTAATTTTATATATAGAACGTTTTGTAGTTTATTTCTACATTCATCATATTTGGCTTGTTATTTATGCGTGAGGATGGCACACATCGATATAGTATTCTCCCAGTATCTATGATTTGTTATTTTAATCAAAAATCTATGAGAGAACAATCTTCTGTGAGTATTCCAATGGCTTTTTTATATAGAAGTTTTCAAATGTTATACTTTTGAATGAGTAGAGGGAAGAATTCAAAGAAAAATGATGGAAAATTTGGCCAAGAATACCTGAAGATTAAAAACAAAGAAACAATAACCACCATACTAAACTGGCCTTCACTCAAGGGTACACAGGGCATCTGAACTTACCCTACTTATGGCTTTTTGTGCTTCTTTCTCTTACTATGGATACATTTTAATCACATCTAATAATGTTACATATATCTCTAGATAGTTATCACTACTTTATATAAAATATAGAAAAAAATGATGATTTTCACCTATGTTAATAAGACTTTCCTAAATCCATCTATTTATTTACATTCTGTGCCCAGGAGCAATTATGTTTTGAAGAAAAGTAACAAAATTAGTTTTTGGTTTTTTTAATGGTGTTTTATATGATACTGATACTAGGAGACAACCAATGCATTACTGCATCAAGCCACATACCCACCATCCTCCTTTCCTTGAGACAGTTATTTTAAAAGAGAGTTATGGAACAAAGACATGAAACAGAATGATTTGAGCTGTTACCATCTTGATTTCTAATTTGGTACTACCATCACTCTTTCAGTTTTTGTATATTTTTTTAAAAATTGGACACAAATTCTAAATAGCTCCTTATTATGTGAATTATAAATGTGAGCCCAGAGAAATATAAAAATTGTTCACATTTTTATAATAATCAGAAATACTGGGTTATGGGTTTTCTCTATATGCTAGGGTTATATTTAGAATTCCAACAGAGGCATTTTCATGGAATGAGAACTTATTATGTGCCAGACATTATACTGGGTCTCTATCCACACTTCCTCATGCACTGTCCTCCTTTAATCATGGTCATTCTATTGTTGAGGAAACTGAGATTCAGAAAATTTAATTAACCCACCAAAATTACTTCATTTCCAGAAATTTAAATTCAAATATGATGATTCTATACTTTAGCTTTTTCATATTTTCTGCCAATGGTCAATAAAATGTTTGTGTTTTTATTTTTAAGCCAAGGAACCAATATGTCAAAGTTACACAGAATATGTTGTTTTGAAATAGTTGTTGCAAGGAGAGCTATTTTATTTATTTATTTATCTATCAGTTGATGTGTTTCTTTTTCATGAGGAATTCAGAGCAAGGCATTTTACATTATCTCTTGAAATGAATATCTTAAGTAACATGGCTAGTGGTATGATTAAAAATTCAAGTTGAAATAGTTGAAAAGATGGGTGCATAATTGGTACAGTTTGGGATACAATGATTGTATTATGCCATACAGTACAAGGCACATAATCTAGTTCCTGACACATAATAAACACTTGATAAAAGCATGGGTAGTTAAAATGAATTTTCGATGATTTGTTTTATGTGAGAATAAACTTTTGAGAATAAACACTGGGTTTTCTAAATTTCTGGCTCCCTTAAATTTTCAGCCTCTTCCTATGAATAGGTTTTAAATGTACAATTATATCCATTGATATCTCTACTGTCTCCATTTTCTTTGGAATATTGAAAACTTCTGTCTGTTTAGGGTAGTTCTGTGGGAGAATTAATGTGGAATTGACCTGGCAGATAAGCACTTGGTTCCCACTGCCTTTTAAAACAAGAGGAGATTATGAAGTTTCCAATGTTTTGTGATTATATCTGCAGGAAATTTCCAAATATTGGGCATAACCCACGTCAGTGTCCTCAGTATCCCAGGAACACATTCCGAACCCAATAGGAATGTTTTGTGGCTAACCTGTGACTGTTACCCCTCAATTAAGAGTGAACAATGAGGAATTTAAAATTCAAATAAACATTTCTATAATGTAAGGCAATTCAGATACAGGTGACGTTTATTAAGAAACTAACTCATATGAGAAACTTTACCAGCTAAATTCACATGTTGTATATACTTTGCCATTTAACAAGTACAAAATAAAATAGTTATAACAATCTCCATTTATTTTTGGACAATGCAAATACGATAAAGAAGGTAAAACTTAGATGAAGAAAACTATGGAGATTTATTGTAAAATATAAGAAGGCATAAATTAAGAGATATAGCATGAGCTAACATAGTTCATATTTTGGAAAATGTCATTGTTCCTTGAATACATTTCTCTATAGTTCTAAATAAAATCCTCAGACTATTTGTTAAATATTTCTGTTAATTATTCTTTGTGTGTTTTTTGTGTTTTACTATGGGACTTAATCAGCAGATTATTGGGGGTGGGAAAAGTAGGTTCTACAGAAGATTGTGTTTTGTTTGGTTACTGCTATATCCCTAGTGCCTACTATGTTTCCATTATATCAGACATTCAAGTATATTTTGACTGAGTAAGCAAAACAGAGACTTGTCCAAGGTAACATGTTTTCCTAGTTCTCATTTCTTAATATGTTTTTGTTTATGTTTCTTTCACTTCAAAACTCATTTAATATAAACTAGATGCCTATGACTTTGCTCTGTTATGGATAATTAATATAACAGCAAAAAGTTTAGTTTGAAATATTATTTTTAGTTTAATTTTAGGATAGTAATATATCCACATTGTTCAACACCAAACAGTATGAAAAGGTTTATGATAAAAGTCTTTTACCTCTCTTCCTCATTTATGTAGTTCCTCTCATAGGCAAGCAATGCTATTAGTTTCTTACAAATATTTATAGTTATTTTATAATATATTTATAAATGAAAATAAATAACATTTATCACATATTAATGTCTAAATACTATAATTATAAAAGTAAATTGAACCAAAAATCCCTTTTCCTTTTTGTATAAGCTCATAATGCACACTGTTCTTCACTTCGTTTTTCACTTAGCAATAGATTCTTCAAGGTCATTTTATTTTAATATGTATAGAACATTTCATTCTTTTAAAAATTGCATAGCATATTTCTTTTTACAATGATTGCAGGTAACATAATATGACATAATTAACAACTCATCTGTGAATTTGCATTTAGCTTGTTTGCTGTTTATAATATGCTATTTTAAACAGTATGTAGGACGAATTTCTAGAAGTGTAACATCTGAGGCAAACACGTGTACCTTTGTAAATTTTTGGGTTATCCTCATTATCATTCCTAGAATGGTACTAATTTAAACTCTCAAGCCTTCACCAAACACTCTGTTTTTTCAAAGTCTCTTCAACAAACACATTGTTTTATCAAACTATTTTATCTTTGTTCAAACTTGGAAGTGAAGAGTGCTGTATCATGTAATTTTTAATTTAATTTCTTTTATGATGAGTGACATGGAGACTCTTGTCATATGTTTAATTGCTATTGTATTTTTTATGAACTCTCTTAATATCCTTTATGCATTTTTCTATTCATTTATTGATCATTGCTAATGATTTGCAGGAGCTGTTTACATATTAAGGAATTTAGGCCTTTGATTTCTATATGCAATTCAAATAGTTTTTCACTTTTGACTACTGCATTTTGTCTTTAATTATAGTAGTTTGTGCCAATCCGGAAACTTTCTTTTCTTTCTCTCTTCCTTCTTTCCTTCTATTCTTTCTTCCTTCCTTCCTCCTTTCTTAAATTAGAAAGAATCAATTATTCTTTTTTGTGGCTACTGGGTTTTGTGTAAAACTTTTAAAAGATCTTCCTCATTCCAAATTTAATCAATAATTTTGCCATTTAAATTTGATAGTTTCATTATTGTATGCTTAAATATTGAAAAAGATACAAATTTCTTTTTCTTAGATGATTACACAGATTCCCAAGATAATTTAATACTCTGTCAATCATTTAAATGGTATTAATATATCAAATATATCTTTTTAAATAAATAAAATAACTAAATATCAAATATTTACTTAGTTCTATTTCACATAATTCTATTCTGTTCTATTAACCTATTTGTATATCAGTGTTGCATTCTTAAATATAGATGTTTTATTACATGTATCAAAATACATAGGAGGAGGGAGTCTGCCTTCAGTTACCCCTCCTGCTCAGAAATTTCATGACTACATATAAAGATAGCCATGATAGAACTTGAATTAATGAAGCAGAAAAAGTACTTCTCTTGCCCTTTGATAACCAAGAGTAAGACTTACCAACATTTCCAATGGACAAACCTTAATCCCAGTTAATTGCAACTACCTTTTGATCCAAAGATCAATCCCATGATCGTATACAGTATCATTCACTTTATAACATCCCTCCATCTTTCTACTTTTAGGATGTTTTATTTTCTAAAACAAATATATATTACTTGAACATTAAAATTTATATTATTGAGTTAACTCATTATTAGTCTATATTAGTGTAGTATCAGAAATTACTGATACCAGTAACTAAATATGTAATGATTATAAGCAGAAACATACCGACGATTGTATAATCGTAGACTACTTTGCTATTAATTATCTTGGAAATGAATGGTTCAACCTCCAAGTTTATCATCAAGACAAAGAATATTGAAACTGGCATCTTTTGTGTGCTAATAGAGAAGAACCAAATGATTTCCCAAGTAAGAACTCTAGGCTGCTTAGAAAAGAACATTACCTAGAATAATCATCAGGGATAGAAAGATATATCTCATGAATATCTCAGGTAATTTGATTCTTCCTAGTTAATTTCTAACAAGCATGATTCAGGACAGTCATTGAGGCATTATCATTCAAAATATGAAATCCACTCCCCTTTTACATGTGCCCCAGTTTGCATAGTCCCCAGAAGCAAACCCTATAGCCAGCTGTATTCATCTTCTTGTCTTAAACATGAAAATTTTATTATACTGTCTTTGTAGTCCTTACCATCTTCCCTTGATGGAATTACTTGCTCCCTTCCATAATCTCATAGTAATTTGTATATTCTTCTCAAATGATTACCTTGGGAAGGGATCTACTATTTACTGGACATTTAATAGCTCTTATTTTTCACACTTAATTTGATTTGATCCCAGTTTCTCTATCCCAGAAGCCTCTGAGATTGATATAATTGCTGCCATTTTGCAGTAAGATGCTGAGTCATAGTTTTAGGTGAGGCTTTAGGCCATAATCTTTACTACTGGCTCCATTAGGGGCAGGGAGAGAAAGAATCTGATATCCTTGGCTTCCACAGAGGAAGATTCCTCAGAGAAGAAAGAGAATTCCATCAACCAAAGGAAATTTAAGAAAGACTGGAAAGAGAAATATCTGGTAAGATGGAGAAAACCATTTTACCATCAATGAATTACTCCATATAATAAACAACTCCAGATTTTATTTTATAGAACAAAATTTGATACATACTTTATTTTCTTCTTGTCCTAAAGTATATGATGGGTGTATGTATCCCATTTATTTCACATTTTTCTAATCTTTCAATTTAGTATTGCAATCAGAGAAAGAAATTAGGTGAATTTGACTTTACTTTTTCTTTATTGACCTGAGTTATCCCTTAGTGAGGCCAACATCTTCAACTTTTTAGTATTGACAAATATTTCGTAAATGTACATTTGTACATTTGCTGTTGTTTAGCATGTTCATTGATTTATTGCCTAAGGACTCACTCTCTACATATCCTTTCTCTAAAAGTGAAAATGTATTGTTTGTTTTCCATTTCCCAAATCCTCAAAGAAAGCAGATGATGGATCAGATCTCAGGCCAAGTTCTCTCAGAATCTGGGAGATATAATCCAATCAGCCTGTGACCCTAGAACTCATCTGTACTTATATATTCTTTTATAAATCATTCTGTACCTCAACAGATGTTCTCTAATATCTGTTCAGCCTTCCCTACAAAAGTTCCTTCTCCCTGACAGAGAATATGCTTATATAATAAGCATACTGATTCTATTTTGTCTTAATTATAAATAACTTTATATCAATATCTTCAAATACCAGGCAAATTCTTTCCTGATCTTCTGCTTGTCCTGGAATACCAAACCCTCCACCTACCCCAATTCAATCCTTCTTTTGGTCTTTACATATTTTCCCTTTGAGATGTAAATTTTTATGTTTCTGAACATATGTATATAGGACTGGGCCAACCGCTTGTATCATTAAAATAGTATAGTAAACCTAGGAGGAAAATCACCAATTGTCCATGGAAAATGGCCCACTCAGAAGCAAGTGTGATACTGATTGTATGACATTAAGTCTGAGGCTCTTTGAGGGCAGAAGCAAATGAGGATAGCAAGCTTTTCTATGGCATGTGCTAGTGTGTTAGTGGTCTCCTGATAAATTAAAGGTGAGCTTTCGCTATACTTCTCATGTAATATCAAACAATGGAAAGATTATTAGATTATATATGCAAAGAGAATTCAAAGTAAAGAATTAAGTAAGCACACATTTTCTATCATTTATAATTACTGATGAGGTCAACACAAGTTTTAAAAAATCATTTTAGAAAAGAAAGAAAAGCAGCCACACATATGACTGAAATTTTACAAAATAAAATTCTTCTCAAGGGTAAATATATATTTATTTTAAAACATCCATATCAAACTTTCCAATTAGATCATTTGTTTTTCCAAGTGCTACACATATACACTCTGCATGTTTACTGCGATTCACTAATTTATTTAATTGTGAGTGTAAAATGTATAAACGGTGTATTTTACAAGGGAGTATGAATTCTCTGTTTTATAGCTGATAAAGATACAAATCCTGTTCTCATAGAACCTATAAGAATAAATAACTACACTAACAAGTGATTAAATAATATTTGTGAAAAGTGCCATGAAGTAAACATCCAGAATGCAATAATGGTATAGAACATGAAAACTAAAACTTGCTGGGGCAAGTTTTCAGAAATATTTTTATTCATTCATTCATTCAGCACCTGCTGTGAACCAAGCACTCTTCTAAGCAGATAGGCAAAGCATCTATTCTTGTCTTTGTGTTGGGTGGGAGACAGGTAGATTCAAAATAGAGAAGTAAGTAAATAAAAAAGCTTACAAGCAGTGGTACAGCAATTGAGCAGAGAATAAATGGATTGCTATCTTCCTTTGAATTTGACGAGAAGAGGAATATCTAAACTAAGATCTGAATAACAAGAGAAAAAAGGCATTTGGAGGAAAGGACTTTCATGGAGAGAAACGCAGAAAACCCTAAGCTTGGGATAAAACTAATATGCTTAACACAAAACATACAAATATACATATACACAAAAAACTAGAATGAATGATGGAGCATATTGGATGAAGACTAAAGTGACTACATAATTATCATCCTAATCAGGACATCTTTGAGAGTGAAAGGGAATGCTGAAATAATAATTAAGCAATAAGCATCTAGGGCAAACTGAACCTATGATCACTTTAGACTAGTGCTTCTCTACCAGGAGCAATATTGCCCTCTCAGGGACATCTGGCAATGTCTGGAGTCATTTTTGGTTATCACTCTTTAGAGGGAAGTTGCTTGGTATCTAGTGGCTACAGGCATCCTACAAGGCACAGGACAGCACCCCGCAACAAAGAATTATCTGGGGCAAACTGTCAGTAGTGTTGCAGTTGAGAAATCCTGGTTTTGACAGAGAAAGACAACAATTATCTAAATAGGAAGAGAGCAGACCGTATGGAGATTTGTGAGTTATTTATATTTTATTCTAATTGCAATTTGAAGCCATTGGGGATGTTTAAGTAAAAGATCAATGCATGTCATTTGCAGCTTTAAAAGATCTCTGGTTTCTCTATGATGAATGTAGGAGAGAGGGGCAAAGACAGAATTGTAGAAGTCTTAGAAGACAAGACACTGCCTTAAACTAGGATGTCATTAAATAGTATTTCTTTTCTGGCCAAATATTGTAGAGGGAAATGTCACTTTGGAAATAAAGTAAACAGGGCTAAACTATGGAAGGGATGTGGAGAACAGGGGGAAAGCAAATCACTAATAACTTCTAGTTGAGCTTGAACAACTGGATGCATGATGTTTGTACTAGTGAAGCTATAATAACATAAGCAGATCTAACTGGAGTGTGAGAGGAATTGAGCTGTGCTTCAGCAAGGTTTGTGATGCCTATCCACATGGAGACTGGAGTTCTGGGGAGAAATCAGGCTGGGTTTACAGATTTGTGAATCATAAGCACATAGATAGTAATTAAAGTCCTGGGGGAAGACATAATCCTTTAGAGAGAGTGTAAAAGTTAAAAAGATTTTTTTTTTTAATTAAAAAGGGAGTCCCAAGTTTCCTTAACTTTGTGAAATGAGATAAAGTAGAAAAGCCAAAGGACGGACTGAAATGGAGCAACAAGTAGAGCACGAAGGAGCACAGGACAATATGAGCCTTCAGAAGCCAAGAGATAAAGTAACCAACTATCTTAAATGACACCCAGGAATGAAGTAATATCAAAAAAGAGAGTTGAAAATTAGGTTTGGAAACATGTGTTCTTGAAAGGGATAGTGTCATCTGGTTGATGGGTATGGAAGCACAGCTGAAATCTATTGAGAGAAGTTCAAAATAGGGAAGTAAAAAGCAGTCACTACAAAAATTCAATAAAATATATTTGCTCTGAATAAGACCAAGAAATTAAGTGGTAGTTGAATGAGAATGTGAGTGTAAGAAATTTCTATGTGCGTGCGTGTATATTTTGTTAAAGAAAATCATGTTTTTATGTTAAAGTATATGTTAAAACAAAATAGGTGATATTGAAGATATGGAGGGAGAGTAAATAATTACACAAGTGAAGTTCCTGAAAAAGCAAGTAGGATGGAATTTGGTGTCAAAGTGGGAGGATTGTCCTTTTGCCCTTCAATAATAGCAAGAGCACATCAGTACCAACAGTATAACAATAAGGAATACAGAGGGTATGTGTAAGGATGGGTGAGCTTGCCAAGGAGGTAAAGCTTGAGCAGAGAGCTAAAGATGAGCATTGCATACATTAGCAAGGTGCAGCGGGGGCTAGTGTGAAAATGAGGGTGAGGGAAATCATTTCATTCCTTACACAGGAAGTGCTTTGATACATTGAATAATTGAGAAACAGAAGAAAGGAAATCTCAGTAAATATTTATTGAACAAAAGAATAATTTTGTTAATTTAATAAAATACCCATTTTATTTCTTAAATTGATTTTAATTAAGTTTAGTTCTTATTGAGTTTGAATTGTAATTCTATTCAAGGTTTTTGGCTTAATTGAAATTAGTAAGTATCTTCATTTCTAAAACTGTAAATCTCTCCATAATAATTTGTTCTCAGTCTTTCTCTGTGTTAATAGTGTCAGTGAAGCCAACTTGGACAAAATTGAAATTACTTCACCTCAAATGGTTTTTCATACTCTTGTTGAAATGAAATAGCTTTGATCTACTATAGTGGAGGTGGAAGGGAGATTGCTGAAGGTTACAAGCCTGATTCTGCTTTTATTGTCTTACTTGAGGTTAACCTTAGTGCTCTAGTCATCTCCCCGTATCTGTTTTGGGTTTTTTTCAAGTGTTTTTAATGCTCAGGGTTGGACATACCCTTGGATGACACTTTCAGATATGGAAATTTTCAGAATATCTTATCTGAAAAAGAGTTTTAAAAATTAAAACCAAAAGTCAAACATTTTTCCAAATTATAAATGACCAGATCAGTATATAGAGAAGTGTTTTTATGAGTCCTGAACTATAAAAGGAAAGACATCTAGAGAGAAAAAAGTAGGGAAGAGAACACTTCTGTGAATACAAATTATCCTTTAACACAAAAATATTTAAAATATGAATAAATATATGAAAACCCACTTCAAATTATGAAATTCAATCTCCCCTCTCTATATTCATTAAAACTAGAATAAAAATTCACAAGATTTCAGGGTTTTAACAGAAGGGAATTTAGTCATTCCTGATTGTTCTCCCTTACCTTCTCATTGATAAAAATTCAAGTCTGCAACCTAAAGCTATCTATTCTACTGCTTCTGAAATTCATCTTGCAGTGGCAAAGAACAGAGCAAGAGAAGCACTTCTAACAGCATGGAAAACTAATGAAAAGCTGTCTTTCATATGTTCTGTATACAGAGAGCAACTTATAGAATACTAAGCAGGTAAGATTGGTTTTGGCAAAAGGCTGACCCATTTTTTTAAAGGTCCTGTTTAGTAGTAAGTGAAAGAGACCACCTCTACCCAGAGGCAAGCCACATTAACATCTTTAACCAACAGCAGAAAGGAATGAAAACAAGAGTATGCCATGAGGATAGAGAGGCGTTATGTATTTTACAAAAACTTTTTAAAAGTCCATCAAATGACAGAGTACTCACATCATGGAGATCCTGCTCATAGTGTTCCTGGTTTACTCTTGGCACAGGTGGCACTCATGAAATAGGGGCACAAATGATGGCACCAATGTGATGAGGAGGTCTCCATTCCAGCAAAGTTGGGGTAACACACGTAGGCACACAAGTCCCTGGGACAAAGGAAACTCCTAACCAAGGGTACAAACTCTAATTGACAAAAATCCTTTCAATGCATTCTTATCACTCAAAAATTGAAATCAATTGTAATAATACAGATTTGTTCTTGAAAGAAAAATGGGAAGGAGAAGGGAAGGAAAGGAAGAGGAGGAAGAAAGGAAATAATATGCACAAAACATAAAGAGAAAACTCCAAGTGGCACATGTGAATGAGCAGCTGTAAATGAGTTTGGGGGCTAAAGCCAGGAGTCTGGGAGAATGTCTACCATGTAAATGAAGACTAGAAAAAACTTTATCTAATGCTCTTATTTGTAGCATAGTATCAGGGTGAACTCTCCAGATCTTGCAAGAAGAAGAAGAAAGTCAAACATAAGCACTTGGATGCGGTCTGGAATTTGAACTTACCCTCGCCACATTGTGTGGGAAACTTTGGTCTGAGCTGATAAAGTAGCACATAAACTCTTCCATATCCAAGGGCCCCAGGAAAGGCAAGTAAGAAATTTTTCCAAGGAAATATCCACAATCAAGGGTATATTCCCAAAGAGTAAGGCATAATGCTAGTGCTATCAGAGGAACAAAAAGAAAGAGAGAGAGAGAGAGAGAGAGAGAGAGAGAGAGAGAGAGAGAGAGAGAGAGAAAGAGAGAGAGAGAGAGAGAAGAAAGAAAGAAAGAAGAAAGAAAGAAAGAAAGAAAGAAAGAAAGAAAGAAAGAAAGAAAGAAAGAAAGAAAAGGGCATATTAATGAAATCTTCCCTGAAAGAGTGTTAGCAGATGTAAAATTAACTCAGAATGAATCTCAGAGATTCCATGAGAAACACGTAAGAGAGCTCTGAAAAAGAAAAGGTATGCAAAACTTGAAGAAAAAATATGGAGAAGCTTTCAGATTAAAAAAAAAAAATTAAGTAGGAAACTAAATACCAAGGGAGAGAAAAAAATCACTCCTAATAATTCATGATGAAATATAATTAAAATAAAGAATAAAATAAAGAAAAAGGCAAAATAACACTATCATCTCTATCATCCAACTTAATATTAGAGTTTCTAACAAGACTAATTAATAATGGAAAAAGAGAAACATATTGTAAAGGATGAAGTAAAATTATATTATTCTGAATTGCAGAGGCTATACTTTATCTACTTAGAAAATTCAAGAAAATATGAAGAATATCAGAACTCAAGAGAACTAATCAAATCAGCACCCAAAAGACAAAGCTTACCTATATATATATAACTGTAACCAATTAAGAAATATAATTTAGTGAATTTTTATGTTTTATTACATAATTTTCTGTTTTTATGCTAGCATTTTTACGTGGCAAAGCCATACACATTCCAACATATATTATTAGTGTAAACTAAGTGTCTATTGTAAATTGAACAAAAATATTCCATTCTCAACAGTTTCAAATGTTATGTAACAGTTTATTTAGAAACATAGGCACTCTAAGAACTAGAAGAAAAATTTACTAAAGAGCACTGGGAAGATTAGGTGCCCATATGAGAAAATATAAACTTATACTATTATTTATGACCATAGTGCAATAAAACTAGAAACAAAGGCAGATTAACAAAAAAAAAAAAAAAAAATCAACTACTTTCAATTAAAACAAAGAAAAATCTAAATTACCATGGGCTCAAATTGGAAATCAAAGCTACAAATATAGGTCAATTAGAAAATCATAACAATTGACAATCATCCTTCAGAAATCTTGTTGAAAACATATTCAGCCTAAAAATCTGAGAAAGAAATGCTATATCTTAAGTAATATATATATATATATATGTTACATATATATGCATGTATATATTTGAGAAACCACAAAAAAATTTAAAAAGAAAATGAAAAGTCAAAAATTTCAAAAGACGAAACCAATAATTATATAAAAGAAAGCAATAAATTGGTTCTATGAAAATTTCAATAATAAAATGAAACAATGATTTACAAAACAATGAATATAAATGATATGTTTATAAGTATTTTTAAAGTAAAAATATTAGATTAAATTTATGAAAATGTCTATGAATTAGTAAAGGTTTTCTCATTTCCATAGTGAATGAGGGAAAAAAAGGGTAATACAAGTCATGAAATTAAATTTTAAGAATGTGAAATAAAAATCTTTGAAAATTTTATCAGTCCTCAAGTTTTTAATAATTATTCCATGTCATTGTATTTATTTTGAAGCATAGGATATAGAATAAAAACCCAATTCATTTTATAAGGTTAACACAAACCTAATGTTAAATCTGATGGTGACAGCAATTAATTAAACGTTGAAACCATCTCACTTAAGATTGGTGATGCAGCCATGTGGAAATGTGTGTGTGTGTGTGTGTGTGTGTGTGTGTGTGTGTGTGTGTGTGTTTCTAGGGAATGAAAAGAATAGTTAATAAAATAATCCTTATTCAGTGATTCAGCTCTTGTCCTCAATATATTCCAATAGGTAGGTTACGGTTACAACTATTTCCCGTGTCACATTCTTCCATGTCAATCAAAGCTTGCTGCTTGTCATAGTAGTTTTATCAGCTGATTAATTTTTGTTTTTTTCTAAGTGTTACCTTAAAATTTTTTTAGTTTTATTTTGTTTATTTTTCTCTAAATTTCCTTAAGTTACCACCTAAATTATTTATGTTTTACAGATTTTACACTTCTACAATATTAGTTTTAATTAACCTAACAAAAATAAAACATATTTATATATAAAATACTAAGAAACACATAAATGGTAGAAAAACTTCCATCCAATTTTTTAAAAATAAGTGATATGTTAAAGTCATATTTTCTTTACTTTCAAAAAACTTACTTTTAAGACACTCATAAATGCATGCTATTTTATAAACGTTTTTGTGCATTATATGAACTTCTAAATAATTAATACATTTAATATTACAGATTATAGAAATTTTAAGACTTACTCCAAAAACTGTTAATTAATGTAAGCACTAAAAGTGCACATGATTCAAGTAAACCATTGCGCGTTATAGAAAGTCCAAAACATTTTGGATGTGTTCAATCTTACAAAGTCCAGAAATGCCTGTCTTAATTTTAAAATGAGTGTCTAAGTTCTCTGAAATGCATTTGGTTCTTACAATGTTATTGCCAACATGTTCTCTGTAAATCATAGCATTTATACGCTAAAAAACATGTTTTTTGTGGTACTCGATTCTTACCCATTGAGTATTGTCTGCACTGATCAAAGGATAACCACAGCTACCTGAGACTTGAGGAACACAAAAACTGATCATCTAGAGAGAATGAATCTTGGAGTACATTAAAAGTTTATTATGGCATGGCCATGTAAGGCTCATTCCAAAGAAGTATAGGAATACCTCATTTTATTGTGCTTTATAGATGTGTTTTTTACACATCGAAGGCAAGATCCTTGAAGGTAAAACCCTCACCAACAAAAAGATTATGATACACTTGCTATACTTACTTTGTTGTGGGTCTAGAACAGAAACCACAGTATCCACAATAACCAAAGCAATTAATATAAGAATCGAGAACATTGTCAATATATATGTTTAATTTTTTTTCTACCTGGAAAGGCCAAGATAAATAAGAAGCAATTAAATATATTTTGTATGTTCAATATGGTGGATGACTTATAAACTCTTCTTACAAAAATCATTTCATTTCTTATATCTGAGCTGTCCAGCATGGTAGCCACTAGCTACATGTGGCTATCAGGCATGCAAAATATAGCTACTATAAGTATAAAATACATACTGAAATTCAAAGAGTTAGTATATAAAAAAAATAAAATCTCATTCTACTTTCTACATTTTGATTATATGTTGAAATTATGCAAATGTGGATACATTGAATTAAATATATTAACAAAATTAAATCATGAGTTCCTTTTTAATGTGGCTACTAGAAAATTTAAAATTATATATGCATCTTGAATGTGTTACATTATATTTCTAGAAAATATATACAGTAGTCACCATCTTCTCGTAGGGGATATATTCAAAGACCCCCAGTGGATGTGTAAACCTGGAGATAGTACCAAACTCTGTATATTCTAAACGTAAACTATATTTTTTCCTTTACAGACATACTTGTGCTAAAATCTACAGCTTTCCTTTCACATATTCAAACTGTCAGCACCACTACTGGTGTTTTCAGGCCATTGTTAAATAAAATAAGAGTTATGTGAATATAAACACTATGAGAACCATGACAATCAATCTGATAACCGAGACTGTACTAAGTGAATAACTGTGGTAGCATATACAGCGTGGATACTCTAAACAACTTTTTGGTACCAAGGGGCCAGTGCTCCTATGAGAATCTAGTGCCTGATGATCTGAGATGGAGCTGAGGGGGTAATGGTAACGCTGGGGAGCAGCTGCAAATACAGATGAAGCTTAGCTCTCTTGCCCACCACTCACCTCCTGCTGTGTGGGCTGGTTCCTAACAGCCCTGGACAGATAACGGTACACAACCCCATTGGTTAGGAACCTCTGCTCTCAAAAAAGGAATGTTTCACATCCTGGGCTGGATGGGGTGGAATGGTGCATGATTTCTTCATACTACTCAAAGTGATGCACAATTCAAATTTATGAGTTGTTTATGTCTAGATTTTCCATATATATTTTCAGACCATGGTTGAATGAAGGTAAATGAAACCATGATAAGGGGGCTACTGTGATATGATAGAAAAAGTGTTTCCTTTTATAAAAGTAATACAAAATCAGAAAAATCTAAGAATAGAAATTATAAGATAGTGTTTTAGTCTACTCAGTCAGCTATAACAAATTATCATAGACTGGGTACTCTAAACAAGGGGTCCCTCACCCCCAACATGGACCGTACCAGTCCGAGGTCTGTTAGGAACTGGGCCACATAAACCGGAGATGAGCAACGAGGTAAGGGAGTGAAGCTTCATTTGTATTTGCAGCCACTCCTCCAGAGCTAGCATCACTGCCTCAGCTCCATCTCAAGATCATCAAGATAATAGATTCTTAACAGGAAACACTGGTCCCTGGTGCCAAAAAGGTTGGGGACCACTGTCCCTAAATGGCAAACATTTTTTCTCCTCACAAGTTCTGGAGTCTGTGAGTTCAAGATCAAAGTGCTGGCAGATGCAGTTTTTAGAGAAGGCTTTCTTTCTGGTTTGCTGAAGGCAGCATTCTCCTTATACCCTCACAGGGAGAAAAGCAAGATCTCTGGCGTATCTTCTTCTGAGGGCACTAATCCTATCATGACGGCCTCCCCCTGGGCCCCTAATTACTCCAAAAAGTCCCATCTTTAATTATCTTCACAGTGGGGATTAGGGTATCAAGGTATGAATGTTGGGAGAACACAAACACACAGTCCATAACAGATATTAGAAGAAATTTGCAGAAGCTATATGTTTAAAACACACACACACACACACACACACACACACACACACACACACACACACACAACTATTGGCTCTGTGTTATGAGAGAAACAGAGGGAGAAGAGGGAGCGATAAATGAAGAAAGAGAGAGGTGTTTTTTGTTTTTATTTTTCATTGTTGGTTAAAGAACGAACATCTGTCTCTCTACTTCTGTATTTGCTTTTGTATCTGCCTGTGTTAAAAATGTAGGCCCTCCCTGGATACACTTGTTACAATATTTTGCACATAGAAAAATGATTGAGAGAGATTGCTTTATAACAAAAAAGAGTCCTAACATGTCCCTGGTTTTGAAAACATAACATATGACTAAGTGTCATTTAAAATACATTGCCTAACACTGTGTTCAGTTTGTTCCAATTTCAGATTATCAATACTGTAAAGAGAGATATGTTTGCAAAAGAAACTGGTAAATTCAATACAATTTTAATAAACTTGTAATTTGAGGATGGACTTGATGAACCATTTTAAAGTTTATTAGAATAAATGTGTGAAAAGTCATAAATTATTTAATAAGTTAGGAAAATGATGAATAGTATCTTTCTATTTCCAGAACAAAACCCAGTGCATACAAAAATTAGAATTTGAGTGTTATTTTAAGTTATTGAGAAAATAATGCATTATTTAATATTGGGGCTTAATATTGGGGCTGCTAACCACTTGTAAACAAAAAAGTAAAATCAGATAATTTTTCTCACAATTTACATGAAATAAATTTCAATAAATTAAAGCTCTACATATGATAAAATGAAAAATATAACATAAGTAATTAAAATAATTTGAAAATATAATCTGGATGGAAGGGAGTCATATTTCAGCATGATGCAAATGTTGAAATTATACTGGAAAAAATTGCAAAGAAATCCATGGAGAATAAAATAAAACAAGTTGTTTGACCTCAAAGGTAGTGAGGGAATACAAACTAAAGGATGCTAACAGGTCTATGGCCATGCTGCCCTGAACAAGCCCGATCCTATCTGATCTTGGAAGCTAAGCAGAGTTGAGCCTGCTCAGTACTTGGATGGGAGACCACCTAGGAAGATGAGGTGCTATAGGTTGTAAAACTTAAAAAAATAAGGGGTTGTAAACTGACAAGGTTCTTACAATCTGTGAGGTCAACCAAGAGTGTCTTCGCCTAAAAAAAAAACAAAAAAACAACAACAATAAAAAAAACACATTAATTAGCTAACTAACTAACTAAAGGGTTAATAACTCAGAAATTAAAATAAATCATCATTCATTAAATCATAACTTCTTATTGGGGGAAATAACAAATATTTCCCCTAATATTTGGAAAGACAGGGCTTCAGGAAGGAAGACACAATAAAGTTAAAGAAAAAGCCATGCCAGATATCAATTCATTAATTAATTTGATTCTTCTCTTTTCCTCATGTCAGTTTCCTGAGGGAATATTATTATTGAAGGAACTTAGTGTTCTGAGATTAAATACTAACAATTATGGTATGGGTAAAAAGTTTACTTCCTTGTAATATAGAGCAAGATTTTTAGGTTAAATTTTAGTTCGTGGAATAAATAAATATCATCTAACTGAACATGATTTTTAAAATTATTTTGAAATGTCAGCTCTTAACTGACATAGCAAGTCATCTCTAAGTAATAAAATTTAATTTAAGATTTGATTTCAATCCAGATTTTGTGTGTTTAAGGTTTTCATTTTAGAAAGGATAATACTGCTTTGTAGAAGTTAGACATGATTACTTCCTATTCAATTGCTTTGATGTGCCTATTTCTTTGAACAAAAATCTCATTTTAAATGCTCTTCTGATATATGAGCCCACAGTTCCAGTGAAATTACTCCTGAATGCAAAGCGTGCTGAAGGCTTTAGAGTTTGCTAAAAGTAGTTATTTAAATACATTTGTTGATATTTTCTTGATAGGCAGTGAATCAAAATTTACTTAAAAAATTTTATAGTGAATATACAGAAGTAAATGGCAGGCAACAACTACTTTCCAAAACAGGAAAAACATTTGTTGCTAAATTTTTGTTTTGTTTTTCAATGGACCTTTCATTTTTATTGTGATGCTGACTTTTAATGTGGAGACTGAAGATGGAAAAGGCTAAACATGAACAAAATGACCACAACCAAAAATTTAGAAAAACAACACTCATTATATATTTTCTTCCAGAATTGCTTACATAGAATGGAAATTAACCTTAGCAATAGTTTAGTTTAAAGATGAGAACAGATTTCATAATTTGCTTGAGGTTGGTTAATAGGATAGCAGCTGATTTAAATATGGGTCTAAATGTTCTAGTGCCACATTCTCCCCCTTATCCCATACCAATAATATGGTCTTGGTGGTGGAGTTGGGAACTAGGAACAGGGATATAGTTCTCTTTTAGAAAAGCTCTTCATAAACTATCCACTCTTATTCTGATAATAAATTTATATCAGGTAATCCACTGATAGACTTCATGTAATTAAAGAAAAATATATGAGAAAACTTAATATGACCCTCTTAGCAAGTTTCAAGTATAGAAGACAGTATCATTAACTATAGCCACATTGCTGTACTTAGATATCCAGAACTTATTCATTGTGTTTTTACCACACAGACAACCACGAAAAATAGTTAACTACATGAAGTGATGAATATATTAATTACCTTGATTGTGTTGATTATTTCACAATATATCAAAATAGCAAACTGTATACTTTAGTTATACACAATTTTATTTGTCATTCTTAACACAATAAAGCTGGAAAAAGGTAAAATGTATGTATATATGTAGTATATATTAATGTGAATAAATATATTTATCAATCAGATTGTACATTTGACTACTCACTTTATTAAATAATGATATTAGCAGCTTATCTTTTTCTTCATCTTTCCTCTGCTTTTCTGTCTTCTCATTTCTGCTTTTTGTTGCTAACACTTAAATGTTCTTTAACTCTCATCATGTCTCCTTACCATATTTATGGGCATATTTTAGAAGTGTAAAGCATATTCACCTGTTGTGCTAATATATTGTCTACTGCAAAGCTAAGTAGAGTATTTACTTTATGTAGAGCTTTTGGGTTTTCTGAAGTTTCAAATAGGTCTATTATTTCCCATATCTCCAGCATCCCTAGTGACCAGTTAGTTTCATTTTCTTCTGTAGCCCTCTCTCTCCAGCAATTCTTCTGCCCCTCTCAATCTGTTGAACAAGCAGTCCTCCTGGGATTTACCATCACTGTTGTCCTAGGGTGCAGATGTCATTTTCTGATTTTCTTGTATTCCTGTTCAGAGCTTTGTTTTCCCTCTTTTGGCTAAAGAAGGGGCAGACATTTATTGAGTACTAGTGTGTGTGATTATGCTTTATTCTATTATAATGCTTGCTGGGTATTTTTAAATTACTTTTGATGGATTCTTATAATTTAGAGATTTGAATGTTTCTGCTCTGTGAAACATATTTTATTATTTTCTGGTTAATTTTCTTCTTTCCATTTTTTATTTTCTATTTTCTCATTCTTAAATTTCATTTGGTTGGCTATTGAACTTCCTGGATTGATTTTCTAAATCTTTTTTTTTTTTTTGGCATCTTCTCTCAATCTTTGCCATTTTCCTTTTTTATTGGCAGATTTCCTTATGTTACTTCTCTTATTAATTCTTTTTATTTTAAACACATTTAAATCTCTAAGATTAAACACAATTTCAGGTACACTGATTATTTCTTTCCCCATGAATTTTACCGCATTAAATTAATGATAAATTTTTGAATATCTCTAAGGATATTACTACTGATAATTTGATACTTTCTTATATTCTATGAATAATCTCTGTGATCTCTGTGAATCATCTCTCTCACACACATACACCCTCTGTTTATATTTGAGAGCAAGGCATGAGAAGCTCAGTTGGAGCTCTGTGTAAGTGTTTAGTTCTGGTCACCTTGGGGTCTTCATTTTAGGATTCTTGACTTGCAGTTGGTGTCATTCTGGATGCTCCCATATGTCAGATGTCATTGGTGTCAACAATTTCTCTATAGAATTGCTTTCCCATCTGTGTAAGGGTTAGAGATTTGGCTGTTGATTCTTCTGAGTCAGGAGTTAGAGAACAGAGTCAAGAAGGTTTCCAGTTCCATGCATGGTATTTACCCCTCACTCTCCACAATTATGTGTTGTTACAGGTCTTCCTCATACTCTCCTGTATGCCAGGCACTTTTTTAGTCCCAATTCTCTCCATGGTTTTACTGAGGACGCTGTCTCACTTCTTAATTGCATCGCACATTGCCACTTCCTCCATTACAGCACAATAGTTAACTGCTTTTCTATGGCCTTTTTGCCTTCCAGAATCTGTAGACATTTCTTATACCCTGACAGTTCTTTACCAATCTCTTGTTTGTTATAGATTATAACCGGTTGATTTTTATATTTATATTCGTTGGGTCTCAGGAAGGAAAGAAAACATATAGATGTAGTCAATTCCCTATCTTTAAGCAGAAATTATTATAGAGATTTTAAATTCCATGTTAATAACCCACTTGGCAACAAGTTATTGCAGATTCACATTTTTTCAAGCATCCAGGTCAAATATATATATTTTTTAACCCATAGTGCCTGGCTTCATTCTCTGAATTTATGCACACTACGCATTTGTTTAAAACCATTTTTTATTAATAGCTATTAATGTCATTGATGTATTTTAATGATATAAATTGCTTCGCTCTGTTTTAAATGGAATTCCATTGTATCTCTTTCATCTGATTAAAATAGATTTTCCATATTCTTAAACCATTTAAAACAAAGACAAAGGCTTTTGACTGAAAATCTATGTTGGAAGATTGGAAATGGCTTTTGCTGTTGAATACCTACATTTCTGAAATTCAAGTTCACTCCCAAATTTAAGTTTAACTCTCAAGAATTTTGACCATGGAACAGAATGAAACATGCACATAACTATTGTCTTAAATGTATTTAAGATCCTATACTTTAAGAAGCAATCACTAATAAAACTGACATTCTAACCATCAAAATTGAAGAAGTACTTTTTTTATCATATTTGTCAGTATTGGAGAACTAAAGATGAAATGCTCTAAACTGTATTTAGATTATTCTGAACATTTTAACACATAGAGAAAATGGAAATAAATATCTTTGGATATTTGATTATCATTACCAAGAATTATGGGTTTTATTTTTTGATATAATTCTCATTTTTGATGCATAACACACTAGGATATTACATAATTTGAAAATGGTTTCTTTCTTCATGGCTTTACCTTAGAGTACCTCAAACGCAAGTACAGAAACTTATGTTCCATATATTCTAAATCTGTGTTTACATACTTGCCATCAATATTGGCTGATAACTTGAGAAAATATACTTTCAAAAGAGCTTTTGGCTTAAATTTTAAATGTGCATTCTAATGTATTCTGAGCTGAGTGAGTTGTGACTGTTGTCTTAGTCCAGTTAGGCTGCTGTAGAAAAATACCACAGACTGGTAGCTTATAAAAAGCATAAATTTACTTACATTTTGGAGGCTGGAAGTTCAAGATCAGAGAACAAACATCATTGGATGAGGGTCTTCTTCCGGGTTGCAGACTTCTAGTTGTGTCCTTACATAGTTGAAGGGGCTGAGGAATACTGTGAGCTTTTTTATAGAGCATTAAACTTTTCAATAGAACTCCACCCTCATGACTTAAACACCTCCTAAAGGCCCCATCTCTTAATACCATCACATTTCACATTAAGATTCAACATGTAAATTTGGGGATGGGGGGATCACAAACATTCAAATCATAACAACTGTCAATTTTAAAATGACTTTATATAATTTTCTGAATTTTGAAAAAATATTTCAATAGTGAAAGATATTTTGGGATATATTTTCCTTATATATAATGTAATAGTAAAATAGTTCTTACTACTGTGATATTTATTTAGGATATATGTGAGCTAGATTGTTGATCTTGACATATATTTATTCTTCAAAATGAAGTAAAGAACAGTAGACCAAAATTAGAAAACTAAATTTTAAATTCCAGCTCTGGAAAGTTAGAAGTATGAAAATTACTAGCGTAAATAAAAACTTGAGTCTCTCTTTTCTCCTTTGTTAAGTGTGGATTGATATAATTCTCTTTGAATTGTATTAATACAACCAAAAATAACATTTTTTTGTATACATATTCGTGCATATGTAAATAACACAATGCTTCAGAATTGTAAAATTCCTTTGATGAACAAGTTGTTTTGCTTGATGTGAACCATTTAATTTATAACATGATACAGACCCAGCCTTCAGTTCTAATCCAGAGATTGTAATTTAGCAATATCAGGATTTTTAAAAATTGAAACATTCTGCACCTAGAATAGGATATAAGTCTATATAAAGCTACCATGAACTCTGGTTCTTTAATGAATGGAATAATGATGAGTCATTATATTATTCTTACTTGTTTTATTTACATTCTTTTTAAAATATGAAAATTATATAGCAGCATGAATATGCATAGTATTTTAACGACATTAAATTATAAATATGAAAGTTTTAAATTTTAATGATTATAATGATTTAGAAAAGTCTCTCAAAACATTCATTTGTTTCTTTCTGCTCAGGTGCTTTAGAAAAATGGGTGGGTGTATAAAAATCTAAGCATTGCTTATGAAATACTATTCCCAGTGGTAATCCCTCTATCAAAACCATAATGTGGACAAAATCACATGTTTACTCTAAGTTCTATTCCAAGAAAACATTTTGCTGCAAATGTCTAATATGATGATGATCTCCTAAAATGACTAACCCAAATGGAACCCCTGGTTTGTGTCAGAATGTTTCCTTTAGAAGGTGGCCTAGGTTCCTCTGCCAGATGAGCTGAAGGACATTCTTGAAGCAGAAAGTGCCAAGGGAAGACATAAAGACCTCAAGCAAGAGTCGGAAAGAAACAAACACTAGGAATGTGTTTTGCCAATTTGAACATATTCCAGGCAAACATTCTCAGAATGGACACTAAGTGGACACTAAGTAGGCCATAATTTGAGAAGGGCAGAACAGATATAGAAGGAATAGAGGCTGAGATCATTACTATTCTTGAGAGAAGAGCTATTGGGAAACTCTTTGTTTTTTTTCCTGGGGCTAGCTGAATTAGAAATTAGAATTCTCCTTTGGGTAGCACCGTGAAATATTCAAGAGCTCTAGAGAAATGTAGTTTGGGTCTCTCCAGTGAGACATTTATGGAATGAAGGATAAAAGAAATAAGTGACTGCTTCCAAAGGTATTAGGTCAGACATTGGCATAGATTCCCTGAGAGCCTGTTCTAGCAGAAGGACTAATATCCTGCTAATTGTAGGGCAAAATTCTTTGAATTGATGATCCAAAGATTTATACATGTCTCCTGGATAGCAGTGAAAGATTATGCAAGAATCTCAATATATCTAATTGTGGCGAATTAGGGTAAAACAAAGGGTGCCAGATGGATTAACATTTCAGAATCTGGTACACTCTCCTCCCAGCATTATTTTTTTTTTCCTCAAACAAGTCATTAATCTTGGAGAAAATAGAAATACTGAGATAAAATATGATATACTATTGATGAACTTTTCTCCAATAGTCTAATGCAGTCTTATGATGTGTGAAGTGTTCTTTCAAATGTTAAAAAACACAATATTTTCAAATGTCAAAAAATTAAAAGAGAATAAAATAAGAGCAGTGTTTTATTCTCTGGCTTGTAGTGCCTGGATTTAAATAATGACTACTACAGTTGCTGAGCTTGGGTTTCATTCTGGGATATGCAAAACATCCCACATTTGCTAGTGTGGCTCATTTACCTATGGACTCTTGATATCCCAGCAGTCTAACTGGTCTTTGGAAGTGTGGCATTAGTTTGAGTTTGTCTGCCTAAGCCGGTTCGTGCTGCAGGAAAAATGATCTTAGAATTAAGAAGAAATAAACTTATTTATTCCTTCACTCATAAAACTTGCTAATATCTGCTACATGTGAGGTGCTAATCTAGGTTCTCCTGATTCAATAGAGAAATCAGTTACATAACATATGTGAGTGACATTTTAACTCATCCAGCTCAACAGCACCTTAAATGAAGAATATCCTAAACTACACTCATGATTTACTTTTTTCTCCCAAGCTTGTTTTGCTTTACTCTGTTGCCTAAGCCAATTTGGGATTCATCTTTGATTTTCCCTTTTACTTAACACCCATGTGCAACTAAATCACTGAGTTTTTGATATTCCATCCAAACCACCTCAATTTTTTTTTTCTTTGTTGCTACTACCTCATTTTAGACCACCATTCCTGTTCATGGGATTATTACCATAATATTCCAACCAACCTTTAGTCCTGCTAATCTTTAATATATAGGCAAAGATATCTTTCTATTCGATCTTCAAGCTAACTGATCCTCTTAGACTGTGTTCATTCTGCTGTTGAGTCCTTCAGTGACTTTTAACATTTTAATTATTGCATTTTTCATTTCCATAATTTTGATTTTTATATTTTCTACTTTTAGTGACATTATCTATTTTGTAATTGGTCTCTGATAGGTACTTTATACTCTTTGTCAAATAATTTTAACAACTGTGTCATCTCAGTGTGCTATTTTTTTCCTTTTTCATCCATGGTTCTTGGCATGACAAGTGCTTTTTGATTATAACCTAGACATTTTGGTTATTATATTGGGAAACTCTGTATCCTATTTTAGCAAGCAATTACCCTTTTTATGTTTATTGTGCAGATACTGACCTATTTTTTGAAGTTTTGGTTCAACTACAATGTCATTTTGAGAGCCATTGAGATGCTATTTTCAATTTCTTAGTTTGCCCATGTCACCAGGTCTTTTGCTGATCTCTGTTGGTACTGTCTGTGAGGCACAAAGTGCTTCCCAGACTAGACTTTCCTGCTCTCTACACCCTGGGAGAGCAATTTCCCTCACCTCTGGTTGTCTATGGGCTCTTGCTTAATCTCTGCCTAAGCTTTTGGGCTGCCTGGACTGCCAAGTGTCTCTGCAGGGGAGGGAGGAGGGAAGAAACTCCAGCCTCAGGAGTGGTTAGCACTTCCCTTGGCCTCATGTTTGCAGGACTCCAGTTCAATCTAGGAAGGAAGAGGGCTGCCTGTGTTGCATTTTCTTGCTGGTTTCAGGTTTGGAGGATGCCAGGATTTGGTCTTCTGCTGGTGTGGGGAGTGGGCAAGATTTGGAAGATGTTGGAACACAGTGTTTCATCTTTCAGAGTCTTCTTATGGTTGCCTGTTATGTTATGTTATTATCGGGGTCTATAGTTGTACTCAGGGAGGAGGTATAAAGAATGAGTCGATGCCATTTTGTTCACACCAAAAGTCAAGTCTGTCTTTCTAGAGTACACATTCTTGTTAGTGTCCACTTAAAATTCTTTCATCCCTCTTAGATAAAATCAGTGCTCCTAATCTGGCTGTATCAGGACTCGGTGCTGAATATAACAGAAAACACAATTTAAAAAAATTAAAGCTTGTGTTTGACTTATATAACTATAAAGTTCAGAGGCATCAGAGAAGCCTTTATTTGAAATCCAAGCCACAGGGCCAGAATTCGTCTCTTGACTGCTTCTTATTGTTGGCTCTCTCATAGTGTTTATAGGATGTTTGCAAGTTTTCATGGGCTATCATATTCAGGTCACACCCATAGGCAAGAAAAATATCCTTACATCTCTCCTCACCCTTCAAAACACACGGAGATATCAAGCAAAAAGTTTAAAAGCCTTCAATTTAATTCTGATTACATAGCTTTGTCTAAGATGAACTCTGAGCAGTAGATCTGGTTTGGCTTTTTCTCACTCTTTTTCCTTGAAAGATGTATTAGAGTAAGTCTTTCTGGAAGTACATGCACTAAGAAAATAAAAGCCAGGTTTCTGTCATTTAAAGAAGGGAGGAATGAATGGATTCATCAGGACAAAAAAAAAAACCTGGCAAAATGTAATTACAGTGGTTTTCAATTACTCTTCTCATCTCCACTCTGCTTGCTTCACTAGTTTCAGCTCTCCTGGTATATCTTCTTGTACTCCAAACAAGCCAGTCAGAATTGCTTTTGATTTTTTAGATGTGCCATACCTTTCTGATTTTTAGAACTATGTTCTTGTTGTTCCTTTTGCTTGAAACACCCAAATCCACTCTTCTCTAGCCATCTCTTCTATACACACACACACACACACACACACACACACACACACACACAACTTTTTTGTATATTTACTTATTCTGCTCAAATTTCAGAACTCAGTCTACAGCTATTCTTTAACTTCAAAATTAGGTGATTCCAGATTGATTTTGCGGTCTCTTTAGTTCTTACACCATAGCATATATTATAACCTAGTGCAATGGCCAATTATTTGAGCTATGTTTCTTACTAGCTTGTAAGGGCATAAGTGTGTCACATTCACAACTTTATTCTCATTACCTAACAAAGTAATTCTTAAGTAATCCATTTTAAAGACTCTGTGTGAATATAGCATGTTATGAATTCATAAAGAAAGCAATTACAATGTCTAGGTAAATAGGGAATAGTCTATGTAGGAGATGAACCTTGGAAAAGGAGTATGAATCTTCTAGGACTTAGAAGTTACAGAGGGCATTTTGAGCAGTAAAAAGTTACTTTATGGGCACAGGCAAATATAACAGATATACTATCTGTGTTGTTTTACTTTTTTTTCTTCTCAAATGAGCCTGACAGCTTCTTCTGTCCCCATGGACATTATCCATCTGTGCATTCAAATCCAGGCTGAGGCTTCTTCTGTACTCCTAAGAAATTGGCATTTTGCAGCTCCCTAGAGTCCACATGGCATTGCTTGGTCTTATCTGTTACCATTCCCTTTTCAGTATGTAGAAATGAAGAATTAATATCAATGTATCAGAATGTCAAAACTTTAATACAAATGTCAGGAATATTCCACATCACTGATTGTTTTGAATTCTGAGCCCAATTTGTACAGGCTACAATGCAGCGGAGAACCACTTGGGTATGTCACCATTTTCTTGTCAAAGGCCACTCCAGGCCATAACAAACTGCAATTAAGAAAAATATCCTTATGCTTATGACATAGAATCACAGATTAAAGAATATGGCTAAAGAAACAGAGTTGAAAATTCCTTTAAGAATTTTAAGAGTATTTCCTATGAAAGAAATTTACAAAGTTGCTTAAACAAGAGCCATTGTATTTATACATTCTGTGTTTGTTATTTTCATTTTGGTTGAAATGAGAGAATCTAGCATTTTTTTGAGGCTTCTTTGAGAGTAACAAAACCTGAAATTATTCACTAGGAGAAGTCTTTGGTTAAACTTATTAATAACATAAGTTATTAATGTCAGCAAATAGAATTATTTAAAGGTAAGACACCCTTGATGTTCTGTACCAAAAGAGAATAAAATATCTGTCATCCAAAAGGAGAAAATAGTGTGTCTGAAGATCCTAGTTTTAACCAGTCATTTTATGTATATAAGTATGTTATTTTACTTAGTCCTCACTGGAAGTATGTAAGTACACTCACAACCTAATTTATCAAATGTTAAAATTTAATATAATTGAAAGAGAAAAAAAAATGACATAGATGATAGAGGCTCTGTTCATCTCTCTGGCAACCAAATCAAAGTTGTGACAGAAACAAGGAGCAGCAGCAAGGAAAAATCACCTGAGAAGAACAAGCCGTAAAACTAGGGAGAAATCCAAGATATCACCCCACAATGGCAGAAGGTGAGATGGGGTGAGAATGTGGGCTGCCCAGTCTTGTCTTGAGTGGCTGAGTGAGACGGAAGCTGTGGCTGCACAAGCGACAGCAGCAGACGCCTCTTAAAGGGGCCGGGTCCGTGAGCAGATTTTTGTAGTGATGGACCTGCTCACTCTGAGCACCGATGCGATTCAACTGCTCACAGGGGCACCAGGGACTTACAAGGAGATATTGTTGACGTGATAACCTAGGCGAGACCTGCTTGGTACAGAAGTGCCAGCGGTATCCATTGTTCCTTATTGAGCCCTCCCCTTCCTAGTTCCTTGACACAGTGCCTCCATGGCTGTGATGTCATCAAACTCTTTAACAGAGGTCGCTCCGCCCAGAGGATTTCCTGAAACCCGCCTCCCCCAACTCACGGCCCCATCCAAGCCACATCCAGGTGTATCTTTAGCAAGTCAAGTACTCCTTGCTGAGACTCACACTGGAGGAGGCAGCTGGCCTCGGTTTCTGGTGTGGCCTTTTGAGGACTATAAGCACAGCATCTGGAGATTGCTTGCTGAATTAACAGGTGACCCCAGAGGGGTAGAGGCTTGAGCTAAGTTTGGCTTGCAACTGAACCCCTCTCAGGACTGTGCCACTGACACCTACTTCACAAATCCACACTAATAAGACGAGACACTTAGGAGCTTTGCTTAGTACATAGAAACAGACACAGAAAGGCAGCCAAAATGGGAAGACAAAGAAGCAGAAACCATATGAGAGAACAGAGATCCAGATATAATGGAGTCAAGTAATCTAACAGATGCAGAGTTCAAAACACTGGTTATAAAGATGCTCAATGAACTTTTGGGAAGTGTAGATAAATTCAGTGAGAACTTCAAAAGTAAAAAAAAAAATGGAAAATGGAAATTATAAAAGAACCAGTCTGAAATGAAAACACATTATCTGAGATGAGAAGTATATTAAATGGAATAAACAAAGGAATAAACAAAGTGAATAAAGAGAATCAAATGCCCTATCTAGAGGATAGGAAAGCCAAGGACACTCAATCAGAATGGCAAGAAAAAAGATGCCAAGACTATAAAAATAATTTAAGGAGATATGGGACACTATTAAGGTCCAAATATTATCTGATGGTGTAACTGAAGAAAATCAAGATGTTGAACAGCTGTTTGAAGAAATAATGATGGAAAACTTCCTAACCTGGTGAAGAAGAAATGGACATAAAACCCCAGGAAGCTCAGAGAATTCCAAAATCAGGGATCCAAAGAGCCCACACAAGACACATCATAATTAAAATGCCAAAGGTTAAATACAAAGAAAGAATATTAAAAGCAGCAAGAGAAAAACAAATAATTACTATAAGGGAACACCCATAAGACTGGCAGCTGATTTCTCAAAAGAAACTATGCAGGACAGAAGGGCTTGGCAAAAAGTATTCAACAGGATGAAGACCCAGGATCTATAACAAGAATAATTTATCCAGCAAAGCTATCGTTTAGAGCTGAAGGACAGAGAAAGAGCTTTCCAGACAAAAATAAGCTAGAAAAATTTATCACCACTAAACCAGTAATACAGGAAATGTTGGAGGGACTTCCCATTTATTTGTTTGTTTGTTTGTTTGTTTGTTCATTTATTTCTATTTTTTAGGCAAGGCAACCCTTGGTTGACCTCACAGATTGCAAGGGCCTTGTCAGCTTACAATCCCTTATTTTTAAAATTTTTTTATGCCTACAGCACCTGGTCTTCCTAGGTGGTCTCCCATCCAAGTACTAACCAGACCCAATACTGTTTAGCTTCCGAGATCAGATGGGATAGGGCTTGTTCAGGGTAGCATGGCCGTAGACTAGGGACTTCTTTAAGAAGAAAAAACATGTATGAAAAACAGGAATAAAGAATGTTAACAACTACATTCCTATCAATAAGTACCTTAAATGGAAAAGATCTAAGTGCTCCAACCAAAAGGGAGAGTGGCTGAAAGAATAAGAAAATAAGACCCCTACATATGAAAAAGAAGGGGATGGAAAAAGATTTGCTTTGATGAACTTAGAAGGTATTTAAGTTAGACAGAGAAAGATAAACACTATATGATTTCACTTATATACAGAATTTAAGAAACAAAAAGAACAAACTAATCAAAAACAGACTCACAAACATAGTGGACAATTTGGTGTCAGACAGAGGGGAGAATAGGGTGAAGGGCTAAGAAGTAGAAATTAGTAGCTGATGGATGGTCAAAGAGATGGGGAGCAAGCATAGGGAATGCAGTTAGCATTAATAAGTTGGCTAGGTAGACGGTCAGTCGGGAGGGAGGGCGCAATTGGGGAATCATTTTATGAACTATGTAGATGTCTAACCAATGTACTGTATACTTAAAACTAAATTAAAATTTTACTATATTTACTTAAAAAGAATTATTTAAGAGAAAAAAATTTGCAGTTATGTGAAGCTTTCTGCATATATTCCTCTAATTATTATATTCCTCTAATCTCTCCACTCAAACAAACAACAACAACAACAACAAAACTGGTGCTGTCCTCCATGGTCATCACTCACATAGGTTTTTAGGAGATTAACAATAAAGGATGTTATTTCATATTTTTTCAAACTTTATTTACTGCTACCTTTATTACATATCAATATTCTACACAGGGGTGTTCATTTGTGAGCTATCTATTCTTTTCCTTTGTTATTTATTATTTTACCTCTTTCATTATCATAGTTATTATATAACCTATATATAGGTTAATCATATATCCTAATATCAGATAAGACAAATTCTTTTTTGTCAATGTTATTTATTATTGATCTCTGCTTTTTCAATTAAATTTTTGATAAATTTGTCAAGTTTTATGTAAAGTCTTGCTGGAGTTTTTATTGGACTTGCATTGTAATTATTAATTACTTTAAGAGACAATTTTATCATAAAATTGAGTCCTCTCACTCATGAACATGAAGTATTGTTTGTTGTATTTAGAATTTCTTCTATGAATATCTTTATACCTATTTATCTATATGTTTTATCAATAATGATCTTACACACCTAAGTTTATTTCTAACTACCTCAGAGACATTGTTGCTATTATGAATGGCATTCATTTTTCATTGTATGTCCCAATGGATTATTTTATAGGACTTTTTACAATCAGTCATAAATCCATCATCCTTGTTGAAATCCTTTTATACTAGATTCATTTTTCTCTTTATTAAAGAACAATTTTTTTTTTGCAGTAAAAGTTCAAGATAGATAAACTCTGATAGCCTCTAAAAATCTTTATTTTTTGTTACTCTGGATAGTTTTTTGTACAATTTCCTCTTAGTGCTTTAAAAATATTTTTGCTATGTTTAAAATTTAATATTACTAAGAATTATTTTGCTATCATATTAATATTTTCTCTATATTTTTTATTATAATTTTAATGAGATATAATTTGCATACCATAAAATTCTCATGGTATATAAGTTCAGTACAGCCAATTCGATTGTGTTTAGTATATGCAGAATTGTGAAACTCATCACCACCATCTAATTTTGGAATATTTTTATTACCCCGAAATGAAATCTTATATCTATCTTGTACCCTACCCCCAACCTCTAACAATCACTGTTCTAGTTTTTCTTTATATGAATTTGTCTATTCTGGACATATCATACAATATATGTTTTTTATAAGCTTTTTTTATATTTTATATTTTACTTTGTACTTTCATTAGTACAGCACCTCATTCAGTTAAAATATTACCAAACACCATTTTTTTAATTCTCAAAGCATACCATATGTTCCAGTAAAAATTGGTGCTCATTATCTGTTATCTCATCTGACAACAGAGAATTTTAGTTTGGGAATGTTTGCAGCATTTGAGAAGTGGGGTTGCATAACTACAGATATAGCCATTATTTTCTCTTAATATTTTTTATTTTTAAATTATAACGGTCATACAATATTATATTAGTTTCGGGTATACAACATAGTGATTAGACATTTATATAACTAGTACTCATCTGAAACCATACATAGTTATTACAATATTATTGACTATATTCCTTATGCTATACTTTACATCCCCGTGATTATTTCATAACTACCAATTTGTACTTCTCAATGATTTCCCCTTTCACACCTACCCTCCCAAAACTCCACCCATCTGGCAACCCTCAAAATGTTCTCTGTGTCTTATAAGGTTGTTTCTGTTTTGTTTATTTTGTTCTCTAAATTCCACGAGCAAGAGAAATCATATGGCATTTGTCTTTCTCCATCTTACTTACTCTGCTCAGTTTACTACCTTCTGTGTCCATCCATGTTGTTGCAGATGGCAAGGTTTCATTATTTTATTATTTATTTATTTATTTGTTTGTTTGTTGTTTGTTTGTCTGTCTGTTTGTTTTTTATTTTTATGGCTGAGTCATATTTCATTGTATATGTATACCAATTCTTCTTTATCCATCATCCATTGATGGACAACAGATTACCTCCATATCTTGGCTATTCGTAATAAAGTTTCAATGAACATATGGATGCACATGTCCCTTCAAATTAGTATTTTGGATTTCTTCAGATAAATATCCAGAAGTGAGTTTACTGGGTCCTTTTTTGTCTCTTATGATAGCCTTTGTTTTAAAGTCTATTTTGTCTTGTATAAATATTACTACCCCAGATTTTTTTTTCATTTTCATATCTTTTCTATCCCTTTACTTTCAGTCTGTATGTGTCTTTTGATCTGAAGAGAGTCTCTTATGTAAGCCTATGTAAGGATCTTGTTTTTGTTTTCATTCAGCTACCCTATCTATTGATTAGAACACTTAATCTTTTCTTCATTTGAAGTACTTGTGAGAGATATGTTCATTAATGCCATTTTATTCATTTGTGTTTTTGATACATTTGTTTTCTTCTAAAAAAAAAAATCCCTCCAAAATTTCCTGTAATACTGGCTTGGTGGCGATCAACTCTTTTAGCTTTTTTCTGGTTTGGGAAGCTCTTTATCTGTCCTTCAATTCTGAATGATAGCTTTGCTGGGAAGAGTCATCTTGGTTGTAGGTTCTTTCTTTTAATCACTTTGAATATTTGTGCTAAGCCCTCTGGCCTGCAAAGTTTCTGTTGAAAAATCACCTGACAGTCTTATGGGTGCTCCTTTGTAGGTAACTGACTGCTTTTCTCTTGCTGATTTTAAGATTCTCTCTTTGTCTTTAACCTTTGGCATTTTAATTATGATGTGTTTTTATTTTGTTTTTATCTTGTTTGAGACTCTCGAGCTTCCTGAGGTTGTATGCATATTCCTTCACCAGGTTAGGAAAGTTTTCTGTTATTATTTCTTCAAATAGTTTTTCAATTTTTTGCTGTTTCTCTTCTTCTGGTACTCCTGTGATATAAATGTTGTTACACTTGAAGTTTTCCCAGAGGCCCCTTAACTATCCTCATTTTGGAGGGTTCTTTATTGATTCTTGTTATTCGGATTGGGTGTCCTCTGCTACATCATCCTCTAAATCACAGATTTGATCCTCTGCTTCATTCAATTTTTTTATTCCCTCTAATATACTCTTCATCTCAGATATTGTATTCTTCATTTCTGACTGATTCCCTTTTATGTTTTCTATCTCTTAGTTAAAGTTCCCACTGAGTTCATCTACTCTACCCTAAGTTCTTTAAGAATCCTTATAACCAATCTTTTGAACTCTGCATCTGGTGGATTACTTGTCTCCATTTTGTTTATTTCTTTTCCTAGAGCTTTGTTCTGTTCTTTCATATGGGACATGTTTCTTTATCTCCCCATTTTGGCTGCCTCCCTGTGTTTGTTTATAAATATTTGGAGGGCTCCTAATTCTCCCAGTCTTGGTAGAGTGGCTTTATGTAGTAGGGGTTCTATGGGCCCAATGGCACAATCTTCCCTGTTCACCTGAGCCAGGTGCTTACGTTGTGTCCCTTCTGTGGATTATGTGTGCCCTCCTGTTGTACTTGAGCTTTGGTTACTGTTTGCATGTCGATGGGAGAGATTGCTCCTTGAGCTGATTCGTTGTGAAAATTGGCCAATGAGAGGCCAACTCTATGGAGCACGATTTACTTTAGCAGCGCTCTGGTGCCTGCCCAGTCTTCCCTTCAGGTGTATCCTTCTCAGATGCAGCCCTGAGTGGTGCTCCAGTTCAGGCTCTGGTTGAAGCAAGACACTGGATGTGCTAGCCCAAGGGCCGCTTGGAAGAGGGCAGCTGCAGGCTAAGTTAAGCTGCAGCCAGTGCACTTCTAGGGCTACCTGGTAAGAGTCACCAAGCAATCTGCAGATGGTTGCCACCTGTATTGAACTTTTAGGTGCCTCAAGGAGCAAGGCCAGGAATCAAGGCCCGTCGCCACCAGTGCTGGGCTTGGGCTGCTCAGCAAGAGGTATAGGGCATGCTGAGGCCAGATGCTGCTTCTTTGGTTTTTGTGAGCCTTTGAGAGATTTTAGGAAAGTCTATCACATGAGCCAAGCAGGCCATTTGTATGGAATAAACCACTGGAGGCAACTTGCATTAGACCCACAAGTTGGGAGAGGTGGGGTCTTAGGGAATCATCTGGGCAGAGTGACCTATGTTAACCAAGTTAATGGAGACTGAAATATGATGGCTTCCTGAGTCCACAAGGTGGGAACAGGGAGGCTCAACAAAGAAACAATAGTTACTGCCAGCGCTTCTGTCTGGAAGAAAGCTGCTCCCTCTGTCCCTTGCCCTGAAGCCAGACAACTCAGTGTCTTCCTGTATGCCCCTGGCACTCCTTGAGCAGCTGCCTCAGTGCTAGAATTCAGAATAAGTGAGTCTGTCACTGAGTAAGTCCCTGCGTAGGCCCTTTAAGAGAAACATCTGCAACTTCTGTAGGCTTTTGTCTCACTCAGCTACAATCTCTGCTGATTTTCACAGCCAGAGGCTGTGGGGATTTCTTTTCCTAGCACTGGAATCCTGGGCTGAGGATCCCAGTATGGAGCTGAGATCCTCTTATTTCTTCAGGGAGAGGGGGTTCTTTGCAGCCAAGATAATCCTCCCAATTCTCAACTGCCACATGTGGTTTTGGAACTGGCCCATTTTGCATCTCCACCCCCCTACCAATCTCAAAGTGACCTCTTATGTATGTCCCCAGTTGTAGGACTTTGTTCATCCAGACTTGAGGCAACTCCCAGTGATGATTATTCAGTAGTTTCATTGTAACTTTGATGTATTCTTAAGAGGGGGCAAGTACAGCTTCCACCTTCTAAGGCATCTTGACTGGCTGTCCAATATATATGATTTTTGTTATTTGTTTTTTTTTTTAACCTGGCTTCTTTCACTTAGCAAAATGCTTTTAAATTTCACCTATGTTGTAGCATGTGCCATTCTTTTGATTGCAAAATAATATTTCAATGTATGGATGTAACACACATTGTTTATTTATTCATCAGTCAATAAATATTTGGAATGTTTCCAAATTTAGGCTTTTATGAAATAATGCTACTATAAACTTTCATGTACAAATTTTTATGTTGTACATATGTTTTCATTTATTTTGGATATATACCTAGGAGTAGAATTGTTGGATCATAGGGTAACTCCATGTTTAACATTTTAAATGACTGCAAAGAATTTTCCATAGCAGCACCAACATTTTACATTTTACAGCCTCTGAGGGTTTCAATTTCTCTACATCATCATCAATACTTTTTATCATCTTTTTTATTTTAGCCATCGCAATGGGCAAGAAGCATTATCTCATTATGATTTTGATTTGCTAATATCTGCCTTTTAATCAGAATGTTTAACCCATTTACATTTAATGTGATTACTAATAAGGCAGGATTTACTTCTGCTTCTCTGTTATTTGTGCTTGTGTATTGTATGTCTTGTTTGCTCAATATCTTTTCTTTACAGCCTTATTTTGTATTAGACAGATCTATTTAGAGTACCATTTTAATTCCATTTTTTGATCTACAGGTTTTAAATTTGTGTTTTCTTAGTCATTGGCCTGCATGTTACACTAATAGTCTTAACTTAAAACAATCCAGTTTGAACTAACAACAACTTAATATCAATATTATAAAAAAAAATTTGCTTATGTATAGCTCCATTGTGCTGTTATCATACAGATTACTTCTTTATGCATTATAACCTTACCAATAAAGTTTTATACTTACTGTTTTATATAGTTGGTGCTTATTTAGCTGAACCATGCAGTATGGGGTATAATAAAAGCCTACTCTGCTCACATGTTTACTCTGTTTACTTCCTAACGTTTAAGGCTTTGGGGACTGAATATAATAATATAATGCTTAATAAACAGAAGAAAGAATATTAATTATAGAATATTCCTAAGAGCTGTACTTGGCTGCAACCCAAATGACTCCTAGGTGGAACTGAGCAAGTTGCCCTCAAGTTTAGACTTCCAGCTGTCATAAAATGGGTCTTGGGCTCAGACAGACACATTTGCAGAATAATGGCCTGTTTTGGCATAATGGATCAGTGGAGCTCACCTAGCATTGAGCTTCGCTATAACTCTTTTGTCCTTAACCTTTACATTCCTATATTTGTTCTTCTTCTAAAGCATATGTCTCATGTGTAGAATAGCAGCTACTCATTCAAACAAGTCATTGGTGCTGGACAAAAGGAAACTTAGCTTTACCTATTTCCCCACCCAAACCTCACATTTCTTACATCACGTAGACAGACATTCGTTTCTTCTCTATGACTGGCACCATGAAAGAGGAAATTAAACTCCTGTGCAAAAATGCAGGAATAAAAGTCTTCCCATCAATACAACAAAGACTTCCCTGTTAGTCCCAGTACTAGAAATCTTCAAACCAAGGTTTGATAATAATTTGTTATTACAATGGAGGAAGTATTTGTGTGTGTGTGTGCGTACATGTGTGCTTGTGTTTCATTAACTAATTCCTTTATAATAAGCCTTTTAAATTTTTTTAGATTTTATTTTTTTAGGACTATATTCTTTATTCAACATTTGCCTTTTCAATCTTGCCTCTCCTAATTCTTTCTCGTGCTTAAAATAATATTTTAAAGTCTCCTTAATTTTAAGAAGTTCCTTCTTTCCTTCAGTTACTATTTCTCTCTGAAGTCTCATCTCTATCTTTTTCCTTTGCCAAATGATTCATGTCTGGTTATATATATATATATGTTCCTAAAAGCAGGATACATAACACTGCCCACTGAAGCCTGGCCAATATCCCCACAACTGTAATGAAACTTCTAAAACAGACCCACAAGATTGTCAGTCAGAGTTATATGCAAATTTAGGCTCATATGAGGTCATAGGATAAGATGAATCCTTCCGAATTATCAATTTTACTTAATAATAAGACATTGAAAACATTATTTTATTATCAAATCAAACACAGATTACAAAGTACAATGCATAATCTTTACTCACTTAATATTAAATAATATACTCCAAGACCAGTAGTACTCCTAGGTTGTCAAAAAGCCCCACTGGAAGCCTGTTGTGTCTACTATGAAGCAGCAACCTAACATTTCATGGGTGAAGACATGAGCTCTGCAAAGGTCTTAAAGTCCTAGAGGAGGCTGGCCTCTAGAGACCCTCCAAACTAATCATATGCAGCTTTCCTCCAGGGCAAAGACCCACACTGATAAGAAACTGCTGGGAGAAAACCCACATTTGTCAGAATAGCTACTATAGAAGCAAAGCAAAGAAAAATGGTTTAAAAAAAAAGCAGAGAAAAGGAACAGAAACAGCATTATCAGCAAATGTGAGGTCATATATTTTATTATTTTTCAAAAGTGACAGAAGAGGGAGCTCTAGACCCATAATGCCAGAGAATCTGTTCTGACCTATCTGCCTTCCTGAGAAGTTGAAACATCAAAGAAAGTTGAGAAGGAGGAGAAGAGTTAAGGAGGAGGAGAAACAGGAAGAAGAAGATGAAAAATAGATTATGGCCAATTTGCATACAAATTTATTATAAGGAATAGAGAATAAAAGCAGAATGATTCAGACAATGAAATTATGCCAGAAGGATTCTCCCAAAACAGTAGAAAAGTGTAAGCTAATACATATATTATTAAATGGCTAAAATAAATTAAGAAGCTATGAAAGAACAACATATACCAGAATGAGGGAAGCTGAAATAAAGTGATTAGGAAAAAAAATAAGATCTAAAAGGAGAAGAAAAGGAAAAACTTATGAAAAAAATAAACATTTTTATTGGTCTTCATTTTTGTTTCATTTAACACTGTCAATCTTCTGGACCTCTCTCCTCTCTGGCCTTTAGTAGATGATAGTCTTCTCCACCTGCCTTCTGCTGTTCTGCTTCAGGGACTCTTCTTTATTGCTGCCGCAGAAAGGGTATATTTTCTGTGTCTCTGTCATGTGTATAATCATGCCTTTTATACATGAAGCCACTTTCTTCAGTTCACTCTACTCAGTAGCTATAGCAACTTCTAAAATTTAGATGAACTTAAATGTGTCAATCTGTTCATAACCCTACTGCACATGACTAGCCAGCAGCCTTTTGGGGTGCCTCACTGACATTTCAGTAGGATCATGTCAAAAAACCTACTAGTTAGTACTTTAATCTCTAAATCAATAACCTCAAATTTTATAACTTGGAAATGGTGTTCCTTTTCTCTCACATTCTCGGATTCAAAGCTTCAAAATCATCCATCACTGCTCTCTTCTGCACCCTGCCATTTAATCAAATGTTCTTGTCTGCTCATTTCTGCTTCTCAAATATTTCTCAAATTTGTTCCCTCTTTTTCCTCTCCACTACCACTAGCTCCATCTAATTACCTGAAATAGGCTCCAGCAATAACTAATTTGCCTTCTCTGACTTTATTCTATCTCAACTACAAGTGATACTGTAGCCTAACCACACTTAAAATGTTTGAAGTTCTGCTCTAGGGGGATTTCATTTGCATAGAAAATAATGTGAGCATTGCCACTCAAAGTCCCATTTGTGCCCTGGCTTTGCCTTCAAAGAAGGCAATAGATTCTCAACTTGTTTTTGTTCTCAAAGGAATTAAACGTTTTAAACAATACAACTCAGCAGAAATCACAATACAACTATTAAAATAATTATGACTGCACTAAAATACCTCAAAATTTCCCGTAAATTGTTCAAAGTATCACCTTCTAGAAGTATGTAAACTGTTACTGCATTTTCAATATTCTTTTATATGCATTAGGCAATAGCTTTGAGCAAGGGCTTGAAAAAATATGCAACATTGTTTCCTCTTTTTCAAAGCATATTGCACCCTGATATTTGTAATATCTCATAACCTGCTCAGCTTGGTGTTGACCAACATACACAGTAAGTTGTGGTGTTGGGTAAATGAAACAATCCTGCTGACAAAGACCTCATGTACCAAAACAAAGGAGAGAAGACAACTTCAATTTAAAGAAGCATTTCCAAATTTACACACAAGAGACTGTAAACTGTGGACAGAATTGCACACAAATCTATATGATAGTCAAAGAAATAACAATGAAAACTTTACGTATTTCTTGTAGAGGTAAGCAGATGTAACCTGTGATTGTCTGCTGTATACGTATGAGAAATCCCTGAGCTAATTTGTATGTTCATGTTTATAGTTCCAAGGCTCAGAAGACCAGAAACCTTGTATTTTAAACTCTGAAAGGAGAATCAGGGTTCTTATTAGACCTAGAGTATTTTCAAGGAGACATCCTAAAAGAGGGCATGGTGAGTAAGAAGAACACTTTCCTCAAGGAAAATGTATCATATATTTTTATGATAGCAGCTAGCATCGCTTGTAACAACAAAACAAAAACTCATATTTATTAGAAACTAGAAGCACAATTGTGAAGAGTTCTCAATACTTCTATAGGCCATCACGAGCAAATTGAGAATCACTGGCCTATAGAGACATGGTCAAGTTCATAATTCAAGGTCTTTTATAATTTGCTACCAACTTCAATTGTGGTCCTATTTCCCATCTCTACATCTTATATATAAGTATAGAGAAAGAGATAGAAAAGGATTGGCTGGGCTGGCATCAGCTAGAACACAGAGAGTGAAAGGTGACACAAATGCTATACAAGTGACTGGAGGATACCCCAAAAATTTGGGCATAATTTGAGGTCGGTCATCATTCTGATAGTGGAATTAAAACAATATAGAAGATGGCCATGCATTTAAAAAACATTGTAGTTGAGCAGTTCTGCCAATCATTTACTGAGTACTTGCTTGATGCCGGGGAATAGGTACATGTTACAGTGTTAACAGTGTTAATTGTCATCTGACTTCTAAGAAAAGTGTTAATTGTCATCTGACTTCTAAGAAATAACAGTGTTAATTGTCATCTGACTTCTAAGAAAAGCTGCTTGCACTTAGTTGTTGGGGCTGTATTTCTTTAAAGAGCTCTGTTTTCAAGAAAGTAAGAAAATAAAGAGATTTGGGCTTATAGTAAAGGAAACCTTCCTAAAAACTGGAGTGTCATATAGGAGATAGTATTTTGAGAAATTCAAGCAATGACCAGGGAGCCCTTACTGACTATACTAATGGAAAATTCATGCACCAGACTGAGTGGTGGACTGGTTGTCTCCAGGGTTCCTTTTATTCTCAGAAGCCAAATGAAATATTATATAGCAGGCTGTGCCTCCATACAGGACTCTGAGTTAAAAGGACAGTGAAACATGGGCTATTTTCACTGGCTGCTTCAAGATTACTCCCTATAAAGCAAATATTCCTATTTCTTAGCAACACTTTAACTAGGAAAGTGGTTTCTATGGGCGCCTTTGACTTTATCTTTTGTCATTGTCTTAGCTCCATGCAGACACTGATACCTGAGGACACAGATGCTATGGTGCATGATGCTAAAACTTCTTGGCCACATATTTTCCAGAGAAGAGGCTTGAGCTGGATTTTTCCTATCTGTGTTTGGATTTCTTTTGAATTCAATGCCTTTTTTTGAGGTTCTTGTCTTTGGTTCTTTTTGCTTCACCTTAGAATTATAGCTGGTTTTCTCTCTTGTCCATGAATATGATTCTTCACCTCCATACTGAATATATGTGTATTAGAGTCTATTACTGACAACTAAAAACTGTATTCAATAATTATTTGAAAATTGTTTTAACACTAGTAAAATTTTTCTATTAATACTCTGGATTTCTATATTTTACTTTCCCATAGAGGAAAAAATTTTACATTTGGTTAGGATTTTTTTTTTAATTCTCTTTGTAAGTTTTGGTTTTAACAATTGAGAAAGCCCCAGATAAATTATTATCGACTTAATTATTTTTATCTATAGGCAAGAAAGGGAAGCATGTTATTATTTTTTATGGTGACATTGGTTAATGAAATCCAATAAGTTTTGGCTGTATATTTTAACAGTAAAGTATGTGTGTGTGTGTGTGTGTGTGTGTGTGTGTGTGTGTATGTGTATACACAGACATATATATATGTTTACACTGTGTCCACCTCCCATAGCTAGATTTCTTTCTGTCACCACCTGTTTGACCCCTTTTATCTCATCTACCTCCCCTTTCCCCTTACACTCTGGTAACTACTAGTCTATTGTCCATGACCATGAGTCTCTGTTTGTTCTGCTCATTTGTGGATTTTAGGTTTATATCCCATATATAAGTGATACCTAGGATTTTTCAACTATCTGGCTTATTTCGCTTAGCGTGATTATCTCGAGTTCCATCCATGTTGTTGCAAATGGCAGTATTTCATTTCTTCTTATGGTGGAGTAGTATTCCATTGTATATATGTACCACAGCTTCTTTATCCAATCATCTATCGTAGGACAATTCAGTTGCTTCCATGTCCTGGACAATGTGAATAAAGGGAAGCATATCAATTACTAATATTGACTTGGCTTAATTTTTAAGCATTCTACTAATGAATATCATTAACTCAGTTAACAATTATTGAATTGTGATTTTGGATAAGTCACTGTGCTCTATTTTGTGGGAGAGAGAGAGTGTATGTTGGATGTTTAGGCCATGGCTTTGCGTTCAGGAAGTACTTGATTAATGTCAGCACTCTTGCTGTTGATGACAAAAATGATAAAAGCGGCATAAATATTGCTAACAGTCTATTTTATGTATCAAAATATTTTAAAATTATAAGAGATTAGTAACTAGATTACAAAGCACCATATATCAAAATTAAAAGAAAAATATAAATTGATCTAAAGTTCTGAAATGCCAACCAAAGAGATTTTTAAATGTGCCTAAGAGAGATCCAGTTTGAATTTTTGTTTGACCTAAGGGTGACCTGAAGCACAGTTCAAACTTTTAGGTATGGTGTGGGCAGCTGATGCACAGAGAAGTTGGGGGCATAATCTGGCTGTTATCTGAGGAATCTTGTGACTATGCTTAATTAACAAAGGAAAGAGATTTGGGGAAGCTGGACAGTGCAAAATACCCAACTGTGCCTTTTGGAAAGGACAAATGCAAAGATATTAGCACAAATGGGCATTTTGTTCCCAGGAAGAAACAATGGAATAAAATAAAGTAAATGCAACAAATATTTCAGGACACTACATCCTAAAATACTGGGTATGTGCTGGAATACTCCTATTATGTAGAGACTAGGGTACTTTGCTAGAGTAAAATTTTTCTTCAAAAAGGTAGCAACTGCCTGGGTGTAATTTTAAACCATTTAAATGTGCCAGTCCAAACACCATGTTTAATTTCAGAAATTTAGAGAACTTTATTTCTGGTGTTAGGGTCCATATGCATTGGGAATTACACTATGGTCATGAGCTACTTAACAACAGGGTTGCATTCTGAGAAATATGTTGTTAGACAATTTTGTTTGACAATTCTGTGCAAACATCATTGAGTGAACATACAGAAACCTAGATGGTATAGCTTACTACACACCTAGGCTGTCTGGTATAGCCTACTGGTATAGCCTGCTTCTAGTCTATAAGCTTATACAGTATGTTCCTGTACAAGACAACACAAGACTGAATCAAACACAAGAGAAAGTAATGCAATCAAGAGATATGATAATCACAAAATGTATGAGGCAGCTGCTAGTGTAACACGGCACACTGTTTTAATAGCAAACTTTTATTTTTAAATAAATGGAAAGAGTTACACTCTAAAGTAACAAAAAGTATAGTAAAAAGAATACATAAACCAATAACATGGTCATTTAACATCATCGAATATTAGGTACTATATAGTTTTATTGCTATACTTTTATACGACTGGCAATACAGCAGGTTTGTTTACACCAGCATCACCACAAAAAGTAGTGCATTGTGCTAATCCATTATGCCAGCTACAAGGTCACTAGGCAATAGGAGTTTTTCATCTTTATTATAATCTTGTGAGACCACTGATCGTACATGAGGTCCATATTTGACTGAAACGTCATTATGCAACTCATGACTAAATAAGACTAAAATGTACATGAAACTTATATAGTTGAAGCAGTGATTCTATCAGCTTCTTTACACACTGGGAAAATAGTGTTAGAAAACTATTTTTGCTTTTTCTTTCTGTCTTAACAAAATGAGCTGACACATTCCAGACAGAACAAAGGTCATTAGCAGATTGCCAACCCCTCCAGAAATGGATTACAGGTGTCAAGCTCTGTGGCATTATAGATGTGAGGGTTAATCATTCTATCACTGGTTTCCACAGAGTTCATAATTTCAGACTTCGTAAAAATGGAAAACTGTAATCTTCAGCTGCTTTTTGTCAGACTACCGAGTGGCAGCACAGTCAAATGTGATAGATACATTACCCATGAAAATCCTATTTACCTGGAGCAAAAGTGGCTTATCTTTTAAGACATTATTTAAAAAGTGCACAGAATTTCTTGGGAGAGCAATATTCTGGAGGATAAATATGTTCACATGTTCCTATGGCATTTGTTTTCTCTATGTAATGCCCATGTGATATGATGGTAAATTCAGATTATCTGTTCCAAAAGACACATTCAATTTAACATTCAACATGATTCATTGCTACCTGGTGCTTTGCTTTCTCTGAGTTTCTTTAAATTATCAAAGTGTCTCATGTTAGCTGCACTGACCAATTTTTATTTTAAGAATATGAGGAAAACATTCCTTCCCAAAACTAGGAAAATTCCATCATTAGATATAGATTTAATTGGCTATCAAACTGCATGTTAAAATAGCAATAATCTGAGTTAAAGGATAGTAAAATCCACTAAAGGTTACCTGTACTTACTGTGAATTTTTAAAATCAAATTCCTTTTACTCTAATACCTTATTGACATCGTATATATTTAAAGAATGTTTAATTGGGCATTAGGAAATGGGAGAGAGTACAGATGACTCAAGATAGAGAGGGAAAGTGTTGGTATGCTGCCACAAATGAATAGCATCTCAGATAAATGTAACCATCTAAAAGTCAAGGGAGGGTATGTGGCAGTAGAAAATAGATGTGAGGAAGGGTTTGAGCATATCTCATTCTTTATGAATCAGCCTGGGGCTACTCTGCATGATCCAACTGCAGAAAACAAATGTGCCATTCCAGATGATCAAATCACTAAACTTAGATTTAATAGACTCAAACTAAAAAAAACTAGAGATTATGGAAACTGCTCAGAATCTGGCATATCCTTGTCGGTTTATGGTATTTGCTCAGATACATTGATTTCAAGAAGGAAACATGTATCTTTCCAATCCTGAATGTGGGAAACATGATGAGTAATGTGGAAGGGGTGGGGACATCCAAGAACAGTACTATCCACCAGGCTCTTCATGTGATCAGGTTAAATCCTTAATAATAATTCTCCGAGGTAACAAAATGCTTGTTTTATGGTGGGTGAAATCACGATTTAGAGAGTATTAAAGAACATGTCTGAGATCATGTGACTCAGGTAAGGAATCTGAGACTCAGACAGAGTTCTGTGAGGAGCCAATTGCTGCACTTCCTCTAAATCATTCTACCTTCCAGCAAAGGCACCTGTGTTGGATGAATGCAGATACATTTAGTGATTTTGCTGTAGTGTGACTGAGGAAATAGAGACCTTGATGTGTGGGATTGACTTAGAAGTTTATTTTGGAAATGTACAGTTAATGTCTTTGTGAATTGCATGTAGATATTTCTGCACTTATTTGTGTGAGACTACATGACAGAATAGGTAATGAAATCCAATTACCCACCCATCTCTTGATAAATCAGTGAAGACAACTGCATCAATGAAAGTATACTTATTTCATCTTTGCTGAAGGACACATTTTTACCAAACATTAGTTCAATATCATTTGTAAATTTTAGAAACCTTACTATTTATAATTATTCCTCAGAAACGTTTCTTTCATTTTAAAATTTCATGAGAGAAGTCTGAATCTCTTTATGACATTTAAAGATTGCAGATGAACAAAGGATTGCCTTTGGAGTTACTTTTGGTGTTTAAAGAAAAAGTGTGAGATTTTGAGACACTCACACCTATGTTCAAGCATAAGTAGTTATTAGTTGTATGATCTTGACCAAGTCATTTAAACCGCCGACACTTTCACTTCCTTAGCCATAAAATGGAGAAATAATATCTTCTCTCAGGATTGTGGTGAAAATTAAATGACATAATAGGTACAAAAACATTTAGCACAGTATTTCAGACATAATACATGCATAGTAAATGCTAGCTACAAAACTACTATCACTATTATTGCTGTAATCACACCTGGGAAAATTGTTCATCCTTCCAACCTCAGGCTCCTGCTTTTTAAAGTGAGGCTTAAATAAAAAGCATATGTGAAACATTCACCACAACACAGAATCTTGATAAATGAGAGTAACTATTCTTAACCTGTTTTCATCCAGACGCTCTTTTGTTGCCAAGTAACTGTCTCTTGCTATACCTGGGGACAAGCGATTGGCGACAGTCAAAACTGACACTATGTCCAGAGCCCCAGCATTTCAATATGGTCCATCAGTTTTCTGGGAAGATATATGTTTTCAAATTTACCTTTCCTGACCAAAGCAATCACCAACTATGGGTACTCTGATCCACACTTAGTCTGATTACATATCAATTAGCTTCCTGCTATAGGAAATTTGCTACCTTATTAGGGTTAGAGCATCCCAAATATATGCAACCCAATCATTTCATTTTTCATCAGCTTCTCTTAGAAATCATTGTTTTCATCTAGTCAGTGTACACACAAATCCCCTGATGATCTTGTGAAATGAAGCTTTGGTTTTAGTAGGTTTGGATCAAGGCCAGGGGCTCCAAATTGTAAAGGTCCTAGGTGATGCTGCTGCTGCAAGACTGTACTTGGAGTAGGAAGGGTCTTGGAGTCCTTATAAATGTGATTAGTTAATGAGCCCATATCCTATTTAGTCTATAGCTTTGACTAGCAGGTATTATCAAATATTCTTTTCAAGTCGTGTATTCTTCACTCTGAGCTCTGTGCCCTTCTTTCAATATCCTTCCCTTTAAATGTAAAGGCACTTAAAGTAAAAATATTAACTTCCCTTTAAATTAGTCCTTTACTCTTATATCTACAAACCTGTGATCCATCAGGGTTTTTGTTTTTCATTTTAGTTTACTTCCCCCTTCTCAGCTTTGCAAACTCCTACACATCCTTCTGGATGGAGTTCAAATCTCTTCTCTCTGCGAAAACTTCCTGGTTTACCCCTCCCCAAAACAACTCATTCTTTGCTTCACTGTGCCCCATGGCACAATGCACACACATAAGTTTAGCAATTATTCTTTTCTTTTGCAATTTCCCCCATCTATTTTGTATTCTTGATGATAATACAGCACCATGAGGAAATTTCAGATTAAACCCCCAGCATCTGATGCTATCTTGGTGGACACTAGACACTCAAAACATTTAAGAGGCTGAAAGTTATATAGAACAAGCCGAGTCTGTTGGAGGCAAATAGGCCTGGGTTTGAATTCTTGATCCCCCACGATCAATGTAAAGTATCTTAGATTTTTTTGATCTCTTTCTTCATCTACAAAAATTAAAATATTTCACCTTACTCTATAAGGCTATTGTGGGGATTATATAAAGTAACATCTGTGTCACATTTAGCTCCAGTGTCTGAGAGAACAGCCAGTAAATGTTAACATTTTGTTTTATTATTATTACTAAGATTATTATATTGAGAATTACCTCAATAACAAATATTATAATGCAATTATTCCCCTTTCATTTTAGAATGAATAAGTTACTATATTTATTTTATTATGGTCTTATAGCATATAATTTTGTTATTCGGATCACAAATTTTTATAGAATAAAGGTAATCTTAATAAATAAAAATGTATACAAATGCAAATTATGTGTTTCTTATATTAGGTTCCTGAAAGATATTTTTAAAGTAAGTCATAAGAAAACTTCCCTTGAGTAACACTTCTAAGATTTAAGCAACTTTATGACTGACAGAGTTTGACATTCCCAAGGTCAACCATCTACTACTATATTTAATTTACAAATTGTGATACATAGTTTACTGTATCTGATTTTTGTTTTCACTGCTGTTTTTATGCCTAAATCCCTTCTGATTCCTCTAGCGAAGAACTTGTCTGAGATATTCCTTACTTCCTTGTGCCTCACTTACTCTTTGCAGTAGAGATAAATGGATTAGGAACATGGAATAATTGAAGCACATCAAATGGAGAAGACAGTCGTTTTCCATAGAGTTGTCTGCATTGATTGCAGCTTGAATGCATGGTGACTTCTTTCTTAGAAGTGTGAAAAAGAAGTCATTTATAAAATACCCAGGAAGTCTCTCAAAGAAACTAATTAATGGCATTATTATCTTAAGCACAGCAACAATTATTGAAAAGTTTCCTGTTACTCAAAATACTTCAGAAAGTAAATTATGATTACCTTGGATACTCTGCTTTAATGAATCTTTCATTGATTTCCTGTATGCTTACAGAGAGGTTTCAGGTTTCATTTTCAACAATTTACACAGCACTTGAAGGGGAGGACTCCATAGGCACCGGAGGGAGAAAGTCATTTTCTGCTATTGCATGTCATAAAACAAGAACTAAGAACTTGAAACAAAGGACAAATTTATCAGTCTTGCATATAGGTCTTGCCATACATGTAGCTTCTCTAGAGTATATAACTAGAAATGTATTGGCTGAGTTGAAGGGCAATGTGCATTTTCAGATGTTCTATGCAACACCACAATTTTTTACCAAGAGGGTTACAGCAGTTGACATTTCGATTGTGTTGTATCCTTAATAACAAGTGGTATCTTGGACTTCAGTTTTGCCATGTTTATGATAATGTAAATGTATCTTGTTTTTGGACTTAATTTGTATTTCCCACACTATATTTCTTATATGTTATAGCCATTTGGATTTTCCTCTTTTACTTTTTGAGTGCTTCTTCAAGCTTTTGCCCAGTTTTCTCTTTGGTTATCAGTCTTTTCCTTATTGATTGATATTTCTTTATATGTTCAACATATTTGTCATGGACATTTGTATGTGGTGTATTTGGGGGTGTGTGTGTGGTGGTGTGTGTATATATTGAGAATAGCTTCTTAATCTATGATTTATACTTTCACTTGGTTTATGATGCTTTTTGATAAATAAAAGTTAATTCTGGATTTTAATGTAAATTTTAACCTATGTTTTCTTTTAGTCTTTTCTCCTTTAGTTCATGCGTTTTGTGTAATTTCTGAAAATGTATTCCAATATTACCTTCAAAAATTTTATATCTTTGCCTTTTACTTTTAAATCTTTAATCCACCTTGAATTGAATCTTCTTATTAAATCAATTGTATCTGACAAAACCAATTAGGAGAAAGGTTTTAAAAAATAATTTTATATAAAAGAACGTTAACGAGATGTAAATTACATAGTACATATAATTATGTGACAAGAAAGACAAAACAAACAAACAAACAAATAAACAACCTTGAATTATCAGAGGTAGCGACAGCAGGATGCAACTACCATAAGTATATTTTTCTATATGATCAGGGAAACAAAAGGAAAAATTGGCATTTTAGTATTTATTAGAGAAAGGGACCCATGTGCTAAAACTCAGTCCTCTGAAGAGGGGACGCTATTCAGTTGGTTCTGTCTCTGAGCTCAGAAGAGGGACATGGGCCAGCTGGAGTCATGACTTAGGAGAGTGCAATAGGGTCATGCAAATATTGGAAAAATTACAAAACTGTAGTGATATCAAAAATGATTAGCTGAGATTCATTAGCACTGTGGATAAAATAACTAGAAACTGTGGAAGAGGATAACAAAGATGGTTCCAATGAAGACTTACATGTGCAAAGAATTGTAGGCTGAGACATTAGCATGAGAAAGACAAACATCAAAACCAGGGAAGAGGAACTAGTAGAAGGAATCACTACTACCTGCTCCTGTTGTGGAAAAGAGATGAATCTGTACTAAGAGTGAACTGGAGGGAAATGCATTTGGATGATAATGAGTGAGAAGCACATTGGCTTGAAGGAGAGATTTTCCATTGCTGGATTTTGCAAGTCTCTTCAGGCCCTGGTATGAAATATGATGGTTTCTAGAGAACAGAAACAGACACACCAGTTAAAAAGCTAATATATGAAGAGCATGAAAAAGTTGATGTGGTCTTGAGCCAGCACAGCCTTCATAAAGATGCATCTGATGAGCTTCTGCCTTGGATGAATCAGATAAGCTTTTGAGCCCCATGGTCTTCCTCTATAAAATTACAGATGTGGCTGTGCAGTCTTTAAAACTCTCTTTCAGATTAAAGTCTCTGAATTCAGTGGACCATATACAAGTGGACATAGACCTGCTCCAAGGACTTCTGAGTTTAGATTACAATGTTTTACTATGTTGCTGCTATTGCTAAGGATTTTTATTCTCAAATGTTTCCCAGAATATCCAGTAAGAGAGAGAAAAATAGATGGCCCTAGGGAGTGCTAGCATATTATTATATAATCTTATTAATAACTTCTTTGGTGATTTCTTTTAAAAGTTTTTTAAAAAAACAGAACTCATTCTATTCCATTGCTAGAGAAGTATTTCTTTTGTTTCATAGAGACTGGGTGGGCCCTGTTATGTCCTTCAGAAGGCAGGTACATCAAAGAAAATATCAAATGTGACCTTCAAGCAGGCATGAGACCCAAAGAGGTTTGAGACACTCATGAGGGCTCACTGCCACCTCCTTTTATAAATATGACTTATTACTATTTCCAACTATGGTGATGATAGTTGAGGCCTGGAATTATGCCAGGTTGTCTGAATATTTGTATAAGACACCATTATTTTTCAAATTGGTTTTATTTGCACAGTTGAGTTATATGATGGAGTCTTTATTTAATTTTGGCTGTTTTTATTTAAAAACTCATAGTGAAGACAAAAAATCCTGAGCTTATTCTCATGTCACTTATTAGCAGAGGATGGACAAGGTAGTGGACAGTGAGCCAGGCTTCTCTTCATGAGCTTATAATTGCTATAAAATATGCGAAGTCCCCACTTAAAACCAAACTTGATGATTAGTTAAGACTTTTCAAAGTGTTTATTTCTAGAAAAAGTATTAACTTTAAGATATTATTACTTTACATTTCTAGGATAACTTTTGAAGTTGTCATGTGCCAACGGTTTATAAACACAAAACAGCTAAATGAGAGGAGAAGGAAAATAATTAAGGAAAAACAACCAGAAATCTAGAGACAAATGATGTAAATGACAGTCTGATGGGGGTTCTGGACCCAGGGCAGAAAACTGGACATGTTTTATGTTTATCTTTAATTGATCATAAATGTTTCTGATAGAGTGTGTTGCATAAAGGTTTAATGCATCAGGGCAATAGGGAGATAACCTCTAAGGCACTATTTGTTTATAACATTTTAAGTTCCTATTTGGCATACATGCTAATCATTTTATTTTTGAAGCATTTCTACTCACTTTTTACATACACTTGAAAGATTAAAGCTCCCATTTTTACTTCAACCCTTCCCTGCTTTAATGTGATGGAATTACAGCTCTCCAAAACACTGTTTGCTGCCAAGGCTCTTAATTGATTGACAGACAAAAAAGAAAAAAAAAAATTTCATGGGAGGAAGTCACCACCTCAAAATGTGTTTTAGCCTCTTACTTTCCCAAATGTTTGCACTTCTTTCCAACAATTTCATTCCCTCTAATCATGTTCAACATATAAACAAGATGTCTGTCAGAACACATAAAAATAGAAATGTTATAAAAATAAAATGACATCTAATTTTTTGACTTATTTAGGTGGCATCTTGACCTATTTGTTTCTATTACACTTAAGATATAATAATTGCATTTTCAATTACATTAGTTTGAACCAATGAAATTTCAAGCACTCAGTAAAGGGAACTGACGGTTATTGGATACTGACTTTGTACCTGGAGGTGTACTAACACCTTAACACCTCACAACAACATGGTGAACAAAGTAATATTATTTATATCCACCTAAACAAGGCTCAGAGACTGCCATGCATTCAAGTGATATAACTATATGAAGCAGAGCTAGGATTTGAACACCAATCAGTGGGACTGTCCCACAGTGTGGTCCAAGGCCAGCAGCATCAGTATCACCCAGGAGCTTGTTAGAGATACAGAATCTTAAATGCCATCCCAGACCAAACTGCATCAGAATCTATATTTTAACTAAATCCTCTGATGAATTCTATGCACATTTAAAGCTGAGAGCTGATTTATACAACATGCTTCTGAAAAAGGGTTTTCTCCCCTTTTTTTCCTATTTCTTGTTTCTTCTCTCACATGACTGTGAAGACAGTCATATGGTGTACTTTAAACAAAATTATCTTTATTTCCCCATAAAACACATCTAATTTTTGTAGGAAGAACCTGAAACTGCACAATGCTATTCAAATTCTATTTCTTTCTTTTATTAAATAAACTCCTCTCACAGACAATTCTTTTTCTTCTTCATCTAATTATATTTTATATTTAAAATATATTATATTTTTATTTTTATTATATTTTTCTCCAGAAAATTGACTCTCTTAATTACAAGACAGAAATGTAGCTGGTGTGTCCCTTTTTGTGTTGTGAAGGAAGAACATTTATGGGTTAATTCATGTATTCTGCTCAGATTTCCAATTCATTTTTTATGTACCTTGAGTAATTGTTCCTATACATACCCTTTAGCATGAATATTTGTGAATATGTAGTAAAAAAAGGCACAATATTAAGTGGTTGTTTTGAAAAACTGCTTTAGAATTTCTGGCTTTATTTTAGCTGTTTCTAGTTTGTAAAACATACTTTCTATTTATACTGTGTATGACAAACTTAAATCTGAATGATGCAAGACTACATACATTAAGATCATTTTTCTAAATGTCCCAGGAAATACTATCCAGATTGCTTTAAATCCAGTAAAGAAATTGACTCATTCCATTTTGCCATTATGAATTACTTACTTATTATTTTGGTGTCCAACATGACATTATATAATTAAATATATCTATTCTTTGTTGTTTGTTTTAATTATATGATGTTCTTTGGATGATATAGATGATTATATAGGTGGTTTTATTTTTTAGATGGCCTTAGAATAAGGAAATATTGATAATTAAACTATATTTATTTAAAAATACTTCTTTATTAATTTATCTGCAACAAAACATTTACCTACATATATATATAATTAATAAAACTACTCATGTTTCATATTTTTAAATCTAACCCAGAATTTAGAAGACTAAGGCTATCTCAAAATTATAACTTTGTCATTCAATAGATATGTATTGATTGTTTATATTCTTTATGTATTTTTTGTCTCGTGATACAATGAAGAAAAAATGATATAATCCCTACCTTCATGTAGTTGACAATACTATAGTGAGTGAGACAGACATATAAACGCGAAATGACTCCATGGAGAGTCAGTGGTACAGTGATGTCTGTTTCACAGCATAGATGTGATTTGGCTCAAGACTTGAGGGATTATAGCAGATAAATAGGTTTGGTACTGAAAGCAGAGAAATGAGGAATGATGGCATATGGCTAGAGCAGTAATGAAAAGCTGCAATTCCAGGTTGTACAGGTTGACTGAGGCCAGTTCAAATAACACATGTGTCGTGCAGAGGGAACAAACCGTGAGAATCCTTCCCTCATAAAATTCACTGTTTATTCAGTACTTGCCATGTGCCAAGCACTGTGCTCGTGATTGCACGTGTTGTTTCTAATTCTTTATTGCAGTTTTGTATATGAAGAGGAAAAATGGTGAATCTCACAGTGCCTTACGCAAAGTAGAACATCTGGGATTTTAGCCAAAGAAATGGTGTTTTTAACACTCCTTTTTAAATTACAAAATATATCACTATTCAAAGAATACCAATTCTGTATATGTAAAACATGGTGAAAAGTAATAGTGTGTCCCACCTACCAGTTTAACAAATGTGAACACTAGTAAAATTATCAAGGGCCCCTTTGTACTTCTCTGAGATTTAAACACCTTCAGGGGACAAATAACATTTTTAAATTTGTACACATCTCTACAATATATGGTCTATTTTATTATTATTATTATTATTATTATTATTATTATTATTATTATTATATTATTGTCATAAGAACACTTAACATGAGATCTACCCTCAACAAATTTTTAAGTGCAAAATACAGTAATAACTATAAGTACAACGTTGTACAGCAAGCAGATCTCTAGAACTTACTCATCTTGCTTAACAGAAACTTTATGCCCGTTGATTAACAACTCCTCATTTCAGAAACTTAAAGAGTATAATACTAACCATGTATTTTGGTGATTTTTAAAATTTTGATCTCATATTTGTGAGGTTTATCCTCTTTGATTAATGTAGCTATAGATAATTTATTTTTCTAATCCATTTATGTTTTAGTCTTACGATAGCTATTTGCTTCTAATTTTTTTGCTTTTACTGTCATTACCACTATAATATTTTTTATGTACATCACCTGATGCACTTATGTAAAAGTTTCTCCAGAGTATTGACTACATTTTGGACACTATTGCTGGGTTGTAAGAAATGTTCATGTTTAGTTTGAAAAGGTAATACTAAATAGTTTTCCAAGTTATTTTCATTAATTTACACTCTCATCTTTACAATCTGTTTTCCAGGACCTTTTCAATAAGTACTTAAAAAATATGGGGCTAATCTAATGTAAACCTCAAAGCAAAAATATGGAGCTTCATGCTACCAAGCACAAAACAGTCATTTTCAAAGACAAACCAGACTAAATTTGAATTTCTCCTCAACAGTAAAAGCCAGAAAGCAATAAGGAAACATCTGTAAGACTTTTAGAAATATCAAATGTGAACCAAGAGTTTTCATCTTGACATGTTTTCCTTAAATGTAATGGCAAAAGAAAGACATTTTCCAGTCCTACAGAGTCAAAAAATTTCTTAGTAAGCACCAGTCACTGGGACCTGTGTTCATATGACTAAAGGCAGGCCTCAGAATAAACTCCTAGATTTGAAACACAGTGTAAGTTTTCATGGTTTAGTCAAGTTATAGAGGTTCAAAATAAAAATACAAAGCACATTATTCATACCCCTTTTATAACCCTCAGCACATTGCATTATAGTATTATACTTGCTTCCTTTTGAGACCTTTCTTCCATAACATGATAATCTTGAGGGCAAAACGTTTTTTTTTGTTACCTGTATTTTTTACCTTATCTGTATATCTGATATATGTTCTGAGAATATCTGTTAATAAAATGTGTTGTCTTTTGTGGCATAATTTTATTTAAATTCCTTATTTATTTTTGCCACCTAGATCTGATCACATTGAGAACTTTTGTGGAAAGAACTATATAGAAATCACTAACAAATCCAATTTAGAGATTCTATATTGCAGGCAATCTTTTTCAAGCCAAATTTTAAAACTTGAAGGCCACTTTGGATGGTGTGACCCAAAGATATGTCTGAAAAATGACTTGGAAGGTACATACACACAGATTGCCGTGAAAGAATGGAGCTGGGGAAGGAGATGGGAAAAGGCAGTTGGCCTGGCGAGGACTCCCAAACCCAGACACATGGAATGGCAGGGTTGCCTCTTAGCAGAAGGAACTGGTATTCTGTGCAGGTGTCATGGTTCCCTCCTTGGAATGGTCTTCATTGAAAATCACCACTCACTATTGCCTGTACAGGTTTGTCAGGATTACCTTTGATGTGTAATTTGTAATACAATGGGAGTGTAACAGATAAAATCATTTCCTTTCCTTCCATGCACTCATACCCAAGTGATTCTCACTTATATCAATATATAGCTTTACAGATAGGTCTTTTCATTGATCACTATTATATACATCATTGAGTTAACTTTGACAAATATACCAATTCCTAGAATATTATGAATTTTAATTAAAATACAGACATGATTATTAATTAATATATTTAAACATAGAACTGGGAATGTTTTTAGATATTTGTCTAGGATTAACTTTTAATATCTTTATAAATAATATTAATTAGTAGAATTATTAGTAAATAGTGATGTACATTTTAAAACCTAAAGGCCAGATAGGACTTCGCCTTCAAGGAAATTCCTAATGAGGAGGGCTGGGGAGCTAGGTGGGAAATTCTTGATCCTTGTGCTAAATATTTCAGTGCTCTCTAGGGCTTCCAGCATATCTTTGATGTAGCTACTTCTGACCCATGAGGAAACACTTTACCCCATAAAAGCTTGAGAGAGCATTATTTTCTGAGTTTTAGGACCAAATATTTGGAATTTTATTTTGTTTTTTAAGTTTTTAAATTTCTATTTCATAATAATCAACAATAACAAAAGTATATTTCCTTACACTTTACAAAACAGTTTCATTTATATCATCTCACTTTATTCTTAGCAATAAGCATGATTAGATCACAGTGGGTACTAATAAATTCTATCATAGGTGGCAGAATGCTAAACACTTTAAATGCCTGGCTTCCTTGAATCCCTGCAATTCTGTGGTGTATGGTCTATGCTTTTTTTTTTATTTTACAGAGTAATAGTGAGGCACAGAAATATTACATAAGCTCTTGGAAATCACACAGCTAATAAATGCTGAAATAAAAGTTCAAATCCTATATTGACCTGCTTCTAAAGAAATATTTTTATTATCATTGTTCTAAGATTGCACATTATGTTTATCCCTATGCCCTTGGTTTAATTAAGAATCTTGTAAAACCCACATCAATGGGGTTTTTGGCTTCTGTCAAACTGTTCTTTGAAATATATTTGTATATTTAAATGTTATGACATCCTAAAAAAAGTTCACTATGCCTCCCCCAGAGTGTCAATAAAATGCCCAGGTGCTTCTTGCTTTGTTTCCCAATTTAATTGAATTCAGGATCTCTCCTGTTTCTTACCTTCAATGACTGCGTCCTACTCTTGCCCAAATGTGGGGCCTGACTTCTTTTCATTGGTTTCCCCACCATTTGCCAAAGGACTACAAAGGTTTGGGGGGGAGGGGTGTTTACATAACAGCTTACTGTAACAAAAAACTTAATTGTGTTTGAGCACATGGGTGTGTGTGAGTGTGTGTGTGTGTGTGTGTGTGTGTGTGTGTACCACCTAACCTCCAACCAAAATTTTCCCTCTTTCTAATCTTTGGCTTGGAACCTCTGTCTGCCCCCATGTGCCTAGAACACTCTTGCCTCTCCTTCTGATGCCCTGAGCATCTAAGCTCCATTCCCTTTACCCTAGAAATCTCAATACTCTTCTTACTATAATGTATAGATAAAGGTAATCTCTTCGGTGCAGTCTTTATTTTCCCTGAACAGCCCTGAGAGTGTCCCATTTTGTAGAGCAGATTGTCTAGATACTTTCATCAATGAGGATTCCTTTACTAGAAAGTAACAAAATGTTTTCCCGAATGAAAAGTACTTCACTATGGACTAGAAGAAATTGCATCAGTTTTGGTTTTAAAGCCAAATGTTCTTCCCTTTTCCAAACTGATGAAAAGATTGCTCCAAGCTTGGGTCTTTTACTGTGCTTTTGTCTTTTTCCTTTAATTCAGCAGTTCTACTAATGGTTTTCCAAGTCATAGCCCCTTCTGGAACACAGAGGTCCTTGGAACTTCTGGCTTCCTGCACTCCTTCTACCTCTTCTCCACTCACTTGATCTGTCCCAGGCTATAGATTTCAATAGTGGTGCTGAGTCTGCACTAAAATTCCACCAGGACTAGGGATTTTAGCTAGGAAAAAACTTTAAACATGTAGTGGGTGTCAGCCCTAAGTGAGGCACCAAAGACAGATACGATTTCCCAACAGTGTGACCTTGTGCCAACTAACATATCTTTTCTGATCCTTTTTTACTTTAAGAGTAACATGAAGAAAAAAATATCTATTGTATTATAATATAATAATTACATTAAGCTATAATATTTATTAAAGTTATTAATGAGTTATTAATGAAGTGATATATTAAAAGTAGATGGATGAATTTTATAAATCCTAAAGTAATCATTATATTATTGTTGTTTGTGCTAATAATAAAAAACATTTTACTCTGGGTCCTGTACTGAGTTCTTTAAGAAGGAAAAAGTTAAATGAGACCTTGTTGCTAGCTTTACGTGCTTAGCATCCCTAGCAATGGAAAGATTTAGGAAATAGCGAGTAGCTTGGAAAATGAATTCCCAAGGCTGAGATCATGTACTATAATTGGCAAATGAGGTCATTAGTGAAAAGGGCCATCTGTAGATAATGAGGAGCGGCACTTGGTGAAGGCAACAGTAACTAAGGAAGGACGTACAGAACTAAACCTCGAAAGATAGAGAAATTCAGTGAGCAAATGTGGGATCATTCCAGGAATTCCCCCAGGATATCAATCTAGTTAGAGGATGGCTTTGAGAGTAACAAGGTGAGTGATAAACCTAACAACTAAAATTGAAGAGAATTCTAAACAAGAGAGAAGAATAGAATGGCTCTTGTGAAGAGGTGATAGCACTGAACATGAGATGAATGCCTTAGAATCTCAAGTTTTTAGTTATTGTTTTCTAGTATGGACGAGTTACAAACTCTATGACTCATTTGTCCATCTGTATCTCTCTCTCATTGTTGGAGTATTAGATGAGAGAAGAGGCACTGCAATATCTTGCACATATTAGAGTCATAATAAACTAATTATTTTCTTCTACTTCCTTTCTCTTCTCTTCATAGTTGCAATGGGGGTTTGACCTTAAATTAGAGTGTAAATGCCTCATAATAGTCCCTCTACACATTTTATAATTTAGATATCTCTTATATTTATTGTCTGTTTCCTACTGAGTCTGAAACCTGAAATTATTGTCCATAGGACTTTCTCTAGCAAGATATACAGATAAGCTTATGTTTAATTCAAATTCAAACACTGATTTTTTTTTCTGCTAAATTAAAATTGCTTCTTTATGTAAATCGAAGTTCCTTAAACATCTGAAGTATATCAATAACATCCAGGATAGAAGATACACTATCAGTAAAACATCCTCTGCTACCTATTGCCTATTGTCTACTTATTGCAAGAAACAAACTCTGAGTGTTGTTGGTTCATTTTGTTGAGTAATCCAGGATATTAACAATCAGCATATTCTTTCTCTTCAGTAAAAGGTGGCCTTTTTAAAAAAATCTTTTTCTCTGGTTTCTCATTAGAGATTAGATCGAGATGATAAAATAAGAGGAGTCTTGCCTTGCTTCAATTTAGCTTTGTGGTATTGTTTTGCTCCAGTTCTTTGGAGTTACAATATACGAAACAGGTTTTTGATGCATATTAAGAAGAATAGAAGCAATTTTTAAAAACTGAGAAAAATCTTAAAAATGACTCCAATTCTACTGTCTTACTGTCTTATTCAAGCAAGGCATTTGATTCCTATTCCCTTTTTCCCTTTTTATTCTTTGTGTCATGACCTCTTTTTTTGTTGTTGTTGTTTTTTGTTTGTTTGTTTGTTTGTTTTTCCAAACACCATCATAGTCCTGCTGGACCCAGAACTCATCTGAGCAAAGGAAACATGGACTAGCTACCTTGTCTGTTCCTATCATGTAATCTGCCCTAGGGTATCAGCCCTCACCTCCCCACACACACTTTCTAGGTCTACTACCCTTCCTTAAGGGCAAGACTTCATTTCTTCTCAAGCACATTCTCTGAAAGGATCTCTTTACTATGGATTTTTATGTCTACAATTTATACTGCACACTGCTTTCAATGTCACCGTGCCTCTGTTCTCAAGATTTAGAGCTGATCTTGAATTATGAACCCCTGTCTCCAGGAAGGTAAGAGATAAAAGTTTGGTCTAGTTGAGTGAAGTGTTGCCTATACTTAACTTGAAAAACACACACACACACACACACACACAGATTTCTGGGACTTTCATAAAGACTTGCTTGATCAGTTTTAAGTAAGAATCCTGGAAATCTACATACTTAGGCCTATTTACAAAATTCAGCCCTGCAGAGTGCACAGGATGCAAATCTGGGAACATAAGCATTTCAAATTAAAATTTCAGTATCACATTTAATATCTGCAGAGAATGGGGAAAGTCATTTAACTTTCTTAACCATGTTTTCCCACTCAAAAATGGAGACATTACCAACTTACACATATCATTTTTGTGAGGCTAAAATATCTTATACAAAAAAAGCTTACATTTAAGGTACATTATATAATTTTGCTTCCCTTTTTGATCCAAATGATTACTTTCTGAAACTTGGTGAAAAGACTGAATACTGCTTTTTTTCTCTCTCACCAAGTAGGCAGACCTGTTGGAAAGGCAGACCTGAATTTCTGAACCATAGGTGTAGTTATGGTTTCCTTGCACACATGAGTCAATGAAGAGCTGCAGGACCAAACATAAAATGGTTTAGGGTTTCCTGAGAAGTAACAAAACTGGTAGATACTTCTCTGCCTCGTGGAGACTCAGGCAGTCTGGATTATAATGGAAAACCATTGAGACATGGCCCGAAGAGGATCCAAGAGAAATGCCTGCTTCAGGAATGACAAGGGGCCATGTTTTCACAACCCAAATCCTGGATCCAGGATTCAGTAGAACTTGGACATAGTCCAGAAGTCTAAATTCAAACAGACTCAGGACAAAGAGCAGGTACAAAGTGAGAATTTCCTGGGCTCAGGAGCAGGGAAAGCTAGAACTGATAAGTGGACAAATAAGGCTCAGCTGTCAGCAGCTGCCCGAGCAGTGGCACACTAAAGATGAAGGCATAGAACCAGTGGGTCAATGTCCTAGATCGCCACACAATTACAAATGTTTTCTGGTTTTCTATAATCAGTGCTTTGACTTATGTCCACCTCAATTCCTTGGAGGATCTGTGGGGTACCAGAACTTGCCTTATGCAATTATTTTGTAGGCAGGTTGCAGGTGAGATTCATGGAAGTGACCTGTGGCAGACTGAGGTGGACTGTAGGCTATTCAGCCCTAAAAATGAGAGGTCATGTGAGCAGAGGTCTAATGGGGAATTTAGCCTGGGTGTGGTGAGTAGGCCAGTGTTTTTTGCAAACCTCTACTGTGCCCAGCCTGGGTTTATGCAGGTCAGTTCCAGCTGTCCTCTGACTAACCTGACCTGAGGTCTGGATAGTTTGGTCAGGACGCTGGGCCACAGGGAACCAAAACAACTGGATTTTGACCATAGACCTGTCTTGGTACCTGTTTCCCTACAAACCCAAGTCTAGTCTCAGTGGCTACTAAGCTTTCTTTTTTCTTACTGTAAGCCCCTAGGCTTCATGATACTCCTGTGAATTTGAACAAGTCATTTAATCTCCTGATCCTCAGTACTCTCAACTATATAATAGGGTTAACAGACTGATGAGCAGTTTAAATGCCTGGTGGATCTGGCATGTAGTAAGAGCCTCATAATTGTTAGTTCCCCTTTTATTTTTTCTCCCTTTGCCATCAGATCCTCTAAACATTTCTTTGTCATCTTTTTTTGTATTTACATAATAAACTGTCACTCCAATTTATCTTGACCCTCTGAGAGCTATGAATAGCAAAACTTTTCTTAAGGTAATCCCAACTGTGGGCAGAAATATAATAGCAAATGGAGTTTGTCTAGTACCTAAAGGACTGGTAGTTTTGGGGATGTAAAGGTGCTGAAATGAAAAAGTGAGCAACTGTACAACCTGACTTCTCTGTGAGTAAGGCTGAGGGTCTTACGGTTTAGATAAACTCAGAATACAGCAGGGTAGATTTTGGGGACCAGGATATGAGATCCTGAAGTGGTAACAAACCAAAGAAGCATCATTCACTCATTTAGCACATTTATCAAGCACTAAATAGACACCAGAATATTGTGATGACCATATCAGATTTGGTTCTTGGGCTTACAGAGCTGAGAGAGTAGCGAGGAAGACTGATGATATGGGGACAGGATATTCATCATATCCACTCTTTAGAACTAAGACACTTATTTTCACAGTTACCAGAAGGCTTGTCTGCAGATGGCTGGCAGCTGAATACCTCTCCAAGAATTGCCTTTGCTGAGGAGACCTGCTTAAGGGGTCAACCAGTATCCTGCAGCTGATGAGCACAGGGGCCCGGTCCCCTCACTTTATCTCAGAACAATTCTATTTTTAGAGGAACCCGAGAACTTTGCTGAGGTCTTGGTTACCACTGCATTATATTCCAATCACTCATTCTGTTTTGTTCTCTTTTTTTTATTGATTGACGTATAAGTCATATATAATAAAACATACCCCTCTAAAGTATAAAATTTAATGTTTTTTTAATGTAGTCACAAAATTGTGCAACTATCACCACTAATTCTAGAACATTTTCATCACCCTTCCTCAAAGCAAAACAAAACAAAACAAACAAAAAAACAACTCATGGCTGTAATGCCCTGGTTTGGAACTCCACGAGCCAAGAAGGAAACTGACACTGATGCAAGCACAAAAGGGAGTTTATTGACAAACTCGAGTTTGGACCTCACTCGTTCACTGACGCAGCAGTGGTTGAGAGGAGCCCTGACCGAGGGTCTGGGACCTAATTTAAAGGGTAAAACTGCAAGCCTTGGGGAGATGCCTTGGTGTTACCTGATTGGGGGGTTAGGTTGACCTTTAAAGGGATTGGGTGGTAGGTCGTTAGGTCTGAGTGCAAAAGGGGGTCGTGTGCAGTTGGGGCTGCGTATAAAGGGGGCCCTGCACAGAAAGGGCCGAGTGCAGAAGGTAGGGCTGAGTGCAGAAGGTGCCGGGTGCAGTAATCAGACTATGTGCAGGAGGAAATAAGGGTGGGGGTGCCTTAAGGGCCCACCGATTAGCTGGCTTGGCTGGTTTGGCCAGGTGGTAAGGCATTGTTCTTGACCACTGGCCTTTGGGGAACTTTTCGTACAATTCATCTTGGGATCACTCAGAAAAATGGAATCATTCCAGTCTTTCAATGGGCATTAGCTATTTTCCCCCATTCATCCCTACTACCATCCTTGACAACCGCTAATCTTTCTATCTCTACAGATTTACCTATTCTAGGTATTTAATATATATGAGTCATACAATGTGTGGCCTTTTGAGTCTTACCTCTTTCACTAAGCATAATATTGTCAAGTTTCATCCACATTGTATCTATCACCATTTAATTTCTACATTGTTAAATAATATTTCTTTGTATGGATATATGACATTTTGTTTATCATTTTATTAATTGATGGATGTTTGGACTGTTTCCTATTTTTTTTTTTTGGCTGTGATAAATAATATAGTTGCTTTAAATATTTGTGACCCAAGCAGATTTCTGAGGGCTGGCATCCCTCCCACAGGGATGTGGGCCTATAGAAGCTCCTTATTAGGCTGGCAAGGGAAGGCTTTTCCATTCTCCACTGTCTTAGTTTATGCTGGTTGTTATAACACCGATACTATAGATTGGGTGGCTTATAAACAACAAAATCTATTTCTTATGGTTCCAGTGGCTGGGAAGTTCAAGATCAAAGCACCAGCAGATTCAGTGCCTGATGAGAGTCTGCTTCCTGATTTAAAGACGGGCTTCTTTTCTCTGTGTCCTCACATGGCAGAAGGAGCAAGGGCATACTCTGATGTCTTTTATAAGGACACTAATCTTCTTTATAAGGGCAGAGCCCGTGTGACCTATCTAATCACCTCCCCAAGGCTCCACCTCTTAATACTGTCACATTGGGTGTTAGAATTTAACATATGAATTTTAGGGGGACACCAACATTCAGTCTATAGCACCTACTTTGCTCCAAAGAGTACTCTATAGGAGCAAACTTTTCAATCAAAGAGGTCAAAGCGTAGGCAAGATAATATTCAGAATATGTCACCAGATCAAGGTACATATTTGTTATACATTGCAACAGGAGGAAGAATACATATTCTGTAGCAATTGTTATCATGTAACACCTAATTAAATGTTATAAAGGTGATCCTATTATATGAGAAATGCAATTATGTTTGATACAGGCTGTAAAAATGTTTACTTCCTATATATCATGTGCTAATATTCAGTATGTAATGAATTTCTGCATATTTTTTTAAAAGAAAATTTAGTTAGTATATTTAGCATACATTATGTGATCTAGGTATTTGCAGGAAGATTGTCACTTTGGAGATATTTTAGATTATTGTATTGAATCTTCGAATCATAGAGAAAGCTTTATGCTCAGAAAGTCTAAAGGGAAAATGGTTAAGAGAGCAGGATTTGTTCAACAGTTCACTGGAATGGAATATTTTTGCATTTATATATTTAAATTAAATTTTGATTCACTATTCCAAGTTTTTTCTTTTTTTAAGCATTAGGAGCTCATAATCATAGACAGTTTGATATGTAGGATACTATAATCAGCTAGTCTATTCTCTTAACATAAAAGGAAGCTGATTCTGAATGGTGGTAGGGGGGTGATTAGCCCTAGGTTGTAGATGAATTAGCAACAGGACCTCATCTAGGAGTCAGACTTGACCACTCCCATCTTTGGGACTTAGTACTTGAAGCAGGCTGCTTGAGTGTTTTACAACATGGCTTCATGCTATTAATTTAAAACATATATGTTAGTTTCTGTTAAAGATATTTGTGAGTAGGGGCAAGGGAGAAAAGGGCACGTAGCTCTTTCTGTCAAGTTGTGACAACATCTAGGTATTAGAAAGCATTACAAAGAGGAACATGCCTCACGTTTCCCTCATTTGCAGCAATAAGGCCCTGGGAATCAGAGGCAAGTCTCTCTCAAGCTCACAGAGGATCTAGCCCAGAGCAATTCCTAGGAAAACAGGGTATTCCCACACTGCTTGGGCTCCCTGTTCCACTCTTATCCTTCAGCTCCATTTGGAGGAATAATCCACACAAGAGATCCTGCAAGGTCTTTTAGTGATTGTAGGAAAGAAGGGAAATCCTTGTTCAGAAGCGGAGTGTGGATTTTAGTGGTAACTGCCTTTATCTGTAATAATTCTGGTATTTTTGATGCTTCAAAATATTTAAAAACAATCTCAAAATAGCTTTCATAAATCAATTTGACCTTGCCCTGAAACCAAAACAATAGTTAATTCACCTGAAGCAGAAATATAACATGTTCAAATAGCAAAATATCTCCCAGTCAATTTTAAAAAGATAAATAAAAAATAATGTAGTTTATATTTTTATATTAAAAATAATTTCATGAGTGCCCTTTTGTTTCATTGAATTTAAATAATCATTATAAACTTAATATATCCCCAATAGTGTCACCATGCAATGACAACCATGATTAATATTTTTACATGTTTCCTTTGAGCTTTTTTTATTCTTTGCATGGATTGTTTAAAAGATATTTTAGGTACTGTCTCACCAGATGGAAGACACCTCTCTGCACCCCTGTAATGGAGTGCAAAGAATAGACTCACTATCTTCTGTATGAGCTGCTCTTAGACCAACCAAAGTTGGCCAGATTGATTGGTACAGCATGAGAGGGACATCCCTGGCCAGATCCTTGGCCAGAGCAAGCATAACATTAAAGAAGGAAGCTTTTATGAAATATATTTTATTATGAAAAAAAAATATCCTGCTGGTAATGTAAAAAATTCATTGTCCATCCAGAAATCTGAAAATAAGTTAGAGATATGTACTCATCAGTGCTTTTTGACCGTGTTTACTATATTGCCTGGCCTAATCATATGATGAAAGAAGAAGGCAGCAGGAAGCTTCTGAGATGTCAGATCCATTTTAAGTCCATTTTAGGATTGAAAAAGAGGCCAGAAATATTAAACCATGTGTCCTAGGCCCCGTGGCTGGTAGGGTAGCCATACCTCAACTGATTTCCTGGGTGCTCTTTTTTCTTCTGTCTTTAGAGCAGATGCATGGATTTTTCTCATCTAGCATCTTAAGACCTAGAGTAAATATAATGTTATTGTGACTCTTGCAATTATAAGAATGTGAATATTCTAATATGAGTTACAGATATTTGTTTGAATTTTGCCATTACTCATTTTTTTAAATCACAGGTAATATTTTTTCACTTGACTAAAATGTGAATTTTAAAAATCATGAAAGCTTGTGGAAGTTGCAAAAAAACATTGTGAGCAGTTATCTAATGGAAAAACACATGCAAAATTTAACTGTCAAAAGAATAAAATTAAAACAGACACCAGCATAACCCAGGTTATTCTCTGTATCTTCAGATGACAGGCCTGCAGTTGCTATGCTGAGCATTTGATGGCAAGTGAAAAGCATTAACACTCTGCAAAACATAAGGAGGAATACATTTGATAAACAGTTGCCCCTGTAGATGAAAGTTTTCCCTAAAGTCTAGTTCTACTGAGCAAATGAGATTTTTTTAAAGTAAATTTTACAAGGTTTTTTTTTTTTTAAAGTTTGAAGGTACATGCTGTAGTTTTAAGTTATAAGTATGTGTTCATGATTTCCCTGATAATAGGATTTTAGATGCAGTGTTTTTTACTTGCTGTACTGTATTTAAGTTATACAATCCATTAATGGTCTATATTGGCTAAAACGTCTTGTGTAGCTTTTACTGATTAAACTCCAGTGACTTTAAAGAATGGAACCAATAGCAGCACAGTGCAGGGGGAAAAAGTGAGATTTTGGAGCTCTGCACTCCCAGACTCTACCCTGCCTTTGCTATCTGCCAGGTCTCTGATCTTGAACCAATAATTGAACTTCATTGAGTCACTATTTTCTATCTGCCCAACTAGGTCTGGAATAGTCAGAGATGGTTTTCTGTGAAAAGCAAGTTTCATTTGGGGTTTGTAGGGTGAGAGAGAAGACAGTAGACCCAAGGTTGGGAAAGAACATAATCAAACCTTAAAGATGCTTAGCAACTAGATTATAATGACTTATTAGATATTTTGAAGCATAGAGATTATAAAGCTGATCAAATGAAGAGGAGTCAAATTCAGGGGAATCTTAAACTCAAGTTGAAGTGCCCAGTGTTGACATAAAAGGGACTGAGGAACCATTAGAGGTATTTGAGCCACGGTTTGAGAAGTGAAAAAACAACTGCAGGAAGACAGGAAGGCAGATGGACAAAAGGAATTGGTTTGGGTTATATTTTGGAGTCCACAAAATGACTTAGAGATGAATACATCTAGATCTCTTAGGCTTTTTGTTTTTGTTTTTTTTTGTTGTGTGATTACAACTAACATTGACTGAATTAATAACTTTGTCAGGACAGACCACTTCCAAGTTGATAAGTTATCTGAACCTCAAATCTAGTCAAAAGCTAAGTTTTGATAAGTTTGTCTACAAGGTTGTGCCAAGCTTTTAGGTAACGGGTGATCATTATGCCCAACCAGTGAGAGATTCGCCTCTGGATAGACATGTGAGGGCAGATGGCCATAAATGAAATCAAACTCTTAATCTACAAACCCACAAATGTGCTTGTATTCCACATCAGAGAGCCAAGTTCCATGTTATCTCTTGATAATCTTTGATCAAAGTAAAGGCAGCATTGATGTTAATGTCATTTTCCCAATTTTATTCTTTGACTTGTTTTTGAGTTATATGTGAGGCAGAAACTAGGACTTCTTTTCTTCGAAGAGTCAAAAATCACATTAAAATATTATAAACTCAGAATAGTCCTATAGTAAGAAACTGTTTAACTTTGTATCAACACTCAGATTCTTAAACTTCTTTGTCTACATATTATTTCCCTTGTAATTTCTATCACCATCTAATAGAACTAGAGCTGTCCAAAATAAAGTAGAAGACCATAAGGTCTGGGATGCTGATTTTAATCAAAATAATTAACAAGTTATTATTTTTTATTCTAGGGCAATAGCTCAGTATATAATTTCAGTGGAACCACGGAATAAATCTAAACATATTTGTGAACTACATTTTAAGATGCAGAGACAATAACAATATGATAACTTAGAAGAAGTAGAAAATTTGGAGTTAAATGTTCTGAATTAAAATCCTAGCTTGGCCACATGCTAGATAGATAGACATTTTATTCAATCCTAACTAACAAATATAATATTATCCATCTATCATCTATTAGTAGTTATGGAACATGAAAAAGACAATGCACAAGAGGACTTTTTATCATTTCAAAGCCTCATTTGGAGTTACAATGGTTCAAAATGTGCTTGTGCCAGCTCATTTGTGTGCCACAAAAATCAAAGCAATTCTTTCCATGTAAACAGAGTTGAAGGAACCACTTAGGCAAACTGTCATGTTAAGCTACCATATGGTTCAAGTTAGGGGGCAAGAAGAGCCAGAACAAAACTGTAAACAAAGGAATCCACAGTTATATTCAAATATCTCATAGGAGTTGCAAATGAGTGGGTCCTTGACCGACTGCCTGTTGATGTATTCTGTTTGGAGCAGTGTTTGTAAAACAAATAGAATTTGAATGACTATGTTATCCATAGGACCCACTATTTTTATTCATTCATCATTCATTCATTCATTCATTCGTTTGTTTGTTTATTTGTTAATTTATTTACATTTATATTTATTTACTTACTTACTTACTTACTTATTTATTTACTTTTGCCTTATACCTAACTCTAGACTTACATTTATATCTTTGCCTGATCCCTGGAAGCTTTAGAGGTTGCTAACTTCAATTATCTGTATGCTTAGTTAACATGTTAACTGAGATGAATTGGCCCTTACCAGGATCAGTGAGGCCATGAAGAGTCAAGAACCAAGAAGCATGTCTTAATTGACCTGAACAAGTGCTCTTAATACCCTGGAGCCAGGGAATTTAACATTTTTGGTAAATAAGCAGGAAGATCTGAATTTGAGGCTGCTGATGCATACCCTATAAGAAAAAAACATAACCAAAAGTGAACTGACCATCCAGGTAATTACTTAATTAGAAATAATTATAAAAGATATTTTAATGTATATATATTATCTTATAGAATATAGAGGTTTTTGTTTGTTTTGTTTTTAGCACACCTTATGCAACCCTTTTAAGTAATTGTTATTAAAATGAGAGAAATCTGGGTCTCTGAGAGAAGAAATTTGCTCAGTCATGCAGATGGAAGGGCATGGAACCAGAATTGACGTCAGCATTGCTGTTTAAGATGCTCATGTGCCTTCTACATTCCATCCTTTCCTGGCATGAGATTACTAATGCCATGATACTCTTTAAGAGGGGACCTAGTTGCACATGTAGATCTCTAAATTATTTTGTTTTCCATTTGATGTCCAGGAAGGCCTACCTCCAAGATGTTGCCTGATAGCCCATATTTTCTCCCTTTGCACTGTGTTAGTAGGAGAAGGTGCTGGAGAGTTTCATAAGGAAGATTCTGCTACAAATGTGTAAATTTGGATTATTACCATTAGGAATGTAAAAAAAAAAAAAAAAAAAAAAGATTAACTTCTGCTAAAATATTGCCCTGCCCAAGATACAGATTTCCTGGCCCTCCTTCAGCCTAACCTAAGGAGAGCTAGTCTGTGGTGATAGAAGCTTCTTTAGCAATGCCTCAACTGGACTCTTGAGCCAAGGTCTCAAACTCATTGGGGTGAAATCATTTCACCCCAAATATTCTTTTACCTTATCACTGACTTGCCCAAGCACCCTGTTTCCTTTAAACTTTATTGAAAATTCTCGGTCCTCTAGGTGCTGTCAGTATAGGAGTGCCAAACAGTATAACCTTTTTGGAAAGCAAATGAGCGATATATTTCAGTTTTAATCTATGGGAATATTAAAGGAGTCTATATTCATGATTCAGTCACTCTCACGCTGGGAAATGAATATGTAGTCATGGATTTATATGCAAGGGTGACATAACATTGTATAGTTATCTATTATAGCAACTCTTGCAAAAATATGTGATAAGAAGAAAATTTTTATATAAATAACTATGCAGCCATATGATGGAATATTATTCTCTCCTGATAAAATTATGCATTTGAAGAACATATTTAATGATGTGAAAAAATGCTAAAGATATGATGTTAAGACAAGGCAGAAATAAAAATGTATGTATGCGGTGTGTGTGTGTGTGTGTGTGTGTGTGTGTGTGTGTGTTGAACATCATGGGTCATATTAGCCAGCGGATACAAAGTGGTCAAATCAAAGTCCAGATTACAATAGCCTTATAAATTTATAACCTTTTCACAAAGCAAATACCAACCTGTACTCAGCACCAAATCCAATGAGACCATTTCCCCCCTTTTCCTGTTCTTCCTGACAAGGCTCTTTCCACTGACCCTGCTGTGGAAGTATTTCATTAGAACTCTGGTAGCTGGATTACTTGGACCTTAGAGATACCATTCTATTAGAAACAAGATGTTCTTCATTCTAAAATTTAGCTTGGCTTTTAATCTTGTATGCTAACATTGAAGTAAGGAAGTCAGAAAGAAAACAACAATGTATCTAATACTCAGTAATTTATACACTTTTGCTAGCCTTCCACCCAAGTTAGCTATCAATTCTCAGTTATCCTCATTCTCTCTTTGTAATATGGAACTTCAACAGAGCCTTCTGCACACTCATTTTAAGCCTGAGCTGCTATTTTGTTCTCATTGATTCTACAAGGATAAAGAGTCTTAATTCTGATCCAGACCTAGTACCTGTGTAGGCTACTGTTGTCCACCGACAAATACCACTAACATTACCTGTCTGCCTGAATCTCTAAGTATGGTTGCTTCTAGCTGTATTCCATTTCCCACCTGTTTGGACTTCTCTGAGGCCAACTACTTATCTGGCCTCCCACCCATTGCCTAATGACACACACTATATTTGCTGGAACCCATGTTCTGCCTGCCCTCCTGGATACCCTTCAGCAGCAGCAGCTGCAGTAAAATGTCTAAAACTAATCCCACTGCAGCCAACAATTCTAGTTCCAAGTACAAAGATCGTCCAGCCTACTGTACCATTTTAGTAACCCTGCCATACCTGGGTATAACACCTCAATGGTTCGTAAAACATTATGTGACATGGCATATATATTGTAAAATATTTTAAGATATTCCATTATTTTTATCTTTTATCTGTTCTAGTTTCTTCAAATTATGTTATTTGGAAAGAGTGAGCAGCTGAAAATTGAGTGTGTTTTTTGAAGATTAAGGACTGATAAAAATATATAGCCAATATAATATTCTTGTCTTTCAATCTGCCTCATGCTGCAGAATGGAGGTGATACCAGGTTGTGAAAAATAATGAAGCCAATTACCTTGACTGTTTCTGGGTGTGATATATTGCTCCTTAAAAAAAAAAAATCATAGACCTGCAAGTATAAATTGGTAGTCCTGTTGCCCTGGGTAAACCATACCCAGATCATAAGTTATTATTATAGCATTGTACATTTTCTCTTACAGAGAGTGAGAGCCATGCTATCCTAAAAAGGAGTCCTTGACTCTCACATTATGCCTTCTTTGCTTGTCTCAGCTATCCCTGTGCCCCAAAACTAAGCTCACTGATTTCTTCTATCCTTAGCCCTGGAACAATTTAGGCTTGGAGCAGAAAGAACTTTAATTACTAAGCTGTTTACTGGTAAAACTAATATTGAACCATTTTCTCACCACTGGCTTTTTTCTTTCTCAAGAGGTATTCTCTTGGAGACAACTACTACCCCTCAAGTCACCACTATTGGCTAGAGTCACAGGTAGAGGAACTGTGAATCACAAGTAAAAACAGGCAAGAATCATTTGGCATTTGAAGAATCACAAGCAGACAACAGGGTCACTGAATTTAATAAAAAAAGTAAAAGTTAAGAGAGCAGAAGAAACATCACAAATAGATTAGTCCTCTCAGTATGGATAGTCTTCACTCCTCCTAAATGTTATCAACCACCCAAGGTGCTACCATACTTCTCTGATCAGATGCCCATTCTCACCTATCCACCTGAAAAGAAACCCACTTGTTGCTAAAACCTATCTGCAGGGGTGGACAGGCTGATTAGGAGATGCTGAGCATGCACTTACTCCCAGCTGCCCTTCCTGAACGATTCTCATAGTTGGAGCCACTGTCATGTTTTGAAGTTCTCTTCTAGTTGTTTGGAGCTATGTTTTCTGTCTTCAAAGTGATCCTCTTTTGTTTTCAGAGGTGTGTGTGTGTGTGTGTGTGTGTGTGTGTGTGTGTGTGTGTGTATTTTCTACATATATATAGAAGAAAGATTTGTGGCAGGATAAAGACGTTGTCATCTTTTTTCGGCAATCTTGTTCTTTCATCACAAATGTCCTTATCTGGTTTCCTGGGCACTATATTTGTTAGCCACAGCTAGAAACAACATTTTACACACTCTCAGAGCAATATGTGGTCTCAATGTAAGATTGTTCAAAGATGTTCAGCAAATACCTCTCAATCCACTGTGCTTGATGCACTTCATGATTGTATAATGGCTACACTCTCAGGAATCTGGAGACAGGAAATTTTATATACCTGGATTGTCTCTGAACAGAATCAACATATTCTAAGATGACATTCTCCATATTTGTGTTTGGTGTATTCCATTTCCACTTATTTTAAATGTCCATATTAAACATGTAGGCTTTGAATTGAGTATAGAAGAAAATTAAGCCTTAATTGTTATCGAAAGTTATAGAATGAAGAGATAAAAAAAAAAAAAATAGGAAGAATGATGACCTGGAATCAGAGCCATGATGCTAATGTCTTGGCTTTGAATGATTAAGCTTTTTACTGAGCATCACAGAGCCCCGTGTATCTTATAGTCTCCCTTCCCCATTTTACTCTTCACAAAACCAGAAGATGGCAGTGGCTGAGTAGATTTTATATGGGGATGTCTAAATATGTATACCTGGTAACTGTATTTCCTTAGGGAAGTTCTACAGAGACATAGAGAAGAGAGTTGCAGCATTCATGATGACATTCAAAGAGAGCCCTTTAAAGAATCTCACCATGTGTGACAATAGATGCTCATCTCTTTATATTAAAATGAGGTTTATTTCATGATGACAGATTCATGTTCAACACAATTTAGACAAGTTGGTGCAAGGTGGCAAATTGAGTAGAGATTTTTACACCTCTATAATTTCCATAATCTCACTACATAACTGATTATTAATATATTTTTATAAAAATGTTTTAAAAGAAAACATACCAAAGTGTATAAAATAAAACACTTATAGGTACTCACTTCAATAACATCCTCTCACTTAATCCCTGTTTTAACAAAAATGCTATTTCCCTTTGTATTCTACATATTCTGCCTAATAACTGAGGTCACCCAAAATGAAAGTTACACTAGGATTTTCACTAACCAATATTTTAAATTTGACTTATAGTTTGTCAAATTTATAATAGGATCTCTCAGAATATCCCCTTTTTTCTTACAACAGGAATAAGAAAATATTTTAATACTTAGCTAATTAACACATACTTGTTCAGGAAAATAGTTTTTAATAAACTGACATTTTATCACAGCTTAGAAGCTTGGTATGTTAAACTTCTACTGCAGTTAGACCACAAGATAAATGCGCATTGAAGTTTTATAATAGCATTGACTGCTTATAATCTTGATACATGTTTGTTGTGTAAAATTTGGAAAGTAAAAAGATTAACTACATCACCAAGAGAAAACTAATAAATAAGGCTTTTTTCTTTCAATCTGTTTTTTTCTAGTGTATGTATGTATACAAATATAGATATTATTGAATAACATGGTTGTTTGCTTTTTATTTCCAAAACTGTCTTATAAGTGACCTTCTCATTTTAAATTACTGCAATTAAAAAAATTATTTATTATTTCTATTTAATGCCATATGGTTATTATGAAATTTAATCTATATATGTAAAAAATCATAAATATACACATACATGGAATATATACATATATGTAAAAATAGAAGTAAATATCTCTCCAAATCATACAACTCAGTAATAAATATTTTAAAAATTTAATGAACATTCTTCTAAACACCTTTCTATACTTATTTATACCTATCTACATTTATATATTAAATATCTTAGAGGTCATACTGATACTTCAATTCCAGTCGTGGGTCACAGGATGGATTCTAGCCTTTCTCCTTTCCTTATTCATAACTTTTTCCTCTAACAATGAAAAATACAGCTTCCATTATCTATAATATATTCATTTAATTGTTTAATTCTAATATGCGCATAAAGAATTTCAGAATTGCTTATCCATACCTATATAAAACACAAATTTTCTAATTGGAGCACAGTACTGCGCACAAGAGAACTGGCAAATCTTTCTGTAAAGGGCCAGATAGTAACTGTAGGAAACTTGCAAACATGGGGCAAAGACAGCTTTCCCTCAGGTATCCACCTAGTTATTTCCCTCACCTCCTTCAGGTCCTGATCCAATGGCTATCTTTTCACTGAGGCACCTTGATAGCCTTTTAAGGTTATAACCCTCTCCTCACCCCGGCTACACCGTCTTGATCCTTCTTTTCCTATTTTGTTCTCGGTAGCACCTATCACATTGTAACATGCGCTCAGTTAATTCATCCTAATACACATTTTTACACATACACATGTTTTTCAGTACACACTTTAACATCTTTAAAATGTGGATATTTTTTATAATCCATAACAGATCATTCCGTTGGGAATTTAAATGTCAGCATTTACAATTAATAGCATTTTAATAAAACATGGTATTTATTTATTTATTTGTTTATCTTTTTATTTATTTAGCTTATTTTTATTTTGCCTTTTTAGGATGTGAAAGGCACAAAGCCAAAGAGAAAATATTCTAATTTCTGTAAAAAAATCATCCCCATTTCAGTGGATAAACAGAACAAGGGTTTATTTTTCTCTTGTGTCATTAAGGGTTCTTTGTTTTACACAATGCCTGAGCCTCTTTTCTTGAATTCTTTACCTTCAGTCAGTTTAAAATAATGAGGGTAGAAGATCACTTTAGTATATAGGGATAAGCCTGATATCAGTGTTTATCACTTCTGCTTGGTTTCTATTCCTGTATTAAACAGAGCATATTAATAGCTAGCTATATTACTATGGGTTGAATTGTTTCCCAAAAAGATATGTTGAATTCCTGGTACCTGTGAATATTACCTTAGCTAGAAATAGGGTCCTTATGGATGTAATCAAGTTAACATGAGGTCATACAGGATTAGGATGTCCCCTAAATCCAATGACTGGTATTCTTATAAGGAGAAAGAGATTTGAAGAGACACCAATAAGTCCATATGATAACATAGGCAAAGATTGGAGTTTTGCTCCCACAGGGCAAGAAATACCAAGATTGCTAGCAATAACCAGAAATTTAAAAAGGCTAGGAAGTACTTTTCCCTAGAGTCTTTGGAGGGAGAAACACCCTGTTGACTCCTCGATTTTGGACTTCTGCCCTCTAGGACTGTGAAAGAATAATTGTTTTAAGCTACCCAGTTAATAATAATTTGTTATAGCTGCCATAAGAAACTAATACTCCATTCCTGGTACCGAAATATGTATCAGTCAGGTTTCTACAAAGAAATAACACCAATAGGAGATATATATATCTATATATATATAGATATATATATATTCCACACAGGGGCTTAGCATCTTCTATTAGATTCTTCCTCTCCAGCCAGCTTGAACAGATTGAAGATCACTTAAGTATTTAGAAATAGTTATATATACAGCAGATCCTTGAATAATGACATTTTGTTCAGTGTCATTTTAACATTGATGAGATGCCATTGGAACTTAACTCTTGTTTCTATCAATTAGCCTATGGTAAAATTGGTTTTACCTACCAATGACATTAAGTAAAGACTTACTGTATATAAATACATAAATACATAAATATATATATTATATATATATATATATAAAGTCTATTGGTTCTATTTGTTTCTTCTATTTCTATATAACTAATATAATTGTACACATATATGTAATATTAATTAGTAATGACTAATTAATGCTTATATATCTGATGTAATTATTGTTTGATATATAATATAATTAACATCACTAATTATATATATATATATATGTGTATATATGTATGTATGTGTGTGTATATATATATATATATATGTATGTGTGTGTGTATATATATATATATATATATATATATATATATATATTTGAGAGAGAGATTTCTTTTAAGGAATTTGTGGGGACTGGGAAGTCTGAAATCTATAGGGCAGATGGGTAGATTAGAAATTCAGGTAAGAGTTAATGCTGCAGTCTCGAGGAAAAATTTTTATTCTCTGGGAAATTTAAGGTTTTGCTCTTAAGACCTTCAGTCTATTGTAAGATAAGGTCCATCCACTTTATTCAGGGTAATTTCCTTTACATACAGACAACTGATTGTAGATGTTAATCACATCTACAAGATACCTTTACAGCAGCACCTATTAGTGTTTCATTAAATAACTGGGTACTATAGCTTAGCCATTTTGACACACGAATCTGTCACATATGACAAGCTGAATCAAAATTTCTACTTCTTGATATAAACAAAAAAGGTTTATTTCTCTCATCATGGTCAAATATTGTGTTTGTGGGGATAAGGAAGAGTGTTGACCCTATACACAGTCACAGGGCAGGGCAGGAACATATTTAGGGACTCAGACTCCATCTGGCTCTTCATTTAGGGCTGTCAGAGAAATGTTTAAAGCAGGCCAGGAACCAGAATATATGCCTTTTCTTTCATTGGCCAGAGTGCAGCAACATGGTTTCACTTAACTGCAAGGGCTCCTGGGAAAGGTTGTCTTCCTGTGTGACTAAGAGGAATATGAAATGGCTCTGATGATCCAGAGCTCTGTCTTTGCCTCATAAAGATTTTATTCTGCTTTGTCCACTGATATATCCCAAACATTAAGAGTATTAGACTCTGAAACACATTTGTTGACGTACTAATGAAAACAATAGATATATATATTAAAAATTATAAAGGATTAAGCTTTAACATAGTAGTTATTAAAATACATTTCAATAACTGAATTTTCTTTTTAAAGGATAGAGATTAGATACAAAAACAAAGCATATTTGTATGCTGTTTAAAAGAAGCACACTTTAATGATAACTGAAGGTAGAAAATAAAGAGATAGTGAAGAGATAATAGTCAAATACAATTTAAATATGGAAAGCATAAAGTTATAAAAGAGTCTTAGTATTAATGAGATGCAAGGTAATGTTAATGGGATGAATCAGGATAAAGAGGGACATTAGAGGATGATAAAAGCTCAATTTATCAAAATGATAACCAGCCATTAATCAATATAAACCAATCTACCTAGTAACTAAAAATATAAGTAAAATATATTAGATTTTTTTAAAAGTTGATACAAATGCAATTATATAATTTTAATGGAAACTTCCAATATATCTTTTGTCATAGTTAAAGAGAGCTGTAGTATACATACACACACACACATACACAGAGATAAATTAACACCATCGATACCATAAATAAATGAGTTTAGGTGCATTTTTCTACATATTAGTGAAGTAAAATAAATCACAGACGATAGAGGAAATTATAAAAGTAAGCTAACTGGCTAATACATTCTGGTAAATGACTCCTTTTATGTGTCTCATTTGCTTCAAAAACATTTCCTTAAATGTCTCTATTAAACATCAGTATACATAATGATGGACTCTGAATTTAGGCCCTATTGATACAGCGCTGCTACATGGTTCACTCACTGAAATATAATGAAATCCTTGGGAGTTGGAGACCTGTGCTGGGAAAAAGGGCTTTTCTGGAGACCAAAGACTGGGTTTGAGTTCTGAACTTGCCTTCACTAACATCAAGTAATGTCTTTCTGATAGGTGCACTGTCAATCTGGAATCGCAAACTTGAATTTAAATTTACACTATCATTTATCAGTTGTATGATCTTAGACAATTAAACCCATTGAGAATGAATGTTCTCACTTAGGGGAGACAATCTCTAGAGATATAATTCTGTCTATAGCTTCAACCCTTTTTACATAATAGAATAAATAGTTCATCTTCTAGGATCCAAAAGGCCTCTGCAATTCTGGTTTCAAATAAGGAACTGAATGGATGTTAGAATAACTAAAACGCCAATTAAGACACATTTTGCAAAATAAATAAATAGTTTCTCTAAAAGAACAATAAAGGGTTAATTAAGACAGTGTTAAATAACAGATTCTGTATCTTTTATTTTTCAAATTTCCAAAACATAGGTTGGAAATTTAAAGAGCTTCAAGTGTCACAGGTCTGCTTTGAATTTTATTCCCACAGGTAGTAGTGCTTAATACAGAGCTTGGCTTAATGGATGATCAATGTCTATTAACTATCTCCTTCCTTTAACATCTGGGGAAAAAAATTAAGTTGCTGGCACTGCAGCATTGCTCTTGCTGTCACAAACTGACAACAGTCCCCTGGGATATTCCTACTTAGTAAAGGTCTTTCTGATGAGACAAAATGGTTTCCCTTCTCACGTATATATTATGATTGAAAATGGGAAATTGCTGATCCACAAAATAAGTTGTCATACTAGAAGAAAAATGTCAGTAGGTGCTTATACATATAAAGCACAAAGGAATTAAAATATGGCTGAGAAAGCAAAACGGGGGCATTGATGTCAAGAATTTTGATAGAAGAAAAATAGAAATTTGGGGGAAAGGGCTAAACTGGGAAGAGGAAGAGGCATGAAAAGAATAAGAAAATGTAACATTTGTCTCAGATCTTTGCAAAATGCAAAAAAAAAAAAGAAAAATTGACATGGAAGAGTAAATATTTTAGCAAAAGGAAAAAAATGCTTAAAATGAGAAAGACACAATACAGTGCATGTTCTATATTATCCACTTTGAATGTTTCTGTGAAAGTCAACCACAGAAAGTACTGAGAAGAAATATTAATGCAGCCTAATCTTTAAGCTACCATAAACACATGCACATGCACACATACATACACACACTGTGAATTTAGTAGATCTCCAATTTAAGGGAATGAGAATAACCCTGGGAGTTCATTAAAAATACGGCTATAGAATTTGCATTTTTTTGCTTGCATTTTGGCCGATTCTAATACAGGTTTTCTACAGTCCACAGTTGAGAAACTCTCTCTACTTGTTCTATGCTGCATCATTAATGCTAGAGAGAAGAATTTCCTCTAACATTTTAATCTTGTTTCCTGGGTGGGATTATAGATTCAGAACAACTTAGAGAACTGAACATCACCTTTTTAGTTTTGTAGCAGAAACCACTAGAATCTGAATGACTCTGTATTGAGCTGAACATTCATGGGACTTTTCCTAACCAATGGATTGTGGTTACAAGAGAAGAAAGATATAGCAGGAAAGCTTGGCACAAGATTTAGGGTGAAAAATAGTCTTAAAAGAGCATCCTTAAAAGAGCAAATAATGCAACCCACAATGCTAAGAAAATGATCAATTTCAGCATTCTGAAATTTAGGAAATTATAGCAGCAGATGTTATTGGTGCTAAATATCTATTTAAAAGCATTTGTAATGGAAGGAATAAAGTTCTATGAGGGATTACTGAATGATTATTGTATTTAAACATCCAGTAGAATTGGAAGAGGAAGGCTGTTTAATGTGAATTCATGAAAGACTGTTAAAAATTCAAAGGTAAAAGATTATCTACATAAAAAAGCAGACCAACAAGCAGGAATTGAAGATTATGGGAATAATGTTAAGATAGTGTGTGTATGTGTGCATGTAATATAAAGATGATAGAACAATAAACAATTGTAAGAAAAATTGCATATAATAGGGTGTAACGACATAAATACTTAGCTTCTAGAAAAAAGATGTTCATCCATAAACAATATAAATCTAAAGTTATCGTGAAATGAATTCTGTAGTTTGTTTTTTCAGTTTGTAGTTCAAATACAGCTAACTAGAATATAACAAATGCATGCCTACTATGTATGAGAGACTATCTTTGTGGTTTCATCAATTAAGATTATGTTCAGCTGCAAGTAACAGAACACCCAATAAAACAATTAAATCGGTAAATTAGGGTTTTTATTTGTCTGAAGTGATAAAAAGTGAAGGGAGTCTGGGGCGGTGAAGTACTACAAACTGTCATCAGTGATTCAGATCCTTAAGTTTTCTCATTAACCATTTGAGCATGTGGTTTCCTCTTCATTCAGCCTGCCTCATAATTGCAGGATGGCTGTACTACCCACCCTCAAGGTTTAAAGAAGGAGGAGGGCACCTAACAAATGAATAACTCTCTATCAAAAGGTCAACTGAATCTTTTTCCTTACAAGGAGCTTTGTTGAAAGTTGACCTAGAAATTGTCTATTCCAATACTATAAACCAGAATTGTGCCATATGGTTGTCCTAAATGGTGCAAGGAAGGCTGAAAAATATAGTAATTTTGCTGGGCACATTGACACCTTGAAAAAATTTTGGTACAGTGGAGAATGGATATCAAATTGGCAAATAGCAATGCCTACAAAATTACATGTATCATCTCATTTAATCATTTCATAAATCATGTGCATTTTATTTCCTTAATAGATAACGAGATCGAGACATAGAAAGGTTATGTAATTTTTCTAAAGTCGCATAGAGTTATTGAAAGACAAAATCAGAATTAAAGCCCATATAATCAAATGTTAATATATTTTTCTACCATACCACATTTATCCAGGTACCACCAGGCAATATATTCCTTATAAAGTCAATTTCAGAAAAATGTGTATATCATTCATCAGTCATGTAGTTCAATGCCTTTCAATGAGGAAGATTGCATTTCTTCATCCTAGACTGAAAACTTTTTTAGGGCACAGGCAATGTTGTCAACATTTTTCTTAGTCCAAGAGTTTGACTAGTAGAAACTCAGAGATGCTGGATAAATCTAGAACTATAGTTTGAACTCATAGAATTTGGGGGAGAATGTTTTTTAATTATTCTAATATCTATACAAGGCTTCATAGAACATGTTACAAAGTATTTATTAAGCTAATATTTGCTAAAAATTAAAATAATAATTAAAATGTGATTTTTGTATGGATATAAAAGATATATAAAGAGAAAGAGGAATAGCAGTAAAAAGAGCAGACTATTAGAGTTGTGATTTCATTTCATAAGGTCTCCAAAATTCATACATTAAGGTCCTAATTCCCCCAGTTCTGACCAATTGTGACCCTATTTGTAGATTTAGTCTTTACAGAGGTACTTGAGTTAAAATGAGGTTATTATGGTGGGCCCTAACCAATATTACTAATGTCCTTATAATAGGGGAAATTTAGACACAGATGCACACACAGAGAACATACTATGTAAAGATGAAGGGGTGATGCATTCACAAACCAAGTTATACCAAAGATTTCTAGAAAACCACCAGAAGCTAACAGTGAGGCAGGGAGCAGATTCTCCTTTCCAGCCCTCAGAAGGAACCAACCTGTTTCATCTCTGACTTCTAACCTCCAGAGCTGCAAGATAATAAATTTATGCTTATGGTACTTTGTTATGGCAGCCCTAATAAACAAATGCACAGCTGGAGCCCCTCCCTCATGGAAATTTACATACTAGTCTGGAGCAGCCAGGGAAAGAGGAATTACCAAAGAGATATGGTAATTCATACTTCATATGGTAATAAATTATAAGGAGTAAAAAAAAAAAGAAGATGAAGATCAGAATTGCTGTTGCATGTAATATGATCTCAGATAAAGTGCTATTAGAAGTGAAAAGAGGTGAGGGATTGAGTTATGTTGATATATGGAGGAAGAGCACTAAGAGTAGAAGGAGCAGCCAGTCCAGGGCTTTCAGGAACTAGAATGCTCTGGATTATAAGAGTTGACTTGAATAAGAGAAAGGGAGAATAATAGGAGTATAGTCAAAGAGTTAATGGAGGAATAGTTTGTATAGGTCCATTTTTTTATTTTCATGATGACTGTGGCTTCTATTCTGAGTGGCATAGAAAGCCAATGAAGGGATTTTTGAGCAAAAGGATAATGTGATCTGACTTAAGTTTTAAAAGGATATATCTGGCTGCTGTGTAAGAAGAGACTGTAGTGGGGGGACAAAGTTGAAAGCAGAGAAATCATGGAGAAGGCTATTGTGATAAAACCTTCCAGGTCAGACTTCCAGCTAGCTTGAGACAGAATGATGGTGAAGAAGATGATAAAATAGGTAAGTGAAGAGTCGGGCAAAGCATCACAAATACAAGAGAAAGATTGACAGAAAAATGAAGACAAGTTCTACAAAGGATGCTGCAAGAAGTTTCCACTTAAGAGAAGCAGTTAAGGAGGGCCACTGAATGTATTGATGGAAGGAATAGATAGAGTTGGTGTAGAAGAGAATTTGGCATGCTGCCATCCAGGACAAAGGGGTCAGCCATTGCACAATTCTCTCCTCTTACTCATATCTTTGAGTGATATCTCTGGACCCTTGTGAGCTGTTTTCACAGTTTAGTCACTACAGTGAGCAAATGAACTTCATTTCCTCTAGAGAAGACTCAAGAGAAGATAAATGCCATTATTTAAATCTCCTATGGCTTTGAACACTTTCTCCAGAATTTATTATCCTAAAAACTACTTAAAACAAAAATTGAAGCTGATCTGACACTGATCAAGTAAAATTGGTTTAATAATATCAAATACTCATATCAAGAACAATTAGATAGTAGGTGCTTACTGGCTTGAAATCCAAAAAATTTGTTGAAAATTTCTTTGCACCTAGCTGCTTAAATATTTTTTTAGTTACTGTACAAATTACCTTATTTCATATTCCATTTTTTCAAAGGCAAGAAATGCCAATTTAAAAAGGAAAAAAAATTAAAATAAAGTAAAATTTAACGATAACATAGCACTATTGAGTCCAGTGTAATTGTATCTAATGTTGTCATATAATGTCAGTTAATTAGCTTCTTAATTGTGTACCAGTAACAAATCTCTGTCTATAAAATATGGAGTGGATATGTACAAAAGGCCATTTGTACAGCGGGTTCTAAGAACAGATACTTAAACCTATTACCTGCAGTTGAATCCCAGAATTTTTAGTTACAAGTTGAAACTTGTTAAACTCTATGTGCCTCAGTTTCATTTCTAATGTGGGAGTAAAAATAGCATCTACTTCATAAAATTGCTGTAAGTTTTAGATTAGTTAAGACATGCAAAATGTGTAGAGGAATGGCTGTTTAGATTAAGCCTTCAGAAAATTTGAGCTAGAGTATTATCTTTATTATTTGAATCTCCTTATTTTCTTTTTCAAGTTCCATTTTACTGGGTTAGAGAAAGTGTAATCACAGTTAGTTCATCATTGACTGCTGTCTCCTGAGGTTTGCCTCAAAGTTCTGAGAAGAGGTGTGGCTTATACAGGTCCAGGTGTTGGTACAGTTGGAGGAGGGCAGAGGTTGTGGGCTGGGTGACTCTGTGCCCTTGCCTATCCATGCTGGCACCTGCTGAGATGTCCTAATTACCACCATGTTTTCTTTCAGGCCACAAAGATCATTGCTGAATTCTATAGTCTCCCCAACCTCATAGCTCATTTATGTAAGGCTCTCAGTAACTGTGCCTATGAGGTGCACAGGGAATAAATTGGTTTTTATAGCTGCTTCTCACTCTGGCACATCTGAGGCCCATCTTTCTGAACCCTCTAGGCATTCCAGCATTCAGTGTAAGCTGAGGTCAGAGAGTGGTGGGCATGAGGCATTCTGTGATCTTGCTGCCTGCAGGGACTGTACTTAGCAAGTTCAAGGCAGCCCTGTTTGGGAACTTGTTTCCCTTCTTCTAATTGGAGAAGTTGGCATGGTAAAAAGTGCAAGGTTTGGCAGCAGCAGTGTGCATGTTTATTTCCGAAGGTCACCTCCCAGGCATTTTGGCTTTTCTCCACTACTTTCCTTCACCTAGAAAATCTTTAACATATTAATCTGCAGGGGAAGTCTGGCTCTTTGTCTATACTATCAAATTTATTATTTTATATTTCGATTCCTTCTAGGCCAAGGACTTTGCAACTAAAAAACTTCATTTCTTTTTTATTGCTAAGACCTCTCTTCCCTGAAGCAACAGAGGAAGAGATAATAAGATAAAAGGTAACAGAGATCACATTGAGTAAAACTTCAAAAACCTATGCAGCTATTTAGTTTTTTTTTTTTTAATTACTAAAATGTTCTATCTTTTCCAGGAACTGTCCTGGAATCTCTAATATAAAGACAGACTAAGCTTGTTTTGCTTTTTTTGTTTTGTTTTGTTTTGTTTTAAGCTGCTTATAGTCATTTGGAGAAAGATGGGCAAGTGAACAAAGAACTACAATAATTAGAGTATAATGAAATTTAAAGTACATAAATATAAAAGATTCCGTGAAAGACTATTTCTTTTGGAGACATTATGTGGGAAAAGACATGCTTTCCAGAGCTTGTTTTATTTGAAGTGAATCCTTGTAAATGAATAAAGTTTCCCAGGCTGCACACAAGCAAGGTGAGTCATTGGAAATATAGAGGGAATGTGGAGGTGGGGATGCAGAACCAGGCTGGGACCAGATCATTAATGTTTGATTTACATGGCATGTTGAGTGAGGTGAAAAGTTTTCTGTGGTTGATAGAGGCTTAGTTTAATGGAATGAGATGCTTCTCATCTTGGGCAAATTAGTCTATCTCTCTGAATCTCAGTTTCCTCATCTCTAAAATACTAACCCTAGGAGGGATATTAGAAGAACAAGTGAGAAGAATATCATATAGAATCTCAAGTACATCATTTGCATATTTTAATTTCAAGGAATAGTGTTGTACACTCTATCCATTTGCCTTGCTATTAATTCCTAAGTGATGTAAAATTTGAATTTTCTAAATTTGTCTATACTCAGCTTCTGACATCTGCATACCATTTTGAAAAGGTTATCTCACTAACAGGATGCCCAGCAGAGTGATTATTTCCTTTTAAATATCTAGAAAATACATATAAAAAGTTATCAAGACTGTAGAAGAAGGCAATGGGATGATGAGGGTAAGAATGTTAAAGTACCTGGATTTGACTGAATTCCCAGCTAATTATAGGCAAAATTAGATAATGGCGTCTTCCATTATTTTAATAAAGAAGCCTCCCTTGGTTTTCTACACTACAGCTACTCTGGGGAAGGTCATTATGGGAGAAGGCTCTGCCAGTTTAATTTCCACTTCTTTATTTCCATTAAATAACGGAAGCTTACATTAGTTCTTATGTTATTAACTGCTTAGTGGATTTAGGAAGCAGGTAGAAAAAAATTGTTCTTTGCATTTAAATGAGACAAATAACATTCTCAACTGATTATGCTTTTAGGGAAAAAATTTTAATCCTATTGCTACATTTTAAGTGTGTAAAACTAATAAATTAATCCATTAGTTAGCTCAAGTGTGTAGTCTGTTGTGCTCATTATCAAGTATTCCCAGGTGTTCCGGAGGCTATAAGTATAAACTGATATGACTTTTAAGCTTGGTAATAGAATAACCACCATCAGGATTATAAGCTAAGAAACTATTCTTATACTATGATTTTATTAAAAAAAAAAAACTTATAACATTAAATATTAAATTACGATGTTCCCCCAATATTAGAATGTTTATCTTGTCAGAATGAAGAAATAAAACATAATAGAAATCATAGTGTTGCTGCATATCCTTCCTGGTTGCCTAATTTTATGTATTATTTTAAGACCACAATACCAAATATTAGTCACCATTAATATGTGCATTGATCCAAATAAATTAATTGATTTATTCAGATACTCATTAACCATCCATTTGGGTATTCAGTCAACAAAAATGCTTTCAGTAGCTACTGCCTGCTAGATAGGCCACAAAGTCTGGAAAGAAGTGTGATTGCTAGACAAATCACCACAAGGTAGAATCGAAAGAGCAAAGTGTCACTGAAAAGGACACTTCTTGGGAATTATGTAAACTGACTGAAAAGATGTGCAAGGGAAAGCAGCTCTTCCAAAGATCTGGAGCTCTAAAAAACATGTTGTGTTGAAGTACTTTCTTTGGTTCCACAAATTGAGCTCAGTTTGTGTGTGGAAAATAGGTAAGGGATGTACACATGAGTGGAGAACATGGCTATCATGTGTAGCCACAGATAAAAGTCTCACGGAGGCTTTTCTCTGCAATCCTAGTGGATATTAAGGTGACTTCTCATCCTCCTCCTCCCCTCCCCCTCCTCCTCCTTCCTCCTCTCTTCCCCCTCCTCCCCTTCCTCTTCCTCCTTTTTCCAAAATACATTAAAATAAGAATTTATATGAGTTACCTGTTTTCAGTTGACTGAGGGGGTAGAATGGATAAAGAAAGACTTTACCTATTTCTTTCTTTCTTTTTTTTTTTCTGTACTGCAGCTGATTCACAATTCGATGAGGGATAAATTATGTAACTCCAAATACAGTGTGTGTGTGTCTGTGTGTGTGTGTGTGTGTTAATGGAAACCTATTTGAAAAGCCCAGGAAATCTAGAAGGCTAAGGTGGAAAATATAGCCCAAGAGAAAGCATTACAGTTTATAAAAATGATTTACTTCTTAAAAAAATTTTACAACAATATACCTTCCTTGAGAAAGAATATATGCTTGATTATAATAAAAGATTGAGCAAATATTGACTTGTCGTCTGCTATTTGAGAAGCACTAGGGGAAGTTAAAAAGGGGCAGAGGAGAAATCCAAGTTTACTTAATTAGTTTTGGTATAGATATACACTTACTATTATAATTTAAGGCATGATAATCCTACTTTTAAATACAGATCACATTATCATAAAAATAGAGCAAATAATGTTATTTCAGGCATTCAAAGATGGCTTCAGTAAGAGTTGGGCTTTGAAAGAATGAGTTCATAGGAGAAAGACTTGGGTATCCATCAGGAAAAATATTCAAGGCTGGTGAAATGGCTGGAACAAAAACATGAAGTATGTGAGTATGTAGGCTCTTTGGGGAAAGGCTGGCAGAACAGAATGTTTAGTTAGGGGAAACTGGTAAATTTTTCTCATATTTTTAAGTGACTTCCTACAGGAAAATTTCAAATAGGCAGGTACCTTCTGCATCTGAAGATTTGTAATACAATATAAATGAAAACCTTGTGTAAAACAAACAAATAGCAAACAAAGCCAAAAGGAATTGACATGAACAAGCCCGCCCTTCAGAGGCTACAAGTGCCTTCCACTAAATGTAAGCCCAACCTTGAATGGTTACCAAAAGGACAAAAAAAAAAAAGTGTTAGGTCTGTCTTGTCTTGTCCCACTCCATTTCTTTCTTTCTTCTTTTTTTTCTAGATAATTTCTCTTTTTTTTAAATTAAAATTGTTGGGATGACATTGGTTAATAAAAATCAAGTAGGTTTCAAGTGTACCATTCAATAATATGTCATATGTATATTGCATTGTGTTCTCCACCCAAACTTTCCTTCCTCACTATATATTTGACCCCCTTATCTACTGCTCCTATCCTTGCTTCCTTCTGGTAACCAATAAACTGTTGCCTGTATCTATGAGTCTCTATTTGTCTTGTTTGTTTGTTGCTTTTAGGTTTATAGCCCATGTATAAGTGATATATGGTTCTCACCTTTTTCGTATGACTTAGTTTGCTCAAGATCCATCCATGTTGTCACAAATGGAAGTATTTCATTTTTTCTAATGACTGAGTAATATTCCATTGTATATGTGCCCTACATCTTCTTTATCCAATTATTTATTAAAGAGCACTTTGATTGTTTCCTAAATAGTATATATAATAATATTTTAATATTTTTCCTTATAATTGACCACTTGTTCAAGTGAATCTCAAATTATATACAAAAATCATGTGACAAAGATATACATATCTTGGACCTTTTCAAATATTAACCTGATGATTTTGGATTCCAGAATTGTAGACTCATGTAAATAGTAATTAAATATACTTTGATTTGAAAGAGTTTTACAGAAACATTTGTTGATATTGTTTTTTTTAGTATCAAAAGAGTTGACACCATAAGTGTCATGTTCCTTGAAATGAACAAAAACTGAGGTGACAGAAAACAGACTGGATATGCTCTGAAGGAATACAGATATCACATGCAGTGAGTAAAGGGGCTGATCCAGATGATATTTTATTTAGTTAATACATATTTATTGAGAACTAACAAAACATCAAATTCTGTGATGGGCTGGAGTGATAGATAAATCAGTGAGCAAAAGAAACAGCCACCTTTCATTCCTGAGATTTAAGATACTTTTTGATACTAAGCATCTAGGAATCTACAAATATGGCCTCTACTTTTTTACAGAAACATTTTTTCTAGCAATTAAATAGGGTTAGTAACACCATTTTATAGGGTAATTTTTTAAATTATATGACAAAAAGTGTGTAGAAATGCCCATTTAGAATATATGAGAAGTTGAGAAAGTCAGTAAAAAATGAGAAGATGCTGGAGGATTATTGTGAGTCTCAGGAACCCCTAGTGCATTTACCTGTACAGATATACTATCATAAAATATATAACCTAAAAGATAGTATTTTTTGAATGAAGAATTCTTCTACACAATGGGAATTTTTACTAAATTCTTCAGTCAATATTTGTGAACACAGAATCAGAGTTAAGTTTAATGCTCCAAGATATTTTCACTGGAAAATTCTACAAGCTATTTAGGCAAGATGCATTTCTGAAGAAAAACCTAAGCAAATAGTCACTCATAAACCTCAGTGTGACCCTGCTTTAATATTTCATTTACAGAGCAAATTGCCAACCTCAAGTTTGTACTGCATAAACACGTGGCATAACCTCTATGGCTGCCTGCTTCTCCTCCTTTGATATAAATGAATACTCTTATTTAGAGGATGAAGAAGAATGTAAAATAGCGTTGTCTCTGTTCAACAGAAATCAGTAACGGAGCTTTTAGGAAGAAAATTAAAGAAGCCAGTTTCATTAACAGGGCCTATGAATAGGAGAATGGGGCTATGTGCTTTTCTGGAAAAGTGATTTTGCTTCTCTATGATTGATGACCTGTCTGGTGTGAGGCTGGCCACAGTCATAATGTCAGAGCTTACTCTCAAACAGTAGGAAAGCTGTCAGTTCTGATGTATTGAGGTGAGAAGGAGGTAGGGATCATAGAGCTGAAATGGCCACAGAGAGTCCTCTGACCTAGGTACGTGATGCAAGGTGATTTTGTGTAAAATCGACTTTATTTCACACGTACAGAGGGAAGACAAGAAAGAACTAGAACAAAAAATTAACAGGAATTGCTTTTAGGAAGTAGTAAGAAAAGTATCAATTTCTTTTTATTAAAATGAATTTTTACTTTACAAATTTTATCCATGAGCATGTATAAATTTAAAAATAAAATTTATATAAGCTGATAAAATAAAATTATATATTTAATGAGGCAACATAATTTAGTAGAAGGAGCATGGAGCTTAAAATCTAACCTGAAATTCATATCCTAACTCTTGTACAAGTAGCTGGAAAAAGGATATTATGACAATATTGCTATCCTTGTAGGACAATATTATAGAATTAAATACAGTGCCAGAGAAGGGTTTTCCTGCCTCACCCTCAAGGAGTGTGTTCACACCCTTGCCAGCTCTCCTTATTTCCCTGTTGTGGGACCTAACACGAGAGATTCAGATCTTGTTGCCTCTGTGCTCCCAACTGCTACATTCTCTTTCCCCTAATGACACATTTATATGCTCTGGTAGCCTATGGTCCCCCATCCTTTGACCCTTAACCTTTTGAAAGGTATATATTCTGTAGATCCATGTATTGCTTTGAGACTGAAGCTTCCTCAGAAATTACAGCCAAGTTTATCTTCAGCTCTTGTTCCCCTCCTAATCAGAAACCCTAGACTCTATTCAAGCCTTTCCTAGTTTGTGGGTTTGTTATAATAGACTGGGACATACATGATGATGTATTGACATATGACATCTCATAACTTTGACTACAATTTTATCTGGAGCAAGCAGAATATACAGACCCACTGTTGAAACATGAGACAATTACATTTCTTTACAATGATTCTAGAAACTGCTAGAGATTTCAGTACAGTTATTAAGATAAACCATTTAAAACTGGCATGTTGTATAGCTGAGTTGACACAGACAGTACCTGTTTGTGGCCTGGAAGAAACCGGGCCCCACAGCAAGAGGTGAGCAGCTGGTAAGCAAGTGCAGCTTCATCTGCATTTGCAGCCACTCCCCAGTGCTAACATCACTAGCTCCACCTCAGATCATCAGGCATTAGATTCTCATAGGAGCACTGGTCCCTGGTACCAAAAAAGTTGGGGACTGCTGCCACAGATCACCAGTTCCACATGGGGCTTCATGACAAGGTGATTGTTTACATCAAGTTGGGAAGTATTGCCTACTGACCTACCTCCAGGAGAGCCTTGGCACGCACAATGAAGGCTTTTAGGGATTCTTGCCATTGAGAAGCCTATTGAACTTCAAGCCAATAGTCTGACTTCTTAAAACATATAACAATATTTTCATATAATATATTTTTCTACATCCCATGGAACAAGGGTTTGAATCATCACATTTCTGACTATTCTATGATAGACTTGCCTTGTTCAGTTACTTTTAACTGAAACTTACATTAAACACTGAAACTTCCATTCATGTAGCACTGTCCCAATGCCATATTGCAATGAGTTCTTTATTATATTTTGGATAACAACTTCTCTCTTCTCACCTTGAGATTGGAATCAAGTAAAGGATTGTTTTTGCTTGCCCTTCTTCACCTTGCCCACACTGAGGAAACTGTTGGTAGCCCCTGATAGTCTGCCTAATGTAGTAAACTTTGAATTGCTCACACACAAGTAATCATGGACTCTGGAAACATGTGGGCCTTGAATTTCTAGGAGTTTTTGACTTTATAGAATATTAAGTTTATCTCTCCAGTTATCTACCTAGCCCTCAAATCTCAATGGCTCAGAGGTTTTGCCATTTGTTAAACATATTGTTAATCTTAAGATTATTTTATTCAAAGTCACACTTGTGCTCAGGCACAACTCTATGCATCCCTTGCTGTACATAGAAGCAAATAACTTTAATTATCATGTCAATCTTGGACGTAACTTTTCTGCTATGTTAAGAGAAGATAGATTTCCTTTTCCTTAAGAATTCTACTTATAACTTTTAGTGTATGAATAATTTTCAGATTCTGATTTCTGTCTTTTCTACTGGTCATAAGTTCACTGTGGTTCAAAGTATTGAGATTGCTCTCAGATTTATCAAGTATGCCTCTCACTTCTCAGTGCAATCTCCAGACTCAAAAAGCTAATTCTCCATATCTCCTATCACATTCAGAGGTGAAACAGCCAAGGTTGTAGGAAGAATGAAGAGTGACTATTGGTTATACATGCTGGCAAAATAGATGGTAGACAGTCCACTATTTCTGAGGCATCTCAGCATAACTGGAAAGTTCTTGTTCAATCAGACTAAGGCTAATGGCTTTCCAACTGCCCAGTCATACAATTGAACAGCTATGAGCCAATATTTGAGGTGCTATCTTCCTGTATTTCTATATAGTTTTTTCTCCTGATTTGCTTCCTACACTTTCTTTTCTGACTATCTGGAAATTTTTTTATTTCCAATCTTTTTTTCTTACCTTTAGTCTCATGATAAGTCATTTCACTCAAATTCCTGTATTTAAACACCACAACTCTAGTCTCTCTCTGTCCTAACTGTACACATCATGAAGCTTCTTATTCATATTAGAACCCAAGCATAGCATAGTCTTGTCAACTTTTCTGCAATCCCTATTTTTTAGTTCCACATTAGCTTTCTCTCAGAAAAAATGAGTTTTCTAAGCTTATGGGTCTGTGGCCTCTCCACTCAATATGCATTTCCTGGTTTTCCATTATAGCACTATTATTAAGAATTACCAGAGTTTTCTCTGTGGGTGTCTACTGATTTCAAAAGTACTTGAGAACAAAAATCCTGCCTTTTCATGACAGTGTGCTAAATATCTATCATAGTATATATTAAACGGTCAAAAAAGAAGGCATGTAAAGCAATGCATCTACTTTTTAAAAACAGGTACTAATCAATTAAAAATGAGCTATTTACAGGCAAATTTATAGAGACAGAAAGTTGATTAGAAGTTGTTAGGAGCTGGGGGGAAAGAGAGAAGGGGAATTATTGCTTAGTAGGTTTCTCTTTGGGGTGATGGAAAAATCTGGGAAATATAGTAGTGATGGTGGCACAACATTGTGAATGTAATTAATGTCATTGAATTACATACTTAAAATGGTTAAAATGACAAATTTTATGTTATGTATATATTACTACAATGCAATTAAAAATTAATTATTTATAAATAGGAAAGGTACTGAAATATTCATAACTAAATACATATTTTTTGAAAAAGGAAAGTTTGCTAAATAGAAAATTCATAAAAGGAAGTCCAGCAATTAGTCTTAGAAACAAATATAATTGCAGCAACACTTTTTTAAAAATTTATTCTCTTTTAAGAAACATATCACTACAATAGAAACTATCATCAAATAATGCGATGAATTTAAAAAGTGAATGAATAAATAATTGAATGATTTTAAAAAAGCACCATTTAAATAAACAGACTTCTAAGGTTGAATGAATGCCTAGGATTAGCCTGGCCCAGTTTATCACTCCACTGATTGCAGATAGACGTTAGTGGGTCAAAATTATTGACTGTCCACATGTACGTAAAACAAACATGGACACATTTATCATTCATTTTTGATCAGAAGCCATAGGACATATGGGCCTCAACTTTAGGTGCCTAGGTAAGATATTTAATCGCGATGAAGAGTTTTCTCATCAACAAATTAAAGAAAAAGAATCCAGCATTATTGCTTTTTTGTAAAGGTGATGAGCACCTGGTGAAGTTCTTTATTTACTTGTTTATAGCACAGAGGTCTGAATAAGTTTATGCTGAACAAATATTCTATATAAAGTATCATGAGTCTAAAAATAATGTTAGTACCAGATATTTTTTGTATGAACAATCTTTTCTTTCTTTTGGGGGTTGAATTTATACTTTGCATACTTGGTAATTAATGCAATATTATGCCACTTAAAGTTCCAGGCTTTGGAGAAATACCAATCAGTGTTCGGAGAACCCCTAATTTTTGGAAATCTGTAAATTATCTTTCTCAAGTGAACATGGTGGTTAAAATTGAGAAACATTTTTTGCCTTGAAAGGGCAATCTTATAAGCATTGATTCCATGAGGATTTTTTTTTCTAATCTTTTTCTCTTTTCCTTTTTCTCTTATATGCTGACTTCGGTGTAGCAGACCATTTGGGAATTGAATTCATGGGTAAGACTAAACAATTTTCTCCTTAAATAAATCTGGAAAAAGCTAATTTTGAAAATGTTTATAGTTCTCCTTCTCCATCTGATTATAATTGAAATGTCTCATTATCAGATGCTATTAGTAGTAAAAAGTGTTTTTGTCAATTTTTCACTAACTGATAGCTCAAAACAAAATATTTAACTACTTATTGAGAAGGCAATTTAATGTTAAGTGCAGCTCTGGAATTATAAAAAGTTGGATTTGGCTCCTGGCTTTGATTGTTTGCTCTAATTCTCAATTTTCTTATCTGTAAAATAGGGATAATAATTGTTCTTATTTTACTGCACATATAGATTGCTTAGCACAATGTTTATAAAGTGGCAAACAATAAATGATAGAAGGTAAATTGTGATCATTTAAAATGTCACTTTTGTTATTTTTGCTCTAATTGCTTTTACTTTTTCACAATGATTACTTTGGATTAATTTAGGTATCAATCTTAATTTGAAGTATGAGCTACATAAACTTTTCATTTTACAAAATAAAATATTTCTTTTGAAAGTACTTGCAGCGAATGGCATGTCTTTAAAAGCATTAGAATGACTTCCACAGGAATTATTCTCTATACTCATAGATAATCATATTAAGAATTGGACACAGTTTACTGAGACTATATTATAAGTCAAATAAAAAAAAAAACATTCCATGTGGTCGATATGCATCATTGTGGTATAATAGAAGGATCCTCGAGAGTTAAAGTTAGTGAAATTGAAAAGACCTACATTTCATTCAAATTCATAATTCTCTATTTGTATAATTTTCATTGAACTTCAGATTTTTCTCTTACTTGGTATGGATATAAATACTTTTTTGTATATATGTGTTTATTGTGACAATACTTATAAATTTCCATAAAATTATAAAAATGGACAGAAAAAAATCTAGTTTGATGGAGTTTATGGTCTAGTAAGCTTACAGTTGATAATCATATAATAAACTAATAAATATAAAATTGCAAGTTTTGTAACATGTGTGCCGGGCAAGATTACATTAAATTGGATTAACATGACAGAAGAAGATATAGGGAAAAAATGGATAGATATTTAAAACATGATATCAACAAGTATTTAAGAGGAACTGATGTTAGAGGTAAGAAAGGGGAGATTTTAAGATGATCACAGGGTTTATAGTTTCACATTTAGGTAAAAGGTGGGCTTCAAACTGAAAAACAATACTAGGAAAAAAACTAATTTATGAGAAGTGTTTACTAGATTAGGTTTGGCAATTTTGAGTTCTGGATGTCTTTGCTATATCTGAGAGAAACTGTCAAGTTGGTAATCATGTTGCTGGAAGTTTTGAGGGTTAATTAGAGATTAATGATTGCATATTTATACTGGAACTAATCTTCCCTGTTGTGTGATGTTATTCATTAGTGCTCTATTTTCTGGACATTGGATTATAGAAAAAGCATATACACAGCTCAGTTTCTGCAGGTTTGAGGCTTTTCTAGATAGATGTGATGAAAACTCCTAAGGGCCATGAAATTTAGGATAATATCCAAATAATACATCCTGGAATGTAAGGTAGATGTGGAAGAAAGTGAAGAAAGGATAGCTATCTCAATGGAAACAATAAGTAGTCATTGTGGAAGTACTCAAACAAGTTCTTAGCATGGAAAGGAGGTTATGGTCATGTGGTCTAAGAATTACAGAAAGTTATAGACATGGTCATGAAGTAGAGCATAAATTTTTAGTTGAGAAAATCATGTTGTTTGTACTTCCTCATTTATTGATGATGGTAAGGAATAACAACATGGAAGTCTGAGCATCAGCAGTCATCTGGAGGATAGTGGGTACTACACATGGTGAATAGAGAAATATGCCCCACTAGATTATGGTGATTGGAGACTTTGAGAATAGAGACTTTAGATGTTATGTAGTAAAATGACTGCAGATACAAGAGACATTACATAGCTGATGGGTGGGGATTGAGTAGCTACACACCTCACAAGTGATGTGGCCATTGTTATAGTAAACAGAAATTGCTACATCACTGTTAATTATCATTGTTAAAAGAAATGGACCAGTCACCATCCTACTGGATTTTCCTGAGGACCTCCAGTGACCCTGGCACCTTATAGTATAACAGTTTGCTAAGGAAACAAGATATGTATTAAGAGATCTGTTAAAACATTTAAAATAATTTAATACTGGTAAGTGAAAAATAATAAGCTATCGAGTAGATAATCTATATGAAACTCATGACTAAGGTCATGGTGAGTCTTACAAAAGTTAGAGTCAAATCATAGCTATAAAGTAATGTGTTCTCAGTGTGTGCATATTTGACTCCAGTAGGGATTGTCTTAAAGGGAAGACGTTAGGCAACAAGTTAGAATTAAAGGGACTAAAGTCAAAATTAAAGATGTAGTATGCATCTGGGTCATGGCAACTAATGAAGGATTGCTTGAAATGGTAAATAGTTTAGTAAACAAACTGTTCTCACTGATCTCACTATTTCTAAACACTTCACCCCCATGGGTTGCTCTAACTGCATATGTAAAATTCTGTTTGTTGCTTTGTGAACAAATATTTTCATATTTAACTTGTGATTTTATAATCTATATGGGTAAAATTTCTTTCATTGAAAGCAATTTTATTCCAATAATATGGCATTCTATGTATAAATTCATCTGAGAAGCAGAAATGTAGGCATAGTCTCTATAAACTTAATCATGTCAGTATATGGGTGTGCCTAAAATAATTAACTCCAGTTTTGTTTTAATGAGTTCTAGAAACCTTTATTTTCAACTTTCCTCATTCTTGTTTGGATATTAATTTCATCTTTCCTTGAATTGGAATGTGGGTCACAATGTGATAGTTTGAAGCACAGGGGCCTTTTCCCTGTCTTTGTATGCTCAATGATCATATCTATGTGAACTCTTATTGATCATATTCAAAACCTGAATACTTCATACAGTTTAACAAATTCCTATTTATTGCAAATAACTTTGATTCTTGAAATCAAATGCTTCAAGAATCCTATTATTATTTAATCAACATAAACTTATCACACTATGTGCTAGATATATAAGATATTGTAGATCCAGATCTAAAGTCCACACTCCTTTTTATCCAAGATTTCTAAGGCTAAAAAGAGAGAAAGCTGCACACAGTTGAGGTAATATGAGGTGCTATAAAAATGCCATAGGCAATATATAATAAAAGAAAAATAAATTAATGAATAAAGCAAATAAATGGGCTTGGAAAGTTCAGAGACAGCTTCCCAGGGGAAGAGATATTTAAGCTGAGTACCAACCAAAGTGAATAAACTACTGAGAGATGCAATACTTCAAATCTATGCTAGCCCCATATTGCTTCCACTTTAGGGTGTGTCTTGTTATTTTAGTCTCTCAATTTAGGTCTATAAGGCCCTAGTGTCACTACTTTAGCTAGAAAGAGAACATAAACTTCAATAAAAACACTTAACTAAAATTTTTTCTGAGTTGATTTATTAATTATAAAGAATAATTATCCCATTGAATAAACCATGCCAAATCCAATATCCATAAAACTGTCAGCATTCAGAAGGATTTTTCCTTAATTACATTCATGAATTTTTCTTAATGATGCTTCTGGGATTGGTACAATGGATAGTTCAACAACATATGCTGCTCTGGAATACAGTATTAGTTAAAAAATAAAGTTAATTGATGTAATGAGGACAGGAATTTAAAGATGCATGAAAACAAAATTGTGAAATGTTTGTAAAAATTTTTTTTGAAAGTTTATGTCAAACCTATAATCAAAATATATTTCTTGAATTCATGACTTAATTTGCTATGCATGCATGAGGGAAAATTGCGATTTTGGGGGTCAAATGTTCCAACTTTCCCTCACAGTGTTAATAGATCCAGAAATGGAACAGACAAACTTCTTTATAAGCACAAGTACTCATTGAGTTGTATGAGAAATCCAACCAATCATTCAGATGAGACAGATGGCCAAAGGGCATGTCAGATTGGCCAAGTTTAGAAGGTACATTGATCATGAAGAAGTATTTCTCATCTGAGAAATATCTGGCTACCGTGTCAGGTGCTCCATCATGGAACATATCTCATTATATTCATTTGAGCTATTTGTTATGTAGCTATTTCTCTGACAATGCCCTGATGTATTTGATGCTCTAGGCATCAGAGATGTTTGTATAAAAGTATTAGCAAACCATATTAGCAAACCATAGGGTGAACTAAAGATCATGTTGGTGATCTTTCATGCAAATGTATTTTATTCTAATATGGAAAATTAAAAAGAACTCTGTCAATTAAATGTCTTGTTTGTGATTTGACATTTTAGGCTAACATTTATGCAAAGTATGATTGACTAAATTCTGGTATACATCTTTTTAGAAATCAAAAGGCTTACATAACTTGGGAAAAAAATTGGATTTTTAACTAAAATCTTAAAAAGTTATGCCAAAATAATTTCTGTATTTTGAAATGCAAGAAAGAGAGAGAGAGAAAGAAGACAAAAAAAGAAAGAAAGGGAAAGAAAGGAAGACAGAGAGGAAGACAGAAAGAAAGACAGACAGACAGGAAAGAAAGAAAGAAAGAAAGAAAGAAAGAAAGAAAGAAAGAAAGAAAGAAAGAAAGAAAGAAAGAAAGAAAGAAAGAAAGAAGAAAGAAAGACTAAGTTTTCTATAAGGAAAGGCTCAGAAATGTCTATGGTCTAAAATATGTGTATAGATTCAGAATTGAATCTTACTACTTACTACTTCCAACTTCACCATATATTGAATATCTCTTTATTCCTTAATGAAAAAAAAATGACTTTAGGATTTTTTTAGTAGGCACTGAAGGTAATCTTCAAAGGAGTGACCCACTTCTAATTTTGTTTGGATGATATAATGTGAAGATATTTTCCTTAAAGCTACCCTGCTTATTGTAAATGAATTGCTGTGTGTTTTTTAAAATTTTAACAGGCTATGTGTCAGTCAATTGAATTCATGTGTATTCCCTAATTTGTGAATTGCATTAGAGATATAGAAGTGAGGATCCTTTTTCTCTAAGCTAAAATCTAAACTAGATGTATTTAAAATAAAAATGTCATTCATTTTAGTATATCATGATTTCTTATAAAATAAAGGGCAATTTATGGGTAAATGTGTTTGTATGTTTGTAGGGGGTGCAATCTAAAGAATATTTATTGAGCTCTTTCTTAAACTACACTAGAAATTAGGTGTGACAGAGTAATATAAATTAATATTATTGCTTGACATGTGCCACAAAATTTACATTATCTCATTGAACTCAAAAAAAATCATGAGATAGGAACTATTTATATAAAAATGTGTGAGGTAGGAATTATATCTAATAAATGACAAAACTAAGATTTTTTTTAGGTGAAATATCTCATTTATAGAGCAAGGAAGTAGCAAATACAGGATTGAAACTAAGTCTGTCTTCCAGACCTGTTGAATTCTACTGGTGACTAAAAACTACTGGGCATGTCACAAAATGAGATCTTCATGTTTACTCAAAGAGGTTGCATGCTGGCAATGTCTCAAGTGGCAACACAGTTCTACATCTAGTCTTAAGAATTGAAAGTAATGTTTTCAAAGTTCCATAAGGCTATATGAATCATGGGTAGTAATTCACAGTATCCTTGCCTAATGTACAAAAAAAACCCCACATCGACTGGTCATTGCAGTCTCTCATGTAGGATAATCTACAGAAGTTGTATTGTATTTGTGGCTTTCATTGTGGTTACAGACTATTTTGAGTGACACTAGTTGGGTGGCCCTACTGTTGAATGCCATTGAGGTGTAAAGGTGCATTTCCTCTGATAGGATATATTTTCCAATTGGAATACTGAGTTGAACAATCTCTCCAATGACTTTCTAAGATTCTGCTTAAGAAACATTTCACAATCTTGTTTTCACACTTACTTTTCTCTTTAGCAACCCCCTCTCTCTTTACACTATTATTATTTTTAACATAGATATCAATATAAGCACTAATAATTCAGCTGTCTTGATCACAAGACCATACAAGTTTTTGTGTGTGTGTTGGAGGCGGGGGAGGGGGATGGGGGAAGGGGGCAGGGGAGGGGGGAGTAATTCCCAAAGAGGTTAAAAAATGGATTTTTACATCTAATTCTCCCCAACAATTTCTTCAGGAGCCCCTTTGGGAGGTCAAATTCTATGCTAGGCCAGAGTGACATGAATACAAGTAAGACCGACTCTCAAGAAGTTTGTGATTCAGTCTGTGGGACAGAATTTTAACCAATTCCAGTTAGGTGCAAAAAGGACTTTAATTGAAGTTTTAGTGTGTTTTGTTTGTTTTGTTTTGTTTGTTTATAAAAGGCAACAGTGGTTTTCCCAGACATTTGCAGGATGTCATGCTCACACACATAAATAGAGTTTGAGTTTACTTACATGTGGGAAATACTAGGTTCTGTACCTATGCTTCACGATTTCACATAACCATCAGTATACTTCTATCCATTCATAGAAGTCTTACATAGGAGATTACTGTAGGCAATTATTTTCTAGAGAAGCATGTTTTTAGGGACTATCTACTCTGGTAAAGCCTGGGAGAAAGGAACACAGAGGAAAGCCTACTCACATCTCACTGGAATAATCAGGGACATTGGTACATGAAGAATAAAAAAGAATTCCTATATTTGGGAGATGGCTGAAGGGAAAATGAGGGAAAGTCTCAAGGAAGAACATGGTAAGTAAGAGGTGAAGAGCACGGGGGTTTTAGGAAATAATAAGAAGTCCTGGGTAATTGGAGAAACATAATACACATGAAAGGGAGTATTGTAGGTGATACGGTTGGTTAATCAGGTCAGAACTGATTACGATGACCCCTATAAGCCCTTCAAAGAAGTATCATTTTATCTTATTATGAAAGAAAGCCTTCAGAGGTTGCAAGCAGGGGAGTGATCACATTTCCCTTAAAAAGCTTTTTCTGTCATAGCTGTGTAGAGGTTGCCTGAAGGCATTGCATGCAAAATACCAGCTAATGGACCAAGCTCAAGATTGTACTTCAAATATCCACCAAATGCTTGCCCTTTGAACAACTGTGGGTATATTAAAGATAGATTTACATTTATTCTGTGTCAAGCACAGAGAAAGAAACAAGGGCAGGATGCCTGGAGAAGCAGGGGAATGAGGTGCAATGAGCAGAGCCACAGTCACACTGGACCTTAAACTGATCTTTGAGGGAAGGGTAGGATTTGTATGGGCAGAAGAGGAAACATCCTAATAAAGATGTTAAAATAAACACAACCAGTATCAGGCAATTTGTTTGGAAATAGTGATTCTTTTCATCAAAGGCAAATTGCATTATAATTTAAACTACATACAACTTTCTATTTAAAATGTAAATCAAATCATGTCATTCCCTTGCATGAAACTTTCTAATGGATTTAGAATGAAATGCAGACACCATGTTGCTATGCCAAGTCCTCAATGATCTGACACTGCCTACTACCTTGATTTACGTCCTGCCACTTTCCTCCAAGCTCACTGTGTTTCTGCTACATCCACCTTCTTCTTGTTCTTTTGTCTACCTCAGGAACTTTGCACTAGCTGTTCTCACAGTACTATCTTATCTGCACAAGCGTGGCTCTTTCTCATTATAAAAGCATCAGTTCAAATATACTTCATAAGAGTCTCTCCCTAGCCACCCTATTTTATGCATTTCCTATCCCATTAATATTAGCCTCTTTTGTGTCTTTCATAGAATTTATTACTATCTTAACTGATTTATTTGTTCACTTTTTATTATCAGTCTTCCTACTAGAAAACGTTATGTGAGAACAGAACTTACTCATCATTGCATCTCCAGCTAATGCTTAGCAAAATTATGAGATGAATAAATATTTGTCTAATCTATGGTTTAAAATGAACTTAAATGGTGTATGGTTTTATTAACTCTTAATGCGCTGAAATGATTAAAAACAGAAAGTACAAACGAAATATCAGTTAAACTGAAAACCATATGATCTAGTCCTAGATAACTCTAAGTCAGTCACTGAAATTATTTCTGGAGATTTTCCCTGTTTAAGTGGTGAATGGCACATGAGGATTTCTCAAAGGTGTAACATTCAACTCACTCAGGTGTTCTGTGCAGCCCTAGAAGTGGGTCAGTATCCTAAAGAATCCTGACTGACCAGGTATCTTTTCATAGAATATTTCATGAATTGGTTGTTTTCACTTATAGGTCTGTGTTTTCTATTCATGCCATAGTTGCAGTTTGAGATATCAAAGAACAATGAAATAACCTAGGTAGGAAGTATAATGCAAGTCAGGAGCTCCCAACTTTAACTTTCATCACAGCTTGTTACAAATGTAAATTCCTGTTCTCAGCCTTAGATATCTGATTAAGTAGTTCTGAGATGGATCCCAGGCTTAGTTTTTAACATGATTCTTGTAATGCCCTGGTTTGGAACTCCACGAGCCAAGAAGGAAACTGACACCGATGCAAGCACAAAGGGAGTTTATTGACAAACTCGAGTTTGGACCCCACTCGTTCACTGACACAGCAGTGGTTGAGAGGAGCCCCGACTGAGGGGCGGGGACCTAATTTAAAGGGTAAAACCGCAAGCCTTGGGGAGATGCCTTGGCGTTACCTGATTGGGGGTTAGGTTGACCTTTAAAGGGATTGGGTGGTAGGTAGTTAGGTCTGCGTGCAAAAGGGGGTCGTGTGTAGTTGGGGCTGCGTATAGAGGGGGCCATGTGCAGTGGGGCAACGTATAGAGGGGGCCGTGCGCAGAAAGGGCCGAGTGCAGAAGGTAGGGCCGAGTGCAGAAGGTGCCGGGTGCAGTAATTAGACTATGTGCAGGAGGAAATAAGGGTGGGGGTGCCTTAAGGGCCCACCGATTAGCTGGCTTGGCTGGTTTGGCCAGGTGGTAAGGCATTGATTGTTCTTGACCACTGGCCTTTGGGGAACTTTTCGTACAATTCATCTTGGGATCACTCAGAAAAATGGAATCATTCCAGTCTTTCAATTCTAATGTAGGAGATCTCTGCCTACATGGTGAGGAACTTTGACATAAAAGGACAGACAGACTTGATTTAATTCTGGCTCTACCATTTAGTATATGTATGACCTGCGGCAAGAGATTTATCATCTCTATTCCTGGAGTTCCCAATCTGTATAAGAGAGATGATGGCTTTACCAATCTCACAGAGCTGTTGTGCAGATCAAAATACATAAAGCATATAAAGTGCTTAGCTCTAAGTCTGGTATTTATTAAGTGTTCAATCAAAGTGAGCTATTATATTTATTGTTCCCTCAGGGAGTGACTTTAGGGGTGTGGATTTCTGACCTATATGCTGTATGAGGTTTCCCTTTAGGCTGCTTACATCATTCTGATTCTTCTGGAAAACAGACATTGAATATTAGTGTTCCCTTCTTTACTATGTAAGGACTCTAAAGTTATCTTGTAGAATGGGAGCCATTTTCCAGGGCATTACAATGATTTGCAGCTAAGATTACAGAATCAGCTCTCTGAAAAGAGTAATGTCTATGAATGCTGGAGATCACTTTTTAGAATTTGGTTCTAAAAATGTGGCTTTAATCTTCAACCTGGTTATGCAGAATGGCTGCATTCCCTTTATTAATATTTCCAACAGGATCAGACAGGTGAAAGAAGTCAAATAAATCAACTTTTCTTGTCAGGTGAAGCTGCTCCCTTAAATGTATCATTCATTCTTCTCAGGCAAATTTCACCAAATTTATATCTTTTGCTGAGTCTTGAAGCAGAAAACCGTGCTGGGTTGAAAAGCTTTTCAGGATGAAGCTTGCAAGCCCTTATTGGAAATGGAAAGAAGGGAATTAACATTTGCTGAATATTGTGATTGCTGGACCTTGCAGGTTATTTCACATGAGTTTGCTCATTTTATTTTTTTAAAGTTATCAGGAATCTTAAACATGTGATGTAGAAAACCACTACAATCTGAGTAGCTAAATTTTTTTTGTCTGGGAAAATTTGATACTGTATTTTTTGTAGCATCCTGTGGAGATACCAGATTTGCAGAGCTACTTGGTATATTTTCAAGGAAGCTATCCATATTACAAAGACATATGGATGCAGGGCAAATAAAGTTAGTCTAAAAAAGCCTAACAAGGTAATTTTTTTTCATTGCACACATGAAGAAACAAGGTCAATGGAAGTAAAGGCAATATGCTCAACTGATAAATAGCAAAGATGAGTTATAATCTGAGTTGAATGTCTCTAAAGCTTGAGCTCTTCCCGTAGTCCTTCCCCACCAGCATAATAGAAGATGTGTTCTGTGCAAATGTGATGGTATTCTCTTCATTGCCCCTGTACTGGGCTCCAAGTATACCAAGTTAGGGGCACTAATACACTCAATTAGAACCTTGGTTATAGATGGTGCATTGTGGGTAGGGTTGCTAGATTTAGAAAATAAAAATGCAGAATCCCTACTTAAATCTGAATTTTAGGTACACAACAAATAATTGTTTAGTATAGATATGTTTGATGAGTTGCATGTGGCATATCTATATAAAAACCTATGGGTTGCTTACCTAAAATTTAAACTGGCTCAGTGTCAAGTATTTTTTTCTGGCATAATCACAGTGAAGAGTGGTCCTCTACTGGCCCATTGCTATCTCACACTTTACTCTTTGTAAAAACTGAATTAAAGTTGATGTGACAAGTGCAGAAAGATAAGCAGAATTAATGGAGAAGATGAGCAGGAGAGATTAGAGTAAGAGTGCTTTGCATGTCTTAAAGGGTAACTCTGCTTATTACATGATGAGAATTAAGCAAAAATAATACTAAGCTGATCCCAAATTATCTCTGGGCAGCTATGAATGTCTAACATGGCAAATTCAGTCTATAAACTCATTGGTTCCAGGCATGTTGGTTCCTGCTGTCAGAGCAGTTGATGAGGTGTTTTAAAGCCAAGTTCTTATTGGTGAAATAGCTTAACGCTTCAAATATGGATGCTTCAGAAAACAAATGGTAGCATGCTTACTTAGTTAATCAGCTTTTGAGAAAGGAAGTAACATTTAACTTACCAAAAGATGCAGTTCAAAGGCAATATTAATGAAGTAATAAAAACTGTGTCTTTATCTATTCATCACCCATTCATTTCCCCATTATGTTTGTGCTGCTAACTTTAGTCACAAACACGTTTTTATGAGAATCTAAGACTTTTCTTCTATTAGGAAAAAAAAAAGGTATTTATTTTCTGGAACTGTACTGTGGAATTATAGTAGTGGTTCAAAAACTCCACTTTTCTATAGCTACCAATGTGATGGGAAAAAATACATATACTCTGAGCCAGGAAGATATGCATCAAATCTTGACTTCATCTTCTATACACTTCAGGGCATGGGGTATCATCTATCTATCTATCTATCTATCTATCTATCTATCTATCTATCTATTTATCTATCATCATCTATCATCATCTATCATCATCCACCTATTATCTATCATCTATATATCATTTATCTGTATGTATAGGCTAACTTCTCTCACTCTATCTTTTATTCTCACTCTCAAGTTTTATTAATATAAAGACTGATGATATAACTCATCATATATGCATTTATTTGGCATATATAAGGCACTCAGACTATGTCCTTTCTACATTCCCTAATGTGTTGCACTGTTTGCCCAGTTTGTTTACTGATGAGTGTGAGTGTGTGTGTGTACATGAACCCTCAAGGATAGAGGATGTAGCAGCTGTGTGCTCTGGCAGTCTTCTCCAGCACTTTCCCAAAGCCTGTCCGTCTGTGTTTCCTCAGTTGCCTTCTGGAGACATTTGCTGAGGAGATATGGTTGAGAGGGGCAGGAGCTTCTCCAGATGTGAACTTCTATCTCTCCTAAGCCCTCATGGTATCAAACCTCTGCCAACCATAGCCTAGGGAAACCAGTGATCTTCTACATAGATAGAATAAGTGTTTGTGAATGTAATATTATTTCCAGAGTCATGGAAGCCCTGTTGTCTAAGGAAATTTTACCTTATTCCCTGATTCTTTCATCAGATTCTAGCATGGGAGACTTTGAAGTATGGAATGGTGCCAAATAACAGAGCATCTTAGGTCCATCTCGACTCACCACTTCTCTAGCCTTATCTCTACTCTCAACCATTCTCAACCATTCTAAATCACATTTGCTTCTTTGAACACACCATTATCCTCCCATCTTCTCTGCATGTGATGTCTTTCTCTGTGCTATAGAACTAATTCCCACCACCCTTACCTAACAAATCTTCACATATATCAGGTGCTTATGTCTTTTAGTAACTATGGTGTCAATGTGGTTTACGTCTTTCTTTCCCCCAAATATTGTGAAATCCATGAAGGCCAATATCACCCAACAGCATAAGCTCAAAGTCTGAATTCACAGAGCCTTTGGCTGAGCAATGCAGAAATTCCATATGCTACATAGGCCTATGCCACACATCATTATATGTTGTCTTTTCGGTACTGCCCTCTGAGGTTGGTAACACTTACTACTAGCAAAGTAGGACCCTAGGCAAAACTTAAGCTCAAATGACTGATAAACCAAGGATTAGATCACCTGCCAATGACTAGTTCGATGTGGGTGGACAAGTGTGGATCAATAAGACTGTTATTCACTTATGTGGAATATTGATATATATCTCATGGGAACGTAGTTAGAATAGAACAAGATAACATATTTGGAAGAAAATAGACATGGCCTTTCCTGCCGGAGCCAGCTGGCTAAAGTCGAACAGCACCTGAAAGAAGGGTGTGAAGCCTAAGAAAAAAGAAGACAGGAAAGAACTTTTGGGAGGGCATACAGTCAATGCTAGAGTTTATTTAGCATAGCTTTTATATATCTTTTTGAACACAATAGCAAAGCACAGAGTACAATACCATAGGAATGCTGACATTTACATAAATTCCTGAACATCCTTCCCTCAGGGTACAAACATCCTTGCTTTCTGGGCTGTAAAACATTCTACTATCTTAAAAGGATTTCTTTAGAGGCAAAACTCCCCTCCAGGGTTAGTATCCTTTAACTCCACACCCTGCTTCCTAGAACCATTGTTTAAGCAGTCTCAGCAGCTGCTTCATGGCTATCAGCTACATGACTTCTTCAGTGTCTCATAATGGCTCCCGATATTTCCCTAAAGTTATATTTACTTTGATATTTTTATGATGCTCCAGAATGTAAAGAACATAATTTAAAAATTAGTTGGATGATAGGTTGGTTTATTTGGAATGTGTTATGTAAGAAGACATGTTTTTTTTTTTTTAATTCAAAAGTAATACTATTGGTAATTATATAGTTATAAAAAGAAATGTTTTTTTCTGATTAATATCAAATACATATTTATAGGCATGTTTTGTAACAATTGTCTAATCAAACACTTATTTTATGAATAAATGGTATATTATTATTAATCATAAATTTGGAAGAGGCCTCAGAGGTCAGCCGGTTGAACTTGTCACTTTAACTTGTCAATTTCTTATAGTGAATGGAAACCTGACTCTTTGTACAGAACAGTACCATAAAGTCATAGATTCTTGGGATTTAATCTTCATTTTTTTAATTACTAGAGTTGAGATTTTGGGTATATTAATTTTCCTAGACCTCAGTGTTCTCGTATGCAAGGTAGGAATAATAATAGTACATATTCCAACAACTCTTGGAATTATTAAAAATAGTTTCTTCAGTCAACCTATATTTGTTCTCTAATCTATTCTTTCACCTGCTATTTCATCTAATACCTCAAAACAATTATCATGGCCTATTCCTAAGTCATAACTCCGTAGTGATAGTTGTTATGATGTCATTTTCAACCCTTTCTTTCCTGTGCTCTTTCTCTGGAAAAATTATGATTTGACAGTATCTCTTTAGAAGTATAAACCTATATACCCCAAGGTATTTTACAATTTATGTGAAATAATGTATGTCAAACATTTAGAAGAACCCACATGGAGTAAACACTCCAAAATACCCTACTTTATCTTGTCTTTCCTTTTTTGCACACAGTAAATTTACTAGTTCAATGTATAATATCACTTGTTTGTTTTATCTCCATCCAGGGGGTAATTTTGTAGTATCTTTCTATAGTTTTTGTTTTTGTTGTTTTCCCCACTGCTTTCCTAAATATATATGTACATTTTACATTATGGGGATCATAGTATGCAGTCCTGTTTTTTATATGTTGTTATGTTTTACTAGTATTGAAATTTTGTTTAGTTGTATCTTATAATTTCCTTTGGCTTTACATTTGTATAAGAGATATAATCATAATGGGTTTATGCTTAATTTTATATATCTATCATTAAAAAAATATCCTGACATAAAAAAAGCATTCATAGTATAAAGCTGCCATTGCCTAATATAATCCTTGGTCAACAAAACTATCTTAGAGTTACTTTTAGGGAACTAAATTCTGTACTATCTATCTTTTACTAGCCTCTACTTATATAATAGATTTATAATGACTGACTTTCAAAACATAAGACTTTATATTTACTTTTGTCATTTGAGACCTTTATTTTAGCCCATTTTTCTGTCCCACAGCTAGAAAAATATACATATATTTTTGTGTATTGATTGTAACTTACAATAGCTTGAATTCTTTCAGTCATTCTGGTTTTAAGAAATGCACACTGCCAAGTTAGAACATACTGAATCAGGTATGGATGCTCTTTAATTTTTATTATTAGTTATAAAAATGGGACACAATCTCAAAATTGCAGTTTTAAATCTCAGAATCTTCTCTCTTTAGCTTGTTGTTATGACAGGAAAATGCCTTAGATTTGATAGAGCCGCTCTTCTATACAAGAAGAATAATCTTTACCTGTAACTTTTTCTTATTTTTTCCCCCATATTTAGTCATGAATATATACAAAGGACACAAAAACATGATTTCTGAACCATGAGCATTAAAGGAATGACATTTGGGAAAGCTGGAGGGCTATGAGGTGTCTCCCTTGGCCTAAAGTGATTGAACAATACAGGAAAACACAGTACAAGCATTAGTGTACTTAATATCCTAGGAGGCTGACATTGGTGTCAAATTACCATTATTGAAACAGCAATAAGGTATAAATACTATTATTCATTAAATATATTATAAACATATTGTGATGATATCCATTTTATAAAGCTTCAGTTTATAAAACTTAGGGTTATGTAAGAGTGAGATTGAAATGATTAACTCTAAATATAAATTGTATAATTTGTCAATACTGAACTTTGAAAAAAATAAAAATAAATTAAAGATTGGAAGCCAATTGCAATATGATCATTGTAACATTCAGACCTTAAAGAAATAAGGAATTATAGAACACCTTTTGGGAAAATTTTACTGGATGTCACTCGAAAATGCTTTAGATTTGTTTCAGTTTGAGATTCTGTCACACACAGATGCTAACTCATATGTATGAACATCCATTATTGAAAATGTCATAAAAGCTTTTCTATCCTTCTGCATTTTTCTATCAAAGATATTTTTTCATGAAATAAAGATGATTTCATTTCCTTGGTTTCAACATTGTTTCATAGAAGAGTGGGTTTTTTTTCTCCTCTCATCTGTCTTCTTTTCATATGCTCTCATTTCCCTTACTCATTTATCTTTTTTTTTAATGCCTTCCTTTTTCTCTTGGAGCTCAGTTCTCACTAGTAGTATAGATACATATGTATGTGTATGTGTATATATATACACACACACACATACACACACACACACACATATATATATATACATGCACACATATACACACACATATACATATATGAGTTTAAGAGTTCTTTTACAGAAAGGGGGATATATATATATTCTGGCAATCCTCAACCTATTTTTAAAGTTCAAATTGGAACAATATATTTTGAAGTTTTGTTTCAGTGAAATGAAAAATGTTTTAAATACATCACTTTACCCTTTACAACTGATTAGTGAGTTGAAGCAATAATAGGACCGACACATTTAGGGACTTTGAAGTTTAGTATTGTCAGTTCCATTGATTTATTTAGAATATTTCCATGAATAGTTATAAGATCACAGCATATCATGGGTCAATGTTTAAGTCTGGAGTTCAGATTTTTGTATTTATTGTGAACTAAAGTCCAGCAATGTTAAAAGGCTTGCCTACATTTATCTAAGTAGAAACAAAGCTGGGAATCAACAGCAAGCATTCATTTACTACCCACTTCTAGGAACAGTCTTATAATTCCAACCTTAACACTTTCATCTTTCCACAGCAGCCAATTCAACATTTCATTCTTTTAATCCAGTGTTATTTATATCTAGATAGCTACATATTCCTTCTAGTATTCCTTCTTCAATGGAGATTCTGTACAATTAACCTTGAAGTTTTATAACACACTTGTAAAACTATTCTAATTAACAAAATTGCTTTAGCACAGAAGCAGTTCCTACCCTTCAGAAATGTCTTGGAAAATTCCTTGTGCACTCATTCTTTTGATGTGGCTGAAAATGTGGTATAGCAAGATTTGGTGGTTCCTACTCATAGATGCTGGAATTACATTGCTATTTTCATGGAGAGTCTGTAAACTCATATTAACTATGCTACACTTATCTGTGAGTCCACTCTGCCCAGCTCCCCATTCTCAACCATTCAAAACCACATTTGCTTCCTTGAATACATTATATTCTTTCTGTTTTTCCTGCATATGATTTCTTTCTCTATGCCAGATCAGAGATGAGGATATAGCAGGTTCTTATTAAATATTGTTGGAAGACTGAATTTACATAAATGATGTTTAATGCCTTTACATACCTTGACATCATCTCCTATTACCCTGAAAGTGTTATTCTATACTTACCAAGATGATATTTAAAATTCCTTCATAACGGAAAACAAAACTAAACAAAACAAAAAGTATGGCTGAAAGATTTTACAGCAAATTAGAGAAAACTTAGCTCTGAATTAAGTTTTTCAATCCCTGCTGTACAGAGCAAATTGTTAGAATCAGCATTCATAATTGAGCTTCAACAAAAGGCTTTGTTTTGCAATTTGTTCTAAGGTAATTAGAAAAATGTGCATGAAAGCATGACACGTATAAATCACAGGTATATTCATCTGAATGTATTTTGAATAGTTTATATTTATAGCTCATTTTGTAAAGCAAAATTTACTATATTGAAACAGACAATTAAAGAAAGGTAAAGAGGCTAGTATTTCTCCAGCAACTGCAGTGTGTTAGGCACTTTGCCAGAAACTACACAAACTCTATCTTAGTTAATCTTCTCTGCTGTAAATATTGCCACAATTTTGCAAATGAAGAACCTAGAATATGTAGAAAACTGAGCATGGGGGATCAATATACATATTCTTTGTTGAACTTATACAGGTATAATCAAAGTAATTATAACTTATATCCAAATAATTTGTGGTAGGGACAGAAGTTGAACCCAGTTCATTTGGCTGGCACTCACTCCAATTATTTTTGGCCATTTGAATTATTGAGTTATTTTGAATAAAACACATTTATTTTCATGTATTTAAGTTATAATTTAATAAAAATGATAAATTTACAGATCATTTACTAAATGAATACAAACACATCATGGTACTATTGTAGAGCAAACAGACTATAAGTGTTACCTTTATGCATTATTTTCCTTAGCTAAATAGAACCAGATGACTAGAAATTGTGTAAAGGCATAGACTGGTTCAATAAAATTGAACTTAGAGACAAATTCACTGTATATTTTAACATGGCTTTTTCAAAGGTAAGTTTTCTAAAGATGTTAAGAGGTATTTCATACACACACAGACACGCTCACTCATGATATAAAAATAAAAAAAAAGAAAACTTGTGTATACAACAGAATTTAATGATTAACAATGTTGAGAAAATGTTGTGTCAAAGAAAATTAAATATTTGCTTTCAAATTATATAAATTCTTACATTTACCAATATGAGAATATGCTTTGTGAAACTCCAAGAGCAAATTGGATTTTGCAAAGTCTCCAAACTTTTTGATCACAAACTTCTCTTTTACAAGGAACAATTGTTAACTCTTGAAGTTTAAGTAATCAATATAATACATTTTGGGAAATGTTTATTCATGTATTTATTTAACAAAAATGTAAGAACACTTACCAAATGCCAATTATTGTATAGGAATTGAGGGTTCATAATGATTAAAACAGACAAAGATCCTGCCTTTGTGATACCTAATTTCTAGTAATGGGGACAGAATATAAACAAAACAAATAAATAAAATGTGTAGGATCCTGATGAGTACTAAGAAGAAAAAAAAAAAGGTGGAGAAGAGGGTAAGCAGAATTATAACAAGGAGGTGATTTCCTAAATAAGGTACCATGGAAAGCTTCAATGAGAAAGTAACATTAGAATAAAGATAGATATGAAGAAGCAAGCTATGCAGATTATCTAGGGAGGAGTTTTCCAGGCAGAGGAAAGACCAAATTCAAGAAAAAGAAGTTTGTTTGGCTAGAATAGAGTGAGTAAGGGGAACAATCAAAGGACATTAGGTCAGAGAAAGTATAGGGATCCAGATCAGTAGGTCTTTGTAAGGGATTTAAGTAAAAATGAAATAGGCAGTTCTTAGAGGATTTTGAGTTTGGAATGATCAAATCTGTCTTATGGCTGAATTTTCAGAAATGCCAGGAGTTGTCAAGGGGGAGAGCAGAAGCACCAGGTAGGAAGCTATTGCAGGGATCCAGAGGTGACATGATGTTGACCTGCACAAAAAATTCAGCATTGGAGTAAGTGAACTAAAAGTCAGATTCTATATCTATATTGAAGGGAGAGTGTTTATGGGATTTGATATAGAGCAATATGTTTTGAGATAGGGCAATCAAGGATGACTCCAGAATTTTGGACTCAATAACTGGAAGGATGGTTGCCACTTAGTGGAATGAGAAAGACCCCATTCCAGAAGGTTCAAGATCAGGAGTTCATTTTTAACTCAGTAATTTTGAGATGATTTTTAGGTATCCATGAAGAGAACGGTTTGGAAAATGGAATATTAAAGTAGGTAGTTGTGTCACCCAGTGTTACATATAACACATGGGAATTCCAAAATGTATGGTCTAGATTTAAGGAGTCAATCCTAAATTACAGAATCTTCAACAAAACTAAAATTCTATAATCTAATTTAGTGTTGCTATATTTCTGGTAGAAACAAACAAACAAATAGGAAATGAATAAGGAGGTTACAAAATCCCCACTGCCAACCCTAAAGCAATTCTCATTCATTGCCTTTTGAGGACTTGAAGGTGGAGTTAAATGTAAAACAGCCGCAATGGTTGATGGATGCTTTAAGATGACTCAACACCTCCCCTACAGGAATCTCAATAGAGCTTTTCTTAAGAGTACTGAGGAGCAACACTTTATCCTCAACATCTTCAAAAAATACAGCATTAGAGGAGTTGTTTCTGGTCTATAGATCTTCTGTTATGACACAGTTAGCTTGTGACATCACTTTCTCGATCTGAAGGACTTCTGTTTTGAGACCGGTGACAGCTAGCCAGGAAAACCAATACTCTAAGTGAATTTAATAGACTCTATTCTCATGATACTTGGGTTGCCATGGAAACCTTATTAGAAAATATAGGAAATATAGATGATCTCACTTCTAGGCAATATTTTTTTCTAAATAACTTCTGTGCCTTTATGTGGGGGAAAAAACAATTTTTTTTTAATTGTGAACACATAAAGTATATAAAACATAAATGTGAAGCTTAAACATTTATTATAAAGTGCAAATCCATGTAACCAGCCAGGTAAAGGAAAAACACAGTGCTGGCTATTTAGAAGCAAACCACTTGCCCATTTCAAATCACAGTACTTACATCCCCTCAAACAAAAACCAACACCAATAAAAAAAAAAAATCAATATCCTATTATACTATCCATTTCTTTGCTGTGGGTTAGTATTTTACCACATGAACCATATAATGTAACCTATTAGTTGTATTTTATATGTAAATAATTGAATATGTATTCATCATATAAATGTATAATAATTTTCCATTCTGCTGTTCACTGGACTTTGTTTTCTTTTTTTTCTAGTTGTAGAATATTACAAATAATTCAGCCTTAAACATTTTAGTGATCATCTCTGCATAAAAGTGAATTTATTTCTATTTAAATTTGGGGTGCCATAGAATGTGCTTATCTTCACCTCTAATAGATAACACAAACTTTCCTGTTATAGTGGTTTCGGTATTTTCTTATTTATTTTTTCAAAGAGGTTGAACTGATTTACACTCCAACCAGAATCGTGTAAGAATTTCTGTTACTCTATGTTCTCTTCTACATCAGAAACGGTCCCTAGTTTTAATATTTTGCCATTCTACTTTACGTGTAATGGTATTTCTTTCATCTTTGCAAATGAGAGTCTAAGCACATTTTCTTGTTTATTTGACATTCAGACAACCTGTTTGTGAAGTATTTGTTAGATCTTTTACTCACTTTTTATTGAATTTTTCTTATTTTTTATCAGTTGTTTAGAGTAACTCTTTATATAATACATAATTTGTTGCTTTACATAAGTCTGGGTTTCAGACAGACAAAGTAAGCCAAAGTTAAACTTTTACTAGAGCAGAGGTCCCCAATCTTTTTGGAACCAGGGATCGGTGCTCCTTTGAGAATCTAACGCTGGTGATCTGAGGTGGAGCTAAGGCAGTGACGTTTGTGCTGGGGAGTGGCTGCAAGTACAGATGAAGCTTTTCTTGCTTTTCTACTGCTCACCTCCTGCTGTGCAGAGTGGTTCCTAAAAGGTCAGGGACTGGTACAGGCTTGCAGCCCTGGGGTTGGGGACCTCTGTACTAGAGTGTTGTATTTATTCTCTTCCACATACATTTTACAATGAACTAGTCAACTTTTAGAAAAGAAGAAAAAAAAAAACTTGTTTTGATTTTCATCAAAATTACTTCTGATCCACAGATAAAATTGGAAAGTATTGAAAAATCTTTAAATATTAAATCTTCTAATCCATGGTCATAGTTTAGCCCTCCATTTGCTTAGCTCTCCTTTAATTTTTCTCAGTAATTGTCTTATAGATTTCTGCCTAGAGGTTTTGCACATCTTTGTCAGATTTATTCCTTGATACTTAAAATTCTACTACTATTGCACATGACATTAATTTTTTAAATTTCATTTTATCTTTGTTGTTGCTACAAAGAAATCCAATTAATTTTTATATATTGACTTTATATATATAGCAACTTTGCTATACCTAATTATTACTTCTAATAATTTATCTCTAGATATTTTGGATTAAATATAAAATTATATCATCTGAATATTATAAGATTTTTTATTCTTAAATTTAAATATTTAAAATTTTCTTATTGGCCTTCTCTACTGCCTAGATTTTCCTGAATATTAATTAAAAGTATTTATTAGTGTTTCATTTTTTTTCCCAGTCTCAGTTAGAATGGCAACCTTTGACATTTTTACCATTAATTATAATGTTTGCTTATGACTTCATTACACTGCTATCACAATAAGAAAACTCCTTTCTATTTCTAGTTTACAAAGATTTTTTTAAAGTATAAATTTGTATTGAATTTTACCAAAGACATTTTTTCCTAAATTTAAAGATATCATCATATGATTTATTTTTTAGTTTATTAACATAATGAATTTAATTGATTACTTTTCAAGTGTTAAACCAATTTTGCATTTCTAGAATAAACTGGCTGTGATATATTATACTTTAGAATACTGCTGGATTTGGTATTCTAATTTAAGGAATTCTTTTCATTCATATTTATAACTGTAATTTGAGCCTCTTTAATTATGAAGAAATCTAGAGATATTAATTAATTATAGACTTTTTAGCTCTAAAAATAAAAAATATTTAGTTTAGTCAAAACAAGAAAAATAGGAATAAAAAAGGAAAGAGAAAAGAATAGAAAAGCAAATAAATTCAAATAAAAAACATTTTTAAAATGTCAAAAATTTTAGAAATATAAATAATAATAATAATTGGAAATACACACACATACACCATGTAAATAACAACTAGAATAATGCTGAAAAAGTATTGTTAATATTAGATAAAGCGAAACTTGAAGGAAGTTTATTAGAGATGATATTGTCACTAGTTAACAAAAAAAGGTCGCTTAACTGGGAAAATATAAAATTGCAAGGTTATATGTACTTCATAATGCAACCTCAAAATATATGAAGGTAAAAATGTGTATATCTGTTTATCTAATATAATATTGATAGAATACAAGTTTAAATATTTATACCATAAGAGGAAATCTTTACACACTTTCCCTATTTCTTAGATTAAAGAAACAAACAAAAAATCCAAAAGCTTATATATAATATAAAGAGTATAATTGATAAGTTTGATTTAGTAGACACATAATAAATATTGTACTCAACATTTGCAGAACATTTGTTTCTATGAATATATTTACCATTAGTAAAAACAACAACACTCTAACCCATAAGGCTGCTTTCAATAAATTTAAGAGATAAAATATGATGCATATTATATTTTTAGCCATAATGCAATAAAGTTAATAATCAATAACAAAATGAGGACCAGTTATGCACCCCATGATAAGGGTCTTTAACACATTTATAACTAATTATTAGATCAAAGAAGAAAATTAAAATACTTCACATCAAAATGTATAGGTTGAAACTAATGCCATGTTGAGAGGTTTGACTTTTCTCACATTAGAAATACAGAGGTTCAGACTTCCAGTCAAGATGGCATAAAAGGTAGATACCTCCTCTCATGACCACATCAAAATTATAATGAAGCTACAAAACAGCCATCATTTAGAGTCTTCTGAGGTCTGGCTGAACAAGAGTTATGCAATTGGGGGTACCTAAGAGGCTGGTAGGAGGAGTGCAGTCATGAAATACACTACTCTCACAACTCCTGGTAACTCAGAGAGTCCCAAACGAGATGAACCCAAAGAGGCTACACCAACACTCCATAATTAAAATGCCAAAAATAAAGACAGAGAGAATCTTAAAAGCAGCAAGAAGAAAACAGTAGATTACTTACAAGGCAGTTCCTATAAGTCCATCAGCAAGTAAGCATGAAACGTTCAAAGTCATGAAAAGGAAGGGCCTACAACAAAGTTGACTCTACCCAGCAAAGCTCTCATTCAGAATCGAAGGACAAATAAAGAGCTCAAACAAGAAAAAAAAAAAAAAAAGAAGTTCATGACCACCAAACCAGTACTACAGAAAATATTGAGGGGACTTCCTTAGGAAGAAGAAAAAAATATGTATCAAAACTATGAATAATAAAATGGCAATAACTACATATCTATCAACATTACTTCAAATGAAAAAGGATTAAATGTTCCAATCAAAAGATAACGTGGCTGAATGGATAAGAAAACAAGATCCTTACATATGCTTTCTACAAGAGACTTGCTTCAGATTAAAAGATACACAGAGACTGAAAGTAAAGGGATGGAAAAAGATATTTCATGAAAATGGAAATTAAAAAAAATCAAGGGTAGCAATACTTATTCTAGACAAAATAGACTTTAAAATAGAGGCTAGTTAGTAAAATAAAGAGTTGTAAGCTGACAAGCTCCTTGCAATCTGTGAGGTCAACCATGGATTGTCTTGCCTAAAATATAAATAAATAAAAATAAAATAAATAAATAAAACACGGATAATAATGAGAGACAAAAAAGAATCCAATAATCCACTCTGGTTATTTATTAAAAGAAACTCAAAATACTACTTGAAGGGACATGTGAATCCATATGTTTATCACAAGATTATTAGCATAGCCAAGATATAGAGGCAATCTGGGTGTCCATCAATAGATGAATGGATAAAGAAGAGCTGGTACACATATACAATGCAATATTACTCAGCCATAAGAATGAATGAATGAATGAATGAATGAAAAGTAAATAAATAAATGAATGAAATCTTGCCATCTGCAACAACATGGATTGTCCCAGAGAGTATTGTACTAAGTTGAATAAGTCAGATGGAAAAGGACAAATGCCATATGATTTCACTTACATTGGAATCTAAGGAACAAAATGTACAAATGAAGCAGAAACAAACTCATGGATACAGAGAACATTTTGAGAGTTGCCAGATGGGAGGAAAGTTGGGAGATATGAAAAAGGGGAAGTAATTAAGAAGTACATATTATTAGTTACAAAATAGTCACAAGGATGTAAAGTAGAGCATAAGGAATATAGTTAATAATATTGTAATAACTGTGTATGATGTCAGATGGGTATTAGGTTTATCGAGGTCACCACTTTGTCTAATCACTATGTTGTATACCTGAAACATAATATTGCATGACAACTATAATTAAAAAATTAAAAATATTAAAAAAAGGAAATCCAAAGGTTTAGTGTAATGAAGCAAACATTTGGTGATAAGAAGTCAGAAAATTTTAATGGTAATAAACCTAAAATATAGAAATTATTCATAAAATTGATGAAATAAATGAAATTTAAAATTTATCACACAAAAGAGAGGATTGAAAGAACTAAAAATTGGTTATTAAAATTTTATACTAAAGAAAAAATATCATGCTTAGTTGACTTTATTAATGAGTTTTTTGGTAATATACCAATTTCAACTTACTCAGCATCTTCCAGAAAATTGAAGAGAAAATACTCCAAAACTAATTTTAAGTGGCTAGTATAAACCTTAATGCCAAAATCTGCCAAAAACAGTGCAAGTAAAAAAAAGAAAACTAAACCCACCACAATACACAAAAAGTCATTTTACTTGACCCATTTCTGCTTATTTTGAGAATGCAACTTTTCTTTAATATTAGGAAATATACTAGTATAATTCACCACATTAAAAGGAGAAAAAATGATTTAGATAGCAAAACATTCAAGAAGCCTAGTATATATTCATGATAAAAAAAGTTTTCAAAATGAGAGTGGAAGAGAAATTTTTTCATTTTGATAGAGGGCATTTAAAAATCCTTAACATATATTACACTTGATGGTAAATCTTGTAAGATTTCCTTTTGGCATCAGAAACAAGACAAGGTGCCAATTCTTGTTCAATATTGTATTGGAAATTTCTCATCAATTACTTAAAATTATTTAACTATTGTCTCAAAAAAATCTGCATATGATGATTAGAATTTAATAAAGAATTTAACAGTCATTGGCTAAAAAATAATCAAAACAACATAAAAAATCAATCAAATTTCTATGTAATTTACAAAAAAGATATTTATTACAGAAGTAAATAATAAATTACAAGTAAGTCTAATGAAAGATACAAAGAGATATAATAATGCAGCTTTATAAAAATTTATTTTAAGGAGAAAAATGACAAAGGGGACAAAAATAGACATAGCGTACCTGAAGTAGCAAGAGTAGTATGAAGCTGTAAAAGCTGAGATCAATGAAAGGTAAGAAATACATGACTGCTGACTAAAATATTTGAATCCTGACATATAGGCAATGACTGTCAGTTGCCAAAGGATGGACTATAAAATAAATAACAATAGGACAACTGAGTATTTATGTGGAAAAATATTTAAATTGGACATTTCTCTCTCCATAGCCCTAGATTAGTTCATATTTGGATTAAATACTTAAATAAAACAAACAAATCTATAGAACACTTAAAAGACAACATAGAAACAAATTTTTTTGTGATGTTGAGGTAGGAGATTACTTATTAAACACCCTACTATTAAGTGAAAGTCTAATAAAAATTATTGCATTCAAATTAAGACCTTTTAATGTCACCAGGCAACATAAAAGAGTGAAAATACAAGGCACAAACTAGGACCAGCTATTTCATTACCTGTAACAACTATCAGATTAGTATTCTACAGATTAATTTGAAAACGACAAAAAGTACAATAATAAAGTTAGCATGGATATGAAGAAAAAATTCAAATAGTCTGTAAATATTGGAAAAGATGCTTAACATCATTTTATGTTTAGGAAACACAAATTAAAGTCAGATTGAAATATTTCACAAAGGCAAAATAGAATAGATTTAACTAAACTAAGATCAACTCAATTATACTAGACTAAAGAAAGCTAGAATAGAGTAAACTAATTAGAGTAGACTAGAATAGAAGATAAATTTGTATACTATTTTGTGGTGCCTAGATCAGGAAATACTGTCGACAGTGCCATTTCTGCTTGTATACCATAAAACAAAACAAAACAAAACAAAACAAAACAAAACAAAACTTGCACATGTACTTTGGGAAATGTATATAAATATTCCTAATATTGTTTATAGCAGTCAAAAGATAAAAATAATCCAAATGGCCATACTAGAATCGAATTAATAGAATTGATAAATAAATTTTTGTGTAAACAATCATTCAATAGAGTATTATACAGCAATCAAAATGAAAAATTGCAAAAATCATGAATTATCATGGATAAACATCAAAGAAAAAAGTAGTGAATGAAATAAGTAACTCTTTGAGAAATCTAAATACTAATATATATTTGTTTATGCATGTATGCATATAATGTATGTACATGTCTATAGTTGATAAATAGTGAAAAAGAATAATGTATCTTCTAGATGTAAGTATCCAAAGCTGTTTACATAGATGGAGATTTTCTATTTATAATTGTCTGGTGACACATATTTCAGAAATATGTGATCATCTCTGCGAGGAATGAAAGGGGTTGTAAATAGGGAGGAGTCAACAATATCCAAAAAGATTCTTGTGATGTAAATTTCTTAAACTGGGTATATGCAGTTATTAATTTTATATATTCTATTAACTGTATGCTTATATTTTATGTATCTTCACATGTATAACATATTTAACAACAAAAATTAAAACAACTTGAAAAAAGACTAAAATGCATTAAAATGAGGCAGAACTGTTTTGTAAAATTTTACACAATTCCTTTTAGATCAATTGGGGAGAGAGCGGGGGATTCCTACAAAGATAAAATCCAAGCTGGTAAATATGTATATAAATCCATTTGTGTCAACATCTTCAATGTTCTTTGTCCACAGCAATCAGCTGATTTTGACTCTCAGATTAATACATATATTTTTGCCTATTGGGATTCTCCTCCTTTTTGTTCCATTGATAATCCTCTAACTTCTCTGCCACTTCTCACCCCTTCTCCTATAAATTTGTATCTTCCTTTAAAACTCAGTTCATCTGTTGCCTCTTCTGAGAAAGATTTCTGCGAAGCCCTTCCACTAGATTGGCACAACTTCCTCTCTGGCACTACTTGTATCCTGACATATTGCTAGCATCTCATTTTCTGTATAGTATTGTTATTACTGTGTGAATATTGTTCCCATTTAACCATGAACTATTTGAGGGAAGGCAGTTCTGTCATTTCTTTCTAGACTCCAGCTCTTTGCATTATTCCCTCACATCCTATGGTCATCCAATGTGTCTTTGCCAAATGAGTAAAGGAGGGCAGGCAGGTATTGAACTTCTCTGTTTCTAAGAAACAAGTGAAAATTCCATAAACATGAAAAGTTAAATAAGAGATTTTAATAATAGTTTAAGACAATCTGAGACAAAAATATGACTGACAGTGAATAAAATTTTATTTCTCAAATAAATGCTGTAAAGTTAAAACTGAATTTCTAAAGGCAAGTGGCAGCCAAAGTTTGAACCTCAACTCTGTTATTTACTGGCTGGATAAGTTTCATTTCCTTATTTGTAAAGGACAGATAATTATTCTACTATACCATTAGGTTGTTGGAAGACTTAAATGTGATAATGCTGGATAAGTATCCAGCACAGTACCTGACACATGGATGTGTTCCATGAGCTATGGATATTATTTTTTCCAGCTTGAGTGTTGTTGAAGACTGTAAAGAGCTGGAGTTTAAGCAAGGTTGAAGAAATGAGGACTATTTAGGTAGGAAGCAACATGGAAGTTGTGAATACAGTTTCCACGAGGGAAAGTCAAAAAGGAATAAGACTGGCACTTATTGGACCTCTTCAATGTGTCAGTTGTTTGATATCTTATGATTTAATCCTCACAAGTAGCCCTCAGTGAGGTCCTACCATCCCCATTTTTACAGAGAAGAAAACTGAATCTCAGAGAAAGTAGAGCACACATTTAAAATTACATAGTTGATGGAACCAGGCTCCAAGCCTGTCTGATTTCAAAGCTCTTCCAGAGATGGCTGGGGCAGAAGAGCAGTCATGGATCTGGAAAACTTTCCTGTGCCTGGCAAAGCACTGGACTGAATTGTGAATGGATTAGTGAATGTGTATCTTATTTCTCAGAAAATGCCTGTTTACAGTTGTAGGATATCTAAAAGTAGATTTTAATGAGAGGATTGATGTTTTGATTTCCTACATAGAAATACACGTGAACTTTGATGTACTTAAAATATGTAACTGAAAACAGCTGCTTTTCAACATATCAAAGTTAGTACCTCAAAATGTGGCTCCCAAGTCTGCTGACAACTTCAAACTAGATTTAATGTCATGTTTTTACAACAAACTGTATGAGTAGTAATCAGTATGGAAGGTTGTCTCTTTCTTCCCAGAGAATTGTAGCAGAAGTGAAATTCATTAAGTTTGAGAAACCACTCCTGCTGGGAGCTCAGTTGAAATCCTTGCCTCAGAGGAGCAAATGGAATTGCATTTTAAAGAAACCTGGAGTCTGTATTCTTCTTGGCACCAAATTGCACACTCGTGATTAGCAGGAGTCAGTCATCAGCTAAGATCATCCTGGTTCTTCACCGACTAGTTTGATCTATATCCATCACCTGCTCATGTGAGATGAAATTTGCTTTGGTGAAGGGCAAATGCAAAGATCACCAGCTTGGGCAACTTTTACCATCACAATACGTTATTTACATCTCTGAAAAAGAACTTGATTAAACTGCAGCAAAATAGAGTCTTTAAAATGTGAGTTAATGTATACTTGTATGAATGTGTAAGTGCTTATGAAAGAAGCAGCATTTGGGAGTTCTGAATATTTTCTTCAGAATTTTAAATTATACTTGAGTTAAATAGCTTTTGAGAAACAAATAGATGTTCTTAAACCATAATCTAATGCTTTAGAGAACTGAATCATTTTTGATGCAAGTAAGTTTTTAAATACTAAATGACATAAGATGGTTGTGTCCAAATGAAAGTTAAAATCCATTGCTCCATGACTGAATTCACAGCACTACACAAATATCCATCTGGAATACAACTGACAAGTTGCAGAAATAAACCTGAGACTTGTTTCCAATCTCTTTATTTCTTTAATGAATGATGGTTTTGAGTAACTAAGATGTCTTAATATACAAAGTAAAAATAAAAATATTTCACTCTCTAATTTTAAATGATATGGTGATGTAAAGTCTATTAATGATACCGTAATGATATATTGTGGAGTCTATTCACTTAGTACTTACCATGAAGAGGTAATCCTCGTACAGGCCTTACAGCCCAGCAACCAGAGCCCATTCCCTGATTAAGAGGCTTGCTTAGCCTTTTCAAGGGGATACCAGAAGTGCTTGAGTGTAAAGGCTCCAAGAACAACCCTCAACCAATGACATATGAAGGTTGGTGTAAGTACCCCAGCCTCATTCCCTACAGAGGGTAATCCTGAGATTCATTCCACACAGTTCCTCACACTGGGATGGAGCCCTGGGTGTCCACAATGGTAAAGTGCTTATTAACACACCCTTCATTGATTTTCTTTTTTCCTTTTCTCATTTCCACGTGCCCTTTAAAGTGTTTCTGAGGTCAACTCTCAAAATCTTCTCTCAGAGTCCAACTGAAATATGGAGCCAAGAGCATGTGCCTCCTGGAACTCATGACTCCCTTTTAAGATCACTCTCCAGGTGTCAGGGAACCCAATATTCCTTATTCAGATGGCCTGGAGATGCTCCCAGGATCTGTTCAGGTCACCCTCCCCATTGGGGTCTGACTTCCGGGAAACATACTACACTATTATGCACACCTCTAAGCCTAAAATTTGGAATGAACTTGGACATGCAGACTAATTGTCTATACACATATACATATGCTCTTGTCAAGAAGGAATCAGAAAGAAGAAGAAAAGGGGTAGGCTCTGGGCCTGGACCTCCATTTGCACCCTTGTCTTGGAATCCTCAAATGTTAGGAGTGGGCCTGAATGGAAGCAACACTGACTAAGAGTCATGGGCAGTGAGTTTTACTCTAGATTTCACCAGTTAAAATCAGTGAATTATTGGCAGGTGATCTAACTATTCAGGTTTTTAACTAGTTCATGTGTGAAATTAGACATATATAAATTTATTAAGAGAGCAATTCTCTAACACTTAAGGGACACTTAAAAGTGCCCCTTTAATTTCTGGCTAGAAGCTCTAACTGCTTGCTATGGATAAGTTAGTGTCCTTGTGACTCCTACCCTAGGCTTCCTCCTACTCTTGGTTTAAAGAACACAAGAAGAGTCCGAAGGAGAAAGATAATGGTTGTTTCAGTTTTAGTAATAGAGATAACAACTATACTTACAACAAGAGCACAAGCAAGAAAACAGAAATAAAATTTATGACCAGGGAGAGGGACTTAGAAGGAAATATATCAATATAGGAACAATGGTTCTCCTTTGCTTGTGAAAATGTGCATGATATTTTTTCTGTTTTTCTTACCTATGCTTTTCTTAGAATCAATAGCTTTGTCAGCATGGAAGAGTATTCAAGAATAAAATTGTCACTCTTATAGCCATATATAACAGTTCAGAAACTAGCATGATACTTTTATTCTAAAAATAACCTCTGTCATTGACAATGACTACTATTTAAAGATGTAGAGAATATGTCTGGGGAATTGTCTTTTTAAGAAGAGGAATTTCTGTACATTTCAAAGTATCCTAAAACAAAACAAAACAAAACAAAACAAAACAAAACAAAACAAAACAAAACAAAAAATAAAACTAAACAACCACTATCAGAACTGAATAAATCAGACATACCCTCACATCCTAAAAGGCAGGTCACTGCTGTAGGATATTACAGGAGAGAAGGAATTACTGAGCTTATCAAACTATCTATGAACATTCATTATTCAGTCTGTTTGAATTTATTTAAACTGAACACACATTTTTATTTTCTCTTATAGAGAGGGCACTTACTTTTGGATGTTTAGATATATCAAAGATGGTTTATAATCTCAAGAAGATCTAGCACATTTATTTGTTTTTTTTTTAATCTTTCAAACAAGTTTTAAATATAATTACAGAAAATTTTAATTCTGTGTCTTTAACATGGCTCTCTAAAGGTTTTGAAAAACTCTGTATGTGTGTGTGAGTTCACTATCACACCCTCACTGCCAGCAGCCACACCTTATAGGATCAGTTCAGCCCTCAGAGCTAGAATTTGTTTCATCTTATTTCTCTTTTCAATGGAGTTGGTTCTAGAGCTGGGAAAGCATAAATTAATATGAAACTAATCTTTGTGTGGTGTGTGGATATCTGTGTGTATACACCACACATACCTTTTATTGATCCAGCTCCCTCAAACCTCAGAGTGGTGGAGAACATGGCTAGTATGTGGAATGATGGGGGGCAGGAAGGAAGTCATAAAGAATTCATGAAAAATCCTGGAATCCTTTCTACACAAATGCCTAGAGGCCTCCTCACTCACAAAATGCCAATACTGCTTTCTCTGTGATGAATCTTTTACCTCTGCTCCCACCAAGAACTTGGAGTGTTCCTCAAGAAGAATAATGAGCCTTTTAACAATTCCCTGTAGCTGATAGTTAAACAGCAGCAGAACAGTACCTACAGAACAGGTGAACATTTCTTAAGCACCAGCAGTGAATTGAACACAGTGGGATAAGGTCAAATAGCAGCAGATGGCTATGATTATATATGAAAGCCATTTACAATTTTGAAGGAACTTGTCTGTGGTATATATATCCATGTTTAAGTTATTCAGATACCTACTGTCAGTCATCTTAGTTTGGAGGACTTACGATTTCATAGACAGTTCAATAATCACCATGTTTTAAAAATGGAACTTTTACTTAGAGATACTGTCATAAATATTGCTTCTAATTTTATTTAAAGTAAATCTCTTTATGTTAGCTTTTTCATTTCATTTTAAGTCTTAACATTTGTTACAATGGCTTATTGAATAGATAGATAAGTGAATATATAGATAGGCAGTTATAACTAACTGAAAGTTACACATGAGGGCCTTATAGTAACATTATTCTATTAGTATATATATTTTCCATCCTGTGTATATTATCAATTATTTTTAAAGGATGAATTATATTTTATTATACATTATTATGTAAAATGTTACATGTAAAATAATATATATTCACATATATATGCTGTAAAGAATGTAAGGTTTCAGAACAAAATAGTAAGATCTATACATACATATTTATTAGTTATGCTTTCTGCACCTATCTTGCCATTCCCAGCCCACTCGAGTTTGTTATTCTACATGGTCAGTTTGTGCTTTAAATACTTTCTTATCAAGATGCAAAGTAGAATTTCTAAAATTTCAGGTATGGCATAACAGATGATGGCATGGTATTCCAGCTCTTCCTTATAGTGTTATGGATACTCATTAATCATTCCACACAGAAGACAATTGCCCTCCTTGTTCTTGGATGTAGAGGACAAGTAACACTTAAATGTGAAGAAAAAGGAGCAGGGTAGGGAAGGTATTTCATGCAAAAAGCATCAAAGTGATATTCTAGAGGTAGGAAAGTATGTTTAAACAGTGTTCCTCAATCATTTTTCATATTATATTAAACATAGAAAATATATGTGTATGGTGTGAAGGGACACAAAGAAGGATATTTGAGGCACATGAGGGAATTTTGTAACAATATTCTTTATATGATTTTTATATTATATAATTATAATATTATAATAAGATATAAAGTATTAGGATGGTATTAATTCCTTAGTTTATATAAAACTTCTACATGCATGATTTTTTAAAACTGTAACAAAAACCTGGAGCTTGCTTCCATGAAAAATATTTTCATATCACATTTTATAATTGACATGGCTGCACTAAATTCTTCATAATATTCTTTAATGATAATCTCCTCAAACTTTCGAAAGCCACCATAGACAAGAACGTAGTACAAAATTTAAATATTTTTTATAATCATTTAAAAATTTATAGTAATTGAAATTATAGTTACAAAACTAAAAGCCCTTTCCTTTCTTTCATTGACAAATGTAATGTTAAAATTTTCCATAATAATGCAAATTGTATGTAACTCGGTAAAACTTTTTTATATCAAATATTCTGAATAATGATGATACTCTATTTTGTAAAATCATTTGGATTATAAGGCCATATAGTACAGCCAGCTTAGATGCCACTAAAATTGAATATCGGTTACAGGTAAACACCTCACAGGTGTAAAGACAACGTAAGTTATCCCACATTGCTTCTCTATTTCCATTCCACCCCCAACCAGCCTCACCGCAGTAGCACTCAGCTTTCCTTTTACCTGCATTATTAGCTCCTCAAACCTTTTTGTATGATGTGCTGAGAGAACACTTCCTTGAAGAAGCTTAGAAACCACAAATCTCTCACAGGACCCATGGAGCATGAGGTCAGACCCCACTCTGATCAGGCCTTTTTCCAAGAAATCTTTGATAATTTTGCTTATCTTAAGACTGGAGGTGACAGGCCCGGAAACTTTAGACAACTCTCAAACCTCACCCAGACTTTACTATGTCTCAGGTGATCAGTATCTTTCAATGCACCTATAACAGTGGCTGAAAAGCTCCTTATTAGAGAATAAGATAAATGAGCACACATATTAAGGAATCAGAGGAGTATATGATGAAAATATCTCAGAGGGTGTCTATTGTGACAATGATATCTACAAAAATATCATTATCTATTTGTTTCCTGTGGGGCCCAAAGTAATTCTGATACATACTTTAAGGCATGGGTGAAACTGATAGGACGAGCCTAATTCTAACAGAAACAAAATATGAGAACTTGAACAATCCAAAGGTTTTCAAAATTTTTTTTCCAGTTATGTGGAAAAGATGATCTAAATTTATAGTGTGCATAACATATATGTATTCGTCATGATTCTCTGAAATGTAGAAAATGCATCTAATTAATTATGTTCTAAGACTAAATTTATATTCTGAATGGCTTGAATTCATAGTAGCATTTTTAAAGAAAAATTAGAATAAAAGTTTTATAATATCTATCTGTTGTCTTTATACTAAATGTCTTTCTGATCTGCAAAATCTAGAAATGATCCATGTCCATATATTTATTTTTTACATTATTAATTATTAATTTTTGAATATTTTTATTTATTCAATTATAGTTGGCATAAAATATTATATTAGTTTCCAGTGTACAACATAGTGATTAGATATTTATATAACTTACAAAGTGATCACCCCCAATAAATCCAGTACTGAACTGACACCATACATAATTACTACAATACTACTGACTATATTCCCTATGTTATATTTTATATCCCCATGACTACTTTGTTACTACCAATCTGGACTTCAATTCTCTCCCTTTTTCACCACCCTCCCCCAAATCTAGCAATCATCAAAATGCTCTCTGTATATATTAGCTTATTTTCGTTGTTTGTTTATCCTGTTTTCTGAATTCTACATATAAATGAAATTTTATCACATTTGTCTTTCTCTGTCTGACTTACTCCACTTAGCACAATACCCTGTAGGTCCATCCATGTTGTTGCACATAGCATAATTTTATTCTTTTTAATGGCTGAGTAATATGCCACTGTATATATGTACCACCTTTTCTTTATCCATTCATCCACTGATGAAATATCTTTTTCCATTCTTTTAGTTTCAGACTGTGTGTGTCTTTTGATCTGAAGTGAGTTTGTTATGCGTAGCATATGTAAGGGTTTTGTTTTCTTATCCATTCAGCCACTTTATGACTTTAGATTGAAGCATTTCATCTACTTACATATAAACTAATTGTTATTAGATATGTCATTATTCATATATTTTTTTCCTACTCTTTAAAGAAATTTCTTTAACATTTTTTTGTGATCTGGCTTTGTGGTGATGAAGTTTTTTAGCTTTTTTTTTTTTTTTTCTTGTCTGGGAAGATCTTTATCTGTCCTTCAATTCTAAATAATAGCTTTGCGGTAGAGTCATCTTGGTTGTAGGTCCCCTTGCCTTTTTACCACTTTGAATATTTCTTGCCAATCCCTCTGGCCTGCAGTTTATGTTGAGAAATCAGCTGAAGGTCCTATGGGAGCTTTTTTTTAGAGGTAACTAACTGTTTTTCTCTTGCTGCTTTTAAGAATCACTTTTGTCTTTACCTTTTGCATTTTAATTATTGATGTGTCTAGATGTGGACCTCTTTAAGTTCATCTTCTTTGAGACTCTCTGCACTTCCTAAGATTGTATGTTTATTTTCTTCTCCAGGTTAGGGAAGTTTTTCGTCATTATTTCCTCAAATAGGTGTTCAATTCTTGCTCTTTCTCTTCTCCTTCCGGTATCCCTATGATGTGAATGTTGGAACGCTTGATGTTCTTTCATTCTGTTCTTATATTTTTGGATTCTTTTATCTTATTGTTGTTCTTGATTGGGTATTTTCTGCTACCTTACTCCAGATTGCTGATTTGAGTCTCTGCTTCATCTAAGCTATTGTTGATTCTGCTAAAGTATTCTTTATTTTAATTATTGCATTCTTCATTTCTAATCATTTTTTTTAATGTTTCTTTACTTCCATTTTTATGTTTCCTATCTCTTTGTTGAAGTTCGCAGTAAAATATTGAGCATCCTTATAATCAGTGTTTTAAATTCTGCATTTGGTAAATTGCTTGTCTCAATTTTGTTTAGTTCTTTTTCTGGAACTTTCTTCTGTTTTTTCATTTGGGACATGTTTCTTTGTCTCCTCATTTGGACTGCCTCCTTGTGTTTGTTTCTATGTATTAGGTAAAGCTGCTATGCCTCCTGGTTTTAGTAGAATGGCTTTATGTAGTAGGTGTCATAATGAGCCCAATGGCACAGTCTTTTTGATCACCTGAACTGCATGTTCCAGGTATGTGTCCACTGTGTTGTGTTGTGTATACCCTCCTATTGTAGTTGAGCTATGGTTCCTTTTTGCATATCAATAGGAGTTGACCCTCAAGCTGATTGTTAGGACTGGCCATTACTCCATTGGAGCTGTTGTGCAGAGGTTTGCACTACAGTGCAGAATTTATTTTAGCAGGGCTCTGGTGCCTGGCCAGTTGGTCCTTTGGGTGTGTCACTTGTAGTGGTGGTTTGGTAGTACTCGGACTCAGTCCAAAGTAGCCACCAGGTGTACTGGCACCCAGGACTTCCAGGGAGAGGCCAGTTTCAGCCATCTGCCTCTGCCTGGGGCCATCTGGCATGAGCCACAAAGTGATTCACAGATGCCTTTCACCTCCCTGGGTGTGGGGGTCCCTGGGAGGGGCGAAGCTTTAAACTGAGGCTGGCTGCTGCTAGTGCTGGGCTTAGGTTGTTCAGTGAGTTACAGGGCCAGGACATACCAAGACTGGAAGCTATTTGTATGGGTTTGTGAACTTTTGAGAGATTTTAGGAGAGTCAGTAGCATGAGCCAAAATAGGCTGTCTCTAGAGAAAGGCCACTGGAAGTGGCTTGGATGGGCCTAAAAGTTGGGTGGGATTGGGTAGGGTCTGAGAGAATAATAGGGTGGGCCTATAATGTTAGCCACATTGATGAAGACTTAGATATAGTCTCCACTCTAGGAAGGAGGATTACTCAGCAAAGGAACAATTCTCTCTTCCAGCACTTCCGTCTGGAAGAAAGCTGCCCCTTTAGCCCTCTCCTTGAAGCCAAACAATTCACCTCCTCTTCATATATCCATAGTGCCTTTCTAGCTGCTGTCCAGTGCTGGAACTCAGAGTGAGTTTGTCATCAAATAAGTCCATGTGTGGGTATTTTAAGAGAATTGTCTGGGACTACTGCAGCCCTCTGTCTCACTCAGCCACAGTCTCAACTGGTTTTCACAGCTAGACACTGTGGGGACTTTTGTTCCTGGCATTGCTGCTCTCAACTGGGGAGCCCCATGTGGGACTAGAACTCCTTGCTATTTTGGGGGTGACCTCCACATCCAAATATCCCTCCCAATTTTCAACAACTACACATGGGTGTTGGGCCAGCTCGTTTCGTATCTCCACCCCTCCTACCATCTTGAGGTGGCTTCTTCTGTATATCCTTAGTATCGGACTTCTGTTCAGCTAGACTTCAGGTATTTCTCATTGATGATTATTTTGTGATTCTGATGTGGTTTTGAGGGGAGGCTAGTATAGCATTTACCTACTTTGCCATTTTGACAGGAAGAGAGCTATATCTATATATTTTTGTTCAGTTTGTTGCATTCATAACATTGATCACATTGTCCTTGTTTCTTGTCAGTGGTTCATATATTATCTTAGTCCATTATCTATCCTTTAAATGATTGCTTCTCCATTATTTCCATGCCTTAATATCTTTGTTTTCTTCCTTTACACTAATAGTGTATTGGAAATTTTTTCTTCATTCCAACAGAATGAATAAATTTGTTCAGAAGTTTGGTTTCTAAAATAAGTCTTTTGGCATCAAAATTTTCACTTTTATTTAAATTTATTGTTTTGTATTTTTCACTGTTGTATTGTTTCATTGTTTCCATCATTTTATCTTTTATTGAAATATTAAGTTCTTCCTATTAAGTTCTTCTGGATTATAAATATCTTCGGAAGAGTTTGCTTCTCTTCTTTTAATTACCTTTTCTTTCAGAATTAGTTCTCACTTTACTTGCTTTCTGAATTTTGATGTCTTTCATTCTTTCCGGACCCTTTTCCCCCTACTTTACTTTCTTTCTTCCTTTATCTGTAGAATTTAAATAGATGTTGTCAGTCTATTTGGGCTGCTATAACAAATATACCATAGACTGGATGACTTAAACAGTTTGTTTCTCATAGTTGTGGAGTCTAAGAAGTCCAAGATCAAGGTGCCAGAAGATTTGGTGTCTGTTGAGAGCCTGCTTTCTGGTTTATAATGGCTGTCTTTTCTCTGTATTCTGACATGGCAGAAGGCACAGGGATTTCTATGGGTCTCTTTTATAAGTGTACTAATTCCATTCCTGAGGGCTTTGCCCTCTTAACCTAATCACATCTCAAAAGCACCATGTACTAATATCATTACAGTGGGTATTATAATTTCAGCATATGAATTTGGGGGGAACACAAACATTCATACTATAACAATTGTCAAGTGATTTCTTTTCATTTGCATATTTAAAGGGCAGCTTTATCTGAAACATCTATCTGTTCATATGCACTGAGGAAATGTTCTCCTTTCCCCATCCCAGATATCAATATTTCTGTTTTTTCTATGAGCTACATCTAAAAGCTGTTAATTTTTGATATTCACATTTCTAAAGCCTGAGGGTAATGGAATAGAGTATGGGACAACTTAACTGTGGCCTCTTCTAGTGCATGTTGGGAGTCAAGACTAGATGATATTTACCAATATCTTCTATAAAATTATTAAACATGTCTTACAACACCCAGTGATGAGACTATTCTACTCCTGTAAACTTCACCCCATTCCTCCAACACAGTCTATTGCCTGATAATTTCTGCCTCTGTTAAGCTCCTCTGGTAGTACATAAGGCCTTCCCTTCTTTAAAGTGTTTCTTCAAATATGTTCTTCAAAAATTGAGGGGGGTAACTGGTAAAAATATTCAAATTGTTATTCCTTTTTTTATCAGTACTGACTCTAAGGAGAAAATATGGGATTTGGTGCTTTGCACATCATGCTATCCTCTCTATATTTTTCTTTGGAAACAATATTTAAAAATCTTGTAGCTTAAGATTGAACCCTATTCCTTGTTCAGTCACGCTAGTGAACTTTTAGCTTTTAGAAATTAAGACATTAATTTCTATAGGTTTTGAGGAATAACTTTTGTGATATGACATACTTAATCATCTATCTAAAAATTTAATTTATTTTAATATGGCTGAACTTTTTGACATAAATGTGGCATCAAGACTTAAATATTAGGAGAGGAGAACACATATATTACAAATTTGCTTGTTTCTATATAACCAACCAGAATTTTGAGACCAAAAGAAATTATGAAATTTGAAGTATAATATATTCCTTAGAAAACATGGTTTTATCACTTAGATAGCATGATTAACATTCTTCTAATATGCTTTGTAACATTTTTGTACAAAAGATAATGCATTAATCAAATGAAACCTGAGCCTTTCCTTATCCATAAATGGCTCTTTTCTGGAAAGGGTGAAGTGCATAAAACTGCCTTGTCATCAGAGGAGCTAAGAAAGAAGACTTCAGATATCAGTTTGGAAAACTATTGGGTTTTATGCACTTTTTTTCATAGACTCCTTGGCAGACATGATAATGATTATGCACTTAAAAGGTAAAAAGAAATTAATGACTTTATTATGTCTTAATCAGTAATTGTAATACAGAAAAATTGTAAACTGCAATTAAGACAAACTAATCTGGGTTAACAATTTCATTATTCTCAATTATCTCAACAAAGAGTATGTTCTTGATCCCATTAATGAGCGCAGCAAGGAATCCTCTCTATAGTACCATTTACCTTCATGCCTCCAGTGCCTCTGGGATTCTCTATTGTCTGCTTTGGGTTCCACTCCACTGGGGGATAAATTCTTAACATGATTTCTTTGACGGTTTGAAGTAATACCTGTATACATTTATATTATATTAAACAGAAAGATTTTGGAAGTTCTCCTAATGTAAAATTCATATTTTGTGCAGTTTGAGCTGCATTTTGATTTCTTAGTTTTATGGAACATTTAATTAAATCCCACTTTTAACACTTTGAGGATCATGGATTTTTACTGTAGTTTCTCCTCTTCTGAAGTAAGTTTACATCATGATAAATCTTTTATTAATTGGGATATATAACATTTATATAGTCTGTCTGGAGGCTATTAAGAAGTATTAATGGAATAAATGAGATATTAATTTATCATGAATTATTTAAAAGTCTGTATTTTAATATAAATGGCCTTTGAAACCTTTGAGGTTGCTTTTGATTAAGAAATATATGTGGCATATATTATGCAACATTCAGTGTCTATAGTATGATGTGTATCATTTATAGACAATTTTTTTCATTACAGAAGGTTTCCCATTTAATTCCTTAAATATTGTTTAAGCACTAACCGTAGGCACAGACATTGTGTATAAATACAGAGTAAGTACAAACAGTAGTCCTTGCTTTTGAGAGCATGGAGTCTGACATGTGTAGAAAAATGTGATCAATCCATGTGTTGATCAAACTATGCAGGCAATGTTAAAGCTTTGAATCTTAGCCTGATTTCTAACATTTACTGGACATGTACCTTTCACTAGCCATAACCCTTTCTTGAGCTTGGTTTCTCATTCTTAATGGACTCATAGAACGAGTTTGCCTCAGGAAGACACTATAGATATATTGTGTGTACATGGCACCTGGTTTGGAGTAGCTTCTCAATAACAGAGTTGCCTGTCGTCCTGTCCTTAACCCTGCTAAAACATCACATAAGAAACTTTCAGACATCTGTATATTTGACTGAAAAATCAATTCTCATTCCTATGCAAGGCCAAAGGCAGAAGCCAGAGTGAGGAGGCTGTCTCAACTTGGCCTGGTATATATAAGTTGTTAACAACTCACTTGAGAGAAACAAGTTGCCAAATGGTGCAGGACGATGTCTCAGTGATGACCAAGACAATGGCAGTTAAGTCTACAAATGTGACTTTATACCCGTGATTTATATCAAAACATCCAGAATGTTTCCTCTGAGTAGAAATCCCCTCGGTCTCCTGTATATTGCAGTACACCTCTACCTGAAGGGAAGATACACTGAGATCTGCCAAGTTCTGCGCATGAAAAGCTATAATTCATTGTGTTAAATGGCAAAGCCAAGAAACTGGTGATTTATGGCTGCAAATTATCATGTTGTTCATTAGTGGTAATTACTGCTCAACCCTGAAATAAAATGGTAATCAATGTACTAAAATGAGAACACCCACACTGGCTCCTTGGTGTTCACCTCCAAACCTTTCAGCCTGCCTCACTTTCCAGGGGAAGAAGAAAATAACTGAGGGAAGCCAGGTGAGTTTAATGTGGATAGAAATGAGTGTTCAGTCATGCTGAGCTACTGCAGCGGCTCCTGTCTGGCAGAAGAGCTCAGCTCTAAACCTAGATGCTTTCTGTTCCCAAGGAGATAAGAGAATTGCGTTTGGACACTCTCCCAGAATATTCAGATTGTTTTCAGGAACAGGAGTTGTGGCAGCCAAGAGAGTGATGAAACCAATGGACACAGCATGGTTCGACATGCCCCAAGGGAGTACAGCCCCCACTGGGCTAGCAGTGTCCCCAGTGTGCTCCGGTGCTCGGCTCAGTCCCCACATCTGGCTGAGTCTCAGGAAATTGAGGCCCACACCCTGCTTCATGAGACTTGATTTAACTTTGGAACAGATGGCCAGAATATCATGAAATTTCAGTTTCTTTGTTAATGCCACACTAAATATCTATGAAGTGTAAGCTGCCAGACAAATGGATATCTCCATTTCATTTCTATCACAATTGTCGCCTACTGGAGAAAAATTCTCATGCCAAGATATGTATTTTTTACTTTAACATAGTGGCCTCTGATAGCATTTCACACAGGCAATCTGAAGAACAATATTATAGCAGATTTTGCTAGTGAATGTCTTTACAAAGCTATGGTCACTCAAGCACTGATCATGACAGTGAGCTTTCTTTGCTGTGCAATCATGAGGAAAGAGAAATAAAAGCAACAAGAGTTTTCAACCCTTCTTGGACAAATAGAGTGATTTTAAAATGACACAGAGTTAAATCCGTTTATACCAGTGACTGTCATTCTTTTGATAGGATGGTGGATTTGCCTTCTGATTTTTCCATTTATCATGAATAAGAGAAGTAGACATAGATGTTTGCATTATTATATGATAAGAAAGATCAAAGATAATTAAGATCTATGCCCAACTAATGTGGTATTATGAATCTTTAAAAAGTACAGATACTTAGGAATGCATCTCTTTTATTAAGTTTTTTTTTTTAGACCAGTTTTGGGTTAAGAGCAAAACTGAGCAGAAAATAGAGTTCCTATACAACTTTCCCCTCACTACATGCACATAGTTTTTCCTATTATAACATCTTACATTAGTGTGGTTTTCTGTTTCAACTGAAGAGCCAATAGTAATACATTATTATAAGTGAAGTCACTAAGCTACATTAGGGTTCACTCTTTGTGATGTACATTCTATTGGTTTTACCAAATAATAATGTCATGTAGCCACTATTGCAGTATTGTATAGAATACTTTCACTGCCCTAAAAAATCCCTTGTGCTTTTCTTATTAATCTTTTAGTTTCTCACCTAGAGCATTAGAAAACCACTGTTTCTGTAATTTTGCCTTTTTCTGAATGCCATGTAGTTGAAACCACATAGAACGTAGCCTTTTCAAACTTGTTTATATCACTTAGCAATACTCATTCATGGTTCTTTCATGTCTTCCTGTGATTTGGTAGTTCATTTCTTTTTATCATTGAATATTTCATTGTGTGGGTATATTACATTTAAAAAAATATTCACCTATTGAAAGACATTTGGTGTCTTTCAGTTTGGGGTTTATAAATAAAGTTGCTATAAACATTCACGTGCAAGTTTTATGTAGACATAAGTTTTCAAAAAAAGTTGTGCAAGTACTTAGGAACAAAATTTCTAGGTTATATTTAAGCTATATTTAACTTTGTAAGAAACAGCCAAAGTTTCTTCTAAAATGGCAACATTATTTTGCATTCCTAAAGATGAGTGAGAATTCCTATTGCTCTACATGCTCACAAGCATTTGTTGTTAAATTTTTGGGTTTTACTCATTCTAATAGGTGTATGGTGGTATCTCATTATTGTTTTAATATACAATTTCCTAATGACACATGATTTTGAGCACTTTTTCATATGCTTTTTGCCCACTGCTTTTTTGATGAGATGTCTCTTAAGATATTTTTTGAAATAGGGTTGTTCATTTCCTTATTTTTGAGTTTTAAGGGTTTTTAAAAAATATTTTGGATACAAATCCTTTATCAGATATATGTTTTGTAAATATTTCCCCCAATCTTTGGTTTGTCTTTTCATTCTCTCCACAATGTTTTTTATAGAACAGGTATTTTTAACTTTAACAAAGTTAAAATTTTCACTTTTTTCATGGATTGTGCTTTTGGTGTTGTATGTAAAAACTAATCACTAAACTTTTGGTCACATAGATTCTTTTTTGGAAAGTTGCTTAACTATTGATTTAATTTCTTCAATAGGTATAGGCCTATTCAGATTATTTAGTTCTCTTTGTGAGAGATTTTGTAGATTGTGTCTTTCCAGGAACTGGTCAATTGCATATAAATTATAAAATTTGTGGGCATAGAGTTGTTCATAATATTTCTTTATTATCTTTTTAATGGCCATGGAATCAATAATGTTGGTTCTTCTTTCATTTTTTAGATTAGTAATTTATGTTCCTCTTTTTCCTTTAGTGAATCTGACTAGAGATTTATTGATCATTAATTTTATCAATCTTTTAATAGAACCAGTTTTTGGCTTTATTGACTTCCTTTATTTATTTTTTGTATTCAATTTTATTAATTTCTACTCTAATATTATTTATTTTCTTACTTTGGATTTAATTTTTAATTTTCTGTTTTTTGCAGTCTTTAAGGAGAAAGCTTACGTTAGTTATTTTTAGATTGTTCTTCTTTTCTAATATATGTGTTTAATGCAACAAATTTTCCTCTAAGAACCAGTTTTGCTGCAAACCACAAATTTTGTTTAAGTTGTAGTTTTACTTTCTTTTAGTTAAAAATGCATTTAAAATTTTATCTGGATTCTTGTGCTTTGATCCACATGTTTTTTAAAGGTGTGTTGTTTAATCTCCAAATATGTTGGGATTTTCCAGCTACCTTTCTGTTACTAGTTTACATTTTAATTCTGTTGTGGTCTGAGAGCATAGTTTGTATGATTTTCATTCTTTTAAATGTGTTTAGATGTTTTTATAACCCAGAATGTGGTCTATCTTGGTAAATATTTTATGTGAACTTGAGAAGAATGCATATTCTGCTGTTGTTGGATAAAGTCTTCTTAAGTGCCAATTAGATCCAGTTGGTTAATGGTGCTGTTCAGTCAACTGTCTTTACTACCTGCTAGAGTTGTTTATTTCTGGTAGAGGGGTGTTGAAGTCTTCAACTATAATAGTGGATTTATTTGTTTTACCAGTTTTTGCCTCAGGCATTTTCATATTGTATTGATAAGTACCTATACACTAAGAATTATTATGTCTTCTTGGATAATGGATCTCTTTATCATTATGCAATGCAATGCTCTTTTGCATTCGAAATAATTTTTCTTGCTCTGAAATCTGCTTGGTCTGAAATTAATATAGTTATACCAGATTTTTTTTTCAGGAGAATAAAATGGGGGAAGGGATAAATGAGGAAGTCTACACTAAAAATTATTTAATTGGACATCTGTATGGATAAGAAATGATCCCATAGGACATTTTAAGAAACCATATGATTGAGAAGCCAGAACTATATACCTAAGAATTGAAAAGGGAAAGAAATATTTATTCATCAGCTCAGTTCCTTATTATCAAGAATTGCCTCATGAGCATTAACTTCTTGCATTACATACTTTGAGTTGATTGGTTAAGGTGTCAGAGAAGATCCAAAGAAGGAAGCAAGAAGCAAGTGGCCCAGGGCCAAGCCCAAGGAGAGGCATTGTCAGGCAGAATCTATAGGAAGCTTTTGGAAGTCTAGATTGACTTCATTTAGCATATAATCAGGTGCAGTAAGAGGATGGTTTGAGAGGATATGAGTGGTGTACAAGAGGGATCCAATATAGTAAGAAATTCTGCATTTCTAACCAAGTTTGTGACTTGATCTTCCCGTGGGATATCAAAAAGAATGCCCACAAAGCACCAGATTAGTTCAAAGACTTGGAGGAAATGACAATGGGTCAAGGCAATACTGTTTGCAAGAGGAAAGTTTTTGTTTCTTTGATTCATAACTTCTAAAATCACAGTGAATAAAAATAAATAAAATTTATTCTTTCTATCATCCATTTATCCCAAATGGAGCTATTTTTCCAAGAATTTCCACTAGTTTTTAAAATTAGAAGAATCCATTTGCCCAGGATGGCTGCAAACTTTAGCTCAATAGTTCTCAAAAATATGGTCCCAAACTAGCAGCATCAGTATCACCTGGAAATTTGTCAGAAATTCAGATTCTTAGGTCCCACCCCAGACTTCCTAATTCACCAACTTTGGAGGTGGAGCCCAATAATAAGGTCTTGTTTTTTGTTTTTGTTTTTTCAGTTTATTGAGATAAAATTGATATACTTTATAACATGGTATTAGTTTAAGGAGTACAATGGAATGATTTGACATATATATATACTGAGAAATAATTACTAAAATCAATTTAGTTAATACTTATCACTGCACCGTTATAATTATTTTTCTTGTGATGAGAACTTTTAAGATCTACTGTCTTCGCAACTTTCAAATACACAATATAGTATTATTAACTATAGTCACTGTGTTGTACATTACATGCCCAGTACTTATTTTATAACTGGAGCTTTCTACCTTTGAGTACCTGCACCCTTTTCCCCCACTACTAACCCTGCCTCTGGAAACTACCAGGATATTCTCTATATTTATGAGTTTAGGTTTGTTGTTGTTGTTGTTGTTGTTGTTTCTAAGATTTCATATATAACAGTATTTGTCTTTCTTTGTCTGACTTATTTCACTTAGGATAATGCTCTCAAGGTCCATTTATGTCTCAAAGGATAGGATTTCCTTATTTCTTAGGGCTGAAAAATATTTCATTGTATAACACCCTTCCTTATCCATTCATTTGTTGATAGACACTTAAGTAGTTTGCTTGTCTTGGCTATTGTAAATAATGCTATAATGAACATAGGGGTGAAGATACCTCTTCAAGGCATGAATTTCATTTCCTTTAGATATATTGCCAGGAGTGGAATTGCTGGATCACAAGGTAATTCTATTTTACTTTCATGAGGTACTTTATACTGTTTTTCACAAATGGCTACACCAATTTACATTCCCAATAGTGCACAAGTACTCTCTCTTCTCTACATCACTGCCAACCCTTATCTCTTTTATTTTTGATAATATTCATTAAAACAGGTGGGAAGTGATATCTCATTGTGGTTTTGATTTGCATTTCCCTGATGATTAGTGATGTTGCAAACTTTTCCTTGTACATATTGACCATTTGTAAGTCTTCTTTGGAAAAATGTCTATTCAGTTACTCTGCTCATCTTTTAATAACATTGTTTTTTTTTCTCTATTGAATCATTATGAGTTGTTTATATATTTTGGATATTAACTCCTTGAGTTGCAAATATTTTCTCCCATTTCATAGATTGTCTTCTCATTGTTTTGATGGTTTACTTTGCTTGCAGAAGCTTTATCGTATGATGCATTTCCACCTGTTTATTTTTGCTTTTGCTGTCAAATCAAAAATATATGTATATGGCCAAGACCAATATCAAAGAGCTTAACCTTTATGTTATCTTCTAGGAGCTTTATGGTTTCAAGTCTTTAACCCTTTGTGAGTTGATTTTTCTGTATCCTGTAAGATAGGGATCTACCTTCACCGTTTTGTGCGTGGCTGTCCAATTTTTCCAAAACTATTTATTAAAGAGATTATCATTTCCTTGTTGTATATACTTGGTTCTTTGTCATAAATTAATTGGCCATGTATATGTGGTTTTATTTCTAGTTTCTTTGTTTTGTTCCACTGATCTATGTGTCTGTTTTTATGCAAATATCATACTGTTTTGATTACTATATCTTTGTAATATTATTTGAAATCAAGAAGTGTGATCCCTTTAGCTATGTTCTTTCTGAAGATTGATTTGGTATTCAAGGTCCTTGTGATTTCATACAAATTTCTACTTCTGTGAAAAATGTCATTAGAATTTTGATAAGGATCATGTAGAATCCGTAGATTGGTTTTGGGGGTATAAAGATTTTAACATTAATTCTTCAAATCCATGAGTGTGGAATATATTTTTATTTATTTGTGAATTCTTCAATTTATTTCATCAATGGCTTGTAGTGTACAGTGTACAGATCTTTCACTTCCTTGCTTAAAGTTATTCACAGGTATTTTATTCTTTCTTTTTATGTTTACATTTTTCATTTATAGTTGACATACAATATTATATTATTTTCAGGAGTACAACACAGTGATTAGATATTTATATAAATTACAAAATGATCACTTCCCAATAAATCCAGTCCCATTTGACAGCATACATACTTATAACACTACTGACTATATTCCCTATGCTAGACTCTGCATCCCCATGACTATTTCATAACTACCAATTTGTACATCTTAACCCCTTCCCTGTTTTCACCCACCCCTCACTTCCAATTAGATTACCGTCAAAATGCTTTCTGTATTTATGAGCTTTTCTTTTTGTTGTTTGCTTATCCTGTTCTCTAGATTCCTCATATAATGACATTTTCTTTCTCTGTCTGATTTACTCCACTGAGCATAAATCCTTATAAGTCCACTTATGTTGTCACAGATGGCAAGATTTTATTTTTTTTTTATGTTACTGTGTATAGGTACCACTCTTTATCCATTCACTCACTGATGGACACTCAGGTTGCCTCCTTAGCTATTTGTTAAGTAATGCTGCAAATGAAACATATGGATGCACATGTTCCTTCAAAGTAGTGCTTGGGGTTTCTTCAGATAAATATCCAGATATGGAATTACTGAGTCCTTCTTTGTCTCTTGTTATAGCCTTTGCTTTAAAGTTTCTTTTGTCTGGTATAAATATTACTACCCCAGATTTTTTTCTAATTTCTATTTTTAAGAAATATATTTTCCTATCTATTTTTACTCATTTAGCCATTGTAAATCATTTGCTTGGCATATTTAATCCATTTACATTTAAACTAATTGTTACTAGATATGTAGTTATTTGCATTTTATGGTTTACATATATTTTTTTTTATTTTAAAGAAGTTCTTTTAATTTTCTAGTAATAATACTGGTTCAGTGGTTGATGAACTTCTTTAGCTTTTTCTTGTCTGGAAAGCTTTTTATCTGTCCTTCAATTCTAAATGATAGCTTTGCTGAGTCACCTTTGTCATTTTTACTAAGATGTGTCTTGATGTGGACCTTTCATTTGGGACTCTGTGCTTCGTGGACTTTGTCTATTTCCTAGACCAAGTAAGGGAACTTTTCCATCATTATATCTTCTAGTAAGTCATCAATTCCTTGCTCTCTCTTCTCCTTCTGGTAACTCTATGATGTAAATGTTGGTACACTTGATGTTGTCCCATTCTATTCTCATATTTTTGGATTTTTTTTCTTTTTGCTGTTCTGATTAGGTGTTTACTACTACCTTATTTTCCACATTGCTGATTTGATTATCTGCTTCATCTGATCTACTATTGATTCCTTCTAAAGTATTCTTTATTTCAATTATTTCATTCTTCATCTCTGACTGGTTCTTTTTAATATATTCTACTTCCATTTTTATATTTTCTATCTCTTTGTTGAAGTTCTCGCTAAGATCTTTGAACATCCTCATAACCAGAGTTTTAAACTCTGCATCTGATAGATTGCTTGTCTCCATTTAGTTTAGTTTTTTGGGTTTCTTTGTTTGTTTGTTTGTTTTTCCTGGAGTTTTCTTCTGTTCTTTCATCTGGGACATGTTTTTTTGTTTCCCTTTTCGGCTGCCTCCCTGTGTTTTCTTCCATGTTTTAAGTAGAATGGTTTTAGTAGAATGGCCTTAAGTAATAGGTGTCCTATGGAGCCCAGTGGTGCAGTCTTTGTGGTCACTTGAGCCAAGTGCTTCAGGTGTGTCCTTTGTGTGGGTTGTGTGTGTCCTCCTATTTTAGTTGAGCCTTTGTTGCTTTTTCATGTCAATGTGTGAGATGGACCCTCAGGCCATGTGATTACTAGCCATGACTAGTGCAGGGGCTGACCCTACAAAACAGGATTTTCTTTAGCAGAGCTCTGATGTCTACCCAGTCTGTATTTTGGATGTGTATTTTTGTGGAAGTGGTTGGGTGGTGTTCTGGTGTGCTCTGAGGCTGGCCACCAGGTATGTTGGTTCTGGGGCTTCTTGGAAGGGGCTGTGGTGCAAACCAAGGTCAGCTGCTGCCTGTATCCTGCCTAGAATAACTTGGTATGAGTTGCAGATGGATGCCATTGTGCTGGGCTTGGAAGTGTCTGGGAGAGGCTAAGCTGAGAACCAAATCTGACTGCTGCTAGTGGTGGGCTTGGAGCTGCTTAACAAGAGTTATGGGGCATACTGCAGTCAGATGCTGCTTATTCATGGTTTGTATTCCTTTGAGAGAATTTAGGGAAATCTGCAGCATGAGCCAATAGGAATGGTTTGTTTGGAAAAGCCACTGGAAGTGTCTTGGGTGGACCTACAATTTGAGTGTGACAGGGTCTAAGGAAATCTCCAGGGCCAGGCCACTAGTGTTAGTGAAGTTAATGGATGACTCAGATATGGCACCCACTGGAGTCTGCATGCTGGGTGAGAAAAAGGTTCAACAAAGAAACCATAGTTTCTGCCAGCATTTCTGTTTGGGAGAAAGCTGCCCCTTCAGATGTAATCCTGAAGCCAAACAATTCAGTTCCTTTTCGTATGTCCCTGGTACCTTTAACACTGCTGCCCCAGAGCTGGAGCTCAGAGTGAGTCCATCAGTGAGTAAGTCCATACGTGGGCCCTTTAAGAAGAATGTCTGGGACCCCAGCAGCCCTTTATCTCACTCAGCTACCATCTCCAACAATTTTTACAGCCAGAAGTTATGAGACCATCTCTTCCTGGCAGTGGAACCTGGGTTGAAAAGCCTAGTGTAGGACTAGATCCCTTGCTCCTCCAGGAGGACCTTAATGGTCAAGATATCTCTCTTGATTCTCAACTGCTGCATGTGGGTCTGGGGACAGCAGTTTAATGTCTCTGTCCCTCTTACCAGTCTCAGTGTGGCTTCTTCTGTATAGCCTTAGTTATTGTACTTCTTTGCAGCTAGACTTTAGGCAATTCTCACTGATAGTTGTTCTGCAGTTTAGTTGTAATTTTGATTTGATAGTGACAGGAGGCAAGCACAGCATTTTTCTACTCTGTCGTCTGACCAAAACTCCTGTTATTTTATTTTTTTGATGTAATTGTAAATGAGATTGTTTCCTTAATTTCTTTTTCTGATAGTCTAATTTTAGTGTATAGAAATGCAACTGATTTCGTATTTTGATTTCGTATCCTGCAACTTTGCTGAATTTGTTTATTAGTTCTAACAAGCTTTATGTGAAATTTAGGATTTTCTCTATATAATATTATGTCATCTACAAATAGAGAGAGTTTTCTTCTTTTTTGATTCAAATTCCTTTGATTCTTCCTTTTTGATTCAGATTTCTTTTATCTCTTTGTCTTGCCAAATTGCTCTGTCTAGCACTTGGTGGTAATAATGGGTATGCTTATCTTGTATACCAGTTTCTCTTTTTATTAATGTTAACAGGGTGTATCTTATTCCATCTCTTTTAAGCTATCTGCATCTTTATATTTCAAGAAGTTTTCTTTTAGGCAATGTTCAGTTACATCTTTTTTTTCAATGTATTTACTTTGACAGTTTCTATCTTTTAATTGATGTATTTATATCATTTATACTTAAAGTGATTTTTAAAATTTTTTGGGTTAATATCTACCGTATTTGTAACTTTTTTCTGTTTTTTATTCATCAATCTTGGTGGGGTTTTTTGTTGCTGTTGTTTCTTTTTCATTTTGCTTTCCATCTTTTTCTACCTTATTTTGTTAGAAATATTTTATGTGAAAGCATTTCATCTTCTCTCTCTTAGCATATTGATTATACTTTCTTGTTAAATTTTGTTAGTGATTGCTTTAGTGTACAATATACATTTACAACTAATTTAAGACCACTTTAAAATAATTCACTTTTTCAGTAATAGTGCCGGTAATTGAGTATTACTCCTTACTTTTCCTTATATTATTGTCTTTAAACTATAATCATTTACTAAGTTGTTGCTAATATTTTTTAACATTATCCTTTAGTTCAGTTAAAAATAATAAAACAATATATTTTATCCTCATTTATTCTTTCTCTAGAGTTTTTTCTTTCTTTAAATGGGTCCAGATTTCTGAATTCTATCATTTTCCTACTCTCCAAAGAACTTTTAACATTTCTTTCAAGGCTCTTCTACTTACAACAAATTTCCTTAATATGTTTGTCTGAGAAACTATTTCTACTTCTCTTTGGAAGGTTAGTTTTGTGGATGTAGAATTTTTGGTTCATAGTTGTTTTCTTTTTGATTTGTTTTTCTTCAACATTTCAAACATTTGCTCCACTTTTCTCTTGCATTCCTGTTTTCCAAAAAGAAGAATAATTAATTTTTATACTGTCTCCCTTAAGCTTCTTTCAAGTTCTTTGTCTTTGATTTTGCATAGATTGAATGTGATATACCTATTGTAGATTTTTCTTTGTATTTTTCATGATTGAAGTTCTCTGAGCTTCCTGGATCTGCAATTTGGTGTCCATCATTAATTCTGGAAAATTATTACTTCAAATTTTCTTTTTTTTTTCTTTCTCTCTCTTTCTTTCTTTTCTCTTTTTCTTTCTTTTCTTTCTTCTCCTTCTGAGAGTCCCATTATATGTGCTACATCTTTTAAAATTCTGTACCAGTTGTATATTCTGTTCCTTTAAAATTCTTTTTCTCTTTATTTTTCAGTTTATGAAGTTTCTATTGACAATCTTTAACCTTATTGATTCTTTCCTTGAACATGTCAGAAATTGACTCTCTCAAAGGCAATTTTTATTTTTATTTTAGCATTTTATGCATCACTGTCTTTTAATTCTTTCTTAGAGCTTCCATCTTTTTGCCTATATTATTTATGTTTTTGCATGGTCTATTTTTTCATTAGATTTTTTAACATATTAATCAGTAATTTTAAATTCCTAATCTAATAATTTAAATACTTGTGTCATATCTAAATTTGGTCTTTATGCTTCTTTTATCTTTTCAGATTGCATTTTTTTTTAGCATACCTTGCAATATTTTGGTTGAAAACTGGACATGATGTATATGTTAAAGGAACCTAGGCATTTAAGGCTTTAGTGTGAGTTTCTATATTTATATTGCTAAGAATAAAGCTATGTTTAATGTCTATTGTAGTTGTAGGGTCAGAGGCTAAAATTTTCTCTGGTTACTTTGTTTTTGTCTCCTTTTGTTGTCTTTTGGCTTCTCTATAGAATTCTTCTTCTTAAGGTCTGAGATATGAAGTTCTTTCTCTTGTATTTTCTTCTTATTAAATAGTAACCCTCTTTATGAGTAATAGTGTAAGGGGAGTACTTCATAATTTTGCAGTCAAGTCTTAGTCTTTTAGTGGTCCTGTGCCTCTAGCTTTGGGCCTTCATAAGTTCATTTCAGCTTTTTTTCTGGCTTTTCCCACCTTCAGGTGAGACTGGAAGACTCAGGCAAGAGGTCTATAATTGACTATTTTACTTTCTGCATGCCAAAAGCTGCAGAGGATCAGAGTTGGGTTTTTTTTCATGGTGGTTGAGTGCAATAGCTCCCTCTGAGAATGGTCTTTATTAAAGATAACAAAACACTGAGAGTATTTAAAAGGGTTACATTTCCTCTTCTGCTGTCAGATACAAGAAGATTATTGTCCAGTCTTCACAATGAGAACCTAGAGGGGATACTAGAGGGAAATCTCATACATTGTTGTAACTCTAAGTCTGTGTCCTCAGAAGTTTTTGTCTCTTGGGCTAGTCCACACTCAATCTTCAGATATTAATCAATTACTGTTTAAGTACTCTTACCACTTTCTGGCTCCAATGGGTGGGTTTTGATTCCAATAAGCTGTATTCACTCATCTCTCCAGTTTTAAAAGCAGAAATACCCTGTGACCTCAATTCTCTGATGGCTCTAAAAGAGTTGATCATTTTCACTTTGTCCGGCTTTTTTCTTGTTGTGAAGATAAGAACAATGACTTCTAAATTCTTTACATATCAGAGAGAAAACCAAAAGTTATATGAACACGTTTTTCATAACCAAATATAAATTGATAAAAATTAGGAAGAATTTGCTTGACAATGATTAAGTGGAATGTCGTTCACAGCATTTCAATTTGAAATAAATAAAATAAAAATTTTAAAACCAAAATTTATGTCTTTTTAAATAAACAACATTCCTAGCACACAGTTGAATTTGCATACTCTCCTAAAGATTTAAATGTTGTGATGAATTTTCTAATTCCTTTGATGATAATACAATTGAGTAAATTTCTTTGCACTTCAAAGAAAAAAAAAATAGACACAAAATCTCCCTGACAGGATTTTTACTAATCTGATAAACTCATGTGTAAATATGCTACATAAAAATCTGATTTTTTTTTTAAAGCCTACAACACCTGGTATTCCTATGTAATCTCCCATCCAAGTACTAATCAGGCCCAATCCTGCTTAGCTTCTAAGATCAGATGAGATCGGGAGTGTAAGGGTGGCATAGCCGTAAGAATCTGAATATTTTTAAATAGTTAATGCATGAAGTCAATTTTAGGTTGGTTCCACAGCTTAAATGATACCAAAGATAGAAGGATGATAATTTTTATCATAAATATCAGAGAATATATAAATGTATTTCTAATTTTTCTCATATTTCTATTTCTGGGATCTATAAATTCAACAAACATTTACCTTATTGTTCTGAAATAACTTTCAGCAAAAAAAAGTAGTCATAAAATTATAGTATTTGAGATTCCTTGAATAAAGCTGTTTCAGGTATTAGATCACAGTGACCTTTTTTGTTCATTTAGAGAAGGATAAAGAAGCAAAAGAATAAATAGTCAGAACAGGTTCCATTAGTATAAGGCTTTACACTGGATAATAGAATATCCTTAATATTTGAGTAGATATGTTATAGTTTATTTGGTATTATTCTCATTGTTTCTTCTTTATAAGGATTGGGGGGAGGGGGAAGAATTGGGTAAAAATTAGAACGTCGTTGCAGCACTGTGTCAATATTCTAATAGACTTTATCTCAAGTCACCCACCTTTGTAGTCAGGGAAAATTCTCCTCCAGTCAGAGATATGAGTAAACAGATGAGTATTAAACATGAATGAACAGTGTAAGGATCTTAACAACATTTTCTAAAAATGACTATCCACAAAAATTAGCAGTACTATTGTACATTTTCCCCCTCAAATCACAGTTGGAATTTCTTCAGTTCAAGGATGCATTCTGATAGTAGAGCATACTGAAGAAGCCACCATTTTTACACAGCTGGGATTCTTATATGTTCCTCTAGGAATGTAATCATATTGCTGAATTAATTGAGCTTTAGAGGACTTTTTCAGTAAGGAATTTGATAAGGTGAGAGAAAATTAAATGTGAGCCTAATATTAGCTCACTGGAGGAGAACTGAAATAATTACAATGCAGTTCCTGTTTCCATAAGTTAGTAACAGAGTGTCCAAATGAGCTCACAGAGCTATCCTGTTATAATTCAGGCTAAGGTCTTAGTAGCTATCCTGAGAGCATGACATCTAGGCCAAAACATGAAGAATTAAGGAAGACACAGAAATTAAATAAAAGTGACATTCTCAAGTAGGAATGCCATACTTGCCCAGTTCTTATTGAGAGTACTTTCCCACCCTATGCAGAGCCTGGTATGCATCAAAAATGGATGGCTGACTTCCTAGTCTATCTCCAGTAGATGGTGGTATATCTGTATAACTGGCCCCTCTAGCCATTATCATGCTACCTTTCTGGTACCCACTTCTTTCCCTACCTCCAATTCCCCTGATTTTCCCAGAATTTCACTTTCTTTCCCAATATTAAGGTCATGGCTGGGACATATTCCTGGTATGTTTCATAACATTGTGGATATCTCAGATTAACTTCTTAAATAACCCTATTGCTAAAGCATCCTACTTTCTAGAGTCTTGGAGCCGAGCTCTAAAATTTTCTAAGCAAAATTTAAAAATTGGTATCTCAGACTGAATTTAACAGAACCAATCTTCTGCCCATGACTCTGAATTAGGCCAAATACCAGGCCTAGAACCAATGCCTTGACATGGAAACAACTTATCACCTTTGTACTTGGTTGAAATTAAAAATATATACATATATTTTCCCTAAGATTTTTTTTTAAATCATAGCAAAGTTAAAAAATTGAAGTTAATATATCCTCCAAAATACTTTAACCACCAGTGACAGATTAAAAATAAATAGCTGAGCTACTTAACTTGGTGAAATTACATGCTCAAGAGGAGGTTTTATAAATATTTAACTTTTCATTTCCATATGTGATACATGGAAAACATTCATAGAAGCTGTGAGATGCATGTGGAAAGAGCAAAGGATTTGCATTCAGACAATCCTGAATTTGAGTCTTAATTCAATTCCCTCCTCACCAGAAGACTGTCAGCAATTATTTTCATCTTCCTGAGTTTTGTTTTACTATAAAGCATGCAGTAAATACACAAACCACAAGGTTATTTTAAAAGTTAAATAAAATATCAAATAAATATAATTTATGACAGTACCTGATGCACCAGGGTTGTTTGGGAAGTAAGTTATTTTCTCCTTTATAGATACTACAGATAATCTGGAGATCTTTTACCTTTCGAATGATGCTGAGACCCTAGCACTTGATCACTGCTGGTGAGACCTGGGGCACTGAGATTTGTGTGGTATCTTTTACTTTCCAAATTGAGGACCCTTTATTCTTGGGGCCTGGCTCCTCTGATTTGGTGGCTCCTCCCTATAGGGGTCTGTCCGAGGGTCCAGGCCTTGATCTCTGTGTAAAGATTGTACACAACTGAATTCTGGGAGGAAAGTGAACCAGAACATTTCATTCACAAAGCTATGTAATAACTGCGTAACTTTCCTTGACTGCTCTGAAGCTTCGTTTCACAGGTGGAAAGAGGGATGGTGACACAGATCCATGGGGTTGTTGTGGAAATTAATTAGAGTAGTACCATTTAAGTGCTTAATGTGTTCTACACATAGTCAGTTGTTAGTAACAGAACATTTATTTCCGCACCATCAAAATGCTGTTCAAAGTCAGCCAATAGCTGTAAGAATTCATTCTGCCACTTCACATGACAAGTTGATTAATGGATGTAAATGTTGTGACCTGCTCTTAGAGGAAGATCTAAGGTTAGTTTTCACCATGGCAGAGCCTTCCCCCATGTCTTCACACCCCTCCCCAAAAATCCCTGTGATCCATCAGCGTTTGCTTTCCAACTCTTGAGATTTCTTTCCAAGTGGGGATTATTGTAACTTGATCTCTTGATATGGCAAGAAAAGCTGAATTCTTAGAGAAGAAAATCCTAGTTCCTACAATGGAATTGTCTTAAAGGAAAAAGGGGTAACCAGATTTAGCATACTTGTATTAAAAATTATTCATTATTTATTTGTAATTAAAAATTTAACTGACATTCTGTATTTTATCTAGCAATGTTGCCTTTCCTAGGTCTTTGAAGTCACTGCATTCAGGCAGGCACAAAGCCATTCCACCATTCACTGGGCCCCAAAAAGCCTTTTCTTTGGTGGGCAAGCCTCATATTGTGTGCGTGTTCCTGGTAAGAGTGAGAAATGAGAAAGACATCTCCATTTGCTTAAAACAGCATCAACATTTAGAATAGGAAGGCTGTCTAAACTGGCATGACAAACTACCACTGTCCTTCAAGCCTAGGTAATACATACTTCATATTGCACGTACTTGTGTGCTGAATGGCAGAAACCCTGAGACTGGCAATTGAGTGAGTCCTGCACCAAGTGAGAAAATCATTTTCTTCTTAAAGCCGCTCCTAATCTGGTCTACTGGCTTCCTGTTCATGCTCTTCTGAACTTTTGCATTGAGTGACATCAGGGTAAAATAAGCAAACAATGATTTGGTGCATAAGGAAGAAAGAGCATATTGGAAACGCAGGAGTTACAATGTAGACTACTCTTCTCAGGCACAGTCACTGAGTTGCCATTGTATATAAATAAAAATTCTAAGACTATCTGCCTCTCTCCACTTTAAAATATATTTTTCATATGATCTTTAAGAAAAAAAAATGTCTAGAAGCACAAGCCATTGTGAAAACCTCATTATATGCACCTGTAGGAAAGAAAAGGTACTATCAGTATATTTCATGGCAATACATTTCTAGTTCTGAATGACTTGTATTGAAGTGTCTGCATCTTTACAATAAAGTGCAGAATGCCATAATTTGTATTAATATCCATTCTAACATGTATGATACACTTTGACTAGGTGAGAATTTCTTGATGCATACTCAGAAACAAACTTAACTTCTGAGGAATTCTAAAGTTGACAGAATGTAAACACAATTGTCTGCAATTGCTGTCTTGCGATATTAGAATGAAATAGTGCAGATAGCTATTAGAACCAAAGATGGGTCTGAATAGAGAAAAACAAACAATCTTAGAAAACATAAATAGAGAAGCTTCTAGTTTCAGATTCGACATATAAAGAGCTTGGAAATTGTCACTGCTATTCTAGTAACAGGTAAAACTGGACAAACTGCAGCTTAATGACTCTTATTAGATTTACCAGCCAACTGAGTTTGGGGGGCTAATGTCACACTAAGAACTAGAGAGACCAGTAAACCCAGAGAGTCACAGCTGAGAAATGCTTATCTGGAGCAGAAGACACTAGAGCCATAATCTAGGAGGAAAATCTTAAATAGTTATTTTGACAGGTTACTGGAGGCTGAGGGTAGAATAGTATGAAAGTGAGAAACTCCTGGGGGCTGCAGTCTTAGGGAGGCCCTCCATGCTTTTCTGGGCTTTACTCCCAGTCATCTCACCAGGTCCTTCTGATGAGGATCCAAGAAAGGGTTTCTCATGGCTCCAGCAGGGGGAAGAATAGTCCTTGTGGAACCTTGACCATAACCAAGGCCCACTCTCGGGGCAAGATGGGGGACCTTTGGAGAAATGTCTGATTCTAGGACTGCAGTGAGAAATATACAAGATGGGCCTGGAGCATTTTGTAGCACCAGGAAATAAGGAAACACTTGAAAAAAAAAATACTCATGATATGGGTTTATCAAAGTGTTCCAGAAGCCATCTATCTGAATGAGTTCCCAATTGCCAGAGCTGGAAAAATTTTAGCAACAAAATTAAGTTGTATTGCACTGCAAGCTGATGCATAAAATTAAAAATCAAAAACAAGTAATAAACATGGAGAATAGACAAATATTCCTAACAGAAAAATTCCAAATGATTTATGTAACTATGCCATCTTTAAAGAAATGAAACATAACTCTCTATTAGTCTATTAGTTAAATGTTGGGTGCAAATAGGGACTTTCTTCCAAAGATTACTGTATAAAGGGAGCAAAAAAGAGTACGTTTATCATTGAGAAACCTGACAAACACTACCTCAAATCAGGTGATCAAGGTCAACATCAACAGTCATTTGAAGTGATATGATTATAATGGTACTTTATCTCTGTGATTTCCCCCCAGAAATGAATTTCTGCAGTGTAACCATGACAAAATCATCAGACAAATCCCAATTAATGTGTATTCGAGAAAATACCTGACCAATAATCCTCAAAACTGTCAGTGATCAGAAACAAGGAAAATCTGAAAAATTGTCATAACTAAAGGGAACCTAAGGAAACATGACTACTAAATGTGACGTGGCATTCTAGGTGGGATCCTGGAAGAGAAAAAGGACATTAAGAAAAAAATTGAGGAAAACTGAATAAAGTGTAGACTATATATATTTAGGCTCTCTCTCTCTCTCTCTCTCTCTCTCTCTCTCTCTCTCTATATATATATATATATATATATATAGTTAATAATATCAATATCAACTCATTAATAATGACAAATATACTGTATTCATGTAAGATAATGATAGGTGAAATGGCATGGAGAATACATCTCTGTACTATTTTTATAAATATTATACATCTAAAATAAAATGTTTATTTAGAAACTACAAATAGGATAAAGGAAAAACATTTACATTGTTCTTTAGTTCATCACTTTTCTTGTTTTGGAAAAAAGTTATTGTCTTTCTTTTACTTCCTGCATTTTATTAAAAATAAGTATGTGAAGGAAATCCAGCACATGTGAAGATATTCACTCTTCATTTTCTTTGGCTTCCAACATAAATAATTATTTAGTTTTGAAAAATGTGGTTTAGCTGAGGCAAAAGATATTTTTAACATTGATAAATTGACTGGGTTTACATGGGATTCCCTAACATTAGATCAAATGATCTGGAAAACTACTTTTGAATTTATGCACTTCAGAGATTTAAATAATTTCAGACATGGAAGTATTTCATAAACTATAGATTTTAATACAAATATAAAGTATTATTGTTATTTGTGGACTTGAATTTATGTCTTCATTTAAAAATAAGCTTTTTAGGTACTTTCTATATATTAACCAAACTTTACACATTGAAAACGCTATATACACACTTAGTTTGGAAATTACCCTGATGAACTAGTTTACTCAGGAAGCCGTATTGGAGTTTTATTGTGTAATTTTTACTTGATATTTTTCCAAATAGATAGTTTGAGAGTGAAGAGTGGCTTTGAAATGTCAGAGCCTTTAAAATCATCTGAATTGATCAGTTATTTCATTCAGTTCTTCAAATTCTTTCAGTTTCTATTTTACTAAGGCTATTTTTCTGACGATGCCTGTTTTCCAGGAACATTTTCTAGCATCAGATTGGTTTTGAGCACTTGTGAGAAATTGTTTTCTCATCTGTGAAGTCATTCTAGGTCCTGTGTATTGCAGTCCTGCTGGGAATATGAGATCCACCCTCAGCTTGAGGACCATGTCTTGGAGATTTAGATACACCTGAAAAGGACAGAAGTCATTCGGTCTTGCAGACAAAATATATCATCTGGAGAATATCATCGTAGACAGATGCAATTCAGCTGAGAACTTGGTGTCTTAGGTAGATATTGAAGGACAGGAGGTCTTGAATGTCAAGTATGGGGCATGTCACTTCCTACTGTATTTACATTCAGGAGTTCCATAAATACCTCACACTCAATAAAATCAAACTGAACTTGTCATTCCCCTTCCATCTGTGCCACCCTCTATGTTCCTGGTGAATGACACCACCATCCATCCTTTGATCCAAATCATAACCCTGGAATTCCTTTGATTCCTGGCTCTCTCCCATCTAACTTAAACCACCAAATGCAGTTGATTCAATTCTTCTTAAACATCTGTTTCTACTTTAGCTTACTTCTAATGCCACTTATCTAAACAGAGAAATGTTATCTATAAATCAATTACTGTAACAGCCTACTAACTTTGTTTCTCTGAAGTACCATTCTAATGCATTTACCACAGAATAGTTATTCTAAAATACAAATATAGCCTTTTGACTTCTGCAAGCCCCATCCATACTCCTTGTATGCTTGCTGTGCTGAATAGCTTTCAGGTCCTTTAATATTATATGTTCCCTTTCTCACTGTGGGCTTTGCAGATGCCATTTTCTGTTTAGAACACCCTACTGTTTTCTTCTTTACTTACCAACTACCCTTTTCATCTTTTATCGTCCACCTAATCTCTGTCACCACTGGGGTGAGGTGAAATTTGGTGTTGCCTCAGCAGCATGAGGGAGGATGTTGGAGTTGTGTGTTGTCCCTGAGTTCTTCCCCACTGACACAGTAAAAATTTAGAGAAAGTAAGATTTGCTGAAAGTATATTTTAGAAGGAGATGGGCCATGCCAAGGAAGGCTACAGCCCTGTGGAATTTGGGTGGAGAAGAGATAAGAGTACATCCCAAAAAGAGAGGCAGGTTTCCAGCCAGGAATGCTGTAACCATGCAAAAACAAGGTCTGTTTATATTTTGGCTATGATGGGAGGTTCTAGATGATCTGTATGTGAGGTCACCTTGAGTGACAGTTGGCTGCTATATAACAATTTGCCTACTGTTCATACGCTTACCCAGAATTCAGTTTGTTATAGTTAGATTCATGAACTTCTAGGTATAGTCATGATATTATAAAATGATGGAATAATGAAACTGAAGTTATGGGCAGTACTTTATGCGCATGCATTTGTAGCTGGTTTAGCTGCAACTTTTATGGCCTTCGTCTTCTAGGTTTTGGGAGGTCCTTAAGGAAGGTCTTTAAGGGAAGTTTCTATAGTTACAGAGCTGGTCCTTGGCTCCTGTTGCTCAGATGTGACTAACTACCTAGCATCTCTACTTTCCTTTCTGAGTTATCTGAAATATTACCACTTACTGAAAGCTTTCCCAGCATTCCAAACCCTGTCTGCAAGTCTGGATTATGTACTTATTATAAGTCCTCACATTGTACCAAGTATTTTGTCTCTACCTTCTACTAACCTGGAAGAATCTGTGAGAACAGACTCTCTATGTATGTTACAGTTACTTCTAAGGCCTAATACAATGCCCAGTACATAGTAGTTACTCAAATAATTTTTGAATAAATGAATGAATGCACAAATGAATAAATGAGGAATAAATATATCAAAGAATATACAAAATAATAGGGAAGAAAGAAAAGGAAATAGTTCTAGATCCAGAAGATCAGGAACTCAGCATCTAAAAATAGAATAAAAGCTTTTGAAATTTAAATTTTAATATTAAGTGAGTTTAACAGTCCTTAAAGGGTAAAATCGAACTGAGAATTAGAATCTGTTTCTCTCCCTCTCTTCCTCTCTCTCTGATTGTTAAATATAGGGGGAGATGGTGAAGAAAATCACTGAGAAGACCTCAATTTCTCTTGACTGAAAAGTAAAGAGCACTGAATAAATGTCAAGGCTGGGACCCTGTTACCAGAACTGGTGAGAAACATCGGGACTTTGTCTCTTACATCTCAGGGGCATGGTCCAAGACGAGGGCTGGACTATTAATATGCTGACTTAATGTTAATAAATCAATCCCTTGAGTGCTCCCTAAATGCTCCCTCATGCCCTTCCAAGTTTAGTTGGAATTATTTCCAAGCCTAGGTTAGAATTCATTCCATTGGTTGTGTAATAATGAGCACTGGGTAGAGAAGTTGTGATGCAATGTGTTCACCATAAACAGAAGGCAGACATCAGAGGAAATCAGGGAGATTCTAATGATATTATCTATTTGCTTTACCCATACCTGATTTTTGAAGGCATCTATGTACTGACATATTTATCTCAAACTTAAAGAATTAATAGTTATTAAAAATTCTGGGTTGACACCACATAGAAATTTTCTTTCTTTTTCCATACCACTAGAACTCAAAGCTGCCTGGTAGCATAATTAAGTTTTTAAATATTTTAAGCTTCTTTACTTTGCCTCAAGACAGCTTGAAAAATAGGATTATGCCTCATGAAACTGATTCATTTCATCTTGATCAGTACAAAATGTTCTCTGAGGTCCTGAGTGCCTTAGGTTCTCAACAAAATTCTTGGCTGTTTAGGAGTTAAGGCAATCCATGTGACTGTTTTTTTCTGTTTTACATAATAGTAAAGATCTCCCCCCCCCCCCCCCCCCCCCCCGCCCACACACACCATCAGAGCAGTAAGGGAGAAGAAAAGCATTACTCTTTGGAGTGATTACTCATTATATGTCAGACACTGTCCTGGGGACTTTGCATCCATTATTTTATTAGCCCTCAAAAAACCCCACAAGGAAGATGTTAGCATCCCTATTTAGAGATGAAGGCCCTGAAGCTAGGGAAGGACAAAAGATTTCCTTAAGATTATCCTGTTTAATCCAAGGTAGAATTGGTATTTGAACTCAGGTCTCTCTGACTCCTGTGTATGGGCTCTTTGACCTTATTATACCACTTTTCCAACATTATTTTGGTTTGATTAAAGACTGCTTTTCTAGGTACAGGAACGGAGGAAGAAGATATTTTTTCTCGCTCTAGGCAGTAACATGTAGTAGTTAAAAAACATGGGTTCTCTAACCACACTGTGACCAATTAATTACTTTTTATTTGACTTGAACATATAGTTTATCTGTGCTTCAATTATTTCAAGTGCAAAAGTGTTAATAATGCTCCCAGAACTGTGGAGAGGGCTAAATGGCTTTGTGCCTGTAAAGAGCTTTGTATTGTAAGTACTCAGTAAGTGTTTATGCTGTAAATCACCACTGCTATTGTTGTAACTGAGGCCTTTTCACAAAGGTACAGCTACACAGAATGGGTGCAATGCACAAGCGCACTTTCAAGCCTTCTACTATTTTCCTAAATCTCAGTAATGGAAAAATGAGAAGATTCCCTAGCCAAGTTATTATTTCTTATGAATCCAAACAGGGTTCAGCCACAACTAAAGGCTGGGAAAAGTGGATGATGTTTTTTACAACCTATATCATTAAGAAAATGAAATCATTTGTTGCATTGTCAGAGTAGTAAGAATTCATGTGTCTGCAACTCCATGGGTGCAGAACCAGCAGCTCGAACTGGGGATATGTCCCATTGCCTTAGGCTTTCCCAGAAAGAGGGTTGACATTTGCCCCCAACCCCCACCTTTGGAGCCAACAATATCAAGGGTAGCAGGACAAGCAGGTGGAGGACAAGTAGCGGGTGCATTTTAGGGCATTCAAACAGTCAGACAGCTCATTCAGACTGAAATTTTCTTAAATCTAGCTAAAAGCTATCCATCCACTTACATTTCAAACATAGTATTGGATCCAAATTACTATATCTTGACTAATTACACCAGCCAACTGTATAGCCAAGGTCTATAGGCTCCAGCTACTTGAGGGAACAATCTAGTGACTAAAGAAATTTAACAAGCTTTAACAAAGAAAAAACTTATTAAAAAGTAATAGTTGCTTGGGTGCCCACAAAGCGTCACACCCCTGAAGCCATTCTCTGCTTTCCTCTGTTTTTAGGAGGAGTCATCTTGTCTTACATACAGTATGTCATGCCTAGTAGTTATTTTCTAACAGAAAGTTGTTTCAATTTCAGTGTCTCTATCTTAAGCTATTTTGATTAAAACAAGCAAACAAACAAAAAGTCAAATAAAAAATACATGAACAAACAAAACAAATAAAAAGAAAACAGGGACATTAATTGATGCAATAAGGAAAAAATAAGAAATAAAAATAAAATTAACAGGGATTTGAACTTGGGGGTCTCACCTCTCTCACAGAGACTGGTGGGATAGTGTTAAGGTATGTCTCTAGTAGTAAGAGAACATTTCTCCTCTCATGCTGTGTGAAGAATTTAGGTGGATCCTTCTTTATATTGGACATCTATTTAACATGATTTCACTACCCTTTGTCCCCATTTTTCTTTATTTTCTTTGTCTTTCCAATTTTGCCCCCACTTCTAATGGACCTTCATTCTCCTTCTGGTCTCCAGTTCAGTTTTCTGGGAAAGACACTAATTGACCCAGCTCATCAGCACTATCACTACTTCAGCAGAGACTTTGTCCCCTGCGAGTTCACAGGAGCTTTATCTATACCTGCTCAGGTGCCCCCACTGGACCTTAGGGCTCTTGCCTTAGAAGCTGAGTCTGTATAGTCACAGAAGTTACATTGGCTTTATCTGGTTGCAGGTGGTAAAAAAAGGGTCTTTCTTAGGCTGGCAAGCTCCTTGTTCACTCAATTCAGTAAAGGAACTAAAATAATTCTTATGATAATGTAAGGAGCTGTTTTAGACATTTTTTTAAATTCCTTAAAAATATTAATTTGAGACATTATTTAAATTTTTATTGTATAGCTCATGACAAGGTAATTTTTATTTATTGAATTTCTTTTTAACTATTTCAGGGATCAGCACATGTTTTCTGTAAAAGACAAAATTGTAAACATTTGGGCTTTGTATATTTTGCTACAACCACTCAACTCTGCTTTTATAATACAAACACAGCCACAAACAATAGATGTGTCTGTGCTTCAATAAAACTTTATTTACAAAAAACAGACTAGCCAGATGTATGTGGCCTGTGGGCTATAGTTTTCTGACCCTGATCTTTCCCAGTGCAAATGCACTCATGCTCTGCTCACACCTCTTCACACTTCACCTCATTTTGCACTTCCGTATTCTTTTGTTGTCCATATTGTAGAGCTCATTAATCTTGAGAATGACTTATTTCACAGAATTGCATGGGAGTTCCTCTTTTGTGAAAACACTTGATGTCTCTAAGTGGAGACAAAAACATGAATTGCCTGAAAGAGAATTGATGCCTTAGAATCATAAAAAAAATACATGCATTTGGGGGAAATTTCTAGCATTATAAAATGGAATGTTTTCTCCTAGAAATGATGAGAATGGCACTTCTGTCACAAAAAGCATGTATATCTGCTTAGACACAGACATTTTACTGAAAACCAGAATTATAATATTCTCTGCTGCCAACCCTGTAAGATACTCGAATGGTAATGGCGGGGGTTGGGAGTGGTAGGAATTATAATACATTCTGCTTTTGACAACCATCTTAACTTTATTGTTTTCTCCTAAAATGTAGTTGTTTTTTAGCTACTGTATCCAAAATCTGGCTGTCATTTCTATGGCCTGGAGATGTTCATACCATTTTACCTTTCAGAAATCAAATTTTAAAACAATCTCCAGGTACGAGATTTCTTTTCTGAAGTGGTAGGTCTGTGAACAATGCCTGTGGGCTTGTTTACTGGATGAATTTTATTTCAGCCGAGAGCTACTTATTCTAAGTCTTCCCACAATTATTCTTCTTTAGAAGTCTGTCTTTGTTCTTTGATGACTATAGACTTTCTCTCTGTCATAAGTGTGATATTTGATTCCAACAGAAATGCACCTTTGTTGTGTATAAGGCAACAGGAAGACTTTGATATATTTCAGTTCAAGTGGACCTCCCACCTGAGCTGTCTCAACGATAGAGGCAACAGGAGATCCAGAATTTCTGCACATCTCTTCTTTGGGGGCATGAGCTTCCCTGTAGTCAAATTTTTCAAAATTGCTGGTTTCATTCAAGAATATCTCTGTGTGAATTGGTTTCTAAAGGTAATAACTGTGTGAGTAGCAGGGGACATTAAGGGAAAGAAGAAAGTGTCCTAATATCCCTTCAGACCTATTGTTAGAACCTGCATGTCAGTTTTTCTTTCACAATTTTCCCTTTTGCAGCAATTTCCTTGTGGCATTACAAGTACTATTTATTACAAACAATAGGCTATGTCATGACAGTCTGTCATGATTAGTAATGTTAGGAATGCTTAAGAATGGATGTTTAATAAACAGAAAATAATAAACCGAATCATACATCTAAGAGCAAAATTTAGAAGTACTGAGAATTCCAGGATAATCTCAGTCCAAAGACAGACATATGAGTGTATGTTCGTATTTGAATAAACCAGTGATAAAATGGGTAATTTGCCTTTGCTGAGTCCCTCCAAGTAACTTGATTGTGTATGTTGTATGCAGGTTCAAGAATGCAAGGTCCTAATTTCTCAGCTGTCCAGGCAGTCTATCCTATGTGCCAGTTCAGAGCAAAAGCTGAGTACATTCGCGTTATGTTGTTTTTCCTGATTTTCTGGAACAACGCACAACAAATCAGGAACAAAACAAGAACAAAAACAATCAGCAAAGCTCTAAGAAACTTGCAGATTAAAATGAAGATAAATAACTAACCCAGGGATTATAACACAGTGTAATAATTGATGCAATGGAGATTACCTCCTTGTGTTCTCTAGAAACACATAGACAGGAGTTGTGGGGGTGGGGGATAAGGGACAACTTCTCCTCATGGAAATCTTAGATCCAAATGATATGCTTCTAGCTTGGTGGATTACTTGAGAGAGATGAGGAAGATATTTCAGGCAGAAGGAACAAACTGTATCCTTTCCTGGACATGAGGGGGAAGATGCAGAAGTGACAGTGTGGAGGGCAATGGTAAGAGATTAATAAAGGTTAATACAGGCCCAGAAAATGAAGGAAAACACACACCACTTTTACATCCCCTGCACCAACTGCTTTGTTATCACTCCTCCTGAAATGGCAGCTCCATCGAATTTTCACTCAGGCTAAAAGTTTTAAAATCATGCCTGATCTTCCATTTCCCTTCATATCCCACATGTATTCCATCGGCAGATAGGAACGTTAGCAACTTTCATTTACTTATTCATCCATCCTTTATTTCATAAAACAAACTTTTTTTTGAGGTACTTACCATTTAATGACTTAGACACTTTAGTTAAATAAATGTTAATGATGAAGATAATGAAGCAAGACATGCTTGAACTTTGGAGTCCGGCACAGTTGGGTGTTGGTCTCTGGGTTCTATCTTCTGCCTTCTAACTGTGTAACCTTGGGAAAGTCCCTCAAGCTCTCCAGACCTTTGAACATAGGCAGAAAGAAGCTCATTATGTGTTCTTCAGAGTGGCTGCCACAGGGTCATTAAATATTAAATAATAGAAGTTTCTATCTCCTCACTTTCCATCCGAGCTTCCATGTCTTTTTTGAAACTTCTTTTATTCCATTTTTAAATAAACATTGCCTCTTCTTTCTGATTTTGAGCTCCTGTGAGCTAGGACTACAATTTAATTTTTATTTAAATCAAATACTTTCGTGGTTAGTGTTTCTACTTTTGCTTAGTTTTGGTTTGCATGGGAGTGCTGTTTTGTCAGCTATTGACTGTAAGAAAGAGGATACATAGTTTCCCTTTCAGCTTCTTCAAGAATGGGAAAGAAGAGATTAGGAAAAGAGCAAAGGATGCTTGACTCTCTGAAGTGGGAGCAAACGTTTGGGTCCCAGGTCTGTTACTCTGAAGTTGTAGCATTAACCATTTTAAGCCTCTGTTTCTTTATCTCTGAAATGAAGACAAAAATGCTTCCACTTTATACGGCCTATAGGATCAGAGATGGATATTCACCTCAATCGCTTTAGATCCAGGACCACAGGATCTTTCTGAGTCCCCTGCAGCAGCATGCCTGGCTCCACTCCCTTCCCTGCATTCCTTTGCCTACCTCCCAAGTTATTTTCATTTTGTGGCCAGTACCTTGTTTTCCCCTGTCTAGTAGGATATTTGTAACTCATGGTTTAGTAGATGACCTTCTTGCTTTGTTATTCTGACTTCATGCCTATACATAATGTTTTATATTTCCCTTGCCTTCAATGGAGAATAGTCCTAGCATCAGTCTTGCCCCATTTCCACCTTCACCTCAGGATTTTGTTCCCATGCTCAGGCTTCCTGATCCAGAGACACCATCTTTTCTGGAAGGGAGTACATATATTATTTAAATTCACCTTAAGCAATTAAATGTGTTTAAGAAATAAGAATTGGACCTGAAGTATAGTTTTAATAGCCTTCTGGAAATTAGTTCGGATACTTCCTTGTACCATGGTAATTACTTAAGTTCAAGTACCTAAGTTTACTATCCTCTGTATAAGTTTAATTTGTAATGTCTCTAGCATCAACAACAATAATAATTGGGTAAGCTCTAGTTAATTGGATGTTGATGTCAACTGTTTGTGTAAATTTGAACAAAATATCTCAACAATTGCCCTGATGACATGATATTCTGCTCAGTTATTAAGCTCTTTATCTTGATTTGGGTGTTGGCATCTTATTTGAATATGCAGACCAATTGGCTGGATTTGGCATCACCCTGAACAAGAGGGTGTGTGCATGTGTGTGTGTGTGTGTGTGTGTGTGTGTGTGTGTGTGTGTGCGCGCGCGCGCGCGCGCGCGCTTGGAATAAAGGACATATTGGTCTTTTCTACTTCTGGCAATGGGTGGGGCTCTCTGTCTGTGGACAGAGACCAAACCCAGCAGCATCTGATGATATAGTAAATACTGGCTGTTTCTGTTCTACACACACTATGCATGCACTGGGGAGGGTCTGACATTACCTGATACCCTTGCCCTCCATGCACCTGTACACAAACTGAGCAAATCATATCCTCTAAATAGGAGAGATGCAACTCTGCCACTCACAGTTCTCAGGAGAAGAAAATTCACTGAGGATGATTCAAGAAGGATGGCAGATAATGATTTCTTCCCTCCCTCCTCTCTCTCCCTTTTCTCTTCCCTCTAATCTTATATTCTCCCTTCCTGGCTCTTCCTTTTTATTCTATTCTTTGGTGTTTCATCTTCTTTCTTCTTTACTCTTCCCTCCCTTTGTCTCTCCCTTTGTATTCTTTTTCCAAAAAAATCATAAGTGATTCATGATTGGAGTGGAAAAAGAGCCTTGAATGACTCATACAAAGAAAATTTTCTCAAATCTTTAACTCTCTGAAAGCTGACCAGAGTGGGAATATTCATAGCACAGTTGTCCAGGGAGTAGTCAGGGCACTTTTGCTCAGTGGTTGGGACGCTCATCACATCGTAAACTCTTATAGATAGGGTGGATAAAGTTATGTCCTTTTTTTTTTTTTTTTTTTTTTTTTTTTTTGCATTTTGCCCTTTGGAAGGAAGTATTTACCATGTGGAACACATACTAGGTATTTTACATTGCCTCAACTCGTTGTCACAAGTGGAATGAAATGTGGTGTCCTGCTCTTGCAATATCACTCAGATAACTGTTCCTAATGTGTTCTCTAAAGCCTTTTTTGTCACTTCCCCAGTCTTTTACACGGGTAGATTATTCTCTATCCCACCTCCATCATATTCACACTGTGCTTTGCTCATATCTCTTTTTCTTAAATAACTTCTTTTTGAAATACAATTCCATATGATAAAATTCAGTGGTTTTTAGTATATTCACAGTTTTTGCAACCATCACCACAATAAATTTTAGAACATTACCATCAACCTATACCCATTAATATTCACTGCCCTTTCTCCCAAACGCCTATTCCCTAACTACTTTTTTCTAGTTTGTCAATATAGATTTGACTATTCTGGACATCTTACATAAACGGAATTATACAATTGGCCTTCGTGACAGGCTTTTTTAAATATAGCATAATATTTCAAGGTTCATCCATATTGTAGCATATATCACTTTTTCATTTTTTTCATTGTCAAGAAATTTTTATTTTTTATTGCATGGAAATCTACTACATTATGTTTCTTCATTTATCAGTTGATGATCAAATGGATTGTTTATCACTTTTTAACTATTATGAATAGTATGACTATAAACACTCATGTACAAGGTTTTGTATGAATATATGTTTTCTTTCCTCTTACATAGGAAACTAGGAGTGGAATTGTTGGGTCATATGGTAATTCTATGTTTAATTGCTTGAGGAACTGTCACACTATTTTCCAAAGCAGGTGAATCATTTTACATTCTCAGCAGCAATGCATGATGGTTCCAATCTCTTCACATGCTTGCCAACATTTGTTATTGTTTGTTTTATTAATTACCGCCATGCTAATGACTGCAAAGTCATATCTAATCATGATTTTGATTTGTATTTCTTTTTTTTTAACTTTAGAGTTTTAGAAATGTTTTTATTTTTAATTTTTCCCTATTTATTGAGATATAATTTATATATGACATCTCTAAGTTTAAGGTATACAATGTGCTGATTTATTACATCTACATATTGCAAAATGATGTCCACAATAGGATTAGTTAACACCTCTATCACTTCACATAATTTCTGTGTGTGGGGGGGAGATTTAGGATTTAATTGTTAGAAATTTTCAAGTATATTGATATGGTATTAGTCACCGTGCTGTACACTATATCCTTAGAACTTATTAATCTTCTAACCAGAAGTTTGAACTCTTTGATCAACATCACCCATTTCCTCCATTCTTTGGACTCTGGCAAGCACCATTCTACTCTCTGTTTCTAAGAGAGTGGCTTTTTTCCATCCCATATATAAGTGAGATTGTACTACTTTCTCTATTTGACTTTAGTAAATCAAAATGTTCAGTATTTTTAAAGTATTTACAATTTGTTAATGTGAGACATACATTTGAATAGCTTATAAAATATAGGGTAATGATATAAAATTTAAGTTCTAGTAAGGCCACAGGTCATGAAACAACTGACATTGAAAAGGTAGTATGTTTTCATAGTCCCCAAGAAGCGGAGGCACACCATGTTTGGGGGTGCCTCATGGGGGAAACAGCAAGATCAGCCAGGAGGCAGAAGAGAAGTAGGAACTGTGGGCAAGAGCCTTTATTGTGCTCATCACAGGAAGCAGTGTGTGAAGCAGGGTAAGCAGGCTTAGAATTGGCTAGTTTGAACAATTTTAGCAGTCTTCAAGTACAGAGGCTACCCGTAGTTGCCAGATATCTAATCTTGGCATTGTTAGGGCAGGTGGACAGTGTTCCAAAGTGTGAGAGTGTGGTAAAAGAGTTGGTGGGGATTGGAGATCAGGATTGGTTGGTTTGTGTTTGAGAATTTTGCTCATAAGCCATTTGTTTATTATCTCTCAAAATTGGCTAACCATGGGAGGGGCTGCCCTTTCAGAGTCAGCAAGGCCCAAATGTCAAAGCACCAGAAATAGAAAATAAAAGACACAGTTATTATAGCCTATGATGCAACAAGAGATTCATTTTTCAGTAAACACAATGGGCATGCAAGCAAGACAGCAGTCTCTGCAGCTATCTGGATACACTTCCTGCTACAAAACAAAAACTATGCTTGATGCAGCTAGAACAAAGAGTAAATCTAAATACTTCACATACTTTTATTGAAGATTATATGCATAGATACCACAAAATCTTGAGGATTCACTAAAGGCCTAAAAATTTTATTCAATTCAGTCATAACCAGATGCTTGAATAGCTTTCCTCATAGGTCATATGTGGTTTATCTTGCTTCTGGATATATCTTTCAGACAGTCTTTTCTTGTACTAATTCTTAAAGTAGCAAGTGTTTCCTATTGCTTCTGTCTCAGTTGAACCATTACTGTTCTTAGCTCTTGGTATTAACCCTTCATCTTCTTGTATCCTGTAGCTTACTCCCTGCTGAGGTACACTTGTCACTAAACCCCTGTCAGTATCACTACAGAGAGGGACACAAATTTCTTTCACTGCTGGATAACAGCTTGTTTTTCTTAACTTATCTGGGAAGAAAGAATATGGATAACTGCACTACAAGATTATCATGTATCAAAAAGTACCCCCTATTGCTCTTTGTTTGGGCAAAGAAGATAAGACTTAAAAGTCACATTTTGAAATAACAAAAAGAGCCCTTTACGTAAGTCTTTTGACATTAGAGATTATGAACCTTTAAATGTACCACAATTTCCAGTGTTAAAGCTGAAATCACAACAGGATTGTAAAACAAATCAGTGTTTTTGTTTGTTCGTTTGATTGTTTTTTTAGGAGTATTTTGAAGATCCATTCTGGAGACTTATATAAGTTAACACTTCATATTTCACTCTGGGATCTTTTTATGTTTCTCTTCATAGACTTCATGAGTCAGGATTTCTTTCATATTTGTGCATTAAGGACACCTGAGGGTATCTGCTGTTACTGAATAAAACAATATTTTGTCGGACCTCTCCTTTGTTTAAGAAAGCTGAGTGGCGCTCCTTGTGTAAGTGGGACTTATTGACAAGATTTGCACTGAGTTGAGAGTTGGAGAGCTGTTAGGCTGAGAAACCTCAGGTATCAGAATGAGGAAGGACAACATCCTCCCTAGAATCTCTAGTTCCCCACAGGCAGTTATTTTATTTTTTATCTGGCTTTCCTTTCTTTCCTCATGATACTCTCTACACATTATACAGTTGATCAATACTCTATTTAAAGTGTAGTCAATACAAGTATATAAGACTGCTCTTCATAGCATTGGTTAGAGCCAGGCAAAATTACAAATATTATCAATGTTTGTATGACTTCACTATAACATAGTATATTATGCAGCCACTCAAAAGGATGAGGTAAACCTATGAGTGCTAATATACAAAAGTGCCCATGATTTTGACTTTATTGTAAGTTTTATAAAGTAGGTTAAGAGTAATCATAAATGAGCCATAGCTACATGTATACACATGATTTAATTTCAATAGCATAATAAATGACTATCTATATCTATATCTATCTATCTATTTATCTATCTATCTATCTATCTATCTATATAATGATTTCATTCATATAAAGTTCAAAAACAAGCACAGCTAATTTCTGGTGTTAGAACTCAAGTCAGTGGTTATATTGTAGACCAGGTGGTGTGTGATTAAGAGTGGTATATGGGATTCTTCTCTGGTACCGGTCATGCTTCATTTCTTGGCCTAGGTGTTGATTACCTACGCATGTTCATCTTGTAAAATTTTTTCATGCTATAAATTTATAAATTATGTATTTTATTTATGTATTACACATTGATATAAATTTTATTTTAAAGAACAGGATTTGTCTATGGCCATGTAAACTTGAACAAGCCCAATCCCATCTAATCTGAGAAGCTAAGCAGGGTCAGGCCTGGTTAGTACTTGGATGGGAGACAACCTAGGAAGATCAGGTGCTGTAGGCATCAGAAAAATAAAATAAAATAAAGAACAGGAATTTGAATTTTGAAAAAAGAAAAGACTAGGTACCTTAACAACAGGGTCAGAAAATGAAAGGAGTTTCTTAGATGGAGTGAGATATGGCCAACCAAGAGCATGAGTCAGCTAGATTTCTAGGGGAATAAAAACTCTGAGCAAGTACAGAAATGCTGATAGGTTACCAAAGAAAGCAGTACAGGGGCAGGGGCAGAAAAGTATTTAATGGGAAAGATCAGCCTAGCTATTTTATTTTCAGCTCTAGTGTGCATATATTTATCTTTACAATAAATTTTTCAGAAGCCAAATTTAAAATGAATAAAGGTAAATATTATCAGCACTGATGCTGATAAAGCAGCATACATATTTATTATTGTTAGCATTAATTTAATTTAAGGAGCTTCAGTATACCTCTATACTCGAAAGCAATGAGTTTGACAATGCCTGTTTTAATTATTCATTTTCTTTTTTCATGTGAGGTCTTGGAAGTCATTTGTTTTCAAATTGTTTAAATGCCACCTCTCAAATCCAACTTTATGAATTTTATTAGCACTCTTTATCATGATATATCAAAGCAAAAGCCACCTAAATTTTTTGAACACTATTAGTGAGTCAGGGATTGTTTTCATTAAATGCATTACATAAAGCATTTCATTTAATCTTCCAGTAATCCAGTGAAGAAAGTGTTATGATCATGGTTATTTTTTCACATTAAGAACTGAGTCTCAGATAGGTTAAATAAAATTGCCCAAATTCACATAAGTAGTCAGGGAGGGTACCTAGAAACATATCCCTGAAGTCCAGCTCTTGACCTATGCTGTCCGATATGGTAGCCACTAACCATATGAGACAATTGAGCACTTGAAATGTGGCCAGTCTAAAACAAGATGAGCTATATGTACAAAATACACACTTAGTACCAAAGACTTAATACCCCCCCAAGTAAAATATTTTATTAATATATTTATAGAGGTTCCATGTTGAAATGATACTATTTTAGATATGTTGGGAGAAATAAAATTATAACTAAAATTATAACTAAAGATCACTTTGTGTGTGTGTGTGTGTGTGTGTGTGTGTGTGCGCGCCGCGCGCGCACGCGCGCACGTGCCTTGACTGCCTGAGGTAGATTTGAACAAATATAAATCTGGAGTCTCAGTGGTGGGAATTTAGATCTCCTGCTCTGGGATGTGATTCAGTCTTAGGTGTGTTTGAAAAACCTTCCCAGTATTTTTAATGTATAGTGAGAGTAGGGAATCACTGCCTAGGGTCTAGAATTTTGTGTTGCGCTATTTGATACCCAACCTGACTCAGGATAGCTCCTGATGGATAGTTACAACATGGGCCTGAGACTCACACATAGCTACAAAGTTATTGGCCTGAGCAGCTGTGCAAATAGATGAATTTGTAGATGACACTAATAGATTGTGCTAGCTCACCTTTAATATTTGATGCAAAGTGGTTAGATTCCTTTAACTTGCATCTCACCTGGCTGAAGAAGGTAGTGATCCATTAAACCAATCTGGGAAGGGTTGGGTGTTACTTTGGGCCTGTTTTCCTGTGTAGCAGGTTGAAATGATTTTAGTGGATTAGACCTCCCACTCAATAAAAACAGGTCAAACACTAGGAGATTCCTAAAAACCATTGGGGCAAATTCCCCTCAAATTCTCCTCATTGCCAAGAAAATAACATTTTCTTATTCTGAGTCTCATATCTTGCTGGTAAATTGTGGTTTTGCCAATGAACAGTGAACCCTAAGTGATAAAAACTGGGATTAAGGATAAGGATTGGAGGATAGTTATTACCGGTTCAAGAAAAATAAAACTCTCAGACCTTTTAACAATGAATCCAGAAGCCAAAAACTGGTTTTACCTTAGCATTGAAAACTCCTCAACAGATTTATTTTGATGCAATTTGCTTTTTACTAATAATTTATTTGTAGGAGGAATAGCATTTGGAAAGCCCAGTGCATGTTAGACATGCCAATGAGAAGATCCAGGCTTTTCATTTTTTTCAAAATGTGTTTTATAGCATTCACTTATCTATAGTCAGCCAGAGCTGTGCTGTTTGGAAAAGGAGGGAGAGTGATAAGGGATTTTACAGGAAAGGTTTATATTCAGTGGGGAATGAGTGGGGAATAAACAGAAATTACAGGTTGAGAATAAATGTGTTTATGAATTTAAACAATTGTTTCCCTTTACATATCAAATTTTATGGATAATACACATCTAAAAGCGCTTTGCATAGAATGATGATAAAATATCTTGAACGTAAACATTTTATTTTGAAGTAATTATTTTACTTTTTAAATGATGCCCCCTCACAGTTGACTGAAAAGAGCAACAGAATAAATGCCTGGGGTAGAAGGACACCTCTCTGAGAAAGAGGTGCCTATTTTTATAACCCTACCATTCAGGGGCTCAAACAGTAAAATGTCAGTAGATACCCAACCCAGAAGCTAAGGAATTCAACCTCTAGAGACATTGACTACCCACTGTGTGCAGAACAAGCACGAGCCAGGTACAGAGATCTGGGAATAAAGATGATATTCTTGCCTTTGAGGAGCTCTCAGTCTAAGCTGTGGGGAAATAGAGGTGTGCATTTTTATACAAGAGAATGCAGTCATGGAAAGATGTGGAAGAGATAAAGAAGAGGGAGCTTGAGAAAAATTTTCAGACCTAATAGTATTTATTCTGAGTTTTTATGGGTCAGTGGGTATATTAGCTTGCGAGGGTGCCTATAACAAAGTACCAGAAACTGGTAGTTAAATGATAGAAATGTACCATCTCATAGTTCTGTAAGCTGGAAGTCCAAGATCAAGAACAGGGTTTGTTCCTTCTGAAGGTTGTGAGGGAGAAGTGTTCTTTGCTTCTTTCCCAGACTCTGGTGGTTTTCTGGCAATCTTTGACCTTTCTTGACTTGTCAATGCATAATCCCAATCTCTGCCTTAATCTTCACTTGGTATTTCCCTCTGTGTGTGTCTAAGCATCCAAATTTCTCCTTTTGATAAGGATGCAGTAATACTGAATTAAAGTCCATTCTACTGATCTCATTTTAATATGATCATCTACTAAAGCTCTATATACAAAGATCATATTCACAGGTGCTGGGATTAGTTCTTCAACATCTTTTGGGGACACAATTCAACCCACAATGGTGGAAGTTCTGCAGAACTGTAGAAAAAGGAAGAGGGTTTCCAGGTAGATATAACACTGTGATTAGATATAGAGTATTTTAGTACCTCTTGGTCGTCTCAGGCCCTCTGCACTTGGTGATTGGGCTGGAAGACACTGGGGTTCCTTGCAGCAAGGACCAGGGAGCTTGTTTGATCTTCTCAATATTCTTATCATATACTCTCTTGGTGCCCCTCCTTGCTGGTGTGTCTTTGATCTCATTCATCTCCTAGGAAGGATCCATTTCATTTGCCTTCAGGACCTCTTTTACCTTTATGAAATAATGTTTTTGGTTTATTAGTGCAGTTATTAAGCCATTTACCTTTTCATTCATTTTTGTCTTCAAGTTAAGAAGTACAAATCCCAGTTTCCAACATTCTTAATATTCTTCTCTTTCCTTTTATTCTTTTCCTGATCAAGGTTAATTCACAGTTTCTTGTGAATTTTAATCTATCCCCCGACCATCATTTGTTGATTTTTAAGAACAAAATTCAGAAAGCCCTCTTATTCCAAAAATAAAAATAAACATGAGAATAAATCTACTGAAACTTAATCTAGTTAAAAAGAGGATGAAAATGTCATAGGCCTTCACTCAGGAAGAGACTGACCTACCCAGATTATAAGATTGACTTGATGAATAGAAATAAATGCTAGAATTAGGGAGGAGCACTGGAGTGAAGACTCATTTCATAAATGGTGGTTTCATTAGTGAATATCGTTGTGTTATGTTGACTTTTGCTTCTGAATGTAGACTTTTAACTGTAAGGTCTCCAGTAATAAGTACTTAGATAAGAAGAAACCCGGTAGTATTGTTAGGTTGACTCAAGAATGAACTATCAAAATAACCATGCTTTCATTTGACATCTAAGATCTGATTTGAATATGTTGAATATGAAGTGGTCTAGGTGGAAAAGCCTTTTGTCTTATATATGACTTACTGATGTGTATGTGTGAGTGGTTAAGTTTGATGTCTTATAGACCTAATTAAAACTGATGGTACTCAGGAAAGCTTCTCAAGAGGCAGTGGACTCCTAAGGTCCCATACTTGGAGGGGATGTGGAGCCACTTTAAGAACATTTCCTCTTCTCTCACATATATAGGGATTTACAGTTCATCATGTTAACCTATACCTCTACAGTTAATATAGAGATCTCCATAGGCTAATGGTATAGGAAAACAGCAACTATAATTTTCTTTGGGTATCAATGTTTTTTCCTATAGCTTAGCAGGTTTTTATAGAAAGACTTCTAGAAGTCTAAAGACTTTTACAGTTTTCAAAAGTGTTCTTGTCAGGCAGCCTTGCACACCAGGTACTAAACTGTGAGCTCTCTAGTTTAGTATGCAATGCTGTAGCCTACATGTTTTCTAAGAACGCTGTGTCTCTAGCAACAAGGAGCACATTTTTCTTATGTGAAGGACAGTATGAAAGATAGCTCATGCCCCAAGGAAGATCACTTGCATTACATCCTCCAAAACATCTTTCTAGCAAATTCAAAACCACTAGTTTAAAAATGCGGTTATGAAGAGTAAAAGTACAAGGAACCATGAGTAAAAAAATGACATAAAAGTAATTTCCTTCAATTTAGGTCTCAGGGAACAGACAGTGGGGCCCAGAGACAGGAAGTCACAGACTGTCTGTAGGTAAGGTTAGTTTTTCATAAAAGAAGTGGAGCATTTTAAAGGCTTGTTTTTCACTTGAATACTGGCTCCTGGGTAAAAAGGGAAAAGGAAGGAACCAGCATTTTCGTAAGCATCTCAGTTGTGCTCTCTTATTGAAACGCTTCACAAATACATGACGTATACAGTAATTCCACATTTTATTGACAAAGACCATGGATGAGAGAGGATAAAAATAGCTATAGCTGATGTTTAAACCCAGGTGTACACATCAGCCAATCACACTGCTCCTTGAGTGAGGTGGGTGATGGTGCACTAAGGAGAGCAATGGTCTCTTTCAAAGTCTCAGTCCAGGCTGCCTGCCAAAGAATTTTTTTTAATGCCAATGTCAGTTTCTGAAATTTCACCATAATATTACCCTCGCTAGTTTCCACCTTTATAACAATATAATCATATGAAAAAGAGGAGCAAGTGCTGTGCATAACAGAAAAGGAAAAAGGACCCAAATTGGGAGCTGGAAATCATGAAAACACTCTTTACCAATTTCTATTTAAGCAAAAATTGGTTTTGCCCTTGAAAATGACTTTATAATCTGGATTTTTAAAAATGTATATAAAAATGTTAATATTCCATAGAATAATAAGTTACTACATGTTAGATAGAATCAAATTGCTAGTGTTCACTCATTTATTGCCCTCCCCAAATGACAGTTTTATGTGGTTCAGCCTAATATTTAATGATCACTCAGAGTTAGGAACTGAGACACTTTATATCTTAGCTCATTTAATCCTCATAACTTCTCTGCAATGAAGCTAATGGTAGCCCCAATTTACAAGTAAGATTTCACTGCTTTCTGGAATTCTAGATTCTAAATCCAGGCCAAAGTGATAGAAAACAGTGTTGATTTGGAGAAGTTACATTTGCCTCGCAGCATATGAAAAGTATGAAACAGAAGACCCAGAGAATAATGGGGGCTACCTTCATGATTTCATCAAAAGAGTGCAGGCAGGTTCGCCAGTGATTGCTTCATCACTAAATTAAAAGACCGTATCTTATTTGGCCTATCAGAAATGTTCAATAGCCTATACTTTCAGAAATACCCTTTTGTTTTCATTCACGATACTTTTATTTTTTTGTTATTTTGTTGTTTTTTTTTTTTTACTTTTTTCCTTGCCTCATTGGCTGCTCTCTTCTCATCTCCTTGACAGGTTCCTTCCCTACTCTTTCATGAAATTTTGGAGTCCTTCACAGCTCTGTCTTAGACATTCTTCTCTTGTTACTTTATATTTTCTCTCAGGGCTATCTTATCAACATACTTGGTTTCAGTATATGCATATCCCTTAAGTATTTATATACAGAACACTGTCACCTCCTCTTAGCCTAGATTTATATGTTTAAATGTCTACCTGACATCTTTATTTGGTTATCTTATAGGACTTAAAAACTCAGAGTCCAAAACTGGGTTTGTCATCTCTCCTTCCAAGTTTGGACCTCCTTCAACATATTCTTAGTTAAAATCATTATCATCTAGCCCCTTAAATAAGTTCAATCCAACTGCTTTTCACTTCTATTTATTTCATTATCCACCATGGTCGTTACTACGGTCAAATAAATGTCCCTTGCGTCTTACCTGAGCTAATACAATAGACTCCTAACAGGACTCTATATTTACATTATCCCTTCTAGACTTTTCCCCACATTGAAGAAAAAAGAAATGTAAATATTATCACATTATACTCCTCTCCTTTCAAATCCTCCAGTACCTTCTTGCTGTTGTAATGTCATATTCAATGCACACCAAGTCCTCGTTGTACAATGGAAAAGTGTTTGTGCAAAGGCCCTAAGGTAGGAGATATCTTCCAGATTCCTGAACATGCCATTTTATCTTCTACCGAAGGAACTTCCATAAGCTTTTTTCTCTTTCTGGGCTGTTCTCTTCATCCCCATTACTCTTGCCTGGTTGGCTCTTAATCTTATACTGCAAATCTCTGATCTGAATAGATCTCTATGAATAGGTTAATTTATATTATATGTTTTTGTAACATTATATGCCTGTTTATTATAACATTTATTACAGTCAACATTTCATACCATTGCCTTTATTCTGATAGAGAATTGAAATATATAAAGGTAAAGTAGTATTTTTTTTACTCATATTAAAAGTGACTAAAATTAAAGTCAAATCCAAAATTTCCAGACTCGCAACCCCTTGCTTCTTGTACCTTACTATGCTAGATCTTGAGTCAAAGGCATTGATAGTACCATCATTGTAACTACATCTGGTTCTATAAAGTCTTCTATAAAGACTCACAGTCTTTAGAGTTTTAATTTCACTCTTGATTTAAACTCAGAATTGATTTTGTGCATTCCCCTGGCTATATTTGACTAGCTTCAAATAAGAACAAAACACCACATAGATTTCATGAGGAAATCATTCAGTTTAATGGACACGATCTTATCCATCATTTTATTGGTACAGGCCAGGTGAGGTAAATTGTCATATACAAGTCATGCTTATTATATTACATCATCAACTCACAGCAATTAAGTGAAATAAAATTTTTTATAGGTAGTACAAGTACTTATTTGTTTTCAAGTTCAATTGGAAAATTTAATGAGCTCACAAATATGAAAAGGATGGTATTCTTTAAGAGAACAATATGCCCAAACAAGGTCTCAATGACACATTTTTTTTTATCCCTCTAATTTGAATCTTTCCACATGTAAAATGTCAGGCTAGTTTGCCAGAGTCACATAACTTTCTTTCTTTCTTTTTCTTTTTTTTTTTTTTGTGATCTGACTTGCACTCAGCGATACTTGTGTATTGCTGCTTATAGCTTATATCAATAGTTCATTCCTTTTTATTACTGAGTGATACTCCATCGTATGGATATAACACAATTTGTTTAACCATTCTCTTGTTAATGGGCATTTGGATTGTTCCCAGTCTTTTTAGTATTACAAATAAAACTGCTATGAAAATGGATGCACATAACAAATATATGCTTTCTTTAGTCTTGGATAAATACCCAGGAATAGAATGGCTGTATCACAAAGTAGAGGTATGTTTAACTTTCATGAAACTATTTTTTAAGTGGTTTTACTATTTTATGCTTCCACCAGAAGTGCATGAGAGTTCAAATTGTTTCACACCCTTGGTATGATTATTCTTTGATTTAGCCTAACTTTAGCCATTCTAGTAGGCATATCATATACCTCATTATAGCTCATAATGACTTATGTTGTTGAGCATCTTTTTATGTACTTATTTACCATCTATATATCATTGGGAAAAGTGTTTATTCAAATCTTTTGCCCATTTTTAAATTGAGTTGTTTGTCTTATTATTCAGTAGTAAGAGATTCAAGTATATATTTTAGATACAAGTCTGTGTTATTGAATATATATTTTGCAGATCTTTTTCCCAGAAAGTGCTTTGCCTTTCATTTTCATAATGGTGTATTTTGAAAAGCAGCATTGCTAATTTTGATGAAATTTATCTTATTGATTTAAAAAATTTTGTAGTTCATATCTTTTGTACTGTAGTTAAGTACTATAGTTAATTCTTTGCCAAACACATGATTACTAAGATTTTGTCCTATATTTTCTTCTAAAACTTTTAAAGTATGAAACTTTACATTAAGGTCTATTATCTTTTGTGAGTTTATATTTGAATAAAGTAAGAAGTTAGAATCAAGTTTCATTTTTGAGCATATGGCTATACTGTTGTACAATGTCATTTTTTGAAAATATTCTTTCCCCATTGAATTACCTTGGCACCTTTTCAAAAATCAATTGGCCACATATGTTCGCATATTTTTCTGGACTCTTTTGTCTGCTTTATTGATTTATCTGTCTATAAATAAGCCAATACAGTATTGCTATATAAGTCTTGGAATAAAGTAATTTGAGTCCTTCAACTTTACTCTCTTGGCTACAAAAAAGTTGTTTTAACTACTCTATGTCTTTTTGTATTTCCATATAACATTTAGAATGAACTTGTCAGTTTTAAACAATAATAAAATAAATAAAATGATAAATTAAAATAAATAAAAATAATAATAAATAAATAAATAAATAAATAATAAAATAAAATGTTTCATGAGGTTTTTAATAAAATTGAACTCTACTAACTTACATTTATATCTTAGCAATATTGTCTTTTAATCCATAAGCATAATATACCTCTTTATTTAGGTCTTCTTTAAATTCTCTCAGTAAAGTTTGGTAGTTTTTAGTGTACAGGCCTTATGTATCTTTTGTCAAATTTGTCTCTATGTACTTTATATATTTTGATGTTATTATAAATGATACTTTTATTTTGATTTCTGATTATTCGTTACTATTAAATAGACATACATTTATTTTGATATCTATCCTGCTACCTTATAATCTTACAAACTTGCTAAACTTACTCTTTATTTATCTAGCTCTTCGGAAATTCCACCCACTTTTCTCCATAAATGATCATGTTGTTTGAAAATAAACATGGTTTTTCTTCTACTTCTCAAATTGAATGGCTTTAATTTTTATTTTTGCCTTATTCCATTGACTAAACCTCAATATAATGTTGAATAGAAGTGGTAATAGTGAATATTGTTGCTTTATTACTGATCTTAGGGGAGAATGATTCAGTCTTTTAGGTATAGATATTTCATAATATTCCTTATCAGGATGAAGAAGTTCCCTTCTATTCCTTGATTTTAAGAGTTTTAATCAAGAATGAAAGTTAGATGTTAGTAATTTTTAGTTAGTTGATAGTAATTTTTTTCTTCTAATCTGATAATTTAAATTATTTTTATTGACTGTTAAAATTGTAGATCACAATTTAAAAATTAATTTTAAAATATTAAACCAACTTTGCATGTAGAAACCCCACTTGGTCATGATATATTTACATTTAACATCTTACTAGATTTTATTCCCTAAAAAACTTTTTAAGAACTTTTGCATCTATGTCAATAAGGGATATATGTCTGTAATTTATTTATCTTTTTATTTCTTCAGTAATGCTGGCATCATAGAGTGAATTGGAGCTTCCCTTCCTTTTTATTTGTTATTGTAAAGACCCTGAATGATTAAAACACATCACGGTATCCAAAGATATTAACCTTTGATAAAAATATAGCACTTTCTTTAACTGAATCATTCTATAATTTAGTGTGCATGAGAAACAATGAAAAATATTTCTTCATAGTTAAAATGACAATATTACCTAAAGCATTATATAAATTTAACACAATTTCTATCAAAATCCCACTGGCATTTTTTTAAAGAAATAGAACAAAAATCATCAGATTCTCATGGAAGTACAAAAGACCCTGAATTGCCAAAGCCATCCTGAGAAAAAAGAACAAGGCTAGAGGCATCACTCTGCTTGACTTCAAATTATATTACAAAGTGACAATAATCAAAACGGCATGGTATTGTAGCAAAACTGACACAAGGACCAGAGGAACAGAATTGAGGATCCAGAAGTAAATCTATTATTATATGAGCAAATAATTTTCGACAAAAAAGCCAAAAACATACAGTGAGAAAGGAAATTTCTTCAATAAATGGTGCTGGGAAAACTGGAAAGCCACCTGCAAAAGAATGAAACTAGACTGTTGTCTTTCCCACATACCAAAATTAACTCAAAATGGATAAGGACCTGAATATAAGCCTGAAACAATAAAATGCATAGAGAAAAACATGGAAAAACTCAAGGACCTTGGCCTTAAAGAGGATTTTATGAATATGACCTCAAAGGCAAGGGAAGTAAAAGTAAAAATAAATGAATGGGACTACATCAAACTAAAAAGCTTCTGCTCAGCAAAAGAAGCCATCAACAAGTAAAGAGATAACCATCCAAATGGGAAAACATATTTGCAAGCAATGCCTCCGATAAGTGTCTAATATCTGAAATATACAAAGAACTCATACGACTAATAACAACAACAAAAAAACAATCCAATCAAAAAAATAAACAGAGGATCTGAACAGACACTTCTCCCAGAGGACATTACAAATGAGGAAAAAACATATGAAAAGATGCTCAACATCACTAGCTATTAGAGAAATGCAAAATCAAAACCATAATGAGATACCATCTCACACCAGTTAGAATGGCTATAATCTAAAGGAGAAGTAATAACAAATGTTGTAAAAGATGCAGAGAAAAAGGAAGCCTCATACACTGCCTGGTGGGACTACAAATTGGTACAGCCACAATGGAAAACAGCATGGAGGTTCCCCCAAGAAACTAAAATTGGTCTACCATATGATCCAGCAATCCCTCTACTGGGTATTTACATCAAAGACTTTTTAAAAAAATCATATCTATAAAGATATTTGCACACCGATGTTTATAGCAGCACTATTCACAGTGGCCAGGACATGGAAGTAACTGAAGTGTCCTAAGATAGATGATTGGCTAAAGAAGCTGTGGTACATATATACAATGGAATATTATTCAGCCATAAGAAGAGATGAAATACGGTCATATACAACAACATGGATGGACCTTGAGATAATCATGCTAAGCAAAATAAGCCAGCAGAAAAAGTTGTGAAAAACCACGTGACGATATCACTTATATGTGGGATATAAACCTAAAAGCAACAAATGAACAAGACTCATGGACATGGACTATAGACTAGTGGTTACCAGAGGTAAAAGGTGGGGGAGGAGCGAGGAAGTAGATGGGTAAAGGGAGTCAAATATAGAGGAGTTAGGGGGAGGGTTAAGTGGGTAAAGTGGATCAAATGTGATAACTGAAGGAAACTGGACTTTGGGTGGTAAACACAATAGAATATACAGATGTTAAATTATAATGTTACACCTGAAAATTATATAATTGTGTTAACCAATGTTACCTCAACAAACTTAATTTAAAAAAAAAAATGTTTCTTTTAAACATTTTGATTTAGAAGGTCCAAAATGGATAACATAGTTTGCAGTACAGTAACAAAGAATAACAAATCTCCCTCAAGTTAGTCTTATATAGTTGATCTGTGTTCTGAGGATTCTTAGTTAATTTAATTGTTCTCAAATATGTTTCATACACCAGCAGCATCAGAGTCATCTGGGAACTTTTAAAAAAGTGCAAATATTCTGCCCTCATTTCAAACCTATTAAATCAGTAACTATGGGAGAGGAAGTGTCAGTCTGCTCTTCAATAGCCCTCAAGGTGATTCCAATGCACATTAAAGTTGGAGAACTATTGTACTATGTTAAGAAGAGAAAAAAAAGAGAATAGATACAGATGCAGTTAATTTGATATATTTTTGTTGTAAATAGAGAAGATTTCTTCTATACTGACTTCCTTTTCTTGTAATATATATGGAAGATCTGAGAATGAGAAAGAAGAAGGTAAGATGCTTGAATAGTGTGGTAAAGGTATGGATAATCATTAGTAAAATGAGGAAGCAAGCTGATGAGGTTGTTATACAATGCAATAGTTAACAATGACAAGCAACGTGATTATCAATTTTTACTAATGTTCGTCTTCCCAATTGTGCAATCTTGTCTCCATTTCTGAACTGTCCAAGATAGAAGTGAGGTAAAGGCAGTTTCCTGGATACAGTATTTTGCCAAATGAGTAAAAGGCGAGGAGAAAAAGATACAGTAATTGAGGGTATTTGCAAGAAAGTACATGACTGTAATCATGGACCATAGTTTCTATTTGTATAAAGAGAGAAATAAGGCAAATAAGGATAATTAACAGAAAGAAATCTCTGTGATTTATGGCTAAAAAGGTCTTGATGGATGGAAGAACTGTTTCAGTAAACATATTTCAGAAAATGAGCTTGAAATGTAAATGATAACGGCTAAAAAGTGAAATGCTTTATTTATGAATTCTTGTTTTTATGCAATAAGAAATTATGAGACCTTGATAAAAGAGGTTAAAATATTGTGCCAGATCATTGATTACTGAAGAATTCACAGGATGGATGAATAAATATTTATATGTATACTGAAGTTCTTTTTCATTAGTGATGTCAATCATAGTAGTGGGTGATGAATTGTAAACTGACAGCCAAGGACCAAATCATAAACTACAGTGGCATCAGTATCATAAAATAAATTGGAAGTCATCACTGGCACAGGAAAGTTCTGATGGACACATATTTGTTTCTCTGGCAGATTTCTAACCCCACCATAATTTCAAAATGTATGTCCCAAGTATGTCCTAAAGTCATGGAATGTCTTTTGATAATATCTGTGTATTTCTGATTTAGCCATGCAAATACAAAAAAAAAAAATAGCAACCAGCTATCCTATATATCATTGCAAGAAATTGAATCATAATACCTTCCTCATGTTTTCTTATTCATGACAGCAACAACAAAAAGGTTTGCTTGAAAGACTCTTCACAGCTTATAAGTACAAAGATGGAGATTGTCTCTGCAGTGCCCTACTAACATCCTTTCTAATTCTGTTTTTCAAAATTCACAGAGAGTGAAGAAGTTTATCAAAGGCAGGTGCTGTCAATTTCATGTATCATCTTTGGAATTATCATCGTGGCATGTTCTGTGCAGCATTCTACTTCAAAAGCAAGTAAGACCATTTTTTTCTCAAAGTGTTAAAAGGTTACCTCTCAGAGAAACACTTTGTCTTTCTTTAAGTTCTGTCTTTGCTCAAGGCAGAGGATCTTGTGCAAATGGGTCCATTAAACATCTACAAATGACTTGGAATCTTTTGTAGACTGTGGTGAATGTGTACATCATGTGTATGCATGTGTGTGTGGTTTATCTTTGATGCACATAGTTATCATTCCTCTCTGTGATCATGAACCACTATGTTCTTGCACATTGATTACCAGCCAGAATTAAAGGCCCAGTGTCTGCCTGTGACTAAGAGGTAACTATTCTGAACAGAGAGATCACTTCTGTAGGCCTAAATATTATCAACGAATTATCAAACAGTCTCTAACCTTCTCTTTAAAATATATATATGCTTTTCCCTTCATAGTGTTTTTACCTGATATTCGTAAAGGTTTTAGCCAAATAAGATATATGAATGCTATAAAATCTATTTTGGTTCACCAGTTAACATGCACATCTCCAGCATGTTCCCTTGCTGAGAAACCAGACCTTCTGCAGATAAAGTGCTTATTCGAGACTGTGGCTCCCACTGTCCTCCTACTAATAAAGTAGAATAAAAAATATACATATATATGTATCTAAGTATATATGTGTTTATACATACATATTTATTTTAAATGAATACTAATAAACATATATTATTTATGGAAATGGCATAATCTGCACCTAAAATATAAAAGGCAGATGAAAATATTAAATTTCTTAGTGTCTTGTAAGGCATGTAGATCTGAAGAAGTTGGCACAGATTCTGTTCCTACAGCTTGTCTGAAATCCAAGACAATGCATAATTGCTTTTCATTGGACATATATTATTCCATCTATTTGTGTTTCTAAAAATGGATCAATTTCCAGATATAGTCTATAATATCTATCTGCATATTGTGATTGTTGCTCTTTAAAAAGAGCAGTGATTATAGTTTAAAAAATAATGAAAACTCAGGAATGAATCTAGTGTTAGTTACTATTATTTTTTAATGAATTACTTCAGAATAGGTTTATATTTTCAGAATTAGTGTGAAAATAGTACAGATAGATCCTATATACCTCAGACCTAGTTTTCCATGTTATTGTCATATATTAGTATGCTGCCTTTAATATTGATACAATATTATAACTAAAGCTCATACTTCCAAATTTCTTCAGTTTTTACCTAATGTGCTTTTTCTGGTTCCAGGGCCACATCTGATACCATATTACATTTAATTATCATAACTCCTAGGTAATTCTTGGTTTTGATAGTTGTTAGTGTTCATTTTTTAAGCACTTACTCTTCATCAAAGGCACTGGGGTTTTTCATGTGTTATCTCCCAATCTTACAAGAATTAGAATTGTGCATTATTGTTGCATGTTTTCAAATAATATAAGAATTTAATTTTAAAATATTAATTTGTCAAAGCCACACAGTAGAAAATTGCAGGTAGGATTTTTGAATTTCCACAGTTCTAGCTTGATCACATGCTAGAGCTATCCTAGCATATTTGGACACATGACTCACATTGTCAATGTGTCCAAACTGCTTAGAGTGAATCAGGAATATTGTGTTCTGGTGCTCCTGTTTCTCTAGGGACAGACAGTACATGGCATAGTAGTCAGGGTTTTACATGTGTCAGCCATGTGTTCAAATCTTCAGGCTGCCGCTTGCTTGTTACGTATTATTAGGAAAATTACTTCTAGCCTCTTAACCTCAGTTTCCTTTTTGATAAATGTGGCCTAAAACTGTCTATAATGTGTTGAAAATTAATGGGATAATACTATAAAGAGAACACCGTAGTGTTTAAAAGAGTAAATACTCAATGAAGTCTTGCTATAGTCAGCACCCACAGTTTTCTACACTGCAATGTAGAAGCTGGTAACTATAAAGTGAAGAATTTGCACTGGAGCACAAGATGGGTAATCACATCTGACAGGGCATTAGAAGGGTCTCCTTGCAAGTGCTGTGTACAAGAAAGAAATTGAGTATTTAACAATAAGCAAATTACTATGATGAAGTAGTTAATCACTTATTTTTGGAGTATAATTTGTAGTTGTACCTTATCTACATGAACGACTGATTATAACAATTGCTAAGATAGAGAACTGCTGGTAGCTAAGCCTGCCTCTTGCAGGGCTGTCAATCTCTCCCACTATGGGCAGCAACTGGGTTCTGAGACGAACAACTCCTGGGGCTCAGAGAGCTGTCAGGGAATTTAATGGAAACACTGTTTAACATCAGAGTCATTATGGGCAGCTCAGAGGACTTGGCCAATGAAGGAACCCTAATCAGAATGTTGTCTTTCTGCTTGCCCAGGTGGGACAGATTTTTATTAAAAATAAATAAGAAAATGTGAAAATAATAAAGTATCAATAAAAATTGAAGCCATTCCAAATGTTGTTATAGTTCTCATTAGAGTATATTTCCTTCTAGTACAATTTCCGGGCATGGTCTTTTATTGTTCTTGGCCTGAGAGGAATACCACACCCCACCCCAAGCATCTAATTTATATAGGTGAAAGCAATGTTAATTTTTATGACACCCTAGCACAAGATTCTTTGTGCTCATTCATGAAAGTCTAATTTTCTTCCCAAAACTATGGGAAGACTCTACCTTCACACATACTCTAAGGTTGTTTATATGTGTATAATTTTTTTACTTTATCTTGGAAGTCTCAAGTCTTTTAGGATTCTAGGATCTCTCATTTATAGGTCATTTATATTTTAGTTCCCATAATCCTCAGATCCCACCACTCTGGTTCTGTCTTCATTCTCTTATCACCTTTGGCGTGGCATGACCTCACCAGATAGGATATTACAGCAAATTATTAGTTGATGAAAGTTTGAAGACAAAGTAATATGATACAGTAGAAGTGGGAACACCTTCTTGAATTTAGAGGATTTTTCTGATTGAGTTAATTAAATACCAACAACTCTAAAGGAGAAAATGAAAGAAATTCCCATCGCTCCTAACAAATCCATATATTCCCATAACTAGTTAATAGAACTATTAATTAAGCCTTTCAACTCTAGCTGATATGGCTCACCTGGCAACTATAAATTCTTGTAGCTTTTCTCTTTAATTTCAACTCTCATAGGTAAGACATGTGAGGCTGGCTGTTCTAGAAGTCCTTAGTAAACTTTGGAAATGCAGGACATGATTCATTTCTTTGAAAAGAATTGGAATAGGACAGGAGATGCAGGAGGAACAGAATCTAGGACAAGTAATTATTGCAACTAGGAAAACACAGGAGGAAAAAGGAGAACAGGTGCTACCAGTAAAAAAGCTGACATGGTGACAACCTGCCCTTGGTACACCCTCTGAAGTAAAAGATTTTAGGTTACACAGAAAACCTCTTAAGGACAGGCAATGGATGCCTTGCTACATGCTATAATGTGAAAGTCTTAGTCCCCAGTTGCTAAAACACAGTTATGATAAGGGTTACCTTTCTCTAGTACATGTTCTGACCTGAGATAGCCCAGATCCAATGACAGGTCAACATGAGGCCCTGAAGGCCTAGACTTTGTCCCAACTTGGAGTGTAAGGCCATGCCAGTCTCAGAGCTCCATGTGGGACTTCCTGAGCTCTTCACTGAGGCTGTATCACATTCCAGCTTCTCTCTCTGCCAGTCCTGCTTCTTTCTCTTTGCTTCCATAGGTTGGATCAAAAGAATTCTCCCTAATAAAAACCCTTCATGTTATCTCCATCTTAGTGTCTGCTTCCCCAGGAACCTGACCTGCAGTATTACAAATAAAGTTTATTAATGAACTTGTGATATCTGATATTCCATTTACATCTCATTTCCTTCTGATGAATTGAGCCAGAGAAACTTAAAATTCTATAAACTATACAATTTTAGTATCAACATTGTTAAGCTGGCAGGGTTCAGTGTGCAATGACCGTATCTTGTCCTTACTAGAGCAACTGCTCTCATGAGAGAGCTAATGGTATTGTGATCAGATGCTGCTCACTTTCTCTGTTATGCTTTGCTGGGGGAAGGAGGAAAGAGAAGAATCTGCATGCCTGGGAAAGGGCAAGAATAACAGAGAAGGAGGCAGCCTCCGAAAGGAAAGCTCGTTTATTCTGGAATGTTAGTGAGGCAGGACTCGAGTGAGAAAGAAGTAAAGGAAAACAAATTATAAGAGGTTTGGGGAAATGCAGTCAGACATTTTATGAGGAAAACTGCTTTAGAAGTTTACATTTCCCAGACATTGCATTATGGAATTACTAAAAAGATAGTATTTCTACTATTTAATTCTTTGGGGAGTAATTGAGTCCTTATTCCATGCCAAGCCCCCTTTCACTGCTTCATGATGATTTACTCAACTAGAACCTACTGACCTCCATCTGTTTCATCAGTGAATTTTTGGTAGGATTTTGTAGCTATAATGTGCTTCTTAGAATGCTGATACAATAGATTTATTTTTAACAAAAGGCTACAGATTAGCTGTTTGGAAGTAGATAGATTATTACCACTGTATTAAAGCAACTAAGATTCCTGGAGATTAAAAAAACAGCAATAAATAATAGAAGGGATAAAAGAAATATTTGAACAGTGTCCTAATTCCTCTGTAGCATCTCCTGTAAAACTAAGCTTGCTAAATGATGAAGTGAGCAAGAGATTAACACTTCACATGTGCTCTCACATTTAGTATCTATGTAAGCTAGCTTTTACAAACTCCATTTACCGATGAGGAAACTGAAGCTCAGAGAAGTTTAGGAAATCACTCATCTTGATTTAAGAAATCAAAACAAAACTGGAGAGAGGCAGAGATGAGAGTCAAATCCTAGTTCCTCAGAGACTGAGCCAATCAATGCTCTGTAAGTGTTGCCTGGCTGAAGAAGCTCCCTGCAAAAGCCAATGTATATACTTCACAAAATCTCTATCCTTGTCAGAGGCCTCAGGGGAAGAGGCAAATTTCAGGGGAGATGATTCTGCAAAGCTTTTTTGTTTGCTTGTTTTTGTTTGTTTTATGGGTATTGAGTCCTCCGTTGATAGTTAATTGCTGTAAAGCTCTTGAGAGAGTGCAACTAATAAGGCAGTAATTTGTTGCATCTTTCTGATTGACTGACTCAAACAATAGTCACTCCACACATGCAGTCAGGAGGATTTTATTTAGAGTCTAAGAACTGAGAGTGATCTTCGATTTTCCATTGAGATGTGGGACCATGGACATGTAATTTGATGGTTCTGAATGATAAAGGTACAGCATAGGCAGTCAGACCATCTGGGTTCAAATCCAACTCTGCAACTCACTAGCTATGTGACTCTGGGCAAAATATTTAACTTTCTGTGCATCAGTTTTCTTATCTACTAAATGAGTGTAGAATTAATACCCTGTCACACAGAAATTTAGTGAAGAATAAGTGAGTTGATAAATGGAAAACACTTAAAATGATGCTTTGCACATAGTAGGCACTCTTTAAGAGTTAACTATTTTGTTGTTATTTACAAAGAAAAATTTACAAAGGAATAAAAATATTTATATTCAGGGCTGAAGGTAACAATAAATGAGTTGTTTCTAAACCGTAAAAGAGAAAACACACATATTATAGTACATATGCCAGCCATGCAATCAAGCTACACATATTTGAATTGTACTATTATAAATTTGTAACTTTGCAAGTATGTTATATCTGGCTGCTAGGTCCAAGTTTCACATATTTCCACTGGTAACTTCTTCAGAACATTTCTAATTCTTTGCAGCTGAGCACTTCGGGTTAGAGACCTCTTCTATCCATGGGGGTGAAGACAATGCATTATGTTTCTGTATGCCTTCAGAGCACCAGTGGATATGAATCCCTAGGTGATGATGAATAATATCAACTTCTCTGCAAATTGGAAGTATTTCTTGGTGGAGTTGAAAATAAGGGAAGGATTCTCTTTGTTAAATGAGTTTATCTGGCTTTAGTAAATGACAAATATAGATAATGGGAAGGAAGGAATCTCAAAAAATATGCGAATTAATTTATGTAACTATACACTTATTTATTTAAACCCGCAGGAAACAAGCTAAACAATTTCAAGAGCAGCTGAAAGAGCCACAAAATGGTAAAAACTATAGTCTCAAAGCAACCAGCACAATGGCAAAGTCAGATAACTTCATGAAGAATCATGTCCAGCTACAAAATGTAAGTTACATGTCTCTGCGTCTCTTCTCACAACCCACTTCAGTGCCCCCAGTCCAGAGAGGATGGGGAGTCTATAATTAGGCTTGTATATATTTTTCTCAGCACTTTGTGCATTTAGATTTTTCCTTAAATCGCCTTGCAGTTCCATGTGTGCACATGCACACGTATGCATCTGGATGAAAGGAGAAGAGTTCCAGTTGTTTGTTCTAAAATCACTTCTTGAATCCTTACTTTGTGTGTCAGAAATTGTGCTGAACATCAGGGATACAATGATCCCTACTGTATGAGAACTGTATAGTAAGAAATACAAACAGGGGAGGTGTGTGGCTGATATTGTGATGGTTGATATTGCAACAGACATTGGAGACCAAAGGGAGGTTGCTGGGGGCAGGTGCAGAGGTTGCCTCTTAACAAATTCAGGCTTGAGCTCATTTTTGAAAAATATGAAAGATTCATCATATAATCAGAGAGCAAAGGATAAGAGACTAGAACAAACAGAAAGAATAGTCATACAATACTAAGAATGTATGCTGTTTTCAGGTGCCTCCAAGGTAAGGGGTATGAGAGAAGTCAAAGGTAAAGGAGGTGAGGGTAAGAGTTGTGGTCCCACAGTCAGTACTGCCTAACACCAAGCCTTCAACAGCTACCAGAACATAAAGTTAGATGCAAAATCTTTTAACCCTACGTCTTTCAAAAGTAGTTTTATTCATTTCTGAGATATATTGCAAAACACTAAATTAAGGACAAATGAATATCAGCTAAGACATACTGAAATATTCTTCTCAGGATAGTAATTCTTTGCCCTCACATAAGATTGCATTTCCAGATTCTGAGGCACAACAGGAAGGAACAAAGGCTACAGTATAAACCTAGTATTTCAGTATAATAGGCAATCACTTCGGACACATTCACACCACTCTGAATGTGTAAATCATTGTGAATTTATATATTATTTGTGATTCTAAGAAATCATTACCCAAAAAGTCGTCATTATGCTAGGCATAACAAATGTACTTATATGTTTAATGTGGAATTCATAAATCAAAATTGCTTCCCAGCAAAGTTGTGTTTAACTTGTAATCATGGCTATGTGTAGGGGTTATTCTTTCTTGAAACAGAGAGAATACTTTTGCTAATGATTTCTAATGAGTATTACCCTACCACCCTGAATCAAATGCAGTGATGGAGGGAGGGCTTAAGTTACTGAGCAATTGGACCTGTCAAAAACAAACAAATCCAGCCACTAGTTAGTAGTAATGACAGATCTTAATCAGTAATATTCTACTGCATTATGAAAGAGGGTCCAGTGTGAACTGAGCTGAACTTTAATTTGTATGGAGATGACTGGATGTTTTAAAGAAAGAATGAGACAATAGGGAGGAGGACAGTGGTGACTTACCAAAGTCAGAGAAATGAAAAATTAGAGTTGGTCAGTGTAAATGCAATTAGGCTCGCTGTGTCTGTTAGCTGGCAATTATTGAATTTAGGATTCTATACTTGGAGACAGAGGCCCTAGTCCTCCTATTGATTACATTTAAAAAAAAAATGGCTTTCAGCTTCTTGAGAGGCAATCCTGATTTGTAGAATATTCATATACATCTCAAAATGACAAAGGAAGGTTTACAATTGTAAGCCCTTTTTAATAAGTGCTCTAGAAAAGTGGGGTCAGGGGCCTATGCGCAGGTTCTGGCTAGAACGAATAGTAAATTCTTTTGAAGGCCTTGGGTTTGTTTGTTTGATTGATTGATTTCAAACAGGCCTTTTTAGTGGGGCTAGGGTCACCCTAGGAGTAGAACCTCAAAGATGTTGGAAACTATGTTAGACTTTACTCAGGTCTTTTAGTGTGGTGGTGATTTGATTAAATCACTTGTCCTAAGAATCTGCAGCTTTTATAGGCCAAAGTTAAGGCCTAGTCAAAAAAGAGAACATAGGGGAGCCTATTAAATTTGGCCAAGAAGAGAATATTTGTTGGTTCCTATGCATTTTATAGGGTTGCAGCCAGAACACACACATAGTTTTTTTCACCAAACATGATCAGTAACATTTTCTCTCATCTATGATCTCCACAAACTCAGTTGGGAGATAGCAAAATGGTCCATAAAGTGGCTGCTTCTCAATTTTCTCATCCTTCCCCTCATAGTAAATATTCAAGTTCTTTTTCTATTGTTTACTATTAATGAAATATTAAAATAAGCTTTACTCTTCTCTTCCTCCCAACCTTCATTTGATTAAAATTATTAGGATTAGAATAATAAGAAAGAAATTACTAACTGTAGGGGTTCCAACACTTGAAAGACATTTGAATAGGTGTTTTTTTTTTCTCTCTCCCCCTCCCCTCCTCTCCCACCTGCCCCTCCCCAACATTTTGTGTGTCAGCACAGGGCAGCAGAAGGTGACCTCAACTGGATCATTCCCATAGAGTCCCAGATAAGATGTAGGAAAATGTCTTTTTATATTCACCCTAATTTTAATAAAGAGGATGTATCTATAGGACATTTTGTCTCTGAGTTGTGAATTGGTCACTAAGATAACATATTTCAAAGGATCATCAGTCTAAAGGGCTACACAGAAATCAGGAGTTCAGGCAGAGAATAGATATGAGAGGAAGGCTTTTAAGGACCTTGAAAAAAGAGTAGGTGCATTGAAGAGACATGTATGACAGTGTGGGAGCTAAAAAACACTTTTCATCTCACTATCTACGTTCTTCAAGCTAGGCTAATAATTCAAATTATATACAGTAGATTAACAAGAGAAAATCAAATTTTAATATGTGGCCTCAGGGAATTCACATAAGTATTAAAATTCCAAAGACAGTGAGGCAAAATTGGGCATAAATAACATTTTGGACAAAGGAGAAAACTGGGGACTCAGGGTCTTAGATTTCAAAAGTGAGAATGGGCTATTTACAGATAGCTGAGGGAGAGCACTAAACGCACCTGGCAGGCAAATTCTTGCTGGGTAACCTAGAAACAAGGGGACACAGTGGGTCACCTAGCTTTCAGTCTCACTCCTGGAACCCTCTTATCTACTATACTGAATTCAAATTAAAGTAAAATGAACAAGCTAAGATATCCTTCTTGGAGCATGTCTTTCCATCTGAATCTCTTGATCAGGAAAGCGGGGGGAAGATCGAACATTTTTTGTTTCATAATAACCGGATTAAAATCAATACCCCAAAAGGCAGTTTGAGAATGGTAAAACTTCGGTCCTCTTCACCAGCCATAAAGCATTCTACACATTGGGCTCAAGGGACTATGTGAGCAGGTGCCTTCAACAAGACTAGATTGGGACAAACAAATTGTTTTCCCAAAGGCACATAACATTTCAGTGCTAGAAAGCAATGTGGGTCACTATCAGCTTTGTTATCCCTTTGTCAATATTTCTTTTGCTAATTTATTAGGAAAAAATGTATATATATATATATTTTTTAATTTACACTTCACTATTTGAGAGTGTATTGTAATCTCCACCCACATATTTCTAGTCAAATTTCCATTTTGGTGGACTACCTGCTGATTTTCTTGCTAATAATTTTGTTATAAGAATCAAATAACAATTTGACTGCAATTTTTTATGTCATATATTATGAGAGAAAATAGTAATGAAGAATACATATCAATAATCCATTAAAAATGAAAAATTTAGTAACATTTGCTTTCCTTAAATGCTATGCTTAAGACATGTAAGAAGTATATACTATTATCTGTACAGTTGGAGGTTAAGCAGCACAAATAGTCTTAGAGAAAGCAGTAATCTGATGCGTGGCTAAGAATTTCTGTGTTCATATTAAAATGTAAATGTACTGAAGAAAATATGGGAAGGCATTTTTCTTTTCTCAGTCTACATTTTTTTTTCTTCTGGCAAGAGCTATGAGGAAATACCAGTATCATTGATAATAGCAAAAAAATGACATATTAAATTGTAATAGCAAATATCATGTATTGGTTACATGCTTTGAATTAAGCTAAATAATATACATACATTGTCTCATTTAATCCTAACAAAAATTACTTAATTTCCACCCAGCCAATTACCTGCAGAAGAGGAAAATGGGGCTCAAAGCTTGAGAAAGTTAACTTTTGTCAGATTTAATAAGTAGCTGAGAGCCAAACCCACATCCTTACAACTCAGTAGTATTAAACAGGTGGCATCGTTGGCCCAAGGAACATTTGGCAAAATTTGGAAAAGCTTTAGGTATTTCATCTTGGGAGGTACATACTACAGGAATCTATGAGTAGAGGACAAGGGGGCTAATAAATATTCTCCAGTGCATAGGATAGCCCCCACAACAGAAAATTATCCTTCCCTAATTTCAAGTGTGGTGAGAAAGTTCAGAGTTCAAGCTCAAGCAGCAAGATATGTTCATTAGGAAATTCTCAAAGCCTAGCATAGAAGTTCTGTCACCACTCTTCCCACTGCAAGCATTTATTTCCACTACATGGAGGGTGCCAGTTTATCAGGTACACTATAATCCCTGGAAAGAAAATTTCCTACTTGCTTGCCATATCAGGCAAATCTGTCTATTTTATCTTGAAGCTTAGGTTAACTACTTGAAATTCTTTGCAAACTGCAGTGTTTAACAAATGAATTGTCTGTGTCTGGCATTCCCTTAATTCATTAAACATTCATAGGGAAGGGTTTCCCTTTACAGTCCTGTAGCAAGACATGAAACACCTAGTCCAGTGAAACTACATAATAGCCTAGAAACACTTGACACAGAGGCTGCAGAACTAGACCCTGCAGTGTCTTAGGAGCATCTAGTTCCTCACCATCATTTATAAATGAAATATTTGTGACTCAAAGAGTTGAACTGATCTTATTTTCTGTGAAAGAGAGACCTGGGGCTAGAATTACAACCTCTAGACCAGTCAAGGGAGTGAAACTTCTCAGCTTTGTTCAGGGATCAGAAAAAGGTCATCAAAAGTGAAATGATCTGTGCATATATATTAACTATCTAGTAAGTTCCGACACTGTGTTAAGGACCAGGATATAATGATGACCAAAAATAACAATCTTTCTACTTTCAAGGAGTTTACTGATTACTGTAGGTGATAGATGTTAATCAAATAATCCCACAATAAATGTGCCGAGACCTACAGCCTACAGTGAACAGTGCTCTTAGAGCTTCCAAGGCAGGTCTGGGAGTTAACCTGGCAATAGAATAGCAAAGAATTCTCTGAGCAGAGGGAATAAACAAGTGCTCAGTCGCCTGGCTGAAAGGACACCTGGTTGAGATGGAGTGGTGGGTGGTAAAGGGTGGGAGTAGAGAAGAGTGCTTTCTGTGTCTGGCATCTGGAAAGGGTATCTAGCTATATTATTTTGCTTCAGTGGAAATTGCAGTTAAAGTTTAACTGCAATGTGAATAGTTCTTTCTGCTCTGGTACATGGTGCCAAATTATGAAAATAGCAACAATGTCAAGTTGTTTTTAATTATTTACATTAGAGATCCAGGTGAAATCATGCGCTAAAACAACCATTCACTTTTACCATCGTCTTGGCTTATAAATCAAATTTGAAATAAAGAATTTTTTGACACAGACATAGATAAACTGGAAGCAATGCAAAGTGTGTTTGTTACTTGCAGTTGAGTCAGCTCTGACTAGTGTTGACCCTGTAAATGAGTGAGGTCCACAATGTCCTGTCCTCAACAGCCCTGCTCACCTCCTGTAGACTCACACTTGTGGCTTTTTTTATGGCGTCAACCCATCTCATAGTTGGTATTCCTCTTTCCCTGAATTTTCCCCAGCATTATTGTCTTTTAACGGAAAGACAGATATTTAAAACTGTTTGAAAATAGCCTCCCTCCTGCCTTTATTGCCAGAGTTCCAGACCAGGTGATTATCAGCTCTGTCAACATTGCTTTCCAACACAGACGCTGCTTTCATTTAACCTTCTGACTCCTGCTGTGTGTAAGCTGGAGAAGTGGAAACAGCTTCGTTGTTGCTTTACTTCCAACATGTGCCTGCTTCATTTGGCTGGTCTATTGATTTCAGTGCACCACCAACAATGTGTTAGGAGCAAGGCAGGTGGTGGGGCAAGCAACAGTGAATGTCTTCGCACCCAGAGCACCTCCACAACACAGGCTGTCGGGGAAGCCAATCCAATGAATGCTGCCCCAGGAAATAATAGTATTGACCAGGGCCTATGTGGTATTTAAAAGGAAATCGTTTCAGCTCATGCAGAACAGACCGTGAAAGGACTGTGGCATCTCCTCATTCACTATTAAGGTGACATTTTGTACATTATACCAAATGAGGTTTTAACAAAACAGGTATACACACAAAAAGTCAAGATCTGTGTGAGTGCAGGGAAAGAATGTGGAATCAACTGCCATACTTTGTAATGTTGTACAGAAATGTTAATGAAAGGGCCAGATAGGCAGCAGGCCTGAGCACTTCAACTTCACTGAAGATATTACTTGATGGATAAAATTGTCTCAGCCTGAACTTTGCCAAGGGATGGAACTGCATAAATTTTGGAAGAAACTGCAATAAATGCTTTCAGCATAGAGCATAAAATGACCAAAGGCTATAATCCTGGACAGTTAAGCTATCTTTACGGAATGCTGGGGCAGACTATTTTTGCTGAGTGGGTTATGCACCTTGAGGACCTAGAGCTGACCTACTCAGGACACAAAAAGGAGGCTGAATTCAGCCTTTAGTCTCTAATTTTTGTTGTTGTTGTTTTTGTTGTGTACCTTTTTCTTTTTAAAAAAATTCTTTTATTTTTTTAAATAAACTTTATTTTTAGGACAGTTTTTGATTTACAGAAAACTTGTGAAGATAGTGGAGCTCCCATTTATGCTGTGCTGTTTCCCCTATTATTAAGATTGCAAATTAACATGGTACATTTGTTACAATTAGAGAACCTGTGTTTATATATTATTATAAACTCAAATCCATAGTTTATTCAGATGTCCTTGTTTTTACCTAATTGCTTCTTCTGTTCCAAGATCCCATCCAGGATACCATATTACGTTTAGTTGCCATGTGTCTTCTTAGGCTCCTCTTGGCTAAGACAGTTTGTCAAATTTCCTTGTTTAAATGACCTTGACAGTTTTGGGTGCTGGTCAAGGATTTTATTAGGATAGTCCTCTATTAGGATTAGTTTGATATTTTTTCATGGCTAGAATGGAGTTTGGGAACTGAGGAGAAAGACAACAGATGTAAAGTACTGTTTTTATCATATCATATCAAAAAAAGTACACCCTGTCAATATGATTTATCATTGTTGACAATTATTTTTTTTCACCTGTCTGAAATGGTAATTTTCAGGTGCTGCCACTGTGATGTTACTCTTTATCCACCTACTCCCTTTCTATAGAATTCTCTTTGGAGGAAGTGACAATGTATAGCCCACACTTAATGAATGGGGAGTTATGCTCCCATTTCTTGAGGTCAGCATATCTACCTGAGTTATTTGGAATTCTACTACAAAAAGTTCATGTTGTCTTCCTCATTTATTTTTTACTCCATCATTTATTTAAGACTATCGACTCGTAGATAGTTATTTTATACTTTGAGTTATAATTTAATAGTTAAATACTATTTTATTTATTTTATGATGAATTTTTTTCAGCTTTGACCATTGGTAACACTTTCAATTGGTCCCTGTAGTTTTTTTTTGGGGGGGGGGCGGTGCGGGGATGGTTGTTGAGCATGTCCTTGCTTCTAGGTCCCCTCAGCAGACAAATCAAAGACATGTGTATTCCAGGCAGACAGTGCTTATGTGCAGTATTTCAGTCTTACAGATTCCACTCACTTACAAAGCTGCTTAGGACAGCAGTTCCCAACCCCACCTCCCACAAATGTTCTTGCATACATTTCTTATACAGTTAGCTTCCATTGTCAGAATTTGCATTCCTTCCCGGGACTTCCAGACTTCCTCAGTGAAACTTATTTTGTTAACAGATCTATTTCTTTAATAGATACAGGGTAATTAAGTTTACCTGTTCCCCCTTGTGTAAATTTTGGTAATTCATGTCTTTCAAAAATTGGTCCATTTCAACTAATTTATCAAATTTGAGAGCATAGTTATTCATATTTCTTTTTTTAAACATATTTATGTTCCTAGGAGTAGTAGCGATGGCCTCTCTTTCATTTCTGTTATTAGTAATCTCCTCTCTTTTTTTTCTGGGTTACCCTAGCTACAGATTTATCAATATTATTGATCATTTTAAAGAATTCAGTATGCTTTTGTTGATTTTCTCTATTCTTTTTCTTGTTATCAATTTCATTAAATTTTTTTCTAATTTTTATTATTTCTCTTCTTCCATTTGTTTTAGGTTTAAATTACTTCTCTTTTTCTACTTTCCTGAAGTAGAATTTAATAATTGATTTTAGATATTTCTTTTCAAACACAAGAATTTAATGTTGTAAATTTATGTCTAATCACCGTTTTCATTACCTTCCACAAATTTTGATTTCATATTTTCATTTTTATTTAGTTTAAAATATTTTAAAACTTATCTTGAGCCTTTTTGTTTGAATTTTCTGTTATTTACCAGTATGTTGTATAATCTCTAGTTTTGGATTTTCTAAACTATTTTTCTGTTATTAATGTCTAGTTTAATTTCAATGTAATCTGAGAATATATTTGAATGATTTCTATTTTTTTTTTTTTTTTTTTTTTTTTTTACTTCTTAAGGTGTGCTTTATGGCCAAGAATGTGATAATGTGATATATATTAATGAATGTTATCTGAGCTTGAGAAGAATGTGCATCTGCTATTTTGGAAGGAATATTTTAAGAATATCAATTAGATCCAGATTTATGTATTTTGATGCTCTGTTAGGAACATAAATGTTAAGAATGTTTTATCTTCTTGGAGAATTGGCTCTTTTATCATTAGGTAAATGTTATTTCTTTTATCCTTCTTTATCCTTAATATTTTTTATTGTTCTTAAGTCTGCTTTACCTGAAATAAATATACCTACTCCAGCTTACTTTTGATTAGTGTTAGGATGATATATCTTCCTCTACTCTATTACTTTTATGTCTTTATATTTAAAGTGAGTTTCTTGTAGACAATATATAGTTGAGTTTTGTTTTTTTCAACCATACTGACAATCTGTTTAATTGGTGTCTTTAGACCATTTATATTTAAAAAGTGTTCAATTATAGTTCAGTTAATATGTCATATTTATAGTTGTTTTCTATTCTTTGTATTTGTCCTTTGTTTCTTTTGTTCTCTTTCTTCCTTTTCTGGTTTTAATTTTTGATATGATTCCATTTTCTCTCCTCTTCTAGCATAAATAATTAAACTTCTTTTTAGAATTTTTAGTGGTTACACAAGAGTTTGCAATACACATTTACAACAAATCTAAATCCACTTTCAAATAACACTTTATCATTTCATGGGTAGTACAGGTATTTTATAACTGAGTATTCCCAATTCTTTCCTGTTCTTTAAAAAATTACTGTCAACCATTTTATTTGTGCAAATACTATTTCCATTATTACTTTGAGCAAACATTTTTCTATTTGATCCATTAATAATAAGAAAAATAAAATATTTTAATTTACCTTTATTACTTCTCTGATATCTTCTTTCTTTATGTAGACCTAAACTCTGACCTATGCCATTTTGTTTCTCTCAAGGCACTTTTAAAATTTCTTGTAGGACATATCTGCTGCTGATGAATTTCCTCAGTTTTTGTTTGAGAAAATCTTTATTTCACCTTCATGTTTGAAGGACAATTTCACTAGAGATATAGTTCTATTTTGGTGGTTTAAAAAAATAAAAACTTTAAATAGTCCACCATTCTCTCTTCTTGTTTATATAATTTCTGATTAGAAGTCCACTGTTATTTCTTAATCTTTTTCTTTTATAGGTGAAGTTTCCTTTTATTTTCTCCAGCTTTTATTTTAGAATTTTATTTTTGTGTTTTTTTCTTTTATTTTTCTATTTTTAAAAATATAGTTTGAGTATAATATTCTGTTGTATAGATTTTTTTTGGTGTTTTTGGTGTTTTGATGTTCCACGAGCTTCTTGTATCTGTGTTTTGATATCTGTTAAGAATTTTAGATAGTTCTAGGGCATCGTTACTTTAAACATTTCTCCTGCTCCATTTTCTTCTACTTCTCTTTCAGGTATTCCAATTATATATATTTTATGCCATTTGAAATTGTCCCACAGTTCTTGAATATTATCTTCTGTTGTTTTCCTATTTTTATTTATGTATTCAGTTTTTGCTTTGTGTTTCATTTCGAGAAGTATCTATAGACTTACACTCAAGCTCACTGCTTCCTTCCAGTCTAATGATGTCTATAAAGCACATTCATCACTTATGTTACAGTGATGATTTTGATTTCCAACATTTATTTTAAATATTTCTTAGAGTTTCCATCTCTTTACTTACATGCTGTCTACTTTTTCCTCTAAGAGTCCTTATCATATTTATCATGTTTATTTTAAATCAATTGCCTAATCATCCAATGTATCAGTATCTGAGTCAGGTTCTGGTGATTACTTTGTCTCTTCAGACTTCGCTTTTTTTCCTTGTGGTTGGGTTTTGTTTAATGTTTGCTGTAGCTCTTGATGCCAAGGGCTTTAACATTCTCTAGTGTTTTTTTACCCTCTTTATTTGTATCTCTGGGTTTCCCTAGAAATTTTTTCTTAAAGTCTGTGTCTTACAACTTTTAAGCTGTTATCTACTGTTTTTATAATGGAGCACTGTTGTTTTGGCATTAAGGAATGGGGGAGGGGAATCATCTATAACTTTATGATTATATTTCACCCTTTTAATGTGTCTATATTCCTGGGCTGTCACTCTTCCCCTAGGTGAGACAGGAAGGCTATAGGGGGATGGGGTCAGAGAAATGCTCTTCTCTCAGGTGAAATAAGGCTCTGGTAATGTCTCTTTTCACTGAGAAGTAGGCAGTTGTTAATGGAGAAAACTCTGAATGCATTTCAAAGTGGATGCTTTTCCCCTTTGTCAGAGATATGAGATGATTTGTTGTTGTTGTTGTTGTTGTTGTTGTTGTTGTTGTTGTTGTTGGATATTCTGGTGTGGAACTGGAGGTAAAACTCATGAACGTTTGGGAACCCTCCCTAAGACAGCAGCCCTCATACAATTCTTCCTCTCACTCTAGTGTATTCATAGATTCCAAAAACTATTAAAATTATCTCTTAAGTGTTCCTACCAATTTATGGTTCCAGCAACTTTTGCTACAGGTAAGCTGCAATTGATAAGCTGATCTTGACTATGATTCTTTGTATTTACTTGTCTCTCCAGATTTTAGAAGGGTGGTTTGCCCTGAATCGTCAATTATCTGATGGATATAAGAATGGTTATTGATTTTTAGTTTGTTCAGCCTTTTTCTTATTGTAAGGACAGGAATGAATTTATAGGTAACAAGCTCTTTGTCAGAACTGAAAAGTGGAGCTATCTTTAAATTCATTTGAACCAACTTTTATGGAATATTAGTTTGAAGGATGACCAAATCATTAGGGTGTTTTTTAGTGTTCCCACACATTTCAACCAACCCCAAATAGGAAATAAAGAAAGTTAAACCTGACTCTCAGGTTATATGCAGCCACTGAATGAAAATGATTATTGTGAAGGCTGAGAGTGAAAGGAAAAAAACTCAAAGTAATAAATTTTGGAAACAAATTTGCGTTAATGGATGAAAATACTACTACAATTAAATGTAACAGCATTCTAACATTTTGAAAGAAAATTTTGAACACAATATCTAGTACAAACTCTATGAATAAACAGAACTTTTAAGAGGTTGATTCTATTGAAAACTTTACCCAGGAATTTGAACAAAGCCCTTTAGCTCTCAGGATCAAGTCTCACTCAAGCAGAGGCTCTGAACTAATGGCCCAAAGCTGAATTAGACTTTTTGACATATGTTGTTTTCAAAAAATGCTGATATTTAATGATTTGGTGATTTCTCCAGAAAATCTGGATGCTCCAGAAACGCTTGGCTGATCTTTCCCTTGACATCCCTCTGAAGGAGCATAACAGAAGCTTACCTCCTCCAGTTTTCCACAGATGTCCCCAGGTCATCTTACTTGTTTCTGTAGCTAAGTCTTCCAGGCATCCAAGTTTGTCTTCTAAACCAATTTATTAGAAGTTAAGGGCGGGGATAGAGATATTTCCTTATTACCTTTTATAAAACCCGGAAATCAGATGGAAATTCAGAATGTTCATTATATTTCAGTAACGTGTCCATTAATTCACTTCTTCCATGGATAGTTTGCAATAAACAATTTTAATTAGATGATAAATAAGTACGCATGAAGGCATTTCCATTATATATATTTTTTTGGATCTTTATAATTAGTGTTGTTGGAAACAACCATCTTTTCCAAATTATTTCCATATCTTCATTTTATTCCATGTCAATTTACTCCATTTTGCAAGCAGTCTGACCAGCTTCTGAAAATCGATTTTGTAGAATTCAGATTCTGATTCAGACATGGTCATTACTGCCACTTTGTGGATTGTTTTGGAAGTGCTTCAAAAGAAAACAAATTTTGAACTTAAGTTTACATAACCTTGACATTTTACCTAGTCTCCATAACCCATACCCACTGATATACTTTTTCACAAGGATAACACCTAGTTAATAGTTTATTTTACTTTTTTTTTAATCTGCATTCTGTGTGGTCACATGTGAAACACAGATAGTACACACAAACACAAACATGCAAACAGAAATATATGTATATGTACATACAAAGTCTATATATATATACACACAAAGTTAAATATATATGTATATACACACATACATATACTTACAATGTACATATCTACCACATTTTCTTTATTTATACAAATGGATTTATATTATGCACAATTTTTTTGTACCTTGACATTATTTTTTTCAATAGCTGAATAGTGTTTGTTTGTGGACATTTTTATTGTTTCTAATTGTTCCTCTTTAGTGTTTGTTTTCTTTTTTGTTATTAAAAATTATACTGCTGCCATACTCTGGTGATTATATCATTTTGAACTTTTACAATTATATTAATGATGAGAATTCCTAGAAGTAGCATTCTGGATCAAAGAGTATGTATATTTAACATTTTGAAATATATTGCCAATTTGTACCCCAATGATTAGCATCAATTCTACTTTTCTCAAACCTTTGCCTTTACCAGATATTTTTGAAATTTTTTGATCTATTCTGATTTTTATCCCTTCATAATGAGTGCAGTTGTACACTTTATCTTACGAATATTCTCTGTCTTTATTTTTTTTTATATAAAATTCTTGTCCATACATTGAATCTGAATGTCTAAATTTTAAAATCTCTGTAGTTTTGTTAGTATTCTAAAAATGTCATTTATCCATATAGTTTTTATCTGCAGCTTCTAGGAGAGACACCTGCTATTGCCTGTACAGTGCCAAGTGATCAGAGGGTATTATACTTGGCTATCTCCTGCCTAGTAAAGGTGCTATGTGATATTTCCCTTGAGGCAAAGGTTTTCTTTATGTGTCATCTCTATAGATTTTCTTTAGGCTCCTGTGCCTTATGAGATATCATAGTCAAATTTCTCTTTTTAGACATGGTAAGTACATGGCAACAGACTGAAAGAGGGTGGTGGGCAGATACACTGAATCAATGCCCTCCAAAATTTTAAAAAAGATCTTAGTTTCATCCAACCAACATTTATTGAATTCTTATCTTAGTAATCAGCTACTAATTTTAAAAAATACATTGAATAAAACATACTTGTGGGTTTTTTTGGCTGTCATGCAGTGTGCCATGGGTGTCGATTGAAATGGGAAGACAGATTCAGGATTCTAAAATGAAGAACCCTTCTGAGTGGACCTTATCTAATCAGAAAGTTTGAGGAAAGGAGGGGAGAGCATACTCAATGTGTGAGAAATGAGATACGAATGATATTTCTATCATTCTCCTGATCAGGTGCCTAGTGGAAAGTTACTGGCAAGTTCTTATAACTTTCCAGTACCTATAGGCCCTCCTCACATAACCTATCCTTCAGCTCAACTTTGTACATGTGATTTCCCACAGTATTCAAAGGCGGAAAGGCATCCTGTGACTGCATTGGAGAAAATGATGGAGTCAAGCTTTGCTGGCCCCCAGTCATTCCCAGAGGTCCCTTCTCCTGACAGAGGAAGCCAATCTGTCAAACACCACAGGTACAGGTAGTTAATCATGGTGGGAATGGGCACATTCGCACTATGTATGACTCTGGACAGTAAATGTCAAGGAATGGTAACATTATTCAGAGAGATGATTGTTTTTGCTTCTCCTGTGGTTTTCCATGGAGTGGATGCTCAAACAGCTCACAGCAGCTAAACCAAACATACCAGCAGGCTGTGATGCCCCTATGAGAATCCTAAAAGAATTATTAACAACACTCAAGCTGCAGACACAGACCAGTGGTGAATAAAACAATTGCATTCTAAAAACCTATTAAAACACAATTTTTCCTAGTCTGCCTTATTACTGTCTACAAATTTAATGACTAATCCTTCCCTATGCAGCCGATGTGACATGCTCCAAGTCTTCCAGCATGCTTCTCACACAAAGAAAACTTTTCAGAGGGAAGAATTCTGACAAATCTTCTCCTTGAGTCTGTAAAATCTATTGTTGATGCAGTGGCATTCTTTTTACAAACTGATCATAGGAATTGGTTCTTTGGGAGAGAAAACCAAAAATAAAGTTATTTTATAAACTTCATGGCATTCTGAGGTTGAAAAACTTCTTCATTATCTTCTAGTCACATGTTGTGCTTTATACATAAGAAATTTTGAACTCCAAAACTTGAAAGTCTTTGTTCTAAAATAAGTGCCAAAGTTTGGGAATAATACTGGAACAGACATTATTTTACATTATTTAAATGTATATTCTCAATCTTCGTAGAAATTGTCCCAAGATTTAAGCTTCCTTTTCTTAGTGAGAGGTACAGTATTTTAAAATTTAAAAACATAATGAAGCTAATTTTTTTAATCCAATGTAAAAAATAACAGTTGTTATCTGCAATGAAAGACAAATATTGGTGTTCATGTTTGAAAACCACCATGACAGAAGCATGCGTTACACAAGGAAATTATCTTCCCCTTTGCCTCTCAATGAGTACCAAAAAAAACAAAAACCAAAATGTTGCTGACTCATTTACTATGAGGTTTTCTGTCATTCTCAATACTAATCCTCAGTACTTAATGGTGATTTTCATTCTCGTTCTACATGAATAGAGACTAAGATACTAAGGGTTTCCTTTTTTTTTTTTTTTTTAAGTGGTTTAAGTATTTTCAACAGGATTAAAATATGTTTGGCTATTGGATAATTGCTTTAGTTATTAACTACAAGTTTTTGGTTTATATCAATTCAGACACTTACAGATATTTCCCTGTGAAAAAATTATTTCAGTCCACTGGAGCTAATGGAAGCTCTTTAATTAGGGAAATAGGTCCAAAATTACCAGCCTTTTAAAAGATGAATATTTTCTCTAAAACAGTATTTTCCCCTGCTGATTATAATGCATGTTAAAGTGGTATTCCATCCCATCAAGTAAAATAATTAAGTGTAATATTATTCTACAACTATATTATGCCATAAATGTTTTTAAATTGAGATAAAAAAGAATTATAGTTTCTAATAATTTGAGCTACAAATACCCTGCTTCTACTTCTTGTCTGTGTATACACCCCCTCCTAAATTGGGTTTCTACTGTTGTTTCTAGGAAATAAGGTTGTCTTTAAAAGAACTTCCTTTTTGTTTGTTTCAGTGACATTGTAATACGTTGTATCCTGATAGATAGGCAAGGGCCAATTTATAAGGTGCTTCTAAAATTGTAAATTATAGATTAATATATCTGAGCTTTTGTTGTGTAAAATATGCAGAAGACTTAAATGTTTGCATGATTGATAACCTGGTCACTGATTTATATAGCCTACAAACTGTTCCATAGCTTTCTGAGTGCTACTGGGTTAGAAGGTTGGAATAGCTGATTGATCAATAGGTATAGAACTGCTTTTAAGGTGGGTCACTAGTTCATGCTGGTAGACTTTGCTGTTGTGACAGTCTGACTAGCAATGAATAATTCATTTCCTTCTGTGCACTGCAAATATGACTCATTTGGATAACTCATTTATGAAACAAAGCTATTAATTTGAAGCCATTGTTTCTCATTTTAGTCCCCCCCCCAAAAAAAACTAATTTTTTAAAAGAAGAAACCTATTATGTCATGTCATACTTATTGCATTATATTTTGGCAATATAACTCATTTATGGACAGCACATATGTAGACTTTTTACAGTGAAATAAGTCTAGGGTTTTCATGGTTAGTGGGAGCCTTTGAGTTTTCATGGTGGCAGAGGAACTGGAGAACTCATTGTGTTGAGCACCTTATGTGCCAGGCTCCATGCTAGACACTTTGCAAACTATCTCTTTTACCCCTCATAGAAATCCTATGAAAACACTTATGCAACATGCTAATGCCTTTCTATCATACCTTCTCCACCCATGTCTAGTTTATACCTTTCTTTGCCTTGCCCTGTGCACTAGAAGGGTAGTAGGCTCTTTTGTTCTCTAGTTTCTATTGGTTCAATGTGAGGTGCCTGCAAGCAATGGAAGGGTAGGGGAAAAGACTAGTCCTAGTATTTCTGTCCCCACCCTTCCTGCTTGGCTACCACAGTTATGTCGTTCTTCTTGGCCTAAAGTGCCTGCCAGGTGGTCCTCCTTTCACAACCCTTTTCTCTCTTCATTCTGGTAACTGCTCCCTCCCCTTGTCCCTTCAGTTATAGGAGTAGTAACAGTTTCCCATTGTTACTATTCTGACATATGGTAGTAGCCTATGTTGTGGGTTGTTTTGTTGTTGTTGTTGTTGTTGTTGTTTTTGTTTTTGTCTCTCAAACACTGAACGTACCTTTGCAAATAGCAAAAGTTCCCCACTTGACCCAATTTAGAGTGCCATCTATTTTCCTCCAGGGCCCTAATTGATACGTCCTTCAATATCACACTGCTAGTAACGTATACACCTGAGATGCACACCCATATGCAGCTAATTCTAGCACTCAAACCTGAGTGCCCTGCAGACTCTATAATTGCCACTGGATGGTATACTTAAAAGCTGGAAGGGAGAGAAACAAATGAGTTATTATAGAGTTCCTTAAATTTGTTGCCTTAATGACTTTACTAGAAGTCCCTTGTTGTTAGGCATTTTGGGACTCAACATACAAGAAATATCATGATAAAAAAATTAAGTTATAATAATATTGCCAGTTATGATCTGGTGTTTGCACAAACTCAGTAAGTTGATGTTGGCTTGAGGAATATGAAGTTTGATCAGTAAGCTTGCCAAAACCAGAAAAGTGGTTACTAGCATTCAAATGTCAGCTTATCAATCTCTGACCTGAAATAATATTTGAGGAGTTTTGTTTTATATTTATTAAGTAGAAATAATAGTAATATTGTTGTGAGAAAAGTTACAGAACTCCAAATAATAAAGCAATATGAGTGAAATTCCTTTGGGAGACTAGTCCCTTTAGAACTTAATAGGTTTATTAAAATTTTGAAAATGTTTTTCATCTTTCTCTATATAGTTTTATGTGGTTTGACCACATAAACTGGCATCTCATGGAATATGCATGCACACAGGAACAAAGTTCTCACTACTCCAAATGGAAATAGGGTAAATTCAGTGGAGTGGAAATAGGAAAGATTATGGAATAAGTAGTGAGTCAAATTAGCAATTGATCTGTATAAAGCGCCTTATTATATTTAACATGATCTATATAGGGATCTCACCTAAGGTATATTTCATTTATGTCTTTTCTTCTTTAATAGTATCTAAAAACATATGGTTATTTGGGTATTTGGATGTTTCAGTCAAAATGAGATATATAATCAGATATTTAGTAAAAGCAAACTCAAAAGAAAAATAACTTACTTTCTTAAGATTGATGAAAATTTGAGGTAGTGAACTGAGAATTTAGCACATACGTTAAGAAGAAAATGCCAATTAAAATAAGGTTTGTTTATTCTACCATTAACACAAGTAAAATTGTTTCTATAAATCCCCTCAGGGCTTTCTGTACTTAGTTCTTATCTAATAACAAAGCCATTTTTATTTTTATTAAAGAGACAGCTACTGTAGCATGGATAATGAGAGAATCAAGAGATTGAGAATTCCTTAAACTCACATTTTATTTTGGCTGGAAAGCTGCAATTATTTTAGTCCATTGTGTTCCCAAATGGAAAGCCAGAAACACAAGAATTTCTCTGTCTCAGTCTCTCCAAGGGTAAAATGAATTTAGCAACTTCTGATCCCCTCTTAGCAAAGATAGGACAGTCAAGGATGGAGCCTGGCCTAGCACTTTGAGGATCTGGGGTGCATATGCAGTGTTTGAAAAGTGTGAGCAGCCACCTATGAAGGTATTGTTATGATCAATTTGTTTGCTGGTTTTCTTTCACCCCAGCAGGAGTCTCTCCTCTTGCTGCAGCCCAGGGCAAAGGAGCTGCATGCTCCATAGGAATGCCTTCAGAAGGACACCACCTTCACCTCGAAGTAGGCTGGGTGGAATTGTGGGACCGGCATATCAGCAACTGGAGGAATCAAGAATCCCAGACCAGGATACAATGCCTTGCCAAGGGTAGGTCTTAAAAGCAATGGAATTTAGGGAGGGTGCCATAAATGCTATAGTTTTAAACTGAGTTATGTTCCTTGGGGTTTAATTCACTGTATTTATCATCAATTGGCTACTCATACGTTCATTTTTGTTTCACAAAAGTAAACGAATTTAAAAGAATAGGTATAATGGAAATAAATAATAGGACAGTGTTAGATGGAAAAGAAAGGTAACACTAAGAAGAAAATAAGTGTATATTAGATATCTAGACACTGTGTTATTATATAGTTGCCAAAACAACTGGAAATTTGTCTTTGATTTAAAAAAAAATAGAGAGATTTCTTAGGGGGACTAAGATCTGCCTTCATCCTTAGATTTGAAAAAAAAAAATACTTAATTCTCTGATCAGTATCGTGGACAATAACCTGCAGTAACCTATAACATATATGTAGGATCTGCTTCCATCAAAAATTATTGAACATGTCTCAGTTAATGCTGACAGGATATTGTCAAAGTACAAACTGCTGAACTAAGATCTCTAGTTTCAATCACAGTGAAGGGATAGAAAGATGGGCTTTGGACACAATGGCTGCAGCTCATCCTTGCAGTGCAAAATGTGTCTCCCTTCCTCCAAGTGCATACAAACACACATAGTGCTCATGATATGGTGAGTGGCATATAGGATGAATTTTAGCTACCATTCACTTAATTCACCTATTATTCAACAAAACATGGCAGCTCTTACTTAAACTGACTGAAATTCAAATTTCATCTTTACCCCTTACTACTTGTGTGAATTTTAGAAAGTTTTATCACATTCCTGAAGGTTTTTAGGCAGAGTTGTTTTGTTTTGTTTTGTTTTGCTTTTTAATTACATGTGTAAAGAGTTTGCACTTGTCACATAGTAAGCAGAGAAGTAGTACTGGCATTATTGTCACAGGACTGTTATAGAATTATCATTGATTTCAAGAGCAATGCAATCAGGGTTTACTCCAGAAATTTTAGGAATCTGTTTCTTCACACAAGCCAGGTTCTTATTACATCTAGTTTGCATCTCTCTTAGTGAGCCAGGTCAGGTTTCTATGCTGCTTTGGCCTGGGTGATTTTTCCACACTGTATCAAGCTGAAGGCCAAAGCAGGTAGGAAGTCCACCACAGAGCCTTACCTTTTTCTTTCCTTCTGGGCAGGATATATATGCAGTAGTGCCCTGTCTGACAAAGCTCAGTGACAGATTTCTTTAGAAATACTAGAAAATAGGAGATAAATAACCTGTAGCTAGGTTGTATTAATTCTGACACAATTCCAAATGGAATGTAAAATGTATTTGGTACAGATCAAGGATAACAGTTGTAAATTCAACATAACAGCCAAGTTATACAAAATGTATAATGCAACTCAAGAACTAGTTGGCATTTCTCTTTGCCTTATACCTGGAAAAGGGGGCTGTATTTAGTCTATAATTATAATCAATCGTGTTTTACAATCTTTTTTTTTTTCTTTAATCACTGATAATGTCTTTTACTTAGGAATAGTACATTTTGTGAGTGGAGGAAGAACCTAGCCCATACTGCCTTTCTTTTGGGGGGCACTGTTATGGCTATCATTCTGTATGTCTCAGGTGTAAGGACCCTCTCAGCCTGTGCTAGGCACAGGCTTGAACCACACATAAATGAATCTTCAGGGGCTCAGAGATTCCCATTGCATGTTCAGGCACTGCTTTGTCTTTGACCTAGAAGACTTACACTTATTGTCTGTATGGTGGTTTTATTTTGGTTCAATCATCATTGAGATTGGAATATTCTCTCCAGCTGGCTGGCCATGTGTATTTTCCTGTGTGTGATATGCACCCAGTGTTGATAAATGGTGACTCTAAGTATAAGTCACTGTGTGCTCAGCACGATGAATCTCAGGGAGCAATCTCATTCTCAGTTCTTGAAAACAGCTATTTTCCACTCCTGGGGACTCACGTCTCTCTGGACTGGAAATAGGATTGGTAATAGAATTTCACAGCTAAAGGCCCTCTCTAAATCTGGCCCTAGCCTGGAGGGGGAGGGAATGAATTTGCAAGAGCCATCAGCCATCTGCTGCTTGTTTATCAAGAATGTAGGCGCTGTCTGCTAGTTAGGCTCCCCATGTATGTGACTTCTCTCCTTGGCACTGACTTCAGCCCAGTTTGAAGCCAGCACCTATCTTAGTGAAGCCTGAGGAAGGAGTGAGGTGGAGAGGAAATTAGTCAGGAGGTGTTCCCCTAATTGGTGGATCAGTGACAACCATGCTAAAGGCTCACAGAGCTTTGAACTGGGTTATGTCAGGCAAATTAAACTAATCTATTCATATGCTAGACAGAAAGAAATAGAATCACAAAAGTTAGATTGCCACCTTCAAAGTAGAAGGGATACAAAATACACTGATTATCTACTTCGCTTGACTAGCACCTTTACATACTTCAGTGATTCTTCAGGACTTATATAGATCAACCCATTAAGGATAGCAGAGATTAAGTGGCTAGGCCCAAGGTGGGATATACCATGTAAAAGAATTGAGATGGAATGCGGGCCTTTCTGCCTAAAAAAAACCCATTAAACCAAAGAAAAGAGTGTGAAGAAAATCACATTCCTGTTTGGTGATATGTAAATGGAATCTCTAGTTGTATGGCTTCAGAGGGGAAAGTAGATGTCTTCAATTTAGTCGGTTCATTCTAATGCCATATGCTCTAAAAAATAAGTCTCGGAGTCCCCTGGGGAAATACAAATTCCTTGGCCTGCCCCTGAATTACTGGGAATAAAACCAAGTGACTAATTGTTGGAACCTTTCACCTTTAAAAGAATGTTTTGATTTACATAGTTACTGAGAAAATGCACTTATGATTTCTTGGTTGAGGGATCAGAGGAAAGGCATTTTCAAACTGATATTTTATAATCAATAAATTACAAGCTCATGAATCAAACTCATGAGTCATTGACTCTCAGAGGATACAGAACTCTGAGTATCTTCTAATCCAGAATCACATCTAGAAATTTAGCTCTTACTTTAACTCATGGAGAGTAGTGTTCAACTTCTACTCAAATATCAGTGCTAGGACATTCCCAGAAACTGTAAGTGAGGACGATTAATGTGCCTCTTGTTGAACAGAGCAGAGGATTTACTTCAATTAGTCCTCAGAGCAATCCCCCTTGATCAGGATTACTATCTGACTATTTTATGAATGAGAAAATTGGAGTGAGGATGCTATTTGTCTAAGAATGACAGTGAGACTTGAAGTCATGTTAGATTCAAAACAAAATCACATTTTAGAGAGTCCTAATTGTTTAAAGTGCTTCTTCACGTTATGGTAACATTTTAGATTTCAGTTATTGCCAGCCATGTGTTCCATAACTGACTTGTGAGGTGACACATAAGTCAGCTTCCATTCCTCTTTCTCATCTAAGTCCTTAATTCAGCCCTTAGGCATATTAGAACATTGCTCCAAGTTTGGCTTGAATTGCCTTTTATCACTTAGTCATGCCACATGGTTGGTTGACTTATTGAGGCTACGATTGACTAAATCCTCTAAGATATTTTTACACCTTTATCTAATATTTTTACAAATAATGTTTAGATCCAGGTATAAGAATTTACATCTATCACTATCACATTTCAACCTATTAGACTTTATCCACTGATATACTCTGATATCTGAGTGAAATATAATTTTATACTAATTAAGTTTTTTGTCTCTGTGCCATTGGTGAATTTGATAGCAGACATTCTCTATAATTGTACATTTAATGGTGTTAAGAGCATGGTGCTAAGGACAGAACACAAAAGACTGAAATGTGTTCCCTTTCTTCTTGTTGACATTTTCAGTCATATAACACTAAAGTAAAAGGAGTAAGATTCCCCAGGGAATTCACGGTATGTAGCTATACAGTTCCACAGGTAAAAATTATATATCCTTAGATGCCCACTCATTTATATCTTTAATAGTAACAATTAAAATAAGATAACTTGGGTTTAACTTCTTCCTCTCCTGCTTCCTAAAGGTAATTTAAGACAAGTCATTTGAGTACCCCTTAATTCAATTTATTCACCCATCTAATAATAAAAAAAAACACAGTTTTTTTTTAATTAATGTGGTAATTACAAGTGAAAGTGCTTTTTTAAAGCACTATGTAAATGTTAGCTCTTGTTATGTGTGAAATGAATATTAACTGGAATATAAAGGAAGTATTTACCTTTAAGGTCTGTTTATGTATTCATGCATCTGTTCCACCAAGATTTATTGGTTGCCAACTCTGTACTAGGCACAGTATGAGAGCATGGGACGACAACAACGCCTAAATTTGTTCCCCATCTTTTCTCACTGTGTAGCGGAAAGACAGATCCCCTAATTCAATAAAGATTTCTATTTAGGGTGCTAAGTACTTCATTGCAGTTATTCTTTGCATGTATAAACGTGACTTTTATTTACATTACAATGTAAGACAGGGGAATGAGATTTATACATAGAGGATGGATATGTTTAGATTATGCTTAAATTTTAATGTTTAATTTACATTAAGGACAAATAACTGAGAAATAGAATAAAGTTCATGTCCCCAAACCACATTTCTATGAATCTACAATATACCTTCCCCACTTCCTGGCACTGGAAAGTTCAGGGCATTAGGAAATTCACTAGCTCTGAACAGGCAAGAAAAGGGCTAGCCAGATTCTGGCATTATCAAATGACTTGGAATGGCATGTTGTCATTCTTGACAAGTCACTGCCACGGACCAGTGAACTACCTCTCTTGGTTCCAGAAACCATGTTGGAAAAGTTGCTATATTGGTAGCGGTCCTATGGAACTCACTTCATGTCAGTTCCTGGGAAGACAGAGGAGCTATAAGCTCTTGTTCCCATTCTTTAGCTCAGCAATTTATAGCGAGGCAATTTCTACAGAGCAGAGTTTCAGTAGGAATTGGATTTGGTTCCCCTAAAGTCAGTGTGAAGCAAAAAACTCAGGACTGTAGCACCTTGATGCTTAATGTTGGGCTTCCTGGTTTCTCCAACTAGGGTGGCCACATGAGTCTTCTGAACTAAACCAGGGCTGAGAGGGTGGTCAAGTTGATTGAGTGGAGTAATGCCATTATGGGTTTCCTGTTTGTCACTATGGAAAGGCCACACTTACCTGCTCAATCCCCATTTACTTTGTATTCTAGGATAGAGGTCAGGAAGACTATATCCCACCTGCCTATACAGCTGTGGTGTGTTGAAAGATCACTGGACTTAAAGTAAGAAGATCTGGGTTTGAGTCTCAGTCTGTCACTTATTTTCTGTGTGACCTTGGGCAAGTCACTTCACCTATATGAGCTTCAGTTTACTTCTCTGTTTAACTGGGAACATGCTATCCGTCTGATGGGGATGCTGTGAGAATTCAGTGAGATGGTGCATGTGGAAAGTGCTTTGTTGACTGAATAGTACTCTAAGAAGCACTAGCAAAAAGAATGTATAACACTTTGTTTCTTTTCAGGTATTCATCTAATGGTTTAAAAAACCAACAAAATGCATCAATAAATATGCAACTGCCTTCAAGAGAGACAAACTCCTATTTTAATAGCTTGGATCAAAAAGACCTGATGGGATATTCATCAACAAGGGCCAGTTCCGTGCCCATCATCCCTTCAGTGGGTCTAGAAGAAACCTGCATGCAAATGCCAGGGATTTCTGAAGTCAAAAGCATCAAATGGTGCAAAAACTCCTACTCTGCTGATATCGTCAATGTGAGTATTCCAGTCAGCGATTGTCTCACAGCAGAACAACAAGAAGTGAAAATATTGCTAGAAACTGTCCAGGAGCAGATTCGAATTCTGACTGATGCCAGGCGGTCAGAAGACTACGAACTGGCCAGCGTAGAAACTGAGGACAGTGCGAGTGAAAACACAGCCTTTCTCCCCTGAGTCCCACAGCCAAATCGGAACGAGAGACACAATTTGTCTTAAGAAATGAAATACAAAGAGACTCTGCATTGATCAAGTGACTTGAAGATGTAGGAATCCGTGCATTCTATGCTTTGCTCAACAGGAAAGAGAGGAAAATTAAATACAGATTATTTATATGCATTAATTTAAGAGCATCTACTTAGAAAAAACCAAATAGTCTATCGCCCTCATATCATAGTGTTTTTTAACAAAATATTTTTTTAAAGGGAAAGAAATGTTTCAGGAGGGATAAAGCTTACAACTGAAGCTTTTGGGTAGAATTCTGAATACAATTTCAGTTAGTCCCAACACTGTCCTCTTTGGCTCTTAGTAGATGTGGGCGATTCAGACTCTTGGCCCCACAGCACCAGTGTCCTCGTAAAAAAGCACTGGCTTTTACCAGGTTTCAAAGAGACAAGCTGTATTCTGAGGGCAGACATGCCAGTGAGCAGGTGACACTTGCCATTTGGCTTGACAGATCCAACCCCTAAATTTCTCTTCACTAGACAGCCTCATTACAGGTTATGTCATGTCAACAAATGTAGTGTTTTCTATTTAATTTTTGAAGAATGGCACAAAGATTCTGGAAGGGGAAGAAGGACAGGAGATAGGGGGAGTTGTTGGAGGCAATCTTAGCTACTCTTATGTGCCGTCTTCCTCTGAAATTTGAAGGTGCGGAACCTCAGAGGGAGATAGGAAATTATTACAGAAAAGGGACAAAAAATCAGTTTCGTGTCACTAAAATCATGCTGATAGAAATGTTTTTCTTTGAGAATCTTTAGGGGCTTCAAAGGAGCATTTCTCAGTGTGTGTGTGTGCCTGTGCGCGTGTGTGTGAGAGCGTGGATGTGTGTGTGTATGCGTGCGTGTGTGTATGTGAGTGAGCTCTCCTGAGCATTGGTATGCTGTATGCATATGTGTTCATTGTGAGTATGTGTGTGCATGTGTGTGCGTATAAAGCTTGCTAAAATTTGTTCTGAAACATCAGGGAGTCTAATATTCAGAAAAAAAATTCCCTCTTAGATCTGTTCACTTTAAATTTTTTCATTGAGTATAAAATTCAGTTAGTAAGTTCTTAAATCAAGGTCACTTGCATGGTGGGGTCCCATAAAACTCTTGACAATGTCTAGACCATTTTCTGATGTGAATACTTCTGAGAGGAGCAACTATAGGTTCATCAATGATACCCATATCACAAGGCGAGTTGAGGATGTGTGTTTATTTTGAATCATGTGTACTTAAATTATTTACACAAGCCAATGACCAAATTGACAGTTACCCTTTGCTTTTTCATCATCCTCATTACTATTTATTTTGTAGCAAGTCTACAACAACATGTGGACCAAGACAATGGCTTCTGTGGTTAATATGGAAAGAATAAATTGTTGAAATCACAAAGCCCAGAGTATTTAGTTCATAAGAAGCCCTCAAAAGAACAGTAAATTGTGTTGTACGTTCATTTGGAATAAAGCAATATTTTTACCACTGCGGAGGTGAACTGAAACTTCTCCTGAAGATTTGTCTGTTTTATTTCTTGGGGCATTCAAGGAAATTAGTGTTCACATAGCCAGTCTTTTTCCAATTATTGGTGGTGTTGTTATGTTTACACTGTTTTAAATAAAAAGGCACAGTATTTGAAAGTATATAAAAGATTTCTTTTACTGCAGTTTGGGAAACTTTGATTAAAATTTCTTTGTGGAAAAGTCACATTCCATTGAAAGGAAATTCACTATTTCTGAATCAAACATTTAATACATACAACTCTTATTTGAGGTTAAGTGGTTTCTGTTGAAAATACATTGCAAATTGCTCTTTGAGAACATTCTTTAATAATAGACATAATGCCAAATAGGGGAAAGAAAGAACATAGGGTTTTTTCAACATCATTTAGTAAAAATTCAAGGTCTCAAATGTTGAAGACATTTTGGTAGAAATGCATTTTATGTTCAACAAAAGGTTTGAGGTATTCATTAGTTATCCCATTAATTTCATTGTTTTGAATAAAGAAGTAATGTTGTTAGCCTCTTAAAAGATGGTTATACATTTTTAATTTCTAGGGCAACTATGTTCTCATTTAAAATATTATATCTTTGGGAAAATATTAGAAAGATGGCCTTATTAACAGGTAAAAACCCCATAAGTTGCATATCAAATATATTATTGTGTTTAAATTTATCACAATTATCTAATGTTACCTGGAAAGTCTCACAAGTTTGTTGATGTCAACCTTGATCTTGAGGTTTTCACTAAAATGTTACTTGTTGCTTATTTGAAAGATTTATACAGAATTTGGCTAATTAAGAGTTTATATACTCTGTACACTGTAGTTATTTTAATATGTTATTTACTCTAAAAAGATTAGAAATTATCAATCTAACATAAGTCCTGATCCAGCCTCTTATTTTTTTAAGTAGAACTATATATTATGTGATTATAAACACAACACCCTTGTACATTCCAAAGAGCATGAACCTCAGGCACATCCACTGGCAGTCTAATATGAAATTTAGAAATATAGGTGCTTCCTAACTGATAGTCAAGACAAAATTCTCTATAAAGAATAAATATTAAAGGTTACTTTCAGTGGTCAATGTTTACTTTTGGAATATGAAGCTCTCCTCTGAAAAAGTTCCAGGATCAAAAATGTATATTTTGGGGCACCAGCTGGCAAGTGCTTATAGTGTCAAGATATTAAAAGTTAATATAATATGGTAAACAGCTGGAGCCATCGGTATTTTGTCCTTCAAGTTCATATGCCTACAGATAAATGCCTATTTCTACAAGACATTTTTGATTTTGCTTCATTTTCTGTGGTTTTTTTTTTTATGTAAACTGGTATTTAGATATTTGTAATTAAGTAAGCTGCATATTTGTTACTTACTGGAAAATGAACGTCACCCACTATTTTTAGTCTAAATCATTTTCTGGTATGACTTTTTTTATAAAGCATATGTTATTTTAATTTGCCAGTGACCGTTGTTCAAAATATGTGACTAATTTTAAGCTAATGAGAAATAGTAGAAATGATTTTGGAATTGGCATCTAAGTTTTCTCCCTGATTTTCCTATGCACATTATTAAATGCTTTATTTTACACCCTAGTCCAATATGTACCTTGCTATGGATTAAGGACCAAATATTTATAAATTTCTCACATCTTTAATGATTTACACCATTTTTAAGTAGCAACAGCAAAGTCTTCTGGAGGAGGAACTGTGCTGTTTTTAGAATTTCACTAATTAGTCTGTTTTGATCATAATAATATATAGCGGACCACCCAAAAAGAGAATAGAATGGCCAAACAGATGTTAAGAAAGTGCCCACTGGCTTCCAGATTAAATGACAGCTGCAGTTTGAGTGAGGCCTCTGGTGACCATGGCTAAGACTCTCAGTAACCAGGTGTCCAGCAGAATATGATTGTTGTCTGCAGCAGTCATTCACACCTAAACTGCAGTACGGTGCTACAGGAAATTGCAACTCTCCTAAATGAGGGGGATGGCAGTTCCTTTTATTTCAGTCCCATAAACAACAAAACATTGCTCTGAGACAAGCTCTGTGAAGCATTTCCCAAGTGAGTATACAGTATGCCTAGGAACACAACAGGGGTGATGGGATTTTTTATTTGATCTTTTGGTACCTGCAAAACATTTTATATATAAAAATACTTTTTTATTATTATTCAATTGTATAGAATGAGTACAGTATAGTCAATGATAGTGTGTCTATACTGTGTTTCCGAAATTTAGTCTTCAACCAAGAAGACCAGTACAATGTTGCTGGGCTGTTCTCAATTTGAAATGCATCCCAACATTTTGTGGGAAATGAGGCTTTAAATAATTTTTATTTCATCTATGGCCATGCCACCCTGAAATTGCCCAATCTCATTTGATCTTGGAAGCTAAGCAGGGTCAGGCCTGATTAGTTCTTGGATGGGAGACCACCTAGGAATACCAGGTGCTGTAGGTGTTAAAAATAATAATTATTATTATTATCTCTTTCTCTGTTTTTTCTCTTTCTTTTAAGAAATAGTAAAAGTAAAACCAAAAAATCATTTCTTAAGGTACACCTTGTTCTCCTATAATAAGCCATTTCTTACAGTGATTACACATACACACACATACACACTCATACATATATAAAATATGTGCATATAAAGATATATATGTATATTGAATATAGGTTTTTATGATTTTAGTAGCTTTATTTTTGCTTAATTTGACAAATACTAAAGTGATTGCCTCATGGAATGCCAATGAAATCAAATCATGTAAAGATCGGCCAACTTGGCAACATTTAGATGACATATGACATAAGCATTTTTCAGTTCTTTCTCTTTCTTAGGAAAGCAGAAATATCCTCATGTTGGAAAATTCAAAAGACCCTGAAATAAAATCTCTGCTTGATTATCTCTTATAAATGAAGATTAAACTGTGGGTGTATATGATTGTTATTCCTATAGTGTATAATGATGTCAAATATAATTTTTACAAGTTAATTCAATTTCTCCCAAAGGTCCCTAAACAAATGACTTTGATTTCAGTGCCCACTGAACTCTAGTGAGCAGTTGAAGTGAAGGTGGAGTAGTGGTGGTGGTGTGGGGAACTATGTGCTAATGTTGGATACCCTGTAGGGATATGAAATTAATAGCAAAGGTGAGGAAACCTAGTAGTACTAGGCTTCTAGTACTTTGATAAATTTTTGTCATAAATACCTGTATTGATTGCATGTGTATTCTTGCCTATAAAATAATTGTGTGATGGCAAACAGTCTTATTGTTGGAAATGAATTAGAAAATCTTTATATTGAAAGCTTTGTGAAAGTTTTGTGAAAGCTTCTAACTTATCTACTTATTATAGTAGCTCCAACGCCCAATTTGTCAAATAAGGAGAATAATCTAGCCCACCTTCAACTTCCTTCCAAATTGAATATCCTGTTATCCAATCATTCTAACTCAAATATTACCTGGTCGTTTGTCATCCTATCACCTCAACACAACCCTTTAGAAAGTTAATGGCTATAAGTCTCTCTTTGTAAGACTCCAAAATTATTGGAATCTGCATATGAATTTATGAATAAGACTTACGTTTATAATGTTCCATTAAATTTTTTTTGGAGAAATAGACAGGATCACTTTTGTGAATGTTTTTAAAGTAAATTTACCTAGGACAGGTAATAAAAATAAAAGAATGGCCAAGAAAATAGTTAATTTCAAAGCTTAAGCATCAGAACTTTCCCCAGATATTTGGGTCAAAATTTTCCGCAGATTTTTTTTCAAGAAACTGCATCCTGTGAACCTTTACCAAAGAAGAGCGAGGGTTTCTGCAGAGAAAGCATGAGACCTTGAAGATGTTCTCCTGTCACAGAGCCAGTGGGGATATTTATTGATAGTCTCAATTATTTGAATCTCAAACTATTATCATAAACTCTCCATTAATTGTGAATAAATTCTCTGGAGACACACATTATAGCTGGCAATAATCCTGTCTTTATGAGACACAATAGGCCAAAAAAATGTAGGGTTTACTTATTTAATTTTCATTACAATTGCTGTTTTTGACAAATGAATATTCACTTGCTCTTCCAATAACATCCCAACTATTCTTCCATATATAATTTGTTTTCATCAAGATCACAAAGTCTGAATCCCTTAGAATGCAACAAAACAATGCAGGATGTTAAAATACTTGAATTAAAAATAGTAAATCTCTTTAAGTTGTGTTGTTTTTTAACTTTATAAGGATTCCATGTAGTTGTTTACAAAATTGAAATAGAAAAAAATCCACATTTTTAACTTATTTTTGATGTGTTTAGAAGACTGACAAGCCACTCATACAATCTTGTTTATTTACTGATACTGTCCTTTTGAAATCAATTTAATTTTAAGGGCTTACTCTTACACGTGCTCAAGTGCACACACAGACACAAAATAACATACATGTTGTGTTAAAACTCAATGATATATTTTTTTTACTTAGATTTTTTTCCCTTTATAGCTCACCTAAGTGTGTCCAAACTCTTATGACTTAACAGTCCTTGGATTCAGATACATTTCATAGGAAATGGATGCAGTATGAAAATATAGTGATTGCCTTTTAAGGTTTGTTCTATATAGCCAGCTTTTGAATCATGTCTTTATCTGTGAAAGTGTGGAGAATAGACACGTTTGTTTAACCTGAAATGAATTGGAAGAACATAAAATTCACTGTCAAATCACCAGCGACCACAGTGTATATTTAAAGATAATTAGAGGAAAATGCCTTGGCTCTCTCTTGTTTTCTTAAATATGAAATAGTACACATTAAATCTAAATAAAAATACATTCATAGTTCTTAATAATTAATATATTTTATTAACACATTTGACCATATTTTATATAAAGAATCTAAGTCACAAACAGAAGTATTCATGCAAAAAGGTTAACAGAATATTTTTAGTTGTCATTTTTTAAAAATTTACCAGAAACAGTCTTTTGTGCCTGTAATAATAGTTTGTTTCAAGAAGTGTGTGTATATATATATATATATATATATATACATATATGTATGTATGTATATATATATCTCTTTTATCTTTTTCCAAGAAAACATTTCAAAATAGTGTCCACTACTCTGTGGGATATGAAGACTATGGTAAATAATACTATATGGGTATCCTTTGGCACTCCAGTAAGGCTGAGTTCCATTATGTCTGCAATTCATTTCAGAGGAGATATAATGCTTATTTAAAATTAAGATTTAAGTGTAATAATAACTTTAATAATAATCTTGACTTTGTCATTTTGACTACTATTTCCCTGTTGTATCTTCTCAGTAGACTTTGATGAAGCTGGACACTCAGAATCAATAAGATTGAGTTCTTACTACATGTTCCTCTTATCTCAATTCCTTCTTATTAAATACAGAATTTTCAGTTCAATGAGAGATCAATGTGATTTTGTAGAGAGAAGTGGTTTTGTTCTTTTGAGTTGTGCTGGTAGGTAATTAACTAAAAACATTTTAAATGTAAGTGATAACAAAGTTCATGACTTTAGCCGATATCTTCTCAAATACAGACATACCCTCAGGTCTCTTTAATTTTCCTAATATTGTTAACAATACTTTTCAGATTTGTTACTGTTTTTTACAACGGTATTTTCCATTTTGTAAGAGAGAAAGACAAAATTGGCCATTTGTGCAAAAGAACAAAACAAAGCAATCTTCCTTTAAACAATGAATAAAAAATAAGTCAATAACAATATTTTTAAAGGGTTTAACTAAAATACTGACTAAAAAGCAAATCAAATCTAAGGCTAAAAGAATGTACAGAAATATTAGGTAAATGGTTTGCATAATAAGGTTTTTATTTATTTATTTTTTTAAACAATTCTCTGTCAACTGGACTCTCCTTTTGGTAATACTACTTCATTTTTTATAATTGCTGCTGGGCATTAATTATACTCATTGAATGTAAACATTTAAATATAATAAAATGTCCATTTTTGTCATTTCTTTTAACTTGACACAAAGTGTATGAAAATTTGTATAGAAGATTAAAGAAACACAGATTTATAAAAAGAAATTAGTGGTTTACGGCCATGCTACCCTGAACAAGCCCAATCCTGTCTAATCTCGGGAGCTAAGCAGGGCTGGGCCTGGTTAGTACTTGGATGGGAGACCAACTAAGAAGACCAGGTGCTGTAGGTGTAAAAAATTAAAAAAAAAAAAAAAAGGATTGTAAGCTGACAACGTCCTTGCAATCTGTGTGGTCAACCAAAAGTTGCCTCGCCTAAAAAAATATACACATATAAAGAAATTAGTAACCCATCTTACTTTCTCGTTGACAGATTTCACTGAATCTCACATATTTTGAGCTAAACATAGAAATTTTTGGCTCAAATAAGGACGCAGATGTAAACGTTTTTGAAAAATAAATTGTGACGCAGATAAAAGGAGTTGTATTTTTCCTTGCATCCAAATAAACTAAATAGCTGAAAAGTAAACAATACAGTTTAAGAAACAGGGCATTCTTTTGTTTAAAAAACAACAGAAAAGAGCTTGTCCTGCAGACTACATCCATTCCAACTAAAAAGATGAATAAGCATTACTGTGAGTTTTTTGTCTGATGGAAGAGACAGACACCTGGTACCATAAACACTTGCACAATAAATAGTTAGATTTTACTAATAATTTTCTTTTGTCTTTGCTTTTATCCATTTCTTATTTAAAATTAATGATATTGAAAGTGTGAAAAATAAGAAAATAATTAGCCATGAATTTAACTATGCTAAGACCATAATAAGTAATGTCTTTGTACATCTTCTTCTCATTTTCCACAAATGTGCAAATTTCACATTTATTTCTACTAGGAAGTAATTTTCCTACTATGTTGTATTATAATTTAAAAACAATATGTCATATTGTACCATGTAACACATTCTCTTTGTAAACAATTTAAAATTTACATGAATTTCAGTTGTTCATATGTTATGACTTATTTAGACATTTTGTTATTATTTGGCATCCAAATTGCTTTGATACTTACTACCATGAATAACTCTACAATTAATATTATAATACACATTACTTTTTCTTTTGGAAGTGAAGTACAGATTTATGAACAAGTTCCATAGATCTATAAACACTCAAAATTTTAAGTAATACTTGTGTATAAGTTAACATGGGCATTTTTGGGTTTGGGGGAAATGGTCACCAGCTAAAATTTTCATAAGGTTAACAAAGAAATCTATGAACATCAGTGGTTAAGAATATAATTTTTCAAAAATACTTTCTTGGTTACACATTATAAGAAATTGTATAGCTGGATCAATGAGTATGACGCTTTTAAGGTTGTTTTTAGAGCAGTTTTGGGTTCACAGCAAAATTGAAGAGAAGGTACAAAGATTTTCCATATATCCCCTGTCCCCACACATGCGGACTCTTCATTATCAACATTGCCCTCCTGAGCTGTGCATTTGTTACAATTGAAGGACCTACATGGACACATCAAAATAACCCTAAATCCATAGTTTACATTAGTTTACTCTTGTTATTGTGCATTCTATGGGTTTTGACAAGTGTATAATGGCATGTATTCATTATTGTAGTACATACAGAGTACTAACACCATTCTAAAAATCCTTTATTCTACACTTATTCATCTCTCCCTCTCCCTCTGCCACCCCCAGCAACCACTGATCTTTTTACTGTCTCCATAGTTCTACTTTTTAGTGTAACGATTTTGTAAAATTGTTTTAGTCATTACTCATTTGATTTCTGGAAGTGGCTAATATATACAGTTTTAACATAACTTGAATTTTGTTTGTTTTTATTTACTTTGCATATCAATATAACATTGTAGTTAAAATGTAATTGGTTTAGGTATGATCAGAAATGCATCATTTTAATGAAGCTTAATTTTAATTTCTAATTAGGAAAATTTTACATGTTTATACACAGAATATATTAAGAAAAATAAAAATCATTATCAGGAGATAAGCAGTATTAATCTTTGAGTATATTTCCTTACAATATATTTTAATTAAATAAATATATAAATGTCATATGTCATTTACAAGCTTGAAGTTATCTAGTATTTAAAATATTTGTCCTGTTTTATTAACTTTACATATGGTCTCTGATAATTTCCTCAATTAGTCAAGTAATTTTATATGTACTATTTTAAATGGGTAAACAAGTCATTACATAGACAAAGCACATTCATATTTTCCAAGGGCTCTTTAAACATTTATTACATAATGTAATCACCAATGAATGGGACTCTGTGCACTCAATGTTATGGATTATTTGAAATTTTCACATATAAAGGGCAGTGATCAGAGAGCAAAATTATTTCTTATCTCAAATATGACAGGCAGTAGTGCCAGAAGGAAGAAAGAACCACACCCATGGCTTTGGCTATACCTACCGTTTCCATCAAGTGAAAAATGGATATAAAATGGCCATTTTCCAGTCAGTTGCTTCAAAAAAGTAAGAGCTGGTGTGTAGTGCATTTCTGTCCATTCACTTCAAGGTGCCACATCATTGAAATAAACAAACAAACAAACAAACAAACAAACAAATAAATAAATAATTTTATGCATATATATATTTATAATTTTATTTGGCCTTCAATGTCCTTTATAGAATTCAACATACAAGATGACACCAAGATAATACAAACGATCTTTCAGTTTGGATGCCTTATCTCCCTCCTCTGGATCCAGATTCAGAGTCTTTCAAAACCAGGAGTTTGGGAGTTTGGGATAGGGTGCTTAGTCATGGGGAAAGCTGCTGTGGCTGGTCCCTCACACCTGAAGGGATCTGAAAGGATTCTGTATGTAAGCATGTGGTCAATGGAAGATTCATTCGATCTCCACCCCTACTCACCATTTTTAGATGGACACAAGCTCTAGAGGAACCTCTTCACAGTCAAGAAAGAGGGCTCGTAAAATATCTCCACAGGAGCATTGCGAAGCTAACTATGCCAAACATCTTGCTTTAATGTTGCACCTTAGAAATTATCAGCTATTATATAAAAATAATGAGAAAATTTATACTCTGAAATAAGAAAAAAGACTGAGGATGGTGACTCAGAGTCAGTAAAAGAAAATACATTATATAAGGAAGAAAGCCAAGGACACTTTTTAAAATTTAAGTTTGTAAGTGTAGCTGGTATGTAGTCTTCCACTGGTTATATTAGTTTCAGGTGTACAATATAGTAACTTAACATTTTTATACTTTACATTGTGATCACCCCACTAACTCTAGTTATTATTTGTGCAAACTTATCACAATATTATTAACTATATTCCCCTTCCCATTCTCACCCATCTCCCTGCTCTCTCCCTTCTGGTAACCATCTCTTTGATCTCTATTTCCATGAGTCTTTTTGCTCTTTTGCTTTCTTCTTAGATTCCACATATAAGTGAAACCATATGGTATTTTTCTTTCTCCAACTGATTTATGTCATTTAGCATAATATCCTCTAGATCCATTCATGTTGTAGCAAATGGCAAGATTTTATTTATTTTTTACTGCGTGCATATTTTCTTATGTATACATACCACATTTTCTTAATCAATTCATCTATTGATGGATACCTAGATTGCTTCCACATCTTGACTATTGAAAGTAATGCTGCAATGAATATATGGATGCATGTGACTTTCTGAATTAGAATTTTGTGTTTCTTTTGATAAATACCCAGAAGTGGGATTGCTGGGTTGTATGGTATATATATACTTTTAGTTTTTAAAGGAATCTTCATACTTGTTTCCACAGGGCTGCACCAGTTTGCAGTGCCAATAACAGTGCACAAGGCTTCCCTTTTTCCCATATCCTTGCTAACATATTTCTGTTGACTTTTTAATAAAAGCCATTTGACTGGCATGAAGTGATATCTCATTGTAGTTAATGTACATTTCCCTGATGATTAGTAATGTTGAGTATCTTTTCATATGTCTGTCAGCCATCTGTACGTCTTCTTCGGAGAAATGTTTTCATGTCCTCAGTCCATTTTTTTGATTGGATTGTTTTTTTCTTTGTTATTGAGTTATATGAGTTTCTTATGTATTTTGGACACCAGCTTTTATTTTTCTTGCTTAAGGGGATATATCCAAAAAGATATTATAGACTGTTGTCAAATAGTTTACTTCCTATGTTTTCTTTTAGGAGTTTTATGGTTTCAGGCCTTACATTCAAGTCTTTAACCTATTTTGAGTTTATTTTTGTGTATGGTGTAAAAGAGTTGTCCAGTTTCATTTTGTTGCATGTATCTGTCCAGTTTTCCCAACACCACTTGTTAAAGAGATTGTTGTTACTCCAGTGTATATTTTTACCCCCTTTATCATAGATTAGTTGACCATACAAGTGACTTTCTGGGCTCTCTATTCTATTTCATTGATCTGATCTATGTGTCTGTTTTTTGTGCCAATACTATACGGTTTTGATTATTATAGCTTTGTAGTATAGTTTGAGATCAGGGAGCATGATACCTCCAACTTTGTCCTTTCTCAAGATTGCTTTAGCTATTTAGGGTCTTCTGTGGTTTCAGAGACATTTTAGAATTATTTGGTATTTTGACAGGAATTACAATGAATTTATAAATTCCTTTGAGTAATATGGCCATTTTAGCAATATTAATTTTTCCAGTCCATGAGCACAATATATCCTACTTGTGTTCCTTTCAGTTTCTTTCTTCAATGTCTTATAGTTTGTAGATGATAGGTCTTTCACCTCCTTGGTTAAGTTTATTCCTACATATTTTATTCTTTTTGATGTAATTGTGACAGAAATTGTTTTCTTCATTTCTCCTTCTGATTGTTCATTATTAGTATATAGGAATGTGATAGATTTCTGTATATTAATTTTGTATCCTGTTGCTTTACTGAATTCTTTTATTTTAATTTTTGGTGTATTCTTTACAGTTTTCTATATATAGTATTATGTCATCTGCAAATAGTGATACTTTTATTTCTTTTTTTCCTATTTAGATAATTTTTATTTTTATTATTTAACTTTTTGGTCTGATTGCTATGGCTACAACTTCCAGTGCTATGTTGAATAATATGGTGACAGTGGGCATCCTTGTCTTATTTCTGATCTTAGAATACTTTCAGCTTCTCACATTGAGTACATAATGTTAGCTGTGGCCTTGTCATAGATAGCCTTTATCAAATTGAGCTAAGTTTCTTCAATACCCAAATTGTTGAGAGTTTTTATCATAAATGGATGTTGAATTTTGTCAAATGTTTGTTCTGCATCTATTGAGATAATCATATGATTTTTATTCTTGGTTTTGTTGATGTAATGACTCATATTGTTTTGCGGATGTTGAATCACTCTTGTATCCCTGGTATAAATCCCATTTGATCACAGGGTATAATTTTTGTAATGTAATGTTAAATTTAGTTTGTTAGTATTTTGTGGAGAATTTTGGCATCTATTTTCATCAGGCTTATTTGCCTGCAGTTTTTTTTCTGGTTTTGGTATCAGGGTAACGCTGGCTTTGCAGAATGAGTTTGGAAATGTTTTTTCCTCTTCAATTTTTTGAAATAACTTGAGAAAGATACTAACTATTAGGTATTAATCCTTCTTTAAATATTTGATAGAATTCACCTCTGAAACTGTCTTGTCCTGGGTAATTGTTTGTTTGGAGTTTTTGATTACTGCTTTAATTTCATCGCTAGTAATGTCTGTTCAGAATCTGTTTCTTTTTGGTTTTGTCTTGGAAAGTTGTACGTTTCTAAAAATTCATCTATTTCTTCTAGATTGTCAAATTTGTTGGCATATAAATTGTTCATAGTATTCTTTAATAATCCTTTGTATTTCTGTGGTATCTATTTTAACCTCACTTCTTGCATTTCTGATTTTGTGTTCTCTCTCTTTTCTGCTTGATTAGTCTTCTTAGAAGCTTGTCAATTTTATTTATTCCCTCAAAGAACCAGCCCTTAGTTTTATTAATCTTTTCTATTGTTTTTCTATTTTCTATTTCATTTATTAGCACTCCGATTTTTATTCTTTCCTTCCTCCTCTTTAGGTTTTCCTTGTTCTTTTTTTTTTTTTCTAGTTTCTTTATGTGTAAATTTTGACTATTTATTTGGGATTTTTTTCTTCTTCTTGAGATAGGTTTTTATAGCTATGAACTTTCCTCTTATAACTGGTTTGACTGCATTTTGTAGGATTGTGTTTTCATTTTCATTTGTCTCAAGGTAATTTTTGATTTCCTGTTTGAGTTCCTCTTTGACCCACTGGTTGTTTAAAACATGTTGCTGAATCTCCAAATATTTGTGATTTTTACAGTTTTTTTTTCCTCTGTAGTTGATGTCTAGTTTTATGCCACTGAGTTCAGACAATATCCTTAATATAATTTCAATCTTCTTGAATTTATTGAGGCTTGTTTCTATTCTAGAAAAGATGTCTCATATGCACTTGAAAAAAATGTGTAAACTGAAGGTTTTGAATAAAATGCTATGTAAATGTCTATCAAGTCAATTTGGTCTAATGTGGCATTTAAAGCCATTATTTTCTTATTAATTTTCTGTCTGGGTAATCTATCCATTGAAGTAAGTGGAGTTTAAAGTCCTCAACTATTATAGTAATACTGATACTGTTACTTGTAATTTCAGCTATTATGTCCATTAACATTTGTTTTAGTTACTTAGGTGCTCCTATGTTGATTGTGTAGATATTTACAATTATTATATCCTCTTCTTAAATTGATCCCTTTAAAATTATAAAATGCCCTTCTTTGCCTCTTTTTACCTTGTTTTGAAGTCTTTTTTGTCTGATATGAGTATTGCTACCCCTAGCTTTCTTTTCATTTCTATTTGTATGGAATATCCTTCCCCACCGCTTTCAATCTCTGTGTGTCTTTCAATCTGAAGTGAGTCTCCTGTCAACAGCATATTGATAGGTCATGTTTTTGTTTTGTTTTTAATCCATTCTGCCATCCTATGTCTTTTGATTAGAGCGTTTAGTTATTTACATGTAGGGTAATTATTGCTAAGTATGAGCTTATAGCCATGTTGTTAGTTGTTTTGGGTTGTTTTTGTTATTATTTGCTTTTATTTCTTCTCTTGATCTCTTTCCTTTTGACTTGTTGATTTTTAGTGTTTTGATTGGATTCATTTCTCTTCATTTTTTGTGTAATTCTTGGGGTGTTTTGGTTACCATGGGATTCATATATATAAATATATATCCATCTATATCTATAGCAATATATTTTAAGCTGATAGACATTTAAGTTCAATTGCATTCTAAAAGCACAACAGTTTTACTTCCTTTCCCTTCTTTATGTTTTTAATATCACATTTTATAACCTTTTATTTTGTGAATCTCCAATTATTTATTGTAGTTATAGTTTATTTTGCTATTACTTTTCTTTTAACCTTCCTATTAACTTTTTAAATGGTTGATTCACTGGGATTACTGTATATTTGCCTTAAACAGTGAGACTTTTTCCTCCTTTCCTGTATTTTCTTATTTTGGGTTATGGCCTTTTCCTTTCTGCATAAAGAAAACCTGTAAGGCCAGTTTAGTAGTGCTTTAGTTTTTGCTTCTCTGGGAAACTCTTTATCTCTCCTTCAATTCTAAATGACAACCTTGATGAATAAACTATTCCAGGTCATAGATTTTTTTTCTTTGAAAATTTATAAGTATCTCCTGCCACTTGATTCTGGCCTGTAAAGTTGCTTCTGAAAAATCTGCTAATAGTCTTTTGAGGTTTCCTTTATATGTAAATTGTTTATTTTTGCTGCCTTTATCTTTAACATTTGCCATTTTAATTAAAGTATGTCTTGGTATGGATCTTGGGGTTCATCTTGTTTGGAACTCTCTGTACTTCCTAAACCTGGATATCTGTTTGCTTCCCTAAATTAGGAAAGTTTTCAGATATTATTTCTTCAAATATTCTTTCTATCCTTTTCGCTTTCTCTCTTCTTCTGTGAATGTTAGTGCAACTGATATTATCCCAGAGATCTTTTATACTGTCCTCATTTTTTGAAATTCTATTTTGGTTTTGCTATTGTGAGTGGGTGATTTACGCTATTCTGTCCTCCAGGTTGTTAATCCATTCTTCTGTATTAACTAGTCTAATGTCAATTACTTCTAATGTATTTTTTATTTCAGCTATTGTATCCTTCATCTCTGATTGGTCCTTTTGTACACTTTCTATCTTTTTCTTGAAGTGTTCTCTGAATTCCTCTATTGTATTTTGAAGATTATTGAGCATCCTTAACACTGTTTCTTTGAATTTGTAGCAAGCAAATTACTTATTTCCATTTCATTAGAATTTTTTTTTCTGGAGTCTTTCTTTGTTCTTTCATTTGGGATGTATTCTTCTGTCTTCCCATTTTGTTTGACTTCCTGTGTTTGTTCCTACGTTGGAAAGAATAGCTACCTCTCCCAGTTTTGCCAGAATGGTTTCTGAGTAGACTGTCTTGAATAGTTTTGGCAGGCCGGTTGTAGTCTTGGCAGGCATATGCAGTGTCTCATGCACCACCTGACTTGAAGGGGTGGGATCCAGGTAGGATAGCCTGGGGTGTGCTTGCTTCCTTGCTCTTTTATTCTAGGTGGGGTTGCCTGATGCAAACGGGGCTGCTCCCTGCACTCTTGGTGTGCCCTATTGCTTTAACTATCTATGACAAGAGCTGGGTCTGGGCAGTGTTGCTTTTCAAGCTCATATCTCAGGACCCCACCGACTATGCCCCCTCTCCTATTGGGACAGGCCTACGTGTGCACACCTCAGTATTTTGCTAGTTCCATTCCCTTTCAGGGGAGTACAACTCCTTGTGTGTTCAGCCATGTTCCTCTCTCCACAGGCAGCCCTACATATCTGCACTGTTGTTTAAATTATCCGAAGAGCAGGGTCTGCCTGCCTGAATCTCAAAGCCCTTCTAGCTCCACCCTTTTTCCCGTTGGGGCTGTCTTGCTTGGGCACTCACAGCTGTATTTCTTAGTTCTGAACTCTCTCCAGGTGGGGATAAGTGCTTCTAAAGGGGTGTGGGAACAGCAGCACCCCTCTCACTCCCAAAAGGTCAGCCCTGCCTGTGAGTCCTGTTGCTTCAATTGTCTGCAGTCAGAGTAAAGTCTGGAAAGGGCTGCTCTGAGGGCCTGCCCAACTCAGCCTCTGCTGCAGCACTTTGTGCGTACACAATCAAACTTTGGAAATTTAAAACTCTCCGGGAGAGGCAGAAGCTCCCTAACGGTGTATGTACAGCAGCATCGCACTCACTCCACACGAAGCAGCCTGTCCTGTGAGCACTGCAAAGTCCCTCCCACCGTGCCCTTTCCAGCGAGCGGCTGGTGGAGCAGCTGTGTCCTCACTATCTCCGCACTTTCTCTGGGTCCACACTTTCTCTGAGTTTGACAGTCCTACCTGCAGGCACTGCAGCATTTTTTCTGCTCTCTACTCTGTCAGGAGGGAGAGCCCCATGTAAATACACAGTAGCACCCCACTATCTTGGCGCTTTTTCTGGAAAGGGCAGTCTTCAGGTGGTACTGTAATGTTCTGTTGGTTCTGCACTCTCCTCAAGTAGGGGTGCCCCTTGTGTGCGCAACCCAGCTGGAACGGAAGCAGCACCCTGCTGCAACTGTTGGGTGAATCTCTTGGCGAAGGGCCTCTTGTATGCAAACTATGGTTCTCTCCTGTTTCTGCTAGGTCTATATCCGATAGAGGTGGCTAGGGATGTCCTGCAGGTTGCCCAGAGAACCTGAATGGAGCTCCCATTATCCAGATTCAGGTAAAACAGTAAACAATGGCGCTCACCCGTTCCTCAGGTCCTGAGTTGTTCCCTTCAGCCTTCAGTTCCCGAAGAGCTCCCTGGTTCGTTGCCCCTCCTTCTCTATAAGGTCACTCTTGTTTGTTGCTCAGAGGCTGTTCAATTCCTTCACAAAAGTCTCTTAGGATGATTTACTAAATATAGGTGTACCTTCGATATTTTCTTGTGAGGAGGAGAGCTCAGAGACCACCTACACAACCGTCTGAGATCCCTATTAAATGATTTTTATTTAATGAAGGAAGAAAAGAAAAATGAAACGATGAAAGCAGAACTGAAATCTGAGAGAACTAGTAAACAGGAAACTTGCCAAAATAAAAATATACTCCAATAGTATTGGAGTTAAAAGCACAAGAAGGTGTCTAATTTCTTACTCTTTTTCCCTGTGTTTCAAAACAAAAACAAAACAAAACAAAACAAAAACAGGAAACAACGTTTTTAAATGTTAAAAAAGCAAATAAAAATAATTCCACTCTTCTAAATAACAGATACCAAGGAAGAAATAAATTTTCAGTTAAAGAAAATGTAGAAAATAAAGAGCGGGAAATAAAAACCATTTAAAACCAGCTGAAACTGAACACAATGACATCCGCAGATGAATCAGCATTAAAGAGAAGCGCTGAATTAAGAATTCAATTGAGAAAGTCAGAACATAATATAACTCATTTTTAAAAATAATAAAATTGATGTAAAGGCAGAAAATTAATATTTGGAATAAGAAAATTAATGGAAATAATAACTGAAAAAATAAAAGAAAGATGCCACTTTAGAAAAAAGAATACTTTTAAAGTAACAAATCAGATGCAGAAAGCAAAACAAAAGCATATAAATAACAAGAATACAAAATATTTAAAAGTATTGTTTAACAGCATAAGTAAAACTTTGCTAGTTACTATTAAAGTCCCAATGAAATTGTTGACTTTTCAGAGAAAATAAAATGTACAGAAATGGCTGAAAAACAGAAAATTTGAGTTATAAAAATTTTTATGGAGGAAAAAAAGGAAAAGAACTTCTCTTCCAAGAATTACTTAGCTACTTAAAATGAGTTTTCTGCTCAAGATAATTTTAAATATGTTATATATAACATGTATACACACATATAGACATATATGTACATATATGAACCATATAAGTATAAATATATCCACATATATAAAATATAATCATATATCAATATAATAATTACCTATTATACTGTAATATATAATTAATACATGCACAACACACACATGAACAAACATGAGTACACAGAATATTAAATTGTGACACTTTCTAAAATTTGCCTGAGATCCAGAGGTTTAAAAAAATACGGTAGGTGCCTTGTGCCTCCACTTTCTGGAACAAGCTTTATATTACCTCAGAGACATATGCTATTAAATGTTAAGCCATTTCTACCATCATTAGCATCTACTTCCTGCCTAGAAAAATATGAGCATTGAAAAGAGAGAGGGTTCCTTTCAGAAAATTGTCAGAATTTTGTGCTGTTCCATCTTTCAGACAGAGAAAGGATGGTTTCTTCTCACATCAAGCCAAGTGAGAAAACATTCAGAGAGCATTTGCTATGTTCCTTGGTTCTAACCTGGGGAAAATGAAAGAAAATTATGGCTGAAGTTCACCTGCCAATTGCTACATTAAAGAGACATAGAGACATGGGGAATGAGATCCATGTGCTTCTCTCAAGGTAAAGATGCATGAAACCTCTATCCTCTGGAGGCCCATGGCAAGAAGGACTGTCTGGCAGAACAATGCGACTCAACATTCGTTGGAATGGTTCAGAGCTAAGAAGAGGTAATGGCCAGTATGAGGCATTAGCTCTGTTAGGTGAGCTGCCCCATAGATCCCCAAGTAGAGGGTCTCCGACAATTCCAAAAAAAAAATCTTTCTCAAGAGAAAGCTCTCACACTTTTTCATCTGCCTTATTCAAAGGGTAGAAATCACACTTCTTCATTTTATTTCCTCACCACTTGGGGTCAGATACCATAGTCAGCAAGTGGAAAAGATTAGAAAAGAAAAAGAAATCAACCAATCTCTCCCTTTTGGCATCCAGATCTATTTCCTGTAAATATTTGGATCACACAAGCTTTTAGCTATCTAAGAACATTAGTATTCACTATTGTTTGTGAGAACTGTCTTTGGAAAAATTTCTACGGTTCAATGTCACTTATAAATACATATGAAGAAATCTAAGTGAAATACTTGCAAATTAATCATACTACTATAATAAAAAAGGAATCACCATGATAGTATAAAATTCATTTCAGCAATTTAAAGATATTTAATATTAGTGTATTTAGTAACATGATTTATCTCCATGAATAGAAAAATATAAGATTTAATATCTATTCCTGAATAAAACATTTAGTTAATTAGAGGGAAAAATCCATTTCCTTAACAACACAAAACCAATAGTCAGTATTAGACATAGCAATTAAACATTAGGTTTATCTCCCATAGAGTAAAGAACAAGGCCACTCTTTTATTATTATTACTATTGGCTAAGCTAATATAGGCAAGCAATATCTAGCAATAAGAAAAATAAATAGAAATACAAAAAAGGTAGAGTCACAATGATTCAAAAGAAAATTCTAGTCAACAGAATTATACTGTAGGTGATAAGTCTAGGAAAAAAATAGAATAAATGGTTACAAAATATAAACTAAATGAGAACCAATTTGTGATGTTAACATAAATGTACATTATCTTGAAATAAATCTAAGAGTACTAGCAAATAAAACATTACTAATGAAGATTTAAATAAATGAGTGTAATTTTTCTTCTAATGAGAAAATTTCATGTTTTTAACTTGAGAGTCCTCAATTTTATTCATAAATAAAATATGATAGAATAAAAGACATACTCAGAATATTTTGGAGAATACGTGGGTGAAAATGGCCAAAAATACTTTGAAAAATAAAACTATATGCAGAGAATAAGGGACAGTTTAGTACACAATCAAAATATAATGTTACAATTTTAAAACTTACCGTGTTGTTCATTTGTTGCTTTTAGTTTTATATCTCACATCTGAGTAAAATCATATCGTTCTCAACTTTTCAGTCTGACTTATTTTGTTTAATATGATAATCTTAAGAACTCCTATGTTGTTGCAAATGACAACATTTCATCTTTTTTATGGCTGAGTAACATTTCACCCCACATCTTCTATATCCAAATGAATAAGACAAACAAAAATTCACAGATGCAAACAATAGTTTAGTGGTTACCAGAAAGAAAAGGAGATAGGGTTGGGGGATGGATAAGGGCAAAGTACGTGAAATATATGGTGACTAAAGAAATTCAATTTATGTTTATGAACACACAGTGCGAGATATATATTACACGTATGATGTAATATTGAATTATACACTTGAAACCTATATAATTTTACTAACCAATGTCACACAAATAAATTTAATTTAAAAAAACCTATTGTGTATATATAGAGATAAATTAAACATAAGCAAGAAACCAGAAATGCATTCATGAATTTTAAAAACAATATAAATAAATTTTAAATTATAAGTTAAAGTTCACTTTATTCAAGAAATGTTATTAGAAAATTGACTAACTTGGGATTCTGGGAAACATAGCAAAGTGAGAGATGTCCTCAGATTTCTCTTCTTGAAACAACAATAAGCTGAATGTCTAAACTGAACAAAAATCACCCAAATTGCACAACAGCACATTGAGCATGGGATCTGCACATAAGAGCTACCACAGGTCAGAACCCCAGGTGTTGGGTGGTGAACTAGGAGATATAAAGAAGCTACCTTTCGCAGCTGGAGTTCTCTGCAGGAAGAAGGGGAGAGGTGAAGATGCTGTTACTTCCCTGGACAGCTCTGCCTGGGAAAGCTGTGAGCTCCCTACATCTGGCTGGCAGCAGGGCCCAGTCATCAGGGCAGAAAGCAGAGAGGCAGGACAAGACCACAGAGAAACAATAGTTGATTTTTTACAGCCATGGTTACAAAACCGAGGCTGAGCCGCAACTCCCAACCTCCAACCCAGAGGGCCACTTCCCCCATACCATCAGAGACCGATCATCGCGGAATCCCATGGGAATCTGAGCAAATGTTGCCGAGACTATTGCTGACACTTACAGGGACTAAAACTGAGGGTAGTGAGTGGGATTCAACATCTACAAGAAAATTTAAAAGGCATTATTTAAGCTTTATATAAAACAGGGATCCAGGAGGCTTAGACATCACTGACTGGAAACCAAAAGAAAAGCACCTTCTTTGAAGTAGGCTTTATATAATACATCTTCTTTCTGGAAAAACAGCAGAATACAGTTCCATTAATTCCCAGATAGAGAAATAGTCCATTAAACACCATGAAAAACCAAGGTAACAAGGCATCTCAGAAAGAAAGAGAAAAATCTCCAATAAGTAAGCTTACAGACATAGAATTATGCAACTTAAATGACTAAGAGTTCATTATGATACTTCTGAAAAAACTCAATGAGTTCCAAAACGAGTCACATCAACAATTTCAGGAATTAAAAAAAACAACTCGCTGAGCAGAGCAAGGAGATTGAAACTCTTGACAAGAATAGAACAGAAATTCTGGAGTTAAAAACACACTGCAAAAGTTGAAAAATGAAATAGCAAGCTTGAGAAATAGAGTCGACCAAATGGAGGAAAGGATCAGTGATATCAAAGACAGAAACTACAAATAAATCAGAAGAAGAAGAGAGAACCCAAGAACAAAAATAATGAAAGAGAAATACAAGATAGCTGATACCATCAGGAGAGAAACATAAGAATAATGGGCATTATTGAAGGGAGGAAAAGGAGCAGGGATTAGAAAGCATTTTCAGACAAATAGTGGACGAGGTTCCCAAATCTAAGGAATGAGCTGGGTTGGAATTCAAGAAGTCAACACAACACCCAATTATCTCAACTGAAAAAGGCCTTCACCAAGACACATTGTTTAAAGTTATCAAAAATCAATGACAAAGAGAATTCTCAGGGCAGCCAGGGCGAACAAAACAGTAACTTATAAAGGAAACATTAGAGTATCATTGGACTTCTCAGAGTGACCTTACAAGCCAGAAAGAATGGAATCAAATGTTTAAACTATTAAGTGAAAGGAACTACCAGCCTAGAATAATGTATACAGCTAAGCTCTCCTTTTGGTATGAAGGAGAAATTAAGACCTTTCCAGACATACAAAAATTGAGGGAATTCCCAACTATAAGGTCTGAATTACAGGAATACTGAAATTGTTTCATCTCACCTAAAACAAAATGACACACACACAAAATACATAATTAGGAGTAAAGTGACTATCAGGCAAATAGAAGCACAGGAGTGCAACAAGGCATTATAAGATTAAATAATAAGAAGAGAATTGCTGTAGCAAGATAGTAATGAATGTTCAGCATACATAGGGACAAACTGAAATGACAATGACTGAGAAGGGAGGATTCAAAGATCCAAATTCGCAAACGGGAATGGAGATAAGGCACACACAGAAGAAAATGGACAACTGCATATATATAACTATCCTTTTCATATTCATAATGGTAACCACACACCAAAGATTCAGAACTGAAGTATATAACACAAAAAAGAAGAACCAGAGGAAACCCCACAAAAGCCATCCAAAATAATGAAAACAGAAACATAAGGACAAGGAAACAGTGGAAACACCAAGCTACCAGAAAGCAAAATATAAAATGGCTATAAGAAGACCTCATATTTCCATAATCATCCTAAATGTAAATGCACTGGTCTTACCAATAAAAAGGCACAGAGTTGAAGAATGGATCAAAACCAAAACCCACCATATGCTGCCTCCAGGCGATACATCTCAGCTCAAAGACAAATAAAGACTCCAGTGAAAGGGTGGAAAATGATATTTCAAGCAAATGGCATTCTGAAAAAGCAGGAGTAGAGTATAATATTGGATGAAATAGATTTCAAAATAAAAATTAAGAAGATACTGAGGGACATTTCATATTGATAAAGGGAATCATGCACCAAGAGACATAGCACTTATTAGTAACTATACTCTCAATCAAGGATCTTCAAAATATGTAAAGCAATTACTAACAAAACTAAAGAGAGAAACAGACAAAAACGCTATTGTAGTGTCAGATATGGACTGATCATCCAAAAAGAAAGTCAATAAGGAAAACATCCTTAATGAACTTTACCAACTGGACATAATTGACATATACAGAGTCTTCCATCCAAAACAGTTGCTTTCTACACTTTTCTCTAGAGCACATTGGAACCTTCTCAAGATTGACCACATAGTGAGACACAGAGATAACCTCAACAAATATAAGAGGGTTGAAATCATACCAAACATAGTCTCTGATCATAATGCTTTGAAACGAGATCAACTGAAAAAATATCAGAGGAACACAAATACAGTGGAGATTAAATGACATGCTACTAAAGTATAACTGGTCAGAGAGAAATAAAAGAGAGTTCAAGAGATACATGAAACAAATGAAATGATAGTACAACATATCAAAAGTTTCAAGACATGGCAAAGTAGTTGTAAGAGGCTATCTCCAAAAAAACAAGAATGAGCCAAATAACAACCTAATGTTTCATCTTAAAAAACAGAAATGGAAGAAATGATGCTAAAGTGCAGAAGAAATAAATAATCAAAATTAGAGCAGAAACAAATGAAATTGAAAACAACAAAACAACAAACAATAAAAAAAATAAATACAACTAGCGCTTGTTTCTTTGAGAAGGTTAATAAAATTGACAAACCCTGGCTAAATTACTAAAGAAAAAAAGAAATAGGACCAAATAAACAAACTCACAGATGAAAGAGGGGAAATTACGACTACCATCACAGAAATACAAAGGATCGTGTATGAATACTATGAAAAGTACATAATAACCAAATTTAATAACCTAGAAGAATGCACCATACTTAGAAAATATAGTCTTCCTAGATGAATCAAGATCTGGAAAATCTAAACAGATTGATCAGCAGTATGAAAATGGCACCAATCATCAAAAACCTACGAAAAAGTAAAAATCCAGGACCAGATGGCGTCACCAGTGAATTCTACTAAACAATCAAAGAAGACTTAATACCTATTCTCTCAATTTTTTTCCAAAAATCAAAAAGGAGGCAATACTTCCAACTCATTTTATGAGGCCAATAATACTCTGATACCAAAAACTGGTAAAGATAACACACACAGAAAACTACAGACCAATCTCTCCTGAAAGATGCAAAAATCCTAAATAAGATACTAGCGAATTGAATGCAGCAACATATTACAAGATTATACAAATGATTAGGTGGGCTTCATCTCAGAGACACAGAGATGTTTCAAAAGAAGCAAATCGAGTGATGTGGTATAGTGTATTAACATTAAAAAATAAGAATCATATTATCATATTAATAGATATAGAAAAAACCTTCGACAAGATACGGCATCCATTTATGATCAAAACACTTAATAAAATCAGTATAGAAGAGGCCATATATCCATATATGACAAATCCTCAGCAATATTATGCTTAATGGTGAAAAACTAAAAACCTTCCCTCCAACATCAGAAACAAGGCAAGGCTGTCCACTATCACCACTGTTATTCAATATAACATTGAGGTCCTAGCATAAGCAATCAAACAATGGAAAAATATAAAAGTCATCCAAATAAGAAATGAAGTAAAACTGTCACTATTTGCTAATGATGTGATTTTTTATATAGAAAATCCATAAGTCTCAAGAACATTACTAAAAACAATAAGCAAATACGTAAAGTTTCTAGATACAAAATCAATGTTAAAAATAAATAGCGTTCCTATGTTCTAATAAGTGTCAGAAAAAGAAGTAGAAAAAATAATTCCTTTTGCAATTGCACTAAATAAATTTAATGCAACATGTGAAGGACCTATATAATCAAAGCTACAAGACTCTACTAAAAGAAATCGAGAGAAATACAAAGAAATGGAAAAGGATCTCGTGTTCTTGGACTGGAAGAATCAACATAGTTAAAGTGACCATATCACCTAAAGCATTATACAGATTTAATGCAATCCCCATCAAAATCCCATCAGCATTTTTTAAAGAAAGAAAAAAAATCATCAGATTTGTAATGGAAGCACAAAAGACCCCAAACTGCCAAAGCCATCCTGAGAAAAAAGAATGAGGCTGGAGGTATCACTCTGCCTGACTTCAAATTATACTACAAAGAGACGGTAATCAAAACAGCATAGTATTGGCAGCAAAATGGACACACAGACAAGTAGAACAGAATCGAGAATCCAGAAGTAAATACATATTTATATGGGCAAATAATTTTTGACAAAAAAAAAATGAAAATGGAAAGCCTCTTCAATAAATGGTGCTGGGAAAATTGGAAGGCCACTTGCAAGAGAAAGCAACTAGACTGTTGTCTATCACCACACACCAAAGTTAACACAAAATGGATTATGGACCTGGATAGATCTGAAACAGAAAATGCATAGAAGATAACATAGGAACTAAATTCAAGGACCTTAGACTTATAAATTTGACCTCAAAGGCAAGAGAAGCAAAAGCAAAAATAAATGAATGGAACTACATTGAACTAAAAAGCTGCTCAGCAAATAAATAAAAATAAAAATAACAACAAAAAAATGTCTACAAGGTAAAGAGACAACCATCCAATGGGAAAATATATTTGCAAACAATGCCTCCGATAAGGGCCTAATATCAAAAATGTACAAAGAACTCATATGACTCAATAACAACAACAACAAAACAAACAATCTAATCAAAAAATGGGCGGAAAAACTGAACAGACACGTCTCTCTAGAGGACATACAAATGGCCAACAAAAATATGAAAAGATGTTCAACATCACTAGCTATTAGGGAAAAGCAAATCAAAACCACAATGATACCATCTCACACCTGTTAGAACAGCTATAATCAAAAGCATAAGCAATAATAAATGTTGGAGACCATGCAGAAGAAAAGGATTCCTCGTACACTGCTGGTGGGACTGCAAATTGGTATAGTAACTATGGAAAACAGTATGGAGGTTCCTCAAATACCAAGAATTGATCTACCATATGATCCAGCAATCCCTCTACTGGGTATTTACCCCAAAGGCTTGAAGACCCATATCCGTAAAGATATTTGTATACCCATGTTCATAGCAGCATTATTCCCGGTGGCCATTAATATTATCCAGTCCTCTATTGTAGGAAACTACAATAGAGGACTGGATAAAGAAGCTGTGGTAATATGTACAATGGAATATTACTCAGGGTAGTGGGTGGGGAGCAGGAGGAAGGTAGACAGGGTAAAGTGGGTCAAATATAGGGAGGTGGAAGAAGGGGAAGTGGTTAAAGGGAATCAAATATGTAACAGCTGAAGGAAACTGGACTTTGGATTGTAAAACACAATGGAATATACAGATGTCAAATCATAATGTATACCTGAAAATTATATAATTGTATTGACCAATGTTACCCAATAAACTTAAGAAAAAAGAAAAGAAAATTGACTAACTTAAAAAAGAGAATTCATCAATTAATTTAACAAATATTAACTGCCTGCATCATATGTGCTAGGTAAGATTCTAGAAGATAGGAACAAACAACATGATGAAATCTGATACCTCACTAAGGACAACATATTAGTGGAAATATGGGCAAGTGACATGAATGGAAAATTATCTGCACACACACACACACACACACCACACACACACACACACACATCCAAAAATAGAATGAATGGTAATGTATGTATGACAGTATCTTTTATGACTGAATATTTCATAATAGAAGTTATGTACAGAAAATTACAAAATGATTTATGTATAAGAATATTTACTACAGTCTTATTTATCAACAGAAAAAAATAAAATAAAGTCAAATGGTTAAATCAATAAGGACATTTTATATAATGATGAAATTCTTTTAAATCCTGTAAAGTCAAAATAGTCTTAGATATGGTTCTCGGTGTTACATTCAATTTAAAATATAACATTAAATTACAATTTTATAACATAAATAATAAATTTTTGTATTGTGCCCTTTTCCTTTTTCCTGTATATATGTATATGTAAATAAGCAAGACAAACCTAACAAAAGCAATTGAAAGATATCCAAAAATGCAGCTACAGAGAAATGTTTAATTAAATTATGATAAAAAAGTAAGAAAGAATAGTGTTGAATTATTAAATATGCTTAGAGAAGATGTTGATTGCTTTAGAAAATGTTCTCAATATAAGCTATTGGAAGAAAATATTAAAATATTAACAATGAATATTGCTGTGTGATAAGGTTAAAATTTTTTATATAATTTTTAACATTTTGTTTGTATAATGGACATGTTTTCATATTCAAAAGATATGTTAAATATAATTTTCAAAAGCCTAATCTATGAAACCCATTTCAATATTCTGTAAAAGTGATGGCTTTCTTTTCTATCCTTACAATCCTAATTAGTACATTTTTTTATGATGTTTTCTTTGAAGGGATTTTCCTTTCAGTTTTTTGGCATGCCTCTTTGGTTTGATTAACTGGGGCTTCTGTTCCGCTCTTCTGCATTGCAATTGAGTGTTTGTTGCGAAGGAGGCAACAAGAAAAAGGACAATATTATTCTATTCTCCCTGTAGGCTCCTTATTTTCCAGAGATTAGACATATTTGCTCAACAGCACCGAGTTGCAGTAATAATTTGTCTCTCATTTTCCTTACCCAGGGCAAATGGCAACTTTCTGTCTGTCACTTCCCAACTCAGAAAGTTGACGCATATTTTGTTTGTTATTTAATACTTGACAGATACCTCTCAGCATCAAATCATTCATGAAAATTGTTGACCTCTGGCGAAGGAAGAGCTTTCAATATTCTAGTAGTTAAAAATGGATTTGAGTGGTTCAGAAAATTCTTTTAAATCATATGTGATAATGAGCTGGTTCATAAAATTCTATTTGTGATCAATAAATGACACAATTATTACTGCTCCCTGAAGCAAAGCTAAAGTGTGTGCATGCCCTTTGACAAAGTGAAGTCTGATTACAGAGAGGGGAGAGGAGTCAGTCATCAAGGACCAGAGCCCATGAGAAATGAAAGAATGAATATTGTGCTGCTAACATTGGTGTTTTTCTGTATGGTAAGAAAGAACACTGGCCTCATCCTGTAAGCCACTCACTTCTTTTTTAAAAACCATGGTGACCAGGTTTTTCTTGTGTAGAGAATTGAACGGACAAAATGAGAAAGATCATTTTTCACAGACGTGTCCCCCATAAGTGAACATGTTCATGTGTTTTCTTTCCTCCATTCTCTCCCTCCCTTCCATAGGCATCTACTGTGTGCCTACTGTGTATGTGATCAAGTTTTAAGAGCAGAAAGATACATTGGCAAACAAAACAGAGGAGGTTCTTATTTTCATGCAGCTAGAATTCTGTGAGGGAGACAGACAAGAAATGAGTGAAGCAATTAAATAATATAATTTCATCTTGTGATTAAGAACCTAAGAAAATAGGGAATAACTGCATAGACATGTAGGGGGAGGAGTTATTTTAAAATAGGATAATTGGAAAAGCCACCTTTAAGAAAATTCCATGTGTGTCAAAATAAGACTGAATACTGAAAAAACCTGGGTATGGACAACCCAGGTGGAAGTAACAGCAAGTGTGAGGTCCTGAGATGGGAAGAAGGTTGGCATGCTGGAGTAGGAGGAAGGAGGCCAGAATGTCTGCAATAGGTGAGTTCAAGGAGATGATCAAATAAGACCAGGTTATATAGTATCTTATAAGACATGGTATGGAGTTTTATTTTAATTTAAGAGACTGGAATCACCATTAGAGAGTTTTAAGGAGAGAAGAGATTTGTTGGCACTTTCCCTGGTTTCTGTGTATAAAATGGCTGAAGAATGATAAAAGTAGATGCAAGAGAACCTGGTGAGAGACCAATAGAGTAAAACAGGTGAGAGATTTTGGTTGGTTGGACTGGGGTATATGAAAGTAATTTCACAAAGACAGAGAAAAATTATTATCCATTTACTGTTTACATTTACAGTGGGATTTTTCAAGCTTTATCCTAAATGATTAACTTCTAGATCTTCAAGGTCCCTCCCATCTCTAAAAATCTAGAGGTTAATCATATATCACCTTAGTGGGATTCAACAACTTTTTTCATTCTCTAAAATCATTATGATGCATTTGATAGTGGAATTGGACTATCCATCTATCCCAGGATACATCCATTTTAAATGTTTTTTTTTTTAATTTTAAATTTCAGAGGTTATATATTTTTTGCTGTTTCAGATGCTAGAAATAAATTTTAAGGTTTAAATTAGTCAGTTTTAATTTATAGTTCAAATTGTGTTTTCAATTTCATACTCTCCAGAGCTAGAATGTATAGATGGCTTCTCAGCCAGGATAACTCTGAAGTAGTTATAATCCATGTAAGATAGCTGGCATGTTGTGCTATGGGTCATAAAGGTAATATTGAGAAACACAATTTAAGGAGTCTTCCCTTATTGTTCAAACAATTAATGCTTTGCAAAAATTATATGATCTTTAAAATTGTGAGCAACATTTTTTCATCTTATAACTTGATAAGATATTGATTAATATTGTCCCAAACTTCACTGCTTACGGTAAGTTTATGAGATAAAATTACTAAAGAAATGTGTGTGTGTGTGTGTGTGTGTGTGTTGTGTGTGTGTGTGTAAGAGTCATGAAGGATATGAGTAGGCCATAATGAAAGGCCTCCCTTGGAATAGCACATTTAAGCCTGCACACGTTTCAACCATATGAAGAGTAGAAAGAGCAGCATTCCAGGTAGAGGGAATTTCATACACAAACATTCTTAGAACAGATAAAGGCTTCAGCCGTTCAGGGAAGAGAAAGAGGCCAATGAAGTTGTAGGAAAATAGGTACATGAACCTGAAGAATAGGCAGGAGTTAGATCAGAGTAGAAATCTGCAGCTGTGGTAAACAGTGTGGTTTGAGTTCTAAGGCATGTGAAAGACACTGAAGGGCCTAAGGAATGAAATACCACAATCAGATTTATGGATTTTGTTTTTCTTCTTCAGAAAAATAGAGTGGATGAAGACAAAAGTTGAAAAGGTGTAGACCATTAAAAAAGTTTATTTCATGAGATGATGGTTGCTTGACTTACACTAGAGATGAAAGACATGGGAGAGGTTAAAAATTAAAGATACATTTTCCAGATAGAATTAATAAGACATTTTGTTTAATTGACATGAGCTGAGGAAATGAAAGAAAATATGTGTATCTCCTAGGCTTCTGACTTTAGTAATGGTAGATGAATATGTCACTGTCCTAGAAAAGGAGGACTGAGAAAAAGTTTTGGCAGGAAAAATCAACAGCGCCTTACTGTGGAAGACCTTAGACCAATAATTCCAAAATTTCATGGAATGCTATTAAGAGAGAGTAAACTTTAGTTAAGAATATGTTAGTGTTAGTTAAAGAAGATAAAAGAAGAATCCAAGAAGGAAAAGAATATTTAATATTGGAACCTTAAGTGTAAAACTTCATCAATCAAGAAAATGGACAGAGACCAATGTGGCTGAAGCTGGAAAGGAGGAGGTAAGGTAGATCAAAAGGTATAATAAAACTATGGATAAGGCAACAGCAAAAAGAGGGATAATCATGATGAGAATGAGGATAAGGATAATATTCACAGAGATGATGATGACACCTAGGACAACAACTTACATATTTTTTAACTCTTTTGAACAGGTGGCATGGGCTAGGTTGTACACAAGTAAATAACATTGCTGAAATTTTAGTGGCTTAAAAACAACATTGGTATATCTCTCACTCATTCTTCCTGTGTGCTTTAGATCAACTGGAGGGTCTTTTCTACACTGGTCCATCTCTGAGACCCTTGATGATGGAGTAGCCATCATTTGGGATATGTCAGTCATTTTGGCAGGGGAAAAAAGGGCACGACAAATTCCACCATATAGCTCTTAAAGGCTCTAACAAGAAGTTAACACATATGACCTCAATTCATGTATTATTGGCTTAATCAAGCCACATGGCTACACCTACCTACTAGAGGCCAAGGAAAAGAGGTATAATCATGTTCCCAGGAGAACTGAAAATGTCTGGTGAACCACACTAATAATTATCTATTTACTATATTTTCATTGGATTATCTCATGTAATCTCATAATGCTACGAGGCAGTTACTATTCTTTTCATGCCCACTTTATGAGAAAACATAAATTTAAAGAAGTTAAGTAACATCTGGTTTAGAGAGGTTAGAACACAGACATGTTAATAGTGAGGGCATAATCTAAACTCAAATCTCATATGCTGAACCCTTAGCTGTACTACCTATGTTGGACATATCAGGAATCTGAACTATGTTCCAAAGCAATGAAAAAAGCATTAAAATGTTGTAAAGATAAGAGTGGGGCTATAACATTTCTATTTTTAAGAAATGGTGAGACCTCAGATATTCACAGAAAATTACCTTATAAATATTTCTGCCTTAGGAAAAAATTTAATTTCTAGTACGTCACCATTCCACTGATAAAGTGAAAGGTAAAAACTTAATCGCAATGTTGAGTTCTTACATTCATTGGTGAGAACTTGGAGGCAGTTATTGGCTTTGAAATGGTAACTATCTATGTTTGTATAAGCTGAAATACCCTAATTTTCTTTGCTCTTTTCTTACAGTATAGACAGGTTCCCAGGAAAAAATGTTTTTCTGAATTTGGGATTATTTCAGCTAACTGCAGAGCACCTACTGGCTCAATAGACAGCCATGCCTCTATCAGAGAAAACACCATGTCACAGGAATATCACCATTTACATTTGCACACCAGTCATAAATTGCATGTAGATATTAGAAATAGGAACAAGGCACTTGTACCACCACTGCCACCACCACCAGACATTGTCTAGGTTTGGGCAGTTACAGAGGCTTGTAATGATGTCAGGAATCAGATGCTTTAGAACTTCCTTCTCTATAGTTAGGTGAAACCCTTATCCACATGCTTCATATTCTTAATTTTTTAAAAAATCCATATTGGTTAAATCACTTCATGTTATTATGTTATTGAATTCAAAAGTATACTTACTAATTTAGCTTATGTAACTAGATAACAACTATCTGAGGGTTTTTACTAGCTGAGGAAAGGAGCCTATGAGAAGAGAGGATGTTAAAGATTAAAAAGTATTAAGAAGAAAGCTAATGCAGAAAATTCCTAGAAAAGATAAGAAAAGGATGCAACATTGGGAAGGTGGAAGTAGTGGCCTGCAATGGGAGAATAGACTCATCATTCTTTATGACTGATGAAAAATAGAAAGAGCTGATATGAATGTAGATGCTAGAATTGATATGGTGGTAAATTTATGTTCTCAGTGAATCTAAATGCATTGATTTGCTGAAAGTAAGATAGTTTGCTTGGTAGAGGCTTGAAGAAATGTAGCAAACATTTCACATAGATATTAAAAGGAATGATGAGAGGAGTTGATCAAATAAAATAGTTTAAAGGCAATTCTCAGGACCAAGCTGAGTTTGGAGATCTTGAACATGGAGTGTTTGTCAATCTGAATCTTCTGTGGAGAGAAGGGAAAAGAGAAAAAGCATGTTGAAAAATTTATTCAGCGTTTGAGTTTCCTTTCATAATTAAGACAGAACAGCTGGCTCAAAGAGTTAAGAATATGAGTTATGTGAACAAATGGTACAAACATTATTGGCTGGGAAAGGAAAATTAAAACAGGAGGCTTTTGACAGACTGCGGAAAAATGAAGAGAGCAGCAACAACATGAGAATTACACAGATAATACCTATTTGAGTGTCTACTATGTGCCAGGTATATTCAGCATTAAGCATTGCTTCACTGAATATTCATTTCAACCCCAGAGGTTGATATAACACTCCTTTGTTCAGCTAAATCATTTTAGCCTTAGAAGATTGAAAATTTTCAAAATTTTCAAAATTATTTTATTTACACCTAAAATTAAATTCTAGGCCAGTCTGACTCCAGTGCTTAAGTTATTAACCTCTCATGGGCTGGAGTTTACTAAGAAATCAAAAGCAATAGAAATGAGTACAAAGCACATGGGTAGGTGGGAGGTTGCTGAAGGTCAAAGTTTCTATGGGTGGGATGCTGAAGGTTGAAGTTTCATAATTTAAGTTGTTTTTCTAATATCTTGATTAGGGTGTGTGTAACTGAACAGAGGTGACTGCCAATTGATAAGGAGCTCCTAGCAATTGCAATAAATTTATTCTTAGAAGGTATATATGTGTGTGTGTGTGTGTGTGTGTGTGTGTGTGTATACACACACACACACACAGTATAATTTCCTAGAATTATAGCAAGTATTAAAATGTAAGGGAGAAGGAAGAAAGTAAGCAAAGAGGCAAGGGTTACACGTTGATGGAAATCAGGAATTATAGGTCTTGAGTGCTTGTTCTCACTCTGCCACCAAAAAAAGTTACATGTGTTAGATAGGACTCTTATTTTCAGATTAACAAATATTAATTTAAACACTGTTGAAACAATAAAATTTATATATAATAATGCAGGGGTGGTTCATGAACCCAAGGGTCTCAGGGAAGACTGGAACAAGTAGCAGGAAGGATACAGGAAAAACCATTAGTGCTATCAAGCAATCTTTGAATGCTGCCTCTCCCTTTTCTTTCTGCCAACAATTTCCTCTGCCTGTAGAGTATGTAGTTAAAAATGACTGGCCTCCATTCCTGATATTTTACATCTATGTATACTAATTAGTATCCTGATCTTTCTTGAGATTCAGTTTTCAAAATTCCTAGAAAAGGCAGTCCTTGGGGGAGGCAGACGCTCACCATAAGTTTAATATTGTACAAAATGTTTTCTATAAAGGAGGTAAGTGATGAAGTGCAAAAGAGAAGAGAAAATGGACAGATAACCCTCATATTGTCCTTCTTGCTATGTCTATTATCTTGAAAGTAACACACTCAATTTCTAAGCTTTGCCTTCCCTAGTCTCCTTCTTCTGCCAGCCTACCTCTTTTCATTTTTTTTTTTGATAAGGTTCTTATAAAATATGAAGGCAGAAAATTAGCAAAATAAACTGGTATCTACTAGGAAGACAAAATAAATATACTTAAGAATCTCAAGCAAGTTAGGATTAGCATTAAAATTTTTCTGGATCCTGTGTTTGTACCTAGGATTCATTTTGTAGTTTCCAATTCTGACATCTCAACTACTTGGGTGTTACTGAGCATTATGAAGTTAATATTCTCCTTTGAGTATTTACACTAAGATGGATTCTCAAACAGGAAAATTGTTTATATGCAATTTATAGAATGGGTGGTAAATTCTAATGGAATTGATGTCTTTTAAATAAAGAATCACTTTAAGTGGCTACATTAATTTCAGCCATCAGTACCATTAATGTAACTAAAAACTGTTTACACTAATGGATGTATAGGGAACATTTTTTCTTCCCTAAGTATCTTTTTGTTAGTTTTCAGAGGAAACAGAAATGGTTCTGGTAGTCTTTGTGGGCAAGGGTTGAGAAGAAGAAAAGCTACTAAAATATTATTAAATACTTACTTTATAGCAGTGTTTAAAAGTAGGGGGTAAATTATTCATAAACTAATTGCTTTGTATCACTTTTGAAAAAGTTGTTATAGAATTCATCAGCAAAATATGTGTTTACAGTATGCAAAAGTCCCATGTTAGAGATCATCATTTTGCTTTTGAGTTCTGGGCTTCCTTTGTCACTTGAATAGAATTCTCAAAATCTTATAACCTAAAGGAATAGGATGATTTTTCAAGGGTGGGTAACAGGAAGCAATGGTAATTTCAGAGGATCAAAACCTGGGCCTTTCTCATGATTTCATAGAGTTAATACATGGAAGGTTTCATGTGTAATCCAAACAAGGAAGAAAAAAGCAATGAATAATTGCTATGGATGGACTTCTCTTTGACCTTGGAAACCAGTGATATGGGATAGTTTTGGTAGAAATTTAAAAAAATAATTTAATATACATTATAAAATTTATTGTATTTTTGGTGTGATATAATTAATCATTAATATATAAAAGTTATAGCAAAATATTTACTGTAATTAATTTAAAATTATTATACCTACTACTATATATAGAAACCAAGGCTCAGAAATAATTCACGAGTGGCCAAAGATTATATATAAATGTCAAAGTGAGAATTTGAACTAAGACCATTCTACCTCTCTCTGCCTTCTAAAAACATCACATACATAAAGATACATGCATAAATATACCTACAGAAAAATACATATACACAAACATATATAGATATCTGTAGCCTTTACATATGTATGACTCTTTCCCTCTCTACCTGTATATGTCTCTCAAATGTTTTCCTTTTATCTTTCACAATAGATGCCTTCTTTATATCTCTCCATTCACATGCAAGGACAGATATCTCTATTGTTTGTTAAGGCAAGTAAATAAATTTTACTTAAAGATGCACAATTCCAAAGCAATCAACTGTCCTACATTGTTCATGACTGTTTCAATTTTAGAACTTAAGTCTCATGTCCCAAGAAATCTCTCAGTCTCAGTAAAATTGAGACAATTGTCCCAAAGTAGTAATAAATGAGCATAAAAGGTATTCTGGAACTCTGTCACATTTCTATAATGAACACTAAAGCATCTATAACCTCTCTTATATCAAGGCAGAATTTTTTTTTTTTATTTGTGAGTCATGTCAAAAACATATTAGATCTGGGAAGGAGAAGTCATGTGAATCCTCTTATACACTTGTGTCTTCTGCCTTACTCTAAGCCATTAGGTCATCAGAGTGTTTAAAGATGCTAGCTTCAGAGCTACACACAGGCACACCTTGAGGTTTGAAGGTATAGAATACCAGGAACCTGTATCTTCATTCCTTTTTTCTTGCCCTTATGGCCTACTTAAAGCATTTTCTTCCAGACCCCAATTACCCATTGCCTCCTTCCCTATATTATGATTTCTGGTATTTACTCCATTTCCAACCTTCCTTCATTCTGAACTTTACTTTCACATCACACATATCCAGCTTCGATGATTTAATTATGTCCTTGCTCAAGTCTTGAAATTGCATTTGTTTTTAGGTTCACTCTGCCTTTGGTGCTTTGATGGCTCTACTCCATAAAGTACCACAGGCAAGAGAGCTCTACCATGAAGCTACTTAACTTTAAACTTCAAGGCCCCTTACATTCATGGATCCCTGTGAGGGCCACCAGTTCTTAAGAGTGATAGAGTATTTTGGAGAGAAGTTGGATTGCACTTTCATGTAAGCATTTCTAACAATTGTCTAAAGGAATCTTTAAGAAAAGGAATGTGGGCATATGAGACTCTGAAAAATGTTTGCAATTTTTTTTTCATCATAAATATTCTATTTAATACCAAATTTTGCATTTGTAATTTTTCATTCTCTTTCTTAAAGAGGTCTCCTTAAATTGCATAAACTTCAGGCCTCATATAACCTGGACCAGACATTGACCATCAGATCTAAATTACTCATGACTTTCAAGCAGTATAGAGACAGACTAAATTAAAGTACCCCTAGTCTTTGGATAAGGTGATCATGAAGAGCAAAATTAGAAAATTCAGCAATTAATTGATAATATAAACTTCCTGGAGAAATACTACCTAAGAATTAAAATACAGTTGACCCTTGAACAATGTGAGGGTTGGAGTGCTGACTTCTTATGCAGTCAAAAATTGGTATACAACTTTTGACTCCCCCAAAGCTTCACTCATTCCTTAGTATCAGCAGGGGATTGATGGTTCCAAGACCTCTGAAGATACGAAAATCTGCAAGTGCTCAAAATCCCTTATATAAAATGGCCTAGAACAATGCACCCAGTCAGCCCTTCATATCCACTGATTCCCAATTGCAGATCGAAAATACTGTTTTCAATCAGGGTTGATTGAAATGTCTCATGTGAAACCTGGGCTATAAAAACCAACTGTATGTTTATTGAAAGAAAAAATTGTATGTAAGTGGACCTGCACAATTCAAACCTGTGTTGTTCAAGGGTCAACTGTATATAACAAATGTAAAGTGGAAAGATTAAGTCACATTTTCATTTAAAAGGACAGAGTCCACAGGTACTTAATAAATATTTTCAGAATAAATAAATTAATAAGTGAATATAAAGGAACCCATGCCCTTATAAAATCTCTGATTAAAAGGGTTTACTTTTCTATAATTTAGAAAAAAAGAAAGCAAAAAAACTAGAATGAGTCATTATTTTCAACATTTTCTAGGAAAGAAAATGTCCTGGGCTTCCACAAATAGTAGGCACTCTTGATGGTACTCTCCGTACAGTGGGGTTTTCACCATAGTGTAACAGAGCTCCAGGGCATTGATCATTTGGACCACCAACTACATCTATCGCTTGGATTTCCATCCTGACAAAGCTACCTGCTGATTGTAATGCAGTATTAAATAGAGAATTCCCTTAAGAGAGAGAGAGAATGTGTTGGTTAGAAAAGTAAGATTTAATTAACATTTAAGTTCACATAAGTTTTCTATACTTTTGTAATTTAATACTGTTTCTAATTATAAGGGGAGACTGAATAGAGTCATCTTTACTACTTGGAAAAATAGAAAAATCCTTCAAGAGTGAAACCTGAAAAATCTCTACAGCCATGCCATCCTGAACATGCCTGATCTTGTTTTATCTCGGAAGCTAAGCAGGTTCGGGCCTGGTTAGTACTTGGATGGGAAACCACCTAGGAAGACCAGGTCCTGTAGGAGTAAAAAAAAAAGAGAGAGAGAAACTTGAAAAATCAGTACATAATGGTGATAACTACCTGTAGACTTATTGTGTACATAAGGCTTTGGACTATGAATATCAGTACCTGTTTTGTGTCTGTCCTTTTAGGATTCAGTTGTGGACTATAGCCACTGCACTGGGCTACTGTCTCTCTCTCCCCAAAGAGGTTCAGTTAGAGCATCTAGGGCTCCAGTAAAAATATTACTATATTATTCCTTAATATCGCTATATAGAGAGACCCAATTCTACTCTGTGTTATTGGCTAAATTCTCAGAACACAATTAGTAGTATCTTACTTCCTAGGGTAAATGCTGACAATTACAAAAGGGAAGAGTTTGCATTAGGTAGGATGGAAGTGTTGTGATATTCAGAAAAAAAATATATCCAAGTATGGCTGCTGACAATGTATCTTTGGGACTTGCATCCGTAGAGCAGATTGGAGTCTCTCATTTTTTTCCCAAGAGACTGAACAGTATCAAAATATATAAATAAAGGTGAAATGTTGAGGACAAACAAGGTATTTGCATAGTTTTCAAGGTTCCTCTCTTATAATACTTATGAATTATTTTGGTGTCTTTTAACATATGTTTACACATTATTTGATATTCCTCCCTCCGGGAAGTGAGGCTTAATTCTCTATCCTTTAGTGTAGGTTGGACTTAGGGACTCATTTCTAATGAATAGACTGTGGAAAGAAGAAAATACTATTTAGAGTGGAGACATCTGACAGATACCACCTTAACCAAGTAATCAAGGTTAACATCATAAGTCATGTTAATTTAATGTGTCCCCTCCCAAAATGATGTAATGAAAAGGGTACTTCACCTCTGTAGGAGTCTTTCCAAAAACAAATAACCTCAGTATGATTATGGAAAGATATCAAACTCAAATAAATTTAAGATGATCTACATTACACTTAGCACTCTTCCAAAATTTCAAAGGAAAAAAAGGCTGACAAACTCACAGATTAGATGAGACTTAGGAAACATGATAATGAAATAAAACATAGTGTTATAGATTAAATTGTTTCCACATAAAATTCACATGATGAATTCCTGACCACCAATACTTTTAGAATGTGACTAAATTAGACAATAGAGTCTTAAAAGAGGTAATTAAAATTAAATGATTTCGTTGGGGTGGGCCCAATCCAGTATGGTTAGTATTCTTATAAAAATAGATTAGGATGCTGACACATACAGGAAAAAAAATGTAAAGACAGAAGAATCTGGTCATCCACTAGCTAAGAGGAGAGGCCTCAGAAGATGTCAACTTTGCTGACACCTTGATTTGGATTTCTAGGCTCCATAACTGTGAGAAAACAAATTTCTAATGTTTAAGCCACCTAGTCTATGGTACTTTGTTATGGAAGCCCTAGAAAATTAATACACTAAGTTTCCTGGACTAGATTTTGTAATCAAAAATGACATTAGTGGAAACACTGGTGACACCTAAATAAAGTCTGTAATTTAGCTAATAGTATTGTGCACATTTTTTTTTCTTAGTTTTAATAAATGTACCAAATATTAAAATGGAAGATGTTAACATTAGTGTAACTGAGTGAAAAGTATATGAGAACTCTCTCTCTGGTACCTTCAGTTCTTTTGAAAACATATAATATTTCAAAATAAAATAACTTTTACATGTAAAGACGAAGGAAAAAAATCATACATATGACAGGGCATCCCAGAAGAAAGAAAGGAAGGAAGGAAGGAAGGAAGGAGGAAGGAAGGAAGGAAGGAAGGAAGGAAGGAAGGAAGGAAGGAAGAAAGAAAGAAAGAAAAAGAAAGAAAGAAAGAAGAAAGAAAGAAAGAAAGAAAGAAAGAAGAAAAGAAAGGAAAGAAAGAAAAGAAAAGAAAGAAAGAAAAGAAAAGAAAGAAAAAAGAAAAAAGAAAACCTAGCCTCACTATTAAAAATAAGTAAAAGACACACATTAAAATGAAATCAGGGAGGAGATAACAGTGGCATAGGGAAAGGTGCCAAGAAATGTTTCACTTTATTTAGCATTCTCTGCATGCCAGATGCTGAGGTGGGTGCCTTATGTACATCCTTTCATTTAACCCTCGGGCAACCTTAGTTATAATTATATGGAATTCTCTCCTCATTTTAATCTTGAAAAATGAAATCTGAACCCCAAAATCTCAGAGAATAAGTGAACAGGGTATTCAGAAGGCACTCTGAACCTGAGAAAATCAACACACTGAAAACTGACCAGAGTCTCACCTCAACGTTTCCTATATCTTTAAAGAGATTACTCTCTCACTTTTTACAGACATCCTATTCATCAGAATGTGTCACTTCAAACTCCTAAAATGTTTCTATTGCACGAGTATTTCCCTCTATATTTGTTACCAAGATAGAGATAATGATGATGATGATGATATGATTGTTGTTGGACACTTGCACCCTCCAACCCAGGAGACTCAGAAGGCATGTTGAGCCTCATGCTGTGAACTCATATTGTACGAGAAAACTAACAATGGTTTCATAGTTGTGTTCTTACATAGTGGCTTCCATTGTACTTCAGATAAGGAAAAGCACCCCATATCATTGACAGGATTTATAAGATCCTTTACAATTAGACTCCTGTCTATTTCTTGAGACTCATCGTGGGACAGTCTTGCTCTTGGTTTCTGTGTTGTAACACATGGTCAATGAATATGTATTAAATGAGTGAATAAAGGAAAAATTCATAAGAAGAAAGTAATTTGAATGCAAAACTTAATTTTTTTACATCTAGTCAGATAGACAAGTGACAGACAATTAAGGTACAATATTCTAAGTGCTATGAGAAAAGTATAGAGAGAATGATATGTGAGGTTTAACTGTAGAGGTGAGACAAGGAATGCAGAATTTATGATTTTGCATCTGAGTTTTAAAGGGCGTTTAGGAATTACTCTTCATTCAAGCAGGAGAATAATGTTTCAGACTCAGGAAGCAGCATACACAGATGTGCAGATGAGCTCTTGCCCTTGTTGATGTGAGCAAATCACACATAATTTACAGGCTGACCCAGCATACTGCCTTGAATCTACTGTTGCTTGAACACAATGTCTGTGTGCTTAAAAATAGTCTTTTGTGCATGGCCCTGGATATTTAGAAGCTTAGAGTATACTTTAGTGTGGTGTGTATGTGTATGTGTATGTTACGCGCAATCAATAAATTTAGCTGTTATTTGTTCAATATAAATTTCAAATTGATGAAATATTTATCTTTAACCAGAAAGGAGTTGTAAACATTTGTTTATTGAATATAAACTAAGCAAAATTCTATATTTTGGACCTTGAACTCTAGGAGTAGAGATGGATAAAAAGACGTTTTAATTGAGATCACACTTATAAGATTTTTGTACGTAAGCATGAAGAGAGAACATTTATATAGTGCATTACTTAAAATAAATAATGAATGAAAAAGAATGAGCTCTAAATACCTTTAAAAGAATCTGCAAGAGGGTTTTCATGAGGCTCAATGGGGACCCTAACTCCATAGGCACCCTGTTACAGGGGAGAAAAAAAAGTAAAAATTGTTTAATATCTCCATTCTGAAATAGTGCAAGTGGTCATTTGTTGCCATAATTTAAACATTCCAATCTGACAAATGTGCTCCAGAAAAAGCATGTAGGTCTTAAATTTTTCAGAAACCCTTTTTGGTCCTGGGATGATAACCATTAATTTCCATGAATAATGCCACACTTATAATATCAGAAATATTGGAGATTAGTATCCTAGTGAGCATTTATTTAACAATTATCTTTTGTAGAAATTCTTCCATGCGATGTCTTATAGGAATACATTATATTTGGTACCAGTCCCTTTATGTTGATAGGGAACAAATCAGTATTGAGTTCATTTAAGAAGCAGACTCCGAGGAATAAATTTGGAACCTATAATATGAAGGCTGAAGAAACAAGTTTAGGAACAGAGTAAATTCTAGGAGCAAGGCCTTTGTTATCAGGCAAGCCTGATTGTCAGTCAAAACTCTACCACATATACACTATAAGACCTTGGGAGCACTGTCAGTTTCCTAATTTATGAAACTAACATTATAATTCCTATATCATATAGTTGATGTAAAGAGTAAAATGATCGTTCAAATGCATAGCAAATATATTCTTAAATAGCAGCAGTTTTCCCTCTGACCCTAATATTTTTAATTAAAGTTATTGAGATAAAAGTTGGTTAATAAAATTATATAGGTTTCAAAGTGTGTGATTGTATAATATATCATCTGTATATTGCATTGTGTGTTCACCACCAAAGTCAAATATCCTTCTGTCATCATATATTTTACCCCCTTTACCCTTTTCTACCTCCACCCCCTCCCTGTTTCCTCTGGTAACCATTAAACTGTTGTCCGTGTTTAAAGTTTTTCTTTGTCTTGTTCGTATGTTGCTTTAGTTTTATATCCTACATATGAGTGAAATCATATAGATACTAACTTTTTCTGTCTGACTTATTTCACTTGGCATGATAATCTCAAGATCCATCCATGTTGTCACAAATAGCTGTATTCCATCTTTTTTATAGCTGAGTAATATTCCACTGTGTATATGTACTGCATCTTCATACAATGATCTATTGAAGGACACTTTGGTTGTTTCCATATCTTGGCCATCATGAACAATGCTGCAATGAACATAGAAGGAATATATATTTATGGATAAATGTTTTTAAATTTGGGGGGCAGATACCCAGAAGAGGGATAGCTATGACTGTGGTATTTTATTTTATTCAGTGTCTTTTTATTGTGGACAACTAGGACATTCCACTCTTAAAAGTCTGAGAAGAATAACAGGGAAAAACATGAAAAAAATACAAAAAAAAAACCTTGACTTTTTATCCTGAGAGCCTTCCCTCAGAGCAGATTTCAGGCATGGAAAAATAAAGATGATATAAGAGGATAATGTGCTTCTTGGAAGTTAGAGAAGGTCCTTTTTACTGGGACTTGGAGGTAGGGGAACCAAAGGCTTTGCCTCTCAAAAAGTGGTGAACATATAGTGTCCTTGCTTACAAAGTCAGTTTCCATTCCACCAGTGGTCTGACATGATTTGAGAAAGGGACAATATGTTTATGGGGTCATATTTCTTCCCTATTCAACCTCAGATTCAAATCCAAGTATAGGAGCTGAATCAGTTAGAAAATCAATAGATGGTTGGACATTTTAATATACATTATAAAAATTTAATCCCCATGATAGTGAACATAAAACACTTAAACTATATCTTATGTCTGCCTTGTTTTTATTTATATCTACAATGCTTGGAATACTAAATAGGACATTGCAGACAAGCAGTAATTATTTGTTGAATGAATCAACAAATAAGTAAATGAAAGGATACATAGATGAGAAAATATTGTATTGAATATGCAATTTTATTGGATCCCCTTCAAGGATTGATTGTTAATTAAGTTCATTTATCTCTGAGTGGGCTCCAAATTAGCCAACTGTCTTCCTCTTATGATTTTTTTTAACCAGAAATATCACCATGAAAAATAAAATCTTACAATTTACATGCATTCATTTAGACAATGTAGTATAATATACTTCATTGAGTGGTAGGTCTGATAAAAAATTAATTAATTATATATTTTTTCAACAGAGTTAGCAATACTGTTGTGTTGCTTTCCATCAATCAAACCTTAATTTGGTACATTGTTATTGTTTCTTGAATTAGAAAGAGAGAGAGAAAGAGAGACTTTCCAATTAAATTTTCTTTATGACCAGCAGCATGCTAACATTATCTTTATACAGGTCCTGTGCATTTTTGATAAGTGAATTCCAAGTTATGTTATATTTTGGGTCACCATATAAATGAATCATTTCCTCTCAAAAATATCACATGGTATATTAATTGTTCAAGAAAATTCCAAATCTAAAAAGGTAGCAGTTCAATGACAGAAAGATTACTATTTTCACAGCCACATTCTATTACTGCTTACTCGTAAAATACTATAATTACCAGCCAAAAATCAAACACAACTTCAGAATAAGGATAATTAAACTCTATTCAAATGTCATAAATATTTTATTATACATTCAATTTCTCATTTATGTTTTTATAATATTTGCTTTAGAGATACGGGCATCAGAACTTGCCTTGAAATGGGAACAATTTTCTTTAGTATATACTGGAGATTGTCAATGCAGACTAATCATAAAATTGTACCTAAAATTTAACTTTTGTATTTTACAGGTGAGAATTTTAACGACTGACAAAAGCAAGGATATACTGTTACTGTGATATCATTTTAGTTATAAAAGAATTTAAATACTACAGATTCTTCTACTCATCAAAAAACTGTAGGTTTTATTAATATTCATGGAATATGAGAATGGGAGTAAGAAACAAAGGAGGAAATTTCTGAATTTCCTGGAAACCAAAGACTAAATAGAACTACAAACACTTATAATGTCAATCATACATTCGTGTATGTATGCACACATTTATTTTCTATTTAACAAGCAAGAACTTTCTCCACTCACTTCTAAGCTCTTGTGTGTTTTAAGGACTGGGATGAAACTCTAAGAAGTACATTTCCTGGAATTTATTGCCTGTTAATTCTAGTTTACATTTAATCGGTGACAGTTACAGCCAAGAGATTTGGAAGTAGAAAGCATGGCAGAATCCTTGGTACACCTGTGACATCATTGTCAGGTCCAGGACTTTAGCAATCTGCATCAACTTTCCAAAATCTTCCAGGCAATCACCTGCTTTAGTGATATAGGATCTGGTATCCTTGCAGATTCTTGCTTCCCTGAGATCACTGTTTTTCTTGACCTTCATAACATCATCCCTTACAAATATATTGAAAGTACCTACTTGTATTAAATCCCTGAAATGTTTTCTTAAGCAAATCCTGGCCATAAAGTATTTGCTACCACAATAGGTTCAATAAAAAGTCACTAAAAACTTGGAACCTAAAATTAATTATGTGGCAGATACATTTAGTATTTTAATGGCTATCCACATGCTCCCACACATTTCCTATCTTCCTCGCAATTAAGTGGGGCTCAATATCTAGTTCTGCCCTAATGGGCTCTGAGAGGAAGTCATTGACATTGCTTCTGGTATAAAAATTAGGATATTAAATGAATAGTAAATCATTTTCTTGTCCACATTTCCTGTGTTCCTATAGGCACACATGGTTTTGTCCTCAAGTGTCAATTATCTATCTGTTCCAGTACTTTGAACAGGATTGCACTGTGATTCTGAAGTTGGAGTCTAGTTATGTCAAAGGTATACTCTTATTTTATCTTATACACACTAAAAAAAAACAAATGTGCAGTTTACAAAACAGCATAAAGATAACATTCATTAGATGTTCATAAATAGGTTTCTATAGATAATAATTATATCCTTGAGATGTAAACTTAAGACGCTATGGCCATATTGAATATTAAAAATTCTCTGCATTTATTCCTTTATTCAACACATATCTTTTTAGCATTTTTTAATGTATCAGGCATTGTTTTAGAAACATTATGTCAGCTTGGGCTGCCATAACAAAATACCACAGACTGTCTGGCTGAAACAATAAAAACAACAGTTCTGGGGGTTGTATGTCCAAGATCAAGGTGCCAGCAGGGTTTCTGGTGAGACATATCTCTTCAGATGGTGTCTTCTCACTATGTCCTTCCATGGCCTTTTCTCTATACTCTAAGAAAGAGAGTGACTGCTGTTTCTTCCTCCTCTTCTAAGGATACCTATCCCATCAGATTAGGGCCCCACCCTTAGGACCTCAATTCACTTTATTACTTCCTTAAAGATCCTATTTTCTAATACAATCATATTGGGGAGTAAGTCTTTAACATTAGAATTTAGGAAAGGACTATAATTCAGTCCATAACACCACATAAGCAAAATTGTCATAGAGTTTTAGTTTCTCAAAAAAGAGTCTAGATTAAGGAAGTTGTAAAATTCTTTTACAGAATGAAGCTAGATTTAAGAAGAGCACCAGTGTCTAATAACTAAAATACTGGATACTACAGAAAAAGTTCCAAATGCAAGTCTTTCAATTACTAATATTAAAAAAGGTATTTACATAAAGTCCATAAAAGTTTTGTGAACTTAATGATGTAAATTTATTTCTAGCATTTACTTTACAACACTTGATTTACTTTATTGTCAGTATTGCCTTTTAGCTTCAAGATTTTAAAATGTATCGACAACAAAAAGGGAGAGGAGGTCGTGATGGTGGCTCTAAAGATGGATGTGCTGTCCCCAGCCACAGTCCCTGATTTGGAGTGGTATGAGGAGCCAGATGAAATCTGCACTCTCCCCACCAAACCCTCTACATAGAACTACTTGAAACTACTTCTGCCCAAGAACCTCCCAAATCTTCAGAGCCCTTCTGCACCAGAGACTGCTTAGTGCCAGTGGTGTTTCACAAGCCTGTGAGCCAGGAAAACTACTGTTTGTCTACTTGTACACTTCTAAAGGGAATCATGTACCAACAGCCCTCTGAACATCTTTAGCACTTCAATCAAAAACCTTCTCCTGACACAGAGGACTTGGTGAAGAAGAAACCACCGGCCACTACCGAGGCAAGCAGCAGGACAGGACAACAAACCATGGCAGAACTGGAGAGTGTCCTCAGCACCTAGAGGGTCTCTTTGCCTAGATACTAGTACCACAAGTGCTGATCCTCCTTTGGGGCTGTATCCTAAGTCTTAAGGAGCTCTACGAGCTTGACTTGTCCCTCTTAGCCCTTAAGAGAAACAGACCAGAGCCTGAGCATGGCAGCGTTTTGAGCCTTCTTTTCTGAACCATTTTCATGTCTGATGCCTTCAGTGAGCTACAGGTTCCTCGCTCATGGGCACTATCATCATGGTTCAGAGGCACCACGACTGTGAAGAAGATTGGTTTCAACCCAAGCTAAATTACAGAGTATTCATAGAGGGCCACAAACTGACTGTAACTCTGTCCTGTGGCAGACCCTCCATCCCAACGATGGCCTAGGAAGACTATGTTTGGTTCCAGGCACTAGAGACATTGAAAGGCTTTCATGACTGAATGGGGATGCTTCTTAATTGTGAACACAATGGCTCGATTATCTTTTCTTCTGGTGCACCAAGTCACCCACCTCTTGCTTAGAGGAAGAGTAGCTTTCTGAAAGAGGAAGCTTCTGTCCTTCTGCCTGTCTGCTTCCCCTCCTCAGACTCCCTTGTGGGCTCATGGTGTGTCTGGGGCTATAATAATCATCAGTGAGAACATCTCTTGTAACCAGAAGTTGATTTTCTCAAATGGTGTTGAGTCACGCTTTTCTGTTTGGGATTGGAAAGCACCTGTGGACCCATAGACAGACACTGTTATGGAGGTGGCTCTTTTCTGCAACCTTTCAGAATTTCTTCTAGGGACATAATGTGGGTGTGACTCATGAACTTAAATATAAAAAAGGAATTCATATTTAAATAAAGACTTTAGAATGTATCTTAAAAACTGATTATCTTTAAAATATGAAAAGTATTCAACGTACCCAAAAGTAAAAATGCACACTTAAAAGTTATTTGAGAGGTCATGTACTTGTAATCTTTGATATTAAGCAAGTACTGAAACACAGTGAACCTGATATTTGTTGGATGGGCATATATGAAGGAAGTATCTACTCTTTTGACTGCAGTTTAGGAAGTTTCCAATCTATTGTTATTCTGGCACATGTCAAAGAATATACTTCTATTTAACTACAATGCCAAATAAAAATTTGCAAAAGAAAAATTTCAGATCCTAAGAGAGCAGTGAGATTTTCAAACAGAAAGATTATATTAAGAGAAATGTCCCTTACTCTATGCAGTTAAAAAGAGCAATTGCTTGATTCAATTATTTTATGGACATGTGACATTAAAACAGAGTGAAAATTCAATATTTCCCAATATCCCTTTTTTTTTCTTGTGATTTATTTAAAAACCAATTCTCTGTACTTCTGTCTTAGTCAATTCAGAATACTGCAATAGACCACCACAGACTGGATGAATTAAACAATAACCATTTATTTCTCACATTTCTAGAGGCTGGAAGTCCAAGATCAGGAGCCAGCATGGTGGGATTCTTTGTGAAGACCCTCTTCCTGATATACAGATGGCCATTTTTCCTTAGAGAGAAAAAAGACTACTAGCTTTTTTCCACTTTCTTATAAGGACACGAATCTCATCACAGGGCCTCTACTCTCATGACCTAATTTCCTCCCAAAAGTCCACCTCCAAATACCATTACATTAGGGCTTTGACCTATGAAGTGTGGAGGAACACAAACGTTAATATAAAATTTTAACTTTAAGTTTTAGGTGTGTTTACTATGTTTCTATGTTAATAGTTAATGAGCATGCATTTTTTTCTTTTTTAAATATTCTTGCAAAAATTAAATTAAATTAAGACAATTTTTTTCAGTAACCTATCAATTACTTTTTATAATCTAAATGTGTTCTTTTATCTTTTTTGAACTTTACCAATGGTTTGCAAACTCTAGTGTATATCAGAATCAGTTGCAGAGAAAGCACAAATTTCCACACCCCTCCCCCAGTTTTCTGATTCATAAGTGTGAAGTGAGAAGTACCTTTTCACCTATCTTCAATATTTTCCATCTTCTTTTCTTTCTCTGCCTTATTCTGGGTAATTCCTTTAGATATCACTTCTAGTTCACTTACTTACTTATCCGTTTTGTCATTAGTAAATATTTCTGAATGAATTCTTTTGATGTGAACCCTAAGAATGAATTAATCAGCTAAGATGGACTCCCCATTGTCAATCAAAGGCCTGAATTTTATGAATCATAAGAACCTAGTGGCTATTTGCTGATGGGAGCTCCTCATGTACTTTGTACACCAGGAAGTACTCTCAGACTGCACTCTTGGATCTCCACACTATGCCCTGCTTGTTTATACCTTCTGAGTCGATCAATGCCGTAGGGAAGCCTTGGTTTCATTTGTCTTTCTACCAGCAGACTGAGACCTGCCCCATTCAATTAGAACTGCACAATTTCGATACCTCATTTACATAAAACAGACCTAATTGAGACCCTGGCAGGGACTTTTATTTAAAAGATGGCCTCCTCTTTGGTCTTAGTGGAACACGATTTAGGTCGTTACCTGCATGTGTGTCTACCAGCCTGCAGCTCCTTTTTGCTAAAAAAATGCTGTTATTTTTTTATTACAATCTAAAATTAATTCTGGTTTACAGAATGAACAAATGTTTAGCTAATTTTAGGACTGCTTGACTTTAATCTATACCCATATGTTGTGCTTTTGTGCGGGAACTCAAGTCCTGCATTGTTCTTGAGTGGTTTATTTATGCACTGTCGAACACTCTAGTCCTTCTAGTCATATTACCCTGGAAAAATGAACTGAGCCTCCTTGATGCTGACTACTTCCCCAGTTATGTTAGTTTTCTCTTTCGGTGTAACAAGTCACCACAATCTTTGTGGCGTCAAACAATTCATATTTATTATCTCACAGTTTTCTTAGGTCTGGAGTTTGGGTATGACTTAGCTAGATGCTCTACTCAAGATTTTATAATGGGGTAATCAAGCTGTAGGCCGGACTGTGTACTCATCTAGAAACCTGACTGGGGATATTATCTGCTTTTAAACTCATACAGGTTGTAAGCAGAATTCATTTCTTTGTGACCATAGTGCTAAGAGTCTCAGATCTCGGAAGCCATCTGCAGTTTCCTATACATGGCCCTCTCCATAGGCAGCTTAGATCACAGCACCTGGCTTCTTTAGGGAAAGAAGTAAAGTCTCTTGCTCTAGTCTGTCAAAACAGAGTCTTATATAACAGTGTAATCATAGGAGTGACATCCCCTCAACTTTGCTATAAAATGTAACCTAGCCAAGATAATTGCATCCTATCATCTTTGCCATATTCTGTGGGTTGTAAGAAAGAAACAGGTTCTGCCCAAAGTCAAGGGGAGAGGATTATCCAAGGTATAATATCAGAGGGTAGAGATCATAGTGGCCATTTGAGAACTTTGCCTACCACACCAGATTTTCTCTAGTAGAATCTTCCACATCTTTGGCTCTGCCTTATAAAATAATCTTTCTCACTACAGCAATGGCTGTTCTCCTGCTTCCTGCCCCATCTCAGGGTTCAGGTCTAGTCCCTGGGGTTAGACCCCACTAAAAAGTGCCATATAACATTAACCTAGCAATATATCACAATCTCCCCTGTGTAATAAATCTGAAGTAGTGGAAAGAATATAATATTTAAATTAAACAAACTGCTATCTCATTCTGGTTTCAACATTATGAGATGTGTAAAAATTTAGAAGTTATTTGAACTTGCAATCTCAGCATAATAATATAGTGAGGAAAAGAACACTTAACTCATGCAACAAAAGCAATTAGCACATGGCATGTACTCAATCATGAATACTCATTCTTTTTATTAATTTGCTATCTTCCGTATATGATGGAGGTTTTACCTGGGTCTAAAGCAAAACTAAAAATAAAAAATAATACACTAACACCTATAGTTGTTTTACACCAGTGAATTGTTAAGTTCTTTGCTCTTTATAGGATGAAATGAAAATTTGAATCTCTAATGCTGTCTTTTACCCAATCATATCTACCTATTGTTTCATCCTTTATTTTAAAAGAATACAAAGCCACATCTTTTTAATAACTTAAAAGAGTAATTAGTATATCTGTGGCAATGTTTATAAAGGTAGGGGGAAAGAAGTATATCTGAATGTTACAACTTAAAAACCTGTGCAAGGAATTATAATCATGAAGTTGTTAAATTCATATACTTATGATGATGGTTGAATATAGCACTTCCTCCAGATTAAAAGAACACTGAATCCAGGGTTAATAACAGTTAGAAAATAATTGCAGTTGCTAGTAACAGAAAAGAAAACTAAAAGTGGCTTCCTTTTTTCTATATATATAGCTAATGTTGAGCCACCCAGTGATGGCAGGATGCATTTGTAGTCATCAGGGATCAGAGTTCTACCAACAATGTAACAAGAAATAATGTATAATGTAAACTAACACAATCTTTGCCATGGTCTGTGCCTTTGGGAAAATCTTGTTTCCATAAATGGACAATCTCGACATTTCATCTCCTCAGTATCTGTGCAGTCTTCTTCATGCATTAGTTCCTGATAGGATTTCTTTGGATCCAGTGACCTATAAGTAAGTTAAGAGTTAAATTACCTCTGCCTAACACACTCAATGTAAAATGATGGGGGATGGGCGAAGCTTGAATTATCATATTAAAAAATGCCCTCCGAAAAAGATTAGGAAACATTCCCAGGCACTGGTCATCCACTATCATAGCTTGTTAGGAGGCTGTGTAGATGCTGCTCAAAATAGCCCAAAGTGTGGCCTTGTGCTCTGCTCTTTTGATATAAACTCTCCTGTTTTAATTGTTCCCTAAGTTCTCCACATTGGTTTCCTGGAAGTCTATTGGTGTATATATGTGTTTATATATGTATCATGCATGTCCATCATCATCCAAGAACAATAGCAGCCCATCCAGTTTCCTCTTCCCATTTATGAAACCTCTCTAAGGTCAGAACCATCTCATACCCTCTGATCTTTCAGTGGTCAGAATTTAGGACAAAGATATACCTACTTGCAATGGGGGTTAGGAAATGTAATTATTTAGTTGGTCACATGCTGTCTTTAATAAATCAAAACCCTCTTATTAAGAAAGAAACTTATTAAGAAAGTACTAAATTTAGCAAAATAACAATCATTGAAATACAGCTCATGATATCATTAGAAGTCTTAAATACAGATGAAATGAGATGGAATGCTGTGACCATGATGGGAAGTTGCTTAAGATAATTCTTGTAGTTGGAATTATTCCCATCCCCTGGCATAAATTAGCTGTGTTTGGAAGAATTATAAAGCTATTATGATAGTGCAGAATTCCATATAACATCATCACCACTTGGCACCCTAGAGGGCGTGGACCATAGTAAGGCTTCAGTGACATTAAGCTAGGGAATGGTAAGGGATGCTCAGATGAAGATTCAAGTTGTGGGACCAACATGGATCAAACTCCAATCTCTAACATATTTTGATCAATTTGAGGTTGATCTGAGTAAGTTCTAATCTTCATGTATTTTTGTGAATATGTTTCATTATAGTGGGTTCATAGTAATTCAAGTGGGAAAACTAATTTCTAGGTGGTTATAGAGATTTATTACTGAGGTTATCCACAGGTCCAGCAATGTTGAGTGAAGAGTGACAAAGGTTGGATAAGGTTTAGCGCCAGATCAATCAGGCAAACTGATGTCCCTGCAAATAAGCTGGAATAGACTCAGAAAATCAAAGCTAACTCTAAATCCTGAGAACACACAAAGTGAGAGTGACAGTAGAATATCAGCTCAGTGGAATTAAACATTTCCAGGGGCTAACCATTGAAAGATCAGATATTTTATTTATAATACTAAGAAAATTCAAGTCCTCTACTCTATCATTTAGATAGTATCATTCATCTCATACAGATAATATTATTTGTAATATTATTTATTTGCTCCTGAAATGTATATGGTCTATTCTTTCCTACAGCATTTATCCAAGATTTTAACATTCACCTCAGAAGGGAAGATATTGTGATGTAGTAGTAAGAAAGAAAGTGAAACCAGTACAAAGCAAAAGGTTAGGAGACCTAAGTTCTCCTGCTGACCATTACTGGCTGTGATTTATGTTACTATTTCCCTCATTGGACTCTATTTTTCATTTCTAAAATAAAGTCTTTTGAATTTATAACTTCTAATATTTCTTCTCACTTGAACCTTCTATAAATCTAGGTATCCAAAAAACAAGAAAACTTATTTTCAGTTTTTTTTTTTTTTTTTTTAATGAAATCCCTTTACACTGTGCTCATTACATTCTCTTCCCTTATGTGGTGAGAGTGCATTTCTGAATGCGCATGAGTAAATCCTTTGTTTGATCATGACCTCCAGGTAGGAACCCCAGAGGCCACTTCTATGGTTATATAACTGCTCTCATCTGCAGTTTCAATGCCCATGTGCAGTGGCGCTCCCTACACAGGTCAATATATTCAGGCAGAAAGCAATATTCTTCTGGCTTATTGAGCCACACTTATTTCCACATAAATGCTGCCTATACAAAAGACAATGTGACATTTGAACCTCTAAGAAGATAATCGTGAAGTCATTTGGGGGTGTCATTTATGTTTCTCTTTTGATTCAGTTACTTACAAATTAATGGAATTCAGTCTAAGCTTCTCTGATTCTTTGGCCTTTCCCCTTTTTTCATTTGATTGAACAATGGAGAATTTAAGCACTGACAATTCAAAATTCATAAGTTTGGTCACCAACTCTAAATGTACCTCTACCAGTCCAAAAGGGAAAAAGATATTCTGTAAATGGATAGTCTCTTTTAATCTCTGAAACAAGTGAGGTGGGAATACTTCTTAACATTTTGGACTTAAGTAAATGATAGCACAAGAGGTAAAAAAAAATGTGTCATATCACCAGTGAATCAGAATTCAATTTTTCTGCTTCCAAACCCACATAATGAAATGAAGTGGGTAATAAGGGGGGAAAAAAGAAGCAGAGTTAGTTAGCTGATGAACTCCAAGATTTTTGAGCAGTTGTGGAACAAAATGTAAATTTTGAATTAGAAATATGACTTCATCCAATGAAGTATGATTAACAGAAGATCGAGAGTTAGTAATAGTTCTTTTTGAGAGCTTTTTCATTTCCTGAGCTTTCCTGACAAGCTAAAAAACTCAAAATATATTGAATAGAAGATCTATAGTATAGATTTAGTATATAAGAGTTTGTGTGGATAAATATATTTGCAACTAATACTTAAGCAAACAACTGTTTCATTTGTGGATATTTCTTTTGTTACAGACATTTGGATTATATTGGTGGTAGCTGAATATCCACATGAATTTATTGAGACTTTGTATCTATAACACTTTAAAATTTATTTGACCTTCCAAAACATTCACTGAAATGATTCTATCCAGTCATTTTAAAAGAAACTCTGTAATTTATAAATGTTTTTCTGCTGGTGGAAAGCAGCTGAAAAGGGCTATAGTAGCTTAAATAGAGATTTGCTTGTCTTAACTAATAAGTCCAGAACTCTGTGGCTGATGACATTATTCTAGTAGCTTCTATATATCAAGATTATGCTTATTTTAAACACTTGGACTTTATTATTTTTTTTCCTTATGGAAAAAAAAAAAACAGCATCTGCTTCTACAGCATCATATCTACATTCCTCGAAGAGAGAAAGGCAGAGGGCAAAGATTCTTTGCAAATAGTGTACCTCATTTTTTTTCAGGAGAGCAAAATTATTTTGGAATTCTTACCCAGAGAGATTTTTAAATGCCTCCTTGGCCTGTGTCAATATTTCATATGGACGTTTCAAGCTGAAATGTGCTTTTATAGAAGAGGGTCATAAATGATGAGGTAACGAAAAGCATCTGATTGTCAAATTAAACTCATATGAGTGAGAAATCTTACCCCACATAAAACATTATTAGTAATTTCAGGAATATAGAAAATCAAGAACCCAGAAGCAGACTGAGGTCTAGGAAATCAAAGCAATTCCTCAGGTCTTTCCCCTCCCCCCCCCCCCATTTTCCCTTCACTGGAAGCACACTTTGGCTCAGAATAGATAAGTTCTCTAAGTCAAATACAGGAGTAGAAAAAATTTAATCAATGAATCATCTCCATTTTATATCCTGGCTTTTTTGATATTTTCCAAGGAGGTGTTCCTCTCACAAAACTATAAAGGTTGCTTCTTTTTTTCTTCTTTCTCTTCCTCTTCCTCCTTTTCTTCTTTTCATCCTTTTCTCTGTTAACAAGCAATTTTTAAAAACAGATATTCTTATCCATTAGATAAGAACTCCTTTCCTAACAAATATTATTCTATTTGCTCACAGATCCTATTATTGTGCTGCCAAGGATATTAGACAGCATCACCAGCCTTTCTTTTACTTCCCTTAGGAGTCTCCCTCTGGTAAAGGGCGTAAACAGATTATAGGCATTAACTTCTTCCCCTTCAGACAGTTTCACACAGAAACAATAAGTTAATTATATTCAATGTTATGGAAGCTATCTATAACCTTTCCTTCAGGGGATCAGTATTTCTAAAATAACAAGTTGGACTCAATGTTATCTTTTTCCAGTATTTTTTAAAATATTTTAAAAATGTTTCATTATAGTTGGCATATAATATTATATTGCTTTTGAGTAACAACATAGTGATTAGTTATTCATATAATATATAAAGTGATCACCCTCATAAGTCTAGTACCTATCTGACATTATACATAATTATTACAATATTATTGACTATATTCCTTATGCTATATTTTACAGCTCACTGACAATTTTGTAACTACCAATTTGTACTTCTTAACTGCTTGCCTTTTTTCACCTACACTCTTCAACCCTCTCCTATGTGGCAACCATAAGTTTGTTCTCCGTATCTATTAGCTTGTTTCTGTTTTGTTTGTTTATTTTGTTTCTTAGATTCCACATGTAAGGGAAATTCTATGATATTTGTCTTTCTCCATCTGACTTACCCCACTCAGCACAATGTCCTTTGTCCATCCATGTTGTTACACATGCCAAGATTGCATTCTTATCTTATTCGTTTATATTTATAGCTGAGTAATATTCCACTGTATATGTTTACAATATCTTCTTTATCCTTTTCTCCATTGATGGGCACACAGATGCCTCTATATCTTGGTTATTATAAATAATGCTGCAATGAATACATGAATGAAAATGTCCCTTCAAAGTAGTATTTTAGGTTTTTTCCCATAAATACCCAATAATGGGATTACTGGGTCCTTCTTTGTCTCTTGATATAGCCTTTGTTTTTAAAGCTTATTTTGTTCAAGTATTGTTACCCCAGTTTTTTTTTTAATTTCCATTTTCATAAAATATCTTTTTCCATCCCTCTACTTTCAGTCTGTGTGTATCTTTAGATCTGAAGTGAGTCTTCTATAAGCAGCATATGAAAGGGTCTTGTGTTCTTAGCCATTCAGCCACCCTATCTTTTCACTGGCACATTTAATTCTTTTTATTTGAAGCAATTGTTGATATGTAGTTATTGCCATTTTATTATTTATATTTTGATTTTTTTTTCTTCTTCTTCTTAAAGAAGTCCCTCTAATATTTCTTGTAATACTAGTTTGGTGCTGACAAACTCCTTTAGCTTTTTCTTGTCTGGGAAGATTTTATCTGTCTTTCAATTCTAAATGATAGCTTTGCTGGGTAGAGTAACTTGACTGTAGGTTCTTACTTTTCATCACTTTGAATATTTCATGCCAATCCCTTCTTGCCTGCAAAGCTTCTGTTGAGAAATCAGCAGTTTATGGGAGCTCTCTTGTAGTTAACTAATTGCTTTTCTCTTGCTGCTTTTAAGATTCTCTCTTTGTCTTTAACATTTATCATTTTAATTACAATGTGTGAGTTTGGGCCTCTTTGGGTTCATCTTGTTTGGGACTCTCTGCACTTCCTGGGCTCGTCTGTCTGTTTTCTTTGTCAGATTAGGGAAGTTTTCTATCATTATTTCTTCAAATATGTTTTTGATTCCATGTTCTCTCTTTTTCTCCTGGGGTACCCCCATGATGCACATGTTGGTACACTTGAGTTTTTCCCAGCAGCTCCTTAGAGCATTCTCATTGTTTTGGTTCTTTTTCTTCTTGTCCTGATTGGATGTTTTCTACTACCTTATCTTCTAAATCTCTGATTCGCTCCTCTGCTTCATCTAATCTACTGTCGAACCTGTCTAATGTAGTCTTCATTTCAATTATTGTATTCTTCATTTCTGACTTGTTCTTTTTTAAGTTTTCTATCTCCATTTTCTATTTCTATCTCTTTGTTAAAGTTCTCACTGAGTTTATCTACTCTTCTCCTAAATTCATTGAGCATCTTTATAACCAGTGTCTTGAACTCTGCATGTGGTAGATTGCTCAACCCCATTTTTAGTTCTCCTTGGAATTTTGTTCTTTTCTTTCATTTTGAATATGTTTCTTTGTGTCCAGTTTGGCTGCCCCTTCTTTGTTTGTTTCTATGTATGAGGTAAGGCTCCCAAGTCTCCCAGTCTTAGTAGAATGGCCTTATATAGTAAGTTTTCTATGGGCTCAGTCTTCCCTGGTCACCTGAGCTAGGTGTTCCAGGTGTGTCCTCAGTTGGGGCTGGAATCACTCATTCCTCTGGGGGGACCTCTACAGCCAAGATAACCCTCCTGATTCTCAACCTCCACACATGGTTATGGGACCAGCCTGTTTTACATCTCTGCCCCTCCTACCAGTCTTGAGGTGGCCTATTATATATGTCCCCAGTTGTACTTCTGTTCATCCAGACCTCAGGTAACTCCCAATAATGGTTATTCTGTAGTTCAATTGTAATTTTCATGTGATCATAAAAGGAGGCGAACTCAGAATCAATGTAGTACACCATCTCGACAGAAGTTCCAGTAACATTTAGGTTGAATATAAAGAACACTGCCCATGAGGATTACCTTTCTTGTTAAGGCTTGACTTATTCCTTACACTTTGCCTCTTTCCTCTCATTATTAATTTTAAAAAATTAGTTTTCCAGCAGCTCAGGTAAAGTTCTTCTTGTTTTCTTTCTTTAAAAGGCTGTTTATTTAAAATTAGCAATTTTTCCACTCCTGCCGTAAATATTTACTGGGCACCTATGCACACAAAGAAATGTGCTAAATGCTAGAAAAACAATAATTAAGGCAGCCATTGTAATCTTAGCTCCTCATGGATGATATAGTCTAGTAGATGAGAGATCAAAACATAAGTGTCATAAAATTACATAATTACGAATTTTGATCAGATCTTTAAGAAAAAAATATGGTATAATATTAGAGCCTAATGGTGGTGTCCTCACAGTCAAAGGTACAAGAAAGTCTCTTTTAAAAGGTTTCTTTCACTCATATATGGGGTATAAAACTGGAAGCAACAAATGAACTAGACAAATAAACAAAAACTCATAGACACAGACAACAGTTTTGTGGTTACCAAAGAAAAAAGGGGAGATGTAGGGAGATAGATAAGGGTAAAGGGGTATCATGTGATCAGTGCTTAATGTGCAATACCCCCTTGAGCCTCGCAACTCTTAACTTTTGAGTTACGCATCATTATTTCACAGATGAGGAAACAGAAGTAAAGAAATTGAATCCAGGCTGTTTGACTCATGTTCTGCTTTAATCAGTGTTTATACTATTTCAGCATTGCATCAAGCTTCCATGCTGCTTCTATTAGACTGGTCTATTTCCACTGTGTTATTTTAAAAAAGTGTTCATGAGCTAACTTCTGAAACAACTGTGAGTGTGGAGTACTACTGTGTGTGAAGGATATATATATAAATTCTAGAGCCTTGGCAATTACCTATGGGTCCTGAAATCCCAGTTTGCATACATACCTTCCTTAGGAATTTTGGTATGTCACTGCATATGAAGAAGGCGGGATTTACATGTTTATCTTTTCTCCCACTTAGTTGAAATCATAAATAAATTCACCTACTAATCTCTAGAGGAGAGTTGTACTTCATTTACCAAAAGAGTACAGTTCAATCTCCAAATAGCTGTGTAGTCTTCAATCAGAGTCACTGGGTATATAATATATCCACCACTAAAGACAGATCCACTCCCTCTTTCACTATATCTATCCATTCTTATTTTGAAGATCACTGAAATATTTACTACCATGTCTCATGCCCGTAAAGTAGTTAAAGGTTAATGTTATGAAAAGAGCTAATAAGTGACCTAGAAGCACTTTACTATCACAGATTGCTAAGACTTCATTAGTTTATGATTATAGGCCAGAGAGTGGAAAGTGTGGGTAGTTCTTATTATACACATCAGGATTCTGCACACTTCAATCAAAGCCCTTCTCACCTTTTTGTATCTAGACTAAATTATCCTAATTGGCTTACTCTCTTGTCATGTGCAAGCTTTGCCTAATCTTTGACAATTTCTGTCTCTTTTCCATCATATTAATAAGATTATTCACTTACTTTAAAAAGAGGAGCATATGGGTCAAGATTCAGGCGTAGATTAATGGTATTTTGTTGTTTTGCACCCTGAAAAGAGCTCTTTTATTTTTCCATGCCAGAGTCTAACATCGGAATGGAACAAATAGGGTTTGAACATGCAAAGCACCATTATTCAAACTATGACCTCATGCCAAAGTATTGGGTGTCCAAGCTTATGGCCAACAAAGCTTATAATAGTTTCTATTTTTCCACTAGGGTGAGGGAAATATCATAGAATCAAGCAAGGGCACTGTAAATAGTCCCCAATATAGAATATTAATTATGAATTCTAAATATTTGTAATGTAATCTTAATATAACTATTTAGGTAAGCACTACCTCCATTTTAGTGGATTGTTAGAGAAAAGTGACTAGTGACTAAATCATGAAAAGTTCTTCTGACTCAAGTGGTCTGTTTATTAAATCTTTTTTTTTTTTTTTTCTGGTATAGTGCCTTGCTACATTCTTTATAATTAAAAATACATTAATTAATGCAGAACTTTGATGACATTTACATATTGGGCCAGATTTTTCAAAGTCAAATATATTGGTCATATTTTAAAGGAAAATTATATAAGAATTTGTGTTACCCTCTGAGCATGAAAACAAAAGTTTGTAGAAAAATAAGAGATTATTAATATAACAAGACAATATAAAACTTTTCATAATATTATGTTTTAATTTAATGTCATATTATAGTAAGTATTCCCATAAGCTACTAAATATATTTTTTTCTATATATTAAATGCTAGCATTATTAAAGACTTTATCTGTATATTAACACTATTATGAATCTATATTATATTATAAACACTGTTCTTTTTATGACATCTAGAATCAAATTCCAATGCATAGCTGTCCAAAAGATGAACATGTTTCAAATATAGTAAGTTATCCCCTAAGGTAATGAGTTCCCTGAAATTATTCAAACTGAAAAGGGCAATGCATAGTGAGAAAAACAAAAAAACAAAAAAACAAGATGATACTTTAGATTAGATAGTTTTTGTTTGTTTAGACCAATCTTGAAAGACAATTCTGTTTTTATTTAATTTATTCTGTGTTCCTACATGGTCCAAGCCTTCTGAATAATGAAAATTGACAGGACATAAAGATAGAAAATATCTCTTCTCCCCAACAGTCATTTGCTCAGATTCTAAGGGGAATAAACTCAGAGACACTTGTCTTTTTTCTTCCAGAGCTATTTTTCTCCCATTCTAATGGTAATAAAGTCTAGAGATGTCCTTTTTTTAAAAGCTCCTCTGAGATAATTGCTTACATTTTGAGGTAGAGACCTTTCTTTCCTCACCAATGGTTTACATTTCAGAGTAAAGATAAGGTTTTCTCTTTATCTCAGGAGGGTGAATGGTAGGTAGGTATGCCAACAGATCAGTAAACATTGAGTTCTTAAAGTTGGAATTCCTTCCTCTTTCTGTGGTGAAATTCTGTTTCACACGTCAGTGACATTGGCAGTCGTCATTGTATACATATAATTCAAATGTGTCTGCTAAATTTTTACTTAGTGAGGGCACATGTAGTAAATTATTCTATTTACAATGTGTGTAAGTAAAAAGATTTGTTTCCGACAACAAAGATTTTATTTATGTGTGTATACATGTGTGTGACAAAATGCACAGGACCAAATTTATCATTCAAAGTATACAATTCAGTGACATTTTATATATTCACAATGTGAATGCAAATATTACCACTATCTAGTTCAGAACATTTTAATCACCTAAAAAACAAACCCTATACCCATTAAATAATCATTCTCCATGACTGCCTCCCTGTAACCCCTGGCAAGCACTAACTTAATGTCTGTGTCTGTATATTTGTCTAATCTGGTTATTTAATATAAGTAGAATCATACAAGAAGTGATCTTCTGTTCTGTTTTTTTTTTTTTTTCACTTATTATAGTGTTTTCAAGGTTCATTTATGTTTAGCATGTATAGGTACTTCATTCCTTTTTCTGGCCACACAATTTATGCATGTGGATATCTGTCATTTTGGTTATCCATTCATCATTTGACAGAAATTTGGGTTGTTTCCACATTTTAGCTATAGTTAACAGTCCTACTATGAACATTAGTGCACAAGATTTGGTTTGAAAAGTCATTTTCAATTGTTAAGAGTAAATACCCAAGAGTAGAATTGTTGTGCCATATGATAATTCTATGTTTAACTTTTTAAGAAATTGCTAAACTGTTTTCTATAGCAGCTGGGTCATTTTACATTTCCACTAGAAATTTATGAGGCTTCCCATTACTCTAGTTATTAAATATTTTTGAATTATTATTATAACCATTCTAGTGGGTTTGAAGTGGTATCTCATCATGATTTTGATTTGCATTATTTTACCGACTAATGATATTACCATCTTTTCATGTGCTTCTTGCCCATTCATATATATTCTTCAGAGAAATATCTATGAAAATCCTTTGCTCATTGTTTCCCTCTTGCTTTATTTGTCTTTTTGTTGTTGAGTTATTAGAGTTTTTTATATTCTGAATACTAGAGCCTTATCAGATATGTGATTTGCATATTTTTTTCTCCCATACTGTGGGTTGTCTTTTTGTTTTCTTCATAGAGTTCTTTAATGCAACAAATATTTTCATTTTGATAAAGTTAAATTTACCTATTTTTTTTTTGTTATTTGTGCTTTTGGTATTGCATTTAAGAAATCATTGTTAAATATAAGGTCATGAAGAAGAATCAGATGATATTTAAAGGGCTTTTTTATCTTTATGTTTTCTCCCCAATTCTGTTTGTATTTTCCAAAGAAGAAACACTACACCAAAGAAGAGATAGATTATATTAAAGCAGAAAGCTTACAGGATCAAACAAAAGGCCCAAGGATTGGCTGGTAATCTAAGATAAGATTATCCCATCAGTGCTGTGTCTGGAGAGAGCACATGTCAAATTCACTTTGTAATTGGCCCTTGTTTGACTCCTGTGGCCCTGTTCTTTAACTGGTATGCCATGTTATGTTTCCACTCTCCCTTAGATACTTAAGAGTTAGAACACAGCTTTCTTCCTGGACAGGATTTCCACCCCCCATCTGCCTATCTTTCAGTTCTGAGAAGCTAACCAAAGAAACTAAGAGATCTTTTTGACTACTCTCATGGTTGCTTCTTGCTTTTTCAGCCTGAGCTTAATCTTGATCTTTCAAGAACTACCGAATCAAAGTATTTTCCAAGATATCACCCTGACCATGTTCAATAGACTGTGGAGTTTATAGGATTGAAAAAAAAATTAAACTCAAAATCCCCACACCACCTCCCAAAAAAGTCTAATGAAAAGCAGGTGGCACTCTTCTTATTTATTTATTTATTCACTCATTCATTCATTTGTCTGTTCTTGTCTCTGTTGTCTCTCAATCTGTTTAAGCCAGAATGGTCTTTTCCAAATACAGGCTGGGTCATGTTATATCCATCAATACCTACCTCTGTTAAATGAGTATTGTATTTTATATTAAACATATCTAAAACTTTTTAAGTCAATAAAAAATACAACTCTGAATAGAGAACATTTCAAATGCTATGTGTATGTATATACATACAATCACTATTAGTATGTAATCTCTCTCCTTTCTCTCTCTCTCTCAATATACACACACACATACATATATATATACACATGTACATATATATGTGTATGTATGTGTATATATATAGACACACACACACATATATACACACATATAGGTATAGAAATATATATATATATAACACATGAGATTAAATAAGCAAATGAAACACAGCAACAGCAATTTATGTGACCCATGGGAGCTCAAACTTCAGCAGACATCAGAATCTCCTGGAAGGCTTGTTCAAATACAGATTGCTGGTCCCAAACTCCAGAGAGTAATTTGGTAGGTTTTTTGTTAGGGCCCAGAAATTTTCATTTCTAACAAGTTTCCAGATGCTGCTGTTGCTGCTGCTGCTTCTGCTCTAGGTGTCACACTATGAGAACCATTGATGTAATCAAAAGGTCCATAGTTGAATTAGATACAAGGACAGCTGGATCTAGGAGGTCAGATTGTTTCATGGAAACACAACTTTGCTCTATTCATCTTTTGACATTGCTTTCCTCTCTGGTGATCTTGTTTTGAGGCAGAAATGCCCAGAAGCATCTCTTAGCTCATATAATCATTATTGCTCTATGTCTCAGAAGACAAGGAGGACCTTCTTCCCAATGGTTTCAGCAACACCCAAGGGCTGATTCTAATTTCTTTTGTTCAGGTCAAATGTTCACTTTATGTAATTGAGATCCCCACTAGATGAAAGAGAAGCAGTACTTTAACAGGAAATTAAATGCTGTTGGATGAAAAGTAGCACACCTAGTACCCCACTCTTTGAAAATCAGCATTTCAAAGCCAATGTGTGGAGTAATAACTTTAATCATCTGTGTTAGCGCAGAATTAAATACTGAACACAAGGCTCCTCTCTCCCAGACCAGGACTTCTCCAAACTTCCCACTACCTTCTGTTCTCATTATTCTCTAACATGGTTCTGCAAGAGTTCCAGTTCTTAAAAGGAAAACCTATCATAAGATTTGAATAGTCAGGAAGATATTCATTAGAAATACTTAGAATAGTTTTAGTCAAATTAAAATGAGAAATATAAAAATTTTATTTGATTTCTCAGAATCGAGATGACTAGGATAAATGCTGTCAAAGTGGTTAAAAGAAAATTTCCTTAAGTGCTTTGCTTCCTTTTACAAAAATTAATAAGTAAGACCACAATAAGAACATTTATATTTTGTGGACCTAAGGTTATTTTTGAGGAAATAAGTTTTAAATAAATCTATGTAATTATTAAAAGGCAGTCCACCATTTGTCTCAAGGAGGTTGTTAAATGTTCCCCTTCCTTATAATTATACCTGCCATGGCAAGAGTGGATACCATCATAGACATAGCCATGATTTACAATTCTCTGACTAGTTAAAATGCATATAGTAATAAATGCATGTTGGTCTTACCCTCAAATGTATCTCCAGTTCCTTTTCCTGATAGAGCAAGGAATGAAACAGGATGGTTGTTGATGCTGTGCCTTCTAGATTTCTGTTTCTCCTGAATTCTCTCCTTTTCCCAGAGAGATTCTAGGTTTCATATGGCTTCTCTGCATGATGTCACTGCTGCTGAGGCTATTTTTTTCTTCTTCCCTTTGACTGCCTTCCCTTTTCTCCTCCTCCTCCATCTCCTCCTCCTCTCCTCCTTCTTATTCATTTTTTTTCTCAGTTGTTATTTGTATTCCCCCTTTCAGAAAACTTGTGTTCTCCATGTACTGTTGTCATTTTATTCCCCATGGATATAACCATATTAGACAATCTTTGAAATATAAGGACCTTTAGTGAATAGACAATTTTACAGTGCCTTGTGAAGAAGTTGGTATGATTGTCAACTTCCTCACCAGAGGGTATGTTTTTGATCATACACTGCTTATATATGTCCCATCTCTTCCACCCAACCTGTCCAAGATTGTGGCAGCTTTTACTTCCTATTTTGTAACATCATAAATCTGCGTTAGCTTTCTTCTCAGATTCTTAAAGATTCTCTGAAGAACAATAATAAAAGTAGATGAACTTCATTGTTTACCAGGAGCTAGTATAATCCCTGTACATACATAACCATGTGTGGTGGTTATAATTAATAGCTTCATTTTCTGATGAAGTAAATTAGACTATCAACTGTCCAAAGTGGCAGATGGCATAGTAGAGGAACTGAGGGTCAAAACCATGCAGTTTATATCAGAGTCCATGTGACTATAGAAGTTAGGGTAGGCTAAATTGCTCTAACAGCCCCAAAATGTATTCTGTTGAAAACATATCAGTTATTTTTTTCACATAACAAAGGCAAGATTCTTGTTTGTGTGATTCTCTTCACTTTCAATGGCTATGGGATCCAGTATCCTTCATCTCTCAGAACTTATCATCATTTGCCACTTGGTAGGGGAGAAAAAACATAAAGGGACACAGATGGGAAGTTTTCATGGGCCAGGCATAATCACTACTACTTACACTCCACTATCCAGATCTCAGTAACTTTTTTCAGTCCAGGTGTATGCAGAAAAGAGACATACCTAGCAGTCTATCACATTGACCTCTTGAGATTCCATATCTTCCAAAATGAGTCCAAAAAATATTGATCCCCACCAATAAAAAGTAAAAATTCCATGGAGGCAATACTCATACAGTACAGTGCATGACACATATATTGATCAAATAAATATTTCTTGAATGAATGAAGGATTATAGCTATCTCTACCTATCTCTAAAATCACAGATTATATATCATTTCCATGTTTTCTTCATTTTTAATTTTGAAATAAGTAATATTTTAATATTTATAATTAGACAATATGTCCAAGAATGTCTTATGAAATGCAAATTTAATGTATTAGAACAATATAGTGGTTTCCATGGGTGACACATTAGGCTTTTTAAAACAATACCTTACACTATCTTTTTTTAACTTCAAAGAGAATTTTAAAAACACATATTTGTAGGAGTAATCTGTTCCTTCATTAAGAAATATGTTATGTTGCAAAATATAATAACAATTTGATATATATGGTGCAATGTCCATAAATTAAGCACATGATATGTAACATTTTTTTCTCTGTGCAGTAGCCTTTCTCTTTAAATAGCTCTTTGTTTTCTATAATAAAGGAATATTATGATTTCATAGGCACTGCCTAGGAAAGAAACTTAATTAACATGAGTAATTCAAAGTTCACTTAAGATCTTGCAATGAAATATTTTATAGACAGTTAAGGTAGTAAATTATTGATTACCTAATCAAATTCTCAGTTACCGACTAACTGATAAGTTGTCATCTCTCCAGTAATAAATATTCTCTGAATGCAATTGCAAGACTGACTCCCTCAGCATGCATCACACTCCCTTACATGTTAGGAATTTCTTAAATCTCTGCCACTCATTTCTATTCATAGCCCTGTTTATGAGGTTCTGGTCACACCCACCCTAGATAAGTCCCCTTTTCATGAATGTCTAACATGCTTGGAGTGTCAACAAGATACCATCAACAATTGCAAAGATTCTGAGACAAATTATCAAGAGTGGTTATTTTTCTGTCTCAGTCACAACCACATGTATAGTATAACATACTTCTTATTGATTTAGCTCAACAAAACCTTGAGTTTGTAGACTCTCAGACTGATAGATCACTGGAAATCCATTTCCAGTTAGTGAGTAAAGTCTGATATTAGCCTGTTCCTTCTGTGTCCATTGTCTAGTCAGTCTAGAGTTACAACTCTATATCTTGTATTTGATCATAAGTTAAAGGAAGAATCAAGTCTTGAAAAAACCAAAAGAGCAATAATTTAAGACCACTTTTTCGAGAACTAATTATAACAATTTTACCCTTTTAACTGCCCGAGTGTTTGTTCAATCAAATTCTACATTTATTGATTCGACAAATATTTATCACATGATATATTTCTAAATGACATCTACCTTCATGGAATTTGAAACAGAAGATAAAGGCAAATGTATAATTTTTATTTATATATTTATTAAAATTAAACTAATAAATATTTTAAAGAAAATAAATCATTTGATAGATATGTAGAGGGAGATTGAGAATACCCTCAAAAAAGAGGTTATTGAATCATGTTTTAGAGTGCTAAGATGTTTTTCAGACAAAAGTGGGATTTCAGTAAGAACTAGAGATGCAGGAATTGTATAAGAAAGAATATTCTAGGTCAAGATTTCTAAAACTTTACTTACATGCTTACCAAGCTCATGATTTTTACTGTATTCACAAATATCCAGTAATATTATTTATGGAACACTTACTTTTGGTCAATTTGTTTTTAAAATTTAAATAAAATTGTTTTTAAAAAACACATCCATAAGAAGAAAATCTGAAAAAAATACAACACAAAGCATAAAAAAGATTAAATCTTAGCTAATTACTATCTTCTACATAAAGTCTGAGCCTTGGACCTTTTCTTTTTCCATTAAAAGGAGGTTATTAGCAATCTTAATGTTGAGTAAATAAACAAATAAATTCAAAGAGTATAGAAGTGAGACTTTCTCATTGATATATCTAGTTAGAAGATAAATAACTTTTATTTTATATTGTAATGCAACGATATATAAAGCCTTGTCTGAGCATCAGTTGAAAATGGTTTCTTATACCACCTGTGGTACATATCTCACTTCTATGGAAACATAGACCTAAGCACAGAGGAAAGCAGAGGTTAAGGTCAAGAGGCAAGATAAACAAAAAAAAAAACTTGTGAAACTTGAATTAAATATTATAAATATTATTGAACATGATTATGGTGGGAGCAAAGTGCCAGAATTGGAGACAGAGATGTAAAAAGTGATCTGATCATGTAGGGCTTTCTAAGCTATATTCAGATACCTCCTGAGGATCACATAGATCCTCATGATGCATAGAGTAGTATGTTTCTTTTTAAATAAGATGATTTGAACTGGAATATGGAGACATTTTCCCAGTGGTTTTCAATGTGCCCATCACCACTATTCTGGCCTTGGTCATGGCTCTTGGTTAATGAGGATAACTTTTAAAATCCATTTATCATGTGGCAAATGCTCATGGTCTCATTTAAGTCTGAATTAGGACATCAACATGAAGACATATCATTTTTAAGGGCAAAACACACAATAGTTGCTCTATCAAAATCAATTAAGATCAATTTAGAGATTTTAAAGAACAGTATTTATAAGGACAATAAATTGAGATTTAAGGATAATTTTCTTTAGAATATAGTATGAGATTATATGTATATATTCAAATGTCTCGAAGAAAATGCTGAGCACCTACTCTTTTATCCCTCTTTAAGCTAAGAATTTCCTATTAGGATCTAGATACAAGCCCTGGAATTTATAGAGGAGAATTCTGCTACTTTGACTTGTGAATACTTGGGTCTGCATCTGAAAGACCAATGATACAAAAGACACTTGCCAGCTTTACTTTATGCCCATGAACAGTTATGCATCATGGACTCCATGAGCCTATTTACCTAGTGTACAGCAGAACTCAATCAATAGAAACTAACTTTTTCACAGAGAGTGTGGTAAAGTCCTAAGTTCAGGTGAGATAACCTATTTCTAGAATTAGACAGTACTGAAGCCTTTGACAGTTTTGTTATACATATATCAGAAGGCGTATTTTCATTTAAAATGTATACATTTCCTGATTATGATATATATACAAATGTATGAGTGTAATGATTATAGTGCTTACAAAATATGTACTGAGTGATTAAGTAGAGTGTTACACAAAGGACACTGCATGTATTAGCATGTTTAATTCCACAGAATGTTTATATCAATAACTTTAAAACTTTTTTGACCACAGCTCACAGAAAGAAACATATTTTACACACTGTGCTCAGAGAGAAAGATGGCTGTAGTCGGGTTCCCTCCTGAAACCCTCATCAGCTTCCAGATAGAACTGACTCAGCACTTCTTCCCTTATGTAACCATGTGCCTGGTACACATGCACAGGCTTCTATTTTCTGGCAGTGTGCCACTATTGTTTAACCTATGTATATAAAGATGCCACCATCCTGCTAGGCTGGCTGTGGCCTTGCTGGAATAAAGAACTATGTCACAGTTGCCTAATGCTCCCTGCATTTTCTTGCAACTGCCCTAGCCTCATACCCCTTACCTTGGTACCACAAACCTGCAGCAACATACTTAGCATCATGAACAGGATTCCCAAGTAAGGGAGCCATCTGCCCCACTGGAGGCCTCCACAGAGCATGTGGTAACCCATGGCAGTGGTATTGATGACTTAGACTTCAACTGAGCCTTGGTAGGCAGTTGATGGGTCCCTGATAAGTATTGAGAAGGTACTCTGTATCCTGGATGAGCAGCTGAGGGTGAAAGCACAGGCTGCAGCCAGCCGAGTGGGCTGGGTGCTCTTAATGGCTTTGAAGCAGAATATGATGAAGTTCTAGAAGAAGCCACGCAGGTACTGAAGCTTCGGCAAAAGGCAGATGCCTTGAATGCAAGGGTGCAATAACTGGAAGCTGAGTTCCAAAGAAGTCTGCCCTTGGAGTTGCCCTCTAAGGTAGGGGAAGACGTACTGGAAGAAGTCCACCCACAAGTACGGCACATAATACACCAAAAGGTAAAACATGAACAACCCTTGCGTTTGGCTGGGGGTGAAAGCTGACAGCCCCATAGTGACAGAATTCACCACATATCCCATATATACCTGCAGAATTATGGGATTTGGGGAAACAATGTCAGCAGTGACCTGGTGAATTGTTGCTGGCCTGGTTCCTGTGCCTTTGGGACAAGTATTTCATGTTCCCCTGAGGAGATGGAGAAATTGGCATTAATAATCATGCAGCCCTCATAATGGCAGCATCTGTAGGACAGTTGCCGCATGGCTTAGGGTCAGGAGAACCATACACTGATGGAATGGCTTACTGTTGCTGTGTGGACAGTTTGGAATGACCCCGAAGAACTATCAAACCATGTGAGTAAATGGCAAATGTATGCCAAATTAGTGCAGATCATTTCTGCACTGGACATGAAACAAGCTATGTTTAATTTGAATATGCGGGGACTGAATGATGAGCCATTTATGACTGGCATGTGGAACCTAGTTTCAGGAACCATCTCCTCTACCGCTTCTGACTCGTTTGTTGCTACCCTGGCTCATTATGTGGGGAGGCATTACATGAAGTGACTACAGCAATGGCTTCTCTGAGGTATGTAGAGGGGAGACAACATGAGGCAGGGGTCAGAAGTGTCTGTGAGGTAACATCCAGATCCCCAAGAGCTGAGAATAAAAAGAAAGGCCCTATGCAGGGTCCTATTTGGATTACCAGAACTCAAATGTGGACTGATTTGCTAGCTGCAGGAGTTGATCAAGACAAGATAGACTGACAGCCTAATACGGTGCTGTGCTGGCAGTTAAAACCTGAACAGCAATGCAGATGTGGACAGAAACATCTCACCAAAAGAGCTAGGCTGGTGGCCTTGAAGAACTTCTTAAAACCCCAGGACTTTCTGTTGACCCTATATGATTAAGGGGGGCCAAAGTACCTGTTTGGAGGGGACAGGCAGGGACTGGAGGTTGCATGTGGAATTAGCAATCCACTGGTACCCATACAACATGTAAAGAGTCCTAGCACTAGTGGATACTGGGGCGTACTGCATTCATATCTATGGAAATCCAGACAAATTCCTGGGAGCAGCCGCTTATATAGACGTCTGTGGGGGTAAGACTATTAAAACCAAAGCTGTGATTTTGTCTCTTGGAATAGGATATTTGCCCCCATGTCCATATAAAGTATATGTTACTCCAGTGCCAGAATACATCCTTGGGGTGGACGTGTTGCAGGGACTCAATCTGCAGGCCTCTACTGATGAATTCCATCTCCGAGTCTGGGTGGTGAAGATTATAGTGTAGGGACATACTCATCTCCCACCACAGAACATACCAGGACCAAGACGTATTGTCAATGTAAAGCAATATTGCTTGCCTAGTGGACATGATGGAATCAGGGCTATGGTTCAGGAATTGGAGAAAGCTCAGATGATGGGCTCCACCCATAGTCTGTATAATGCCCCTGTGTGGCCAGTGAAGATTGATGGCTCATGGAGGATGACTGTAGATTGTTGGGAATTGAATAAAATGACTTCCTCACTGCATGCAGCAGTACCATCCATCCATGATCAAATGGATTAACTGACTAGAAGCTGGAAACATATCACCATGTCTTGGATTTGGCTTGCACTTTTTTCTCCATAGATTCAGTTCCCAAAAGACCAATTTGCTTTCACATGGGAAGGAAGAAAATGGACATGTGTGGTATTACCAAAGCTACTTATATAGACCACTCGTTTGCCATGGGTTGCTAGCCCAGGATTTGACAACCTGGATCCGACCTGCAATGGTGGAATTTTTTCATTATATTGATGATATCATGTTTACTTCTGCTTCCCTTACAGGCTAGAACAGTGCCACTGGCACTGTTGCAGCATCTGAAAACATGTAGCTGGGCGGTAAATGCAACTAAGGTTCAGAGACCTGGCTTATCTGTTAAATTCTTGGGTGTTGTCAGGTCAGGTAAGATGAACGTTATCCCTGATGCTATAATTGATAAGATACAAGAGTACCCCAAACCCACTATAGTTAAAGAATTACAGAGTTACGTGGGCCTTTGGGGGTACTGGAGAGTGTTTGTGCCCCACTTAGCACAGCCAACATGGTTGTTATACAGCTGATCAAGAAGAGAGCTACTCGGGACTGGGATGAAATAGTAGAGAAGGTGTTTACCACAACCAAGTGAATGGTGCAACAAGCCCAAGCCCTACAGGTAACAAATCCAGGTAAACTCTTTGAATTGGATGTGCATGTAATAGCAGAAGGGTGTGGCTAGGGCTTATGGCAACGTTCAGAAGAAATTAGGACGCCAGTGAGTTTTTTATCTCAATTATGGAAAGGTGCAGAGAGCTGGTACTCCTAATAGAGAAGGAATTAGCAGTGTATATACAGCCGTGTAGGCCACTGAGGCAGTGACTGACGTGGCCTAAGTGCAGGTACACACCACTTACCCTATACAAGGTTAGTTATACACATGATACAGGCCCCCAAAACATGGGTGGTACAAACTCTTACCTGAAGAAATGGGGTGCCTATCTGGAACAATAGGGTACCAAAGTGGATAGCCCTCTGGCCATGGATTTACAAATGATTTTAGGCCTACTTAAGTTTACTACTGACAATATATTGGATGCTGCAGTTGCTACATATTTATAAGTGTCCCCCTACAAAAAGGGAAACCTTCATACCCGATGTTACACAGTCACCTATACCCACTGGTGTGTAGTAACAGATAGGCCCAGTAGGGGACAGGGAGCCAAGTGGGTATCTATAGAGGTGCAACCAGCTACTGACCATATTTGATATGATACAGGTATGGGCTAGAACAGTCAATGGGCAACTGCAAGCTGTGTGGATGGTTATAACCATGCAGATGGCCCATTGACTATTTGTACTGAGAGCTGGGCAGTGTTCAAAGGCCTAACATTGTGGTTGCCTATGTGGAAATGGCAAAACTGGCTAGTGGGCCACAGGCCCTTATGGGGACAAGCCAGTGGCAAGACCTTTGGGAGACAGGACAAGAAAAGGACATAACTGCTTATCATGTTACCAGTCATGTCCCTTTGGTGACTCTAGGAAACGATGAGGCGAATGTGCTCATGTGTGCAATGGCTAGAAAAGGCTCCTGCCACTGATGTGGTACACTGGCTCTGTAGATAATTGCAGCATGCAGGTGCCGAAACTATTTGGACAGTGAAATAACAATGGAACCTTCTCCTAAAGTGGAATGTGTCACAGATGCCTGTGTCAAGTGTCCCGGGTACAGCCGAGATACGCCATGTCCTCATACATGAAATGGAAGCATGTGCAAGTAACAAGGGGAAGGGTCACATTGACCATGTGGCAGAAAGATTATGTAGGACCTCTTCCAAAAGCTCAAGAGGCATCTTATGCTCTTATGGCAGCGGACACATCTACTGGGTTATTGTTCACGTGGCCCTGTGCGGCCACAGACCAAAAACATACAATTCAAGTTCTTAAATGCTTATGTGCCTTTTATGGGAGTCCATTAGTGGTGGAAAGTGATCAAGGGACTCATTTATCAGGCAACATGGACCAAGCAAATGGACCTTCAATGGAAATGGCACACCCTGTATAATCCCCAGGCAGCGGGCATAATTGAGCAGTACAATGGGCTGTTGAAACAGTGCCTATGAGTAACGGTCAATCCCAAGACTGTGACATTGTGTGTCCCACTTGTGCCAACTGGACAGTCATCCATACTCGAGTGGACACACAAAGCACTCAGCATGAGCTAGACAAACCCTTACTGGGGTATTCAGTACATTAAGGATGGTCATGGTTGATTAGTGAAGGAGTGCAGGTGACTGGGGATGTGCCCCATTGTATTGAAAAAAACATGGGGTCCTGACTGTATTGTGGGCGCCATGTCCCGTATCCCAGAACATAACTACTATTCTCATCCACCACACATTGGTGGAGACAACAAAAGTATGCTGGTGCCCATCTGACTAGATTTTGCCTCCAGGAAGCCTGTGAGTGTGTGGGATTCATGGATGGCCCTACATTCCTTCTAATTGGACACAGCTGTGTACTTGGGGACACCCATATTTGCCAGCAACTGTGTGCAGAAGCTCCCACTCTGCCCCACTATTTTGAATATGTCCTCACTGAATAGACCCTATGGTGGTATTACCCTTTAGCTATCTTTGTGCCTGTGGCAGGTGAAGTGGTAGTTGAAACCCATGTGACAACTTTGGCAGAACATACTGCTCAAGCTTGGAATTATACCCATAGAACTCTTAATCTGATAACTGATGAAGTATATCAAATTAGAAAAGTAGTATTGCAAAATCATATAGCTTTGGACATCTTAACTGTTGCCCAAGAGGGCACTTGTGCCATTCTCCACACTAAATGTTGTGTTTACATCCCGGACCACTGTCACAACTCTCACATTGGCAGGTCTCTCCCAAGAAATACAGGAAGTCCAGCAGCTCACTGGAGATCCTCTGCAGGAGTGGTGGGTAAGCCTAATGTCCACCTCGTGCTGGATTTAGCTTTCCTGGGAGGTGAGCCTGTCTCCTAGTGGCATGTTGTGGTTCCTTGTATTGTTGTTGTGGCATATAGATGAAGAGCTCTGTCCTCCTGCAACAATCACTTGTCAAGCCTACTTAGGTGTGCTGGAGGAACCCTGAAGGGGTGGAGTGTGCGCAGAGAGATGGCTGTAGTCAAGCTCCCTCCTGACACCCTCAGCAAGTTCTGGGTAGAAGTGACTCAGCATTTCTCCCCCTATGTAGCCATGTGCCGGGTATGCATGTGCGGGCTTCTATTTTCTGGCAGTGTGCCACTATTTTTTTAGCCTATGTGTACAAAGAGGCTACCGCCCCTGCAAAGCTGGCTGTGGAATAAAGAGCTATGTGCAGTTGCCTACTGCTCTCTGCATTTTCTTCCAACTGCCCAAGCCTCGTAACCCTTACCTCAGTACCCTGAACCTGCAGCAACACACATGTTACTAAGGAAACATACACACACAGTGATATTTTGTTCTGTTGCATTCTATGGTGGCTGAGAAAATGTTGATCTTGATATCCTAAATTTATTACACAAACTACTTATGGGCTTTGAAACACATGTGCAAAAACACTGCTCAGTGGAAAACATTAGGAGTTACACATTTATCTATTTGATTCTCTAAATCATCAGCCAGTAATATGAAATATGGATAGGTGTTCGTTCAATGAATAAGAAATACTATATGTGTTTTGTGTGTACCTATCTATGTGTATGGGTGTATACCATAATGTGTTGTTATAGTTTCAATTTCAAACACTAGGAAGACAACTGGCAACATTTGGGGCAAAAATAAAGTTGTTTAACAATTTCACACCTTACTGTGAACTGCAAATTAAAATAACAATGAGATATATTTTTGTTTTCTCTCAGTCTCAGGTCTCTGCTGGAGTGAATCTGAATGTGTATAATCTCTCTGCAGGGTAATTTGATAGTGTGTATCAAAACCTTAACAATATGTATAAACAATGAATCGAAAATTCAATTACTAGACATTTATCCTAAGGAAATAATTAAGCGTATGGTCAAACTTTAACATAATTAACTGCAAGGCTGTTTGTTTGACAGTTGTTTATAGTAATGAAAAAATTTGAGAAACCAAAATTTTCAACAACTGAGAATTTGTTAGATGTGGTAGTAAACATTTGTACAATGGAAGGGTTTTATGCCAGTAAAATATCATGTTGTAAAGGGTGGAAAATTTTCAAGTGAGACAACTTCTGCTTCTGTAATCTGCTTGCTTGTTTGATGTTAACCAAGGTGTGGTTCTAGGTTTTATAAACTGCCTCTTTTGGGAGCTCGGGGCTGATTCTCTGACCCTGCATGGTGGAGAGTGAGTCGCTGGCCGGCTAATAAAGGCTCATAATTCATCTCAATTGGCTCTGTGGGTCTTAGAATGGATCACACCACAATATTTGGAGGCCCCAGCGAGATCTCTCCAGAGGGGGAGATCTCCTAAGACCCACGACCCCAGCCACCTTGGTCGAGGACCTGCCCTGTCCAGGGGACGGTTGCTGAGAGATGTTCCTCAGTCCTGGATGCCAAGCAGGCTCACCCAGGAGGGCAAGTGGACAAAAGGTTCAATTCTGTAACAATTGGGCACGAGCCATCTGGAGCAGCTTCACTGGTGAGTCATACTGTACTTGGATCTGTCTGTCAGTGGGCCCTAAAGAAAAACTAGTGGAAGGCTGGACGCAGCAATACTTCCCTTGTTGGTCAAGGTCTGAGACGTCAGACTTGACTTCAGGTATTCAGGTTTCTGGTTCAGGTATTCAGGTTTTTGGGTACACTAGCATTTTGTGTTACTTGTAGTTTGTCTTGTCTGTCTGTATTGTATCTGTCTGTCCAGACTGGTCAAATGTACTGTTATCCTCCTATTGCCTTAGTCTACATAAGTTTACTTATTTTGATTCTTTCCTTAGGTCTGGCCTACTTGGCCCTGTCGAGTAGACTCTGGGTCAGAAGCTAATCCTAGCCCTGGCTTATTTGGCTTTTGTGGAGATTCTCTCTTTTCTTGCCTGTTTTTACTAACATGGGTCTGGCTTCTTCCTTGAAATCATCCTACCCCCCTGCAGGGACTACATTTCAGAGGCCTTTCATAGTCTATGTTCCTTTCCCTACTAGTGATCTGTATAACTGGAAACATCAGAACCCTTCTTTCTCAGAGAAAACCACAGGGACTAACCTCCCTCCTGGAGACTATCTTTACTCATCAGCCAACCTGGGATGATTGTCAGCAACTCCTCCAGGTCCTTTTTACCTCAGAGGAAGGAGAGCAGATCCTCCGAGAAGCTGCCAAAGCTATGTTCCAACCAAATGGGCAGCCCACCACTGATCCTACCCATGTCTATCATGTCCTCTTGAACACCTGTCCACTCTGGGACCCCAACACCGAATAAGGTAAGGAGGCTTTCAAACGGTATCGCCAGTTTCTGCTTCAGGGCCTCTGGTCTGCTGCCAGAAGACCTACTAATCTCTCTAAGGTAAGAGAAATCATCCAAACCAAGGATGAGTCACCGGAGGTGTTTTTGGAATGGCTTATAGAGTCATACCTGTTGTATATGCCCATTGACCCAGAGGTCCCAAACAATAGGCGAACCATTAATCTTGCTTTTGTTAGTCAGCCCCAGATATTAGGAGGAAGCTGTAAAAGATAGAAGGGTTTGAAAGCAACTGAGGATTTGCTCCTAAAGCTGGATAAAATAGGTATCCTATGTCAGCTAAGAAGGCTCAACTCTGCACACCCCTAGCAGCCTATCTAGGCTACGACCTACAGTAAGGGAAAAGGACCCTGTCCTCCCACCAGACTGAAGCCATCCTGAGGATACCCCAGCCTCAGACCAAGCGACAGGTACGAGAGTTCCTTAGGGCTGTGGGTTACTGCCAGCTCTGAATCCCTGGGTTTGCAGAAATAGCCAAACCGCTGTATGCCAGCACTGGAGGAAAAAACAAAATAAAACAAAACAAAACCTTACTTGGAGAGAGAAGGAAAGAAAAGCATTTGAGGCCCTGAAGACAGCCCTGACCACAGCCCCTGCATTAGATCTGCCCAATTTGGAGAAGCCTTTTCAACTCTTTGTCACAGAGGTGCAGGGAATTGCAAAGGGAGTTCTGACCCAGAACCTTGGGCCATTGAAATGGCCAGTTGCTTAACTCTCAAAGCAATTAAACTATGTAACGGCTTGGATAGCCTAACTGCTTAAGGGCAATTGCTGCTACCGCTGTCCTCACTAAGGAAGCCCTGAAGCTAACGCTAGAACAGACCCTCCAAATTGTTGCCCCGCATGCTGTAGAATTACTGCTCTGCAGCCTACCAGATCACTGGATCTCCAATGCGTGGATCATGTAGTACCAGGTCTTGCTCCTTAACCACCTCACATTCAGCTGCTGAAAACTACCGCTCTCAACCCGGCCACCCTACTACCTGATGACGACCCCCGCCAGCCCTTACATGACTGTCTTGAGGTTTTGGAGAATGTTGCCTGCACCCGACTGGACCTGACAGACAACCCCTGGTCGAATCCAGATGCTACTGTTTACAGATGGAAGCAATTTTATTTCAGAAGGAGTCAGGTACTCCAGGGCTGCTGTAGTAACTACTGAGACTATCATTTGGGCACAGGCTTAAGTCACGAGACTTCAGCCCAATAAGCTGAATTAATAGCAGTGACTCAGTCTCTACGGTAGGGTAAGGAGAAGACTGTGAATATACACACAGATAGCAGGTATGCTTTTGCTACGGCTCATATGCATGGGTCCTATACAAGGAATGGGGCCCATTGACTTCAGGGGGAAAAGAATTTAAGAACAGAGAGGAAATTCTGGTCCCCTTTGAAGCAATTTGGCTACCAAAGAAGGTAGCAATCATCCACTGCCCCAGGGACCAAACCTCGGGTTCCAAAGTATCCAGGGCAATGCCTTCACAGACCAAACAGCCAAGGAGGCTGCCAGAAAACCAGTGGAGCCTATTAATGTCTTGCCAGCCCTACCACCGAGGTGTTGAGGGACTCCCCGTATACACTCAAGAAGAAGTTTAACTTTATAGCAAGCTCGGGGGAAAGGAGAGGTCCTCCATATGGGTAGAGCTCCTGGATGGCCGTATCTTCATTCCAGAGGCCCTAGGCTGGAATCTCACTTCACAGATACATCTAGGTACTCATTTAGGGGGAACAAAGTTAATTGAACTTGAAAAGGGCTACTACATCCCTAAATTACAGCAAACTGCCAAACTGCTTTCGTCACAGTGCCATACCTGTGCACAGGCCAACCAAGAACCACCAAAAGAAATCCAACAAGGTGTGAGGCTTCATGGACAGGCACCAAGAGAACTTTGGGAGTTAGATTTTACTGAAGTCAGCCCGGGAGCCTATGGGTTTCGAGTATCTACTTGTGTTCATAGACCTATTCAGGATGGACTGAAGCCTTTCCTACAAAAAAGGAGACAGCTCAGGTGGTAACAAAGAAGTTAGTCTCAGAGATAGTACCTCAATTCGGCCTTCCCATAGCACTGGAGTCCGACAATGACCCAGCATTTTTCGCCCAGATCAGCCAATCTTTAGCCAAGGTTCTAGGAATTAATTGGAAGCTACATTGTATTTACAGATCTCAGAACTCAGGACAGGAAGAGAAGATGAATAGGACCCTAAAAGAAATTTTTGACTAAGTTTAAGCTGGAAACTGGCAAAAACTGGGTAAACCTCCTTCCTTTTGCCCTATTAAGGGCATGGTGCAATCCCTACTGTAAGGGAATCATACCCTATAAAATTATGTTTGGAAGACCCCCTCCACTTCTCCCAAGTTAGGGGAAAATAGGCTTACAGAAATCCATAACTTCTCCCTTCTTAAGTCCTTACAGGCTCTCCACTTGGTGAGGCAAAAGACCCACCAGTTAGTTTCTGCAACCAGAGCCCCGGCTCAGTCCCTAGTCCAACCACACAACTACTCTCCAGGTGACTGGATATGGGTGAACATGTTTAACTGGTCCCCGTGGTTAACTACTCTGCTTTCCTCTACTGCAAGACCCCTAATATTAGCATTTCTAGGCTTATTATTTGGACCTTGTATTTTTTAATGGTTAACTATGTATGTCAAAAAGAGTGCAGGCAGTGAAACTCATGGTTCTCAGAACTCACAACTCACCACTCCAGGTTGATGAATCAATGGTTTGATTTTCCCTAAAAACCAGTGAGGAATGTTAAGGGTGGAAAATTTCAAGTGAGCCAACTTCCGCTTCTGTAATCTGCTGCCTTGTTTGATGTTAACCAGGGTGTGGTTAATCTGCTTGCTTGTTTAATGTTAACCAGGGTGTGGTTAATCTGCTTGCTTGTATGATGCTAACCAGGGTGTGGTTCTAGGCTTTATAAAATGCCTCTTTGGGAGCTCAGGGCTGATTCTCTGACCCTGCATGGTGGAGAGCGAGTTGCTGGCCAGCTAATAAAGGCTCATAATTCATCTCAATTGGCTCCATGAGTCTTAGAATTGATCGTACCACAACAATGTGAGGATGTGAGGGATAATTATATACTGACATTAAAATGTGTTTACAATTTTTTATATAAAAAATAAAGAATTTAAATAAGTATGTATGAAAAGAAATAGGTATTAGTTACCAGACTGTGGGGTTGAAATAAGATAAACAGAAATGGAAGGGTTGCTAATTACATCAAGAGATGCCTTTGGATAAGGGATCATAGTGCATCTCCTAGATATGGGAAATATGGCAAGCACAGTGATGCCATGGAGGAAAAAAAATGACAATAGGAAAGGTGTGGTGATGAAGGGGCTGATAGGATAAAGATAAGCTGGAGGAGGAGAAAGCAGAAGAAGATACTTAAGATGTCCTCTAAGGTATTGCACTCTCTGATGTGCCTGCTTACAGACCTCTTAAAAAACAAACAAACAAACAAACAAAAATAGGAAGGCTGACATTATTCACTAAGGCTTTATGAATTGAATTACCATTTATTGGGCTAAACTTCTAGGCTGAGCCTGATTCATGAAGCGCCCAGTTTAATTTGTATTACTTTAAAAATATTTAATAAAATAAAAATAATACAATATAAATAATGTGATTGAAGTTTACTATTTCATACTTAAAATATAAGCTTGCCCTTTGTTAGGATGCAACTACTAACAAGCTAGGTAATCCCCTTGTTTTCTTCTGTGTCCTCACTTGTAAAATGGGATAGTAGCAAATTACTTCTCTTGCTGTGTTGGTGAATGCTGGTTAAAAATCTGTTGGAATATGTGACATGCATCAAGCCTTAAGTCCATAGTACTTGATATTACTAACATTCTAATACATCTTTATTGAAAGTTCCAGATTATATGTCTATTGATATTTCTAATACCTACTGTTATACTTAACTTTGTATTTACTAACTTGTAATGATAACATATCTGACCATTTACTCCAGATTCACATTATTATTTGTAATTCTTAATTTAATTTAATTTAAAAAATCTTTGATGTCTGAAATAATGCCTTTTGAGTTTGATTGTGAATGTTGATATTAAGCATGGGCTTTATTTGAAAAAGAATAAGGCCTTCAGGTTTAACTACAATATAAATAACTGACACAGTCATTCCATTACTGTACTCTGGCAGTGTTTTGTGTCCACTCATTCAAAACTTATAAAACCCTATGAGATAGGTATTATTAATAGCTGAGATTTAGAGTTGAGGAAACTGAGGGACACAGTGATTAACTAATTTGTCTAGAACACATATTTGATAAGTAGCAGAGTTGGGATTTGAACCCAGGACACAGGGTGCTATGTTTACTCTCTTCTATTATACTTATGTTTTCCCACTTTCTGACCCTGGTTTACTATCTTAGTGAATATGTATGGATTTTCTATTTCAGATAATACCTATCTCTCAGTATGTGGATTTCAAAATATAGTTGATATGGCTATTATAATTTCTTTCATTTAATTTTTAGCTCATTATTGCTGGCACATATATTAAACCACCTTTTTTTCCACATGTATCTTCTAATTAGATACTAAATTCCTTTGTTTTCAGGTGTATAACCATATATTGAATAAATTATCAAATTACTGCCATTTTCCCATATAACAAATAAATAATGATTTTATTATCTGTTTATAACTTTGCTTCCTTTCCATTGCATTGATTAAGAAAGTTTTGAATAATATGGTTATACTGATTTTGATATCTTTTATTAGTAACTTTAATGGAAATACTTTTTCCTGACTTTAACATAAATGTGTAACTGACTATTGATTTTGAAAAGAAAGATTTATTTTGTTGGTAGTATATTACATTTTGCATTCTTTTATATCCCCTTTTGAAACTTTGTATTTTTGTGATATTATTCCTAAATGATAAGTATAATTATGTCCTCATGGATAACCTTTTCCTTTCTTTTATAAACGTTCAGTAATATTATTTTAAAATTTTCTAAAAGAACTCATACAACTCAATGACAGAAAAATAAATAATCCTATTCAAAAATGCACAGAGGACCTGAACAGACATTTCTCTTAGGAAGACATATAAATGCCCAACAGTTATGAAAAGAAGTTTAAGTTCACTAGCTATCAGGGAAATGCAAATCAAAACCACAATGAGATACTACCTCACACCTGAAAGAATTGCTATGCTCAACAAAAATGTAATAACAAGTGTTGGAGAGGTTATGCAGAAAAAGAAACCCTCATACACTGCTAGTAGGAATGTAAATTGTTACAGCCACTATGGAAAACAATAGGAGTTCCCCCCAAAATTAAGAATAGAATTACCAGATGACCCATTAATCCCTCTCCTGAATTTACCCCCAAAATTTGAAAACATTTATCCAAAGATATACGCACCTTGATGTTCATTGCAGCATTAGTCATGGTGGTCAAGATATGGAAGCAACTGAAGTGTCCTTCCATACATGATCATATAAAAAGATGTGATTATACACACACACACACACACACACACACACACACACACACACAGTGAAATATTACTCAACCATTAGAAAAGATGAAATACTGCTATTTGTGACAACATGGATAAATATTGAAATGATCATGTTAAGTGAAATAAGTCAACAGAAAAAGTTGAGAACCAATGATTTCACTCATATAGAATATAAACCAAAGCAACAAACAAGACAAATAAAAACTCATGGATACAAACGATAGTTTAGTGGTTATCAGAGAAAAAGGGAGTAGGAGGAGAGGTAGCTAAGCATAAAGAGGATTAAATAAATGGAGGAGGAAGGGATCAAACAGAAGGAGATTTGATTTTAAGTCATGACTACACAATGCAGTATATAAATAATGTATTATTGAATCGTACACTTGAAACCTAAATAGTTTTTTTAACCAATGTCACTCCAATAAATTTAATAAAAAATATTGATATTGAAAAACAAACAAAAATTATAAGTACAAATAAATTAAATTGGGAGAAACCCGACCATGATGAATAGATATATTTTTTTATATATTTATCCCTTTACTGTGATATATAATTATGTAATGAAAAAATTCTTCTCTGTGCCACCACTCTTTCTGTAAAGCCACAATTAAGAGTTAATGAGAGCACACTACACATTATTTTCCAGTGGTCACTGAGACTTTTTAAAGCAGATGTTTGGGCTTGAAAATCATTAAGGGGCAATTTGCTCATCATAATTAAAATGAAATTAGAATTTAATGTTGTTCATTAAAGTTTGGAGTCTAAACTCCAAAATCACCATAACCGAAAATCACCATAACTGAAAATATGCTGAATAAATGTATCATAGAAATAGGCAGTAATAACATTTTAGATAATTCGCTATATTCCATTTAAGTCATTTTTTCTCTAACATGTATATGACTAAGGTAGTTAATATTAATCCTAACAAATTTAAAGTAAACTTCATAGTCATGATATAAGAATCATATATTAAGTTGATTCTCTTCTATTTGCAGAAAAAAGCTCACAGTGCAGAATATTGTTTCATTCAACATCAATGAGGTTAACATAATGATTGACATTTTGCAATGTATAGCTGAGGGAAAAATTTGTCATAGGTTATGAATGAGTACTTACAGTTTTTCTTTGACAATATTTAAGAGAATATATATACAATGTAATATGAGACATAAAATACTGAAACTAAACTATATAATCAATCCTCATTATTTACGAATCCCATGTTGTGAATTTATCTAGTTATTAAAATTATTTGGAAACCCAAAATCAATACTTACAGAGCATTTGTGATTATTCATAAACATGCTCAGGAGGGAGTGTAATGCCCTGGTTTGGAACTCCACAAGCCAAGAAGGAAACTGACACCGATGCAAGTGCAAAAGGGAGTTTATTGACAAACTCGAGTTTGGACTCCACTCATTCACTGACACAGCAGTGGTTGAGAGGAGCCCCGACCCAGGGGTTGGGACCTAATTTAAAGGGTAAAACCGCAAGCCTTGGGGTGATGCCTTGGCGTTACCTGATTGGGGGTTAGGTTTGACCTTTAAAGGGATTGGGTGGTAGGTTGTTGGGTCCGCGTGCAAAAGGGGGTCGTGTGCAGTTGGGGCTGCGTATAAAGGGCGCCGTGCCAGAAAGGGCTGAGTGCAGAAGGTAGGGCCGAGTGCAGAAGGTGCCGGGTGCAGTAATCAGAGTATGTGCAGGAGGAAATAAGGGTGGGGGTGCCTTATGGGCCCACTGATTAGCTGGCTTGGCTGGTTTGGCCAGGTGGTAAGGCATTGTTCTTGACCACTGGCCTTTGGGAAACTTCGTACAATTCATCTTGGGATCACTCAGAAAAATGGAATCATTCCAGTCTTTCAGGAGGAAGGAGAGAGAGAGAGAAGGAGAGACAGAGACAGAGAGAGAGACAGAGACAGAGACAGAAACAGAGACAGAGAGAGAGAGAGAGAGGCCTATAGTTTATGCTCCTGAGTTTCATGAAACACCCTGGTATCCTTGCAATAAATACTCATCATTTTTCTATTTTATTTTTTGCTTAGAATAGAGCACATGTGCTTTTGTTACTTATAATAAAAAAAATCCTGCACTTATACATAAATGCAAAAAAGAATCCCAAATCTATGAAAAATAACTTTGTTTCTTTTAGTATTTTTAAGTTATTTCCTTCTTTCTGTTTCTAATGTGACTATTGAAAAGTTAGCTGTGTTTATAGGAAATTAATTTCGCTGTTATTTCTTTGACCATTTTTAGATTTCTTTAGAGTTCTATACTTTTATTATAATAAATCAATATAGTTTTATGAACTAATTTTTTTATTCTGCTTAGTACTCATTGGGACTCTGGATTGATGACTTTCAATAAAGAAAACTTTTATTCATTTTATTTTCAAATAGTGAGATACCCTTTATTCTTTCTATTTTTCTGAAAATCAAATTAGAGTTATGTTTAAATTTATTATCCTCTTATTTTTATGTTCTAATTTCTAATTCATATTCATAAGTTATTCTTTATGTTGCATTCTAGATAACTTCTCTAGTTTTTTGAATTTCCAATTTATCTCTCTCTGTTTAATCTGCTGCAAAATATTCAATGAGTCTATAATTACAACATCTACATTTTTTATTCCAGGAAAGTATAATTCTTTCATAAATGTATCTTTTTCAAAATAAATACCGTCTTATTCATTAGTCATTTTCCAAACTCCTTTTTTTTTCTGCTGCTGTTAGTATGTTTGTTTTCCCCTAAAATTGTATGTGTTGAAATCCTAATGCCCACCGTGAATATATTAGGAGGTGGGACTTTTGGGAAATGCTTAAATCATGAAGGTGGAGATTTCATGAACAGGATAAGTGTTCTTATGAGCTCCTTATTCCCTTCCACCCTATGAGAGTGGTCTGCAAGTCAGAAGAGGGCCTTCACCAGAACTTGGCCTTGGACTTCCAATACCCTGACCTTGGATTTCCAGCCTCCAGATCTGTGAGAAATAAATTTCTGTTGTTTTTAAGCCATGCAGTCTGTGGTATTTTGTTATAGCAGCTTAAATGGAGTAAGAAAGTTTCCAAAACACACACACACACACACACACACACACACACACACACACACAAAATATCATTGCTTTATATTTTATATCTCATAATAATGTTTTAGGATTTTGCAGGCCCAGTTTAGCAAGCTGTTTATTTTTGCTGACTCTTGCTCATGATGATGTTACTTGGGGTCTTGGAATTTTTTAAAATTTTAAACTCATTTCCATTGACATTTGCTTATTGAAATTCAAAGAAGGCCTGGGTCTAAAGCCAACCCTTCCATATATAGCATTTGTTTTTGTTTCTGTCAGATATATTACCAGATACATTGACTGATGACATTTTTTTTGGACTTTGCTTCTCTTTCCTCATGTAGCAAAAAGTAAGAATAAGCAAGTGTTTTTCAAGAATTTCACTTATATAGAAAACTTCAATTTAAAATGCTACTCTATATAGACCTAACACATTTGTCTGCTATCGTCCTGTACATGTTAAAACCTGGCTTTTGCTATCATTGATTAGCCAATGTCAGCAGGATTATTCACAACAGAAGTGTCACTTCTCCAGATTCAAACTCTTCCAGCCACATTTCTAACTACAAATATAAATTTTTAACATAGTTGTGGACAAGGATACAGATAGTTTATATAGTTTATATTAGCTATAAATTGTCTTTTCTATTTCACACTAAATTTTTGTGTGTTCTCTAATGAAAATATTTTTTTGAATATCTTGTCACCAATATTTCTAAAAAACAGAAATATGATTTAATCTTAAAAAAACTGTTTTATACATGAGGAAGCTATAATACCACTATCTTTGTATTCATGTAGCTATGATGAAAAATGTTTCAAATATTAAATATGTACTATGGCTAAAGAAGTATAGAAACACAAACACAAGCAAATGTTATTAAAGTTTTGATAATGTAGAATTTAATTATAAAACTTTTCCTTTTGTCATAAGTCTTTGATATATGGGTGTGTGTATATGTGTTTAAATAAATAAATAACATTATAACATATAAAATATAAACATTTAAAAACAAATAAGTTCATAAAATCATGTAAAATTAAAAATGTATATCAAAAGCAAACAAAATATGAAGAATTCCTGGAATATGAAAATCGTAAATATTCTCTTTGTTGGAAAAAAGATAGAACCACCTCCTTCTAAAACAATGTATACTAGAGTATTTACAAATAGAAATGTCTAAAACTTTGGTATAAAATATCAATGCAAAGAAGTTAGAAGTGTAACATTTCTCTTTACAACTTGTGACAAGAGGAAGCAGCAGAGATTGTTGCTTCAGGACAAAAATAAAGGCAAGACAGCACACAAAGAAAATAAGAATCTTCTACTACAAATAAATAAGCCAATAGCATTTGATTAATACAGGCCCCATATTGATTCCTCAAAATTACTGTGGTCAGGGTTGGAAAAAATAGACAATACAAACAGAGAGGAAAACAAGGAATAACAAATAAAAGATAAACATACAACAAAGATTCACAAAATACTACAAAAATTATTTTAAAAAGAGGCAATGATCTTAACAATCAAAACTGATATCTGAGAAAATGGAGTTAAAATATCAAATTAAGTATACTTCGAGAGAAATAAAATTATTATTGTAATGGAGGATATGTATCACATACAAGAATTTTATTGCACAAGTTTTTTTACAAATGAAAAATAAGAGAGTTAACCCAGGAATGGAAAAATAGATTAATATTAGACAGACTTCAATGTAAAGCCAATCTAAATATATAATTGAGAAGAATAATGTAATTTTATAGCTTAAATTATCATTTGCTTTGAGTCAGTTCTCCATGAGTTTCTCATGTTTCTGCAGACTTACACGCAGGAAAACAGAGAAGCAGAGAAGCTTTAATTTGAAGACCTTTTCAAACATGCCTCTACAGACAACAGAAAAAAAGTAGTTCTACCTGTAGAAGTTAGATTTTGTCTGCTACCCAGTATACTAAAATATGGTCTCTATCTAGAGCAAAGGTTGAGCCATTTGTTTTACATCTTATCTTTAAAAATTGAATTTCCTAAGCTGAAGTTTCTTTAACTACGATATCATATGTAACATCTACCTGAGCAGCTCTATGTTGGCTACATGGTACCTGAGATTGAGGGGAACCAATGTTAATATGAAACTCATGGTGACTGCTATGTCATGACAAATGAAGTCCTTTGACTCTGAACCACAGATCTTGGACATTATGGCAGCATTCATGAAAATGTGGGCCTAACTTGTTAGTTAGCATATAAGATGAATAACACTCACTTTATATGTATGTAACCACAGTTTGTTTGTTTATCTTTTAGAGGTCATATTGTATATATTCAGTTTTTTGGCTGTCATTAATAAAGCTGCCATAAACATTGTTATTCAAGTTTTTGAATATTTTCAAATCAGTTGAGTAAATGTCCAGGAACAAAATTTCTAGATCATATGGTAAGACAATGTTTAGCTTCATAAGAACTATTAACTGTCTTCCAAAATGGCTGTACCATTTTTCATTCCCACTAAATGAGAAACAATAAATGAGAGTTTCTATTGCTTCTCTAATCCTTGCCAGTAATTAGTGTATCAGATTTTTGGATTTTAGTCATTTTATTAGGTCCATAAAGGTATACATATATATCTTCTTTGGTGAAGTGTATGTTCAAATCTTGTGCATTTTTAAATGTGGTTGTTGTATTTTTATTGTTAAGTCTTAAGCGTTCTTTGTGTATTTTGGATGCGAGATCTTAAACAGATACATATTTTACATATAATTTCTTTCACTGTGCGGCTTATCTCTTCATTCTTTTAACTGTGTTTTGCATAAATATGAAATTTAAATTTTTTATAAAGTTCAAATTATCTATTTTTTTCATTTATAAATTGATGTTTTTTATCTAAACTCTCATTGCCAAATCCAAGACCATTTAGATTTTTTTCTGTGTTTCCTCTTAGAAGTTTTACAGTTTTGTATTTTATATTAAGGCCTATAATCAACTGAAATATGTAGTAACATTTTATATCTAGCAGTTGAAAATAATTAGAGAGCTGAAGAGTACAAAGTATTGCTTGGATGTGAAACATAGACATCCTCTTATTCTATACTTTTGATAAAGCTGTTTTATTCAAGTTTTATAAAAACTTTATAATAAAATGGGGAAAACGCAGAGATGACTGCTATTGTCACCACTATTTTAGTATTAGAGAACTATGCAAATATAATAAGGAAAGAAAAAAATGATAAATATCAAAGGGTAAGAAAAGTTCTATTATTTGAAGAGAAAATTATTACCTGTACAGAAAATTCAAATTACTAGAATATGTCTGTATACTAGATAAATATAAAGTATATATTTATTGATAGTATACATTGATATATATCAGCAATGACCAATTTGAAATGTAAAAAATAAAAAGAAACATTTACTTTAGATAACAGTAAATTAACATGAACAATGTAAAACCTTAAAAGAGAAAATTATACTATCGTAGTGAAGAAATTATTTCAACCTCATTTAAAACCTCAACAAAATATTTAAGACTTGGATGGTTAAATATATACTACATATGAAGCTATATAAATGCTATAATAATCAAGAAGAAAAACGAGGTCTGACAAGTACAACCATGGTACAAATATGTTAATTTTTAAATTGTTGCATTGACACAGAAATGAGTAAATGCATAAGTATTAAACATAGAGAAATACCTCTGCTGACATAAAATAATACAATATATGTCAATTATAGTTTCATTCTATGGAAGAAGAATGCTTAAGTAAATAAATTACATTAGAAAATTTATTAGCCATATTACTTCCATTGTTAATATACCTTATTAGGAAAGAATCAACATGATTGAGAGAAGATTTCACAGAAAAGATTAATATGCCTACTAGGCTATTTAGTCAACTACATAGCAAACAGGAAAATGCAGAAAACTATGTGTGTCTTTTTTTCTCATTATACATATACTATAGATTCTTTTACATTATGGTTAGATATGGATTTTATATTATAGTATAAATGGCATGGAAATTTTTGAAAAGATATATACTCTATGCAGACACATACACATCTAGTGCCACATGATGTAATGTTTATTGGAGAAAACTAATAGGCAGAGGATCCCACAGAAAGGTGTGTTTAGTCCTGGCATTGATGCCCCATATGAAGGGGTCCAGGACAAGAACTATACCCCATATTATCTAAAAATTTGTAGGAAAATTAGAAGGGTTTGCATGGACATTTAGTCAAAAATAGATCACAGTGAAAAGCTTCCCAGTGGAGCAACTGGTCTGTTAGAAGGGGAAAGCTTCTGGAGCTCATCAGCTGTTGTTAACATTTCTTGGGGCTGGCTGATACCTATTGAGGTAAATAAACACGATAAAGAAGAAGGAAACAAGCCTTCAAGACTATCCAAATCTGTCTCTACTCACCAACTGATAATGATGAAGAAAGGTGAAGGATAATGTGTGGGGAATATGTGAAAAACGTGTGCTGTGTATATTATCTATTTTGTATGGTTGAAATTGTTTACCAGAAAAAAGAATCAGTCTATTGCTTGTATCATTCAAAATTAACATGAAATAAGATATTGCTTTGCCTTGTAGAGTAGTGGGAGGGATAAAACATATTGTTCTTTGTGATGATAAACAGCATGAGCTTAAAGATATTCTAAATGTGTGGGTAGCTAAAGAATGTTTAAGTATGAGGACATACATAAATAATAAATTTTAAAAACTTTCCACAGTATACAGTAAAGGAATTCTTTCAGTGCTCTCAGCTAAAGTCATTCAGCGAAAAACCAGAACAACCTGATATTGCTTCCTTAAGGGAGCAATCACAGTCATTGTGTTAACAGGCCAGGCCTTTTGTAACTGTTTTGTCCTACAAATAAATTTATGCTGCATATTTGGCTTTTTTCTAATGGAGATGCCTAGCAACTGAAAGATGACAGAAAATAACCTCTTTGCAGAGAGGCAAGTCACTGCTTTTTTGCATCTGACCACAAACATGAGACAGATTTGTTTATTAAATCTGGCAGAATGTAAAATCTTTATGGCTTTTAATGGAAGTTGCATACAAAGCGAAGTATTTGCAAACACGATCCACTTATTCATATTTTTGGCTCATCAAACTAGGAATCTCCTGTTGTGTTTTCTGCCACATCAGTACCCTGGTGCGAAAAACAAATTTTTTTCTAACTTTTATTTTTTGAAAGAAAATCTAATTAATCTGTGATTGCTGCATTCATTTTACAGATGTAATATCTGTTTTGCTTCATGGGCTCGGCAGTCGTGACAATTGGACCTGCCATCCTGCTCAGTAAATGAAACATCTCATGAATACTGTAAAAGAGGCCTACAAAAAAACCTGTAATATGTACTGTTCTGTTGGAAAGGTCTGGATTAATAAATCGTTCCCCAACTTAGACCTGGGTATCTGATCACAGTGTCCCATTAAAACCTGCTGTAATTTTTCCTTTCCTTTTTATAGATGTTGATTTACAAATAAACCATTTATAAAAGGGAGGACAGAATGAATGTGTATCAGAATAAAGAGAATGTCCCCAAATGATTCCATTTGCTGAAGCTTTGAAAATACCAACTACATGACAGATGGAATGTGGTAGATTGTTAAAAAATTGACATTCAACCTATTTTATCAATAAATGGTTAAGAATAAACAAAAATAGTAATAGTCTGTTGTGGTAAATGCTATTGCTGATTACTTTTCTCTAACTACTCAGATTACAATAAAATATGGTATCTTTATTTTTTCTCCATGAATTTTCCTGCTGTTCTTTTTTTATGAATTGTCTCCTTAAATCTTTATTTATGTTATTGAACTAAAGGGAGTGCACTTGCCTGTGCACATCAGGGCCAAATGAGACGTGAACAGGGGTTTTCAGCAAAGAAGTAAAAGATTTGTTGAAGGAAATGGCACCAAATCTCAAAGACCTGGCTGCCCAATAGCCTGTAGGAAATAGGTATATAGGGGAAAACTCACTAGTCACTGTAGCCAAGAGTTAGGGTAATGAGTTTTATTGATTGGTTCAGGCTTGGGTAGGAGGCAGTTGATGATTGCACCAGACCTTAATGTCAATTATGGTGTAGTTCTGTCTGGTTTCAACAGGATGCCACTGGGGTCATTCCGCCTTTATGTGTCTGGAGCTGAAATGTAACTGAGGTCAAGATGTTATCTTTAGTTTGACCAAAACTCTTTTCTGCAGTCAACAGACCTGAAGCTTTGTTCTAAGACTATTTGATGCTGACCAGAATCCAATGTCCTAAGGGCTTAATGATTAAGGGAGTGGTCGTGCAGTATGTGGAGAGGTGGAAGAATGAAGAAAACAGAAGCAAGTGAGTGCAAGGCCAGTTTGAACCATGGAGAAAGAGAGAGAAAAAGTCATTTTAAAGAAGTGAGAATTTCCACTATTACACTTAGAGAATTTTTACCACTCTTTTAGCCATAGATCCTTAAGAAAGCCAACTAAATTCCCAGTCCTCAAGATATATTCTTGACCTTTGTTTCACGTCCTGTATCTATCTCCATAATATCAGGGATTACAACTGGGCTAGATATCTTCTCTATGCTCCACCAGATATATTCTTCATTCATCTCACCATACTTGCTGCCCAGAAGGCTGATTTGTATAAACAACAAGGAACTATCATGTTATATCTGTGCTTTCTGGAGATTTGACCAATTGGAATTCATGGGAAAAAAAGAATAAGGTCAAGAATTTTTATTCCTTTGGATTTCTTCTTGGATAAGCATTTCCTTTAAACCCAAGTCAGTACTTTTATCAAGGTTTCTTCTCTAAATAACCACCCACTACAGGGTTATACTAAATTTTTCTTCCCTTATCCCTTTTGCACAGTAGTTCTATAAGTGTACTGTTTACTAGCTTTGAGTTATGGTTTCATTCCTTGTAATTATGTCACATTTCTATAAATAGCTTCTCTTTGAGAGAGCTATTCTGCATAATAAACTCCAAAATTTGGTGACTTTGCCAGCAAACATTTTTTTTTTTTTTCTCATAATTCTCTAATCCTGGCAGAATTTGTCTGGCTAATTATTCTGTTTTATGTAGCACATTTTTTCATTTGGTGGTATTTGGCTGAAGGCTGGACTGGTCTGGAAGGTCCAAAAGGGCTTCACTATTATCCTTAGAACATTGCTAGGAATCCTGAGCTGAAATGGCCCTTTCCTTTTTTAACGTGGTCTCAGGGCATTTCTACCTTGTCTTTCCAGGGTAATCAGATTTCTTACATGATGGATTTTATATGGCTTGAAGAGTTTCCCTCTTATCCAGCTTCACTAGAGGAAGTTGCCTTTTAAAAACTAGGTTAGTTATCTGACTCTATTAGTTTTCTATTGCTACATAACAAATATTCCATCATATTTATATATCTCAATCATATTCAAGGAGATGCTTACAACATCAGTTAAAAGTTCAAGAACTCATTCAAATCATCTAAATCACATGAAAGTGAATCTCTGGTGTGTAAGCCACTAAATTCAGCTTCTGCAGCAAAGGTTCTCTCCATCGGTGGACGTGTGAAACTAAAGAGACAGTTATCTAGCCTTAATATTCCCAGCATACAACAGTGAGACAAGTATTGGATAACAATTACAGATATTCCATTTCAAAAAGGGGAAACGTAGAGGATGAAAAGGAGTAACTTATTCCTGGTTGTCCTGTAATACAGCTAGGCAAACTGAAACTTTTCTTGATTCAATTTCAAAGATTAGGAATAATCCTCTGGGTCTCCAGGCTCTGCATTTAGGGCTGCTGTTTCTACCTCTAAGTCATCCTTCCTCTTTGTGTTTGAAGCTCAATAGTTTTTTCACCTACTTGCTGTTAATAGAATTTGGGTTGTTCTGAAAGCCTCCTTTCATTTCAGTTTTTCTCTGTCCCCTTCCATCCAACCTAGCCGTATTCTTCCCGAAAAAAATTTCTCAAGAACATGGGGTCCTGCCATGGATTTTACTGGTTTTTATTCCATTATCAAAAGCTACACTCTCAAATTTTTTTGCTTCCTGGGGTTTTAGCAAAAGATTGTAGAGTCCACATTGAGCATATTGTTTATATTTTTTAGTTTTCTCTATATTACAATGTTTTGACATTTAAAAAACCTTCCTGACTGAGGAAACACACCCCCTCTTCAGGGCTAGACAGTTCTTAAATATAACAAAAGGCTCAGCCAGCAGCATGTTTTTTGTTTTTTGTTTTTTTAAAAAAAATTACAATTGCATTAATTTGTGACTGGCTTATTCTGTTTTATGTGTTATATCTTTTTAATATTTTTTAAAATTTTTCAGTTACATTTGAAATTTGAATGCAGAAAATCAAGAAGCTAGAAGCAAATCGAGGTCTAGGAAATCAAGCAACTCCGAGTCTTTTAATTTTTTTTTCTATTTTCCCTGCACTAGACACATACTTTGGCTTAGAATAGATACAGTCTTTAAGTCAGATACAGGCATAGAACAATTTTAGTATATTAATCATCTCCATTTTATACCCTGGCTTTGCTGATATTCCAGGGAGGCATGCCTCCCAAAACTATAAAAAATGCTTTTTTTCCCTTCTTTCACTTTCATCTTCTTCCTTTGCTTCTCCTTTTCATCCTTTTCTTTGTTAACAAGCAATTCTTAAAAACAGACATCCCTATCCATTAGATAAGAACCCCTTTAATAACAAATATTATCCTATTTGCTCACAGGTCCTGTTATTGTGCTGCCAAGGATATTAGACAGCATCACTAGCTTTTATTTTCCTTCCCTTAGGAGTCTCCCCACCCTGGTAAAGGGAGTAAATAGATTACAGTCTTTCACTTCTTCCCCTTCAGACAGTTTTACACAGAGAGCTAAATTATATTCAGTGATATGGATGCTGTCTATAACCTTTTCCTTAGGGGATCAGCTATTTATAAAATAACGAGTTTGGACTCGAAATACTTTTTTTTAGTAACATTTATTTTTAAAAATATTTTTTAATTTTTCAATTATAGTTGGAATATTAGTTTTGGGATGTACAACAGTGATTAGACATTCATGTAACACATGAAGTGATCACCCCAATAAGTCCATCTGACACCATACATAGTATTACAATGTTATTAACTATATTTCTTATGCTATATTTTACATGTCACTGACAATTTTGTAACTAAAATTTGTACTTCTTAACCTTTCCTTTTCTTCACCTACGCTCTTCAACCTCTCCCATACAGCAACCATAAATTTGTTCTCTGTATTGGCTTGTTTCTGTTTTATGTTGTTCCTTAGACTCACATAAAAATGAAATCATATGGCATTTGTCTTTCTTCGTCTGACTTACCCCACTCAGCACAATATCCTCTAGGTCCATCTATGTTGCTGCACATGGTAAGATTTTGTTCTTATATTTTTTTGTTTACATTTATAGCTGTGTAATACTTCATTGTGTATGTGTACCACTTCTTTATCTATTCATCCATTGATGGACACACAGATGCCTGCATATCTTGGCTATTGTAAATAATACTGCAATGAACATATGAATGCACATCACCCTTCAAAGTAGTATTTTGGGTTTCTTCTTTGGCTCTTGTTATAGACTTTGTTTTAAAGTCCATTTTGTATGACATAAGTATTGCTACCAGCTTTTTTTTAAATTTTCATTTTCATAAAATATCTTTTTCCATTCCTCTGCTTTCAGTCTGTGTCTTTAGATCTGAAGTAAGTCTCTTGAAGGCAGCATATTTAAAGATCTTGTTTCTTATCCATTCAGCCACCCTATCTTTTGATTGGAGCATTATTTTTAATTTAAAGTAATTGTTGATAAATATGTAATTATTGCCATTTTATTATTCCTATTTTTGATACATATTTATTTTATTAAAGAAGTCTCTCAACATTTCCTGTAATACTGGTTTGGATCTGATGAACTTCTTTAGCTTTTCTTGTCTAGGAATCTCTTTTTCCTTCAGTTCTAAATGATAGCTTTGCAGGGAAGAGTAATCTTGGTTGTAGGTCCTTACATCACTTGAATATTTCATGTCAATCTCTTCTGGCCTTAATCATCTCAAGGCCAGGTACCAGGCAACCAGAAACCACACCTATAGTCCAAAGTCTACTGGAATTATTTCAAACTAGCCACTCCTAATATATTTACTCTGTCTTGCCTTGCCTTTTCTGCAGAAATTCCAATACAGGCTCTGACCTAAAAATTTCTCTTTCTCCTGTCTTCTGCCACCTGACCCATGTGAGTCTTGTGGCATATGACAACATCTCTTTGTAGGATCTGTGAGTATAATAAACTTTTGTTTTTTCTGAACCTCTCCTTTGTCTCTTCTTATAGACACAATTGATTGACCGTAACATAAGAAGAACCTTCAGCCTTTTCTTTGTGATATTTTTGATCATATGTATTTTTATTTTTACTATTTTACTTTTAAGCATTTATGTTTATCTGGAGAGGCTGATAATTTTTCAAAATTATTGTTTAACAATTCTTCCTTCAATTATTTGTGGATGAAAAAATGGGAGCTGTAATAAATCTAACTGAAAGTAACTTCACAGGGCGATCAGATTACAAATTCCTAACTGGGCAGGTCATGGTGGATGATCACTGCTTAGGCCTATGACTTCCCTAGTAAGAGGTTATCTTTGCCTTAAGCATGCCCTGTCCATTGTTTCTGTGTAGCTAGGTTAAAATACTTCTTGAATGCCAGAAGTAATTCTCTTTTCCAGAACTCTCCAAAGGCAACCACCCTCAGGATAGCACATAATCTTAACTATCCTATAATCCAATCCCAGCCTTGCTTTCTCTTACGTTCATGTAATCTTATGTCCCCTCTGTAATTCCAAATGTATAGAATAAACTGCAAATTTTCATTCTCCAGAGTATTTGAGATCTCGCTCTTGGCAACGTCATCAGTTTTGGCTCAAATTAAACTTTGTAAAAATTCTCTACAGTTTTGGACATTTTTCATGTTGCACGTCTTTCATATTTTACCATAAGCAGAACCTTCCACAATTTGCTTAGAAATCTCAACTACATATTTATATTCATCACTCGAGTTCTACTGTCAACATAACTGCAGGAACAACTCTGCTAAGCTTTCTGATGTTAAATAACAAAGATCTCTTTCCATTAGTTTCTAATAATACGTTCCTCATTTTCTTCTGAGCCCTTACTGGTGTTAAAGAGAAAACCACACACCCAAATGGCATCATTTGTGCTAAAGCTTATGATACCATCCTATATTTCATACCTGACCTAGTTAGTTGCTTGTTTCAACCTCTCCCAGAAACATAATCTTAATTAACCAGTCTGACATTTTTTTTGTCAACACCCATGATGTAATCTGTCACACAGGCCCTCTCTATCCCATCCTGGCATTGGCTTGAAAGTTCAGGATCTTATCATCTAAAGTGGATCCAGGTAAATGAGGCTCCTTGAGTGCAGTTCTTTGAATATAGTTCCTCTTGGCATAAAACAAACAAACAAGCAAAAAACTGACATGTCTTCTACTCCTCATATGTCAAAACTTACATAGGGTGACAGAACAAGATAATCATAATAGACATCTCTATTCCAAAAGAGAGGAAATGGAAGGTACATAGCCATTACTGATCCATAGTAATTATAAAGCCCAGCTGGGCACATTTAGTCAACTCATAATTATGCTTAGTCCTGCTCCTTTGGAATAATTCTCTTTGACTTTTTTCTTCAACTTCTGTATCATCCATTCTTTGTCAAAAGACATGGTTGCTGTTTTTTGTTGAGTAGGTTTCTCGGCTTAATAGATCTAAGGTTTCTCTTTTCATGTTGTTCTATCTCTGTCCCTTTCAAACTAAGTCATTTAAAAAATGTGTTGACTTCCTTTTTTTCTTTTTTTTTGGTCAAATAGAAATTAACTTCATTATACATAACCACACTTAAAAAACGTGTTGTAGCTATATGGTCTTTCTTATCCCTGGAATAACTATGAGTCTAATGTAGGATTATATTAATTTGCGAGGGGTGCTTTGACAAAGTGTCACAGGCTGGGTGACTTAAACAACCAGACATTTATTGTCCACAATTCTGGAGCCCAGAAGTCCAAAAATCAGGTATTGATAGGGTTGATTCCTTGTGAGAAGTATAAGGAGAGCCTATTCTATGCCTCTTCCCTAACTTTTGGTGGCTTGAAGGCAATCTTTGGTGTTCATTGGCTTGTAGACACATAATCTTAATCTCTACCTTGATATTCACATGGCATCTCTGTGTGTGAGTTTGTCTCCAAATTTCAACTTTTATAAGGATATCAGTCATGATGAATTAGGCCAAACCTAATGACATCATTTTAACTTGGCAAAGAGCCTATCTTCAAATAAAGTCACATTGTGAATTACTGGAGATTAGAATTTCAATGTATGAATTTGAGGCTCACAATTCAACCTATAACAAGAATGCTGTGGCTTAATATTTTTTAGAAGTTCTCTTAAAACCACCTACAAGGCATACCCTTTCTACTCTTAGAAAGGTGAAGGAAGTTTTAAGAGAAACATAGCAGAGTGAGAGATGTCCCTAGATCTCTCCTCTTGAAACGATAAGCTGAACATCTAAAATGCAACCATAAAAAAACACCCAAACTACACACCAGCACATCTGAATGTGGGATCTGCGCCTAAGAGCTACCACAGGTCAGAATCCTGAGTGTTGGACAGTGGACTGAAAGAAATGAAAAAGCTGCCTCTCATAACTGCCGGAGCTACCAGTAGGAGAGGAATGAAGGGAGAAAGTGCGGTGAGTTCTCTGCACAGCCCTGCCTGGAAGTGCTATGAGCTCCATGCAGCCAGCAGCAGGGTCCAGTCATCAGGGCAAGAAAGCACAGAAGTGGGACAGTAAGAGAAACAACAGTTGATATTTACCAGCCATGTTTGCAAAACTGAGGCTGAGTCGCAGCTCCCAACCCCTGATCCAAGGGCCCCTCACACAAAACACTTTGAGACCAAAACATTGTGGAGCCCCAATGGAATCAGAAAACATTAACAAAACTGTCGCTAACACAGACGGAGACCGAGACTGAGACTGAGAGTAGTGAGTGTGATTAAACATCTATAAGAAAAAAAAAAAAAAAAGGGCATTATTAAGTCTTTATATAAAGCAGGGATTCAAGAGGCTTAGATGCCACTACTGGAAACCAAAAGAAAAGTGCCTTCTTTGCAAAAGGCTAAGGAGACACCTTAATATAACAAATTTTTTGGGAAATAAAAGCTGAATACACTTCCGTTAATGCTCAGGCGGAGAAATAGTTCCATTAAACACCATGAATAATCAAGGTGACAAGCCATCTCAGAAAGAAAAAGCAATGTCTCCTAAAATAATCTTACAGTCATAGAAATATGTGACTTAAATGACAGAGAATTTAGGACGGTAATTCTGAAAGAACTCAGTGGGTTCCAAAATGGGTCATAATAACAATTTCAGGAACTGAAAAAAACACCTAGATGAGCAGTGCAAGGAGTTTGAAACCCTCAAACAGAATAGAATAGATCTTCTGAAGATAAAACACATGCAGATACACACACACACACACACACACACACACACACACACACACACACACACTGCAAGAAACTGAGAAATGAAATAGCAAGGTTGGGAAATAGAGTTTGACCAAATGGAGGAAAGAATCAGTGATATTGAAGACAGAAATCTAGAATAAATCAGAAAGAAGAGAGAAATCAAAGAATGAAAAATAATGAAAGAGAAATACAGGAACCAGCTGATATCATTGGGAGAAGAAACATGAGAATAATGGGCATTATTGAAGGTGAGGAAAAGGAACAGGGACTAGAAAGCATTTTCAGACAAATAGTGGATGAGAATTTCCCAAATCTAAGGAATGAGCTGGAGCTTGGAATCAAGAAGTCAACAGAACATTAAATTATTTCAATGCCAAAAGGCATTCACTAAAACACATTAGGTAAAAATTGTCAAAAATCAAAGACAAAGTCAAAATTCTCAGGGCAGTCAGGGAAAAGACGATAATAACATATAAAAGAAAACACATTAGATTATTGTTGGACTTCTCAACACAAAGCTTACAAACCAGAAAGGAGTGGAATCACTTATTCAAACTATTAAGTGAAAGAAACTACCATCCTAGAATAATGTATTCAGCTAAGCTCTCCTTAGATATGAAGGAGAAATTAAGATCTTTCCAGACATACAAACATGAAGGATTCTCCACTACGAAGCCTGCACTACAGAAATACTGAAAGGGGCCAGCTCACCTAAAACAAAATGACATAAAACATATGTATACATACATAATTAGGAGTAAGGTGACTACCAGCAAATAGAAGCAGAGGAGTGCAACATTTACTAAGAACAGGGTATTATAGCTTTAAACATTAATAAGAGATTTGCTATAGCAAGATAGTATTGGATGTTCAGCATAGGTAGCTACAAATTGGGACAACAATGACTGAAGAGGGAGGATTCAAAGATCCAAATTTGCAAACGGGAATGGAGATAAGGCACTGCAGAAGAAAATGGACTACACACACATACACAAATATACACATAACTATCCTTTTCATATTCTATATGGTAACCACAATCCAAAGTTTCAGAACTGAAGTATATAACACAAAACAAGAAGGACCAGAGAGAAAACCCACAAAAGCCAAACAAAATAAAGAAAACAGAAACATAAGGACAAGGAAGCAGTGGAAACACCAACCTATCAGAAAGCAAAATATAAAATGGCTATAAGAAGACCTCATATTTCAATAATCACCCTAAATGTAAATGGACTGAACTCACTAATTAAAAGGCAAAGAGTTGCAGATTGGATCAAAAAACAAAACCCAACCACAATGATGCCTTCAAAAGACACATCTCAGCCTCAAAGACAAATATAAACTCAAAGTGAAAGGGTGGAAAAATATATCTCAAACAAATGGCATTCAGAGTAAAGTGGGAGTAGAGTTGCTAACATCAGATGGAATAGACTTCAAAATAAAAAAGGTAAAGAAAGATGCTGAGGGACACTTCATACTGATAAAGGGAATCATGTACAAAGAAGACATAACACATTAATATCTATGCTCCAAATCTGGGAGCCCGAATATATCAAGCAATTACTAACAGAACGAACGAGGAGAAACGGAGCAAAACACTATCATAGTAGGGACCTAAATACCCAACTGTCAGATATAGGCAAATCATCCAAGCAGAAAAACAATAAGGAAATAACAACTTGAAAATAACACATTAGAACAACTGAATATAATTGACATTTACGGAGCCTTTTACCCCAAAACAGCTGATTATATATTCTTCTCTAGTGCACATGGAACATTCTCATGGATTGACCACATATTAGGACACAGAGATAGCCTCACAAATATAAGAGGATTGAAATCACACAAACCATACTCTCTGATCATAATGCATTTAAAGCTGGAGGTCAACCAGAAAAAGAAAGTGGGAAGAACACAAGCACTCAGAGATTAAACAACATGCTACTGAAGAAAACTGGGTCAGAGAAGAAATAACGAGATCAAAAGATACATAGAAATGGTTAGTACTTGAATCGGAGACCACCTAGGAAGACTAGGTGCTATAAGCAATAAAAAATTTAAAAAAATAAATAAAATAAATGAAGATCGTAAGCTGACAACGTCCTTGCAATATGTGAGGTCAACCAAGGTTGCCTTGCCTAAAAAAAAAAAAAAAAATGATGTTACTAAAACACATCAAGACTTTGGGACAACAAAAGCGGTCGTAAGAGGAAATTCCGTATCATTACAGGCCTCTCTCAGAAACAAGAAATGAGCCCAAATAAACAACCTACCACTTCATCTTAAACTAGAAAAGGAAGAACAAATGAAGCCCAAATAGCAGAAGGAAAGAAATATCAAAATTAGAGCAGAAATAAATACAATTGAAAACAAAACAAAACAAAATAAAAAAATAAATGTAAGAGAGCTGGTTCTTTGAGAAGTTTAATAAAATTGACGAACTCCTGGCTAGACTCACTAAAGAAAAAAGAGAAAGGACACGAATAAACAAAATCGGGGACGAAAGAGGAGAAATTATGACTGATAGTGCAGAAATACAAAGGTCATATATGAATACTATGAAAAAGTATATAATAACAAATTTAATAACCTAGAAGAAATGAACAGTACTTAGAAAAATACAACCTACCTAGACTGAATTAAGATGAACTGGAAATTCTAAATAAACCGATCATCATTATGGAAATGGAAACAATCATCAGAAATCTACCAAAAAGTAAAAGTCCAGGACCAGATGGCTTCACAATGAATTCTACCAAACATTCAAATAAGTTTTAGTATCTATTCTCCTCAAACTCTTCCAAAAAATCAAATCGAAGAGGAGGCAATACTTCCCAACTCATTTTATGAGGCCAATATTACTACCTGATACCAAAACCCAGCAAAGATAACACAAAAAAAGAAAACTACAGGCCAATAAATCTCATGAACACAGATGCAAAAGTCCTAAATAAATACCAGCAAACCAAATACAGCAACATACTAAAAAGATTATATACCACAATCAAGTGGGCTTCATCTCAGAGGCACAGGGAAGGTTCAACATATGCAAATCGATTAATGTGATGAACTATATAACAAATTAAAAAATAAGAATCATATGATCATATCAATAGATCAGAAAAACCTTGACAAGATACATATCCATTTATGATCAAAACTCTTAACAAAATCAGTATAGAAGAAAAGTACCTTAACATAATAAAGGCCATATATAAAAGCATTCAGCCAACATTATACTTAATGGTGAAAACTAAAACCTTCCTCTAAGATCACAGAAACAAGGCAAGGCTGTCCATTATTGCCACTGTTATTCAATATAACACTGGAGGTCCTAGCAAGTGCAATCAGACAAGAGAAAGATATAAAAAAGCATCCAAATAAGAAACAAAGATATCAAATGTCGCTACTGGTGGATGACATGATTCTTATATAGAAAACCCTAAAGACTCCACAAGAACACTACTAGAAACGATAAACAAATACAGTAAAGTTCTAGATACAAAATCAATGTTCAAAAACTCATAGCATTCCTATACTCTAATAATGAATTGTCAGGAAAAAAAAAAGTGGAAAAAATAATTCCTTTTGCAATTGCAACAAAAAGAATAAAATCTAGGAATAAATCTAACAAAACATGAAGACTTATATAATGAAAATTATAAGACCCTACTAAAATAAATTGAAGATACAAAGAAATGGAAAGATATTCCATGTTCTTCGATTGGAAGAATCAACATAGTTAAAATGACCTTATTACATTAGATTTAATGCAATCCCCATCAAAATCCCATTGGCACTTTTTAAATAAATAAAACAAAAAATTATCAGATTTGTAGGAAGCACAAAAGACCCCGAACTGCCAAAGCCATTCTGAAAAAAAAAAAAAAAGAATGAAGCTGGAGGTATCACTCTGCCCAACTTCAAATTATGCTACAAAGTGACAGTAGTCATGGGTTGGTGTTGGCAGCAAACAGACACATGGACCAGTGGAACAGAATTGAGAGTTCAGAAGTAAACCCATGTTTATATGGGCAAATAATTTTGACAAAAAAGCCAAAAACATACAGTGGCGAAAGGAAAACCTTCAATAAATGGTGCTGGGAAAACTGGAAAGCCACCTGCAAAGGAATGAAACTAGATCTGTTGTATATCACCACACACCAAAATTAACTCAAAACGGATTAAGGAGCTGAATAGAAGACTTGAAACAATAAAATGCATAGAAGAAACATAGGAACTAAACTCAAGGACCTTGGACTTAAAGAGGATGTTTATAAATTTAACCTGAAAGGCAAGGGAAGTAAAAGCTAAAATAAATGAATGGGACTACATCAAACTAAAAAGCTTCTGCTCAGCAAAAGAAACCATCAATAAGGTAAAGAGATTACCATCTGAATGAGAAAATATATTTGTAAGCAATGCCTCTGATAAGGGCCTAGTATCCAAATATACAAAGAACTCACACGACTCAATAACAAAAAAAAACAAACAATCAAAAAAGGGCAAGAGGAGCTGAACAGACACTTCTCCCTAAAGGACATACAAAATGGCCAACAAATATTTGAAAAGATACTCATCGCTAGATATTAGGGAAATGTAAATCAAAACCACAATGAGAGATACCTACCATCTCACCCTGTTAAAATAGCTATAATTAATAGAACAAATAATAACAAATGTTAGAGAGAGGATGAAAAGAAAAAGGAAACCCTTATACACTGCTGATGAGAATGCAATTGGTACAACCATTATGGAAAAGGGTATGAAGATTCCTCAAAAACTAAGAACTGATCTACCACATGATAAATCTCAGCAATCTCTCTACTGTGTATTTACCCAAACACTTAAAAAAATTGTATCTATAAAGATATTTGCACACCAATGTTCATAGAAGCACTATTCAGTGGCCAGGGCATGGAAGCAACTAAAGTGTCCTAGGATAGATGATTGGCTAATGAAGCTGTGGTACATATATACAATGGAATATTACTCAGCCGTAAGAAGAGATGGAATACAGCCATTTGCGATAACATGCATAGACCTTGAGATAATCATGTTTGTAAGGTTTGGCCGCTCACAGAGTCTGACTCATGATTAACAGGCGTCCTTTATTGAAAGGCAATCGGTCCCAGACAAGGTTCTCTGGTCCCGAGGAAAGGGGCCAGAGAAGTCGCACCCGGTCGGGGATGGGGCAGGGTTTTTAAGGGTCGCATCCAGGAAGGGAAAGATTCAAAAGAGGCAAAAGCATAGCGTGGGACCTTTCATTTTTTGGTGCAACAGTTTGGCGCCACAAGTGTAGTCCTGGCACCCCCAGATTGATCTATGGGCTTCAGGTGGCTAGCAGGCGGGAGCTAGGGGTGGGGACCTGAACGTAGTTGGGGCTTTTATGGGAGCACTGGCCTTACAATGTTAAGTGAAATAAGTCGGAAAGAAAATGTTGAAAATCACATAATATCACTTATATGTGGGATATAAACCTAAAAGCAACAAATGAACAGGGCAAACAGAGACTCATGGACATGGACTATAGACTAGTGGTTACCAGAGGGTGGGGGTGGGGGGAGGGGGGAAGTAGACAGGGTAAGGGTGGTCAAATATGTGGTGACAAAAAGAAATCTAACTATGGGAGGTGAACACACAGTGTAAATATATATATGCCTTACTGTTAGAGTGTAAAGATGAAACGCTGGATTGCATTAACTAATGTCACCATAAAAATAATAAATCAATCAAAAAAATAAAAGAAAGATGAATCTTTTTTTAGGTGTTAATAAGGGTGTTTAGAGCCACATCTGATTTTGTCTTTAGCCTGAGGTCTACTTTGTCGCTTTGGTTTGAACTTTGCCTTGAGGCTAATTTTCACTTTGAGAGCCTTTTGTGAACTAGAAAGACCAGCTAGCCCTTCTAAATACTTTCTAAATAAGGGACATTGTCAAAATTACCATGGAGCTTTAAAGAACTGATAACCCTCTTCAATCTACCACCCCTTCTTAAACAAACTTTTGGGAAATGATCCTAATTTGAATCTACCATCTGTTTTCTGTTGAGACCTTGATTAGTACAGCAATGGGTATCAGAAAAGGCTCCAGGAAACAGACTTTTAAAATGAGATTTGAATTTGAATTAATCATATATTCAAGGGTGCAAAGTTAATCTTCTTTGGGTGGGGGGAATGGAATATGATTATCTTTGTGAATACAATCACATCATGATTAATTGCAGTATCACCAGTGGTGATATTAGATACATCACAGGTGGAAGGCAAGTTATTGCAGAATGGAAAGTAATAATTAGTTGCTACCGCAAGAATAGCAATTATAAAATTTTGGAATCATGTATTTTTCTAACAATCATAGTGAGCATCCATAAAGGCAAAGAGCAAATAAAATCTATGAATGAAATAATTGTGAACAGAAATTGCCAGGGTGGACTCATTTATGTTAAGGGAACCAAAAAAGAGCTTGGAGGCCGTAAAGAAGTTTTTCTTATACATGTTCTACCCAGAATATTTCTCCATGAACTTTTGAACTTTTACCCCAGCCGTGCCTGAACTTTATCGCCTCCTCACCATGACAACGAGACCATCTGCATTCCTTACTTTGAAAGGAACCAAACTATTTTTCAACCAGCATCCTTTTTTTATATATTGCTCTCTACCAATCCCTAGGAACCTAGCCAGAATCCTTGATATATAGAGAGAGGACCAGAATGAGAACAACACAGGGAAGCCTGAAACTTTACAAACCTGTTTTTCTTGGTTCTCCCCGAAGCACATTTTAGCGCGCTTCTGAAATTTGTGTCTTCTGGTTGCAATCCCTGACTTTAAATAAAATGCTTTTTATTTATCTTTTAGTTTAAGCCTCTTTCTTGGGTAACATACCTAAGAACATATGTGAAAACTTTAGGCTCTGTGGTAGCTTTGAAAAAGTCCCTTATTTCATGTAGTTACAAGACAGAAACAGTTTAGACCAAGTCCAGGGTCTGGTGTTGAGTTTTAAATAGTAAGTCAATAATTGATAAAAGTTGCACCAAGTCAGTTCTACCAAGTTCTTTTACACTAAGTCAAGAAAGAAAAAAAAAAATGAGATCAAGATAAAAGAGATGGAGATGTTTGAGTAAAATATGGATAAAGGTGAAACTTGAGTCTACAATTCTCTGTAAACCCTTTACTTGCAGAAGCAGTATTTCTCCTAAAAAAAAAGAAAGAAGAAAGAAAGAAAGAAAGAAAGAAAGAAAGAAAGAAAGAAAGAAAGAAAGAAAGAAAGAAAAAGGAAAGAAAAAAAGAAAAAAAAAGCAGATTTTCTTCTGCAAAAGGAGGCCTTCAGATCTGCAACTGGGAATTGCCTCACAATTTTCACTAGTATCATCATCTCTGATCCTTACTAGAAAAAAGAGATCTCAACGTAGTCTAGAGCAGGCAGCACAGGAACAGATAGTCTATTCACTATATAAGTTATAAAAACTTACCTTAAGAAATTTAGATGTAATTTTGGTTTTAATGGAAGGGATAGGTGTATACTAGTCACTGTGCAAGGGCTTTCTGCTCAATGCACATAGAAGCCAATAATACTACAACATCAGCTATGGGGCAGGAGGGAGGCTTTTTTTCTAGGTCAACCAGCAAGAATATAGGAGGCAAGGTTCAAATGTGTCTCCCCAATTGAGGATTTGGGGTGGAATTTAAAGGGTTAGAGAAAGGATAAGCTGGTATATGGAACTGGCAGGTTTCAGTTGGAGGGCTTAGGACCAGATCTTCCTGTCAAGCCCCAGCTCTTCAGCTGTGGAGCAGGAGTAAAGTGGGGGTAAATTTTGGTTTCAGGTATTATTGAAGGTCAAAAATTCTTGCTCTGCATATGCTTCAGCTGCATGACCTATGGTTTTTGTTCAATTGTCTCAAAAAACTACTCAGTATCTGGTTAAAAAGAGGATAAGACCAGTTTGAGCTGGTTCTATGGTTACGTACTGTTTTTGTCATGTCCCAGGCATATTTTCAAACTTTCCAACCCCTGTATCATAAATAGTCTGAAATGACTTCAATCTTCTGATAGCCCATATAATTTAATGCTAGCCATGACACTGATTAATATATACCATTTTGATCCTTGTAGGAGGTTGTATTTTTGGCCCCAATTTTTATTCCTTCCTTTTTCTAAGTTCTTTACCATGTGACCTTTGTGATCTTTCTGTAGAGGTAGACTATTTTTTTTGCTCCCTGTTAACATTAGACTCAACCATGTCTCTTATCCTGGCCAATGGCATGGAAGCTGAAATGATAGCATGTCTTTTCTGACTTAAAGCTTAAGAGGCCTTTGTGCCTCTCCTTGTCATCTTGCCCCTCTGCATTCACCAGGACAAGCTCCCACTGGCACACTAGATACCAGGTGGAAAGTGACATACTTGTGTAGCAAAAACAACCTTTTGAAGCTGACTCATTCAAGTTGACAGACTAAAGTAGAGCCATATTAATTGTTCTATAAATTTAGTAAGAAATAAATACTTATTGTTTTACGCCCTGATATTTTGTGGTTATTTGTTATGTAGCATTTCTAAACAATATTTTACTGACAGACTCAGTAGGTGAGAGACAAAGAGAGAAAGTTAGGGGAGCTGTCACATCAAAACATTTCTAGAAGTGTAGTGGTCTGGGGCATGGTGGAATATTCCTTTCAAAGTAGTAGAAGAAAATTGCCAAACCCTGTTTTGTACACCATAAAAAAAGAGACATAAATACTTAGTGGACCTCTTAATATTTTAGCAACATACACAGATATTTCTAATGTATGTCATTTGTGATCCTAATAAATACACGTTCAACAGAATTGTGTATTAAATATAGATACATTTTATCTTATTTTATGTTTCTATTACATCTTTCACCTACGCCTGTCCTCTTACTTTTTGTCAAGAGTACCAGTAGTAGATGATTTAAAATTTAGGTATTAGTAGAACCACATGATCTATTTCTCATTTATTTATTTTTTTTATTACAAAATTTTCCCCAGATAAAAAAAAAAGATAGGATGTTAAGCAATAAAAAATGGTAAAGAATGAGAGATGATTTCTCTTACTCTCTAAGATCTACTCTTCACCTTTATTTTTTTCAGCTCACTACCTGGGCAGCTGATGTCAAGATAGATACATCAATGGCCTCTCTTATACTTTGTCTTCTGGTTGGTTTCAGTCAATGGGGGAGTCATTTCAGGAGACTGGAGAAGAACGTCTTTTATATTTCCTAGCTTCCTCCCCTCCAGAGTAATTTTGAACTGCTAGTTTCACTTGACCAAAGGCTTTTCTAAAAGGTTGTCTCCTCTGTGCAATTCATTCCTTTGATTTCTGTTAACTGCTTACTCCTCTCATCTTTTTGGCGTAATAATAGCTGTGCTAGTACTGGCTGCAGGATACTGAACTATCCTTGTTTTTTTCTTCACTGCACCTTTATAATAGTTCCTTTGCAAATTAATCCTCTTTAAATTATCCTAAATGACGCGCCATTGGTTTTCTTATATTAATTGGGTAACTCAACAGTCTACTGTATGTGTTTATAAAGTGACTGTTTCAAAGACTTAATTATAAGTTTCTTATAAAAAGCTCCTTTGTCCTTAATGTGTAATTGGCAGTATGTATGCATGTATATATGTATGTATGTATGCATGCATGTATGTATGTTTGTATTTCTTGAAAAGAATAGATTTTAATCCTGAGATTATGGGTCTATTTAAAAATATTAGAAAAGTCTATTTCTTATTGGCTTTTTAAAAATTTAAATATTGTTGGGCTGACATTTGTTTAATAAAATTAATAAGATTTCAAGTATACGATTCAGTAATATATCATATGTATATTGCATGTGTGTTCACCACCTAAAGTTAAAATTCCTTCCATCATCACATGTTGACGTGCTTTACCATTATCTACCTCCCCTCCTTCCCCCTTCTCTCTGGCAACCACTAAACTATTGCTTGTATCCATGAGTCTCTGTTTGTTTGTGTGTTATTCATTTGTTCTTTTCAGTTTTAAGTCCTACATGTGAGTGAAATCATATGGTTCTCAAAAGTTTCTGTCTGACTTATTTCACTTAGCATGATTCTCTGGAGATCCATCTATATTGCCACAAGTGGCAGTATTTCATCTTTCCTCATGGCTGAGTAATATCTATTATATATATTATATTATGCTGTTTCAATGTCTTGGCCATTGTGAATAATGTTCTTATGAACATCAGGGTACATATATCTCTATGAATAAATGTCTTCAAATTTTTGGCTAGATACCCAGAAGAGGGATTGCTGGATCATAAGGTAATTTTATTCTTAATTTTTTTGGGGAAACTCCATACTCTTTTGCATAGTGTCTATACTAATTTACATTCCTACTAGTAGTGTATGAGGATTTATTTTCCCCCACAATTTCTTCAAAACATGTTGATACTTGTCCTGTTGATGATAGCCATTCTAATAGGTATGAAGTGGTATCTCATCGTGGTTTTAATTTGCATTTCTCTAACAGCTAGTGAAATTGAGCATCTCATCAGATGTCTATTAGCCATTTGTATATCTTTCTTGGAGAAAGTCTCTGTTCAGGTCCTGTGCCTATTTTTAAAGTGGGATTGTTTATTTTTTGTCATTGAGTTGTATAAGTTCTTTGTATATTTTTGATATTATGCTTTTATTGAAAGCACTATTTTGCAAATATCTTCTTCCATTCAGTTGGTCACCTTTTTGCCTTATTATGATTTCTTTTGCAGTACAGAAGCTTTTATTTTGATATAGTCCCATTCATTTATTTTCACTTTTACTTCTCTTGCTTTTGAGGTCAAATTGATGAAATCCTCTCTAAATCCTAGGTCCATAAGTTCAGTACCTATGTTTTCTTCTTTGCAATTTATTGTTCCAGGTCTTATAATCAAGTCTTTGATCTATTTTTGACTTAATTTTGGTGTGTGGTGATAGACAACAGTCTAGTTTCATTCTTTTGCATGTGGCTTTCCAATTTTCCTAGTACCATTCACTAAAGAAACTTTCACTTCTCCATTGTACATTTTTGGTTCCTTTGTCAAAAATTATTTGTCCATATATAAGGCAGTTTATTTCTGGACTCTTAATTTTATTCTATTGTCTCTGTGTGTTTTCTTCCAATACCATGTTGTTTTGATTATTGCCTATTTATAGCATAATTTAAAGTCAGAAAAAATGATACCTCCAGTTTTTTTCTTTTTCCTCAGGACTGCTTTGGCTATTCAGAGTCTTTTGTGCTTCTCTGCAAATCTGATGATTTTTATGTTCTATTTATTTAAAAAAATGCCATTGGGATTTGATTGGGATTATACTAAATCTGTATTGCATTGAGTAATAGGTCATTTTAACTATTGATTCTTCTAATCCATATAACACAAAATATATATTTTCATTTCTTTAAGTCTTCTTCAATTTCTTTAATAAGTGTCTTACAGTTTTCAGAGTATAGATCCTTCAGATGCTTTGTTAAGTTTATTCTTAGGTACTTTATTCTTTTTGTTGCAATTGCAAAAGGATTTGCTTTTCATTTCTTTTCTGAAAATTCATTGTTAGAGGTACCCTATGGATTTTTTGAATTCTTCATTTTATATCCTGAAACTTTACCATATTTGTTTAATTTTTTCTATTAGTTTTTTTTAGTAGAGCCGTTAGGATTTTTTTATATGACAATCATATCATCTGCAAAAAGTGACAATTTGACTTCCTGATTCCCTATTTGAATTCCTTTTATTTCTTTCTCTTGCCTGATTGCGATAGCTAGAACTTCCAATACTATATTGAATAATAGTGGTGATAGGGACAGCCCTGTCTTATTCCTGATCTTGGAGGAAAGATTTTTTAGTTTTTTTTAGCTGAAGGTTTGTCAGACATAATCTCTACTATGTTAAGATACTTTCTTTCTATATTCATTTTATTAAGTGCTTTGATCATAAATGGATATTGTATCCTGTCAAATGCTTTTTCTACATCTATTGATACAGTTATATGATTTTTATCCTTTGTTTTGTTTATGTGGTGTATCACATTAATTGATTAGCATGTGCAAACATTCCTTGTGACTCTGGAATAAAGCCCTTGATCATAATGTATAATATTGTATTGCTGTATTCAATTTGATAGTGTTTTGTTTAGGATCTATTCATCAGAGATATTGGTTCTTATTTTCTTTTTGTGTATGTTATCTCACCAGGTTTTGGTATCAGGGTAATGTTGGCCTCATAAAATGAGTTAGAAAGTATTACCTCTTCTTTTTGAAAAAAGTTTGAGGACAGGCATTAAATCATTTTTCAATGTTATAGATTCACTACTAAAACCATCTGGTCCTAGTTACTTTGGGGAGGTTTTTGATAATCGTTTCAATTTTCTTACTGTCAATCAGTTTCTTTAGGTTTTCCAGTTCTTCATGATTCAGTCTTGGAAGGTTGTATATTCTAAAACTTGTCCATTTTTCTATATTGAATTTAGTGGCATATAGTCTTTCATAGTATTCTTGTATGGTACTTTGTATTTAGGTGGTAACTGTCATAATTTTCTTATTTCTGATTTTGTTTATTTGTGCCCATTCTCTTTTTTTTCCTTAGTGACTCCAGACATGGGTTTGTCAATTTTATTGATCTTTTCAAGAACTGGCTTTTTTGTTGCATAAAATTTTCCTATTGTATTTTGTTCTAATTTCATTTAGTTCTCCTCTCATTTTATTATGTCCTTTGCTTCATTTGTTCTTTTTTGCCTAATTTTTAAGATGTAAATTTGTTATTATATTTTGGCTCATTCTTATTTTTTGAGATAGGCTTGTAATGATATGAACTTTCCTCTTATTATCACTTTTGATGTATCCCAAAAGTTGTGATAGGTTGTGCTTTCATTCTCATTTGTTTCTATGTATCTCTTGATCTCTCCTTTTATTTTCTTTCATGCATGTTCTTTAGTAGCATGTTGTTTGATTTCCACATATTTGTGGATTTTCCCACTTTTTTTTGCTGTTGCTCTCATTTCAAAGCCTTGTGGTCAGAGACTATTTGGTGTGATGTTCAATCTTTTTAATTTATTGAGGCTGTTTTGTGTCCCAATATATGGTCTATCCTTGAGAATATTACATTTGAACTAGAGAAGAATGTATAATCTGATTTTTTATGATAAAGGTCTGTAAATATCAATTATGTCTAATTGCTAAGTATCATTTGAGGCTGATTTTTCCTTATGGATTTTCTGTTTGGATTGTCTATCCATAGTTGATAGTGGGGTATTTAGGTCTTATACTAAAATTGTATTTTTGTCAGTTTTACACTTTAGTTCTGTTAGTAGTTGCTTTATATATTTTGGTGGGTCCCTGGATTGGGAGATTATGTATTGATAAGTGTATGTCTTCATGAGCTATTGTCTCCTTTATTATTATGAAGTGTCCATTCTTTGTCACACATTACCTATCTTGAAGTCTTTATTAAGATATAAGTACTGCTACTCCCAGTTTTCTCCTTGGGTGCCTTTTGCTTGGAAGTTTTCTATCTTTTCCCTTTAGTCTATATTTGTCCTTGCACTGAGATGTGTCTCTTAAAGGCAGCATATTGTTGTTGTTGTTGTTGTTGTTGTTGTTGTTGTTGTTTTGATCCAGTCTGCTACTCTGCACTTTTTTATTGGTGTGTTCAATCCATTTTACATTTAGAATGATCATTGATAGATTAAGTTTCTTATAGACATTTATTTTTTGTTTTCTGGTAGCTCTCAGTGTCTCCATTGTTTCTTTGCACTTACGTTTCTGTCTCTTATTTTAGTTTTTGGTGGTATACTATGATTTTTCCCTCTTGCTTTGTGTTGCGTCTCAGTTTTGGATGTTTTTGTGTAGTTATTAAGTTTATGTTAAAAAAATGTCATATATGCAGTAGGTCTTCATCTTATGCATGTGTCTTATCTTCATTACTCTTTTCAGATTCAGACTTTTATGCCTCCTCTTTTCCCTGTTTTTGTTGTTTCAAATTATCCTTTTATTGCTGTGAATTCATTTCTGAGTTTCAGTAGCTATTGTTTTCTCTTTTTAAAATGTTTTATTTCTTTTAACCATTTATAATACCCTGTTCTTATATAAGGGTTGCAATTTCCTGTTTCTATCTGTTAGTTATGTTACTTACAGTTTTGTTTTGTTGTTGTTGTTGTTTCATGTAGAAGTGACAGTATTTTCTGTAATGCAAGCCTTCTGATGAAATATTCCCTCAGCTTCTGTATGTCTGAAAAGGTCTATATTTCTCCTTCATATAAAGGAGAAATTTGCTGAATATATTATTCTTGGTTGGTAATTTCTCTCTTTCAATAGTTTGAAATTTGGCCCCACTCCCTCCTAGCTTTTAAAATTTCTGCTTAAAAGACTAATGATAATCTAATGGGTTTTCCTTTATAAGTTATCTTCTTTTCCTGACAGCATTGAGAATTTCTTTCTTTGTCATTAATTTTTGACAGTTTTAATATAATGTGTCTTGGAGAAGGCCTTTTTGGATTAAGATAATTAGGCATTTTATTTGTTTCTTGGATTTGAGGATTCAGTTCTTTCCATAGGTTTGGGAAATTCTCTGTTCCCTTCTCCTTCTCTTCTCCTCCATTGTTCTTATATTGCTTATTCTGATGGTATCAGATAATTCTTGTAGAATTCTTTCATTTTTTTTTCTTTTACTCTCAAGTTTCTTTTTTTTTTCCTCTGTGTCATTTCCAGATTTCTGTCTTTGACATCATTAATTTTTCCTCCATCTGGTCAGCTCTATTTCTTAAGCTCACTATTTTATTCTTCATCTCTTTTACTGAGCTCTTCAGTTCTAGAAGTTTATTTGGTCCTTTTTTTAGAGTTTCAATCTCTTTGGTAAAGTATTGTTGTTGTTCATTAATTTTGTTTCTGAGTTTATTGAACTGTCTATCAAAATTTTCTTGCATCTCTTTGAGTTCTAACAGCGGTGCACTCTTTAATTTTCTGCCATTTAACTCACATATTTTCATATCTTTAAGTTTATTTTTGGAGATTTTTAATTTTCTTTCTCAACTGACTTGTCACTATGGTTGTTCACAATATTTGATGAATTATTTCTCTGTCTCAGAATTTAAGGGAATGCACTCTGCTTTAATTTTTTTTTTTTTTTTAATTTAGAGTGATCTTTATTTAGCAGGTTGATAGGAGGTTTCATTTGTTTTCCAGAAGGCGGTACACAAGCCTCCTGCACTGCCCAGGCCTCCCAGATCACTGCTTTGTTTACCAAAAAAAAAAAAAAAAAAAAAAAGTCCTTTATTCCCTGAGCAGGTGCATATCTTCTCTGTGTCCAGGTAGCCTTAGTCCCAGGGCCCCACCCCCATGCGAGAATGTTTTGAACAATGGGTATCCGAGCCTCTGAAGACCCCTGAAGTCCGGGGCAATCTACTAGCAAGATGCAGTGCTGTGCTGCCGCCTCCAATTAGCGTGGATGGGTTGAGTGGGGTGGGATGGGAGAAGCCACCAGTGTGTCTGTGGCTGTTTTTTCTTCTAGTATGCTGGCCACCAAGCTTCAGCTGCCTGGCCTCTATATCTCCACCTCTGTCACTGGGCCCATCTGCAGTGTGCATATCCTCAGTCCCCAGGGTTGTACACTTCCTGCTCTGTAACCTGACACTCTCTGATGTAGTTTCCCCTGGGGCCTCCTGCTAGCTCTGAGAGAGTATCAGATGGTGTGTTGTGAGATGGTGGGGGAAGGTGGCCAGGTTCCATGACTCAGCTTTCTAACCGTCAATGGTAGTTGCTAAAACATAGTTGTTGCCCTTCTGTATCTGTCTCTGTCCTGGTCCTGCTTGATCACTGGGCTTTGTCACGTGGTATATGCTAATCATTAAGGCAGGAATGTTGGGGCTACAGAGAGTGCAAACATCCACCTAATGCTTCCTCTCCCCCAGTCCCACAAGGGGCTCTGGGGCAACAGAAGCAGCTGTCTCTGCTCCAGTCCCTTTCCTTCACCCTGGCTTGCTGGTTTCGCCCCCTACAGATGCGCTGATGAGCAGATTTTTCAGACATGTTTGTATGTTAGGATGGGTGTTTTCTGTTGAATTGCAGCTGTTTGATTTGTTGTAATTTCAAAAGGAGAGATCAAGGGGCACACATCATGCTGCCATGTTGCTGACGTCACACCTGGAATTGACATTTAATAAATTATGACTGGATAAATGAAAGATGAAGAAAATCATTCAAAGACATTTAGAATCAGTGTAGAGAAAATTTAAATGAAGAACTATAAGCTTCTTACCCAGGGCTCTGGGTGGCATCTCCATTATTCAAATAAAGCTTTTTCTTCCACATTCTTTATCTTTGAAATACCGATTCCCACTGTATAAAGCCTTAGCTACATTGTTGGAGTTTTAGGAGCGTGCCTATCAGGTCCAAACTCATACAGGAATTAGAAACTAACCTGAGGAAAAAATCTGGATCATTTTTATTCCAAAATCTGAAAAAATCAATCATTTAAAACATTCAAGTTAGAAGTTTTTAGCAGACCAAAGTGTTTTCTATTCTTGGAAATAATATGGAGCTCTGCAGTAGCATGAGAAGACCTTCTGCTCTAAAGGATGTTTAGATATAACCTTGTTTGCATCTTCACAAAATTCTTTGGAAAATAGAAAATGCGATGTTCACAAGCAAACAGGTTTTATGTGAGGAGAGAAAATCAGATAGCAGTTTTGAGAAGCTTAAAACAGTTAAGATTAACTTTTTCAATAAATATATTTTTGGATGGCAGAAAACCTAGACTTTTTGCGTAAAGATGCTGAAAATTTGGCACGACAATGAAAGACTGGAATGATTCCATTTTTCTGAGTGACCCAAGATGAATTATACGAAAAGTTCCCCAAAGGCCAGTGGTCAAGAACAATGCCTTACCACCTGGCCAAACCAGCCAAGCCAGCTAATCGGTGGGCCCATAAGGCACCCCCACCCTTATTTTCCTCCTGCACGTATTCCGATTACTGCACCCAGCACCTTCTGCACTCAGCCCTACCTTCTTGCACTCGGCCCTTTCTGGCACGGCCCCCTCTATATGCAGCCCCAACTGCACACGACCCCCTTTTGCACGCGGACCCAACAACCTACCACCCAATCCCTTTAAAGGTCAACCTAATCCCCCAATCAGGTAACGCCAAGGCATCTCCCAAGGCTTGCGGTTTTGCCCTTTAAATTAGGTCCCAGCCCCCTCGGTCAGGGCTCCTCTCAACCACTGCTGCGTCAGTGAATGAGTGGAGTCCAAACTCGAGTTTGTCAATAAAACTCCCTTTTGTGCTTGCATCGGTGTCAGTTTTTTTTCTTGGCTTGTGGAGTTCCAAACCAGGGCATTACAACAAGAATACTCCATATATTCTCACTTCTAGGACATTGCCAAATTATTATCTCCCCTGTTTTCCTCCTTCAAAGAGCCAATCTTTTGAGCAAAGTTTGTTTCTGGACAACTGATCATACACAAAAAATTCACACCTTCTTTTTCAGATAGAATGCACAGAACTCATACTACCTGTATGAATACAACTTTGCACCATACAAAACTTTTCAGGAAGTGCTTCTTCCTTTTTTTTCTTTTTCTTTTTTTTTTTTAATTACATATTGTATAATGAGAGTACAGAAGGACAGAAACTCCTAAGAACCTTTGGGCTGTTTTAGAAGTGCTACAACAGATCCAAAATACTTTGGATCAAAACTTGAGCTATTTTAGATTAAGCACAACAAAACAACAACAACAACAGAAGAGTTATAGAGCTCCTGAAATAACACCACATATATAGTATCCTTTTCAGTGTGACACACTTTTTTTTCAAACATCACACAAGCCTAAGTTTGTGTTACTTTTGTTTCAGAGCATGTAGCAAAAACAATAAAAAAACTTTTGAGATGGCAATGCATCTATACTATACCTCTTAATGCCTGAAATAGACAAATCAAATCGGAAATGAAAAAATCTGGTGAAAAGGTGTGGGGTGTAATTAGGTGAGAGAAAAGTAGAAAGTATTATGAAAAAAAAGACTCCTCTTTCCAGATGAGAGAAAACCAAAAGGAAAGACTCATCAGACTCAGGTATTATATAACTAAGTAATTTTAATAGTCTTTTAAAAGATCTAACACATTGGAGGATAAATCTCAATAAAGCAACAAAGCAACACTGGTGCGAACAAAAGATTGATAGTATTAATTCAGATGGCAGCTTGATTCAGTAGTACAGAGGATATATTTAGACTCTCCCTAGTTCTCTCAGTCTCTCTTGGGGGAATGAGAGGAGAACCAGAGAATGATCTTGCTTGTTTATTTTAATAACAAGGAAGGTAGAAGAAGGTGTTCAACTATTCAAATAGAATCAAAAGTAAGAAAAAGGTGTTGACTGAGAGTATGGAAACCAGCTATACCAATCATTTTAATAACATCTGGAAAATTTTCAAGTCTCTAGTGGAGATACTCTGCAGATAGATAATCTGTGGTCTTTTTTCTTTTTTAATAAAGTTTATTGGCTTCAGTTTTCAAAAAGAGGTCTTTTTTCTGACTTTGTCTTTATTTCTGATATAGGATATGGTCAAGAATAAAGGAGAAAATACTTGATTTATCCTTGTATAATTAGAATGACATATAAAGGAATTTTAATTACACTTTGTAATATAGCTAGAAGAATCATATATGTTCATAGAATTTGGTTATAGACTAGTACTTGTACTGACAAAAATATTGAATAAAGTGAATATTATATATATATATTATATCACAGTTAAAAATAAAAGTGGTGTTGCCATATTTAAAAAATAAATTTAAAAAATCCACCTAGTAACTTGTTTTGACAATATTCTGCTTTCAGCCTTATATCACCTTCAATAAGCATTTCATTTTACCTAATGAAAAACATATTTAAAGTAATGAGTACACAGTGTTTTATTTTGCATATGCAAATAGATTTAATCACTAGGAATAGCTGACAGAAGGAAAGTGTATGTATATAATTATTTCAGTGACTGCCCTCTCCTTTAAGTTTATGGGAGTGTTGTATAGCTGGGATTAGAGATTAATACTTCTTAGGAGAAGGAGACTAAATTCTTCTAGGTGGGAAATGACCATCACATAATAATAGTTACAATTATTGAATCATATTTAGTGTCATGAGCAGACCAACATATTATTTCCGTACCTAAACACGGCAACATTATCTTCATTTTAAGAGATAAAGAAACTGAGGTTCAGTGAAATGAATTTGTTGAAGGTTATACATTAAGTAACAAAGTTAGGACTCAAAATCAAATCTGTCTGACTTTAAAGTCTGACGACCTCTTTCTACTGTATTAAGAAAAGCTTTAATTACCAATTCATGGTACTGCATTCAAAAAATCTTCATTTTCTAAATTCTTTATAATTATGTTAGGGGTTGGAGACAAAAATTGCCAATAGAAAGTAGTATTTCAAAGAAAATGTAAATGTTGATAATACTGCCTGTTTACATAAATACTGATAGTTTGTTTAACTCCAATAAAATATGTAGGAAATTCTACATATGACTTCTAATTAGAATTTGAAGTTAAATATTGATAAAAAAACATAAAAGTGGTGGTCCTAGCTTTAAGTTTGTTCTTCCTGGGTATCAGTGCAGTGGAAGAAAATGAAACCTTTATAGATCGAGATGCAACTAAAGTTCCAAGACAATGCACGTACATACTGTGAGGACTAAATGAATGTTTTAGTGAGCTTATTTTCCATTTAAGAAGCTACAGAGAGTCAATAAAAGAGTCATGGCTCTTATGCTTAACAGTAATTATTCTTTTATTATTTAATGTACATAATACAATAATAATAAAGTTAAATAGTATTAAAGAAAATAATTAAAAAGCTAAGTTTTTAACATATCCTATATGGTTTTTATTTCCCTGACAGTGTCATTTTACCAATCCTCACCACCTACTGTCTTTTCCAGTCATCTTCAATCAATAACAATCATTTCCCCAAGTTTGTCTCCATATCTACTTGACTCCACCCCTTTGTACATTACTGTTCTCTGTTTGACAGGTCATTCCCTATTTTCACCTGGAGAATGACTATATTTTCTTTAATATTTTAGTTTTATTTGGAACCCTATATCTGATACTCCAGTCTGTATTTTAGAGCCTCATCTCTTGTTTCCCATTATTCTTCACATAAAAGCCTTCTTAATAAATGTTAATCTATTTCGTAATTGTTGTTGCTGTTTGTCTAGTCTAGTAATGCCAGCTTTGTTAGGGTAGAGGTTGTTTTTCATATCTGATTCCTGAGTATACATCATAATAAATGGCACATATTAGGAGCCCAATAAGAATGCTTGAATTAAAGTTAAATGAATAAATAAAAACAGAAAATCTGCTACCTATCATGTTTTTCTTTTGATTAATTTCTGTTCTATTTCTATGAATATGAATTTTTGTAAAGTTGCCACTAGATGTATTCACTTGTTTTCATATTCCTTTGTATCATTTGCATCCATGCATATGTTCCATATTCTGGTAAGATTATAGTATATTAGCTTGGTGGACAACTAGGTAGCTATAGGAAATAATCGAGAGAGAGCCAACAGGCTTCAATAGGCTCCCAGAAGCTTGAAGTAGAGGTAAACAAAGTGGTGACTTTTTGCTATTTAATAAAACAGTTATAGATCTGAACAACTAGAAATTATCAACATTTTTTTTTCAAAAAATTCTAGTCAGCTTGGTATTTTTATTGCTAATGTATTTTTGCTTAAGGCCTAGGAACTTATATATGATTTTTTTCTTTTCTCATATTATATATAGGTTAATAGTTTCTTATTAGGACTTTCTGAAAAGAAGTGACAAAGAAACAGAAAAGAAAAATTTGTTCACAGACTCAAATAAGTGAAGAGAAACTTTCTTGTCTAATTTCTTCATAAGCACCAAAAGAGCCTAAATCATTCAAGGAATGTGACTTCAATTACATTAGGGTCATCATCTTCACCTGTCATAATGGAGGGTCATCAAAGTAGAGGTTAATTTAATTTGTATGGTAGGTAGAATAATGCCTCCCCCACCACCAGTGTCATGTCCTGTCGGGAGCCATTGCAAGGCACTGAAGGTGTCACATAGTTTGGGAGCCATAGAACAGTTGCTGAGACTGCTTGGAGCCCTAAAGCAGCTGCTGAGGGCTATGTTATCATTTGATTAAAAGAAGCAAATAGTTTAGAAGTTAAACATTACTGACCCTAATGAGGAGATTCACCCAGTAAGAAACTTTTTTAAGCTAATGGAATGTTTTTACAGCCTTGAAAGCAAGAATGTTTGTACCCAGATAACAAGGATGTTTTATGATCTTGTGTGAATGTTAGTATTCGAATGATATATGTTTTGCTTTGTATCCTAAAACATATATAAAGGCTGAGCTAAATAAAGACAGGGCTGCAGCAGTGACTGTATGCCCTCCCAAAGCGCTTTCCTAATCTTCTCCTTTTTTCCTTAGGCTTCACCCCCCTCTTTCAGTGCTGTTCGACTTTAGCCAGCTGGCTCTGGCAATGTCCTAATTCCTAGAAACTATAAATATGTTCTTTTTACATGCTAAAAGGGACTTTGCATATGTTAACAATCAAGCATCTTGAGATGGGAATATTACCTTGGTTATCTAATTGTACCCAATGTAAGTATAAAGGCCATTGTAAGAAAAAAGCCACATGACTCAGAAATCCAGTTCTGGTCTTCATCCAAAGGAAACAAAAACATTAACTTTGAAAGCATCCCCAAAGTTTATTGCAGCATTATTTACAATAGCTAAGATATGAAAACAATCTAAGTGGTCATCAATGGATGAATGGTAAAGAAAATGTAATAGATATAGACATAGGGTGGCAATGGAATATTATTTAGTTATAAAAAAGGATAAAATCTTGCCACTTGTGTCAACATAAATGTACCTCAAAGGCATTATGCTAAGTGAAATAAATCAGAGAAAGACAAATATCATATTATCATACTTTATATGTGAAATCTAAAAACAAACAAAAAAAAACAAAAAACAAAAAAAACCCACACACATAGGTACAAATAACAAAGTGAGAGTTGTCAGAGGCATGGGATGGGGGAGTGGGAAACATAGGTAAAGGTGGTCAAAAGGTACACTTTCAGTTATAAAATAAATAAGACCATGGTGATGTAATGTAATAATATAGTGACTGTAAATAATAATACTCCATTGCATATTTGAAAGTTCTTAAAACAGTAGATCTTAAAAGTTCTCATTACAAGAATGTATGATTACAAAATTAACTAGATTTATTGTCATGACATTTAGCAATATTACAAACTATTGAAACTTAAATAATGTAATATGTCAATTATACTTCAATAAAAAAGATTAAAAAATATTTTTAAAGAAAAGAGGCCAAAGAGTCAGAGATAGATGTGAAAATAGAAGCAGAGTGTCAGATTTTAATATATCACACTACAGATTCTGAGAATGAAAGAAGAGGCTACAAACCAATGAATGAAAGTGAGCTCTAACAGCTTGAAAAAGCAAAAGAAACATATTCTCCCCTAGAGACTTCAGAGCCTACAGTATTCTAAAGGCTTGGATAATAACAAAGATTGGAACATGTAATGGAAACATGTACCCTTGTCAAATATGTCTCCTCGAGGAGACTTTAAGCCTCCCACTATGACACAGTAATTGTCACCGGACTTGCCCTTCTGCTATAAAACAGTAAATACAAACTAGGAAAAATATATGAGATGACTATTTTCATGCATTTAAAAAGCATGAAGCATATATCTAAAATCCTTGAGAAAAAAGAAACTCCACAATTAAGCCCCTGTTTGCACCGATTCTCTAGTCAGGGATACTTCTACAGTGATGCAAGGTGAAGCGCAAGTACAGTGTTGCTTTTGCTAAGTGGAAGAAGAAGAGATTAGATTTCTAAGATGCTGAAGCACGTAGAATTTGTAAGAACAGGATACAGGAAAGGAGGAAGCTGCTAGTCTGTGCATGAGCAGAGCAAAACTCCATTAAGCCCAGAGAATGGAGTTTCTAAGGGCAGAGAACTGAGTGGAGGGTCTAGAAGTCACAATGTGTTGGAGACTTTGGAATTCTAGTCCAGTCAGGGCAGAAAAGCTTCGTAGCTTCAGCTACTCAGTTTGAAATCCCAGATAGATCTTAATTTTGAAAATAAGAAATACATCATAGAGTAAGGATCATTCTCTAAGACTAAGGACAAAACCAAGAGAGACCTCCAAAATTAGCCTTCGAGGAACAAAAAGAATCAGCCAAGGATATAGCTGTCCTTCCAGAGTGTAACATAATGCTCTTTAAAGATACAATATAATCCAGAATTTCTACAAAGCATTTAATATTTATATGAAATAATAAGGCATCATGATATTATAATATATCACATAAAGATAGAAACATGTAAAAAACCATAAAAAGTGATTCATAATCAAAACAGTATAAATGATAAAAATCAGTTCCTAGCCTAGAAGTTTCAGAAATTGAAATTCAGCAGGAAAAAACAATACAAAAAAAAACAAATAAAAAATCCAAACAAACAAATAAACACAAAACACTACATCTTTAAAGCATTATGATATATTATAGAACTTATAGGAAAACATGACCATAAAGAGCAAAAAAGATAGAGAATCTCAGCAGAGAAATAAAAACTGTAAACAAAACAACAGCTGAATGAAAAAGTACAACATCTGAAATTATAAACTTACTGTATAAAAAAAAGAGAGTCAATAAAGTTAAGACAGGACAATATAATTCTCTACCCTAAGGAAAAAAAGACAAAATGATTTTTAAAAGTGAAAGGAAACCTGTAGCACTTATAGGGGGAGCTGGAAATTTCCCCTTCTCAGGGTAAACAGACTATACAGGATATTTTATCCAGTCCATAGGCTACCTATATTCTCAGGAATAACATCTGTGTGTCTGGATCATGTGCAACCACCTGTGATTTTTCCACAGACTTGTGGCTCCAATGTGGAAAATAAGCTTCTACTCCACAGCACCCAAAACCAAAGACTTTGCCCTTAAATTAGTCACTCTTACTCTCACTCTCTCTGAGATTTTAGTAAATGAAAAGGTTCTTTAAAGAAGCTGCTGATACTAACCTACAAAATAAAACAACTCCTTCGCACTATACCCTTAGTTTAATAGTTTCTAAGTTTTCCCCTTCCTCATGTGGACAATGTTCTTGGTGCCCAGAGGGCTTAGAGGTACTTTTTGTTGTCCCTGAATAATTTTTCTCTTTGTGGGTGGTTTTTGAGGCTAGTGGAAAAGATCAGACTAACCAAAATATGAGCTTGGTCAAGCATCAAGTTTCAATTCAGTACTTTCTTTTATTTTTAGTTATTACAGATAAAAATAACCAAGGGAGTTTATGTTTGGCATGCCTCTTATTATTTTCAGTACTTTATATGGTCTGAGGAGAATAGAGAAAGAACAATAGAAATACTTAAAAATATAATGACTAAAATCATCCACAATAAACATAAAATGAAAAGAAAAAAATGCCAACTTATAATTTGATATCCAGTGCAACACTGATAAAAATGGAGGAAAAATAAAGCTATTTACAGATAGAAAAAAAAAGTCTAAAAAAAATTGTTTCCGGAAGGCTTGCACTATAAGATATACCAAGAATGTCCTTTAGAGTCTGTTATCTTAGTCCAGATAAAACTCCTTTATATAGGAAGAAATGAAAAACATGAGAGAGTATAAAGCAAATATCAAGATACTTTAAAAATATCTTATTTAAGGTCTTTAAAAGATTACTGATGGTTAAAGTAACAGTTTGTTTATTATGAAGGGAGAAGTAAAATATATGACAAGAATGGAAAGGACAGGAGGGTGATAATTGGAAAAATGCAATGTAAATTTCTTACACAGTTTTGAATTATTAAAAAGGGATAATAAAAAAACTAATGATTCACCCAAACGATGAAAAAAAAAAAGAACAATTGAACAAAAAGCTGAACGTGTTAAATAGAAATCAAATACCAAGTTGGAAGAATTAAAAGAAAATATTGCATAATTACACAAATGTAAATAACACTCACTTCTTTTACAAGACAGAAATTCCCAAACTGAGTAAAGCAGGAACCAACTGTTTTAGTTAACTATTGTTACCGTAACAATTTATCACAAACTTAATGGCCTAAAACAACACATATTATCTTACAGTTCTGGAGGCCAGAAGTCTGCAATGCGTTGGCAGGACTGTGTTCCTTCTGAGAGTCTATGAAATAATGTTTCCTGTCTTCCAGCCTCTAGAGATAGCCCACATCCCTTAGATATCGGCTGTGAATCAACCAATGTCTCTGTTTTTGTCTTCACATCTTCTTTTGACCCTGCCTCCTCTTTCTCTTATGAGGATTGTACTAGCTTGAATAATCCAGGATTCTCCCTCACCTAAAGATCCTTTATCATCACTGAAAACCTTTTTGTAAAGTAACATATTCACAGGTTCTGGGGAATCTTGAAGGACAACCTTGGGTGGCCATTTTTCTGTCTACCACAACATCTTAGGTTGTTTACAAGAACACACTTTAAACATAAAGGAACAAGCAGGTTGCAAGTACAAACATTAAACATGGCAAAGCTTTTAAGGCTACATTACATATCAGAAAATGTAGACTTCAAAATGAAAAATACTACCGAATAGAGGAGTCATACATAACAACAAAAGTGTCAGTTCATCAAGAAGATATAGAAATCTTATACATCTGTGAAATCATCTAACCCCCAAATACATGAAACAGATATTGGCAGAACTACAGTGAAATATATACACAATAGTATTAAAAAAAAGTAACACTACTCTCTCTGAAATTGATAGAACAGGTATATAAAATATCAGTAAGGGTTTGGAAGACTTATACAACACTTTTAAGTTACTTGATCTCTTTCTAACTTAAGGAACAACTTCATCTAACAATAAAAGTGCAGATTCTTTTCACTTATCTAGATCTTAGCCTTGGCCATGAAACAATTTCCAATAAATTTCAAAGGACTGAAAGTCATATGAGAATATATCCCATGATCAAAAACAGTCCTACTTTGAAAATAAAAAACACGAAAATATTTAGAACAACTTCAAAATATCTGGATATTAGCAAACTCTTAAAAGTAAGCAACTGGTCAAAGGAGAAATCATAAAAGGATTTAAAAATATTAAAATGATAGTTTAAAAAAAACTCTATCAATAATTGAAGGATGCAACTAAGGTTGTTCTCAGAGAGAAGTTTATTGCTTTAAATACTTATGGTAGAAAAGCAGAAAGGTATAAATTCAATGATTTATGTTGCAACCTTAAGACGGTAGAGAGAACAAAGTAAAATAACAATAAATAATGAAAGAGAAATAATGAAAAACAAGAGATTTTAACAAGGTAGAAAAGAGACAAATAGAAAAATGAACCAAAATTTGTTCTTTGAAAAGAGTTTAAAAAATGTTAAACCTATAGCAAGACAGATGGAGAAAGAGATAAAAATATAAAATACCAGTATTAGAAAAAAATAATAATCCTATTCTTTAGGAATAAAAAGAGAATAATTGGATATTATGATAGTTTCATGCTAATATATTTTTAAATGTTACATGAAAAAGACATAATTTTTTAAAACAACTTATTAAAAGTGACATAACTATAAATAGAAAAGAAATAGTTCTATATCTATTAAAGACATTGAATTTGTAATTACAAAAACTTCCAACACACAAAAAAAATCACCAGGGCCAGGTTAGCTTCACTAGCAAATTGTGTTTATCAGTAATGAAGAAAAAACACCCACCTTACACAAACTATTTCAGAAAACAGAGGAGGAAGCACACTTATCAACTGTGAATTAAATACAGACAGGACATTACAGGAAACAAAAATTACAGACATATACACTATGACCAGATTTAAAAAAATAAACAAAATATAGAAAATCAATTACACAAAACATAAAAATAATAGAAAATATATAATCAAATAGTGTTTATCCCAGGCTTACGATTAAATTTGGAAGCTTACTTGGTGTAATTAAGCATATTAACAAGCTTAAAAACTCATATAATAATATAACTAGATGCATAAAAGTATATATCTCAGGAGACTAGCAATTTATCTTAAAATTCTTCAGCCTGAAGCAGAGCAACTTATGTAAGCCTATAGCTAACATCATACTTTAATGATAAACATACAAAATAAAAATAACAAGAAACAATGTCCACTAGTGGCCATTTTTACACAACACTGTACAGAAGTTTGAGTTAGTTAAATAAGACAAGAAAAAAAGGAATTGAGATTAAAAAGGAAGAATTATAATAGTTTTTTAATAGCAGATGATGTGATAGTGTAATAAAAAAATCCCAAGGAATCTAAGAGTGGAGGGTACTACTAAAATAATAATAGTATTTAGCAATATTACTAATCATAGTGTTAATATATAAAAATCAATAATATATAAAAATCAATTGTATTTCTATATGTTAGGAATAAACAATTTTGTGACGAGATTTTTAAAACGATACATTCTAAAACAGCAAATTCTTAGACATGAACTTAAATAAAATACTTCTAAGAACTCTTACACTGAAAACTATAAAACATTTCTGACAAGGAATTAAAGACAACCTAACTCAATAACAAGGTACTCAAAGTTTATGGATTGGAAATCCCAATAGTATAAAGATGTTTATTATCTTAAATTTGTCTTTAAATTACACTAAAACCATTGAAATCTCAGCAGGATATTTTTGCAGAGATTGTCAAGTTGATTTTAAAACTTATATGGAAAATACAAATTACCTAAATTATACAAAAGAGCTTTGAAGAAGCTGAAGAAAAGACACACATGACTTCACGACAAATAATAAACTATAATATATTGACATTAGGATGTGGTTACATGAGTCAAAGCTCACTGTATTGTACTTTTAAGATAATAATAGTTCACAACTGATTTTGTCTCAATAAAGAAAATGTTAAAAGCCCTAAAAAGTAATTAATATTTTGTCTGAATCCTATTTTATCTCTCTCTCCTTTATCTATCTAATCTCTATCTATCTATCTATCTATCTATCTATCTATCTATCATCTATCCATCTATTTATCTACCTGGCCAGTCACCTAAGTTTTTCTGCACTTGTTTCTTAAACCAGGATAAAAACACATACTGCCAAAAAGTGTTTGTTAAAGTTTATTCACAGAACTGAAAATGCAAAATCCTCTTCTAATCTCATCCAACCCATATATTTATTAGATGATATTTCAGCTTGACACAGGACAAAGAACATAAGCATGACCATTTGATGCATTCCATTAAGTCCTAATCAATAATGGAACTTCTGGTCTAAGTTTCTGAGACCTGGCTGTCATTTCTTTTGTGGCCCTATTTAATGGGCCTATGCTCTAGAAACTATGTCTGAGATCTTAATTTGGTTGTTTTGGGTCTTGAGGGACAGGAATGGGATATAGTCGGACAAGCTAAAATTAAAACCAGTGTTTATGTTGAAATATTTATATTTATGATACACAGTGCAAACTATAATACCAACTCTGGCTGTAGTTACATGAATTTTTTAATCTACAAATGCTTTTGGTGTGAAAAAAATTTCAATGTAAACTAAAACTGGAGAGGAAAAGAGGACCTCATACCATAGGCCAAGCCATTATGAATTTAAGGTTAGTGGTATTTGAGCAGGAGAGTGGTCTGAGCAGATTTTCCCATTTAGAAAGATACACTGAAAGCTTCGTGATTGGACAGATTGGAAGGGAGTAATAGTTAGAGAAGGAGTAAGGTGGTAACAACTGCAAGAATAAGGTGATACTTTTAAATCTTATAAGCTAGTAGCATCAGGGAGGTGGTAAAAATGGATAAAATCATTGTTAAGGAGGCAGAATCAATATAACAATATATAGGAACTGGAGTTGGATAGTAATAGAAAGAAGTCTAAAAGTGCTTTCAGATTTCTGATTTGGGGGTTTTACGCCATTGTCAGTTTGAGAATGAGCTGAATAATTAGTATAATCAACTGGGCCATTTTAATTTTTTAGGTCAAATCGACCTGAAAGGTTCAAGTAGTCTTTAAATGTGAAAAACCCAGAAATGTTCAGTGAGCAAATGAAAACATGACTGGAGTTGGGAGTAAATTCAGAGCTGGTCATAATTTAATTTTTTTTTTTTAATTAAGCTGCTTTAGCTCTCTAGCAAACTTGTGGGTAGGAACAGCATGATTTATATTCCATTACTCATCTAAACTGATTTAAATCATATATATATGTATATATACACATATATATACACACACACACACACCATATTTGAAGATATAGTTTCCACTGATAAAGACCATCCCTTCTTGAAATTCATCTCTTGTCGCCCATTCCACTACTCGCTCCTACTCTCCCTTAGTCTTTTTCATTATTCCTATTCTGTGGCCCTATTCAACATTGATGTTCTTAATTTATAGTGTTTCCTACACTTCCACATTTTCAATAATTACATATACAACTATAGATTTTAACTTTGGCTCAGTAGTTTTGCCAAATTTATAGATTCAAAATTTTAACTGGTTTGATTATTTTAGCACTTCCTGTTTTTTAGGCTATAGGCAACCTCACATTTGGCCACCTAAAACTAAGCCCACAAACATCTCTCAAACTATTTAGTCTTATTGCTTTCCAAATCTAAAATGATAGCATTTTCCTAGCTCTCTGAGATAGATATATCAACATTCATCCTCTTCTCCCATGGTTCCTACCTAGTTTACCCCTTAAATCATTGATTTAATCCTTGACATCGACACACTTATAAATAGACTCTTAATTGGTTGTTTTGCATCACAATCTATTCTACAATTCTCCAAATGTGATTCCCAAATCAGCAGCCTCAGTTTCATCTGAGCAATTTATAGAAACCTACTAAATCCTAAACTCTGAGGGTCAAGCCCAGTAATCTGAATTTCAGGTGATTCTGACTCATGTGACTTGAGCACAAGCAAGGAAGTGATTAGCTTCATGGTATGTATCTCAGTGTCCTCTGTTAGGATTCAGGCAACCTAGACTCAGTGCATGTGATTATGCATAAGGAATTCACCCATCTATATTTTAATTTCATCTGTCAGTTTAATGGGTTCAATTAAATGATCTCTATGATAAATACAAAAAATGCTTCTGAGTGCTTTCTAGGAGACAAGCCATTTCTTTTTGTATATATTTGTATACATTAACTCATTTAGTAAGCAAAGAAAACATTGAAGTAGTTATTTATTTTATCCCTACCATATGTGTGAATAAACTGAAGTGCAAAGAGATCATTTCCCCAAATCACACAACCACTAAATGAGTGCATGATTCAAATAAAAGCTAATACCAGTGAGCATTTGCTTGTCCTTTGCACTCTCCTGCCTTTAAGGTTCTCTGCTATGTGGAAAGAGCAGCAAAAGCAAACAGAGAAGCCAAAACTAATAAAACATTGTATATAACATAGCTGTCTCACATATATCACATATATTATAATATATAATATTATGTATATGATATTATATTATTATATTAAGCCAAGTCAGGATAAATAGTCTCATCTTTTGATGGGCACTACACTATTCAACTCAGAAAATTGGAAAATTGGACCATGGATGATGAACGGCACCAGGGGGTTGATTCCCATAACATTTCCTACAGGTAAATGTACTCAGAGAAAATTTCTTTGGATAAATATGTCATCTGCATATTTAAGAAGAGTATTTAATTTCTTCTAGTAATTAGTCTGCAGATGTGTATTTCAGGATTAAGTGAGTAAATGACTTTAAAGAGTTTGCTGATTTTGTGGGGAATCAAGGGCTAATTTGTTATTTTCAGACGTTGAAATATAACACAGGCATTGGAACATTCTGTAGCTCAAAATAAAAAACACTAGGTGAATAGTTCAGGAGAAGTATATTAGCAAAGATAAATAGCTAAAATAGCTATTTTTCCCCATAAGCATAGCACTTTAAAAATTACATTATACATATGTGTGTTTTACATATATGTGTATGTATATATATATGTATATGTATATATGTATATATATACATATATATACATGCACACACACATATAAAAAATCTTTCTGTCTCAGTTGTTCTCTCTAGAGTATCCTCTTATGCTTGGCTGAAAATAGCATTCACTAGTGTCATAGCCAACACCTTAGAATAACTGTGGACATGTCACTTTTCCTCTTCCTGAATATCTGATTCATCACCAGCTTGGAAGCTCTATTTCCCAAATTTCAAATCCAAACACTTTTCTATATCTCTACTGCTAACACCCTAATTGGCTAGTTTATTCTCCTGTGTAAAATCATATAGTACTATATTAGTTCTCTATTGCTGTTGTAACAAATTCCATAGCTGAAAACTATAAGAATTTATTATCTCACAATTTCTGTTTTCAGAAGTCTAGAAGGACCCAACTCAGTTCTCTCCTTTGGGTCTCTCAAGGCTGAAATCAAGATGTTGGTAGAGTTAGAGGATGTTTACAGTTACCCAGGTTAAAAAAAAAAAAAAGATAGTGTATTGAGCTAGTGTAGGGACAGTAGCATAAAGGAAAGTTGAACAATATTTTAAAGGAGAAGGTAGAATTCTCAGGAACTTATAAAAAGAAGATTATTAATTACAGGTAAACTCAGCAACCTAGAAATGAGGCTCAGTTTCCAAAACAGCAGGTCTGATTTCACTAGATTCCAATGTGTCTTGCTTTCCTTATGAAGTATGATATGGCCTTTTCAGTTGGCAAATGTCTCATGGATCTTTCTGATATCTTCATATAGAGTGAAAAATCTAGTCATTCTGAACCTCTCTCCATTCCTTGAACAAATTGATAAAGCAAATGACCCACATTTTTGTTTCTACTTCCTGGAACATAATATCTTCTTTGCCTGAAAAAATCAGAAAAAAAAATAACCAGCTTAAGTGTCACCTTGTCCATGAATCCTTCCCTTACTGGCCCCTTAAATAATGCATTCATTTCCATATATGGGCTCCTAAAGCACTCTTTGTTATCACATGACTCACAAATAATAATTGATATAGTGTTAGGATTATGTACATATGTACTTCTCTACTGTATTAGTCAGGGTTCTTTAGAGAAACAGAATGAACAGTATAAATGATAGATAGATGATAGATGGTAGATGATAGATATAGATAGATAGATAGATAGATAGATAGATAGATAGATAGATAGAGATAGATAGATAGATAGATAGAAATAATAGATTTATTGTAAGGAATTGGCTTACTTAATTATGGAGGCTGAGAAGTCTCACAATCTGCAACTTAGAGACCGAGGCCTGATGGAATAGTTCCAGTCCAAGACTCATGGCCTGACCCCCAGGAGACCCAATAGTATAAGTACCAGTCTAAGTTTAGGAAAGACCAATATCCCAACTCAGAAGAATTGGAAGAAAAAATTCTTTGTTACTCAGTTTTTTGCTCTCTTCAGGCCTCAAAGGGACTGGATAAGGCCAATCCACAATGGGAGAGAAATCTGCTTTACTTACTTTACTGATTTAAATGTTTACCTCATGCAGAAACACCCTCACAAACACACCCAGAACAATGGTTAACTAAAGATCTAGGCATCCAATGTCCCAGTCAAATTAACACATCAAATTAACTATCACATCCACTGACACTATCATTTTCAAGTTGGGGATGATATTTTATGTATCTCTTTATTTCCTAACAGTGCCACGTACATATGAGATGCCCAACAAATATTTGTTAAACAAGCAAATGCATTTTATTAATATTGTCATCACTTCAGCTAAGGTACAAAAAAAGAAGTGCCATAAAATGTGAACTCAGTGTGGCAGGGAAATCATCCTAGCACTGATGTACTTGCTAGTTAGGGCTGCACATGTTTCCAAATGGACTACAGTGGACAAACTTAAAAGTAACAGAGACCAGTTTTTTTTTTTTTTTTTTTTTTTTGCAATATATGTTTGTGGACTGAATAAATGAAACCCCCATTAAGGAAAGATAATAATGTGCATGCTGACCACATACCAGATTGAATGTCAGCATCTTCATTAGTCTCATCTTATTGCTTTGTTTTCTCTGGAATGGTAGGATGCTACTATGCAGAGGGTTCTGGAATCCTTCACCAGTTTCAGTTAAGCTATCTGCCAGTTGACTCATTTAAAGGGAATTCTTAAGAAGATAATAAACCATCCTGTTCTCTTTCTTCTCTCCTTCTCTCCTCTCTCTCTCTCTCTCTCTCTCTCTCTCTCTCTCTCTCTCTCTCACACACACACACACACACACACACACACACACATGTATAGAGGTGATTATTATAGGGTGTTAAGTCAACCAACTAAATCATAGCAGAAAAAAATTTAAAAACCTTTTGAGATCAACTTTTACCCATTGTCCCATTTTATGCAGTCTAAATACTCTCAGAAAGGTATTTTTCAAGTTTCAAAGGTCATCCTTAAATCAAACTGGTTCTGTGTATTTGATTTAGAGTGAGACAATTGACATGCATTATGATCCTCAGATTTAGGAACATAATTATAAGCTAAAGTAGACATTCGAGAATATAAATAAAAAGGAGACGTAAAATCTATAAACTGTGCATTAATATGCTAAGTTAATACATTATTATCTAAAGGGCACTGCCAGCGCAGATTGTACTGACCCCAAACAATGAGCCCTTGTCTCTTCTTTAGATTTCCAGAACAAAAATATTATTACATCCCCATAAGGCCATACCAAAATAACATAGCTATGAAATAGTTCTTGTTTGAAAAATATAAAACCAAGTTTTATTACATTGAGCAAATAATACTACTGAATTTTTAGAATAAATTGCCTCTTCAGCAATTGATAGTTTTCCTGAAATACTTACATATATCATATAGTCTAGGGAGGAAAAAAAGGCATCTATGATTTCCTCACAATGTACTGAGCTGAACAGAAATGTATTTCTTGGTTGCCAAATAAAATTAACACTTTATCTTAATGCATAGAGATAAAGGTGACTAATAATAAATTTGTCCAAGTACCACATTTTATAGATGATGAGTCTGTGGGCTAGAGCTAGAATAAGAATAAATCTAGGTTAAAAAAAATAGGAGAATAGGAGGAAGGCAGTCAAAATATACAGACATCCAGTTATAAGATAAATAAGTAGTAGGGATGGAAGGTATATGGTATATATGAAAGTTGTTAAGAGAGTAACTCCTAAAAGTTCACATTATAAGAAAAAAAATTGTTTCCATTTTTCAAGTTGTATCTATACGAGATGATGGATAAACACAATAAACTTATGGTAATCATTTCACAATATATGTAAATCAAACCTTTATGCTATACATCTGAAACTCATGCAGTGCTGTATGTCAGTTATGTCTCTATAAAACTGGAAAAAAATACCCTTGGCAATAAAAATGCATATATTAGATATTATTAGATTAAGTATATTATGCAATATTCTCATATCCAACATAATTATCAGTTCCTTTGACAAAAATCCAATGTTTTTATTCTTATACTTCTAATCACTTGAATGTTACCTTTGTTTTGTTTTTATAGTAATTAGATGATTATTGTAGCAAATCCAGAAACAAAGCATCATGATACAGATACTCAGGAGAGTTAAGACTCAATTTCTGGCACCATATTGCATGCTATATCTCACAGAAGAAGAGGTAGGGACGTTACAGGTGTTGGTCATTTAGAGCTGGATAAAAATAAGAAGAAACAAACCTGGTGACATTATGTCTATTATGATAATCAAGACAAACATCTGGTCTAACAGTAGGCTTACTATGTATTATAGTTTTCACACAGTAGAAGAAATACACATAACTTAAGAAAAGTTCCAGAGTATTCACATGCTATGTTTTTAAGGTGGAGGCACCCCTGTCCCAACACCTTAGTCAGTTCTACTGAAGAAATCTGATTCATTTGTTGTTTTCTTGTGATCTCCCACCCCAATGAACAAGTTGGTATGAGTCAATAACTCATATTTGAGCTAGTAGTATTTAAGATTACAAAAACCAGGTAGCAGATTGTTTCCCTATAATTTCTCTCTCTCTAATTCATCTGTGACCTGTATAGGCATCCACACAGGTTAGTCCCCTCTTGAGTGTGGTTACTGATCTAGTCCATTAGTTCTTTCTTACCATCTCCAACTCCAGTATACGCATCTCATCTCTTTCTTCATCCCAGGACTTTGCCAGTTATTTAAAAATCTGAGAGAATGAAAATTCTTTAATATCTGTGGTGAGATAAGAAGGGAAGGAATCGTAAACCCAAACAATTGCACTATTGAGAAAATTGCCTTAGTGTAGGGCAGAGAACAGTGGAGACTCAATGTCCATTAATATGAGCATTAATGGATGCCATGTGCAGCCACTTGACCAAGAGCAACATCTCTGATTCTGGAAAATGACAAACATATTGAAAGAACAAAAATAAAATAAAATAGTAAGTGGAATTCTGGCATTTAGTTTCAGGTTAATGATGCAGCAATGTGGCAAGAATACAACATACAAAGTTGGGGAGAGGTACCTTATAGTGATTGGTGCTTTTACCAAGAATACAAATAGCAAAGAGAAATGAATAGGGCTTTTGAAAAAAAAATGCCCCAAACTAGGCAACACAATAGAGGTAAATAAAATACACTCAACATTATGCCTGGAAGTAGTGGACACTTGATGGTCAGGATAGATTTGCGACTGTTAAAAATGGAAGATCATGTATGGAGAAGCAGTGAACTGAAACTGATTTACATATCTTGATTTCATGGAGATTCACTGGATTAGATCACATTACCAGGTACTTTCAAAACTAAATTGTTTAGTAGAAGGCAGGTAGGGTACTCATAGAAATAAATTATATTTGTTTCATGTTCAAGAGTCTAACTGTTGAAGTACTAGCATTTCTCTCACTCATGTTACTATACATTATGAAAAATCAGAGGTGGAAGGAATAATGGAAGTGATTTAGGCAAACCTCTGACCCTTTAAGAAACTTTTTTTTTCTATAACATTCTTAAAAAATGGCATTCTAGCTACATTAAATAATTCAATAAAGAGGGAGTCATAATTTTACAAAGAAATACTAATTTTTAGAGATAAGTATGCATTGAAAGGCCTTCCTTTTATTTGCACAGTGCACTGTAATTCACAAAATGCTTTCACCCACATTATTGCATTGTCTCACCATTTACAACACATGTTGGGACTCAGGGTCATCATATAGGACAGCTCTTCCAATTGTCAGAACTTGGAAATAGAAAACATAGTCAATTGGTGAATTTATCATGACCTCAACGGAGCACTTTCAAGAATTTTTTTAAAAATATCTTTCTGTGATTATTTTGTCCCCTTAATTTCTCATTTTTCAATAAAAGCAAGATATAGCAAATCTTCTTACCACTAACAATTCAGTTAATTAAAGATTCAATCAAGATTTTTCTCTATTATCAGCCATTATTTGTCCATGCCCTCTTTCCATTCCTTAATCCTTACTCGTATTCATGTTTTAGATGTGCTAGTAATAGAAGAGGAACCTCCATCTCTGTAAAGAGCGCACATGCTGTGCACACACACACAAGCACACCTTTATTCCTTTATCTCATCAAACTGTTTGAAAACTATCAGTTCCCAGTACTTGAATATTTACTATGAAGACATGCATTTGGTTTAACACTAGCCTTCTAAAAATCAAAATACTCCCAGGTATGTCATTAATCTTGGTGTGAACTTTTATAATTTAATCAAATTCTTTTCCTTCTGCTTTTTTAGTAGTCATTAGATATTTAAGCAAATTCGGGTTAAGGCGTAGAATGGGGTAAAGAACAGTAGGGAGAGGTGAATTTTTTCAGTATATAGTTCTTTGGGCAAAAAAAAAAAAGAACTACTTTTGGTTATCTTTAAGTTAGGAGAATGGAGGAGGAGTAACAATTAGAATGCACATGGGAAGAGAAAAAGCAGAGACAATTGGCCATCTTGGCAATGATAATATGGGCATGTTCTGGAATAAAGATGCTAATGTTCTGCCAGATTTTATTTCTCCATAATTTATTCATCCATCCAATCTATATTAATTGAGTCTCTACAAGGTAAAAGACATCACTAGTGTGTCTGAAAAAAAAAAAAAAAAAAAAAGGTGTTAACCTACCAGGCATTAATGGAGAAAGTTTCCAGGGAGATAGTTAAAAGATTTTAGATAGTTATTTTCAAACTATTTTAAGAAGCCTTCGAAGATCAGACTAAGTACCTAAACTTCTATTCTTAAAAATAGCCCTGTTTTGAAACTACGAACTTAAGGTGGAGACATTTCTGCAGGAACAATGTTATTTCCTTCTAAAAATTTAATGCTACATTCTTCAAATGATATTTCCAGAGAAAATTTGCAGTGAATTGAATGTTGCCAAAAGGAACCTATAATTCCCAAAGGAAGCAATATTAATTAGAGAAATATGTGCCTCTGAATTCAGCCAATTTGCATTTCATTTTAAGGTTTATTTTTTGCAAACAGTTTACTAAATGATTGCAGTTGCAGATGGTAAAATTATTACCATCAGATGGCTGTCTAGCTGATATTACAGAAAAGACTAGAATCTGTTTTTTTATAAATAGTAGAAAAAAGTCTTCAGATTAAATAATAAAGGTTGTCTTTCTACCATGACTGGCCTTTGATGGCAATGACCCCAATATAAAGTAATAAGGAATCAATCTGTTGGAAGGTCCAGATTGGCCAGGAAAGCTTAACAAGCCTTATATCCCCTTTATCTCTAGAAAGCCACTGTTCAGCTATTATGACTTCCTTTAACATGCCTGGCTGTTATGGTCTTTGTAGTTATGTGGGTGTTGTAGATAGATGCTAGATCCCAGATACAGCCAACACTGGTTGCTGTAACCAATCATTTCAGCTAAGACTGTCCCAAGTTTGCCCAAGAATGTGTTTGTTTGTTTGTTTGTTTGTTTGTTTGTTTGTTTTGTACTGAAAATTTCCAAATCCTAAGGAGCCCCTAAGTTCTGGGCAAATTGGGATAGTTGATTGCTTTGCTCCTGGCTCACAATCTTCATAGACAGCTGGTGCCAGCATTCAGCACATTATTTTTTGTGCATGAGAACAAAGATAAAGAGGTTCCAGAAAAATGTAGGTCATCCTCCATGCACCAGTAAAAACTAGGCTTCTAGAATGTGCTGGTCTGTGAATATTGTTCTATTTTTGTAATTAAGAGCAAGTGAAAGATTTTATATAAATGCTAACATTATTCAGGGTAAAGCATTATTTAAAATGATTCCACATGTTAATAGAAAAAGTAATTTTTATTGATTTCCACTTGTATGAAAAGCATTTATAATTGCAAAATAAAGCTGTGATAAGCAACTAAAGTTGGTAAATGAATGTCAATGCAATTCACCTAGATACAGACAGACAGTGCTAAGTCAAGCACAGGTTTTTTTCAATGTTTACTAAATACTCAACAGATTCTTATTAGACATTTTGTCTGTTTTAGTCTCCCAAGTGGACTTTGGCATGATAGTGGAAAATAAAAACATATAAAGCCTCTATAATCATAAATATGCTAAGAATAAGAGAGGAGAAGCAAGGGTAGCTTTGAGAAAATTGAGCAGAAGGAGCAAACTGGTTGAATGTGGATGTGGGTAGTAGAAGAGAAAAGGAATCTTGGAGAAAGTAATCTTTAACCTAACATCTGCAGCATCTGTAAACTATTTAGGAGGTAACATCATCAAGTCTTGGTGATAAATTTATTGGCTAAAAAGATGACATAAAGAGAAATATTAAGTAATTCTAAAGTCCCTTTCTTCGGCACCTTGCTGTATGGTATTGCCATTTCTTGAAGATAACAGATTAGTGCAGAAAGGTTGTACATTTTGCTTTAAAATTTAAAGACTAATTGACACCAAAGACAAAGAAATAATTTATGTAGTAGTCATCAGTTATGGACAAAAATAGTTTCAAAGTTTATGCTGAGTGAAAAAGGATGGTGAGATCTATTTACCTGAGGAGTAAGATTTATGTTCCAAAGAACAGAGAATATGACTAACACAAAACTAATGAAAAAAATGAAAACTTACTATCTTCACAGAAATTAGGACTGCATAGAAAATTTTTGTCTTACACTGAATTGACAGATGAAGAGTATGGAGAATGAGGAAATTCATATATTCTACTCTACTATGCTTCTTAGACAGTTGTTACTCAAATAGTTAGCTAACTACCAGCTTTAGCATCTCAGGGCAGCATGCTAGCAATGAAGAATCTAAGAACTCACACTACCTAGTGAATCAGAATCTGTATTTCAACACCTCCTAGTGATTAGAATGAGCATTAAATTAAGAAGCATTACTCTAGGTCACCCTTAAAATCCATCTTTTGCTTCAGAGTATGACTCTCCTAAGAAATTCTGAACCACCTGGAAAATTTTGGTGACAGTATGGTCAGAACAGTGAGGAAACTTGACAGATTCCAAGAAACAGAAATGTGTAGCCAAGAGATAGGATAAGGTACAAGGAATATGGCTTTTTTCTTCAGATGACTCAAGGTCTGTTCTATGAATTCAAGCATTAAAAATAAGACCAATGAATAAAAGAAAAACAAACAAACAACAACAACAAAAAACAAGAAATGTATTTTAGCTCAATATAAAGCAGAAACTCCCTAAGGGGAAAATGTATCTAAGTATTTAGGGGACATGGTAGTAGAATCTGTAAATTCTCTAACACTAGAGATAAGCAGAAAAATAAAGAAAGAAGAAATTCATTTGTAGTTATTTTGTCAACTAATGTGAGCCAGGTACTTCATTGTGTTTTGCATGTTTTCCAGTCTGCTTTCATAATCATTACAGAATATAAAAAGCAAATGAAACATAGTGTAAATAGCAAAAGATGAAACACTAAAAGCCCAGGCTGTTTTCATTAACCCTATTGGCTTGGTTCCATGACAGAATGGCCACAGTGAGTTTTTCGCTTCCATTTTAATGCTAGTATCTGGTGCTTTGTCTTTGAGACCCCCAGCTCCTCTTCTCAATGCTAATTGCCACATTTTCCACCCAGTTTTTATCTTCATTTCCTACATGTGGATGTACAGGTTCTCCTCTATTTTATTTTGAAATCTTAAAGTAGTAATGATATTTAAGCTTGGTTTATGTTGGCCATTACATTTTGTCTGAGTTGGAAACTGTGCAAAGTGCATTGATATCTGCAAGGTCAAGCTTCAGAGCTTCTTTTAGCCACCGTCTCATTTAGTTTCAACCTGTATACTGATATTGCCTTTCTTTTCTATGATATTTCCTCTTGAAAGAAGATACTTTCTGTATTTCAGACCTTGAAATAGTGCATAAAATAACACGAAGAAATGAATAACTGGCTGCTCTTTTATTACCAAGATTTACTACACGAATAATAGGGAGTTTTACGGTGAATGTATGCAATGGTGTTTACAGCGAGTTGAGCAGTAAGCATGTGGAACTTCTGCGTTGCACACCATTGTTATATCATTAAAGAAGTAATAATCTTATAAAAATCGAATGGAGAATAGAACAAATACTGATTTTTTTTTCTTCCTAATTCATGCTTCTGACTCTAGAAGTGAATTCATAAATTTTTGCTACAGTCTGATTGACATAATACAATTCATGAGAGATATCTTATGTCAATTGAATAGCAAAAGAACTCAATTCTAGGTATCCAAGCTTTGCTTTAAGTTGCATTATTATATATTTTGGGGAGATAGTTCCTTTATTACCTACTAACCAGAGAGGATCAAAGTTCTATCTTTTGAAGATAAATGAGAAGAGAAGAAAGCAACTGATACCTTACCTAGTGTGTGCTTGGAACCTTAAGCATATTGTACCTAATCCTCATAATAATGAAGTATTATTACATTTTATAGTTGAAGAAGCTGAGCCACAATGATGTGAACTGTTTGCTCACTCTGTTTAGAATGTTGTACACATTTGATTTTTAATCTTCTCAACAATGTTATAATAAAGAAATCATTACCCTCATTTTATAGATAAAAATGGTTGATATAGGTGGTTAAAATGTTCATTTTTGACCTATATAAGTTTTGGTTTCATATGTTAAAGGGTTTTTCAATCTTGGCAGTATTAACATTATGAACTGAATAGTTCTCTGTTGAGGAGGCTATCCTATGCAATATAGAATGTTTAGCAGCATCCCTGGCCTCTGTTGTTACTAGATGCCCATAGCACTCTCACTTGTTTCCCTGACAATTGTGACACCAAAAAGACATGGACAGATATCCCTACAGGACAAAATCACCCCTGAGTAAGATCACTAACTCGTAAGGACAGACATTTCAGCAAGTAACTGACAATCCTGGGTTTCTCATGAAGATCCAAAAGACTACGAATCCCTTAATCACTTCAATAATAACAAATGCACCAACGGGAAAAATGAGGCAAAAAGGTTGAATCATTTCCATATGGTTGAGGCCTGTAAGTGGTGATGTTTTTAACTCAGTAAGAGGTTAAGCCACATTTATGTAACTCACTTACTCCTCCTCATATGGCAGACACTCTTGGTGAGCTAACCAGCAGCAATTCCAACTCCTTCTGCCTTGTAAGAAGAACCAATGTTCCATCAGAGGGGCTTTCAGTATCAGATACTAGATTTCCCTTTTCTCACAGCTGTGTAATAAGTCCCTGATCCACCCTGATAATGGATTTGGTCTAAGTTAATAGTATGGCTGCTGGTGGTGGATATTTTGGTACAGCTTTCCTCTTGGTTAAAAGAAATGTTCTTAGTGAGTCCTCTTCTTTCTCTACCATTTGGACTCAGAAATGACATGTGTTATGACCATGACAGCAAAGTCAGAATGTGAAAACCAGGGCTTTAAAGACTGGGGGTAAAAGAGTAATATCACTGACAACCAAACTGACCTCCATATGTCTAACTACCTCCATACGTCTGTTTTGAGCAATAACACCTTTTATTGATTAAGTCATTATTTTAGTTGCAGCTGAAACTAAATTTACATTCTCCCAACCAGCAAGCCCTTTGGATATCTTTTATTTTTTTTCTGGAACTCAGGTCCAGAAAGTTTAATCATATTGCTGACTTCCTGACATAGCTCATTCTTATGACAGCAATGTTTTTATTCCTTTTTATCCCCATTTTCTACTCTCATTCCCCACAAGCAACAAATAAGAAGGGTTTGATGTATATTTTTTACCAGTATGCATTTATTTCAAAATATTTTGGTGTTTTGTTTGCATTTGTCACTAATGTGGATAATAAAAATAAAATGAGTTATAACTAGTGTTACAGAACATTTGCTATGCCCCTGGCATTTAGCTGGTTTTTTTACGCACTAACTCATTTAATGCTCACAGGAACCCTGTAAAATAGGCACTATCATTACCCTAACCTGTGGATGAGGAGACTAAGACAAAAATAGTCACATAAATGACATCAAACTATAGATCTAATTCTAATTCTGCTTATTACATTTTTCAATTAGCACTTTGAGTTCTAGGTCTACCCACACTGTTGTCTGCACATGTGCTGTGTTGATTGTGGAATGGTATACTATTACGCTCACTCTACATGAACCCCTAGAAAGCCTCCAAATTTCTGTCCCCAATGACAAAGGAACAGTGAGCATCTTTATTTGTGTTCACTAATAGACCCCTATCTATAGGATATATAGAAAGCTACATATCCAGGAGTAGAACTGCAGGTGTAGAGTAAGCATATTATTTACTTAAAGTATGTAACTTGATTATGCCTCTGATTGACTGTACTAGATTTTATGGCCACCAAATATCTCCACATCTCTGTCAACATGTAGCCATGGGCAATATTATGATTTTTGTTTAACCATTAATACTAAAATAATATCTCATTATATTTACATTTTTATTTTTCTAATCACTAATAAATTTGAGCATGTTTCTATAATTTATAATGTCATTTCTCTTTAAAATTTTATTACTAAACTATAACTGAGAATATCCCCTTCCTTTACTAAAAATGCACACCCTTTTTATTCTACACAATGACCAATGGGAAAAGTTTCATATGTTAAGTAGCAATAGCTTATTTCTAAGCAGTTAATAGATGAGACAGATTTGATAGTAAGAAAAATTACAGAATAAAAAAACTCTTATTTTGTTTTTTGTTTTTACTTGAAAAATTAAAATAGAAAATTTAGGGAAAGGAACAGGTGTTTCATTGGTGGGGAGATGTGCTAAGATTCTCCTGGTCATTGTTGTGGTTAAGATTCTTTAGTCATTTGAGTTTTATTTATTTCTCCACTCATAGTTGAAGTTATATTCTATACCCCTGTATGACATATGTCAAAGCCCATGCTCTCAAATTGTTCAGCCTGCCATAATGATAATGTAATAATATAAATAAAGATAAATGAGCCATGAGTTTGTAGAAATAACCCAGTTGGGAGATTAAGATTTAAGAAGTATTCATCAGAAAATGATGCTTCATTTTGTCACTTCATCCCATGCTTAATTAAAAAATTAAGAGAGTACCCTTAATTCTACATCCCTGTTTTTGCCTATGAGCACACACATGCACATACATACACACTTAATCTATTTCATCATTGCAACTAACACCCAAGAAAATTACAAATGCAAGAGATAGTCTGGTGTTTGTGAAAAACTACAAGAAGTGCAGTGTGACTGGGGCATAAAATATGAGACAAGTGAAGTGAAAGGAGCTAGAGCTGGGTAGAGTCATGTGCACCATATAAAGGAGCTTGTAGAGCTGATGGGGAGTCAGTAAAAAGATTTAAAAGGAAAAAGATTTGATTAGAATTGCAGCTTACTGGATGATGAATTTTAAGGGGACAAGATTAAAGGAAGAATGTGACAAAGTAATTCAGATAACCAACAATGAAATGGCAAAAGGCATATAGAGAGGAAAGACTGAGGAAATAACATCAGCAAGATACACATTTGGAAATATAAAGAGCCTGAGTAGGGAGAAGAAGGAAAGAGAAATGTTTAAAAATGGGTTCTAGGTTCCCGGAAAACAAATAGGATGATTGTGCAAGAAAGTCCACTATTCTTTTAGATCCACCATTCAAGAAGCAAACAGGCCCTGATGCCACAGCAGTAAGAGACAAAGCTTATAACTACTGAACCTGTCCAGGCACAGCTGCATGTGCTTTAATAGAGTACTCATTTAATTCCTACAACTCTGATATAGTATAGGTCCTATAATAACCTACGTTTTTCAGATGAGAAAACAAAAGCCCAGAGTTGAGGTAATCAGCCAAAATCACACAGCGAAGGGGTGAATCAAGCATAGGCAGTGTGGTTTTAGGGTGTGTATTGCAGAGTCAGGGCTCTTACTGACTGTGCAACTCTGCTTAGGGCTTCAGCTTGATAAGCCTCGCTGCATACGTATTAACCCCACCCCACACACACCCAAACAGGCCTCCAGTACCTATCATCTATCTCTCCTCACTGCCGCCTGATTCCACCGTGGAGAGTAGCAACCTGTGCCAAGACTAAGTCTGCTGAAGTGGAGAAGGTAGAAAGAGACAGTTCTGTCAGCTTCTAGGCTATGGTCCAAACACAAATATCATTTAGCTGTATCACCAAAGCCTTGGCTACAGTCCTCACGACAACTACCAATGACATATTTGCAATACGTGTTTTTATGGATATTCCCATTGCAGTGATTTGGTGTCCAACTGCTAAACTGATACTTTTTCCAGGTGACAAGAGAGAGACTTAACATATCCTCTTTTTTTTTTTCTTAGAAAATAAAAATATAATTCAGGGCACATGCCTCAAATCTCTTCACATGTATTAGCTCAGGTTATTGAGAAGCACAAGCCACAAAAGCTATTGCCAGCAGTCTTCTTGTGTGAGAGAACTGCTTGTGCCTCTCTAACCCACTCAGTAGGACCAGGAGATAGCATTAGTCCACACAGATGAAGAAATATGACAGATTGAAGCCCTTAATTGATGGTGGCTTCATTTCCTCAGGAGTTCTAGCAATGAGTTATATTAGTAGAAATGACAAAGAAAATTCCGGTTACCAACATTTGAAAGAGAATATAAGAGGAAGCGCATACTTATGGAAATAAAGTAAGAGGTCAATTTTAGATATTTTGAGTATGAGAATACCTGAGACAGCTAGATGGAAATATACAGCTGACATATATGTCAGAACTGAGACAAGCGATCTGTTGTGTATAGTACATTAGGAGTTGTGTTTTTTATTGGGTAATTTCTGTGTATTTTTTATTACAATAAATTTTCAGTTTTTTTTATTTTCTTGTACAAAAAAGTCAATGACTGTTATTTATATGTATATGTGCATACACACACATATATATATCTCCTGTTATAAAAAAGTAAATAAATTGTCTTTATATATATGTACATATATATGCACACATGTATATTTCAATTCTTTCAATGTGCCAATGGTAGATTAAACATATTCAACAGAGAGAATTTGCAAAATAAGGAAAAGCACATTGATGGAGAGGAAGGACAAGGGTATATGAACAAAACTTTAACAAAAACCAATGTGTAAAGATTGCATAGTGGAAGAAGAGTTATCTCAGCAGGATACAAAAGAGTTACTAGAGGGTCCTCATGGATAGTAGAGTTTAGAGTTTCAAGAATAAAAACATGACTGAAAATGTATGCTAAAGCATGGAGAACCAAAAAGAGTAGGATCAAAAATGGAAAGTCCCATTGGATGTAGAATATTAGGTTGACTGTTTTCCTTAATGATGGCACTTGAGAGCTGATTGCTGTGGGTTGAGGAATGAAGAAAAGAGGAAGAAATGACACAATTATGATTAAATCAGAGGGAACAGTTTGACATTATCAAAATAATTTAACATTCTCTTACAGTTTCTCCAATGCAATGAAATAAAACAGAAATAAAAAGTGTGACTACTGATACCCAGGGAGAAATATAATAGTCTCTATGAACATAAAAAAATGACTCCCTACTCAAAATATCTGAGCAAATTAAGGAAATACCATTGAAACTATCAGGGTTGAGTAAATGGTTTAATACATATTCTGTACATTTATAATCAATAGTTTTTTTTTTATTTAGCAGAATAATTAGTTGTATAACATAGTGGAAACTTAGGCTAATCAAAATAGCACCATAAATATAATTTACTCAAGATTTATCATAATGAGAATAAATCAATGAAGATATTTTAAACATATGTAAGACTTCTTTCAAGACAGTATTGATACACTTTTCCATATTCCTTCTGATAAATACTATTAAAGCCCTAGATATAATATATAAAGTAAACATAAGAAGACTCAGAATGGTCAAGAGAAGAAGGCAGACTGGCTAGAGACTTTAGTACATGATCAATGACATGATGGTGAATTCCCTGGGTTTTCTTTTGACTCATATATCCCAGACTTGGAGCTGAAAAAAAAAAACAGCAAAACAGAAACAACAATGCAGGGGGGAAATCTCAACTAAAGCCTGTTCTCTCTAGCCAAAAGAACAGAACTGGGGCAGTCTAGTTCTTTTTATACAATGGATCTGTTCCAGACAAAATCCACAAAACTCCTAGAAGAAAACATAGCAAGAGGCTCCTTGACATTGAATAAGTGTTTTTTGGGGGATATGACACCAAAAACACAAACAATAAAATAATAAATAAATAAATAAATAAATAAGAATACATCAAAACAAAAAGCTTCTGCACAAAAATCAAAAAAAGAAAAAACAAGAGAAAATATTTGCAAACCATATATCAGAGAAGGGGTTAAAAATTATATAAATATATGAATATATAAAGAACTTATATAACCCAATAACAAAAACAAAACAAAACAAAACATTGATTAAAAAATGAACAGAGGAACTGAAACAGACATTTCCAAGGGAAACATAGAAATGACCAACAGGTACATTAAAAGATTATTATCAAGGAAATTATCAAGGAATTGCAAATTGAAGCCATAAAGAGATATTTTTCATACCTGATAGGATGGCTATCACCAAGTCAGAGATAACAAGTGTGGGTGAAGATGTGGAAGAAAGGGAATCCTTGTGTACTGTTGGTGTGAATGTAAATTGGTGTAGGCACTGTAAAAAATTTATCAAAAAATTAAAAATAGAACTACCATATGATCCAGCAATCCCACTTCTGGATATCTATCCAAAGGGAATGAAAATAGAACATTAAAAAGATACCTGCACTCCCATGTTTATTGCAGCATTATTCATAATAGCCAAGATATGTATGCCTAAGTGTTCATCAATGGATGAATGGGTAAAGAAGATTCATGTATGTACACAATGGAATATTATTCAGCCATAAGAAAGAAGGAAATACCACCATTTACAACAAAATGAATGACTTTTGAGGATATTATTCTTAGTGAGGTAAACTAGATAGACAAAGACAAATATTGTATGATATCACTTATAAGTGAAATCTAAAAAAGCCAAATTTGTAGAAACAGAGTACAATAGTGGTTACTAAGGGCTGGGTGGTAGAGGAATGGGGGAGATACTATTAAAGAATATGAATTTGCAACTAGAAGAGAATAAGTTCAGAAGATCTAATGGATCGTATAGTGATATAGGCAACAATACTGTTTTTACATACTTCAAAATTGCTAAGAGACTGAATCTTAAATGTTCTCACCACACACATACAAAAAAGATAATTATGTGATGTGATAGAAGTGTTAGCTAATGCTACAGTGGTAATCATGTTGAAATATATAAATGTATCAGAGTCAACATGTAAATCATAACTTACACAATGTTATATGTAAATTATATTCAATTAAAAATCAATTGGTTAATCTTAAAAGATTACATACTATGTGATTTTATTTTTATAACATTCTTGAAATGATAAATTTATAGAAATTTAGAAAAGGTTAGTAGTTTCCAAATATTAAAAATATGTTGGGGCAGGAGAGAAATAGGTGTGGCTATAAAGATTCAAAATGTGGGATCCTTGAGCTGATAAAATATTCTGTTTCTTGACTGTATTTGTCAGTATCTTACATGCAATATTGTACACAAACCTGTAAATAATGATTTCTTTTTTCCTAAAAGGTGTTACCATTTCGGGAAACTGGTTTAAGTTTACATAGGATTGTTTTTGTATTATTTTTTCCAATTATACCACAATCTATGATAATTTAAAATAAAAATTTTAATTAAAATGTTTAAATAAAAACATATGTACATAAATCCATTTGTTATCTTTCTATTATCTATATTTTACCTGATACAATGTCTCACTATTAGAAATAATATCAATTTTCACCTGAATATTTAACAAATTAAAATGAGTTTTAGAGCAAATATTAAAAATATTTTAATTTAAATTGTTTTGAGAAAATTATTTAAATGTTAAAAAATATACATGATAGAAAATATAAACATACTGAAAAATACTAAAATCATACTAAAAAAGTATTAAAATGTTTTTCAATTTTGGTAATGAAATGAGTAGGGTAATGACAAAAGAATAGAAAAATTAATCCAACAGAAATAAATTTTAGAATAGAGTTATGTCTGAATGTATTTAGATAGATAAACTGGTAGATAGAGCGATAGATAAATAAATTAGATAGATAGATGATAGATAGATAGGAATTGTTACTTAATAAAGGTGACACTCATAGGAATGGAATGATAAAATTAAAAAAAATAAATGATAGATTTCCTATCATTTATATTATCATACTTAGAAGTATATTCTAGAGAAATTAATAAAATATATATATATAGTGACAAAAGAATTGGAAGCATAATTAGTGAACTTCTTTCTGTAATTTTGCTTCAGGGAAGACATATTGCCATATTTATTTTTATCTATTTATTAAATTTCAAATGAATAATAAATTAACATTATTCCTGATTTTAAATGCATAAAAGAGCATACATTGAAAAGTTTCTTTTCCTCATACCTAATTGAATTTTCCTCCCCATAAGCAACAAAGGGACATGGTTTTATGTATAACCTTCCAAATGTATTATATGGAAACATGAGTAAAAATGTACACTTGTATTTCCCATTTTTACATAAATAGAAGCATACTAATCCCATTGTTTTGACCTTTGCTTCTCCTCACTTAACAATTTGTCGCAGGAACGAAAATAGCAAAAACTTATATAGCACTAGCCTATGTGCCAGGTCCTACTCTTAGCCCTTTTCAAGTGTTTATTCATATAATCCTCACAACAATCCTATGAGAGGAGCAATATCATCATTTTCATTTTTCAAATAAGAAAAGTGATGTGCAAAAGGTTAAGTCTCCCTTGTTCAATAACCAGCTTTAAAGTCCACATTTTTAAAAATGTTATTTTGATGTCTTGATAGCACTCCATTTAGTATATAAAGAGCTCTCTCCTTTTCCATGACTACAAAGTATTACCTTCTATGGATGTACCAGTATTTATTGAACTGGTGCCTATTGATGTTATTTCTATTTTTTGTTATTAAAAAAAAAAATTCTGCAACGCATAGACTTGTAGTTACTTCTTTTAGCATTAGTCCGAAATGCAAATTCAATTTGCTAGAACAGAACTACTGTGTTAAAGAGCATGAACACTTGTAATTTAGACATATTTTCCGAATTGCTCTCTTTTGTGTTTCGTCAATGTATTCTTCACACCAGCAATGGAAAAAATAAAGGTTGAAAGAATATAAAATAAAATTAATATCACACTTTTTCCTCTAATAACTGGATAACTGATAATTTTTAAAAGTTGATATTGTATTTTTGTTTTCCATTGAGTTTAGAGGGTATGTGAAAGGTCAATTTGTGTTATGTATTTTCTGTTCCCAATCTACCTCTACTCTATTCCTCACTCATTCCCTTATATTCATACTTTTTAAAGCAGGCTTAATTTTTAATTATTCTGATCTTGTACTTTTACTGAGGGTGGAAGAGGAAACACACTTTGAAGTCAATACATACCCCTACCTTTGTAAAAGCCTATATTCATTGAAGAAGTTGATACTTATTGAGAAAGTCATTCTGAGAGAAAGCAAGTGGCTCTTTGCTGCAATAAGAGGATAGTGCCACTGAGGGCCTCACATTGCAGGGGAAAATAAACAAGCTTCTTGGTGGCAGCTCTTTGGTAAGATGGCAAGATATCAGGGGAAATGAAGGCATAGTGGTCAAAGAGAGGTGGACTCGAAGCACAGGGGCTCCTGACATCTGCAAAGGATTCTGTGCCACAAATATAATTCGAAAAGGCCCCTGGCAGTAGTGTTGAAATGATGCAGATTTGGAATTACACTAATACAAGGATTTTCGGTAAGGGCTTGTAACCAAAAAAGAGGGAATTCTCCATGTTTATGCTGTCTTAGATACCAGGGCATTTTCAGGGCCTGGGAGGATTTGGGCTCTAGATAATGACAGACAAAAAAAAAAAAAAAAAAAAAAAAAAAAAAAAAAAGAGGTAAATTTACATTTGTTTAGTGGAATGCAGGGGAAGCTCAGAATCATAGTTAAAGTATTTTGTGAAGCTCTTTCCTACCTAAAAGGTAGAAAACTCATTAGAAGCAGATGCTATTGCCTTTTCTCCTTTTCCTTAAAAGTGGCTATTTAAATTTTCAGTCAGTAGAAGACTGTGAATGTACATCTAATGAACAAAACACTGTACCTAACGCTAATTAATTAATAGATTGATGGAAAAGGCACAAAAAGAAAGGGCTTTATTTTGAAATTATGTCCAGAAGTTGATAATTTTAATAAAAACACTTTCAGAATCCAATTTTTTTATTCTAAAATTGCTCCTTTTTACCTGTGTGTTCCAAGTTGTGTTTGTCCTACAGGGACAGTGACAGAGTTAATATCTTTTCATGCTTTAGGATATTGTCCTTTATTACCCAAAGAGAGTATTCACCAAACTGGTAAAGATTTTCTTGAAGATGTGGAAGAAACACTGAATGTGAAGATATTGAACCATTTCTCTCAACCTCTCAGTAGTTAATGTGATTATGAGGTCCCAAGACAGGTTCCAGGGAACCCTGTATGAATTTCGTTTTCATCAACCAATAGATATTTGAGGAAGATGATTTATCTCCTCTTAGTCCAGTGCCTTAGGTCTGTCTTAAAAAGGTACGCCATCTAGTGAAAATGCAATTACTTTTGTCCTATTCAATCTTGGTTCAATTTTATTAGTAACTGCTTTGAGGTACCTGGGAAAAAATACAACAGTTCGTTTCTTGAAAAATGCTATAAATGGATTATTTGTTTTTAGTTGGAAAACAAAATGCCAGGTGTCTAAAGTACTATAAAAAGCAGAATTCCATTTAGTTGGAAGATATTAATTAAGAAATTATGTCTTTTTCTAAAATATAAAAAAAAATGCTGATCTGTACATAAATAGTATTTTTAATAAATGGCCAAGTAGCCTTATTGGAAAATCTTTGTAGAACAACAGATAAAAAACTAAACTGCTCCTAAAATTTATTTCTACTCCTTTTCACTTTCTTCTTCAAATTTTCCCATATCCACTTGTCACAGCACCACAAATGAATAGATCAGAGCAAACATGGGAGATGCTATTGTTATTTCATGCTGTTAACCAGGCTGGTATATCCATCTGACACTGCTTAAAAATATTGGTATGACAACTGTCCCCTTTCACTGGAACACTTCCCTCAGCCTATGTGCTTCAATTTTCCCAGGAGGTATCCCACAGCTAAAGAATGATTGCTCTGAGTACACAAAAAACAAAACATGGAATCCCTTGCCTTAAGTGGTACTAGGGATTCAGAGGTCTCTGCATCAGGACATTCTAGATTACCTGAGACTATATCCTTGCTCAAAATCTTTCCTTTCCACTCTATTACTTTCTTCACTCCCTTTCAGATTTTCCCTAAAAAATAGCCCTTTGATAAGTGATGTGTAACCAATCCCTTTCTCAGGCTCTAGTTCTAGGCAACTGAAGTTGTCATGCTGTATGTTTAAGGTGAATAAGTATTTCAAGAAGAACATGGTGGGAAAAGATATCTTGTACAGAGAAATAGTGTATGTATAACTTCAGAACCAAAACAAACAAAACACCTAAAGCTGCCATACTCAGGAAGATGCCATTTGGAACTTATAGTGTTAAATGGAGATAGCACAGGAAGTCAGGTCCTGATGAGAGGTAAGTCTGTAAAGATGGATTCCAGTCAGCTTAGTAGGGGCCATCCAACCTCATCTCCCTAAAGACCACAGAGGCCTGTTCTAGGGTCTGGAGTTGGGGCAAATGCAAATATATAAAAGTTAACTCTTTTAGTCTTTGGGATTCCCTGTGCTTTTCCCTGTTTTATGTGTGGGTAACTGCACCAGTCACAAGTGTAGGTATCCGAAGGCGAAAGGAGTCTTTCACTTTTTTGTGACATGCACAAGTCAAAACCATCACTCTCCTTCACCATTTATCCAGATTGTTTTTGACACCTGTGCCAGATAGTAACATGCATGTCCATGAGACAAATCCAAAGTGCTGGAACGGACATAAATATAAGACAGCAGAGTCATTGTCCAGGATGTAAATAGTAATCTCTGCAAAGCACATAAGACATCCTCTGACTCTCACTGAACAAGTCTTGTAAATGTCTTGAACTTTCATGTGACCTGCAACATACCTCTCTCAGTGAAATTTCATGTTTGTTGCTTATATCCACTCTCGAAAATCTATCTCCTGGAAGCTCTCTATGGAACCTGAGGGAGTGATTATATGAGAAGCTGACCTGTGCTGCTCTTTTCCAATCTGAGCAGTGGCCAGTCAGTTTAGCCCAGTCCAGTTTTTCAGCTAGCCAGAAAATTCTGTGATAGAGGCATTGAGTTTTTGAATCACAGATTTGGTCAAATTACAAAGGTTACATTTCGAATGATTGCAGAGGTTGGGAATTAGAGGTAACATATTAGCCTGTGGACCAACTTAGTCACCTAGAAGTCTACAACCCCCACAACAGGCAACTCTACCAACATATTCAGGTGAATAGAACCATATTTGTCTCCAATTTTGTTAAGCAGGTCATCTTGGTAAGAGCTGAAGAAGCCAGAGCTGACCAGCGGCTACTCATCTATATCTCTAAACTCTGTCTTTACTATCTTGCATTTTTATTGTCATAGATTTTTCTAATAATGATAATAATACATGATGAAAGCAGAAAATATTCAATATAGTACATCATAAAGGAAAGAAAATCCATAATAGTAATGCTAACATCGACAATAGTGACTGTTTATATTGACAAATTAGGACATTTGGATGTAACTGATTAGATATAGTCATTTTTACAGGACTTTTCATTGCTGAAGACTGTGAAACAGCACTGTTGATGCAAGTGTTTTGCTATAGCCTTACAGAAATAGCTACCTTAAAATGTAAGTCATGTGTGCCATATAGAGATGTGATCTTTAACATGGCTCTAAACTATTCCTTCACCCATCCTCATTCCAACAGAGTATTTAAGGGATAGAAAAGAAGCAGGACTAGTATAAGCAGATCTGTTTTGTACATTTCTTTAAAATACAATGTTTTTTGGGGGGAGGGGTAATGTGGTACTAAGTATTTATGTTCTTAATGCTATCAATTTAAAATATGCATTCTGAGAAACTGTTTTTTTATAGAAATGAGTCCTTGGGATTACATTGGCATTTTCTATACATGCATGTGAGTGTGTGCATGTGCACATTTACATATTTGCACACGCAAACATTTCTGTATGGCTACAATGTTCATAACAGCAAAATGTTGTAAACAACCTAAATGATAATCAACTTTGGATCTATTTAACATATAACAAATAAAAGTAATTATAAATATGTGTGCATGGGTGTGTGTATGAAAAGTGACAAAAAGTTTAATTATGTTAGAATTATAATTTGTCATTTTACTTTTTTATTTAAAAATATTATGGAACTTCTGATAACCAAAAATATGTATATACATAAAAATATTGATAGTTAATATTTAAAAGAAAAAAAGAGAATACATGAAAATACCTAAACCAAATGAAAGTTTTCACTAAGCAATATAAAACAAATTTTGAAGAAAGAGAGATAGACCATGTTCTTGAACTTTAAAAAATTAAACTATGTAAAAAATTAATTACCCACCTGCTGACCTTATAATTATCTGCCATGAAATCTCTCCAAAATCACAATGTGTGTTTTTGGAACTTAACAAAATTTTATTTAAAACTTTAAAATAGTATAAGCTTTAAAACTTTGTTCCTCAAAAACAGTGGCTTCATCTTTTTATGAAATGTGTGAGAAATATTTACAAATTTCAAAAATAGTAAGCCACAGACAAAGCATTTGTATATTTCAAAGTAAAATCAATAGATAGTATTCTCTGATCTCACTAAACTAGAACAAAAATTTAATAACAAAACAAATATTCAAAAGTCCCTAACATCTGGAAATCACAAAAAGAAATCTTTCTGAAACAACTTGAGAAAAAAATCCAAACTTAAGTTGTAGAATAATTAAAATTATCAATCATGAAAGCTATTCATATTAGAAAATGTGAGATAAAGGCATGGCGTTTTAATTGAAGACACACAAAAAAAGCAACAAACAACCTAAGGATAGCAGAAAGATAGATTTAATAAAGATAAAAGCAGAATGTAATTAATTAGAAGGAAAATGGCAGAACTAATAAATAAGCCAAACACTGAATCTCTGAGCAAACCAATAAACTAGATAATGGAGCAGTAGAAAGAACAAATACATAACGTAATAAATGATGAGAGGTAAATCACCATATTTGGAGGAAATTAAAAGATTAACAAGAGACTGTGTCTTTCAAGTCTGTAAAAGCAATTGGAAACCCAGAGGAAAAGGAACATTTAAGGAAGTCACATGAAGTAAATTGAATCCAACACAAAGAGAGTAGCTATGCACCACTTACTATGGAAAAAAAATAGAGTTGTAAAATTGCTACCCTCTTCCAAAATCACCAAACACAGACATTTTTTTCAGGGAACTTTTACCAAAACTTTCATAAATCAAAAATTCTAAAGCTATTTAAAATGGTTAATGACATTAAAAAAAAAAACAACTCTTTTTTATGAAGCTCAGCCTACAATGATATCAAAATCTAACATAGAATTTATAAAACATCAAACCAAACATTATAATATTTATTGATGAAAATGCTAAATATATTATATCAAACAATCAGACACATGCTAAAACAATAATTTTTGGCATAACAAAGGAAGTTTATGCCATTACAGCAAAAATGCTTCAGCATTAAGAAACCCATTAATTTTATTATATTAATGGATGATAAAAGAAAGGCATAAGATAATTTCCATAGATGTTGAGGTCTTTATTAAAGGCCTTTAATAAAACTTAGTATCCATTTTGATTAAAAAACTTAAAATAAGAATACATGGATGCTCTTTAAACATTATGAAACAGCTATCTCAATCTAAAACTAATTTCTTTTGCCAATAAAACACTAGAAATTTTTCATTAGAATTCTAAAACAAAGGTGGCCACTATTACCATTATTATGATATCATTTTGTAAACATCAGCCATTGTAGGTAGACAAGGGAAAGATATTAGACATATGAAAATGACAAAAGGAATTACGATTTTTTAACTTATTACTGATGTGAATGTATACTTGGAAAATCCAAATTCTACTGAATCAGATAGAGATATCTGATAAAATTCAGATAGATTTTTAGGTAAAATCCATACATAGAAATCAATAATTTTTCTATTTACAAACCTTAAAAAAATGGAATCAAAATTTATTTGAAACAACTTAAAAAGTGATAAATCTCTCTTAATAAACTTAACAGCTCTTTGTGTGCCCAATGCAGCCATGGTTCATGGTCCCAAGAAGCATCTGAAATGTGTAGCAGCTCCAAAGCTTTAATGCTGGATAAACTGACCGGTGTGTTTGCTCCTCATCCATCTACCAGGCCCCACAGGCCAAGAGAATATCTCTCCCATCATTTTCCTAAGGAATAGACTGAAAGATAACCTAATGGGAGATGAAGTAAAGAAGATGTGCATGCAGAGGTTTATTAAAATGGTGGCAATATCCAAACTGAAGTAACCTTCCAACCTTACTGGTTTTATGGGTGTCATTAGCATTGACAAGACTGGAGAGAATTTCCTTCTGATCTATAATCCAAGAGTTGCTGTGCTGAGGAAGCCGACCAAGTACAAGTTGTGCAAAGTGAGAAAGATCTTTCTGGGCATAAAAGGAATCCCTTAAATGATGACTCACGATGCACTCCATCTGCTACACTGATCCCCTCATCAAAGTGAATGACACATTCGATTCATTTGGAGACTGCAAAATTACTGATTTCATCAAGTTTGACACTGGTAACCTATGTATGGTGACTGAATGTTCTAACCTGAGAGAACTGGTGTGATTACCAACAGAAGATACCCTGGCTCTTTAGATGTGGTTCATGTGAAAAATGCCAATGGCAACACATTTGCCACGGGCTCTCCAACATTTTTGTTATTGGCAAAGGCAACAAATCATGGATTTCTCTTTTTTCTGCAAGAGTATCTACTTCACCATTACTGAAGAAGAAACAGGGACTGGCAGCCAAACATGATTGGAAGAGTCTTTGTACCTAATTAAAGGTAAGTATAGCAAAAAAAAAAAAAAAAAAAAAAAAAAACCCAAAACAAACAAACAAACAAAAAACCAAATACCTTAACAAAAGTATACTGTCTGGATGTAAAGAATATTTTAAAACATTTTTGAAAAAATCAAAGAAAACTGAACACATAAAGTAATACTGTGATGTGAAATAAAGACTCACATTTGTACAAATGTCAGTTCTCCCTAATTTAATGTGACCATAGTAATAATAATTGATTTTTAACTGAACAAATATAAGCATATTTTATATTGAAAAGTTAGTTTAAAAAATATGAAAAGATAAGTAACAAGAAAGTACCTAATTAGCATATGAAAATGCATTATAAAATGACAAAATGAAAGAGTATGATACAAAGTCATAAATAAATACAAATTAAGGGAAGGATTAAAACCAAATACGTACAAATGTTACTGTTAGATAAAGACAGAATTTTCAATGAAGAGGAAATAATAAATTAACAAAAATATGGATTTTTTAGTTCAAAGTAGTTCTCTTTAGTTTAAAGAGAAAAAAATTTATATATAACATCTTACACTAAGATAAATTTCAAACGAATAAAGATGTAAATGTAAAAAAAATGAACAAAGTTAAAAAGTTTCGCTGAAAGTAAGGCTCAGGTGGCTTAATCTCACTGATAGCGAAGGAAAGCAAAGGAAAGATTCATAGGAGCGGGATATGTTAAAAGGCCACAGACTAGCATAAAGAAACTCTGAAAAGCCAAATGTGAATCTATTTCAGGAAAAAAAAAAAAAGAAATAATGAATCACTAATCATAGACTTATATAAGATTCCATAAATCCAAAATGATATGAACAAGTGAGTCAATCAATAAGTAAGCAATAAATAAGTAAATAGTAGAGAAAGAAAAACTTCTTACAGTAGATTTCCATCTACTCAATGTAGATGAATAGAGGAAATGAAAAAATCACAATTTCTATTTCTTGATAGATTCTAAATTAGTGGGTGAATGTGTGATTTTAAATATTTACATGATCCCAAAGTATCTCCCAGAGAATACTCAATAATTACAAAGAGAAAATTATAATACAGTGGAAAACTTTCCAGGTAACAAAAATTTCACATCAAAAGTAGTAGAATCAAATCCACATCATGTACAGACAATACAAGAAAAGACACACCATTACTTCTGTGGTATTCTTACCATAGAATTTAGTCATAGACATTAGGCAAGCAAATTAGAGACATTATACAAAATAATTGGCCAGTCCTCTTCAAAAATGTTAAGGTGATTAAAGAAAACAAGAAAATGTGCTGTGTTTATGTAAGATGTAAATATCCGAGGGATATTGTTGATATGTATACTAGAACTTTAGGAACTTATGCATCATTTTCGCATGAAATCTTTTCAAAATAAAAAATTTAAATTTTAATAATTAAAATGCCAGGAAAATATTTTTATTATATTGATGAAAGGCCAATAATTTTATAATGCAGCGTTGTTCAGTGTGTGAGAAAACAGAAACTTTTATTATTAGTCAGAGCAAAATTTGGTGCAATGGATATGAGATGCATCAAAATTTAAATCTGTATGGAATGCTAATCGAAACTTAAAATTAATATACCTTTTGACTCAGCCTTTCTACATATGGGATCTTATCTTCCAGTTAGTTTTGCATGTGTGTATGTGGTAAGTGTATAAGATTAGTCACTGCAGCATTATTTATAAACAAAAAAGACTAGAGACCACATCATTTCCATCCTTAGAGGACTAGTTGATTCAAACAATAATAAATAAATAAATATATTGTATTCAATTGAACAATTAAAAAATGAAAGAATAAGGAAGTACTTCAAGCAATAACTCTGATTACTGTCCTAAAATACATAGTTACATGGAAAAGGAAAGGTTTATAAAACTTTACCATTTGTAACTACTCATATATATATTTTTGAAAGAAACATGATAACATGATAGTATGTTAATAGTTAAGAGATAGGTAGTTAAGAACATGAGCATTGTACACAGATTTCCTAAGTTCCAATTCCAACTCTGTCACTATTAGTTGTAAGTGCTTAAGTAAATTACTTAATCACACAGAACCTCAGTTTTCTCATCTGTAAAATGGGGAATAGCAGTTGCTATCTAAAAAGTTGTGTTGAAGAGTAACTAAGTCAGTTGATTTAAAGGTTTAGAACAGTCCTCAGCACTTAAAAACAGTACAACAAATGTTGTTTTGATCACTGTCTTTAGAGAGAGGAGTTTCTGAGTGTGATACCGGTGTAGGAGCAAGACCTTGCACTGCACACATTTGTACATTGTGAATTTTGAGCTATGTGATTGTATTGGCTATTTAAATATAGAAGAGAGGAGATGAGAAAAAATACATTCAAGTAAAAATAAAATTTTATTATTCTACAAAGAGGAAAAAATCTCAAAGGTCTCATACATGTTATCTTATTGTGTTTCATTGGTAACTTTAGTACATGTATTTATTCTGCTGGAAATGAATTTATACCTTAATATTAACAAATTATTTCTGTCAATATTTATCATTTTAATTTTTGGCTTTATGTTTTCATTATAATTATTCTAACACTATCATTGTTTTAAATGAATGATCTAAATATTGGACAACTATTAATTACGTTCATTCAAAATGACATGTATTGCTATTTTTTTTGGAACAAGTGTTTTCTTTCCAAACACTTGCTTTTATTGGCAAAAGTACAAAATGTTTTTATTAACTAACAAAAATAAAATTTGTTTTGGTATTCATGTTAGTTTAACCACATGGGCTTAATAAGTACATTAATGGTTACAATTAAGATACAGGCTCAAAATTTTATTAAAATTCTGTAATTTTAATTTAGGACCTTATCTCTATATTATGTGCACAAACAAATTTCATGAAATTATTATCATGTGAACAATTACTTAAAGTGGAGAGAATTTGCCAAGTGTGGCTTATAATTAAGTATGGCTTGATGTAATAAGATGCATTTAACTAATTTAGCTAAGCTAAAAAGCTTTATTATCCTTAATCTTTGATTCTAGAAATTGAAAACAAAGCAAGAATTTCAATTCGCATAAAAAGCTATAAGAATATGTGCATATACTCAGGGGGCTTTAATCTCATAAATTCCACACTCTCTGCCAAGATCAACACTATCACTGAAAATTAATTTGATATCAAAAGCTTTAATTGTATTGCAATTAAAACCCCTTATTACCCTCCTTTTTAGAAAGGGAAACTGTCCAAGCCATTCTTGCCAAAGTCTGAGTTCTACAAGACTTTGTGTTAAACTACTAGTAGAGACAATAAAATTTGAAAAAGAAGTGTTATAGCCTGAAGCAACATAATATGTCTTAGTTGTATTTTAATATACTCTCCTTCTGCAGCGTTATAAGCCACCAAACATGCCCCTACACCTTCACAGTAATGAAAAAAGAAATGACATTTCTGAGCCTTTTTTTCCTATAGGTCACATACATTGCTCCATATTTAACATTTAATGCTCAAAATACTCATAAGATATAGGGACTGTTAATACCATTTACAAATAAGAAAACTGATGAACAAAGAAGTTATATAATCTAAGTTAGGTTAGAAATACAGCCCAAGTCTCCTGTGAGTGCATTTATATTTCCCCAGTTTTATGTGTAACATCCTCTTTTTTTCCACACGTCGTTCCTTCATACGTCTCCTCAAACTCAATCAGTGATTTGACACAATTAAGGTTTATGCTCTAATTTGGAATAGTGATTCTCAAACTGTAAGGTGCTTATAAAACACATAGAGACCTTGTTACAATGCAGATTCTGATTTGATAAAGATGAGTTTAAAAACTCTGCATTTCTATGAGACTCTTGGGTAATACCCGTGCTGCTATTCCATGGGACACATTTTGTACAAAGCACTCATGCCTTCTCTCCTCCCTGTGGGTCATTCTGGCTCTAAGTGAAAACCTTATTAAACATTCACCATGCAAAATGCTTTTTCAAAATTCATACTACAGCTTCATCAGGTTGGCGAGTCTAAACTGATTCTAAACTTTGCTCCAAATATATGTGTTTTCTGTTATTGTTATCTTTATTATTTTACAAAAGGGAGAAATAAACTATTTCGTTTATGGTGACTTTAGTTTTTTTAATATAAAATTAGTTTTTCTGATCTTTTATATGAGGCAGTATTCAGGAACTCTTTTCTAACTACACAGAGATCTCTCTTCTGTGCCTTTGCTTTCTAGAATTTCCCTTTCCCTTTTTTAATGTAGATCTTGAATTTTCCTCTCTCTTGTCCTGTTCTACTTGATTTTGATGGCGTTCCCAGAGGTTTCTAGTGAAACCCCTAGTGAGGAACCTATCCAAAAGGGATTCTGAAGAGTCTATTTTGAGAGTTAGGGTCTGGGTTGCTGTTGTTTATTTAGTACTTCTTAACCTGGGCCCAAGCACTTGCCCAGTTTGTGGAGAGCAAACCCCTTCCCAGTTTCAGCCACAGTTCTCACGTTGGCCCATTATGTTTTGTGGAGAAATCTGTTGGCTCTTTGACGTGATTTCTGTTCTCATTTCCAAAAGACACCCCCTCATCGTGTTCTTTGTCTTCTTCCCACAAAAAACAGTAGTGCAGTGCCTGTTTTGTGGCTATTGGTGTATTTTTCAGTTTATGAAGATACTTAAAACCAGTTTTGTTAAAAAAGTCCATTTATTTTTGTTTTTACTATGTAGTTGCCTTCTGTTTTTATGCAGGAATTTAAGAAGATTGAAAAGTCTTGCAAGAATCTGATGACATTAGAAAAATATAGGCTCTTTTACAAAACATTACAATGACTGCATGGCATAGGTTTATTAAGTAGCCTTTTAAGAACTACATAGGAGACATATTTGGCCAAATTTTTTTCATTCATTGATGGGTTTTTTGCTATCACATGCATCAATAGCAAATAGTGGGTTTTAATAGAGAAGAAATATCACTAACAGGTTATTGTATGATTTTTTTTTAATTTGGGGAAAATGGCGTTTAAGCACTATGAGAAAATTAAAACTGTTAATACAAAATCATGATCAGTCTTGATGAAGTGTGGAATAGGTACAAAATGGAGGTTGCAAAATATAAATTACTCAAGCCAAAAAAAAAAAAAAAGACATTTTAATTTAATCCACTATGAGCAATTTTCATGTTTAAACATCTAATAGGGATGGGGACACATATACACTCTCCAGTCCTCAGTGGCTGCCCTTCTTCTGAAGTTCATCATTTTTTTTTTTTCTGGTATTAAGCTAAGTTACTAAACTCCAGTTACTATGCTTTTATTTAATTTGTTATTAATCATGTATCCCAATGAAGTATGTTGAAATCACAGAACCTTTATCCTAGTAGCATTTTTCCTGAAATTATTAACAAAACTAAGCCCAGAACAAAACTCTCTGGAGGCACTAACTAATGTGCAACATTGGGTATATAGTCAAAATATCATAATAGCATTGTTCAGTGTCAGATAGTTGCTGGATTTATCATGGTAATCATTTCTTTAAGTATATAAATGTTGAATAACTATGTTGTATACCCAAAATTAATATAATATTATATGTTAGCTATATTTTAAGAAAAATCTTAAAAATAAATAAATACACGCTTGCTTGCTGTTGGATTGACTGAATGATATCATGTACTGTATAGTACTCTATGGTTTGTGCCAAACTATCCCCTATTATTTGATACATTTAATTCCCACTCAAGACAATAGTCAGTTAGATATTTCATAGATCAGGAACTTAGGTTCAGAGCAGGTCTAGGACTTACTCAAGCTTCTTGGTTCTATGTGTTTTGCTGTTTCTACTATTTTACAGTTTCTGAATGGATGGCTATTTTTTAGGGAGAATTTGCAATTCATCTCTTTTTACCCTGGCTTAAGAAAACTGTGCTTTATGTGTAGATATCATTTTCATAAATGCATTTATCTTTACTTATGTTTCCTATGTGCTTATTTTATCACATTTAATGATTATCTAATAAGGATGTCTTCTAAGGAATATATTCAAGCATATTCTTTTTGTAAATTAATGGACTATAGAAAACTAATGATGATCACCTGACATGCGCTAACTACTTTTGCTAAATTCTTTCACAGAATGTTTTATTTGTTAGCCACATCAACTCTATTACACTGTTTATGGACTAACCACTCCTTATTTTATGAGTTAAATTACTTTCCCAAGGTCACGTAATTAATTAATTAGAGAACCTAATTCAAAATCATATGTGAGTTCAAATTAATGTGACTTGATTAAAAAAAAAAAAAAACACTGTCTTTATTCCCTGTGTTGGGATGCAATGTTTAAAATTTATCACACTCCATGTTTTACCAAGGTCTTTTTAATAGAATATTTCTTTTTTAGCTTGTTCCTTTTATGACTTATGTGGATACATTTTTATCAAATAGGTTTTTTAAAGCACCAACATCTTTATACTACCATAGATGCTTTTGTTATCATATCAGCTATATAGATTTTAAATGTACTAAGTAATCAAATGTTTGGCTTTTGAAAGAAATAGCATATCTTTTCCTCCTAATAATTATTTAAAGACTTTATTTCACAAGTGGTGCTCTTTAAGAATGTAAGTGGCACATATTTATATCCTAGCTAGCTCAGAAACATTGCTGCCTTGGTATTCTGGGACTCAGAGAACAAGTTATTCAGGGAGGAATTTTATAGAACAACACTTGGTATTTCACGGGGTAGAATGGAATGTGAGTATGTGACTGAGTCCACTGAGTTCCAGAGGAGGGTCCTTTTGAATGAAAAAAGCAAGAGTCAAGTAATTCAGTAAGGGATTGAGGGAAATATGATCTATAGCTCAGAGAAGATAAAGAGACAATTTTATTAGTTAGAATGGTTTCACAGTATATCTGCTGTTTTCTCTTGTGAAATGTATAGAAAGATATATACTATGATATTATTCATTGTCAAACACAGTGTAGAGGGCCAAAAGTGCACCACATACAGATGGCATTGTAAACAAAATACTTCAATTAATTGATGACAAATGAAGCCATCATTTATAAATGCCCTTTAAGAGAATAATGAAGGAGTTAAGCTAAAAGGATTCCGGAGTCTGTCTGCCAGAGTTGGAAAATAAAAGCAGATATTGTAATGGAGCAACAAAGTGTTCTTCCTTTTGGACCACACATAAGAAACCATCAGTTCCATCTAGCATAGTGGATAAAGGAAATGGTAAAGGACCAGCGTCTAGCTAGGAAGCTGCACACAAGAAAGTACAATTGTAAAGATAGGTAGGAAACTGCTCATTTGAAAAGGATACTGAAACCTTACTTTCCTCCTTAGTTTTCCCCAGAGCAAATGACTGGATTGACCCAGTGTGGTTATGGATAGGTCAAGAAACTTAAACATCTATTGCCATCTCTTTAGAGGGGGAAAGTATTAACATTAATTGTGTCATCTAGGAGGAAAGGACCAGAGAGATTCTGGTGACTTTACATAGAGATTATTCAACATTAAATAAGCAGATGTAGAGAACAGAGCAGGGGCAAATTGGGAGTTGGTGTAAGAGTTTGAAGTTTGTAGAAAGTAACACGAATGATCCTAGAAATTATGTGGATTTAGGAGGACCTCACAGGAGCAGTGAGATTGAGGAGGATACTAAAAGTCTTTATGAACCAAAGTCCTTAATATGGGATTTTCTTTGTTAGTTATTCATCCAGCACCAGATCCCATAAGTATAAGTTTAAGGCAAAGTGACCTGTGCACTGATGGTATAGGTGCTCAAGTATTGAAGTTCAGATGTGATGGTATATATCAGGTTGGTAGAGTTAGTAGGTTAAAATTTGAAGGTTAGAGACAGCAAAATGTTTCTAGGTTATTTGGTTACATAGCCTCTCTAAGCTGCATTAAGTTATCTACCTAAATATTCTCCCTTAACCCAGCTTCTGAATGCTGATAATTCACCTTAGACAGCATAAAACTTGAACTATAAATGAGCAATAGCCCAGCAAACACAGCAGCCAGTGGTAATTAGAGAGCTTTATGGAGATGTGAGGCTCACCAGTGCAAAATGTCAACAACATTAATAATGTGTTTGAGATGTAGCCATGGATCTTATTGCTGTTTTGTACCCTATAATCATTCAGTTCATCAGCAAGCATTTAGTAGAGTAAAATTTGGGAGTAGGCACTGTGCCAAAGACTAGGGTACAACAATGGGAAAAAAAAGAGTCAATAATTACTCTCAGGAATTCACACTCTACTGAAAAATACACATGCAAAGACTCAGAATCATATGCTCTCAGAAAATTATAGGGTTCTATGAAAGAACATTGGAAGAGTTCCCACTCCATCCTTTGGGGATTAGCAAGAATAGAGGAAGAAAAGACCAAGAGACATGAATTGGAGTGATGGATGGCCTTAATATAGAGACGTAGTTGCTGCTCTACTAGGCTGGCATCAATCTTGAACATTAAATGTTAAGAAAGAAGTGATACATAACAATAGCACAGTGAATGAAGATGCCAAACTCACTTCTCTACTCTGAGTTATTTCAGATGTATGATGTACATCTGATCTATTTGAGACAGCAGGAAAGGAATGGCATCATCGTGGAAGAGCTTTTGTAAGGGTATGGAGTTAGAATGACGATTCTATGAGGAGATTGAAAATACAAGAGAAATTTGCCACACCGTAGTAGGGTCCAGGTTTAAAAATAATGGCAGAAATATTTGGGTAAAAGAAAGAATTATCAAAAATGAAAGAGCTGAGGTAATTAGAGAGAATATTTGAACCACAATACTTTCAACTAGGACAAGTTAACAAGAATAATGACAATCTGATAATTGCAGGTTAATTTCTAAACCCATTAGCTCCTACTCACTGTTGGACTATGGACATTTTTACTTCTCTTAAAGAAGTAATCCATATCCTGAATGCACTGTCTCTGAGGGATTGTCATCCTGGTGCTTGGCAGGTGTGATATAAACTTTGGAAGCGGCTCATAAGTTACACAAACTCAGTGTTTTTCTTAAAGTTTCTTCTGAGACTTAGCACTTGGGTCCATGATTAACTTATCTTTAAGAATCACTATATATAAAAATGAGAGTAATGGGAGAGAAAGAAAATTGCATGGGAGAGTTAAAAATAATTTTTTTTTGAACTAAGTTAACTGTCCTAACCTTATTTTTTTTTTTGAACTTCTTCCTCTATTACATTTTTGGAGAATATTTCAAGCTTGACTTCCATATCATTTTTTTTTTCAGTTCCTTCCACATTTTTTCTCTTTTTTTACCCCCAGAATTTCAAGTAGCATTTTTCAAGCATCTGCTACATGGCAGACATAGTGTCAAGCATTTCATATATAACCATGAATCAGCCACAATTCCTGTCATGGAATTGAACTTGCAGTCTTGTGAAAGAGATGTATAAATAAGTGCTTTTAATATAATATAGTAATCGTGCATTACTTCTATGAAAACACATATTTATCAACCCACCTGCCCACCAGGCATTCAATACACATTTATTGAATTCTATTTGTGTGCCAGGGCCTGCTCAGATACTAATAGTGAACAAAACAAATACTAACCCATTTTTCAAGGAGCTGAGATTCTAACTAATTAGGTCTTCTCTAGTAGACAAGGGAGTGCTTTGGGCAGTCCACACAGTAGAGGTGACATTAAACTGTTTTAGAAGAACAAGAAGCACTGTACTGGATGGATGAAAAAAATATATGCAACCTGGAAAACAGGGCAAAACATGGAGACACAATAATTCATGGAATGTCTGAGGATAGACAGTGAACAGAGAAAATATAATTAAAACGGTGATTGTGAAGTGTGTCCACAGTACACTGGTCCTGTGGGCAATTTATCAGGAGCTCTATAAGCAAAAAAAAAAAAAAAAAAAAATTCATTAAAAAAAACAAAATTGGGAAATACTAGTTAAATAAAAATTGAATAGATTTATTTACAGCAGAATTTCTTGCTGCCTTTGATATGGAGAAGCAAATGTATATCTAAGGGAGATCTATAACTTGCATAATTAATGGATTATTTGTCCAAAGAGTACCTTTTTTATGGAGCATTTTTCAGGACTACTCTTTTATAGAGCATAACTTTGAAAATGATGGGCCAGAATAAGAGACCAGGTGAGCATGCAGCTGCCAGTGGCGCTAGATAGGTTTATTTGAGTCATGCAGCAAAAGGCTTTTGTGCGATATAATTTAGACTCTACTGACTAAATAGGTGTGGAAGAGGGACACAAAAGATCTGTGTCATTATTTTCCTTTGAATTAAACTACTTTATTTTTAAAAAATGTTTCATCCTGAAGCATTCAATATAAAGTGTATAAGAAATGATTTACCAAATATTCATATGTCTTGATTTGAAATGTATCAGTAGTTAATATTTTGACATATTTGCTTTAGGTCATATTTTAAACAGCTAATTATATCAGCAAAAAATTTTGAGTACAAAGACAAAATCAAGTTGCAGAATGTATTCTACAATACCACACAGTTTAAATACCTGCAAAATTCCAATATAATGTTTATAGATTCAAACACTAAGTTAAAGATAGTAGATTTCTCTAGAGATGATGGGAAGGAAAAGTTTTTAATTGTATCTATAATATTTAATTCTTCAGTGAAAATAAAAACAGTATATAAACAAATAAGTACTGCTTATTTATAAAGCTGGGTGATGACAGTCTCAGGTTCAGTTCCTTGGAATTACAATTTGAGAAGCCTTGTAGACACTTGAGAACAATTCCTAAAAGAAATAAGGAAAGACAGATTGTGTAGAAGGAAGAACTAAACTGCAATTCAATTATAACAGGTCACCATCTGTTCCCGTAGGAACCTCTGGAGCTGGAATGACTCTTTAGAGATCTCCCACATTGAAACAAGAGTGCTCAGTGTTGAGACTCTTGCCTAGACTAGAAATAGGCTTTAGGCTAACCCTGGGAAGGAGGTGAAAATTTGGGCAAGGCAATTTGCTTTAGCCAAGAGCAATTCCTGGAGTGATGCTCAACTCTGAGTTCTCAGCTGCTAACACTTGCAACTGTTTTTTGTTTTTGTTTTTTTATCTTTTTTTTTTTTGGAGGAGGGAAGAGGGCAGGGCAGGGAGAGATGAAATCGCCTTGATCCTGAAAGGCAAATCTGTATAGTGAACCACAACGTCCACTACAATGAGAGACCTTGTGCCATTTTATTATCAACTATCGGTATGTTTGAAATATTTCACACTTTTTCAAATCTTGGCATTAAATAAAAAAAAAGAATAAAAAAGAAAACAACTTTCTGATTTCTAATACTTCCTGAAGTTTTTCCCCAACACATACATACCACAACGCAACATAAGCCCCAGTCATAATATCAGTCATAATATCACTTACTGTTTTATTTTGTTCTCTATGTTTTCGGCAACTGGAGATTCTATTCTCTCCCTCTCTTTCTCCCCTGGGTTTCGGAATACATTATTATGTATTTCGAGAAGTACAATTTATTCAGTGTTTTAAAGTTTTTGTTACAGGAGAACTTTAGTTGGGTTTCTTGCTGGAACATGGCTGTTTTCATGAACTGTCAATTCTGAAGTAATTAATTGTATTATTGGATTATAATACTCTTTTTCTCTAATCATCTAATTTTTTCCTCCCTATGCCACAATATAAAAAGCTTCAATTCACTAAAAATTGTGTTGTTTTCTTTTACTTTTTTTTTCGTTAATACCATAAAATCTATATACTTGCTAAATCAGGGTCAGCAAACTATGGCCCAAGGGACAAATCTGAACTACTGCCTGTCTCTGTCGCACAGTGAAGTACATTCATTTACATATTGTCTATTGGTAGCTTTGCCCTACAATGACAGAACTGACAGTCATGATACAATAGTGTAATCTACTATCTGGTCTTTCAAAGAAAACTTTTGCTAACCCTGTTATTAAAATTTTAACCATTTTTACATGTTGCTTTGAGAAAATCCATATGTGGTGGATGCAGCAGTGAATAGGGGCTAACGTGTCTGGCCATTTGATCTATCTTTACTGTTTTTCAAATAGAAACTTAAAATTTACTAAAGCTGGTTGTTAGGGGCAATGCTTTCTTGCATCTCTGCAAGAAAAAATTCTAACTGCAAGAGAGGTGAAGCCTGTTGTCCTAAAATAATGTTTCAACCACAACAGAGAACAAGTCAAGGAGAAACAATGTCCAGATCTGCTTTTACAGTTTGTAGGCAATCAAAAATTACTGACTTAAATGAAAGGGGTTTATATATACATGTACACACATGCACACAAAGAAATGCAATACTACCTTCTTTTCGTGAGCTGACTGCTTGCCTTCTGTAAGAACAGATCCCATTGGAATGTTACCCAGAGTATCTTGTTTGGTGCTGATATGTATTTGTCTCTATATTTTTTATTAATCATCTCCAAATGTATTTTATACCCTTCTCTAATAAAGTCTCATTTGAGAAATCACACCAGCACAACAAAATCTGAATATGGCAGGCAATTTTTATAATTAGATGTAGATACATTAGATATATACATATACATATATATGAAAATATGCATTAAAAATAGATATGACTATGGGAATAAAGATGAGCATACACATATATATTCTTTTGAATATTTCTAGTTATATATTTCTCTTTACTTATTGATGTGGACTTTTCTATGGGTCTTATGCCAGTTTTTGATTACATGATCATTCTGAATAAGGTGATATCTATCCAGATCACCTAGGTGTTTATCTATAAATTGGATAGATTCATTTCCTTTTTTTTTCTTTAGTACTGTTTGTTTTCTAACAATATCTTTGATCAGACCTTAAGCTCACCAGCTGGTTGATGCAAATTGACATGGTGAGTTCTAAGGAGTGTTGAAGGAGTCGTCTATGTGAACAGCTTAGCTATGGTATTTGCCTCTACTCTGTTTTTCTTGTTGGAAAGTCTCTGAGCTGGGATGATTTCTCTACATGACATTTTTGCTTGACCAGAAACACTACATCTCTTCTGGTCAATCGAGAGGGAATTCCCATTCTAGGACTGCTTCCTGTGGCTGAGGATGCAGTTTGAATCTGTGGCTGCCCCAAAGCAAAGGTTCGTCTGTGTTGCCCATCAGCAATGTCAAGAAGGATTTCAAATGCTGTTTATTCCACTTGCCTTCTCTTTTAGCTCTTGTCTCTTTAGATTAAAAACCATATCCATATTTTTTGAGAATCTTCTCTATTTATTTCCTGGTAAATTAGAGTTGTATATAAGCCCCAGTTAAAGCCATCCCTCCATTAGATCTTTGCAGTCTTGGCATGTACAACATATCCAGTAATGATATAAAATTTTTCCTTTAACTATAAGTGGAGTTTAATGGTATTGAGTAGGGGGGCATATAGTTAGATGTTTTGTTTATATTTTCATCCTATAATATAGATTTTAATTGGGAGATTTCCTCCAATATCTGCCATATAAGCCCAGTAATTTTCAAAGCATCATCTCAAATGGGAACACAAAATTTAACACTCACATTTTGCTGAAGGAAACAAAATGATAGAAGAAAGTAAGGAAAGAAAATAGACCTTTAGAGTCTTTCTCTAATTTTTTATTGATAACATAGAGTGTTCCCTTTTTGATAACCAATTTGTTGGCTAATAATTTGAGTATATGATGGACTTGGAGAAATAAATAGAAAATATATATATATATATTTTGTGATTTAGCAGTACCCCCAGCTATTTTAGCAATTCGCATTTTTATTTTGTGTTCTCTTAATTTCTTGGTGTCACAAATACTTCATTTGTGCTCTTTTATATTGATTTCAATAAATTATGGGTAAAATCTTTATCGTGTAAACATGTCATACTTCGTAGTCTCAATATTCAGATGTGTGTTCTTACTTAGACACAGTTCATATTTTCCATTTAGTAGATTCTAGTTGATGTAGATAAGTATTTACTTATGAATGCAAAATATCCACAGACATCCAAATCAGCACTTATTGGCAAAAATTTTCAGACCCACCAGATATACATCTGAAAACTGAGTGGAGACATCCTTTTAGTTTTGAGGTAAATTTTTAAAATGATAATATTGATAATTGTAAAACTGAATTCTACTTCTTATGCATTTGCTGTGAGTTGGCACCACACTAGATATGTTGCATATATTTTATGCTATCTTTAACTTATCTTGTTAGGTAATGTTTGTCTTCCTTAAAAAAATTGAGATTTAGAGAGCTTTTATGATTATCCAAGGCCACTTACTGGAAACAGAAGAATTAAAATTTCAGTCAAGGTCTGCCATATTCCATATCCCAAATTCTTAACTACTACAGTACATGATTTTACTCAATTAAAAGACGTTTAAATACCCCAAAGAGAGATTCTCTTCCAGTTTTTCAAGCATTAACTCCTCTAAAAAGACCAGGAAACCTGTACTTTCTCCACATTGCAATCACCATGATACATAAATAGTGTCCAAGCCTGGTCATTCAAAAGTGTTCATATCTAAAATATGAGTCACATTTTCTTTTATTGACATTCATTTTATTCTATTTTTTCCCCATTAATCAAAAAAGTTTCAGAATTTCATACTATTCAATGCCCTATAAGTAGCATTTGACTTTAAAACTCCTGACTTTAAAACCACCCTTCAGATGGTATTCATCTGCAAGCATAGCCTTTTGCTTGTAAAAATGTCAGGCAGGCATTGGACACACCTATTAACCTAGGAGCTCACTTTTTATTTTTGATTTAATATTTGTTAAAGGATACTAGGTGAACCAAACTTCAGTGTCAGTAGGCACATTTGAACACTGCCCTCCATAAGGTAGCCAGTTTCTCCAGGACTTTTGTCAATGCAATTTAGAAATTCCACTTTAATCAGAGTTCTCAGATATAGATTAGTGGGGATAGGGAAGTTCACTTTATCCAGGGATAGGGAATTTAAAGCGCCTTTCATCTAACAATAGGATCAAAAGATGAAGGGCGGGGTAGTCTTGACTTTAACAAATATTTACTACAACCCTTAAAGATGGATAAAATCTGACTAATAGAACAACTTAGTAGATATTAGGCACTTTTTAGTACTCCATGGACAAATGACATAAAACTGTTCTAAGAGTATGAGTTTACTTGGGAACCTTGAAGAGAAATCTGAGGGAGGTCAAGAAGCAGAATGAACTTGTTCTGACCAATCTGTTTTGCAGTGTTCAGATTATTAATTTCTTAGGACCCATTATGCTTCCTTAAGGAAGATTCTTATTTTAAGGGAGAAAAATCTAACCAGTAAGTGTGAATGGCTACATCTTTTTTTTTTTTTTCCTTTTGGTCAGGTTTATTGCGTTATAATTTAAATAATTTACCTTTATGTATAATTTTAATTTGATAAGTTTTGATAAACAGATACAGTCATATAAATACCACCACCACTGTAAAAATATAGAATACAAGTTTCCCATTATCCAAAAGTAGAGTGTTCCTATAAAAACTTTTGTAAGCTAAAATGGCATAAAGCGAAAAGACAATTATCATTCATTAGTATGAAAAAAAAAAAATGTTGAGCTTCCCAGACCCAAAATTCAATGCACACACAATGTCTTTTGTTCAAAATCAAAACATTTAATTACATTCAATTTTATGCTAAGCGTAACACTCTTATGAGCTCTTAGGCTTCCTGATACCTTAGGACACATCTTGCTAATGAATGCATAAAATAAACTGAGATAAGCACAGATGCTCACAGACACAGTTCAAGGCAATGGCGCCTTGATGCTGAGATGCTAAGTGTGGTTCCCAGGGAAGAAGTTTGACAGAGTAACTCTTGCTCAGGGTGCAGCTGCCTCTGTAAATGGCTGCTGTAAAACAAATGCTGAACGCTGTTTTAGCTTTTCGCCTTTTGTCATAAAAGCAAAAATCCTCATTAGATTCCTTTGGTTACTAAAACAAGTACTAATGTAGGTCTTTCGTAAAAGCCAAGTGGCCTAATGCAAACTTTCACAATGTTCTTTTTTTCAGTCAATCCCTTTCCCCAACCTTTGGGTCATATCAATTATTGTACTGATGTCTCTTCCAATAGTTCGATCTTTTCCAGAATGCTATTTAAATTGAATCATATAATATGTCTTTATGTAACACTTTTGAGATTCACCCACATTTATGCATGTATTAGTAATTCATTACTTTTCAATGCTGAGTATTTCATCATTATTGTTGTACCACCATTTTTTATACATTAACCAGTTGATGGACATTGAAATCATTTTCAATTTGAGGCTATTATGAATAAAGCTACTGTAAACATTCATGTACAGGTTTTGTGTGATTATATATTTTCATATTTCTAGGAGGTAAGTTGTTTCATAATATGTTTATCTTCATAAGAAACTGAAAACTGTCTTCCAAAGCATTGTGTCATTTTGCATTTCTGCCAAATATATATAAGAATCTCAGATGCTCTGCATTCTTGCCGACATCTAGTATTGTTAGTTTTTTTTTTTTCAGTTTTAGCCATTCTATTAGGTATACATGCATCTCATGATTTTAAGTTGTATAAACTGGCATGATACCTAAATGTCATGTGGTAAAGCAGGTTGGATTCTGAAACAACAAAGGACATGATTTAAAGATCTGCTGAAACCTGAATAAAGTCTTGGTTGAGTAATAATATAATCTATCAATGTTAATTTCTTAGTTTTGATAAATGGTTATGAAAGATTAACATGGTGAGTTGTAATGGGAAATTTCTATACTATTTTGCAACTCATAATTTAAAAGCATATTAAAACAAAAAGGTTAAAAAATGTCACCTGAGGAGGTAAATTTAGAGACAATTTTCATGATTTAAATATTGAACAGTCGGTGGTCTCCATGATAATCCCATCGAATTCCTCACTCTGACCCCTTAAAAAATATGATGAAATGTGCCAGCTGATGATGCACTGCTTCATCAGGATACAACCACATAGTATCCTCAATTGCAGCAACTTTGCCAGAATGGTATTTTTGCTAGAACTTATGAATACAATCACAGGGACATGACTAGCAAACGCATCAAATTTCCAGCCATTTGAAGATGGAGAATTAGAAATGATTCACATGAACGTGGATTGGAAACAGTCTTGTCCTAGGTATATATTAACTCTCTTGTACTCTGTCATAATATAGTCTGAAGGGACTTAGATCACCTGGATATTATGCAAAACATTCCGTTGGCCAACTTAATTGATGGCATCATATTAACCAGACAGATGAAAATAAAGTGCTAAGTACATTGGAGAACTCTTTGTGTCTCATGTGCTCCAGAGTGTCAGAGATAAACTAGAGACATTTCATGATGTGCGTTACATCAGTACAAAATGGATAACCAGAGATCTGAAGTGATTTTTAGAAGTACGGAAGTTTAGGGCATGTCATCATAACCCTTCCTCAGTAAAGGACAAATTGTCTTACCCATCTCTCCATTGAGAAAGAAGCACAGTGTTTGGAGAGCTGCCAGGCTTGAGTAGGATCCAGTGCACAAAAGAGCTATAGTCCAACTATTCCACTTGGCCTATTTTACTTAGAAAATTCATATTACTTAGAATATTCCACTCTGATGGTAAATGTGCTATGTATCATTTAATAAACTTTCCAATAGAAAAATTACAATTAGACCTCAGAATATCTGAATCAAGTTCCTGCCTTGCAGTGGAGAACTAGACACCATTTGACAAACAGCTGCTGCTCTGCTAGTGCACCCCAATAGAGTGTCTGACCATGGACATTATTTGACTATGTCTTATCGACTTATAAAGTCATAAATTGTATGAGTTTTACAATAATTTCTTATAATATGAAAGTGATATGCTCAAATAACATAAGATGGCATAACTGCATAAGCAGATAGCTCAGATCACATATCTTTTACTAATGCTATACTTGTGTTTCTCCTTCAGTTTATACCTGTGACCACATGAGGAAATTCCTTTGAACAGCTGATAGAAAAAGAAAAAGTCCAAGCTTCAGATCTCTGGTTATCCATTTTGTATGGTAAGGAAAGTGGTCCAAGATAAGAATGCAAATAGACTAGTGAGCTATGGCAGATGACTGGCTGACTATCTATGGGCTTAGAAGAAGAAAGTTGGAAGACTGAGGACAAAAAGACCTGAGAAAGAGGCATATGGATGCACCAATGAAAGTGGTCACAATGTTTGAAGACTTTGTATTGTATATCAATGCCAACCAGGCAACATACTCAATGGTATAAGTACTGAATTACCAAGTAGTCAGAGCAACTCAGCATTTTGGTATTGGTCAGCCCTTATCATCCACCATTATCCACCATCCCATTTCTAATACAATGAGCTCATGAATGGAATAGCCCTTGAGTCAGAGGTGAAAGTGTTCCCACTTACTAAGAATGATATAGCATCTATTTCTGCTAAACGTTGAACCGTCAATGACATAAATCAACCCTATACTCTAGTAAGATATTATCCACCCAAAAGACTTTTTGATGGCATGTTTATTACACTGGATCCCTCCTACTTTAAAAGACAATTAATCATCTTGACTTGAATCAGCATGTATTCTGAGTAGAGATTTTTCTTTTTTGCACACGCTGCCTGAGCTAGCACACCATCTAAAGATATAGTGAATATCTGATGTAGCAACACAGAATTCTACATAACAGGACCAAGAGATCAACTTCACATCAAAGGAGATATGTTAGTGGATACATAACCAAGGGTGTTATACTATATATGATACTACTCCAAAGTTGCTTCCTGGTCCAACTGGGGTACTAGCTTGGAGATGGAAACATGTGACATCTTCAGTAAGTAGAAAAATGAGTTCAGGAACTACAGGGATAGGAATAGAAGTAAACTTTATTATCACTTGCAATAACCCTTGTTGAAATTTTGTACTTTTATTCTCTATTGCCTTAGACTCTGTGGCTCTATAGCTTCTAGTTCCCAAAGAGGTAACACTTCCAGCAAGGGATGTAGTTAGAATCCCATTCATCTTTATTTTCAGACTTCTACCTACTCATTTCAGGTTCTTTGTTCCAAGAAACCGGAGGCAATAAAAAAAGAGTCAACATTCTGTTGGGGTAATTCGCCCTATCTGGAGGTGGTAGGACTTATGGGACAGGGGTAAATAAATTTGGAACATAGGTGATCTTTTTGAAAGTCCTTTGGTACTTCATTACTCATTTTGCTAGTAAGTAGACAGGTATACTAGCTATTTATGAAAAGAGTTCTGTTACAAAAATAAGATTCACCCCATCAATTGTGCTACCTAGACTAGTAGGGGTGCTAGCCAAGCATAATGAGAATGCGCAATGAATTTTAAAAGAAACAGGAAAGAATATGATGAGCATAATGTGTGGCTTCAAGGTCTATCAAATAATCTTCACTTTCTAAGTTACCCAAGGAAAAGAGACTACCTGGAATTCTGAAGCTGATATTCCTTAGAAGAGGTGAACTTACTTTATAAAGTAAGTGAATCTGGGTGATAAATGGTGGGGATCATAGTATATGTCATGCTGTACTGCCCAAATCTCTCCTTTCATAACGCGAACACTCATTGCCATGGCTTCTGGAATTATTTCCTGCTAATGGCTCACAGGTAAGTACCTCTCTGGATATTACTCTCTGCTAAGGAAATCACCTTGCTCAAGTATACATCCCAAATTTTGCTGGTAAACTGGTGCTCCAAAAGCAAAGCCATGAAATAAATATTCCCATGATGACTGATTTCAAGGTTTCCACAGTTTAATGACCAGTTTGCAAAATTCTTGGGACAAATATGAAGGTCAAGTCTAGTTCCAGAGTGCTTCTGTTATACTGATTCACCATTTAACTTCTCCTTCTACCCAATCTTGTTTCACTCACTTTATAGTCACCATTATGGGAAAATCTCTGATAAATTTTTTGAACATAAATCTACATCTCAGAGTCTGTTTTCAAGGAACTAGATATAGCTTCTGTAGAAACAGAAGAAATACATTCATTCTCGTCATTCATTAAATATTTTTTTCCTAAAATGAAATTTATAATCTAGGAAGCAAAAGGTGAATTATGATATGTTTTCCACATGCTTAAAGTACCAATAGAAATAGAAGCTAATGAATTAAAAAAGCAACAGACAAAAAGGTAACAAATAAGATCCATGTTAACAGTTCAAATACACCATGTTTATGTGGTAGCCACACTCTCTATTTAAGACTCGGAATAGTACCCTGACAAGTTTACACTTCCATTTCTATAGGTTTATATAAGAAGGCATTTAAACATGCTTTGAGCTCACGTTTTTGAAAATATTAGCACCATCACCTAAAAAAACAAATTTACGATCTGGCCATAATGTTTATTGCACAATATAATAAATAGTTTTGTGGAAACTTCATTTTGAATTTCTAAGGGGATCAAACAAAAATAAATAATTTCCCTGCACGCTGTTCCCATCAACAAGAATTTAATTTTGCCAGAACATTTTGAAATGCAAGATAGTTAAGTCTTTTTGGAGCATTTGACTGGCAGAAAAGGATAGACATTGTCAGATGCCTGATGGCTAATCTCATATTTCAGTTGTATAGTATTTCTAAATGTAATATTAAGTAAATTCTGAGGAAAATAGATTTTCTACACATCTACTTTGAATAGCTACTTTCTAACTACTCATTGCTTAAATAAAATCCCAGGATGTTATACCTAAAAAAAAAAAAAAAATACTATTTATCAACAGTCAGAAAGACACAATAATAATAAATATAAATAAGACTAAAAGCAAAATCTAAGTCATTGTGTATTAAGTCCTTAATATTTCTCCTCCCCAGCAATATTTCTTGCATGTAATTATAAAGATATAGATGCATATTTTGATAAGATTCTTTTACTGACCTTAGAAGATGAATTTTGGAATGTACCAATTTCAAGGGATAAGAAGATACTTACAAAGAGCATAATCAACCTAATTTGCAAATAATTCTGAAAATTTTACTTACTTCACAAAGCTCATCTGAACATCTAAAATCCTGTCCTGTTTATGAGAATGAATACCTAAACCTACAGTAAGTGGTATATAAAGAAGAGAGAAAATAACACCATGTGAAACTCTATAGTATTACAGACACTATAGTATACACCTAAACAAGTGTTATTTCATTAATCTTCTCCCATATCACTGTAAGCTGTTCTATCTCCTTCTGATGGATTGAAGAAGAAATGCCAGTAATTTGTCAAAGTTATATAGCTGTATCTTCTCTCCCTGTATCTGGTACATAAACACCAACAGGTCTTGGGCATCAGTTCCCTGACAACATGACATCTCTACCTATCTTCACTTTCTAAAAGCTTTCCCCAGGCCAATGGCTCTAAGTACCATTTTATTAGTTATCTATTGCTCTTTAACAAATTATCCCCAAATTAGCAGCTTTAAAACAACAAATATTCATTATTGCACATGGTTTATGGGCATCAAGACTTCATCAGTGGCTTAGGTGGATGGTTTTGATTCCAAGTCGCATGAAGTTGCAGCCTGGCTGTCAGCTAATGTAGTAATTATCTGAAGCTTTCACTAAAGTAAGAAAATCTGCTTCCAAGATGGTTCTCTCATGTGGTTATTGGAAACAGGCCTCAAGTCCTCTTAACAAGAGCCTCTTCATTGTGCTGCCTGAGTGTCCTCACAACATGATATTTGGATTTCCCCAGAGCAAGCACTTTAAGAGACTAAGCAGACGGCATGATGTCATATAACATAGCCATAAAAGTGACATGTTATCACCTTTTCCATTTTCTCTTGTTCACACAGACCAACCTCAATACAAGGTGTGAGATGTCAACAAAAGGGTGTGAATACCAAGAGGCAAAGATCAAGTCCAGGTAAAAATAAAGCTCTTTGAATTTAAATCCTTAAGTACATCTTCTCAAGTTCAATTTCTCTCTAAATCTGAAGACCTGTGAGTCTAAAGAGATGTCATCTCCCATACCTATTAGACAAAAGACATACACACATCTCTGAAATAAGCCCTACTCTACCTTGGGTTTATGCTGAGCCACTGAGGAGCAATGCTCTTAAGCTTCTTAAGCCTTATTATTTGTTGAAGGATACCTGAGAGCTACACTCTTATAATCTTTAGTGGACTTGGTATCTGACAGAATGATATTCTGATGTACTACCTTTGATTTTTTTGAGGTTTGAGGATAGGATTTTACTGTCATACTCTAGACTTTATCTTTAGTACCTGTTTCCCTAGCAGTTCCCTAGGTTTGATAATTTTTTAGAAGGCAGTTATTAATTTTAGCATTGTTTTACCACTGAAGAACCTGAGAATATTCAGCACTATTAAGTTCCAACCCCTTTCATGTTTAACAGTCCTTTTAGTCTCTCTCTTTCATTTCACACTTTACTACGAGCAGCATAGCAAGATGAAAACAAGTGGTACTTCTCACACTCTGGCTGAAAATCTCCTTTGCCAGATAACCCAATACGTTAGGCATACTTTCTACTTTCCTCGTTAATATAGGGAATGGTTTTGCTAAACATCCTACCACTACATGAAAGTATCTCCTTTGCTTCAGTTTCCAAGAGGGTTTCCCTTGATTTTATCATCACAGCCTCCTCAAGAGCCATGCTCCTTCTACAAAATTTTTGTAAGGCTTTTTAAGCTTTTACTGATACCCTCATCAAAGTCCTTCTTGCTTCCTTTCACAGATTTGTTCCAAAACCACTCCCACATTTTAAAGTATTTGTTAATACTTAAACATTTCTGGCACCAAAATCTGTATTAGTTATTCAATTGCTGCATAACAAATTACCTTAAAATTTTGCATCTTGAAAACATTTATTAAATTACACATTTCTGAGGGTTAGAAATCCAGAAACAGCTTAGCTGGGTGGTTTTAGTCAGATTCTCTCAGGAGGTTGTAGTCAAGCTCTTAACTACAGTTGAGGCCATCTGAGGGTGTGGCTAGTGCTGAAGGACTTGCTCTCAAGATAGCTCAATTATGAGGCAGAAGGCTCTGTTCCTCACCACATGCACTTCTCACAGGGTTGACGAATATCCTCATAACATGGCAGTTTGCTTCCCCAAGAGAAAGTGACCCAAGAGAGGGCAAGGAAGAAGCCATATGTTTTTTATAATTGTGATGGTTAACTTCATGTGTTAACTTGGCTGGGCTACAGAGTCCAGATAATTAGTAAATTATTATTTTGGATTTTTTTTTGTGGGAATGTTTTATATGAGATTAACATCTAAATTAGTGGACTTTGAGTAAACAGATTCCTCTCTCTCTCTCTCTCTCTCTCTCTCTCTCTCTCTCTCTCTCTCTCTCCATCCCTTCTCTCTCCTCTGATAAACTGTCATGTGCCTCTGGAGAACAGTGACTAATAACCTAACCTCAGAAATGACGTACCATTCTATTGCATGTTTTATTAGTCACACAGACCAACCCTGATAAAATGAGGTAGGAGACCAAAAAGGTTATGAATACCAGAGACCAGGAATCATTTGGGGCCATTTTGGAGGCTGGCTACTACAACTACCTATAATTTGATGAGACCCAAGTTTATATTTTCAGTGACAACTTCTGCTTTGAATTATGGATTTTTAAATCCAGCTGCATACTTAACATTTATAGTTAAGTGTAAATAAGCAATAAAAGTTTAAGAGAACTTCTGACTCACTGCCCATCACTATCACCTAACTTATTAATAGACTGGTATCTTCAATTACATTGAACAGCATTATAGAGCATCTTGCTTCTCAGGCCAAACAAACTTTGATTTCCATCTTGGTTCTTCTATCTGTCTCATGTTCCACATCTGATTCATGATTCTGTCAACTCTATTTTCAAAACATCCTGATAACAATGATTTTTTACTTTTCACAACCTTTATAACTATCACTCTTGTCCAAGCCACTGTCATTACATGCAAATGAAATCGTAGAAAAAGAAATACTTCTTTTTTCTGTTACTATCAATAAGAACCTAAATTTGCCAGTACAGTTTGAAATACAATATTTTTAAGGTTTTAAAAATTTTCTCTACATCTGCATACACAGAGTACATAATGCCTAACATTAAGTTTAGGGAGAGACACTGATTTTGGTGCTTTAATAGAGTTTCTGAATATGGCCCCAGCATGTTCTGATGGGGGAATCAAAATTTTTATACAGACATTTTCCTTTTACTTTGTTTCAGTCCCTCTTGAACTATTTGTCAACTACAACTTGGCATTTTGAATGGGAAGGTGTCACCATTCATCAAATTAAAATGCACATATAAATGCATTTTAATGTGCAATGTACACTAAAAAGCCTCCTTCAGAAATTACATAACCCAGCTTTACAATGTAATTTTTGCATTAAGGCATTTTATCATGATAGAATTACCAACTCTAATTTGTTTATTTCTCTTCCTCCCTATCAAATTAGTCTTCTCCAAGACCAGTAAGTACTTTTTCTTTATTAATGGCACAAAGGGAAAATAATAACTAACATAAGCATGGTTTGGGCCTTTGAGTTTTTAATAAAGAGTGTAAATGGAGTAGAAAATGCTTCTGGGTACTCATATAAAACTCTATGGGACATGGATAAAGACCTTCCTATGGGGCCTTTAGGTAGGTACCATCTGATAAAGGCCTCTTCTAAGAAATAAATGTTCATAGTTTATGATACAGACTAAACTTATTAAGGATGTAAAAAAAGATCGATATTACAAAGAATGTTGCCCTCTTTAAACTGTTACATATTTCCTTTTCCAGGTAACTCAGGTCAGTGTATTAGTTATCTATAGATGTGTAAAAATTAGTCCAAATCTTAGCATTTTAAAACAACATTGATTATCTCACCATTTCTGTGGATCAGGAGTTCAGGAAAAGCTTAGAAGAATAGCTCTGACCCAGGGTCTCTTATGGGGTCATAGTTGAGCTGTTAGCCAGGCCTACAGTCATGTGGAGCTGAAGGACCTGCTTCAAAGCTCACTCAGTTTATTGTAGCAGCCCTCAGTTCCTCACTGGCTTTTGGCTGAATATCTAAGTTCCTTGTCATGTAGGTCTCTCCATAGGGCTATTCACAACATGGCACTTTGTTTCCCCCAAAGCAAGTGATCCAAGAGAGTGCTCCAGACATAAGCCATAGTCTTTTTATAAATTAATCTAAGTAACATGCCATTAGTTGTGTTGCACAACAGGTCCTCAAATAATGTCATTATATTCAATGTTATTTGGTGATAACATTGATGAAAAAAATAAATTGATTTGGAGCTGGGGCTACTGTCTGTGTAGTTTGCATGTTCTCCTCATGTCTATGTGAGTCTTCTTAGAGGACTATAGTTACCTCTCACATCTCAAAGATGTACATGTGAGGTGACTTGGAATGTCTACTTTGTCCAAATCTGAGTGAGTATAGGTGTGGGTGTGTACCCAGCACATGCAAGGGTGTCCTGTCCAAGACTGCATTCCACTTGGTACCCTGAACTGCCAGGAAAGGCTCCGGCCACCATGACCCTAAACTAAGCAGCTTGCAAAAAAAATGATCTTACTTATTTTGATTAATCTTTTTAAAATGTAGATATAGTTCACATATATTTTGATGTTTAATGTTAGAAGTGTTTGAAGTCTTTTTTAGAAGTTTGGTGATGTTTTTGTGCCAGAACTATGCCATAGGAACTCTTGCTCACATCAATTTGCCTATAACAAAATTGGTTTCGTTATATCTGTTTTGCTTAAAGTCACAGTTTCCAAGAACCTATCAATGATGTCAAGTGAGGGTTTGGTTTACTGTACTCTATTCATTAGAAGTGAGTCACCAAGGCCAGCCCACACTCAAGCTGAGTACAGTAAAACTCTACTTTAGGGAAAGACAATTTAATAATATGGGATACAGGACAGGATGGATCCACTTAAGTGGGGACTCAACTCCTGCACCGAGAGAGGGAGGGTCCTTGACTGTGCACAGAAAAGAATTCTAGTACACCAGAGTTAGAGACCAAAAATAGTTTGTTAGAGAAGGAATAGCATTCCACAGACAGAAGCATGGTCTGTTTTCAAAGACAGAAAATGAAAGAGACCCCCAAGTATCCAAAGAATTCAGTTTAAATCCATTTTTCTTTCCAGGTACTATTAATGTATGGAGGAGGCAAAAGAATTAAAATGTTAAACCAAGCTACATTCAGAGACTGCAATTTACTGATCATCCTGTAGCCAGGCCAGGAAGACACTTTCAGAACAAAGGAAGATTTCTGCTGGGATTGCTAACAACCCATTCCCCACCCTGTGAAAGGAAAACAGGGATAAAAAAAAAAAAAAGAGTCTTTAAGTGGCTGCCCTACACAAAATAAAATCGTTCATTCCCTGTGGCTAAAACCATGGGGAATCTATGAATTAAAGGCTTGGAATTGCCAGCGAGCCTTCCTGCTACATTTTCTTACCTTTTTACTCTACATACTCTTCCCCTTCCTCACTGTATGTCCATATCAAAGGAAACCGATTGACAAAGTCTTAAATAATAACTAAAGAACTAAAGAATGATATACAAACTGAATTCCCCAAACACCCAGGGTCTCTCTTTCTCTGCCTCTGAGAGGGGAACCCACTCTGTCTGTGGAGTGTTGCCCCTTTTCTAATAAACTTGTCTTTTGACTCTAATTTTGGTGTGTGTATTAAATTCTTTTTATACTCTCCATCAAAAAACCCCCTTCTCTTTCTGTGCAGGCTTGGTCTCCCCCCAAATCAGGGAAATTTTCCCTATCCTGCTTCATGGTATACAGCTATAAAGGCATGAGAAAGTACTTGTTAGTAATCTTAGTAAGAATCTTCCTATAGGTCCCTATAGTCTAGCTGCATGTTGTTCAGCCAGTTTCCTGTGTCTAGCAGCACTTAGTAGGCTCTGAATACAACTTGGTTTAATATTTAGTTCTCATGCCTCTTCCCTATAACAAAACCATCACAGTCAGATAATCACTCACTTTAGTTTATCCCTGGCCCAGATGCGGTAACTGTTCTGAAATGCTAGCCAAGCCCTCATACAAGGATTGGGACTGACTCTGAAAGAAGACAACCTTCTTTCTCTGGCTGTTATGTCTGTGTAAAATTTCTTGCACAGCCTCATTCTGAAACAACCAAAAACTCACAGGAGGAAAATGAAACTCCAGACTTTATCTTATACCAATTTTCTAGTGGTTTTGAGAGTAAACTCTAGAGCCAGATTCTTCAGTTCAAATACTGGCTCTCCCACTTAATTGCTGTGAAACTTTGAAAAATGATTTAAATTGTGTATTTCTTAAATATCTCATCTGCAAAATGCAGATAATAAGAACACCAAACATCTCAGTAGATCTGCTGAGATGTTTAAGTAATTACACATAAAGTGCTTAGAATATTGTCTTATAGATAGTAAATCTTTACTGTAAATATCATTATTTTTATTATCATTATTATTTTAACTTAAATCACATTGACCTACTAGTTCCAATCATGGTCTATGAAGCGGACATTCATTCCACAAGCATAAGAACTTGATAATGAGCCAGATTTCTGTTTGGATATTCAGTAGTGAACAAAGCAATCAAAAATCCTTCCTTTGGGGGATTTCTATTTTTGTGTGTTTTCCTCACTTCACTCAGTCTCCTCCATAGCTTTACTGAGAAGATAAAATAGGGACTACAGTAACTGAGAGGGCTGGAGGGTCAAGCTGAAGATACAGAGAATGTGCTACTTGAAGGAATGTCTAAATGATAAAACAAACAAACAAACAAACAACAACAACAAAAAAAAACTCTGTTGCTCTGCTCTGCATATTTCTAAAACAACATAAAACAAGTCTTTGCTTTGCCAATAATGTTGCAGGAAGCAACACCTGATGGAGGAAATTGGACACTCAGACAACTTTGTTAGAGGAAGGAGAATTTATTGCCAGTGGAGCGCGTGGTATTAACACCACCAAAGCACGAGCTCCTCTTGGATAGATCTCTTACAGCTTACATACCTCTGCAGTGTCCATGCAAGGGGCACATGATTCCTTCATCTGAAGTTCTACTTGCACCTTGTGACTCAAGATGGGGAGGGGGAGTTTCGAGTGAGGGCTGCAAGGGAGAAGGAATGCCTAGACCATTGGTCTTATCTATTTACAGATCCTTTGTCTTATACGTATGGCAAGAGTTTCCAGAAAGCCATTTAAAGATCTATAGGGTATGGTTAATCTATAAATGGCTGAGGCAGTCATTTCTGCAAGCCCTTTCTTTTGCATTTTTTCAGATGCCTCCTCTCCTCTCTTATTTCCCCCTTTGAGACTCTAGACATTCTATTTTTATGCAGGAGTCTCACATTCTTTGTCTAAGTCATCCTGGAGGATCTCCTGATAGTGGCGGGTAAAGTATATGTGGGATGCAGCTTGCTGCTGTACTCTGGCTTCCACCATGCCTTTTAAGCTTTTTATTAGCAGGGGCAGCAGACACGGCCCTAACAGGCAGATTCCTAAGAGTAGTAAACTGCTCCTATTAAAGTTTTAAACCTATGAAAGGCTGAAAACCATCCCCCCAAAAGGCTACTGGGATTCCATTTGTGCCATGCTTGCATGGGCACATGTGCCAGTTTTGTCATCTTCTCGACAAGGTCCTCAACTGTCTGGCCCTGGTCATCTATCTATAGACAACAGTTGGTGAGACTGAATTTTCCATACACAGCTCCTTCTGCTGCTAATAGATACTCTAGTGCCAACCTGTTTTGGTAGATGACATTTCTCATATGAGTTTGTTGATGTGCAAGTAGGGTCAGGGCTCTCCCAGTCTTGTTGGTAATGATTTATAAGACTGCCTGCAGTCAGATAATCCAGTTTAACATGTAAATGGGAGTATGGTATCCCCAAGATCTATCTTCTGCCCAAGTGGCAGGCTCACAGTATTGGATTATCTGCTCTGGGGACCATTTATCATCCTTCCAGTTCCCTAATCGGAGTTCTCTTTTTATCTATTGTAAGGGTTGCAGGGCCGGGTAATTAAGCAGTTTTCCTATTTTCAGAGGTAAGAGGAAGAAGAATGACTTTATCATGCCATTTATACAGTTCCCTTTCTAATTTCTGGGGAGATGGATGTAGGACTTGTTTCCACAAATCTACTAAAGCCCACATGGGGTGATCCTGTCTCAGAACCCTTCTAAGATAGTATGACCGCAGTGTCTTTTCAGGCAGACCTGAAAACCCCCTAACTAATTTTCCTGCCTAACTCTTTTCTAAGAGTTATGAACCCCCTTATTATTAGATGTTGAGGGATGGGAAGTCTCTTTTTCCATATTTGCTTCCTGCTGAGAAGAGTTGTAGTCCCTGCCTACTGGGGTTTCATGGAGCTCTTTCCCTTTCTGCCTTAATCAGGGCAGGGTCTTGGGTTTCCTGCTGAAGTGCCACCTCAGTCCCTAGACAAAAAAAAAAAAAGAAAAAAAAGATTTGAATTGGTTATTAAATTATATATCTATTCATTTTTATTATTGATTTGCCTATTAAGCGAGTAAAGGGAAACAGGAGTAATATATTTCTTAAAGAGTAAAAAGACCTTTGGCCTAAAGTCCCCTGCCCTCTCAGACTCTACGGGCCCTGTCTGGCCTAACATCATTTCTGCTAACAATGGGCCAATGACCCTTATCAATAGCCAGAGATCGGAGTCACCAGTTTCTAGCAAGTATCGGAATTTGAGGAAGAGGGACTTTTTTTCCAAAGAAAGGAGGGAAGAACACTTAACTAGGTTTACTAAAAAAATTAAGAACTCTGTAAGAGATGTCTCTTATTATTTCCTCCTTTTTTTGATTGGTCTCATGTCTATGAGACCAGCTTAAGAAACTGATATCTTTGTTGCTGTAAGAAAATTCTACCCTTCCGTTTCAGTTTTGTCTTAGGTATCCAACTGACAACACACCTACAGGTGGGAGTGCATTGAGTGAAGCAAAAAGTGATAATTCCTCCAAAGATAAACAAAATAAAAATAAGAAATGCTTCCTTTAGCCCAGCAAGACTGAGCAGTGAGGAAGTGAGGGGGGAGAGATCAAAACCAAAAATTCCTGTCTTCTGTTCAATATTGGGCACAATGTCATGAATTTGTTTCACTTTTTCCTCAATTAATTGTGAGTTGTCAGAGAGGTTAAAACACATAGTACTTTAAATTCTTTACATCCATGGTTATGTCTGAGTAATAAGTAGTGTCAGGGCCAAGCGGATCATGTGGGCTATGCCAAGTGTCAGCGGTATTGTTGATTGAGAAGGGAGGGTTCAATGGTGAGAGCCCAGTTGGAAGAATGCACAAGAGGCAGACATAAACATGAAATGGCAGACACAACTTTATTGTGTGTAGCGCACTTCTGTTGGGGAGTGCAATCTATTGCAGGGGGTGTGCTATACTCTGCGCACTTCTGCTCCCCTTTCTTGTGCTCCCCTTCTGCTCTCAAGGGGACTGCATGGCTTCTCACATAGCAGAGTACAATAATGGCATTCAGCCACTCATGCGTGATACAATAAGCTGAAGTATATTTACATACTTTCTAAATCTTGGGTCCTATTCCTAGCCATGGGCCTGGATCATAGCCAGACCTTGGACCAACCAGACTTTGGCCCAGTCAGGCCTTAGATCAACCAAGCCTTGGATGACAGCCAGACCTTGGGCCAGCCAGGCCTGGTGCCCACAATGTAGTCTATAGCGGCCCTGTTCTCAAGGATAGCTTCTCTGACCTGTCCTAACTCTTCTTCCATGGCTTGGACAGCCTGAGAATGTGTTTAAGGCTTTTGTCATGGAACAGGCTATTCTGTTGACTTCCATATTTAGGACAATAGTCACAGCTGGTACAATAAATAAAAACAAATCAGTATATTCAGCGGGACTAAATACATGTAGGTCACTATTACATCTGGAGTCAAGGGTGAGTTCCTGCAATGCCTAGTTGGAGACTTTTGAGGCATAAATACAGTTAGTCTTCCCAGGGAACAAGGTCCCCCAGTACTGTTAGCAAGAACATAAGAATAAATAATTCTTCCATTAATAAGAAATAGTTCTTCCATTAATAAGAAACCATCCAGGTAATTTAACATGTGCATTTGCAGAGCTCACAAAAGTCATATTATCTGATATGTTAAAACATTAGTATACTTAGTAAATGTTATACATTTTTCTACTGGCATTATAGTAGAAATTTTTAGAGAAAGCATAGCCTTATCCTTCCTGAGTTTTGGGTTGAGGGCTGGTACGACAGATTGCAGGGAGGTAGTTGCTCTGTTAGTAGAAAACCCTGACATAGAAGCGGGTGTGTCTACAAATGGTTTAGCCTTAGGTTCCCCCACACACATGCTTTGTGGTGGGCAAGGGAGTTGCCCCCCTTTTGGCTGTGTCTCATTTTTCCAGACAAGGCACTCTCCTCACTGGACTCTGGTCCTGATGTGTGGCACAACTTCATTGCTAGTCCTGGTCTCACATTGGGAAGAGTAAATTACATCAAACTGACTATTTATTCCTGTCACTGTGCAGTTAGCATCGGAGAGAGGTCCGTGAGATGGGTCAGGACAGTGTAGGTAGCTCTAGTGTCTAATAAAAATTCAACTTTTCCTTCTTGCCATGTTGAGGGTGACCTGAGGTTCCACTGTTGTGATTGTGGTGGATTTTTCTAGAACTGGAGCTTGCAAGTGCTTGGGTCTCTGTTGTTGGAGGAGAGAGCAGACCCTTCATGAGAAACTTGCTATGTGGGGCAAGGGCTTATGAGGTCCACCTCTCCTTGGCTTCCCAGGGCTGGATGGATACTCACTCTTCCAGTGCCCTTCCTTTTTCAGTTTGCACATTGATTATGCCTCAGTCCCAACAATGCCATTCATAGCTAATCAAGATCGAGGCCCTCCAGGCCTGCAAGGCTTTTATTGCCTAGGGTCACTTCGAGATGGTAACTGTATTATGGCAGCTAAAATTTGAGCCCTTTTTGTACTCTGCTTCTTTCTCTGCTCAGTCCCATATATTGGACACAGTAAAGACCTCTGGTACCAAGGCAGCCTGCGGGTGGGCTTGGGGTCTAGGCCCTAACTTTTGGAGCTTCTTTTGAAAATTGGGCACAGACAGAATTATGAAATGTATAGCCAGGAGTGTCTGACCCTCAGACTTTGGGCTAATGTTAGTATATTCTCTAAAAGCCTCAGAAAACTGGTTAAGGCAACATAAAACACAGAAATTATTTAATGAAGCACGGAATCCTTGTTTTCTACTCAGAAAACTTTACTATAACATAGTAACAGACCAATAGTTTAAGAAACATTTAAACACAACTCCAATATTGCATTAGCTTACTTTTGACATTTAAATTTTCAATATTGTTTAACTGAATCACATAAAATTTCCTCTCAGGATTTTTCTTCACAAACCTTCTACCACGTTCCTCATTTCTTTAGTTTGCCTTTACTTATTCAGATATAACTAACTTTAATACAAACACCTTTCCTTTCATTTCCTTTAAAGTTAATCTCTATACCTTATACCTCCAGTTACCAAAAACATGCATTTTACTTTTCATCATAATTAGAATTCTTAATTCAACCACTATATTACATATAACACCAACAAATATAGATCAGAGGTCATGCACATACTCATATTTCCCCAACAACAGTATCTGTAACTTCCCTGGGGGTGCTTATCTAGTTTCCTCAGGGAGCAATAAAATAGATGGGGTCCAAGAGAACTTGGTCCCCCTCAGAGTCTGAGGGTGAAGGGAGAGGAGAAAACTGATTATTTTGAGATGTCCAGTAGGTGCTCCTATCATTGGAACAGCTAATGAGTCTGAGTCTTGGTAAAGAAGCATAGACGCTTGTACGTAGGGGACTTCTTTCTATTTTCTAGTTTCTTGCAAAAAGATCTAGCTTGAGGATAATATTGCAATTTAGTGAACCGTTTATAGGCCAAACTTCTCGATTCCCCCTCGCATCACTAATTTGGAAGGAAAAGAGTCCCCTACTGGTCCTCACTGCAAGGAATTGCTGCCGCTGCATTTCACTGACAGCTGAGCCATTGGGCTGTGGTTTCTGCCTTCCTTGTGGGGTACAAGCTGGGAAGTTCTGTTGCCACTGGTGAGAAAGTAGGAAAAAAACATTCTTCCCTAACCAAGAGTTAAACCTGGGTCATGGCAGTGAAAGCGCTGAATCCTGACTACTAGACCACAATCCTAGCCATATCTGAATCTAAAGTATGTTACTTACCCTGAGAAGATTGCATGTGTGTCCTGTGGTGTGGTGCTGGTGTCACCCAGAAAGGCAGAAGGGGGACGGCAGATGGAAGCACCAGTCTGGGGGTTATTTGATTTTTTCAAAGGGCTTCTGTTGTGTAGATTCCCAGAGTAGGGGGTCCCATTCTCCTCCCTTTGTGCCTTCATAGAGGGGTTTGGCCACTTATGTCAAAAGTAATTTGAGCCTGTAGTTTTCTTGGGGTTAGCTTGATCCTATAATCCCCTGAGAAGCCTTTCTTGAAGTTCTTGACCATCATGGCCAGGGGAGTAGGCTTTCCCTGTGTTCCCTCCATGCCTCCCATGACAGATAACAATCACGCCACAAGGAAGATTGGGGGATAAGGTCAGGGAAACTTTAGAGGGGATGTCACTCTCACTTTTCCCATCTCTGGTCACTCCCCTCACTGGGATCTTTCAGAAGCCTCTTACCAATTGGTGGGTTGGTATAAAACCCAGACCCAGATCACTGGAGTAGAATCCTCATGGAGATATAGTGACATCACCTTAAGCTTTATGAGATTCGCCACAGAACCACAGATAGATGCTCAACTCTCACTTTATGTCAAGGCCACATCTCAATCACTCAGCACTCACTCTCTTTCATACAATCTCCCACCATTCCTTAACCTGTCCTGTCCTGTAGAGAGTAAGCAGTAGCTCCTCTTAACTTGTGTAGGATGTTCGGTTACTCTCCGGAGGGCAACTGGGCTTTCTTTTTGCCCAGTGTTAACCAAACACATTCTGCCCTCCACCCTATGTACCTGTGAGGTCACAGTTTCCATAACAAATGTAGTGTACTCAGGTGACCTTGGGAGATGGTCAGCTCCCCTTCTATCCTATATGGGGCAGGACCTCAGCTAGCTACCCTTTGCCCAGTTTTTCCTTACCTTGGCCCTGATGTGTCCTAGTTTTCTCCTTCCTCTGTTGTCTGATCTTTGCTGGGACCAGCAGATGGGATTTCCCTTTCTGTCTTGTGAGGCATTCCACATGGGGTAATCCCCAGTGCACGCGCAGTGGGGGTATCTATAGGGGAGGTCGTGGCTTTCCCAGTGGGATACCTGAAGTGAGCCAAATGTAGGCACCATTCCTCCATGCTTCCTGGACAATGCACCAGAAATCTGTTGCAGAAAGTGACACCTGATGGAGGAAATTGGATGCTCAGACAACTTTGTTAGAAGGAGAATTTATTACCAGTGGAGCGCGTGGTATTAATAGCACCAAAGCGTGAGCTCCTCTTGGTTAGAATTCTTACAGTTTATATATTTCTGCAGTGTTCATGCAAGGGGCGTGTGATTTCTTTGTCTGAGGTTCTACTGCACCTCGTGACTCAGGATGGTGAGGACTTCAAGGGATAAAGAATTCCTAGACCACTGGTCCTATCTATTTATAAATCCTTTGTCTTGTAGATGTGGCAAGAGTTTCCAGAAGGCCATTTAAAGATCTATAGGGTATGGTTAATCTATAACTGGCTGAGGCAGTCATTTCTGCAAGCCCTTTCCTTTGCATTTTTTCAGATGCCTCCTCTCCTCTCAGTAACATGTAGTGTCAATTTGAGCAAGTCTTTCTTCTTTCTCTAGGTGTTTGGTATTTACAAAATAAGGGTGTGGAATTGTAGTCTAAGCCCTGACATTTTTTTCTTTTTTCTTTTTGAACCTGACTTAAGTTTGATTGTCTAGGTATCCAAGTCAATGAGACAGCCACTTGAAAGACTATCTCTGCAGAAACACATTGGCAGACATAGGACTAGATGTAGAGCCTGGTTTCCTCTTGCAGCTGAGGTGCCACTGTTTTGGAGCTCTTGGTTTATTTCAATAACTGACCATTTGGCTTGGTTTTCTTTTCCAGAGCTTTAAATTTTTGCTCTTATGTTTTAAATTAACCATTAAAGAGTGAGCCTAGGAATCCTTAGGCTTCCACTCTTGACCCCAATAAAAGTAGAATCCAGGCTCATAAGCACAGTCTCTCTTTGTTACTCACTATCTAGAACTTCACTCTGTGACCCCAAGTGTGGTGTGTAATCATTATGTTAAGTTATTACTTAAGATAATGTATCTTTATTCTGTATCTTTTTAAAATTTCCTGATGGTTATTGCTGAAGAGCATTTGCAACCATCATAAGAACCTCAAGTGCTGGCCCTGCCGCAACCCTGGTCACTGATAGGCTGAGATCAGTGCAAAGCACTAGGGTTGTATTATATTCATGTTTTAAATTTTTTAAAAATCTTCAGTAAAAACCTCATGTATTCAAATGGACTCTATAAAATATTAGTTGATTAGTTTATATGGATTAAAATTTATCCCTAGTATTTTACTTATTAATAAAAAATATAAATCTAAACTTAAAAAATAAATCAGTAGTTTTACTTTATTGTGTTCTGCATATTGCAATTGTGCATAACACTAAAATAATGTTTTGAATTTCATTTGTCTACATAATTATGACTAAAATTTTGAGCCATTATTTGCCAGAATCTGCCTTAAGTGTTCTTCCACAAGTAATATTTTATTTCAATTTATTTATTCATTTATTTGTTTGTTTGTTTGTTTATTTGAGAATTTTTTTATTTTTTATATATATTATGGTGACATGGTTAATGTATTCACCACCCATAGTTACATTTCTTTCTGGCATGTATATTGTTACTGAATTTAAGGGGTTCATTTTGCCTGCATGCATCAAAGCCAAGAGACATGGATAGGAGTTTGCAGCAAAGAAAATAGAGAATTATTTAAGGAAATGGTGCCAAGCCCGGAGACACAGGCGAGTTAGCATTTGAAGATCAGGCTCCCCGATGGGCTCTAGGGGATAAGTGATATAGGGGAAAATTTATTAGTAGCTAAAAGAGTTGGGGTCATGGGCCCTACTGATTGTTTGGGGCTAGGGTAAGAAGTAGTTGATCATTGCATCAGGTCCTGATGTCAGTCCTGCATCCTTCTGTTCAGTTTCAAGGGTTTGTTCTGTCTTTATGGGTGTGCAGCTGAAAGATATTTTCTTTAGTTTTAAGAAATTCTGTTTCTGTGGTCAATAGACCTGAGACTTTGCTCTTAAGACAGTTTGATGCTGACCTAAGGGCTTAATGATTGAGGGAGTGGTCCTCCAGTATGCAGAAGGATAAAGAAACAAAAGAAGCAAGTGAGCCCAAGGCCAGTTTGAATCAAGAAGAAAGAGAAGAGAAAAAGTCATTTTAAAAAAGTGAAGATTTGCATGGTTACAATATATTCCTTTCAGAAAGTGAAAAAATTAAGACTAGAAAGATTAAATCAGTTGTCTCAGGTCATATGACTTATAGTGGTACAGCCAGCATTTTAATTGAGGTCTGGAAATGTGTGATTTTAACTACTACTACCACACTCTTAATTATTTTTAGGATCTCTTTTTAAGATAACCACCACATTTATCTACCTTTCTACTGTATTACATAGAAAACCAACTCTTAGTATTGGAAGGTGAGTGTTAATTGACAAGACTGATGGTAACCATTTCAACATAAATGTCTGCCCAGGAGACATGTTAAATGTATTGTTATGATTTTAAACAATTTATTCATTTCTTTCTGTTTTAGGCTAGCAATGAGTTGCAAAAAGATATTGCCTCTATGTTTATGATTATCTCTTTCTGCTTTCCATCCATATGGTTACTATTTAAGTCCCGAACACACTGCAGTGGATATACTTCTGCTCTTTTTGTATCTAGTCTTATTCCATACCTTTCTAGATTCTTTGTCTAGGGAACATTAATTTATATTAAACTATAGTTATCTGTGATGATGTCTCCCTTTCTGGAACAGGTTTTCTATCTAAATTCCTTTAAGCAGGTAAAGAGGGAAGGTCAAAGTTTTTTTCTGAGTCTTTTGTTCCTTAATAACCAGCTTAAAATCAATATCCAAAAAGGTATATTTTGCGGTGACAAACTCTGCTTCCCTTCACTGACATTGTACCTGGAGGGCGACTGAGTCTGGGCCTTGTGCTGCCTGCACCACTCAGTCAATAGACCGGCACAGGAGTTGCACTATTTAGAATAAGTGTTTAGATAGAAAACCTGCTCCAGAAAGGGAGATATCATTACAGATAACTGTAGTTTAATATAAATTAATGTTCCATAGACAAAGAATCTAGAAAGGTATGGAATGAGACTAGATACAAAAGGGGCAGAAGTATATCCACTGCAGTGTGTACGGGACTTAAATAGTAACCAGCAGCAGGTTAACACCTTTAAAAACTGCCTTACTTTCTCAGTCCTGTTTAGGGTATTTAAGGGGAAATCTGGGTGTTATTCCAGAGACCACTTAATGGTTGAGGGGGAGGTCTGCTGTGCTTTATGGAGCTATCCTTCTGGCAACGTGGTAGCCTTAGCAACCTAGGAGCAAAGATGGTAGTAATCTGGAAAGAATGCTAGATCATAAAGATTGTAATAGGTAAGCATAAGAACATTAATCATAAGTTTCAAGGCAATTTTATATGGCAGGGGATGTTCCAAGCTCTGGATCAAGCTGTAGAAAACAATCTATTGTTAAGCTACAGGGTAAGGAAAGGTGAGGTGGGGACGTTGTGAGGCCTCTACTATAAGCGTCCCAACCAAGCACTTCAATTCCAGGCCCTTCTTCAACATGGCATAAGCACCAGTAAATGCTGGTTGAACAAAACTGGCTATGATTATGTCCAGTCATTGCTGAAAATTGAATACCAATTCTTATTTTAACTTTTAATATATTAAACCAGAGTGGGAAAACATATTGTTATAATGATGTAGTAAATCTCAGTCAGTTTCAAACCTCTCTCAAACTTACTTCGTTGACATACAATAAGTGAACAACCGGTAGAGACTTAAAGATATTTGGTGAATATGCCTAAGTCTAAGATTTAAACTGTGAATTAATGACTAGAAATCTGAGGGAAGTGGCTTTCTAAATCATAAATGCCACATTTCTTGTTTTCTTCAGTTTGATCAGCTTACGGTTGAGCAGCACAATTAATAGCTACTATTTTTGTAAATTATGTGAAAAGCAGTATTTTGTCTAGCTCTGTAGGTGGCATTAAGCAGCAAAACACTTTACTTGGCATTATCCTGACACCAGTCAATGAAGCCATCAGGCAAATGAAATCACTTTTGTGATAAGCAGCACAGTAATTGAAAATTGTCATTTCCCCTCCACCCCCAGAAAAACACGAAAGTTTTATTTCAACATTTTTCATATCATCAGGAAGAAATGAATATTTATAAAACAAGAAAAAGGGTACCATCAAGGTCCCATTTTTCTCAGTGAATAATACACAACAAAGAAAGACAGTAAAACAATAATTCAAATTTAAACCTGAGTTCCTGTGGTAGCATTAGTTGCATAGGCATTTATTCAGTTCTATAGGCAAATGTGTATGCAATGATATCAGAGAGAAATGTCTCCTGGTGCATTTGGTGGGGGGAGTCACTAAACTAAACAGGTAGGTGTTCTGTTTTCATTAGAATCCAGCAGTGAATGTGCAGGAGTTAATGACTTCTGAGTGATCCAGGCCTGTGGTCTGGAACAATGGGCTGCAATTATCAATCAGTTAAGGATAAACTGGGCTATGAAACGGTATCAATTTTACCCCCTAAAGCTATGAATTCTAGATCAAAATGGTAAACTGAGCTTACAAATTCAACTTTGTTTTCTCCCCAGATCACAGTGGGCCACAAAAAATTTATTGGAAAAATAGTAAATTCACAATTGTGTCAAAAATAGGGGATGGTATTACTGAAGACTAAAAAAAAAATTTTGAAGAATTTCTAGATGATAAATCAGATAATATCTGATTAATGAAGAAATCAATCAAAGATGATCAGTTGATATTTAAGAAAAAACACAAATGAAAGAAAAAAATTAATGAACTAGCATAAGGAATTCTATTAAGAACAAAAAAATTTTTAAATAATTCTGATTTGTATCATCAGAAAAATTACAGAGAATATTAAATTCACAAAATGTAATATGTTGTTTTAAAAAGGAAAAATACAAAGCAAAATTCAGAATCTGTGGAATTTAAAAAATTATTTTCAAAATTGTGAAATCAATAAAATATATAATAATAGATTAAAAATGAATTCAGAACAAATTAGTAATCTGATTTGTAAAGTCAAAAAACTTTTCACACGTGGATAGGAAATATATAAGAAAATATTAAAGAAATGGAAGAAAGACCCAGAATCATGTATTCACAAGCAAAGCTACAATCCTGTATCTAACCTGTTTCTTTCTTCTCTGCAACAGGCAATGAGTTTTAAATTAAATTGATTACCTCTGGTTTTAAATTTCAAAATTTTTTTTAGGCAGGTGAAATTGTCTTTTTGCATTCAATACTTTTTTTTTTTTTTACTACAGTCAGATGATTTTCAATGGATATTTATAACGTATATTCCATTTTGCAGATACAAAGTTTACTTGTAGGCAGAAAGATAATAAAACTTGTGCTGTTTTATTCAAATAATTTTCCAATTCTGAGAGTGAGAAGTGTCTTAGCATGAGCTAAGCTACACTGAGGAACAGTATCTTAACATTTTATTTCTTATTCATGCCACATGTTTAATATGTACTATGTATGGTAAGGAGTGTGTCTCAGCTCCTCATACAATTGTTTGGAGAATAAAATAAGTTAATACAAACACAATACTTAGAATAAACCCTAACATTTAATAAGTACTCAATTAATATTAGTTATTAGCATAATTATAACCATTTTTTATCTATGGCAGTTTTGGCTTTCTGTGTTGTTATTGTTAAGGGTGGAAATTTTTCAAATGGCCAACTTCTGCTTCCATTGTTTAATGTTAAACAGGGTGTAGTTCTAGGAGATATTCTGTGCAAAGATATGCTAATGTTAAGGGTGTAGTTATCCTGTGTAAAGATATGTTAATGGCCAGCCTCAGCTTCTGTAAACCTGCTTGCTTGCTAGAGGGGGTTTGGGGCTTTTAAAGTTATCCCTTCTGGAGGCTCTGGGCTGATTCTCTAGTGGGGAGAGTCTTTCGCCAGCCGACTAATAAAGGGTCATAATTAATCTCAAATGGCTCCGTGGGTCTCAAATTTAATCGCACCACAACAGTTATGTTGTTAATTATATAAAGATTTATGACTATCATGTTCTTGGTGTCGATGATCAAAACAGAAAACTTAAATACATTTCTTATTTATCAGTTGAATTGAGAGAGGGGAATGGCAAATAAGTGTTCATTTCAATAAAAGACTAAAGAGTCTCCTGAGAAATAACTTTAGCTAAGAGAGGGCTAGGCATGATGAACCTGACATATAACTAAACCCTAGAGGGGAGAGGAAAATCCTGAATGCAACCTGACAGTTACCATTAGCATTGCCTCTGATTAATCTCCCCAGATTTGTGGACCAACCTTATGGATAAGGGGGTTTTTAACTTGAATATTAAAGCACTGGGGTACTAGTCATTCGATATTTTATAGTATCAAACTAACATATTTTCAAATACAACACACACAGTAGAGCTGGAGCACTGGCTTAATGGAAGAGGCATAAGAACTAAATGTTAAATCAAGCTATATTCAGAGACTGCAATGTGCTGATCAGCCCTCAGGCCAGACCTCTAGGAAACCTACAGAAGAAAGGAAGATTACTGCTGGAATTACTTAACTGCCATTTATCCATACCATGAACTGAAAACAGTCTTTAATTCATACCCTACATTCATTCCCTGTGACCAAATAACAAGGAGAACCTATAGATCAAAGGCTGGAGCTTCCCTAAAGGGTTTCTTGCTACCTACCCTTATCTTTCACACCGTTTATCCATACCAAAGGAAAAAAGGTAAACAAAGTCTTTCAACTGTAGTTCATAAAAACCAAGAATAATATATAAACTAAATTCTCTGAACACTCAAGACCTTCTCATTGTCTTTTCTCTTTGCCTCTTTGTTCCTCTCTGCTCTCTCAATCTTTGTCTCTGAGAGGACACCACACTCTTTCAATGGAGCAGTATCCTTTTTCTAATAAACTTTCCTTTTGACTCTAACTCTGGCGTGCATTCAAATTCTTTTCTGTGCCCAGTCAAGAACACTCTCTCTCTCAATGCAGGACTTAACTCCCCACTCCGGGGCTTTGTCCTGTCCTGCATCAAGTCCGCAGAACAATGTAAGTCTGTTTTAGGACCCTTGAGGATTTCCAAGATCCAGAGGAGCTGTTTCCAATGGGATACTAAGAAGCAGTTAGGGAAGTTTGGTGGCCCCTGGAGGGTCTTGTGTGTTTATTTCTCTTTGTTTGCTAAATTGGTTCTTTTACTATTTTTTCTCTGGCTATGATTTTGAACTGAAAATAATGGCTAATGTTTAGTTTCTATTAGGTACCACATTGTATATATTTTATTCTACCTTATAAGATAATTATTATTTCTATTTTAAGGATGAGAACACAGAGACTTGATTATTGAAAGACTGGAATGATTCCATTTTTCTGAGTGATCTCGAGATGAATTGTAAGGAAAAATCCCCAAAGGCCAGTGGTCAAGAACAATGCCTTACCACCTGGCCAAACCAGCCAAGCCAGCTAATCGGTGGGCTCTTAAGGCACCCCCACCCTTATTTCCTCCTGCACATATCCTGATTACTGCACCCGACACCTTCTGCACTCGGCCCTTTCTGCACGCAGCCCCTCTTGGCATATTGCCCCACTGCACACGACTCCAACTGCACACGACCCCCTTTGCAGGCAGACCCAACAACCTACCACCCAATCCCTTTAAAGGTCAACCTAACCCCCCAATCAGGTAACGCCAAGGCATCTCCCCAAGGCTTGCGGTTTTGCCCTTTAAATTAGGTCCCAACACCTTGGTCGGGGCTCCTCTCAACCACTGCTGCGTTAGTGAACGAGTGGGGTCCAAACTCGAGTTTGTCAATAAACTCCCTCTTGCGCTTGCATCAGTGTCAGTTTCCTTCTTGGCTCGCGGAGTTCCAAACCAGGGCATTACATTATATCTTACCATAACATTTTATAACATTATTTGAAGTGAGGTCTGACACCAATTTTCATATCTTTCCCACTAGGTCACTTTGCCCCAGGTATATTCAAATAATATATATAGTCAAAAATAAAATGCAATGTATGAACAAAGCATTTCAATGTTTTGAACTCTGCTTGTGGAATGCATTCTTTAATTTTAATTTAAGTGTTCATTTAGAGTTCCAGGCCTTTTTTAAAAAAAGTTTCTTTTCAATTATCTATATGAGAAAACAAACAAATAAAACCCTACTTGGATTATTTTCATAAATTTAGAGAATATTCCCCTTGGAACCATATCTATATCTGCTCTATCTAGATTTCCTCAATTAAATATCAGTAACAGTCTTCTCTAGTTTCCTTATTCTCCAGTGATTTTGTTTTGAGATTATCTTTCACCTTTGTTGGCAACAAGCTCAATATTCCAACATTGTCATATTGTTTATTAAGCTTTGTTTGCTAATGTACTATCACTGTTAAGACTTCACAACTTTGAATATGAATGTAACATTTGGTTTAATTTTAATAACATTTCATGCTACAAATGCTAATATGATTTTTTTTTTTGATACTTCAACAAAAAGTCTCAGATTGTCATTTTAATGAAGGCTGAGTTCCACGTTTCCTAACTACTGTGGTTTTGCCCTATTTTTTTCTTTCCTTTTCTTTTTTTTTTTTGAACTTGAAAAAAAAGCATGAACAAATGTTGCAAGCATATCTCATACCTCTATTTCCATTTTGTCATAATTTTAACTAATCCATAATTTGTCAAGTCCTGCATTTTGTCAGACTTTGGGGACTGTGGGTAACAAGTAAAATGTCTCTTTCTCTGCCCTTCCTGATCTTAACATTAAGACTATTTTGTAACAGATTATGACATATGATTCATCTCTCATCCAGAGAATTAAAATCACATATTCTGATAAAAGTCATACTGTAAAAAACTCTTGAACATTCATGTATGATAAAATTTTTCAACAGGCAGAGATAGAAAATGCAATTTTTTGTGATGTTTATTGGAGCAAGGATTGAGGGCAGAGTTGGAGTCCACATATACAATTCATAGGCCAGATACTTCTATATACAGGCAATGATGCCTGGATCCATTGAAATATTCTTCATATAGAGCTACAAGTTTAAAGCAGTAAGGTTATATTTAAAATAATATTCTCTAAAAACTTTTTGATTCTGCTGTAGACTTAGCCATATGAATAACTCAGAGAATTATAAGTACAAATTTTCTTTTCCTGTTGAAGTTTCATTTAGCTGGGAAAAAGTAAACAAGTGTATAAAGAAGAAAAAAAGATATCATTATGGACTCATGGATATATAGTTTATACATTGGGTCATTCATATATCCAATACTCTGTCGGGCGCCATTATTGAGACACCAAAGAAGTCACGTAGCTTATAGTCATAAAGCAGTTGCTGAGACTGCTTAAACAATGGTTCAAGGAAGCAGGGTTTGAGTTAAACATTACTGACCCTGGAGGGGAGGTTTATCTCCTAAAGAAATCCTTTTAAGATAGTGGAATGTTTTACAAAAAGCAAGGATGTTTGTACCCTGAGGGAAGGATGTATAGGAACTTATGTAAATGCAAGCACTCCGATGGTAATGTACTCTGTGCCTTGCTGTTGTGTTCAAAAAGAAATATAAGGACTATGTATGCTAAATAAACTCGAGGCTGCAGCATTGACTGTGTGCCCTCCAGAAGCGCTTTCCTGTCTTCTTCTTTTTTTCCTTAGGCTTCACCCCCTCCCCCCTTTTAGGTGCTGTTTGACTTTAGCCAGCTGGCTCCGGCAATACTGCTTTTTAGTTTTGTTGCTCAAATTGCTCTAGCTTTTCCAGTGGGAGCTCTCTAATTTGACTCCTGTGTCCATTTGAAAAATCCCCATCAGTAATTTTTTTTTTTAAATATTCCCTTATTTTCTGACACTACAAAATACTCCAAGCTTATAATGTATATTTCCTGCTCCAGTGCTAGAATCAGCCAATGAAACTTTTATCGGCAATGGTATTCAAACCCCAAATCTGGACAATAGGTATGTTTGTTGCTACTGGGGTGTCACTGCAATTAGGCCCTCTAAGCTGACAGAGCAAGGAAATATATGTGTGTATACTAACTTGTGTATATACTCATATCTCTAAAATTTTATATGTGACTATTTGTATCCATATTAAGCTAGACATAAGTTCACACTGATGCTTATAACTTTAATCCATTACCAAACCGGTCGGTCTAGCCTCCTCCTTGCTTATCTGTAAACTCTTATTCTAACAATGAGAAGCCTAGCTAACTACCTTATTTAATTGCTCAATTCCAGTATATATGTATATATCTCAGATATGGGATTGTTAATCTATACCCCTGTGGGAAGAACTTTATTAACTACACTACAGTGTTTATGTGCAGTCACTTTGCTCTTCGTTTTATAGACTCCACTTGTTTCCAAAGTTACTTAGATCAGCAACTCTCCCCTCCTCCCACCCACATACTTCTTCAGTGTGTAACACAAATCTGTTGATCAAATTCTCCCTAGAGTCCTAAATTATTTTCTCAAATTAGTACTCATTAAGGTTCACTCTTTCTACTATACCGTCCTAAGGATTTTCATAAATGCATGATATCAGGTTCACAATTATAGTGTCACAGAGTAGTTTCACCTATCAAATCTGCTGTGCTTCACTTATTCAACTCTTCTACTCCCAAATGTCTAGAAACCATTGATATTTTTACTATGTTCATAGTTTTGTGTTTTCCAACAAGATGATTTGAACACACAGTATGTAATTATTTCAGACTGGCTTCTTTCAATAAACAATGTACATTAAAGACTGATTCATGTCTTTGTGCCCCAGTAGTTCATTTCTTTTTTATTGCTAAAGAGTATTCTATTATATGGATATATAATAATTTGACTTTCTATTAATCAATTGTAGGGCATCTTGGTTGTTTCTAGTTTGGGGCAATTATGAATAAGCTGTTACAAATATTTAAGTGCATGTTTTACATATAGTTTTTTCAAATCAGCCATGTATACCTAGTCAGTGCAATTGGTGGATCATGCGTCAATATTGTGTTTTGTTTTTCAAAGTTGCTGTATCATTTTGCACTTACACCAGCAATAAATGAGAGTTCCTATTGCTCTTCATCCTTGTCAGCAACTGGTGTTGTTAGATTTTTTTGGCTATTGACCATTCCAATGGGTTTGTAGTCATTGCATTGTTCTGATTTGTAGTTCCTAATGACAAATTATATTAAAACTTTCTTTATATGGTTATTTGCCATCTGTATATCTTCTTTGATAAGGTGTATGTTCATATCTTTTTCCCATTTTTTTAAAAAATATGGTTATTTGTTTTCTTATTGTTGAGTTTTGAGAGGTCTTTATATATTTCGAACATAAGTTCTTTATCAGATATGTGTTTTGCAAATATTTTCTCCCTACCTCAGTTGGTTGTTTCATTCTCTTCATGGTGACTTTCTGTGAGTAGAAGAATTGAATTTTAATAAAGTCCAATTTATAAATTTTTAAAATTTTATGTATCGTATTTTTGGTATTTAATCTAAAAATTTATTGCCAAACCCAATGTCACCTAGATTTTTCTCTCATGTTTTCTTCTAGAAGTTTTAAATTTTGTGCTTTGCATTTACGTCTGTAATCTATTTTGAGTTACTTATTATGGAAGATATAAGGTCTGTGTCAAGGTTTTCATTTGCTTGTTTTTTTCATATGGGCATTCAACTATGCAAGCAATAGTTGTTAAAAATGCTATCCTTTCTTCATTGAATTGCTTTTACTCCTTTTCAAATATTAGTTGGCTATTTTTGTGTCTTTTTCTTTGCTATGTATATTTAATTCCATTCATCTATATACTTATCTTTTTCCCAATATAACACCATCTCAATCACTATAACTTTAGAATAAGTCTTGATATCAGGTGGTATGACTTCTCTAATTTTATTGTTTTCTTCAGTATTGTGTTCAAAATTCTAGGTAGTTTACCTTTTCAAATAAATGTTAGAATCCATTTGCCAATACCCAATAAATATCTTAATGGAATATTGATTGAGATTACTTTGTAGAACAAGTTGGAAAAAACTGACATGTTAACAATACTTCCAATCCATGAATAAGGACTATCTCTCCAATTATTTTGATTTTCTTTAATTTTCTATCAGTGTTTTATAGTTTTCTGAATATAGATTCCATACTTATTTTGTAAGATTCATGTATTTGTATTTTACTCTATTTATAATTTTTAAAATTGTAATGATTTTTTAAATTAACTTCTAATTGCAGTTTTTTGCAGTTATATGGAAAAACTTTTGCATATTAATGATGGGTCTTGTGACTTTGTTGTAGTCATTTTTTACTTTCAAGTATTCTTTTCCTGAAACTGGAATTTTTTACATAAACAATCATACTATCTGTAAACAAAGACATTTGGATTACTTTTTATATATATTTATATATAAAAATATATTAATATATAAATTATATATATATATAATTTTACCTCTTTTTCTTGTATTATTTCAGTAGCTAGCACTTGTAAAACAATGTTGAAAAAGAGTGGTGAAAGAAGTCATCTTTGTCTTGTCCCTTGATCTTAGAAAGAAAACACCTAGTTTCTCACCATTATGTACGCCTTAGCTAGATCATTTAGGAGTCATATCAGAAGCATAGAAGAGTGAGAGATGTGCCCAGATCTCACCCTTTGAAATAACAATAAACTGAATATCTAAAACTCAACAAATAACAGCTAACCGGCCACAAGCACATCTGAGTGAGTGAGTAAGAGCTTCCAGAGGTCAGAACCACAAGAGTCTGGGGTATAAATTGGGAGAAACCAGAGATCCCTGCAGGAGGAGGGCGAGGGGAAAAATAGTGGCCATTTCCACGGAAAGCCCAGCCTGAGGGATCAGCGAGTTCCATGCAGCAGGGCTCAAGGATCAGGGATCAGGGCAGAAAGTGGAGCAGGAACTAACAGCTGGATCTAAGCCGCTAGTGGTTGCAAAGTGCGAGGCTGAGACACAGAGATTAGCAGTAACCCCCATTAACCAACCCAGAGCATGCCCTCCCCCACCCCATATCCTCCCAGACCTAGCACGGTGGAGTCAACGGGAATTTGAGCAAAGGTTACCTAAACAATAATCTACTCTTTGTACCACCTAAGGATTGGGCCAGAGGGTAGTTAGTGATCATAATCTGAATATTTATCAGAAAAAAAAATGCATTATCAGTCTCAAAGCAGAGACCCAAGAATCCTGGATGCTACCTACTGGAAATCAAAAGAAAAACATCTTCTTATCAACAGGCCAAAGAGAAACCTATATATATATATATAATAAATCTTGTTTCTGGGGGGAAAAAAAAAAAAAACAGAATACACTCCCATTAATGACCAGGCAGAGAAAGAGTGCATCAAACACCATGAACAACCAGGGTACAAGGCAGATCAGAAAGAAAGAGAAAAGTTCTCAAAAAATAAGCTTAGAGACATAGAATATGCGACTGAAATGACAGAACAATTCAGGATTATACTTTTCTGAAAAAACACAATAAGATGCAAAAAACACTCAACCAGCAATTCCACGATCTGAGAAAAAAATATATACCAGTAGAATTTTTTAAGTAAGAAAATTGGAAGTTTTAAAAAAAGAACAAGCACAACTTCTAGAGATGAAAAACACACCAAAAAAGATAAAGAGTGATAATAGCAAACTTAGGAAATAGAGTGGACCAAATGGAGGAAGAATTAGTGATATTGAAACAGAATCTATAAATAAATCAGAAGAAAGAAGAGAGAAACAGAAGAATAAAAAATATGAAAGAGAAATACAAGAACTAGCTGACACAATTATGAAAGTCACAGAAGAACAATGGGTATTCCAGAAGGAGAAGAAAAGGAGAAGGGGATCTGAGAGCATATCAGACCAACAATTGAGACTTTTCTAAAATCTAGGAAAGAGCTGGAGCTTTGAATCTAAGAAGCCAGCAGAACACCAATTATCTCAACCCCAAAAAAACATCTCCAAGACACATTAAAATGATCAAAATTAATAACAAGGAAGAATTCTCAAGGCAGCCAGAGAAAAGAAGACAATAACATATAAAGAAAAAAACCCATTAGACTACTTTGGATCTTTCAGCACACAGCTTAAGTGGAACCAAATATTTAAACTATTAAATGAAAGTAATTAACAACCAAAAATAAATGTATCCAGCAAAAGCTCTCCTTTAGATATGAAGGACAAATAAAGACCTTTCCAGACATAAAAAATTGAGGGACTTTTCCACTATGAGGCCTGCATTTAGGAAATACTGAAAAGGGGTCAGCTCACCTAACACAAAATGACAAAATGAAAAATACATAAATAGGAGTAAAGTGACTAGCAGGCAGATAGAAGCCAGAGGAGTGCAACCCTTACTAAGAACAGGGCATCATAAGCTTAAACAAGGAGAAGAGATTTGCAAGATAGTAATGAATGTTCAGCATACATAGGGACAAAATTGAGACAACAATGACTGAAAAGTGGAGGATTCAAGATTTGAATTCTCAGAGGGAATGGAGATAAGGCACACGCAGAAGAAAATGGACGGCTGTATATATTATAACTATATCCTTTCATATTCATAATGGTAACAACATGTCAGAGCTTCAGACTGAAGTATATAACATAAAAACGAAAGAACCAGAGGGAAAACCCACAAAAAAACAAACAAAATAAAGAAAATAGAAACACAAGGACAAGGAAGCAATGGAAAAACTGAGCTACCAGAAAGCAAAAGATAAAATGGCTATAAGGAGACATCACATTTCAATAACAACCATAAAATGTAAATAGATGAACTCACCAATAAAAAGCACAGAGTTGCAGATTGGATAAAAAACAAAACCTAACCATGTGCTCCCTCCAGGAGACACATCTCAGTCCAAAGACAAATATAGACTCAAAGTGAGAAGGTGGAAAATGATACTTCATGCAAATGGCATTTGAAGAAAAGTGGGAATAGTGGTACTAATATCAGACAAAATAGATTCAAAATAAAAAAGATAAAGAAAGATACTGAGAGACACTTCATAATGATAAATGGAATCATGCACCAAGAAGGCATAATACTTATTAATATCATGTTCCCAATCAGGGAGGCCCGAAATAGGTAAAGCAATTATTAACAGAACTGAAGGGAGAAACAGACCAAAACACTATTGTAGTAGGGGACCTAAATACTCCACTGTTAAAAGGCACAGATCATCCAAACAAAATCAATAAGGAAAAACATCCTTAATGACACATTAGACCAACTGAACATAATTGACATTTACAGAGCCTTTCATCCCAACACCTGATTATACATTTTTCTCTAGTGCACACGAACATTCTCAAGGATTGACCACATACTGGGACACAGAATAGCCTCAAAAATATAAGAGGGTTGAAATCATACCAACCATATTCTCTGATCATAATGCTTTGAAACTAGAGATCAACTGCAAAAAAATCAAAGAACCACAAATACATGGAGATTAAACAACATGCTACTGAAGAATAACTGGGTCAGAGAAGAAATAAAAAGAGATCAAGAGATACATAGAAACAATGATAATGATAGTACAACATATCAAAACTTTTGGGACATGGCAAAAGCATAAGAGGAAAGTTCATATCATTACAGGCCTATCTCCAAAAACAAGAATGAGCCCAAATAAACAACCTAACATTTCATCTTAAAAAACTAGAAAAGGAAGAACAAATGAAGCCTAAAGTCAGCAGAAGGAAAGAAATAATCAAAATTAGAGCAGAAAATGAATGAAAAAAATTAAAAAAAAAAAAAACAATAGAAAAATAAATGCAACAAAGAGCTGGTTCTTTGAGAAGTTAATAAAATTGACAAACCCCTGGCTAGACTCACTAAAGAAAAAAGAGAAAGGACACAAATAAACAAAATCAGGATAAAGAGGGAAATTAGACTAATGTGCAGAAATACAAAGGATCATACAAGAATACTATGAAAAAGTATATAACACCAAATTTAATAACCTAGAAGAAATGACCAGTACTTAGAAAAATACAACCTTCTAGACTGAATCAAGAAGAACTGGAAATCTAAATAGACTGATCAGCAGTATGGAAATAAGAAAAATCATCAAAAACCTACCAAAAAGTAAAAAGTCCAGGACAGATGGCTTCCAGTGAATTCTACCAAACATTCAAAGAAGATTAATACCTATTCTTCTCAAAGTCTTTCCAAAAATTGTGAAGAGTCAATATTTCCCAACTCATTTATGAGGCCAATATTACCTATACCAAAAACCTGGTAAAAATAACACAAAAAGGAAAGCTACAGACAATTATGTCTCATGAACACAGATGCAAATTCCTAATAGATTACTAACAAACCGAATACAAGCAACGTATTAAAAAGATTATACATCACGATCAAGTGGGCTTCATCCCAGGGTACAGGGATGGTTCAACATACACAAATCGATTAATGAGATACACCACATTAAAAATAATAGAATCGTATGATATATCAATAGATGCAGAAAAAGCCTTCGACAAGATACAGCATCCATTTATGATCAAAAACTTAACAAAATCAGTATAGAAGGAAATACCTTAACATAATAAAGGCCTATATACAATGACCCACACCAACATTATATTTAATGGTGAAAAACTAAAAACCTTCCCTCTAAGATCAGGAACAAGGCAAGGCTGTCCACTATCACACTGTTATTCAATATAACATTGGAGGTCCTAGCAAGTGCAATCAGGCAAGAGAAAGATAAAAGGCATCCAAATAGGAAACAAAGAAGTCAAACTGTCACTATTTGGATGACATGATTCTCTATATAGAAACCCTAAGACTCCACAAGAACACTACTAGAAACAATAAGCAAATACAGTAAAGTTCTGGATATAAATCAATGTTCAAAATCCATAGCATTCCTATACTCTAATATGAGTGTCAGAAAAAAGTGGAAAAAATAATTCCTTTTGCAATTGCAACAAAAAGAATAAAATACCTAGGAATAAATCTAATGAAACATGTGAAGGATCTATATAATAAAAACTATAAGACCCTATTAAAAGAAATGAGAAGATACAAAGAAATGGAAAGATATTCTGTTCTTGGATTGGAAGAATCAACATAGTTAAAATGACCATATTACCTAAAGCATTATACAGATTTAATGCAATCCCATCAAAATCTCATTGGCATTTTTTAAAGAAATAGAACAAAAAAATCATCAGATTTGTATGGAAGCACAAAAGACCCCGAATTGCCAAAAGCCATCCTGAGAAAAAAGAATGAGGCGGAGGCATCACTCTGCTGACTTCAAATTATATAAAAGTGACATTAATCAAAACAGCATGGTATTGGCAGAAAAACAGACACACAGACAGTGGAACAGAATCGAGAGTCCAGAAGTAAACCCATGTTTATATGGGCAAATAATTTTTGACAAAAAGCCAAAAACATACAGTGGAGAAAGGAAAGCCTCTTCAATAAATGGTGCTGGGAAAACTGGAAAGCCACCTGCAAAAGAATGAAACTAGACTGTTGTCTATCACACACACCAAAATTAACTCAAAATGGATTAAGGACCTGAATATAAGACCTGAAACAATAAAAACATAGAAGAAAACATAGGAACTAAACTCAAGGACCTTGGACTTAAAGAGGATTTTATGAATTTGACCTCAAAAGCAAGGGAAGTAAAAGCAAAAATAAATGAATGGACTACATCAAACTAAAAAGCTTCTGCACAGCAAAACAAACAAACAAACAAACAAACAAACAAACAAACAAAAAAAACCAAAAAACAAACAAAAAAACATCAATAAGTAAAGAGACAACCATCTGAATGAGAAGGTATATTTGCAGTCAATGCCACCAATAAGGGCCTAATATCCAAAATACACAAAGAACTCACATGACTCAGTGACAACAAAAAAAAAAAATAAACAATTCAATCAAAAAAGGCAAGAAGAGCTGAACAGACATTTTCCCAAGAAGACATAGAAATGGCCAACAAAATACATGAAAAGATGCTCAACATTGCTAGCTGTTAGGGAAATGCAAATCAAAACCACAATGAGATACCATCCACACCTGTTAGAATAGCTATAATCAACAGGACAAGTAATAACATATGTTTAGAGAGGATGTGAAGAAAAAGGAACCCTCATACACTGCTGATGAGACTGCAAATTGGTACAGCCCTATGGAAAACAGTATGGAGTTTTCCTCAAGAGGCTAAAAATTGATCTACCATATGTTCCAGCAATCACTCTATTGGGTATTTTCCCCAAAGATTTGAAAATTCATATTCGAAAAGATTTTTGCACACCAATGTTCATAGCAGCATTATTCACAGTGGTCAAGATATGGAAGCAACCAAAGTGTCCTATGATAGATGATTTGGCTAAAGAAGCTGTGGTACATATATACAATGGCACATTATTCAGCCATAAAAAGAGATGAAATATTGTCATTTGCTACAATATGGATGGACCTCAAAGATAATCATGCTACATGAAATAAGCCAGACAGAAAAAATTGAAAACCACATGATATCATGTCTTTGTAAGATATAAATCCAAAAGCAACAAACAAACGTGACAAAGAGACTCATGGACATGGACAATAGACTAGTGGTTAACAGAAGGAGGAGTGGAACGGGGAGGAGAGTGGTGTGAGAGAAATGGTCAAAGATGTGGTGACAGAAAGAATTTTAACTATGAGCTGTGTACACACAATGCAATACATACATATCTTACTGTTGAATTGTACACCTGAAACTTACTAGATTTCTTTAACCAATGTCACTGTACTAAATATTTTAAAAAATAAAAATAAATCATCAACAAGGCAAAGAAAGACAACCATCCAAATAGGAAAATTATATTTACAAGCAATGCCTCTGATGAAGGCCTAATATCCAAAAATATACAATGAACTCATACAACTCAATAACAACAAAAAAAATGAAAAATGGGCAGAGGACCTGAACAGACACTTGTCCAAGAAGATATACAAATGGCCAAGAAGCAAATGAAAGGATGCTCAACTTCGCTAACTATTAGGGAAATGCAAATCTAAACCACAATGAGATACTATCTCATACATGTTTGAATAGCTGTTATCAACAGGACAAGTAATAACAAGTGTTGGAGAGGATGTGTAGAAAAAGGAGCTCTCGTACACTGCTGGTGGGACTGCAAATTGGTACAGCTACTATGGAAAACAGTATGGAGTTTCCTCAAAAAGCTAAAAATTGATCTACCATGTGTTTCCAGCAATCCTCTACTGGATATTTTCTCCAAAGACTTGAAAACATCTGAAAAGATACATGCACACTGATGTTCATAACAACATTATTCATGGTGGCCAGGACATGGAAACATCCAAAATATCCACTGATAGACAACTAAATAAAGATGTGGTAAATATATACAATGGAATATTACTTAGCTGTAGAAAGATGAAATACTGCCATTTGTGAAAACATGGATGAATCTTGAGTCAATCTGCTTAGCATAATAAGCTTGACAGAAAAGCTGAAAGCTACATGATATCACTTATATATGAAATATAAATCTAAAAGCAATGAACAAATATGATGAACAAATATGACCATGGATATGGACAGTGGGACAGTGGTTATCAGAGGGAAGAGGTGCAAGACAAATGGGATAAAATGGGTCAAATATGTGGTGGCAAAAAGAAATTTAACTATGAGCAGTGAACCTACAATGCAATATATATATAACTTACTATTGAAGTGTACGCTTGAAATTTATTAGATTTTGTTAATCATGTCACTGTAATAAAGAAAATTTTTTAAAAATTAAGTATATGTTAGCTATAGGTGTTTTATAGCTGCTCATTATCAAATTGAGGAAGTTACCCTTCATTTCTTTTTTACTAAGAGTTTTCATTGTAAATGGACATGATCTTTTTTTTGGTATTTTCTTAAATCTCGTGATTTTAGCCTTTGATATGGTAGGTTATATCAACTTATTTTTTTAAATATTGAACCAACCCTGAATGCCTGGAATAAATTTCACTTGGTCATGGTATATAATTATTTTTAATATTGTTTGGATTCCATTTAATGATATTTTGTTGAATATTTTTGTATCAATTTTTGTGAGAAATAATGTTTTCTTATATCTTTATAATATTTTATTCTTAAAATATAAGTATTAATAATATCTTTATCTGATTTTGGAAATTGGATAATGCTGATCTCATTGAATAAGTTAGAGGGTGTTGCCTTTGTTTGTATTATCTGGACGACATTGTGATTAAATTGCTTTTTTTTTTCCCTAAAAGTTTGAAAGATATTATTAGTGAAACATTTGAGCCTGGTGAATTATATTTTGGAATTTATCATTAATTGATTTAATTTACTTGAGACCTACTCAGATATTTATTTTTCTTTATGTGAGTCTTGATAGTTTGTGTCTTTCAAGGAATTGGTTCATTTCATTTAATTACCATGTTGTAGCCGCCAGCCCCTGAAGACACACAGACCACCGGAACTCAGTGATTATAGGAAACACTCTTATTCAGCCAGCTGGGTCTGCCAGGGGTAAGCAGGTCCCAAATTAAGCAGCCTGGAAATATAGAGGTACAGGGGTTTTAAGCCCCAAATCCCATTCTTCATTCTGTCTAAACACAAAGGTCTATCCTTCTTTTATTCATTATCTGTCAACTCACAGGTCAAGTGCGCAAGCGGGGTACAGAAGCAGAAAGCTTATTGTTTAGAATGTTATGTTCCTATGGGTGATAGCCTATGTTCCCAAGGACATAGCCATGTTCCCATGGACACAGCCAGCAGAGCAGTAATTTTTCTGCAAGTAATAAATTTCTAGCAGTCATTTTTCAACCATTACAATCAAATTTGTGGGCACAGTATTGTTCATACTACTTCTCTTATTAGCCTTTTGATGTTCTCAGGATCTATTATAATCATCATTTTTAATTTTCTGATATAGTAATTATGTTTTCTCTCTTTGTTTCCAGGTTAGCCTGGCTAAAGTTATTAATTTTTATTTATATTTTCAAAGGATCAGATTTTGGTTTCATTGTATTTTTCTATTGCTTTCTATTTTCAATTTTCCCTGATTTCTCTTCTAATATTTATTCTTTTCATCTGTTTCCTTTATGCTTAAATTGTTTTTTTCTCTATTTCTCTAAAATGAAATCTCAAGATATTGATTTTAGATCTTTTTCCTGTTATATTGCATTTAATGCATTTAATTTCTAAATACTATTATAATCCACAAATTTGATAACTTGTATTATCTTTTACATTTGCTCAAAATATTTTATATTTCTTTTGATATTTTTTCTTTATCTCATTTTATTTAGAAGTTACTCTTTTATTTGGTGATTTCACAGTTATCTTTCTTATTGGTTTCTAGTTTAATTCCTTGTGGTCTATGAGAATACTTTGGAGATTTTTTTTTCTAGTGAAATTTTAAAAAATTTATTAAGGTGTATTTCATGGCCTACAATGTGATCCATCTTGATAAATGGTCTATCTACATGCACCTGAAAAAAATGTGTATTCTTTAGTTATTGTCTATTGTATTCTATAAATATCAATTAGATCATGTTGATTGTGCTGTTCAGGTCAATCATATTCTTAGTGATTGTCTGCTGTTTGAAACTTTCTAGTTACTAAGAGGGATGTTGAAGTCTCCAATTAATTGTTTAGGAGTTGACCTGTGATTAGTTTTTCGTATCTGGAGAAACTAAGTCTTCAAAATCCTTAGTGCCCCCTCTTATCTCTGCGGTTCCATGAAAACTCTAAAAATAAGTTTTCATCTTGCAACTCTAGCTACAATCCGATTATTATTCTGGATCTTTTGCCATGGTGGTGGTTATGTGTGTGGAGAGTAAATGTTCTATAACTTTATGATTTTAAACTGCATCTTTTAGTGTGCTGGTATCACTGAGCTGTGATCTTCGCAAGTGTGTTTTTCCCCACTTCCCTCTTAGATGGCCTAGGATGGCTAGAGGAAGACTAGAACAGAGTAAATTTCTTCATCCAGGTGGGATAATATTCTGTGAAGTATTTTGCCTTGCAGAGTGAATCTTTGTTATGGATACTGGTCTGGGCTTTCTTCACAATGATGACTCTTCCCTTTCACTGTGAGATCCAGGAGGGGATTATCTTAGATTTCCTCTGAGAACATGGTAGTGTTCCTAGTCCCTGGAAGTAAAGCCCATAAGCCTTTTTCTAAGACTAACAGTCTTAAAGAATTTCTCACTCTCACATTAGTTTACACTCAGAATTTAGCAATTCATTAAAAATAACATTTAAGTAATTAAATTTAACTGGTTTATGTATCTTCAGCTTTAGATAAGCAGATCTCAGCTGTGTCTCTGGAATGAGACTCACTCTAGATTCAGGGTAGTGGTTTTGCTGCAACCTAAGTTCTCTCTAATGCATCTAAGAAATAGTCATTGGTTTTCAGTTTTGCTCAGTTTTTTTTTTTTCTTGTAAGAATGAGAGTATGACTTCTAAGCTTCTTACAAATCATAGCTAAAGCTGGAAGTCTTCAGTCAAAGATATTTATAATGATTCTTTCTTTCAGACTTAGTGTAGAAGTCAGAAAAATAACTGTGCTAAATAATCAAAATAATGCTCCTGAAATTCAGCTGAGGTGCTGCAAAGATATGACAGAGTATACAGGAAGAATGTTTCCAAGAGCTAGTAGAGTTTGACCATCATCATTTGAGACATTCTCATAATTGTCAGTTCCACTTAGCATGTACACCATCTATATAAATCCCATATTCAGCCTATTTTCTGGCTGGAATCTAGTTTCCTTAGATGAGTTTCACTGTTGATTGAAAATTATTACGCGGTGTCCAAGTAAACCCTGAGTGTTCCAGGAGAATGGGGTTCCCCTCCTGGTGTATTGTCCAGGTTCTTGATGTTCTCAAACAAAAGAATTGAGCAAAACACAGAAATATAGCAGAAAAAAAAAAACAGCTTTATTAGAAGGGAAAGTAAGCAACAGAACAATTCTAGACAGGGAAGCGGCCCGAATAAGAGAAGAGCGGCTCAAAAGTCTCAAGGGCTCAAGGGCACAGAAACAAAGCCTTAGGGTTTTTATCCCTATTTGCTGAGGGTGGTTACTTTTCTTAGAGGAGTGGATTTTCTTGACTGACAACTAAGATTGACTAGGCTCGGTGATTCATCATGTGCTTTTCTTCACATGTTCATTCCCACAATTCAGTCTGTTATAAACATATTAATGAAAATTTCCAGGCATATGCATCATATTATAATGATGCTATAATGAGGTTCAGGTGAATTAATTGAAGGTCATTGGGGTCTATATTGCACAGGTGTGAGTGATTGGCTGAAACTAGCACCCATTTTTCTACTCACGTTGTTTCTTTGTATGAGTTACTTTTAGCCCAAAAATGCCTTCTGGCTTGCTTAATTGTGGGCAGCCCTAAGGCAGACTCTTTCTAGTATAGACTGACCTCTATTCTTTGCAGGGTGACAGAAACCAATATCTAACTTTCCTACCTACTCTCTTTTCTGAGATCCATGAGCCCCTTCTTATTAGTAATGGATGTTTAGGGACTAGAGGTCTCTTCTGTAACTGCCTTCCTGCTGAGGAGGATCATAGTCCCTGCCTATTGGGATTTCATGGAGCTCTTTTCATCTCTGTCTTAGTCAGGACAGGGTCTCAAGTGTCCTGCCAGAGTGCTCCTCAGTCCCCTAGACAAGGAAAAGGTACCAATTTATTACTTGAATCATATATCTAGTTACATTTCTATTATTGATTTGCTCATTGAGTGGCTAAAAGAAATCAGGCTTGATTAATATATTTTGTAAAAGAAAAAAAAAATTGGGGGTAAAAGTTCTCCCTTCTTGGACTCCAACGGCCCTGTTTTGGCCTGAAGCCATTCTACTTTATAGTGAGCCAAGGAGAATGCTGAGTTTCAATGATCCTTATCGGTAGCCGGAGACCTGAGTTACCAGTTTCAAAATAATTATCTAATTTTGAAGGACAGAGTCTTTCTCCAAAGAAAGGAGGAAAGAAAAGACTTAACTAAGTTTTACTAAAAAGATTAAGAATTTTGCAGGATGGCCCATATCTGTTGGATGATTTGAGTAATGACTATCCTTTTTCCTGAGACTAGTATGCATCTTCATCTATGCTTTAAATTGCAATGTTTTGACTGACAGTTTGGCAGTCACTTATATAACATAGCAAGAAAGCTCAAACTTTGCATAGAGAAAAAAGAGTACAATATTTTGGATGGACTATGAGTCACTTTGAGTTTTGTGTAAAAGTGAGTTACATGCTAATTATTTGCCTGTCATCCAGAAAACAGACCTTTATGAGAAAGTCCAGAACTCACCTGGTGCAGGCTGTTGATATAAGATTGTAAAATGAAGGCTTTGATCAATTACTCTTTGTTTTATTGGATCAGGGCTATCATTATCATAAATGGTTTCTTCTCTTATATTTGTCACCTAGACACTACAGAGATTTTTAAAACACATCCTCACTCTCAGGAGAGGGATTCTCTTCTGCCCCCTCTCTGCATGCTCCCATTAGCTACAAGAATACAGGAAAGTATCTCCTGCCACATGCATTTCTCCTCTCTAGTTTCAAGTTCTTGAACAACTTTGAGCTGGGGATTGAAGTTCTCTGAAGCACTTCTAAGTGTTGGGTATAGGGAGAGAGCCCTGATAATAATATTTCTAGATTAGGGATTCATCTTCTCCACTTTAGGCCCTTATTTCAAGAGCAGAGTATTTGTTCATGGTAAAAAAATCAATCACCAATTGATACTGGTGAAATAATTTATGATAAAGAGTAAGCTGTTATGAGAGATCATGGCACTCTAGTCTTCCTAGTGATAGATTCCTGCCAGGCTGTCAACCTCTGATTGTGTCAGTCAAAGCATATGTTATATATTGAACTATTTGCCCCTTCATTTCTTTCTCACCTATAATTAGGTTGCAAGGAACAATTTTTTCCCAACAATAAATTTTACATGGAGAAACAGACTACACTTGAGGGCACCATTCATAAGCTTCCCTCCGGTCTTGACTCTCTGAACTATGTACTTACCTGCCAAGTAATGGGGAGTATGCATTTAATTATAACTCACCTGATGTGTATTACTAATTAAAGAACTAGAATGAGTCCTTATTTGCTCACAAAAGCCAAGCTGGAGATGTTATAAAATAAAAATAAATTTCGCTAAGAAGGAGGCCTCCTCTTAATTTTAATGCAAAATAAAATAAATGAAATAAAAAGGAAATAAAACATGAAAAAATCTAATGTTTACTTCATACAACCCGAGTTCTAGATATTTTCAGTTTTTTAATTTAAATTAACTTTTGTATCACAAGACATAGTTTAAGATCTGTGTTATTATCCCCATTTTATAGATGTAAAGAATATGATGAGACAAAAGAAAAAGTAGTTAATATGTAAATAAGACATAATCAGAAAGCTTACTGTAATAGATGCATGTGGCACATTGTGGAGAAATACCTAGAGGATACATTCTTTTTTAAGCACATGTAAGACATTTACGAATATTATTATGTCAGGGAGAAAATAATTTTGCACACATGTCTCTCCCATCTTCACTCCCAGCAAGATGCCTTGCTTCCTATTTCAATAAGAAAGAACAGCCATAAGAAGTTTCACAAGTCTTAACCTCTACTTCTACACAATCATAGAGTCTGTGCTCTCACACTTGGCTTTCCTTCCTGTTACTACCAATGACCTTTGCAGAATCTTAGCAAAGATCAACCTCTCATTTGTACATTGGGTGCCACACCTTGAAGATTTTTATCCTTTCTTCTGCACAACTATTTATTTATTTTCTACTCTTTAATTTTCCACAGCATAGATGCATGCTTGTTTTCTTAATATATTTTTAAAAAGCAAAACCCTTTCATGTGCTATCTCTTTAGCTATTGCCCCACTTTGTCTCCTGTCCTTTAGAGTAAAACTCCTGTAAAACATTGTCTGTCTGTATTTTCTTAAATTCTTCTCTTCCCCTTTCTCTGAAATTACTCTGGTTAGGTTTTCAGGTAACTCCTCCTCTGAAACTGTTTTGATCCAGGCTATATGTGCCTTTCCACTCTGTTATATTATAATCAGTTTTCTCAGTCCTCATTTTATTTGACTTAAGCAGCAGTATTTGACAGAGTTTATGACTTTCCTCTGCTTTCAAATACTTTATTTGGGTTTCTAGTCCTTCAGCTCCCTTCCCAAATTTCCCTGGTTTTGCTTCCGCCTAACCACTACTCTTTCCAGCCCCCTTTGTTGGCTTTCTTCTCTCCTCTCCGCTGTAAGTGTCAATAGGTTCAGGGTTTTCAAATTGAGACTTTTTTCTCTATACATAGTCCTTTCTGAGGTAATTCATCTATCATGCTTTTAATACAATTTTTTTCTGGTGATGACTCCAAAGCTTATGTCACCATCCTTAGAGTGGTTAGCCTGAATTTGAAATTCTTATTTAAAACCTTTAACATACTACTCAGATTTCCAGTAGACCGTCTCAAATTAAGTAGATGTAAAACTGAAATTCTGATCTCTCAGAACTTGTTCTCTTTTATCCATCACCATCTCACATACTGGTCATGGGTCAATATTTCAGAGAAAAACTGTAAAATTTGAAAATATTTAGAATTTATAAAATTGGAACAATCCTAAATCTTGATTTTTCTTATATAGGTACATTTCATATATTAACTCATCAATAACCTATACGTCCTTTGTAAATGACAATACTGTTATAACATTTTTCCACAACAAGTCTACAGTTAACAATCTGGCCTCTCTACCTGTTGTTTTTTGGCCTAGAGTTAGGCCTGGTTTGTTATGGATATACTTTTGATCAAATTATATAAATCATAAGACACACCACTATTTTGTCTCCTAAAAATTTTTTAAAAGTGCTGACGCTTAATCTATAATAGTTCCTTCAATAATCCTTCGATGTTTTCTTAGGTTGGAAATTTCATTCAACACATAAGGAAATTGACAATTTTCTCAGGCTTTAGTTGCTGCTTATTTGTAACAGTCATATTTTTGCAGAGATCTCAGTAACAAAAAGTAATACAATGCTGTTTTAAAAAGTCTTATAATAGTAATAGTAATAATAAGTAATATAGTCCTTTCTACTCATGCGTAACTTATTTTCTTATGTCCTGTAAAGCTCTTGCTTGCTGCTTTAAAATAGGAAAATATGAGATTGCCAATCTTCTAATGAGCAATATTTCTTTAACAGTATTCAATTTGTAATATAGTGCTATATTTCTACATGTTTTTGAGTATACAACTTGTCATTTTTGACTGCAAATTATATTAGTTCTTCTATGAGAACTAATTTTACTCCATACATGTAGCATCAAACCAGTGCACATAAGTAAAGTAATATGATGATAGCACAAATAGCACATTCGGGATGCGCATAAGCCAGCAGTGAACTACATCAAGCTGCTTTCCTGCTAAAAATAATTATGAGACATTTAAATTTTAGAATTTTGACATGTGAAAACATTTTAAATCTTAGACTTCCATGAAATATAGTACTTTTTCTTTATTTTTTTCTTTCTTTTTTTTTTTTTTATAAACAGCAATTAGTTTTACTCCTGTTTGATCACCAATTAAATTCTAAAATCTTTTTCTAGCACTCATAATTTTCCTTCTGTTGTTACTGGAGTCATTTATCAACAATACTTTTTCATTTGAGTCTATGTGACAAATTATGTGTTATTGTGTGCATAAAAATATGTTTATTGTGTCTTATTTAGAATGATAGATTTTTTAAAAATATATAATTTTTGGATGTTTAATTTCACTGCAATTTATCTAGGTTTGGATTTTTTAAAATTTATAGTGTTTGACATTCTGAGTAGAATGACTGTATAAATTATTATATTCTTAAGTAGACATTTCCCACAGATTTTTAAAGAATTTACAACAAATGTATAAGGAATCATGTACAAAAATGTTAAATAGCATTTTTAAATTTAGATTGATTTACACAGTTGACTTTTTAAGGCTCAAATGATTTTAACTCCTGTGATAATGGGCACACAAAGATAGAATTTACGTCCTGCTATGTTAATGTATGCTTGCGTGTTTATCATTTGCATCACTCTGAAAATGTTACAGCTACTCTAAATATGTGTACATTAAAACATCTAAATTTCAACAATTATGACCTCATTTGGATTGGTTTAAGTTTCAGAATTGTTTGGATGCATAAAAGTATATGTGTACCATAGCAAATTTTAAAAATGCTTTTGTCTCAAAGTTTCTTGCTTAAGTATGAGCTTTCCCTGTGCTGTAATATTGTGCTCCACCAAAATTGGTGCTTATAATCATTAACACAAAAAACAGTTATCTTTGATCAATGTAGAACTTTTAAACCTTTATTTGCAATAGCATAAACAATAATGTAAGATGTTTCTTATTTAACAGAATGAACTTCAAAACTTTCCTTTGATACATATACTGAATGAAAAATAAAACTATCATTAGAATTAACTAGTTCTTTATTTAAAGCAATTACTGACAGTGCTGTGAAATTAGCATCAATCCTGCTAAGAGATCAATCAGTTGATACCCCGTTCTGTTATGAGATCCAACTCCCAGGAACACCCCTGTTTTGTTAGCATCTTAGAAAGTTCCTTTACACTTTTTAATCAAAGCAGGAGGTAATCTGTTTAAATTGTGGTTCGTTGTCCTTGGGGTGTGGGTAGGAAGGTAAGAGGAGAGGATGCCTCAGCAATCTATTAGTTTTGCTCAGTTTTTCCTGGTGATGATAGATAAACCCCTCTCTTATGTTGATCTCTAGTAGTGACATGTTTTACCATTAAATAGATTATTGACTACTAGCACAAATTTTGTATTTTGTATCATTTTAAAGAAATACTTCTCTTTCTGCATCACTAAGCATTTTTTTCTCTTCATATGGACATTGAATTTTGTCAAAAATTTATTCATAACACATAAATTTAATACAATATGCTTTTTTGGCTTTTGAGATAAAAGACCTTGCAAAAAATGGCTGCAATTACCCCCCTCCTGAATAGACCACTCTTCAATGTAACTTTGTAGAGAACAAGAAGAGAGATCTGGAGCATCTAGAAATCAGGCAATCCCAAAGGAAATTTCACCAAGTTCTTCAGAGTTGCCTTACACCACCGACCTTGGATCCATTGACCGCTGATCAATAATAAATGTGTATTACTTTAACAACTAAGTTTGGAGTTCTTTTTTACATAGCAAAAGCTAAATAATTACAGAATAATTAACTATATATTGTTATAGATGCATATACATGTGTGGGTGGATTTATGTTGCACAGAAAATTATCTAAAAATATACACAGCAAATTGATGTCAGCAGTTACTCATATAACATATGGATGTTTTAAATTTGTATGTAGTCAAGTCTATTAGTGTCTTCAGTTTGTGATTTATTTATTTTTAATGAAATGCTTATTTCTTCTGACAACAGGTTAATAAATAATTTTAGTGTCTTTAACCCTTAACTATGGTGAATTTTATTACAGAATGACCAATGTGAAACCTTTATGTACATTTTGTGAATGAACCAAATTTGTTAATATTCTTTTACTATAATGCTGGATAATATTTGATATCTTATTTAAAAATGTAGGGTCTTGACATTAAATAATACTGGTCTTATGTTTTCTTATTTTATGCTATCTTTATCACATTTTGGATTTTAGGGTTTTTAGAAAGGAACTAAAGAATGCTACATTTTAATATCATTTCTGTTTACTCTTTCTCCTTAGGACATCTGTAGTTCTTCATTGTTGTTTATTAGTTTTAAAATAATTGCAGTAGATCTATTTCATTCAATTTTGTAAACAAGTAGTATTTATATATAACTCTTATTGTGTTTTTCTTTTACAATATTCTGCATTAAAATGTAATCATTTTCTCCCTTCTACTTTGCTTAGGCTAGTCCTACTTTCTCTGACTTATGGAATGAATGTTTCAATTTTGAGTTCAGAGAGAATGTATTAGTAGGAGAGGCCTGACATTTGGGCGGAATAAGTACCATTAAAATCTTCATGAACAAAGAAGGTAGATAACCCAGGGATGAAGAATCAGAATATCTTATAATCTAAGCAGATGCTGTTTTATAGGAGTCATATGTTGGTGTGGTTATTAACACCAAAAGCAGCCAAACATGTGTGTAAAATGATCAACATATACTCATTAAAAAACATATGTCAAGGAGCTAATACATTTCAGTCCTTTGTGACCACGCCAATGAAAAATTCCAAGGTAAATGAGAAATGTTCTCATTCTTTAATATATATTTTCAGTGACGAAACTTAAATTACATTGTCACAAATTTCCTGTGAATTTGTATTCTACTTATACACAGATACAATCTAGCATAAAACTACATTCTAACAGGAGTTGGCATCTGCATAAGCTGAAGGCCTAGAAGACTGTCTCTGTTTGAATAACAAAACCTTAAACATCTGGCGCTGATATTTGGAAATGCTATGTAAACTTTCAATCTCTAATAGTATACTATTTAGAGGTTAATGGTATTAGTAGTAAGCATACAAGATTTGTGTATACAACTTCTCTTTGGAATCCTCTCAGCAAAGGAAGGTTTTCCTATGTTTTAAAGAGTAAAGGTGAAGAAGAAAGATATAAGACTTCAAATCAGCAAAGTCTGTGCCTGGAACATCAGAACAAGGTGGTGTCAGGTTCTCTGAGCTACATAGAAAGCGATTTATAACCAAGGATATGATGTCCTCTCATGTTGTGATTTGTAGGCTGGGTTTTACCACATCCTCAATGGGGGAATCATATTTGGTGCAGGTCTTGACCCCACCAGGCCTGGCTGAGGCTTCACCTGGGTTCCATCGCGTGCATCAAATGAGTCACCGAATTTGCACCTCTGCAGCTCCTCATGCCGACTTCCTACCAGCAGAAGCTGCATTGCCAGCATCTTAATGTGAAATGTGACTACATATCTCCACAGAGTATCAGCTGAACTTAAACCTGGTAAATACAAAAATCAGAAGGTCCCAGCTCTGCCTACGCAGTAAACAGAGGCTAGAGGAGCTATTAAGTAAGCTAAGAATAGGGCTTCCAGGAAAAAGAGCTAGTATTATATTGCTCCAAGTTCTGTACCAGATGTTTTATATATATTATTTCATAAACCACATAGCAACCTACTTTTACAGATGAATAAACTGCACCTCAGAGAGACCAAGTCACATGTCAGCTAGTTGCTGACAGAACACTGATTTGAATTAAAGTCTGCCTGCCTTCTAACCTTCTTGACACCTTATCTTATCCTGCCAGCAATTGGGGAAGATTGCTTAGTCAAGAGATTGTTTTCAAAATGAGCTGGCAGGATTCCGCCAGTCTCCAGGGACCTGGAGACATGAATGGTGGGATTTTTTTGTGAACCATTGCAAATTTTCCAAATGGCTCCCTAAGCTCTAAAGAGGTCATTGCTCAATTTCTCCCTGAGCAAATGGTTTTGTGTCCAGTGGCAGATTTTTAAAGATTAAACCTAATATAAAATTTAGTTTATTACCAGTTTTCAAAGGAAAGAAAAAATGAATTACTGGTTGTATTTAATAGTCTATGAAACTCAATGTACTTGTACCTCTAGTCTCCTCTAAGCAGAGTCCCTCAGGGTGATCTTTATGATGAAGGATAGGGCACATTCCCCTGAGTTGGGGGAGAACATGCCTGCACTAGGAGAGGAAAGGGTTCTTGGCAGACATAGGAAGAATTCAAACATAGCTAAAGTTAGAGTCAAAAGGAAAGTTTATTAAAGAAGGGGAAAGCAAAAACAAACAAAAAAAACCAAGACAAGGGAAAAAAGACCTGAGTGTGGGGATCTAGTTTATATATCACTCTTTAGTTCCTACAAGTTACAGTTTAAAGACTTTGTTTAACCTATTTCCTTTGATATAGACATATAGTGAGGAAGGGAGAGTATGTAGTCTGAAAGGCCCGCTGGCAGTTCCCAGACTTTAATTCATAGGTTCCCCCATGCTTTAAGCCATAGAGAATGAACAATTTTATTATGTGTAGGGTAGCCACTTAAAGATTTTTTTTTTGTTTCCCCTTCACAGTGTGGGGAATAGGTTGTTAGGAATCCAGCAGAAATCTTTTGTTCTGAAAGTAATCCTCATGGCTTGGCTGCAGAGCTAATCAGCATATTGCAGTCTCTGAATGGAGCTTGATTTAACACTTTAGTTTTCTTGCCTCCTCTGTATTACTTATGCATATAAGTTTCCCATGTTTTCTGTTATGTGACCTTGTTAACCAGACTAGGATGGATTGTATCAGGAGTCTATACCCAGGTCAAAGAGAATATAGTAATGATTAAGTTTTAAGAGGGAGTTTGAAGAAGTAGTTTGACACAAGAATGTCCAGTGGGTGAGCTCCTACAACAAATTGTAAATAATATGCATCATCAGATTCTCCATCTTGAGGACTTTGGGTTGTAAATGAGAGAGAGAGGGAAAGAAGAAACCATCAAGAAAACTAAGGCAGAGTCAGAGAAAAGTAGAGTTATGAATATGGTAAAATTATTGGAGAAATAGAGGCACATTCTTCTAAAGTATGCCAAAATGAAATGTCTAGGTCAATATACACTAGTGTTAAATTTCTAGAATTTCTGTTGTTAGCAGTATAATGGCATCTATGGTTTGCTGAGTTTTCTGTGTATCAGGGACAGTGTTTGAGTTCGGCATATATTCTCCAATTCTGTCCCAGTCACATAGTTTTGCTGAGTGTCCTTGGAGCTGCTCTGGTATCTGAAGATATGAACATCATTTCTACTGCTGTAAGGCCTGACTTGACATTATGAGACAGATGTCTATGCTTATGAATTCTTAGAGCATCCTTATAAGTCGCTGGAAACCAAGAATCAGTTTTTCCATTTTTAAAACCTAAAGTCTCTTAACATATTTGTAAATTGACAACCTTAAAAAAAAAAGTCAAAGCATATGATGCTGAATTGGTCGTTATCACTGTTCCTTAAATGAGTAATGAATTGGTTAAATCCTTTACTGTCTCAAGAAATCACCATCTGTTCTTCTAGTCTTTAATTGATGTAAGAGATGTTTCATGGGAAACAATTCTGGTGTTCACAAAACTGGCTTGGCAGATTAGTAGGTCAGCAAGCAGATGGTACTGGGGCAACTGGGCCTTGGGCAGCTGCAGTCCTACCTGGGCAAGTTGGCCATTCTTTCTACCACACAAATCACAAAACTACCAGCACCACTCAAACTCCCAATGGCCTTTGCATCAAACACAGTTTATTCTGGAGACAGGATTTTGGAGCCAAGAAATGAAGATAGCAGAATGGACAACATATTTTCAACTTTAGCAGTACACAGAGGGTACAGACAAGGGTGGAACAAGTTTTTTGTTAAAACAAAATAAAATTCATTAACTAGCCAAGAATTCCAGATGGCAAGTTATACCTCCTTTTAGATATTCGGATAACATTGCAAGATCAAGAACTTGTAGGAACATTTTATTTTCGTAGGAAATTTTAATTCTTGAATGTAAGACCGATGTCATATTTCCTTCATCTCTTTTCTTGGCTCCATGGAATAAGCAAAGCAATTTTCTGATTTCCCAATGATTATTACTCAGAAATTTCAGAATATCTATGCTGAAAGCACTGTGATATCTTTAGCAATTTTTGGAATAGTTTTGACTTCAGGCAAAATTGTGAAGTAAGTAAAGCTGGATTTAAAGCTGTTTATAGTTTCTGTTCTGCTGCCTCACGACTAACACGTATATGACATCATCTGGACATCATGGTGGATATCATGATGACAGTATGGCATTACTGTGAGTCCTCCCTCTCTCCCTTCATGAACATTTGTGAGCATCTACTGCATATCAGGCATTGTTCTAGGTTCTGGGGAGAAGGGTGGAGCAAGAATCAGACGCTGTCCCTCTTCTTAGAAAGCTCACATTCTAGTGTGAGGACATAATGTTAAGTAATTGATCTCACAAATAATGAACGATTTCAAACCGAAAAGAATCCTCTGGAAGAAAGAAGTACAGTTTAGGGAAAGTATAGAACATCAAGGTAAAAGAATATCTTCTGGTATTGCTAAGGACAGAAAACTGGAACATCTGCAGGTTTGGCCATTAAAGCCAAAATTATTTTGCCAAACTGGAAACACAGCTAAGGGATTTCCTTTATGCAATGTGCCCAAACACAGGTGTTTATCTCTGGTGTGTCTTTTGCTAATCTCCCCTACTTCCCTGCTTGGTCAGTGAGGCTCAAGCAGAATGACTTTTATTTTATTTTTGCTTAATATCCAAATGATATGTGATACTTGTGTCATGAGGAGACATTTAGGATCCTAAATTATCTTTAATGGCAGGAATTTTTAAAAGCAAAATTTATATTCAGATGACAAGAGCTCTCTGAATATTTAGGAGATTATGACAGGGGCAAAACCAGATAAATATCATAACGCAAAACAATTATGTGGCTAACATCTTACCTGTTGGGAGCAAAAATTGTTTTCTTTTGTCGATGCCGGCAATATTATAATTCAACTTCTACCTGTTAACACACAATCCTAAAACCAATGGAGACTAACTTTTAGGAATTTCACTGATAAAAACTTAGAAGACGGAGAGAAATCCCATGGTAGCAGAGGTGACATTCAGAGACAACCAAATCAGAGACTATGTAAAGGTTTTGAAGAAGACAAAGGCTGTGTTTATAGTGCTTTGTCCCTACTAAAGAGTGTCTGATTTAAATGAAAAATAATGTTTAACCTGAAAATGAGTTCTACAAGAAATTAAACACACACACACACACCACACACACACACCACACACACACACACACATTATACATGCAGGGTAGGATCCAAACAAATGTGATAACAGAGAGGATGCCACCTCACACACTATGGTTTAACATCTATCAGGATAGCACATTTCACAATTTACAAAGCATATTTAAAATGTTGTCTATTTCCATTTACTTCCAAAGTAAAGTGAGAATTTAGCAGAAGAGAACCAAATTTGCAATAAGAATTTGCAGCTTTGTTCCTAAGCTGCCCTTCCCAGTGCTAACAGCTAATGCTAATTGAACACTTGTTAGGTGGTCAGGCAGTTTCTATGCATTACACCTGACTTCAGTAACTTAATCCCTCTCACAGTCCTATCAGTTAGACACTGTTATATTCCTCATTTTAGAGGTGAGGACACTGATCTTCAGAGAGGAGTGTCAATTCCCAAGGTCACACCGCTGGTAGATAATTGAAATAGAATAGTCGCTCATCCTTTCTGGACCTTAGCTCCTTTATCTATGAAATTTAGATAAGAATAATAGGAATAATAATAATGGACACTGTTTCAAAGCTGTTTAAATATTTCAATTCCTTCCATAGAATTAACTTTTGATTTCAAAACCCATTTGAGAGGTAGGTATTGTTCCTTTATTCTGAAGAAATTGAAATTAAGTCATTAGGTCACAAGATAAATGATGAAGCAAGACACTCAGACACAGAGATATACATGGAATTCAGACCAAAAAAAACCAAAAAAACAAAAACAGCTCAGAAACCACCAGTACAGTACCACCTTCCACACTACACAGGGTTCCTATGAAGCTCAAAAAGAAATCAAAAGGAAACACCAAAGGAAATTACAAACTTGCCTTCATCACTTTCCTTCTGTTTCATTCCACCAGGACCTTATGTAATAGAATATTTCTAAAACATATGGGACATTGCCAGTATGCTTAATCATATTTGTTGCCTATGTAGATTTTCTCATGATTCTATATATTATAATTACCTTCGTACATGTGATTTGATTATTTTTTGGAATTAGGGTCCGTAAAGCCATCAGATAAAGAGCACCAGAAACACATTAGTAATCAGAGTCGGGTTTATTAAGTTGCTGTAACAGGGAACATGGACAAGAGGGACCATAGAGAATCTCACTAGGAAAGAGTAGGAAAAAGATTTTTATGGGATTTGAGCTTTTGCTAGATGATTCTGAAAAAGGGAAGTGAAAATCAGCACTGAATTGAGAACATTCACAAAAGAATTTTGCAGCCTTGAAAGAAATATTGTTTTACGTTGGCGTTGCCAGTGACCTTGTCTGTGTTAGCTACAATCTGATTATAAACAGGGCTGATTTTTTTCTTTCTCAATTCTGGATATTTTTAATTTTTCATGTAATAAAATCATTACCCTGATTACCATGTTGTTCATGAATCCACATTTTTTATACATATTTCACTGTCTATTTACACATATAATTCTATATTAGGACATTAAAATCTCAATCAATATAATTAAAACAGAATTTTTAATATTCAATGATCAAACTGTAGTAAATTTAAGAGTCAGTATAATAATTTAAATAAACTTCAATTACTATAATGTTTTTAGCAGATGTCTCATAAGTAAAATTTTGGGGAAAAGAATCAAAACAAAAATTACAATTTTTTTTAGAAAGCAAAGACAATAAAAACACTATATATCAAAATGTAAGATATGTAGGCCAAGTTTTTTTCAGTTCGATAATTCAAATCTATAAATAATGTGATTAAACAAGAAAATAAAATTAAATGGACTAGGAATTTGATGTAAATCTTTTGCAAAATAAAAATAAATAATTTAATGAAAACCAGAAGAGAAAGGGATCACTAATATAATGGCAGAAATAATGTTAGAAAATAGATATTGAGTAAAAAATAAAAATATCTAAGAGCAAGTTCTTTGGAAAAACAATATAATTTTTATAAATATCTTGTAAGCTAACTAAAAGATTATACAAACTTTAACATTAAAAATTCAGTTAATAAAAGAATATGTTCTTCACATCATGGAGAATGTACTTATAATCTAATTAAATGGAGGGACAATTTAGATTCTCAGATTCGCCTTGTATTCCAGGTATTATTCTGGAAAGTTGTTTAAATCTTATAGTTCAAGCCTATATTTAGAAATTGACATGTTTATTATTTGATTTCATTTTATATATACACATGTACACATTTTATAATATTTAATATATATTTATATATGTATTGTTTTAAGTAGGAATTAAATTGTATGCTTTATAACCTGCTCATATTATGAACATGAAAAGATGTGCATTGGGTATGTAAAGTATATAATTTAATTCTTATTTAAAAAATATACATATGCATATTTATAAATGTCTGTTAATAATGTAATGACAAGATGATAATAAATGGGCACTTGGGTAGAATTATATATATATTTTACAAAGTATGTAAAGCAGAGACCTCTGAAGATGATTGTATTAATACTCTTAGACTTGGTTTCATGATGTGATTTTTCTCAATGACAACAGCAAGAAGTGGATTGGATGCAGGATGAGGTGGGTTTTTAACAATTCGTTTCAGTGGCAAACCATTCTTCTTTGAAATGTGCAATTAACATTTTCTCATTTTTAAAAATATATATGGCTTCAAATGAGCCCCATACCCCACCTTTAACCAGGTTACAGCTTCTCCTATATAGAAATTTGCCTCTGAATTTTGGTTATTTTTATTGTTTATTTCATTTTGGTGTACTACACTCATGATCAACGCATTGCCCTCCATTAGGTTCGAAGGTAAAACATGTATGTAATTAGATGATGAGCAAATGAAATACTGATAATTTTCCTCTGTCAGAGATGTCTTTTTTTCCTTCTGTCTCCACTATATTCATTTTGCAGAGAGTATTTCCACGTTCTTTCTACATCCATAGCCAAATCTGCAACTATAGTTATATAATCCAACCACCTTGACTAAAATTAACTGGTCCAGGCCTAGATATCTGACTCAAGCTACACCAATCAGATCTAGCTGATAATTTATAGACTGTATATAGAGGCTAGTTCATCCCTCCTAGGTAGTTAAACAGAGAAGATATTTTGTCATAGCTAAAAGCCTCAGTTTATTTAAAGAGAAAAGCACAGAATTGGGAGCTTAGAGAAGCTGAGAGTTCATGCAACACCAGAGAAAAAGATAATAAAAGGGAAGATGCTGTTGTTTCTTTTTGTATAAATTACATCTTTATATTTTTGTTTCAGTCCCTTCTGAATCCTCGCTGCATTTCTTGTTTTTGGTTTATGAAGGCTACTCTTCTACCAAATCAATACATTTCCATTAAGAGTTGCTAGACTGAATTAAGTTTCATCTGTTTCCTTTGGCAATGACAGGTCATAGCCCTTCCATATCTATCTTTCTCTAAGAAGGTATCCTTTTCTTGTTGAATATCTGCTCTGTGCCATTTGTGGGGTTGGAACTTTTAAATACATTAACTTCTTTAATCACTACAATAACCCTGTTAGGTACTGTTGACACTTTAACTTGTTATGTTAAATGAGGGCTTGCAGCTATGAATCAGTAAATAATTTGCCTAAATCACAGTTCTACCAGGATTAGAGACAGGAATTTAGCTGTTTGACTCCAAAGCCTCTCCTTAATGAAGTCATTCTCTTATTTCCTAGTCCAGTTACAATAATTATAAAAGGTCCATAATCCACATTCACATAATCATCTCCCTAGCTATTTTAATCTGTGGATTTGCCTGAGGTCTAGGAAATTTAGAAAACTGTAGGACTTGCTAAGGTTGCCTGGACTTCTCAGAACATAATTTGACCCACAAGGGTTACAAACACCTTAGAATCTAAATAAAGACTAAGATAATTTACAGCCACCACTCATATCCTTTGTAACCTTAGGTTACACTGAACACATTTTTATAGATATAGACAAAGTGTATGCCATTTTTATGAGTCTGGTATTACGTAGAACTAGTTCTCTCTTCCTTGATACATCATTTTTCATTCATTTTTATTGCTAGCACTGGGAGATTGAACTGTTTTTTCTTCAACTTAACCAACCTCCTGAGTAAGAAGAGTATGACTTCGAATAGGGTTGACCTTTGAGGAACCTCGGGTGAGAACTCCCACTAGTCCTTAACAATTAAGACATAAAGGTATAAAGGTAGAGCTTAGACAATGTGGGATGGGAAGACAGTGGTATCTGGCAAACTAACCTGCACATAGGACTAATTCCCATTCTACCCTCTTGAGATACCTGGGTGGTCTAATAATGACAGTGATAGTCACCCAGGAGTTGGCTCAGGCAAATGCCAATTACTGAAAAGATACTCTTGAGTGCCAAGTGAGACTTGGCCTCACACTGTCAAAAGATCAGCCAAGCTGAAGCACCTGGTAGGTGTTGAAGTAGCCTATTAAAGCAATCACAAGCCAAAATGAAAGTAACATTGAAACCTTAATCACTGCTACCTTATTGGAAGCTATTGGCTAGACCTGAAGAAAGCACCAACTTCTTCCTTTTTATTTTCCTCCGATGATAGACTCACAGGTGGAGGGTCAGTGGGGGTCATCTATCTGTTGATAGAGCTCCAAACAAAAGTTCTTGAAGTTTTCTGAACCAGAAGCTAGGGGAAGGAAAAGGAGATAGGACGAAGAGTGGAAAAGAACTGAGTCAGAATGGGTAAAAGTGTCTTCAAGTTTCTCTTTCCCTCTTCATCCCTCATAAGGAGATCTCAGCAGAGGTGCCTGAAGAGAACCTCTGCACAAGGCCTCAGATAAAGAGACCTAGGAATGAAAGTGCCTGGGCTAAGAAAGCCCATATGTGAAGAGCATGTCTAGCCAGAAAGGTGAGTGCTCCACTGCACCTCTCTTCAAGGACTGAGATGCATTGGCATGCACAGGCAAAGAAGGGCAACTTTCCCCCATGAAGCCTGCCATGTAAAGCCTTTGTATTGTCTGTGGTCAGGCCTCAAAATTCACACGTAAGTTTTTAACAGAAACCAGACTTCTCAACCATGGAGCTTCAGGCGGCCACTAAACAATCGGGGTTGGCCCAAAAAGTGAAACTGATTTACCCTCCTGTCTCAAGGAAAATTCATACTTGAGGGAAGTCGAATTCTTTGCAGTCTCATATATTGTCTCATTTTATATCAACATTAATGTGTGCTCTTGTTAAATACTTCTTTCTTCGTAGGCATTTCTAGCATGGTTTTAAGTTTAATTATTAGGCACTTTATAAAATTTCCTTTTTAAATTAATCTTTGTAGCTTAAATGTCCCTGATGATTCTACTTATTGAACTTTGATGGTTGGCATAAGGAAATAAACTGTGTATGAGGCTGTGGTATAATTAGGCTTTTTGTTTTCGTTCATAGTGATTGAGTTTTCAAAAGGTTCAATTGGACTGCATCTGCGTGTGATGCAATGTTTCCTCATGAGTGGATTGTAGAAACTGCTTGCACAGTGATATATAATTAGCTTTAAATAATGTAAATATATTACATATTTCTTTTATCTGTTTGCTGTCTCCTACCTTTAGAATTTACGTTCTCTAGCGGCAAAGTTTTTCTTTTGTTTTGTTGTTCTGTTTTGTTTTGTTTTAATCAACTGTGGTATAGCACCAAGAATAGTGTTTGGCTCACTGTAGGTGTTCCATTTGTGTTTGGTCAATGAATAAATGAATTAAGTTGACATAGGGAACAAATTTGAGTAACTCTCAGTAAGTACCTAAAATGCCCTTTTAAATAGACATCACGGATGAAAGGACAAATACATGCTTCACATTCACATTGTATAGTGATGTTTGAATGCAAGAGAAAAAAAATTCAAATATTTTCATATTGTAGCTAAGCTCCTTATGATTTTAAAGTCCCTAGTATTTTTGACAGTTAGAATTAAGTAATTTAATTCTTAATTAGGCCATTCTTCATACGTTAACTGCTCTTCCTGCTCAACTGCTTTTGTTCTCCAAAAATGTAGTCATAAGTTACTGATGTGATATCTCTTTGTTAAGCAGGAGATAATGTCAGGTTCACAAGGAAAATTTATAAATTTGTTTTGCAGAAGGTATGAATACCTCCAAGGTAGCTGCAACCAGCCGCTGCTGCCCAGAAGTCATCCTCTGAGTTTCCCTGAAACTCTCCCTCTCCCACTCCCTAGCTGCATAAAAACACCCTACTTTTGCTTTTGGGGAAGACAGATTTGAGAAAATCTTGCTCTCTTGTCCTCTCACTTTGGCCAAGTTGAATAAACCTTTCTTTATCTCCAGGTATTGGTGTCTCAGTGTTTTGGCTTGTTAGGACATTGGGCACACAAACCAGAATTTTGAGAGGTGATTCTGCAATAATATAGCAAAACATGTATTAAAGATCCACGGTAATGAAAGCCTCAGACAATCAACTATAGTGATACAGCAGCCTCTTGACAAAGGATTAGCCTGGGAACCCTCATTAGACATTTCATTTCTTACTGCAACTCTACTCTCGTGTAACCATTTGGTAGGAAGAAACAGCTTTTCTCACTTTCAAGGGATACTCCAGTTTCTCGAATCATTAATTTTATTATAAGAATGCATGCTCAAGACAGCAATATTTGGAGGTGTTAAAGAGAAACTGTGCAATGTTATTCTTGGACTGGCCTGAATCTTGGATGCCTCACCTTATTTGACCCATATATTCCTATTTCATTTTTATTTTGAATTCAAGGATGCTGTAGCTAAAAGAACAGAAATAACGACACTTCATTCTGCTTTTATCCCAGTACCCTGGTGGGGGCTCAGGGCACTGTGTCCATGTCGACAGACTCCACAGTGGATGTCCCTGAAACTCTCAACATTCAGTCCCACAATATTTCCCTGTAAAACTTATGTATCCCTTATATCCTTTATACTTCCAGGGCCTCTTGGAGGCTACTTTTAGAGTACTGGGTACTTCGAAGGGGTTTCCCAATGGATTCTCTAGGTTATTCTTCTTCAAACAGTGACATACTCATTTCTAAGTGGATTTAATGACTTTCAGAGGGCAGTGTAATTCCTGAGTCACAGGAACATAATTATTAACATTACTAGATAATAACAAACAGAATTCAATATTTTTAATATTAGCAGATTTTAATAACATTACAAAAAGAATTTAAAATTATTTTCTAAAGGCTTGTTGTTTATATAGATATATAATTCATTTTGATATGAATTTCCATCTATAAATCATGTTAAATTTATGATTTTTATAATAATTTTTATGTAGATTCTTTCAGATTTTCTGTGTAATTTTCAATTACATAGTTTACAAATGGGAATTTTATTTCTTCCTTTTCAGTACTTAAAAATTTTTATTTTTCTTGTCTTATTGTATCATGTATGTTTTCCAAGGGAATGTTGATTAAAAGTGACAAAATCTGTATTCTGCCTTATTTTTGAATTCAAAAAGAAAGTATTCAACATTTTTAAACTAAACATAATTTTTTTTTATAGATCCTTTTGTCATATTAGGAAAGTTTCCTTCTGTTTCTAGTTTACTAGTTTTCTAAGATTTCAAATTATGAATGAGCATTGAATTTTATCAAATGCCAAATTTCATTGTCAATGAACGAGATCATGCTAATTTTTCTCTATTCTGTTAATGCTGTGAATTTTGCTGATTTGTTTTAAAAATGTTTAACCAAGCTTGTTCTATTGGAATCAATCCAACTTGGTTGTCATATATTATCTTTTTAATATAATTTGTATTTGGTATAATAATGTTTATCTGATATTAACAATATATTGCAGAGAATTCATTCAGTTTTTCTCAATTGCAGTGGTGAGGGTTTTGTTATCAAGATTAGCCTGATTTCATAAATTTGTTAAAGAACCTTCTTTTTATTCTCTTATTTAAAGAGGTCATGTGAGATTAACATCACTTCTCCTTAAAATTAATAAAAAATATTTCTTATGATAAAATTACATATTCTATATATAGTGATATAAAACTCAAATTGTATACTTATTTTGAGAGTGTTTGAGCATGTAGGAGCACTGTAAAAGAATTTTGAGGGTGATGGATATTTTCTGTATCTGACTTGGTGGTGATTATACTAATCCATGAATATGCTAAAATTTATAGAATGATAGAGCAAACTACTCCAGTTTACAAAGTTTGTCAAAGAAGGCCTTAGATTTTCTCTGAGAGAGGTTTCATTTCTGAAACACCAGCACATCTATGATTCTCTCACCTTTTTAATGGAGTTGATTTTTCCTGGGTTCTCGGCTTTGAAAGTTGCCATGAAGTTCCTAGATAGACCTCATTTTAATTAAAAGTCTCATTAAATGTGTTTGATTCTGGGGTTAAACACTTTTCTTTCCCTTCATTTTCTACTTGACTCCATCATAGACCAAATGATTCAGTATTCAGAAGCTCAGTCTGAACAATGGCTCCCCATACTGCGTCAAGTTGATCCCTTTCTTTTGTTTGGTCATCCTCCTCACCTGGCCATGTTGACATAAGAAACAGCCAAACCAGTAGATAATTTTTATGAGTTTATTTGAGCCAAACTGATGACAATTGCTGGGAAACAAAATCTTAATTTAATTGAAAAAATGCTGCAGAGAATGGTAGTTTTACTGCTTATTTATACATCAGAATCAAAGAAAGACACATAAAAAGACACATTCATTGGTGTAATTAAGTGGGCAGGAAAAAGTAAAGTGGGGAAATCTCTGAGATTGAATAAAGGTAAAATGAAGAGACACATTATCTCTTTAACATTGGTGGGTACAGGTGAGTTAATAATAAAATTTATAGCATAGAGATTTTATTTGGCAACAAGAAACAATGAAGGGTTCTGTGGTGTGGTGCTCTGGTGGAGGTTGTGCCCTGTGGGGGGAGGCGGGAGGGGAGTCTGCAAAAAAGACAACAGACAGGCTTACTTAAAGTAAAGATAGACATTTGTCAGGAAGCTACAGCCCAGGATGTGACCACCATCCATGACCCACTCTTAGTTAGCAATCTTTATGTTTAAATCATCCTATACGATTATGTTCAGTCTCTGAATTTGTAAGTCCCACCGTGCAGGCCTCCCCTGACTGTCAGGCTTAGTGAGTAGCCCTTTGTTTGTCTTCAACCATGCATGTAGGTTTATCATGAGCTACTTTTCTTTCACAGAACAGTAGAATCTTATCTTATCTTTCTTTCAAGAACAGGAGAATCTTATCTTTATTAAGCCTCCTTCAAGTCACAAGTACCAATATCTCATAAGACGACACTTTTTAAAGAACTTAAGAAATTTTTACATAAAGTATACTTCATATTGGATAAAGTATAAAATCAAATATTGATATAGGTCATATTAAAAATGATAGATAATTTAATTTAAATCTAGAATCTATGAACCTGTACAATAAGAATTTATGATCATTATGTACCTCATCATTTTAAAATGTGAGACTCACATGATGAAAACATTCATAAAAATGATGAGATAACAATAAAAAAATTAATGACTCTAAGATTACTTTTTTTTAAAAACTCTCTTACTATAAACCTCAACACTATTCTAGAAGAAATGATTTAATCAATTAGGTACTTATGGCTAGTGAAAAAAAAAAGAATTTAATTTTAATTTGGTAGACTTAAGAGTCTACAAAGAATTTTTAAAATTCATGTTCAATTTAGTATAGAAGCAAAAAAAGAAAAGTATAGATTTATCTAGGGTAACATGTAGATTACAGCACATATATTTTCTTGATTCACTGGTTCTGTATTTTATTTTTCACTCAAGGAACATTGCCAGAGATGACAGAAGTGTAAATAAAAAAAAGTTTCCCTTAGTAACACACACACACACACACACACACACACACACACACACACGTACATTATACATACATACATATATATATATATATTATATAATATATATATATAATATATTAACATGGACATATAATGACTTTCTAGGATGAGAGTGCATATCCTTATCCTCATACTTAAATCCGAATGCATCTGCCTACCCATAGAATCTCAGATTTTTTTATTAGCTATCAAATTGATATCTTCTATACTTTAACTACCTTTCCAAACATTGTTTGACAATCTTCACAAACAATAAACAGTTGGTCTAAAGATGTTTGATCCAGATATGTGATATAATAAAAAATATTTGGTCTTTGTCCCTGGTTTCTACAACACACAGGATTCTCTGAGTGAAAGGAATATCCTTTGTTATTCTTAATGAGTCCTTTCAACTATTTCTGAATTTATGCTAATGAAATAACTATTGGATGGCTGTAGATAGCTCAAGATGGGGCTAGTCCCAGAGGAACCAGCCATGTGATTAGAAGGGTTGGAATTTTCTTATCTACTTCCAATCTCCAGAGAGAAGAGATTGGCGGTTGGGTTTAATCACCAATGTCAATGATTGAATCAAGCTTCTATGAATGAAAACTCCATTAAAAAAAAAAGAAGAAAAAAAAGAAAACACCTTCAGGTTGGGGTTTAGAGATCTCTGGCTGGTGAACACATCCAGGTGCTGGGAGGGTTTTGCATCCAGAAAGGGCAGGGAAGCTCTCCTCCTCTTCTCTTCCCTCATTACCTTACCATTTGTACTTCTTCTACCTGGCTGTTGTATCCTTTATAATAAACCAAGTTGTATCTTTTATAATAAATAATGTTAGTAAGTATATGCTTTCATGAGTTCTGTGAGTTGTTCTAGTAAATTATCAAACCCGAGGGAGTACAGCTGTGGGAACCCCTGAATTTGTAGTTCATGAGGCAGAAATGTGAGTAGCTTGGATTCTCCATTTGCAGCTGGTACCTGAATTAGGGGCAATCCTGTGGAAATAAGCCCTTAACCTATGGGGGCTGTCCTAACTCCAGATAGTTAGTGTCACAATTGAATTGTTAGACACCCAAGCTGGTGTTAGCGAATCAGAGAATTGATTGGTATAAAAAAAACAAAAAACCCTCAAGTCAATAACTGTTAAATATTTCCTAAGGGGGAGCAGGGAGGTAGATGAGATAAAAGGGGTCAAATATGTGGTGACATTACAGAATTAAAAATAAATTAATTAATTAAAAAAAATATTTCCTGAACACATGGCTGAATAGCAATATTGTTTCTCTACTCTTTATAATGAAAACTGTTTCTATTATTTAATTGTGTGTCAATCATTTAGCTTACTTTTTCTCTGCTCAAATTTTATATATATATTTTTTTGCCATAGCAAAGGTCAAGTAATGTAAAACATTTATTCTCAGCGGAAATTTGTAAAATATCCTAAATGAACATATAGCATTTATGTTATGTCTAATCAAATTGTTTTATAATATTGTGACTTATTAACTCTCTGTTCATTTGTCTTTTCTCACCATATAATGCATATATTTCTTTAGGTCAAGATCAGTGTTTACATATCTTTGCCATCCCCCAAGGATCTAACATTGTCCTAGATTATACTAGAAAGGCAGCACATATTTATTGACCTAATTTGAGATTTATACATTGGTAAATGTTGTCTTCTATTACTGTCTTGATTGTTCCAGTCTTAAATTGAGTTTAGGATTTCATCTCAATCTTATCAGGTCCAGTTAGATTTAGAACATTTTGCTGATGCTGAATTGAGAAGAAAGGGAACACTGAGAGTCTAAGAGACCTCAATTAAGTCACTAACCTCCTGTACTCTCAGTTGTCACACATGGCATGCCTTAGTAGTGTCAAATTCATGAGCTCTAATTAGGGCACAATGAGAATTCAAATATAAATTTTCTGAAACTTTTAGTAGATGTTAAATATACTGCTCTTTCCCCTTGGGAAAATAAATCATTCTTGTTATTGGTGTGGAGGTGTGCTGATGACCAGCAAAATACAATTTAAGCAATAAATTCCCAAACATTTTCTATATCTATCCAATCTCTCTCTCTCTCTCTCTCTCTCTCTCTCTCTCTCTCTCTCTCTCTCTCTCTCTCTCTCTATATATATATATATATATATATATATATATATATATAGTAATATACATATATTACATAATCATTGCTTTATAAATAGGTGTATTCACACATGTTTAACAGCTTTAGAAATAAAAGATTCCATTTGTAAATTCTTCATGAGAACATAAAAAAAAGTTTATCTGACCATCAATATTTGTTTTTTCTTTTATCATTAAAACATTGTAGAAGACAAATAAAAACAGATTGCAATGATGCACATAAGGAAGTTTTCAGAACTGTTAAATTTGGGCAGACCAAAGCTTTTTGGATGAAAGGTGGTAGAAAAAGAACTTCCAAAGGGGTAACTGTAGTGGTTAACATTCTAAAAACTTATCTTAGATTTCAGACTTTAGTTTCTGAAATCGACTGCATTTTATATAACATTAGACACCAAGGGACAATAGTTATTTATTTGGAATTACTCTGAGTCTTCAATATATGTTCTGCAAAGATTTTCTTATAAATAGTTCCCATTTTAAACCACAGGGATCTGTATAAGAACAAAGCCTATAAAACAATCATAGTAACTAAGTATGTTGAATGCTCCATCCAAGGACCCAAACTCCCTAATGGATTATTGTGTGTCCTTACTTTAGATTAGATGAAAGCACTAAGATTTTTTTTTCTTTTATTTTTCTTTTTTTAAACATGTTAGCTAAATGGAAAAATAACAGAAGAATTTGTGATAGAGACTGTGGCATACAAAGACTGAAGTATTTACTATCTTGTCCTTTATAGAAGTTTGCTAATCCCTATTCCAGAACATTGTATGCATCAAAATTTTTTCAAAGACAGTGTACATTTGTGATATAAATTTTTCTGTCTTTATATTTTGTAGATGACACTATGAATTTATCATAGTTCCAAATAAAATAAGGGAACCATAGATTCTTATTTTTATGTTATCCTTAGGTAGCAATGTTCCAACACTCAAAAATAGTCTGACAGCACTGGCATTGGACTGGATAAACTGATTGAATCTCTACCCCTAGAATTTGTTTTAAGATTTTTTTCTCCATGAGATGCATTATACTCTATATCATATAAACCTACCACATTGCATGTATATTTTAAAAGTTATTAAAAAGAAATGGCTAGTGTTGTGTATGGCCTTTAAGATATGTGTATTTCCAATTTTAAGATGATCACTAAATTTTTTTCCAATGTGAAAAAGTCCTACAGTCTCAAAATTAAGTGTAAAGTTTATTGTAGATTTTTGGTTTTCATTAGAATGCCAAGGGGATTCCGTTCTATTCCTGCTTACGATAGAAATTTGATTTTTTTCAAATGCTTTTTCTATGCATGTTGAGACAGTTGTATACTTTTTTATTTAAAACTGTTAATTATTAAGATGAATTGTATTAATTCATTTAATGTTAAATAGTCCTTTCATATTTTGAAAAAATTAAACTTGGTCATGAAACCTCAATACAAACAAAGCTGTAATTGTTATTACTTTATCTTACTGGTCAAAAATTTTCTTATATAGGCTATGGGTCTCATCTACTAACCATAATGTTTATGTTTTTGTATTGTGTTAATAACAGAAGCATAATTGCTACTTGGATCCATATATAAATTTGTGTCTGATTACATGTCAGTGAGATATTTCTTGAGAACACAATTTTTATTTTATAGGACCCATCTGTCATTACACGTATGTATGTTTTATTTGCTATTTTCATCTCTATCTTAGATTGATCAATGTATTTCAGTATGTTTTCCAAAGTTATGTTAGATGTATATTTCACATAATCATGTTAGCTATTGGTCATGGGTTCTGGGTTGAAATTTAAACACAGTTAATGTTTTATAGATATTTCTGAAATAAAATGAGTGTATTTTATGCATAAGGATAATTGATCTTTGCAACAATCCTTTAGATTAGGTTACATTATCATTCTCCTTTTTACTGATATGAAACTTGCAGCCTCAATAATCTATGCCTTCAGTAAGTATTATTATAGCTCTGGATCTGTTTCCATGACCAGTCACAGTCATCGGTGTTGTAACAAGCAAACCTGAAAGAAGCAGTGGCTCAATGGTAGGAGAGGGCTGTTGCCTGGACAACCAGAATGAGTGTCCACTACACTGCAGTTGGGGCTATTTGTGAGTGAGAAGTTGAGGGAATCTTGATACCCTAAACTCATGAGATCTAGGCTGTTGTCTAGGTTGTGACTAGCCTTCTTCATGGGATAGTTTGACCTCTATCTCCCACCAATGGGTGGCTGGAGAAAAAAGCAGATATTTCATGCTGGTCATATTTAAGCTTATCTGTCTGCTGATGGAAATGATTTAGTAGTAGGGCAGAAGGTGGAAATATAGTATATAGATTGAATAATAGCAGGAGCAATGGATTTGAGCATGTAAGAGGAGCTGGTCTTAGATGTGAGAAGTTGCAGAGAGCAGGACTGAGATTTTACCACCTGAGTAAGTATTCCTCAGGAAAATTTATATTGGGAGTCTTTATAAGAAGTATGATATCCTATATTAAAAGAAAAAAAAAGATTATGAAGTTGATAGAATTAAATTTGTAACTTTTGACACATTGAAATATTTTTGATTTGGAATACTAGATTTGATAAACTTGAAAAATAAAAAAGTAGTTACCAGAGTGAGGGATACCTAAATTCTAGATTCTAGAAAGGATAACAAGCCTCAGGAAATAACCATGGGGAAGGAGGTTAAAGAGTGATGTAGATAAAATACAGATGATTATAGCTGAAAAGTTCAAGGGTCTATAAAACCTGATTTCAGATTGTTTCTTCTTTCTGTTAAGACTACTCCATCACTCCAATTGCTCAGGTCAAAACCATTGGTGCTACCATTTTCTCTACTTTATTGCACACTACACATCATCCTGCCAATAAATCGTGTCTTTTCTCCATTTAAAAACTATCTTGATTTCCACTACTTCTCTCCATCTCAGTCAAAACCATTATTACCTTGTGACCAGATTCTTTCATAAGCAAAGTAGTGAATTTCTCTATTTTTACCTTTTATCTCTTTCCATCTATTATCAGTATTGTAATAAGAGTGAACCTGCTAAAATGGGATTATTTAGATCATATCATTTTGTTTAAAACTCCCAAATGACTTTTCATCTAATTTAGGGAAAAAGCCTAAATTTTACTGTGTGTATCAATTAACTAATCAATTAGGCTGTTTGTCATAATAATGGTATGTATAAATGATGCAAAATCTCAATGGCTTAAAACTGTAATACGTTATCTATCCTCATGGTCGTGGGATAGTTGTTGGTGATTCGATGGTAGCAATCTAGGTTCAGGTGCACTTAGTGCAAGCTACAGATTGGATTAAGTTCTGCTTTATGTACCTTTTGTCTTTGGTCAATGCATGCCAAAATCTAGGTGCAGGAAATACAATATAACAATATGAAAAAAAAATCAAGTGTATCTGTTCAGATCCCTTAAAAACAGATGCTATAAAGGGATTACACATACAAGAGATTCAGTGGAGGAAGGCCAGTAAAGGACAAGGGAGAAGGGGGAGTAGTAGGCAGAAAGAACTTTCAGTGCAGAGTTGCAGTGCAGGTGTAACAATTGTATAAGGTGAAGGAGAAGGAAGAATAAACAGGTAGGGAGACTCTCAGATTTAAGAAAATTTCAGCTAAAGCAATGTGGAATCCTTTAGACAAAGTTTCTAGGTAAGCAGCCTACAAAAACCCATGGGTACTAATGCCCATGCAAGGCTCAGTCATTGGCTAAGAACAGCCTTTAGAAGGAAATGTGGTGACAAATCAGAGAGACAACACTGGAAGCTCTAGGTCAAAATACGCTGCCCAAAGCAGTCTTTTTTGAAGGAGACCTGAACAGCATATTTACTTGGTCACAATGCCAGTTGCATCACCAAGTCAAAAAAAAAAAAAAAAATTGGGGAAAGGAAGTATACTCCCCCATGAAGTACGGAAGAGAGTGTTATTGAAAAGTAATCTAATTAACAATAAGTTCGACATATCTATACAAATCAGGCTTCTCTTTACCTCTCTGACCTCATTTACTACCACTTTCTTCTCATTAATTCTCCTTTAGCCATACCACTTCATTTTTGCCACAGGACACTATGCATGCTTCTAACAGAGGTATTTTGCCTGGAATGTTTTTTGCTCAGATGTCTATATGACTCTCTTCTTCATTTCTTTTTGATGTTTATTCCAATGTCAGTTTATCAGTAAGGCTTTCTCAGGTCACAATCTCAATTCCCTTCAACATAAAACACACTCTATGAATTGCTTTCAGAATTGATCTTATTCCCATTTCCAAATACAGGCTAGATTAGCCAAAGAAAAATGTGCATAAAACATTATAAATCCCCATATTTTGGTACTATAATCTCCTAACTGATGTAGGCAGCAGGTAATCTAATTATTCTTAGAAAGTAGTGTTATGAATAATTTAACAAGTATTTGCCTTCAAGAAAATATTGAATTCCAGACATTTTGTAAATAATTCAATAAATAAGAACAAATGCTACAATAGTTACATTTAGGGAAAATATGCAGACACAGGAAAAGCAGTGCTATTTCCCCATCAGTTCCCTGTCCCCACTGAAGATAATTTAAAGCTAATACTAACAGGCTGGATCTTTGATTATCCAATATGATAAAATGATTCAGGCAAGTTTCCTGCTGCTGCAGTGTATAGCAAATAAGTATTGTGGTGGACAGTCTCACATGTCATTTTGGTTAGGCAATAGTACCCAGTTATTTAATCAAACACTAATCTAAGTGTTGCTATGAAGATATTTTATAAATATGGTTAACACATGCAGTCAGGTGACTTTAAGTAAAGATTATCCTCAATAGTTTCGGTTGGATCTTATCTAATTAAAAGATGTGAAGGTGACAAGTTAGGTACTCTGTGAAAGAAGAAATTTTGCCTGTGGACTGAAGATATATTTCATATATCATATATATGTGTGCGTGTTATATATAGCACCTATATAAATGAATGACACCTGTAATACATACATGCATTATATTATAATTTTAAATCTTATAATATTTTTGTATAATTTATATAATATTATAATATCTCCATCCTACTAGTTCTGTTTCTCTTGTTTCTCTAATACAATCCTGAATGGGACAATCACCAAAAAAACCTTTGTTAAAAAAAAAATATATATATACACACATATGTATATAAGCATACATATGTATATGTGTATATGTGTGTATGTGTGTGTATGTGTATTTCAGTAAAGAATAAAATTTAAAAAAAAACTTCTTTAATATGCCAGGCTTTATACTAGATACTTTAAACATGTTATTTATATTTAATTCTTTCAGAAAATACATCATCTTATTTCACAGAGAAGTTAGTGGAGGGTTATGACGTAAAGAGAAAGGAATGCAATATGTAGAAGCCATGATTAAGAGTCGTGTAGATATGGGTACATATCCCACCAACTTCCCATGTATAGTATATATATGTGTGTTAGACATATTCAGTTCTCTGACACTCTGTTTACTCATCTCTGAAATGGAAATGACAAGAGCTCTCTTTTGCTGGTGGTGGTTGTGTGAATTAAATTAGCATATGTGAATGCTTAGCCATGTGTCAAACTGGATGTGTATTCCGTGGGTACTCAATAAATGTCTGCACCCTTAATATGCTAGAAATCAAGATATTGTACCTGAACTGCTATTCAGCATCCTGCTTAGCCTTACAGCCTTTTCCAAGACGCTGCAGAAAGCATAGAAATAGCCCCACAGCTGCATTTTACCATCAGAATAAGTGAATTCTCCATCTTTAATGACCAAGGGTATTTGTGAGTTCTGTCCACATTGTTTCTAGAACTTTCTCAACCTCTGCCTTTCTAAAAGGTTTATAAAAAAACAATTTAATTCTTTTGCAATTTTGACGAAGTCATGGTAAAGAAAAAGTTAAAAGATCCCGAGAACACATTCAGTGGATTTATACTGAAACATTAAAATAACTGAGGTTGAAACAAAGGAAACCAATCTATCACTGTTTTTTTGATAATAAATTACATTTTCCTTCTTTACTATTCCTCAAATACAGTCAGATTTTACTTTTGAAATAGATGGTATTTCTTTCCTTTCTTTTTATTATTATTATTTTTTTTTTCATTTCTCCAAAGATTCAACAATAGCCAGATTTTCACTTGTACTGTTTTATCTCTCTCCCTATGAAACAGTCGGTTTGCTGGTAAAAGAAGAATACTTATGAATTGCAAAAACATGCCTTCATCATCTCTGAAAAATAAAAGCAATGAAAAAAATACAATAAATTCTGTCTTTAGAGAAAAAAATCAGACAGACATGTTGCAATATCGAACTCAGATGAATATGCCACAGAGCTAAAGTGGCCACTCCTGCTTATAGCTCCAGGCATCTTAGGTGGTTAGGTACCTGCTGTTCCTCTAAGTTTTAGAGGTTCTCATAAGAATCGATACATTCAGCCTTTCCCCATCTTCACGTGCCCTTTCCCATATCTGTAGAAGGAATACAGTGTAGAGAGTGTCCTTAGTGTAGAGAGGCATCTTAGCATTAGTAGAGCAGATAGCTTTGTGTTGTGTTGAGCCAAGTTTTAAGCCAGGCTTCCTATGCTAGCTGATCGCCTATGTGGTATGGACAAGCAACTTAACTTCTCTGAGCCTATACTTCCTCATTTATAAAAGAAAGACAATACATAGACCTGGTAGGTTGTAAGAATTAAAATAATATATGTGAGGTATTATACAAAACGCATGTCATATCGTATCATGTTAGCTATTTGTATTGTTTAAGATCACTATTATTTTTGTGGTTGTTAATATAGTGTTTGGGGACTTGAGATGTGGCATCAAACAGACCCTATTTCAAGTCTTAGCTGTAGCTCTGTGACCTTGAGCAAATTCTGTGATCTCTTCATATTTCAGTTTTCTTGTCACACGATTATGATGGCAGCACTTCTCTCATAGCATTGCTGTGAAAGTTGAGATGTAAATGTAGAGAGTTTAATACAGTTATGGCTATTACATAATTTAAACCTTAAAGATATGCTAATGTGAAAAAACTGAGGCTTATAACACTAAAAAAAAAAAAAAAACTATTTGCAGCCACTCGGCTTGTAGAAGAACTTGAATTCTGTTCTCTCTCCCACCCAGACCTGAGCAGTTTCACAGCAGAGCTCAAGACAATGGTCTATAGAACAAAACTAAGTCTTCTTGATCTCTTTCTCTTTTCTCAGATCATACCCGACACATCAGCGAATTTCTTAGTTCAATCTTCAAAATAAGTTCTGAGTCTGACCACCGCTATCACAATTCTCTAAGCCAAGGCATCTTCATCTCTCGCCTGAACCATGCAAGAAGTCCCTGAGTTGGTCTCTCTGCTCCAAAGTTTGCTTGCAAATCTCATTCTCATTACAGAAGCCAGACTGATCCATTGGAAATGAGAATGAGGTCGTGCAATAACCTTTAATAGATTTCAGAATAAACTACAAAGTCCTTACCATGACTTAAGGCTCCTAATAACCCATCCCTTGTTGGCCATCTGACCTTCTCTTCTGCAACTCTGGTTCTTCATCAATCTGTTCCAGCCTCACCAGCTTTCTTGTTGTTCTCCAAACATACCAAGGGCTCTGCTGCTTCTGGGCCTTTTCCCTTTGTGTTACCACTGCTTTTGAAAACTTTCCTCCAGATATCAGCTTGAGTTATTTCTTTTCTTTTCTTTTTTCTTTTTTTTTTCAAGTACTGCTCAAATGTCACTATACCAGAGAGGAATTCCCTAACTACTATGTATGTATAACAACACTTTCTTTCTCCCTCTCTGTCTTACCCTCTTAATTTTCTTTCATAGTACTTGGTACCGCTTGACCTCTCTTTATCAGCTAAATACCAGAGACAAAGTTATTGTTTTTTTTTAAATTTCTCATCCCTAGGGCCTGTGATAGTGCTTGACATATACTAGGCACTTAAAAATATTTGTTGAATGAATGAACGTGAGAATCACCTGATGCTCTGTCTGATTACATAACCAGGAGAAAGAATTGACATAATAGATTTTTCCTGATTCCCTCAAAAAACCACTGGAAAGAGATTTAGAGAATAAAAATGTGAACATCTCATGGGGATATAACCAGACAGAATTCTATTCTCCTTCCAAGTAATTCAGATATTTAATGAATGTAACTTCCTCCTTCCTAGATAATCCCCAGTGGCATAAAACAATGTAGGCCTATCTCTACTTAATACCTAGCAGGTACTGACAGTCTAATTCCCAATTATGGTTAAAAGAACTGCAAAGAATGATTAGTTGATTAGTTTAGTGTTATTCATTCTTGGCTATAAAGAAATAAATGAAGTAGATGATGACTGGATGCAGTAATTCTGGTGAAGTCAAGCAAAAATAAATACCAAAATGAGTTCTTTATTAGTTTTATATACAAAAACTTTATAAGCAATGACATAGAAAAAAAAATATGTCTACCAGGTATCAAATTGAGTACGTCAGAGAGCAATGTTTTATCCACCAATTGCAGCTTCCCTATGATTTGCTAATCTTCAGAGTTGGACGCTGAAAGCTGCATTAACCCAGACTGTCAACTCAGACTGCACCGTGGGAATATAAAATGGTGTGTGTCCCATGGTTCCTTAATAAGAGAATTTGAGAAATACCTTGTATGTGGGCTTGTGGTTTTTATAATCACAGTTGATAAACAGTATAGTATAATCAAAGTAATTTGTTTTTCATAATACAAGAAAGAATAATGAGAGTCTTAAAACAAGAAGTAGCTATTTTATCAAATAATTATCTTTTTTTTTCCCAAAGAAATTCTTTCATCAGAAGACTCAGAAAACAGCCAAATGAGAGCCATGTCTATCTCATTCTATTTGACAGATAACTATGTTTGTTCTGGGACTGAATTCAGCTCTGGAAACTAGAGGGACCTCAGTATTGTGTCTTCATATGAGAAAAATATTGATTTTTAAAAGTTACCTGATTTTATCAACACACACAGGTTGATATTGTCACACATCATATAAATGAACTTACAACTTTAAGATTTGGGTTTGAGGCAGGATAGTTAGTTAGCCTAGGGAAGTTCCTCTCCCATCCAATATGTGGCTCTGGAATTTCTCCCTTCTCCCTTACTCAGCCCTTTCCCTGTTTTGATTTCAAGTGTGAGATTCCAGCATGAGAAACAAGCCGAGGTCAGGAGACAAGATAAATGGCCATGGGCCACCTCCTCCCCTCCAGGTGGCATAGGAAAACAAGCAAAGACTGAGAGGCAGGCTGGACAGCCTTGGAACACCCTCCAACCCAAAGAAAACAAAAGCCAATGATTTAGACAGCTCAGGGTAGACTCTCTCTGAGCTGCCAGCACTCCTCTCTTAAGTGTGTACTTTTGCTTTAATAAAACTTACTCTTTTTTCCTGCTTGCTGTTAGTTATGTTCTTGAATTTTTTCTTGTGACATAAGACAAGAACCTGGTCACTGGAGTCTGAGGTTTGGGGTCCTCTTTGGACTCCTGTCCTGTTGAACTCTCAGGCATCATGTTGGTAAGTTAGTCAAATAAGCAGGGAAAAGAAAATAAGTGAACGGGGTGGGGAAAATCTGGTGGAAAGAAATAAAAGGGGAAGGAAAACTAAACCCCATGTGCACTGAGTGGCCTGGAAAGGTACTCAGGAATCAGCCAGAGTAGTGTATTTAATCTTGGGTTCCACTAGGATACTCTGGGTGATATTTTAAAAATTAGTCAAAATTCGTTATTTTCACTAAAATCTCATGAAATTATAACAATGTAAGAATGAACACTGTTGATTGTTTTACCTCCCTATATAGTCCTCTACCTCTTCCTAACCTTCTTATCTTCTCCATAGTGAGTGAGGGAATCTATTTGTAAAGCCATTAATGCAAATGTTCTACAGTTTCATTATCTGTACAGGTAGAATAGGTTCCCAGCATTGGTTATGCTTGCTGAGAGCTCAAGAAACAACATGATACCATGAAGAAAGAGTTGCCAAGAGTGCATAGCCACAAAAATCACAGATGTGAGTTTCAATTCCACCTCCACATCACACATACATGCACCATTTTGAGTTGTGTGAATTTACGTTATTAATCTCTTGCTGTATTGGTGCCATTCCTGAAAATCAGATGATTCATCTAATACAGTATAGGGAGATTTAAATGGAATAATGTGTATAAAGTGATTATAACAGACCAAGCATATAATGTTGACAAAACTATTTAGTGTGTGTTTATTATGCTATTAGCCACCAGCCTCCAAAAGACACACGGACCAGAAACTCAGTGAGTTATAGGAAACACACTATTTATTCAGCCAGCTGAGTCTGCCAGGGGTACACAGACACCAAATTAAGCAGCCCCAAAATGTAGAGGTATGGTTTTTAAGCCCAAAATCCTATTCTTCGTTCTGTCTAAACACAAACGTCTATTTTTATTCTATTCATTACCTGTCAACCCACAGGTTGGGTGTGCAAGCAGGTATAGAAGCAGAAAGCTTATCGTCAGAATGTTATGTTCCGATGGACGATAGCCTATGTTCCCATGGCAATAGCCATGTTCTCATGGGCGATAGCCAAGCAGTAATTTCCTGCAAGTAATACATTTCTAGCAGTCATTTTTTAGCCACCACAATTATATGCCAATAGCATCTTACATGTTTTCACTCTCTATTTCATTAACCTTAGCCACTGAAGCCAGTATTTTTACCACTGTGCTGAGCTGTACCCAACTGCTATCAAATGTAGCTCCAGAGTCTGACAGATTAATATTTGTATCATTGCTTTGCCTCTTAGAAGCACTGTGAAAAAAGTAGACTCTTGTTTACATGTAGAGATGTAGAAATAAAGGGTGGGGAGTTCTAATCCTCACTTATATCTGTAAAATGTAATTATTTATAGCTCCAAGAGCTCTTCTGAATTTACTGCCTGTAACAGGTAAGTACGCAATAAGTATTAATGTGTTTCATTAATAGTAAGAGATGTCATATGTCATATTCACTGGAAAAAAACACCAATTAAAATATATACATACTTCCTTACAACACTGATCATAAGATACATTATTACTTCAGAGGTGTTAGAATGTGAAAAAGAAATATGCGTCTTAGAATCAATGAAATGCAGTAAAAATCACTAGTTTTCTTTCTAGAAAATAAAAACTATTCCTATTCTCCATGACAGATTTGTTCACATTCTTTGAAATAATTTTTGATTATATTACACTGATAAATTAGATCAAATTATCCATCTCTATTCTACACTCCCTGTGGCAGTATTGTACATCTACACCCTTGCCTTAAGCTCCTGGTGGGCATTTCCTTAATCCCTTGACAATGGCTCCTCCAGGGAACTCAGTAGGTTAAAGCTGTGTTCCACAGCATCAGCATTAAATTTGATTGTGGGCTAGACAATATTTCGCTGTGGAGGGAGGATTTAGCAGTATCTATAGACTCTACCCATTAGATGCCAATAGCTCTAGTGCCTCCCTCCAAGTTGCGATGACCAAAAAGATCTCCAGATTTTGTAAAATGTCCCATAGGCAGGGATAAAATTGACCCTATTGATAACAGATCTTAATGCACCCGACTTGAACAGAGGATTTAAATTGTTTCGTAATGGGGTTTTTCCTCTTGCACTATGAAGACTTGCCCCTGGTTTTTCCCTCAAACCTGCTCTCCCTCCATCCTGAGCTTCAGAATAACCCCCAACCCATAGCTTGAAGCACAGTCAACTCATAAGCCCAGCCTAGATCAGCCAATCCCATTGTTTTTATTTTCTTTGGTTTTTCCTTTCTTTGGCAAGAACAGATCCTCTGTAATGTTTTGAGAAGAACATATTATTTTTTCATCATCAGCTTTTTAAAAATTCTAGTTCTAGGTTGGAAATTATTTTCACCTAGAAGTTGAAGATGTTACACATACACCATCATCTTCTCACCTTCAGTATTCCAGGAAATCCATGTAGTTTGAAGTCCTCCGAGAAGTCTGTTATCTTTTATTCCCCACTCTGGGACTTTTTGAGGACTTCTCTTTATAGTTCGGGTGCTGAATATCATGATAATATGCCTTCAGATGCTTTTTTTTTTACATTTATTGAACTGGAAATTTGTATTTTCACAACAATCTTAAATTTCTTATTAATGAGAAATTGTCCAGTGTTATTATTTATTTAATCCCCTACTATTTTCCTCCTTTTTGTGAAACTCCTGTGAGTTGTGTGGCATATTTTGTGATTTTGTTCTACTTTCTGTGGGATTTTTTCCTATCTCAATCTTTCTACTGTATTTTAAAATTATTATATATATATAACTTTACAATAACTTTCTTAATTTTTATTAATTCTTATTTTATGGATTCAATATATTTATTATCTCTCTAGTGATAATATGAATAAGTATATTATAATTAGAAATAGATATACTTAAATTGCTATTATACTTATATTCTCTGCTTTTTGAGTTGCTATTATTATGCCATGCTTTAAAATATTAACCCCAAATTTATGTTTCTCAGAATTATATTTTGCAACTTTCTCAGCCTATTTTATCAATAACTGCCTAGGTTGAATGACTGCTTTGGTATGAAGTGGTTAAAGAGCTAAATTTCTGGACTTTGCAGCATGAAGATAATTAAAATTATGACATAAAAAAGGCTCATGAATGCAATGACAACTGCTTGGTGGCATGTAAGGTAGAGTTACTTTCTACTGAAAGCTAGAGCAGCCCAAATGACCTTCCTGACAGCCGCATAGCAGAAGAAAAGCAAAAAGGTTGTCCATCTAGTCTCAGCTGTCTCAGGAGATTATTCTTTTCACATTGAAATAGAATATACAGTTCTTACAGCCTGCTTCATCCGCCCTTACTCCCTCCCTACGGCAAAAGGCCAACGTTAAGATATCGAAATACAGGTTAGTGTAACAACAACAAACAACAAAAAAACAGTCTTCCTTTACACACACCACCAAGTTCTGACATGCATAGAAATTTGGAGAGGCGAACCTAGAATGAAGGGGTGTGGAACAGTGGCATGAGAAAGAATGAAGTTAGATGGAAAGTCTTTGGATATCATTTGGAAGAATCAGTCCTATCTGGGTGCCATTGCAGGGTATAGATCAGACAAATAGTAAGCATCATTCTGGCTTTTAATGTCCCATGTTGCAGACCATCAAGCCTTCACATAATCAATTTGAAAACGGTTACTAATGAGTCTCAGGAGCTCCCTTGGTTAACTCCTTGTGAGAGTAAGAATTATATTTGATTGATATATGGGACATTGCTTCTTGATTCTGGATCACTACAAGCAACAGCTCTGTCACAGACTCAAAGTGTAGAGAGATGAACAGGTGTTTTACTGTAGTAATCGCAATATCTCTCTTCCATTAGCAATTTAGCAGTGTTCTTAGGTCATTCAAATGTCAGAGGAAAATGAGACTTTGGTGAAAAAAACATGAATGGCTAATTATGTGATTTAACTTCCCACTTGTCCCCACAAAAAGAAGCACTTTGATGCTTATATTGTTTGGACTACTTTCCAGCTATATAATATATATATATATATATATATATATATATATATATATATATATATATATATATATAAATGATTCCTCTGAGACCTTTCTTGAATTGGTTTAACTCTAAAATATGGTTTTTGTAAAAATGCTTTGGATTTTATTTCACTTGTGTTATCTCATTTCTATGTTAAACCAACTATTCGTTATATGTTATTATTATTATTTCTGTTTTAGGCGAAGACATAATACTCAGAGGGATAAATTACTTTTCACGGGAGAAATATAATTAGTTAACAGAAATTGGACCTGAACAAAGCTATCCACTAACCCCAGGACCCATATTTTTTTCTAAAGTTTAGTGGGCAAAAAGCATAGTTTACATACCAGGTGTTTATATTCAAAGAAATATTCGAAGAAATGATGCCCCATATTTCGACAGGTACACGTTTTTTGAGACACCAAAGTCTTTCTGTTGTTTTCATTGGCTTAGTTTCTATTTTTATCTCATGGAAATTTGGCAGTAGAGTGGCATAAAGACACTAAGGTATTCAAAAGTAGAAAATAAGAAGATGCTTTCTCAAGAACAAGTGCATTTCTGTATAGAGGCAGTTTACAGGAACCAAGCAAGGCATTCCATGGCTTTGTAGGTCCCTGGTATGTTTATCCAATTCTCTCTGCTATCTCTGAACTCGAAGTGAAGATATAAATATATCACTCTCACCAAAATAGAAGGTGAAGACAAATGCACAAATGAGAAGATAAGAATTTAAAATATAAAATTGCACAGATATAATTTTATAGCAAGGAGCAATTTTAAGAAGAGAACAGGAGGATTTTTTATTTATAATGTGGAACATTTGAATGCAGAAAGTCTTGTCATATATAGTATATTATGATGTATACATAACAACAATTGTTTTATTATCATTTTTCCTCTGTAGTAGAATAACATACTAAACTGATCAATAGAAGGTCTTTGGCTTCCTCAAGATGTTTACAGAGATTATTGAAATTGAATAACATGAAATGTTCTTTTATTTTTCTGTTACATTGACTTCTGTTTCAAGACTCTCCCAGGGTTTACTAGTCCTGAACAGCAAGTTATGAGGAGCAGGCTGAGTCATGAAGAACAGTTTAATCACTTGTAGATTTGCACATTACCACAGGTATTAAGTAAAGGTATATAGTTGTTTAAGAAGTGGGAATGAATGGATTTTCAGGCAAGGAAAATTATAGACTTGTTTTTGTGTTTTTCTTTTACGACGTAGGGTAAGCTTGGTTCAGGTGAATCTGTATTGGATCCCAAACTAAACATACACAGCAGATGTTAGGCACTTTGCTTGGTGTCTCTGGGATTTCCTTTTGCTGCTCTTATAGCCAGTGGGTTGAGAAGAGTGGGGAGGTAAAGGTGGCAAGGAAGGTAATTAATTTCTGAATGCTATTCTATTCTGTGAATATATACCAGACACCAAGGCAGGGATTTTCTCATCTTTTCTCTGATGTACTGGTATTATTATTGTAATTTCACAGAAATGCCTATATATAAATTCCCAGCCAGAGACAAGTCTCAAAAACAGGTCTAATTACAACTTGAGTGTTATTATTATTCAGGACTCTTTGATTTGGAAGTGACAGAAACCAAACTCAAAACTATTTTACACAAAAGGAAATTGACTGGCTACACAAGAGATGGAAATCAGAATATAACTGGGAGCTGGGCCTCTGAAACTCAAAAATCCCCAGGACATTATCTGAGCTCATCCTTTCTCACTTTGTTCGACGGCATCAGGTATCAACTGGATTCATCCACACAGTGTAAGTAAAGCCACTCATAACTCCTGTGACTCACATTTCTAAGCTTCATCACTAGAGAGACTAAGATTAAGATCTTCCTCTCTATAAACATTCTGGAGATGTTTCTGATTGAATCCTCTTGATACTCCATATACCAATGCCCATTGATGGTAAAAGAGCAGTGTCAGCAACATGAAATAATTTGGACCACACGGATGGCAGGGGATGAGAGTGGAATTCCATCTCTAACACTTTGAACATATGTAGTCTGGTAAGGCTGCCACTTTGGGCAGCTTTCTCTGATCTAAGAACAGACCATCCTCTTGGGGAGGATGCCATGACTATTAGTTTCATTAGCAAAGTACCATATCCCACTAAAGTTCTATGACCACCCAAACTGATTCATCAAAAATCACTAATCATGTTTTTATTAGAATGTAGGAGAGCAACCATGGCTATTTACTGCCTCCTAGATCACCACTGAAGTGAACAAGAGAGAAACTTCTTGGCAGCTATGTACCAGATAGTTCAAAAATATTGACTAGAAAATACAATTAGATCAAAATGAAGAAAGAGCTGCTACTTTCCCTAAAGCCATGATGACAGTCTCTGCCAGCTTCTCTAAAGCTATCCCAGATAAAACCTTGAACTTGATAACAACATCTTGCTATACAAGAGGACACACCAAAAAAGGGCTCTAGTGCCCTTCTAATGAAATGGTTGCCTTAAGCTTTTTCAAAAGGGAAATTCTGGAACCACTTATGCCTTAAATGATAAGAATTAAGTGATTGTGAGCCTGGAGAAATCATTATACTTTGCAGACTAAAAGAGATGCTTGATAACAAGAAGGTGGTAAGAGGGAGAGTTGATGTTAGAGTTGAAGACAGGAGATCTATAAAGGAAAAAAAAAAACATTTGAAAATCAGTCAAGACTTGGCATCAACTCTATGGTACAGCAGTGACAATAGGAAGCTGATGATTTCCTTGTGCTCCTTGTGGCTACACTGAGCTAGTGGCAGGTGCATTCTCCTAGAAGACAATGACAATTAGAAGAGTGCCTGGCCACACTTAAAAGATCTGGGAACATGCAACTTCCTCCTTTCAAATAAAGAGGAAAGAACCCTTTAGAAGAGAAACAGAAGCCCCTATTGGACTACACTATGAATTTATATACCTTATGTTTTTTCTTTCTCATAATATAAAGGTTTAAACATGAACATATCATAGTTTAATAGAAATCACCTGATTCTATCTGTGGTTTTTTTTTTTTCATCGTTAGCTGCACATTAAAATCACCGGGAAGCTTTCCAAATTCCCAGTGCCCAGGCCATATTGCAATCCAATTAAATCAGAATGTATGGAGTTAAGGCCAGTCCTTAGTTGTGTATAAATAACCCTAGATTCCATTGTACAGTCATGATTGAGAACCAATGCCCTAAATAAACCCTAGGTAAATAATTTTCTTCTGCAAGAACAAGCAGAGCAAGAAACAATCACCAGAATTAAAACAGCTACTATAACCCTAAACTATAGGCATATCTGCAGGAAACAAAAAAGCTAGCAGGGGGTTCTTGATTTAAAACACACACACACACACACACACACACACACACACACACACACATGCATACACACACACACACTCTTAACTTTATGTATGGCATTATTTAGAAAACTAATGCATTGTTTACTCTGAAATATCTCTTTCAAGTCAATTATGGTTTTCATTCGTCTGATGAATAAAGACATTAAAATATTCAAGGTGAAAACTGCCTGTTTACCAAATGCACATTGTAGCAGCAGTATTACTGTCTTTATATGAAGAATTGTGTTTTTCCAGTTACTAGATCCTAATTCATTTAGACCTGATTATTTTTATTAAAAAACGTTGAAAGAGAAAAAAGTTAAAAGGTAAAGGAGAATAAGAGGTTTAAATTTCCAGGTATAAAACAAATATATCATGGGGATGTGGTGTACAGCATAGAAATATAGTCAATAATTCTGTGATAGCGTTGTATGGTGTCAGATGGTTACTGGACTTACCACTATGATATGTCTTTAGGTATATAAATGTTGGATAACTATGGTGTACACCTGAAACTAATACAATATTGCATGTTAGCTATATTTTAATAATAATCTTTTAAAAATTAAAAAAAATAAAGCTATCAGTCATAAGCAGTACAAATATAATGTATATAATAAAATTCAAGGATAAAAACTAGAAAAAATAAATGGGTCTTTACCCTCAGTCAGTTAATAGTCAACTGAAGAATTGTGAAAAAAAATATGTTTAAAAATCAGTGATAAAATATTTAAATGCACTTTTGAAATTTGTGACTAAAGGCTAATGTCAGGAGAAAATTTTAAATGATATATTTGCCTTTCTGAGAACTTATAAAATTTGTATTTTTCAAATTATATATAACTTGTACATATTTTCAGGAATGCATTATTTATGAAATTAAGGAACTGGGTAAAATTCAAGAAAGCAGAAAAAAATAGAAGATAGCATTCTAAAGACTATTTTAGGCAATGACACATGATTGAGTATAAACAGTTTATTGGAAGGTAACAACAGGAAACACTGAGAGAGAGTGAGGAAGTGAAACAGAGAACAAAAGGAAGGTACAAAGTACATAGTATCAAACATGTTATTGCTGTGGTCAGCTGACACTTGCTCATGTTGGGGACTCTGCAAGCTAGTGTAGAATGCATGCCTCTGATTTCTTCCACCTGGGGAGCGAGTGGGTGGATATTTATCCACTAGTGAGGATTGCTGCCAGAGGGCACTAATTCCTTGGCATTTACAACAATAGCTACTCCCACTCTCAATGTCAGAGTCACATGTGCCAGCAATTGGATAAGTACAGAGAGAACGTGACTGGGCCATGACAGCATCTGTTAAAAGTATGCTTTGAAATAAAACTAAACAGTGTTCAGCAAACTTTTTTTTGTAAAGTACCAGATGGCACATATTTTAAGCTTTGTGTGCCACATATGGTCACCATCACATACATATTTTTCAGTTTTTCCTAACAATTTAAAAATGTAAAGACATTTTAGCTCATATAAAAATAGGTGCTGGGCCACATTTGTCCACAGGTTGTAAATTAGAGATTCCTAAAATAGAGACTAAAACTCAAATTTATCTGTTAATATGATTGATTAAAATGATAAAATCTTCCAAGATGAATAAAATCTTTGCATGAAAAAACATTTAGTTTATGTTGTCCAAATAATAACTTAAATAAAATGATTACTTTAGAAAAACAATTGCGCAACATATTGGATGTTAAGAAACAGATATAAGGCAGGCAAGAACAAACCAAATAGAGTTTAAGGCATTAAAGAAGAGTTATTTATATTAGTAAATGTAGTGAAATGTAAAATCCACAATGAAGACATTGTAGCCACAGTCTTTTGTTTGACATGTAAGATAATAAAAAAAAAAGACGAAGCAAAATAAAAAACCAAAGTTACTGAAAATAGAGATGAAAAGAAATACCATTGAAGTGGTAGAATTTAGTTCATTAGTTCAAATTTTTAACATATCAAGTATTAAAATCCAAAAGGATATGAAAGAACAGACTATTAAATTATTAAAAAATAGTGGTTAATAAATTTCAGTGCATAGTTTCAAATTTTCAAGAAATACTAATTTATTTTTAGTCAATTAACTAGCTGTGATTGCTATCCCTAGTCTGTGTGGTGAAGGAAATATTAACCTCAAACTCCTATCGGGCTCCTAGCTTTTGGGGTATGGTATTCTGAGAATTTACCTACTCTCAATAAATTGGGAAGACTTCTCTGGTCCTCATGAATCCATCAACTGGGCAACCATGAGATGTAAACTTTTCTCAGTTCTAACTTCATTCAAACCCATAGATTCTTTGCTTGAGACAAGAGGATGTCTAGTGAAAGCCAGAAAACTCACAGCATCCATTTCTTAGGCTTTTTATCCTCTTCAGTATTAGCTAAGACAGCAGGATACATTCCCTCTTATTTTGAGAAATTCATGGGCCTCTATTTCTCCCTTCTCTCAGGTTTTAATTATTTCTTTTATCAAAAAGAATCTCTCTCTTCATCTCCTTACAGACACTATATCCTGAATCATACTGGGATATTCAACATAATCTCCCAAGCAGGTTTAAAATTTTTTAAACAAAAACAAATAAAAGAAAGAATTTTTACAGGCGAATTCTACTCTTTGTCCAGTATTGTTCTTGCTATTACACCAGTTCTTTCATTATTCATACTCCATGAAAACATACAAAAGTGAAACTATATTGACTATTTAAGTACAATGACTTTGAACTAGAAGTAAATTACAAAAGTAAATAAAAATAAATAAACTCTCGAGCTCTCACAATTTTTCTTGAGCTAAGAATCCAACTGTAATTATTTATTATTTCCATAATAACGACTATGAGAAAACCACATATCAAAAGATAGGGGATGTGTCCAATGAGGTACTCCACAAAAATTTAGAGACTTTTCTCGAGTTTTGACATAGGCATTCTTTTACATGTTTTTTGACCTATTGTACTAGGGAAAAAATTAAAGGAATGCTTCCAAACAATATTTTAAATAATATAAAAACTGGAAACAATGGCAAAGTGACTACTGGGAATCTTTTAAAAATAAGAACTTTTAATTAATAAAAAAATACTCATCAAACCGTTAAATGTTATACAGGAAATATTGCTTAAAAACAGAAAAGCACAAAAATTCTTCAAAGATCTGAGAAACTGCTGAATTCAATATGCAAAATAAGAATTATTAAATTGGTAAAAAAATCATTTAAAATTTTCTCCAAACTCATTTGCATTTATATCTAAGCAAATGCAAATATTAACATTTTATAATTTCCCACATCCAGTAAAAATATTTTTAAAAAATACTGAGAGTTTTCCATCAAGGGAGAATATTGACACTCTCATATATGTATAGTGATAATATAAATGTTTTGAATAATCAAACAAATTATAAACTAGATTAATGTTTTCTCAATTATGCAACCTAATACTTATGATTATATATTGAACCCAGAGGAAATAATCTATGTTTTAGATGAAGATATATGAATAATATTCTTTAAAATATTGAGGAGGAAATAAATTAAAAATTATGGGAATTGGGTATTAATAAATTTTAGACAATGGAAGATCACATATTGAGGACCAAATAAGAACTGGGGATATTGTGAAGGTTAATTTATATGTCAACTTGATAGGCTAAAGCGTCCAATTGTTTGGTTAAACATTGGTCTAGATGTTACATTGAAAGTATTAACATTTAAACAGTAGACCTGAATGATGCAGATTCTCTTCATTGTTTGGGTGGGTGGGCCTCATTCAATCAACTAAAAGGCAATAAAAGAAAAGATTGAGGTTTTCCTAAAGAAAAGGTATTTGGCCTCAAGACTGCAATAGGAAAATCTTGCCTGAGTTTCCAGTCTGCTGACCCCACTTTTAGATTTCTGACTAAAGAATGTAACATCAACTCTTACCTGAATTTCCAGCCTTCAGAATAGTCCTACAGATTTTAGGACTTGTCAGCTTCCCCAATCATAAGCCAACTTGTGTTCCTCCTGCCCGCAAACCATCTTTTTCTATGTGGTTCTGCTTCTCAAGAACCTTGACTAATGCAGATGCAGTAATTTTTATTATTATTATTATGGTGACATTAGTTAATGAAATCCAGTAAGTTTCAGGTGTATAATTCAACTGTAAAGCATATATTATTGCATTGTGTGTTCACCGCCCATAGTTAGATTTCTTTCTGTCACCACATATTTGATCCCTTTTAACCCATCTACCTCCCCATTCCCTCTCCCCTACCCTTTGGTAACCACTAGTCTATTGTCCATGTTCATGAGTCTCTGTTTGTTTGTTGCTTTTAGGTTTATATCCCTCATATAAGTGATATCAATGTGGTTTCCAACTTTTCTCTCTGACTCATTTTGCTTGGCATGATTATCTCAAGGTCTATCCATGTTGACGCAAGTGGCAGTATTTCATCTCTTTTTGGCTGAGTAATATTCCATTGTATATATGTACCACAGATTCTTTAACCAATCAACTATCATAGTAAAATTGGTTGCTCCCATGTCCTGGCCATCGTGAATAATGCTTTTATGAGCATCATTGTGCAAATATATTTTCGGATATGAGTTTTCAAGTCTGGGTAAATACCCAGTAGAGAGATTCCTAAATCATATGGTGGATCAATTCTTAGTTTTTTTAAGGACCCTCCATACTGTTTTCCATAGTGGCTGTACCAATTTGCGATCCCACCAGCAGTGTATGTGGGATCCTTTTTCTCTGTGTCCCCTCCAACAATTATTTGTCCTGTTGATTATAGATATTCTAATAGGTGTGAGATTATTTATTGTGGTTTTGATTTGTATTCTCCTAATAGCTAGTGATATTGAGCATCTTTTCATATGTTTTTTTGGCATTTGTTATCTTCTTGTGAGAAGTGTCTGTTCAGGTCCTCTGTCCATTTTTAAAATTGGATTGTTCTTTGTCGTCGTGTTGTTACTAGTTGTATGACTTCTTTGTATATTTTGGATATTAGGTCTTTATCAGAGGCATTGCTTGCAAATATATTTTTCCTATTTGGATGGTAGTCCTCTTTACCTTGATGATGGTTTCTTTTGCTGTGCAGAAGCTTTTTAGTTTGATGTAGTTCCATCATTTTTTTGCTTTTACTCCTTGCCTATGAGGCCAAATTCATAAAATCCTCTTTCAAGTCCCATGTCCATTAAATTTAGTCTTATGTTTTCTTCTATGTTAATTTATTGTTTCAGGTCTTATATTCAGGTCCCAAATCCATTTTGAGTTAATTTTTGTTGTGTGGTGATAGAATACAGGTCTAGTTTTCATTATTTTGCAGGTAGCATTCCAATTTTCCCAGCACCATTTATGAAGAGGCTCTCCTTTCTCCACTGTAAGTTTTTTGACACTTTTATAAAAAATTATTTGCCCACATAAACATGGGTTTACTTCTGGACTCTCGATTCTGTTTCCACTGGTCGATGGTGTCTGTTTTTCTGTCAATACCATGCCATTTTGATTACTGTAGCTTGGTAGTATAATTTGAAGTTGGACAGACTGATGTCAAAGCTTTGTTTTTATTATCAAGATGGCTTTGACAATTTGGGATCTTTTGTGCTTCCATAAAAAATCTGATGGATTTTTCATTCTATTTCTTTAAAACATGCCAATAGGATTTTGATGAGGATTTATTATACAGATCTTCTTCAATTTTTAGTAGGGTTTTATAGTTTTCATTATATATGTCCTTCACATGTTTCATTCAATTGATTCCTAGGTGTTTTATTCTTCTTCTTTTTTTTTTGCAATTGCAAAAAGAATTATTTTTCCATTTCTTTTTCTGACACTCATTATTAGACTATAGGAATGCTATGGATTTTGAACATTGATTTTTGCATTAGAGACTTTACTGTATTTGCTTATTGTTTTAGTAGTGTTCTTGTGGGAGTCTAGGGTTTTCTGTATAGAGAATCACGTCATCTGCAAATAGTGACAGTCTGACTTCTTCATTTCCTAATTGGATAACTTTTATATCTTTCTCTTTGCTGACTGCACTCGCTAGAACCTCCAATGTTATATTGAAGAACAGTGGTAATAACGAAAACAGCCTTGTCTTGTTCCTGATTAAGAGGAATGTTTTTAGTTTTTCATCATTAGCATAATGTTAGCTGAGGGTTTGTTATTTATTGATAAGTTATTTTCCTTCTCTAACATTTTGTTGAGTGTTTTGATCATAAATGGAACTGCATCTTATCAAAGGTTTTTCCTGCATCTATTGATATGATCATATATTCTTATGTTTCAATTTGTTAATGTGGTATATCACATTGATCATTTGTGTATGTTGAACCATCCCTGTGCCTCTGGGGATGAAGCCCAATTAATCGTGGTGCATAATCTTTTTACTATTTTGCTGTATTTGGTTCACTTGTATCCTATTTGGATTTTTGATCTGTGTTTATCTGTGTATAATGGTCTGTATTTTTCTCTTTTGTGTGTTACTTTACTAGGTTTGGTAACAGTTAATATTTTCTTCAGAAAATGAGTTAGAAAGTGTTGCCTCTTTTCAATATTTTTTGAAAAAGTTGAGAGAATAGGTTAAATATTCTTTGAATGTTTGGTAGAATTCACTGATGAGCCATCTGGTCCTGGACTTTTACTTTATGGTAAGTTTTTGATGATTGTTTCAATCTCCATTTTGCTGACCAGTCTATTAGAGTTTTTCAGTTCTTCTGATTCAGTCAAAGAAGGTTGTATCATTCTAAGTACTTGTCCATTTCTTCTAGGTTATTAAATTTGGTGTTATATGCTTTTTCATAGTATTCTTACATGATTCTTGTATTTCTGCAGTGTCTGTTGTAATTTCCCCTCTTTCATCCCTGATTTGTTTATTTGTGTCTTTCTCTCTTTTGTTTTAGTAAGTCTAGCCAGGAGTTTGTCAATTTTATTAACCTTCACAAGGAACCACCCCTTTGTTGCACTTATTTTTTTATTTTTTATTTTTTGTTGTTTTCAATTTTATTTCTTTATGCTTTAATTTTGATTATTCTTTTTTCTCTGCACTTAGGACTCATTAGTTCTTTCCTTTCCTAGTTTTTTTAAGATGAAGCATTAGGTTGTTTATGTGGGCTCCTTCTGTTTTTTTGAGATAGGCTTGTATTGATATGGACTTTCCTCACATGACTGCTTTGTTATGTCCCAAAATTTTGATATGTTGACCATCATTATCATTATTCTATGTATCCCTTGATGTCTCTTTTTATTTCTTCTCCAACCAGGTTATCCTTCAGTAGTATGTTATTTAATCTCCAAGTGTTTGTTTTGTTTTTTGTCTTCTTTTTTATAGTTGTTCTATTGCTTTTAAAGCATTATGATCAGAGTATATAGTTGGTATGATTTCAACCCTCTTATATTTGTTGAGGCTATCTCGTTGTCTCAGTATGTTAGTCAATCCTTGAGAATGTTCCATGTGCACTAGAGAAGAATATATAAGCAGCTGTTTTTGAGAAGAAAGGCTTTGTAAATGTTAATTACGTCCAGTGTGTTTAATGTGTCATTTAAATGTTATTTCCTTATTAATTTTCTGTTTGGATGATCTGTTCATATCTGACAGTGGGTGTATATAGGTCCACTACTATGATATGTTTTGCTCTGTTTCTCCCTTAGTTCTGTTAGTATTGCTTTACATATTCGGGCTCCCTGATTGGGAGCATAGATATTAATGAGTGCTATGTCTTCTTGGTGCATGATTCCCTTTATCATTATGAAGTGTCCCTCTGTATCTTCATTACCTTTTTTATTTTGAAGTCTATTTCATCCAATATTAGTACCACTACTCTGCTTTTCTCTGAATGCCATTTGCTTGAAATATCATTTTCCACCCTTTTTCACTTTGAGTCATATTTGTCTTTGGAACTGAGATGTGTCTCCTGGAGGCATATGGTTGGGTTTTATTTTATAATCCACCCACAACTCTGTGCCTTTAATTGGTGAATTCAGTCCATTTACATTTAATGTCATTATTGAAATATGAGTCTCTTATAGCCATTTATCTTTTGCTTTCTGGCAGCTTGGTGTTTCTATTGTTTCCTTGCCCTTGTGTTGCTTTTTTTTTTTTTTTAATTTTGGTTGGTTTTGTCAATTTTTCCTGTGTCTCTCTTATTTTAATTATCTAAACTTTAGTTCTGAATCTTTGGAGTGGTTTATCATTACAAAATATGTAAAGATATATATATATACATATATATATATATATTATATATATATGTATATGGTGTGTGTGTGTGTGTATATATAAATAACACCTATAAAGGAACCTAAAAGGATATATAGGTTCTCGTGTGCCTATCTCCATCCCCTTTGCGAATTTGGATCTTAAATTCTCCCTTTTTCAGTTCATTGTTGTCTCATTTTGTCTCCTGATGTATCTTGAACATTCCATTACTATTTTGCTATATAGCAAATTTCCTCTTATTGGGTAAGCTTATAATCGCCCTGTTTTAGTAAGGTTGCACTCCTCTGCTTCTATCTCCCTGCTAGTCACCTTACCGATAGTTATGATTTTTTTTTTTTCATTTTGTTTTAGCGTGAACTGACCCCTTTCAGTATTTCCTGTAATGCAAGCTTCATAATGGAGGATTCCCTCAATTTTTTATATCTGAAAAGGTCTTTATTTCTCCTTCATATCTAAAGGAGAGCTTTTCTGCATACATTATTCTTGGTTGGTAGTTCCTTTCATTTAATAGTTTGAATATTTTATTACACTTTTTTCTTGCTTTATAAGGTTTGTGCTGAAGAAGTCTGATGATAATCTAATGGTTTTTCTTTATAGGTTACCATCTTCTTTTCTTGGCTTGTCCTGAGAATTCTTTCTTTGTCATTAATTTTTGATAATTTTAATAATGTGTCTTGGAAAAAGCCTTTTGTTGTTGAGATAATTGGGTATTCTGTTGACGTCTTGAATTCCAAGCTCCAGTTCATTTCTTAGATTTGGGAAATTCTCATCAACTATTTGTCTGAAAAATGCTTTCTAATACCTGTTCCTTTTCATTGCCTTGAGAATGCCCATTATTCTTATTTTCCTTTCCTGATGGTGTCAGCCAGATCTTGTATTTCACTTTCATTATTTTTTGTTCTTGGGTTTCTCTCTGCTTCCTTCTGATTTATTTCTAGATTTCTGTCTTCAATATCACTGATCTTATCCTCCATTTGGTTGACTCTATTTCTCAAGTTTGCTATTTCATTCTTCATCTCTTTTAGTGTGTTCTTCATCTCCAGAAGTTCTATTTCATTCTTTTAGGGTTTCAATCTCCTTCCTAAAAAAAAAAAAAAACAAAAAAACAATTCTGCTGTTCTAGTTTGTTTTTTTAATTCCTGTAATTGTTGATGTGAATTATTTTAAAGCTAATTGATTTTTTTCAGAAGTATAATCCTGAATTCTCTGTCATTTAAGTTACATATTTCTATGTCTTTAAGCTTATGTTCTGGAGATTTTTCTCTCTCTATTTTTTTTTTTTCTGAGCTACTTTGTCACCCTGGATGTTAATGGTGTTTAATGGACTATTTCTCTACCCAAGTATTAATGGAAGTGTATTCTTCTCTTTTTCCAGAAAGATTTATTACATAAAGTTTTTTCTTTAGCCTGTTGCAAAAAAAAAAAAAAAAAAAAAAAAAAGCATTTTTCTTTTGGTTTCCAGTAGGTGACATCTAAGCCTCTTGGATCTCTGCTTTATATAAAATCTTAATAATGCCTTTTCTTTTTCTTATATATATTCAGTCACACTCACTACCTTCAGTCTCAGTCTCTGTCAGTGTTAGCAACAGTTTCAGTAGCATTTGCTCAGATTCCCCTGGAGTTTCATGGTGTTCAATCTTGAAAGATATGGGGGTGGTATCCTCTGGGTTGGGGTATCAGGACAGTGGCTCAGCCCTGTGTTTTGCAACTGCAACTGATAATAATAAGCTGTTGCTTCTCTACTGTCCCACTTCTCTGCTTTCTGCCCTGATCCCTGGGCAGTGCCATTTCATGAAGCTCACAGCTCTCTCAGGCAGGGCTGTTCAGGAAACCCACCTCATCTTCTCCCCTCCCTTCCTCCTGCAGGAAACTCTTGCTCTGAGAGGCAGGGGTTTTTTTTGTTTTTCCCTGTCTACTGCTTGACTCTCATGGTTCTGACCTGTAGCTCTTACTCGCAGATCCCTTGCTCAGATGTGCTTATGTGAAGGTTGGGTGTTTTTTGTTGAATTTTAGATGTTCAGCTTATTGTTTTTCTGGGTACATCTCTCACTCTGACATGTTTCTGATGTCACTATCCAGTATAATAATTGTGCATAAAAAATGAAATGTTATAATTTTCTTCTTCAGCTTGTGATGGAATGATTGGTACCCCATTAAATACCTAAGATAAACAAACATGAAACTAGACAAAAAAATGAGACAACCATTACAGGAATTAGAAAAAAGACAGCACAGAAATTCAATCCTGAGCAAGGCAGATTCACAACCTGAGACCCCTTGAATGTCCTGACTCTAAACCTGAGGACATTTTTCTGACTTTAATGCAGTGAGTGGAAGAAGCAGAAACTGGGTTGAGGCAGGGAATAAGACTATGATGGACAGATCACCGGATGACTATCTTTAAGAAATGAGTTGTGCATGCCAATAGATGTAAGGATGAAAATGTAACAATGAAGGAAGTTGAGTAGTATTGGGAGATATTAGAGGTCCAGAGTAGAGAGACCTCATTAACATTCTAAGCATCCATATGAAATACCAGAAAAACTACACCTAAAAATAAGAACCATAATATGATTTATTGTAAACCTAATGAAGCTGAAGGCCAGCCCTGTCAAGAGTTATTGGGAAGACAGAGTTTGGAGGTTGAATTTACCAAGTTATATTAACTCAAAAAATAACTTGGGCTCTAGAGATCTGTCTAAACTAAAAGTAAAACCCACCCTGCACAAATACGAGATCATCTAGTAATTGATTTACTTATGACAACAAAAAACAATGCTCTTCAAAAGAAGACAATTCTTAGTCTCATAATGAATTAAGATCAATGTCCAGAATGTTATTTTAAAAAATATTTCACACACAAGGGAGAAAAAAAGAAAATATAGAGTCAGTGAAGAATGCATACAATAGAAACCAATTTCAAATGGTCAGGTATTAGATTAAAAAGCAAAAATGTTTAAGGAACTATGACAAATCTATTCAAAGAAGTAAAGGAAAATATGGCAAAATTTTTTGAAATATTCAAAATTCGATAAATGAACAAATAAAGACTCCCCCAAAACGGGAATAAATATATATGCACCAAATGGAAATTATAGAACTAAAGAGTACAATAAGTAAATAAAAAACTTACTGAATGGCGTTATGAGCTGTTTTGATATGGAAGAAGGGACAGTGAACTTGAGGCTGAATCAGTAGAATTATCTAATCTGAAAAGCATTATAAAAATGATTGAAAAATAAGAAACAAAGTTTATCAGGGAATTGAAGCCCAATATCAAATAGTCTAATATGTTTGTATTAAGAGTTCTAAGATAGGAAGAAAGTGAGAATGATGTAGAAAAAGATTTGAAGAAATAAGCTCTGAAAATTTCTAAATTCAATTTAAAAAATTTATTTTTATATACAAGAATCTCAGGATACATCAAGAAAGATAAATGCACAAAACTTACAAAGAAAACATATCAAAGTTGCAGTGGTTACAACAAAATGTAAAGAGAAAATCTTCACAGGACTCAGTAGAAAATAATATTATATACAGAGATCAATGATAAGAATACATGCTGACTTTTTATCATAAATAATGAAAGCCAAAAGATATTGGAACAACTTTCAGTCAGGTGCAAGAGAAAAGCGAAAGAGAACCTTTAGTGACAATATCCTTCAAAATAAGAGAGTGAGATAAAGCTTTTTCTTTTTTTTATTGTAATAGCAATTTTTTAGATAAGCATCAGTAAACCTATGAGAAATTCTAAAAGATATTTGTCAGGCTTAAGGTGAATGATGCCAGATGGAAACTCTGACCCATAAAAAAAAAAAAATAGACAATCAGAAATGATAAATGAGTGTGTAAATATAAAGTATTTTTTATCTCCTAATTTTCTTGAAGGATCATTGACTATATATAGCAAAAATAATAATACTTTAGGATGGAGATTATAATGCATGTAAAATTAAAAAACATGACCACAATTACATAAGTGAAAGAGTGTGGACAAATATAAAAATAATGTTGTAAAATTTTTAAATTTGTGTAGTGAAAATTGTCAAGTCTAAAGTAAAGAATGGAAAGTGTTGATGTAAAAAGTATAAACAGGCAGGTATTAATTGGTGCAGTATTGACTCTAAATAAACTTTTATAAGTTAAGAATACATGATATTAGTCCTAGCAAAATCATTAGGGAATACTAAAAATGGCATGTCTAAGAACCCAATAAATAAAATAAAATATTAAAAATATTTAATTAATCTAAAATAAGTTAAGAAAGAAGCAACAGAGGAACAAAAATTAGAAAGGGCACAGAGAAAACACAAAGCAATATAGTAGACATAAATCCAACAAAGGTAAGTATGTAAACATTACATCTAAGAAAGATGGTATGGTCTATCAACATCAGACAGACTTAAGAACAAAGAGAAATTCAAGAGCTAAAGAAAAACCTTTCATAATTATAAAGAGTACAAATCATCAGAAATGCATGAATCATTAATTTGGAAGGCAGCTATGCTCACCACTATACCACCAACACTGCCCAATCCTTAATTTGTATTCACCTAATAGCAGACTGTTTTCTGAACATAATAAAATTTGGTTAGACACCATTAGTAATAAACATACATAAAATCAAAAAAGATTGAGAAATTTAGTAATACTAATGTAAAAGTAAGTTGAATCATGGAATAAATTACAATGGTAATTGGAAAAAAGTAAATAATAATAATGGAAAAAGCATATCAAGATTAATTTGATGTATCAAAAACCAATCCTAATACTAAAATTCAAATTACATTCTTAGATTTAAAATTAATAATCTAGGTTTTCCCATTAAGAATCTAAGAGGAAAAAAGAACAAGTTAAATCCAAGAGAAAAAGAGAGGAGAATTAGTAATGGTCAGAGTGTAAATTGATGAAATGGAAAATAGACAATCAGGAAAAAAAATCAACAAAGTATCCAATTTTTAAAGAAAATTAATAAAATTGATCAAAATCTCAGATTACTGATCAAGAAATAAAGAGAAGAAATATCAAATACTAACATTAAAAAGTAAAAATTAAAAAGAGAAATATAACTACAACTCCTATAGATGTTAGTAAGAGGATAATAACAAAATTATTTTGAAATGTGAAAAATTTTTAAATGAAACAAATTCCTTGAAAAAATGTAACTTACCAAATGTAACACAAAAAGCAATAGAAAACCAGATTATTTCTATATCTATTAAAGAAATTATGATAAAAAATCTTGTCACAAAGAAAACTCTAGCCCCAAATGGTTTGCTGGCAAGTTTTATTACACATTTAAGGAAGATATAATACCGGTTTTACTCAAAGTTTTCTAGAAAATAGAGAAAGAGAGAATGTTTCCTTAATGATTTTATGAGAGCAGCATAATACTAATACCAAAAACTGATAAAGAATTTCTGGAAATTTTAGATTATAGACTACTATTAGTCATGATCATAAACTCAAAATAAATGAGATCCAGACTTGTATACATATGTGTATATATATAGTAATTCAAAATATTCAAGTACAGTTATCCCTGTTGGTTAAATACTTGTAAATCAAATATGATTTGTCACATTATTATATAAAATAAGAAAAAATACATGATCATCATTACATCTCAATCAACTCAAAAGAGGCAAAAACAATTGAAAAAAATCAATTCATGGAAAAAAAAGGAAAATAGAAAAAAAAAAGAAAAAATACTTTGAGCAAATTAGGAATGGAAGATATCTTTCTCAAACTGGTAAAGGCATCTATAAAATACCTATGGATAATGTCATTTTTAATAATAAAAAAATGGAATAATTTAAACATAATAGTCCTAAAATGAACCATAAGTAGGTGAATGGATAATGAAATTATGGCATATCCATATAATTAAATACTACTCAGCAGTAAAAAGAATGAAAAAATATGCACACACAAGCAAGCATAACCAAATCTCAAAAATAATATGCAGAGCAAAAGAGACTAGACATAAAAGAGTACTTAAAATATAGTTCGATTTATTTAAAATTTTAGAACCTGAAAAACTAATGTATAAAACTAATGTATAGTTAATGTATAAATATACGTATTTTATACATAGTTTATGTACAAAATTAATGTATAGTTTTAGAGATCACTGATTGCCTGAAGCAGGTGTTAGGAATGATTGCATGCAGAAGCCATAAGGGAAATTTATGGGGTTATGAAAATGCTCTATACTTTGAATAGGGCTATGGTTAATAAGCACATAAATTTATCAGTTCTAAATGGTCAATTCCAAAAGATTGGCTTTTAAAATATAAATTATACCTCAATAAAACTGATTAAAATATATAATAGTAAATCAAATCTAAGATACCAAAGAACTTATTTGTTCTGGTCTAAATTGTGAAAGATAATGATAGATAGATAATAGATAGATAGATAGATAGATAGATAGATAGATAGATAGATAGATAATAGATAGATATAGATATAGATATGGATAGATTTGAGACATGTCAAAGAAACACTGAAAAGCAATATGACATTATCTTACCTATGGTATAACAGGAATTTTGGTTAACTTATATCTTTGCAATTATAATTAACAAATGTAATTTACAAACTTGTTAAAAACAAACATGTATGACATTGGCTGTAAAAAATGTTATGAGAAGGAAAGAAAAATGTATAAAATACCTGATACATGGTAGATTTTCAGAATATGGTTTGGAATTTTCTTTCAGCTCTCTTTCCTTTTTTATACTTTCTTTTACCACCTTACTCTAATTCCAGTCTTATGTGCATTTACTTCTGTTTTTTTTTTTTTACTCCCATTGTATTATACAATCATTCCCCTATATCCAGTTCTGACAATGTTTGATGAAAGCTTTTTTTCTTAATTTAATTCAAGTCAGTACCAGAAATCTCCAAGGAACTAATTATCAAGTTTGCACAATACAGAAGCAAAGAGAACCATATACAAAAACAAGATGATAAGAGAATGTCTCTCCACTGTAATTGCATTTCTTTTTTTTAATTTATCCTAACCTTAGCTCAGCCATGAATATGGTTTTTTATATGGTTCCTGGGATATCAAAGTCAGTCAGCTCTGAGAGAAATGCTAGCTATGACCTCCAATGGTAAACTTATACATGAGGGACCATATCAGAGCCAGGCCTAAAAGAAAACACTGTTGACACAAACTTGCAGTCATTGGCCAAATCTTTCTATTGTGTTTACTTTGAAGGCCAGTGGGGAAAGGTCCTTGTTTCTCAGCTTCCCTCTAATGAAGGAAATTTTTTGTTGTCCTATCTTCGGCAATCGAGGAAATCAACTAATCCATTCTGGCAGACACTTGCTCCTTAAGAGAGAAAAGACAACAGTGAGCACACTGGTTGACCGGTGAGTCACTATAGTTTGATTCTGAAAGGCAACTACAAATGGAAAACAAAAACAACAAAAATACTTACTTATTACTTTTCACTTTACAAAATGTTTCCTTTCTTAAATTTTTATAACTCCCCCTACCCCTCTCAGGATGGTACGCTAAAGAACACAGAAATTAAGTATACAAAGACTGGAAAAAATGTTGCCTTTATTTGTTAACAACTTGATGGTTTAGGTTTCAATTTTTAAGAAACCTATCGAAGAGGAAAAATGCTATTACCGGAATTATCATTGAAATTCCAAAATTTACAATGTCAATATAGTAAGATTAACTGTATTTCTATATACCAACAATAAACAATTGGAAATATAATAAAATGCCACTTTTTAAAAAGGTATAAGTAAACTAATATTCTTGTTTATGAATGAATTTAACAACAAAAAAGTAAAATACTTGTACACTGGAAAGCTAGAAAACATTGCCGGAGAAATTAAAGAAGGTCTAAACAAATTAAGAGAGAAATCAAGTTCATGGAATGAAATTCTGAATATTATAAAAGTTCTCCTCACATTGTTCTATAACATGTGTTCTCAACAGGGGCAATATCACCCACCTCCCACCCCTGAGTGGCAAAATTTTGTTTTAGGGGGTAAAAAATTTCCTTTGGTGTTACAATGGCTTCTCACCTTTCAAAGCTCAATTTTATCTGATAGAATCTTATTCCTTATTATACTATTTATCTTGCTTCAGAGAATTTAAATAAAATTTATTTTTTTCCTTGGGATTGGAAGGTTAACAATTTAAAAAGTTTGAAAAACAGTGATTTTAAAATTCAAGACAATCCCAATCAAAACCACAGCAGGCTTTTTAATAAACTGACATGATAACTCTAAATTTTATGTCAAAATTCAAAGACTTCAGAATAGTAAAAGATTATTTTATAAAAAAAGAAGACTCAATACAGTTATATTGGATTAAGGGTTAAAAATACATAGAATAATAGAACAGACTAGAGAAGAAAATTCACACATGAAAGGTCAATTAATTTTTGACAAACCTCCTCAAATAGTTCAATGACAAAAGGAAATTTTAAAAAATGGTGCTGAAACTACTAGATATCTAAATAATAAAAAAAAATTCACCTGTATATTGTGACATACACACTAATTAGTTTGAGATTTATGGTATAAATAAACAGGAAAGCTAAAAATAATCAAGATTCTAGATGAAAATTAATAAATATTTTGTGATGTTGGAGAAGATAACAATTTTTTTTGATGACCAGAAAGGACTAAACATCAAAGAAAAAGTTGCTGAACTAGACATCATTAAAATTAAATAGTCTCTTCAAAAGACATTATTAAGAAAGATAAAGACAAGCCACAGATTTGGAGAAAGTATTCTCAATACATACATTTGACATACCCATCATCATACCCACTAACAATATATGTGTATGTTTGTGAAGTGTATGTGTGTGTATTAGACACTCTTGCAACATAAAAATAGACAAAGATATTCAATATCCAATTAAAATAGGAGAAACCTTAACACACTCCACAAATAAGGTTCTCCCAAAGCACATAAGATGTTCAACATAATTAGTCATTAGGAAAATATAAAATAAATTACAATGTGATACCACTGCACACTGACTATACCTGACAGTTCAAATTGTTGGCAAAATGTGAAGCAACTGATATGCTCATGCATTATTGATTAGAATGTAAAATGGTACAAATGTTTTTAAAACAGTATCTTATAAAGTTTAACATGTACTTACTACACAATCCTGCAATAGCACATTTACAAATTTTCCCAATAACATGAAAACATATTCAGAAAAAAAGATTAGTACAAAAATGTCCATATTTTACTGATTTTTTTTTAAAGTTGAAACCAATCTACATGTCTGTGAATAAGAGAATGGGTTAAAAAATAATATAGTATATTTATAACAATGAACTACTAGTCAGCAATAAAAGAAAACAGATGACTTATATGTGAAACTGTATTATGCTGAGTGAAAGAACCTAGAAACAAAAGAATATACACTGCAATATTCTCTTTATATGAAATTCAAGAATAAGAAAAACTGGTCATGAAGATCAGAATGGTTGCCTCTGAGAGATGAGGCTGACAAAAAAAAAAAAGGGATGAGAAAACTTTTGAGATGATGACCTGATGGTTACAGGGATCCATACATTTGAAAAAATATATTAAAAAGTACATTTTAAATCTGTGTTTTTAAAATTTTATGTGAATTAAACTTCAATTAAAAAATAAAACATAAATAAAAAAGAACAGAAAAACAACCTATAAATCAAAATCTACTGGAAAGCTATACCAAACCAAACAAAAACAAATGGACAAAGCTAAAGCATAGGAGTTAGGAAGATATACTTGCATGGTAAAACTAAAGCAATACAAGAAAGTGATTACTAAAACTTAGGACTTTATGTACCTAAGGGAAGTAGAAGTTTTTGTTTTTGTTTTTTGTTTTTTCTGAGAACCAGGCATTTTGTGGGGCTTGTAGTGTGGCTGGCAATATTTACTGACTTGATTGTTAGTAAAAATGTTAGCCTTATAATAATCAATTAGCTGTACATTTATTTTTTAGCAATATTCTATTTTATTTCACAAGAAATAAGATAAATAAATAAGTTTAAAAATAAATTAAAGAAATCTGCTTTATATACATGTTTGAATAAGACTTCGAGTGTGAAGTCTAAGATGAAACTTGAGTATAAAAAGAAGCAAGCACTATGATGAATATGGGAAGAAAAGGATATATGCATGTCAGAAAACTGAAAGCAGATTACCTTGTCTTCAGCATAATGAACTTGGGGACTACCATTATAAGTTAAGTTGATGATGAAAGCAGAGCTGCAGCATGCAAGACAGATTAAAATAAGAAGCTTGGGTTTTATTCTACATGGAATGAGAAACCATTAGAGTTGAAGTGCTAGAGAAACACTTTTCAGCTGACAGCTATAAGAGATTCCTGTGACTATTGTGTAGGGATTGCATTAAAGGACAAGAGGAATGAAATTGAGAAGACAAGTTAGGATAATAACAATGTAGACCAGGTTAGAGACAGGGTATTTGGATGATAGTAGTGACAGTGTAGATGGAGAATAGTATAATTGTTCAATATATTTGGCTAAGTGGATGACAAGAAGTAGAAACTAATGATTCTATTGTTTTCCACTGGGATTGACCGAGAAAATGAGGATGTCATATATTAATACAGCAGTAGATTAGGGTCTGGTCAAGATAGTGGAGTAGGTAAATGCTGTGCTGGCCTCTTCTCAGGACTGCATCAAATTTACAACTAACCTACAGAACAATCATCAGTGAAACCCACCTGAAGTTTAGCTGAACAGATTCTAAACCTAACTGTACGGACGTCATATGAGTACTGGTTAGGAGGGGCAGAGATAAAGAATGAGCTGGTCCCACACTCATGTGTGGCAGTTGAGAATCAGAAGGGATATCAGAGAATGCAGAGGTCCCACAAAGGATGAGGTGTCCCAGGCCTACACAGGGCTCCCCAGCCAGAGCACCAGTGTGGAGAAGAGAAATCTCCACAATATGGCTGTGAAAATCAGCAGACACTGTGACATGAGTAAGATGGAGGACTGCGAGAGACCCACGTGATCCTTTTAAAGGGCCCAAGCACAGACTCACTCGCTGATAAAACTCACTCACTCTGAGCTCCATCACTGGGGTAGCAGCTCGAAAGACTTCAGGGATATACAGAGAAGAACTGATTTGTCTGGCTTTGGGGTGAGGACTGGAGGGGCAGATGTGCTGCCAGACAGAAGTGCTGGTGGAGCCATTATTCCTTTGTTGAGCCCTCTCCCACCCCAGAGTGTAGACATAGGTGGCTTCCATCTTTAAGTCTACATCAACATGGCTAACACTGATCACTCTGCCATGGTGATTCCGAGACTCTGCCCCACCTAACATGCAGCCCCATCCAAGCCACTTCCAGTGGCTTTTTCATACAAACAGTCTATCTTGATACATGCTATGAACTTTCCTAAAAATCTCTCAAAGGTTCACAGACCTCAAACAAGCAACATCTGGCCTCAGTGTGCCTATACCTCTTGCTAAGCCTCAAGTCTGGCACTAGTGGCAGCAGGCCTTACAGTAAACACAGTGTAACCCTCCAAAGTAGCTCCAAACCCAGCAAGAATGGAATATATCTATACATTGCTTTTTTGCTTAAGCCAGGTGGCCTTGGGCAGGGCTCAGGCTGCAGCCAAATTTGATCTGTGGTGGGGCCCCTCTCAGGGGGCCCCCAGGCCAGCATATAGGACCTAACTGGAGCACCTGCTAGATGTCTCCACAAATGACACACTCAGAGGGCAGACTTGGTAGACACCAGAGCCCTGCTAAAGTGAATCCTGCTCTGTAGAACAGCCCCTACACAAGCTACTTCACTGTAGTCACAACCCATCCTCACAACCAATCAACCTGGGGGCCAATCCTTCCCATTGATGTGCAAACAGCAACCAAATGAAAGAACAGAACAGAGTTCCAGAAAAATAACTAAACAAAATGGAGACAAGCAATCTACCAGATACAGAGTTCAAAACACTAGTTATAAGGATGCTCAATGATTTCAGTGAGAACTTCAACAAAGAGATAGGAAACATAAAATAAATAGATGTAGAAAACATAAAACTAAAGGTAAAACAAAAATAAAAAAATAAAAAAGAACCAGTTAGAAATGAATGAAATAACTGAAATAAAGAATACATTAGAGGGAATCAACAGTAGATTAGATGAAACAGGGAACCGAATCAGCAATTTGGAAGATAAGGAGGCAGAAAACACCCAATCAGAACATCAAAAAGAAGAAAAATACAAAAAATTGAAAATAATTTAAGGGGCTCTCGGGACATCAAGTGTACCAACATTTACATCATAGGGATACTAGAAGGAGTTGAGAGAGAGGAAGGATGAAAAGCAATTTGAAGAAATAATGACAGAAAAATTCCCTAATCTGGTGAAAGAAATAGACTTCTAAGCCCAGGAAGCTCAGAGTCCAGAACAAGAGGAACTCAATGAGACACAATCATAATTAAAATCCCAAAGGTTACAGACAAAGAGAGAATCTTAAAAGCAGCAAGAGAAAAGCAGTTAGTTACTTACAAGGGAACTTTCATAGGACAGTCAGTTGATTTCTCAACAGAAACTTTGTAGGTCAGAAGGGATTGGCAGGAAATATTCAAAGTGATGAAAAGCAAAGACCTACAACCAAGATGATTTTACCCAGAAAAACTATCATTTAGAATTAAAGGACAGAAAAAGGGCTTCCTTGACCAGAAAAAGATAAGAGTTCATCACCACCAAACCAATATTACAAGAAATCTTAAAGGAAATTCTTTAAGAAGAAATAATAAAATAAAATATGAATAATATAATAGCAATAACTACAAAGACTATAACAAGAGACAAAGAAGGACCCAGTAAACCCATTTCCAGGTATTTATGTGAAAAAACCTAAAACACTACTTTCCATATGTTTATTGCAACATTATTTACAATAGCTAAAGAGACAACTTGGGCATCTATCAATGGATGAATGGATAAAGAAGATGTGGTAAATATATACAATGGAACATTATTCATTTATAAAAAAGAATGAAATCTTGCTACATGCAACAGTGTGGATGGACCTATTGTGCAGAGTGAAATAAGTCAAAGACAAATGTCTTATAATTTCACTTATTTGTGCAACCCAGAGAACAGGATACACAAACAACAGAAACAAGCTACAGAACTATTTTGATAGTTCTTAGATTGGGAAGTGAGAAGATAGATGAAGGCAGGAGGTGTTTAAGAGGTACAACTTGGTTCCTATGAAATAGTCATGGAGATGTAGAGTTTATCGTGAGGAATATAGTCAGTAATATTGTAATATCTCTGTATGGTGTCAGATGGGTACTGGATTATTAGGGTAACCTTCATAAGTTTTATAAATCACTTCATAAGTACATCTGAAACTGATATAATGTCATATGTCAACTATATTGATAAAAACAAAAATATAAATTCTTTTAAATGGCAGTGGATCATTGTAGGGAAAAGTTATGGGAAGGAGAATTCATATCTAATTTTGTGTTATGTGCCATTGAGTTGGCTTGGATTCCCAGTAACCCTATGAACAAATGAAGTCCACAATGTCCTCTCTTCAACAGCCCTGCCATTTTCTGTAGACTCACACCTAAAGCTTCTATAATGAAGTCAATTTATCTCATATTTGGTCTTGGTCTTTTTTTTTTCCTGCTGCTTTTATTTTCCCCAACAATATTATCTCTTTCAAGAATGCTGCTTTCTCATAATGTGTCTTAAGTAGAACAGCTTCAGTTTTGTCATTTTTGCCTCCAGCATGTTTCAGGCTTAATTTACTCTAGGATCCACTTATTTCTTCTCTGGTAATCCAGAGTATCTGTAGAGCAATCCTCTAACATCATTTTAATTTTAGCTGATTTTAGAAAACTTATGTCCATTCTCTGTTACCTTGTTCTACATTGTGACAAGAGTTAACCTGCTTGTTTATTAACTGTTAACCCTTACTTCCAAGACTAGTTTTTGTTTCAGCCATACTATCCTGTTCAAACCTCTTGTCACTACACTGTTTCTTTAAAATATATCTTCTTCCAGTATAATAGATGACCCTTTCCTACCATATGCTCATGGTTAAATTTTTTATCTATCTGCCAAGGTTCACCTCAAATTTTAACATTTTCTTGGAAGCTTATTAAGAGAGTTACACACTGTGTAGGATGTGCCTGTCTTACATCTATGTACATTTTTATTATAGTTTTTATAATTTTAGTGACTTTTTTCTACATTCTCTGTTAAAAATGAAAGCCAACTGAAAACAAGGACTATAACATTGGTTCATCTTCCTACTGTTAGTGTTAGCTTAGTACCTGAAAAGGAGCCATATTAACAAATATTTATTTAATGGCTGTTTTGGAAGAAATCAACCATATTATGCTTTGCAAAGCTTGAGAATCTATATGCTTAAAGAAAACTGTCACAATGATCTACAGCAATTTAATTCACCAAATATGTATTCATCACTTATGATGTGACAGTTAAATATTAGAATGAGAAAATCTAATAATAATGATTATCTGCTTAATATACTCCCAGTCCAGTTAGATGATGACATTTTAACAGAAATTAAAATAAATATGGTAAATGTCATAATGTAGTTATAAAAAAAAAGTGATTTAGAAGTGTAAATGAAATAGAAAATTATTCTGTTCAGTGGAGTTTCCCTTAAGAAGTCACCTTTGATCTGGCCTATGAATATAGAGTAGTCATTTTATTGAGTATTTCAGAAAGTTAACATATCCATCAACTGAATTTCTCTTAGTGCCTTCAGATTTTGCAAACATGTGGCCACTGTTTTTGGCTTTAACACACCTTTTTAGCCATACTGTGAGTCAGGGAAAACTTATTGGAGCCACTATCAACCTAAGTTCATTCACTCCCCTTCTATTTGTCTCAGAGAAAGTTACCTGGATGGGAAGAATCTTAATGGGCTTCAGCCTAGCAGTGATTTCTGACTCCAGAAACTTGCATAAGTCATTGCTCTTTGAGGTTCCCCAGTTTCTTCATCTGTAAAGTGAGAGGAGTGGACTAAATTTGTACTGTTTTTTTTTTTTTTTTTGACATTAATCTCCAGAAAAATAGTGGATATAAAGACTATATTTCAAGAAACACAAACACATATATATTAAATAAAATTAGTTAAAAAAAATGCATAAAGTCATATTCAGGACTTCTGGCTTCTAGGTCTGCATGTAAGGATGTTGGAAGTAGCCACTCCATCCTAACAACAATTTAAAAACTGAAAAGACTAAAAAATCAACAATTCTTTTTTGGATCCATAAGGGAGGGGCAGACACAAATCAAACCACTATCCTCAAGATTGGAGAGACACACAAGGAGACACAGTTCACCTGAGCAGAGACTTACTAGCAGAGAATCTATATACACCAATGCCAGGGTAGGAAAATCCTAACTGTAATTGGCAAACTAGTAGAAACACCATGTGGACAATAATGAGAATTAACTCCAGGAGGAATGATCATAGGTGGACCACCATAATATAGTGAGATTTGTCTCCAGGAGCTCAACCATGTTCCCACAGTAAGTATCAGAGAACAATCCCCTCCTGCTTCTGGCAGGGGAGGGGAAATTTTTTAAAAACACACTAGAGCATTCTCTTCTTTTTCACAATGCCTGCCTTCAGAGGAAATTAGTTAATCAGAACCTATAATATTGGGGTATTATCAGAGTCTACCTGATCTGGTAAAGGGAAATACACAACTCCAACCGACTCTAGCCAATCTTTCCCAACTAAAGGGGTAGGAAAATAACTGAGAAATACTTGCTAAATTTACAATCCAGAGGCATAGGCTCACTAAAATACTGAGACCTAATCATAAAAACACTTCCCCTCCCCTAACACCTCACTACCACATTACTAAATGCCTATTTACAACAGTTTCTTTTACCTGCTACAAGATGTCTGGCTATAAAAAAAAAAAAATTGCAAGGCATACTTAAAGTAAAAAAAAGAGCTCCACAATTTGAAAAGAAAAACCAAGCATCAGAACCAGGCATGGCAGGGCTGGTGGAACTATCACACCAGATATTTAAAACAACTATAATTAACATATTAAAAGCTCTAATGGATAAAATAGACAGTATGCAAGAATGGATGGACAATGTAAACAGAGATAAAAATCCCAAGAAAGAACTAAAAAGAAATGCTGGAGATAAAAAACACTGTAATGAAAATAAAGAATTCTTTTGATGGTCTTAATGGACTAGGCATGGCTGAAAAAAGAATCTCTGAGATAGAACATATATTAACAGAGTCCTCAAAAACTAAAAGCAATGAGAACAAGGACTGAAAGAAACAGAATATCCAAGGATTGTGGGAAACTACAAAAAGTGTAACATACATGTAATAAAATTATCAGAAGAAGAAGAGAAAGAGAAAAAAAGGCAGAAGAAACATTTAAAACAAGAATGACTGATATATTCATCAAATTAATGTCAGATACCAAACTACAGATCGAGGAAGCTTAGAGAACACTGTGAGGAAAATGCCAAAAAGGCTATACCTAGACATATAATAAAATATAAAAAATAAAAGACAAAAAAAAATTCTGAAGGAAGCTGGGTAGGTGGTGGTAGTGGTGGTGGTAGGGAAATTAAACCTATAAAAGAAGATAAAAATGACATCTGTCTACTCCTAAGAAATGAGTGGAAGGAAATATTAACTGTTGCGGGGGGGGGGGAATCTATCAACCTAGAATTCTATACCCTGCAAAATTATCTTTCAAAAGCAAGGAACAAATAAAGACTTTCTTAGATAAACAAAAAATGAGGGAATTTTTTGACAATAGACTGGCTTTAAAAGAAATATTAAAAGAAGTCCTTTAGGAAGATGGAAAATAATATAAGTCAGAAACTCAGATCTGCATAAAAAATGGAAGAGTACTAAAGAAAAAGTAAAGATAAAATTAAAAAAACTTTTATTTTTTTTCACTAATTACTTAACTGATAAAAGTTTGTTCAAAATAATACCAGTGGTGTATTAGATTATGTATGCTTCTGTATATATTATATATACATATATGTCATATATACACATATATAATGAATGACAGCAATTATTCAAGAGATAGGAAGAAGAAATTGAAAAATGTTTTTGTAAGGCATTTATAATACTTAAAAAGGGGTATAGTGTTAACTGAAAGTGAATTTGATTAGTTTTTGAATGTATATTGAAAACTCTAGAGCAACCACTACCAAAAGCAAAAAAATAAAAATTATAACTGATGTGCTAATAAAGGAGAGAAAATCGAAGTATATGAAATGCTGAATTAAAACCACAAAAGGCAGAAAAAAATAAAAGACAAAAATAGGAACAGAAAAAGGCAAATAATAGAAAACAAAAACAAATATGATAGATGAAGCTGCCTCTCACAGCCAGAGCTCCCTGTAGGAGGAAGGGGTGGGGAGAAGGTGCTGCGACTTCCCTGAACAGCCCTGCCTGTGAGCTCCACATGGCTAGAGCTCACAGTCATCAGGGCAGAAAGCGAGAGAAATGGGGACAACAGAAAAGCAGAAAGGACAGAGAAACAACAGTTGACTTTTACCAGCCACGGTTGCAAAACTGAGGCTGGGCCGCAGCCCCCATCGTCAAACCTAGAGGGCCCCTCCCCTGATACACTCCAGACGGAATGCCCTGGAGCCCTAGGGGAATCTGAGCAAATGCTACCAAAACTGTTGTTAACACAAACAGGAACTGAGGCTGAGGGTAGTGAGTGTCATTAAACATCTAGAAGGGGAAAAAAAAAGACGTTAGTAAGACTTATTATAAAGCAGAGATCCAAGAGGCTTAGATGCCACCTACTGGAAACCAAAAGAAAAACATCTTCTTTGCCACAGGCTAGGGACCATATATATAATAAATCTTCTTTCTGGAAAAAAAAAGCAGAACATACTTCCATTAATGTCCACGCAGAGAAATAGTCCATTGAACACCATGAAAAACCAAGATGACAAAGCATCTCAGAAAGAAAGGGAAAAATCTCCAGAAAACAAGCTTACAGACATAGAAATATGCGACTTAAATGACAGAGACTTCAGGATGGTACTTCTGAAAAAACTAAATGAGATGCAAAATAACTCAAATCAACAATTTCAGGAATTGAAAAAAAAACTAGATGAGCAGAGCAAGGACACTGAAATCCTCAAAAAGAACCAAATAGGACTTCTGGAGATGAAGGAACACACTGCAAGATTGAAAAGGGAATAGAGTTGACCAAATGGAGGAAAGGTTCAGTGATAGCAAAGACAGTAATCTAGAAATAAGTCAGAAGGAAGAAGAGAGAAAGCAAAGAATGAAAAATAATGAAAGTGAAATAGGAGAATTAGCTGATACCATCAGGAAAGGAAACATAAGAATAATGGAAATTCTTGAAAGGGAGGAAAAGGAGCAGGGATTAGAAAGCATTTTCAGACCAAAAGTTGATTAGAATTTCCCAAATCTAAGGCTTGAGCTGGAGCTTGGAATTCAAGAAGTCAACAGAACACCTAATTATCTCAACTCAAATAGGCCTTCACCATTACACATTGTATTAAAATTATCAAAACTCAATGACAAAGAAAGAATTCTTAGGGCAGCCAATAAAAGAAGACTGTAACCTATGAAGAAAACCCCATTAGATTATCTTCAGACTTCTCAGCATAAATCTTAAAAGCCAGAAAGAAGTAGAATCAAATATTCAAACTATTAAATGAAAGGAACTACAAGCCAAGTATAATGTATCCAGCTAAGCTCTCCTTTAGATATGAAAGAGAAATAAAGACCTTTCCAGACATACAAAAATTGAGAGAATTCTCCACTACGAGGCCTACATTACAGGAAATACTGAAAGGGATCAGTTCGCCTAAAACAAAATCACAAAAAAATATATATATAATTAGGAGTAAGGTGACTAGCTAATGAAAGCAGAGGAGTGCAACTCTTACTAGGAACAGGGCATTACAAGCTTAAAATAAGAAGAGATTTATTTGCAAAAGCAAGATAGTAATGAACATTCAGCATATATAGGGACAAATTGAGACAACAATGACTGAAGAGGGTAGGATTCAAAGATCCAAATTCAGAAAGGGGAATGGAGATAAGGCATGTGCAGAAGAAAAGGGATGACTGTATGTGTGTGAGTGTGTGTGTGTGTGTGTGTATAAAACTATATATAGATATATCTATAGATATATAGATATATCTATATATATATAATAAACTATCCTTTACATATATATATATCTATAAATAACTATCCTTTACATATAATATATAATATAATATATATATATGTAATTATCCTTTACATACACATAATGGTAACCATACAACAAATTTCAGAACCAAAGTATATAATATAAAACAAGAAAGACCAGAGGGAAAACCCACAAAAGCCAACCAAAATAAAAAATTAAGTTAAATTTAAAAAACAGAAGTATAAGAACAAGGAAGCAATGGAAATATCAAGTTACCAGAAAGCAAAAGATAAAATGGCTATAAGAAGACCTCATATTTCAATAATCACTCTAAATGTAAATGGACTGAACGCACCAATAAAAAGGGACAGATTTGCAAATTGGATCAAAAAACAAAATCCAACCAGTATACTGCCTCCAGGAGACACATCTCAGCTCCAAAGACAAATATAGACTCAAAGTGAAATGGTAGAAAATGATATTTCGAGCCAATGGCATTCGGAGAAAAGTGGGAGCAGTGGTACGAATATCGGATTAAATAGACTTCAAAATACAAAAGTAAAGAATGATACTGAGGAACACTTTATAATGGTAAAGGGAATCATGCACCAAGAAGCATAACACTTATTAATATCCATGTTCTCCATCAGAGAGCCTCAAAATATGTAAAGCAATTACTAACAGAACTAAAGAGAGAAACAGACAAAACCGCTATAGTAGTAGGGGACCTAAATACCCCATTGTTAGATATAGACAGATCATCCAAATAGAAAATCAATAAAGAAATAACATCCGTATATGACACATTAGACCAACTGAACATAATTGACATTTACAGAGCCTTTTGTCCCAAAATAGCTGCTTATACATTCTTCTGTAGTGCACACAGAATATTCTCAAGGTTTGACCACATAGTGGGACACGGAGTTAGCCTTAACAAATATAAGAGGGTTAAATCGTACCAACCATATTCTCTTACATAATGCTTTGAAACTAGAGATCAACTGCAAAAAGAAATCAGGAAGAACCACAAATACATAGAGATTAAACATATGCTGCTGAAAAATAACAAGGTCAGGAAAGAAAAAAAAAGAGAGATCAAGAGATCAAGAGATACATAGAAACTATGATAATGATAGTAAAAATATCAGAACTTTTGGAACACGGCATGAGTGGTCATAAGAGGAAAGTTCATATCATTACAGGCCTATCTCCAAAAACAAGAATGAGCCCACATAAACAACCTAACGCTTCATCTTAAATAAAAACTAGGAAAGGAAGAACTAATGAGTCCTAAGTCAACAGAAGAAAAGAAGTAATCGAAATTAGAGCATAAAGAAATAAAATTGAAAACAAAACAAAACAATTAAAAAAATGCAACAAAGAGGTGATTCTTGTGAAGGTTAATAATATTGACAAACCCCTGGCTAGACTTACTAAAAAAAAAGAGAGAAGGACACAAATAAACAAATCAGGGATGAAAGAGGGGAAATTACAACAGACACTGCAGAAATACAAAGAATCATGTAAGAAATACTATGAAAAAGTATATAACACCAAATTTAATGACCTAGAAGAAATGGACCAGTACTTAGAAAAATAGAACCTTCTTAGACTGAATCAAGAAGAACTGGAAAATCTAAATAGACCAGTCAGCAGTATGGAAAATGGAAACGATCATCAAAAACCTCCAAAAAGTTGAGTCCAGTACCAGATAGCTTCACCAGTGAATTCTACCAAACATTCAAAGAAGATTTAATACGTATTCTCCTCAAACTCTTCCAAAAAATTGAAGAGATAATACTTCCTAACTCATTTTATGAGGCCATTATCCCTGCTACCAAAAATCTGGTAAAGATAATACAAAAAAAGAAAACTACAGACCAATATCTTACATGAATACAGATGCAAAATCCTAAATAAGATACCAGCAAACTGAATACGGTAACATAGTAAAAAGATTATGCCACAATCAAGTGAGCTTCATTCCCAGGGACACAGAGATGGTTCAACATATGCAAATCATGAATGTGATACACTACATAAACAAATTTTTAAAAAAGAATCATATGATCATATCAATAGATGCCAGAAAAAGCCTTCAACAAGATACAGCATCCATTTATGCTCAAAACACTTAACGAAATCAGTATAGAAGGAAAGTACCTTAACATAATAAAGGATAATAAGGCCATCTATGACATACCCTCAGCCAACATTATGCAAAATGGTGAAAAACTAAAAACCTTCCCTCTAAGATTAGGAACAAGTCAAGGCTGTATGCTATCGCCATTGTTTTTCAGTATAACATTGGAGGTCCTAGTGAGTGCAATCAGTCAAGAGAAGATATAAAAGGCATCCAAATAAGAAATAAAGAAAATCAAACAGTTGCTATTTGCAAATTATATGATTTCTCTATTAGAAAACCCTAAAGACTCCAAAGAACACTACTAGAAACAGTAAGCAAATACAGTAAATTTTTATGAATACAAATCAAATGTTCAAAAATCCATAGCATTTCTATCTTCTAATAAAATAAGTGTCAAGAAAAATATAGTGGAAAAAATAATTCCTTTTGCAATTAACAACAAAAGAAATAGAAATATCTAGGAATAAATATAATGAAATATGCGAAGGACCTATATAATGAAAACTATATAGACCCTACTAAGAAATTGAAAAAGATACAAAGAAATGGAAAGATATTCTGTGTTCTTGGATTGGAAAGAATCAACATAGTTAATACTAAAAGCATTATAACAAATTTAATGCAATCCCCATCAAATTCTAATTGGGCATTTTTAAAGAGAAATAGAACAAAAAATCATCAGCTTTGTATGGAAGCACAAAAGACTCCGAAACGCCACAAGCCATCCTGAGAAAAAAGAACGAAGCTGGAGTCATCACTCTGCCCAACCTCAAATTACACTACATAGCAATGGTAATCAAAAGCATGGTATTGGCAGAAAAACAGACCATGGACCAATGGAACAGAATTGAGAGTCCAGAAGTAAACCCGTTTATGTGCGCATTTAATTTTCAACAAAAAAGCCAAAAACATAGTGGTGAAAGTTAAGCCTCTTCAATAAATGGCACTGGGAATACTGGAAAACATTTGCAAAAAAAATGAAACTAGACTGTTTGTCTATCACCACACACTAAAATGAACTCTAAATGGATTCAGGACCTGAATAAAAGACCTGAAACAATAAAATGCATAGAAAGAAACAGGAACTAAACTCAAGAAACCTTGGACTTAAAGAGGATTTTACAAATTTGACCTCAAAGACAAGAGAAGTAAAAAACAAAAATTAATGAATGGGACTACATCAAACTAAAAAGTTTCTGCTCAGCAAAAAACTGTCATCAAGGTAGAAAGGCTACCATCTGAATGGGAATAAAATATTTGTAAGCAATGCCTCTGATAAGAGCTTAATATACAAAATAAACAAAGAACTCATACAACTCAATAACAACAACGACAAAAAAACTATCCAATCAAAATATGGGCAGAAGACCTGAACAGACACTTCTCTTTAGAGAACATACAAATGGCCAACAAATATTTGAAAAGATACTCATCGCTAGGTATTAAGGAAATGCAAATCAAAACCACAATGAGATACCATTTCACACCTGTTAGAATAGCTATAGTCAACACGACAAGTAGTAACAAATGTTAGAGAGGATGTGAGAGAAAAGGAATCCTCATACACTGCTGATGGGATTGCAAATTGGTACAGCCACTATGTAAAACAGTATGGAGATTCCTCAAAAACTAAGAATTAATCCACCATATGATCCAGCAATCCTTCTACTGGATATTTACTTCAAAGACTTTAAAACTGATATCCGAAAAATATTTGCATACCGATGTCATAGCAGCATTATTGATGGTGGCCAGGACATGGAAGCAACCAAAATGTCCTAAGGTAGATGAATGGCTAAAGAAGCTGTGGCACATATTGTAAGGTCAGCGCTCTGGGGAAAAAGCCCCAGGCCAGTTCCCCACCCCTAGCTCCCACCCTCTAGCCACCTGATGCCCATGGACCAATCAGCGGGTGCCAGGACTACACCCGTGGCACCACACTGCTGCACCAATGAAAGAGCCCCACACTGTTGGCGCCACACCTTTGCACCAATAAAAGAGTCCCACGCTATGCTTTTTGCCTTTTTTGAATCTTCCGCTTCCTGGACGGGACCCCGCCCAGGTGAGACTTCTCTGGCCCCTTTCCTCGGGACCACTTGCCTTTCAAAAAAGGACACCTGTTATTCGTGAGTCAGACTCTTTCTGTTGAGCGGCTGAACCTTACATTCTTGGCGCCCAACATGGGGCAGGAAAGAGTGTCCTCTCTCCTCGCAAAAGGAGGGGCCCTTCCCGCCGTTCCCAGAAAACCTCTGGCCAGCCACCAGGACCAAGCCACCCGTTTGACAGGAAACAGGGTAAGTCATCCCAGACTCCATCAGTTCCGCTCTCCTTGGCTGGATAACGCTCTCTGCTTCTCTCGGAGTCCTCTGTTGAAAGCGTCGGCAGCGTCAGAGGCGCTTCTCTGGCAAGCCAGACGTATCGGGGTTCCGGTGGACCGGACATCCGCACCACTTCGATCCCACCCCCGTACCGACCGTTTCCCTCTGTCACGGGGATGCCCGTGGCTGTTGGAAAACGAGTTCTGGGAGGAGAGGTCTATTCAGTCCGTGGGGAACGCTCCTCCGAATCCGAGGCGACCTCTCCCCTTCAATGCCTCTTGTCTAACTTGAAAACCTGACGCTTACATGAGGACATCCACCCTAAGCGGCTCATTTTCTTCTGCACCGAGGCCAGGCCTCAATATCCCCTCAATAATGATTCCAAATGGCTGTCTACTGGATGTTTGATTTTAATATCCTCCGTGATTTAGATAATTACTGTCGTCCGTAGGACGGGAAAGTGGTCTGAGGTCCCTATGTTTAGGAGTTCTTTACGCTGCGGTTCTGCCCTACCTTCTGTGCCCACTGTTCCTCTTCCCAAATCCTGTTGACTATGGCTTTCCCCAAGTCCCCGCCACCCTCCGCTGCCTCCCAGAACCCTCTGTGCCTCCAATGCCTGAGGATCTTCATCCTCTTCTTACCATTGCTCCTGAAGAGTTAGTTGCTCCTCCCAACCGACCCCCCCGCCTATTCTCCTCCTCCCCCAGCTTCTCCAGCCTCATCATCCTCCTCCGTCTCCTGCTCCTCCACCATCTACCCCAGCCCAGTCTCCTCCTTTACTCCCCTCCCCGCCTCCTTCCCAGCTACACCCGACGCCCTCCAACCCCGCCTCATGCTCCACCCCACTCCTATACTCTGTCCTCCCCTCCCACCCATGACGTCACCTGTCAGCACCATACCCGCTGTCACGACACCCCCCAAATTACCTTCCCTCCACGTCCCCCTCCTTCCCCGAGGCTCCTCCCTCGGCTTCTGTCCTCCCGCTCTGCCAGGTGACTGGCGCTGAAGCCTAGCACACATTCATGTTCCTTTTTTTCTCTTCAAGATCTCACCCACTAGAACAAAAATTGGGTTCCTTTTTACCAACCCCTCAAACTATATCAAACAATTAACCCGGCTCACCCGGGCTTACGCCCTCACCTTCCAAGACATTTATGTTATTATAGGCTCTACATCACCCCTGACAAACGACAGGCCATTTGGTCGACACCAAGAACCCTTGCTGACCAAACGCTATTTTGCCAACCCCGCTCCTGAGCCCCCCCGCCCCCCCCCCATGGAAGTTCCCGACAGAGACCCAGGCTGGAATTACCAAGAAGGACAACGGGGACAAGACCAAGTAAAATACATAGTCGAGTGCCTCTTAGAAGGCATGGAGACTGCAACCCATAAGGTCGTCAATTTGCTCAAACTAGATAGCATTACGCAAGGCTCAGGTGAAAACTCGGCCATGTTCCCTAATAGGCTGACCGAGGCTCTTGCTCTCCATACGAGACTGACCCCGAATCCTTGGCGGGAGCCGCCACTTGGCCAACCTGATTCATCTCCCAGTCGGCCCCAGATATTAGAAAAACTTTCCAAGGCTGAAGACGGTCCCTAGACCCCCCTCCGAGATCTGGTTAAAATGCCTTTAAAGTTTATAATGCCCGAGAGGAGACAGCCGAGGCCGACCGCAAGGCCAAACTAAAATAAAAGGTAGCTCTCCAAACCCAGGCCTTGTGGCTCCCCTGAGGCTGGCTCTCAAAAATCGCCCTCCTCAAAAAGGGGTTCCCAGAAGACTGTGGCTCTGCCCGGAGTTTGCTTCAAGTGCAGAAAGAAGGGCCACTGGGCTCGCCAATGCCCAAATCCACGACAGCCCACATGGCCTTGCCCGTTGTGCGCCCAGATGGGCCACTGGAATGTTGACAACAACAGCGAGGCATGGCTCCTGCACCTCCACGCAGCAGCCTGACCCACAAGCGGCAGACACACACCCTGCTCTCTAGCTACTTGGCTTCACCGGCAACTGAAGACGCCTGGACTCGGGGACCCCCATCACCCACCCGAGCCCAGGGTAATGCTCCACGTGGCGGGTAAGTCTTATCAATTTCCTGATAGTTACGGGGGCTACTTATTCGGTTCTCTCCTCATTTGCAGGGCCTCTAACGCCTTCCCAGATCTCATTTACAGGGATCGACGGGATTACTACCAAACCCCCCAGACCGGGCCACTGCTCTGTCAGCTCAGGGATCTCCTTTTTTCTCATTCCTTCCTAATCATCCCTTTCTTGCCCAACTCCCCTGTTAGGAAGAGATGTTCCTGTCCAAACTTCAAGTGACTTTACAGTTTCCCTGCTTCCAGACACCCTCTGAGGCCTCCTTACTGATGGCCTTGATTGACTGCTTTTCTCTTCCCAACACCCTCATCCTTGCTCCCAAATCCTTCCAACACATTGACCCATCATTTGGGATACTTCCACCCTCATCATCATGGCTCACCATGACCCTGTACTCATCAGGCTAAAAAACCCTTTTCCCTCTCATGTTCTCTGTAATCAGAATTTTCTTCCGCTGCACCCTTGGACTAAAGTGTGGAGATTTATTTTGAAGGGAATGAAGGAAAGGTGTTTGTCTTAAAGTTGGTTATTTCTGAGTGAGTGAGAAGAGGCAAACTGAAGGAATGAGGAAAGCGGTAGAAGGTTTGTGAAGAGAAATCCTGAGAGGAAAATAAAGGACAAGAACATAAGTGAACATATGAAGTTGTAAAGGAAAAGAGAAAGAGAAAATCTTGTTTTATACAGTCAAGTTGGCTAAATTAAATGTATTTATCATAAGGTTTAAAATAAACTTTAATATCAACAGTGTACTAACATAAAACTAGTTTGGATTATTGGTCTGTAAAAGACTTTTCTTTACCTGTGAGCAATACACCAAAAACAAAGATTCTATATCTTATCAAAATAATTTATTTTACTTTATAGTCTTTATTATGTCTGCTGCAGCTCTTGTTAAACAGTATTTTCCTAAGCTCTGAACGCCCTGGCCTCGCACCCTCTCTCACCCTACCTAACCCCACTCGACCTTCCACTTATTCACTGATCAACGTTACCCGTATTCCCCCATCACTGATCTCTAATCTACCTTATCTCTCTCTCTTCCGGAACTTTGATCAGACAGCGCGCAGACTTGTGCCTCCAGCCCCTACAACAGACTCAGCTACCGGACTAGCTAACTCAAATAGTGATCTGCTGTCTCCAGGAACCAGGTCCTCCTCAAGGAGCTACAGCCTGGGGCACTAGAACCTCAGTGGTCAGGTCCACACACTGTCATCCTGACCACACTGACAGCTGCCAAACTCCTCGTCATCAGTGCTGGTACCACCTCACTCGCCTGAAGCGTGCTCCACCCCGTTGATACATGGAACGCATCCACGATGTCTCCCGATCACAGTCAACAAGCTACTTTTACATCATATGCTTGCCTCCTCACTGAGGTCCTGGCCTCAGACCCCCAACCACTTCACCTCTTCTCAGCAGGAAGTAGCTATAGATTGAGTTGGCACCATATTACACCAAACAGGGTGGGATGTAAGGGCAGCGCTCCCGGAAAAGGCCCCAGGGGCAGGTCTCCTCCCCTAGCTCCCGCCTGCTAGCCACCTGAGGCCCATGGACCCATCCGTGGGTGCCAAGACTACATTTGTGGCGCCAAACCGCTGCACCAGTGGAAGCCCCACGCTATGCTTTTTGCCTTTTTTGAATCTTCCCCTTCCTGGACGCGACCCTTAAAACCCTGCCCCGACCCCACCCGAGTGCGACTTCTCTGAACCCTTTCTCTGGACCAGTGAACCTCTCCCAGGACCACTTGCCTTTCAACAAAGGAGTCCTGTTAAGCATGAGTCAGACTCTGTGGAGCAGCTGAACCTTACAGTGAATTCTACCAAACATTTATGAAAGAAACTTTGCCAATTCTCTACAATCTCTTAGAGAATAGAAGCAGAGAGAACACTTCCTAATTCATTCTATGAGCCCAGCATTACCCTAGTACTAAAGCCAGGCAAAGCGTTATGAGAAAACTGCAGACCAATATCTTTATATGCAAAAATCCTTAACAAAATAGTAAATCAAATCCAAATAAAGTATGAAAAAATTGTAACCCATGACCAAGTCAAATTTATTCTAGATATACAAAATTGGTTCAACTTTTAAAAATTAATGTAATTCACTACAAGCCTAAAGAAAAATCACGTGATTTAATAAATGCAGAAAAGCATTTGACAAAATCTAACCAAATTCATAAAAACTCATTGATCTAAGATTATAGAAAATATTTTTCTCGACTTGATAAAACATCTACAACAAACATCATTTAATGAAACTTTCCCACTAAGATCAGATACAAAGAAAGGATGTTCTCTCTTACCCCTCATTTTCAATGCACACTGGAACCCTTGATAATGTAAATTAGGTGCTGTAAGAGAATATAAAGTATACAAAATTGGGAAGAAACAACAGTGACTTTATTTGTAGGTGGCATGATCATCCGTGTAGAACATGTATAAGAATTGGCCAAAACAAAACCAAAAACCCTCCTAAAACTGAGAAAACAAGTTGTCTAATTCCTTATGGTAAGTTTTGAAATCAAAGAACTAAATAAATGGAGAGATAGTCCATGTTCATAGATAAGAATACTCATTATTGTCAAGATGTCAGTTCTTCTCAAATTGATCTATAGATTCAATGCAATCACAATCAAAATTCCTGGAAATTATCTATATATCAATAAACTGATTCTGAAGTTTATATGAATAAAAGGCCTAGATTAGCAAACATAATATTGAAGGAGATGAACAAGATAGAGGACTGACACTGCTCGACTTCAAGACTTAACTGTATAGCTACACTAAGACAGTGTGGTACTAGTGAAAGCAGACACTAGATCAATGAAACAAAATAAAGAGCCAAGAAATAGACCCCCAGAATATAGTCAACTGATTTTGACAAAGGAGCAAAGCTAAAGCAGTGGAGCAAAGGTAGTCTCTTCAACAGATGATGCTGGAACAACTAAAAATCCACATTAAAAAATGAATGTAGACACAGACCTATACTTTCATGAAATGGCTCAAAATGGATTAAGACTTGAATATAAAAACAAAGTTATAAAACTCATAGCTATAGCATAGGAAAAAAAACTAGGTGATCTTGGGTATGGTGACACCTTTTTAGTTATAACACAAAAGACATCCATGAAAAAATAACTAAGAAGCTGAACTTTTATTTAAAATTTTCTGCTCTACTGAAAGGCAATGTCAAGAGAATGAGAAGACAAGTCACAGACTGGAAGAAAATATTTTCAAAGGACACATTGGATAATGAACCGTTATCCAAAATATAAAAGAACCTCTTAAAAGTAAACAATAAAGTTGTGTATAAATTATGCTTACTTAAATAATTAAGAAAATAAGGATAACCATACAATAAATTCACCAAGTTTGCAAAAAAAGTTGAAATAGATAATAGAATAGCAATACTTTTCCTGTGTTTTTTGCAATTACCAAAATTACTTGGACAATGTAATACCACATAGTATAAAAATAAAATTTAAAAAGTTTTCATTCTGCTCTAATAGGCTTAAATCATTTTTTTCATTGGCTTTATTATACTAACATTTAAAAAGAAGACATTACTAAAAGTCTCCCTTTCAATTTGTTAACAAAGATGATGGGACATGAAAAATGCTGCTGCAGTGACCCTGCTGATATTTAACAGATAAACAAACCCAGGCAGAAAGCAGCCCTCCAGTTTGATACTCTTCCTAGTAAGGAAAGCCTTTCTAATCAATTTGAATGTATAAGTTTTTTAAATGGGGCTCAGCAGGGTCAGACAGTGTGATAATGATATACTAGCAGTCTTCATCTTCAGAGACTGCTTAGCCTGCCTTGCTTCACCCTAGAGGATTTCAACTACATATTTCTCAGATGTATATCATAAAGCCCTGGACTCTAATAATGTAGTGAATGACCCTACACATTTATACACAGCTTGCTTAGAGAAGAAACTTTCTGAGACACTATGAAATGGAAACTGAGAAGAGAAAAACAAGCAGGAAATTTTCCTATAGATAGAGATTCTGATGCCTAAAGGCAATTGCATTTTCACTTGTAAAGCAGAAAAAATTGGCCAGCTCTTAGGAAGCACAACAGGTGTTTTCTAGACAGGAGTCTGGATGTACAGTGGGGTTCACAAAAGCAGAAAAAACTAAAACTTTTTACACTCCACCTTCAACCAGGTAAATAGAATGCAGCATTTCTCTTCTCATTCCTTCCCAGTTATAACAACTCTAAAAATGAACCCACAAAGCATATTGATAACAATTTTCTGTCACTAGGAATCACAAAACCAGAGGTTGTTGGCACTGGATGTGCTCCATGGATAGAGTATCCTCCCTCCAATGCTTTTGTGTGGACACCTACCAGTGCTAGCAGGAATAGACACTAGATTTTTATATTTTGTTTCAACAACTGGATTGATTCTGGTTATCACCTTCAAACTGTGATGCTCTCTCTATGTTTGTGAGCAGTCTCTTGATCATTTGGTGAGATTTCCTTCAGGCACTGCTTTTTTATCCTTGATTTTGGGAAAGGAAATGAGATCAAGACACCTGAAATGCCCACTTCTATAGATCAGGAATTCAGCACACCTGCTCCACTTTTAGCCTCTCCCTTCCCCCTCTATCTCACATCATCACTTCCTTCTGGCAATTGCCAGTTTGTTCTCTATATGTCAGTCTGTTTTTCATTTAGTTTGTTTCTTTTGGTTCCTTAAACTGTACATATAAAAGAAATCATATGGTATTTATCTGTCTCTGTCTGACTTAATTCACTCAGGATAATACCCTCTAGTTCCATTTATGTCATGGCATGACATTTTTTATTGTGGTTAATTTTTGTCACTTTAATACTCTTAGGTTTTATCATGACAGAGTCATATAATCTACAAATAATGATGAATTTCAAGCCCTTTTCTAGTTATATATTTTTATTTCTCCTAAATTTGCAAATTAGATTGACTACAATTTCCAGATAACTCTTTAAGAAGTGGTTTATATATGAATATTATGGAGCCAATTTAATGAGACTGTTTCAAGCCTTATAGTGATGATTATAATAATATTTGTAATTGTTTATTATTGTTATGGTTTCAGAGTGACAATTTATCATCTAAAAGAAATAGAATACTAGTTTTTAGTATTATTATTTACTTTGTTTTGTTAAATTACCTTTTTCCTTGTAAAACTAATAACCAGACTTGTTTTCTCCTAGATCTGTTAAAAACATCTTTGCTATTACCAGATTTCTAAGTTCAACCATCAGTAAGTTTCTTATTTATCGATTAAACAATACTTGGTTATGATGTTTTTGCTGCTTTTATTTATTATAAAAATCTTTGGCTTATTTTATGTAAAATTGATCTTAAATAATGAGAAACATTTTATATTTTTTCTATTTTGTATTATTTTTGCCATATTTTAAAGTGGTATCTAGTTCCTTAAAATGAACTGAAAATTATTTCTCTTTTTATGTAATCTAATATTATCTATAAAAGGGTTAAATCTTTGTTCTTAAAAGTTATAAGCAATTTTGTTTTGAATCAACTATTTGGCTGGGCAATTTTAAAAAATGATTATATTTCAAAAACTTTAAAAATTATTCCCACAGACTCCTCGTAAATTAAAAAATAAATTAGAGATCTTTAATTAAATGACAATCTAAATCTTACATAGTGAAGAACTAAAAAAAGGTTCCTCAGTTATTCCATGTTTTAAGAAGAAAGTGCAATAGGAATATAAATATTCCACTCTAAATAGTAACATAAGTAATGTATGATAAAATTTGTGATTACAGCTGAAGCAATACATATAAATTTCAGCATTAATTCAGTTAATAAGAAAAAAGAAAATGGTATTGCATTTGAAACCAATCAGCTAAATAATATTGAAAAGAGTTATATTCATCACCCATGTTATCTCCACTTCAAAAAAGTATAAAGAAGATAATAAAGAAAAGATTAGGACTTATATTACAAACTAACAAAATCATAAAAAATTAAAAAATTATAAAAATTATAAAGAGAAAGGATACACAAAACCAAAAATTGGTTCTTAAAAAACCACTGAAGTTATACAAACATCTAGCAAGACTGAGGAAACAAGTCGAAAGAAAATACTGTGAATACAGGGATCAAAACTATAGAGAGTATTATATGGAATTTGTAATACAAATGTATTTCAATATGTTCGAAGATAGATTGACTAGAACAGTTTTAGGAGAACACAAATAACTAGATTGAATTAAAGAAATAAAAAATGTTAAAAATTATTTTATAGTTATTTTGCTTTCAATAATCCTTTTCTATTCTATAACACAATGTACATGTGCACATATGCACACATGCATATACAAATATTTTTTCATTTTTTCATTCAAATATTTTATTGAATCTCAATAAACAGTTGTTTCAAGACTGCAACAAAGAGGAAATTATACACCTCATTTTATAAGCTAGTTATAACTGACGTCAAATGAAGTTACAGACTGTAAAAAATGGTTATTTTCATTATATGATTTTATATGTTAACATAGATGAAGATCTTCTAAATAAAATGTTAACAAATGCAATGACCAAGTCAGCTTTATAACAGAAGTAAAAGAACAATACCAATAAATAACAAGGAAAATTTACCCCATTAAGGTTTAAGGAAATAAATACCATAATCACAAAGGAGAATAAGATATAAGGTAATAGAAAAAATTACTTTATGAATGTTCACATACAAATAGATGTCCTCATCAAAATATTAATTTGGTCTGCTGTCTCCCAGAATACACAAAAATTAAATCATAGCCTGTCATAGATTAAAATATAACATGCACATGAAAAAATGCTCAATATCATTAGTCATTTGAGAAAAAGAAAATGAGATACCGCTTCAAAAACAGTAGGATGTCAATTAGCAAAAAGACAAAAAATAACAAATTTTGAAAAAGGATGAGGAGAAATTGAAACTTTTTCATACATTGCTAGTGAGAGAAGAGTGTAATAATGCAGCCATTTGAAAAACAGTTTGGCCATGCCTGAAAACATTAAACAGAGTTATATCATGGTCTAACAAATTCACTCCTAAGTTTCCTACTCAGGAGAATGAAGATATACATCCATATAAAAACTCATACACAAATGTTCAACCTTAATCACAATATATACAAAAAGTGAAGATGAATATGAAATGATATTGTGAATATACAGTATGTGGCATGTCCATGTAATGAAATTTAATTTGGTAATAACAGAGAATGAAGTACTGTTACATGCCAAAACATGAATGAATCTCAAAAACATAAATGTTATGCTTGGGTGAAAGAAACCAGTCACAAAACATCACACATTATATAATGTTATTTATATGAATGTCCAAGAATAGACAAGTCTGTAGAAATAGAAAGCATATTAGTAGTTGCTTAAGGCTGAGTGGGAAATTTGGTGGGTGGGAGAGGAAGAACTTTCTTAATTTAAACAAATTAAAATGTTAATTTGTACAAGATTACTTTTGGGGTGATAAAAATGTTCTAGAGAGATTGTGGTGATGGTTACACTACTTTGTAATATATTAAAAGCATTATATTAAAAACACTTTAAATGAGTGAACTTTATAGTAAATTATATCTTAATAAGGCTGTTAGTTATTTTTTAAATTAAGATCTATTTGGGGAAATTTGTTACACGATGACAGTATTTATTAATAATTTTTTCTATATGATGCTGAAAATGACCAGCAATAGTATTTTCTTTTTGACTTAACTGCTTCGTTTAGTTAAAATAATAAATTAACAATTAAAGAAGCCCAAGATTGGAAAATAAACATATAAATTCTATATATATACACATATATATGTGTAAACATATATATATGTATATATATACATATATATATATATATATATATATATATATATATATAAAATTTAAGGGCCACTTATTATTGAAAATATATACAGAAAATAAGAATAGAACAATTCTTCAATCTGATAAAGTATATCTTCAAAATACATTGCAAATCTATTTGGCCAAAAGAACATCAGTGGGGGAAAAGATAAATATGCTGTATTCATAAAGTGAAATAAAGTAACAAACAATTTAAATAATTTAAATAGAACTACTGTATTAACTGAAATTTACCTTGAAACTATAAGATTAATGAAAAGGGGAAGTTTTAAAAATTATGTAAATAAAAACATGCATAGTTTATGTTATTTATGGTTAAAAATATATAGTAACAATTTTAAAACATGAACCAAAATTATGCAAAATGAGTATACAGCAATGTTTACTTTTGAGTTAAAAAGCAAGGAAATAGAACAAAGGCTTCAGATTTGTCTGTAATATTATTTAATAAAAATTTTAAGATACAATAAGTCAATGTTCATCAATTTTTGCAGTAGATACATAGGTATATATTATTATCTGTAATTTACTGTGATTTAAATTTATAAATTAATTCTGGTGGATTTTAATAACATTAAATGTCCCTTCAGATAATTAAATTATATTTTTTAGAAGAATTATGCTACTTAAATTAAATTTCTGTTGTGTTTATTAATTGTGCAATTAATCTAAGTATTTGTGTGTATCCATTTCCTCATATAAACTTAAAATATATTTTTATTTTAGATTTATCCAACATAAGTCACAGAAATATTTAGAAAATATAGAATATTTTTTACCACTTGACATGGTAACACAAACTTTGTTAAGTCATGCGAAAATAAGTATATCATGTCCATTAAGGAGAAAATGTTTCATGGCTCTTACACTAATGGGTTTTCTATTTTTTTCCTTTAGAAAATTTTGGCATATTATACATTTGAAATTTACATAGTGTTCTAATATTATTATTTTCAAAAATTAATTAATTATTTTTTTAACGGGGACATTGTTAACGAAATCCGGTTTCAGCTGTACATTTTAACAGTAAGGCATTTATATATTTACATTGTGTGTCCACCTCCCATAGTTAGATTTCTTTCTGTCACCACATATTTGATCCCTTTTACCACATCTATCTACCCTTCCCTTCTTCTCCTCCACCCTCTGGTAACCACTAATCTTTTATCCATGTTCCATGAGTCTCTGTTTGTTTGTCCTGTTTGTTTGTTGTTTTTAGGTTTATATCCCACATATAGGTGTTATCACGTGGTTTTTCAATTTTTTTCTGTCTGGCTTATTTCGCTTGGCATAATTATGTTAAAGTGCATCCATGTTGTTGCAAGTGGCAGTATTTCATCTCTTTTTTATGGCTGAGTAATATTTCCATTGTATATATGTACACAACTTCTTTAGCCAATCATCTATTGTAGGACCTTCAGTTGCTTCCACATCCTGGCCACTATGAATAATGCTACTATGAATATCGGTGTGAAACTATCTTTTCAGATATGAGTTTTCAAGTCTTTAGAGTAAATACCTAGTAGAGGGATTGCTGGATCATATGGTGGATCAAGTCTTAGTTTTGTGAGGAACCTCCGTGCTGTTTTCTATAGTGGCTATAACCAATTTACAGTCCACCCAGTGTTGAAGGTTCCTTTTTTTTTTCCCATCTTCTCCAACATTTGTTATTACTTGTCCTGTTGATTACACCTATCCCAACAGATGTGAGATGGTTTCTCATTGTGGTTTTGATTTGCATTTTTCTAATATATAGCAATGTTGAGCATCTTTTCATAGATTTTGTTGGCCATTTGTATGTCCTCTAGGAGAAGCGTCTGTTCAGGTCCTCTGCCCATTTTTTTGATTGGATTGTTTGTTTTTTTTTGTTGTTGTTGTTACTGACTTATATGAGTTCTTTGTATATTTTGGATACTGCCCTTATCAGAGGCATTGCTTGCAAATACATTTTCCCATTCAACTGGTTTGTGACTTTACCTTATTGATGGTTTCTTTTTGCTGTGCAGAAGCCTTTTAGTTGATGTAGTCCCATTCATTTATTTTTGCTTTTACTTCCTTTGCCTTTGAGGTCAAAATTCATAAAATCCTCTATTTGTAATATCATTTTCACTTAATTCCATTCTTGTATTAAAATACATTTTCCATGCAAGTAATATTTTTTTTTAAATGCAACTTGGGTATGCAAAGGGATCACAAGAGAATCTAAGTGGGTGTAAGGTTCTTAAGCCTTAATAAATATCTATTGAATTGATAAATTAATACATGGAATTCTAGAAGCAACTTCTTTCCTGATATTATGCATTTTTTATTAGTGTACAGCCATTCATTTCAGAGTTCTCCATCTGCTATATTTGAGTCATGTTTGTCTTTGTGCCTTACCCTTCTAAATTAGGCAATGCGTACTAATGTTTTTTCAGGGTGTTCTCTACCTACTTCTCCAATCTTTACTGCCTCACACAGAAGAGAAACTGCATGAATCCTGGGTCTATCCCAGCACATTATCTTTCCCCAATAGCTCCTTACTAGGCAAAAACATTTTGATACCTATATTTATGCGGATTTTCATTTTTATTTTACTTAATTTTATTATTTTTTAATAATTTATGAAGTGATCATCCTGATAAGTCTAGTATCCACTTGGCACCATAAAAAGTTATTATGATACTATTGAGTATATTCACTATGCTGTATTTTGCATCCCTGTAACTATTTTTTAACTACCAATTTGTACTTCTTAATCCCTTCACCTTTATTACCCAGCTCCCCAACCCCCTTCCCATCTAGCGATCATCAGTTTGTTCTCTATATCTATGAATCTATTTCTGTTTTATTTGTTTCTTTTTTGGATTCCACATATGAGTGAAATCATATAGTATTTGTCTTTCTCTGACTTATTTCAATTAGCATAGTATCCTCTAGGTCCACTCACGTCATCACAAATAATAGGATTTCATTCCATTTTATAGTCGAGTAATATTTCACTGCATATATGTCCCACATCTTTTTTATCCCCCCCAAAAAAAAGAAAGAAAAAAAAAGAAAAATAAGTCTGTTGATGGATACTTAGGTTGCTTCCATTTCTTGCCTATTGTAAACAATTCTGCAATAAACATAGGGATGCAAGTATCTTTTCAAATTAATGTTTTGAATTTGATTTCTTTGGTTAAATACCCAGAAGTAATATTGCTGGGTCATGTGGTACTTTGATTTTTAATGTTTTTAGGAAACTTGATACTGCTTTCTATAGTGGCTGTGCTGATTTGCAATCCCACCAACATGAGGGTGCATGAGTTCCCTTTTCTCCACATCTTCACCAACACTTGTTTGTTTATTTACTGATGACAGCCATTCTGACAGGTGGGAGGTAATATCTCATTTTGGTTTTACTTTGCGTTTCTCTGATGACTAGTGACGTTGGGCTTCTTTTTTCATACATCTATTGGCCATCTCTATTTTCTCTTTAGAGAAATACCTATTCAGGTTTTCTGCACATTATTTTTAATTCGATTGTTTTTTTAGTGTTGAGTTGTTTGAATTCTTTATAAATTTTGGATATTAATCCCTTATCAGATATATCCTAGGCAAATATCTTCTTCCATTCAGTAGGCTACCTTTTTGTTTTGTTAATGGTTTCCTTTAGTATGCAAAAACTTTTTTGTTTGATGTAGTCCCATTTGTTTATTTTTTGTTTTGTTTCCCTTGTATCATAAAATATATCAGAGAAATATCACTATGAGCAATGTCAGAGAGTTTGCTGCCCATGTTTTCTTCTAGAAGTTTTATGGTTTCAGGTCTTACATTTAAGTCTTTTATCCATTTTTATTTTATTCTTATATATTGTGTAAGAAGGTGGTCCAGTTTTCCCAATACCATATATTGAATAGACTGTCTTTGTTATATATTTTTGCCTACTTTGTCATAGATTAAATGACCATATAGGCGTGGATTAATTTCTGGGCTCTCTATTTTTGTTCCATTGATCTATATGTCTGTTTTTATGCCAGTACCATGCTGTTTTGATTACTATAGACTTGTATAGTTTGAGATCAGATAGAGTGATACTCCCAACATTGTTCTTCTTTCTCAAGATTGCTATGATTATTTGGGGTCTTTTATAATTCCATACAAATTTTAGGATTATTTGTTCTAGTTCTGTGAAAAATGTCATTGCTATTTTGATAAGGATTTTATTAAATATATAGATTTCTTTGGTTAGTATAGACATTTTAACAATATTAATTCTTCTTACCTATTAAAATGGTATATGTTTCCTTTTGTTTGTATCTTCTTCAATTTCTTCTTCAATGACATAATTTTCTGAGTTCAGGTCTTTTACCTCTTTGATTAAATTTATTTCTAGGAATTTTTATTTTTTTGATCCAATTGTAAATGGGATGTTTTCTTAATTTTTTTTTGATAATTCATTATTGGTGTATAAAACTGCAACCAATTTCTGAATATTAATTTTGATCTTACTAGTTTACAGAATTCATTCAGCAATTCTAATAATTTTTTGGTGGCATCTTTAGGGTTCTCTATATATAGCGTCATGTCATCTACAAATAATAGTTTTACTCCTTCCTTTCTGATTTAGATGTCTTTTATTTCTTTTTCTTCTTTATTTACTGTGGCTAGGACTTCCATGCAGGCTTTAAAAAAGATCACATAATGCAAAGTGTATTTTCATAGCACCTAGCCTATAATAAGCAACCAATGAAGGCTTTTTGCTATTGCTTTACTAGGGAAGAAAGATATTCTGTGTAATTCAGATTTATTATAACAGAGAATTCAATATATTACTTTAAAGTAACATTTCATGCTATTGGGTAGATATCCCTTTTAAGTTTTAAATTTCTATAATTTTATACATTTTTAAAATTCAGATAATAAAATACCTATTTTACATGCTTGATCAGAGATTAAATACATATAGGTAGTGATTAAACACTGAACTATCCACAATACTGGGAGAAAAATCTTCACCTTACTCTTATGTTTGATTGTGTGGACACTGGATGTAGTTCCTAAATATCTTAGGAATTAGGAATAATAAAAGTAGTTATTATTTATATAGAAACTTGGTGTTTAAACGATGCCTACATGTATTTGATGTCTGATTGAGTATGTAAAATGTAGATGAGCACCTTCCATTATATCTCATTAGCTCGAAATATAATTTTCATTCTCATTCTCTAAAAGAAACTAAAAATAATCCTCTAGATTCTAGAAAGACTCAGGCTCTATTGTTTTTACTGTTTTGTATTTGCCTCCAAAAGTAATGTACTTTTAATACTTTTTCATAAAGTAATTACAAAATGGAATTTTGCAAAGATTGTTAGGCTTAGGATTTTAATCTTTTTAAAATTGCAACTCTGTGTGTTTACAAACACTACTGAAACACCAGCAGCTCAGTTCAGTTATAAGTTACCAGGGAAGAGGTTTTACAAAACATACTCAGATATATGCAATCTCATCCAATTCTATTGCTGCCCAACTGTTATGTGTTGAATATAAAATTTCAGTGTGTTGTTAACATATCTAAAAAAAAAAAAAAAGATATTTTGCATACATTGGGTATATTGGCTTCTAAAGTTAAATCATTTAAGAAAAGTTCCAGTTATTGCTGAGTCTTATTGAGGCCTTTTGAAAATCCTTATGTAAAATTATCTAAATGTCTGAAGTAAAGGTGTACACAAATGGAATTAAATTAAATGTCAAGAAAGGGAAGAGATTTGATTACTCATTTTTACAACTCATTTACCTGAATGCCTACCTAGTGTTTTTTAGATTCCTTCATATCTCTTTTTTTATCTCTAAATCCAAGAAATATATTTAGAGAAGGTTTGTGATGCAGTATAAAACAAAAGGTTGATTGAAGGTAAAACCCTTCCTGCCTTTTCTTTATTAAATTCCAGTTCTTTCATGAAATTATATAAGGGCAAGGAGGTGGAAAGAGAGAGAAATATTGAGGTTAAAAGTCAGGTTAATCCTGACTAGAAAAGAGAGGCCCTGTGGTCCTTGCACAAGAGGCATCTAAGGTCCATGAACTGTAGGGTGCTGTATATACTCCTGCACTGACCAACAAGGATTATGGTTACATATGCACTTAGGAAGGTAAAAACCACCAGAACAACATAGGAGCCAGAAAGTGCTGTGCTCACAATTCTTATTAATTATTTAAGCATATAATCTTCACGTATGCCAAGAGGGTAAAAAAATCAGTGATTCATGTTAAGCTAAACCTAACAACTGTTGAGAATAATTATTAAAAATGTAAATTCAGGTTGGGACAATAGAAATGGATAGAAGAAAAGGAATAGAGGTTGTGTAATGCAGCCATGGAAAAGATGCAGAAACTTGGCCCAAGGCCAGTCAAACATGGGAGAATTAAGCCCAGGTTAAGAGGACCAATTGATCAAGGTCAGCATATATTGCTGAGGTCTAACGGGGCATGGTGAATTGCTTATGGCAGGATGTGTTCATAGTGGAAAAAGACTCCACATCCCTGAATTATGGAGAATCTTCAGATATGAGCTGTGCTCAAAAGGTAAATTAAGTTTTTTTTAACCCTCTTTTTTTCATGTAAGGCATTCAATGTAATTTGCATTTTTAAACTATAGAGTGGCTAGTGGCAATTCAAAAAAAATATCAGTATGATAAATTTTTAAAATATGAGGTCAAAAGAACCTTTCAAAGAATAATTTTACCCATTTTCCTGTCCAAATTTCCTTGCCAAATAAACTTATACTCTCAATTCTTTGAAAGTCTGTTCTGCATCACTGGGTAGGCTGATATTTCTTAACTTCCTCAGGCCACATTTAATAAGAAAGGTGGTTATGGAATCAATTTAAGAGAAGCTTAAAAAAAGCTGTGAAGACATTTCTTTTTTGGCTCTAAAAATATTCTCCATTAAATCTATACATTTCCCCAAATTATATTGCCTCTCTCCCTTCTTCCTCATCAAAGCTACCCTTTTTCAGCAGCATCACTTGTTGGAGAACTGGCAGTTGAAACTAGAAATGCACCAGACTCTAAGCTCTGTTAACTAGAACAGCCAGACTAATAAATACCTGTTATTTTAACTTTGTTCTCAACATGTCTGAGATAAAAAAAAATAGTGGGATGGTACTTTGACACAGACAAGTATGATTTATAGTACAGACATACTGTGAAAATAGAGTATACTTGGTTTGATATCTCTTGTAAAATTTTAGTTAACTTTTTAAAGCCTGACCTAAAATATATCTGTCAAACATAACCACTAACACAGCAACAAGAATGTACCATTTCACATAGAACTTGAAAGCATAAAGACTTTAATTGATTTTTCTGTTTAGTTTGTACTGCTTAATCTTTAATAAGAAAATGACTACATTTATCAACTGAATTTTAAAAATGTTGAATAAAAATGCAGAACAACAAACAAAAGAAAGGAAAACAAATAGTAATTTATCTATTGTCTGAGAAAGTAGTGTGAATGTTTTAAATTAGTATTTTTAAAATCATTAAATGCATGAATTATGAACACTTAAAGAGTGTGTTATTATATGTAAAATTAGCATACAATGAATTGCAAAATATACTATTGTTACAATGTAAGTTGGTTCCACCTTTATGAAAAGCTATTTAGGAATGCATAATGACTAAAAAAAAAATTGTACCCATTAATCCACTATTTTCACTATCTAAAATCTTTTGTAAGGAAATAATCAGAGATGTTCACAGATAATTAACATTTAATAATATCTATAACAACAAAACATTAATAATATTTTTAAATCCCAAGCTAAAATAGTACAATTACATTTTGTAAACACATAAACATATGTACATATACTAATCATTGGAAGTGCACAAAGGTTAAGGGTAAACATTTATAAACATTTTTAAAACCCTGTTATAATAGTATGACTATATTTTGTAAATACATAAACAAATGCACATATACTAAAACATTGGAAATGCACAAAAGATTAAGTGTTCATTGCTAGGTGGTAAAATTGCATGTTGCTCATTTTGTTATATCTTTCAGTATTTTAATGAGCAGAAAATGTATAATTAGAAGAGTGCGAAACAAAAAATATCTTATAGGTAATAACAAGTTATTTAAGTGGACTTTGAAGAGATTGTATTTCTTAATCAGGTGGTTGATAGTTGGGTGTTTGTTTTTATTATCATGATGATTTTTATGATTTACATATATTACTTAAAATGTTTGAATTGATTTATAATATTTTGGGGGAAAAGTCATTTCATAAAAGTTATCATTTTCTTCTTATTTAAGTTTAAATTAAACCACTTGCAAAAATAGAAAATTTTATATGTCCTTAAAATAATATTAAAATTATATATTATTATTTTTGAAATTTTGATCTCATTTAAAATAACAGCTAATATTATTGTATTGATTATAAAGTTGTTAAAGGAGTAGATCTTAAAAGTTCTCAACACAAGGAAAAAACATTTTTTCATAACTGTATATGGTAGCTCAGAGTTTAAATAGACTTATTGCGATGAACATTTTGCAATATACATATAAATATTGAATCATTATATAGTACACTTGAAACTAATATACTGTTATATGTCAATTATACCTCAATAAAATATTTAAAATTTTAAATTATAGCTGATATACTCTCTGAAACCAAACTCCAGTTATGAAGAGCAAAAAAGTATGGCTATTGTCTTCAATAATATTTCACATTGATCAGGAATCAATCAACATTTCAAGTAGACATATGTAAAAAATGCCCACACCCAGCAAGTGGTAAGTCCTGCCACGTCCAGCACAGCTCTGGAAAATAAACTTAAGAGGGAAAGGTGGGAGATTGAGAAAAGAAAGAAAACAGAAAGCTGGGATCAGGAGATCCACTATCCACTGATAATGCAAGCTGCTTTTATACAAGAACATACATTTGCTGACTAAAATAAGATTATCCCCACCCAACCTATACATGCTGCTCTGATCATTTGCATTTCTGTAGATTATCCCCACCCTACACACCCTGCTATAATCATTTGGATTACCATCAACACAGCATTGTTCTCCAATCAGTTCCTACTTCCCTATTCTTAGGATTCCTGGACCTTGATTCCAAGAACCTTGTCAGCTTACAACCAGCTCTCCACAATATGCATTACTGGAAATGATAACGTTTCCATTAGTGCAGATGCTATTAATATGTATCTTAGAAAATTAAGAGAATCAATTGAAAAATTCTTAGAACTGGTAAAAAATTTTAATAAATTGGTTGGTTAATATTTTAATATCATAATGTTGATGGCCTCTGTGTATATTAACACTAACCAATTAGGAATTATGATAGAAGGCAGAAGACTCCCAACATGATACTTGAAACTAGTCATAATAAATACCATAATAATTTTCTGAGATTATTGGTTTGTCTAGACTTCTGATAGAGGAACGGCAGAAAAGAAAATGCCAACGACATTTTGGCTGCTAGAAATTCCAGAGTGAGATGATTTCTTTTTAAACATGTAGATTACAAAAAGAAATGTTTGTTCATTTTGAGGAAAACATGACCTGCTTTTCATTTTTTACTGCCTTTGTTGAATTAGTATTCTAAATTATATTTGCTTTGTACATTTGTTGTTTATTTTTCTGTTTTATTATAGAAAATTCTAATTACATACCAAACTAAATGTAGTAGTCCAATAAAACTTCATGCTACCATCACCTAGTTCTACAGTTATCAACTCATGGCTAGTTTTGTTTTTCTAAACTCTTACCTATGTATTCCTCTACAAAATTATTTTAAAGCAAATTCCAGATATCATATTTTATCTTTACTTATTTTAGTAAAATATAAGAATTCTTTTTAAACATAATCCCACATTATGGGTCAACTAAAAATAAAACATAATTCTTTTGTCATCAAATATATAGTCAATTTGTCCAATTGACTTATGTCATAATTTTTTAATAGTTGGAATCAAATTCTGTGTTACTGTAGGTTCAAGGTTCCAAGGTAAGGGATACGAGACTTGGGCAGTTGGAAGAAAAGTCAAGGAACCTTAAGCAACCATGACATAGCTCTTTATTCCAGCAAGGGAACAGTCATCTTTGCAGGGGAGCAATGCCTTTTATACACAGGTTAAACAATAGTGGCACACTGCCAGACCCTCTAATGCATATCAGACATGTGGTTACATAAGGGGGAGAAGTGCTGACTTCCGCTCAGAAGTTAGCTGCTAAGGAGTGAGACTGACTACGGCCATCTTTTTCTTTTCTGAACACTCCACCCCTTCAGCGTTTCTCCTTTACACCTACGTAGTCATGGCAAGTTATCTTGCAGGAAGGCAAAGTTCTGCACCTATATGCCACAACAACAGTACAGGAAATCACAACATGCCACTAAGAAGCAGATTCCACCGCCTAGGAAAGCTAAAACACAGTGCCAAGTGGACATTAGGCTTGCCCACCATTCCTGCCAAGGTTCTCATTGAGTTGCTGGACTTCCTGTATTTCTTGCGAGAGACCTGCCAAATATTGTGAGATGTTGTGCCGGTGGTCCAGGCTGTAAATACAACATTTAGTGTGGAAAATGGCACAAGTGCCCCCTTGGGCAGCAGTTAAATGTCCAAAACCGTACGATTTTCTAATTTGATCTACTTCGTCAGTTACCAGACTAAGGGCTTTATGAGTATAATTCAAGGCTCAAGCAGTATGTTCTGCCAAAGCTATTACTTGAGTTTCAACTACCACATCACCTGCCTCAGGCAGGAAGATGGCTAAGTGGTAATACCACCATGGGGTCTGTTTGGTAGGGATATATTGCAAATAACATGCATCCTAATTTGTGGGGTGCTGTGGGAGCGCCTACCACACAGTTGCAGGAAAATATGGGATCCCAAAGTACAGCAACCTGTCCAGTTTGAGGGAATACAGGGCCATCTGTGAGCCCCACACACTCATAGGCTTCCTGGAGGCAAAATCATAGTTGAGTGGGCGCCGGTGTACTTTAGTCCTGTCCAGTGCGTGGTGGATGAGATAATAGTTACATTTTAGCATAGGAGACATGGCACCCTAATAGTCGGGACCCCATGTTTCCTTCAATACAATGAGGCACATCCCTAGTCACCTCTACTCCTTCACTAGGGAGCCATGACCATTCATCATGTACCAAGTAGCCCAGTAAGGGTTTGGTCCAGCTCATGCTGAGTTCTTTGTGTATCCACTTGAGTACGGATGACAGTCCAGTCAGGTGACTAGGGTCCCCAGCGGGTTAGGCACTCCCATACTGTGATGTCAGCTGCATGTATATGCCAAAGAAATCCTGCAGAGACACTGATAGGAAACTTTGTGCAGATCCAACAGTGTGAGACATTCACGATCATAGCATAGCTATGTACCCAATCAACCACTGTATTTGTATAAAGTAGCCTAAGGTTGGAAAGGAAGAGAGGACAACAGTACCAACACAAGTTAAGTTTTTTCCATCAGGCAACATACATACTAGAGTCTTATCTTGTGATAAGATTGTTGCCACAGAGGGGGAACGGCCTAGCTGTCAGTATTATACCTATTCCCCTTATAGTATTAGGACACATTGCAAATAACATGCATCCTAATTTGTGGGGTGCAAATTGGTATAAATATGACACAATATGGGAGAACTCATGATAGGCCAAAGTGACAACACAAAGGTTCTCCTTAGCATGGTATATTCTTCACCCGTCTCTCCTGCAGGATATCTCGCAGTTATTTGTGGTAGCCAGTCAGCTATTACCCCAAATATAACCTGTAAGTTTACCTCTAGCCCCTTGCCTCATGGGGCTATGAGGCCTATCCACTGACATGCAGGACCTTTATTTTCCATGGCCAAGTCCATCACACTGTTTCTCCCATTTTCAGACAAGTAGGGGCAGATAGGAGTATGTTACCATTGAGTCAGGACCAGGTTTCAACAGAGTTTCAGTGGTAGTGACCTGTAATTGAATTGGAGATGCGGCCCTATCTAATAGCATCTCTATCAGGGAGGGACCTTCAGCTCGCAGTTGCTTTTCAGGCTCCACAACACATCCCACAGGAAGTTACTCATAGGCACTGTTTCAACAGCCCATTGTACCATTCAATCATGCCTGCTGCCTGGGGATTATACAGTGTGTGCCATTTCCATTGAATGTCCATTTGCTTGGCCCATGTTTGGACCTCATGCCCAGTAAAATGGGTCCCTTGGTCACTTTCCCCTACTACAGTCTATCATAAAGGCACATAAGCATTTAAGAGCTTGAATAGCATGTTTTTGGTATGCAGCCACACAGGGCAATGCAAACAATAACTTGATAACCATGTCTACTGCTGTAAGGGCATAAAATGCCTTTTGAACTTTTGGAAGAGGTCCATGGTCACATAGTCAATGTGACCCTTGCCCTTGACGTTTGCACATGCTCCTGTTTCATGCAGTGACAACATAGCATGTCCTAGCTGCATACCAGACACTTGGCACAGGCATCCATGACATCTTCCCACTTCAGGGGAAGGTTCCATTGTTGCTTCACTGTCAAATGTTTTGGCATCCACATGCTGCAGTCACCTGTGGAGATAGTGTGCCACATCAGTGATAGGAGCCTTTCCTAGCCATCGCACACATGAGATCGCATCTACCTCATCATTTCCTGGAGTTGTCAAGGGGACACGACCTGTAACATGATAAACGGTTATGTCCTTTTCTTGCCCTATCTCCTGTTGGTCTTGCCACATGGCTTGTCCCCATTAGGGCCTATGGACCACTAATCAGTTTTGCCATTTTCACAGAGGCAACAATAATGTTATGCTCTTTGAACACTGCGCAACTGTCAGTACAAGTAGTCAATGGACCATCTTCATGAGCTATAACCATCCACACAGGCAGCAGTTCAGCTCATTGGCTGCTTTGGCCTATGCTTGTATCATACCAAACATGGTCAGTAGGTGGTTGCACCCCTATAGATACCCACTTGACTTAATGTTGACAATGCACCTTGTATCTGGCACTCTCTGGGGCAGGTGATGAGTATATCCCCATACTACAGTCTTCACCACCCAGATTCATGGACAGAATTCACAAGCAGAGGTCCACAGATTGAGCCCTTGCAATACATCCACCTCTAGTATGTATTCTGGCACCATAGAAACATATGCTTTATATGAACACAGGAGCAAACATCCGATTCCAAAAGATAAAGTCACAGCTGTGGTCTTAATAGTCTTTCCCTCATAACCATCTATAACGGTGGCTGGTCCAGGGGATCTGTCTGGATTTCCACAGATAAGACTGCACTCAGACCCAGTATCCACCAGTGCTAGGAGTCTTTGGGAACTAGTGGAGTGCCAATTGCACATGCGGCATCTGGTCTCTGCCTACCACCTCCAAACGAGCACCTCAGCTTTCTGCTTAATCGTATAGGGTCAACAGAAGGTCCTGGGGTTTCAAAAAAGTTCTTCAAGGACACCAGCCTAACTCTCTCAGTGGGATGTTTCTGCCCATACTGGAATTTTTCAGGTTTCAATTGCTGCCACAATTCTAATAACACTGCATTAGGCTGGTGGTCTATCTTGTCTTGATCAGCTCCTGCAGTTAACAAAGCAGTCCATATTTGCATTCATGTCACCTGAACAGAACCCTGCCCAGGGCCTTTCTTTTTCTTCCTGGCCCTCTGGGTCTGGATGTTACCACACAGACATTTCTGCCCCCTGCCTCACGGTGTCTCTCCTCTATATCACCCAGAGCAGCAATTGCTGTAGTCACTTGATGTATATGTCTCTCCACATATAGCAACCAACCAGCCAAAAACAATAGAGGGGGTGGTCTCTAACACTAGGTCCCCCATGCCAGTTGTAAACTGTTCATTCTCCAATCCCTATGTATTTGAATTAAACATAGCTTATCGCATGCCCAGTTCATGAATAATCTGCACTAGTATAACATGTTTGCCATTTACTCAAATGGTCTGGGAGTTCTCCTGTGCCATTCCAAACTGTCCACACAGGGGAGTAACCCATTCCACCAGCGAATGGTTCCCCTGACCTTGAGCTAAGTGTGACTGTTCTATAGACACTGTTGTAATGACAGCTGTATGGTTACGGATGCCAATTTTTCCATCTCCTCAGGGGAGTGTGAGATATTGTTGGCTTCCTCATCTTAGAGGCTCAGCAACCAGGCCAGTAATGGTTCATCAGGTCACTGCCAACATTGTTTCCCCAAATCCCGCAATTCCGTGGGTGCATGCGGAGTATATGTGGTGAATTCTGTCACATGGGGCTGCCAACTTTCACCCCGCCTGGACCCAGGGGTTGTTCATGTTTTATCTTTAGGTGTACTATGGGCAATACCTGTGGGTGGACTTTTTCTAGGACGTCTTCCCTTGCTTCTGAGGACAGCTCGAAGGGTGGACTTCTTTGGAGCTCAGCTTCCAGTTGTTGCATCCTTGCGTCCAAGGCATCTGCCTTTTGCCAAAGCTTCTATACAGACATGTTCTCTGCTAGAGCTTTATCCATGTTCTGCTTCAAAGCCATTAAGAGCATCCAACCCACTTGACTGGCCATAGCCCATGCTTTTTCCAGCAACTGCTCCTCTGGGAGCAGTGCACCTTCTCAGTACTTATTGGGGGACCCATCAACTGCCTGCTAGGGCTCAGGAAGGAGTCTAAGTCATATATACCGCTGCCACGGGATACCACATGCTGTGTGGGCCACATGTTCCCCTTGTTCTCTGGTGAAGCAGATGGCGCCCTGAGAATCCTGCTCGTGACTATGCTCGTGTTTCTGCAGGTTTGAGGTTCCAAGGTAAGGGATATGAGCCTCAGGTGGTTGAAAGAAAATGAGGGAGCCATAAGCAACTACAACATAGCTCTTTATTCCACCAAAGGAACAGCCAGCCTCACAGGGCGGCGATACCTTCTACACACAGGTTAAACGATAATGGTACACTGCCAGATAATGGAAGCCTGCTCATGCATACCAGGCACGTGGTTACTTAAAAGCGTGCTGTCTTACTTCCACTGGGAAGTTGCTAAGGGTGTCAGGAGGGAGCCTGGCTGCAACCACCTTTCTTTCTCCTCACTGAATCTAAATAATGAAAATGGCATTTTTCAATTGGTTAATAGAGTTCTTAAACTTCTTGTAATCTATATGTGTAATACTTTTCCTTCTCTTGCAATTAAAAAAAAATAAGTTTCCATAGAGATTACCAAGTGATTGTATCATCAAAATGTTATTTGATGTTCCTCTGCATCTGTATTTTCTCTAAATTAATACTTGCATCTAGAGATTTGAACTGACTCAGTTTTAATATTTCTAAAAGTGTAAAAATACTTACATTAATAGACGGTATTGTATTCCTCCATCAAAGCATACAGGATGTCTAGTTATTTTTTCTTTTTGTGCTGTTAGTGGTCATTAAAAAAACAAAGCTTAGATCCACTAATAATTCATTAAGTGTGGTAAAATAGTGATAATCCAGTTTTATTATTTTGCTTCATGTATTACCTGAAATGTTTCTGTAAACAATCCCCACCCCCCCCACACACACTTTTATTTGGTTATCTATTGACGTATCTTTTAGTAGAAAGACATAGATAAAATTTTTATTCTTTCCCATTATTACCTGTGTTTTAAAATAATAATTTGGTTTACTAGCACCCTCCCAAACTGACTAATTTATTTTCTTTCATTTAAATTATATAACATTACTTTTTAAACTCTAATGGGTTGGGTTTATAATTCTTAACATTCTTAGTATGAATTAATAGTTAAATTTCCAATATCATGTTCTGCTTTATTCTTTTAAAGTGTTATAATTAATTGTCCACCATTACTTATTGAACCAAAGTATAACTTTATAAGAGCTTTATTGAAATAGATTTAGAAAATCAATGTTGATTATTTTTACAAGTTTTCAAGACTTAATTATTAAAAGTAATGTGATGAAAATGATTTAATATAATCCTCTTTGGTCATTTCTCATGATATTTTTTAGAATAAATCAAAGAGTTTGGTAATGATTCAAATAGTACATCCAATTTACACTAAATGCAGTGTAAAATAACCACATTTTCCTTAAGAAACAGTACCACTTTAAATTCTTTGCTAGGGCTGAGGAATTCCATGTTTTCCAGTGCCATCATTATATATTATTTTTAATTATTGCAAAGTGAAATATATGTAATATCATGTCACCTGGTTATTACAAACTTTGATTACTCAGCTAGTTAACTTTTTCTCAGCCCTGAGATCTCAGCTCTAACTTCTTTTCTTTCCAGATATGTCTATGAATGCTCAAGATGGTTAATGTACATATCCAAGTTGATACAAGATAAATTTTAGGTTTTCCAGCTACAATTTTGCACCCAATTCCAAAGTGTGTGTGTGTGTGTGTGTGTGTGTGTGTGTGTGTGTGTGTGTGTTTTCTTCCTACACCACCAAGCAATTCTCCAATACCAGTGAGGTGTCCTGCAATTCAATCAATTCTGACACTACCTCCTGGAAGATAGAATCAGATTTCCCAGGTTAAGGGCTCATCAGACTACTCTTCACTTCAGACACCTTCACAAATCTAGGTTGTTATCTGTCCTTCTGACCAACTGGCTATAAATCAGAGGCTCCTATAACGCCATTCCTGAATTCAGTTAATTTGCTAGACAGCTCGCAGAACTCAGGAAACCAATTTACTCACCAGATTGCTGGTTTATTGCAAAAAATATTAAAAGATGTGAACCAACAGCCAGATGAAGAGATACTAGATGCAAAATATGGGGAAAGTTTGCGTAGTTTTCATGCCAATTCAAGGGCCTCTCTCTTTATACTTCTACATGTTCACCAACCCTGAAGCTCTCAGAACCCTGTCCTTTGGGTTTTAATGAAGATTTCCTTGCACAAACATACTTGATTAAATCTTTGATAATTGGTGATTGAACTTAATTTCCAGCCTCCTCACTTCCCAAGAGGTGGGATGAGTGGGGCTGAAAGTTTCAACTCTAATCAAATGATTGGCTCCATTGACAACAAACACACCTTTACCGCTCTCATAATAAGAAATTCAAAGACTTTTAGGAGCCATATACCTGACGTGGGACAAAGACAAAAAATATGTATTTTTTTTAAAAATTATAAATCATATTATTATACCAGCCAAAAACATCTTTATGCCTCATGTGACTTTTTTTTTTTTCAGAAATATTCTGTGTTTCTTCATAAGTCTTGCTTGGAAGACTTATGGAAGAACTGCCATGTGGCCTACAGATCAGATACAAGTGGAGTAGTAAAAATAAAAAAAAAAATAATAGAATGTAGTTAATTAGAGATGGAATAACTAGCTGATTTAAACCACTATGCATTCATTTCTCTAAAGTATGTAAAGGGTATATGCCTTTCCCTAGATCTTTGTCTAAATACATTCATAATATAAAATTGCTTTGTGTATGGCTCACTACAGTTTTGTTCATGGTTAAGTCAGTGACTGAGTAAATCTATTGGTCCTGACACAGTGCTCAGTGCCTGCAGATAGAGAAAGCCAAGACAGATTGACTCTTGCTATATATTTAAAACCCCTTTTAAGCACTCATTCTAGCACATTTTATCAGTTGTTGTCCTAGTATAGAGCAGTTGGTGGAATCAAATTGATTGATTCTTAAACAGTATTTAATAAAAAAAAGACTGTTAGCAAAGGTGTTTTAGAATTTTAGAGAAGCCAGTAAGAAATGATACAATATCCCAGGGCTAGTGACAGCAAAGGCGTACTATCATCTCTAAACCTGAGGAGGTTTCCTTTTTTTCATAATACAAATTAGTAATTCTAAAACTAATTTCTATGTATTCTAAGATTGGACAAATAAATATATATTAAGAATAATGGCAACCAGTTTTCTGATGATTAGAGAAGAGAATTAAACATATGAACGGGGAAGACTAGAAAAACTTTTATGGTCTTAGATTAGATGTGGAGTAATCAACATAAACTGGTAGACCTTCCCTCAGAGGGCCTACGGACAGCACCACAACAGCAATAAGCACACCTTGACCACTAATAGATCTTGGACCAAGATCTCCATGGAGAAATGGTCAATTTTAGGGCTGGGGCACTAAAATTAGAAGAGCCTAGAATATTGTATTGAGCCTCAAAGGAAGGAAGGACTCAAAAAATGGTGGGACATATTAAGACAATAGAGACAGCTTTAAGGATCCTCAATGGCGAAGACTCTGAAAAGATGACTTGAACATAAATATAATGTAGCAGATTATAATTCCATTGAATAAAATTAAAATTCTTCATCCATGCTGATATAAATAATAAATTTTTAAAAGGAGGGGGAAAAAAAGGAAAGAAATCAGAACCTGTAGAAAGCTACACAGCAGGAGCAGTAGCCTTCGGTATAGGGATGCAGCTCACCAGTGGTGACCCAGAAGGAAGAGAACTGGAAGGTAAAGTACAGCCCAATAGCATTCTCTTCTACTCTTCCAGTCTCCTACTGGTGCCTTCCATTGATGTATCCTTACCAGAAGTTAAAGGTCATGGCAGTACATTTATGTAATCTATGCAAGTCAGATGCCTAGAAAATAGAGAGCAGGATGGCAAAATGGTTGTGGACCTGCAGGAGCAAAAGCAGACAATCCACCAAACATTTTTTGACCTGGTTGCCACAGAGATTTTTCTAAAATAAACATTTAGTTAATTTGTTTTCTTTTATTAAACATTTGTTGCCAAAAAAGACAGAGCTTCATGAAAGTGAAGCACTTCACAAATTGGCTCCAAACTACCATTTTTAGTTTTTTTCTACTACTCTATCTTACTGTCCCTCATAAAATAACCTCCAATCTTATCAGACTATGTGATGTTTTTGAAGCCACTCACTCATAGCACTGTGGCTTTACCTATCTGTATTTTTCCTTGCTTGGAATACTCTTTCCTCACTTATTTCATATAAAATCCCCTACAAATTCTTAACAGTCTAGGTCAAATATAATTTCCTTCTCTTCTTCTCAACCATTACTAGGCAAGTGAAGTTCCCCTCACTTTGATTAGGCAGAGGTAATTTTGAGATTTCAGCTCCAATAACACTAATTCAAAAATCAACTAGCAGCACATACCATATAGTATTCTCCCAGATCTTTCTATTTCTGACATATTACTGATAGGAGTTCAGGCACTCTATAAATAATCATCGAGATGAATATATGATGTCTCAAGTTATATAGAAATTTAATTTTCAACTATTCTTCATGAAACCTTGCATTTAGTTAAAGTACTTGAAAAATCAGTTTCTCACATCACCCAGCATCTTCATCACCAAATAGCTAATTCAAACAGACCTCCAACTCTTCTATTTATTTAAAATGCAATATTTTCTTTGAACAAAAAATTCCACTGTTAAAAAAATATTGAAACAAAAAAAGGAGAAAGTTTAAATAATTTGTTCAAGGCCAGATATTTTCAATGAGACAGGACAAAATGCCCATGATGTATACTACTTTTTTTGAAGAAGTTTTAAAAAACCAAAAAATGTCAGTAAAGAGACAGACTCTCCTGGCAAGGGTTGTGGGAAAAAGTCTAACTTCCTGAATTTAAAAATCATTATATCTGCATTAAACCTTTCTCTTCTCTATAGAGAAGCACCAGCAAAGATTTCCATTCTGCCTGTAAAGGGGAGGACAATCTTCTTGACGTGGCGCTTACTTTCTTTCAGGTGGTGAAAAAATGATTCTTTTTCCAAACAAAGAATGCCGCCCAGCTAGCCTAAGATCAGCACACTTGATCTAAATGGGAGTAAACTGCTTTACCCTCCCTGACCAGCTCTGGCTGGGGAAATGAATTGCCACCAATTTTATGCATGAGAGAAATTGTTGTTCTTCCTAGAATTACTGCACTGATTTGAAGATTTGCTCAGTTAGCTCCTCAGTGATTGCTACCACAAAGTGTTTTATTATCTATCTCTATCTATCTATCTATATCTATCTATCTATCTATCTATCTATCTATTCATGCGACTTTTGTTATACTAAATAAACTGGTTCAAAGAGTAGGAAAGTTCATTATAAATATCCATATGAAAGATGTGACTTGCATGGAAATCTAAGAACAGAAACATTACAGGAGGAATCTAAGCACTTGGAACTGGAAGGAGAGTCTAGACCTTGGGTAGCTATAGGTACCTCAGTAGCAGCAGTCACGGGATTCCTATTGAAGTAATTGGCCATGAACACGAACACAGTTATACTTTATATGGGTCTCTTTCTTTATAGTCTGCTAACAACTCACATGTTTTCAATGTTTCATAACTTCTCAAGACAGTCAAATAAGCTTGTCTAGAGTTGTACTTCTTGAAATTTAATATAAATATGAATTATTTGGGAATCTTGATAAAATGCAGATTGATTCAGGAGGTCTTGGATAAAGCCTGAGATTTTGCATTTCTGACAAACTTCCAAAGATGCTGGTCCAAAGATCATGGATTGGGTGGCAAGGTAGAATATCTTGCCAAGTCAGAAAATAGGTGTACTAGGCCAGTTTACTGGCTTGATTGTCCCTTAGGTCATGTGTCTATCATTTGTCCAATTAACTGGGATCAGGATTTGGGGATAGATTCCTTATTGTATCAAATATACAGGGGCTGTAAGAGGGGAAGTTTACCAAAGAAGGGACTGGGATAGGGTCGATACTCTAACTTATACCTCCTATAAGAATAATTTAGTTTTAGTTGAGAACCAGTTTTATTCAGCACCTTTGTCTACCAGTGAGTATCACCACTGAAGATCAAAAGAAAGTCAGACATTCAGATCTCCTTACTCGCCACATTACCTCTTGCTTTTAATTGGAGAGTGTGCAGAAATAACCTCACTTTTCGATAGCCTATTGCATAGTTAGAATTGTACTCACCAGTAATTCTACAAAAATTGTGTTTCTTTTGAGAGCAACGACCTTGGTAATTGACATGTATTAGCAAAACCTATCTCAAAAAATTTTTTTCTACATATTGTGAAAAAATTTTAAATCAGGCATCTTTTTTTACAGTGAAATTTTTATATATATATATATATTTAGAATTAGCCAGCTGGACTCAATTTAGATGATCCTAATTTTGTTGGCAACATCCAAAGCATCATAGTTGGGAGCGAGTTAAACATGTGCTTTCCTCTCTCCATTAGAAGCTTGATCAGGAGGTAGCTCCATAGTGTAGTGGTTAGCACATTTGCTTTACATGCAGAGAGTAGTGGGTTCGCGCCCCAGGTTGAGCCATGGATCATACCCCAGGCATGCTAGGCCCACAGGGTGCACCAGGGGTACCAAGCCCTGGGGCCTGAGCATGTGGGAGGAGATGCCCCGCCTTCAGAGATCTAGTTCTTAAGGAGAACTGGCAACATCCATAGGTCAGGGGTGGAAGTGTGGGTGGGAATTAAAGAGTGTGGGAAAAGAAGCTTGATCAAGGTATTGGCTTTTGCCACTTCAATGTCATAGAGCTTCTTCACAGTCCATTTGATTTGGTTCTGGTTGACCTTGACATCTACAATGAACACAAGTGTATTATTGTCTTCTATCTCCTTCATGGCTGACTCTGTAGTCAGGGAGAACTTGATAATGGCATAGTGGTTAAACTTGTTTCTCCTGGGGGTGCTCTTCTGAGGATATTTGAATTGTCTTTGGAGCCACAGTATCTTGAGTTAACGGAAGGTGGGTGACATTGATGTATGTATGTACATATGTATGTATGTATGTATGTATTTTGTGGCTGTGGATGCCTTTCTTTGGCTTTGGAAGGGGCAGGGACTTCCTTCTTCACTTTTAGCATCATCTTCGTGAAAAGATCAGGCATTTTTAATAGAAATTCTCCATCCTGCAACTGGAGTGATCATTCTAGAATACACACTTCATCTGATCACAGACATTAACAATTTGCTTCCAGAATAAAGACAAAGCTCTTCCACTTTTCATTGTTCTTCAGAAACTGATCTCAACTTATCTTTCTATGTCATCTCCCATCACTTTTGCTACATGCCATGCCCCATGTCATATCCAAGTATTTGCCATTATCTATTTCATAGAATTTGCCATATTCTGTGATTTTACTTTACAATTCTACCAAGAAAGTGGTTTCTTATATATTTACAGCTCATATTTCTACTCATCCACTGATTATTTCACCCACAATTAATTATATCATTTTCTCTGTCTCAACATCTATCAGTAGATACCCTAAAGTTGCATTTAGCCTAGAAAAAATATTTCTTCATACGTTCATCTATTATAAATTATTTTAAAATATTATATCTCCATAGTATGAACACAGTCTTGGTAACCCACTCAGTAACTATGTGTTAAATGAATAAATGAAAAAAAAATAGGAATCATTTGATCTGTTGAGGCAGAGTTGGACGTGCAGTGGTTGGGGGAGTCCTAGTAAAAGTCAGGGGAGAAACAGGAAGATAACATGAGGCAAGCTACATATCAGCAACACACTACACACTCAGTGACTGGACTCACACAGGTATTTCTGCCATTTGCTTCTCATTTGACTCTATGCTGTGTCTATTTGCTTTCAGCAAGTTAGAATGATTTCTAAATCCTGAGTTCATAGCTCATGAAATATTTACTTCTCCTAAATAAAGTGACTCTTTTTTGTTCATAATTTAAGATTCTAGTGCTACAACAGCAGCTGAATTAAAAATCAACTCCAAAACTTGACTCATCGAAATGGCAGGGAAAGTAAATCAAATATCAAATAAAGCTAATTCTTTCACTCTTCCTATCTAATTATATTTCATTAGAAGATAAAATATTTAATCCATCCTAGACCTATAGAACCCAGGGGCTCTTATTACTGAACAGCCTTATTACAACAGGTTAGATACGTTCACCTTAGCACTTTATAGTTTGCCTGGAAAACAGTTATGGTTATAAGATTATTTGGCTTTGTTGACTAATATTTATTGTAGAGGAAAAATTTCTTAAATTTTATTTATTTATTATTTTTATTACTTTGTTTTTGTAGAAGTAAGCTCAGTATTTTCTTGTCTTTTCGTGTCATCCTTGATTTGAAATGATTTTAAATTTAAACCATCTGGGCCAGAGATTTTTATATCTACATGTTTCCCTTTTGTATCAGAGGACATGATGTGAATGCTTTTACTATGTAACATATAGTCTATTACAAAGAATGGTTTAATCTAGTTGGCTTAAAGAATTGCTAATACACAATATGAGTGAATAAGATGAGAAAGAGAGAGAGAGATGTGTACATTTCTATTGTCTTTATTTCAGTAGAACCATATCTCCTCCTCTAGAAAACCAGAAGAAAAGACACAGAAAGTCATGGGAATGGGAGAGAAGAAGTGCCTTAGAGGAAACACACCAATCCAGTCTCTGCAGTTTCTTCCAGGTGGGGTAGAGTGGTTGGCCTGGCAGCAAAGGCCAGCTACCTGTCCTCGTCTCCCTCATTGGTCCTGGATGTCTTAAAAAGCTTAAACTTCATGGTTATTTTAGAGGCAATTGTTGAAGGCCTTGGAAAGGCTAGATAATCCACTTAAGTTGAACACATTAGGAGACTTATGTGGTAATCTGCACACCTCTGTCTTCGACTGCATGCAGTCCTCTTGGCCCTGGGAGCACACAAAGCAGCATGTGTTTTTCTTTTAGATTCTACTGGCAGCAGTTTGTATCCAGGACCTTGTAGGCCTCCTACTAGGTTTCTTGGAATTTGTTATCTTCATACTCCATGTAAAGTATAGTGAGCACTACTTGACATTTCAAATTTTTTTTGTCATTGTCTCTGCTGCCTACCACATGAAGTCTGAGTATCCTCACTAGATCTTTGCTTTCAGGTTTATGCAGACTCCTGATACACTTGAATTTGAACTTGCTGTAGCAGCTTGTAGGGACACCCTGGTGGCCTTGACTGTTGCCAGAAGGAGAGGCCGGGGTCCTCCCATAGGACAAATTCTGATGGTTGTACACTTCCTAGTATGGAAGGAATGTACTGTTTGGGGCTCCACCATTGCTGCTGAGGTGTAGACAAAAATGGGAAACTATAGAGCCATGCTGAAGGAGCTGTGCTGAAACACCTCATTATTAATATCTGTGAGGCACTGTCCAGAGGCCTAGCTGGACTACACCAAGGTTGTCAAAGGCTTCATGTGCAGGCCGGGCAAGGGTTGGCCAACTGAAGCAGAATCCAAAGCTGCTGAGGTCCCAGGTCCTTGCTTGCTTAGGCTCTTTGCTTTCTGAATGCAGGCCTGGCTGAGGCTGGCCCTGTCTGAAAGCAGGGAATTTCTGTTTTGCACATGTAAATGTTTTTGGATATCTTGGGACTTAAACAACAAAATAATATGTAACTTTTAAATTTATGAGAAAGAAGAAGGGAAGCCTTGAAGCCCATCTTTTCCTATGACATATATTTCATTACAAATTACATATGTAAAAACCCCAATTTAATTATTGCTATTATTCTTGGGGGCAGAATTCAAAGCTGAAGAAACATGCATGATAATATAATGAAGAAATACAAAACAATATAATTAATATATTTATTGTCTTGTAATAATGATTAATACTGTAAGGGAGACAGGTAGCAATATGAACACTAAAAAGAAGTCTTTAAGCAGAGAAGGTTGGTAGATGCTGATTGTGGTTTGTAGGTGAAACAGTCAGTTTTAGGTTTCTGTAAGGGTTAAACTGATGTCAGGGGATACATTTTAGTTTTGTCTTAGAAATTATTTCTGAGATATCCTGACATAAATCTATGTATTTATAGAAAGGAAAAACTAAAAACCATAATGATATGTAAAACTTATACATATTATTGGTTATAATCTCTGGATGTTGAGATTATAGGTAATTTGATATTTATTTTTTCATCTATATACTTTATAATTTGCATCAGACATAAATAATAATATAAAAATAAAATTTCTGTTAGTCACAACTATCTCTTACAGATCCTTGTATTACAGGACACATTGTATTATTTATAATGTTTTGTGTTTCCCTAACTAGGTCATGAAGCCTTTGATAGTACATATGTGAAAATTTCCTTAAGTTGCTGCCTTCATTCCAAACTCTCAGACTGTGAGACTTGACTTGGATGTTCAGTTGTGACTAAGAAAAAACTGGATTTTTTACTCCAGCTGACCTGTGGTTCAATCATGGTTTTATGATTTAAGAGCTGTGTGACCTTAGGCTAATAACTTGTCTGTGCATTGATATTCTCATCTATCAAATTAATATAATGATGCTTAAATCTTAGATGACCGCTTCCCCTTTTAGTACCTGTAAGCCAGTTCCTCACTACATGTAAGCCACAGACCAGCTACCTCAGCATCACCTGGGTGCTTCTTGGCAAGTTGATTTTTGGCCTCATTCTTAAACTACTGAATTAAAATTTGCACTTTAACAGATTTCCAGGTGGAATCACTATACAAAATATGTTTTAAAAATTATGCTATAGTGTATGTGTTCAAAGCATAAATGAGTCATCTAAGAAATTGAATACACAAATATATCCTCAATCTGTGTGAGGCTCTCTTTGGTATACCTTTTACTTCCACTTTCACTGCTCTCATTACATAGAATGATTCCTGATGTAGAAGACTGACAACTGTTGATGAACTAAGAAAAAGATCAGACCAAATAAATGTTGGACTTGGCCCTCAATAGCTAAACCATCAAGAGATCCTTTCATAGCCTTCTGTTTCCTAAGAAAGAATGTAAACCATCTCTCTGTACACTCTTAATATTAAATTGTTCTTTCTCTCTTGATGAGAAATATCCATGACTTTCTAACATTTAATAACATATTCAGTGCTAATTCACACGCAAAGCCACATAACTTGAAGTAATGTGAAAACAGAGCCTAGAAATTTCAGTGATTATCTTGAGGTGATAAATTTGTAATCCACTTCCAAAAGTGCTTCATTTAATGGTATCCAATATTATTAAGGGGATTTGAGAGGAATACAAATAGTGGTAGTGTAAATTGGTACAAATGTTTTTCAATGGGGATTTGATGGTATCTATCAAATTAAATTACAGTTCCATTTCTACAATATTTTTCTACAAAAATATTTATAGGGATTCAAAGATATGTGTGCAGAAATGATCACAACAGCATTATTTATAATAATGAAAAATATATAAATGAAAATTATTAACTAAGATGAATGCCCATCCATAGAGAGATGACAAATGATCTATGGTATATTCATACTTTGCTTAATGGGTTCTTATCATTTTGTCCATTTAGATTACTTAATCCTTGTGATGTTTTTTTAAGGCTATGGAGAGAGCATCAATACTTCTGAAAACTACATCCAGTTCCTGCTCCCAATGACGTGGTTCAATGTGGAAACTGGCATACTTGCAATAATTCTGTCCCATTGGCTACTGTTAAATTTTCCAGGCTTGAGTACCTGAACAAAGATGTGATAGCTATAATTCCCAGTGTCTTACATATAGTTGATTGATCCAGAGATGGATAACTAACTCAAGTTGAATCAAATCATAAATTTTTAAAAATGTAACTATAAATATGGGAATTGCTGAAAGCCATATTTCCCATCTTGTAAAAATAATTTGCTTTGCAATGAGAGAAGACAGTCAAGCTGAAAATTTATAATAATCTAAGATGAGAAAAGTGTGCAAATTCTAGATTCCAAGAGAAACCCAATTCTATCCTTCCAATCCTATAATTCAATCATTTAATCTTTCCTTGTAATACATGAACTAATAATTTCCCCCTTTTAACTGAAATAGATCAAATTCAGTTTCTATTTTGATGATATATTGGTCAGTAAAAAGGCAAGTTTCATAACAGTGCAAATACTTTAATATAATTTTTATAAAATTTGAATCTTACATGTATATAAACATAAAAATCATCATAGAAGACAGCAACATGATAACAGTGATTTACTCTTGGAGTAGTGGGGAACAGGAGAAGGAAATTCTTTTGTTTTTATATTCTTTTGTTTTTATGTTGACTAAAATTTTGATAATAAACTCTATTAATTTTGTAATTGAAAAATAATTTTATAAGCCCATAAACTAAACAGTTCTAGGAAGAATGTATAAAGAAAAACAAATAAATACATTATAACTACTCATTTTCAAATGTTCTGATACCAAGTACACCTGCATTGATTGGTCCCACAGTGAAGTTAGTAGAGAATCACAATTGCTTCTGATAAAAAGCCAAAAATTCAGAGCAACTTCCCAACTCACAAATGTCTGATTTATGAACACCTGGTACATAAAGAGATAGGCTACTAGCCCAAGCTAACTTGCCAGGAGTGAGAAATGCCTGAGCTTTGTAGTCAGACTGCTAATTTTGAATTCTGCCCCTCTATTTACTAGCTATGGAATATCAGGTAAGTTACCCAGCCTTTCTGTACCTCAGTTCATTATCAATAAAATGTGCTTGCAATGGTTCTTAACTCAGAAGATTGTTATGAAGTTTAGTAGAACTAATGCATGACAGAGTCTAGTACATATGATACACTCCACCTATGTGTTAGCCATTAGTGTTATTAGAAGGTAGCTTTCCCTTCGGGTTTTCAAAATTTTACTACACCACTGCATTCTTTCTCTAATGGCAAATTTTGTATCTGTTACCAGGTACAGACAGCAAATCCCTTGGAATAGATTTTCCTGTCATGGTGACAAATTTCAACATGTTAGGATCCATTTCCATAGAATTAATTCTTGCTCCACGTATGTGCACATCATTTAATTGGAGTAAAACTGCCCTTTAGTTTATTAAGTTTATCACAATAAAAGCAGAGAGCTTGATTCAAAAAATTATAATATGTATCTTTTTTACATAGTACAAATTCCTGAAATCTGACATCCCTCAGAGTCTATGGAGTGTTTCAATATACACCAACCAGGCAGCAGGCTAGGAGATCCTTTTGTTATAGGTTGTTATTGCTTGATATTGGCAAGCTTTGCCACAGCTGTCTAAAAAATATGGCTCTGGATGTGAATTATTTGCATTGCTGGTACTAAGTATGTTGAGTTTAGTTGCCATTTAAAATGTCCTTAAAAATAGCAGTCTATAGCCAAACAGTGAAACAGAAGATATTGTGTATTCGGAAAGTTATAGAACAGCATGATATACATTAAATTTCTTTATCTAAATACATTGAAAAATTTTCTACATAAGAAAGCATTGTATTGAAATTGACTACATTTTTTCTTCCTTCATAGTTCATAAAATAATGACACTACAACTAGATAGTAACTTGGATTCAAATAAACATAATAATTCACATTAAGAAATACTTGGTCCTCTTCACTCTGGCCCATGATAATCCAATGAAATATCTACTGACCACACACCATGTGCCAGGACTACTGGTGGGTACTATTTTTCTTTACTCCAGAGGCCAAAGCCTTTCCTACTGTACTTTATCCAAAACAAAGACCTTCCTCCCACCATCATTTTTAGTGGCTGTAAATCCTAGACTTTTACTGCCTTTATTAGCAAAAGGTGTCTGCTTTTGATACAAAGGTTTTTATAAGTAGATCCTGCCACTGAGGTAGAGGAGTTGATTTTTGAGGAAGAATATATTTATTTGTGGAAAGGATGCCACTTATTTTGAGTTATAAATTTTATTTAGCCCTTAGATATCTATTAAACTCACAATGGTGATGCAGTGCTAATATGAAATCTCTAGTACTGTGATAAATACAGTTTAGGCATATATGAACTCGAAAAGCACAGAGGCAAGACTTGGACGAAACACCCTCTGGCTGCTGTCACTGAGAGGGGGAGAACACAGCAAAACCACTCAGAGAGTTGTCATAGAATTCTGATTGTTGTGAGAATCAAGAGATGGAAGTCAAGAAATTTCCCTCAAAGAGGGGAGTGAGAGTTTTCAGGAAGAAACAGAGATGCTCTCATTGGAAAACCCTTATAATCAGCAAGAAAGCCAAGAGTTTCTAAGAGAGAAATCTTAAAAACAAAAGTAGCTCTTTGAGGTGAAAGAGTGGCTCTGGCTTCCATGTACTGGGCTCCCCCTACACTCCAAACTCAGAAAGCCTCCGATGTATCTTTAACTCAGGAATCACATTTATCTGTGGACCCTTACATTATAAAAAATGGGTACATGGAAATGAGAACCATTGAAAGCACCAGTCTCATGCTACCATCTCATTGAGTTCACTCTTAGACTCTTTGAATGAATTGTCAAATGAGACTGTAAGAGAGCAGAATATGTGACCTCGAAATATACCATTTTGGCATGTGGATGATTTTGAGCTGAAGAAAGTTGAGAGCCTGTGGGCTCAGAGATACTTCTACTCCTCCTTTAACTACCTAGAAAAAAATTAAATTCTCTTCCCCCCACCCCCAGAACTAGAGCTATTACCAGAGCATATTTTATCTGAGTAACTCATCTGTATGACAGGGCACACATTTAATTATCAGACATCTGCTCTTCGTATAGTCCCGTAAATAGCCTTTCTCTGCTTAAAGCTCTAAGCTCTTCATCCCATACCTTAGCTCAGAATATTATATATTCTTCATTTTACCTTTCTATCTCTGATTCTCATTTATGTGGGGTCTCTGACCCTCTCATGTATGTGGGTTCCTGTACACATGAAGTTGAATTTGATTTTCTCCTGTTAATCTGCCTCATGTTGATTTTCATACCAGGTGAAACAAACCTTTGTAGGGTAGAGGAAAATTCTTTAGCCCCTGCAGGATAAACATTTGCTATTTAAAATGTTTCTTTTTATTTCTGTCCCACTGTAACTTTTTCCCTAGTGTTTAGTTGAATTTCCACAGTAAAGTGAAACTACTATAATCCAATTAATGCAGAATTTCTAAACCAGAGCCCTCGGGACATTGCAGGAAGATTCCTTGCATACTTGTAGTACCACTGGAAGTTTTATTTCGTGCCACATTAGGGATTAATGAGGTATTTATGGAGAAAACATTAGAACTTTATACCATGTTTTTTAGGAAACATGATTTAAGTTTCAAAGAATTTATAACCAAGCTTTATAATTGATCCTTATTTTAAAGTGAGTTCTACTTGTGTGAGAATAGTACACTTGGGAAAGCTCATGTGAGCCTACTGACTTTACATTTGGGTAAGTCTAAAAATAGATTCAAATTCTAAATTTCTTGCATTCCTATCAGGCCTTTCCATTCATACTAAAATTTTCTTTCCCTTTTCTTATTTTTCCTATCACTCAATGCCTACAAAAAAAATTGGAGTATCTTTGATCTTGCACATAGTAGATTTTCAAATTTTATTTGATTAAATAAATAAATGCATAAGCAAGTGAATGAATGGGTGAATAAACAATAGATTGAAAAGTTGATTTTCTGACAATTTAAAACCTACTCTTAGTTCCAAACATTGAGGAACAGAGTTATAATGACACTACTGTGGTCAATAAGATGGCATTCCTTCTCTTCATCTCTTTGAGATAAACAGTTACACCCCACCTCCCTAAGCTTTGAGGACCCCTTCTTTCTTAAAATTGTCTCCAGAAAATTGAAGAGTTAAGCCACCCTCCTAATGTGCCAATCCTCCCCCCTTGTTTAGTTGGCTTTCAGGTATATACAACTTTGCAGCCCTCCCTAGAAATAGAAGACATGGTGCATGACTAAATCTGACTAAACCAGTATTTCCAGTTTCCCTCTCCCTCTCCTTTTTTCTGCCTCTCACACCCCATCTTTATCTTTCTCCTAATTCTTCAATATGGTGTCTAATCCTGCTTCAGACTTTTCAACTATAGTCTTGTTATCTCTTACTGATTAAATAGCATACCTCTTTGCAACTTCTTCCTGAGTTCTGTATTTTTAGAGCTTCATAAATCTCTTTACTACATTTCAAAATCTATTTACATAATATTCTGTGTTACAAGTGAACTTGTTTTTATGCTATTCATTAAAGCACAGTAAACTTTTGCCATTCATTTGACTGTTTGTTGTTATTCCACTGTTCTCATTGCCCTGGTGAGATGCTCAAATTCAAAGAGGAGGTCACTGCCACAAGAAACTCCTGGAAGGTTAACATTCAACACACACCAACTCCATTTTAGTCTTCAGGTACAGAGATTAGTTACTGAAATAAACTGACGTGTATTAAATATCTATTTTGTGATAGATTCACACACACATACACATAAGATCTTATCACCAGAACAACCCTATACTTTTGATACTATTGTCATTTCACAGTCTGAAATTAAGTTTTGAGAGATGTCTTATACACATGGGGCAGATCTCACTCTGAGATGGGCAGGATTAGATCTCAAGCCTTTCCACTTCCACCCACTTTACCTTGTTCTTTTTCATGAGGAACCTTTGCTTAAAATGCATACAGCATTAACTTGTTCCAAAATTTTTTCATGCCAAAAAGGAACCTTGTAACCCATTTAGCAGTTACTTCCCATAGTAGAGCTGGTTGTACATTGTGAATACAATTAATGTCTCTGAATATACATTTTGAAATGGTTAAAATGGTAAATTTTATGTTATTTGTATTTTACCATGATAAACACACACACAAAATTTAAACAGTCTTTTACTCTCCACTTTTTCTCACAACTCCCTTTTCTTAAAAGTTATGTCAATAATTACAGAGTCCAGGATAAAATACCTAAGCTGGTTTCATTAAGTTAAAATATTGTGTACTATTTTCTTTTTATTATCTTCATTATGACTTTACCTGGTTAAATATAGATTTTATGGCACGGGGACAGAGATAGCATCATCATTTATCAAATGCTGCACTTCACAGGAGGACTGCAATGAGTTTTAAAACATTAAAGTTTTCCAATATAGGAATGCCATTCCACAGAGAGAAATGTACTGTTTGCACAAAAATTTCCTCATATTTATTTGGTTTGTTGGATATAAAATGAATCTTGGAACTTTCACTTGAATTTCCAATTGACAAGCCCTTGACAAGTTGTTGATGACTTCCAAATCTCTTTTTTAGCTCATATCTCCCTCCTGAGCACTAGACCATATATCCAACTGCCTAGTGGATATCACCTTGATATCCCTCAGATACCTGAAACTTAACCTGTCCAAAGCTCTACTCATTATTTTATACTCTCAGGCTTGCTGCTGCTTTTGTATATTGATTTTCCTCAAGAAGTAACTATCCATTTAGATGTCCAAATAAGACATCTAGACATAATTCTCAAACTTGCCTTCTCTACCCACATTATTATTATATTCTTTAGAGTCTAGGATAGTACCTTTCAAGCTCTATTTCAAAGGATCAGCCTACACACACTCATAGGTGCATGCACAAGCAAAGCCTTCCATTTTGATTGCCTTGTATGACACATTCGGCTATCCATTTGCTCTGGAAAATTGATCTCTGAAGTCATAAAAGTGGCCTTGGATCTCATCCAAAAGAAAACTTAGAAACATAAATCAATAGATGATAAAGAAAAATGCAGCATTTTCCGAGAGCCTTTACTACAAATTTTAATTCTCTGATGTTTTTTGTTCTTGTGATGTCAATGAATATTTAAATGGCAACAGGAAATCTGAGGCTATTTCTGCTTTAGATCAGGCAAAGTCAGAGAGTTTCCCTTCAACTCACTTGTTCATTTCCTTTTAAAGAAGCAGTTATAAACTATATGGAAAATTGTTTTAAGTATAGATATGTTTTCCTGATATCATACTTGCTTTTACCTATAGGCAGGATACCCAGAAAATCCAGAATATTATAATACAAAATCTTGGCTCTTACATTACAAAACATGTGGTCTAGGTCAGGGGTCCTCAACTCATGGGCCACAGACTGGTCCTGGTCCATGGCCTGTTAGGAACCAGGCCACAGCATGATGTGAGTGGAGGGCAAGCGAGCGAAGCTTCATCTGTATTTGCAGCCACTCCCCAGTACTAGTATCACGGCCTCAGCTCCACCTCAGATCATCAGACATTAGATTCTCATAGTAGCACTGGTCACCGGTGCCCAAAAGGTTGGGGACCTCTGATTTGGTGTATCTCTAAGATAATTTTTCCTAGACTTGAATTAATTTTGAAAACTTCTGATTTGAAGTTCAACATGCAAAAAATAGACTTTTCTTAAAATCTAGAGAGATTATGCAAAAACAACAATGTTAATGAAAAATAGCAACTCAACACTATCATCCAAAAATTTTGACATTTGTGAAAAGGTTGTGTGTTGCTGCAGATTTGAGGTTCCAAGATAAGGAGTATGAGCCTCAGGGAGTTGGAAGAAAATGCGGGAGCTGTAGCATAGCTCTTTATTCCAGCAAGGGCACAGCCAGCCTTGCAAGATGGTGGTGTCTTTTATACACAGATTAAACAATAGTGGTACATTGCAAGATAATGGAAGCCAGTGCATGAATTCCAGGACATGGTTACATAAGGGGAGAAGTGCTGACTCACTTCCCCTCAAAAGTTAGCTGCTAAGGATGTCTGGAGGAAGCCTAACTATGGCCGTCTTTCTTTCTCCTCATACTCCACCCCTTCAGGGTTCCCCAATTACACCTACGTAGGCTTGGCAAGCGATCACTACAGGAGGGCAGAACTCTGTACCCACAGGCCACAACAACAATACAAGGAACAAAAGCATGCCACTAGGAGGCAGGCTACACCTCCTAGGAGAGCTACGACCCAACGCCAGGTGGACGTTAGCCTTGCCCACTACTCCTGCAGAGGAGGATCTCCACTAAGATGCTGACCTTCATGTATTTCTTGGGAGAGGTCTGCCAAGGCTTGTGAGATGTTGTGCTGGTGGTCCAGGATATAACATTTAGTGTGGAGAATGGCACAAGTGCCTCCTTGGGCAGCAGTTAAGATGTCCAGAGCCACATTATTTTGTAATACTACTTTTCTAATTTGATCTACTTCATCAGTTACCACACTAAGGACTTTATGAGTATGATTCAAGGCTCGAGCAGTATGTTCTGCCAAAGCTGTCATTTGAGTTTCAATTACCACATATTTGCTGCACGCAGGAAGATGGCTAAGGGGTAATACCTCCATGGGGTCCATTTAGTATGGACATATTGTGAATAATACTCATTCTAATTTGTGGGATGATGTGGGAGCGCCTTCCATATAGTTGCTGGCAAATTTGGGCATCCCCAAGTACAGCAGCCTGTCAAATGAATGTGGGGCCATCCATAGACCCCAATACCTATAGGCTTCCTGGGAAAAGAACCATTGTCAGGTGGGTGTTGGCATACTTTTTTTCTGTCCACCAATGTGTGGTGAATGAGGTAATAGTTACATTTTGGCGTAGGGGATGTGGCACCCACCCTAACAGTCAGGACCGTGTGATTCTTTCAATATAATGGAGCACATCCCCAGTAACCTCTATCCCTTCACTAGTCAGCCACGATCATCCTTTATTTACTGAGTACCCCACTAAGGGTTTGTCCAGCTCATGCCTTCTTTGCGTATCCGCTCAAGTAGAGATAACAGTCCAGTCGGGTGAATGGGGTCCTCAGTGGGTCAGCTGCTCCCATGATGGGACTTCAGCTGCATGTATACACCAGGGCAGTCCTGCAGAGCTTTTGACAGGAAATGCCATGAAGATCCAACAATGTGAGATGTTTGTGATTGTGGCATACATATGTGCCCACTCAACTAGTATTCACATAAAGCGACCTTAGGTCAGAAAGAAAGGGAAGACAGCGGTACCAACAAAGGTAAGCAAGATGCATGCCAGCGTCTTATTTTGCGATGACTGTTGCTGCCAGGGTGGAGGAGCGGCCTGACCATTGGTACCACACTTGTTCCTCATGTGGCATTGACTCTACTGTGTCAACATGACACAATATAGAAGTCATGATAGGCCACAATGACAACATAAAGGTTCCCCTCAGGATGGTATGTTCTTCATCAGTCTCTCCTGTGGGGTCTCACAGTTATTTGTGGTGGCCAGTCAGCCATTACCCAAGGAATGACCTATAAGTTTAGTTCTTGCTTTTTGCTCCATAGGGCTATTAGGCCTACCCACTGGCAATGTGGGCCTTTATTTTTCATGGCCAAGTGCACTGAAATGTTTCTCCCATTTTCAGAGAAGTAGAGGCAGGTAGAAGTATGTTACCATTGAGTCCATGACCAGGTTTCAACAGAGTTTCAGTGGTAGTGACCTATAATGGAATTGGGGCCACAGTCCTATGTAAAAGCAGCTCTACTGTGGAGGGTCTTTCAGCTCGAAGTCACTGCTCAGGCCCTGAAACACATCCCACAGGTGGAACACCCAACCTTACAGTCCAAGGGGATTGATGGTTAATTGTAGGCACTGTTTCAACAGCCCATTGTACTGCTCAATCATGCCTGCTGCCTGGGGATTATACAGGGCATGCCATTTCCATTGAATATCCATTTGCTTGGCATGCATTTGGATCTTATGTGCTGTAAAATGAGTTCCTTGGTCCTTTCTATCATTAATAGCCTGCCATAAAAGGCACATAAGCGTTCAAGAGCTTGAAAAGTATGTTTTTGGTCTTTAGCCGTACAGGGCCATGCAAAAAATAACCCAGTAGCTATGTCCGCTTCTGTAAGGGCATAAGATGCCTTTGAGCTTTTGGAAAAGGTCTACATAATCTATCTGCCGCATGGTCAATGTGATCTTCCACTTGTTCTTGCACATGCTCCCATTTCCCATTGGGATGATGTGCATATTCAGCTGCACGACACTTGGGGCATCTGTACATCTTCCCATTCAGGAGAAGGTTCATTGTGCTTCACTGTCTACATAGTTTTGGTCCTGGTTGTGTGCAGTCAGATGGGGGCCAGCGTGCACATCGTGGCAGGAACTTTTCTAGTCCATCGCACACAAGAGAGCCCCGCTCATTATTTCCTGGAGTTGCTAAGGGGATGCGACCCATAACATGATAAAATAGTTACGTCCTTACTTCCTGTCTCCCATAATTCTTGCGCATGCTTGTCCTACAAACGGCTATGGACCCACTAGGTGTTTTGCCATTTCAATGTAATGCACCACAATATTAGGTTTTTGACACTGGCCCAATTGTCGGTAAAATAGTCAATTAAGTCATCTTTAGGGCTATAACTATCCACACAGCCAAGTTAGCCATTGGCTGCTTTGGTCTGTACTTGTATCATACCAAACATGGTCAGCAGCTGGTTGCACCCCTATAGATACCCACTTGGTTCCCTGGACCCATCTATGTACCACACATCAGCAGGTATGCATAGGTTTCTTTTCTTCTTTGTAGGAGGACACTTCCAAATCTATAGGAACTGCAGCATTCAGTATATTGTCAGTGGTAAACTCAACTGGGCCTAAAATTTGTAATTCCATACCAGAGGGCTATCAGCTATGGTGTTCTTCTTCCAGAGATGCACTCATTTTGTTAGAGTAGGAATTTGGACCACTCCTATTTTGGGGGCCTGTACTATGTGCATAACCAACCTTGTATAGGGTAAGTGGTGTGCACCTGCACTTAGGCCACACCTGTTACTGTCTCAGTGGCCTGCAAAGCTGTATATATAGCACTAATTGTTCTCTGTTAGGGAGTACCAACTCTCTACACCTTTCCATAATTGGAACCAAAAACCCATTGAAGTCCTAGTTCATTCTGAACATTGCCATAGGCCCCAGCCATATCTTTCTGTTGTTATATGCGATTCAAAGGGTTTACCTACATCCATTACTTGTAAGGCTTGACTTGCTGCCACCTGCTTGGTGGCAGTAAACACCTTCTCTACTGTTTCATCCCAGTCCCAAGTAGTTCCCTTCTTTATCAGGCCATATAATGGCTGTGCTAGTTGTGCTAGGTGGGGCACAATTCTCCAGTACTCCTAAAGGCCCACATAACTCTGTAATTCTGTAACTGTAGTGGGTCATGGATATGCTTTATCTTATCAATTATATTATCAGGGATAACTTTTCTTACTGACCAGACAACACCTAAGATTTGAGAAATAAGCCAGGGCCCTGAACCTTGGTTGCATTTATTGCCCAGCCACATGTTTTCAGGTGTTGCAACAGCACCAACGCCTCTTATTCTAGAGCTGTAAGGGAAGCAGAGGTTAACATGCTATCATCAATATAATGAAACAATTTCACCATTGCCAGTCGGGTCCAGGTTGCCAAATCCTGGGCTACCAGCCTATGGCAAATTCTTAGGCTATGTAAGTAGCCTTGGGGCAGTACCACAAAAGTCCATTGTTTTTCTTCTCACGTGAAGGCAAATTGGTCTTGACTTTCAGGAGCTAAAGCTATGGAGAAAAAAGTAGTAGCTAAATCCAAGACATAATGATACGTTCCCAGCCTTGAATAGTCAGTCGATCCATTAGATCACGGATGGATGATTCTGCTACATGCAGTGGGGGTGTCACTTTATTCAATTCCTAATAGTCTACAGACATTTCCGCAAGCATTAGGCTTCTTCACTGGCTACATAGGTACATTATACAGACTATAGGTGGGTAACACAAATCTGAGCTTTTTCCAACTCCTGAATCATATCCCTGATTTCATTCATGTCCACTAGGTAAAAACATTGTTTAACATTGACAATGTGCCTTGGTTCTGGCACTTTCTGTGGTGGGTGATGAGTAGGTCCCCACCCTACAATCTTCATCAGCTGGACTCACAAATGAAATTCACCTGCAGAGGTCTGCAGATTGAGCCCTTGCATATACATCCACCCCTAGGATATACTCCCGCCCTGGAGAAACATACACTTTGTACAGATGCGGGACAAACATCCTATTCCAAGAGGGAAAATCATAGCTTTAGTCTTAATAGTCTTATCCTATAGCCATCTATAAGGTGGCAGGGTCCAGAAAATCTTTCTGGATATTGTAGGTAGACTACAGGCAGCTTCAGTATCCACCTATGCTAGGACTCTTTGCACATAGTGTGGGGACAAGTTCACATGTGGCCTCCAGTCTCTGCCTGTCCCCTCCAAACGAATACCTTGGCCTCTTCCTAATCACATAAGGTCAACAGAGGGTCCTGGGAGTTCAAAAAGTCCTGCAAAACTACTGGCCTAGCTCTCTCGGCGGGATGTTTCTGCCCACACCTGAATTGCTGTTCAGGTTTCAATTGCTGCCACGGTTTCTAATAACACTGCATTAGGCTGGTAGTCTATCTTGTCTTGATCAATTCCTGCAGCTAGCAAATCAGTCCACATTTCCATTCTGGTAACTGAACAGGACCTGCCCAGGTCCTTTCTTTTTCTTATAGGACCACATGGGTCTTTGTGTTACTACACAGACACTTCTGCCCTTTGCCTCAGTGTCTCCTCTCTACATACCCAGAGCAGCCATTGCTGTAGTTGCTTCCTGTATACGTTCCTACATAAGGAGCCAGGGTACCAACCAACAGTTAAAAGCGGTAGAGGAAGTAGTTCCTAACATTAAGTCCCCGTGCCAGTCGAAACCATTCATCGTCCAGTCTCTACGTATTCAAATTAAACATAGCTTGTTGCATTCCTGGTTTGTGAATAATCTGCACTAGTTTAGCATATGTTTGCCATTTACTCATATGGTCTGGAGTTCTCTGGTATCATTCCAAACTGTCCACACAGCAGCAATAAGCCATTCCACCAGGGTATGGTTCCCTAACCTTGAGCCAATAGCAACTGTTCTGTAGACACTGCCATAATGAGGGCTGTACAGTTATGGATGCCAATTTTTCCAATCTCCTCAGGGGAGCATGAGATACTGTAACCACCTTGTCCCAGAGGCACAGCAACCAAGCTAGCAAGTTTACTAGCTTACTGCCGAAATTGTTTCCCCCAAATCCTGCAATTCTGCAGGTGTTACGGGTATACATGGTGAATTCGGTCATGTGGGGCTACCAGTTTGTACCCTACATGGACCCAGGGGTCGTTCATGCTTTACTTTTTGGTCTATTATGGGACATACTTGCATGTGGACTTCTTCAAAGAAGTCTTTCCCTACTCTGAGGTCAACTGTGAAGGTGGACTTTTTTGGAGCTCAGCTTCCAATTTTTGCACCCTCATCCATGACATCTGCCTTTTGCTGAAGTTTCTGTACCTGAGTGGCCTCTGTTAGAGTTTCATCAATATTCTGCTTCAAAGCCCTTAAAAACATCCAGCTCCCTCAGCTGACTGCCACCCATGCTTGTTCCAGCAGCTGCTCCTCTAAGGAGCAGAGCACTTCTCAAAGGTAACAGGAATCCATCAACTGCCTCCCAGGGCTCAGGCAGAGTCCAAGTCATCAATATCACCACCATGGGATACCACATGCTCTGTAGGGGCCACAATGTCCCTCACATCCTTCAGTGGGGCAGATGACTCCCTTACCTGGGAATCCTGATGGGTGCTTGTTGGGCCCCAGGCCTGGCTGGTCCCAGGTCCGGCTGTAATCAGGTCATGGCTAGGAATAGAATGGTACGTTAGTGTAGTAGGGTGCCTGCACCTAACTATGTAAGCATGATTCAGCTTATGTATCAATCATGTGACAGAATACCACTATTGTTCTCTGACACATGTAAATTCCATGTGGTCCCTCACAGAGCAGAACCATGCTCCCTGCAATAAATTGGTGCCTCCCGTTTCATTCTCATGTCAGTCTCTCGTGTGTTCTTTTATTGGGCATCTCACCATCAAAAACCTTCCCTTCTCAGTCAGCTCTGTACTGACAGTACTCTTGTGTGTCACTGCAGATTTGAGATTCCAAGGTAAGAGATATGAGCCTTAGGCAGTTGGAAGAAATGTGGGGAGCCATAAGCAACTGTGACATAGCTCTTTATTCCAGCAATGGCACAGCCAGCCTCACAGGGTGGTGGCACCTTTTATACACTGGTTGAACAATAGTGGCACACTGCTAGGAAATGGAAGCCCACACATGCGTACATGATTACATAAGAGAAGTGCTGAGTCACTTCCACTCTGAAGTTAGCTGTTAAGGGTCGGGAGGGAGCCTGACTATGGCTGTCTTTCTCACAGGATGTTAAAAAAAATGAAAAAATGAGAAAGAGTATATGTCATCAATCTTCAACTTCTTGCCTATTCAACTTACTAGTGAAATACACATGTAATTACTTTTATTCTTAAGGACACACTCCTTTTATTATGACATGTAGACCTGGCCTCTCCTTCAATGACCTTCCTGAAGATAATTGTTTCTGGAAACAAATTACTTACTTCAAAACATAATTAATTGAAAAGAAAAAGCCAGAGCATCAAAGAATATATAAGCAACAAAAAATAAACGAATGAGCATAGAAAGCATACTAACCATAAAATAATAATAATAGAAGAAAAGTCTTAAAGTATTTTTACCATAACTTTTAAATGTAATAAAACAATAAAAAATAGACAAAAAATACATGAATTTAGAACAAGGTGATAAGATCAGAATACGATGAATTATGATAGGAGAGCTAAAAAAGAAGTAAGAGAACAATAATCCCAAAATCGTTAATGATAACAGGAGAATGCACATTGCTAAATAATCTCTAAGGTCATAAAAGACAGGATTTTAAAAGGCAAGCAAAATGAAATGGATATAATAAGTTCTTAAGAGATTGGATTAAATATGGTGGAGTGAGAGACATCCCTAGATCTCTCCCTTGAAACAACAATAAGCTGAACATCTAAAACTCAACAACAAAAAAATCCAACTGCAACTAGTATGTCTGAGCGTGGGATCTGAGCATAAGAGCTACACAAGTCAGACCCCTGGTGTTTGGTGCTGGACTAGGAAAAATAAAGACGGCTGCCTCCCGAAGCCTCCAGAGCTCCCTGCAGGAGGAGGGAGAGAGGAGAAGGTATGACGACTTCCCTGAACACCCTTCCTGGAAGTGCTGTGAGTTACATAGCTGGAGGCAGGGCCCAATCATCAGGGCAGAAAGCCAAGAAGTGAGATGGACCACAGAGAACAACAGTTGATTTTTACTGAGGCTTAGCTGCAGCCCCCAACACGCATCCTCCAAGAGGGAACACCACAGCACCCAGGGGAATCGAAGCAAACACTGCTGAGACTGTTGCCGACATTGACAGGGACTGAAACTGAGGGAGGGAGCATGATTAAATATCTATAAGAAAATAAAAAGGCATTATGTAGGCTTTTATAGAGCAGGGATCCAGGAGGCTTAGACACATCTACTGAAAACCGAACCAAAACCAAAAAGCACCTTCTTTAAAACAGGCTAAAGAGAAACCTTTATTAATAAATCTACTTTCTGGAAAAAACAGCAGAATGCACTTATTAATGTAGGTGGAGAACTAGTATTAACACCATGTACAATCAAGGTGACAAGGCATCTCAGAAAGAAAGAGAAAAATCTCCAGGAAATAAGCCTACAGACATGAATATGCCACTTAAATGACAGAGACTTCAGGATGGTACTTCGGAAAAACTCAGTGAGATCCAAAAAAATCATATCAACGATTTCAGGAATTGAAAAAACACTAGATGAGCAGAACAAGGAGACTGAAATCCTCCAAAAGTGCAGATAGATCTTCTGAAGATAAAAACAAACAAACAAACAAACAAAAAACACTGCAAGAGTTGAAAATAAAATAGCAAGCTTGAGAAATAGAGTGGACCAAATGGAGAAAAGATCAGTAATATCGAAGACAGGATCTAGAAATAAATCAGAAGGAAGAAGAGAGAACAAGAATGAAAAACACTGAAGAGAAATACAAGAACTAGCTGATCCAAGGAGGGAAACATAAGAATAATGGGCATTATTGAAGGCAAGGAAAAGGAGCAGGGATAGAAAGCATTTTCAGACAAATAGCTGATGAGAAATTTCCCAAATCTAAGGAATGAGATGGAGCTTGGAATTCAAGAAGTCAACACGACATCTAATTATCTCAACCCAAAAAAGGCCTTTACCAAGACATGTTGTATTAAAGTTATCAAAAATCAACGACAAAGAATTCTCAGGGGCTAGGGAGAAGAAAATGGTAACATATAAGGAAAACCCGTTATATTACATTGGACTTCTCAGCATAAACCTTACAAGACACGAAAGGAATGGAATCAAATATATTAACTATTAAGTGAAAGGAACTACACCATTGAATAATGTATCCAGCTAAGCTCTCCTTTAGATATGAAGGAGAAATTAAGGCCTTTCCAGACATACAAAAATTGGAGGAATTCTTCACTATGAGGCTGCACTATAGGAAATACTGAAAGAGGTCAGTTCACCTCAAACAAAAAAATAATAATAATAATAGGAGTAAAATGACTATCAGGTAAATAGAAGCAGAGGAGTGCAACCCCTTACTAAGAAGCATTACAAGCTTAAATAATAAGAGAGAATTGCTATAGCAAGATAGTAATGAATATTTAGCAGCACATAGGAACAAATTAAGACAAAATGACTAAAAAGGGAGGATTCAAAGATCCAAATTCATTGAGGAGAATGGAGATAAGGCACACACAGAAAAAATGGCTGACTGTATATATAAAACTATCCTTTTCATATTTATAATGGTAACCACACAAAGATTCAGAAACCGAAGTATATAGCACAAAACAAGAAAAACCAGAGGGAAAACCCACAAAAGCAAACCAAAATAAAGAAAACAGAAACACAAGGACAGGAAGCAATGGAAACACCAAGGTACTGGAAAGCAAAAGATAAAATGCCTATAAGACTCATATTTCAATAATTACCTAAATGTAAATGGGCTGAATTCACATAAAAAGGCACAGAGTTGCAGAATGGATCTAAATCAACACAAAACCATATGCTGTTCCAGGTGACACATCTCAGCTCCAAAGACAAATATAGCTTAAAATGAAAGGATGGAAATGAATATTTCAACAAATGGCATTTAGAGAAAAGCAGGAATAGTGGTGCTAATACCAGATGAAATAGACTTAAAAGTAGAAAAGGTAAATGGACTTTGGGTGATGAACACAATAGAAATACAGATGTCAAATGATAATGTACACCTGAAATTTATGATTGTATTAACCAATGTTACCCCAATAAAACATATTTGAAAAATAATAAAAATTAAAAAAGGTAAAGAAAGATACTGAGAGATACTTCATAATAATGAAAGGAATCATGCACTAAGTAATTAACACTTATTAACTATGATCCCAATCAGGGAGCCCGAAATATGTAAAGCAATTACTAACACAACTAAAGGGAGAAACAGACCAAGACACTGTTGTATAGGGGACCTAAACCCTAACTGTCAGATATGGACAGATCATCCAACAGAAATCAATAAGGAAAAAATATCCTTAAAGGACACATTAGACCAACTGGACATAATTATATACACAGAGCCTTCCATCCCAAAACAGCTGCTTATACATTCTTTTCTAGTGCACTGGAACATTCTCAAGAATCCACCACATACTGAGAAACAGAGATAGCTCAACAAATATAAGAGGGTTGAAATCATACCAATCATATTCTCTGATAATAATGTTTTAAACTAGAATTCAATGCAAAAAGAAATCAAAGAAGAACCACAAATAGACATCAAAAGGTACATAAAATGAATGATAATGGTGGTACAGCATATCAAAACTTTTGGACATGACCAAAAGCAGTCATAAGAGGAAATTTCATATCATTACAGGCCTACCTCCAAAAACAAGAACGAGCTCAAATAAACAACTAACTATTCATCCTAAAACATTAGAAAAGGAAGAAAAATGAGGCCTAAAGTCAGCAGAAGGAAAGAAATAATCAAAATTGAGTAGATACAAATGAAATAGAAAACAAAAAACATGCAAAAAAAAATAAATGCAACAAATAGCTGGTTCTTTGAAAAGGTTAATAAATTGATAAAACCCTAGCTATACTCATTAAAGAAAAAAGAGAAAGATACAATAAACAAAATCAGGGATGAAGAGAAGAAATTATGACTGGCATTGCAGACATACAAAGGATCATGTAAGAATATTAAGAAAAAGTATATAATACAAATTTAATAACCTAGAAAAAATGGACTAGTACTTAGAAAGACATAATCTTCCTAGACTAAATCAAGAAGATCTGAAAATCTAAATAGATCAATCAGCAGTATAGAAATTGAAACAATCATTCAAAGCCAGGTCCAGATGGCTTCTCCAGTAATTCTCAAACATTCAAAGAAGATTTAATACCTATAGTTCTCAAACTCTTCAAAAAATTGAAGAGGAGCAATACTTCAACTCATCTTATGAGGCCAATATTACTCTGATACCAAAACCTGGTAAGGATAGCACACACACACAAAATCTACAGACCAATATGTCTCATGAAAGATGTAAAAATCCTATATAAGATACTAGTGAACCAATACAGCGACATATTAAAAAGATTTTAAACCATGATCAAGTGGGCTTATCCTAAGGGCACAGGGATAGTTCAATATAACGTTGATTAATGTGAATATATCATACAAAATTAAAAAATGAGAATCATATGATCCTATCAATAGATGAAGAAAAGCCTTCAACAAGATACGCATCCATTTATGATCAAAACACTTAACAAAATCAGTATAGAAGGAAAGTACCTTAACATAATAAAGGCCATTTATGGCAAACCCACAGTCAACATTATACTTAATGGTGAAAAACTAAAACCTTCCTCTAAGATCAGGAACAAAGTAAGGCTGTCCACTATCACGACTGTTTATTCAATATAACATTGGAAGTCCTAGAGAGCGCAATCAGACAAGAGGAAGATATAAAAAGGCATCCAAATAGAAAATGAAGAAGTCAAACTGTCACTATTTGTGAATGACATGATTCTCTCTATAGAAAATAAAGATCCACAAGAACACTACTAGAACAAATAAGCAAATACGGTAAAGTTTCTGGATACAAAATCAATGTTCAAAAATTCATAATGTTCCTATACTCTAATAATGAAATGTCAGAAAAATAAGTGGAAAAATAATTCCTTTTTGCAATTGTAAAAAAAGAATAAAATTCCTAGGAATAACTTTAACTAAACATATGAATGACCTATATAATGAAAAATACAAGAACCTATGAAAAAATTGAAAAAACGGAAAGATATTCTGTGTTCTTGGATTGGAAGAATCACATTGTTAAAATGACCTTATTACCTAAAGCATTATACAGATTTAAAGCAATCCCCATCAAAATCCCACTGGCATTTTTTAAAGAAAGAGAACAAAAAAAATCATCTTATTTGCATGGAGGCACAAAAGATCCTGAATTGCCAAAGCCTTCCTGAGGGGGGTAGGGGATGAGGATGCAGGAATCACTCTGCTCAACTTCATATTATACTACAAAGTGACAGTAACCAAACAGCATGGTATTGGCAGAAAAAACAGACATACAGAACAGAATTGAGAGCCCAGTAGTAAACCCATAATTTATATGGCAAGTAATTTTCAACAACAACAAAAAAAAAAAACATGCAATGACGAAAGGAAAGCCCCTTCAATAAATGGTGCTGGGAAAACTGGGAAGCTACCTGCAAAAGAATGAAACTAGACTGTTGTCTATCACCTCAAACCAAAATTAACTCAAATGGATTCAGGATCTGAATATAAGACCTGAAACAATAAAATGCATAGAAAGAAACATAGGAACTAAACTCAAGGACCTGGGACTTAAAGAGGATATCATGAATTTGACCTCAAAGGCAAGGGAAGTAAAAGCAAAAATTAATGAATAGGACTACATCAAATGAAAAAGCTTCTGCTCAGCAAAAGAAACCATCATCAAGGTAAAGAGATACATCCATAGGAAAATATATTTGCAGCAACGCCTCAATAGGGCTAATATCTAAAATATACGAAGAACTCATATGACTAATAACAACAAAAAAAACCAAATGATCCAATCAAAAATGGGCAGAGGACCTGAACAGACACTTCTCCCTAGAGGACATCGAAATGGCCAACAAATATTTGAAAGGATACTCATCACTGGGTATTAGGGAAATGCAATTCAAAACCACAATGAGGTACCATTTCACACCTTTTAGAATAGCTATAATCAAAGGACAAGTAGTAACAAATGTTAGAGAGGATGTGAAGAAAAAGGAACCCTCATACACTGCTGATGGGATTGCAAATTGGTACAGCCACTAAGTAAAACAGTATGGAGATTCCTCAAACATAAGAATTAATCCACATCTGATCTGTCAATCCCTCTACTAGGTATTCACTTCAAAGACTTGAAAACCCATATTTGCACACTGATGTTCATAGCACATTATTCACAGTGGCCAGGACATGAAAGAAACCAAAGTGTCCTACAATAGATGATTGTTAAAGAAGCTGTGGTACATATAAACAACGGAATAATAACTCAGCTATAATAAGAGATGAAATACTGCCATTTGCGACAACCTGGATGGACCTCGAGATAATCACGCTAAACGAAATAAGCCAGACAGAAAAAGTTGAAAATCACATGATATTACTTATTTGTGAGATATAAACCCTAAATGCAACAAATGAAGAGGACAAACAAAAAGAGGCTCATGGACATGAACAATGGACTAGTGGTTACAGAAGATAGGGCATGAGGGAGGAGGGGGAGGCGTAAGGGTAAGGGAGTCAAATATAGGGTTTAGGGGGAGGGTGAAGTGAGTAAAGGGGATCAAATATATAATAGCTGAAGGAAAATGGACTTTGGGTGGTAATCACACAATGTGTATACCTGAAATTATATAATTATATAATTGGTTAATTATATAATTAACCAATGTTACCTTAATAATCTTAATAAAAATATATTTTGCACAAAAAATAAGTTCTTAAAAAGATTATGACAGAATAAAAGGGAAAGGAAATAAAAATTTGTAAATTGGGTAACTAAGAAAATTTTTTAATTGAATTTTAAAAGTATTATTTTAACAAATCTTCCAGAAACAAACAAAATCTTAACATGGAAACTACAATTTATTGTGTCCTAGGAAAACCTGAGACAGATGGTCAACACAAATAAATGCCCTATTAAATTGATCAAGTCTCTTAAAAGCAGAAAAATAAAATTGACCTCAGACTTTTCCAAAGCCCTATTCAATGCTAAGAGACAAATTGAACCCTTCAAAATTCTCAAGAAGAAAAAGCTGACTCAAAAATTATATGCACAATTATTCACACATAAATTAAACAGGTAATATCTTTGGAATGTACACTCTTGAAATATTACTTTTCAGCTCATTTTAAAGAAATCACTAGAGGAGGAATTTTTGCTAACCAATAAAGTAAGAGATGAAAAAGATAGTAGAGAGCATTAACACATTTAGCTACAGAATTAGATTTTTAAATGTGAAAATAATGTTTACAAAATGGAATGGAATGTTACACATATTGACAATGCAATAAAATAAAATTAATATTAGTTTGGAATTCTTTAGCTATTATTTGTTCAAATATTTTTTTATTCCTCCTCCTCTCCTTCAGGAACTCATATAATGCATATATTAGAACATTTGAAACTGTTTCAATGAACTGAATATCCTGTTCATTTTTAATTTTTCTCATATTCCATTTTAAATAATTTCTATTGCCATATTTTCCATTGCTAGCACTTCTGCTTTTAATCCCATCTGTTCTATATTCCTGAATCTGTTAGGAACATACTGATACTTAAACTATAATCTTAAATGCACACAATTCAACTTATCACCCTTGTCATAATTTAATATCAAATTAATTTTCACTTTTTTTTTGCATATACATTGAACCAGTGAAATTCAGAATCATAGAGTGGCAAGATAATACTTAAAAGTCATATATTGTCCACTATCAATTTACCTCACATGGATCTCTAGCTCAAGAATGAACTACATTTGCGTGTGTGTGTGCATGTGTATAATTTATTCTACACAATTTTATTAAATCATGTATCTATCATAAACAATCAAGATAATGAACAAGTCTATCTACAGGATCTGTTGCATTGCCTTTTATATATACCACCTGTTTCCCTCCTTCTGTCTCTAGTTCCTGACAACTTTAATATGTTCTATTTTTAAAATGTTTCCAATTCTGCATGGAAGAATCTTGGAAGTCAACACTCCATCCTAACAACAACAATAAAGAGACTGAAAAATCCACAACTCTCTGGGATCCATAAGAGAAGCAAGGACACACAGGGCAAACAGCTGCTCCTAGGATTGGAGAGAAACAGGTGAGCGCAGGGAGTTGTGATCTACTGGAGCACAGATTCATTAGTGGAAACTGCTGTGGGAACCAGTGCAGGGTAGAAAACCTAAATTGTAATCAAAATTTCTTCAGGCTGAATGTGGACAACTATGAAAGTTGAAAATCTTAGGAGGTCTCATTCACAATAGGTCCCTGTAATATTGTAATTATTTACTCTAGGGGCTTGACTAGGTTCCACAGTAAATATGAGAGAAAAATACCTTTCTATTTCCAAGAGAAGATGGGAAAGAACCATTCTGAAATACAGTCATGTGCCACAAAGGGCATTTTGGTCAGCAATCAATCATATATGTTATAAATTAAAATGTAGCTGAAAAATTCCTATCACCTGGTGATGTCATAGTCATAGAAGCCTCATACCATAATGCACCACTCTTGTGTTTGTGGTATGTTGTAAACAAACCTACTACAAATCATATAAAAGTATAGCACATCAATCATGTACAGTATATATACTTAATAAATAATAATTGACTGTTACTGGTTTATGTACTTACTATACTCATATTTTTTATCATTATTTTAGACTATACTCTTTCATTTATAAAAGTAAGTTTGCTGTAAAACAGGATGCTGTGTTACGCCAGCAGTAACTCATATATCCATATTTACCACGTCTCTTGGTTGCATTATTTCCTCTTGTGCTTGATTTAATCTTGTGCTGTTTTATAAATTTAGTGTAGCTTAAGCGTACAGTGTTTATAAAGTCTATAGTAATTTACAACGATGTCCTAGGCTTTCTCATTCACTCATCACTCTGACTGACTCACCCAGATAAACTTGCAGTACTCCAAGCTTCACTCATGGTAAAATGTCCTATACAGGTTACCATCCATTTTTTATCTTTTATACTGTATTTTTAGTGTATCTTTCTCTGTGTTTAAATATGTTTAGATACACAAATACTTATCATTGTATTACAATTGCCTGTAGCACTCAGTTAGTAATATGTGGTACAGGTTTATAGCTAGAAGTGAAGGCTATAGCATATAGCCTATGTGTGTAGTAGGCTATACCATTTGGGTTTGTATAAATAACTTTGTGATGTTTGCACAATGACAAAATTGCTTAACAGTGTTTTTCTCAGAATGTATCTCTGTCATGAAGCAGCACATGATTGCGTATTAGAGCACTCTGTTTTCATAAATAGGGATCTTTTCTGAGAGGAGACTAGTTAACTAAAGACTGACTGGCTAGGGCATTATCAGAGGCTAACTGACCTGGAGAAGGGAAATACCCAACTCTAACCCACTCAAGACATCCTGTTCCACATTAGGAAGAAAAAAACTGTGAAATACTTGTAAAGTTCACTGTACAGAAGCACAAGCTCACTGAATTTTAAGGCTGAGACTTAATTATATAACTATAGAATACTTCTTCCTATGCCTCACCACCACTACAATACTAAAGGCCTATTTACAATAGTTTTTTTTTTTTTCCTCCAGTGCATCATGTCTGGCTATCAAGAAAAAATTACAAGGCATACCAAGAGAGAAAACTCATAACTTGAGGAGACAGAGCAAGCATCAAAACCAGACATGGCAGGGATGGTAGAATTATCAGAGGGGAATTTTTTAAAAACTGTGATTAATATGGTAAGCATATTAGAAAGCATGCATGAATAGATAGATGATGTAAGCAGAGAAATGGAAATCTTTAAAAGGAACAAAAAAGAAATGCTAGAAATAAAAAGCACTGTAACATAAGTAGAGAATATCTTTGATGGACTTATTAGTAGATTGGACTCCAGTTAAGAAAAATTGTTTGAGCCGAGGATATATTAGTAGAATCCCCCAAAACCAAAAGGCAAAGAGAACAAAGCAGAAAAAGAAGCAGAGCAGAATATTCAAGAACCATGCAACAAATACAAAAGTATAACATATGCATGATAAGAATACCAGGAAGGAAGAAAAGAGAGAAAAAAAATAGAAAAAAATATTTGGAATAGTAGTAACTGAGAATTTCCCCCAAATTAATGCCAGATACCAAATCACAGATCCAGGAAATTGAGAGAACATTAAGCAAGATAAAATATAGCTAGTCGTATATTTTTTTAAACTACAGAAAGTCAAAGACCAAGAAAAAAAATCCTGAAAAACTGTGGGAGGTAAACTCTACAGATAAGTTGTTTCTTCAGAAGATTTATAGGTAAGCTGTTTCTTACCTATAGAGGAACAAAGATAAGAATTACATCTGACCTCTCAGAAAATGTGCAAGACAGAAAAGAATGGAGTAAAAAATATTAAGTGGTGAGATAAAAGCACCCCACCAACCTAGAATTGTATACTCTACAAAATTACTCTTCATAAATGACAGAAAAAAAGAGACTTTTTCAAAGCAATAAAATGAGAAAATTTGTTGTCGGTAGACCTGCCTTGCAAGATATCTTGAAGAAGTTCTTTAGAGAAGATGAAAATGATATAAATTTAAAACAGGTCCACATAAAGTAAAGAATAGCATTGAATAAAGAATAATTAAAGGTCTAATAAAAACTTTTATTTTCCTTATTGTTAATTGGTATAACAGTTAACAGTTTTTTCAAAAGAATACTGATAATGAATTCATTTCTGTATGCTTATGTAAATATCTGTCTATCTCTATTTACTTATATAAAAGTGAAATGAATAATCATATTAACACTACTCAAAAAAAGCAGGAGTAGCTATGTTGTTTCAGAAAGATTGATCTTCAAACCAAAAGAAGTCATCCAAGATAAAGAAGGGTATTATATAATAATAAAGGGACAATTCTTCAAGAAGACATAACAATCCTTAACATATATGTACCTAACGGTAAAGCATGAAGAATAAAACTATGTAAGGTGAAAACTACTATAATTGAAAATAGAAATAAATGTATCTAATATCCTACTTGGAGACTTCAATACTCTTCTATCAGAAATGGGCAGAAAATCAGTAATGATATAGTGAATTTAATGATGTAATCAATCAACTGGATATAACTGACATCTATAGACTGCTCATCCAACAACAGGAAACTATACATTTTTTTCAAGCTCATTGGTGAAAATTCACCAAGACAGACCCTATTCTGGGCCATAAAACACTTCTTAAAAATTTACTTAAATAGAAATCTTACAATGTCTGCTGTCAGACTGGATAGAATTAAACTAGATATCAATAACAGAAAAGTAGCCAGAAAATCCAAATTATGTGGAGATTGAAAAAGACATCTAAATACACATAGGTCAAAGAAGAAATTATGAGAGAAATTTTTAAATATTTTGAACTAGATGAAAATGAAAACTTGACTAATTAAAAATTGTGAGATACAGTGAAAACAGTGAACAGAGGGAAATTTATAGCATGAAATGCATGTAGAAAAAGATCTAAAATCAGTAATCTAAGTTTCCACCTTAAAAAATTAGAAAAGTGAATTAAATACAAAATAATAAGAAGAAAATAAATAATACTTACTCAACCATAAGAAGAGATGAAATACTGCCATTTGTGACAACATGGATGGACCTCGAGATAATCATGCTAAGTGAAATAAACCAGACAGAAAAAGTTGAAAACCATATGATATCACATATATGTGGGATATAAATCCAAAAGCAACAAACATGACGAAGAAACAGAGACACATGGACATAGTCAGTGGTCTAGTGGTTATCAGAGGGAAGAGGGGAAAAGGGGTGACTGATAGTGGTTAAAGGGATCAAATATGTGGTGATGGAAAGAAATCTAACTATGGGCAGTGAACATACAATGTAATATGTATGAGTTATTGTTGAATTGTACACTTGAAACTTATTGGATTTTGTTAATCAGTGTCACCCTCCCTCCCCCCAAAATTTAAAAAATGGAAATAAACAAATGATCATAAAAGTGACTAGCTATAATCACTCTTAAAAATATTTTAAAAAGAAAATCAACAAGACCAAAAGCTGTTTCTTTGAAAAGACCAATACAATCAATAAGCCCCTAGACATACTAGAAAGCTTGCCTAGCCATTTTCTCTCTCTTAGAATCTATTAAAGCTTTTTCACCTTTAAAACAGTTTCAGCTTTTAAGTATAACTTCTTTTAAGTTGATGCTTATCTCTCTTTTCAGGTATTTCCTTTCATAAATGAATTTCATTTTTCTTAAGCATATTATGATCTAACACAACTCTCTTCTCTTCCATAGATGTTTTCTTTCCATCTCCCAAGTGTTGTTTTGTGAATATTTAAGATTTAATTCAAAAGTCATCATCTCTATGAGGTTTTCCATCTTCAGGTTATCCTGTTTCTTGCATATGTCTCACTTGTAGCACTTCACATGTGCATGCATTGTAAGATACGTAATCAGATTCCTTTATTTTCCATTTTTCAGCACCTAGCATGCTTTTAGTAGGTATTCAGTAAATATTTATTGATAATCAAATGAGCAAATGGTAAGAACAAAACCTTTGGAAGAACAGGTCTAGCGGGCAGTCACTGGGACAAAAAGTAAGGAGCAATCTTCCTGTGATGACGGCTCAGAGCAATTGAGGGGCATGGTTAGCTGAAAGCAATGTGCCCTAGAAGATCACTCGGTCCTGCAGACACCTAGTAAATGGGATATCTGCCTTACTTGAATGAATTAGGCACCATTGTTTAGAAAATAAGAAAAAGTATCTGATGTCAAAATGTGAGCTAAAATACTGTACGCTGGTAGGTTATAAATTAAAACCTTACATCAGATATGTGTTTAATTTATGATGCGAACATGGTCTGAAGACAAGCATGCCTTTGGTCTAGAGCATCTAGTTATAAAGCTAAATTATAGATTCCCAATTAACTTATTCCCCTGAAGTTATCATCATATTAATATCTATGAATTCATATAAACTCTTTAAAAAACATCTTATTTTAAAATTTGTTACTTTATTTCCCTTAAGTATAATGTATAATTTTTTTCAAGTTTCAAAGCCGTGAGCTGGGTAGAGTACTTACTAGTTCTATTATTCTAGGACTGGGTGAACTAGTCACAATTCACCTCATTCATATAGTTATAATTTTCTGATTTACATCATATGGCCTTTCCAATTAAGTGCTGGGCCCAGTAGTTTCTCAATTTCATTTTCTTAATTTCTTCCTTGAGTACCTTCCTAATTCTTGGATGGTTGTTAATTAGCTCCTCTGCCCCCAGTAATTTTTCTGTAATTTCTTTATTAGCTAGATCCAGAAGACGTGGAATGCTAATATCAGGTGAACAAGCATTATTTTAAAAACCAGGACAAGAGTGAAAATTCTAACATAATAAATATGGGAGTCATCCATTTAATTCCTGTTTACTCCTTTATTATCCTTGGATAGTTTTTGTTTATTGTTGTTGTTGTTTATACTTGTTTGAATTATGGCTTCATGTGTTCTATAATGGTTTTTGTTGTTGTTGTTTTGTTGTTGTTGTTTTTGTTTGTTTGGTCTAAGACATGTTTAAATGTCTTGCCTTTCTTAAGGAAAAAAAAAAAGAAAGGAAGAAAGGAATAAGAATTATTTAATAAGGATGAAAAAGTTGAGTCCTTGGTTTTGCTATTTAATTTATTTTTACTATCTACAAGGAAGTGCAAAATTTTGGATATTTCATGATAAGAAAACAGACATGATTCCTCTCTAATAATAAAAAAAAAACCCACAAAATAACCATGCACCTAAGTGTTTAACTACTCATTGTACAAAGTATAGTGAACAAAGTATAGAGCCAAAGAATTAAGTGTCTTATTTGAGACTAGGTAATCCAGGAAAGCCTCTCTGAAGAAACGACATTAATTCCTAGATATGCATTGGAATAACAAAGAAAAGGATGGACAGGAAAGCATTTCAGGCAGGAAATCCTATGGGAAGACCTTGACTAGGAAAATTCTTGATCCTGACAAGTTATAGAGAATTTCAATGTGGTTGAAGCCTCCTGACAGAAGAAAAAGAGGCATGAGATGATGAGATGAGATGAGATGAGATGAGATGAGATGAGATGAGATGAGATGAGATGAGGTGAGATGAAATTACAAAGGTAGGTTGTGTCTAGAAATGCCTTTTAGGCTAATGCCTAAAGTGAAATAGAAATCTCATGGAGGATTTAAACATGAGAATGACATGATTAGATTTATGTTTCAAAAGGCTAGTTCAGATACTTTGTAGACTGATGTCTTGGTAAATAAGAGTAGAAAAAGGAAGACTAGTTAAAATACTATTGCAGTATGTGAGAAATCAATAATGGTAGCTTGGACAAGAAATGCTACAGAGACAGTAGAGTTCTTTAGCAAATTACTCAGCTGTGTAACATGAATATGATAAGAATCTATCTCATAAAATCAAAAAGATTATATGAAGTTATACTTTTAAATCACAAAGAACAGAGTGATGTCAGAAGGATGGCAGTGTAGGGGATTTCCTCTGATCTCTCTCCTTGTAACTATAAATTGCTGAATACCTACATCCCAACAAAAACTACCCAAGGTGCACACAAGCATGTCTGAGAGATCTACACATCTGAGAATGTGAAGGTGGGCTATTAGGGCCCCTAGACAGGGAGGCAGCGAGAAAGAGATAACACCAGGCACTACAAAAAAGCAGCCCAAAGTTCCCAGCAGAGGGAGGGGAAGAACAAAAACAATACAAGGGTCTCTTGGCTCTTTGTAGCCCCAAACAGTCCTGCCTGAGGGATAAGCGTATCCATGCAGTGGAACCCAGGAAGCAGTGCAGAAACAGAGCGCAGAGTGGGGACAGCTGTGTCTTAGCAACTGCCATTGATAGGCAGAAAGCTGAGTCATGGAGCCAGGCCACCTTCCCTCTTCCCCACGTCCCTCCAGCATCCCAGAGCATGCCCTCCCAGCACTAGGACCAAGCCAGAGGGTATACCGCGCAACCAGACCTGAAACATACAAAGCAGCTGGTCCTAGAGATAGAAGAGGGGATATAGATGCAAAACAGCTAAAGGCTGAGACAGTAGCACTGGAAGGAAAACATTTACCTACAAAGCTAGCCTGTCCCAATTTACCCCACACCCATCCTATCAGGCTGATTTGCAAGGCAGCAGAGGAGCATTGCATCTAATGGAGCAGTACCGGAGTTTCATGACCTTTCAGAGGCTCGGACTTCCATTGCCCTCGCATGCTCTCGCACTGGGAGTGGGGAGACCCTGGGACCTAGGATTCCTGGTTATAGAGGAGATACACATCTTTCCAGAGAAAAAAGAACATACTTCACCTCAAAGCAGTTATCCAGCAGGCTTGTGCAGTGCCGAAGGCTTAGGCACCACCTACTGGAAATCAAAAGAAAAACCTCCTTTTATCAACCTAGTAAAGAGAGATCACTCTGTAACAAATTAAAATTTTAAAAAATTACATTCCTCTTAGTGCCTAGACAAAGAAATAGTCTGTCAAATACCATGAACAACCAAGGTGACAAAGAAGCTAGGAAAATAAAAAAATTCCTGAAAATAAGCCTAAAGATACAGAAATATGTGATTTAAATGACAAAGAATTGCACTTCTAAAAAATCTCAATGAGATGGAAGAAAATTCCGATCGACAGTTCCAAAAACTTAGAAACAAAATCAATAAACAACAGAAATACTTTACCAAGGAGATTTAAACTCTAAAAAACAAAATGAAACAAACAAACAAAAATACAAAAAACAAAAAACAAATAGAAATACTGGAGATAAAGAACCCACTAAAAGAGATGAATAATGAAAAGCAAGCCTAGGAAATAGAGCTAACTGAATGGAGGAAAGAATTAGTGATATCGAAGACAGGAATCTGGAAATGACAAAGAAGAAAGAAGAGGAAGACTTGAGAGTGAAAAAAAAAGATGAAAGAACTCTACAAGAACTGACACCATCCAAAAAAAAAAAAAAAGCCACATATGAAATGGGTATACCAGAAGAAGAGAAGAGGAGAACAGAGAGAATGTTCAAATAAAGAGTCAAGAATTTCCCAAACCTATGAAAAAAAAATGGATCTTTGAATCCAAGGAGCAACTAGAACATCTAATTATCCTATTCAAAAAAGTCTTCTCCAAGACATATTATATTAAAATTGTCAAAAAATTTTAATGACAGGATTCTCAATGATGCTAGGGAAAAGAAGATGGTAACCTCTAAAAGAAAATCCATTAGAATATTATCAGACTTCTCAGCACAAACCTGACAAGCTAGGGCAGAGCGGAATCAAATATTCAAACTACTGAAAGAAAGAAACTACTAGTCAAGAATAATATCTTCATCAAAATTCTTCTTGAGATATGAAAGGTAAACAAACATTTTCAGACATACAAAAGCTGAGAGAATTTTCCACCACAAGGCCTGCGCTACAAGAAATACTGAAGTGGGTCATTCTACCTGAAACAAAAGAACACCCTGAATGTAAATGGACTGAACTCACCAATAAAATACACAGAATTGCAGATTGGATTAAAAAACAAAACCTAACCATATGCTGCTCCAGGAGGTATCTCTCAGTTCCAAAGACAAATATAGACTCAAAGTGAAAGGTCAGAAAATGACATTCCAAGCAAATGGCATCTAGAGAAAAGCAGGTATAGCCATACTTATATCTGTGGAAATAGACTTCAAGATACAAAAAAATAATGAGAGACAATGATGGACACTTCATAATGATAAAGAGAACCATACACTGAATAGACATAATGCTTATTAATTTGTATGCTGTCAATCAAGGGGCACCCAAATATATAAAGCAACTACTAACAGAACTAAAGGGGGAAACTGACAAAAACAAAATTATAGTAGGGTATCTAAATACTCTAGTTAGACCAACTAGACATAATCGAAATTTATAGAGCTTTTCATCCCAAAACATCAGACTATACATTCTTCTCTAGTGCATATGGAACATTCTCAAAGATAGACCAAATGTTGGAATACAAAACTCTTTTCAACAAAATTAAGAAGATTGGAATAATACCAAGCATATTCTCCAACCATGATGCTTTGAAACTGTAGATCAGCTGTAAAAAGAAAGTGGAAAGAACCACAATTACCTGGAGATTAAACAATATGCTATTAAAGAATTACTGGGTAATAAAAGAAATAAAAGGAGAGATCAAGAGATACATAGAAACAAATGAGAATGAAAATACAACATATCAAAACTTTTGAGACACAGCAAAAGTGGTAATAAAAGGAAAGTTCATAACATTACAGGCCTAGCTTATTAAATAAGAAAGATCCCAAATAAACAATTTAACTTTACATCTTAAAAAACAAGAAAAAGAAGAATAAATGAAGCCCAAAGTCAAAAGAAGAAAGAAAATAATAAAAATTAGAACATTAAATGAAACTGAGAATGAAAAGGCAACAGAAAAAATTAATGCTACAAAGAGCTTGTTCTTTGAGAAGATTAATGAACTTGACCAACCCCTGGCTAAATTTACAAGCAAAAAAGAAAAAAGATGCATATAAACAAAATGAAAGAGGGAAAATGATGACAGACACTGCCGAAATACAAAAGATCATACAAGAATACTATGAAAAATTATATGACACCAAATTTAATAACCTAGAAGGAATGGACAAGTTCTTAGAAATATATAATCTTCCTAGACAGAATCATGAAGAACTGGAAAATCTAAATATACCAATCAACCATAAGGAAATTGAAATAATTATTAAAAACCTCTCAAAAAGTAAAATTCCAAGAGCAAATGGCTTCACTAGTGAATCCTACCAAACATTCAAAGATGACTTAAGACCTATTCTTCTCAAATTTGTCCAAAACATTGAAGAAGATGCAATACTTCTAATTCATTTTATGAGGCCAACATTACCCTGATTCCAAAACCTGATAAAGATAACACACACAAAAAGAAAACTATAGACCAATATCTCTGATGAATATAGATGTAAAAATCCTAAACAAAATACTAGCAAATTGAATATAACAATACATTAAAATACATTAAAAAAGTTATACATCATGATCATGTGGGCTACATTCCAGAGTCATAAAGCGTGGTTCAATTAATGTGATACATCACATAAACAAATTTTAAAAATAAGAACCATATTATCATATCAATAGATGCAGGAAAATCTTTAAGATAGAGTGTCAAATTATGATTAAAACACTTAATAATATGGATATAGAAGAAAAGTACCTCAATGTAGTAAAGGCTATATATGGCAAACCCTCAGTTAATATCATACTTAATGGGGACAAATTAAAAACTTTCCCTCTAAGATTGGAAACAAGATGCTATCACCACTGTTATTCAATACAGTATTGGAAGTTCTAGCTAGAACAATAAGGAAAGAGAAAGAAATAAAAAGCATAAAAATAGGGAATGAGGAAGACAAATTGTCACTTTTTGCAGATGACATGATTCTCTATATAGAAAACCCTAAAGATTCCACTACAACTATTAGAAAAAATAAATATAATAAAGTTTCAGGATACAAAAATCAACATAAAAAAATTCCATAACGTTCCTATACACTAACAATGAATTTTCAGAAAAAAAATGAAAAAAGTGATTTACTGTGTGATTGCAACAAAAAGAAATACCCAGGAATAAACTTAATGAAGCATGTGAAGGACCTATACACTGAAAACTGTAAGACATTATTTTAAAAAATAATTGGAGAAGACACAAAGAAATGGAAAGATGTTTCATGTTTATGGATTAAAAAAATCAACATAGTTTAAATGACCTTATTACCCAAAGCATTATACAGATTTAATGTAATCCCCATCAAAATCCCAAACAACATTCTTTAAAAAAAAAAAAAAAAAAAAAAAAAAACAAAAATCATAAGATTTGTATGGAGACACAAAAGACCCCAAATCACCAAAGTCATCCTGACAAAAAAGAACAAAGCTGGAGGTGTCCCTCTATCGGACTTTAAATTAGATTATAAAGCGACAATAATCAAAACGGCATGTTATTGGCAGAAAAACAGACACACAGACCAGTGGATCAGAACTGAGATTCCAGAATCAAACCCCTTTTTACATGGGCAAATAATTTTTGACAAAAGAGCCAAAAACATACGATAGAGAAATGAAATCCTCTTCAATAAATGGTGCTGGGAAAATTGGAAAGTCACACGCAAAAGAATGAAACTAGACTGCTATCTGCCACCATACACCAAAATTAACTCAAAATGTATCAAAGACCTGAAAATAAGACCTGAAACAACAAATTGTATAGAAGAATACATAGGTACTAAACTTATGGTTCTTGGGTTTAGAGAGGATTTCATGAATTTGACCTCAAAGGCAAGGGAAGTAAAAGCAAAAATAAATGAATGTGACTATATTGAACTAAAAAGCTACTGTACAACAACAACAATAACAACAACAAAAAACCATCAACAAGACAAAGAGACAAGCAACTGAATGGGAAAATATATTTGTGAACAATGCCTCCGATAAGACCCTCATTTCCAAAATATATAAAGAACTCATACAACTCAACAACAACAAAAGAAACAATCCAATTTAAAAACTGGTCGTAAGACCTTCACAGATACCTGAACAGAATAGAAAGAAGACATACAAATAGCCAACAAACATATGAATAGATGTTCAACTTCACTAATTATTAATGAATAGTTATTAGTGAATAGGGACATGCAAATCAAAACCATAATGAGATACCATCTCACACTTGCTGGAATGGCTAACATCAATATGAAAAACAATAAATCCTTTGGAAAGGTTATGGGGCAAAAGGAATCCTCATGCACTGCTGGTAGGAATATAAAGTGGTACAATTACTATGGAAAATAGTATGGAGTTTTCTCAAAAAACTAAGAATAGAGTTACTATATGACCCAGTAAACCATCTTCTGTGTATTTGCCCAAAAAACTTGAAAATATTTGTTTGCAAAGATATATACATCCCAATGTTCATAGCAGCATTGTTTACAGTGGCCAAAACATGGAAAACAACCTAAGTGTCCATTGATAGATGATTAGATAAAAGAGCTGTGGTACATATATACAATGGAATATTAACCAGCCATAACAAGAGATGAAATATTGCCATTTACAACACCATAGATGGATCTTGAGATTATCACGCTAAGCAAAATAAGTCAGACAGAAAAAGATGAGAACCATATGATTTCACTCATATGTGAGATATAAAACTTAAAATAATATAATTGTTTTATATTGTTAATATAAAACAAACATGACAATAAACACACTCATGACACGAACAGTAGATTAGTGGTTACCAGAGGAAAGGGTGGGAATGAAGAGGCAGATAGAAGTGAGAGGTGTCAAATATTTGGTGGCAGAAGAAAATTTAACTTTGGGTGGTGAACACACAATACAATATACATATGATGTATTATTGAATTGTACACGTGAAACCTATTTGATTTTATTATCAATGTCACCCCAATAATTTTAATAAATTTAATTAACTAATTAATAAAAATCACAAAGAACAGTTCTAGCATATAGAAAACATACATATTATTATTACTACAACTATTATGACTGCTACTGGTATTTGGAGTAATTTATTTTCATTATAAGGGTAGTATTTAAATGACAGGGAAAATAGGTTTATATGTTGTGTTATAATTTGTTAGTTTACAAAGAAATTTGATAGAATTACATAATGGTGTACTGTCTTAAGGAGTGGTATTTAGCATGACAGGTGATGTTTAATATGTATTAAAAGAGGAGAATGAAACAGTTGACTTTTTTTTTTGAAATAGTTGACTTTTAAAAGATCTTATAGTTAACCAACTAAGGGTCAATAGAGCCCCCTTATCTTCCTCTTCACCTCTCTTCCCTCCAAGAAATTTCTTCAATATTTTTAAGCCTTTGAACCTTATTCTCTAAGAATGATGTAAATATTGAGATAATTCTCTACTGATGTTAGAACCATTACTTTCACAGAAATTATTTTGGGCCTCCTTTAATGTCAGAGCTGGAAGGGAAGTTGATGGTAATTTGGCCTAATTCTCTTGGTTACAGATGTAGTGGCAGAGACTGAGAAAGGGAAGTTCTGTGAAGTGCTCTTCAGAGATTGTATGTTGAAAATGCCCTGAACTGGGTATCAGAGTGAACTAAGTTTGAGCTCTGTAACCATCATCATCATGTGATATTGAGCAAATTGCTTAACCTTCTGAGGCTCAATTTCCTCATTGTAAAAGGAAGGCCCTAATATCTGTTCTGCCTAGCTAAAGAGTTGTCATGAAGTGTGAACACAATAATGTAGATAAAAAGCACTTTATGAACTATAAAGTGTATTTGTTATCATCCCTTTGCCAAGTGTGCAATCACCAAAACAATAGATGGCCATATTGACTCAATCGTTTGCCTAAAATCAGTTAGTGTAGCTCATGGGTTTGGTCCTCAAAAACTCCTGAGGTAAATTTATCGGCAGGCTGTGTTCTGAGTATATGTCTAACTTCTGTAGGTCAGCTGAAAATCTTCAAGTACATATTTCATAAATTCTTAAAATGTTTACACCTCAGTACAATACAATAATATTGTTATTTACATTTTACTGTAAGAAAATAGGCACAGTTTAAGTAACTGAATTAATTAACAAAACCAGTATAAAATCACACAACCACTAAGCAGCAGAGCCTGATTTCAAACCTCAATCTGCCTTTTTCGAAAAGCCATAAAATTTTAATGACTAACAGTGAGGCTATACAGCAGTCACAGAGATAAATTGATAGTCTCTGAAAAAAAAAAAATCCTTAAATTGACCAAACTTGATTAGGAAACCAAATGCACATTTTTATTCTCCAGCATGTGTCAAAATACAGCTCATATGATATTGCAATTGAGCAATTGGGTATAAAAATCACTGGTAAAAAACACTGCAGATGGCAATTAATTACCACACAGGCCCTGCTCTATTACACAGTGAAAGATTGACAAAGATTCTGAGACAAGACTGAACCAGAAAATGACAACATAAATGGAAAGCTGCCCTCTGCTGGTCAAGACAATGCACTGTCCTTGTTAAACAGGGATGTTATTCAAAGATGCAAATGAGATATTTTGAGCACTTTTGTATTTATGACTTTATTACTCTGGATGGTTGGGAGTGTTAATTTTGTGGTTGGCCCACCTGCTGTTTCTTTATTAAAATCTTAGTTCTGATTAATCAAAAATACTCTTTGCAATCAGGTCACATAGATTCCGTAAAACAAGATGCAGTAGTTTGCCCTGGATTTTGTGTAAGATTTATCTTTTAAAGATGTGCACTGATTTATCTGTGTGCTCACAAATGTGACAGTGAATTAAAATATGAAAGCAGGTGAGAAAGTTTCATGGTTTTCTGAATGTGATAATAAATAAGGGATTTCATGATCAAGTTACTTTGTATAATAGCCATGTCTCTCCTTACCTATGGGCATATTGGGGTCACTCTATTGGTGACAACCATGGTATACTAGCATTGGGTTTGCTAGCTTTATAAAATTGGTGTAAAAATCCACAATTCTATAATCTGCCACAGTTTTTTTCCACATGGCACTAAAGCATGTGAATTCTTTGAAGCAACATAAATGATAATTATCTTTCCGTCATCATCCAGACTTTTGTCCACTGGTAGTGGCCAAGAGAGCCGACTTTGCATTTTCTTCTACAGAGATTCAAAAAGCAGCAGTGATGGAGCCTGGCTATGAGATTTAGAGACAGGGTAGCAGCATAGCACTGAAGCTGTTCAAAAGACAGAAGTGGAAAGAATATTTAAAGAAGACGTAAGTTGTGTTCTGTTGTATATTTTTTTCAAAGTACACTTTGCATTCTTTTACTCCAAAATATTATTTATTAAATACTCATGTGAAAATGATACTCCCTTAGAGATTTGACATGCCAATTTAATTACAAGTCTCTTTTGAGGCAACTTTTAATATTCCTCCCCCCAAAAACTAATATTATTTCAGACACGCATAAAATGAAATGTAATTTAAAATCTGGAACTGTAAAACAGATGAGACAGCCATGGTCAAAGGAGTGCTGCTACTTACATTGAATACAAGAATTTATAACTTTCACTGCCAAGATTCCAGGAAACTCTTAGAAAAGAGGCTTCTGTAATTACGGAAGCAGCAAAGGAGAGGAAATTAACATGGCTCAGGAACTATTTCTCTGTCTACCATGTATCTTTGGGCATGTTCTCGACTTCTCTGAGCCTCGGGATGTTACAAACATAACACCTACTCCACTGAATTCTTCTGAGACTTAAACTTCACATGTGAAATGCCTAATACACAGTGGACATCACATAATGTTAGTTCGAGTCTCCTCTTTCTTGAGCAAACTAAGTTGGCACTATTACCCTGAGTGGTAATTCTTCTAGCCAAATGACTTCATTTTTTACTATCCCCATCCCAAATATGTGCATCCTTAAGTAGCTATGGAGTGAAATAGTTAAACTATAGAGCCTCTCCACTGCAACCTGTAAACAAATAAGAAGCCAGTGGAAATATCCCCTGGCTTCTGGCTTCTGGTCTCTGGCATAACCTGTTTCCTGGGTATTCAAATCCCTGCAAGAACTGGCTCTGCCCAGGGTAGTAGTCTAGGGTGGCCTTGGGAATATTTCCCAAGTGCTCTGACAAAATTTCTCCTGATGGAATTGCTATCACTACTCTCTAGAAACTAGCACTAATCTGCTGCTCACTGTGGTCTTTTAGCAGGCCTCACTGCCACTGTCTTTTTTTCCTCTGAGTATTTCCATGCAGAGAATGGAGCCTCAACTTGCTAAAGATTCAAGGAGCTATATGATAGAAGAGAATGAAGAGATCTGATTAGAAATAGACTTCTTATCTTTGGTTAATACTGTATAAGTGAGGTCCCAAAGCATGGATTTTGTCCTGTCTTTTACAGAGGCTCCTGGGAATCTCAGACTAGGTTTGAAATCTCCCTTCTATGAATGAGAACTGGGTTTGAGTGTCAAACTTCACACTTTATTACTATAATACACTGTATTAACAATCTGTAATCTTTTAATGACGGAAGTTTTTTACTGGCTCAGCTCATTGTTCCTGTACGACAAGTTATTTCCTTAGCTATTTCTCAAGCTTTCACTGCCCTTATACCCTGGAAAAAAGGCCCTTAACTTCATACTTTAGAGTTCCCCACTCTGGCCCTTTGCTTTGCAACCACTTAAATTAGCCAGTGGGGGTAAGGGAAAGTCCATACCCAAAGCCTACCTTAACTCTCTAAACCGGCATTTGGGTAGCTGTCATCCCAGATCTCCCTGTCCAAATATCCCAAGACTGCCTTATTGTCCTGTTTGCTTCTCTTCCCTATGTCTGCCCTCCTGAGATCAGATCAATCTGAATGCATGCAACCTCAGGCCCTAGAAGAGACTAAGGGGCAGTAGTTAGGAGCAAGGTAGATGCACCTGCCGAGTAGGCTGTCTACAAGCTCAAGACTCTTGTCATGAGGGAAGGAGCTGGTATTAAGAATCTAAAGGGGCAGGCCATTGGCTGTCCTTTGTTTTATTTTGTTTTGTTTTTCTCTATTTTGCTAGCTCCCTCAGAATTCTGAGTCCTAAAATACTAAACTGGCCTTTTGGATCATTGTGAAAGTGTGATTGTCAAGACAGAAGGACAGACCATACTTTATCAGTTTTAGTGGGTTTATATCTTCAGATATTTAGACCAGGGCCTATGTCTAAATAGACCTCTATTTGTATTCTGCCCCTCAGAACCTGAAAATAAATGAGACAAGCTCACCTTAAGCCTTCCATAAATAGAGCTTTGTCTGACTTTTCTCAATAATTTTGCGGGCATACCAAAGGAGATTTAATTATTAATTTTTGGTGATTAAGGACCACTTTTGTATTTTTTCTTCAGCCAAGTTTAGTCGTTTTGATAAAGCACAGGGAAGATGGCTGTTACCAAGGACTTGTAAGAATATGATTGTGATGATGAGCCATGTACTCCAAGTTATGTGAGTGAACCCAAGAGTGGTCCTATGGAAATTGTAGCACTGAAAGGAGTAGTGATTAGGAAGTTAAGGAGAAGTTATAGAGGGGACACCACAGTAAGAAAGTTGGGAGGTAGGGGTTTGCGATTATAGCTTAGGAGATTGTAATCATGGAGTTTGTGGCTGAGAATGAGCTGGAAAAGGATTGCTGACTGCCTTGCTGACTGCCTTGCTACAAAGTTCCAGATTCTAGAATGATTGTGTACTATATATTGAATTCACTCTGGGTAAGAAGAAAAGTTAGGATTGAGAGGAATTTGGCAACCAGGTGATAATGAATAAAAGAAATGAGAAGAGCATTAGGACCTTGGTAAGAGACAGTCACCTAAAAGAGGAAGAGAGTGAAATAGTCAGAGATGAAATCCACAAAGAAGGAGAGCTACTTATGTCATGGAAGGAAGATGCTTCAAAAGAAGCATAGGAGAATCACAAATCCCTATGTTGTCTTTTACTTCAAAAGATTTGGAGACTCCTTTTCCAACTAACCAAAAGTCTATTCTTTCTCCAAGCTTAAATCAAACACCATTTATAGATCTTCCTACTCTTCTTCAGCTACTCTGATTTCACTTGCCTGACACTTAATATGTTTATATTCTGTAACACCTGGTTTGGCACTTCAGAGTATAAAGATCATCTCTGCCTAACTCGTTACCATTTAATTGTCTCCAGATAGGCTGCTGGCTTCATGATAACGTCAACCTTACTTCCTGTCCAGTTATATCTTCACAGTTAGCATGAATTAAACGTATGTGTGGTACCTTAATTTTGAATGTTGACCTGCATGACCTACACTAGTTTGAAGTAATAAATTTTTGAATGTAAAGTATAAAGATGATCTAGTTAGTCATGTGAGGCTCTAATTTTTCTAAAGTAGTAAACAATGCAATGAATTTTTTTTTCTGAGGTGTTTTCTCCTCACATTCTATGTCGCCTTTCACAATTTGTTCTAAAAGCTTCGAAGCAAAACCTCATTTGGAAATTTTGAAAAATTGGAATTCTTTGATTTTACTAGCTTATAAAATCTAAAATTGGAACCAACCTTGAAATCCTGAATCCAAAGAAGAGGAAGATAAAACGTCTAATAAGCTAAATGACATAACCTGGTCTTTCTTCTCTCTTCTTTTTCTCAAGGGAATATTAGATGGCTAAAGACAATAATGCTGGCCTATTTAAAACATGTTTTTTGTTGTTGTTCAACATAAAACAATACGCACTCCTGAAGCAGAGCCTTCAACAGAAGCAATCTATTTTCAGTCTACTTTTCTCCTACTTTCTTCCCCTTCTAAGTATTCTTCCCATTTCTTCTTGTATCCGATAATATTTTGGTCAAGATAATACACATAAAAAATGCCTCATCTTTAAATGTTACATTGTGAGTGAAACTACATTTAAAATTTATTCCTTGACTACATTTGAAAATTAATTTATGTAATCTACCATATCAATAGGCTAAAGAATAAAAAAAAATCATGATTATATAAATAAATGCAGAAAAAGCATTTGATAAAACCCAACACTCATTCACTCAGCAAACTAGAATTAGAGGGAGACTTCCACAAATTGATAAGGAACATCTACAAAAAAAAAAAAAAAACTATAGTTAATGGTCTGAAATTAGGTGCTATATCCTAAAATCAAAACAAGAAAAGATATACCTTCTCACTAGTTCTATTAAACATCATACTGAAAGTCCTAATGTAATTGAAAAAAAAGAAAAAAAGGAAATTAAAAACATGCAGATTGGGAAGGAAGAAATAAAACTCTCCTTGCTCACAAATGACATGATTGCCTCAGTAGAGAATCCCAGAAAATAAAGACAAATACTCCTGAAACTAATAAGTGATTCTAGTAAATTTGCAGGATATTTTATAATATATAAAAGTCAGTTGCTTTCCTATATACCAGCAATGAACAATTGAAATTTGAAATTAAAACACAATATTATTTATATTAGTGCCAAAAATTAATTACTTAAGTATAAGTCTAATAAAATATGTATAAGATCTGTATGAGGAAAACAATAATACTCTGAATAAAGAAATCAAAGATAATCTAAATAAATAAAAACGTATTCCATGTTTGTAGGTAGGAAGCTTCAATATGTTACTATGTAAGTTCTTCCCAACTTGGTCTGCAGATACAACACAATACCAGTCAAAATCTCAGTGAATTATTTTGTGAATATTGACAACTGATTCTAAAGCTTATATGGAAAGGAAAAAGTCAAAAACAGCCAACATAGTACTGAAGAAGAACAAAGTAAGGAAACTGTCACTATTCAACTTCAACACTTACTGTAAAACTGCAGTAATCAAGGCCCTGTGGTAATAGTGAAATATAGAAAAAAGATCAGTAGAATAAAATAGAGAGCTCAGAAATAGTCCTACAGAAATATAGTTGACAGATGTTTGACAAAAGAGCAAAGGCAATTTGGTGGAGGAAAATAGTCTTTTCAACAAATAGTGCTGAAACAGCTGACATACACATGCAAAAATAAATAAATAAATAAATATAGACCTATTAGAAGACAACTTAAGAAAGTATCTAGGTAACCTTAGTTTTGATAATAAGTTTTTAAATGCAAATTCAAAAATATGATCCATGAGAGAAAAAAATTGATAAGTTGGATTTCATTAAAATTTAAAAATTCCACTCCATGACAGACAAAACTAAGTATAAAAAAAAGACAAAACATAAAATGAGAGCAAATATTTACAAAACCCATTTAATAAAAGACTTCCCCAAACTCAATGATAAGAAAACAAACGACCAATAAAAAAATGGGCAAAAGCTCTGGACACCTCACCAAAGGTGATATACGGATATTAGATAACCACATGAAAAGATACTCAATACCATATCTCATTAGAAAATTGCAAATTAAACCAACAATGAGATATCATTATGTATCTATTAGAGTGGCTAAAATTCAAAACACTGACAACACCAAATGTTGACAAAAATGTGGAGCAACAGGAACTGTAATTCATTGCTAATGGGAATGTGAAATGGCATAGTCATTTTGGAAGACATTTTAGCAGTTTTTTCAAAGCTAACCATGGGCTTATATACAATGTAGTAATCATGTGTCTATGTATATACCCATATGAGTTGAAAACTTAGTCCACACAAAAACCTGCACATAAATATTTATTACCCCAAACTGGAAGCAACCAAGATGTCCTTAACTAGCCAACTGTATAATCAAACTGAGGTGCATCCATACAATAAAACAATAACAATAAAAATAAATGAACTATGGAGCCATGAAAAGACATGGAGAAATCTTAAATGCATATTGCTAAATAAAAGAAGCCAGGCTGAAAAGGCTGCATTCTGTATAAGTCTAACAATTCTGGAAAAGGTAAAACAATAGGAAGCATAAAAAAATTCAGTGGCTTACAGGGGGTGGGTAGAAAGAAGGAATGGGTAAACAGAGCACAGAGGATTTTTAAGGCAGTGAAACTATTCTGTATGATACTGTACTACTGGGTACATGACATTATATTTTTGTCAAAACTCATAGAAATGTACAACACAAAAAATAAACTTTAATGTAAAGTATGGATTTTAGTTAAAATAATATATCATTATTGATTCATCAATTGTAATAAATGTACCACACTAATGGAAGTTGCTAGCAATAGGGAAAACCGAGGTGGTGGTTTGAGGAAGTGTATGGAGCTCTCTGTAATGCCCACTCAATTTTTCTATAAACCTAAAACTGCTCTAAAACTGCAGACTGTTTTTAAAAATGTCATCTCAGATCATCCTCTGAAAATCCCTCACAAATAATGTTTATGATATCATATTATAGATGGCAAAACTGAACTGAAGATCGAATATTGGTCAGTAATAGAAGAAAAAAGTGAACTTCTGACTTGTATTGAAGTACTCATTTGAGCTATGTCTCAGAGAGGGTCACTCAGTAAAGGGTAAAAGCCTAGTGGAATGTGGACAAGCATATCCTGAAGCTCTAGAGCTGTTCTGTCCAATATGGCTCTTATTAGCCATATTTTTATGGCCCGTCCTAAGGTAATTTATAATTCGGAGTTTAGAGCAATCTCTTAGGGATATAACTGGGAGGAAGAAACTTGTCTAAAGACTAACAAGAACATAGATGAAGAACACTGGCTACAAAGTTCTGAAAGATTAAAAGCATTTGTAACTTTCTTATTTTGCTATTTTTCTTAGCCCTCTAATTTCAGTGTTTTCACTTCTAAAAATAACTTGTGATAAATTCTTCTAAGGTATTTGGCAAACAATGTTTATTTTTGAGTCCCAAATGAGACCAATGGTAGTCTCATTCTCCAGGAGTAGATTCTAGGAATCTGTAGTCTTAACTAGTTCCTCAAATGATGCTTACATACACTTTAAAATTTCTTCTTTAGCTGGAGGGAAAAAATCTCAATATAAAAAGTATATGTTTATTTGTTTTAAAAGTCATTTTGATGATGGAGGGGGGCATTGTCCACACACCAATGAATATAGTAGATGATATCAGCATTGAGATAAAAAATGCCTGGGTCCTTTGGACTTGCCATAATGAAAAAAATGTGTCGTCTGTTTGTTTGTTTGTTTGTTTGTTTTGTAGTTGTGGTGATGAATGTGGAATATGAAGCAAAGAAGTGAAAAGAGGGCAAAAACCTTTGGAACCTGTGGTAATACATTCCATTGAGTTATCTGACATTTCTTTATTTTCATTATTTTCACTTTGACTTCTATACTCATCGTGATTGGGGGTGGGGGGAGGAAAGAACTGTCTTTCAATTACTGCATATTGCTTCAAAATCAGGTAATAGCCCAACCATTTAACCTTACTAAATGTTGACTTCAAATGTCAAATCAGTATGGGATGAGCTTCCCTATCCCACTAGGTTAGACTATTGAATTCAGGTAAGATAATTGGTAGTATACCATATTAAGAAGTATAAAGTGATACCTGAATATAAGCTTTCATGATGTTTTAAGTATTGGAATGATGCCTTGGGCTGGAAATAGCAATAGCAACAGAATTTGAAAGAGGATGGAGAATAAATTTTCAGTGTTCTTTCCATCATTTCATGCCAGCATCTTCAGCTTTGTTGATGAACTTCTTACTTAATAGCCATATTATAGGGAATCAAATTATGTCTCTAATTACCTCAGACTTAAAATGCAATCGAATCATCTGCCTTCATTCCTAATTACCATTTTCCCCCAAGGGAATGACTCTACCATGACACAATGCCTGCAGTACATGGGGTAAATGAAGCGTGGAGGAGGCAGCCCACAAAGTTACTTTTCTTCCTACACTTTTCATGGGTCGGGAGCTTTCTAAGAATTCAATAGAAATAATCTATTCAGCACTTCTTACTGTGGATTTCATCTAAATGACTCATGAAGCTGTTTCACTTTAAATGCTCTCTTGTGAGAATCTGTTAGAGGGCACATTATAAGACCATTGACGAGGAATTATTTCTCATCAGGTGTAAATAGTAACCTCTTTATTATTTCAGGTGTTACAAATGAACTCCATTTTGTTCTTCCAACCACCTTCAGGTGTTACCTTCAACATGCATGTAGCCTGGAAGAGTTAGTGACTCAACTCTTAGATACCTTGGATTAATAAAATCTTGAAGAATCGTGACTCTTCGGAGGAAGAAAGAACTAGTGTTCCAGATAGAAGCCTGCTAAAATTTGCTTGCTCATTTAGGTCAGGTGGTTTTCCAAAGTATTTTTCATATGTACTAACCTTTATACTCCTTGGGATTCATGCAGATAGTATTTTCTGTGGTAGTGTTTCTCATTGGGATCAATTATGTCCTCAGGATCCTCCTCAAGACTGTATTCAGCCACTAATAGCTAATCAGAGTTGGCATAAGAGGTGAAACATTTTTATCATTTTGGATTGTGGAAATCTTACAGGCTTTAGAATTGGGCAAATTTCTTATAAATAGTGGCTTTGAATTACCTATACAACTACTCTTATTTCTAAGATGGGATAATAATATCTACAACATAAGGTTTTTATGAGGAGTTGAGTATGTGCACACATGCACATGTGCACACACACATACACACACACAGAAACAGATTAACATAGTGAACCCAGTAGTGACTCAGATGTTATTTCAGCTATACATATCAGTAGAACACTCTCCTGTCAGTATAGTCATTGCTGAAGAAGAGGTCAAGCCAATGTCCTAACTTGTCCTTTAAAGGTTTCTAACATCCTTAGTGAAATTAGGCCCTGGCTGTCAGTCATTGTGACAGCTACTGAGTATAATCTTACTTTTAAGATATTATCCAATCTATTTAAGGATAAAGAGACAACATCATGTTTTAAAATGAATGTTTCTTTGGTAAGTGACTCAATTCACAGGGTCTAAAGAAGAAGAAAAGTAACATAGTAGATAAAACTCAGGCTCTATAGAAATAGAGCTATTTACACAACACCATGAGAAAATGAGACAAATCCAAAATGTGAGAAATTCAACAAAACTGGCCCGAATGTTTCAAAAAATCAGTTTTGTGAGAAAAGAAGAAATGGGGAAATTTTTTTACTTCAAAAGATACTAAGGAAACATACATATCTAATGTAATGTATGAACATTGATTTTTAAAATCAATGTATTTTTTAAATTGATGTATGAATCTTGATTTTAAAAAATGCAGCTCTAAAAGTATTTTTAGGGTAGTTGGGAAAATTTGGTATGAATTGGATATTAGTTGATGTGAGATAGTCTTAATTTTCTTAGGTATGTCACTGGCATCATCATTATATGTAGGAGCATAACCTTGCATTTAGAAGTTAAATATCATTATGCTTGAAACTTATTTTCAAATCATTCAATGGAAATACACAAAACAGCTCACAATGAGTATATGGATGTTCATTGTACTATTCTTTTGACTTTTTTACATGTTTGAAATTTCTCATAGAAACAAATTGAAGAAAATATTAGAGTTATATTGCCCAAGTTTGATTCACATCTTTTTAGGTGCATGGCCTTAGGCAAATGACTTCACTATTCTGTGCCTCTAATTCATCATCTGTAAATGTAGAAATAATAATGTTTTTCTAAGATCATTATTGTAAATATCAATGACCTAATACTGGTGTAGTTCTTAGAACAGTGCCTTACACACAGTGAGTGCTCAAGTAATGTTAGCTCTTCCTACAGCATGGAGAAAAGCTGCAGATGTTCTCAGAATGGAAAGGTAGCCAGAGTTCATTGTAAATACCATACCTTCCTCTCCTCTACCCAGAGTGCATTGTAAATACCATACCTTCTCCTCTACCTAGTCCACCTTAACTCCCAAGCAATTATGACATCCACTACAATCTACATTCTTCAAAATTTGCTAGTAATGACTTTATTAAATTTGATTTCAACTCCCCTATTTACTAAAGGCCCTTCCCTATCCACGTGACGCTGTAGAATCACAGCAGATTTGTTATTGAGATTGGCAACACACTGCCACCTATGTTGCCTATTCCTTTTTACTATGTCCTCTTTGCTTTTTTATCCCTAGAGTTTTTCATTTTATTGGGAATTCAAGTATATATCTGAAATTTTGCTGCAATTTATAAAGTTTTTCAAGGTGTTTTTAGAGAAAGCGTGTCTTACCTGTCATATTGCTAGAAATGGAACCTAGTGAGCATTAAATGCAAAACAAACAAACAAATAAACCCTTTTCTTGTATCATCTTACCTGGACCTGAAAGAAAAAAACCAGAGACTTAGTATGTATGTAACCAACGTCATATCAAGTCCCCAAACAGGATAAATCAAAAATCTTTTGCTCCCCAAAGAATAGGAACACTGAGGAAAATGTTCCTGGCACTGGGAAAATATCTATTAATTGAAAAAAGTCTAGATATAAAAATGAGAGAATTATCAGATTATAAATCATAGATAAGACCGTGAGGAAATTGGAGTGGGAAAATTATCTAGAATGAAAGGAGAGAGTAAATGGAGATAACTTTGGAAAATTGTAAATTTAATTAACAGTAAGGACAGCTGCGATAGAGATTAGAAAAAACATATATATAGTGTATATATACGTATACAGATATACATGTATATATTGTGAACCAAAGGTCATTGACATCAATTCAACACCAACAGGAAGGAGTCTCCAATTTGGGGTACAATGAAAGGGGAGAGACTTTATTTATTACAAATAGCTAAATTGCAATTGAGCTCAGCTGTGGAACAGCACAGCTGTGAGGTGGCCTGGGCAAGGCAGCCCTGGTTTTACAGCTCCAGGGAGACAGCTCCACTCTGGTATTGCAGATCAGCTAATATTGTAGCTCCAGCTGGGTAAACACAGTTTTCAATGGAAACTGAAGCATTCTCCACCAAGACAGAGGGGAAGGTGGTATATATATATAAAGAATAGTGACTACCCCCATACCCCAGTCCCTCATTGGTCTATTCTCATGAAAATTAGGACTCCAAATCCTCACGATGTGATTGGTCCAAAAAGCACTGTCCTGATTGATTTGGATGGAACCTCTCTGATTGGTTGGTAAAGATGTTAATGAGGATATAGCTGTACAGCACCAATTAGATAGAGAACATCTCAGTCCTACTGGTTGAAATATGATCCTAGGAGGTTCTTATGGGGTTGACTCTGACAGCAAGAGCACAGTGCAGGAGGCTTGACAGCCCAGTCTATGGCTTTTCCCTGAAATGCAGTGTGCTTGAGGGACCTCTGCAAAAAATGGCTACCAGACTCTGGTTATGAATTTGGGCTTGATTAGCTGCAAACCTTTCTTTTTGGCAGGTATATTTTTCTCAGAATTAGAAAGAGAGAAAGAGAGAGAGAGAAAGAGAGAGAGAGAGAGAGCCTTAATATAAAACAGAAAACTTAATGTTAAAGCCAAAAGAGTCTTTTTTTTTTTTTTCATAAAAGAGGGAGAACTTAGCATTTTCAAATGGAAAAGAGAGATTATTAAGATAAAAATTGAGAAGCAGACACCGGGTTAATCAATAAGAACTAATCAGTTGCATTTAGGTAGAGTCATTAATAGTATTAAGAATGTAATGGATTTATGTGAGTAGAAATACAATGTTATAGAGGTGATGGTGTTCCTAACTGTTCTTTCCTATAGTCCAGAAACAATTATATAAATCTTACTGTATAAGACTTGTAATTTGGATTGCAATCAATTTATCACAAATCAAAGTCATTCTTACTCTGCCTTTCTCTCCTTTTCCCTCACCAAATCTCCCTCTCTAATATTCTATATCTTAGTTAATACCACTATTGTATATTCAGTTTTTCATGTAAAAATTGTTTAATTGAAGGTAGGAGTAGATGGTGAGGTCTGGAAAGTCTCTAAAGCAGTCATTCATCCAAAAAGGGATAGCAGTTCTGTTTTCTAGTTGGTACAGCCTTCAGTTTATGGAAATGAAACAACTTGTGGAGGCAGAAAGGAGAAAAACATCATTTGTTATTATTTTTTTAAATTAACATTATTACCACATGAGGCTCATGTGAGGCATTAATTGAAATCCTCATGTCAGTTTCATAGCTTGTAAATATGCTTACCAGATATGGACAAGCAGCTGGGTCTTACTGGGGGCTGTTTTATTTTTATCTTTCTCTGATGGTTCATAAATATTAGAGTAGAATATACATCTATGATCAGCTATCTAAATGTCATTTTAAACCAGAATCCATATCTTTAATTTATTTATTTAACCCAAAAAGAACTTATAATTTTTTTTAGGTTTCTGAATAAATTAATTAGGACATCAATAGGGATTGTTATGTAGGAAAATATAATTTTGAAATGCATGGTTATCAAAATGGACTGATGATATAACTGAAAATTCAGTAGTCCAAATATGATGTAACAATATCATTTTTTAATAATAGTAGGATAAGGAAAGGTATAAATCAATTGTATAAAGCAGAAAAAAAGCACAGAGAAATCTAGAAAAAAAGTATAGTTTCTCAGGTCCAAAACTTCCCTTTGGGCATATAGAGTTTCTGTGGCTGATACCTTTCCTTTAGAGTGACAATCCTGCCAGATCTTTCCTTCTGGCTATCCTCATTCCTGGCTGTTCTAGTGACAAACATGCCTATCTACTCGGCAGGTATAAGAAATAGTTTACAGCAACCTCAGCCAGTAATCCTCTGTGTTCCCTGGGAGATGAAGAAAGGAACATTAATTTCTTAGGAGCACCTTCATTAGCCCAAACTCCAATTCAAGCTGAGATCCATCCTGGGAGAAATAATGTCCAGTTTAAACTATTTAGTTTTCCTCTTGAGAACAGAACTCAACATTATTTCATATCTTTTGTCAATTGTCTTTTTAAAGTGGTTTGTTTTTGTCTTCTCATATGTTCTCATATATTTCTCACTGTAACTGAGTTTAGGGAATGTATAATTTTGTGGCAATTTCAAAGGATTAATTTTTAAAAAAATATCTTGTAATGGAATACTAAGTTTCTATATAAATTATTAATCAAATGTAAATACCATTTTCTGATTATTACATAACATATAAAAATATGTAATAATGCACTACTCCCTCAGTCAAAAAAGGGCACTATAAACCTTTTTACTATTTTCTTCCCAGTGTTAGACATAAAGCAGAAAACAGAATAAGCAGTAAAAATGGGAAATGTTTCTTGATTAAAAAGGGGATCCATAAGAAAAGGAGGAATAAAGACTTTTCAATCAAACAAAAGCTGAGGGAGTTCATTACCACTCGACTTTCCTTACAAAAAATATTAAACAAAGTTTTTTGAGTGAAAGTAAAAAAACAATAATTAACATAATAAAAACACAAAAAGTAACTAAATCTCACTGGTAATGGTAAATATAGCATTATAGTTAGATTTTACAGTAGCGTAAAAGGGGTGTATAACTCACAATTATCAATATAAAAGTTAAAAAATGTAGCAAAAATGAGAGTTTGGAGAAACATAGCAGAGTGAGAGATATCCCAGATCTTCCCTTGAAACACCAATAAGCTGAACATCTAAAACTCAACACAAAACACCCGAACTGCACACCAGCTACGTCTGAGCATGGGATCTGTGACTTAGAGCTACCACAGAACCCTGGGTGTTGGGCAGTGGCCTGGAGAAATTAAGAAGCTGCCTCTCACAGCCACTGGAACTCCCTGTAAGAGAGGGGAAGGGGAGAAGGTGCAGCAAGTTCCCTGGACACCCTGCCTGGGAGTGCTGTGAGCTCCATGCAGCCTGCGGCAGATGGCAGCCATCAGGGCAGAAAGCAGAGAAGTGGAATGTCAGAGAAATAACAGTTTATTTTTACCAGCAATGATTGCAAACAAGGTTGAACACAGTCCCAATTCCCAACCCAGAGGGCCCTCCCCATACTCTCTGAGAATGAATACAGTGAGACTGTGGGAATCTGAGCAAACACTACCAAAACTGTAGCTAACAGTGACAGGGACGAGACTGAGAGAAGTGAGCTCAATTAAACATCTATAAGAGAGAGAAAAAAAGGCTTTATTAAAGTTTTGTATAAAGCAGAGATCCAAGAGCCTTAGTTGCCACCTACTGGAAATCAAAACAAAAGCGCCTTCTTTGCAACAGGCTAAAGAGAGATCTTTATATAATAAATCTTCTTTCTAGAAAAAAAGCAGAATACACTTCCATTAATGCCCAGGCAGAGAAATAGTCCATTAAACACCATAAAACAACCAAGGTGACAAGATATATCAGAAAAAAAAGAGAAAAATCTCCAGAAAATAAGCTTACAGATATAAAAATATGTGACTTAAATGACAGAAAATTCAGGATGATACTTCTGAAAAAACTCGATGAGTTCTGAAACAAGTCATATCGACAATTTTAGGAATTGAAAAAACAACTAAATCAGCAGAATGAGTTCTTTAGCAAGGAGATTGAAACTCTCAGAAAGAATAGAATGACGTTCTGGAGATAAAATATATATATATATCAAGAATTGAAAAATGAAATAGTAAACTTGAGAAATAGAGTGGACCAAATGGAGGAAAGGATCAATTATATCAAAGACAGAAATCTAGAAATAAATCAGGAGGAAGAGAGAAACTGAAGAATGAAAAATAATGAAAGAGAAATCAAGAACTAGCTGATACCATCAGAAAGAAACATAAGAGTAATGGGAATTCTTGAAAGGGAGAAAAGGAGCAGGGATTAGAAAGCATTTTTCAGACAAATAGTTGATGAGAATTTCCCAATCTAAGGAATGAGCCGAACTTGGAATTCAAGAAGTCAACAGAACACCCAATTATTTCAACCCAAAAAGGCCTTCACCAAGACACATTTTATTAAAATATTAAAAATCAAACAAAGACAGAATTCTCAGGGAAGCCAGGGAGAAGATGTAACTTATAAAGGAAAACCTATTAGATTATCGTTGGACTTAGCGCAAACCTTACAAGCCAGAAAGGAATGAAGTGAAATGAAACATTTAAAATATTAAGTGAACAAGACTACTAGCATAGAATAATGTATCCAGCAAAGCTTTCCTTTGATATGAAGGAGAAATAAAGACCTTTCCAGACATACAAAAATTGAGAGAATTCTCCATGATGAGGGCCTACACTACAGGAAATACTCACCTAAAACAAAATGACAAAAAAAAAAAAAAAAAACCAAAAAAACATAATTAGGAGTAAAGTGACTATCAGGCAAATAGAAGCAGAGGAATGCAACCCTTAGTAAGAACAGGTTATCAAAAATTTAAATAATAATAAGAGAATTGCTATAGCAAGATGGTAATGAACATTCAGCATACATAAGGACATATTGAGACAACAATGACTGAAAAAGGAAGGATTCAAAGATCCAAATTTGCAAAGGGAATGGAGATAAGGCATGTGCAGAAGAAAATGGATGACATATTTGTAATGGTAACCACACACTAGAGATTCAGAACTGAAGTATATAACATAAAACAAGAAGAATCAAGAACCAGAGGGAAAACTCACAAAAGCCAACCAAAATAAAGAAAACAGAAACACAAGGACAAGGAAGCAATGGAAACACTGAGCTACCAGAAAGCAAAAGATAAAGTGACTATAAGAAGACCTCATGTTTCAGTAATCACCCTAAATACAAAGAGAGCTGCATCACTAATAAAAAGATACAGAGTTGCAGAATGGATCAAAAACACAACCCAACCAAATACTGCCTCCAGGTGACAATCTCAGCTCCAAATACAAATATAGACTCAAAGTGGAAAGGTAGAAAATGATATTTCAAGCAAATGGTATTTAGAGAAAAGCAGGAGTAGCAATACTAATATCGAATGCAATAAACTTTAAAATAAAAAAGGTAAAGAAAGATATTGAGGAACACTTCATAATGATAAAGGGAATCATGCACCCAGGAATATGTAACACTTATTAATATCTATGCTTTCAATCAGGGAACTCCAATATATGTAAAGCAATTACTAACAGAACTAAAGGGAGAAACAGACAAAACACAATCATAGTAGGGAACCTAAATACTCCACTGACAGATATGGACAGATCATTTACACAGAAAATCAATAAGGAAATACATCCTTATATGACACATTATACCAACTGGGCATAATTGACATTTACAGAGCCTTCATCCCCAAAACAGCTGCTTATATTCTCTGTAGTGCACATGGAACATTCTCAAGAATTGACCACATAGTGGGACACGGAGGAGATAGCCTCAACAAATATAAGAGGGTTGAAATCATACCAACCATATTCTCTGATCATAATGCTTTGAAACTAGAGATCAACTGCAAAAAGAAATCAGGAAGAACCACAAATACATGGAATTAAACAACATGCTACTGAAGAATAACTGGTCAGAGAAGAAATAAAAGAGAGATCAAGAGATACATAGAAATGAATGATAATGATAGTACAACATATCAAAACTTTTGGGACACGGCAAAAACAGCATAAGGGAAAATTCATGTCATCACAGGCCTACCTCCAAAAACAAGAATGAACCCAAATAAACAACCTAATGCTTCATCTTAAAAAACTAAAATGGAAGAAAAATGAAGCCTAAAGTCAGCAGAAGGAAAGAAATCATCAAAATTAGAGCAGAAATTGAAATTGAAAACAAAAAAAAAAATAAAAATAAATGCAACAAAGAGCTGGTTCTTTGAGAAGGTTAATAAAATTGACAAACTCTGGCTAGACTCACTAAAGAAAAAAGAGAAAGGACACATAAACAAAATCAGGGATGAAAAGTGGGGAAATTATGACTAATATCACAGAAATACAAAGGGTCATACAAGAATACTATGAAAACTATATAACACCAAATTTAATAATCTAAAAAGAAATAGACCAGTACTTAGAAAAATACAACTTTCCTAAACTGAGTCAAGAAGAATTGGAAAATCTAAATAGATTGATCAGCAGTATGGAAACTGAAAGGATCATCAAAAACTTATGAAAAAGTGAAAGTTCAGGACCAGATGTCTTCACCAGTGAAGCACAAAAGATCCCGAATTGCCAAAGCCATCCTGTGAAAAATTAACAAGTCTGGAGGCATAACTCTGCCTAACTTCAAATTATACTACAAAGCAACTGTGATCAAAAATGGCATGGTATTGGCAGAAAAACAGACCAGTCGAACAGAATTGAGAGTCCAGAAGTAAACCCATGTTTATATGGGCAAATAATTTTCTATAAAAAAGCCTAAAACATATAGTAGAGAAAGAAATGCCTCTTCAATAAAGTGGTGCCGGGGAAACTGAAAAGCCACCTGCAAAAGAATGAACTAGAATGTTGTCTATCACCACACACCAAAATTAGCTCAAAGTAGATTAAATACCTGAATATAAGACCTGAAACTAAAATGCATAGAAGAAAACATAGAAACTAATCTCATGTACCTGGGACTTAAAGGAGATTTATGAATTTGACCTCAAAAGCAAGGGAAGTGAAAGCTAAAGTAAATGAATGGGACTACATCAAACTAAAAACTTCCACTTAGCAAAAAAAAAAAAAAATGTCGACAAAGAGACAACCATCTGCATGGAAGAATATATTTGCAAGCAATGCCTCTGGTAAGGCCTAATATCCAAAATATACAAAGAACTCATACAAGTCAGTAACAAAACCAAAAAGCAAATGATCCAATCAAAAAATGGTCAGAGAACTTGAACAGACACTTCTCCCTGGAGGATATACAAATGGCCAACAAATATTTGAAAAGATGCTCAACATCACTGGCTACTAGGGAAATGCAAATCAAAACCACAATGAGATACCATCTCATACCTTTTAGAATAGCTATAATCAACAGGAACAATAATAACAAATGTTGGAGTGGATGCTGAGAAAAAGGAACCCTCATACACTGCTGGTGGGACTGCAAATTGGTATATCCACTATGAAAAATGGTATGGAGTTTCCTCAAAAAACTGAGAATTGATCTACCATATGATCCAGCAATCCCTCTACTGGGTATTTTATCCCAAAGAACTTGAAAAACCCATATCCGAAAAGATTTGTGCCACCGATGTTCATAGCAGCTTTATTCACAGTGGCCAGAATATGGAAGCAATGGAAGTGTCCTACAACAGATGATTGATTGGATAAAGAAGCTGTGGTACTATATAATGGAATGCTACTCAGCCAAAGAAGAGATGAAATACTTCCATTTGTGACAACCTGGATGAACCTTGAGATAATCATGCTAAGAGAAATAAGCCAGACAGAAAAAGTTTAAAACCACATGATATTACTTATACGTGGAATATAAACCTAAAAGCAACAAATGAACAGGACAAACAAACAGAGACTCATGGACGTAGACAATGGACTAGTGGTTACCAGAGGTAGGGGTTGGGGGAGTGGGAGGTAGACAGAGTAAGGGGGTCAAATATGTGGTGACAGAAAAAAATCTACTATGAGAGGTTAACACACAGTTCAAATGTATATATGCCTTACTGTTAAAGTGTACAGCTGAACTTATTGGATTTTTGTTAAACCAATGTCACCATAAAAAATACCATACATACATACATACATACATACATACATATATACATACACATACATATATACATACATACATTTTAAATGTGTTCAAAAAATGTAGTGAAAATAATCATAAATATAAATGTTTTAGTTATATAGTGTAAGAAAACATTTGCTACCACCAAAAACTAAAATGTGAGGGGGTTTAGGAGTAAAGATAAAGTATATATATTCCATTGAAGTTGTTAATATTAGTTTAAAATAGGATGTTTAAGTTTAAAATATTTTGTAAAGATATTTTATCATGGTAATATCAAGGGGAAATTTTGTAGTAATCACACAGAAAAACATGATAATGAGATCAGAGCCTAAAATGTCCCTGTGAAGAGACCATTGGGAGAGACTTTACGATACGTAAAGAAAAAGACAAATATCCCCTCTTAGTAATCTCCCAACTATTACAGTCCCATCTCACCCTGCTGTTCAAAGTATGTTCACCATGTGGCTTGAAACTTTCTTGAGAGTTTTCCAAGCCCAAACTACCCAGCTATGACATTCCCAAATTCCTGATCCAAAGAAAGAATGAGAGGTCTTAAAATTATTAGTCTTATTTTAAAGCACTGCAGTTTGAGATGACGTGTTAGCAGCAATATATACTAGAATATAGTTGGCCCTCCATATCCATGAGTTCCTTATATGCAAATTCCACACACCATAGATGAAAAAAATATTTTTAAAGTTACATTATTGCTGTCATGTACTGTGTAATTAGACCTACCAAGGTTGTGTCTATACTGAAACATATACAGACTTTTTTTTCTTATTATTCCTTACACAATACAGTATAATATTTATTTTACCTAGTATTTGCATTGCATTAGGTTATAGTAAATAACCTAGATTGACTTAAAGTATGTGGAAGAGAATGTTATATATGGACAAATACTATGCCATTATTATGTAAGGAACTTCAGCATCAGCTGAATTTTGTTTTGGAGGGGGGCCCTGGAACCCAATCCCCCGCAAACACTGAGGGACAAACTGTATACATAAGATAATACATACTGTGCAGTGGTTATAAACACACACACACACACACCTTTTAAGGTCAGGTTAAAATAAATAATTAATATGAAAGAAGTCTGAGTTGTGAATAGGAGGGAGATAGTAATAGGAAGGATCTGAGCCAACATATCTCAAAAAAATAAACATGTTCAGGATTTGCCAATTTATAAATACTAATCACAATAAGGTAGAGTGTGAAACGGTAATACTTCCAGAGGAAAATAATCATAGAGAGGGGTTTTTTTCACGATGGAGAACTTCATAGCTCCACTTTGGGGATACAGGTTTGCCCTTGCTGCTCTTCTTAGTGCTTGAAAGTTGTTGGCTGATGCTTCAGAAATAACAATATTTATACCTAATGTTCTATTGGTCTTTAATTCTTTTCTCAAAGAACTATGTGTGCACGTTAATAAAGACTGGAATCTAGACAGATGATAATGGTAGATGTGAATTTATTGTTATGTTAAATAATTCTATAATTAAATATTATAAAGTAATTTGAGAAGTCTAACTTTGGTCAGTCTCCATTTACCATACTACATCAAAACCTATAAGAGAATGCACTGGACCTTGTCCCTCATTCTTAATTCTGTTAAATCCAGTATCAGGAATAACCTTCAGTAATCTATTATCCACTAAAATTACTTCTTTCAAATTTTATATTCTCTGGAAATTTTCATGAGTACTTATAATGGAAATTAGGGACATTTCCAAACATATTCTCAGACAGGGAGAATTTCATCACCAGTACCTTTTCTTTTTGGTATTTTTGTTCTCTGTAATCCAGCAATAGTCTTCCCAATAAACACTCCTTATCATATACGCACAAAGATGTACAACTTGAGGTAAACACTTTTCTGGCCTAGGTTCTTTTAAATTTCTACTTATCCATTTTTCTTGAATGTTGTTGTTATTGTTGCTGTTATTTTGTTTGTTTGTTTCCAACAGTGTTTGAACTGTTTGTTTCTTTTACTTCTCAGTTCCAGAAAATACATAGAACTGTGATTTTCACATGTATAATAAACAAGAATAACTTAATTGTTTCATTTAAAAAGAATGTGCCGTCTTTGATTGGTAAAAAGGTGACTAAAGAGGCAAAAAAGAATAAAAGGCGGATACTCCATAAAATAACACACTTGAATTCTTAATAATTCCAAATAAGTTACCACATAGAGAACCAATTGGAAAGTAAAGAGCTAATTTGAAGAGAGAGTTGGCTTGAAGGGGAAAAACTAGAAAAGCACTAGGTTCAGGAGAAAGTTTCTCCGAGGCACAGAGATGGGTATTCAGAGTTCCAGAAAGTTAATATCTGCAGCATCAATAACTTAACCCAAAAGAAAAAGAAGAAAGAAAAAGGAGGACCAAAATCCCTTCACATTATTTTCTTATGTCACAAATCACTGACCAAGAGAGTAAACACTTCAGACATTTATGATAAGGGATTAAAAACAATATAATTAACTTTAGTTGTTATTACTGTATGAGAGCATGTAGTTCAGATAGTAAAGTTTGAGAACAGAAACTATTTAGTGCTAAATGCCGCTCAATAATCACTGAGCTTACATAGAAGATATCTAAATGCAAAGTCATTAAGTTAAGAATTAGCAGCTTCCAAGTGATAAAAAAAAGTAAAACAAAAAACAAAAACTACAAAATGATCACCCATGAGATTTATTAGGATAACTGAAGATGAAGATACTAAATTTCTAAGCATAAGGGTCAGATTTAGAGATAAGGATATATCACTTGTCAAACAAAACTGAGAAAGTAGTATGTAAAATTCCAAGATCAGTAGGCAGATTTTCCTGGATCTGAGACACAAGCATGAGCACTAATTTTGTATAGTATTTTCTAGAGAGACAGAATGGTAGCTGCGTTTCTTGGGTCAAGCTGACCAGTCAAATCTTTGGTGTTTCCAAGTGGAGGAAGAGTTTGTCACTATTACAGCCACATTTGTTGGGGTTGACACTGAAGCTTGGAAGCTATCACTAACAAAAATGAGGTTCTGAAGCTAACTACACATCTGTTGCCTGCACATTCTCCAACAGAGGCTTCAAAACACTTGGTTGGGGATTAGTTAATAGTGTAAGTGTAAATAATCTAGCTTTCATTATATCTTAATACATGGTTGAATTTGTTCATTGTATGTTAAAATCTCCTTCAAAATTTGAAACAAACACTTGGGTAATATATACAGTTATAAGGAAATCTGAAAAACACATTGAATAGACTTTAGGTTTAAAATTATTTCTGGCTGAAGCAGCTAGGATTATGTCATCCATTCTGCCTTCAAAAACACTTGATAAATTAAGAAGGTGATTAAAGGTGAGAGTAAATTCAGAGTCCAGGTTGGAATCTGAGAGGAATTTCCACTAAATTTAGACAAAGGGAGCTGAATTCAGGAAAAACTACTGACTTTATAGCACAATTAGAATTTACTACAGAAGAACCAAATTTTAAAATTAGGAAGATAATAGTTTTTTATTATCATCCCTTGAGGTATTAAGTTAATATTTTTATTTTAAAATTATTTTAAACTTATAGAAAAGTTAAGGGGTAAAATCCTCAACTTTTACTGAGCTTCTTGTGTGTAAGTGTGTGTGTGCATGCATGTGTGCATGTTAGTGTGCGGATGTGTGTGAAAGAGGAAAAGAAGGAGAGAGAGAGAGAGAGAGGAAATCCAAGAGAATATTTGTTATTCAATTTTGCCAAAAAAATTTCCAAAGTCTATATTTCAAAAATAAATGTACCAATATATTAAAGTCTTCAATGTAGGAGTTATGAATTCACTTCATCCAATTTAATAATTGCATATTATTCATTATATGCACATATTTATTTTAATTAACCTTTGAGATTGATGTTTATTATCAATATTAATGCAATACGTATCTATGCACATAAAGTCTGAAACTGCACTTTTAAATTTTGAGGTGTGCTACAAGACTGCTTTGTATACCAGTTTTCTCATTCATCTATGAGTCAGGTTGTCCTTTTCCATCCATATTCTCACCTACATTGAATATTGAAGCTTGAAAAGGCTTTAAGAAACTGCCATTATTAGAAAATTTACTCAATGTCAGGAATTAGAAAAGGATGCTTGTTCAATGGTGTTTAACTTTGCACTGGAGATCTTGACTCCTGCAGTAAGGCTAGAGAAATAAATAAGAATATTTGACTATAAAAGGAAGAAATAAGACTATCAAGACCACATAAGACCAGAGCAAACAACATAATTTTTTTCACAAATATATCTACAAAAAATCTACAAGAAAAATTAATAATACATAAATAATATCAATATCACTAAGTACAATGCCAACATACAACAAAACAAAGTGTAATCTTTATGTCAGGTAAAAACCCCCTGAAATATAAAAGGTTAAATCTTTAAAAAAGCACCCTAAAATAAACTAAATGTCTAAGATTAAACTTAACAAAGTTATGCCACATTTCAACATTAAAAAATATAAAACATAATTAAGAAAAATTCAAGAAAACTTAAATAAAGAAATGCACTATTTTATTGTCAGATAATGTTCTCAATTCTCCTTACTGGACCTATAAATTCAATATAATTATAATCAAAATCTCAGCAGACTTTTAAAAGTCAAAATTGACAGATAATTTAAAATTTTCGCTAAAATGCAAGGTCCTAAAATAGCCTAAACAATATTTTAAATTAAAAGAACAAATTACATTACTATTATCAAGAAATTTATAAAGCCACTGTAATGAAGACTGTATGAAATTGAACCAGAATAGACTAACAGACCAATGGAACAGAATAAAGTTTGGAAACACACACACATAGTTATCTGACACTGAAGTACAATGAAGAAAAGTTGGACTTCTCAATAACCAGTGTTTAGTCAATTGGCCATCCTTATGAAAAAGATAAAATATTCTTTATCCCAACCTCATGTCATAAACACAAATCAATTGCAGTTGGATTATAGAGCAAAATGTGAAAGGTAATACAATTATTCTTTTAGAAGAAAACATAGAAATTACTTTGGAATAGGTATATATTTCTTTTTCATGACACAATAAGTAAATTACTAAGAAAAAATGATAAATTGCTCTACCAAGTTTAAGAACATGTGTTCATCAAAGACACTAGTAATAAAATGAAAAGGTATGCCACACAATGGGTGTAGATATTTAAAGTTCAAAGGAATTGTATCTATGATTTATTTTAAAAGTTCTGATATTAATAGAAAAAATACAGACAACATAATAAAAAAATGGGCAAAGAACTTAGTTTGACTGAAAGATGGATATGGAAGAAACTTCTGGAGTATTAATTCTTGAATGGAGTACTAGTTTCCTATGTGTGTGTGTTTACTTTGTAAAATTAAAAGCTATAAAACATGTTCTGTGCTCTTTTCTTATGTGTACTTTATTTCAATATAATGTTTATATAAAAATATTAAAATAAATTTTGCTTCTTCTAAAAAAGAACATGAGAAGTGTTAAAACCCTCATTTGATTTTTAATTTGCCATTATTTGTCAAAGTGAAACAGAAATATCTTCATATTTTTCCTATTACTGTGTATTTCTTCTAGAAATTGCAAAACTATGTCCTTTGTTCATTGGATTAATTATCCTTTTCTTATGGATTTGTAGAAGTATGAATATATATTCTAAGTATATATATTCATAAACATAATAATATTAGTACTTCCCTCAAGAGTTTCTGTACGGCTAAATTAAGATCTTGTTAAGCAGACAGCATTTGTATTATACTTTATCAAATATAAATGCTAGCTGTTACTGTTAATGTTATTATTACTCATTTTAAAAATACATATACAGATCAGCCTAAATATTATACATAATTTAAGTGTTTTAAAAGTGGAAGTCTCTGGGAAGTATGTTACAAGATTAAATAATTTTTTATCTATATTTTCCACTTTTTCTAAAATGTATCATGCATGAATTTATTAAGGATATAAACATCCTACAAATTGAGACTCCAAAAAATAAAGCAGATTTAACAAAGTATATATTTAGATGAGAAGTGTATGGTAAATTTATTTGTTTACACTTGTATATTTATCATTTTCACTTATAGCACATAAAATGCATTTATATGTCAACTTCTTAAAATATACATGATACAATCTATAATTCAAAAGTATATATTTATATATATGTGAGTGTAATTCATTCTCCCAAATTTATCATTACATTAATTGTGATCTCAATTTCCCAAAAGATCTTATATGAAACTAGACAATAAATTATAAAATCTATCTAAAAGAAAATAATAAATATTTAATATAGTCACAAAAAAATTAAAACATACTCATCGAGAGAGGAATTTTCAAACCATATTTTAAATTTTACTACAAAGCTATGGAAATAAAAACAGAAATACCAATAGATCAATGAAACAGAATGCAGAGTATGAAAATAGACTCTTTATCTATGTGGATTTAGTACATGACACAAAAGTATTTTCAAAGTAGAAATAAACATATTTTCTAATAAATGGTTGGAGACAACTAGATAAACATTTGGAAAAAATGAAATGAGATAATTCACAAAATAAAAACTAATTTTCAGAAATATTAAAAAATATCTGCATAAAAATTCAATTAAAATGATTTAGGTACAAAGGACCATCTATATTGAGAAGCCCAGAAGCCAAAAAGTAATGAGTGATAGATAAATTGATTGCACTAACATTTAAAAATTTCCAGAATAAAATATATTTTAACAAAATAATATAAAATTAAGCAACCAGTTTGGAGAAAATATTGTGCAAGATGTAAATGGAAATTCAGAATTTATATAAAGAAAAAAAATCACACCAAGAAATGGAAAAATTATATAACTGGAGTTATATTAATATATATATATATATAATTTAGGGAGTAAATAAACAGTTAATAAGCATAACAAATATGTTCAATCTACACACAATCAAGTAAATGAAAAATTAAATAACATATCAGCCTGGGAAAAATCAAAATAGGATTGATAATGTTCATGTTAGGAATAGTCTATCAGTATTGAATATATACATATGATTCTCTAGGACAAATACAATTCATACTTTAATACAAATCACTGTGTTTCTTGTTAAAATGAAGGTTCTGAAACAGTAGGTCTGAAGTGGGACTTGAAACATTTATTTTCAGAAAGCTTCTATGTGAAGGCAATGCCACAAACCATTACTTGGTAAAAACTTTAAGATACACTTTAAAATATATTCTAGGATGTTAATTTTGACATGCACCTAAAATTATTTTTACTAAGATGTTTTAATTTGGGATTGGAAACTACCCAAGTATTTATCTAAAAGGGGAATGTCTTTATAAGCTAAGGTATAACCACTCTACTGGGATATTATACAGTAATATAAAAGGATAGAAAAGATCAACTTACACTGATATGAAAAAGAGATCTTCATTAAGAGAAAGGACAAAATTTGCAATAGAAAGTGTGCAAATATAATCCCACTTATATATCTTCCTGGTTATATAAAGAAAGGTAAATGCAAAGGTGTGTCAGAAAGGATACTTTTGTTATGGGTGAGTATTGAAGAAAGAAGGTGATAAATGCTACGATCAGTTTCTCTGACCACTGCTGTCAAGTTTCATGTCAGGAGATGCAGTTACTGGTAAACAAGGAACCCACTCAACTTAGAAAATACAAATAATTACAAAATCACTTGAGTGATGTGTTCTCTTTATTTTTTCCCCCTCTTCCTAAAGTTTAAAATGTATATCTTCCTCCCCAATCCCTTTTTTCAGTATAGTTTACTGGTGTTTGTTAATAACTCTTGATTTAAGTAAATATGTGTAGTAGAGCTGGGCTTGGAATTTTAAAATTTTTCTTGCAGCAAAGTAATTAATTATAAAAATATTGACTCCACTCAGACTGCATTAGAACTTAATCATACTTATATATGCACTGTGTTTAATCAAATTTTAAGTTGAAAGATTCTTAGAAATCATGGAGAGTTAGAAGTAAAATTGAATAAATGTTAATACTTCCTTATTATAAAAGGTAACCATTTATAGAATCTCAAAAAATTAGTCTCTCACAAGTAAAGGGGAAATTTAATTAAAAAATGGGCAGAAGATCTGAATAGATATTTCTCCAAAAGGAAATATAGATGGCCAATAGACCTACAAAAAGATGCTCAAGGTCACTAATCATCAGAGAAATGCAAATTAAAATCACAATGAGAAATCACCTTACACCTGTCAGAATGGCTGTCATCAATAAATCAAATAACAAGTGCTGGTGAGGATGTGGAGAAAAAGGAAAACCCTCATACATTGTTGGTGGGATTGCAAATTGGTGCAGCCATTATAGAAGACAGTCTGGAGGTTCTTCAAAAAATTAAAATAGATCTATCTTTTGACTCAGCAATTGCATTTCTGGGTATTTATCCAAGAAAACAAAACAACAACTCATAAAGATTTATGCATCCCTATGTTCATGGCAGCGCTATTCACAATAGCCAAGATATGGAAGCAATGTAAATGTTCATCAACAGACTATTGGAAAGAAGTTATGATTCATACATACAATGAATACTACTCAGCCATAAAAAATGAAATCCTATCATTTGCAATAACATGGATAGACCTAGAGGTTATTATGCTGAGTGAAATAAGTCAGGCAAAGATAAATACTATATGATTTCACCTATACAAGGAACCTAAGGAACCAAAAGAATAAACTAATTGAAAACAAACTCACAAATACAGAGGACAATCTGGTGACAGTCAGAGGGAAGGGCGATTGGGGGCCTGGAAGAAAGGAATGAAGGGCTAAAGAAATACAAATTAGTAGTTGATGGATGGTCCTGGAGATGGGAGCATGGCATAGGAAATATGGTCAGCAGTAATGTAATGACTATATATAGAGCCAGAGGGGTGATAGTATAATCGGGGGGATTGTTTCAAAAACTATGCAAATGTCTAACCAATGTACTGTATACTTGAAACTAACAGTAAATAAAATAAAATAAAATGCTAAAAAAAAAGTAAAGGGAAGCTTAATGACTGTCCACACTAGCTTTATATAATATTTGACTTCTTTTTAATATTTTACGACCAACCATAAAAACAGAACGTTCTTTATTCCTAAACAAATGAAAAGTGAGAATTTATTAACTCATCATTAAGATATGTGAATGTCTGATGGTTAGTAATAGCAGTATGCAATCATCATATTGTATGTTGTATATTGGTTTAATATGATTTCAAAGCCACTTGTTTATGACTTAAGTTGTTTTGACCCACTTATTTATGACAAAGACAAAAAATATTGGTTTTAGAAACAAAGTTGTTTTTGATATAAGAATAAAGTTGTTGTCATTATGTCAAATCATCTCTTCTGTTTGTTGTCATTTATTAAATGGCAAGGAGACATTTAAATTCTGAGAGTTAGTAAGGACTAGTCAAGAGTTGAGTTCTGGGTAAGGCATGATTCACTGATCTAAACAGCTCTCTGAAGATTTTGAGACACTTGCCTCTTGCTTTGGCCAAGGTGACCTTTGGTTAGTAGTGGTGCTAAACCTCGCAATGGTCCCCTGGAGTGATAACCCTTGGAGCAGCCTAGCCTGTCGGCTAACATCAGCACCTTCATTCTCTAACAATTTTCTCTAGCAACGAAGCTTTCATCTGTGCTGGCAGCTGGAAGTCAGCTCATAGTTGGTTAATCCATTTCTCTCCAAGAACCAAACTCATATAAAAAATGCACACCTCAGTTAAATTTGGACTTTTTTTTTCCTTTTATCTCTCCTTTGCCTGGAAAAATAGTGTAATCTATCATTGCTTTGGAGTATGTTACTGCTTTATTAGCTTATTAAGAGACATTATTCTGTATGCTATTGGCTTGTGAAATTATTATAATTCCACAGCTAACCTGTGCTAAATAAATTGCTGGCAAAGACAGAATCAATCTCTGAGTATAACTTCACTGCCTCCGCTAGAAGAAAACAAAGTATTGTACATATATGAAATTTTGCAGAGGGATGGATTACTACGTGAAACATACATTCAAGATATATGTGGTGAAGATAGAGATAAATGTTACCATTGGGGCCAATCAGAGTTCAGTGTCACCTTAATCTCGGGGGAAAGAAGGGGATAACACAGTGCAGAGAAGTAGTTAGCATTTTTCTCAGTTCTTCCTCATTGATGCAGTAAAGAATCACAGGTCAGGGAGATTTTAGAAAAGATTTATTAAAGTATATTTTAGAAAGACAAAGACAATGCTCCACAAGGCACATGGTTCAGCTATGAGAGCTGAAACAGAGTACTGTAATAAACAACCACAAAAAACAAGAGGAAAAAACAGGCCACAAAGTCACAAAGGCCACACAAGGGCAAAAAGGACCCAGAAGTGGGATATGTCTGAATTATATTTGGGCTGTGATCGGTGGTTCCAAAGACTTCTAGGTGAGGGCAAGTGAGGTCATTTTAATTGACATGTGGCTGCCTATATAACTCTTTGCGTAGTGTTCATGCACTTACCTAGAATTTAGTGTTATAATTAGATTCATGAGCTTTCAGACATAAACATAGTATTATATAATGAACCTTAAAATGTAGGCAAATTAAGGTAGTACCTTTCTGTGCAGGTGTCTGTAGCCGGATTAGGCCAGCTAAGACTATGACCCTCCTTTCCTTGTCTCTGGGGATGCAGGAGGAATTCTCTAATTACCAATAGGGGGCGTTCTTCAGGCAATTTATGGACTAGGCCCCTACTTTTTTGTTCCACCTGTCACTCGTGTCTGACTAGCTACCTAACATTAGGATGTATTAAAACTGTAAGATTGGAGAGTCATTCTAAAAGTTATATTAATACAAATTAATGACTTACATTCATCTTGATTTTAAAAAGTAAATGTAATGTTTTATTTAATGTAAAATAAAAACTAATAATGTGCATACTTAACTTAGTGCTCTGACGTTCTTCAATGATCTGTTTACAGATTCTAATAAGATAAACAACAAATGAATGAGACATGTGGAGGAGGCCATAATATTGGCAAATATCTCTGAAGTACTAGACTACACAAAGTACTTAAAAGTACTTTAAGAAATGGTAATCTAGTTTATATTCAATTTATTTCATTTCCTACAAAGCCCTGAGGAACATACTCCATTTGTTGCACAAAAGCCAATTACAGTAATGGGCGTTCATAGACTTTCCAGCTTTCTGAATTAGTTCAACTATTAACAGTACATTTTCAGATGGCTGTGAGGCTAATCATTTCTAATTCTTCAGTAACTATGTTTAGGATCAACGTAAATACTACGCCATTCTCTTTAGTTTCAATGTAGACCAACATGAAGGAAAAAATTTTTTAAACCTTGGTTTATCATGAAAATAGAATCACAAAGAATAATTTCATAAGTAACAAAAAACTCTTAGCAAGAATATAAATTGTTCATATAAAATGCTTTTAAACATTCCCACCAGAGGACAACTCTACTTCAATGCTAGTTTACATAGTTAAAAAAATGGTCCAATGATAATTCTTAGCTCTGAGCTCCCTTTTTACTTCCTTAAATGAAACTCACTTAGAAGTGCACTATGTTAAGTGAAGTTGCTCTGGTTAAAAAGCTTTGGAGAATTTTGAAGTTTGCCTCTAGGTCTTACCCTTTCATCCTCCTGAGATATGTTGCTCATTAGCTCTGTGCCCTTGGGCAAGTTATTCTCTTTTCTGGCTTCAGTTTTCTTGTCTGTAAATGAAGGCAATCTTCCCTTTCTCGTAAGGTTGTTTGAACAGATGGAACTGTTCAATATGGAAGTCAACCCATATATGTTCAGTCGATGTTCTTTCACTGTTCCTTTCTTATTCCTAAACCTGAGCCCCGCAAGCCCTAGATAAAAATATATTTTACTTTCTGGACCCAATAATTTCTTATCCTGGTTTTTGGTCATAACTTCTACTATGATCTGACTAAATGAAACATTTCAAACACTATTTGGCCCTTCAAGTTTTTTGTTTGTTGTTTGTTTGTTTGTTTTGTTTTTTAATCCATTAGTATTTCTCAGTGGGGGAATTAATGGGCATTTGAGGTGGGAAAATTAACCATGTAGGGCTGTCTCAAATATAGGATGCTTGTATATTTAAATGTTTCCCATTAAATGCCAAAAGCAAATCAATAATTGTAACAACCCAAAGCAAGCAAAATCAACAAAATACCTACACATTTCTAGTCACCCATAGTTTCCCCTATAAAGAACCCCTGGACTCTCCAAAATCCTATAAGAGTTCTTCACCCTTTATTTGTGATCTTATACAGTTAAATAAAATTTATTTATCAGCTAGTTTTTATAGGCTGGATTCAACTTAAGTTTTTATTTAAGATAAACTCGCCTTCTTCACTTATAAACAAGATTTGGTCCAGGTTATCTAGAAGGTATGTCAATATGCAGACACCATCAGCACTTCAGACTGTCAATATGTAATTAGCTCTGAGTATTTTTTTAAAAAAATTAAAATCACATGGCCTGCACCTGGGAGGAAGTTGTAAGTTCTTTTCTCTCTCCCCCTCTCTCTCATGTGATCCACTGCACATTGAAAGCTTCAAAGCTTAAAACAGAAACCCTCCCATTCACAAGTTCCTTTGGACAGACTGCCAAATTTATTTAACTAGCTTTTTGGATTAGAGTATGACTAGAACCCTTTTTAAAATTATTGACTAAATTTCACCCAAATAACCCTGTACTTCATTTTATTTAAGGAGTATTTGTTTGCACTGAGTTTCTTAATTTCTACAGCTGGAGTTGGAATAAATTAGATGTTTGACTCTAAGGCTGACTTTTATATCTTTCTGTTTCAAAGCCCATGTGGCCTATTTTGCTATTGGCTAATTTTCTATTTCTGATCTTGAGCCACCTCTAATTCTCAGCTGATTTTCAGTCAGATGACTGACAAGCTTCTCTGAAAGCAATAAATAATAAAAAAAAAATCCTGACTCAGTTTAACAGCTCTGCCACCTCTCCTCTTGTCTCTAAACACCGTACATATGAGCCCTATCCTCAAGGCACTCAGTACTCCTGAATTAAACTCTTTCTAGTAGGATAACCACATATCTTCAGGTACCTTGGCAATCACAGTGGAAATTTTCACCTATAAGATGTGGGTAGTTGGTGTGTGGAAACTTTACTGAGTCTGCACAGTAGAATCTGCCTCTTTCCTGAGTTACTCCAAATTAGAAGACTATACAGTCACACTTTGGAGAAGGCAGCAGAATCACAGCCCAACTGCCTGAGGCAATCACTAAGCAACTGTCAGAGAGAATCACAAGTGCTTTTCTTTGTTGTTTTGGTGACAGTGGCTGCTGTCTGATTTGGCTTCTGATATAACACAGAGTCACTGAGAGCTTTTCAACAAATCTCCAAACCCCTAAAGGAGTCCTAAGGGCTCAAGTGGGATGAACTCATCTCATTCCTAACTCAGACAGAACAGGAGGAAGCTGAGGAAGCCGAGGAAGCATTGTCTGTCCTACTGGTCCAGCAATCCCAGGGACCCAGAAGAATGGCATCCCCCTCTACTATATCACCTGGCTCCCCACATCCCAAAGAAAAGAATGGAACTGTTATAAAGATAAATAAATGTAATAAGAAAGAAAAAAAAAAACCCTAACACATAGAATATAATGTTACATAATCCACTAACATGGGTTATGATACTGTCACTTAATTTCCCCTGTCCACCATGATTCATGCTCAGATAAATACTGTTGATAACTGACATTAGAAACAAACTAATTTTGAAACTCAAAAGTTATGTTCAATTGTTAGAGTAACACTGAAGAACCAGTTTGTAAAGTCTACATAATTTCTATTGTTACCTTTTTAATGGTTTATAGAATTTTTAAGAGAATATTTTAATTTATTTCCATGACATTTTATAAAATATACAGCACAGAGAAAGAAAATGTTAATTGTGTGTATAATGTAAAGTTTTCTATTATTTTACCAAGTTTTGAGGGACTAAAAATAAAAAGAAAGACAAAATATCACTATTTTTCAATTTAATGACCAGTTTTCTGCACATAGTAAAAATTAAAATAATTTTTAAAAAATTTTTAAACAATTTTCTAAATTAATTTAGAAAATTAATCTAAAATTAGTTTACGTGCATGTGCGTATGTGTTGTTTTGCCACTGGTTACACTTCTGAAAACATTTTCTAGAATAGTCTCTCAAGTAGCTATTGAAATACCATGAACAATCATTCTCACATAAAAAAATATGTTTTTCCTAAATTCAACAGAAGATAGCTCTTTTCCTAGCTCAACAACTTTGTTAACTTTGACTTCCTCCATAATCCCCTTAATTTCATCTCATTAGCTCTAATTATATTGCCATATACAATGCTACCCATTTCCACCCACTTATTATTTATATCAATCTAATGTTTTGGATTCCTTAGAAGTTTCCTCTTTTACTTGATTCTTAGGCAAGCATTCATTTTGCTGATACTAAGTGTTGCTCATATGTCATTTCCTACTGAATTGCTAAACCTTATCAATTAATTAATTTACTTATTTTGGGCACTCTGGAACACTAAAGGTGTCAATTTCTACATATATCTTTGATATACAGGTCACTATTAACTTTCTTACCCTAAAATAGGGAAAATAGTTCTTATCTTGCAAGCTTTTTAAATTGCAATCAGATATAATAATACATATGAAAAAACCTGTAAACTGAATACCACCACCACAGACAATGCAAAATATTATTATTATGATGATTATTCCTGCTTCCAATAGAAATTTAAAGTAAAAAAAGAAAGATCTGTTTTCTTGACTGTTAAAAACTTCTACTTACCTTTAATCTTAGTGTAAACCACTCCAATGTGGTTGTCCAAAGTCATATGAAAAGAGAATCAAGCTGGGTAAATAACTGAGTAGCTATTACAACCTGAAATTTTGGCCAAATTCTCGATATCATATCCTCCTTCTTGAGCTGATTGGTACCATCTGTTAACACTGAATGACAGACATATCCCCCCCTAAGCAGCCTAAAAGCATACTTAAGCACTTATCTCATTTCTTCATAATGTGTGTGTTCTTGTTATGTTTTCTTATGTAGAGAAGGGTACTCATACTACCTGATTTCAAGAAAATACAAATCAACGGTAATCAAAACTGTGCGGTATTGGAGAAAAAAATAATATAACAAAAGAAAGTCCCAAAATAAAATCACACAAATATGGTAAATTAACTTTTGCAGGTAGCAATGTCAATACAATGGGGAAAAGAATAATCTTTTCAGCTAATGGTGCTGGAACAATTTAACATTTATAAGCAAAAAAGGAAAATCAATCAATCAATCAATCAACCTCATCATTTGTGGTAAATTATATTTTGACAAGAATTCAATCAGAAAGGGATTTTTTAAAAAAAATATCACTGAACACTGAGATAACTCTACACACACAACACACACACACACACACACATACAAATTAATTTGGATCTCTTACTCATATCACACACACACATAATAACAAAGTTAATCATAGACCTAAGAGCCAGATCTAAATTTTTAAATTCTTAGAAAAAAAATATAGCAGTGAAATCTTATAACTTTATGTTAGACAATGGTTTCTTTATGATGACATTAAAAGTACAAGTGACAAAAGAAAAAAAGATATGTTGAAATGTATCAAATTTAAAAAGTTTTGTACTTTAAAGCATACCATGCAAGACGTAGAAAGACAACACACAGAATGGAAAAAAAATCTCTAAGTCATATGTGATAAGAGTCATGTACCCAGAATATATAAAGAAGAACACTTATAACTCAATAACAAAAGGAGAAACAAACCACATTTTTAAATGGGTGAAGGTTCTGAATAGAATTCTCCAAAGAATATATGCAAATCAACAATTAGCTCATGAAAAGATGTATAACATCTTTAGTCATTAGGTAAAATACAAATCAAAACCACAATATAATACCAATTCACATACAGTAAGATGACTATAATCAAAGTTCTAATAATGAAAGTGTTAGCAGAAATATGGAGAAGTTAAGACTCTGACGTACTGTTAATGGGAATGTAAAATGTTGCAGTCACTTCATAAAATAGTTGAGCAGTTTCTCAAAATATTAAAAGTGGAGTTACCATATCAATAAGCAAATCCACTCCTACAAATAACCTAAGTGAAATAAAACCATATATCCAAACAAAAACTTGTATACAAATGTTCAGAGTAGCATTATGCACAATAGCTCCAAAATGAAAACAATTCAAATCTCTATCAATTGACAAATACATGAAGAAAATATAGTAAATCCATACAACAGAATGTCAAGTGGAAAAAACATAATAATAATAATAACAGATTACTGATACGTTACAACACGGACATATCTTGGAAACATTATGCAAAGTGAAAAAAAAAAACTAGTCACGAAATGCCACATATTGTATATATTCATTTAATATGAAATAACCAGAACAGGCAAATCTTTGGATATGGAAAGCAGATTAGTGGTTGCATAGGGAACCACTAGGAGGAATTAGCACTAACTGCTAATGGGCCTGGAGTTTTCAAAATGGAGTAACCAAATTAAAAAAAAAAAATAGTTTTGGGTGATAGCTTACAGCTCTATAAATATACTAAAAAAAAAAGATTTATATACTTTAAATTGGTGAACCACAAGGTAATTGAATTATATCTAAACAAGCTGTTTAAAAATAAGTTAATATTAACTTTGTGAAATAATACATATTGGGAGAATAAATATATCACTGTCACTAGTATCTAAATAGTACTACGTGTTACATAAATGGGTATACAGAATTTGTAACAAAGAAAGTATTAAAACCATAATTTTTTAAATTGCAAACTCTTCCACCTTGTGTTATTACTGGGAAGCAGCTTTCTAGATAAGAATAGCATTACCCAGCTTCTTGGTATGTTCTTGTGATTAGTGTTGGCCAACACAGTCAACTGAAGTGATGTTTGTCACTTAAGACAAAGTTATTAAAAATAAAATATACATATCCTTGTGCTTTGTTTTGACTTCAAACAGCAGAAACAAAGCATTTGACTGTCATATGCCCTCATAAATTATCTTGAAGAAAATGTCTAAAATTTTAGATTTTAAAAAAAAATATCAGCTAATGTAATCCTAATACATGATGTAATAACACATTACTCTGAGTAGTAAATAATGAGAGTTTGGTAGTTTCTAATGAAATTCCTGGTAGCTTAGCCAAAATAGTTATTCTTCATTTTAATGGATATAAAGAATTTAAATCATGAATCACATGAGAAAATAGATGTATGGAAAGCTACTTTAGGCTTTCTTTGCTGACTTCTTCCTCTAAGGACACATGATAGATTGTAGAGTTGCAAAACACACTGAAGTTAACCCCAAAAGTTTCCTAAAATTTATCATATACTCCCCCAGATTTCTTCTGTTTTGTTCATTTCTCTAAAACAAAAGAAATACTTCAGAACAAGAAAACTAAATTTGTTCATTTTGTAATCATATTACAGAGAGAACTTTTGCCTTTATAGCTTATATATCTTTGAAGGAAAGTGTGAATATACAGGAATATTCTCTTTTGTTTAGTATTTTTCTCTGTAAACAAACACATGATAATATTTCTGTTAAAAACAGAAAATTAATCTCTTGAAAGTAGTAGTATAAATCTTAGCTATTTTTCTATTAGTATAAATCTTAGCTATTTTGTCCAGAGGGTATTATGGTATTTCTTTTTCTTTTCTTTCTTTTCTTTTTCTTGAAGAAAAAAATTTTCCATTTTCATAGAACTCACACATGATGGGTCTGGATACTTGGTACGTGGTTAATATCATCTGTCTTATCTACATTAAATGTACTCATTTACTTGCTTTTTTTAAATATAAAGATGTCATGCAGTCATACTTTTCACCAGTGTGGCTACAAAGGATATAGCCCATAGCCCAGCCTAAATAGTGGACCCTGGAATCATAAGGTTTTTATTTTCCTTATTAGTCTTTGTGTCAATTTTGTTCTCCAGGGTCTCTGAGGGCTTTTAAGCGAGAAGAGTATGTGGATTCCCAAGTCTTAAAGACTACAAATAGGAAAACATTCATCCTTAAATATATAGACTTCATAATCCATGAGCTGATTAAACATTAGACAGAGACTGAGGATTAATTTATTTTGAGGGTTGTAGTTTATATGTAAAAAATGTGTTTTATCTATTCAATATGTTAGAAAATCACTCAACAAAGAAGGAAAGTATTCATTTCTGTCAAACAAAGATAAAACAAATGACAGCTCTCTAGGAACTGGGAATTCTGCCAGGAAATATGCTCATCAACATATTTCTCTATGAAAAAAGATTTTGTCAACTAATTTGTTCAAATCATACACCACATTACACCATATTCCCTTTGATACATACTAAGTCTGGGTCATACTCATCATTTAATCAATATACATATATATGCATATATATGCATGTGTGTATATATATATATGTTTACACACAAACACACATTTATACACACATATAAATGCATACGTATACATATATATTGTGTTACATGCCGCTATGTATGTAAAAATAACATGAAACAAATGAAAATACAGCATCATAAAATATATTCTGCATACCTTAAGATTTAGATAATATCACTTCAAATTTTCTATCTTAGTAACTCAAAGTACATTTCAGAAAATTGCTTGATATTTTTAATAACATTTTAAAACACGATATGGAAAAAAATTTTGAGTATTTAAAATAAATTAAAATGAAAGAAAAATGAATACTAAAGAATGACAGGAAAACAAAATTATTAAAAAAAACATATTGAGGTTGGTAAATTATGTAAATAGCACTATGGATACCTGAATAAGTGAGATGAAAGACATCCTTAAGGTGCTTTCCATATGTTGAGAAAAAAAAGCACAAATTTACAAGAAGATAAAAGAGTTAAGAATTTGAGACAACTGTCCAATCTATAAATTATGTGGGATCCTTTGGAAAGAACTACAGAAATTAAAAAATACATAATCAAAAGATAACGAAATAGAAATTAAATTAAAGTGAAAGATATAATTAGCAGACTGAGTAAATTAAAAATGAACAGATGTAAGAACAGTGGCATATTAGTACTAAATTAAATACAAATTAAATACTAAATTTGAATACAAAAAATGCATATGTATTCAAATGGTGATGTCAGGTTTCTAACAAAATAACACAACTGAAACTCAATATCAATTTCTTGTTTGCAATGCTTAAAGTCAAATGTCAAAGAAACATTTTTTCAATTAAAATGTAATTCTGGTTCCAGTAGTGTTGGAATAGTAAAATCTCAGCAAACCAACTCACACAGAAAAAAAAAATCATTATAAAATCTGAACATCATACAAACAGCAGGCACTTAAAGCCACTAGAGAGTGAACAGAAGGAGATAGAATCCTATGAGGTGTACACATTCACAGGAGAAAGGTTTTACAAATTGATTTCATGTTATCATGGCTTTTAGTTTGAGCCAAAGCTTTCAGCATGGGCTGGGAAGGAACAAGGATGTCACTGAAAAAAACCACAGTCTTTGGGCCATGGCTATTCATAACCTCCAAAAAGTAGAACTCCAGCAAAGAGACAGTAAAGGGATTCCTTAATCATATCTACTTCTATCTCTGAACCACATAAATTCTGGATTAAGTAAGGTCAGATCTGTTGATCAAGAAACAAATTTGTTATTCTCTCAGGACAAAAATCACAGAATTCAGTTTCTCCATGCTCAGGATACAATACAAAAATCACCCAATATATGAAGAATCAGGAATTAAAAACATATTCTTAAGAGGAAAAAAAATCAATTGAGATTGACTCTGAGATAACCCATATATTGGCACTAGTAGCCAGGAATTTTTAAAGCGACTATTACAACTATCCTCAGTAAAGTAAAACAAAATATACTTTCAATGAATAAAAAGGTAGGAAGTCTTAGTAGAAATAAAGTTATAGCTTAAAAAAACTGTAGTTTTAGAACGAACAATGTAGTATATACAATAATAGCAAAATATGAGTGTCATAGAAAAACTTGAAGATAGATTAATAGAAAATATTTAATGTCAATAAGTCTGAGGGTAAAAAAAAGGTTTAAAAAAGTGACAAGAACCTTAACATTCCATAAAAGAATGTAGAGAGAAAATAGTGAAGAGAAATATTTGAAAATAATGTCTGAAAAATTCCCAAATTTGATGAAAGACAGAAAACCATTAACGTACACATACAAAATGTTCAATGATTGTCAATTAGAATAAACATATAGAAGCCAAACAAAGACACAAGCCACATTATAGGCAAATTTTGAAGTCTAAATAGAAAGAGAGAAACTTAAAAACTCCTAGAGAAAAATAGTACATTATATTTAAGGAAATAATGATTTACTAAGAGCTGACTGATCATCAGAAACTATGAAGGAAAGAAAAGAGAATAAAATAACATCTTTAAAGTGTTTCAAAAGAGAGGTTAATTTAGTATTCTATATCCAGTATAAATATGGAAGTTAATATGAAAACATTTTTAGTTTAAATACATCAAATGGAATTTATTACCAGGAGAGCCACACTGTAAGATATGCTAAGGGAATTACTTCAGAGTGAAGAGAAGTGGTCCCTAACTGAAAGTTGTAAGCTCAGAAAGGCATAAAAAGCACTGGAAATGGTAAATATTTGATTAAATTCAAAATAATATTATATTTTATATAATTTATGTAGTTATAGTTAAAGTAGAAATTATAATACTGATTTATAGACTTTAAATATATATGAAATACATATATGAAACACACCAAACAAGTAAAAGTATAGAGTTGAAAGTTTATAATTCATGTGAAATAACAATATTAACTGTAAGTGGACTATGAAAAGTTAAGGATGTATGTTATAATTCAATAACAACCATAAAAAAATATAATACAAAAAACCATAACTAAAAAGCCAATAGGAAAATTAAAATAGATCCTCAACATGTATTTAAATCATTTGAAAATTTAAAAAGCAGAAAGAGAAAATTATAAGAGAAATAAGAAAAGTAACAGAAAATTCAATCAAATAATTAATTACATTAGAAATTAATTGACTAAACCATGTGCATGTTCCTTATAACAGAAGTTCCAAATATATGAATAAAACTGATAAAATTAATTTAAAAAATAGACAATCCTACAATATTATGACTATTTTAATGCCATTATCTCTGCAGCTATTAGAACTAGACACAAAAGTAAAGGAAAAACAGAGGCTGAATATCATTATCAATCTCACTGATGTATTTGATATTTATAGAACACTACACCCAACTACATCTGAATATATATTCTCCACAAGGGCATGTGTAATTTTACCATGATAAACAATATATTGGGTTATAAAACAAGTAAACTTTTTTAAAAGATTAAATTATTTCTAGTATATTCTCTGAATACAATAGAATTATATTGGAAGTCAATGGCATAACCAAAACCCCTTAAATATGTAAATATTAAACAACAACATTCTGAATAACCCAAAATTTAGAAAGGAAATATCAAAGGTAGTTAAAAATGTTTAAAAATGAATAATAATGAAATATTTACCTTACCAAACTTTGTTGGAGTGCTGCTAAAGCCAGTATATACAGAGAAAGTTTTAGTTTTAAATATATATATTATAAAAACATTCAACAATAAGGTGCCACATTAAAAAATTAGAATAATAGATAATTAAACCAATTAAGTATAAATAAGAAATAATAAGATAAAAGCATAAATAGACAAAATACAAAATAAAAAACCAGAAAAATCAATAACAGAGTTGGCCTTTTAAAAAAAAAAAGATAAAATTGACAAGTCTCTAGTTAAACTGATCAAGGAGAAAAAAGATGGAAGATACATATTATCAATATCATGTAGGAAAATAGTTCCATACTATAGATGTTAGAAATATTAAAAGAATAATAAAGAAATCTTATGAATAATATTATGTAAAACAGTTGACAACCAAAATAAAATGGTTAAATTTCTTAAAAATACAAATTGCCAAAATTGATTCAAGAAAAAATAAAAAAATTTTTGATAGATTGATAACAGTTAAAAAAAATGTAACTCCCAATGAAACCCTTCCCCAAGGGAAATGTCCAGGCCCCATGGTTACACTGGTTAATTCAATAGCTTTGGTAACAATGGCAATAATACAAATTTCGTGCAACCCTGTCATTAAATAAGAATGAGAAAAGTATCTTCACCTGTTTCATGGCATCAGTATTGACCAGAAACAAAAATCTAAGACATGGCAAGACCAATTACAGACCAATATCCTGAATAAATATATAAACAAAAATTGTAAGAATCTTTTAGCAAGTAGAGTTCAACACTATAAACATGATAATACATCATAAAAAAGGTTTGCTGTTCCTGGGACTCAAAGGTTGACTTAACATTTGAAAATCAATGATGCAATTCAAAAATTTTAACAAATTTTTTTTAAAAAGATGCAGTACTTTTAATATCCTTTAAAAAGGAAAAAATGTATATATTAAATAGATCTAGAAAAAGTATCTAACAAATTTCAACACCCAGGTACCCTAAAACTTTTCAACTAACTAGGAAATTTCCTCAATCAAATTAAGGAAATCTATGAAAAATCTACAACTAACATGTCAATGTTTTCTTCTTAAAATCAGAAACAAGGCTTGATGTTCACTCCCATTGTTTCTATTTAACATTGTATTGGAGATCCTAACCTGTACAGTAAAGCAGGAAATAAAAGGCATACAGAAAGTAAAAGAAAAAATCAAACTGTCTTTACTTAATTTCATGATCATATACACAGATAACCTAAGGAGCCAATAAGCTATTAGAGCTAATCAGTGAATTTATCAGGGCTTCAAGTTCAATATCAAAAATTCAATTGTGTTTTTATATACTAGAAAGCAAATAAAAATGAAATTTTCACAAAGTATATTTACAAGGCATTTAAAAATAGAGATAAATTTATCAAAAATGTATTTAAGATCTATACCCTTAAACGTAGGAAACACTGAAAAGGGAAATTAGAAGAGACCTACATAAATGGAGAAATATCAAATGGTCATGAATCAGAAAAGTGGGTGTGGTTAAGATGGCAATTCTCCCCAAAATGATCTGTGGTTGAATATAATCCCAAATATATCTTTATCATCTTTTTTTTGAAGATACTAACAAGCTCATGCTTAAATTTATATGGTAAGCAAAAGACCTAGAATAATAAAAATATTAAAATAAAACAAACTTGAAGAATTTATACTATCTTATTTTAAGACATTATAAAACTTCAGTCTCTCAAGAGTGTATTGTGTTAATGTAACAACAGACAAACAGAACAATGAAGCATATTGGATAATCCAGAAATAGACCCTCCACTAAATGATCACTTTTCTTAGAAAGGTGTTAAGATAATTCAGTTGGTGGGGAGAGATGATCTAGTTAATAAATAACATTGGAACAAATAGAAACTATATAGGAAAAGAAAATATAGACCTTGTACGCTCATACAAAAACAAAATTAACTTGAAATGGATAATAAACCTAGATATAATTGCTTAAACTTCTAAAAGAAAACAGGCAATTCTTAGACATTAGATTAGGAAAAGATTTTTAAACAGCACACAAAAAAACATGAGCCATACAAATTTTAAAAAATGACAAAAATAGACCATCAGAATTAAAACTTTCATTTTAAAAGAACAGAGTTATAAAAATGAAAAGGCAAGCTACAGACTGGGGAAAATAAATATGATTATACAAGGCTTGTATAGAGATTGCTGATAAAAGAACTATAATCATAGAGAAGACAAACACAATTTAAAAAGTAGATGACAAATGTCAGCCCAAAAATTTAATTTTAAAAAGCAAGTGAAAAGGAAAACACAGTTTACTAAAGAAAATATACAGATAGTAAATAAACCCATAAAAAATGTGGCATACATCCCTATTCATCAGAGAAATAAAAATTAAAACAACAAGATACCATTACAACATCTACTAGAAGACTCAAGTGAAAAAGACCAATAATGCCATTCTTGATGAGAATATGGAGCAAACATAACACTCATATTTGGCTGTGAAAACATATGTATTATAATCATATTTGAAAACAATTTCTCAATATCATATAAAGTTTGACATAGATTTATCATAAGACCTGGAAGTACCACTCCTCATTATTTCTTCAAGGGACATGAAAACATATATTCACGTTAAAATGTATACATAAATGATGAGAGCATCATTTTCAGAATATTCTGAAAATTAGAAAACAGTCCCAATATTCATCAACTGATGAATGAATAAACACATTATAAAATTTCCATAATTTGGAAATTACTCAGCAATAAAAAGAGACAAAATGTGAATGTATATAACAAACATGTGTGAATTGCAAAATCATTATCCTAAATGAATGAAGTCAAACAAATACTACATAATATATGGGCCCATTTTATGAAGTTTTGTTTGTTTCTTTTCACCTGTGGAAGGACTCAGACATTTTTGACCTATAGAGTCCCTCACTCTGGGTTTTGCTTACTTGCACACTCTTGATACATTTCAACGTGTTTCCACTGTCCTTTGGTTTTCCTGCAAATAGACAGCTGAGCTAGAGAATGGATCAGACAGAGTTTTGAACCCTTTGGCCAAAACTACTGTTTTTATGAAATTTTTAATAACAGATAAAAGCCAGATAGCAAATTAATGGTGTCTTAGTCACGACTGAGGTGAGCAGATCAACTGTAAAGGAATGAGCAAAGATTTGGGTGATAGAAACATTTTATATCTTATTTGTTGTGGTGGTAATTACATAACACTACAGAATTCTCAAAATTTGTTAAATTGTATGAATAGGTTAATAAATTATTGTATCAAATTATATTTCAATAAAATTGGAGGAGAAAAAACTTAGATACTCAATGTAGAAAAATAAGGATAAAAAGCTAAAATAACCACAATTTTATTACACAGAAATATGTTAGTATTTCATTTTATGCTTAAGATTTTCTGTTTATAGAATTTATGTGTTGCTCTATAAAAATGTTATATACTATATCACATTTTAAAATATGTTTAAAAACAATGAATGCCTTTTGAAAAAATCTAAAATTATAGAAACAAATACATAAAGATAATTTCCCCATGATTTAGTTTATCCATCTGACAAATTAATTACAATTAATAATTCAAAAATATGGAATTCATGATATATGCTTCCTTTCTTTGCCAATCCTAAGAAAACTAGAAATGTACCATGGTCTCTACTATCCAATTAAATATTTTTGTATGCTCAACTCTATGATCACTTAAAACAATAATGCTGCTTCTCTCTTCAGCACTTGATAACAAAAATAAATAATTTTTTATATAGTTAGTGGATTGTGCTAATATCATTATTAATTCTAAATACATTTTTTTTCCAAGTAGAAATAACTGTGCAGAGCAACATAATGGACATTGTCAGTCACAGGATATTTGAGAAGTGGTTTTCTGAATTTCAAATTAAATGACCCAAGGTAATTTTATTTTTGTATTGGTAAATTTAATATCTGTCAGTAGACTTCTTTTTGAAAACTTTTTAAATAAACTGTGACATAGTAAGGTTTAACTATGAATATAAGAATAAGACAGTTTGTATAATGTATGCCCAACTATGGTATTAAGCAAAATTATTGCACAGAAATATCCAGTCGATAAATTATTGAATTTAATGAATGACATTCAAGTGTTAGTGAACTGTGAATTGCCTTTATTAAATGTTGGAATGTATATTTTATTTGACAAGAATATGTTTCAGTAATTCTCAACCCTTTAAGGAGCTCTGTAAAATTGTTTTTGTTTCTAAACACTACTGTGGTATTTCACATAAAGTCTATTAGACACCAAAAAATATTTTTCTTCCACTGCAGAATAGTCCATATCAATAATTCTGCTTAATCTTTTAAGAGAGATCATTGTCTGAAGTGGCTGTTGATTGACTCTCTAACAAATTGCTTATGTTCATACAGAGCAATAAACTGCAAAATATCTGACTGTTCATTCACCATTCAAAAATCTCCCTGACAAATAGCACTAAAACAGCATCTGAGGCCAAACAGGAATAGACAGTGCTTTAATAAGGTGTGGGAGAATGCCGTGATTCACACTCAAAGTCTTTTTACCACTCGCCTCTTTCTCTAACGAGGCTCAGGACTTGAGCTACTCCTCCAGAACATGAAAAGTATAAGGATGAGGAACCTACTACACTTCTCATCTGTGTGTTCAGATGAAAGTTAGTCGCAGTTGTCTAGATAAATTTACACAAGATGCCCACTGGCTGCAAAGTTGCCTACCTGGTAAAGAACAAATAATAGGCACATTTTAGTGTTTACTAATCAAGGAGAAAATAGTCTCTCAGTAAAACTGTAGTTTGAACAAGCTCCTTCCCCACAGGAAGGAGCTACTCTGCAGCAAAAGTAAATGTTAAACAAAAGCAATGTGTTGACAAATCTGGCCCTTGAGAGCCCCTCTAAAATTCGATGTCTGGTTAATATATTGATTTTAGAAATTTTAGCTTTTAGTTCTTTCAAGTTAGCTTCCCATTGGATTGGGATTTTGTGCAGCCATAGCTTTGTATTCATCCCATATTGTTTGGGAGTTGTGTAGGTGATTGAAATGAGAAGACATCATATTAATACATTGGATTGGTAAAATAACCTGTAGTGAGATTACAATTCTGAACCTACAATTTCGTAGTCTTCTGTGAGATTCAGAATGGTGTGTTAATATTGAATCTATATGTTGATCTTGGAGGGCTGTTGGAGGAATGAAATAAAAGATTTGGTATAACATCCTTATCAGATAGAAGGCCCTCAATGTTTTGTTAATTTTCTTCTTTTCCTTTCTCCAGAGAATAAACTCTAAGTCCCAACTAGTCAAACTGCGATTCATCTTCCTTGGTTTCATAATTTTACCCCACATTATGCTCTTGTCTCATCTATCTATTTAATCCTTTTAATCCTTTTTTCAACCCCATTCCCATCCCCCATTCTGGCACACGCACACGCACACACACACACACACACACACACACCCCTTCATTCCTTTACCTCTACCCTCACACAGCAACACAGGCCAACATACAAATCTGGTTTGGATACTTGACTTATAACAGAAGTTCATCTTTCCATTTCACAGGTTGAATAGCTTAGTCAGAAAGTATATGAAGAGTCCATGCCTTAACTAGCTCCCACATTCTATTGGCTATGAATCAAGTTACATTATAACCAGTCACAGCAGACTATCATTTTTCACATCTCTCCAGTTCTTCTTCCTGTATAATAATTATATGTGCCCCACCCTGTTGAATTCAGGCCTGCTTTAATTAATGAAATTTGAAAAGAAATGATATATTTCACTTCTTGGCAACGCTCATGTGGGATATAAACCTAAAAGCAACAAACAAACAGAACAAACAGTGACTCATGGACATGGACAATAGACTAGCCGTTACCAGAGGGTAGCAGGAAGAGAGGATGGGGGAGGTAGATAGGATAAAAGGGCTCAAATATATGGTGACAGAAAGAAATATAACTGTGGGCGGTGAACACACAGTGCAATATATATATGCCTTACTGTTGAATTGTACACCTGAAACTTATTGGATTTTGTTAACCAATGTCACTATAATAAAATTAATTAATTAATTAATTAAGAAAAAGAGCCAATGCTAACCTCATACACTTTTTTCTCCTCCTTTTTATAACAGAAAATATTCCAGAAAGTGACCACCCTGTTAGCCTGGGTCTCAAAGAGAGGACATGATGATACACATATCAGCATTCCCAGCCAACTTTCAGTGGAAATATATCATAAATAGAAAATAAATATGTCTAAGCCAATGAGATTTTGGAGATTCTTTATTACTACAATTCAATCTACTTTCTCATGACTAGTATACTACTTCAGCACAAATTAGGTCATTCATTTTAAGTGCATAGACTCCATCCTTGTTTTATATTCTTGAAGATAATATTTATAAACTTTTCTAATACTATGATAATTTCACTAGACTAGATCAGTTTTATATATTCCAACTCTACATTAAAAGACTGTAGCTCTGTAGCTCTAGTACCTATACACATTGCTTGAAAATAATTTTTTGGATTTCCATATGCCCTGGGATTCATTTGCCCTGGGTTCCCCATATAATTATCCTATATGTTGCAAAACCCATTTATTCATATTGGCACCTTAATGATGATTGCTTTCATGAACCATGATCTGATAATGTCATCCCACCTTGTGTACCAGGCTTTCTATCATCAGCCTTAGTATCTTTTTTTCAGCCCTGTGTATAATCTGTGTATCTGTGTATAATCCCTTTGTTGTCTCTTCAGTCCCTGTTGCCGCAGCAAGATTTTGTTTCTATACTACTCTCTGTCTATAAAATGAATAACTTTGATCAAACCACACTTTGATCAATAATGAAATATGACTACTCACTCTGTGAGTTACTGACTTTGTGGCATTATCATTTTTAGCTTTTATTCTGACTCGCCTATGATTTGTGAGAATTTAATAAAATATGTTACCAAAGATAGTTTGACTAATTGTGTGGATAAAATTCATTTACCTATGGGAGCTGGGAAAATAATTCAGAAGAGTAAATCTTAATTTTCTACCATTCCTATATGTATGCATGCACAGACACACACACATGCGCACACGCATTTATTCCTTAGAGCTAATTGAAATGCCTTATACATATTTTTGTAGATCTCGAAGTTGATAAGAAATGAACTGTTACAATTTTTTGGAAAGAAGGATGCCACTTGGAGCTCACCATATAGTTCTCCAATAAGCAAGTTTGGTCATGCGGGTAGGGGGGTAACTTCAGCACACATTTAAATAAATAATAGAATGCTAGGTGAATATTTGACCTAGCATACAGTTTAGGCTTAAAATCAATTTAAATATTAGCTGTCTGACATATTTCAGATTTTCTTGTTTAACTAATTGTAGGAGATATAAAATGAATAAGTGACATAACACAAGGGGGTAAACAGTCTCCCTAATGGTCAGTTTTCCCAGTGGTCAGTAGTTCTGGCTGATCATAGACTTAGATAGGGAAAACAGTTTTAAGAGAAAACAAATCACCAAAATAGGTTAACATATAAGAAGAATAATTTCTGAAAGACTACTCGGGTTCAAACATTTCACTGTTATTTACCTGTTGTGTGACCCTGAGTAAATCACTTAATCTTGATAAATCACATTTTACCATATTTAAAATGGTAATATATAGTAGCTCTTAACTCAAAGAATCTTTGTAAGAGTAAAATGACATAATGTATGAAAAGTATTTATCCTAGTGTCTGACACATAATAAGTATGAATAAAATTAGCTATCATCACTATTATTTAAACACAGTGTACAGTCATGCATGTTGCTCATCCTCATCCTCTTTCATTTTGCTCATCTCACTTTCCTTACAACCAAATTATCCCAACTGATTTTTTGCATAGCACATTTGTGATTTTGTTTATTCCTATTCCTCCATTTCTTTAATGCTTATAAGCTCTATATGTCTGCTGCATATGAAAATAGACCCTCTGTGATGCAAACTCCTCATCTCTTTCTTTATGCCCCTGTTGCCTCACCATATGGCATCACTTCAATACCCAGCAGGTCATTATTTACTGGGTAAGGGTTTTGCCATGCTAACCTACCTCTCAGATAATTATAATAAAATATTAATGACAAAGGCACTGAAAAATTAAACTGTGTGTAATTTTCCTTAGAATTATGCAGCAATAACTCTGACAGTAAGCTGTTATTGCCCAAACAAACTGTTAAAGTAAACTGCTTCAGCTCAGAGAGGTGGCCATAGCCAAGGCATATATTCTTCTTTGCCTTCCCTTTTCATTGTTGGGCAAGCAGGGCCCTATGCACTCAGCTTTGGCTGATGAAAAAATATGGCAGGAATTTGTTTAAGAATTTATTTCTCCCTGGAAGGCACGAGGACAAGGTTTGCACAAGTTCAGTTTTAAGGCTGGGTGAATCATCTGATCTTCCCAATCCTTTGAGTGCTCTCTGATTATACAGATGAGAAAGTGAAATCCCAGAAACATAGTGATTTGCCCCAAATCTTGTATTAAAAAATACGGTGAGCATGTTTCTCAAACTTATCCATTTTCCTCTTTATTTTGTAGTTTCCACAGTGTTTCTCCTAGGCATTCTGTCTTCAAGAGCTTGCTTTAACACTCCTAAGCACTGAATGCCCCAAATATAGGAAATGCTCACTTGTATCCTCTTTTCTTTCTTATTTTGTTTTATATTGCTTGCTTTCTTCTCTAGTCCTTTAACCCAAAATGTCAGAATCATAGTCAAATGATTCATAGCCTTTGACCCAATAACCTCAATTCCCTTATCCATACATACTAACACTCAAGCTTATATTTTATATTTTTCAGTGTTGGTTTCTATGCTTTTATTTGCAAATATATTATACATTCTTTGATGAAAAGCCTCCAGTCATTTAAAGGAGATTTTTAAAATTAGGAAATATTTTTTACATCAAAAAAATGCATGTAAGTCTAGAAGATATCAGGCAGGATGACAAAGTGAACACTCAGGTACTTAGTGTTACCTTACAGAACAGAACATTATCAACATTTCGAAGCTCCCGTATACCTATCACTGAAAGAATATATCCCCCTCACTCCCAAACTTATCCACTATTTCTAATTGTGCATTTATTATTCCCTTGCTTTCATATAGTTTCACTATAGATATGTATCCATCATTAAACCTGATATTGTTTATTTGATGGTATCAGACTATAAGGGACTTTGTTTTTTGGTTGTTTTTTTTTTTTCATTTTACTGTTGGATTCAGCACAAAGCCTGAGAAAGTAGAAATACTGGTATTATTATCATTATTGTTATCATTATTATTAATTTGTATAAGCAAAAGAATGCATTATCTCAATGAATACCTGTAGGCTCCCTGTGAGGTGCCTATGAAGGATCAATATGATCTCAATTTGATGAATGGGAGACATGAGGCTTTGTGAAGATTTGCTGATGCAGTTTTACCCATGGTTTAGTAGAAGGGGATTGGAGATATTTTGTTCTGACTCTCCCACTATTAGCATTGGCTGGACAGTAAGCCACCTTGTAATGCCACTTTGGTTTTACTACAAATCTTAAAATCTTTTAAAGATTTTTTTGATACTTGACCACTTCTCCATGTTCACTTTTATTCATCTCCCCACAACCACTGGCATGCTGAATTCATTTTTTAGAGGAAACAGAGAACTAAGATACTGATAAAGATTGTGTCTTTCCCCTGTTTAAAGTGGTAATTTCTGAATTATCCTGATGGTATAAGATAGAAGAGTTGTGATGTTGGGAGGTAGGAGAGGCTAGATCCATAAGGGCAATAAGATGTGGCCAAAACATTTTCCACTTAATTCATACTAGTGCCCTACGGACTTCTTCACATACCTGATGAAGTTTGCCTTTATTTTCGTTACCCAGCAAAGTAATCTCCTTTTCCTCTTACCTTTGCTCTCTGTTAAAATCTTCTATCTTGATTTTGTTTTGGTGATATTTATCCATTCTGATCCAAACCACAGGTTATCGCTACTGTCTAGCTGTAACTCCTGCAAGATCTAGGTTAGATCTCTCTACTTAAGTTAGCCCATGCTTCCCTACATTTCTAGGAGATTTTCTCACATTTTCCATCACTTTCCCAAACTATTAATACATTAAGCAAAGAAGTAGGTGATAATAAATGAAATGAAAGGAAAGGAAAGGAAGAAAAGCAGGCAATTTGAAGAGTAATAAGCCAGTTTAAAAAGTATGAATTTAGAATTTAGAAAATTTAAAATATCTAGTTGCCATCAGTTTTGAGCCCTGTCTTCTTGGTCAAAAGATTTATGGTATGTATAATGGAGGACAGATAGTATTTGGCTCACATGAGTACTATGAGTTTTTTTTTTTTTTTTTTAAGATGATGTTAGCAGAACACACTGTCTAAGCTCTCAAGGACTGAATGATTAAAAAGTCTTAGGACTTGAAAAAAATTGGAAAAGTGTGTAGTTAAACAGTAGTTACTATAAGGTTCTTGAAACTACTTTTTAAACAATCATTTTCTTTTAAAAATGAATGTACATGGAAATGAATAATATATAGAGAAACAAATGTATTAAAAGGATCTGAGTAGTTTAAAAAAATGAATATATTACTGTAAAATTTGCCTTTGGTTTTAAGAAAGGGAATCAAAATAAGAAATATACTGAGTTCTTTATTTTGTCTTTTCTGATAACAAAGGAATCTTACAAACATATTTGGAGAGATTTGACTCAGAAAGCAATGTCAAAATTTTTGGTAGTTACAATATTTCTTTTTGTTAATATAATAATTATGCTTCATGTAAAGCTACGCAACTCTTACTAAGCTCTTTCTTATATTTCATGTAAATTTCTGCACATTAAAAAATAGGTAGCAATATGTGACTATTTGAAAGTGTCTTTCACACTAAGATTAATTGCCTATTGTTTTACAATGGCAAATTACAACGGAGGAGGAACCCAATTGTCAAGATCCTGAGCTCTTTCATCTGGATTCTTGACTATTTCAATGCCACTGGGAACAAATTTACTCAAATAAAAAATTGTCTGCAAGGACAGGAGGAGCGTGGTGTTGACAGTGTATGTAAGTAAAAATGAATAGTTTCTCTCCATCCAATGACATCATAATATAATTTTATTTAAAAATATTGAATCATTTCTAGAGTATTCATCAAGGGTAAATCATAGTCATTTTATTTTTCCTATTCAGGTGTATTTTTTTTCTGTCACTATAATGATACCTATGTGAATTAACCTTACATTTTGTCAAAATACTTTGAAAATGTTGCCAAAAACTGCTTCCTTTAACAAAGCAGCTTATTCTGGTGAAATGTTTGTTCTTCATGACTTCGTGGTCTCCTCCTTCTCCCTGGAAAGCTTATTCTTCTCTAGATTTAAGTTTCTTTTTAAGTTTATACTTCTAAATATAATTTACCATATACTTGATTTACATATCTTCTTGAGACGACTGTTTTGAAGTAGATTTAATAGAATTTATAATTTCCCTTGAGAAATTTTATCTTTCTACCAAGTACTTTTTTTCCTCTATTTACATACATATTTTCTCTTTATACATATGCATATGTTAGAATATTATTTATATTTAATGGAATTTATGATTTCCCTTGGAAAACTATATGTATAAGAAATTTATATTACATATGTATATACAGAGAGATAGAGAAAACACTTGGTAGGAAGATAAGATTTCTCAAGGGAAATAATAAATTCATATAGAGAGACAGACAGACAGAGACAGAGACAGAGAGGAGAGAAATAAAATATTTCTTCTACTCATTGAAAAAATTAAGAGAAAAATATATCTGGCTAGTAATTCCTGATGCAGTCTTTTTCTACTTCACATATAATGATGAAAACAATATACACACACACACACATATGAATTTATTCAAGTATTGCTAGAAAATGAGAAGCATTTTCACTAACTGACAGACTATGGATTATACTGAGGAATTCTATCTATGGCCTGCATGTGTTGAGCCATACGAAAGAAACTGGCCTGGTCTGCAAGACCATAAGAAAAGTCATTTTCTTACTTTACTCTTTTCTCCATGTTCATAAATATAAGATCCCACTGAACAGGAAGCCTGGGGGCTGGAATTCTACTGCAAAACCATTCCTCTGTGAGGGGGACAGAATGCTGTTCTACTCAAGCATCCATAAGTACCCTTCTATACACATTCACATGGAGACCACAAAATCCAAAGACAAGTCAATCAGAGCAGTGGGAGCTGGTGGAGGCATGCCAAATGCTGAGAAACAGTCTGTACTATTAAAATATGGCAAAATAATATAAACAGAATGAGGCTCAGATACTATAAACTATGAGTTTTTGCTTTTTATTTGTTTAAATGGATTCAGAAAAGCCAGAGAACTAAGCTCAAGAGGTAGGAGAAATCTCTTCTCAGTACAATAGTGCTACATATTATGAAAATTAAAATCTGCTCAGATGCAGAAGAAAGAAGCTTATTATGGGCTAATTGGTCTTCTCTAGATATGTAAAGGGGAGCTGTTCATCACCCCTATGACCCTTATAGAGGGCAATTCGCTTATATACAGAGGGAAAATATCTAAGTTTATTTATTATCTCAACAATGATTAACCAAAAGAAAAACAATATTTGACCTATATAAAAATGAATCCATTTGCCAGATGTATTGTGTCAATATTTGTTCTTGGTCTGGGGGTGCCTTTATGAAAGGAGAAAGGAAAAAAGAAAAGGCAACAGGATAAAATTAAAAGACAAACATCGAAGATAATAGATTAAGGAAAGATGATCTAGAATAAAAAAATTTTAAAGCAGAAACAAAATGAGGTCTTGATCAAAGAAAAAGGATCTTTATTAAAAACAGCATATCAAAGGTACGACATGAACATTTTCAAGATCTCCTTTTGCTGCACTTATTGTTGTCATTCTTCCATTCAAGTTGTTCCCATGGAGAACTCTCCCCTTTGTCCTTTCTAGGGAAAGAATTAACCATATCAATGACACTTTCTCAAGACTACCAACTCTAATGCTTATCTCCATTCAAGATAAGCAGGAAAACACCTTTGCTCTTGTGATCAGCTGTTTAAGGTTTCCTTCAGCAGAATTTTTTGAGTCTTAACATGTAAGGAAAACTTCCCTTTTATACTACAGTTTTTTTCTCTAGAGTGCATAAGTTCTTTGTGAAGGAACTTTATTATGGGTTGAATTGTATCTTCCCCAAAAAAGATACGTTGGAATCTTAATCCCTAGTACTTTAGAACGTGATCTTATTTGGAAATAGTATCAATGCAGATGTAATTAGTTAAGATGCCTTAATACTGGAGTAGGTTGAATCCTTAATCTAATGACTAGTATCCTTTTAGGAGAAAAACAAGACGTGGAAGGAAGATGTTTATGTATAACACAAGGAGAATGATACGTGAAGATGGAGGCAGAGATTGGAGTGATATATACACAAGCCAAGAAACACTAGTGGTCAGTGATCACCAGAAGCTAAGAGAGAAGCATGGAATAATTTCTCTCTTAGACTCTCAGAAAAAACTAACCTTGCTGACACCTTGGTTTTAGACTTCTAGTTTCCATAACCATGAGAAAATAAATTTGTTATTTTAAGCTACCACTTTGTGGTACTTTAAATCGGTAATTGTAGGAAACGTACAGAATCTATACCTGGAGCAATGGCTCCTTCCTACCTGAAATCCCTAGTGATCAGTCTTCATCACTTTTACAGGGTTTTTTTGTTTGTTTGTTTGTTTTCATAGTGATCTTCTTTCATGGATTCGATGTCTTTTATTCTTGTCTATTTCCCTCTGGGCACTCTTAATCATGGGTAAGATTCAAGTTCTACCCTAAAGAACATAGACCTCATTGAAAATCAAGCACTATTTGGGCAAGTTTCAGTATTCATGACAATGAAAAGCTATACTGCCAGGGCCAAAAAATATCTTCTGTGTGGACATGCTTAACTTTACACAGAAGTTTAACAGAGACATATGCCTGATGCAGCCAAAGAGAGAAGAGATATATATATATATATATATATATATATATATATATATATATATATATATATTCTTAAATATGTATACACATGATATGCATTACATTTAAATTTTTAATATATTTTATTATATATATATATAAAGATAATATTTTTTATTTCTGTTTTTTTTTTCTATCACATTTAGAAAAAGAGAATTATAAACACCAAATATCTCAGAAATAAGAGAGTGTTTCATGGGTTCATCTATAAGGATCTAATTAATTTTTTTCATTACTAAATTGAATTTTGAATCAGTGTTCAATTTGCTTAAGTACCCCAAATACTGAAACTGGTAATCTTGTTTTCTTTCTCCCAAAGTGATATCTAAAATTGACATGATTTTAAAAATTATAAATCATACTCCCAAAAATGTAACTCAATTGAATTCATGCAGAGCACACTGACTGTAAACTATAAGATTTCATGGCAGCTGCAAAGGAGGAGAAATGTTAACTACAGATGCTAGTCATGGTTTAGGTGATGGAAAAAATTTCCTTGACTAGATATTTAACCTAACAAGTTTTGTTTCTATCCTGGCTCATTCTTTGTTTTAGCCATGTCTCATGTTCTATCTCATACAACTCATTTTACACAAGCCAATGTTACACAAAATTATAAATTTTTAAATCTATGATATTTTTAAACCTATATTTTGTTGTTGCCGGTTTTATTACTATAAACAATGCTGCAGCAGAATTCTTTTATAGATTTTCTTCTGCACATTTTAATTTCTCTAGAAATTATTTGACACAGAAAACGTACTTTATTTTCCTCATTAGTGTAAAACTAGGTCATGTTTTTTAGTGTTTCCTTAGGTGGAGTCGTGTCGCTAAACTCTGACAATGGAATCTCAGTGAAAGGGATGGATGTCCTTCTTAGCAGACCCCTAAACCATCTCAAACAGTCATTTATGTTCTTTTTTTTAATTATTTTATTTTATTTTTTATCTCTCATCCCCCAGCCAGTTGTGGATGTTTAAGTGGATGACTCAGGACATAGAGATAGCAAAACTGTTGAATAATTATTCTCATCTATAAGAATAACACATGAAGCAAAGACCTTGCCTCATTTCCTGACCCTCATTGGAATGTGACATGACTATAAAACATCTTTATAATTTTAGGTTACTGAGAGTTTGTTGTCATTGTTATAACAGATACAAACACTACTGGAATCGATATAACATACAGAATATACATCTTCAAAATTACTAGAAATTATCAGGTAACTTTATAAATGAGTTCATTTTTACTTATTCTTACAAGGACCATTCTGGCATTCTCACCAAAACTTTTGCTAATTTTAAATCTATGATAGAATATATCATATTTTTCCATTCCCTTTGTTACTAAGGAGATTGAACTTGAGGTTTTTTCTTTTTCTTCTATTGGACTTTCTTTTTATGTGTGCACAATTTTACCTATTATTTTATCTATTCATGTTTCCTTGGTGTTGTCTTTTTTAAATTAAAAATCCTTCATACATTCAGAATACTAACCTCTTGACTATTGCATTTGTTCTGAAATTTTTTAGCAGTCTAATGACTTGTCTTTTGACTTTTATAAAAATACTACATAATATATAAAAATAGAACAAATTAATTGGTGATATAATATTTTATATCATGTAGGAATCTGGCCCACAATAATGTAAATAGGACAAACAATAGATAATGAATTTGCAGATAAGAACATTGCAAATGTTATCATAAACATGCTCGATTTGCACAAAAATTTAAAGAAAAACACAAATATGATTTTAAAATGAAGGACAAAAATAGAACTAAATAGATAATCTAGAGGTTTAAAAAATGAAATTTCTGAAATAAAATTTTATTAGATGAATAGCAGATTGAATATGCCAGAAAACATAAACGTGTATTTGAATGCACAAAACATAAATTAATTAAAATGAAGATAGAGGAGGGAGGAAACACTGAAAAATAATTAAACAGAGCCTCAGAAATATTGAACATAGCAAGAAGTTTAATGTGTGTAACTGGAACCCTAGTAGAAGACAAATAAGACTTACATAAAAAAAACACTTAAAGAAAAAAATGGCTGAAAACTTTCCAAATTTGATAGAAGTTTTAAAGCAACAGGCCCAAAAAGCTCAACAAATTCCAGCCAGAATAATTATGCATACACACACACACACACACACACACACACACACACACACAGAAAACATCAAGACACAACATACACAAATTATTGAACACTTTATATAGAGAGAAAATCTTAAAAGAAAGCAAAAGCAATAATATGTACAAAAAAAATAAATAACAAGCAGATTTTGATTAAGAATTATGAAATCCAGAGTTGAATGGAATGCCATGTTTAAAGTGCAGAGAGGGAAAAATAATTTATATACAGTGAAAATATCTTTCAAAAAAAGTAATAAAAAGTCTTTATAGAGAAAAAGTGAAAGAGTTCAATACCACAGTACCTACATGATAAGAAATATTAAAAGAATATTCTTCAGGAAGAAGGGAAATAATATTGGGAGGTAACTTCTCCAAAAATGAGAAGAACCAGAAATGACAATCAGTGGGTGAACATATCAGGTATGTTCAGATTTCTTTAGAAGGTAATTTATGGTGTGCAGCAAAAGTAATAACAATGTATTACATGACTTAAAACATGAAAAACGTGAATGATAACAGCACAAGGAACTGGAGGGTAGCAAAAGGAAATATATTGTGACGTTTTTACATTATATGTGAAATGGTGAAATGTTATTTAAAGATAAATGTGCTAAATTAAATGCACATAATCTAAACACTACATAAACATTAAGATATCTGATAAATCAACAGTAGGGATAAAATGGACCCTAAAATAATTAACTGAAAGAAAGCATGAAGAGAATAAAAATGACCAGAAAGGGTTAAAAAACAAAACAATTCAAATGGTGAGATAATAAATTTAAACTCAAATAATTTGATTTTATGTTTAATATTAATGACATAAATCTTATAATTAAATAGCAGATATTGCTAACTTGGCTAAAGGGCAAAAATCAATCATATCCTATATATATGAAATTGGCTTTAAATATAAAGGTTTTGTTCGGCTTAAAGTAAATGGATGGAAAAATGAATAAAACTCAAACATCATCTTAAGAAAGTTGAAGCTACAATATTAAGATCAAACAAGTTGCCTACAGAAAAAGAATTATCAAGGATAAAGAATGGTATTTCATAATGACAAAGGAGTCTAGAAGACAAAATTTCTAAGTCCCCATTTTAAGTTCAAAAATAGATCTTTAAAATATAGGAAGCAAAAATCTGATAGAAATGAAAGAAGAAATAGGCCAATCTACAGTTATAACTGAAAATTTCAACACTCCTCTCTCAGTAAGTAAAAGAAATAGTCAGAAAATCAATAGAACTCAAAATATCTAATTGATACTTACAAGGCCTTCCCAACAGGAGTAAAATACACATTCTTTTCAATTGCACGTGGAACATTCATCAAGTTAGATCATATGCTGACCTCTAAAATTAGTCAATTAATTAAAAAAATTAAAATTAGACAGTGGATTTTTTTCTCACCACAAAAGAATTAAATTAGAAGTAAATTACAAAGAAATATGTGGAAAACTACAAATAATTGTAAATTAAGCAGAATATATCTATAAAATCACAGTTCCAGTTTAACTGAATGAAAATTAAAGCATAATATATCAAAATTTGTATAAGTTACAATAAGTAGTTGAGATAATGTGGCATTTACATAATGAAAATAGATTGTTATAAAAGAAAGAGGTGAGAAATAAACTCCCATATATAGTTTCTTTGATTTTTGAAAAAGGTACCAAGGTAATTTAATGGTAAATAATAGAATTTTCAACAAACAGTGCAGCAACAATTGGATATATGTATAGAAAAATAAAATAACTCTACTTCTGGTTACAATGGCAAGGTAGGTGAACGCTGTTTGCTTCCTCACATGGCTACATCAAAATTACAACTAAATTAAAATTATAGAACAAACACCTTTGAGAACCACTTGAGGACTAGAAAAACAGAACTCCTGCAAATAAAGATATAAAGAGGAAGCCATGTCAAGACTGGTAAGAGAGGTGGAGATGTGAAATGAAAAGTCCCACACCCACCTGTGGCTGTTAAGAATTGGAAGGGATATCTCAGCTTCAGAGGTGCCCATTGAAGGGAGAGGGTCCCAGCCACATTCAGGACTCCCTAGCCCAGACCACTAGTGCCGGAAAGAGGAATCCCCAAAACAGCTAACTATGAAAATTAGTGGGGACCCAGTGCTAGTGAGAAGAGGGGTGAAGTTGACTCAGGCATCCTCTTAAAGGGCCCACATACACTCACTTGGTCACAACACTTATCCTAAGCTTCAGAAAAGGGACAGCAGCTTGAAAGCACCAGGGATATATGGGGAGGAACTGAATTGTCTGCCTTCAGGACGAGGGCTAAAGAGGTAGCTCTCTCCAGTGCCAGCAGACACCACTGTTCCTTTGTTGAGCCCTCCTCCTAGTCAGCCTACAGGCATAGTTGGGCACCTTATTTGAGTCTCCAATAACCTGGCTAACACTATGCACACCTCACTCTCGTGATTCTCTTAGATCTTTCCCCATCCGATTCATATGCCTAGACCAAGCCTCTTTCAGACCAAGCCCCTAACCCACACAGGGGGACAGCCTGGGTCTTTCCTAAGGTCTTTTCTAAAATCTCTCAAAGTTACACAAACCCTAAATAAGCAGTAGCAGACCTCAGCATGTCCTGTACCTCTTGCACAGCACTAGTGACAATCAGCCTCAATTCATAGTATAACCACTGCCAGGGGCCTCCAAGCCCAGCGCAGGCAGCTGAAGTTCACTTTGTAGCTCCTACCAGGTTGCTCCTGGCTGGACAGAGACAGCAGTTGACCTAAGCCTGCAAGAGGCCCCAAAACCAACACTCTAGGTGACCAGCTTTAGACCACACCAGAGCACCACCTAATTAGCACCACAAACAGCATACCCAAAGGGTTGCCACAGCAACTACCTTTGCTCCACTAAATCAAATCCCACTCTGTGGGGTCAGCCCCTGCCCAACAGCTTGTCTATGGAAGTCACGGTCATTCCTCACAGCCAGATAGCCTGAGAGTCAATCCTACCCACTGATGTGTAAATAGCAATCAAGGCTCAACTACAACAAAAGAGCACATACAACTCACACAAGAGATACCCCTGGTGTCCCTGACTCAGGTGAGCAGGGAGACTGAGCGTTTAGGCCCAACAGGACACCTACTACATAAGACAGATCTACCTAATATATAGAAGCAAATACAAGGAGGCAGCCAAAATGAGGAGACAAAGAAACATGTCCCAATCGAAAGAACAGAACAAAGCTCCAGAAACATGTCCCAATCGAAAGAACAGAAAAAGAATTAAACAAAATGGAGACAAGCAAATATACCAAACACATGGTTCAAAACACTAGTCATAAAGATGCTCAATGAATTTAGGAAAAAAAACAGATGATCTCAGTGAGAAGTTCAACAAAGAGATAGAAATGAAGGCAAAGAGTAAACATTTTAGTGATTTTAAAATGTGTTTAAACTTAAGCTATCATCAACTTAAAATACACTGCTATAAATACAGCTTGGTATATATGAAGCACATGGTAGCCACAAACCGAAAATCTAAAGAATATACAAGGAATAAAGAGAAACGAACCCAACCACATGTCTAAAGTGAACAACATACAAAAGAAGAGATCAAAAGAATAAAGGACTACAAAAACAATCAGTAAACAATTAATGAAATAGCAGTAACTATTACCTATCAATAATTACTTTAAATGTAAATGGATTTAATGTTCCAATCAAAAGACAAATGGATAGAGAGCTGATACATATATACAAGAAATATTACTCAGCCATAAAAATGAATGAAGTCTTACCATTTGTGACAATATGGATGGGCCTACCAGGTATGTTGGCTAAGTGAAATAGGTTAGAGAAAGACAAATACTATAGGATTTCACTTATATGAGAAATCTAAATAATAGTACTACTACTACTAACAATAATAATAATAATGATGAAATAGCAAGACAGAAGCAAATTCATAGATGCAGAGAACAAACTTATGGTTGGCAGGTGGGAGGGGGGTTGGGAGTCTGGGTGAAAAAGGTGAAAGAACTTTGAAGTACAAATTGGTAATTACAAAATAGTTTAGGAATGTAAAGTACAGCTTAGAAAATTAAAAGAAAAAAATGACTTCTCACGGCATACACAAAATTTAATTCTAAATAATTCAAATTCAAAATATAAAAGCTACATCTCTAAAACTTCCAAAAGAAAAACTAAAATATAAGAGGGAAAATTTTGCTACTTTGGAGTAAACAAAAGATCACAAAAAGCATGATACATAAACTATTGATAAATTATACTTCATCAAAGTTAAAACATCTGTTTTTTAAAAGACTTTATTAAGAAAATATCTACTATACAATAAATTGTGAAACTATACATTTATGTTTTATACACTTTTCTGTATTATAGTTCCAAAAACTAAAGTTTAAAATGCAGTAATTTCTATTTTATCTTCAATAGCTATTTCATATTTATCTGAAGGAAATATTATAAAACTCCAAATATGTGTTAATTTTATATCTTTACGTGTTTGTAGTTATATTATTACTAATTTTTTTACATTCTTGGAAGTTTTATAATCAAAATGTATATGAAGATCATGTAGCAAAATAATAAATACCATGAGATAGTATTCATTTAAAAATACAGTATTTAAAATTATTTCCATACTATTATTTGCCTGAGAACTAGATAGATAGATAGATAGATAGATAGATAGATAGATAGATAGATAGATCTAAAATTAAAATTGTTATCAGTTAATATTTTATGATGGAGGGAACTATTTTTTTAATCCATATCCTTTATTTATAAATGAATCATCAAAGCTTATGATCAGAAATACATTTTGCAAGTTCCCATGAAATTGATTATCTAACTTATTCCTAAACTAGAGCAATTTATCAGAATTAATAATGGTAGCTCAGCAGAGGAGAAAGCAGGAAAGGTTTAAAACCACATTTTAAAAAAGAATAGCATATTGGCTTAGTTTTGTACACTGGCAAACTACTTCATTGGTCAGAATCAGCATTATATTAGAGAAAAGAAAAATGATTATGACGATTACCCAAGTTTTAGAGAAAACGCATGCATATATATGTATGATTGTTACTTTGTGTAAAAAACATTTAGAAAAATGTGGTTGTTTTAACTGTCAGGATTCTTTTGTGAATTTGACTTTGTGACCTCTGGGTTCCTGATAACAGTGGATAAATGATAAGTTGCTGTATATAACAGATAAATTGACCTGCACACATTTTGATTTTCATCAAAGCTAGACTTTCAATGGGAGCTTTAGGAACAGAATAAGTCATTAAAAAAGAAAGGAAAATGTCTAAAATAAAAGTGACATTTTCTTTCCAATGAAATTCCATACATAAATAGTAAGTCTTTTGTTTGTTTATTTAGGTTTTCTTTTGATTTGGTTTGGTTTTTAACACTTGATTTTTTAAAGTAATTTTTCAGTAGCAGTCTTGCCTTTATACATAGAGCTATAATCTCAGTATTTTTATAACTTTTCCTCGGTGCACTGAGAAAATTTAAAATGTTCCCTCTTTCACCCCAAATTTGGTAGACCTCTTCTGTTATGAATTTTTAAAAAATCATTTTTGATAGTCTTGGTTTTTAGCTATGCTTTAAAAAATATTTACTTTCCATAATATGAATTCACACATTTAATGTTAGTTTGAAATGTGATTTTTTAAATCCTCAAGGCAAATTTTATTATAAATATTAAAATAAACATATTTTTAAACAATTCAAATTTAAGATTACATGGATATTTTTTCCTTTTAAAAAGTTATTTTATTTTTTACTACAGTACATATAATTAGTATATACTGCATTTTACATATTCAGAAAAAATAATCTGAATGGGCATTCATAATTATAACATTTTAGATCTACTCAGAATAGTGACCCATCTTTAAGAAAACTAGCCCTGTGCATTTTAGAGAGGGTCATCTGAGAGTTCTAAAGTAAAGGGCTTTCTTTGGGATCCAAAAAGAGAAACAAGAAACTCATTAGCAGATTTGTATGTTGCTAACAGTCAATTAATTTCGTGTTCACTGGTAGCACATGGAGGTGTCATTAAATTATTTTTAATGCTTCATACAGATGGCTTTATATCAATAGCTAGTGGGCTACATATTTATGTTTGATTTGCACATCATTTGTTTCTAATATTTTCTCATATTCTATTTTATTAAAGTGTTAATTCATAAAACGCATATATGAATAAAATCTACCTAAAATTTTATTAAAATATTCAATAAATATTCAAAGGTTAAACAAAACATCAGTTGAAAACCAAAACCAAAAAAATGAAAAATACTATAGTGAAACAAAAAGAAGGAGCTTATTTACTCAAATTAGAATATTTGACTATAAAACACGGGTTTTGGTTACATGATCGTACTTAACAACTTGTCTAACAGGTAAATCTCGTGTAATGAGATTTTTTAAAAGACAAGATTTTTAAAAATAACAGCTATTTAGCAGCTACTGTGACAGGAGTTGTACATGGCATGTGGACAATTAAATAGGGAAAAGAAATGCGCCCTTTTATTAGAGCACACTTCTGCATTTGCATACTTTGTAGTCTGTGATAGGTTCCCATTGAAAATACCAAATGCAAGATCAAGTAGCCCATGCAACTTCCACAAGATGAAATTCAGCTTAGCCCAATTTAGCTTCAGGAGCACACCATTCCAAGTTGTGTTCAACTTTCTGAATTCATGTAGAAAGATCCCTAAAATCACCTGTGCTTACTTGAAATTACCAGACTTTCTGAGGGAATAATCAGGGGCCAACATCTTATTGTATTTATGGACAAATCCGGTGGCATCTGGTGCAATGGGGCTTTATAAAAAGAAGAGTAAAATACTGAAGAATGTTTTGCCTTAAGTTACTAATAAAAAATAAACAGGGAGGTTGCACTTCTGGGAAGATGGAGTACACATATTTCTCTCTATTCCGTCTACTAAGTACAACTAGAACACATATAAAGAAGATACTGAAAGATGGAGAGAAAAAAAACAGACTGGCTGTGACCTTGGAACTTAAGTAAAAATATAGTGGTGAGTTTTCTGGGTTTTCTTTTTACCTTATATATCTCAGGCTTGAAGCCTGAAGAAGCTAATAACCAGAATATACTAACAGTTTTAGGCCAAAAACCAAACAAACAAAAAGCCTGTTCTTTCTACTCAAAGGACCTGGAAAAATGCAGTATAGCAAGACAGAAAAGTTTGAGGCAATAACTCATTTACTTACTGCAGCCAATACCATCCTATCCATCAGCAAAGGCCAAGTGAAAAACCTAGACTTCTGCCATTTTGAAACTGTAATGAGGACCACTGTCCTGCTCTCCAACCACAGTATTATCAAAGATGAGAAGAGAGTACCTTCATCCCTGGTAACAAAGATAGTATCAAGTCACTAATCCCTAATGAGATGTCAGTGAAGACCATATGGGGAGCCTGGACTTCCACCATCACCCAGGAGTCATGAGGCACCCCTTAATTTCTCTCCTGGGATGGTGTCAGAGGAGGCCCAATGGAGACCAAAGACTTTTACCACTACCTATCTGTAAGACAAAGCTACCCAACACAATGCCTCCACATCCCTTTTCTGAAGAAGACCACCATAGGACCAGTAACGAGCCACCTGCAGCCAGGGAGGAATCACTGTAGGACTAGTAGGAGCTTAACATTCCTACCCTCACCAGCTTTAATGAGAATCCCCTGCTTAGGTGTCAACAGAGGATACATGGGGGCCCTAGACTTCCAGCCCCACCTGGCGGTAACAAGGTAGGGTCCCTTCTTTTCCACCAGAGACATTTTATAGGCAGCCAGGTAAAACAGAAAATTTAGATAAGTTCTAAAGCTTCATAACATAATACCCAAATTTTCCAGCTTTCTAAATAAAAGATTATTTATCATATTAGGAAGATCTCAAACTGAATGAAAAATACATAAAATCTCTGACAGATGTTAGAATTATCTGACAAAGACGTTATAGCAAAAATGCCTCAGCAAGAATTATGAACACCTAAATTTAAAAGTTAAAAGTGTCTCAGAAAAAATAGGAAACCTCAATAAAGAAACAGAATATATAAAGAAGAAACAAACAGAAATTTTGGAAGTGTAGATAAACCTAAAAGAATTAGTCTATGATTCAAATTAGACAACTCCCTTTTCTCAATTAATAGAACAACTTGTCAAAAAAGTCAACAAGGGTATACATGAACTCAATAACCCCATGAACCATCACAATTTAACTATCATTTGTGTACTCCTCTACCCAGTGATAACAGAATACTTAAATACACATTATTTTCAATTTCCCATAAAACATATAGCAAAATAGACTGTATCCTGGCTCATTAAGCAAACCTTAAAAAATATAAAAGAATTGAAATCATAGAGAGTGTGGTTTCTGATCTCAGTGGAATGAAACTAGAAATCGGTAACAAAATAAAAGGAAAACCCACAAACATTTGGAAATTAAACAACATGCATCTCAATAATCTGTGGGTTAAAGAGGAAGTTTCAAGAGAAAAAGTATGTTGAACTGAATGAAAATGAAAATGCAACATATCAAAATTTGTGAGACATGGCAACCACAATGCCAAAGAGAAATTTATAGCACTAAATGGATTCATTAGAAAAAAGGAAAAGTCTCAAATTGCCGGAGCCAGCCGGCTAAAGTCGAACAGCACCTAAAAGGGGGGTGAAGCCTAAGGAAAAAAGAAGAAGACAGGAAAGCGCTTCGGGAGGGCATACAGTCAATGCTGCAGCCTCGAGTTTATTTAGCATAGCCCTTATATTTCTTTTCGAACACAATAGCAAGGCACAGAGGACATTACCATAGGAATGCTGACATTTACATAAGTTCCTATACATCCTTCCCTCAGGGTTCAAACATCCTAGCTATTTGTAAAACATTCCACTATCTTATAAGGATTACTTTAGGAGGCAAACCTCTCCTTCAGGGTCAGTAATGTTTAACTCAAATCCCTGCTTCCTAGAACCATTGTTTAAGCAGTCTCAGTAACTTCTTTATGGCCTGTAAACTACGTGACTTCTTCAGTGTCTCAAAATGGCTCCCGACATCAAATTAATCATCTAAGTTCTCACCTCAAAAAGCTAGAATAAGAATCAGATAAGGTGCTGATATCCAAAATATATAAAGAACTCATACAACTCAAACAACAAGAACAAAAACAGACAAACAATCCAATTTAAAATGAGCAGAGGAAATAAACAGATATTTTTCCAAAGAAGATATCCAAATGGCCAATATAAACATGAAAAAACATTTAACATCACAAATCGTTAGGGAAATGCAAATTGAAACCACAGTGAAATATCACTTCACACACATTAGAATTGCTATCATCAAAAAGACAAGAAATATCAAATTTTGATGAGGACATGGAGAAAAGGGAACCCTTGTGTATTGTTAGTGGGAATGTAAATTGGTGCAGCCACTATGAGAAACAGTATAAAAGGCCCTACAAAAAAAATGAAACTAGAAATACCATATGATTTATTAAACCTATTTCTGGGTATATATCCAAAGGAAATAAAAACAGGATATCAAAAAGATATCTGCATTCTCATGTGTATTAAAGAATTATTCAAATAATCAATATATACAAACAACCTAAGTGTTTATCGGTAATGTTCACCAATAAAGAAGATCACACACACACACACACACACACACGCACAAACACACAATGAAGTATAATTCAACCATGAAAAATTATTCAACAATGAGAAAGAAGGAAATCCTGCCATATGTGATAACATGAATGGACTTTGAGAATATTATGCTCAGTGAGATAATCAGAGAAAGACAAATACTGTGTGATATCACTAATATGTGGAATCTAAAAAAATCTGGATTTGTACAAACAGAGAGTAGAATGATGGTTACCAGAGGCCAGGGGATAGAGGAACTGAGGAGATGTTAAAGGATATACAAACTTGCAACTAGAAGATAAATAAATCTTAGAGATCTAATGCATAGCATAGTGAGTGTACTCAACAGTACTGTGTTATGTACTTCAATGTTGCCAAGAGGCTAGATCTTAAATGTTCTCACCAGAAAAAAAAATTATAATGTATGATGTGATGGAGGTGTTAGCTAATGCTACAGTGCTAATCAATCATATTGCAATATATAAATGTATCATATCAATATGTTGTTCACCTTAAACTTACACAATGTTATATGTCAATTATAACTCAATAAAAAAATCAATAATTAATTTAAAAAAAGAATCATGTGGGTGGAACCAGTGTACTAATTCTATGATTTATTATAAAGCAACAGCATTCAAAACAGTGTGATGGTTGGCAAAATAACAGAAAAAAAAATAAAGGCAATTGAATAGAGAACCCAAAATAGACCCATACAAATGCTTTCAACTGATTTTTGACAAAGGCATAAAAGCAATTCAGTGGAGAAAATATATCTTTTTAACAAATAATATTTGAACAATTTGATGTCTACAGACAAAACAAACAATCTTAACCTAAGTTTTAAATCTTACATAAAATTTAACTCAAAATATATCACAAATTTAAATGTAAAATACAACTAAACTTTAGGGGGAAAAATGGGAGAAAAACTTTGGGATATAGAACCAGGCCAAAAATTCATAGTTTTGATACCAAAAGCATGATCCATAAAAGGAAAAATTGATAATAATCGATCGGGCCTTACAATGAAAAGAAATACTAAAGGTTGGAAGAAAATGTTTGTAAACTACATATTCAAGAAATTCTGATATCTAGAATATACAAAGAACTCTCAAAATAGTAAAAATGTATATATAATTAGAAAATGAGGAAAACACATGAAAGACATTTTACCAAAGAAGATAGATGGCAAAAAAAAACACATAAAAAGATATTCATCATCGCTAGCCATTTGGAAGAGCCAAATTAAACCACAATAAGTTATCACTACACACCTATCAGAATGGATAAAATATAAAAAAATTATATCACAAAATGCTGGTGAGGATGTGAAGCAACTAGATCACTCATGCACTGCTGCTGAGAAGTAAAATAGTAAAACCACTGTGAAAAATGGCACTACCTAGTTTAGTGGTTTATTAAAATAGTAAACATATAACTACCATCTGACTGAACAATTGCATTCTTGGACATTTATCCCAGATAGATGAAACTATGTTTACAAAGAAACCTCTACGTTAATATTTAGAGCAGCTTTATTCATAGTAGCCCCAAATGGAAACAACCCAGATGTCCTTCAAAGGATGAATGGTCAATAAACTGCATAGTCATACATAGATACTACTCAAGGAAATAAGAGAAACAATAAATATTGATATAATTGACTACAACAATCTAGATGAATTTTGCAGGGAAGTATGTTAAGAGGAAAAAAAATTCCCACAAATTACATGCATTATGTAAATTTCCCCCAATTTACATAATGTTCTCGAAATGAAATTTTGACATAGAGAACAGATTAATGGTTGCCAGGTTAGGAGGCAATGGGAGTAAAAGTAGGGTATGACGGTAAAAGGGCAACACAAAGTATCATTCTGCTGATTGAAATATTTTGTATCTTGACTGTATCAATGTCAATATCCTGGTTGTGATGTTGCACTATAATTTTAGTAGACTTTACTAGTGGTAGAAAACTGGGCAAAGGGTACATGGGAATTTGCATATTATTTTTTTAACAATATAGTCTATAATTACCTCAAAATAAAAAGTTTAATTAAAAAATAAACAAGGGACAGACTACATAATAAATTGGAAGACAGTGGATAGTAGCGAATTAACTATATAAGCAAAGCATCATTGAATTGGTTAAACCTAATAGATGAGGTTGAGGGAAGGCATTTCAGAAGAGTTATCATAGAGCTAGGCCTAAGGAATTAGCAAGATCCTGAAAGGCAAAGGTCTATCGCCAAGTGACACTGAAAGCATCATCAGAGGAACCTAAGGACTGGTAGAGGATGAAAGGGTAGGGACTGGACGAGGGTGCTGCCTACAGAGGCAGTAGGGTGTGAAGGAAGAGAATAAATAGTAGGGGTATTGCTGTGAGTCAGCTTCAGGGTTAGAAAGGACAAAAACTAGAAATTTCACAAGTTATGAAGAATGTGTTTCATGTAAAAGGCATATCAGAACTACAATTTATGAATGCCTTGAGTGCAAGAATATCTCTTATTCAATATTGTGTCACCAAATCACTGTCTAATATCTGGCGAATAACAAGTGCTTCATTGAATGTTGTTGCTAATTTCATTAAAAGCAATTTCACTGCAATGATGATGGTAGTAGACAGATTTCAGTGGGCTAAATAGTCAAAGTAAGTGAGAAAATACAACTTTTAAAATGCTTGTTTCTGAAGGTAAGAATCCTCCCACCCTCAGGAAATGAAGTTAGCATTAATATATTGGCTAGGTGGAAAACTAGAAGAGAGAAAGAGCAATTAGGGGGATCATTTTATAAACTACATAATTGTCTAATGTATGGTATATTTGAAACTAATAAAAAAAAATTTAGAAACAAAAAAAAGAATCCCCCCATTCCCTAAAAATTTAAAAGGCAAGAGCACATTTTGTATTATTGTGTGTGTGTGTGTGTGTATTTCATTTTAATATGTGAGAAACTTGCACATACATCTTTGCTAGGAAAAAGACCAGCAGAAATGGGGAGAAAATTGAAAATCCAGGAGAGAAGATGAAAGGTAGATATGGGAATGAACTTTAAGGAAATAATGTAGACGCAGATGTTTATAGGTTGAGAGGAAGAAATGCATATCCAATGGCCTCTATTTTTCAAATAAGTGAAAGGTAAACTGTACTATTCTAGGAGAGCAGAGAGAAAATGAGACCACACAAAAGCCTCTGGTTTGGAACAGATAGAAAATGGGAGTGGAAACTGAGCTATCAACATAAACCCATTTCTCATAGCCATTTGTCACCACGTGAGCCACGTGTTTATTTACTGAAATATGATTCCTTTTACATTAAAGTATTATTGGTAGGTATATAGTTATTGTCATTTTATTACAAAATATTCATGGGAATGTAAAGTGCAGTGTAAGGGATACAGTCAATAATATAATAACTATATGGTATCAAGTGGGTGAAAAACTTATTGGGGAGGTCACTTAGAAATTTATATACATGTCTAACCAAACTGATATAATATTAAATGTCAACTGTAATTTTAAAATTTTTCTAAATTAAATTTAAGAATTATGCTTCCTCCCTTTCATACCTATATCTCCAACCCCAAATGATGCATGTCTCTTCTGAATCAGATTTCTGCTTACAATAACCGAAGACCAAACAGGCTGTGTATAAATGTCTATAACAATTTCCCAAATCACATTTAATCAGCACAGTATATTCTTGAATTTATATAAACATGGTTTTTTCAAAGACATACTTAAGCATTATGCATTGTTCAAAGACAAATAAATGGTAGAGCATAGAGATGGATTTGCTCATTTACCTTTGTGTATGCACTCTGTTGAACAGAGAATATAAGTCAGAGAAGAGCATGACCTATTTTTAGACAAATGCTTTGTAAATTTCATATGCAGTGGTTGAAGAATATTTAAATTCTAATTGAACTAAGCCATCTCATTACCTGGCTATACTGACCGATGAGTGTTACCATGGTGATGAAGCAATCAAGTTAGCAGGTCCTACTGTGAGAATTTTCTATTCTGGATACTTTATCAAGTTTCATCTTGCTCATCTCCAAATATTTTCTCATCAACGGGGATATAAAGAAACTGATTTAGTGACATAGCCACAAAGGAAAAAAGCTTGCTTGAATAAATCTTATCCCCAAATATGTTGGCATATCATTTATTTTTAAAAAAGCATTTTTAAAAATTCAGTAACGCTTTAGGTTCTCAACAACAAATTAAAATCTTTCAAGATTTATGTATCAATTTTAACATTTCATAAACTTTCATTTACATATTCAGGTAAAAATCAAAGTTCAATCAAATGTTTTGTCTGCACAATTGGCCTCAAAAGTAATTATAGCTTGTACTATGGACTGAATTGTGTCCCCTCCAAATTCCTATGTTGAAGCCCTAATCTGCAATGTGATAGTATTTTATAGATGAGCTTTTGGGAAGATAATTATGTTTAGATGAATTCATCAGTGTGTAACGCCCATGATGGGACTAGTGCCCTTCTAAGGAGAGGAAGAGACTTCACGATGCTGCTCTCTCTCTCTCTCTCTCTCTCTCTCTCTCATTCTCTCTCTCTCTCTCTCTCTCTCTCTCTCTCATCTCACTAACTTCACCATGTAAGGACACAGAAGTCAGTTATCTCTAAACCAGGAAGAGGGCCCTCACTAAGGAACCAAATTACCTGGCATCTTATTCTTAGAGTGTCCAGCCTTCAGAACTGTGAGAAATAAATTCCTATTGTTTAATCTACACAGTCTATTTTGTAACAGCAGCCCAGGCTGACTAATACAGCTTGCTTAAATGAGAGTTTTGAGGCTTTTTTTTTTTTTTTTTTTTTTACAGCTTGGTAGAGGTCAGCTGTTGAGAAAGAATATGTAATTTTCATGCTTGAAAATAAAAGGTAAGAGCAAGAGTTCAGAGTAGTTTCAATTATAACTCAAAAAATAATATACAACTTTAGTGTTGAGACTATAAACATTTCTTAATTTTTATTAAACACTCCTATATGTTTGCGATTGCTGCTATTTTTTTAGTCTAAGTGGCAGTAAAAATTTTCAAATCCTAAAGCATTATAAAATTGTGTTTAAGAGCACAAAAAGGAAGAAGAACCAAAACTACTACTTTTTTTTTTTTTTTTTTTTTTTTTTTGTCATTTGCAGTATGGAAGGAAAACTACATGGAATAACATGATGGGAGTTACAAAAAGAAAAGTTCTGAATAAAAATGGCAAAGGACTAATCATGTCAAAACGTGTCTTCTAAATTTCTCATTTAAATTTCTATGAAAGTATGCTAAAATAAAATACAAAGGTGAACAACCACACAGTAAACTAAAACTAATACAGAGCAAGATACCAGAATATGGAGTTCATTTATACTAACTGGATTTTATGTGCTACAAAGAAAGGTTTCATCTCTGTTTTATTTCACTAGTGTATGCCCAGAATGTAGGATAGCCCATGACACTCATTAGGTGCTCAATAAACATTTGTTTTTACCATTGTTAACTGGAAAGTTATTGGAAATTGATTAATAAGAACATTTTGAACTACATATCATATTCCTTTCCCTTTGAAAGATAGCATCATGGCCAGCTTCCAAAGAAAGCTGGCAAAGATGATTTCCCGTCTCAATGTATTTTTGGTGATGCAGGGGTTTACACTGACCAGAGGAAAACCTACTATGTAAGTGCTATCAGCTAGGCCAGTCAGGACAGGAATAATTTCCCTATTTTTTTTGAATAACTCTTCATAAATGTATTTGGCTTTGCAACTCCCAGGATTTTACATTGCAGGAAAAAGAAAATAATATAAGGTAGATACTAAGGAAGCGGAGTTTGAATTTAGGAACAATTTATTCTGGGTTATTTAGACTTTCACAATAACATTTACTTGTTTGGCTTTTTTTCTAGAATTAATTTGTCAAAGTAAAGTAGGTACAACCAGAATTAATTCCAACACATCCACACAAAAAACAATATCCATTGACCTGGCAAACCAGGATGGCCTGAAATACGTTTCCATATAAACTTCAAACCTATATTTGAGTGAGAAAGATGACAGCATCTAAGTGGACAGTAAGCATTGAAGCTAGGGTCACTCCACCCATGCTTTCTGGAGGTCAACACCAAAACCGAAAACTATGATTTAAAAAGAATTCCAAAATGACTAAAGTAATGATAAATAGTACTTGTGAAATATTAAAACTTGGAAAGACTCAGGAAAAATATGATTGAAAATAATTTTTATAAAATGTAAAGAAAAAAGTATATATGTAATAACTAATTAGTTTGCATTATCTTCTTCTAGTTACCCTCACCCACTAAATATAAATAGATGGGTTTATTCAGTAATAACTAAACTTACAACTTCTACTATAAAATCGTACCTTCCCTGGAATATTATTTTAGCAAAAGCGTAGTATAAAGTTCCAAAACACTGGTTCCTTGGTCCCTGATGAAACTCCCAACACTACCTATTTACCAATGCTATTTATTCCATGGGAATTTTGATAATGTTTTAAATCTTACAATTTGTTAAATGTTTTGCTTTTCTTCAACAAAATTTCTTTAGTAAAATATAGTGTATCTTGAACAAAAAGAAACTGAGACCTCATCAAGTATTGAAGTTGGTAGAAGTACAGTTGATCCTATGGGCAGATTTTTTTCAATAAATACAGTCAGCATTTTTTATCCTCAGGTTTCTCATCCATAAGTTTTGTATCTGCAGTTTCAACCAAGGATTGAAAACAGTAGTTTTACATTCCCAACTGCATATTTACAACTGTCCATGGCAAATATGGCTTTATATACCCAGTTCATTGAATCTGCAGATGCAAAGGGCCGATGGTAGAATTAAAAATTATATGCAGATTTTTGACTAGGAGGATCAGTACCCCTAATCCTCAAATTGTTCAAGGGTTAATTATATTTGTTTCACTTATGTACTTTACCAGCTATAATAGTCCATCCCTTATCCATGGGGCATACGTTCCAAGACCCCCAGTGGATGCTTGAAACCAAGGATAGCACCGAACTCTACATATACTATGTTTTTCCCTACTCATATATATATCTATGATAAAGTTTAATTTATAAATTAAGCACAGTAAGAAATTAACAGTAATAACTAATAATGAAATAAAGAATTATAACAATATACTGTAATAAAAGTTATATGAATGTCACCAGTTTCTCTCTTTTTCTCTCAAAATATGTTGTGCTCACCCTTTTTCTGATGATGATGTGAGATGATAAAATGCTTTGTTAAGTTGAGAACTTTTCCCTTTTCGCCTAAGGAAGGACTTTATGGCTTCTCTTTGGCATATTCGAATTGCCGGCATCACCACTTTGTGCTCTGGAGCCATTATTAAATACAATAAGGATTACTTGAACAGAAGCACTGCGAAACCATGACAGTCATTGGATAACCCAAAGGGCTACTGAGTGACTAACAGATGGGTAGCATATAGAGTATGGGTCTGCTGGACAAGGGATGATTCACATCTTGGATGGAACATTATGAAATTTTATCACACTACTCAGAACAGCATGCAATTTAAAACATAGGAATTGCTTATTTCTTGAATTTATTATTTAAAATTTTGGACCTTAGTTGAAGGCAGGCCATTAAAAACTTAGAAAGCAAAACTACAAATGGAGGAGGAGGGATTACTGTACATATCTCTCCCTAAGTCCAACTTATTTTCCATTCTTTTGTTCTCTGACAGTAACTGTGTCATGTTCCTTTCTCTCTTCATTTCTTCCTTGATTTCCTTTATCACCAACCAAAAGGAAAGCCTGGTTATGGTTTAGATTAGGAGATATTGATATAACTCACGTAGAGAATGAAATGTTAACTAAGTTAACCAGTAATTCTTTGTTCTCTGATCTTACTTTTCTATCTGGGCTCCATTTTCCCCTTTTAATTCATACTCCCTCCAAAATTATTATACTGTAAATTTTCATTAATTCTTTTCTCATGAATCTCCATAATTTGGTTTTTTTTATTAGGCTTGTTAGTGTTTACCTTTGTACGGCTCTACTAACACATAAAGTAACCTTTTCCAAAAATTTCTGAAATCAGAACCAAATTTATTAGATTTTCCTAGGATATGGGATCAGATTGTTTTAGAGTCTTATTTTTCTGCCTCTACCCTGAAAAGTATCAAAAATATTTCTTCAAAATTATGAGAAAAAAGCTTAGTTATAAAGTTTCATTTTTCTACTTTTATTTCTTTCCTCTGAACCCCAACATTTATTAGGTTAAATAGTTCTTAGAACAACATATATTAATATTGCAGTAAATGAAATTTTAGAAACATTTCTGTAATTAGTTTTATGAGACAAAATTTGGGGCTAAGAGCTCCTTTAGAATCACCATGGCCAGTCCATCTTTCTGATTTGAGAAAGTAGACTCCCATCCAATCTCATGATTTAAAGTAATAACTTAGTGGTAAGAGCTGACAAATTTCTAATTAGCCCTCTTGCCATAAATGTGTTCTGTGGACAATTAGACAAGTCAAAGTTTTACAGTAGAGGTGACTTATAGAGATAGATGTGACTTTCAGGGATGTGAATCCATGGGGGAATTCTTTATGAGACTGCCTACTGCATTAGAAAAATGCAAATAAATCTTGCTTATGACTTAAGAAAATCTATGGAGCCAGATTTCTGACTTGCATTAAAATCCCTAATTCTCAATTTTTTTGTCTTCCTGTGCACTTCCTTCAGCCATTCTTAATATCGGCAAATTCTCCACTACATTGAAGAACTGGCTTGTGTCAGGCACAAGTTTTTCAGGACTGTGTCCCTGCTAATTTGTCTCCCCTGCCTAGATTCAGATGTCTTTATTAAACTCTGTTCACATAATTTTGAGCTTAATTGATTTTCTTGAAACATGGGCTCATATTAGAAATGTACCTTCCCAGATGTTGAGGCACATGCTTTCTCTTTCTGGTTCCCTTTGAGGCATAAACTTTGTTGACTCAGCCAGGCAATTGGAGTTTCTCTAGCAATACATCACTATTTTTCTTCAAATCATGGCTGTACACAAATGCTTAAGCATTTTCCTTCCAGAGCAAATAAAACAAATGTCCTTAGACCCATCCATATGCTGCGATGTCACTCATCAATGATGCCTTTTCAGTGAGGTCAGAGAGAACAGTCTGTGTCCCAGACTGGGCCTCTGGTTGTCACTGAAACACACATACATGATCATTGCAACTTTATTCAATTAGCTACAGCCAGATGTTAGCCTCAAGATCTCCATTGTTGATTAAACTGAATATATTCTTAACATTAGCAACTTGACATTTCTCAACAAATGATCGCATGAACGAAAACTATTTTTTTTTAATATATGCTATACACTTGGGTGCAGTATATAAACAACATATCTATGTCAATAGATTAATATTAATGATTTTTAGGGAAAAAGTTAGGGTTACTTTTATACAGTTGTAAAAATCAAAGCTCAATGAAGCTCATAACTGATTCATGATTACACCACTCCTCACTTTGAATATACTTTCGCTGAATTTTTACTTTTTTTAAAGGCTCCATTATCCTTGCCAACATTCTCTGGGGACTTTAAAATCCCATTAGCAGTTTTTATTGTTACCTCAATTTTAGAAAATTTCAATGCTTATGTGATTTACCTCCAACTCAATTCTTACACTTTGACTTCCTCAAATTCAGTGACCTTTATATTCTTCCTTAGAAATTCACTAATTGTGTCAATACCTGAATGTGCTCCACTTAGAAATTTCAAAATCTAATATTTCACATTTCACTTTGACCTCCTGATCTGCCCATTCTCTTCTCTTGCTCACAAACATGTATTCATAACTATATTGATCCCTTATGTCTTCTGTTGTCTCCTAGTCTTCCCAGATTTAAAATACTCTCACTTTTTCAGCTGTCTTTACTTAGAACTGATCTTTCTTGAGCCCTATAACCTTCGTTACACCCTTACACCTATGCTGCTCCTGTTACAACCTCCTAAAACTGGTCCTGTTTATCCTACATTCCTACTCTCTATCTGAGGTATAGAGACTTCTTGGCAAAAGTGACAACTGGACAATGAGGCTCCAATATAAACCCATGATTTTCAAGTCTTTTGAACATTAATATAAGATTATCTTGTTATTTCTTTTATAAATTTATCTCCTCCCTTTTAATACATCCTTCCAATTTCCTTCCAATTGGCATGTAAACATGTTTTTAAAAAAACACAAAAATATCAGTATTCTACAATATACTATCTAGTCTGCTATTTCTCTGTTTTGCATCCAAACTTCTTAACTAGTTGTCTATACATGATGTATTCATTTGTTCTGAATTTCATCTTTACAATTCCACTAAAACAGCTCCTAAGAATATTACCTATTACTAAATCTAGTGGGCATTTTCCATTTTCATTTACTTGACCTGTCTGAAGAATTTTGTACTATGAATCACTTATTTTAGTATTCCTTTGGAAATCACTCTACTTAATTTCTTTCTATCCTCAAGCTTCTCCTTCTCTGACTCATTTTTAAGCTCATGCTATTCCTCATAGCCATTAAATATTGGAGTTTCACAAAAAAAGGCCATCTTCCAACTCTACCTTCTCCTAGCAAACTCATCAATGCAAAGATTTCAATTTCCACTTGTATACACTTGACCGATAAATGAAACCCCTATGCCAGAGTTGTCAAGTAGAACTTTTTACAATGTTGAAAATGTTGTAAAATCTGTGCCATCTAATATGGTAGCTATATTGCATAAACCTTTCATATTCTCCTGCTGCTTTTAGGTAAGCATCCTAGTATACATTCAAGACACTCTAGGGTTATATCCATTAGCTTGCTCCTTCTTGCTCTAGCATTTTATGCTAACCTTTTTATTCTATAGATGTCATATCCAGTTTTTCTCTTACTACAGGCTTTTGAACACTCCTTTGGAGGGAATTTTCTTAACCTCCATAATTATATCATTTCTCTCAAATATCTCCTAGAAATTTGTGTTAATTTGTGTGATTTTTTTTTTAACATTTGACTTCCTAACATAAAAACAGAGGTCTTTGCTTTTTGTAGCTGTTTTGTTCACAGTTTTATTTCCAGTGCCTATTAAAGTTACTGTAACATAACAGGTATTCACTAAGTATGTGCTGAATAAGTAAATTAATAAAATTTTCCTAGGATCTCGACTTTCTGGATATCTCCAACTTCTTCCTAAATTTCCTGAATTGTATTCTCCAAAGGCATCTGACCATAATTTTTAATACTTTCCCTTACTCTTGCTGCTACACACACACACACACACACACACACACACACACACACACCTATTATGACAGTATCATGGACCTTGTTTGGAAGACCAAGATCTGGAAGATTGCTTTACAACTACTGACACTTTCTCTTTAGCTTGCTACAGAAAAAATTACAAGTCATTGAGAATTATTAAAAGAAAAAGTGGAGAAATAAATCTTATACATGCTTTAGAAGACCCAATACTGTAAATAATGCTGTATATTTTCCCCAAATTGATCTATATATTTGATGCAACTCTACCTGCCAATAATAATGTTGTTGTACTTTGTTTAGAATTACATTGAATCTATAGATAAATTTGAGGAGGAATATACAGTATTATTTACAGCACTGGGTCCTCTAAACTATGTACATAGTATATGTTGTTGGGGGAGAATTTTGACAAACTGTTGCACAAATTAACATTGTAATACAAAGGGTAAAATCTTTCACAAAGAAATTTTTGAAGAGGAACAAATTTAGAGAAATTACAACAGTAGATATTAAGACAAAGTTTTGGCAATTGAGATACTAGTATTGAAACAAGGATAGACACAATACTCAATGGAATAGAATAGGCAGTTCAAACACTTGACTTATGACACAGACTCCTGATTTGTGACAAAGATGTCTTCGCAGAGCATTGAAAAAGCATGCTCTTTTCAACATATCTTGCTAATCAGTAGTTATGCATACTTAAAAAAATACAACCCTACACAAACAAATCAATTCAAAGCCAATTATACATCTAAATGTAAAAGTTGAAACAACAATTTCTAGAAGAAAATAGAGTATCATAACCTTGAAGACAGGCAAAGATAATATAAATGAAGCAAGAAACTACTAACCATAGTGGTAATGATTGATAAATTTGTCTACATTAATATTGTTTATCAACACATGCCAGCAAGAGAGTAGAGAAATAATACACAAAATAGGAGCAGATATTTGCAATGTTTTAACTGATGAAGGATCCTATACAAAATACACAGAAAGAAATAAAAATAAAAGAGACAGAATAGAAAAATCAGCTAAACACTTAAACAATTGTTTCAGCACAGGTGATATTCCTTTGCTGAATAAACTGCCAAATAAACATATAAAAAGAGGTTCGATTTTATTAGTCATCAAGGAAATGCAAATTGAAAGCACAGTAAGATACCACCAACACCCCCCTCACACACATGCATACAAGACTGGCTAAAATGTAAAAGATATATAACACTAAGTGCTGATGACTGTGTAAGGCAACCCAATTCACATACAGTACTGAAGCACTGTATGTATATATATATAGATAAAACTTCAGAAAGCTTTCACTGTATATTGTAGAGCATATATATACTCTATGACCCAATAATTCCATTTATTGCTGCACATTTTATAAAACTACATACATATTTATACCAAAAATCATATATAAGAATATTCATACCAGCATTATTCATGAGCCACAAACCAAAAACCAAGAAAAAATATTTAGCAACAATAGAATAGATAAATATGTGTAGGATATTTGTACAAAGGAGAAACCATGAGAAGAGATAGTCAATAACAATGCATAACAAATGCTTGAATTTGTTAAACATAATTTTAAGCCAAAGAAGTGAGATCTAGAAGAGTATACATTGTATGATTTTATTTATAGAGGCACAAAAGCAGACAAATCCAACCTATGATTTCAGAAGCTGTACATATGGATAGTGACTGTGAGGGAGCATGAAAAATGCTCCTGCAGTCAGGAATTTTCTAATTCTTGGTCTCAGTGTTAACTACATCATTTTGTGAAAATCCATTAATCTATACACATGATTTGTGTACTTTTCTGTATATAAGTAATATTAAAATAAAACAGCAGATTAAAAGAAAAATTCAATCCCGTTTTTGTCAATGTTATCATATTAGTATCAATTGAATCCACATTTTTTCATCCCTCTGTCATTACCTCAGTTTGGTCTCTCTTTATCGCTCACCTTCAACATATCTGTAGCTTACCAACTGGTTTCATTCCACTCAAAGTTATCCCCATGCAATCATCTGTGAAAGCCCTCTAACAGGCAAAAATAACCACTCCAATGGCCTATTAAAAGCCCTTTAGTGTTTACCTCATTAGAAAACTTAGTATTCAAGCTCCTTGCTGACAAATATTTTATTATTTCTATTTGCCTCAAATCACATCTATGTCTAGTGCTCACTATTCTATTTATATTCTTGGTATATATTAAGAATTGACATATACTGTTTTATAATGTTTGATAGATAATAATAACCAAGCTGGCATCTGATATCAAATCTGCATGGCTCCATAACCTATGTTTTTCCATAACATTACAATGCCCATTACCGTACATGTGGGAAACAACTTACTTATTACAGAATCAGTGTTCTTTAGCTTAATAATGCTTAGCTTGGAAAAGTTGAATTAAAAAAAAAATAAAAAATCAAAGCTATTGGCAATTCATTTTTATGTTTCTCCCCAGCTATGCTTCTATCTCATAGTGTGCTTAAAATAACAAACTTTAACATTGTCATTTATCTTAAAAGAAATGACAAACAACTGAAAAAACTTATCTGTGTAAGAGAATAACATAATTACATTATAATTTTCAAAAACTAGAGTGAGAATGGTGGTGAGATAGATTAGAAGGGGCAAGTGGAATTTATTTGGTTAACATAGATAAAAGCCACTGACAGCTTGAAGACAAATTAAATTAGAAATAAGTGATATGACATTTTGAATATCATGAAATTTTTATTCTTAGAGGTGATGAGAAGACCAATAAATCTAAAGGATATTAAATAATTACATCCTAAAAATGGGTTGAACCAGATGATTTTTTGAGCTTTATCATTCAAGTAAATGATTTAAAAAAAAAACATTCTTTGGAATCTAATAATCAGTAATCTATCACATCCATAAACACTGCCCAAAAATATTATTTCTGGATGTTTTATAACTGAATGGTAACTTAAATTATTCATGGATTGACATGTTATAGTGTAAAAAATGATGGAGAATCATAAAATGAAAAAATCAATATTTATAATATTTAGTTATTAATATGGTGAATATAGTTGATAAAATGTACAATATAACATTTTTTATTATTAACAATAATCAGGTTTAAGATTCCACTTTATTAAAAATTGGAGATAAGGGAAGGAAGGAAATAACATGTTCTCCTGCTATGTGGTAATGTACATTTCATACCAACATAAGTAATATTGTTCCTTCTTAAGGTAATAGGGAAATAAAATTTCAAACATGTTTATACTTTAAAGTAAAGGTAACCATACTTAATACAATTAGTAAGTGAAAGATTCAAGTCACTGAAGAAAAGAAGCATTAAGAACTTGTTTGATATAAGGCCAATCTAGGAAAGAATAATAAATCCTTAAAGTAGAAAATATAAAACAAGAAGGCAAAAGTACAATAAAAATATAGTTATCATATTTATTGTAAAATAATTAAATTCCTCTTGTATTGGTAAAAGAACCTAAAACAATTTTATAATGTTAATAACAGACATGATAAAACAGAATGAAACAGATAAGTTGCACATAAAAAGATGGACAATTATATATCAGGCAATTACAAATGAAAAGAAAATCGCCTTGGAAATAGTGTTGTAGACTTTAAGGCAAAGGCATTAAAATGGGAAAATTAGCATGCTTTGCATGAATAACAATGAATAAATGAATGAATGAATAACTATATATAAATGGCAATTATGAGCATTCACATTTTAATAATTTGACAGTAAAATATTTAAAGCAAAAATGTAGAAATACAAGGTAGAGTTGATAAAATTATAGCCACAGTGAAGGACTTGAATATATCTCAACCTTTAACACACATAAAAAAAGAAAATAATTAATAGAGATAGATGACTTGAATAAGATAATATAATGAAAACTAACATCTATAGTAGTACTATGTGTCAAGTACTGCTATATTTATTACATGTATTATTATATTTATCAGCTCATTGACTGCTTATTACAAACCCCTATAAAGGTATTATTATAATCTCATTTACAGATGTGGGAATTAATACAAGTAAGATTCAGTAGCTTGACTAATGTTATATTGTTTGAGATTGGTTGAGCTAAATATTGAATACAGGCAACCTGTTTCTAGAGCTTTAGCTCTTAACCACTTTGTCTCTTAATTACTACGTCAAACTAAAGAGGCATAAATAGGTTTTATGCCTACATACAGACTGTACACATTCTTTTAAATATCTATAATACATTTATAAATATAAGCAATAAATTTCAAAGCAGAAAATATGCAAACTGATAATTTTGCCTTAAAGTAATAAATGCAAAATGAACAAAACTAAAAATATAAATAGAATAACAAAATGCTTTGATAACTAAGTTTGGGGGAAAATAAAATTAAAAGTGATATTGCAGACATTTTACAATGAAAAATCAACAAAACTTTGGGGATCAAATGTATACACAGAGAAAAATGAATAAACTTAGATACATATATTATTGGATAAGAGAGAACATCAAAAAAAAGTTTTAAAAAGAGAAGGAAAAAAGGAAGGCAGGCAGCAAAGAGAGAGGGGTTGGGGAGACTGAGAGAAAAAAGAAAAAACAAAAATATGCATATATCAATGTAGGAAAAGAAAATAATATGAAGAATGCTGAAAGGAATATTTAATGATCTAGAAAATACAGTGTGGTATCAAGTAATTAAGAGAGTACATAAATCTGTAAATGCATGACCCTAATTATGTTTGTAATATATAGAGATTTTTAAAAATAAGACAGAAATACAGCGAATTTACTGTGGTAATGTGGTTAGTGTAATCATCAATAATTATAATTTTATGATTTAAAATACACTTTAAATATTCTATAATGAATGTTCTGTCTCATTCCATTTATATGTAGAATAATTATTACTTATACGACTGCAATCTGCACCGAGACAGTCAATATGAGTGAAAAGTACAACAAAAACTAGAATTCAAAGAGATAATCAAAAAGAAAACCAATAAACTTAAAAAGATATATATACACAGAACAGTATAGATTACTCTGAAAAATGTTGTTAGACAAAACAGGCAGACGTTGATTTATGATTCTGTTTACACAAAAAATTACTAAAAGGATTTACAGTGTTAAGAATCAGGACATGATTTCTTGAAGGAATGAAGGGTAGTAGGAAAAGAGAATCAACAAGAAAAAGACACAGGAAACTTTCTGGATTGATGGAAATGGTTTATATCTTGTTTAAAGGGGATTCAGGGAGCATACAATTTTTGGCAGAACACTTAAGAAGTCTATTTTCCCATTTCTTGAATCCAGGTTGACTTTATTTGCTTTGGCCAATAAAATGAAGTAGAAGTGACACTGTGCTGATTCTGAGCCTAAGCTTTATAAAATATTATTTATGTCTTTTTCTCAGAACCCTGTTGCTGCCATTTGAACAAGAGCAGATTGGTCTTTTGGACAGTGAAATATAATTTGAAGGAGAGTCAAGTTTTCTCAACTTTTCAAATAGTGGTCATCCTAGACTAGATTGCCCCCAATCACTACCAGCTGATCACAGACACCTGATCCCCACTGAGACCAGAACTATGTAACACGCCAATATACCAGTGAGCAGTAATAAATTTTATTGTTTTAAGTCACTTAATTCTAGGTTGGCTTGTTATGCAGCAATAGCTAGTTGATATATATGAGTACAAGTTTTATTGTTTTTCTGTTTCGTTATAAAAGCTAAGTGAGACAATGGAATTAAAAAAACATTGAAAATTGAAATGTACTATAAAATTTAACAAATAATCTCTTTTAGTTTTCCCAGGGCCATAAAAGGCACTAAGAAAAAGAATCAGAAAATGTTAGAGCTATATTTGAGATCTTATATTTAGATGAGACATAGACTTTAAATCTTATGCAAAATCTCATTAAATAGCAATAAGTGCTGAGCCATGAAAGATTGCGCAGTTACATCTTTACTCAGGAGAAAAGATGACTGACTAACGCCTGCATTAGGCATGCAACATACAACTGGTTTCTATTCCTGGTTTTGTCCAATTCCCTCATTTTTAGATGAGAAACTGAGACCTCAAAAGGGAAAATGTATTGACAAAATAATTCAGAAAATTAGTGTCAGATATATTTTAACCCATGTCTTTTGAGTAAGTCAATCCAAATTACATTGCATCCATGATTACTATGAAAGAAATAAAGATAATTAGAGATATGAACAAACCACACCTCTCTTTTCCCTCCCCAAGTAGATCGTGTTGATACTATGGTCCATTTCTGAAGGTGATTAATCCAAGACTTACTATGATTAATATATTTATTTAAAAGAGGGAGAAGCCCATTCTTATATCTGATAAATTCATCTGAAAGGGACGCTGTATCACTACCATGTCCCAGCTGCAAGTTGAGCCAGGTGTTCACCCTGTAAGCAGTAAAGTCCAAGGCAAGCAGTAGGAAAAGGACTTGTGTAAAATCATTGACTGGAGTAGGTGGAAATCAAGGAAAGTCCTACAGGTAAATTTAGTAAAAAAGTCAAAGTGATTAGAGATGAGATAGTTTTACATTTGGAGGGACATGCCAATTATACATACATCCTTTGTGGTGTCCTCAGAGCTATGCAACAGAAACTGGCCTACTTTGGCAAAAGACTATGACATTCAGTCTCCAGAGTTACAATAGTTGACATAGTATGTTATCTTGTTCAACAAATTGGATCCAGGACGTATCATCTTATTAACTCTTAGTATTAACAACTTTTAACATTAAGGGCAACCAGAAAAAACCATGCCAAGGAGCTCATGGAATTCTCTTCACCTCAGAGATACAAGTCCTTTTGAGCTTCCACATCTGGATGGGATAAACTCCAGAGCAAAAAATTTTAAATATTTTATTCTCATATATTGTTTTAATCATAGGTGAGAAAAATCAGGCCTTTTAGCCCTATCATATAGTCTCACACTGGGATCATCACATTCATCAAAGCTATAGATTTCAGATATTAAGATATCAAAGGGAATTTTTAGGCCCCTTGCCAAAGCCAATAGCATATTGTGTCTAGTGGATCTGCCAATAGGTGACAGATATGTCCAGTGTCTAGTTCTGGCATTTACTCTTGTTCTTTCTTGGGCTCTAGCAGATGTCGTATCCTTTTCTAAAATGATGTGGTAGAAATACTATTGATTTGGGAGCAAATGGATTTGGGGTTAATTCTAGCTTTGACACACTGTGACTTTGCTCAAGTGTACTAACCTCTCGGAACTTCTGTTTTCTCATTTTCACAATGTGGAAAATACTTCATAGGGCTGCTTTAAATGTCAATAAATTAATGTAACTAATGAAACTAAATGATGAGTATGTATAAGAAAAACATCTCACCTATGTTATGTGCTCAATAATGTCTATGCTCTTCCACTTAGAAGGCAAAGATCATGCCTTTTTCATCAATGTCCTCACTAATTGTTAGAATGGAAGCTATTCCATAAATGTTAGCAAAATTGCTATCTCTATTTCCAACATGATACAGTCACTTGAACTTGGGAAGTTTTTAACTTTCTTCTTCCTGAATCTCTTACTTATTATAGAATCAGTTGTTTGGAGTTTTACCTTAAACTCTATAATCAGTCAAACCACTGGAAATAATTATGCTATATATGGCCAAGATATTTGTTGTCATTGAATATTAAAGTTGCTAATTTATAAAAATGCAATGTAGATTTTGGGTATAAATCAGAAATCATCTTATAGTTTCCAGGACAGAGAAGCAATAGCAAAAAAAGAGATGACTTACAAAAATAAAGGGGAGAACTTTTTTTTCATTAACAATCTTCTGTAGGCTTTGAAAAAAGGCCAGGATTTACCCTGTTATAGAGTCTCACATCCTGAGAGCCTCATTTATCAAAGTTATGGATTTTCAATATGAAGATATCAAAAATAATTTGCAGGCTCCTCAGTAGAAGCCAACAGTTTATTATTTAGTCATATGTACATTATGATAGAACACTTCAGTCCAGCTTTAGGAATAGCAGATCTGAAGGGCTGCTGAGCTAACATCCTGGCAAGATCTGCAGCCCCTGAGACCTGGAATTTTTCCATCCCTCCCACCAAACTCCCCAATCCCTGGTCCTATCTAATAGTAGTCTGGAGTATAGAGTCTCCTTTCTGATAACCATGGGCCTTTGACATTTCTTTCTTATTAACCTCTTATTATTATAATACTTTTAAAAACAAGGAAGGGTGATTTTAATTACAAAAAAATCAGGCTAGATTTAAGATTCATTGTCTTATCTTTATCCCTTAACTTTTGTAGTCACAATGAGTAAATCAATTAAGTTATCTGACCTAGAGCAATTCACTTTTCTGAACCTCAGTTCCTTCAAATGTAAAAAATGGGAGTAGACTAGATAAAATCTTTAGAGTTGGGCCAGTACTAAGGTCTTTTATGATTTATTCTCATCTTTTACAACTCCACATTCTTCAAATATAACCAATTCATTTATCTACAGATGCGAACACAGCTTCTAGCGGGGACAAACAGCTGAGGGCAGGCATAAAAAAGCAAATGTGTGATCATTTCCTCTTGGCATAATGTAGTCAGTCACATATAAAGAAATTCCACCTACCACATTTTCAGAACTCAGATACCCAGTGTGCTTTTCCATACTTCAGTACCTCCCTTCAGTAATTTCATTCGCTGCTATGAAATTCTGGTTTTATTCACTCTTCCATTTTCTCTTAGGTTGGCCACAACTCTTTTTGCACCCCACCCCCACTCTTTACTCCAGGTTGTGTTTAAAAACTTTTTGAAAGCTCTGAATTTACTTTTTAGGAACAGCTGTTCTGAGTCAAGGTGGTTTCTGTTCCACAGCCGTAACTTAGCTCAAACTAACTTTTCTCCCTACAATTATGGGCTTAATGCAGTTAGCCGGTGGGAACTGTGTCTGGCAGGGGGAAGTATGCGGACATAACAAGGAGAGGATATAGAACAAGCCCACATCCTCTGGATGACAGGTCTCCCCAAGAGAGCCTTCTCCAACTGGAGCTAGCCAAGCCTAGCCTTTCTGCTGACAGATGCTTCTGCTTCCAGCCACGTGTCTCCCGACATGTTGTTTATAAAAGCCCTGCAAAGTAGCTTTCAGGACTCATTTCTCTGAAGATCTCCAGGGAAGCCAACTTTCTTGGTGACTACCTATTTATGCCATTCCCCTACTTTAATGCTCTCAGAGGCTCCCCATCACTAGAGAATACAGTAGTCCCATTTATCCATGGGGGATAGGTGCCAAGACCCCCAGTAAATGCCTGAAACCCCAGACAGTATCAAACCCTATATATATTGTGTTTTTTAATACATACATATCTATTTATGATGTTTTAACTTATAAATTAGGCACAGTAATAAATTAATAATAATAACTAATAAAATAGAACAATTATAACAATCTACTATAATAAAAATTATGTAAATGTACCCCTCCCCCTCAGTTATAACGAATCGATAACTGAGATAGCTACTAAGTCACTGATGGTGGGGAGTGTATACAGTGTATACGCTGAATAAAGGGATGATTCAGATCCTGAGAGGGACAAAGCGGGATAATGTGAAATTTCATCATGCTACTCAGAATAGTGCACAATTTCAAACTTACAAATTGTTTATTTCTGGAATTTTTTTTATTTGCTATTTTCAGGTGTTGGTTGACCTCATTTAACTGAACATGGAAGGTAAAACTGGAGATGAGGAGGAACTACTATAATATGTTAACTTTTTAGCATGATTCGCAAAACTAGTGTTCTCATCTGTAAAATGGGAATAACAATATCTTCCAGGGTTGTTCTGAAAATTAAATAATCTACCAATATGCTTAGGTTATTACATGGTGAGCTGGGGTACTCAAGAATTACCTGTTTTCTTCTCTTTTCTACTTCCTGATCTGGTCTTTATTTTATAGGCTTATTTTGTACTATTCTCATCCCTCAGTAAGTTATCCAAACTACTTGAATTCTTTGAACATTTTCAAATTTTGTGTCTTCTTACATACAATCTATCATAAAACTTATGCTGCCCTTTACTTCTTGGGAAAAAAAAAATAAAACCCTCACCTCAACAGTGACACCCTCCCTCACACTTCCTCTCTCTGAAAGAACGAATACTCACCCCACCCCTTCCAGGCCACGACTGCTTCTGATACAGTTCCACTGCTGTACTTAGCATTTTGCCATTAATGATAATGATGATAATAACCATCATTCCTTAAGTGCCTTTTATTTACCACAAACTGAATTTTCTATTTTGTAAATATCCTCACTCTTCAAAATAATCTTACCATTTTAGATGAGGAAAATGAAGTTGAAAAGGGATTATGATACCATAACATTTGGTCTAGTTTCTTGTTTGTCTTCTTTACTAGAGTGCACTTAAATAATTATGTGAGAAAGCTGGCCCTCAGTAAATGACTACTCAACAAAGATATGAAGGATGAAGAAAAGTCTCTTTTTTGACCCTTCATTCTTTTCTTACCCATATCATGGGCTTCTCTCTTTTTTCAGAACATATTTCTTTAACCTAGTTGTGTTTCAGTGCATACCACATTAGAATTACAAAAGAATTTGATACATCATTCAAGCAAAACATTTTTTGTTTTATAGATGTGGAAATAGCCTTGGATAAAATGTGCAAATAGCCTTGGAGACATTCAAACTTTTCCTAAGGTCAAAAGTGAAGTAGTGGGGAAATTAGAATTTCAATGACACACACTCTGTTTTCAGGCAGGTGCTCTTTGCACAGCGCTGTTTAACAGGTTTGAGGAAGTGATTGACTCATTTTCAAATCTGCGTAAAAATTTTAACACAATATAGGCATCATTGTCTCTGTGAAGCTGTCTGTTGAAAGCTGATCTAAATCAAATTGTCCATTTATAGTTCAAATCTTTGTAAAATATTGGCCTCTTGCCCAAAATTAGAGGTGGGTAGAAACTATATGTCTGTTCTCTCTATAAGCTCAACTGGGTGGTACACAGTGAAAGCCAATTTCAGACCAAATACTGCCAACCAAAGGGACATTTATTACCTAAGCAGGCATATAATAATATTACTACTAATTCTTGAAAGCTTGCTGAAATCCTGACTCCCTGTTGAACACTGAGACTTGACATGAAGCCAGTGAATGAAAGCTTGTCTAAAAGGCTCACCCCAAGGCAAATGCAACAGATACTTTGATAACACAACCAACTATTATTTTTGTAATATTTAGTAGCAGAATCTTCTGTTAACTGGGGAGACACAGGACCAAATGTAATTCTAGTTCTAAGGCACTAGTGTAAGTGGTTGAGGTAACCGGTTTATCAAATTCTTATTCACTAATTATGCAAAAATGTACATGCACACATTATTCTAGCCATATAGCCAAGCACATATATTTACCACTATCAATTTTGACTAATAAAAATATTTTTAGTATATATTATGTAATTAGCAACCCCCTTGAGCATATTCTGATATTGATATTTGAAATGCACACTTCTAGACTATGAATCAGTCTGGGTAGAAGTTAACTCACCACAACTAAAACCTGAACTTCTCATTGTAAACCTTTGGGTGTTAAGCAATCTTCCTAGGGTATAAGTTACATTGATTTACATACACATGTTTTACCTTATCCATAGACAATATAACACTACCTCTTTTGTGACCCTGCTGCAACCTTCGTGTCTCTTATTAGAACCTTCAGTGCATAGAGTAGTTGTTATAGGTAATGTGTCTGCCTCTGTCACCAGAAGCTTTAGTTATTTTTATCCTCCTAAGCACCCATCTTGCACCACGACTGTCAAAAAGTGAATATACAATATTATCTTTGAATAAATGGCTGAAATAGTGAATAATAGAATAATAATAATAAAATTAGAATAAGCAGCTTTAGAAATGACTGCTTTCATTATTCACTATAGACTGGGTGCTTAAACAACAGGCACTTATTTTTCACAGTTCTAGAAGCTAGAAGTCCAAGCTTAGGGTGTTGACAGATGCAGTTCCTGGTGAGAACCCGATTCCTGACTTACAGACTGTTGCCTTCTCTCTGTCTTCACATGGGTGGGGGAGAGAGGGGAAGAGAGGGGGAGAGGGGAATAGGAAGGGGAGGGGGAGAGGGAGAGGGATGGGAAGGGGGAGAGAGCACTTTGGTTTCCCTTTCTTTTATAAGGACACTAATTCCATCATAGGCCCCACTCTCATGACCTCATTTAAATCTTATTAATTCTTAAAGTCCCCACCACCAAAAAACTATCACATTGAGGGATAGGGCTTTAATATCTAAATTTGGGGAAGACACAAACATCACGTCCGTAACACCACTGCTAGTCAGCTGCCTCCATTGTGATCATTCTCACCAAAACCAAAGCAAATATGGTAAGAAAGGTACTCTCCTCTCTTAGAAACAATCCGTGACACAGAACTGAATGAGAAAACTAGAGTACTGTATTATGTTAGATTCCACTTGTATCTGACCTTCTCTTCCATCAGAGGTAGGCTGATCTCACTAGAGAAGGCAGAATCTTTATGGTCAACTGTGACATGCTGGGGGTGTACAGGTGTAGAAAGGATGTCAGCTTAGTAGATAGTTTAGACATCCAAAACCAGTTTTGCCTATACATATTCTGCTTTACTTATAAAGGCTTGATTCTGCTTTCACCCAACATAGAAACTGGCCTTCGGAGTTTACTGTATATCCTGACATGAAGGATTCTTATCATCTAATTTGCATTCCAATAGGTGCACAATTGATTCACAAAACCCTGGTGTTGCTTAACTGGACAAATGAATCATTTGCTTTCCATTACAGAGAGCTGTAAGGTCAGAAAGCCTGGGTAACCACAGACCCTCTCCCTCAGCAACTTAGAGGAATGCAAACAAGCAGCCCCTGGCTTTGGAAGCCATTTCCATCTGAGTGGTCGGTGCCATCCCCCTTTTACAACACTCAGGGGATCAGGGTATTAGCATGACCAAGCCAGCATATGGTGCACATCTTATTAATTTAATCATGAACTCCAGCAAGCTGTTTTCAAGATAATTTGGACCCCTGTGAATAGTCATCCATCTTCCCAGGCTCTACTCAGCTCTGGAAGGGATAATACATACACATCTCCTTTATCCAACAGACTCCAAAGAAATTTTGTCAATGTTTTGAAATATCTGCAAAACCTCTCTGTAAATAACACCCAGGCCACACTGAGCAGATTGAAGCCAAGAAGCTCAGTTCCACATGACAGCTTTTTCCACAGTTGTTATTTTTGCAGTTGGAAAGGAAGAAAGACCTCTGAACAGAAGATTCACAGTAGTCTTAACTTTATTTTTATTATGGCTGTTTTATGGAAGCTTATTTTTTATATTTTTGAAAGATAAAGTGAATACAGCTTCTCTATTTAGAAGCCTCTTTTTTGCCCAGTGATGAGTTTTAAAAAAATATTAAGAATAATGATAAAAGCAGGCCTTAGTTTACGAAACACACATGGGACTTGGTCTCTAGTCAGGCAAGGATCTCCCTCCTTGACCTCGATCCCTGTTTCTCCAGTCCTTCCAACCATGGTTTGCAGGAGATTCTTGAGCTAACAGTGTCTTGGAAAACATCTGGTCTGAAAAGTGAGAAATATATTAGAGATGCAGCTTTATGATTAAACGAGAAGCTTCATTCAACCATCAGAAGATGTATTTGTGACTGATTCCTAAAATATAAAGGAAGACTAATAAGGACATTTTACCACCCACAGGTAGAGGATAAATGGAAACACAGAGGGAAAAAACTAATATTAAATATCTATTTATGGAAATAAATAAAGACCACCCAAGTGAGAAGAAGTAAAGTCTATTTATTCAGAGCTTATTAAAACAAAGAGTCAGCTACTATCACTTATGTTTGGTAAACACTCAAAAACAGCCAGAGGAGTGGGAAAGCTTTATAGTGGGAAAAAAGGCAGGCTTCAGGTGTGCCTTGATTGGAAGCTGTTGGTGTGGAGATGACTAACTAGAAGCAGATGAATCCTATGTGATTGGTTTGGAAAGCATAGTTGGCTTTCTTTGATTGGTCCTGAGTTGGAAGCAGAGACAAAAATTAGGGAAGTTTGAAGCCCTGCTTCAACTAGACTGATTGCTGCAGAGGCTTTGGTTTGGCTTTCTGAACTGGTTAACAAAGAGGTTGTGGGTCAGAGTTCTACTGTCTTATATTGTATTCACTTGTCATGTCATATCCAGTGTCATATACATTTTCTACTTGTACATATAATTTCTCACACCAAGTGCCAAGTACCATAATTTTATTTAATCTTCATAATAATCCTATTTTAAAAAGACATTCTTTCATTGTCTCACAAAAGAGGGAACTAAGGCAAGTCATTTGAATTTACAGAGCTATTAAGTGGTAAGACTAAGTCCTGAATGTTGGGAAGTCCGACTCAGAAGACCACACTCTTTCTGCCATCCCCTGTGGCCTCATTGTCTGAGGTGGAGATGTGCATTCCTGATGGACAGTATTGGAAGTATCTGCAGAGATCAGGGAGTTTCAAGATATAACTAGTTTTCTGTTTCTATAATGTCTCATCCGGCTTTAATATGGACTTTGCTTCCATCAGCTAATAACTGGAGACTATGCTCTAAAGTTTACACTAAGGCATCTGATTTAAATTACAAGGAATCCCTAGCCAAGGAAGGGTGTCTGAGGTCATTATATCAAAATACCTGTGCCATTAAAACATTTTTTTGCTTGAACATTTATAACCAAATCATGCTTTAAGTTGCTTTCAGAGAACACAACATTAAAAAATGGTAAACCTTACTCCAGTTTAAGGGAATTTAAAGTGAATGTTCTAACTGTATATCTGGAGGACTAACGAATACACCTCAAAGATATGCAAAACATTGTGCTTATCAATTTGGGTATATTTTCCCCAAGTAAGGTGTTGACACTTTCATAAGATTTGACAAAGTTTATTGACCTCCAAAAATAAAACTGTTAGCGTCTGTAATTTATAAACAACAAAAGCACTCCTCTGTAGTGATACATAGTCAAGATTGAGAACTGCTGCTCCAAAGAGCAGAAATCCATTTTAAATATGGTCAAGTTTGCCGTGTTTCTGCCATCTTCGTTTATATTTTGAATGCTATAAGTGTATCCACCTCCAAGATTCCCACAAGAGAGCACCAGCTATGTACTGTTGTAGCTCTTTTTCTGCCTTCTGTTTCTGTTTCATCTGGTCCTAGATATCTGGAAGAATTTACAGCTTCACAGTTTACTTTAAATCCCAGAATACCTGGTGGTAAAAAAGAGCCCTGAAATTCCAGCTAAAATAATAATAGCTAGGGCAACTTAGACAGTAATTTTCTCTTTTAAATCTTGGTTTTAACATTCTTAAAGAGATTGGCTAAATAAAGGATTTTTGAGGATGATCTGATCAACTCTAGATTTGGGGTACATGTCTCCCCAGTTGCAGAAAGGCACTCTTACCCTGGCACCAGTGAGAACAAAATCATATTTATTGGTCATACATATTTAATTTTCAAGTAAGATTCTTTAGAAAATGGTCAATAGTGCAAATAAAAATTTAAAAACTATTTAAAAAATGAGCTTTGAGTTTTTAACTCTAGGAAATATTAAATTTTATAGGTACCTTTTCTTTAGTGCCACCCATGAAAGATTAGATGAGAGACTTTCCAAGAAAAGAATATGTGTGATATGCTCATCTATCCACACTCCTCCAATTGGTTTGCACAATTAACCTGTTCCCATAATAAAGAAGGAAAATTTGACAGATTCTGTCACCAGATTCTTTCGATTTAACAACTGTCATAACTGGGTCTCATGAGCAGAACCTGTATCAAATTAGAGAAAACAAATTATGTCTTTTATGAATTTATTTCCTCTTTCCACATACTCCCAATCACGAGAACTGCTTGTCCTCTCAATGTGAAAACTCAGTTGGATGACATAAATTCCTGAGAGGGAATTAGGGAATCATGTGCCCCACCCTTCCAAACCCATCACTTTTCACATTGTTTCTACAGCTTCACTATGGACCCTTTATGTCTTTAAGGTTACTTATATGATTTTATTTTGATGTTTTGAAACTAGCCTTGGGAGTTTCTGACTACAGTTCTTTTTAACGCATCTCAATTTCCTTTACAAAAAAAAAATAGTTTTCTATATGAACATTAAACACTGGTCTTCCTTGGGACTCTGCTGTGAACTATCTCTGGTCTCTTGTCCAACCTTCCCCTTTCTTTTATAAAATACTTTATTGAGATATAATTCAAATGCCATACAGTTCACTTAAAGTATAAAATTCAAAGATTTATAGTATATTCAAAAATATATGCAACCATCATTACATCACCACGTATAATTTTAGAACATTTTCATCACTTGAAAAAAAATTCTGTACCCCTTTAGCTATAACTCTCACACCCATCACCAACCTTGTACCTAAGGAATCACTAATCTACTTATTATCTCTATATATTTCCCTATTCTGGACATTATATTAATAGAACCATGTAATATGTAGTCTCCTGTGACTTTCTCCTTTCACTTAACATAATGTTTTTGAAGTTTATCCATGTCATAGCATATATCACTTCTAGATTCCTTTTTTTTATGGCCAAATAATATCCCATCATATTTATGTACCACATTTTGTTTATCCATTCTTCAGGTGATGGCCACTTGGATTATTTCCAACTTTCAGCTACTATGAACAATACTGCTATGAACATCTGAGTACATGTTCTTGTGTAGATATGTTTTCATTTATCATGGGTATATATGTAGGAGAGCAATTACTAGGACTTGTGATAACTCTATGTTTAATAAATTGACTGTTTAACAGCTGGATTATTTTCCAAAGTGGCTGCACCATTTTACATTCCCAAAAGTAACGTATGAGGGTTCCAATTTCTCCATATGCTAACCAACATTTTTTGTGATCTAACTTGTTCATTCTAGGCATCCTAGTGGTTGTGAAGTGGTAACTCATTGTGATTATAATTTGCATTTCTCTAATGAAAATGACAATAAACTTTTTTTTATGTGCTTACTGGTCATTCATACATATATCCTTCTTGGAAAAGAAGGTATTTAAAACATATTTGAAATTTGTCTTTCTGTTAGTGATTATTTATTCTAGATACAACTCCATTACCATCATATAGTTGAAAACAATTTTCCATTCTGTAGGTTCGATTTTTCACCTTCTTGTAATGTCCTTTGAAGAACAAAATTTTTAATACTGATGAAGTCTAATTTATCTCATCTTTGATGTTCATGTTTTTGGTGTCATATCTAAGAATCCTATGCCAAATTCAAGAATATAAGTATTTATCCCTATGCTTTCTTCTACAGGTTCTATAGTTTTAGCTCTAACATTTAGTTACTGATCTATTTTGAGTTAATTTGTATAATCATGGGAAGTAAGTCCAATTTCATTCTTTGTATGTAGTTATTCAGTTGTCCCAGCACTGTCTGTTGAAAAGACAATATTAATAGAGTTTTCCCATTAATCATCTTAGCACCCTTGTTGAAGATCAGATGATCATAGATTTATAAGTTTATTTCTGGACTCAATTATATTCCCTTGATAGCATGTCTACCTCTGTGCTAGTTCCTAATTATTTTCCTAGTCTTAATCATTTTTTTCTTTGCAGAAAGTTTTGAAATCAGAGAGTGTGAGTCCTCCACTTGGTTCTTCTTTTACAGAATTATTTTGGCTATTCTGGGTCTCTTGCAATTCCATAAGAATTTTAGAATCTGCTTTTAAATTCTTACAAAGATGTAAGCTGGGATTCTGGTAGAGATTGTGTTGAATCTGTAAATAAACTGGGCAAGTATTGCCATCTTAACAATATTAAGTCTTCCACACCATGAATGTAAATGTTTTCCATTTATTTATATCTTCTTTAATTTCTTTTAACAATATTATCTATTGTTCAGCTTATAAGTTTTATACATTTTGGTTAAATTTAATCATAAATATTTTATTCCTTTTGATGGTGTATATAATTGCTTAATTTTATTTTGAGATCATACATTGCAAGTGCATAGAAATACAACTGATAATTGATATTCTGAAATATCTTATATCCTGCAAATTTACCAGTCTTACTGAATTCATTTTTTAAATTAGTTTTCTACTGTAGTGTTTTTTTTTTTTTTAATTTTTATTATGGTGACATTGGTTAACAAAATCCAGTAAGTTTCAATTGTATAATTCAACAGTAAGGCATGTATTGAGTGTTCACTGCCTATAGTTAGATTTCTTTCTGTCACTACGTATTCGACCCCTTTTACCCCAACTATCTCCCTGCCCCTAACCTCTGGTAACCAGCAGTCTATTGTCAATGTCCATAAGTCTCTGTTTGTCATGTTTATTTGTTGCTTTTAGGTTTATATCCCACATATAAGTGATATTATGTGGTTTTCAACTTTTTCTATCCAGCTTATTTTACTTAGCATGATTATCTCAAGGTCCATCCATGTTGTTTCAAGTGGCAGTATTTCACCTCTTCTTATGGCTGAGTAATATTCCATTGTGTGTGTGTGTGTGTGTGTGTGTGTGTGTGTGTGTGTGTGTGTATACCACAGCTTTTTATCCAATCATCTATTGTAGGACGCTTCAGTCGTTTCCATGTCCTGGGCATTGTGAATAAAGCTGCTATGAACATCGGTGTGCAAGTATCTTTTTAGATACATGTTTTCAAGTCTTTGGGGTAAATACCCAGTAGAGGGATTGCTGGATCATATGGTAGATCAATTCTTAGTTTTTGAGGAAACTCCAAACTGTTTTCCATAATGGCTGTACCAATTTGCCCTCCCACCAGCAGTGCATGAGGGTTCCTTTTTCTCCGTATCCTCTCCAACACTTTAATTACTTGTCCTATTGATAATAGCTATTCGAACAGGTATGAGATGGTATCTCATTGTAGTTTTGATTTGCATTTCCCTAATAGCTAGCAATATTGAGCATCTTTTCATATGTTTGTTGCCATTTGTATGTCTTCTTGGGAGAAGTGTCTTTTTAGGTTCTCTGCCCATTTTTTGATAGGAGTCATTGTTTGTTTGTTTGTTTTGTTATTCAGCCAACCCTTGGTTGACCTCACAGATTGCAAGGAACTTGTCAGCTTATAATTCCTTATTTTTTTTTTTTTTTTTTTTACATCTACAACACCTGGTCTTCCTAGGTGGTCTCCCATCCAAATACTAACCAAGCCTGACCCTGCTTAGCTTCCGAGATCAGACGGGATCAGGCGTGTTCAGGGTAGCATAGACAAATTACATTCATTTATTTTTATTTTTACTTTTATTGTCTTGCCTTTGAGGTCAAATTCATAAAATCCCCTTTAAGTCTAAGGTCCATGAATTTAGTCCCTACGTTTTCTTCTATGCAATTTATTGTTTCAGATCTTATATTCAGGTCCTTAATCCATTTGGAGTTAATTTTAGTGTGTGGTGATAGTGTATTCTCCTTCTTTTGCAGATGGCTTTCTTGTTTTTCTAGCACCATTTATGAAGAGGCTTTCCTTTCTCCACTGTATGTTTTTGGCTTTTTTTGTCAAAAATTATTTGCCCATATAAACATAGGTTTATTTCTGGACTCTCAATTCTGTTCCACTGGTTCGAGTGTCTATTTTTCTGCCAATACCATGCTGCTTTATTATTGTCACTTGTTGTGATATAATTTGAAGTTGGGCAGAGTGATGCCTCCAGCCTTGTTCTTTTTTCTCAGAGTGGCTTTGGGGACTCAGGGTCTTTTATGCTTTCACACAAATCTAATGATTTTTGGTTCTATTTCTTTAAAAGCTGCTGATGGGATTTTCATGGGGATTGTGTTAAATCTGTGTATGCTTTAGTAAGTAGATAAATCATCTAACTATGTGATTCTCCAGTCCAAGAACAACGAATATCTTCTTTTCTTGTTATCTTCATCAATTCTTTTTAATAGGATCTTATAGTTTTCATTATGTAGATCCTTCACATGTTTCATTAGATTTATTCTTACGTACTTTATTCTTTATGTTGCAATTGCAAAAGAAAATTTTTTCCACTTTTTTTTCTGAGAATTCATTATTAGAGTATAGGACACTATGGATTTTTGAACATTGATTTTATATCTAGAAAGTTTACTGTATTTGTTTATTGTTTCTAGTAGTATTCTGTGGAGTCTTTAGGGTTTTTTTTAAAAAGAGAATCATGTCATATGTAAATAGTGACAGTGTGACTTCTTCATTTCTTATTTGGATGCCTTTTTATCTTTCTCTTTCCTGATAGCACTTATTGGGACCTCCAATGTTATATCGAATAACAGGGGCGATAGTGAACAACCTTGTCTTGTTCCTAACCTTAGAGGCAAGATGTTTAGCTTTTCACCATTAAGTATAATGTTGGCTGAGGGCACATCATATATGGCCTTTATTATGTTCAGGTACATTCCTTCTATACCAATTATGTTAAGTGTTTTGATTATAAAAGGATACTGTATCTTGTCAAAGGCTTTTTTCTGCATGTATTGATATAACCATATGATTCTTATTTTTAATTTGTTTATGTGGTGTATCACATTAATCGATTTGCATATGTTGAACCATTCCTGTGCCTCAGGATTAAGCCCAATTGATCATGGTGTTTAATCTTTTAAATATGTTGCTGTATTTGGTTCACTAATATCTCATTTAGGATTTTTGCATCCTTGTTCATGAGAGGTATTTGTCTATAGTATTATTTTTTTCGTATTGTCTTTACCAGGTTTTGGAGTCAGGTAATATTGGCCTCTTAAAATGAGTTAGGAAGTACCACCTTCTCTTTGATTTTTTTGCAAGACTTTGAGGAGAAGAGTTATTAAACTTCTTTGAATGTTTGGTAGAATTACTGGTGAAGCCATCTGTCCTGGACTTACTTTTTGGTAGGTTTTGATGATTGTTTCAATTTCCATACTGCTGATCAGTCTATTTAGATTTTCCAGTTCTTGATTCAGTCTAGGAAGGTTGTATTTTTCTAAGTACTGGTCCATTTCTTCTAGGTTATTAAATTTGTATTATATACTTTTTCATAGTATTCTTGTATGATCCTTTGTATTTTGCAGTGTCTGTCATAATTCCCCTCTTTCATCCTGATTTTGTTTATTTGTGTCCTTTTCTTTTTTCTTTAGTGAGTCTAGCCAGGGTTTGTCAATTTTATTAACCTTCTCAAAGAACCAGCTTTCTTGCATTTATTTTTTCTATCTTTTTGTTTTTGTTTTGTTTTCAATTTCATTTATTTCTGCTCTAATTTTGATTTCTTTCTTCTGCTGACTTTAGGCTTCATTTGTTCTTCCTTTTCTAGTTTTTTAAGATGAAGCATGAGGTTCTTTATTTGGCTCATTCTTGTTTTTGGAAGTAGGCCTAATGATATGAACTTTCTCTTATGACTGCATTTGACATGTCCCCAAAGCTTCGAATGTTGTACTGTCATTATTATTCATTTCTATGTATCTCTTGATTCTCTTTTTATTTTCTCTTTTATTATGCCCCAGTAATTCTTCATCATGTTGCTTAATCTCCATGTATTTGTTCTTCCCTTTTTTCTTTTTACAGTTTATCTCCAGCTTCAAAGCATTATGGTCAGAGAATATGGTTGGTATTGATTTCAATCCTCTTATATTTTTTGCAGCTATCCCTGTGTCCCAGTATGTGGGTCAACACTTGAGAATGTTCCATGTTCACTAGAGAAGAATATATAAATGGTTGTTTTGGGATGAAAGGCTCTGTAAATGTCAATTATGTCCAGTTGGTATAACGTGTCATTAAGGATGTTATTTCCTTATTGATTTTCTGTTTGGATGATCCGTTCATATCTGACAAAGGAGTATTTAGATCCATACTACAATAGTGTTTGGTCTGTTTTCTTCTTTTAGTTCTATTTAATTGCCTTAGATATTTTAAGGGCTCCGTGATTGGGAGCATAGGTATTAATAAGTGTCATATCTACTTGGTGTATGATTCCCTTTATCATTGTGAAGTGTCCCTCAGTATCTTTTTTATCTTTTTTATTTTAAAGTTTATTTCATCCAATATTAGTACCACTATTCCTGCTTTTTCTCTGAATTCCATTTGCTTGAAATATCATTTTCCACCCTTTCACTTTGAGTCTATATTTGTCTTTGAAGCTGAGATATGTCTCCTGGGGCAGTATATGGTTGGGTTAGTTTTTTTGATACAATCTGCAACTCTGCTGCCTTTTTATTGGTGAGTTCAATCCACTTACATTTAGGGTGATTATGAATATGAAGTCTTCATATAGCAGTTTTATCTTTTGCTTTCTGGTAGTTCAGTGTTTCCATTGCTTCCTTGTCTTTGTACCTGTTTATTATTATTATTATATTTATTATATATTATTATTATCATCATTATTATTTTGGTTTGGTTTTGTGGGTTTTCCCTCTGGGCTTTGTGTTAGTTTAATATACTTCAGTTCTGAATCTTTGGTGTGGTTGCCATTACAAATATGTAAAGGATAATTATATATAATAAAATATACTATATTATATATTTTTTTTCTTCTGTCATCCATTTTCTTCTGTCCGTGCCTCATCTCCATTTCCTTTTGCAATTTTGGATTTTTGGGTTTTTTGTTTTTGTTTTGTTTTTTAACACCTACAGCACCTGCTAGTCGCCTACTCCTAGTTATGTTTTTTTTTTTTTCATTTTGTTTTAGGTGAGCAGATCCTTTTCAGTATATCCTGTAATGCAGGCCTTGTAATGGAGAATTCCCTCAATTTTGCATATCTGGAAACATCTTTATTTCTTCTTCACATCTAAAGGAGAGCGTTGCTGGTTACATTATTCTTAGCTAGTAGTTCCTTTCATTTAAGAGTTTGAACATTTGATTCCTCTCCTTTCTTGCTTGTGAGGTTTGTGTAGAGAAGTCCAATGATAATCTAATGGGTTTTCTTTTATAAGTTACGGTCTTCTCCCAGGCTGCCCCGAGAATTCTTTCTTTATCACTGATTTTTGATACTTTTAATACAATGTGTTTTTGGAGAAGGCTTTTTTGGTTTGAGATAATTGGGTGTTCTGTTGACTTCTTGAATTTCAATCTTGTCAATCCTTAGATTTGGGAAATTCTCATCAACTATTTGTCTGAAAATACTTTCTGATACCTGCCTTTTTTCATCCCGTTGAGAATGCCCATTATTCTCATGTTTTCTTTCCTGTTGGTATCAGCTAGGTCTTAGATTTCACTTTTATTATTTTTTATCCTTTGCTTTCTCTCTTCTTTCTTCTGATTTATTTATAGATGTTCTGCCTTTGATATGTCTGATCTTATCCTCCATTTGGTTGACTCTATTTCCCAGGCTTGTTATTTCATTCTTCATCTCTTTTAGTGTGTTCTTCATCTCCAGAATTTCTATTTGATTCTTTTTAAGGATTTCAGTCTCCTTGCTAAAAACCTCATTCTGCTGACCTAGTTGTTTTTTCAGTTCTTGAAAATGTTGATATGAATCATTTGGGATCTCATTGAGTTTTTTTCAGAAGTGCCATCCTGAATTCTTTGTCATTTCGATCACATATTTCTATGTCTTTAAGCTTATTTTCTGAAGATTTTTCTTTTCTTTCTGAGATACCTTGTCTCCTTGGTTGCTCATTGTGTTTAATGGACTATTTCTCTGCCTGAGCATTGGTGGAAGTTAATTCTGCTCCCCCACCCCACCGCCCCACCACCCCAGAATGAAGCTTTATTATATAAAGGTCCTTCTTTAGCCTGTTGCTAAGAAGGCTTTTTCTTTAGGTTTCCAGTAGGTGATGTCTCAGCCTCTTGGATCCCTGCTTTATATAAATCCTCTAATGCCTTTTCTTTCTTATAAATATTCAATCACACTTGCTGCCCTCAGTCTCAGTCCTTGTCAGTATTAGTGACAGTTTCAGTAGCATTTGCTCAGATTCCCCTAGAGTTCCGTGGAGTTTAGTCTTGGAAGATATGGGGGTGGCGCCCTTTGAACTGGAGAATGGGAGCTATGGTTCAGCCTTACATTTTGCAACCACAGCTGTTAATAATCAGCTGTTGCTTCTCTGCCATCCCCATTTTCCTGCTTTCTGCCCTGTTCCCTGTGCATTGCCACTGTGTGGAGCTCACAGCTCTCTCCATGCAGGGCTGTTTAGGGAACTCACTGCACTTTATCCCTTCCCTTCCTTCTGCAGGAGACTTGACTCCTAGAGGAAACTTCTTTGTTTCTCCTAGTCTACTGCCAACTCCTGGGTTCTGACCTGTGGTAGCTCTTATTAGCAAATCCCTTGTGCAGACATGCTTGTGTACAGGTTGGGCGTTTTTTGTTTGAGTTTTAGATATTCAGCTTATTGTTGTTTTAAGGGGACAGATCTGGGGACATCTCTCACTCCGCCATGTTTCTGATGTCACTGAAAAAATCTAATGTAGTATTTTAATGTAGTTTAATTTAAATTTAATTTAATTGTTTAATTTAATGGTATTTCCATTATAGTTTTTAAGCTCTTTTTTAGTAGTTTTCTAGGATTACCATAATATCCTATCAGACTCAGCTTCAGATTTTACTATCTCAATCAGGTGATATAAAGAAATACTACTCCTGTATAGCTTTATTCCCTTTTCCACCTTTTATGGTATTGTTTTTATATATATATAGCTATTAATATTACTAGTTTGTTTAGACTGCCATAAGAAATTACCACAGATTAGGTAGTTTAAACAACAGAAATTTATTTGCCTAGAGTTTTGAAGGCTAGGAGTACAAGGTCAAGTCGTCAGCAGTCTGGTTCTTCCTGAGGCCTCTTTTCTTGGCTTGCAAATGGCTGCTTTCCCACTGTGTCTTCATACAGTCTTTCCTCAGTGCGCACACATCCTATGTGTCTCATTTTGTGCCCACATATCTCCTTCTTATAAGAACACCAGTCAGATTAGTTTAGAGCCCAATCTAATGGCTTCATTTTAACATAATTAACTCTTTAAAGGCACTATCCCCAAATACAATCATTTTCTGAGGTTCTAGGAGTTAAAGCTGCGTAGGGGGTTCAGGGGGTGGACACAAGGCATTCCATAATAGCTGTAAAACTCATGTGTCACTTTATACTGCTCATCAAGCCCCACCTCCAACCAGTCTATACTCCAATTGTAGTTAGAATAACCTTTACAAAATTGGAAATCTGATAAAAACATAAACACATGTAGAGATTTTCTATGTATTCTATTTACCTTAAGCTCAAAATATGACCCTCATCAAGAGCTATAAGCTTGACAGTATGGCGTATTATGTAAAATCACCAATTCTGAAGCCTGGTTTCTTAGGTTAAAATTCTGGTTTCTCTGTTTACCAGCCCTTAATCTGATAAATTATTTATGTCATTTCTCTTAGTTTCAGTTTCTTCTGTAAAATAATCATTGTTCTTATTATTGATAAAATACTTGTAAATTCTTTCTTTTTGGGATTAAAAAGATAATCCATATAAAAATTTAGCATAGAGTAAAAATTTAAAAACTATCATTTGTTATTTTTTAGTTCTATGTTTGACTTGCTCAGCCTTTTTTCTTATCTCACCCTCCTTCTTTCTACAGTCTCACTACACTTCTTTTAATTCTTAAAAATATATGTCAAAATATATTCCTCTTACCAATTCCAGAATGTCATATAAATGGAATGATATGGTGTGTAACATGTAGAGACTGGTTCTTTCATTTTGCATAATGCATTCAAGATTTAACTTAGTCTCATATACCAGTATTTTCTTCATTTTTGCCTCTGGGTAGTATTTTTACTGTCAGTCGTACCAATTTTGTGTATCAGTTTACTCACTGAAGGTCATTAGTATTGTTTCCACTATTTGGTGATTATGTGTAATGCTACTAAAAATGTTTCTGTTCAGATTTTTGTGTGAACATAAGTTTTCACTTCTCTAATATAGTTATTTACAAATAGGATTGCTGCATTATATGGTAGGTTTAGGGGTTTTAAATTTTTTAATTATATATATAACATTATATTAGTTTCAGGTATAAAATATAGTGATTAGATGTTTATATAACTTATGAAGTGATCACCCTGATAAGTCTAGTACCCATTTGACATCATACATAGTTATTACAATATTATCTACTATATTCCCTATGCTGCACTTTACATCCCTGTGACTATATTTAGAACTGGCAACTTGCATAGCATAATGCCTTCCATGTTTTCACCCAGCCCCCAAATCCCCTCCTATCTGGCAACAGTCAAAATGTCCTCTGTATTTAAAAGTCTGTTTCTGCTTTGTTTGTTCATTTATTTATTTATTTGTTTGTTTGTTTGTTTGTTTTATATTACACATGTCAGTGAAATCAATGGTATTTGTCTTCTCTGTCTGACTTATTTCACTCAGCATAATACCTTCTATGTTCATTCATGTTGTAGATGGCAAGATTTCATTCTTTTTAGGGCTGAGTAATATTCCAGTGTATAGATGTACCATTTTCTCTTTACCGATTCATCTATTGATGCACACTTAGGTTGTTTTCTTATCTTGGCTATTATAAACAATGCTGCAATGAGAATAGAAATACATGTGTCATTTCAAATTAATGTTTTGGGTTTCTTCAGATAAATATCCAGAAGTGGGATTGCTAGGTCATTCTTTGTCTCTTGTTATAGCCTTAAAGTCTATTTTGTCTGTATAAAAGTATCACTACTCCAGCTTTTTTTTCATTTGCATTTGCATACAATATCTTTTCCATCCCTTTACTTTCAATCTGTGTTTCTTTCAATCTGAAGTGGGTCTTGTAGGAAGCATATGTATAGGTCTTATTTTCTTTTCCTTAGCTACCCTAGTCCTTTAATTGCTTGGAGCATATACATTTAAAGTAATTGTTGCTAGATATGTAGTTATTGTCATGTTATTTCATATTTTTGATCTTTCTTTTTCTTACCCTTAAAGAAGTCCCTTTAACATTTCTCGTAATAGTGGTTTGATAGTGATGAACTCCTTTAGCTTTTTCTTTTCTGGGAAGTTTTTTATCTGTCCTTTGATTCTAAATGATACTGTTTCTGGAATATTAATCTTGGTTGTAGGTCCTTGCTTTCTATCACTTTGAATATTTCTTACCAATTCCTTCTGGCCTGGAAAGTTTCTGTTGAGAAATCAGCTGACAGTCTTATAGGAGCTTCCTTGTAGGTAACTGCTTTACTCTTACTGCTTTTAAGATTATCTGTCTCTAATCTTTGGCATTTTAATTATGATGTGTCTTAGTATGAGACTGTTTGGATTCATCTTGTTTCAAATTCTCTGCACTTTCTGGGCTTGCATTTCTATTTCTTTCACCAGGGTAGGGAAGTTTCCCACCATTGTTTCTTCAAATAGATTTTCAATCCTTGTTTTCTGTCTTTTCCTTCTGGTATCCCTATAAAGGAAAGTTGGTATGATTGATGTTGTCCCAAATGCCCCTTAGACTATTCTCATTTGGGCAGACTTTTTTGTTCTGTTCTGATTGGATGTTTTCTGCTATCTTATCTTCCAAATTGCTGATTCGATCCTCTGCTTAATCTAATCTTACTGTTGATTCCCTCTAACTTATTCTTTATTTCAATCATTGTATTCTTCTTTTCTGACTGGTTCTTTCTTATGTTTTCTATTTCCATTTTTATGTTTCCCATCTCTGTTGAAATTTTCATTGAGATCACTGAGCATCCTTATAACCAATATTTTGAACTCTGCATCTGGTAGACTGCTTGCCTTCTTTAGTTGTCTTTCTGGAGCTTTATTGTGGTCCTTCATTTGACATATTTCTTTGTCTCCCCATTTTGGCCGCCTCCCTTTATTTGTTTCTGTGCTATGTCTCTCAGTCTGGTAATGTGGCTTTATTAGTAAGTGTCCCATAGAGTTCAATGGCATAATCTCCTATTCACCTGAGCCAGGTGCTCCAGGAATGTCCCTCATGTGTGTTGTGTGTGCCCTCCTGTTTTAGTTTGAAACTTGATTATTGTTGGCATGTCTATGGAAAGGATTGACCATTAGGCTGATTGGTTGAGAGGATGGCCATTAGTACAGTGGAGGAGTTTTTGTACAGAAGTTGACTCTATGGAGCAGAATTCATTTTAGCAGGGCTCCAGTGCCTGCCCAGTCTGAAGTTTGGTATGTCATTTGTAAAGGCAGTTGGATAGTACTCTGGTGTAGTCTGAAGTTGACTACTGAGTGTATTAAGTCTGAGGACTCCTGGAAGGAGCTCTGTTGTAGGTAAGGTCAGCTGCTGCCTGTGCCTTGCCTGGGGGCCACTTGGTATAAGCTACAAAATGATCTGAAGATGGTTGACACTTGTGTTTGGCTTGGAGGTAACTGGAGAGGGTTAAGCTGCAAACTAAAAGCTGGCTGCTGCTAGTTCCAGCTTGCTTACCAAAAGATATGGGGCATGCCAAGACCAGATGCTGCTTGTTTGGGGCTTGTGAATTTTTAAGAGATTTTAGGAAATTCCCCAACATGAACAAAAACAGGCCACCTGTATAAAAAGTCACTGTGTGGGGTGGGGTCTCAGAGAATCACCAACGTGGAGTGTACAATGTTAGCCAGGTTGATAGAGACTCAGATATGGCACCTGCATTCACGAGCATGGTGGGTGGTGGGAGGGCTTAATAAAGAAACAATGACTGGGAGAAAGCTGCCTATTCAGCCCTCACCTTCAAACCTGACAATTTGTTCCTCCTCATATGTCCCTGGCACTCAGAATGAGTAAGTCCATTCATGGGAATGCCTGGTGCTCCAGCAGCCCTCTGTCTTACTCAGCCACAATTTCTGTTGGTTTTAAAAGCCAGAAATTATGGGGACTTCTATTCTAGGCACTGAAATGCTGAGCTGGGGAGCCTGGAGCTGGGATACCTCACTACCCAGGGGAAGCTCCACAGCCCTCCTGATTTTTAACTACCACACATGAGTATGGGACCAGCCCAATCAGTGTCTCTGCCCCTCCTAATCTCAATATGGCTTCTTCTGTATAAACTTTATTTGCAGGACTTCAGTTTAGCTGGACTTTCAGGTGAGTATCAATAATGGTTTGTTCTGTATTTAGTTATAATTTTGAGTGGTGGTAGAAGAAAGTGAGCATAGCATTTATGTACTCCACCACTGACTGAAAGCCTCTGGTAGGTTTAGGTTTTCCTTTTTAAGAAACTGTAAATTTTTTCTTGAGCACACCATTTTTTACTCTCACCAGCAACTAATGAGTTCTTATGGCTTTATATTCTCACTGGCACTTATGGTTTTAACCTGAATTTTTCTAATGACTAATAATGTTGGCATATTTTAATATATTCACTTGTCACTATGTACATTTTTTAGTAAAAGTTTCTCTTCAAATATGTTTTACCTTTTTTTAAATTGATTTGTTTTTCTTGATTTGAGATTTGAGAGTTCTTTATATATTCTGATGTATGTTGCACACAATTTTTCCCAGTCTGTCTGTGGCTTAACTTTTTTATTCCCTTAACAAGGCCTTTAAAAAAGTAAAAGTTTTTAATTTTGATGACATCTACTCTATAATTTCTTTTCTTTATCAGTCATGATTTTGATGATGAAATAAAAAACTCTTCGCTTACCCGAAGTCGTGAAGATTTTATTCTATGTTTTTCTTCTAAGGATCTAATTATATTTTAACTCTTAATTTACTTTTTATATGTCACTCTCTCACAGGATCCTTCTCTGACTTCCCAGACAAAGATCAGATCCCTGTATTATACATCTTTAGAGCACTTTATACATTTATCCACATTTATCCCAGTTTATAATTATACATGTAGAATAATTATCTGCTAATGTCTGTCAACCCTTTTGATTGTAACTCACTGGGGTCTTTTTTTGCTTACCATTACACATTGAGCTTAGTATAGCTTACTTCACAGAAATTTAATAAATGAATAAATGAATGAATGAATGACCTAGCAGAATATGCAACTGTATAGGTGTTACTCTATACATCATGGAAGACTGTATTAAGAGAAAGTGTTGTTGTCCTAAGTCCCTTGGCTACTTAGGCTCAACAATTTTGTCATAGAAGAATGAGGTCAAGCTGAAGTTATTATTCACATTTCTGCTTCAGGGCCCATTTTAGATGAAAAATATATGTATAGAAAGACCATAAAGGGAAAGTAAGACTAACATTATTTTAAGGTCTATTTTTTACTTTATGTAAAAAATCTGAGGCTTAATGGTATTAACCTTAACCCTGACCAAGGTCACTCTTTCTAATTCACAGCTCAAAGCCTGAATCCAAACCCAGTAGTTTCTTCATATGCTGTACTGCTTCCCTACCTACTCCACTCCTAACATAAGACTTTACAGTCATCTTTCAAAAGACTATGCTATGGCTGTGCTACCCTGAACAAGCCAGATCTCATCTGATCTCGGAAGCTAAGCAGGCTTGGGCCTGGTTAGTACTTGGATGGGAAACCACCTAGGAAGACCAGGTGCTATAGGCATGAAAATTTAAAAAAAAATAAGGGATTGTAAGCTGACAAGGTCCTTGCAATCTGTGAGGTCAACCAAGTGTTGCCTCACCTAAAAAAATTAAAAATTTGAAAATTTAAAAAAGACTATGCAGTTGTCAGAATATAATGATCTGAAGTCTTATCAGATGTGCCTTGAGAAGACTATGGCACAAAAATCTGGGTTATACTTTAAACCTACTGAATCAAAAACTCTGGGGTGGGACTGCTCTACTTTCTAGGCAAATGTTGCTATAGTCACCATGAGTTATCTAATAATGAAAAGACCTGAAATTGTGTAAAAAGGCGAGATAGCTTTAAAAAGTTTCACTGATGATAGGAATGTTGACAAACTCTTAAAGCTTATATAAATTAAATCAGTTAATAAATAATGACTATTCTATAGATGGTTAAAAGGAACAAGGTTATGAGGCATACAAAGAAAGAGCACAATGTCCACAACATAATACAGCTCACAAGAAATGAGAGCTTCCTTCTCCCTTTCCCCATGACAATCGAGGCTGTCATCACTTAATAAAAAGACTATAATAAAGGCCCAGGGTATGAGAAAAGAGGCATTGCCCCGACTTGCTATTCTCTCAGCCAACTCCTAAGACATTGTTGAGAATCCTTGCTAAGGATTCTTATAACTTCAGGTCTATAGCTGAGTTCAGCAACAAGGAGCCTTCCCTCTAGTTGGAAAGACATTGCTCAGGAGTCTTTAGGTCATTCTAATGTTCCAAGCCCGAGTCTGATTTATATCCTAGAGATGAGTAGAGTCTGTAGGTTTTTCTAGGTAAGGTTTTTTAGGCTGGAGATTCAAGCACCAACTCATTCAGGGCTCAATTCTATTCAGGGCTTGGACTTCTTCAGATAGGAGCACATCTAGGTTCTTCAGATTGTCTACTCCACAAAACACTTTATTCTTGGAGATACTACCAGATTTTGTCATGAACATTTTAAGCCAATGCTTCTCAAAGAGTACGTACACATGATTCATCTGGGGATATTGTTAACAAGCAGATTCTGATTCAGAGTAAATCTGCATTTTTAATAAAGCTCCATGGTTTACACTTGAGTAACAAATCTCTAAGCCTCTGGTTCTCAAATTTTAATGAGCATCAGAATTATGACTTGTTGCACACAAGCCTGCTAAACTCTAGTCCCACCCCAGATTTTTTGATTCAGTAGGTTTAAAGTATAACCCAGATTTTGTATTTCTAATAAGTTCCCAAGTGATGCTGGCACTGTGAGAACCACTCCTCCAACACATACACAAAGGACCACTGTGATGCAGAATCTCATTTTCTTGTAATCCGCCTGAACTAATACGCCTAGATTTGTGCATTGTTCTGGCTTCCTGTGACTACTGTTTTTTCAATTTCACACTTTTTTTCTTGTATTACCTTGTCTTCTGCTTTAGTACCTCTATTATCTGATGACTGCAAGCTTCTGACTGAGAGCTTCATCTCCTTTGCTTCAAATCAATAAAGTGTGAGGGACCATAGGTAGCATGGATATCAGATAGCTGGAAGGCTCTCTTTACAGATTGGCTACCATATTGTTCCTCTGTTCCAACAAACTAGATATGACAATATAATTCAACAAAGACATCTTTTCAAGAAAGCACCATCCTATTGTTCTGAAAGGAAATGTGGAAAGGACTCCTAGAAGAGGAAATAAAAAATTTATTCCATTTATCATCCACCAAAGAGCTCTGTCCTGTGTCCCACCCCACTATGGTTGCCTTCATTTCTACATCCTGTCTTCATTTTGTCACTGGTCTTGAGAAAGAAGATGGAGCAGGAATAACATATGCCCATTTATTGGAATGAAGTAAAAGTTGTCTTCTTCCTTTAACCCTACCCTGCCTCTGCCCTACAGCTCAGCTTCAAAATGTCCAAAGAGACATGTCACTGCTCTATGAGACAGCTGCTGGCAACAACTGAGAGAAGTGACAGACATTTCTCCTCTTGGCTTTTAATGTGGAACCACTCTTTTCTGTCAAATCTGTCTGTCTGCACTTGACCTTTCAACAAAAAGCATGTATCTCTGTTAACAGCCTCTACTGAGTAAGAGGCAATAAATCCACTCCACTGCTCTAGCTCTACTCTTTGATGTCCTAGGATACCATACTGGGTTCTATTTCAGGCACACTTGGGCATGTTTTCTTCACACTTCATGTAAAAAACTCAACGGAAGTGGAGGATTCCATAAGAGAAGCATTTCAAAGTGTAAGATTCAGTTCTCTGCTACCTCTTTTATGATATTAATTAACTTGAATACTAGAGAGCCAAACGGAGTTGGTAATTATAGAAAAGAAAGTGATAAAGATCAGCTGTTTTGCCAACAAACCTTCTCAGCTAGCCAATTTATCTTTACTAGAATCTCAGGCTTACAGTCCACAGTCCCGTCATATCGATTTTGAAGAGATTATATATTAATAAAACATGTTAGTAATTTCTATGAATTATTAACATTTTGTAATAAAATAGCAAATGCCTATATTTCACCTTTCATATGCCAAACAGCATTCTAAGTGCCTTGTATGTAATAATTATTTCATTGTCACAGCTAAATAAATTTGCCACTATTATTGTTTCATTTCACAGAGATTAAGTGATTCTGCCAGCTCTATTGAGGGCTGAGGCAGGATTCAAACTCAAGCTCTCTGACCTATAATCTTTTTACATTTCCCAAATCACTTGCATAAGATCTACCTGCTTGGGAGGCAAGCGTATTTTTACATTTTGCAGATTAAAAAAAAAAATGAGATTGGAGGGGCTATGTGATATCTGAGTTTTGTGTAGGGCATTTTTGAAATTAATTCAAACCCTCTCCTTAAGAGACACTTTAAGGTAGTCCAAAAAATTTTAAAGCATGTTCCCTTTCCTTTCAGTACAGGACAGAAGATATGAAACACCACCAGACCCGACTAAAGCATAGTGGTTCCTGTGAGGGCTGCATAGTCCCATGCATAGTTACACCTGGGGAAGCTCAGCAGAATAACATGATTTTTATCCAAAGCTTTGAATTTTTGATCAATATTTCACCAAGTAGTGGGTGGATAAATATTTCAGTGAGAGTTTTTCTTTACATTCTGACACATCTGGCCCCTGGTCCCTTAATCCCTAGCTGCTCACTCATCATGTGATTCCATATAAAGTCTTAGAACTCCCTACCCCACCATTACATTCTATCAAGAGAAATCCATCAAAAGCAATGGGGGTGGGATGGGTGAGACAAGTGTGTCTGTTCCTTCTTCTTTCCCCACATCTGCACACCTGCCCTCACTTCCAAACAGCTCACCTAAATGTTTTTTATCAGCCTTCCCAAAGGACTAGAAAAACCAATGGAGCCAACAGTGTCTGGTCTCTGAGCCAGCCCAAGTGAGCACTTCTGTCACGGTAGGGCCTGTGGCACAAAAGCTCTCCGCCTCCCCACCAAACAGCACCTGCTATTAACTTGTCAGTAATTTACTGACTTATTATGTATGTTATTTATTTTCTCCCCTCAAGCTAGAAAGTACGCTCCACAAAGGCGGGATTTGGCCATTTTTGTAATTGATGCTACTACCTAAAAGAGTCTTAAGCACATCCCAGAGACTAAATAAATACAGAAAATAAATAAATAGATAGATAGATAGATAGATAAATAACTAAATAAATAAATAACAGAATGAAACTGCCTTCTGAATATACCTGAATCTTCCACAAATATCTTTTTTATTAAAAATTAAGCTGATTATATTTTTGCTAAAAGTACTCAATCCACCCACTTCATTTCCCTCTTATTTTATCTTCTCACTATCTCCACTGACAGTTTCTCTAAACCAAGAACTCATTTTCTATTCTCTGCTTAGGTCACTGCTTGGTCCTATAAACATTTTTGCCTCTGTTCTGGCACCCATTCAATGCTTACTTCCGCCTAGCCACAGGGATGTTTTCTGCAGCCTACATATACTCTTGTCATATTTTTGCTTACAGTCCTTTCATGATACCCTACACTTTCAGGATAATAGACAAATTTCCCCTCTTGGTACATAACTTTGTTCATGGTCTACCCCTGTCTTCCATACAGATGTATTTCTCAGCTTTGATTTCTCTCTTTAGCCATACCTGCCCACCAGCCTGGTGTCTCATTAGTTTCTGAGCTCCCTTTCTTCCATGACTTTTTAGAGTTTTTTTCTTTGACCTAAAAATAACTGCTCTCCACTAGAGAACAGCTTCTTCTTTGTTAAGGTACATCTCAAGTTGTATCTCCCCAGACGTAGTTTATGCCCTTCTTACCTGCTCCCATAATCCTATCACTTATGCCTCTAGTTGTAGTTATTGACTCTCTCTCTTTCTCTCTCTCTCTCTCTCTCTCTCTCTTCTCTTCTCTCTCTCTCTCTCTCTCTCTACTACAGTATAATTCCTCATAGGCAAGAGATGTCTTTCAACTCTATGTCACTAGAGCCTGACACAGGGTCAGAGTAGAGTCTTCACTAAAGAACTGTTTAATAAAATAACTTGGAAGAAGCTAAGGAAAATGTTTGTACTTGTCTCTGTGCCCCACCTTAAGCTGGTACTCATGAGTTTTGAAATAGCTTAGAAAATAATGCAGTTTCAGCAATTAGTTAGGTCCATGGAGATACAGCATAACTGTTAAGGTCAGCTATACCTGGGTAAAATTGGAAGTCTGCAAAATAATATTTTAGTGGCTTGGACTAGAGCCAGACAGGTTATTATTTCCAAAAGTCCTTATCCAGATATTTTCTAATTTGTAATGTAACATGATTACAACTTCTAAGTAATATTTTAGACATAAATTTTTAAATCATTACAGAGCAGTACGGGCTCTTCCTTCTTTGTCCCTCTCATTCCAAGAGTCTGGATGTCAAGCCCATCCTCTCTGCTTAAAATGGAAACATATGGGCACTGGCCTAAGTTTAATTAAAGATAAAGACACAAAAATGATATTTAAACTTTTTACAAATACTATAATTATAAATTGTGGTTTTCTAACCCACATCAGGAATTGTCTAGCATAGAGTAATGTTAGATTAGATTGGTAAGGAGAAGTAGAGAGGGGAGAGGCAAGGTTGATCACCTCTTCTATCCCTTCTCTGACCTCAGTTCATCCTGGTTACCATTTCTATATATGAAAATAGAGAGGCAGAAGTCAGCATGTGTACTCATAAAGTGTGGGGACTACCACATCCTAGTCCAGAAAACTGCACAATTCAGTCTAGCTCAAAATGTCACCACTTATTCAAGACAATTCTTTCTCAAGTTGAATCAAAGAATAAAATTCAGGGGAACATTAGGACAAATTAATAAGAACAAGCTTTATGTATTTATAATTGGGAAAGAAAAATAAGAACTCATTGAGGCAAATGAGAAAGCGGCAGCTTAGGCAGCTCGTAGGTGTCTTGCCGTTTCTGACTGAGAGCTCGAGCCTGTCAGACTGTCAAAGCCAAGATGACTTGGGTGATGATACACACAGAGCTCCTTTCAATTCTATACTGTGGAATTTCTCAAGACCAGTATGTTGACATGTGGCTGGCCTCATCTGCCCACGCCCTCTCTTCACTGTACACACACACATATCCTGAACTATGAGACCTCCAGCTTACTTTAGGAAGCAAAGAGCAGGTTAAGTTTGTTTGACATAACCAAAAGGTATTGAGCCTATGCCCAGCAGAACAAGGTCCATTCACGGAGTACTGTGGCGACCTGCTTAGTTTGCTGAGGTCCTTGGATCTTGCACTAGGAGAAAATTAATGATTGGAGGCCTAACATTGTTTCCAATGAAGTCCTAGACAAGTGATGAGAGTAGCCTAAAGGCAGGACTGCTGCTTGCTTTATGCATACCAGAGGCACAAGTGCTCTGACCAAAGGCAGGGCAAAGGTTTCTCAAGCACAGATATTTCTCAGTGGTGTTGATTCCTTCCAAATCAAAGGTGGGTCCTTGGTGTTCTGACCTGAGAAGATGAGACTAAAAATGTCACTCTAAAACATGATGAATGAAACAGATGTGCTCTGGCCATAAGCTCCCCATTATTTCAAATATTCGGTAGAAACAGTAGTGTCTCCAGGCATAGATATAATGCTGACCCCTTCCATTGTACAACCTGCTCTGAGGAAGAAACACAGGGAGCTCCAATCAAAGGTATGATACTGTCACTTCTCATTGCACTACCTGTGCTCTGGACAGGTAAGCCCCAGTTGCTCTGACTGAAGCAGGAGCAGTATGGGTTCCAAACACAAATATGGTGCCAGCCCTTGGATTATAGCAGATGCATGGTAGCCAGAGAGTCTCCAGGTGTTCTAACAAAAGGCATGAAGTAAAGTATCTCCAAATACCAATATGGTGCTAACCTCTCTGACTACAGATGTATTCTGATGAGAAGGGCCAAAGTGATCTGACCACGAGATGGAACAGAACAATCTCTCTACATGTTTCTTCTCAGTGGTATTGTCTCTTCAAATAGTAGTAGGTGTGCTTTGCATGGTCATTGGGAGATGAGAAGGGATCCTAAGTGCTCTGACAAGAAGAGACAGGAAGGAAAGTGTCTCCTAAGACGGATTTGCCTTACATAAAGCTGACCTTTCCAATTGCAATGAGGTGGCAGGTTAAGCCTTCCCCAACATAAGCAGTGGTGCAGGATACTCTTCCCACCTCTGGATCAAGCTGAGTGCTCCAGACATGGAGATGGTCCCTGAGACAGCCATACTGACCCCAAAGTAGCAGCTACCATTTTCAGCAGATCCTGAAATGCAAATGGGTCTGCAGTGTTGTTGGCTAAAAGTAGTTATTGTCTCCAGTGCTATTTATCTTATGGCAGCTCTAAAGACAGAAGCAGTTGTTGAGCCAATGAGAAAACACCTGGGTGTTACAGAATATCAGCTAGATACTGACAAGAATGCCAAAAAGTGGAGGTTCACACCCACAGAAGCTGATGGAGTTGTGCTTCTAGTGGGTGGTTGGCTGAAAGAGAGGTTAAGTCTGGAATTTGCAGTGGGGCGGCCAAGATTACAAAAGCGAAGAGTTTCAGAGTGCACAGCTTCAGAGTTGTGGCCCATCAGGAGACCTAAATGTGAGCCAAGTGGTTTTCCTGAGTTAAAGAAAAGGTCAAAATTTGTATGTGGGTCACTGACTTTTCAGACAGCTAGTGTATACTAGTGCTGAAGAAGGGCTGTCACTGGGCAGCATGTTCTCAGAAACAAGGGAGTCCATGGAAAACAGAAAGACATTCTCACTGGAGACGGGGGAAAACAGGAAGATTGATAACTTGAAAATGGAACAATGGTATCTATATAAATTTCATTTAGAATCAAAGGCAGGCTTCAATGAAGAATCTGCAGAGGCATTGGCTACTGGAGTAAAGGTGGCTGGGGAAGTAGCGATTGAAGAGGCCAGATATATAGGAGCACTGGAGAGAAGGGTTCTTGAATGCTGGCCATCAGGGGCTTCCAAGGTGGGCTGATGGTGGCTCATGGGCCAAAGGAGTGGTGGAAAGTTGGGGTGGGGCTGTTGACCACAAATGCAGGTAGGCTGGGATATCTGTTTCACATTGCAATGGGCTGGGACAAGGGAAGGAGCTCACCTCTGAGCCTGTGGGGAAACCTGGAGATGAAAACATGGCATAGCAGAGTGGTTGTTCATGTTAGCTACAGCAAAGTCCAAAACAAAAGGGCTGGTTGAGTAAGATGTGCTGGTTGTGACAGTATAATTGACTGGGAAAGCAGAGATGGACTTCATGGTGAAGATTGGTGAAATTCTGGGGAGGGTTCTGTGAAGATCAAAGGGGAAGAATCCACACACACAAGCATAGCTGACTCCATTCTACAAGAGGAAGGCCTTGAATAAGAGGGTTTAAGATGCTAAGAGGTCAAAGGAGATTAAAAGCAGAAGAAGCTACAGCTATGAACGAGAGGATAAAAGACAAAGAGCCTTCATTTCTAAGTAGAATCCCCAAATATGGGCTTGAACTTGAAGGAGATTCCAAGGAGACCAAAAAGGGGAGTTAGGAATTGTGCATCTCATTCACAATTAATATCCAGTGTGGGGAAAGGTACAAAAGCAGACAGGACTGGGGAAGTAGGTTGGCCAAGTCTATGGCTGGTAATGTGGTTGTGGCTGGAATCTGCAAAGAGAACAGGTGAGGCAGGAGTCTGCCACCTGCAGTGCAGGAAGGGAGATGAACAGTCTGAGTGGCACTGCAGTCTGAAAGGACCTTAATTTAATTTCTCCAAGATTCCACCAGTATCAACTTTCTTCTCTAAGCCTAAGTCTCCAACAGCGACTATACAAGGAGACTGTATGTATAGGGTTGGGAAGAGTGCCTCACTTTGACCTCACAAAGTGGCATGAAGAGACTGCATCAGTGATATTTGAAATTTTCCATTTACAGCCCCCTCACTGGAAGATGTGGGTAGGAAAATTTCTGTTGCACAGTCTCCAAAAGCTCTTTCTTTGTGTCTTCTTCCCTGACATCAATGAGGTTGGAGCACTAAACCAATGGCCTGCCCTTCATCTAGCACTCCTGTCCATTTTGGGAAGCAGGGAGCGAGAATGTGACTCACCAGACAGCCCTTGCTGCACCGGTCACTCTTGCAAAACGATAGGACTTCTGTCATGGCTGTAATAATTTGGTAATGGCGGAGCTTTTGGGGAAGGAGCTAATAGACATCTGGAACTTCTAACTTAAACAGTCTTCTGGGAGCCTGAACTGAGGTTTCCCTTCAGAGGCCCAAGATTGCATTACAAACAGTGGAGACTCCAGTAATCTCCAGAGCCTAGGTACAGATGGTACATTCTCACCGCTATGGGGAGAGGCACTATTCTAATTATTCTGCTCTTTTGCTATTGCTATTTCTGGCATTTTATCAGAGCCTTAGGCTCAGTTTCCTTAGTTAAGGAAGTGAAGGTGATGAAAAGTGTGGGCCTCATGAGACGTTTGGTGGCTACAAGGCAAGGGAGTCCCTCTGTACCTGGAGAAGGACTCTTACCATTCCTGAGTCACGAATATCTTGGCATTTTACAGAACAGCACTTACTTCTTTAGAGATTCCAGTCAGGACACAGATGGAAGGATCCTCAAAGAAATAATTGAATCACCTATGATATACTCTTTTCTGGGCAATGTCAAACAGACGGGTAAAGACATGCCATTCCTGTCAATGGCCTATGAAGAGAGCCAAGGTGAGGCTCAGTAGGGTGACCTGGTCCGACAGAGATAAACCACCAATGGGGGTTAATGGGGGACAACACCTGAGTGTGGTGTAGCTGGTTGACTAAGTTGCTCATGAAACACAGTTAGTGCCTTACTCCATCTTTGGAGTTTACATCTCTGAAACTCCCAGAGGCCTCCTAGCCTTTATTTTATGTAAACTTTACCTTAAAAAGGTTGATTTGAAAAGCATACAAGGGCATCATTTTAAAGTCATTGTTTAATGGGCAGATATTGCTACACAGATGAAACTGGCAAAAATCATGGCAAAGAAGGCTTAAGTTTGTTCATAACTATTATAAGAATTTATAACATATTTTAGAAGATCCAGTCAGAAAAGATAATGTTAATGCAGTAGAATGGTAGACATAGGGAAGGCAGACAAGATGTGGTGCATGTGTGTGCGTGTGTGTGTGTGTGTGTGTGTGTGTGTGTAAGGGGGGAGGTTGCGGTAGGGAGCAAAATAAGACAAGAAGGAAACCAAAGCATCAAGCAAGCTGGTACAGAAAAAGGTTTGGTGAACATATGTTTAAAAGGGCCTGGCCCTTTTCATAGTGTCCATTCTAACATCCACCGATGAGAAGACCATGGACCAAGTGTTCTCAACTCTGAGACACATGTTTGGACTATGGGATGCTAACCCACACAGCTTCATCAGATCTTCTCTCCCCAGATCAAGCCGGTCAGCACAGGAAGAGACTAGCTTTTTAGACAGAATCACTTATAAGTGGGGCTGTCCTGGCTCCCCTCAGCTAACAAATCAATGGACACCAGTTTACCTAGGCACCTTTTCCTTACTTCATCAATTCTGATAGATCAGGGCTTGGGACACTGCCTCCTCCAGATTAACAAGTTGCTAAAACAAAACCAAAGTCAATATTCTTTGGAAGATTTTTAAAGGATCCAGGATGTCATATGATTCAAAATGTCCCATACATAATCCAAAATTACTCACCACAAAAAATAAGCAAACCTAATACTCAGCAGATGCAAACTCTGAAATGATACACAGGCTAGAATTATCAGACTTTAAAGCATCTACCATAACCATGTTCCAAAAAGGTAACAGTGACCACTCTTGAATATAATGGAAAGAAAAAACTTTCAACAAAGAAATAGTAGTTATAAAAAAGAGCAAGTTTGAGAACCAAAAAAAAAAAATATATATATATATATATATTTTTTTTTAAATTCTGCATAATGGCTCAATAGCAAAATGGAGATACCAGGAAAAAAAGTCAGTGAACTTAAAGATAAATTAGTAGGAACTATCCAATCTAAACAATAGAGGGAAAAGGACACAGAAAATTAACAGAGACTCAGAAGCCTAAAGGAAAATTTTGAAAAGTCTAATATTCAAGCCATCAGAGTGCATAAATGGAGTAAAAATAGAGAATTATAAACAGGAAATGCTGCAAAGCTAAAATAAATTCTGTAGTGTTGTATTAGAAACAGAGGCATCAGTAAAAATTTAGAATTTAATACAGATAAGTCATGGTATGAAAATAGAGAGTTTGCAAGTATGCGTGTGTGTTTTATAGTTCTGTCTGCTAAAGAAGGTCTGGCAACAAGGGCAGTGATTATAGCTAGCACCCAGGTTTTATTTTCTAAATTCTATTCTCTGATCCTTATAAAAATGGCTGATTTCAGACAGGCTGGAAATTTTCAGCTGAATCTCAAATAACTGGTTGTATCAGAAAGTAAGGAAATGTTCAAAGAATGTGGAGTATGCTAATACAACACAGAAGCCAGACTGAAGGGGCTCCCACTGCTCAAATCAGGGTAATTTAGAGCATCAAAATTATAGTTATGGATTATAACTCATTGAATGAAATAAAAATCCAAGAGTCTGTGGTGATACAAAAAAAAAATAAACACATAAACAAATTAGGTAGAAATCTATTCTTTTCACTAGAATGTCAATTAATAAATGTAGAAGGAATAATGAAAGCAGGAAATCATTTTATAACAATAATATAATTAATTTAATAAAGCAAAAATCATGAATAGGTTTTAAAACTTGTGAGCACAAGTGTGATGAGAGTTAGAATATTTAGTCTCAAAATTTATTAATTATAAGTTTATTAATTATAATAAATTTATTAAATACAATAGATTGTATTTATTAATTACAAATAGAAGAAATAGTAATCTTACAGTGAGAAATCTGGCAGACACACATTAACCAAGTATCAAAGTTATCATCAGTAATGGGAAAAGTTGACAGCATGTTCTCACTGGTATGACACACTGAAAAGTATAATTCATCATCACTATGATATTTCTGCAAAAATGTATAATTTTAATCTAGTCATGAAAAAAATAACAAAATTATAATGAAAGATGTTTCCACAAAATACATGTTTTAAACTAAAAAATGCCAACGTTATCAAAGTCAAAGAAAAACTAAGAGACTGTTCTAGATTAAATAAACCTGAAGGAACATGTACAACTATTCTGGAGTTGCTCTAGGACAAGAAAAATAAATATATTTAATCTTCCCTCACCTTTGGCTATAAAGTATATTATTAGGACAGTTGGTGAGATTTAAATAATGTCAATATAAAATTATAATAATATCTACAAAAGTGAATTTTGCAAACTTTAAATTACACTGTGATATAAAGGAGAATGACCTGGGTTTATAAGAAATACACACTAAAGTATTTAAGAATAAGGGGCATCATATCAAAAAATGTATTATCAAATACCAAGTTAAAAATATAATAGAGAAAAATATACCATTTGTGATTGCAATAAAATCTAAGATATCAAAGAATATATCTGTGTTATAAAATGTCACAGAATTAGAAAAGAATATCTGGATAAGTAGATAAATTTACTGTTTTCATGAATAGGAAGAATTAATATCCTAAAAAATTAAATTCTTCCTAAAGTAATCTCTAACACCGAAAGGATTCCAATAAACATTTCAATGGTATTGTCTGTACAGTTACACAAATTTATTCTGAAACTAATTTTTACCAATAAAAAATTAAAAATTAGGTAATTGAAAAAGACAGGAACAGAATGGGATTGTCCTTCACAATTTTTACTATAGTAATTAAGACAGTGAGGCATTAGTCTGCTAGAGATGCAATAATAAAATAGCAGGGGCTGGGTAGCTGACATAATAGACAAGTATTTTCTCACAGTTCTCATGGCTGGAAGTCCCAAATCAAGGTGCCAGCTGATTCAGTTACCAGTGAGAACTCTCTGGCTTAAAGACCACTGCATTTTTAATGTATCCTCACGTGGTCTTTCCTCTGTAGCACTGGTAAGAACGGCAGAGGAAGAGAGAGAGCAAACTCTGCTGTCTCTTTGTCTTCTTATAAGAGACACCAGTTTTATCAGATTAGGGACCCACATTTATGATCTCATTTAGCTTTTATTTCCTTCCCGTCTCCATATACAGTCACGTAAGGAATTAGAGCTTCAACATATGAATGAGGGGAAGGGTACAACTCAATTCACAGCACAGATCAATGCAAAACAGCCAAGAAACAGACTCACATATATGGGAACTTGATTTGTAATGTGACAAAGACCAGACTTTGCCCAGACTCTTTTGAGTCCTCTCTTTTAAGCCTCATTTTTAGCCTGCTGAGCCCAGTTTCAGCAAACGATCTTGCTAAGCCAGTTTATCAAGACTCTCTTTGATATTTCATCCTTGATAGTCAATCAAAATTATCTTCTTCCACCATTAATATTTAACCAAGTTCCTCTTCTCTCCCATCTTGATACCTAATCAAACTCTTAGTAATTTTCCTCTCTCCCTCACACTGTCCCCAGGGATAAATCTTTATTTGTTCCTGTTGTATTCAGTTGAGTTTAGTCTCTCTATGCAATAGTTTATTTCCTGTTTTATTCAGTAAAATTTGTCTTGCTGTTTTTTAAAAAGTGTCAAAATAATTTTCAGATTTAGATGGAAACTTAGGATGCGGTTCCATAGTGTAGTGGTTAGCACATCTGCTTTACACACTGAAGGTCCTAGGTTCAAGCCCCAGTGAAGCCACAGTGGTCTGTGGCCATGCCACCCTGAACAATTCTGATGTCTGATCTCAAAAGCTAAGCAACATCGGGTCTGGTTAGTACTTTCATGGGAGATTACCCAGGAAGACCACGTGCTGTAGGCATAGATGCTAATAAAATAACTAACTAACTAATAAATAAATAAATAAATAAACGGAAACTTAAACCTCTTAAGGGAAATGGAATATTATAAAACAAAAAGCAGAGAGAGACAACTGACTTTACACATTTACACCACAAAGGATGATGATTATGATGATAATGATAAAAATCAAATTAAAACCTGATTTTATATCATAAGTTAAAATGTCTGTCAATTTACACCATAGATTAAACCTAAATTTCAAATGAAATAAAGATATGAAACAGAAACCTCAATATTTTAGTTGATTATTAATTAAAACAGTCAAACTGAGAGCACAAGTTTTGGTATTAAGAAACTTGAGAAGCTATGATACTGTAAAGAATGTAAATCCCCAGGTTAACTATTAACCTTTGCTTCAGTAGATAAAAAGATCAGTGATTATTTATATACCAGTTAGCATATTGTAACTTGTTATAAAATTTAGTTTTTGCCTAAGCTGTTTCTTAAAGGAGACAAATCACTTTCCTAATATAATAAAGCTTGTTTTTAAAATGCGAAGGATTTCTGACTTTGCATATATAAATATTTAACAAAAGAAGCTATGTGTCAGAATGTTTGTTATAGAAAAATGTGGTTGTCCACATAGAAATGTAAATTATTTTCCATGGCAGCTTACTCTTATACATTTTGTAATAAGTCTATTGATTATATATTCACTTAATAAGAATATCTTAACCAATATAAAAACTGTGGGTGCTTATAAAATTAGAAAAGTATATAAAATATTTATTTAAAAAAATCATTTTACAAGAAAATTCTAAAAGATTGACTCCAAAATAAAATGCGAAAACTTGATTTTCCAAGAAAACAAACAAACAGAAAAACTTTTAAACTCTTAGAAAAATATATAGGATAGTATTTTTGCATCCTATAAAAAAGGAAGGTAGGAACATGTGCATACATACACAATGAAGAAAAATATCGATAAAAAAAACCGTATAACAAAGCCATGAAAGATAAAAAAGATAAAAAAGATATTTAGAAAAGGTATTTGCAACACATATTAATTATTATAAAGAGCTTATAAAGAATCCTTGAATTTTAATTTAAAAAGATAAAAACATAGACTTATTTTCATATCATTTGAAAAAGCTGGACATATGACATGAAAAGTAATTGATAAAGGAGGAAATCAAACCAGCAAAAAAACATGAAAGAAAATTTGATTTATGATGAGAAGAAAGTCAATTATTTTTTAAATTACTTTACCATTCTCAGAACAGAAAAAAAAATCTAAAATATCTAAATTTTGCTAGAATTTTAAGCAAAAAGGAAGTCTCCCTTCCTATTAGTGGAAATATATATTATGAAGAATGTTTGGTCTAGTAAAGTTAAAAACTTGACTGTGTCTTCATGGTAATCTCTCAATCCTACATTTGGTATGTACTTTACAGAAATTCTCACACATGAACTATCACAGACATGTCAAGGACATTTGTCATACATGGTAGAAATAAAAAAAAATTGAAAGCAATTAAATGTTTACCAATAAAATAAATAAATTGTAAAATATTCATAGTTTGAAATACCATATAGCATTTAAAATTAATGGACATATTTATATACAGCAGTATGGAAAAAACTTTAAAACCTAATGTTGATCAGGAAAAGTAAGTTACACAAAGAATAATAATTTATGTGAAATTTTAAAATAGAAATACAGAAAGCAATTTATATATTAAGTCTTCCCAAATATAGCATAAAAGTACAAAGTATATGTGCTGATTAATCTGGTATGTCAATATGGCTAGACCATATATATATAGAGAGAAAAATATAGACCATATATGTATGTGAGAGAGAAAGAGAGAGAGAGAGAGAGAGAGAGAGAGAGAGAGAGAGAGAGAGAGAGAGAGAGAGATGAGAAAGGAGAGGAAAGAACCCTAAGAGTAGTCAAGTCTTAAAAAATTCACAGGAAATGTGTGAAGCCAACTTTGGGTGGGTGGGTGCTTCTAAAGAAAGAGAGAGGCAAATAGTTTAAGGGCAAAGACAAAAATCTGGTTTTTCCTGTAATGTTCTATTAAGATATCAATTATAATTTTCTATAAATACACATATTCATATGTCAAGCAAAAATGGCAAAATATGAACATTAATTCCAGGAGGTAGGAACATGAGCATGATTTCCATTATTCTCTCTTCTATGCCTTTAAGCACACAATAAACAAATAAACAAGCACTACACTATAGCAGTTTTATCCCAGTCATTAAAATGGTGTTATCTGGAGTAGGGAGGTAGATAAAAGGGGTGAAGTATATGGTGACAAAAGAAAATTTAACTTTGGGTGGTGAACACACAATGCAATATACACGTGATGTATTATATATAGCTTTTGATCCAGAAAAGGTCTATGCTGGTTTCCCTTCCTCATCCACAGGTTCAGACCTAGTGTTATAAGCTAGGTTTCCTCCACTCTCTAAGCACATATGTGCAGGGTGTCTCAGATAGCTTCTTTACCACAGTATTTAAATGTGTTAAGTGTAAAAATGGAAAATGGATACAAGGCCAAATAAGTTTGAGAGTGGCATAGTTAAACAAAAGTAAATGGATTATCTTCATTGAACAATTGCACAGAGACTTTTATATACTGATATACTTGATAAATTTCCTAAAGAAGGATATTTTACCCATGTCAACTTATTTCATAGTGTCTCATGGGACTAGTGTCTAGTAAGATGATATGGAATATGCCAAATAAAGACCATCAGAATTTTTGTAGCCTGAAGTATTGTAAAATATAATTGACTCTATAAATATGAAGAAAGTCTTAAATTTGTACATTTTCTTGTTTCTTGTGGGGTAAAGAAATCAGTGTATCTGATATAATGATAGCAGCTAGGCACCATTCTCTATATGATAAGCTGTCAAGAACTTTAGGTCACTATTAAGTCATCTTCACCTTCTTCCTCTACTGGTTCAGTGATTCAACATCCTCAGAGGAAAAATAGACAAAACAAGTAGAATATATTGGAATTCCTGCCTCACAGAACAACAAGTGCAACAGGCATTTTTAGAAGCGAGCTCTTACCTCTCTGACAACTCCAAGACAACACAGTTCTTCATATTTGTGGAGACAGCTGACTCCTATTCTATAGCTAAAATACACACACACGCACACACACACACACACATGCATGTGCACACATACACCCACCCTCACCTCACCATAACACACAATAAAGTTATGAATTTCCAAATATTTCCTATTTTATGAAAGATAACAACTCACCAAATTATTTCCCTGAGCGACTGATTTTCATGCTTTAATAGCATTACAGAAAATCCATTCCCTTTTAATACAAGAGCATCATCTGACAAGTTCATCAACCTGTCTTCATTTGAGGCCAGTCAACATTTTCTCAGCTCAGTCTAGCTGCAGAGAGATTTCCAGTCTGAGCTTCTGCAGTCCAGTGCATATAAAGTTAGTGAGAAGGGGCAACAGGAGAAAGGAGTTTAAAAAAAAAAAAAAATGAAGGTTCTTTTTAAAGTGAGTTGCTCACTACGTGTTGGATTAGAAATAGTAAAAATGGAAAATTATTTTATAAGCTTTTTCAATGTTTTTATATTTATTTTTCTGTTACCTGTCTTTTTCATAGGTCGTTTTCATTATCACTATCTAAGAAAATCAGAAGCAGCTGTGATGTTGTAGCGTATTAGGCCTGAATTTAATTTTTGATCCCAAAACACCTCATCTGGAACCTTGGGATAGTCACAGATTCTCTGAATCCAATATCTTCATTTTCAAAAGGGGGAGGTCATAAACAGCAGATTCCATAAGTTTGGTTCACTTAATGCCCACTCGAAATTTCTTCCTTGGATCATCTTCTAAATCTCCTGGAATGCCCAAAGTACACCTTTGTGGCACCGGTGTGGCCATGTGTCATAATATTGGGCAATGAGACACAAGAAGATTTCTCTGGGGTATGTGAGAAAGGCTATACTTTTCTGACCCATCCTGAGAGAGGTGTTTGAGCTTTTATATGTCTAACAATCTCTCAGGTAATGCCAATTCTGCCACAATTTGTACTTTGAGTAGCAAGAGTCTGGAAGGTGAGTCATGAAGACCATATTCTTCAATGTGGTAAGACAGGTGGAGCAGAAGAATGATGTACAAATCAAGTAGGGTACTGAATCATACATTACTACATACATACATAGTACATACATACATACATAACATACAACACATGTGTGTAGATATGTGTGTGTGTGTGTGTGTGTGTGTGTATAACAAAGAGATTAATTTTATTTCTTTTGCTTCCAAAGATAGAGTGGAGAGAAAGAAGGGAAGTGGATTGAAATGCTTGCTGGGAATCTGGAACTTCTAGTTAGTGAAAATAATTTAGGACTTTTGAAAGACCAGACATATCTAATATTCACTTTTTAGTTGCTTTTGATGTTGTCCTCTCATAAAACTACTAAAATATTTCTACACACCAAAAGGTATTTGGTTAGTAAAGAATGTTTGCTTGTTACTTATTTGTTTTAGTGTAATAAATCGTTACCACATGAACAGATCTTTGGAGTCATATAGTGATCTAATAACGAAGAAGTATAAGCTAACGAGCCATGAAACATGAGACCATGCCAATAAGTTAAAAACCTTGAACAGACATTGGACAACTTTTCACAAATTGTAGAATGGGAGTTTGCAGCAAGTGCTATTTCTATATTAAGAGACAGAAAGCAGCCCCAGCTCACTCTTCATCACATTTGCATCCAGTGCACATGTGAGAAGAAGCAAACATTAGGAACAAAATTAAAAACATTATAAGCATGTTTTCCAGTCTGGTGTATAAGGAGTTTGGAAGTATTCACTTTTGTACTCATAACTACAAAAAGCAAACAAACTGAACATCAGTTACTCTTCCTAGATTCACCAGAAAATTGAGGTCGCAGGGAAAACTACTGAACTACTGCCTCACTGCCCTCCCCCCCCAAAATTGGAGACACAGACAGGCAGATTCCAAGAATCAAAACCTACAGGAGCAGAAACCTAGGAGGATAAAACTCTGTGGGAACCAGAAACAGAGAGGGAAAAATCTAACTTGTAACTGATTAGTTGTTGTGGACAAGTTCAAGAGTTAAAAACTCGAGGGAGGTTTAGTCTTGGAGAAACTCACATTCTGTGTTTTTTCTCCAGGAGCACTACCAGGTTTCTTATAGTAAAGATCAAAGAAAGATTTTTTTTTTATGTTTCTTTCCAGCAGAGGAGGAGAAAGTAACTGATATTAAATTTGCCCAGAGCATTCTGGTCTTCCTAGCAAGGCACTGCCCTCAAAATCATTACATACATACATACATACATACATACATACATACATACATATTTTTTTTCTTCAGAGCATAAATGACTGGGGTCTTATCAGAGCCTAAATCATCTGAGGGAAGAGAAATACTCAACTTCTGCTCTTTTTAGCTTTCCTGTCTCACCTAAGGGTAGCAAAGCAAAATAAGGCTGCGAAGCACTTAGGTCACAGCTCAGGGGCACAGGCTCTCTAAAAGACTGATGCATAATCATAGTTCTATAGAATGTTTCCCTGCACTCATACCTTATGATCATATCAATAGGGCTCCTGTACAATAACAAGAAAATCCAACTGAAAAAAACTGCATGATCAGACTTCATTTGAGAAGGATTCTCTAGGGAAACCAGCAGACAATAGGTGAAACAAAAACAAGGACATCAAAGGAAATTTTAACCCATAACACCTATAGCTACAATGGACAGTAAACATACCTAACCCCTAGCCAGATATACATAAAATCTCACACAAAAGAACTATTTACTAAATTTCTTTTACACAACACATCATGGCAGAGTTCAAAAATAAATTATAAGTCATACTAAAAAGACACAGTTGGAAAAGAAAAAAAAATCAGAACCTCACTCAGATATAGCAGAAATGTTGGAATTATCAGACCAGGAATTTAAAACAAATATGATAAATAAGCTAAGGGCTCTAATGAAAAACAACAACAACAACAACAACAACAACAACAACAACAACAAAACAGGTAATATAAGCAAAGAGAAAAACTTCTAAGAACAAGTTTAAAAAATGCTAAGAACTAAAAACATAGTAACAGAAATGAAGAATGTCTTTGATGGACTCATCAGGAGAAAGGAAAGAATCAGTAAGCTTGAAGAAATGTCAATAGAAACTTCCAAAATTGAAATATAAAGAGAAACAAAGTATGAAAAGAACAGAATATCCAAGAACTATGGGGAAATTTTAAAAAGTATAACTAACGCATAGTGGGAATACCATAGGGAGAAGAGAGAAAGACATAAAAGAAATTTGAAGCTATAATAATAGAATTTTCCAAACTAATAATAGACATCAAATTATACATGCAGAAAGCTTAGAGAATATGAAACAGGATAAATACTAAAAAATGATCCTTATGAGTATCATATTCAAATTTCAGAAAATAAAGCACAAAGAAAAATTTTTTGAAAGAGACCAGAGAAAAACACCTTACCTACACAGGAGCAAGGATAAGAATTCCCCCAGACTTTGCAGAAATCATGCAAGTAAGAATAGAATAGAATAAAATAAAGTGCTTAAAGAAAACAACCACCAACATAGAATTCTTTATCCAGAAAATTATCATTCAAAAATGAGGGGAAAATAAACACTTTACAGAAAAATAAAAATGGAAGAAATTTGTTACCAGTACTTCTGCTTTGCAACAAATATTTTTTTAAAATTCCTCATAAAGAAAATTATATAGGTTTGAAATTCAAATCTACATATAGAAAAGAAGATCTCTAGAGAAGCAATGAATGAAGGTAAAGTAAGACCTTTTATTTTTTTAATTCTCAATAGATAAGTTTATTTAAAATAATAATAGCAACAGTGTATTAAGAGACTATAGCTTAGGTGAAATGAATGATAGCAATGATATAAGGCAGCAGTCTCCAAACATTTTGGCACCAGGGACCAGTTTCATGGAAGACAATTTTTCCACAGATAAGGATGGGGTGGAGTGGGGAGGGATGGTTTTGGAATGACTCAAGTGCATTATATTTATTGTGCAATTTATTTCTATTATTATTATGTTATAATATGTAATGAAATAATTATACAGTTGACCATAATGCAGAATCAGTGGGAGCCCTGAGCTTGTTTTCCTATAACTAGACAGTCCCACCTGGGGGTGTTGGGAGACAGTGACACCAGGGGTGTGTTGCTTATGTCTGGTCTGCTCCATAATCTCATTTCGGTTGCTGTCACTGCAGAAAATCCTGCTTCACAAAGACAGGATGTTGGAAATGAAAGCGGGCTTTTCAGTGCTTTTGTGGCAATCTCAGGATATTCCACCTTGACTTTAATCTAGAATATATAGAGATTTAAAGTTGTCTCAAACATACTTTTAAGGCCACCGTCATTTGCATCTCAAGCAGTTCATCCTCTTCTCCACAGACGGTCAATTCACCTGGCTTATTCACAAATGGGTCGCAGATTCATACCTTCCTAGTTAGGAGGTCTTTTGTGGTTGGGAAGCAATGCTCAAACTCTTTTGAAAGCTGAGATAGGTGATCATACACCAGGTGGGAGAAAGAAGGCCCTGGCTCACTCTTTTCAAAATCTCTGCTAATGTTTGAAATATGCCAAAAATTCCAAAGTTCATTCGTTGCCCCCGTAATTTCAGTTTGGCTTTGAATGCAGCTACTTTATCTGCCAACTTAAACACAGTTGTCATTCTCCCTTGAAGTGACAGATTGAGTTGGTTAACCAGGTCGAATATGTCATACAAATATGCAAGCTTTGCAACCCATTCTGTGTCACTGAAATGGGCTGCCAATGGTGACTGTTTTTCTAAAAGAAATATTTGGAGTGGCTCTCATAACTCAAAAACTCTGAGCCATCTTACTGCTGTGTATAATAGAAGACACGTGTGCTCTGCATCCATCTCCTCAGAGCTGCGCGAACAGATGTGAGTTAAGGGCATATACATGGTTGATAATGTTAATCATATCCTGCAAAACATTAAGTTCAGGTGACATTTTTCGGCTAGCCAGCATTATTCTATTGATGACACGATGTGTGGACTCACATTCAAAGACCTCTTTTACTGGAGTAGTGAAACCAGAAAGCCGTCCAGTCATGGCAGCCACTTCGTCTGTGCACATATTGACACAAAATGACCAATTCAGTTTTCCTGATATGTAATCATTCAAAGACTTGAATAGTTCTGCAGTTATGCTTCTGGTTAACAACAGAAGTACACATAGCATAGCTCATGCACATCCTCCTGAAAAATAGATCACACAAAAACAAGCATTATTGCCTTGTTGTCAACATCAGTAGACTTGTCAACCTGGATTGTGTACCATGGTGACTCATTAATCCTCTCTAACAATTGTGCCTCAATACTCTCTGCTATTTCATCAATTCATCTAGTTATAGTGCCACCTTTTGAACTGCAGCCTCTCCTAAAAGTTCATGACAAATGTCCTTAGCAGTAGGCGGGATCAACTCTTCACCAATAGTAAAGAGCTTCTTAGCTTTAGCAATGCGATTAGCGACTAAGAATGATGCTCTAAGTGCTGATTCATTCAATAATTGCTTCTGTTCTTCATGTTCACATTTTTTTTTCTTTTAAAAAACTCCAGTCTTGTCTTTTAATGCAGGGTGTTTGGTCTCCTTTGGTGAAGAAGTTTTGAAGGTTTTATGGCTTCATTGGATACTCGGTCACCACATATTACACAAAACAGGCTTGGAGAATGTGAATCATCTGTTGCAATGAACCCATAATTTAAGTAGGACTCTTGATGTTGTCTTTGAAAAGCAGCTGTCTTTTTGTTGGCAGTCTTAGAGTCTTCTGCTGTCTCATCATTGAGTCTTTCCTCCTTTTCAAATAAGCTCTTCAGTGACATTTGTTTTTTACTCAGTTTGGCTAGGGTTAGCTTGTGGGCTTACTAAAACTGTGACTGAAACAAGTACACAGTGCAGAAAGAGACAGAGTGGTAAATAAACTAATGGACAGCCCAAGTGTGGACTAAAATAAGTGTCAGATTCTGACTTAAAGCCTGCCACCAGATGCAGCTGTACATCAACTTGCTTGCCACTATAAAGCCTGCTACCAAATGTAGCTTAATTGTCACTTGCCACTCACTGATAGGGTTTTGATATGAGTCTGCAAACAATTAATTTATTATGGTCTCTGTTTAGTCAAACCTCTCTGCTAATGGTAATCTGTATTTGCAGCCTCTCCCCAGCACACTAGCATCACCACCTCAGCTCCACCTAAGACTCATTAGATTCTCATAAGGTGCGCATAACCTATATCTCTCACATACGCAGTTCACAATAGGTGCTCCTATGAGAATAAAGCTTCTCTTGCATGCATGCTGCTCACTTCCTGCTGTGCAGCCCAGTTCCTAATATGCCACAAAATGGTGCCAGTTCTGTGGTCCAGAGTTTGGGAGCCCCTATTATAAAGGATGGAAAAGAGGAATTGGGAATACTCTGTTAAAAGGTACTTGCACTGCACATGAAGTGATATAGTGCTATGTTAAAGTGGACTTGGATTAGTTGCAAATGTGTATCGTAAACTCAAAGGTAACTGCTAAAAAATACCATTATCAAAATGTATATGACATGTTAAGAGATTAAAAGTAAAGGAATAGAGCATATCATGGGAATGGTATCCCATTCGCATACCAGGAAAACAATTAAACTAAAATCAGTGATGTTTTTCCCTCAGTATACATGACATATTAAAGATTGAAATTGTTCTGTTTTTTGTTTTAAAGTAGATTTTAAAGTATACTTGTGTGTTTGTGAAATGTAAATGTTTTATTAGTCTACAGCTAATTATTTTAATTGTATGTAATGTGAGATCAATGTCTTTTGTTTTCATCCTCTGTGAATTAAAAATTGTCGCTTGTTTTCATTTTAACAAAACCAATATCATTGTCCTGTTTTGAGAGCTTGATTTTTAGCAGAAAATATGTCTGAAATAAATTGTCAAAAAGGGAAATGTGTGATTCATGATTTAAAAAATTAGTAAGTTGGACTTTACTACAATTAAAAACTTCTGATCTGCAACAGACACTGTTAAGAGAAAGAAAACCCAAGCCACAGACTGGGAAACTACCTTTGCAAAACACATAATGATAAATAGCCAGTATCCAGAATGAACAAAGAAATCTTAAAACTCAATAATAATCAACACAATAAAAAATAGATGAAAGATCCAGACACCTCGCTAAAGAAGATATACAGATGGTGAGTAAGCCTGTAAAAAATATTCAACATCAATGTCATTAGGAAATTGAAATTAAAACAACGAAGACATACCATTACACACCTATTAGAATTTCTGAAACCTGAAATACCAACAACAATAAATGCTAGAGAGGATGTGAACAGAACATCTTATTCATTGACAGTGGGAATGAGAAATGGTACTTTAAAGAAAGTTTGGCAGTTTCTTGCAAAACTAAACATACATTTACCCTGAAAAATGCACATGTTCCTATTTATCATTTAACCCAGGACATCTTTCAGAGTGCAACAGGAGCACTAAAAACAAAAAAAAAAAAATGATAGAATTTTAAAACGATTAGTTATTGACTGACAGTTGAATTTATTAATTTGACAAACTATGATGCCTTCTCTGTGTGTAGAATTTTAGGTTGGTTAATTCTTTTCCTTGGAGATTTAAAAATATCATTCCTTTGAATAGGCTTCCTCAGTTTCTGCTGAGAAGTCAGCTCTTTGAATCATTGCTCCTTTTTAAGTTATATGTCTTTGTTTTCTGGCAGCTTTAAGAGTTTTTCTTTTTTCTTTGGATTTTGACCAAAATTGGACTCTAATATGCCTCTTGTGGTTTTGTTTGTGTTTATTCTGGTAGCAGTGGTACTTCTTAATCTGAGGCTTTATATCTTTTATCCATTTTGAAAAATTCCTATCTAATATTTCTTCAAATATTGCTTCTATCACATTTCTCTTTATCCTCCCTGTCTGGGACTAATGTTACATATATATTGAATCATTTCATAGTACCTCATATGTTATAATTCTCTTTTCCCTATTTTCTATTTATATTTCTTTATATACTTTTTTCTAAATATTTTTTATCAACCTCTTTTATTTTACTAACCTTCTGTTCAACTATGTCTAATTTGATGTTAAACCCATCTGTTGAGCTTTACATTTTAGATACTGTATTTTTCAGTTTTACAACTTTCACATTAATTTTTTCTTTAGATTCCAATTTGCTGATGAAATTTTCCATGTTTTCCTACTTCATTAAACATTATTTTCACCATCGTTTTAAAGACAGTGTTTAAGAACACTAATAACTGAAAGCACAGTGGATCTGTTTTATGAATTTTGTAATATTCTTGCCCAATTTTTCTCATTGCTGAGAAATTTTTTATTAAATGTATGAAGGACAGTAGAGGCTCTGGATGTTATCTCTCTCCAGAGAATATTAACCCTATCCTTTGGCCCATTACTTTGATTAATCAGAGAATGGGCTGACTTGAATCTGGCCTTAGTCTTTAAAAACTTAGTCTTCTTATTCCTCCTGGTGCCCCAGCTGTGAGCTTAGGGTGTTTTCTAAGCTATCTCTATGAATAAATATTCCATCATTTATTTTATCTCCCCACCAAAAAAAGAAATTAGACTGCTAACATATCAGTTCAACCTTTGAGTCACTTTGATTTGCTATTTAGCCTCTAGCTATGAATAGTCTAAGAACTGGCAAATGCCTTGAGAAGAAAGTGTTGCAGAGTGTCAGGCTCACTTTTCTCTCTGAAAACTTGGCCATGATTAATATCTTGGCCACCGTGGCAGCTTCTACCTCCAAGCTTTGTCTCACAAACCTCATGAGATTATTGAAATCTTTGCTTGCTTCTTCACTTTCTAGATCCTGCCTTATGACAATTTCTCAACCTCTCACTCTGTGCCACTTAAGAGGAAGCAAATGTCCTAAGGGGAAAAGTGACACACACACACACACACACACACACACACACACAACCACACACGCACACACACACACACAGACTGTTAAACTCATCCCAATGTATCAATTTCCTGTCTCTCAAAGAACTTAGTCCTTAAATTTTGAATGTCTCATTAGCTATTTCATACTTTCAACCAGATTTTATTTTTTTAAATCTAGTGTTTTCCGGTAGTTCTTGGCAAGAATAACATTGGCCTGTATAAGCTACCCCATCATAGCTGTACATGAAAAATTATCATTTAACTTCAAAGGCAAAGTGAAAACATTCTCAGACATAGAAGGATGTGGAAAATTTAGCAACCATAAATCTTAGGTAAAATAGTATTAAGAAATTATCTAATAAAATTAAAAAGAAAATAATTTAAGAAATAGAAGAGATATGAGGGCATACAAGATAAGTAACAGACAAATATATTATCAATTCTAAATAAATGTTAAAAATCTCAAACCATTTCAGCCTTCATGAGCACCAGATATACAGAGAAAATAAGTAAGAGCATGTTGAAATTCTTGCCTTTCTTGAGGGACAATATAAATAATAATTTTAAAAAATATATTTGAGAAAAATTTAAATTAAAATATAAACAAAACATAATAAAAATAAAATGTATAATTTTTAACCCATTAAAGCATAAAAAGGAAGAAAGGAAAATTGACTAATCTAAACATAGGAAACAAAAGGTAAAACAAACCAGAGATAAATAGATGAAACTAAAAAAAATAGCAAAAAGTCCAAAATTGTCAGCAATTACAATAAATCTAAATGTATTAAATATCTCTATTGACATATTAAAAAAAGATTAGTTTTCTTATTAAAAAATAAAGGCTACATAATTATTTTTTAAAAATAAATCTAAAATTAAAGAACTTGGAAAAACTAAAAAGTAAAAAAGATAGACAACTAAAATATGACAGGTACAGTAATATAAAGACAAAACAAAATACAGTACAAAACAGTAAAACAAAAAAATCAAAAAGGCATATATCACAATGAAAAATTCAAAATTAAGTGATTTATAATAAGGAATACTTGATAATTATAATCTATAATATAATTATAAAATAATTTGCAGACTTATAATCGTTATGATTTTATCACAAAATATCTGAAACACACAAATCAAGGAGATTAAAATATATACAAAACACAAGATTTGAATATACAACAGATATGCTTTATTTGCTCCATATTTATTATTTTTATTTTGCAAAGAATGCAGTTTTTTAAAAATACGGATTATTCCCAAAAACTGATCATGTATTAGGACTCAGTCTCAAAGTAAGAATAATATAGACCAGTTCATTAAAAGAAATTAAATGTTATTTAATTAAATAATAATAAGCAAAAAAAAAAAAGCAGCTTACATTTATTGTTCTAGGAACTACTTTTTAATCTTCCAAATAACCATCAAGTTAAATTAGAAATTAAAAATAGTTGATGAAAATAACTATGCTATATAGACACAACCAAAAGGACATTGGTGTATATATATATTCATTAGAAACAAATATGGAAAATTAAGTAACTATTTTTTATTTCAACAAGATAAAAAGGCAGCAACAAAATGAACCAAAAATATTAGATGAAAAGAATTATGGATAAAATATTAGTAAACAAGTAACTTAAGGGAAAATAAAATGTGGAGTTGATGAACAATGCCATAAACTCAGGAATACAACCTCATAACAGATAAAGTTTCTATAGGACCAATCAGCATGTATAACAGACAGGGTCATAATACCTTAAATACCTCAAATACACCCATCTTATAGAGAATAGGCAAAGGATATCAATAAGTCATTCATAAAAGAAAAAAAGTATCTTATTCATTAGTCTATTTTTTTTAAGTTTTAATAATATAAAGTAGAAATGTGGTGAAAAAGAAAAAGGATCCTCATATGCTATCTGTTTCGTAATGTAATTTATTATATATATTAAAAATGAAATCCACTGTCTTGTTCTTTCAAATCTGACATGTACCTTAGAGAAACACTTGCACAGATCCACATGGATAAATACAAAAATTGTTCAGGGAAGCATTGTTTACAGTAGAAAATTTTTTTAATTTTTATAAAAATCCTCTGGTGGAACAATATTGAATTTATTACGGTATGTCTTTATCATAGACTACTTTGCAACAAATATAAAGAAAAATTATCATCTCTATATACTGATATGAACATTTTTTTCAATGACATATGTTAAGTGGGATTCTGTCCTTTCTTCTGAAAATTTTCTCTTATCCCCTAACTGGATTATGTGTGATTGCTCTATCCTATTTTGAAACCAATTACTTGTCCAATTATTTATATCTTCCAATAACTCTCATCTCCACAATTGCAAACACTAGTCCATATTGCTTATCAAGGCTTGAATCTCAATCCTCACTCAGTCCTTCCTCAACCAACCTCAGTTTCTTCTCTCCTGATCTATCTTCTTCACAGTCCAGCCACTAGCTCACAATTCTCCAGAGTCATGAAGAGATCATCAGGTGGGACTTCAGAGTTTCCTTTCTAATCTGGGAAATGATACTAGCAACCCAAAGATTTAACATACAGAGTTTTGAGCACTCACACAGTTGCTCCAAAGGTGGAGTCACCATGCTTCTCCTTCTCATAGGGAAACCCTTTCCTGGACAGCTAAACCTATGTGCTAGATCCTAGAATGTCACCTGCTCTGAGTTCAATTCTTCAGTGAAACCTCAGCCTCAGCCCAGCTAGGAGTCCTTCTCTCTGATAAAGACTAAACCTGTTTCCCCCAAGGAAATTTTGCCACCAAATGATCACCAATTTATTTTTATTAGGCTGTAGGTTTGACCAAAACAGAAAATTAGCATTTTTGAGGCTCTGCAATATTGTAAATGCTGAGATGTGCATTTTATTCACTTCGTATAACTTAAGGTCCTCAAGAGACAGGCCATCCCCATTTTAAGAGGTAATCACAGAGGTTGAATAGTTTGTCCATAGAGGCGACTATTATTGATTGGATTCATGATTTAAACTCAGAGCTGTCTAATTCCAAAGGCTGTGCTTTCCAACCAAACTACCAAGATCTATGTATGACTGAAAAATAAAGTCTAGAATCTTGCTATTCAAAATATAGTCTAAGGATCAGTAGCATTAACATCACCTGAAAGGGTGTTAGAAATGCAGACTCTCTAATCCTAAAGCTACTGACAGACTTAGCATTTTAAAAAGAATTCCTACCTAGGTGATTTTTATGCACATTAAAGTTTAAAGAGCTTCCATCAATGGTATATGCCAGACTTGTATATCAGGTGACCAAATGGATGGTGACAGAATGTATATCTGATGACCACCACTGAAATAGGGCAAAAAGGAGAAAGGACAATTTAGGAAAGGAGAAGAGCTGCCCAGTTTGGAATATTTGGAATTTATATGAAAGACATTCAAGCAGAAGTATTCAGAGGACAATTGGATATAGTAGTTTAGAGTTCTGAAAGGGTCTCAGTCTGGAGATGTGGATTTGATAGTTATCATGTAGTGTGGGATGTAAAGTCATAAATGTGAGTGAGGCTGAGGAGGAAGAAAATGTGGAAAGAAAAGAGCCACGGACAAAAATAGCTCAAATGCTGTCATGTGAAAGTTTGTAATTCCTGTGAAATGTTTGTCTCCAAGGTTTAGAAGTAGAAACCTTGTGTTGAAACATCTTGTTAAAAGTTAAAATTTTCCAATATGAAGAAGAGGCCTATAACAGTTAGCGTTCTTCCATGAATGCATGGGCATGCCACAGAAATAAAGAGGAGCCCTCATTACATCTCATCCAGTGTACATACACTTGTCAGGGGTGCTAGAGAAATAATTTAAATACTGAAGTTCTGAAACTTTTGAGCCCCTGAATCTCTACTATTACCAAGGCTAAACTATTAGGTTAATGGTAAATATCCTAGTATGTTCAGCTTCTAGCATGTTTAATTCCAACTGCAATAAGAACCCATCAAATTTTAATGTTAAAAAGACATATAGAATACAAACAGCTAGATATCACAAAGTTTTGATTTTATAACACTTGAAAAGTGCTATTGTAATTTTATTGCCATCGCTGCATCTCAGACTAAGGTTGTAGAAAAACATAAAGAAAAAGACAATGAATCGGAGCTCTTAGAAGACTCTATGATTTATTTTCTCTATCCTTCCCAATATATAACCTTTCTTACACTCTATCGCTAAAGTTGTTCTTCTAAAACAAGATCTGAAGTTTTCAGGTCTTAAGTGAGATGGTGGAGAAGGGATTACTATTGAGGAACTCTGTCTTCAGTATGAAGCCCAATTCCTTGAACTTAATAATGGCATTTCGCATACTGACTAAAACTTATCTCTAGGCATTCATTGTTAATATTTTCTCTCTAAAGTGAGCTACACTTTATTCTTTACTTGGAAACTTCTTATCTTTCAAGGCCCAATTTAAATGTTCTCTTCTCACTAATGCTTTCCCAAGTTTTGCCATGTCCTATACAGAACATTGAACTAAGAACCCCTACGTATAGTTTTCTTGTTTACTCAATTTGTATCACTACAACTCTTGCAAGTTCAATTCTCAGGGCAATATATTCTGAGATTAAAGTACAGGAAGTTCAGTAGGAAGTATTCTTGGGATTGATACCTATGGAAGGGAAGGAAGCCAATTGGAAGAAGAGAGAAGTTAAGCAGTGGTGAAGTCTCAATGAAAGTCTCAGTTTACTGCTCCAGGACTTCTGAAGCTGGTCTGGTGGTTCAGAGTTGTCCTGAGTTGGGACAGTGAGTTCATATCTTTATGTGGATCTCAGTGTGGACGAGTTATTCTTAGGCAGCCATGAGAAGAAGCCATAACCTTGGATAGTGAACTTTTCTTGGCCAAGGCAATTCCTGAAAAATGCTGAGGCTGAATACTGTTTGCTGGCAGCTGTCTTCCATGTAGCTGGGGGAAATAAGTAAATAAGTCCTTCAGTCTTGAGGGGAAATGTAGGCGAAACGTCCATATGCACTGTAATAACATTATATACAGAGCTCAGTGCTGCTGAGAATATTTAGGAGATAGAGTGAGAGAAAAGTAATATTTGAAAGTTTAAAATATATCTAAGAACAGTTACATTTCAAATATTTCATTTTTTCTTTTGTTTAAAATAAAGAAATAATGAGTGGGACAGGTGATGGGACTAATTTTTTAGAAGTCAGAAGGCTATTTTTTAAATAAAGTTAATTTCAAGGGCAGCAAAAGATAGTCCCTAGACAGGGATTTGAAACTTGACCCCGAGTTAATAGATATGTGGTCTGAGAGTCAATAAATCTTTGGACTTCCAGATTTCCTACCTCCAAGTGATAATATCTCACATCATTGTTGTAAAGATTATGAGAAGCCTACGTATAATCTATTATTATGTGGAGAAAAATGGCATAATAAGAACGATCTTATTATGTTAGGATTGGCTCTATATAGGTAGTCCTGGGAGTCACTTTGTATTAGGCTGAGTTTTCTAGAGACCCAGGAGACTAATGATGTAGCTCTAGTTAAAGTCCTAAGGCCTGGGGACTCGGAGAGCCAATGGTACTTGTTTTGGTCTGAAAGCCAGTAGGCCTGAAGCCCCGGACGGGCTACTGTTTTAATTTGAGTCCAAAGGTAAGAAAAGGCCAATGTTCCATCTCCAAAGAGACAGAAGGAGTTCCCTTTTCTCAGCCTTTTGTCCTACTCAAGCCCTCAACTGACTGAATGAGGCTAAATTAGGGTGAGAAATCTACTATACTCATTTTACTGATTTAAGTGTTTATTTCATTTAGGAGCATGCTCACAAACACACCAAATGTCTGAGCACCCCATGGCCCAGTCATGTTGACACATGCAATTAACCGTCACACTCATTACCCCAAATTTAAGCATTATATTACAATCCTTCAGGACTTTACATCGTAGCCGAATTCTAAACAATTGATCTAGTCTCCATTATTTATTTACTGGCACTAAGCCTTGAATTCACCGAGCAACTACCCATCCCTGTTTATAACAGCCTATTCTTATGGCACTGTCATAAAGGACAATCTCAAACCCCATTATTATCTTTTTTATCTACTTACCCAACATCCTGCTAAGCACAGTGTGATTACCATTAATCTCCATTCTCATGGGCATTTGGAGAGAAAAGACTTCTTCAAGTCCTAAGGGTAAATGAGAGGGAAAATATAGGTGCTCAAATAGAGGTTAAAAATAAAACCAGATCTTTGGCCCTTTAAGAATTAACTGCCTGCCAATCTTTCTCTATATCCTGGTAAACTAGGGTGGGGGGTGGGGTTTTTCTTTTCCATGACCAATACAATGAAAAGCCTTGCCATTATCCTAGCATCTCTAGGTTTCAGGATCTCAGGGACCTCCCCACTACACACATAGGAAAGGCTCAGTGATTGTTGAGTACCTTCCCATTTTGATTAAAGACCTTAAACTTTAGGCTTTATAGACTATAAATTGTGTTACATGATTCATTTGAAGAGGGTCATTGTCCAATAACACTGATCTATTTTTTTCCCACTCAGCAAATGGATTATTTGATTTTCTCCTTCTCCCAATTAGCATCAATGGTGGATTTCCTAACAGTGTGATTTGAACTTGAAGGTTAAACATGGCATGCCTATCTGTTGTTCAAATCAATGCTACTCTGACATTGCTATTCCTCACCTTAACTTCCATCAATGATTTGATTTAAACCAGCTGTTTTTGCTAATTCAGTAATTAGTGATTTGGCAAAGCACTAATCCTATTGGGAAGCAGGAAAAAAAACCTCGGATTTACATATGTAATGAAATTTCAGCATGAAAAGGTTGTTCCAAAGAATAATAATATCTAATATGAAACTCAAATTTAGAAAAAAATAAAAATGAAAAAAATGACCCTAAGACCCATAGGGTTGTATTTCTCCCCAAATATGTGCCGGCATTGTGCCAAAATGCCATATATGCATTAATGTAATCCCCACCGTGACTCTAAAAGATAGTCATTATCAGCTCTACTTTGCAGATGAGAAACTAAAACCCCAGGGATACAGAATGTTTCTCTCAACATCACATGGCAAGAAATGAAAGAGCTTCAAAATTAGTTCTGTTTAATCCTGAATTCCGTGTTCTTTAAATCCTTTTCAACAACTCAGATATTTACTCCCACTTCCAATGAATAAACTTCTCTGAAAATGACACCAATCCCAATTCTGGAAAGTTGATTTTTTGTCCCAATTGTTCATATGTATGGCTAGGATGCTGTGTCCCCTCTACTTATCTAGCTCTACAGAGAGGGCTAGATAAGTAAAACTTAGATCTCCATTTAAAAATCCAAAATTATCTGCATATCAGGTCATGCATTAGAAATTATTTAACAATGTTGGAATTTATACTATTAATTGTCTGTATATACAAACTTATATCACAGGTCTAAAATGTCAGTTCCACATACATTAACCTGTTAGCACAGATGAGTATTTCTTTGTCTTCAGGCCTAGTGGCATTCTCTGTATTTTATCCCAAGAAAAATTTTTGGATATTAGGGACAAAACGAGATTTTTTTTCTATTATGCTATTCTTTGGAAATAAACAGTTAAATGATGACCAGATCTACAATACTTTATATAGAAAATCACTTAGAATCAATTCAATGAAGGAAAAGTATGCTTATTGAATGAACAACTCTCAGATAGTAGGGGTTTATATACCTTGTCTCTTTTATTCTATCCAGGAATCTTATGAGGTAGGGTTTTTAGAAATGAGGAAACTGGGACTAAAGAAGTCAAATGCCTTGTCCAAGATCACAGTGCTGATGAGAATGAATGCTTCTACACCAGAGCTCCTATATTCTGCACCCATGATAAATATAGCTAGTTAATCAGCATGTTCTTTTGTGCTAAGCCTGGAAAATTTTCAGAACCACTCCCTCCACACCGAGTGCCTAACCAAAACAAACAAACAAACAAACAAACAAACAAACAAAACACACACACACACACACACACAACTCACTCAGTAGTCACCAAAATTGATAGAAAGTAGCACACACTTTTAAATCTGTTTTAACTTACTGCCAAGATATTAATATGCTGGCAAAGCGGTTTAGATATTTTAGGGAATGAGACAGGCAGCCACATCGGGCTGCACTTCGCTTTGGCAAGTTAATATATCATGTATGGTGGATCTGTATGTCAGCAACTCTAATAGGTCACTGATGCCCAAAGGAAACTGATGATTACTTAAGCCAACCACTTCCCCCAACATAAGCACCAACAAGCCCAAAGCTTTATCATCCTAGAGGCACTGAGCCACTCTTTATAAAATTCAAGTTTCATTTCACTAAGAAAACACATTTTAAAATTGATTTTCTCTCAAATTCACTTGAGTTTTGGAAATGAACACAGAAAGCAGTTTTTTTAAAAGTAAATAAAAAAACAATTTCGTGGAGAGTTTGCAGAGTAGCCTAGAAGTTAGACATACAGGTATAAACTAACTCTGTTTCTTTCCACACCAGTCAACCAGATCTCTTTATCATTTAAATTAGGTGAGTTGAAGTATGTAAAGAGACTATACCATGCTGGAACAGTATAGATGTCAGCTAGCTGGAAAATTCTCCTTTTGATTCTGACCTCCTTTCTAAAGATCCCTTTCCTTGAATTCTCCTGCAGGTAATTGATACTGATTTTGAACCAGTTCAACCCAATCCTCTAATTAAATTATAAATGATGTAGGCAAACATGTTTTTTACATAAAGCCCCAAAATTGCAAACACCACAATTTTAACTATCTCCAATGAATCTTTTAGCTTCATTTTTTTAACTTTTGAGCTTATTTACCAACAGATTAAAAAAGAATTTAAAAAGGAAATGTGTTCCTTTCAGAGCATAGATACTACAGAAACAGTCAAAGAATGTCGAGTTCATAGAAGGTAGTTTTGTGTAATTACATTAAAAAAATTAGAAAAAGAAGGGCCAGATTAAGAAATAGTGAGATTCATTTTTCTTTTTTTCTATTTAACAAAAATAAATGGGCTTTGCTAGTATTCATGTCAAATTTTTTAGCATTCCCTTCACTCCCAGCTGTGATTGCTTTTCCATTTATTTCTTAGGAATGTTGAAGAATGTGCCTTATTCAAATTAATTGTCTGGTTTTACCAAAAATAAATTTTAATTTAAAAAAAATTGTGAGGTTGACCAAATCATTCTATTACAGAAATAAATGATATTTGCTATTTAACATCAATTCAAAATATTTATTCCTAAATAAAAATTTGAAAAATACCAAAAATTCTTTAGAAAATACATTGCAATCTCACAATCACGAATATTTTTATTTTTATTCATAGGTATGTATGGAATTAGTTATGTGTATATGCATATACAGGTGTGTGTGCCTATGGATGCATGTGTATGATGTGTATATATGTGTGTTTGCATGCATATGTTTTATATGTTATTTGTACGTACATGCTTATAATCATTTGTATATATGTACCTGCCAGATGTGTATATATAAGGATATATGCGCATGTTTCTGTATATCTTTATATAGTCAAATATATAGTCAAATGTATAGATTTGTATATGTATATGTGTATGTGTGTGTGTTTGTGAGTACATGCATGTTTGTGTTTGTATGCCTGAGATTATATCTTTCTGCATCCTGTTTGTCACTCAGAAAGGCTGGTCATCTTAAAGACTTGAATTTATTTCAGTCTATGAAATATCCTACTAATTCTCTAAGTATTTCCTTCCTGTACATTTTCTAGTCTTTCCTTCTGGAACTCTTAACAAATGGATGTGGAAATATCATGTTTATTAACTTTTTATTTTAAGTTTCCAGATCTTACCTTTTTTATTCTTCATTCTAGAAGAATTTCCAATCATTATTTGTTTTAACAATTTGCTCTTCAGTGGGGGCTTGGCTATGTATTATAACTTGATTTTGTAATGTTTACAAGTAGAGTTTTCCTTTATAAGGTCACTATTTAATTACAATTATGACAATATAGATATATTTTAAGATTACAACATTATTTCTTAACCTGCTTTACTTTTTGAAAGTCTTCTTTTCATTACTGTATTTAAAATCTGCTTGCTTCCATTTTAATTATATCAGTTTTCCTCAGGTATTTTCTGGTCTTGTGTGCGAGCCCTCATTTTTGTTTTTTAGATCTTCTGTAAGCATGTGAATTTATAACTTAGAATTGCCAACCTCCTTTTAGTGACCATAAGAAAGTAGTAGAAGGCAGTTTCGGGGTGTACAAAAATATCTAGATTTCAGTGAGTAGTGAGGATAATAGAATCTGCAATTCCCAGCCTTCCAAGAAATTTCTTTCAGGCCCCAAACCCCATTCTCTGTCATTGTCTGGTGCAGATAGTCATGAGATTTAGGGCCTTGCACAAAGCACATTAGAAGCAAGGGATCAAGCAAGCTGGACAATCATATATGGTATTACAACCACATATCCCTGAGTGGTTCCATAACTCCTGTTTCCTGTGATCCTCCATTTCTTAGCTGGGAAAACTGAGTATCCTTCTATTTTTTTTTTTTATCTAATTCTTTCCTGAGTTTGTTATAGGTTATTTTTGGCATTAATAAAATCTTATCTTCCTACTGTCTTTCAGGGAACTCTCATAATATTTGGTTTACTAAGGTCAAACTTACTGTTGCACTATAACCTACTAAAAACTGTCATAGATTTTATTTTAGAAAATATTTTTTTCTGTCAATTTTAAGAATGCTATCAATAAGGGCCATCATTTATAAAATATACTTAAGAACTTTTAATTGTTTTCCCCCCCAAGTTTACACAGTTAAGAGGTTCCTTCCCTCTAACTCAGATAATTACCCTGAAACTGGAGACTCAGGTCTTCTGGCTATTGATAAGGATCATTGAACCTCAGCATTCTTTTTAACCTATTGTTGGCAGAAAGGGACCTTTAACCAAGTTTTTTTTTTCTTTTTTTTCTTTAAAAAATATATTAGCCAAGCTTGTTTTCCTTTACTTGCTTAATATGCTAATCAATAATAAGAAAATTAATAAATATACGATTTAAACAAGTTTGTATCTTCTTTTTCCTTTGTCTAGGGAGAAGGGTGGCATTTCAGCAGGATATCCAAGACCCTGATCTGACTGAGACAGGGAGGAAAAGAGCTCCACAAAACCCCAATAGGCAGGCACTACACCCTCCTCCCAAGGAAATAGATATAGAAGAAGAGACCTCCCATCAGTCACCATCCATACTAATAAGAAGGGGTTCATTGGTCTTAGAAAAAGGTGAGGTAGGAAAGTTAGAGAGAGGGTTTCAGGTCTGCCTGCAAAACACTGAGGTCATCCTGTTCTAGAAAGGGTCTACCCCAGTCTACCCACAATTAAGAAGCCAAAAGGCATTTGGGGGCTAAAAGTAACTCCTGCAAGGAAACAAGTGAGCAGAAAATTGGCTACTGGTTTCAGCCAGTCACTCGCACCTGCGCACCTGGGCAATGAAGACCACAATGACCTTCAGCTCACCTGAGCCTCATTATACCATCATTGCAAACAATGCATGTGCCTGGAAGTTCATTATCATTATAACAGACTGAATTCTGGGGACGAACATGCGCAAAAAGCAAATGATGGGTACTGAGTCCTGTCCATCTTAGTAATCAATCAAAAAAGCCTACTTCTCTAAGAAAAGTAACCATCCACAGCAAATAAGGATAAAAACCCTTCTCTTTTTTTGGCCCGCTTCCACATCTGGAAATGTACTGTTGCTTTACTTTCTCTTCCAATAAAGCTATTATTTTCTGCTGTACTTCAGTGTCTTGCTCAATTCTTTCTTAGAGACATCAAGAGCCTGGACGACACGTCAAGAGGGGAATCTCACTTTCTGGTAACACTATCAACTAAAACTATATATTATTATATAGTCGAATTTTTTACATTACCTAATGTTTTGTTTTGTTTTTCCCATTTTTGTACTACCAGAACCTAGTACATTGATTGGGAGTTAATAAATGTTAAATGAGTGAATTATTTCTGGAAATAAGTAATTTTAGTGACTACATAATTAATGTATATGTAATTTAATATTTTATAACTTGACATTTATTTAACATTTGTAGAAATTTCAATATAATGTTTCAGTCAACACTCTCTCTGTCCCTCTGTGCTGCCTTCTAAATAATTTCTTTATAACTCTAATTCTATAATTCCGTTTGCAGTTTTGCCTAATCTGCTTTTTCATATTATTCTTTTCAATATTTAAATGTTATTTCCTGGGGTTTTGCTTTTATTTTTAAAATCTATTTTTCAGTGATAATCAAAATGGCATAGATGATAGAAGTTTCGTTTGTCCCCTCTTGTGACCACATTAAAGTTGAGATGTAAACAAGGAACAAACAGCAAGCAGAGTTGTCTAGGCATCCAGAAGAACAGAAGTACTCCAATTAGGGAGAGAAATAAGAAATCACTGTGTAACGAACGGTAGGAGGGAAATGTAAGGCTGCCCTGTCCTCAGCATCTGAGTGGGACAGAGGCCAGCTGCAGACTCTTCTTAAAGGGGCCATGTCCACATGTCTGCAACCAGACTTCATGGTGACGACTTGCTGGCTCTGAGCACCAGCTCTGGGTTGGCTGCTCAGGGGACACCAGGGATTTATAGGGGTCCCTGAGTTGTTGGAGTGAGGGCCAGAGGTAAGGTTTTCTTCTGGGCAGAAGTGCTGGCAGTATCCATTGCTCCTCTGTCGAGCCATCCCTCCTCCCAGTGTGAAGAAGCAGCGTCGCCATAGCTGAGACATTATCAAACTGGATAACAGAGGTTACTCTGCCCAGAGGATTCCCTGAAACTCTGTTTCCCCCAACTTAAGGCCCCACCCAAGCCACATTCAATTGTGTCCTCAGGGAGTCCTTTGACACTTGCTAAGCAGTGCCAAAACTCACACTGGTGGCAGCTGACCCCTGTTTCTGGCATGGCTTCTTGAGGCAACTATAAAAACAGCATCTGTGGATTGCATGCTGAATCTTAACAGGTGACCCCAGAGGGCCACAGGCTGGGGCTAAACTTCGCTTGCAGCTGAACCCCTCTCAGGGCTGTGCTGCCGAACAACTACTACACAAAGTCACACTAACAAGACTGGGAGACTTAGGAATTTTGCTTAGAGACAGACACAGAAAGGCCGCCAAAAGGGGAAGATAAAGAAGAGAAACTGTAGGAGAGAAGAGAACAGAGATCCAGGAATAATGGAGCCAAGCAATCTAACAGATGGAGAGTTCAAAATCCTGTTTTAAAGATGCTCAATGAAATTAAGGGAAGTGGAAATAAACTCAGTGAGACCTTTAGAAAAGAGATTTTAAAAAACAAAAATGGAAATGGAAATTATAAAAGGGAACCAGTCAAAAATGAAGAATACATTATCTGAGATGAGTATATTAGAGGGAATCAACAGAGTGAAAGAAGAGGATCGAAACACCAATATAGAGGATGGGGAAGCCAAGGACACCCAACCAACCAACCAATAATAAATAAATAAATAAATAAATAAATAAATAAATAAATAACCAAAAACATAATAATTTAAGAAGCCTATGGGACGGAATTAAGGGTAATATCATCCGCGTCATAAGGGTACCTGAAGATGGAGAACAAAAAGTTGAAGAGCTATTTGAAGAAATAATGATGGAAAATTTGCCTAACCTGGTGAAAGAAATAGACATACAACCCCAGGAAGCTCAGAGAGTTTCCCCAAAAAATGAACCCAAAGAGGCCCACACCAAGACACATCATAATTAAAATGCCAATGGTTAAATACAAAGAGAGAATCTTAAAAACAAGAGAAAAGCAATTAGTTACCTAGGGAGAGCACCCATAAAACTGGCAGCCAATTTCTCAAAAGAAACTTTACAGGACAGAAGGGTTTGGCAGAAAATATTCAACATGATGAAAACCCAGGATCTACAACCAAGAATAATTTATCCAGCTATCATTTACAGTTGAAGGACAGATAAAGAGCTTCCAGACAAAAACAAGCTACAGAAATTCATCAACACCAAGCCAGTATTACAGGAATTGTTGGAGGGACTTCTTTAAGAAGAAAGAACATGTATCAAAAACATGAATAAAGAATGGTAATAACTACATATTTATCAACAAGTACCTCAAATGGGAAAAAAATAACTGCTCCAATTGAAAGATAGAGTGACTAAATAGATAAGAAAAAAAGACCCCTACATTTGCTGCCTACAAGAGACTCACTTGAGATTAAAAAATACACAGACTAAAAGGAAGAGGATGGTAAAAGATATTGCCTTAATGGACCTAGAGGGTATTGCACTGAATGAAATAAAATAGATAGGGAAAGACAAATACCATACAATTTCATGTACATGTGGAATCCAAAGAACAAAATAAACAACAAAAATGGAAATAAATTAATAGATACAGAGAATATGTTGAGGTCTACTAGATAGGAGGGGAGTTAGGGGAACAAAATAGTCATAGAGATGTAATGTGTAGCATAAGGAATAGTCATCAATGTTGTAAAAAATATTTAAGAGAGAAGAGGAGTACCTGATTTAGTGGGATGTCCACTTTGTGAGATATATAGATCTCTAATCACTATGCTGTACAACTGGAACTAATATATTATTGTATACCAACTATAAATTGAAAAAAAACTCATTGAATTGTACAATGTAAATATGAGCAACTAATTTTTCTATTACACTTCAATAAAGCTGGGGGAGAAAATCTCATTTTTTATTTTTGTAGACTTTTACTTCTTACCTTTACTCCCTCCAAATTATTTAACCATAGTAAGAATATTATATCGAAGTACATCTATTCCTGAAGACTTTGAGAGTATAAGTTTTCACTTATAAGTTTTCACTCATTTTCACTGATCCTACTTTCTCTAGCTTTTTCCTTTCTGTTTTTTTTTTTTTTTAATTTAGCTTCCAATTATGAACCTATATATCCTTAAAACTTTGTGTGTGGGAATTCTTTGAGATGTTGAATGAAGGTGAATTACTCCCAAGAGTATTAACATTTCTCTGTGTCAGTCTCTTGGGGAATATACCAACTTAGAAACACTTTTACTGAAATTCTTAGCCTACAGTTTTAATTACCATCCAGGCAGTGTAAATGTGGGCTGTAAACCCCTGTGTCTTTTTTTATGGTTTACTTATTCCAAAGAAAATTATTTCCTCCTCTATCTAGCACCAAAGACCTTGACATAAATTCTTTCTTTAATTTATTTAAACATAGTAAAAATATTTATGTTTAAGTATAGCTATTCCAGAAGTCTTTGGGGGTACAGGAGCAGCTGACTTATTTCTAGTCTACTTGACAATATTATGTGAGCCCTTATACTAGACCTTCATTTGTCTTTGTTTTCTTAAGCTCTGCACCATGAACCATAAAATCACACACACACACACACAAAAACCCACGAATGTCTCTAAGATTCAACAAATGATTTATATGTAAAAGTCTTAATCCTTATTGCTGTGGGTTCCCACTTTGACATAGGCCTCTAGGATTTCTTTCTTTCCTTCTTCCTTTTCTTCCTTTCTTTCTTCCTTTCTTTCTTCCTTTCTTTCTTCCTTCCTTCCTCCCTCCTCCCTCCTCCCTCCTCTCATTTTTCTTTTTTTCTTTCTTTCTTTTTCTTTCTTTCTTTCTTTCTTTCTTTCTTCTTTTCTTTCTTTCTTCTTTCTTTCTTTCTTTCTTCTTCTTTCTGTTTGTCTATGCAACAATGTATTTTTTTTTAAATTTAGCATTTTCATTAGAAAGATCTGCCAAGGTATGTTTTATCATACTGTTAGAAACAAAAGTTACTATTTCTCTAATCTGAATAAGATCATGTTGTCCTGAATTCAATTAAACAATAAGTTCCAAACACGTTGCATTAAATACAGCGTCATTGCACCACCTTTTACACTGTTGTTTCTGCCCTTCCACAAACCAGCTATCCCTTTCATGCTTTCTTTATACCCAAATTTTAAACAGTCTTCAATGCTCAAGTTCAACCTCCAACTTAAAGTCTGTCTGAATATTCTAGCTAGTATTAATTTACATGTTCCTTACAAAGCAGATACATAAATAATATACATTATAAGGTTATAAATGAGATAATGAATTATTATCCCCATTGTATTTATTAAGAAGTGAGCCTAGGCTTACCTAAGTTAGGAAGTACTGAAATTGGGTTTCAACCTTTCTTCTGATGCCTCGCCTTGAGGCTGCAATAACACAGAACTCTATATCTGACTTAATTCTTTGCTGTTAACAATTGTATCTCCAGGATATGAACAGTTGTGGTTCTTAAGGGTAGCTCAGGATAGAGGCAGCCCCATAAAAAGGAATCCCAAAACATGCAATCTAAGTAAAAAGTACTCCCGTCACATCTTATTTCAACTGTGGAATAGAAATAAGTTTTACCCAATGGAGTCATAACAGGCCCTTGGTACTTTGACCAGCCTGTCCTCTAACTACTGAGATTGTTTTTGTTTTGCTTTGTTTTTAATCCATGCCTCACCTGCAGGAGCAGCAGCTACAGCTCAGCTTCATCCTTCCTCTTTTTCTCATCCTTGGTTCTTGAGAGTCTCTGGAGAATTTAGATGATGTGCCAGCTCATGGTATAGTTTGGTTTGGGGATCCATGCTCTCAGTAATACCAGTACCACTGATCCTGCTTTTAAAAATCAAGAACAGTAAAAGCCAAATTTTTAAGACTTAATAGTGTAAAATATAAACATTTCAATATTTTCTATAACCCATTCTACTAACTGTGCTGTTTAAAATAATAACTGATATCTATAAACCCCGTTACTGCTTATAATTCACTTAATTTTACTTAATAACAATGCTGAGTATAAATAATATGTCATTCAGTTTTCTGGATGTCAGAAGACAGATTCAGAAAAGATAGATGCTCCAAGGTCACACACTCTTTAATGGCTGAGTCAGGTCTGATATCCCACGAGCTTCTGTGATTAAAGCATCACTCATCCTTTGGAATATTGGGTTTCTTATACATAAAGTCTTGCTTAAGGGAAGGATGAAGGGGAGGTTGCCCACATTTTTTCCCCAAGCAGCCCTAGCACCAGGTCTGTGATTTCTCTGAGTGATCAGAATTAGGCATCTTAATTTTCAGATTTCTGTGAGAAACATAGAAACTCAGGGGGTTATGTCAGTGCTTGTGTCATGGTTTTAGGTGTGTTTGTGGCTTGGAAGTCATGTTGAAAATAATATCTGAAATAGAAAATTCTTAGTTCTGCACTCCAGGACTTCATGATGAGAGCTCAAGTCCCTGTTGGACACCAGGTAGTGTTGCTCAGGATTCAATTTTGACACAGCCAGAACCCTTGTCTCTCTACAACCTTCCCACTTCTGATCCCAGAAAATTACCCAATGTAATATTTGAGTAAAAGGAGTCTAAAATTTGCTTGTTTGAAAGTAAAAAAGGGCCAGAGGAATTAAAAACAAAACAAACAAAAAACCATTAATGACCTGTTTCAGTCTGCTCAGTGCTATAACAGAATACCACTGACGTGGTGGTTTATAAACAAGAGCAATTTATTTCTCACACTTCTGGGAACTGGAAATCCAAGATCAAGGCACCAGTAGAATTGGTGTCTGGTAAGAAACCACTGCCTTCTTCATAGGTGTCCATCTTCTTTCTGTGTCCTAGAGAGCAAGGGAGCTCTCTAGGGTCTCTTCTATAAAGACACTAATCCCATCATGAGGGCTTCATCCTCATAACCTAATTACCTCACAAAGGATTCACCTCAAAAATGATGTCTCATTGGAGATAAGGTTTCCATATGTGAATTTGAGGGACACAAACATTCAGGCCATAGCAACTGCTTTATTAGAAAAAAAAATAGCAGAAAATGTATTATGAAAACCAAAGATGAAATTGTTTTGCTGTTGTTACGAAAGCAATTTAGTTGGATTAAGAACTAACCAGAAAATCATGAAGTGACAGTACAGCTTTTCTGGAGTTTGTCTTATCACCTTCCCACTCTCTGGTTCTTCAATCTGTTTGGCATAAAAACGCTTCTTATATGTTATTTCCCATCTCCCACTTCCTAATAATTTTGACTTAGTCCAAGAATATTTTCATATATCTTACAAGATGCTTAGCATTTCATCAGAGTCTCAGTATTTAGTTACTAATTTATTTCTCATCATAATTCCTATGGAGGAGGTATTATTTCCAATGCGAAAGCAGGGAGGGGCTCAGAGAGATCAACTTACTTGCCTAGGATTGTAGAAATAGTAAATAACACAATAGGTGTAAACCATATAACCTAGCTCAAAAGCACTAAACCAGAGTGCCTCTCTAATAGATCAGGCTACTATAGTTGTCAAAAGCTACCCATTCCACCTTTTTCACACCAGAAATCTTAAGAAAGTAAGCAAGAATCTGTTATGCTGTTGACTGATGAAATATTTACTGATGAAATATTTTAAGAAAATACAGTTCTAAATATCAAGAGAATATTATATCTTAATTTATCTCATTGCAAGTTATTTCTTACCTATGAGATACACACATACAAATTATTTTCAATGAAAATGTAAATCAGATTATCACAGAATGTTTATGATCACTTACCCACACTTTATCAGTTTAGTAAAACCAAGAGCTAACATTTATAAAGTATTTTCTATGAAATATGTCAAGTGGGTGATAAACACTTTTGCATGTTTTACCTCATTCGATTCTTCCAACAATGCTGTCATTGACTACATTTGACAGATGAGAAAGATTGAGTATTAGAAAGTTTACGCCAAGTCTATGGCCATGCTACCCTGAACAAGCCCCATCCTGACTGATCTCGAAAGCTAAGCAGGGTTGGGCCTGGTTAGTACTTGGATGGGAGATCACCTAGGAAGACCAGGTGCTGTAGTGTAAAAAATAAGGGATAGTAAGCTGACAAGGTCCTTGCAATCTGTGAGGTCAACCAAGGGTTGTCATGCCTAAAAAGAAAAAAAGAAGAAGAAAGTTTACGTCAAGAGTAGAGCAAGAGATAAAAACTTCAATTGGACTTCAAGGCCTTTGTATAACCTTCATCTGCCTGCAAAAAAAGGAAATCAGGATTTGTAGAACACGCACACATTTTATTACTGATCTGAGATACAAATGCAGGCAGGCCTCTCTAGGCCCAACAGTGACTGTGCTCTGCCTTCAGATACCTTAAGTTTTTAGGTGTATTTTTACAATTAAACCACTCTGCTAAGACTCAGCTTATAAAAGAGATGGTTTAAATTTGTCCATTTCAAATTCCTGGCATTTCCACACACCTCTTGGGCTGGTTATCACTTACAATGATCTCTTTGCCGTGCTAATTTCAGGACTAAATAACAACAGTAATGGTTACAATAATAAAAATGATTAATAATGATGATGATGACATTGATGATGATATTATCACTACAGCTTTTATTCCAAGCAAACTTCTTTCTCAGAGAGAGTTGAGAGAGGCAAATCAGAAATCTGCAATGAAAGGTTTAGCTCATAAATTACCATATGTGAATCTGCTTTGATTTTTGCATTTGCTGTTAAGACAATTTGAATTCTAAATGGCACTTCAATCCAGAAAGTGTGAAGTATGAAATCTGCACTGTTAAAATCGTACAACTGAGCTCTGATAAATAATCTCAAGTAATTTGAGACTTAATGCACCATTAAGACCATTTCTGTCCCATCTACCTATGTGGCCAATTTTAACATACAGGTTTCCTTTTAGAAAAGCTGAGACCACTTTCCAGCCCTGAAAGACAAGCCTAGACTGTGAAATGCAAAAGCCATCTGGCAGTAGAACAGTGATCTTTCTTAAAAACAGTTTTGATGGAGTTCCTCATTTGATCTTATTTAACTGTCATGCCTTGTAAATCAGTTAGATGGAGATTTCAAGCTTTATTGAACATGATAGGGGAGAAGGGGGTACACACACACACACACACACACACACACACACACACACACACACTCCTCCCCAGGTTCTCTGTAATCTTTCTCAGTCTCCATTCCTATGAGAAATGAACATCTTTTTCTTCTGGGACATTTTCTAAGCAAAACAGTCCTGCCTCAGAAAAAGGAATTAATCCTCAGAAGAAAAAAAAAAAACAACTTATCTCTGAGAAAGAGGATTGAGACTGCGCATTCCAAACCTAAAGAGACTCAGGGCAGTAAATGCTAGGCAGTGAATCAGACATCAAACTAGGGAACATTGTCACAGATGAAAAAAAGGCAAAATGTCTTTTCGTAAAGGGGTATTTCTTATCTCCAACTTCATATTACTGCTAAAAAAAAAAGCCAGTATCCATGTGATATGAAATGGCTCTTATACTTGCAAATTTCAGAGGACTAAATGTTACTTTTGTGGATGAAAAAGAAACCTCATACTAAACCTGACAAGCTCAGAGGAGGCCAGCATGGCAGGCCCTATAAACTCAGAGAATGATATTAACCACATCAGATAGTCTGAACATAAAAATTCCTAACTAAAAACAGATCACGTAGGGTAGTCACATTCTGGGCCTGTAGCTTTCTTGACAAAGGTCAATCTTTATCTTAAACAAACTTGTCTATTGTCTTTTTGCATCTGAGATAACAAATCCTTGGAATATCAGAATAATCCTTTTTTCTAGATCCCTCAGGGCACAACCCACTGCACAAGAGCAGGGGATCACAGAATGCATAGTTATCTTGTTCTCTGAATACCACTTTCACCACATACTGTAAACATTAATTATTAACTATTATGTACTCACCAAACTAAAAGAAGTATGTGTCTCTCTGTTCTACTTTTTAGCTAATCCCAGATATTTCCCTGCTTTGCTTTCTCCTGCCTTCCTAATCTGCTACTAATGGATTGCATGTAACCCTCTTCAAGTCTCCTACTTTGAGTCTAATGTCAAAAAAACAGCAAAACAAAACAAAACAAAACAAAAAATCTGCCACTCTCTGGAGCAATTTCTTTTGCTTCCCAGAAATTGTTACTTGGCTCAAATAAACTCATTAAAATTTTTACAGGTTTGGATGTTTCTTATGTTGACACTTTTAATCATGATCCAAAGGTATACATTATAACAAGAGTAAGTTTTCATTGAGAAATGCATATAAAATATTTAGTAGAGACTCTGGTATCTAAGAAGTGTTATTCTAAATGTCATCATTCCTTCTGTCCCAGATAAACTGCTACTGATTTCCTGAGACAACACACAGAATGAATTCTATATCAGCTATATGTCAGAGCACAGAATGTTGCTGCTGGAGTGAGACACGGATCGACATAAACTTAGGGATGGAAGCAATATTCAACATTCAAACTCTTGTCAGGCTCAAAGTATTATAGATAGCATCCTTACCTACGCTCACCAACTTCTACTTATGTCCTCTCTCCACTTCCCCCAAAATCCAGAGCTAATACCCACTCAAGGTCAGTGGATGGCTAACATATTAGCTAAAACACATATGCACCAAACTTCCCAGAGGACACCCAGTACTGCCTCTTAAAGTCACAGAAAACAAGTCTAATTCTTTTATATTTGAAAGAAGCTATGAAGTTATTAACAATTGTCACTTGAGGTATGTTCCAGTACTGTAGGTTATATGACCTGAAGGTTCTGTGGTGGAAAGGAGATGATATGAGAACTTGTTCCTATATCATCCGTTCTCTGGACAGTCAATCAGGAGATCACTATTCAATGTTATTTTGCGCTCTTCGTTTTGCGCCTTTAAATGAGTCTTTTAAAAATGAGCCTCTTTTAGTCATAACTGATCTTGTAGGACACTAAGTTTTGACATAACCCATTGCAACCTTTATATAATTGAATCTTCAGAAAAAAGGTAGTTATTACATTTCCACTTTTTATGTGAAGAAATAATGGATCATAATTTACTACCTTTCCCAAGCTCACTTAATTATTAGGAATCAAATACACTTTTGTATAAATGTAAAATTCAGGTTTTTAGCACTATAGTATGATACCTCTATCTCTTCTAGCAAGAGAGAACCATGCTAACGCTAAGAAAAAATAAATAGTATAAGAAAAAATAAAAACTTTCTCTCTAATTATTTCTTTCTCTGTCTCTCTTTGTCCCTGTCTTTCTCTCTGTCCCTCTCTCAAAATCTCTGTGTCTGTCACACACATACACTCACAGACGCAGCTGGTCACACTTGAACAGTCAGCAAGAATTACTGATGTGATATGATAAGGGAGACCAGGAGGCCTTTTTTTTAATATCCCAAAATAAATCTTCAATAGTCTTATTTTGGGGGGACCTGAAAATCCCATTATTTTCTCCTCTACTTTTGAATCAGGAGTTCTCTCCAAAAATTCCTTGTTCTTTTGAATATATGGTATCATTTACCCAATAGCACATTAATGTGAGAACCATTAGAAATGGTTCACCAAAGCAAGATTTAGTAAAACAAGGCCTGAGATACTAGGTGAGGAAAGAAAAACATGACAGCTGAACACTCAGAGGTCAAGGTACTTTTTGTAGGACATACAAAATGCTCAGAACTCCACCATACAAATAATGATTTATTTTAGGAGCTTAAAAATTGATTCCTGTATTTGCAACACAAAATTAGCCATGAGCATGGATTGGCTTCCATTAAAATTCACTTGATATTACTACTTATTTTTTCACTAGAAGATATTTTTTGACCATTATTCATGTATCAGGCATTGTGCCTGAAGCTATGGGAACTGTGGTAAACAGGGAAGTCATAGCCCACACCCTCACAGAGCTTGTTTTCTAACTGGGGAGATGGACAATTAAAGAGCTATGTTAAAATGTGGTAAGTGGTAGGATAGGCTTCTATGGGAAAAATGGTAGGGTAACTAGGGTAGATTAGGAGAGTTGGGATGCTTTTTTTATGGAGAAAAAGTTAAGCTCTTGAGGATGAATACAAATTTTCTAAATGAGAAGAAGCGGGGCACATTCAGGAACAAAGCATCATGTGACTGGAGCTCATAAATTGATGGGGGAAAAGATGGCGTATGAAACTAGAGAGGTTATCAGTGGACAGGCCATGACATATTTTCGTCAATCCAATCAAGAAAAAAAACCACTCTAAATATTCCAAATCAGACAGAATGTAACACAAGGATGAAGAACTTGGAACCAGAAGACAGAGAAGAAAACTATTTCTTAGCAACATCAGGAAGCTTCTGTTTTCTCAAAGGAATAAATGGAGGACCTGGGGACTGGGATCAGCTGGTAAAACCAGAAACAACAGCAGAACTTTCTGGCAAGAACCACATAGCTGCTACCAGAAATGCCTCAGGAGGCAGGAAGAGAGGGAGAGAAGTAACTTGGCTTCTTCTCTTTTTTTACTCTTCAGTCTTAACAATGTCTGTTATTGGTTAATCTTTGCTGGAAGCCTCATGGCGAGGCTGCCTGGGGATGCAGTCTCTTGCAATAGAAAGAAAAGCTGAGAAGAACAGTGATCTGAGAACAAACATGGAGGATTTAGCCTTTATCTTTGTGAAAAGAAAGGTCTTTGAAGAGTCATTCCTTTTGTACATTGCAAATACCCCTAACAAAAAATCAGGGTCAAGAATCAAAGTTTAAAAACAGTTTTATATGAAAAATTTTTAATTGAGGCAATTATATCCATTACCTTATTTTTATCACATTTGAAGATGATCCTTATTCATTTTATTAATGGGACTCTAACTCTATGACAAGACTGAGTAATAACCTGTGTTCCCTGGGAAGGGAAACCAATATCAGTGGACTAGAGTGTGGGCCCTGAATGCGGAACCCATGACTGTGATCACAGAAAGCAGGGAGTAGACATTAAGAATTGGGGTACTCAGTGAGGAACAAAGATTCGAGAAGGAATCTGAAAGGAGAGGCAAAGATACTAAAAATAACATTTACTCACCTTTACCCTGGCTGATTCTTATTTCCTCCATCATAGAGCTTTCTGTGACCATTCTGATCAACCATCAGTCATCTCTTCCATCTATGACTCTCAAGACTTGAGCAATGTTGTTTCAATGTAATATTCAGATATGATGCAAATTTTCAATATCTGCACAGTCCAATACTGTAGTTGTTAACCATATATAACTAAAGACCACTTGAAATACAGCTAGTGTTCCTTAGAAACTGGATTTTAATTTTGTTTATTTTAATTGATACGCGTGGCCAATGGCTAGAGTGTTGATCAACATAACTAAAGCACCTACTGCCAATTATGTGGTAATGGTTTGGATGGTGTTATAGTTAGATAGACAACTCCATTCCTGCTTTTCTTTATACTAGCTGCTGAACTTAGGTAAATTATAGAACATTGCTCAATCTTTAAACATTAATAAACAGCAAATTTCTTCTCAAGAATTAGAAGGACAAAGCAGAAGAGTAAGTAAATTACCCAGTTCAATGCAGAGCTCAAAGACGTTTTCAATTAATGTATGTATTCTTTCCCCCAGAACTCACACTCCCACCCTTGTACACTGCTGGGAGTTTTGTAAAAGGCCATTATAAAATAACAAGATAAATTTTTATATTTCTATAAGAACTCCTGTGAGAAAATGACTTCGACTCTTTCAAAGTAGTTACCTTGGTTTAAATAACACTGTCATTGCTTAAATAACTTTAGGCTAACTCACTCTCAAAACTGTTCCCAGAGTTCTTTTCCAAGACATCCAGGAAAACCATTCCATTGGCAATTGATTGCATTTCTAATTGTTGAGTCATTTTTATATTTTACTTCTTTCTGTCTCAAACTACTTGTTTTGTATTAAAACATGGAAGATCTTAGAAACCAAGAACTGTCCACAAACCCACCAGCAGGAATAAAGTATTAACATGTTTATAAACATCAATATAGACTGAGTTTTTTGGTATTCCTTTAAAAATAAAACACATGATTATATTTTATATACAATCTGGTATTTTAAAATTTTCACAATATTCTCACATTAAGCATGTTTATATCATCAGTTATTCATTAAAATGTGATTTTTAAAAAATAGTTGCAAAATAGTCTATCATGTGGAGAAATCAAACTGTATGATCTACTCCCATGTGGTTATTTGTTTTTAAAATAAAAAGAAATATTTTCTAATTTATAAGTCCTGACTTTGAATGCTTTTCACTTTCACCAAAATATAACCTACTTCAAAGACAGGGAAGGATTAAAGGGAGTAACAGTTATCAAATATCAGCTACATAATAAGCTTATTATATATGTATTTCATTAGGTCCTATAAGCCCCGAGATATGCAATATTATGCTCCAAGTTTTTAGCAGTTCAGGTACAAAATTTCAAAAAGTTTAAGTTGCTCTAAATTATATATTAAAAAGTATTTAAACCAGAATTTAAACCTAAGATTATCTGATTCCCGGTCCACACTTTACATTAGCAGGTGACAACAACTGAATGATTTCAACAGAAGCATAATGCAATTCCAAAATATATGTGTCATTTTTATAACTGTTCAGCTCTCAGAATATTCATTTGGCTGCTTTGACTGAAGAGAGGCAAAGGGTTAAAAGTAATTTGGCTCTCAATAATTGCAAAATATAAAACCAAATATATTTTTTCTTTTTAACCGTGACCCCTTTGGAAAATTGTTTCTGTCAAATATGCCTGAACACATCAGTCAATCCTACAGCAGCATTTCACTCACCCTGGCAACCAGAACCTTTCTGCAACTGCCCAGAGTGACAATATGAGCAGTTTTAATTAACAGGCACGATTAGACTGAAGGAAATTATTTCTAAATGCCAGTCAGTCCTGTTCTCCCTTTCATGGATTCCCAAAGACTGTGTCTGATGCCGGCAGTGTGGTACACAGCTCTCAGGCCAGCTATGGCTAGGATTTCAGACTCAGCCTGGCCATAAACCAGACAGGATTAGAAATGGACTTGGACAAAAGGTACAAAAGCCCTTTAAAACCTGTCCAAGAAACCATCACAACCAGCGGCTTCTCCGATTTCTGGGATTTCATGTTAGAGAGGGGAAGAACTGGCAATTTATTCCGCTCCCTTTAACAAAGGAAATTGATCTTTGCAGGTTTCCAGCTCTAAGAGCCCATCAGTATATTCTTCAAATGGAGGGCTCTTTAATGTTTTTTGTTTTTGGTTTTTGGTTTTTTGGGGGGAGGGGGAGTGAATAGAAGAGGGTGGGGGTGCAAACCACACAGATTAAACTAATTTACCTCTTCGGGAGAAATAGAATTTACTAATAAAATGCAGTAGCAGATTAAGATATCCAGAAAGCACAGATGATATTAGTGTTTTGAATGACAGCTTGGGGTTCCTGGCAACTATTGTGTTTTTTTTCTGTTCCATATGGCTCAAACTAAAAGGAGCTGATTTGTGTATAGACTAGGGGAAAGAGTCTCAGGATGCAAGTCACGTAAAAACCTGAACCTTGAACATTGTCCTGTTTAATCCACAGATAATATGTTGAAGCACCATTTTTACTTCACTAAGACACAGTATAATAGGTAAGAACATCTATTACAGAACCCTGTGCCTGCTGAATATGAACCCTGGCTCTATATGTACCCGTTGTGTGACCTTGAGTGGGTTACTTAACCTCTTTGCATCTCAGCTTCTTCCTCTGCAAAGTGGAGTTAATCATAGTCCCTACTTCCTAGGGTTATTATAAAGATTTAATGAGATGCTATTCATAAATCGTTTCAAATAGTATCTGGAACATCATAAGCCCTATGTATGATGTATTACATAACAACTATTTTTTATTAGTTTAAAGTATACAGTACATTGGTTATACATTTATATAGTTTATAAAATGATTCCCCTAATTATTCCTTCTCTCCTCTGGTTTTCCACCTAGCCAATATATTAATACTAACTGCATTCCCTATGCTGTGCTTCCCTTCCCTGTGACCACCTATCAATTACTAATTTGCACTTCTTTAACCTTGCACCCCATTCTCCCAGTCCCCAATTCCCCATCCCCTCTGTCCATCACCAAATTGTCTTCTGTATTTGTGAGTCAGTTTTTGATTACTTTTTCTTTTTGTTCCTCAGATTTGTATATAAGTGAAATTATATGGTATTTATCTTTGTCTGTCTGACTTATTTCACTCAGCATAATAACCTCTAGGCCCATCCATGTCATTGCAAATGGTAGGATTTCACTCTTTTTAATGCCTGAGTATTATTCCATTGTATATATGACCATAACTTCTTTAACCAATCATGTGTTGATAGGCATTTATGTTTCTTCCATATGTTGGCTATTGTAAATTGTACTGCCATGAAAATGGGGTGCACAGATCTTTACAAATTATTGTTTTGGTTTTCTTTGGATAAATGTCCAGAAGTGCAATTGCTGGGTCAAAAGGTATATACATTTTGATTTTTTTGAGAAACCTCTAGACTGTTTTCCACAGTGGCTGTACCAATTGACAATCCCACCAACAATTTATGGGGGTTTCCTTTTATCCACATCCTCACCACCGCTTGCTGTTCTTTGATTTATTGATGATAGCCATTTTGACAAGTGTGAGGTGATATCTCATTGTGGTTTTAATTTGCATTTCTCTGATGACCTTAAGCATCTTTTTATATATCTATTGGCCATCTGTATTTCTTTGGAGAAGTATCTGTTCAGGTCTTCTGGTCATTTTTAAATTGGATTTTTTGATTTTTTGTTGTTGAATTGTATGAGTTCTTTATATATTTTGGATATTAGCATTTTATCAGATGTATCATTAGTGAATATTTTCTCCCCATCAGTCAGTTGTCTTTTTGTTTGTTGATAGTTTCCTTTGCTGTACAAAAACTTTTTAGTTTGATGTAGTCACATTTGTTTATTTTTTTGTTTTGTTTTCCTTGCCCAGGGAGATATATTCAAAAAGAAATTGCTGTTAGTAATATCAAAGAGTTTACTGTCTATGTTTTCTACTAGAAGTATTATAGTTTTGGGTCTTAACATTTAAGTCTTTAATCAAATTTGAGTCTTGTATATGATGTAAGGTGGTCCAGTTTCTTTCTTTCTTTTTTTTTTTTTTTTTGGCATGTATCTGTCTTATTTTCTCAGCATCATTTATTAAAGAGATTGTCTCTACCCCATTGTATATTCTTGCCTTCTTTGTCATATATTAAGTGAGTGTATCAGTGTGGATTAATTTCCGGGCTCTCTATTCTGTTCCATTGATCAATATATCTGTTTTTATGCCAGTACCATGTTTTGATTACTGTAGCCTCGTTGTATATTTTGATATCAGGTAGTGTGATACCTCCAACTTTGTTCTTCTTCCTCAAGATTACCATGGCTATTCGGGGTCTCTTATAATTCCATATAAATTTTAGGATTATTTATTCTAGCTCTCTAAAAAATGTCATCGGTATTTTGATAGGGATTGTACTGAATCTATAGATTGTTTCAGGTAGTATGGCTATTTTAACCATGTTGATTCTTCCTACCCATGAGCACAGAATATGCTTCCATTTACTTGTATCTTCCTCATTTTCTTTTTTTTCAATGACTTATAATTTTCTGAGAACAGGTCTTTTACCTCCTTGGTTAATTTGATTCCCAAGTATTTTATAGTTTTTGATGCAATTGTGAATGGGATTTTTTTTTAATCTCTCTTTCTGAAAGTTTATCATTGGTGTACAAAAATGCCATTGACTTCTGAATATTTATTTTGTATCTTGCTACTTTACTGAATTCACTAATGAGTTCTGAGTTTTTCGGTGGAATCTTAGGGTTCTCTATATATAGTGTCATGTCATCAGCAAATAGAGTTTTACTTCTTCTGTTCCAATTCAAATACCTTTTATTTCTCTTTCTTGTCTTATTGCTGTGGCTAAGATGTCCAATACAATACTGAAGAGGAGAGGTGAAAGTGGGCATCTTTGTCTTGTTCCTAATCTTAAGGAAAACACTTTCAGCCTTTCCTCATTGAGTATGATGTTAGCTGTAGGTTTGTCATATATGACCTTTATTATGTTGAGGTATATTCGCTCTCTGTGTTCATTTCTATGTATCAGGAATATTTGTTTTATCTCTCAACTTAGGCCAGGTGACCTAATGTGGAAGGTGTCCTGTGTGGTCAGTGGCACCCTCTCCCTAATCCCTTGTGCCGGGAGCTCTGGACATGACCTTTGTGTGGGTTGTGTGTGATCTTCTGTTGTCACCCAGCCTTTATTGATGTTAGTACATCAGTGGATGGGATTAACACTCAGGCTAATTATAGGTATTGGCCACATCCACAGGGTAAGAGTTCTTATGAGGGGGCTGACCCCACTGCGTGGGATTTACCTTAAAAGGCTCGTGTACTTGTTGCAACCACCCTTGTGGTACCATTAATGGGGCTGGAGAGGAGTTACTCTGTGTGGTCTGGTGCTAGCCTCAATGCATTGGTTTTGTGGCCCCTCGGGAGGGGATCCCCAATAGGCCAAGGTCAGCTACTGCTTTTGATCGCTCAGGGCTACCCTGTCGGAACCATAAAGCTATCCACAGATGGTTGTTGCTTATGCGGATGTATAGGTAAATGGATGAGACAACTCTATAGTCAGTGGCCCAGTTATTCCCTTGCCTCTGACCTAGGGCAGTTTAGCAGAGGACCAGTGCTCCTCTAGGTCTGACACTGCCTGTCAGTTGCCCATAAATCTCTGAAACTGGAAAAGCCTCTGGGTGATATACGTGTTGGATGGCTCAGGGGCCTTGGAAGTCTCCTGCATCTACTGAGTAACTTTCCCCCTGCCACTTGCAGTGTCAGTTTACACGGCAGTGCTCTCTCTGTGGCTCCGTGTACAAGTTTCCAATCGTAGCAAGGCCAGCTGCCTATTAATGTGTGGCAAGCTCTTTGTGTATTGAATGGGGAAAGAGCTCAGGGAGATAAAGGCCATCAGGCCAATACAGACCTTGCAATCCCCTCAAGAGATACTGCAGCTTGTACAGGTAGCAGTAGTCTGCCCACAACTGTTTTCCTGAAATGCACTCACTGCACTAGCCAAGATCTGTTGTCTGTGCAGACTTCACAACCCCAGAAGCAAGCAGGGCACAGGACGCTGCCTATCAATAGGCTGCAGGTGCTTTGTGGCTTGGGTGAAGTGGGATCTCAGGGAGACTAGGGCCATCCAGCCAATGCAGCCTCAGTTTTGCTGCAATTTCTGTATCTGGGTGTCCCACTGTAGTTACAGGTCACAAAGAGACCAGCTGCCATGTGGGGCTGTCCCACTGATCCCCGTGCTTCCAGGATGCAATATTGCAACTCTTGTAGGCAGCAGAAGTCTGAGGAGGCAGTGGTGGTTCACTGTCAATGGGCCACATGGGGCAATTTGTGGATAGGGTGAGGCAGGGTCTCAGGGAGGAAATGGCAATCAGATCAATACAGTATTGCTGAAATTTAAGTAACTGTTCGAACGTTCCTGCAGGAGTCCCAGATCACACCAAGACCAACTGCTCTCTGGGACCTGCCCACCCATCCCTGATATCCACCCAAGTTCTTGTTAGCAGCAGTGATCTGTCTGAAACTATCTCAGAAATGCACACTCACAGTGCGGGCCTCTAGCTGGGAATGCTTGGCCCTGAATCTGCACAGGGCAGGGCAGCCATCCAGCAACAAAAGCCCTGAGCAATCTGAAGGTTGGGTGGGGCAGGCTGATTCTCCCCACCCCTCCCTCAGGCCAGCACTTCCTAATGGCCCTGTGGGAGGGGTCTGCACAGTCAAGCTGGTGTGTTCAGTAGATTGCCCAGTCACCTGGCTGTGCTAAGGCACAATGGTAGCTGGCCTTCCAGCCCTCATTCTTGCACCAGGCAATGCTGACCCTCTCCGCACGAATCCCGCAAGAGCCTCTGACTCACCACTGGTGTTCCGGGTGAGTATCCGCCGGTCAGAAAGCCTGTGCCTGGGTCGTTAAAAGGGGCGTCTAGGGTTTCAGTATCCTTCCATCCAGCCCAGACAACCTGAATCCCCTCTGGCTTTTACAGTCAGAGTTACTGGGATCTTCTTTTTCATGGACTAGGACCCTGGGCTGGGAGACCCTGAATGAGGCCAGGACCCCCCTCTCCTTCAGCCTCACCGTCCCTCCCAGTGATGCCCTACGACCCGCGGGTAGGGGTCCAGCCCAGTTCAGGATTTTGCCCCTCCTACTGGCTTTGATGTGGCTCCTTTATATTAGCAGAGGTAGGTGTTTCGATCATTGGACTTCAGGTGATTTTCCACATTGATTATTTTATAATTTGGCTGTAATTTCAGTACAGACCTAGGAGAACACAAAACCCTGCTTTTACCTAGTCCACCATCTTCCTGTTCAAGCTCCATAACAACTATTTTTAATACAATCATTTTCTGGTCCTTTTTTTTTTTTTCACCTGCCCATTAAAAAATGAGCAGCTTGAAGCAATATTGGCACAAAAGCTTTTCATCTCTCAAGGCTTACTCTGTCCCAATTCCCTTCCACTTCCCAGAAGTTCCATTAGGCTGAATAGCCATAATCCATAGTTTCGTGTACCTCTGTTTACAAGCTCATTTTTACTGGCAACCATCATTTCATCTAGTAACCTCATAAAATGTGTGGTCATTCCTTTTGTTCAAAGCGAACCCTTCTCCCTTCTCTTGTTCCAATTATGGGAATTTAACTATTTCTAGTCTCCTTTCTTAGCAACCTCTCTGCTCATTTCACCTTCAGTGTATAAACAAGCTTAAGCTGCTACAGGTTTAACAAGACTGTCTCTGTGCTCTTTCTGTCTACAGCCTTTTCTAATCCCCATCACATTCACATTTTAGGTTGAAAGTTTTTCATAATTTTTTTTCAAATACAGACTTAAGACTTTTTGCCCCAAGATGAACTTTCTCTCCTTCAGCCTATCTAGTTATGGGGAAATTTTAAAATATAATAATAAATAAACAAAGATAAGGAACTTACCTATTGCAGGCCACCTAGAGACTTGACAAATATCAATTTTTGGCAATGAAAAGTGTATATGTCATGCAAGAGGGATAGAGTTCTTAGCCTGAGTAGCCAAATGCCTGGGAATTGGGACTTAACTCCCTCTCTAAAAATGTTTTAAACAAGAAAAAAAGATAGAAAAAAAATGCTTTTCTTGTTAACTTTAATTGATTCTGAAAATTTTATTAATCAAATTACATCACTTCTTAAACCATATTGGGTGGAACTTTATCCTGATTCATAAATCAATCATATCCCGTATCTGGTGATATTACAGAAATAAAGAGCCAGCAAATCACTACAGAGAATGTGCATTATTTTCTGTCTCTTGTCACATTTTTAAGATATTTCATCAGAAAACTATCAATTTTATAGACTATTTATGATTAATTTCTTGAATCATCCATTATTCTATTGGAGAGGAGGTGAACAAAAGTGACAGAAGGATTACCAATGTCATTAAACAGGTAGGATTATTAAACAAGTCAAAACATCCTAAAGTTCTGAGCAACTTGTTAATCTATAAGAGAAGTCAAAGAAAATGAGGGATTAGAGCATTACTTCTCTAATGTAATAACAATTGTTCTTTTAAACTACATCATAATGGATAGACTTCTCAGAGCTCATCTTAGTTCTTGTGGAAGTCAAAGATGAGATGGACACAAAGCAATACTCATAATTTTAGGTGATCTTAAAAATGGTTATGCTTTTATGTAATTTTAAGGTTTTATTATCCTACCTTAAACCTGACCTCGCCAAATTTACTCAAAACAATCAATTATCTTGCCTATTCTGCTCTTGAATCTCCCTTGTAGGTATCCACAGCCAGGGTGTTTTCACCACTGCTACTTTGAATCTTGCTAAGTTTGGTATTACAGATCTGTTTTAAGTGATTTAGATCAGAAATCACCATTACTGGTCTCTTGGATTCAGTCCTCATTTCAAACCCTTCTCAATTCTTTATGTTTTTCTAACAACATACATAGGAATATCCTACTCCCCAAAAAAAAACCCACTTATTCTTTATGTTTTTAACTATCTCAGCAGCATTATTGTGTTCTCAAGTACAACAGGCTGTTGATCATATACCATGCAAGAACAAAGATAGAAAAGGATAGTGATTTACACTAGAAGACTGCTATAAAATCTATAGGGTAGACCTTGGAATTCACTTTGAATAACCTTTCCATCTGACAGGATGAACAGAGCCTATTTTAACATTATGTGCATCAATTTCTCAAAGCACCTTTTTAAGGAAAGCTTGGCTCCTATAGGTCCTGAAGATATGCCATGGTGCAGGTCACATTTGCATCTCTATTCCACTATCACTATATTTCAAGAAGGTGATGTGCTTATCTACAGGTTGAAGGCCTGGCTCATTCGTGCAAAGAAACTCATGATCTGTGTGACTCAAGTAAGGCTGATTAAATTAAAAATTCTTTGATTTGGCCAATATTATATTTTTAAATTGTAGAGCAGGATTAACCAAGTTGTGCAGAAATTGGCTCTGAGGAAAATGTCAAGTACACTCTGCTTTGGCTGGGCTAAATAATCACAGTATGAGCCAAGAGACAGGGAAAATGGGCATATCTCTCAGGTGAGGAGAAAATGCAGAATTGAAAGCTGTAGTATGTCTTGTGAATTTCTAGCCTCCCAGAAAATTATTAATAGTTAAAAACTATATCCCAGAATACAAAACCAAAACATAGAGCTTAGATCATCTTTGGTAAGTGCCTTTAATGTATATTGGTGAAATGTGAACACATTTTCATATGAAAATTTTACTACTTATTTTGCACAATATTTCTCTGTGTTTCTACCTCTATCTCTGTCTCTCTCTCCTTCCCCCATCCTCTTTATATCCTTTACCTTTTACTGGTACTTGCACCATGAATGACATGGCTCATCTGCAAGACTCTAAGCAATATTCTATTTCTCTCCACAGTGACTTAGTAGCTTCTATCATAATTCTTAGGCTCCCAAACTCACTTCCTCCTTCTCACTTTCAGATGAAATCACACCTCTTGTTTTATTGATATCACTGGAGTTTCAGGAAAATAGTCCAGGATTATCTGATCAGAGATCATCATTACCGGTCTTTCAGACTCAGATCTCACAGTGAGCTCCACTCAGTTCTTCCTACCATTTGACAACTGGTTTAACCTAAATGTAGAAAAAAACTGCAGATGTGTATTGTGTACTCCAAGGTTAAGCTGCCCCCTTTTCCTCCCTCTCTATTCAATTATGCAGTAGAGCATAATGGACAAGTACTGGGCCATGGACTGTTGGGAGCTGGGCCACACAGCAGGAGATGAACAGCAGGCAAATGAGTGAAACTTCTTCTGTATTTGCAGCCTCTACGCAGCACTAACATCACTGCCTCAGCCCTACCTCAGATCATCAGGCATTAGATTCTCATAGGAGCACTGGTTCCTGGTGCCAAAAAGGTTGGAGATCATTGCACTAGAAAATCATGTAAGGAAGTGTTTAAAAAGTAGTTTTTGTTTTTGTTTTTCTATACATTGAATAAATGCATAACGTTTGTTAATGTAATTTATAGTCAATTGGATCATAACCTTTCTGACCTCCAGTGTTCTCATCTTCAAAGTGGAGATAATAATAACCCTATTTCACAAGGTACTTTATTCAGTCTACATATATTTACTACACTAACCTTATGTCAGGCTTTCTTCTAAGCCCCTTATCTGTTTTAATTCAATTTATCCCATAACAACCTTTAAGATAGGTACTATTATGATCCTTACTTTGCAGATGGGTAAATGATAGGAAAGCACCATGTTACTTACTAAAAGCTGGTGACCAATGCTGGATTGCAGGATGTTTTAGTGAATCTGGGTTGGAGGCTGAGGTTTAGGTTCTGAATTTAAGCAGACATTCTTACCTCTGAATTCTGCATCTATATTTTGGGATGGTACCACCCACCAGCAGGCTGCATGATACTGACACTCTGTGCAGTAAAAAATATGCTGAAGCATGCACCAGAACAGTTTAATGCACATTGATTCATCCCTTGCCAAGTAATATCCCACAAGCTAAACGATCATTTCAGAAATGGCTACCTTCTTGCAAAAGGAGTGAGGAAAAGATGAATGAAGCAGCAATGCTGAAGTCTCATTTCCCTTCCAATTAGCTTTTGGAGAGGAGAAAGAGACTCTCACATAACAGCTCTGCTAGTGGTTTTATTACCTCAAATTAATAGGGGAAATACCCAAGACTCTAAAGTGGTAAATTAATTTGCCCACGGCCGCTGACAAAATAAGTAGTAGTTACATTTCCAATTTTGTTCTAATTCCAAAGAACTAACTTTTTATTGTAATACCTTACATTGTTATGGTAATTTTAAGGCTGCCCACTGATTACTTTTAGGTCTTCATCTTATGGCACATAATAGGTTTGCCCCTGTATTTGGGAGCTATCATTTATTTATTTATTTTTCTACTTCTGTTTTTCTTAAGCTGTTGTTATAATTTAGACTTCTGGGCACAGAGGAATTAGCAGTAAGAAGGAGAAGGTATGCTAGTAGTGAGTATCCCCTAATTAGTGACAAATAATTTGCTCTATACAAACTGTGTGTGCTTAGTATATATGCAAATAAGAAAAGAGTTGATTGATAATGGATGAGCAAAGTAGCATAGGAGGATCACCAAATCTTTAGTTGCTCTCTAGACTAAGTAGTGTCATTAAGAAATCTTACACCTTTGGGTAAATTGCATCATTCACTGAGCTTCCATTGCATCAACTATAAAATAAAACTATTATTTTCAACTTTTTATGCCATCAATCGGTATATGAAATTGACAGTGGGGCCACTATTATGTAAGGGGCCAATATTTTTAGATTTCCCTGTGCAGCAATTCATTTATCATTCAAAGGTTTTGGACACTTCCATGCTCCTGAAACTGCATTTGACTTTCAAAAGCTGCACAGACACTTCCTGATCTATAAGACAATGATTAAGAAGACATGGCAGGTGTAGCCTTACCATACTGGTTTGACCACATACTGTATCCATCAATATTTGAGTTTGATTGAGGAATTCAATTTATATTTTCCAGAGCCGCATTCTACTTAAATAACTACTTAGTCTGATCAGTTCTGAGTTAGCACCAGGGTAGTGTCCCAAGAGACTAAATGGAAAAGATACAATACAAGATCAAAATCTTCCATCTCCTTGCTGGACTTTTGTTCAGTGCAACAAAAATGACGAGGTCAATCGACAGGCATGAAATCAGTGATTCTGATATGAACAATGAATAAACTGTTAAGATCCTCAACTATTCTATACTCTGTATATCTCACAGTAAATCCAAAGCAGAGGAAAAAAAATTGTCACAATGTTGGGAACCATGTTGCTTCAGCATTTAAACTACTTCTATTATATGGATGAGAAAGTTTTTTAAAGGTTAATTCAGCATCCTTCCCACTCCTTTAGAACACTAAACACAACTGAGGCTAACTTAATAAATTCGTTATTGACCCAACTTCTAGGTATCTCATCAGTTAGGAAAAAAATTAATGAGGATGGTGATCATGAATATCTTGTGTCTTCAGAGCCTACTAAAGTACCTGGCATTGAGCCTCAAAAATTTTGTTGTAAATTTTAAAAATGAGAACTATTTCAGGACGTATCAACATATGTTTTTCAGTCATTCATTCAAAGGCAGACATTGAGATCTTTATAGCAGGCACAGTGAGGAAACAATGATAAACAATTAAGACATGGAGTTTAACTTCTGGTGGGTAAAGCAGACACTAAATTATCATTTACAGAATTAAATATTTAATTACAATTGTAGATATTTGACTACAAAAAAATAAATACAGTTTACTAAGAAAACATATTACTTGATCCAAGATGTGCGAGTAAGATCCGGAGGAAGATTCCCTGACAAAGGAACACTTGAGGCAAGATATAAAAAAATGATGAATAACTAATGACAGATCAGGGAGAAGACAAGACATTCCACAAGAAAGAAATGTTTTAGAACTCCAAGAAGCAAAGTCCATGATAAAGCTCCATTCAAGGAACTGAGAGAAGCCCAGTGTGGCCATGGTAGAAAGAGTGAGCAAAGGCCTACATGATACCCTTGGTGAGGCAAAAGCTAGCCCTTCCAGGAACTTACAGGTTATGTTAAGATTATTATTTTTTCATTATCAAAAGAAGAAGAGGAAATTCTTGAAGAGTTGTAAAACATGAATTTTTTTAAAAAATATTTTTCTGGAGGCACTAATTATCATAGGTTGAATAAATATAACAATGGCTGCAAGGAGACCAGTCAAGATGGTATGGCTATTTAGAACCCAGAGTTTCATAAAAGTAGGACAGAAAAAATGAAATGCAGCTGATTTGCAATTTGGGGAGAAAATGAAGTAGTAAATCTGATGGAATATGATAATTGAGATGTCCTGATGGAGAGAGAAAATGTTAGGGATAAATCCCAAATGTCTGGTTTGTACCATTCAGACAAATTCAAGCCAATTTAGTCCCAATTTATTTATTAGACTCAGTGGGCACAGTGTCTAGGCCTCACGGTATTTTTATAGGCAAACAAAAGTTCTAATTCTTTTTACATTAAAAAATAAAAATAAAAATTTAGTTTAAAAAACTGCTTTAATATATAATATTAATAAACCCATCCTTATGCCAATGCAGTAAAATATATTTAATATGTTTGTGGAGGAAGCAAAAGTACCTAGAGCCATGAAAGTTATAATGTGGCCCTGGGCGAGTTATCACTGAGACAGAAAACTGGAGGAAAACCAGGTGGCATGGGGCCAGAGGGTTATAGTAGCATGTTGCAAGTCTTTCTGATGTCAGTTTGAGTGTTTAAGGTACCTGTGAAACATCCAAATGCAAATGACAAGAAGTTCTTTAGATATGCAGCTTAAAAATTACTATGGTGTTCTCAGTGTCCAAAACAAACAAACAAACAAACAAACAAACAAACAACAACAAAAAAAACGTATTGGATTTGAAGTCATAAAGTATAGATTTCAGTTCCAGTTCCACCGCTATATGGACTTTGATTATTCTGACTGCCCAAAATAACACCACTTTTCTTCTAACTAATGCTTCAAAACATGATTGTGTTGATGATGACCCTTACTTCAGCTGTAATGAGGGGTTACCTGCCCCAAAATGAGCCAGTCTATCTGTAGGACATAGTATCTGAAGGTGGTTGGGAAGATCTCTGTGCCCTTCAAAGCCATTGGAATATGCTCTCAGAATTGTCAGGGGAAGGGCAAACTACCAGGTGAAGAAAACTTGCTTGAAAAAGGAAGCCAGCCCCCAGAAAGAGACAGATTCAATGTAGAGAAAGTCCTAACAACTTGAGCATCCCTATTTCTAATCCTTCCTGGCACAATTTCTACCCCTGCACTTTCCAGGTAGTTGACCAACAAATTGTCATCCTTTTTATGCTAATTCCAGTTTTGATTTCTATCATTTTCAAAAGTCAGAGTGCTGGCCATTATAACTACATAATACCCATATGCTCTTGGGTAAGTCATATGATCCTCTCAAGCCTAATTTTTCTAGTCTGTAGGGTGGATATGGTAAACTGGAATCAAATTGTTGGGATAATAATTACATGAGAAAATTAGGTAAAAGTACTTCAACATTAAGTGTAAAACGAAGGAGGGGAAGAAGACAAGGGACTTGTAGAGTTGTCAAAAGTAGGAGTCCTTTCACACAAGAAAGATCTGGCTCATTTACTGTAAAAACATATGTGATTTAAAGAGCCCCATCTCAATATACATCATTAAATCAAAGAAGTCATATTATTTTTCTGTTGTGCTCTTTATTTCATGTTAATCTTCACTAATTTGCCAATATTCTTCAGAATCAGCTCACTCTGCAAGAAATTCACATAGGGCTAGAACAAATGCCCCATCTGCCTCATTTAAATATTCATGGTAAAAACCTCCTTCTTGCTGCCCTCCAAGTGCCCTATCCTAACACTATTGTTCTTTACTGATTATAGTATGAATTATTTATATCTATAGATTTCAAAATCCTCATGAGCAAACTCTTAGTCTCATTTAGGTGTGTTCCCAGCACTGAGCATACAATAAGTACTAAATAAATATTAGTTCAATAAATAGATAAATTCAGGTATATTATATCTCTCACTCACAAAACACACATTAGTATCTCTAAGGTCAATAATCTGTGTTACACATCATAGAGTCTGAAATAAAATTCAAACGGCTGGATTGAGATTTGAAAGTGTGTTTGTGAACAGGTGGTGCTGTGCTTGAGGAAGGCCTGGAGCCCCTTTGTGGGATAACAGCACAGTGAGTCTAGATATAAATCGTCTTTAACTCAACCTGTGACAGAATAAAGGGCTCTTCTTAACAGTACCCAAAAAACACATTTCTCAAATTTCAATATGCTTAAGACATTATCATTTCACAACCCTTGCTTACTTTGTAGGTCTATCCTTAAGGCATCTATATTTCTTTTCTGTAAAAACTGATAACTGAGTGAGAAAGAGCTTTTTGTAGGAACAAACTATTTGTAAATTATATAGACATAAAAGAGCATCATAAAGACTAGAACTCATATTTTTCACATTCTCATAAGCATAACATCAATTAAAAACTCAAGGCCAAGAATCTTAGCCAAGTTTCCATCCAGATGGAATTTATAATAAGTGTTATAAAATCCTGAAAACCAGAGATGCTAGCCAAAGCAAGTACAAGCTATAAAAGGTGCACACTTTCCTAATGTGACAATAATAATATCACAACATGGTACCTAGTTTACCAGAAATTTCTATCTTTCAGTAACATTTATTGAGAGCTTACTATGTGCTGAGGAATGTTTGGAGGCCGGGTGAGGAGGGGACCCCCATAAAGATCAGGAGAAACATATAAATATATATAAACCCAGACACACACACACACACACACACACAGAGACTCTCCCACTCACACACCATGTGTGGGTAGCAGTGCAAAACCAGTCTAAGCAAATATGATTGTTGATTAATTCTTCAAGCTTATGCTATTGATTGAATGTGCCACCCCAAAATTTATATGTTGAAGTTCTAATCTCCCAGTACCTCTAAATGTGACCATATTTATAAATAAGTTCATTGCAGATGTAATTTGTTAAGATGAGATCATACTGGAATAAGATGATTCCCTAATAGAATATGACTGGTGTCTTTATAAAAAAGAGAAATTTGGACACAGATACACAAACAAGAGTGCCATGTGAACCCTGGAGTTAGTGCTGCCATAAGCCAAGGAACTTTAGAAGCTAGAAGAGGGGCCTAGAATTTATCATTTCCTAGTGTCTTCAGTGGGGGCATGGACCATAGACTTCTGGACTCCAGAACTACAAGACAATAAATTTCTGTTGTTTAAAACACCTAGTTTGTGCTACTTTGTTACAGCTACTTTTGAACTTCAAGATACAGTGTATAGTACATATGAAGAGGAACAAAAATATAGACCTTCCACAGAGACCTTTTGCATTGCTCAAACCATATGAGGTTTCCAGAAAGTGTGAACTTCATGCTTTAGATTTTAAGAGCAAAGTATAGAGTCTAGACCCTCACTGTCCAATATGTCATTTGCCACTTGTGAGTACTTGAAATATGACTAGTTCAAAGTAGAATGTGCTGTGAGTATAAAATACATACTAGATTTCAAAGATTTAGCATAAAAGATGAATAAAATATCTCATTAATATATTCATATTGACTATAGAAACTATATTTTGGATATATTGATGTAAATAAAGTAAATTATTAAATTAATAAATTAATTTCAACTTCCTTTTGCTTGTAATTTTTAATATGGTTACTGGAAAATTTATAATCACTCAGGTGGCATTGAACAACACAAGTCTAGAGGTAAAATATGTTTATATTTTCCTGAAATCACGTACTATTTTCCATCCTGGTTATGTGCCAATTACAACAAAAGGTCTTTCATTAGATCACCAAATCAGAACATATTGCAGCTGAGATCCTGGTAGATTTTGCCTGTCAGTCGTTCTATCAGCTGTGGTTACATTATCAGTAGAAGTTTTAGAAGTTCAGACTTTGATACCCTTGTGTCCCACTCCTACTTCCTCAGGGCTTTGGCTCATCTGACTGGGTGTGGGGCCCTGGGATTTCAATTCATGGCCAATTAGAAAGCCAGTGGCCCATGCCCTCAGGTAAGGAGGCTGCATATTGAGAAATTACATCCTCAAAACCAAACAGATGAGTTTAGACATTCTAGTCTTAAAGTCATCCAGATGACTTCAAATCCAAGCCTGTCATTTACTTTCTTTTAGGCTCTCAACAAATACTGAGAGCTAAGCATTAGCCAAGTGATAGAGATACAGATAATTATGAGATAAGGTCAGCCATTTAAGGTCTCAGACTCAATTTGGGAAACTAATGTTTACCTCCAGGACTAACATCCCATATGAAAAGTACCTTTTTCTGTATGGACATGATACTTATTACCAGGGTTATCACCCCAAATGCCACCTCATATGTAAAATGTTTAGTGTTATGTCTGATACAGTCCTTTATTCCTCACGATTAAGTGAGCCTTCCAGTACCCCCAAAATGCCTGCCAAAATATTCTCTTTAGATATATGAAAATTAAAGTACAGACAATGTGTGGACACATACCCTTCAATTACACAGATTGTTAGTAGCTTTGTGACTTAATTGAATTCTTAACCGTTCCATGTTCTTGTGCTGTCAATACCAAGAATCATTGCACACCCTTATGTTCTGTCCTCGGTACAAGGAATGCAAACACCTGGTCTATAGTGACCAAGTGCTTACAATATAATATGTATTATCTTTCCAGGAAAATAATTAGTTTTTTACAGGTCGATACTATATTTTACGTTCTAATATCTTAGAGCCTGATATTGTTCTCTGTGTATTGTAGAAACTTGGTAAATATTCTTAAAATTATAATTTTGAATGATAAAAAGAATTCAATATCAACAATATAATTTTTATCATTTTTCATTGCATGAAAAACATCTTTTTTTTCTTTAAGGATCCTAGGGACCTAAACTAGATGAAGCCATCAGTGGCTTTAGCTGCCATCCATCTGGAAGAGAGAAAACCTCTGAGTAAGATCTGAGGATCTGCTTATGGTCTGCATAATTTCCCAGATGTTCAAAAGAAGGGCCCTTTTGGGCTAGGAGGATCTAGGCAGACATTACTATTCTAATTCAAGTCAGCCTTCGGAGATGGTGTGGCTCAACAGAGCTCCAGGTTTCCTCATTCCCCATGATTTTGTTGCTTTTCCCTTGAACTTTTAACATTGTATTTCCCCTTTGGATCTACAACCCTTTACACTTCTCCCCAGACTTGTCCCCATCACCAGCTTCTTTGTTGCTCTCTGCTCCACTTTGATGTAGTGAAAATCACCAGAGAAAACCCTCTGGAAAGCAGGTGTGCTGATGTGTTATGAATGATGAGACAACACAAAGCCAGAAAAAAAATCTCAGAATCTTAAGAAATTCAGGAAGGGTTATCGAGGAAATAGAACTACAAAAATCAGTCTGGCCAGGAAATAAAGACAGCAGACCACACTGTGGAGCTAGCTCCTGTTTCAAAAGTTTTATCCATAAAAGGCAGGATTCAGCCAACTGAGTCTATGAGGACAAGTTTCAGCCATCATTGAAATTGTCTAGTGACATGAACTAGACAGGATGCCCTACTAGACAGAGATCAAAATAGAACAAGAATGTAATTCCCATACTGAGAATGCATGACAAATTCAGGACCTATCAATCTCCAAAAATAAAGAATTAAGAAGATACTCTTGACACCCTTCTGGACATTTCCTGTATTTCCTTGCACAGGCTCCCAAGGTACATGCCTTTCTCACCTTATCAGATTGAAAAACAGGATTTAGGAAATAGAGAAATCTGAATTAACTCTACCTTTCTTCCTAGAAAAAAACAATATTAATATCCTAAATATATTTTCTTCAAGTATCTCTATATATAGATAGATAGGTAAATGATGATAGATGATAGATGATATAGATGATAGATAAATAGATAGATAATATAGTATCATACCCTATAAAGTTTTGTACTCTGTTCACATATATTATATGAATTAGCCCATGTCAGAAAATGTTCTTGAAAGTATCACTTTTAATGGAAGACCAATATTTCATTATATATAGGTTCTATGATTTATTTTTACACTCATATAGTCATTATTTTGTGATAATGTAAATACATGATATGGTATAAAAATGCCTGACATGAACATCTTTGGTTGTAAATCTTTGTCTCAGTTACTGAAAACTTCCTTAGATTGTATTAATGAGCATAAAGACATGTACTACATATTGTCAAACTATTTTCAAGAATGTCTCAACAATTCTGTAATCCTACTAAGAAAGCCAAAAATTTACATTTCAGCTAAACTTTGGATTGAAAATTATTGGTTTTTAACTGTTTGCTAATTAGATATGCAAAATAATGATATCTGATTTTTGTTTGATATGCTTTCTTTGATAACAGCTAACAAATGATTTTAAAATTTTTTATTAGGTATTTGACATTCTTTGAAAAATGGCTATTTATATTCTTTACCCATTTTATTACTATGTTAGAAGCTCTCTACTACTACTTGTAATATGTATATTCATCCTCTATACAGTAAGAATATAAATGATCCTGCTTTTTTGGTGAATAGTCTGCCTGGTTTTTCTTTGTTTTTAACTTTTGGAGAATGTATTGCTGTTTAAATCCACTGTAAGCAAAGCCATCATCTACTGTCTTGGCAACTGCGTCCACTGTTTTTAAGTGTGGCTAGAAAGTCTTTTTCCTTTGAAATTTTAGGAAGATGCACAAAATGCTTTCTTTCTCTTTAAAAATAGCTTTCTTTTTTTATACTGAGTTGAATTAATCCATTTGTAAATCATTTAATGAGCAATTATCCATGTCAAAAAGCTACTTTTGACATAAAAAATACTTATAGATTATATTGAAAGTAAAAAATGTCACAAAATGACCACATGAAAAAATTTGATAACTCACATTGCCTATTCTTATAGTGAAATTCTATGTTGCCTTGAAAATCTTATTCCTGGAGAGTATATAAAAAAAATTAAGCAATCTTTATAGTTTAATCTCTCTTTTCTAAATGCAACTACATTTAAAGTTTCAACTATATAAGCAGCTATAATTTTGAAAATTAATAAATGCAGCTTCCAAAATGTTAGACATAGTTGTTTCTAAGTTGTGAGATTATTAATGATTTTTATTTTATACTCTTCCATATTTTCCATAGTTTCTACAATATCCATTTATGGCTTTCAAATTGAAAAAGTAAAGTTTTAAAATAGGATTGTATAAATTGAAAATAAAGTATTGCTTTTTCCATTAATGTTTTAATAATAAACTTTTCCACAGCCAGTTCTATTTTTTGTTTCATAGTTTTTTTTTTTATTTCTTTCAGAGATAAAAGAAAATAGATGGAAAACAGTTCTCCTGAAGCGCAATTAAAGGTCTGATGTTATCTGTTACCTCCTCCTGAACTAACCAGCCATTTAGATATGTTGTACCTTTACACCAATTCATGCTATAGCATACAATGCTCTCTTGCTTTACAGTGCATATTCCCCTGCTGCCCATTTCCCTCTAGTTTCTGACTATTGACAATATTTTATCTCCTCAAGATGCCTTTCTTGACCCCCCTGCCTACTCTCCCTCTACCTGCACTCTCTTGCTTCCGAACACCTTGAAATGTCATTATCTGTTTTCCCTTCTAAATCATGAGTTTCTGTGGGTAGCAGCATGATTAATTTATGCTTTGAATAGCATGAGTCCCACTCATTTGTAATATTCAACTTATTGAGTATGTAATATCTTTACTTGGCTGCATTACATGGACATTTCAATAAACTCTAAGAGCAAAAATAATTCACTTTCAACATTAAAAATATAATAATTTCTTCACTTCTTCAACTGTTAGACATAGACACCATATGGCAAAAATTCCATCCTTAAATATATGCCTGAAAGAAATAAAAATATGTCTATACAAAACGTGTATATGGATGATGATAATAGCATTATTTATAACTGAAAAAAGTAGGAACAACCAAAATATCCATAAGTTGAGTAATTATTAAACAGATATGGCATATTCACATGATAAAATATTATTGGCAATAAAGAGAAATGAAGTACTCACATACATGATGACATAGATAAACCTTACAAATTTATAAGTGAAAGAAGCCAATCACAAAATGTTAAATTATACCACTTATATAAAATGTTAAATTGTTTCATTTATATTAAATGTCCAAAATAAACTAATCTGTAGGTTAGTGGGGGACAGGTGTGTGTGTGTGTGTGTGTGTGTGTGTGTGTGTGTGTGTGGTAGGTGCAGTGACTGTTAATGGGTATAATATTTCTTTTTGAGGTGGTGAAATGTTCTAAAATTATAGTGATAAAATTATGATAAAAGGCTATGATGTCAACTGCATATATCTGTAAATATGCTAAAAACCACTAATGAGTGAACTCTGATATAAAAATATTTTTCAAAAATATGTTAATATACATATAATATAACACATACTTTATAATATATAATAGTTAGAAACATAAAAATCCTTACCTCATATCTGGGTGTCAGCCCATCCTCATACCCTAACCCATATCCTTGCCATTATCCACTACTCACAGAGGAATTCGAGAATATGGTCAGGGATGGAATCAGGAAATATAAGATTTAAGGGACATCTACTGTGATTGTTAGTTGGTAATATTTTAAAAGCATTTTTACATTTTTAAGCATAAAACTGGCCCCATCAAATCATTCTAAGGTCAAAACAACCTCATCAATTTTGTTTCAAAATGTGCTACTTCACTTTCTAGCTCCTCAGGGCTCGTGGCAGTAGTTTGTTCCTCTGACCTTCCACAGATCCCTGTTAATGACTCCATTATGTTGTAGTATTATTGGATTTTGTGTATATTTCTCCTGAAAGTCTAGACTAGCTAAACTATTAGCCCATAGACCATAATAAGTTTATCATAGAACTCTATATTCAAAACAATATCTAGAAAATGAAGGAGCTAATATTTATGTTTATTGAATGAAATAAAGTAGGGAGAGGCTGCAAAAAGATAGAGATGACTTTACTGATAACCTTAAAGCTATATTTTCCACCTTCATTCCCAGGAAGATGGTAAGCAGTTCATTTGATGTCCTGCAAAAATCATCTGTTAAATAAAACAAGAGAAACTGTGATTAGGTATCAAAGTGAAACTGCTGCACAACACAATAAAAATTCAGTAGAATAAAGAATGAAGGAAAGTTTTAAGTCATGTGTGTGGAAGAAAACCAAATATTCTAGATGTTTTAATTTTATCTGAATTAAATCAAGGGTTAGTCAAGTTGATCTTGTATATTTTTCTTCCTAGGTTTTATAAACCTGAAATTTATGAGCAAGCCTGCTTGGTGCTGTGCCCCTATACATGCTCAGCACTGCACCTCCATGCCCTACATTTCCACAGCTGCCAGAGAGATGATAAATGACAATGAAAGAAGTCATCAGAAGACAATGGCTCCTATGAGGTCCACATATTTACTTGTTTGAATTAAAATACTCAAACTGCAGATTCACTCTCATCCCCAGTATTTATGGTTCCCTCTGCTTTGAACCAAGCATAGTAAGTGCCATGATAAATTGGCTGAAAGCCTGCCTCATTTCCAGGCAGATCCTGTAAATTTCTGAGCTGTTCTTTGCAACCCTTCGTTCTGATTTGTAATGTCCAACAACACTCTCAATGACACATGAAAGGTCTGCAGATCTTTTTCCTCCTGCTAAGCAGTGACCAAATGGTCCTGGCCTTTCATTATCCTCAGAGTGTCAATTAGTATTACTGAACCAGAGCATTAAACCCTTCTCAATGAAGATGATGTGCTTGTCCTCCCAGTCAAGATATCTAAAACGTGGCTGATGCTGAGTGTGGTATGACCTTGTCAGGATGTGCTTGATGTCAGAGTAGATAAATGTTGAGAAGACAGCAAGTACTAAATAGAGAGTTCTCCTTACACTTAAGAAAACACCCCAAATTATCAATTCTCTTGGGAAATTTATAATGCAACCACTCTGTGCTGGCACTCCTATAGAAGCTAGGGAACGAGAACAGAGTCCTTGACCTCTTGGAGCTTAGATTCTGCTGCTCGGCTTCATTCATTGAATAAATGAAGGGATGAATGAATGATTGAGCATAATTCTTGCCCTCATAAGAGATTGGTTAAGGCCATTGCTGTTAAAATTGTCCTTGTCACTTTAAGCCAGACTATACAACGTTAACAGCACTACTCAGTTAGTAAAAGTAAACAAAATGATAAACGGGTTTTTGAGATTATATCTCTGTAGCTTTTCTCACATCCAATACTTGATCCCCCAATTCTGCTTTCCTTTGCCAACTTCAAACCTTTTCTAAACCAGTAGGGTTTTGCTAAGTCTCTAAACATCCTGTTTATTAGGGCTCAATGTTCACACCTGATTTTTCAGCTTTATTTTCTCCCTCTATTTTTGTGGTCTATAATAATGGAGTATAGATCAAGTCTAACTCAGGGCAGCACAGAAATGTACCTACTTTCTGGTCAAGTATCAAACTACCCTTTCTGCCAAACACAGAAAGGGGTGGAGGCAGACCCCTATGAAATGAATGATTTCATGGAACCTAGAAAACGAAGCAGAGTGGAAAATTAAAAACTCATGTTTTTCTCCATTCCCCAGACATGGCGCATTTTGATTCTAGGTGTTTGCTTACAATGATTGGATAATAAGGTGAAGGAAGATGGAAAAGTTGAATTTGTACCTGAGAAATAACTGCCCTAGCAGTATTAAGTGAGAGGGAGAAGTCATGTTATACACTTGCACAGGAGCCTAACATTCAGGAATGCTGGAAGGCTGAGACTTACTCAATCCCCACAACAAAGTGGGAACAGAATTAGAAGAGAAAATTGAAAACCAAAAATCAAATGCTCCAAAAGCAAGGTGTGAATAAAAAACACAATTATAGGCATAGGTGCATTAAAAAAATAAGGACAAGGTAAATGAAAAGAAGCAAAAGAAATAAAGAGGGAAGACACTCAATGCTTATTAATTCCTGACCGAGGTGATGAGCACTTGCACATATAACACTTCATATATTAGTCAATAATTTTTGTAAAATTTATTTTATTAAAACACATTTTGAGAAGGAACAACAAATCCCTGAGGATTGGAAAAGTGAACCAGCATACATTAAATCACCCAGATGATAACCAGAAAGCTTAAATTAGAACTCATAGCTCTCTGACACCAGATCTGTGCTCCACTTTCATTAGCTTTATCATCAGAGCAGAACAACATTGCTACTTGCCTTGAGAAACTTCTGTTTTATATGACTGGACTATAATGCTCTTTTTTTCCTAATCTGATGGAACACTAAATGATTTGACTCACTGGAAGAGCATAAGGAAGGGGAAACATAAATTATTGTTTAATGTTCATAATTATATATTTGCAACATAACCAAAACCCAAAAACATTATAAGCTCAATATTAAATGATTTTCTGAGTTTATCTCCATGCACTGGCCAACAGCCTATACTAAAATTAATTAGCTAGTATGAAGATATTAGTAAATAAAATGAAATATTTTGTCCCTTTAGGACAAAATTACCAACAGCTCTCTGCCCATTTAGCAGCAACAGTTTTTAACAAAGTTATAATAAAGTGATCCTGCCTGAAATATATTTGCTTTAATAATAAGACCTTAGAACTGAAGGAAACTTTGGAATTCTCCCAACCTCATGAAGGCAAATATGTCTCACTTCATGTGCCAACTTTCATAGATTAAGGTTGGCTTCAGGAACACCATGTTGAGAAACATTATAAAGATAACTCCTGGCTCCAGAGATTTGGGGTGCCTTAGAATATGGGGGATAAAAATGAGAAGTATAAGATATTTACCAACCTTGAACGGATCTGATATTCTAAAACTAGAGTAAATTCTTTATAATGAAATATAATAAATATTATTTTATATACATTACCTACTTTAATATTCCCACGCTCTCAATAGTTTTGATATTAATGTTATTGCCCTTTTGTAATAAAGTGGAGAAAACTGGGGCTCAGGAAAGCTAAAATTGTGTCCAAATTATTTTCATAACAACTTTATGCTTGTCACCAATTTGAGTGTGGCTTCAAAACCATGCTTCTTTCTGGAAATGACTCATTGCTCACTAGAGGTTTATTATTTGAGGCTTTATTTGAGCTGTGAGTTTGTGTGGGAATGTGCTTATTGTGTGTATGTGTGTGTGCATATGTGCTTGCATGCATGTGTGAGTGTGTGTTTTCCCTTAGATGATTCATTTATGAATACTCTTTGCACAGTCTCACACTGTATCCACCTACTTTGAGGTCAAACTCTATACCAGCTCTGTTTAGTAGACTCCCATTCATAACAGATCTCTGAAATTTCCTTAGCTACATCTCAATGTACCATAGAAAGGATACATGCACACATACATTTAAAATCTTCAGTGCTATTGTTTTAGAACTATTAAACATGTTATTAAACATGTTATTTGAGTTGATATATTTATATTTTTCTTTTTTTCTTAAGCTTAATTTCTTTTTTCTTTCATTTTATGCATTCATTCAGGAATTTATGTATGTATATACACATATATGGCACCACTATATGCCAGATACTGTATTAGGCATTTGGGATACATTGGTGAACCAAGCGAACATAAATCCCTGCCCTTGTGGGACTTGCTTTCCTACAGAGGGATTTGGAGAATAAACAATAAAAATAATATATCATTTGATATGTTAGAGGTTGAAAAGTGTTATGGAAAGTAGGGCAGCATAGGGGGATTTAAAGAGATGGGAGTGGGGATGCGAGTTTAACTTTAAACTAGAATTATAAGGGTAAGTGTCTTTGAGAAGATAAATTTTGAGCAAATACTAGAAGGATCTGAGAGAACTAACTTTAAATATCCAAGGGCAAAAGTTCCAGGAAGAAGGAAAAGCCAGTGCAAATCCAGTGCTAAGGCATTAGGATGCTTGACATACTCAAAACAGCAAGGAAGTATGTTCATTCAGCTGGAGCCGTATTTAAAGGGGAGAAGAGTAGTAGATAAGATTAGAGGGGTTTGAGGGTTATAAATCATACAGAGTTATTATAAAAATGTTAAATGTACCCTGAGCAAGAAAAGGAAATATTGGACGAATTTGAGTGAGGAGGATGCCTTTATTTGAGTTTTTTTTTTTTTTACAACTCTAGCTGCTGTGTTTAGAATAGATCATGTGAGTGATTGTGGTAAGATTTTGGAAGCACAAAGCCAGAAATTCAGGCTACATATTATGTTGACTTCAGTCAGGATGAGAGCAGAGGAGGTGGTATTATGTTGTCAGATGCTGAATACTTTCTGAATGTAAATCCAGCAAAATTTCCTGACACTGTTTTTATGGGTATAAATGAAAGATAGTCAGTGTAGATTTCTAGGTTTTGTCCTGAGCACACCAGATGGAAATAATTGTAAACAATTGAGAGGGAAAAGTCTGCACATCAATAAAATTGGGGGAAAGAGGGTGGGATTCAAAAGTTCTGCTTTGTCATTTTGAGTATGAGGCATTATTAGATTTCCAATGGAAAGTTTAGGTAAACACTTAGACATACACATCTGGACTTCAATAGAAAACCAAGTTGAAGTAAAGACTGATGGTATAGATCTGGAATTTATCAGAATACAAATGTTATATGTGTCCTGAGAGTAAATGAAATAATCAGAAGAGACATGTTAATTAAAAAAAAGAAAGCCGTTCTCTGGGACACTCCAACACCAAGAATTTGGGTAAGAGAGGAGGAATGTGAAGAAGGAGACAAAAACAACAGAATAGTACACAACCACAGAGCAAAGCAAGGATACTGATTGTAAAAGAAAATTTTGTATTTTAAATTTCTGAGAAGTTGAACAATTTGAGGAAGAAGACAGTGGGTTTGTCAATGTGAAGTTCACTCGTCACATAAAGACACCAGAGATAGTGGAGTTGCGTGAACATGAACCAGATATGACTGGGAGGAAGAGAGAAAGAGAGATGAGCAAGTGTCATTTTGCATGGACAATTCTTTACAGGTGAGGATTGTAGACTGTGAAGTCACTGTAGTGTACCTGATTTCAAATCATGTCTCTGTCACTTGAGTATTAACTTTGGAACCTTAGGTACATTATTTAAACTTTCTAAGCTTCAATTTTCTCATCAGCTACTAATATTACCTACTTTATTAATGCTCTGTGAAAATTAAATAAATGTAATTAATTAATGAAATTAATTCATTAAATGAAAATTAAATATATGTGAACCCCTTGTCAAAGTATCTTGTATGTAGTAGGCTTTTGATAAATGGTAGCTTTTATTATTATTTCTATTATAGGCATTAACATTAATCACTTTTGAGACATTTTACTATAAAGGGAAGCACAGAAGTGGGAGTTGTGAAAAGTAATATTATGTAGCTTTAAATGTAATTGTGGTTCTTTCTACAAATATACATAAAAAATAGTGTGCAAACACCACATCTCTCAAATGTTACTTGATATACGAATAAAATTTCCATGGTGCCTGAAACTAATATAAAATTTAAAAAATGAAAAAGAAAGAGAAAGAAGACAGAAGAAGAGAAAAAAAACAAGACCCTTAAATCATAAGGAATATAGTCAATAATGTGGTAATAACTATGTATATTACTAAGTGAATATTCCCCAAGTCAGGGTCTCACTTCGTAAATTATATAAATGTCTAACCATTATGCTGTATACCTGAAATTAATGTAAAACAATATTGAATCTTAAAAATGAAATTAAAAATCAAGTTGAAAAAATTCCCATGGTGCACATATTTGATAAATTTACAATTGGTTTCTATTTAAAGATTTGAATATAACAGCAATTATGATGTCCCTGGAAACATCATTAACAGAATTCACTTGTAACCATTTAGATCAAAGAACAGTTCTTTGGAGAGAACATTTAGAAGCACAAAGCTTAGAATTTCATCCATAAACTACTAAACTGTCAGATGATTCAAATTGTCATTGAACCATCACTTCATAAAATGAGTGTATGCTATGGTTGCCTGGAAACCATTTCCCTTGTACCTGCCTTTGAGTTCGTTATGTTTTGGGTGCAGAATTCTACACGAGAGTCAAATATCACATATTTCTATGGACTGAGGGATTTAAAATGTTAGTAAGTGCAACTAAAGAACAATACCACAAAGCTGATCCCCAGAGCTAAAAATATAGAAGACTGGATCGCAATACAGGAATTGATCCCTTCCTTGCCAATATAAACAAAGAAACGAACAAACCTGAGGAGATATTAGTACCTACAAGGCTTATTCCAAAACTAAAGTTAAATTATTTTTTTTCTTATTTCAAAGCTAGATTTTACATTTTATTTTCTGTCCCCGCCTGCAGAATCTTATATACTGCAGAGCACCACTGTGAGTAACTGATGTCATTTACTTGGTGATTCTGAAAAATTTTAGAAGGAAAGTTGTTCAGAGTTTAAATATTCTGAGTGAGAGAAAGATTCAGGTATTTACTAATAAAGGGATATAGGAGATTGACTAAAGCTGAGGTACAGGATGATTTCACGTGTTTGAGATTCTTATTAGATCTCTAAGTAAAGATATCAAGAAAGTATTAAGAATCAGTGGTTTAGAAAAAAAAAATTCTGGGCTAGTGGTAAAATTTAGGGAGTAGCAGCATATAAGTTACCATTTGAATCCAGTAGAAGAAAGCAGACTGACAAGAGACTAGAGCCTAAATTTCTAAGCCTAAGGATAGAGCCTGAAAATCTCTAATAGTCAAAACTCATGTAGGGGACATTGAGCTGGTTAAAGTATCTGGGGAAAGTCCAGAGTAATACAAAAAAGACCAAGAAAGTGGTTATTCAAGTCAAAGGAAACAAGTTTCAAGAAATGAATTATATTCAGTTTTTGGAATCTTATGAATGATTAAGTAAAATGAGAACCAAAGTATACCTTTTGAAATTGGGGCATGGAGGTCGCTGATGGTCTTAAAGTAGTTGTTGAAGAAGTGCAGGTATAAGTATGAAATAAATTGAGAAAATGTATACCTCTCTCTTTCAAGAAATCTGATAATGTAGAAGGAGAAATATATCCTTTTCAGATAGTTTGTTGTTGGTGTAAAAAAACACTTGGTTTTTGTATGTGGATTTTGTATCCTGCAACTTCACTGAAAGGAAATGAAGAAGTTCCCATTTACAATGGTATCAAAAAGAATAAAATACTTTGGAATAAATTTAACCTAGGAGGTGAAAAATCTGTACACTGAACACTAAAAACATGTATGAAAGAAATTGAAGAAGAAACAAATAAATGGAAAGATATCTAATGTTTATGAATTAGAATTAATATATTTAAAATGTCTATAGTACCCAAAACAATCTACAGATTCAATGCAATTCTTATCAAAATTCAAATGGCAATTTTCACAAAAATAGAAAATTCTAATATTCATATAGAACCACAAAAAAAGTTTGAATAACAAGCAATCTTGAGATAGAAGAACAAAGTTGGAGTCAACGCACTTTTTGATTTTAAATGACATTACAAAGTGATAGTAATCAAAACAGTATAGTACTGGCATAAAAATATATACATTGATCAATAGAATTGAAGAAAGAGTCCAGAAATAACTCCAAGTACATATGCTCAACAAATTTTTAACAAGTATTTCAAGAATATACAATGAACAAAAGATATTATCTTCAATAAAGGGTGTTGGGAAAACTGAATATTCATATGCAGTTGAATAAAATTCGACCCTTATAAATACAATTTAACTCAAAATGGATTAAAGGTTAAACACAAGACCTGAAACAACAAAATGTCTAGAAGAATACATAGGAGAGAAGCTATGTCAAAAAAATTAAGTCTAAGTAAATTAACATGGCACAAATGGCTTCCTCAAATTGATCCTAGCCACCCTTTCAGCCAACATTTGCCTCATCATTTTTCCCACCTTCCTGCCCTACTGTATTAATTTGCTTCTGCCACACTTTAAGAACACTATTTCTGACATCCCAATTCCTAATAGGCTCTCAGGCCTGGAATTCCCTATGCCATTTCTTTACCTGTTGAGGTTTAGTTCACCCAAAAGCCTGGGTTCTTATCTTGCCTGTGTGGGGATGTTTTCTCACAAGCCCATGCCCCTACACCCACAAAAAGGAATTCTTCTTTTTTAGGTATTCTCTAGTGTTCTCTCTTACCACATTGGACCCCCTTGCAGTACTTTACCAGGATCTGAAAAAAAAAAAAAATGCTATAGTAGTAGTAGGAGGAGGAGGAGGAGTAATAATAATTTAGTAAGTTGGGCATATAAACAGAATTTTGTATTGAACGCTGAAGAGTAAACAAACCAATAAAACAATCGTAATTTAAATTTGTTTCCTTAGATGGAAAGATATCTTTCCCGATAGCTAGAAAAAAGAATGGAAAATATTTTTTTTCCTTTTCTATGCTAAATTTAAAAGCAACTGCTGCTAAAGATACAGAAAAGAAGAAAGCCCATGATTGCTGAAATGACTCTGTGTGTGTGTTATGTCTGCAGTCTGGTGAAAATCTAACAATTGGATCCTAGAGTTCAATACACTTCCTCTAGCGTAGCAGCAGAGGTCTAAAAAAATACATTCTTTCTAGTATACACCAAATGTAACTGGGAACTTAAAATTTATGGTGATTTTCATATTGTTACTTTTATTTGTAAAATAATTTTATTTAAATACATAATATATATAGAAAATGGCATATATTATAATTATATAGTGAGATAAATTTTTACAAGATTTTCACACCCATGTAAGCACCACCCAGATCAAAATATATCAGAGAGCACAAAGCCCTTGTGCTCTCTCTTTGCTGCTGATGTTTCCAAAAGGTAACCCCTACTTTGATCTTTAGTCACTATAGATGGATTTTGTCTGTTTACATATTTAACAAAATGGAAGCACACAGAATATATATACTTTGTCTGGCTTCTGAGGATTATTTTTCATTATTTCACATAAAAATAATTGTTTTCCTTATAGAATAATATTTCATTGTATAAATAAACCACAACTTTTTTCCATTTCATTGATGATGAAAATTTGAATTATTTTGACTTTGAAACTATTGTAAGCAGTGCTGTGATGAACATTCCTGTACATGTTTCTTAATGCACATATTTATTAGATATATTGGTTAGATACTTAGGAGTGAATTCAGCTTTAGTAGATAGTGTCAGTTAGTTTTATGGAGTAGTTGTACAATTTGCTCTCCAACTGTCAATGTGTAAGAACTCCCCTTGCTTCACATCTTTACAAAGATTTGCAATTGGCTGTCCTTTTGTGAATTTTAAAATTCTCGTGTGCATACTGCAATTTCTTTTTCATTTACAGAATGTCCTCTTTGTGAAGTATCTGATAAAAAGTTTTGCTTATTTTTAATAGGGTTTCCTATTTTTTTTATTATTGATTTGTAGAAGTTAAGTTGATATTATAAAATATATTAGCTGATTTTTGACATGTTAAACCAACTTTGCATTCCTGGAAAATAACAAAGTTGCCATACTGAACATACATGATCTTAGTCTATGCAACTGTTCAAATGTTTCACTAGATAATTATTTGCTTTTGTTTTGTTTAGGCTTTTAGATATTTCTACATGAGAGAGACTGTTCTGTTGCTTTTCTTATTTATAATATCCTCTTCATGTTTTTATATCATTATTCATATCTCATAAAAATTAATTAGTGGGTTATCTTTTTTTATTAAGTGGTAGAGTTTGTGCACAATTAGGTAATTTTTTTTTACATATTTCGAAAAATTCACCATATAACTTTCTAAAACTGAGAAATACTTTGTAGAACTGTTTTAAATTAGTTTCTATTTTATAATATATATATTTTATGTAAATTGTTAAAGTATCTTTTTCTTCTTGTGTTCCTTTTTATAAATTGTATTTCCTAGGAATGAGTTTAGTTTATGTATTTGGATTTAAAATATTTTTAATAATACTGTTATATTTTTTTAATGCCCAAAGAATCTATACTGATGTTCCTATTTATACCTGATACTGATGTTTTGCTTTTCTCATTATATTTGATTAATGAGGGGTATATCAATTTAGTGAAGCTTTTTTTCTTCAAAGGAAAAATCATTGATTTTGTTCATTCTCTCTACCTTGGATTGTTTTCTACATTATTAACTTCTGTTCTTATCTGTTTTATTTCCTTCTTTGTACATTATTTAAATTTAATTTGCTTTTCTTTGGCCTCTTAGGATCAATACATACAACAGTATTTTTAAGGCTTTCTCTTTTGTAATGTACATTTAAGGTTAAAATTTTCTTCTCTTTATTATAACTAAATTAACATAATTGAAAGCCATAGATCTTAAGATATATAAATATGTGTGTGTGTATATACATATATATGTATATGTGTATGTATATATATATGTATATGTGTATATAAATATGTATATATATTCACATACACACATATATACCCATATAACCACCATCACAATCAAAATACAGAACATTTTTTTCTAACATCCCTGAAAGTTTTCTCATAATATTTTCCTGTATTTTACAACCAAATTAGGATAGTATGCTTATATGCAAAGATGCTTAAAAATTTGGCACTGCTTCTAACCAAGATGAGGGCAATGAGATATGTAATAACTAATTGTGTGAAGTTTAATATTTGAAACTCCCCTGGCAACACCTCGAACTGGTTAATTGATGGAGCGTACTTGGCATAATCAGTTGATAGACTTGTTTGTCCACATGGCCAGAGGAGCATAAAAATCTCTGTTAGGAAGTTTAGAAAACTTTCCTAAAACTAAGTTTCAGTGAATAAACCTTAGTGATTTGATATGCAAGTGAAATATATCTTTGTGTAAATAAGAAATATCTCAGAGAACTGTGCCTAGGAGTTTTTTGGGCCCTGATGCTTTGCCTGCACATACTTTCTTCTGTTGTACCATATTCTTTGAATTACTTAAGTGTGACTTGTGAAGTTTATGGGTCTTTTCAGTTACCCACTACTGTTGTAATCTTTGCAATGGGGAAATACAATGATTGATGTCCTTTAATTTAGCCTACCTGATACATTTTGCTTTCTTGTTTTCAAAATTCGGCCATTTCATTTGAATTGTCAATATCTTAGCATAGAACTATTTGTACTATTTTTATTATGCTTTTAATACCAGTAGGATCTGTAATGATAGCTTCTTTTTCATTTCTGATATTATTTTCTACCTCTGTCTCTCTCTGAGTCTCTCTCTTCCCCCACCCCCGTGTGTGTGTGTGTGTGTGTGTGTGTGTGTTGTGTGTGTGAAAAACTGATTTTAAAACTTTCTTTTTTTCCAATATGAGCATTTCAAGTTATAAATTCTCCTTTAGCACTACTTTAGCTGCATTTCTTCAAATTTTGCTGTTGTATTTTGATTCTTAATCCGTTCAAAACATTTTAAAACATTTTCTTGTGATTTTGTTTTTTGACTCAAGTGTTTCTTAGAAGAGTGAGGTTAATTACAAAATATATGGTGTTTCCTAGATTTCTTATTGATTTTATTTTTAATTTCATTCTATACTGATAAGAGAAAAGACTATGACTTAAACTCTAAAAATTATTGATATCCTCAATTACTGTTATATGACTTTCTTTTTCAAATCTATGTGCACTTGAAAAGGCTAAGTATTCTGCAATTGTTTTGTGTAGTGTTTTATAAACATTAACTAGTTCAACATTATTCATAGTCTTATTATTGAAAAAGGAGAATTTATATCACCAACAATAATTATAGGCTTATTTATCACTTCCGTTTTGCTAGTTTTGCTTCATGCATTTTGAGGTCTTACTCTTTTATCATTATGTAATGTCTTCTTTAGGTCTGGAAGTACTCTTTTCCTTGAAGTCTATTTTATTTAGTATTAATCTAGCCACTCCAATTTTATTGTGCTTACAGTTTTTATAGTGTACATTTTTCCCTCACTTACTTTTATTTTTCTTGGTCTTTATCAACTGTGTCTTCTATTGAAAATATATAGTTGATGACCTTGCTTTTTATCCAATTTGAAAAATTCTCCTTTATTTGTCTATTTAGTATATTTACATTTAACATAATTATATCATTTATTAATTATAATGTAATTAAACCATTTGGCCCTGTTACTATGAGTTACCTGGTTTCCATAGAGCCCAGTTTGATAGTAACATTTTCCAATGTCATTTTTGGCCAAAAGAATGGCTACTATAGACCATTTCAAGAATGATTGTACTTCCCTCACATAGTGCTTTTGAAGACTTGATAAATGGAGTGTTCTTTGTACCATCCTGTGGGACAGTTACAGAGTGGATGAACAGGTTTCCCGTAGTAAATTCACTCCAACATTTCAAATTCCCTTAGCCTTTAGATATTTTCTCTACAATATCAGACAAATTTTGGCATCTTACCTTCAGTTAGGTCACATTTAGATTCATCTTTCAGTCAATCAACCAAGCATGCTGTTAGAGATTGTCCCAGATGATTGCACTAATACAATCAATCAAGAATCTCTATTTAGAGTACTCATATAAATGAACTCAGTCCAATAGACAAGAAAGGAAAAAAGTCCCATACATATGCTGCCTATAAGAGACCTACTTCAGATCAAAAGACAGACACGGACTGAAAAAGTAAAGGGGTGGGAAACGATATTTCATGCAAATAAAAATAAACAAAAAAACAAGCTGGGTTAGTAATATTTATATCAGACAAAATAACTTTAAAACTAAGGCTACAATAAGAGACAAAGAAAGAACTGCAATTCCACTAATTTGAAAAGGCATATGCATTCATTGCAGCAATATTTTTAACAGCTAAAATATGGAAGCAAGCTAAGTGTCCATCAATAGATGAACAGATAAAGAAGATGTGAGATATATATATGCACACACACACACACACACACATACACAAAAGAATATCATCAGCCATAAAAAAGAGTGAAATCTTGTCATTTGCAACAACACGGATGATCCTAGAGGTTATTAAGCTAAAATAAATAATTCAGAGAATGATGAATACCATATAATTTCACTTACATGTAAAATCTGAAAAACAAAATAAATGAACAAACAAAACAGAAACAAACTTATAGATACAGAAAACATTTTGATCATTGCCAGATGGGAGGAATGTTGGGAGGCTGGGAGAAAAAGGGGAAAGGGATTATAATGTGCAGATTTCCAGTTCTAAAAACAATCATGAAGATGTAAAGTACAACACAGGAAATATAGTCAGTAATATTATGATAACTAGGTGTTGTGTCAGATGTGTACTAGACTTATCAGGTGATCACTTCGTAAATCATATAAATGTCTAATCACTATGTTGTACACTTGAAAGTAATATAATATTGTATGCCAACTATAATTAAAAAATAAAAATATCACTAAAATAAAAATAAATAAATTCAGACCTACATAATTACATTTATTTCACCCCCATTTGACATCCTTAGAATAATTTTTCATACACATTTCTTAGATGTCTATAAATACATATTGGCAAAATTGTGTAAAAAGATTGGGAGAGGGGATTATTGTGTGTATTTTCAGGTCTTGTTTTGTACTTGACCTCATCCACCTGATGGAAATTAAGCCTGTTATGTCTTAAAGCAAAGCTTCTAGTATCCGGGGTTTCTTCGAGACAACCTCAGACGAGACCATTGGGTTCTTAAATAGGAGAGAGAGAGCTGATTCTATTGGCAAAGGAGGCTTGGAAAAATTTGGAAGATCAAAATTTTTACCTTGATAATATCTACCCAGATGTCACCGTCCTCCTTTATAAGGTCCACTTTTTCATTATCAATGACCTACCATTAACAGAAGAGACCTTTCAAGATTGTGAATTCACTTACATTGCAATCCAGCCACCCGCAGGCTTGGTCTTTGGGTTTATGTTTCAGAAAAGTCAAACCTATGTCCAAGAGAGATAAAGCTTCTTTCTGGTTCATTATCCAAATGTGAGATGAGAATTTAATGTCCTACACTCAAATTTTTTTTTCTCTAAATTTTTCAGTAACTTAGAAGCAATCAAGTAAATCCATAGTTTCAATACTTTTTATGTCCATAAAATGCTCTATGGAGTTAAGTATTTGATCATCCACAGCTCTACTAACACTTACTTCCTGGTGACTACATGTGATAATTTAAGTAAATTTACCACAACATACTATAGACTACCAGTGTATATACTATTGGCATCAGGGTCACTAATGCCTCTAAATCTTGTCAGATAAGGGAACCAGTCTAGATTCCTACCTATAATGTTCTGTCCCCCTTAAACCATTTCTGATACTGAAAACTGATCAACCAGAGATCAATCAGTAAAGTAAAATGCTAAAGGGCAATTCAATGATCATCAGGGCTGCCACTCCCAACATAGCCCTAGAGTACAAGGGTCAGGGAGACAGAGTAGATTCAAAGGCAGGAAACTCTGGTATCTGCAAGACTAGCACGCACTGCCCATCACACTGGAGAGTCCACTCCCTGCATTCTGACACCATACTCAGCCACCCTCCATGCAGCTCTCATGGGCTCCAGAGCAGCGTAGGCCATGGAGAAACACAGGCAGCAAATTTTGGCAGTGAACATTGCAGTGCCATCTCTACCAGCACACAAATTGCACCAGCCTGGGGGCATTGCTGCCCCCACTTAAATTTCAGAAGATAAGATTGCCTGTCAGAGCTATGATTTCAGAACTCCAGTCAAGATTTACCATTTTTGTTTTCTTATTGAGGTGTATACTTGACTCAGTAATTTCCAGTATTTCTGTTTCCAACGAATACATTTTGAGATATCAGTTTTCCTCTAGAAAGAATTTTAGATTCATTCCTCATGTTTTGAAATGTTTTGCTTTCAAATTAATCCATTTAAGTATTCTACAATTCACATTTTTATATCTTATTTCACCTTTTAAAAATCTGGAAGTGTGTTTTATAGTTTCTAAATGTATGACAGTTTTTGCTATTGATTTTTATTTTTATAGCTTTTGTGTAATCAATTTTGAGAATGTTTTATCTGTACTCAAAAAGAAGGTGTGCTCACTATTTGTTTATTGAGTGCTAGGTTTGGAGAAATGACTCAGAAGATTCTGTATTTGCTTCTGCTGGAACCCTATAGGTATACCAAACCTAGGGACAATTTTTATGTAAATTTTCCCTCCTCACAACATGCCTTTTGAGCCATTCTCTCCCAGTACACACACATATAGCACAATGTTCATGTTCTAATATTTGTGGGTAACTCTTCTAGCTATAGCCCTGGGCAGGCTGTTTATCTCCCTCTTAAGTTCCCAAGCTATAGGTGTTTTTTGTGTGCCACTTTTCACTAATAGTAGTCCTATCCAGCTTCCTGTCTTTAAGAAGGGAAATTGATTCCAGCTCCTGCTTATTTAATTGGTCTTTATTAGGCATCAAAACACCAGCTTCTGAAATATTTTTGGTCTTCCTACTCCTGCACACAGCTAAGCTTCTCTTTCTGATCATTATCATGGATTTGAGTTACTTATTCACATCACATTGAGTATTTCCTCTTCTTGGTTTCAAGCTCAAATACGTGTGAATTTTTAAAAATTATTTTTCAATCACTTTTATGTATTTAGAGGGAAGTCAGATTTTATGCATCTACTTTGTTTCCCCATTGAGAAAAAATGCTCTGGCTTTAAATTCTGAGATTGGCTATCTGATACTAAGATCTAGAATTCATTGAGCACTGTATAAGCCATAGTCATAAATAATGATAAACACAATAGCTAACACTAAGTTATTATTGAGGATTCTGATCTGAGTTATTATTGAGGAAACTGATATCTCAAAATCCTACCTCTGTGCTCAGTCATAAGTGGTATGGCATAGTATCTAAGAGTGTAGACTCAAGAGCTGTACTGCTTTCTTTCAAATCCCAGTTTTGACAGTGACTATATGACTCTGGGCAAATTATTTACCTTCCCTTCACAAAAGCAGTGTATACATATAAGGTAATTATAACAATGCTCAACACATAGTAAACACTTGATGACTCAGTTATTTTTCCATGTCAATGCACAGCATAGGCTATGGCTTTTAATCCTTATTACTCTTATGAATAAGGCACTATCATGGTCCATTAACACTTTTCCTGGCACAAAGTAACTTCCCAATAAATATGTTGTAGAGATAAAAGGATACTTAATATTTAAGAGTGGAAACAAAAACAATGTGTGCAGATAATTGAGCCTCTGTCGCACTGGTGATTAGTAGTAGAGCAGAGTTTTCATTGGTGTTTGTTTTACTATTTATCACAAGCATTTCATCAACACTTGAAAACTGCCTTCTGGCAGCTGTGTCACCACAGAAGAGGAAAGTTGTTCAGATGTAAGCATCCACATTTTCCTTCCCCCCTTTTCCTCCTACTCTCTTTTTCATTTTTCTTCTCCGTGAAGTAAGAGGCTTTCATTATCTTTCATTATTTTTCTTCCTCTGGACTGCTAAAATCGCCCTTCCCTCTTGTTTTCTACCAGTACCTTTTCTAATGTAACTTCACTGGGTGATTTTTTCTCTCTCTCTTTCTCTGTTCTCTAGATCAATAGTCTCTGTCCCTCTCACTTGATAATTCTACCAGCTTTCATTTTCAAGTCTCTTAAAGCCCTGGGGGGAAGAAAGCCATTTGAACCTCTTCCTTTTATAATGCTTTGTTTTCCTCCACAGCAGAGCAGTTTCCTTTACTGTAGTGGTGATTTTGTCTTTTCCAATGATGCATTTTCTGCCCAACTTTCTCCATCTGCAGAGGCTACTACAGCTCTCGGCTAGGTGCTAGGATATTAAGAAAATATAAAGGTTATACTGGGTGGTCAACTTGGTGAGTTTCTAATATGAACAGCTCCAGGAGCCTCTGAAGCTTCTGTTACAGAATCTTGCAGACATTTATTACAAGAAAAGGTCTGTCTTTCTCTGGATCTTTTTTTTTTTTTTTTTTTTGCCTGTTTTGATTTATACAAAGAATGTGCCAATCTCAGGATGCCCTGACAGTCGAAAGGTGGGAGGCTCATTCTCTTTGTGTAGTATAACAAAAGGAAGAATCACAAGGTGAGAGAATCGATAGCTAATGTCACGTGCGATAAAGTCCAGCTTGGCAGGTGTCATCTCTAGATACCACAGGGTGAGGAGAGTGTAGCTTCCTCTGCATTGTTCATCTTTGTAATTCCTTAAACTTCTGTGAAATTAAATCAGGTACCCTAATGATCTCCCTCTCTTAGAAAAAGGCATCAGGAAAAAAAAAAAAAAAACCTAACAGTCATTTATTGTGTACCTAGTATGGTCAATCCTAGCGTATGTATCTTCTGTCGAAACAATCACTAGGAGGTGGGTACAGTGTCTCCATTTTATGGATGAGAAGCATGGGCTTCATCAATGTTAAGCAATTGATCTTTCATACCAGGGTTGAAATTAAAATGCAGAGTAAGTTTTCACTGTATTTGCAATATATTTTCTCCTGTTCTCATCCTGTTTCCTCCAGCATTCACAGGCAGGTAGAACTCTCTTTATAAATGGGCCAACTCTTCCTGGAATAGAAAGCCAAGGATATGACCACATTTGAAGCTCTTTGTCTGAGAAGCTCCCTTTGTTTAGGGACCCAAGTTTAAGAGTCCCTCAGGACAAGCATCAACACAAATTAAGTTTGGGTACCTGGCTTTGCCAATGTTTGAGGAAGAATTGCTTTTTACTATGGGATTGGTTTTTTTGTTTGTTTGTTCATTTTTGCTGAGCCTGGAAAAACTCATTGCTGTGTCTCACTCAGGACAGCAACTAGTCCACTCAGACCTCACCTCAGCCTATGCCACAATACTTGTCACAGAGCACCACTCCCCACCCCATTGTTAGACTTGGCCACAGGGCACTCTTGGACCGGAAAAAGTGAGCAAAAGTGAGGGTACACTACTTTGCAGCATTAGATAGCTTATGTTTCTGGTAGTGTTGGCCCTTTTCCCTCTCCCACAAGTATAGCATTCAAATAGACCAGCTGTCAACATGTAATATGAGCGAAAAATTTAAGTTAATTTTTGTGAGCCCCTCAATTTTAGTTTTTTTGTTGTTGTTATTACAGCAAATCTAAATACTGTATTTGCACAATGCTAGTCACACTGGCCTTCTCACTCTCTTCAAACATAGTGATCCATTTACTGTTCATGCTGCTTCAGAAACGCTCCCCTTCCTAATACATAAATTGACTACCAAGATTCCAAGACTCAGCTCCTCCTTTTTTCTAGTCTTTTATACCACTTTCTAGTAATAATGGATACTCCCTGAAATTTTATTATGTATGCATGTTATGTATGCTTGTCATCTGTCTTCTGCTCCAGATTGCAGCTCCATGAGAACAAGCAATGTGGTTGAGAACACAGACTCATTAGCCCAACTGCCTGGATTACAATTCTGGTACCAATGCTGGTTAGCTATCTGATACTGGGTAAGTTATTCAACTCACTGGACTTTTTCCCATCAGTTGTAAAGTTGGGGTAAGAGTATAACATATAACTCAGGGTTGTTGTTAAGATTAAATGAGTTGACATATGTAAAGCACTTAGCACAGTGCCTAGCACATAGTAGGTACTCAATGAAATTTGGTATTACCATTAGTGTTAGACACCATTGCATTCCATGTCTGAGGACATCACCTGGGACAAGGTAGAGGCTTAATAATTATTCACTAAAAGAATAAATGAATGACTCACTGCCATGAATATTTAGGAAATATTTGATAAAACTATTTTCATAGTTGAGAGTTGATGGCTGTCAGTGGAACAATGTAAAAATGTTTAGCTTAATTCCTGGCATTTAGTAGTGATAATAATAATGGCATTACCAATAGCAGCAATATCAACATTAGCTTTATTCAGCTTCTAACAGTTATTTGTAACTTACATTACTACATATATCATAAAGCAGCTATTATTATTTTAAGTGAGGGCACAGACTTGGGGAGAAGTAACCTGGGTCGAGCCAAGATTTCATAGCTTACTGGAGCTGGGCTTTGATTGATGTTTTTTTGACTACAATATACTGCAGAGTACTTATTAAATAATTACTTCTTTCTTGTCTTCTACTGGTCTTCATTCCTAAAATGATTTAAATTGTCGATCTGTTGACCTCTTGAATAGGTGTGGCCATGTGTTCCTTTTTCTGTCAGCCCCAGATTAATATGGGTTGAGTTTCAACTCCATGGCAATCACTGTGCTGGGCTGCCAGTTCCAGAAGAAACAATGAAGAACTCAGTTATGTCCCTGGCACTTGAAGAGTAAAACAATAGCAGTATCTGCCATTCCTAAGAGGAAAGTAGGTAGAATGCTCTCTTTCCATTATTTTCTCTTTTAATCTCTATGACCCTCTGTACTTTACAGATAAATGGAGACACAGAGATTTAAGGAATTTACCCAGGAGTCATAAAGCTAAGGAAGCCAAGCGGCTAGGATTCAAATACTAGGCGGTCCTGGTTGCTTTCTATTATTTCTCTGCCAAAAGGTATAATCTTTTTGTTTGCTTGCTTGTTTTTGTCTTATTTGGTGAAGTCAGGACTGAAGGCAAAGCTGGTTAGGAATGTACAATGTAAGTAGCACTTGACAAATATATCTGTAGCATGACCATTTCCCAGGGATGTAGATTGCTGCATAGAACACATCTGCAGCAATTACAGGATTAGTTAATGCTCTTGCCCTTTTAATCCTATGCTTCTCAGTAACCTGGAGTTCGGGGTATTCTTACTTAACATTACAAGTGGGCAGCCAGGTGTGGTCTGGAGGCTTTCCCTAATCACTCTGTCCATGCATTATCAATGTTAAGGTGTCTACATTCCCTGACTCAACAGCAGCTTATTTAGTTCTCCTTCCTAGTGAGGTTTATTCCTAACATGTGGCTTATCAGGAACACAGCATGCACTGAGGGCCATAAATCATGACTAACTTGGTAGAATTAGTTTCCCTCCAAAGGTGGATGCATGGTAGGCTCTCCTCTGCTTTAAAGAGAGGCCACCTGAGAGTCATGTTGCTTCAGCATTATAAATCAGCACAGGCATGCAACAGCATCCTGACAGCAGGACAATTATTGTCCTGGAAATAAGAAATGCAAATTCCTCTTCCCTCATTGCAAAGGCAAGCAGCAGACTTATTCTATGATGTTGATCAATGACTTTAATCTATGCCTGCCCACAGTTTATAAAATCTATGTACCGCCTGTCACCCTTCTCAGCTAAGAACCGAGGCAATATTTGATTTCCATAAGTGTTATGTGAGTCCTTTGGGCCACCTTCAAAAGATGGCTATTAAAATAGTAAGTTCTGGAGAGCAATTTTAATAGTAGCTATTTCACCTATAAACTGAATCCTGGAGACTTCAATGTTTAGGAGCTATATGACCTTGACCTTTGTTAAGTTAGTTGGCCTCTCTGAGCCAATTTCTCATATGACAAATGCAGACAAAAATACCTACAGCAGAGGCTGATTTTTAAGGAAAACTAGGAGAATTTCTTATCTTGTGTATATTAGACTGTACTTAGTATTACTGGGCCAGAGAGCTAAGTAATGTTTAGATAAAAAGAGATGAAAAAGTGAATCAATATTAATGGATCAGTCAAGGTAGAAGTAACATAGAAATGGATGTGTTACCAAGAGATTATTTGACTTTATTTTCACATGGCAATTGCCAAGCAGATCTTGCTGAATAAAAAATGGACTATAATCACTAGAGGAAAATAAGACAAGTATAAAGTGGGTATCTGTTAGTTTCAGTCACTATGCAGGACCCTTACTACATATAATTTATTTCTGTTATCCTTCATTTTTCCTCAATCCCAAAATAGTCTCTGGAAACTTAGCCTTGGGTTGATTTTATCAGCATCATCATTGTTAGTCAGTGTATAAGAATGTGAATTCTAATCTATAAGTTATGTGAGGTTTATGTAAGATTACAATTTTATGCAGGAACTCTGGGTATTAAAGAAAGGTATATGATTGAAGAATCCATTTGGGATCCCCCCATGTGGAACCTAGATACTGAGGACTAATTGGAGGTCAAGAGACCATAAAATGCCCACATGTTCCAGGAGGAGAGAAGGACTCAGATCAAACTCTCTTGAATGGGAGCATAGCCACAATTGCTGGTGAAGCACTTCTCCTTCCCTGATAACTCCAGTTACTCGTTAAGGATTGTGTGTTATTACGAAGATGAAAGGATGCTGAACTGTACCCTTCAGGAATGTCCCTTCTCTATCCATGGACATCATGAAGTTAATATAATTTCTGAGAACAAGAATGTCTATCTTCCTGATATTAACTCAGAAACCCAAGCCAACATTGCATCCAGGGAGATTCTTACAGTACTTAAACTTCAGTTGTATCTTTTTGCAAGGAAACTTAAGCAGTTATGTAAGGCCTCACACAGCTATTAAGACCAAAAATAGACTAATTCTATTAGATGACTGATGGACTAGTTATCACAAAGAAAAATGTGTTCATGGAGAAGTCTGATAAAGCTTTAAACTCTGTATGAATCAGCCTTGTAAATAAAAAGGTCATCAATGAATGTTTCCTCTACAGTCAACTGTCTGGCTATGATGATCCAAGCAATATATTAAGTGTCCATACAGAGGAAGGGTAGGAATAATAATGAAGGACTTTCCTTAAATCTTTGACATTAATAAGAAAATAATGTAACCATTGAAGACTGAATGTTTGTGTCACTAAAATTCATATGATGAAGCCCTAACCACTGCCCCCACCCCAATGTGATGGTATTTGGAGATGGGCCTTTAGGAAGTAATTAGGATTAGATGAGGTCATGAGGGTGGGGTCTTCATGATGAGATTAGTAATCTTATAAGAAGAGACCCAAAGACCTTGTTCTCTTTTTTTCCCCATTCACTCAAAGGAGAGGTCTTGAAAGCACACAGAGAGATTCAGGTTACCTACAATCCAAGAGAAGAGCCCTCAGAATAGAACCTATTGCTAGCACCTTGATCTTGGACTTCCCAACCATCAGAAGAGTGAGAAATAAAATTCTATTGTTTAAATACCCAGTATTTTGCAAGGGCAGCCCAAGTTAAGTCAGTGATCTTTAGTGTTATGTCTAAAAACTTTATTGTAAGGTATTGCCCTTGGAAACTAATTTTAGGTTTTATTTGAGAGTAACATAGAGCAGAGTAATGGAGAATGTAGTGAGCATTTAGAAAAATATTCTTTTAGTTTGAAGTCCAAGCTATAAATCGTCTCTGGCCTAAGGTTTGAGAGGTTTGATATAGTGGGAGGTGAGAGCAACCTTAATTGCTATAAACATCAGCTTGATTACTACTCACACAGAATCTGAGGTTTACCAGTCCTCGCTCCTGGCTTCAGTGACTTGGCCTGGAAATATCAGTCATGCTATTTGGTAACTAGTTATATGAACAAGTGTGGAGGGAGTACTTGGAGAGAAGACTGGGAAAACTATGTCAGAATTTATTCAGGCACCCAAGCTGGAAATTACAGTTATTTTTCATCTAGACATGCATTCAGACACCAGTGCCAGTTGATGCTTTAACAAAAGCTTTTAAATTCTTTATCTTCTATCCCTTTTCACTGTCATCATTATAAGGCAGTGTCCTATCCTCTTTTACTTATTAAAATAAATGAGATTATTTAAGTATTCCCAGCTTGCATATTCGTGCCTCTCATTCCTTCCCAGAGCCATCCTGATATGGTTTTCCTACAATACCAGCAATCTATTTGTTTCATAGATCATTCCACAAAAAGTTGATGGCTCCCTATCACCTGAAGATGCTCTGGTTCTGATTTGTTGCTCCAGGTCCATCCTTGGCCACTTCCCTCTCAAACCCCTGAGGAAGCTCCATCATTATACTATTCATTTTTCCTTGAACAAGTCTTTGACATTCTCTCCTGCAAGAGTGCCCCTCTTAAACTTTTTTCTGTCCCCAGTGCTTTACCTCATCATACATCATCAGAAAGTAGTTGGTTATTATAGTAGGCAGAGTAATGTCTCCCCAGTGATGTCCACATTCTAGCCCCCATAACCTGGGAATATGTTGTTATAAAGTGAGGGAGAATTAAAACTGCAAAGGAGTTTAGGTTTCTAACTAGTTGTCCTTAAAATTATTCCTATTCTCAATTGTCCAATAGGCTCCATGTAAAAATAGAAGTCCTTAGAATGTGGAAGAAGAAGACAAATGAATTATTGACACAATGTGAGAAACACTCAATCCATTGTAAATTTGAAAACGGAAGAAGTTACAAGCCAAGGAATATTAGCAGCTTTTAGAAGCTGAAAAAAAAAAAAAAAAAAAAAAAAAACAAAAAAAAAAAAACAAAGGAATAGATTTTCTCCCAGAGCTTCCTGAAGGAGCACACCTACTGACATTGGTTTTAGACCCAAGAGATTCATTTTGGACCTCTGACATCCATAACTGTGAGATAATAAATTTGTGTTGTATTAATCCACTAATTAAGTGGTAATTTTTATGACAATGATAGCAATGTTACAGCAACTAATACATGTGTCCTCATTCATTATTTTGTTCACATTGGGCATATTTAAGTTCATCAATTTGCTAACTGCCATGGTAAAAACAGAAAAAAAATGGAAGATACAGTCCTGGCCGACATGCATTAAAAAAATCCACTTAGTGATAATAATAAGTAAAGTAATATCAGCACTTACTCTAGAAGACATGGCTCCACAGTGTATACATGCTATCTCACTTTATTCCCCCATGAAATTGTAAGGCAGTCTCCATAAGGTTAATAAAATGAATAAGTTAACAAGAGGAGAGAACTGACATTTGAATTCAAGTCCAACTGATATCATCTAAATTTATTCAACTGTCTCCTCCTCCCTCCACCTTTTTTTTTTTTTTTTTTTTTGTAATAAATGAACAGATGATGGCTTTGGGTCTTCAGAGGAAGAAGGTACTATTTGAATTGGAAGAATCAACAGCTTCTAACGGTAGGAAGATTTTAAACTGGACCCAGGCTTGGAATACATTTTAATTGTGACATTTATGAAAAGAGTGACTATTAATTGCTTCTATGTATCTAATTTAAGATTCATCTATGTCTTTTGTGGCTTCAAAACCTTATACTCTTTAATCACAGAATAGTATTCTGTCGTATGAATGTGCCACAGTGTGTTTATTCATTCCCTTATTGAAAGACAGTTTGGTTGTTTCCAGTTTTTAGAGATATGAAAAAACTGTTATAAACACTTCTTTGATAATTTTTTTGTGAACTTTAGTTTTCAAATAAGTGGGTAAATACCTGGAAGCATGATGTTGAATCACATTGTAAGACTGTATTTAGTTTGGCAAAAGACTGGCAAACTGTCCTTGAAAGAGACTGTAATGTTTTGCATTCCCATCAGCAATAAGAGAGTTCCTCTTACTCTACATTCTTGCTCAAAATTGATATCGTAAGATTTTAGCCATTTGGTAAGTGTGCAGCAGTCACTTTTGTTTTTAAAACATCTTCACTGGATATAGAATTCTAGGCTTATAGTATTTTAAAATGATGTTCCACTGCCTTCTTGCTCATAATTGATGATCGTGTTGGATGGGTAATTAATGACTTTGGCAAAGTTCACTCTCAGCCTGATACTGGCCTTAAGGCAGTAGAAATTCCAAAAAAGTGAATGGTTTGGGAAGGACACATAAAGGAGTGCTGGAATGCAAAAAGTATAAGCATGGAGCGAAGAGAGAAATAATGTGTAAACAATATGATAGTTTCATAGTATTCACCATGGCCAGATGCTAAGATGTTTATTCTGACTGAATCTTTTGGAAATCAACATGTAGTCTGTCTGTTTCTTTTTCTGCTTTGAAGTTTTTGCTTCATTTTTTACCCACAGGAAAGGCTTTGAGACTACATAAATTCTGGAAGACAATTGAACATTTATAATTATTAATCCAACTTTATAGATGAAGAGAGAGGTTCAGAGATATCTAGTGATTAGTTCATGGTCTCTCAGCTCGTGAATGATTGACAGATTTGAACCCATTCACTTTCTTTAACATGAGCTCCCATTCCATTTTACCATGTTGCTATATAGGAGCTTGTCAGAGATTTAAACAGCATTGCCTCCTGAAAATGGTAACCCCCATAAAACTAAACAGCAGAGCAGATGTGGTTTGCTGGAGGCTGAGCCAGATTGGTCTGAGTGCCAAATTGTTGTCTCAGCATTGCCACTGATGCATGATCCACTTTGCGCCCCAGGCGCAAAAAGCAATGAGGTGGACCTTCCACACGTCACAAAAGTCTTAAAAGCTTTAGAAGGCACAGCCATGTGATTCCACTGAACTCGCTTTAATACCTAAGCCAGGCACGGCTAGGGCAAGGGTCTAGCTTTGGTCAGGGTGAGCTGGGAGTCTGCCCATAGAGTTCACCTGATGTTCAGGCCTAGGTAGTGCTTCCCTTGCAAATGCATTCCTCAACTAAGCAAACAGTTATTACAGAAATTACAGTCTTGAAATTTTATTAAGGAATGAGATTGCATGAGGTATTGAAGAGTATCCATGAACATATGCATATTTATGCCATGAAAGCATTTTGGGTTTACCTGCATCTCAATACTGCAGGGGCGCAGTTGGTATCTGACAGTTTAAAGCACATAAAATGAAAGCCATCCCTTTTACAATTATATAAAGCCAAGTCATAAACCGGAAAGATAACTTGTAAATCATCTTATCTATGAATGAGAAAACAGAAGTCTTAGGGGCCTCAGAGCAATTTGGTTCTGGTCACAAAACTAATGCTTTCAGGAGCCAGAACCTCCACTATGACTACTGCCTTGGGCTTTTGCACTTTTATGTCTGGGGACAGTCACATACATATAAGGTCTGAGTCCTTTCTCTCCTTAATTTTCCTCTTTCCTTTTGCTTTTTTTCTCCTTTTCATTATGCTATTTTCCATTTTATTGCTTAATAATTTTCTCATTCATTATCTATTTAATGTACTTTCCCTCCCTTTTCTATCCTTTCAGAAAAATAGAAATATTCTTCATATAGCATGTTCAATATGAAAGAGATTTTTTTCATTTGCCTGTTTGTTTCTGTTTTCAGTGCTTGTGAAATGGAAACTCAGATCAGATAAATGTCTTGTCCACGTTTGCACCGCTATCCAGATATACTGGAAGTGACCCCTAACTTCTTTCACTCTCAATATCACGATTTTATTTTTTTTTTGTAAACATACCACATTTTTTCCATTATAGTTAACAATTGTGTGATGACTTTCATTATACTATTTGTCATATGAGAGCAATTTTCTTGCTTCTCTGAACTTCCTAAAAATTTAAAAGGGCTCACATAAATTCCATCAGTGAGACCTTATGGCAACTAGTTTCAACATTTACCGAAGTGTCTATAAGGCAGAGCTTTGTTATTTCATAAAATAAATGTTTCCTAATTACAAAAACATAAAAGTACATTTTCAACAACTATTAATGCATTAATGAACAGATATCACATAATTAGCACATTCTTCTCAATTTATATATACTTGGAAAATCTCATTTACTTAGTTCCTTTATGTCCTTATTTCAAGGATTATCAGTTGCTACCTCAATTAGACTAGATTACCCAAAACTTCTTTAAGAAAACGAATCAGATAAAAGTTTTTTCTGAGGTTACATATCAGGTAAATCTAATTCAGTCCTACTGTTGTACCTAAGCTAAACTTCTGACCTCATCTCTTTCACCATTACCCCCATGGGACTCTGGGAATGCCGGGGAGGCTAGTAGGGTAGGTTAACAGATTTTCTATTTGCTGAGAGTGTAATGGGTCTCATGGATTGTTAAAGGCTGAATGAATTTAGGCTAATGGCTGACAACAAAGAATAAGACTACTAACTAAAATCTGGTAGTTTTGCTACTTGCCTCCCACACTCCCTTCTAACAGAATCTGCCTCTCCTTCAGCCGTTATGAGACCTTTCTTTCTGACCCATGGTCTGTATACTCTTCAGCTATTTGAAGCATAGATTAGCACTTCAACCAAGGACATATAAGATAATAGTCTAGAAAATGATCTGTGGTTTGACATAAAGAAGTGAATGTTATAGTTTTCTTCCAGAAATTTGAAATAAGAAATGTTGAATAAGTAGTTCATAATTAGGGAGATCTGTAATAGAAAGACAAAAATGTAAGATAGGCACCTTGCCCTGTTTCTATATTAATAAGTATGTGTATTATTAGTATAATCATATATACATATAAAACAACTTTGCATTAAGAGATAAACTTCAAAACATAAAAGCACCTTATGTACTACTATTCCACAAAATAAATACTGCCTTGAGCCCATTACTGTATATTTTTGAATTTCCAATGAAAATAAATTTATCTCAGACTTTTGTAATAGTGATATCTACGAACACATACAACCCTTGCATATGCAATAATTGTAAGAGGCAACTTGTGTTTCTCTACCAATGATAAAACTATTTGCAATGTTCTTTTCCTCTATAATCTCAATGTACTTTTTATTCAGAAAGCCCAGTTCTTCTGAAGGCTGGACTTTCTCTGTAGCAAACATTTAAAGTAAACATTTTTCAATTTTTATATTAAACATTTTCTTCTATTTCATATTTTTGATCTACAAGGTCATAAGTAAGGTACCATGAAATACGCAGAGCTTATGAGTACTAGATTCAAACCAGTTTCACAATGCATGTTTACTTAAAATCAATATCCTCTTTTGGGAAAAAGATGACCCATTCTTTACAAAGAAAGATTAAAGCTAAAATATGTCCCAATAAATGGAGAAATTCTGACTGTCTTTAACACTAAGACGAATATAAGGAACACTCTTGTTCATGGAATGTCCCCAGGTAAACTGATGATCCTAAGCTAGGAATCAAAAGGGAGTGAATTATGAAGCATTATGGTATATACATACATAAAATTATATAAGTAATCTTGCCTCCCAAACCCTAGCTCATGGACCAGTGTCCACTTGTGATGATTTGCATAAAAATTAGAAAAAAAATGTACTATGTGGTTACTTTTTATAAAGCAAATTCTGTGGAATTTAAAGAATTGCTGTTTAAATATTATATTCTTTCTATATTCTGTAGAGCAAATATCTCCTCTTTTATGAAAATATGATAATATTAAATAGTGTTTTCTTCTCACTATCTTTACTTGGCCTAGTAAAATATTGACAACAGGCATCAACCTAAGAATACCTTTTAAATTTTACTAAAATTTAAAGTTCAAAATTCTGGACTACTGATGCATAGGGCATGAAACCAAATGACAAGTTGTGTTTTGAAAACTTGGGCATCAGTTTTCAAATAAAGGAACTTAACGCCAGCTAAAGGAGCACGTATTCCCCAATTCAGCATGGGAATTAGTGGAGTAGAACCAAGACCTGCTAGGAAGATAGCATTGTGCTGGAGTCGTGAGATTATAAGGGAAGCCATCAGAATGGCTAAGAATAATACATCAATAAAATTATCAGGGGCTCTATAGTGAGCCTTGGTGCAACCAAGAGAAAGAAAGTAACAACCATAGTGAAGGTGAAGCATAGGTGGCTTAGCTGTTCAGAAGCCAATGGGGTCATCTTTGGGATCTCATAGATTGTGAAGAGGGAGTTGGGGGCTGGAGTTCTATTTCTTTTGATGACAAGGTAGGCATCCAAGACTACTCTTTGTTACCATCACTACAACCTTATTTGCAGAATATATTCCTTGTCAGTGAGACCTAGTGAAGGTGGATTTTATAAGGAAGTCAGACTAGGTGGAAAATAGCCCTGAGCTAAACATGCTACATGAGAATCCTTTGAACACCCTCCCTTTCTACACCTGTATAATAGTTTGACTTTTCCATCTAGACCTATGGTTCTTACACTTAGTGGCATTTTAGAAGCACCTGGAGAATTTAAATAACATCCCAAAAGAGCATATAATTGGTTTGGAGGCCTCAACCTTATTCACTGTGTGCCCTATGGAAACCTCTTCATCCTGGTTCCTCATTACAAAATGAAGTCATTGGAATAAATGGTCTTCTTTGAGCTCAAATGTTTTATAATTCTGTTCTTTTACACACTTCCATTATGTTTTTCCCCTGAAGGAAATGTCATGTCTTGATCCCATGACAGAAAAATTGAATTAATTTTTAATATATTTCTCTTCATTTAAACTTTGAATTAAATAATAACACTGAACTTAAGTACTGGGTTTTTGTCTTACAAGGGAGGTAGTAGATGGCAAAAATATTTCTTCTTCCTTTGTTGTAGGGGAAGCATAACCATATCTCACTAAAGGTTAGATAATCCCATGGTAACATATCCAAAAAAACTAGCTGAAATTCCACCCTCCAGAACTTTCCAGAAAACTGTTCATAGGGAGGTGTCTCATTAGAGGCAGTCTTCTATGAAACCACTTGAGGAGAACTTGAGGGGAAATCAGTTGTTACTGTCTGCTGGGCACTGCAGGACTCAAATGCTCGAGAAACTGCAGCCACAGCTGGAGAAGTCCTGTGTGCTATAGGAGCTAGAGCTGGAGAAGCCACATAGTCTGTGGAAGTCTGCTTAAGGAGAACACTGGAACCAGCAAAACTCCTTTCTTTCTTCTGCAATCACTCTCCAGCACCCTCTACTATTAAAATTCAGCATTGTGTTTACTAGGAAAACAAAAATACTTAAAGGCCCCAGACTTGTTTTTCAGAGCAGATAAATGGGTTAATTAGAAGCTGAGATGCCATAAATTGATATGTAGCATAAGCTTCTTGAGGAATACATATTTGTTCATATATTATTTTACTCGGATGCTAAAGGATTGCAGAACATTTTGGAACTTGCCATTTATATATACACCAATTGTTTTCTGTGTGAGCCCCTAAAGTTCCCACTGTGTGAGACCAGCCCAAGCAGCTGGATTTTGCTCCAATTCCTAATCTGTATTTTAATTTTCTTTATTGCTCCTCTTTCCACTGGGGCTGAACTCTAGCTGTGGAGCTCTGACCCCTGAATAATCTCCTTCAAACTCTTTCTTAGTATTCTTTGATTCCACAGACTAACATGTGAGGAAATTAACTGAAAGGTGTTTACTTCAGGTAAAAGTTGGTATATTTACTTTCATATCCAATGAGGAAAAGCAGCAGAAGATATGGATGGGCATAAAGAGAAGAAAATGATTAAGGAAAAGTGTGTGCAGCATTGCAGCCTTTTGACTACAGTCCTATGAGGCCAATGGTGTTTGCATCATCCTATTAAAAGTGCTATGGAGCTCTTCTGGCATGAGTTAGGGCTCCAGAAACCAGAGAAATCGAGGGGCCCAAAGAACCAATGAAGGCAAATGTGGAATTACATATTTTTAATCAATGAGTTTGTTAAAATTTTAAGTAAACTTATTCCCAATATCAGAGTGCAGGACAAAAATGATGTGGGCTAATACAGAGACTGGAAGAGAGAAAGGTGGAACATATAGAAGTTAGGATTTCAAAGTTATAAACAATTGCAGATACTAAGTAAAACTTAGAATACTAAGAGCTGATCAAATACTAGGCACAATTGAGTAGAGTTGGCCATATTCCCTTATTGCTTCTCGTGATAGGTTTCTCATTATTCCTTGTTTGTTATTTAGCAGCATTTCTTTAAGCAGAATGACCACGGCATAAACAAAACATCATTGGTGCCACAGTCCCTTGTTTCATGCTAATGCTTTATATTTTGACATTTGTTTTTTGAGCACAGAGTAGATCAGCCATGGTAAATGGAGGAAGCATATGTTGAGCACATTTTTTCTTCCTTTATTAGAGTTTGATATTGTTATCTACCTGCTGTAAATAATCTCCTAGTTGGAGCTCCCAACAGCCCCAGAAGCAGGAAGTACCTTTAGTCTTGGGCTTTGTTTTGTACAGGAACAGGCATTTTTGAAGTAATGAGTATAGAAATCTCAACTGGTCCCATAAGTGGAGATTTCGAATGTGCCAAGTTCCAGAGTAAACCTTCATCTCTACAGGTCCTGAAACTAAATCACACTGAAATCACATCAGTGTGGCCAATGTTGAAAAGGACCTCAGGACCAACTCTTTAAAAATACTGGCCAGGTCCTCTGGCTGTCTACTTAAACTGAGACCAATCATGTGCCTGGTTTGTTAAACAGTTCTCTGTGTGTGTACCATATTTTATTTTAGTAGAAATTCTGTATTTTCTTCTTTTAAAATATAACTTTTCTCTACAGTAATAAAAGTAATACATAAAAATGATGAAAACTTAAGGAAATATAAAATAACACAAAGTGAAAGATAAAAATATCCTATTGCTCATAGAACAGAGTTTAATTCTAGGGATCTCAAGTTACTGAAACACACTACCTTGATAAGACAGGGAGAGGGGAGAAAGTAGAGTCTCTGCACATGCTGCTTTTTGGTTTCGTATAATCTCTCTCATTTCCTAGTAGTACTATGGACACTTGCCAGGATTAGGCCAGAAAGTGGCACTCAATAATTTCAACTTTGGTTTCTTGACTTTCAACTCATGTCTTAACCTCTTGAGTCTCCATTTGACTTTCTTCATATATAATGGATAAATTTTTTAACTGTGTTTTTCAAAGGAGATTTTCTTGAACATTCATTATCGAATTAACTAAGGGCCCTAGATACCCTCTAGCATGGGACCAGTATGAACATGACACAAGTTTTCCAAACTAGGTTTCTAAGACAGAGCAGACAGGGACAAAAAGTTCAATGAAAGGAGTAGGTATCCCACTACAGGGTGGGAAATGGCAGCTCATGAAATGAGATGCCATAAGAAAAATGTTTATGAACTGGAGACCAAACTTCCCTGGTTGAAACAGAATCTGACAGAGCTGGTACAAATTTCACCTTTGCCATTTACCAGACTGGTACACTTGAGCAAATTACCTAACAACTCATTACTTTTTTATGGGTGTAAGTAATAATCACACCTCCCTCTTAGATTATTTTCAACACTATGTTAAAAAGCTAGGCAAGCCCCTAGCATAGTATCTGGTACACAAAAGATGCTTAATAAGAATTTCTTTCCCTCCTCTCTGCCTCCTTGCTTCTGATTTATAATCTACTGGGGTCTGGAGTTGAATGGTGTGATATGTTTGAAGTCATTTCTCCTTAGATTTCTTTTGGTTTAATATGTCTGTCTTCTGTTTCTTACCTGAGGATTTGTAACCTCAGGTTAGCAATATTAAAGGTGTTGCCATGGCTACTACTATCCTGTGACTTCAGGTCGTGATAAAGCAGCAGGAGGCAGAGTCTATGCTTTCATGCAGATGTCCTCAAAACCACAAAGGAGGAAGGGCAAGCTTTGTCAGGAGGCTTGGGTATGAAATTCTTGGCCTTCAGTGGGCAAGGTTGAACTCAATCCTGTGATGTGTGGTCAATGAATATCTGACCCACCCTACATGACATGCTTATTGTAATATCAATCCCTTCCAAAGGAGCAACTATCACATTTGAGACACTCAAAACACAAATTCATTTTTCTCTGTATTTTCAATCTTTTTCTATTGCCAATCTGATATTCTCTTTTTCGTTCCTTAATTTTCTCTTATTTTTACTCTAGAAGAAGAACCTTTATTATTCTAATTAAAGTTGATTACTGTTTCAATTCAGTTTATAGAAGGCAGTACATGACAGCACATCACTTTTCTCTCATTATTGTGTTGTATTGATTCTGCCTGTTTTTGTCCAGATATCTTCAGCTTTCTAACCTAAGATCACACAAGTCCACAGTTTAAACAGAACTGATATAACAATTCAGTCAAAATCTTCAAACTGAAATGCAAAAAGAAGAAAAGAAAAAGCACAAATTACATAGCCAAGCATTGCTCTGGTTATTTAACATATGATGTCAATCCGTCTTCCCAGCTATTCTATGGAATAGCTGACATTTTCTCATTTTGCAGAGGCAAGTACTTTGCTGAAGTCATAGAATTAGTAAGCATGTGAGTCACTATATGATCCTGAGATCTAATTTCTTTCTGTTTAGTTATCTATTAATAACATAGATACATTATACTCAGTACAGAGCATTATGCCTATATAAAAGTATATATAGCAGTAAAAGCTGCCTGTTACAACTGACCAATATTGTGTCTGAGATCTTTTTTTTTTTTTTATCAGTACTGTATTCATTAGTGCAACCTATTTTCAAGGTTGCTGATCTTTGAAAAATGTATATCTAGGGAAGAAGATGTTGCCTGTGGCATTTCATGTCTAATGCATAATACTATATTCCTCAATCCCTGGAAATAAATTTTTTTCTTTTCTCATTTCTTAGAATATTTGGTCACTATTCACACAAAAGAGAAGTGTACATTCTATCCTTTTCCTATACGAGCCTCGTCTTTTCTGTTAGGCTGTAAAGAAGCAGTAGGGCATGATGAAGAGAAATTGGCCTTAAGACCAGGAATAACCAGGTTGTGGGGCCTGGATACCTTCAGCAATCTGACCCAATTCTTCATCTCTATAAGAGGTTGGAAAGGCTCTCTTTTGGCAAGCTTTCAAGTCACCTCTGGGATATGCAGTCTATGCATGCCAAGCCCACTGAATGTAATACACACCATTCTTAATAAACAACTATCATGTTCAAGAGATTCAAGGTACAAATTTTTTAACTGTATTTTTGTTTCTATTTTTAGTCTAATCTTCAGCTGTAATCATAAGTTCCTAGTATTATTGTGAGGATTTAATAAAATAGCCTATTTGAAGTTCCTAATAGCTTATATGATGTATACTAGGTGCTCAACAAAATGTGTTTCTTTTCCCTTCTCCTTTTTCTTCGAAGGGAGAGGCCAATCCACTTCTTTCTTTTTTGGTATAAACTACTCATAACTTACTGGAAAATCGAATTTTCAAAGATAATAGCTCCTTCTGATCAGGAGGACCAGTATTTACTCAGCAAAATGGTACTTTCATGTTTTTTCCTTAGAGGGGTTAATTATTTTATAAACTTACAAACAACTATCAGATATAAAGGGAACAAACACAGAAAACAACAAATCAGGGACTTGGGGTTCAAAATCCTCAACCAGTCTGGGGAGAGAGTGAAGCAAGAAGAAGTTGTGAATGTGGGCTAACGGATGCTGTGCTTGACTTGGGGGACTTTCCAGATTGAAGACTTGGAGTCATATAAGTATGAGAAATCTCTCTAACCTCGGATTGTGGATTGCTGATGATGGAAAAGAATTCTCCAAGAGATTTAAAATCCTGCATTCTTGCAATCTTTAAGATGAAATAAAACCTCCACTACTAAAGATAGAACTGAATACCCACTACAAAGAGGCCTATTAGCAATCACCCTGATATACAGAGTTTGCAATCAGAGAGAACCAGTTCAGGAATTAGCTGATTAAAAATATTCTATTCGTTCCCAGTGAATTACATTTCAATATTGGACTGTGAGCCTTAGGAGCTCTGCATAACACATGCAAGCAGAAAATCCTGGACTACACAGTTTCCTCTGTACTGATAACACCCAGTGTGAAATAGAAAATAGCCAAATCCCTGAGCTGTTTGAGAAACCAAGGTGACTAGATATGCTAGGTTAGACTGAGTGGCTGTCTTGATGATAAAATCAAATCCTGATAGCCATCAAATAAAATGATGATACAGTTTCCCTTCCACAGACTTCCACTGAGTCTTCTCAAAAGGAGATCTTTCCACAGGGGAGACTTTGTGTTACTAGAGAGATCTAGGCAAAATCTTCACTTGGGAACTTCTGCTGAAATGCTATGCATCTTTATTAGTTTGTTTGTATCCTCCATTGTAAGAAATTTAAAGAAAACAAACTTTGGGAAACAGGAAAAGAACCAACATTTATTCAACCAACATCTGAGGTCAGACACTGTTCTGTGTGCTTATCTCACATCAACCAAGCAAGATGTCATTAACTCTGTTTCACAGGTACAAAGATCAGGATTATAGGGCTAAAGTGACTTTTCCAAACTTACTTAGTCAGTAAAAGGTAAGTTGAGATTCAAACCCATGACCACTTGAATGAAAAAAACACACTTATTTTCCATTCCAGCATATTGTACCTCTCAAAAGGATGGGATGTAACTGATCTTCTCTTTGTTTCTCTTACTTTCCTTTTTTCATTTTCATCTCTGTCTCTCTTAGTTTTCTTTCTCTCCTGTTCTTCACATCCTTTCCTCATTCTCAGTTATATTTGAGTGACATAGAGGTCACACTTGTTGACACTGGTTCATGCTTCTCACTGCCCATCATTTTTAACTCAGCCAATTCTCATCTGGGACACAAAGCTTTCAATAGAAAGCTAGAAGACAACATTGTACCTGACTATCAAATTACAAGGATTATTAACTTTCTTCTGTTCTTCTCTCTTTATCTTTTTAATATATTTTTGGAGTTATTTATCTCTTAACACACCAGTTTGTCTAATGACACTTTAGTCATTACTCTCAAAATGTATAGGGTAGTTAAGAGACTATATGCTTGCAGGTAGTATAAAATTGTCACAGGAAGATTAATGACTTTCCCACAATTTAATTCTATTAAAAATTTTTATTATATTAGTACTTGTTGTTTTGAGTCATCATTCATATGTTGTGGCTGATAAACACTGTGGCTGTTCTTCGTTTGCCAGCAGTGTTCAGGAAAGTATTTTATTGCTATTACATGAAATATAAGGTTAATACTAGTCAACAGATCACATGCACCATTTGTTGTCCACCATGAAGAACTACGATTAAGATTTTAAGCAAATAGGCTATCAGAAAGGAGCGAGTATTGTTTTTGAAGACACAACTTCAGTCTCATGGAAGAGTCTGAACAACAGCAATTCTGTCAACTACATTGTTTATTTTGGAGTCTGGCAGTTTTTAAATGGTTGTTGGAACACAAAAGCAGGTCAATGCAGGCAAATCGTGCTAGGGAATCTGTTCTATACTTCAGAACCAGGCCATGCCTGATGTTAGCACAAACACAATGCCACCAAGTTAGCCTTCATATCTGCTTCCTGGCTAGCCCTGCCCAACTCCTTTAAGCAGCCACATCTAACCTCATACATTCACTGAATATGTATAAAACAAAATTTACAAAGTGTCCTTACTCTAAACTGCCATCTTATCCTGGTCCTAGATCCTAGCTCTCCTAGACGATATCTTTTGTTCTTGCCATTTCCTCACATCTGACACAGGACAGACCAAGACTGGGATACCCAAGATATTTAGTGTGGAGCTCTATGTGGTTTAATAATTCAGGACCTGCATCCCAATGTATTCTCATTCCTTATCACAGGTTGGCAGATGAGGATGCAGAAAACGAGAATAAATTAGAGTTGTAGAAATTAGGGGAGTGATCCAGCTATCTAATAGGGAGTAACAAACCACTTTGAAACTTAGTGACTTATAACAACTACATTTATTTTGCTAGAAAATCTGCAGTTTGGGAGAGCCAGGAGGAAGGGGACATTTATCTCTGGTTCACTTGGCATTATCCATTTGAAGACTATATAGTCTATACAGGTCAGCATCTGAAACTCAGAGGAGGGTGGAGGTGGGCAGAGAATGGAACTGGAGAGATAAATGTACAATGTCCCTCGAAGTCATCAATATAGAATAGGATAGATAAAGAAGGGAGAAAAATATCCACTGAATAAACAGGTAACTAAGTATGGGAATATCTTATGTACAGCATCTAGCAAAGTTTATGATGGGTAGGACTTATTAAGGGTTATTTGGACAGCCAGCAATAGAGAGAAAATTTCCTTGTTGAAGTCCACCTGGAGATGGGATGTCTCTATGACATGAATTTGAGACAGTCTATACTTAGTCTTTGAGAGGACATGGTTCTTTTGAACAGTCTATTGCCTCTTTACTCTTATTTAAAACAATGATAGATCTAAAAACACTTAAAAAGTATTGAATACCATGCAATTATTTAAGTTTGCATTTAACCATCCTTTTCTCTTAAAGAAATAGTTTAGAATTGTCTAAGTCTAATCAATTTTGTTAGCAGAAACTTTACAATGTAGGGAGAACAATTTTTGAGAAATATATATTATATTTATTAAATATATTTATATTCACATATTAAATATTTATATACATCTCAAAAATTACATATATGTATACATATATTTATATATATATTTATAATTTATATACATACATGGAAAATTAGTTTTTGCACATCAGAATTGTAGATTATAATTGTATATACTAAATTTTATCCAAAATTTGTTCTCCCTAAATTGTGCATGTATACACACATATACACATATATATATCATCTGGGGTGATAGAATCTCAGTATCAATTTGAGATCTCTAGTAACTGCTTTTTCTAAAGTAGTATTGCCACATTATGCCTTAGGTTGGGAAACAGTGGAGAGACATTAATTCCATAATGTGCACCATGGTGTCTTCTGTCAGACAGTTTATACAATGTGACCACATCCCCAATCCTGCCTCAGTCCACAGTTGATTGGGCCATGTGACCTGAGCTGGGCTAATCAGAAGCTTATTTGTAGTATTAAGATTTAGAGTTGAATAAGAAGTCATGTTTCTTTATTTGGATAATACCAATAATGTAAAACTCAGGAAGCATGGGCCACTTTTGTTGTTGTTGTTGTTGTTGTTGTTGTTGTTGTTGTTGTTATGTGGGCTTGGAAGTGGAGAAATCTGGTCTACAGAGAACATAAATAATATATACAGAGAGCAACTATCAAGTCTCACTTCCAGCACTGCATTCTTGCCCTTGAGTTTCAAAAGACACCCTTACTTCTTTCAAGAAATTTCCATCTATGCTGATTGACAAAGTGTAAGATATTTTAATATCTTACAGTATTCCCACACTGAAAAAGCAAATGGGTAGATATTCTATCTTGGCATGAGCATTGCTTATGCTCACTTAGAATATCTTCCCCTTTAAATCTTTAGATTAGCTTCAAGTAGATTTTTTTTCTTTTTTCTCTTTTACCTTACATGAAAGAGTTAAGACTTGCTTGCAATTTTCTCCTGGAACCAAATGAGACAAAGCAGTTATTTAGTCTTGTTTCATAATTGCCCTTCACGATGATGAAAATTATATTTATTTTTTCGTTTATTGACTTTTGTCTTCCTGCAATTTTTTAATGTTTTCATTTGACAGTATCTTATGTTGCAGATGAGGGGAAAAGACAGCACCAAGTTATTTTCTAGTATTGTGTGTGAAGATGTGCCAGGAATTCTCATCTCCAAAAGAGCAAGCATTGTGGGCCACCTCCCTTTAGCAGAGGAAGACAAAGCTTTTGTGGGCATCCCAGACAGCAACAGAGGAAGTGTACACATTATGTACAGACTTGCCTTCCAAAACTGTGCTTATGTGATGAAGATTGATCTAGGCAACAATTACAGACTCACCAGGGAATCAATGCAGTTACATTTACACTGACCTCAGCGGAATAGTGTGTAGCAGAGTAGAGTACCTTCAGGCTCTTGTTCGGGGAAATTCAAATAGATACAGATCTGAATGTTCCTCAGACAATCCTTTTCTTGGAATACATGGTAACCAGAAGGATAAAAATGGATTCTTGGCCACATGGCATCTGTTAGACCTTAATTTGGGGGGTTTAGTTTAAGCAGGAAAAGCAGTAGTGCCACAAAGAAAATAACATTAATAATAATAGACTAGCATTTATTAGCCATTTAATATATGCCTGGCATAGTGCTATATACATATTTCATAATATGACAAAAAGTATTATTATTCCCATGTTACTGATGAGCAAACTGCAGCTCAGAAAAGTTAAGTCACTCAGCCCCCAGTTATAGAGCCTAGGATTCAAGGCAGGCAACCTGACTTCAGTGTCCAAGTTTTGAGTGCTCAGTATGAACTATTCCCTCATCCAACATTCAGCTTGTGGGGCATCTGCTAAGTTACCACTCCCAAGGCCCAGGCAAGGTCTGTCATAGTACCCAGGGATATAATCTAAGGAGCAGAGAAAAGGCCTGACATCAAGACCTAGAGAGAATGGTGTTGGAAGCTAAGACAAGATGAGAATAGCAAGTAGCCAAACAGTCAGCTGCCAAGAGGGACACAACGAACAGTTAAATTCATGGTCAGTTAAGATAATGGATAGCAAGTGCTTCCAAGCCCCCTTCAATGAAGGCATGGGTGCTTAAGAAAGTGCTGACTCTGTGTGCCAGGGAAGGTTCTCAGGCTCCCAGGGCTTTCCCAGATGACACACGAAAAAAAAAAGCATCCTCATCTAACCATCAGCACATTCAACTGTGGAGGGAGCACTTACCTCAGAGGCAGTGCTCATGTCTGAGTTCTGACTGTGTCACTGTCCCTATCCAGGTCACATGACTTTCTAAACCTTTTCTATGGGAGAAAGGGGAGTCTTTATTTCTACTGAATTCATAGCCAAGTCATGTGAGGAAGATTTGTAGAACTAGTATTTGAAATGAGAATTTTAACTCTTGAGAATCTTTCTACCATAATTCCCAGCTGAGTTAGCATCTACCAAAAGCTGCTTAAACTATAAAATGTGTATTTTTTGGAGGAATTTGTAGACAGTGTGGAGTTAACACTTCATAGACCCCCTTTTATGTTCTCTCCACCCCAAAGGCTACTCTTTCCAGTCCATAGTAGTGTGATACAATAAATATGCCCAAATGGCTTTGCTTCTGTTACATATCATTTAGCCCACTTAACTTTTGGTGCAGACTGTTCAAAGATTCTTACTGATCTCTCCTCCCACAACTCAGCCTCCATGCCTCCATCAGACCAGGCTCCTTAGAAGACCTAGTGAAATTTCTTAAAGTATTCGGGGGACTAAATCCATACTTTTTACAACTAACCTTGATTTCTTCACATTTCTGGTAGTTCCTGATATTTCTCAATACTTTTCCATGACTTTTTCCCCCTAATGAAACAGTTAGGAAACCCTTGGCTTTATTTTTCATGAATAGAGGAGCTGGGCGAGACTCAGCTTTCTCTGAAGTAGAGACTCCCCTCATTTCAACAACCATCCCATAACCCAAAGAGTTTGCATGTGAAAAGACAATGAAAGAAAATAAAGCAGTTTACCATTTCTGGGGAATAAAGTATAAGTAATATAGCATCATATTTTATGTGTTGAAATTTGGAGAAGGTGGGGTTTTGCTTAACCTGGCTAATTGCCAAGAGTGTCTATTTAGTACAAAAGTCAGTCAATTGATTTTTGAAATCTCACTAATCAAAACAGTTGTTGAAGCAGTGTTTAAACAGTCTATCCACGGGAGTATCTGCAAGAGAGATCTTCAACACCAGAAAAAAGTCAACATAACTCCTATGCTGGAAGAAATTTTTTATAGTGGGTACTGATTTTTTTTATTTTAATATTGTTTTATTTTTCTGAAGAGCATTCTAGAATTGAAGGACAATAAAAGGGTTGATTCAATGGCTGCATACAGTATGATTTGCTGGCAAAGACCTTCGCTAGAACTCCCCACTTTAATACTCTAAGTGGCAATCCACAGCCTCCACATTTGAGCATTTAAAAAAGAATCTCTAGGAAAGAAGTAAAAAAATGATCTCTGTCCTTGAGGTGTTTACCTCTTCCTTGGGCAGAGGGGTTTCTCGCTGTAGTTGGTGATGTCACCCACCACCCTTTGCTTCCACTTGAATGCGCTGTTTTGCTGTCAGAGCTCTGAATCCAGAGACTGGGGAACCCTTTGGTAAAGATGAGAAGGTCTGGTGTTTTCACAGGACTTTCTTAAATTCTAAAGGTGATCAAAAATGGAGAATGGACAAACTGTCCCAACCCTCTGGCTCATTACATAAAACTTCCTTGGCCCTATCTCAACTTGCTTTTATTCTGGGTTCACAGGCCATGGTTCACCTCACTCTGTCTCCTAAGATATAAACCTTGATTTCTAAAACTCACCTGTACTTCTTATGCTACTTCCTTCTAGGTTCCAACCCCACTTATATATTCAGAGACCCAGCTATCACATGAGCCTTTTCCTAGCATTCTGATTTCCCTCATGGTCAAGAGAACATTCCAATACTGATGTCCACTTCATGCTTACAGCCTGCCCACTTAAATTCCATTTCTGGCTGGAAAGACATTCAGCAGACACAGATTCTCTGAATGAACTGTCACCCCAGGTGTGACCTGCCCTTTATACAGGGGTATGGGCTATCTCCTTGCAGAACCACTCGAAAATATAATAATTATTATTGTACCTACTGTACAAATAACTTCACTGAGAAACAAATAGATTAAATGATGTTCCCAAAGTCACACAGCTCACAAAGGGGAGGATTGGGATTTGAATCCAGACAGATTGCCTTGCTAAGTAAGCCACAGTTATTCTCTGCTGGCTTCAGCAGTCTCAAGTTTCTAATGTACATTTTATATTTCATGGAAACAAACAATCTGTCATAAGTGACTCCAAATATGCACTATTACATTTTGAACCAGCTGACTTTTATTTATTAAGATCTCTGGGTAAATGTTTAGGTTCACTATTTATTATTGTTTTTCTTGATCTGGAATGGAACTGTCTGGTAACTTGAAAAATGAATGGAGACTTGTATCATTGCACACTGACTGTTAAAATCCCTCCTTCCAGGCTGAAATGCTATTGTATGCTGTCAGTTGTTCAAGGCATTCATCCTGGAATTATAGTGCAGACCATTAAGCTTGGGGGTATTCTCAATTTTTTTGCAATTTTATAAGCTGTGGAGGCTCCACTGAGCCCAGAAAGCTGAGAAGTAAATGTGTATTGTTAGTGAAATGCTTTGTGCTTAGAGAATCCCCACAGAGAAAAGCAAAGGGAGGAGAATGTTAAACTTAATTCAGACCAACAGGGATCTTGTGACCCCTCCTGTTCAATTTTACAGTATCTGGTAATACCCTCTCTTCTAGAGAAGCTGTCAGCTGTGTCCTAAACCTCCTTGGGGAATGCCTGGTTCTCCATGGCCTCCTGAGTAGTGCCTAGGCCCTTGCACCTCATCCAGGTCTTTCCAAGACCTCAGCTTAGCTGCTTCCTCAGGTCTACAAAGCTGCTTATTTCCTGCTGACCTCTTGCTCCCCATTTTCACCTGCAGTGCCTTCAGACTTGCCCTTTAATTTATTTTTTCTTTTTCCTTGTGGCTTGACTTTTTATCATCAATTTGTTACAGGCTCACTACAGACAGGAGGTTGGCTCTTTGCTTTCCAATCATCAGCTCCCTACTCTCAAGCTGTCTCCCTGAATTTTTCTTTCCACATTTAGCACTCAGGGAAAATGGATTGCCAACCTTGGTTAGATGTACAGACTACTCTGAAGCAACCTGGCTACCATGGCAGTGTGGCTATTCCTAGAGATAAGGGTTTCCAATTTTTATATCCCTCTATAGGCCAATCATTTTACCAGTGTGTCAGTGTTTAAATATCATATGTGTGCATGCATGTGTATGTGTGCATGCATGTGCATGTGTGTGTGTGTGTGTGTGTGTGTGTGTGTGTGTGTGTGTGTGTGTGTGTGTGTGTAGAGCCGGGAAAGCAGAAAGGGTGGACCTTTGGCCAACTTTTCATTAACATTATTCATCCAACGAGTAATTCCAGCCCGGAAGCCAAGGCCCCAGTGTGAGGTTATGAATTCCCCTCATGTGGTACCACATAAAGGTCAGTTTTCACTCCCTCAGTCATTCTTAGAGAAGCTCCTTGGGAAACTTTGTGGACCCCTCAACATGAAATGCAGAGGAAGTTGGAGAAGGATGGGGAAAGGGGTTGGGGCTGAAGGCATGGATGGTCCCTACAGGAAACACTTATGAGAAAGAAAGTAACATATCAGAAGCAGTTGCTTGTAGACTCAAGGAATGATGCAGTATTAAAAAATAGCCAACATTCAGGTAGTTGTGAGGCTCCCTAGGGTACAGTGGGTAAAAAACTATCTTTAGAGTTTGGCAGCACTCTTTCTCAAATGCAGGTCAACATGGGGAAAGAGGAAAAGCAAGATTTCAGGTACACTTTTTGCACACACTTTTCCCCTCAAGATTCATTTTAATTCTGCCTAGGCAAGTTTTTGTGCTACTTAAGGAGTAGTGAATGTAGTGACAATGGTTCACATTCATGATTCCTAAATTTAGAGATGTTCTCTGGACAAATCCTGATCTTTAGTTCTGCATGAGTGTCAATGTTATAAAGCTATAAACGTGTCCAAGAAAAGCAAGCTGGAGTAAGATAAATTATAGATAAAGATAATTTACCTTTTTGATAAATTATCCAAGTTAAAATCTCCTGATTCCCTATTAGATCATTTCTCCTCTTTCAACTGTTTCTTCCCTTATCATCCACTTCTAATAAGGTGTTTAAGGGATAAAGTTTACATATCCCCAGAACACAATGTAGACCATAAAAGGTGACTTGTCCTCTGTGGCACTCAAGGTCTTCACTAGCCCTTTATGCTGCCTGGTGACTAGGCCTTCTGTTCTAGTGTATACTCAGGTGGATTTGGGACTTCACAGCTTAATGACTATTAGACCCACTGCCAATGACCATAGGCCTTGCTATTGTCTTCAGCCATAATAGCACCTATACTTTAAGTCTCTTTGTCCATCCCCAGTCTTCTCTTGGTCCACTGGACAATGGTACTAAAGTGGCACTATAGCATTGGACATTGGAGCCATTTAGGGGATGAAGCCATCAGTTGAGGTGTTCTCCAACTAATGGTAGACATGAGGCAAGGCAGGGGGGTTTTATTCTGACTCCAGGAGAAAGAATAGCAAACCTTGTCCTTTGGGTATGGCAGTTGGTACCAGTATATTCCAATACCAATGGTTGGCACAGGTTCACAGGCCTATCTTTAGACTGTCCAGATTCCTCATCAATGATGACTGTCTCCTGGATTTGCTGGCCATAGCAGCATGTTGTTACATCCTTGGGCCCCTATTCACCCAGAAGCTGTGGTCTAATGCACCAGCATCCAGAGGGCATTTCTGAGTCCTGATTTAAACAGCACTGCAAATGCACTGAGGACGACCATTTAAGGTCTGGAGTTTATTATAGGAATATGGATTGAGGATCAAAGAAAAAAATTCTCACCATTGCACAGTCATTTAAATATAAATAACATTTACTATATATTTTTTCAGAAAATACTTATTCTAGCAGATACCCTTGCTGTAGATTCAAAGCCAAGGTCTTGTCATTGAGGATCTCACAAGGCAGAGAGAGAGGAAGTGACTCATATGTGACACACGTATTCACAAAGTATTCTGGAAGAACTGGATTTTGGAGATGAGAGATATGTAAATAGGCCCATCGGAGTTTTAATTGCTATACAGTATTGTGTGCAATATTTTGATTCAGGTAAACTTTTGGTTTGAGTACAATTATATCACTTTCATGAAATAAAAATAAATCTGGACTTAGGTAAAAATGGACTTTATTCCAAACTATTATTGGAAGAGGAAGGAAAGGGACTATCAAAATAGGGAGAAGGCTCCCACCATGAAAACCACAATGTCTTCAAGCTTTAGCCAGACAAGGAATTTCCTTGTACAAGAAAGAGAAAATGGCAGAGATGATAAGGTGTGGGGAAGTGAGATGTGGAGAATGGATGCCAGTGGCAGGTGGCATGATCAGGTAGACAATCAGCTCTACTTAGTTTTCCTTTGAGGTGGGGCTGGTCTTAAGGAAGAGCTGTATGCTGGCTCGGGTTGAGGATAGGTCAAAATTCCAGGGTATGGGCAAAGAAGAGAAGCTTAACTAAATTTTGTTCAAGTCATGGTAGCAGATATTTCATCCCTACTGGTTACCAATGGTTCAGCTAATCATTAATGAGACAAGGATGGAAATTTGAATGGTCTGAGTCTGGCCTCATCATAGGTAAACATGGGGGACATCTAGGAGTTTTATCTAAGTCACAGGGGGAGGGTATTCCTTTGTGATAAACCATTTCCTGGAACACAAACGAATGGAGAGCAGTTTTTTGTTTTGTTTTGTTTTGTTTTAATTTATTTTTTCAATTACAGTTGACATTCAATATTACCTTATATTAGTTTCAGGTGTACAGCTTAGTGGTTAGGGGAGATTTCTTAATCATTGCTATTTTCTAGGAGTACAGGACTCAGATAAAATTCAACATCATCAATCACTTTCTATGTGAGTTTAAACCTCTGTTTCCTCACAGGAAAAATGAGGTAAAAATTGTTCCTATGTCAGGATGAGGACCATGGATGGAAACTTATGTAAAAGAAGTTAGCATGATACCGTGAATGTTTTAAGAGTTCAATAATAATAATCATTATTATTCACATTATTTTTGTTGTTATTATTACCACATCCTGGGCTTTGTTTTTATTAAAGTCATTTTTATTATCTATTTTAAAATTAAATATAAGTAATCAAAGTCTATAACAAAGCATTTAACAAGAAGAATATGTAATTAATCAGGATGACCCATTACTATCCAGGAGAGAGCCAATGACACTTAGCAACATTTGACCAAAACCGACATTACTAGATCTTGTTAAACTGACTTCAAGTATGATATTCATTCACTTTATTCACTGAAACCCATGCAAAGTGTGTTTGCAATCTAAATGAGCCCAGGCCTCTGGGTGCTAAGGCTAGAGGCTTCTTTTCTGCCTAAGGAAGGTTGACTCTCTCAGGATTTCTCTTCTGCCTCTCAATGACAACTCAAACTCATGCTGATGTGGCCACAGCAACTCTTTTTATGAACATTCAGACTCTCCCAGATCTTTCTTTCATGAGAAACAAAGCTTCTCATGACATCTTATTAATTTAAACAGGATTTCTTAAAGAGTTTATATAGGAGCCTTAAATATTTCATAGACTTATCTGCCTCTTTAATTATGTCTACATGCAAAAAAAAAAAAAAAAAAAAGCTGCCTGGCTAGGCATACATTTTGCAATACTGTTATATAAATATTTAAACAGTTGGGCTTCTCTGTATCCTTAAGAAAAGTGCCAGTCTTCACTTAGGGAAAGATGACTAACGTAGAAGCTGTAAACTACGTAATAAGTAGATATTCATATGTAAATAAGGTGACTAATCTTTATTTTTTTAAAGCTAATATAACAATAGAAAAGAATGTTTGCCTTTTGCCATGACTGTTCACCAGGGTTACTTATAATATGTTATTAGTGGGTTTGGAGAAAAAAGTCACAAAAAGGAATACTGATTTTACATTTGCTAGGCAAAGCCATGCAAGTTCATTTAACTTCCCTGTGCCTTATTTTCCTCATTTAAAAATGAGGGGAATAATGGGACAGTCACTGTGGACAATAGTATAGCAATTCCTCAAAAAATTAAACATAGCATTACCATATTATCCAGCAATTACACTTCTGGGTATATACACAAAAGAACTGAAAGCAAGAACTAAGATATTTGTACACTATGTACATCATTCACAATAGCTAAAACATAAGCAACTAAGATGCCATCACCAAATCAATGCACAAATAAGAAGTTATATATATATTTTTTAATACACACAAAAATGGAATATTACTCAGCTTTATAAAAGAGAAGAGATTCTGACACATGCTACAACATGGGTGAACCTTGAAGATTTATACTAAGTGAAATAAGCCAGACACAAAGAACTAATATGTATGATTCCAGTTATATGAGGTAAATAGAGTAGTTAAATTCTTTGAGATAGAGGCAAAATGATGGTTGCCAGAGGTTGAAAGGGAAAGGAAGTTTTAATTCGGGAGATAAAAAAGGTAGACAGTAGTGATGGTTATATGTCAATGTGCATGTACTTAATACTACTAAACGTATACACTTAAACATGGTCAAAATGGTAATTTTATGTTATGTACATTTTACCACAAACAACACAATGGAATTAATAATTATATATTCCTTAAAGAGTCATTTCAAGTGCTAAATGTCACATATATTAATTTGTGAAATGCTTTGTGTAGTAGATAGCACTTAGAAATTATCCAAAAGATATCAGTGCCTTTTTCATTCTGGATTTGCATTGGCAAGAGTAAGTGCTTTGGAGTGCCACACAATGCTTGTGCATAGGATGGCTACAGTTGGGAAACCTGTCACAGGTGCATGGTGATGGTTATGTGTGGCTTCATGATTTGAGTAATAAGTCTCCTCATATATACCATAGCTAAGATAAATGAAATTTTAAAAAAAATTTTCTTCCATGTAGATGTGTTTTGAATTAAACATTTATTTTTAAACTAGTTGTAGATTCACATCTTCTGGTTCCCGCATTACTTAATGAGTTAAAATCTTTTATATTTGCTCATTTCATGATTGCCTGAGAGTCACAATTTTGCATTCCTGAAAATTTATATTTTAACATTGTTTCACTGAAGAACTCATTTGAAATAGTCTTGTAAAGACTGTTGGTCTTGAAGTTTGGTGAAAATGACCCTCTGTGGCATAAATGAAAGACTAGTAGTTAAATTTCATTGTAATCGGTTGAAAGATTGTATTGCAACAAAAGATATGAAAATGCATCAGGATGAGAAAGCTAAATAACCATGATTTCTCAGATCATCCTAGTTTCCAAGTACTATAATAACAGCAAAGCTCACACCACATACCTACCGTAAGAGGTAGAAAACCTGAATAGAGCAATAGAGGAAAATAAAGAAAAATTATTAGAGATTATCTACAACAATGAAGGTCAACTCCGTGAGAGGAATTTGCTACTTTAATTCTTTGAAGATTTCACAGTGTATCATCTATTCTTGGCAGGAGTAGGAGGAAAGTTACAAGTAATGAACACCACAGACCTTGAAACTGATATTGGGCAGACCAGAAATGAATTGATCATAGTTAGACATAAATATGAAAAGTTAAACCTACTCTAGACTAAGCAGTGTATTAGGACAGTAATAAATCAAACTGAGATTCAACTCAAATGTAATATGAAAAAATTTCATGAATATCACACAGGATATAGCAATAGTTTTAAAGAAAATAAATATATATCAATTTTATAAGTGGAGAAAAAGAAATTCGGTTAATTCCAAGATTATGCCAATAAAGAAATTTTTCTTTAAAGGATAGGATCCTTTTTTTTTTCAAGTTTTTTTTTGAATAGAAATATCTTTATTTTTTAATTAAAAAATTTAAATATTGTTTGTTAGAACTGTTCTCATAGAGATGCAAGTCGAGTGGACCTACAGCCTGTGGGTTTCTGATTGGTGCCTGCTTTCTATAAGAGGGATACCTATTCATCATCTCCTCATGTCCAGGTTTAAGCACGCCAGGGAAGGATTACACAGTTAGAAGCAGAAGCACATGGAATAGTTTGTAGAACTAAGAAAAGTCCAGAAGGATAAGTGGATGCTGAAAGTAGAAAGATAGCTGTTTTTTTGATGATACCATTTTTGCCACTGCAAGAAACTAAATGAACAAAAGCAATTAATCTTGGTCTGTTGATGATCTTGTCTGAAGAATAAATATTAACAACTGGAAAAGCCAACTCCAAGCTATCTAAGCTGCTAGTAAAACTACTTTCTAGGGAAAATATCCCCACCACCACCTCCATTAAAAGTATAAACTAGACTGGTTGATTACAAAGGTGTGTGTGTGTGTGTGTGTGTGGTGTGTGTGGTGTGTGTGTGTGTGTGTGTGTGTGTGTGTGTTTGGTCAGGATTATCTTGATATTCTACTTACTTTGGCTTAGGCATTTTACCAGGCTACTTATGAATCATCAAATCAAACAAGTCTGTAGAGGGAGCTCTAACAGCATTCCTATTCTAATGGCATCTCCTCAAGCTTGTGTCAATCAGCAGTTTGGACTAGAGGAAACATACAGGCAAACGGCTAAAATTCTGACATGATTGTCAAGTGTATGTTAATGGATTCTCTTCTCATCTCTACTTGTATTTCCTTATATGTCAATTTGAGAATGGGATTATGGTTTTACCTGGATATTTTAAATGTCTTTTGTAACAAAATTATTACTGATCTTTATGAGAAAACTGTTAAGCAAATTTCCTCTTTTTAATTTTCCTGAATCTAATAATTTTTTTAAATTAAGTTTATTGGGTAACATTGGTTAATACAATTATATAATTTTTCAGGTGTACATTGTAATTTGACATATGTATATTCTATTGTGTTTACCACCCAAGTCTAGTATCCTTCACTAGACTATATGTGATCCCCTTTACCTACTTTCACCTCCCCCAATCCCCCTAAATTGACTCCCTTCACCCCATCAACCTTCCCCCCCTCCCTCGCCCTCTGATAACCACTAGTCTATAACCACATCCATGAGTCTGTTGTTTGTCCTGTCCATTTGTTACTTTTAGGATTTATATCCCACATATAAGTGATATCATGTGATTGTCAAACTTTTTACGTCTGGCTTATTTCGCTTAGCATGATTATCTCGAGTCCATTCAATATTGTCACAAGTGCAGTATTTCATTTCTTCTTATGACTGAGTAATATTCCATTGTATATATGTGTCACAGCTTCTTTAGCCATCTGTCATAGGACACTTTCGATTGCTTCCATGTCCTGGCCACTATGAATAATGCTGCTATGAACATCAGCGTGCAAATGTATTTTTGGATATGGCTTTAAAAGTCTTAAGGGATAAATACCCAGTAGAGGATTGCTGGATCATATGGTAAATCATTCTTAGTGTTTTGAGGAACCTCCATACTGTTTTCCATAGAGGCTGTACCAATTCGCAGTCCCATCAGCAGTGTATGAGGGTTCCTTTTTTCCACATTCTTCCCACATTGTTATTACTTTGTCCTGTTGATTATAGCTATTCTACAGGTGTGAAATGGTATCTCATTGTGGTTTTGATTGCATTTCCCTAATAGCTAACAATGTTGAGCATCTTTCAAATATTTGTTGGTCATTTGCACATCCTTAGGGAAAAGTGTCTTTCAGGTCCTCTGTCTATTTTTTAATTGGATCATTTGTTTTTGTTGTTATAGGTCGTATGAGTTCTTTGCATATTTTAGATATTAGGCCCTTATGGAAGTGTTGCTTGCAAATATATTTTCTCATTTGGATGGTTGTCTCTTTACCTTGTTGACAATGTCTTTTGCTGAGCAGAAGCTTTTTAGTTTGATAGTCCATTCATTCATTTATTTTAGTTTTTACTTCCCTTGCTTTTGAGGTCAAATTCATAAAATCCTTTAAGTCCAAGTCCTTGAGTTTAGTTCCTATTTTTCTTCTATGCATTTTATTGTTTCAGGTCTTATATTCAGGTCCTTAATCCATTTTGAGTTAATTTTTGGTGTGTGGTGATAGACAACAGTCTAGTTTCATTCTTTTGCAGGTGGCTTTCCAGTTTTCCCAGCACCATTTATTGAAGAGGCTTTCCTTTCTCCACTGTATGTTTTTGGCTTTTTGTCAAAAATTATTTGCCCATATAAATATGGGTTTACTTCTGGACTCTCGATTCTGTTCCACTGGTCTGTGTGTCTGTTTTGCTAATACCATGCGTTTGTTTATTGTCACTTTGTAGTATAATTTAGTCAGGCAGAGTGATGCCTCTAGCCTTGTCTTTTCTCAGGATGCTTTTGGCAATTCGAGGTCTTTTGTGCTTCCATACAACTGATGATTTTTTTGTTCATTTGTTTAAAAAAAATGTCGATGGGATTTTGATAGGGATTGCATTAAATCGTCTAATGCTTTAGGTGATATGGTCATTTTAACTATGTGATTCTTCCAATCCGGAACACAAAACATCTATACAATTCTTTTGTATCTTCTTTGATTTCTTTTAATAGGGTCTTATAGTTTTCATATCTAGGTCTTTCACATATTTCATTAGATTTATTCCTAGGTATTTTATTCTTTTGTTGCAATTGCAAAGTAATTATTTTTTTCACTTCTTTTCCTGACACTTCATTATTAGAGTATAGAAATGCTATGAATTTTGAACATTGATTTTGTATCCAGAGACTTTATTGTATTATTGTTTCTAATAGTGTTCTTGTGGAGTCTTTAGGCTTTTCTATATAGAGAATCATGTCATCTGCAAATAGTGACTGACCTATTCATTTCCTATTTGGATACCTTTTATATCTTTCTCTTGCCTGATTGCACTCTGTAGGACCTCCAATGTTATATTGAATAACAGTGATGAATAGCTGACAGACTTGCCTTATTTTTCGATCTTAGAGGGGAAAGTTTTTAGTTTTTTCACCATTAAGTATAATGTTGGCTGTGGGTTTGTCATATATGGCCTTTATTAATATTAAGGTACTTTCCTTTTATACAGATTCTGTGAAGTGTTTTGATCATAAATTGATGCTGTACTTGTCAAAGGCTTTTTCTGCAATCTAATTGATTATGATCATATGATAAATTCCTATTTTTTAATTTGTTTATATGGTGTATCTCATTAATAAAATTTGCATATGTTGAACCTTCCCTGTGCTCCTGGATGAAGATTCACTTAATGTGGTGTATAATCTTTTTAATATGTTTCTGTATTTGATTCACTAGTATCTTATTTAGGATTTTTGCATCTGTGTTCATGAGAGATATTGGTCCAAAGTTTTCTCCTTCTGTGTTATCTTTACCAGGTTTTGGTATTAGAGTAATATAGGCCTCATAAAATGAGTTGAGGAGTATAGCCTCCTCCTTGGTTTTTTGGAAGTGTTTGAGAATAGGTATTAAATATTTGAATGTTTGGTAGAATTCACTGGGGAAGCCATCTGTGTCCTAGACTTTTACTTTTTGGTAGGTTTTTAATGATTGTTTGAATTTCTATACTGCTGATAACTCTATTTAGATTTTCCAGATCTTCTAGATTCAGTCTAGAAAGGTTTTCTCTGACTGCCATTTGCTTGAAATATTCTTTTCTACCCTTTCATTTTGACTCTATATTTGTCTTTGGAGTTAAATGTGTCTCCTGGAGGCAGTATATGGTTGGGTTTTGTTTTTGATCCGTTCTGCAACTCTGTGCTTTTTATTTACATTTAAGGTGAATATGAGGTCTTCTTATAGCCATTTTATCTTTTCCTTTCTGGTAGTTCAGTTTTCCATTGCTTCTTGTCCTTGTGTTTCTGTTTTCTTATTTTTTTGGGTTTTGTGGGTTTTGCCTCTGTTTCTTTGTTTTATGTTATACACTTTAATTCTGAACCTTTGCTGTGTGGTTACCATTATGAGTATGTAAAGGATAGTTATATACATGCAGTTGTCCATTTTCTTCTGCGTGTGCCTTATCTCTATTCCCTTTGCAAATTTGTATCTTCATATCCCCCCACTTTTCTGTCATTGTTACCTCAATTTGTCCCTATGTATGCTGAATGTTCATTACTATCTTGCTATAGCAATTATCTTCTTATTAAGCGTATAATGCCCTATTCTTTGTAAAGGATTGCACTCCTCTGTTTCTATATACCTGATAGTCACTTTACTCTTAATTATGTATTTTGTTGTCGTCGTTGTTGTTGTTATCTTGTTTTAGGTGAGCTGACTCCTTTCAGTATTTCCTGTGGTGCAGGCCTCATAGTGGAGAATTCCCTCAATTTTGTATGTCTAGAAAAATCTTAATTTCTCCTTTATATGTAAAGGAGAGCTCAGCTGATGCATTATTCTAGGCTGGTAGTTTCTTTCACTAATAGTTTAAATATTTGATTCCTTTCCTTTCTGGCATGTAAGGTTTGCACTGAGAAGTCCAAAGATAATTTAATGGATTTTCCTTTATAAGTTACCATTTTTTTCTCCCTGGCTGCCCTGAGAATTCTGTCTTTGTTGTTGATTTTTGATAATTTTAATATGATGTGTCTTGTGAAGGCCTTTTTGGGTTAAGATAATTGGTGTGTTCTGTTGACTTCTTGAATTCCAAGCTCCATCTATTCCTTAGATTTGGGAAATTCTCATCAACTATTTGTCTGAAAATGCTTTCTAGTCCTGCTCCTTTTTCCTCACTTCGATAATGCCATTATTCTTATGTTTCTTCCTGATGGTATCAGCTAGTTCTTATATTTCTTTTCATTATTTTTCATTCTTTAGTTTCTTCTTCTTCCTTCTGATTTATTTCTAGATTTCTGTCTTCGATATCACTGATCCTTTCCTCCATTTGGTGGCTCTATTTCCCAAGCTTGCTATTTCATTTTTCAACTCTTATCTCCAAAATTCTATTTGGTTCTTTTTGAGGTTTTAATCTCCTTGCTCTCTAATCTATTGTTTTTTCAATTCCTAAAATTGTTGATATGACTTGTTTCAGAACTCAGTGAGTTTTTTCAGAAGTACCATCCTGAATTCTCTGTCATTTAAGTTGTATATTTCTATGTCTGTAAGCTTATTTTCTGGAGATTTTTTCTTTTCTTTCTGAGCTGCCTTGTCACCTTGGTTATTCATGGTGTTTAATGGACTATTTCTTTGCCTGGGTATTAATGGAAGTATATTCTACTTTTTTTTCCAAAACAAAGATTTATATAAAAGTCTCTTTTAGTCTGTTGTAAAGGAAGCGCTTTAGTTTTTGGTTTCCAATAGGTGGTGTCTAAGCCTCTTGGATCACTGCTTTATAAAGCCTTAATTATACTTTTTTTTTCTCTTATAGATGTTTAATTGTGCTCACTTCTCTCAGTCTCAGTCTCTGTCAGTGTCAGCTACATTTCGGTATCCTTTGCTTAGATTCCCCTGGAGCTCCATGGTGTTTGGTCTCAGAGGGTATAGGGGTAGGAGCCCTGCGGGTTAAATGTTGGGGGCTGTGGCTCAGCCTCTATTTTTTCAACTGGGGCAGGTAAAAATCAACTGTTGTTTTTCTGCCATCCCACTTCTCTGCCTTCTGCCCCGATGACTGGGCCCTACTGCCAGCTGCCTGCGGGGAGCTCATAGCTTTCCCAGACAGGGCTGTTCAGGGAATTCACTGCTCCTTCTTCCCTCTCCCTCCTTCTCCAGTGAGTTTCCACTTCCACGGCTGCTGTGAGAGGCAGCTAATTTGTTTCTCCAGGTTCACCACCTGCCCCTGGGATTCTGGCCTGTGGTAGCTCTTATGTGCAGATCCCATGCTCAGACATACTGGTGTGCAGTTTGGGTGTTTTTTGTTGAGTTTTAGATGTTCAATTTATTGTTGTTTCAAGGAGAAAGATCTGGGGACATCTCTCCCACTGCCATGTTTCCTTTCTCTAATAATTAATTTTATCTTTTCCTTTTTTTCTTTATTTTTTTTTTGCAAATTAATACCCAATAATTTCCACATTAATAATAAAGGTTTAAACAAGAAAATGAGATTGATCTGAAAAAAATGTTAGTGATCTCCTGTGGTGTATGGAGTGCTTGAGTCATAGGAAACATTGCCACCAAGACCAGTAACAAATTCAGGTTGTATTAGATGCAAGAATACTTGCCAGGCAATGGGAAAAAAAAAATAATATACAGAAGGAAGCTGGGTCATTGTCTAATATTACAGCTGGCTGTCAAGATCAATAGAGTAAGTTACCAATTATGGCCTTATTCCCTGATAATGTTCAAAAGGAACTTGTAAGAATAACATTAATTTTCAAGTGGAAAGAACATTTAAACACACAATATATATTTTCCACAGAGGCACAATTAAACACTATTGATAAACCTCATATTTAAGGAAGACACTAAAATTTCTCTAATTGTTAAGGAAACTATTTGAGAAATCTTTCAAGTTGCTGAGAAAATAGGTAAAATTGAGAAACTGTGTTCTGTAATTAAAGAAGATGGATGACTGCACAAAATTGGAGTTCTTTAATTTATGAAAATAAATTCATATTGAGAACTATGAAAGGCTGAATGAAAAGTGTTTTACTACCAAGGGAGAAGACAGTCAGAACAACACTTACACTTCTTTGAACTTTTAGATTTCTGTAACCAAACCATAAATTCTTTGATATGAAGCTTTCCAACTAATAATTAATTTATTTAATAAAAAGAAAGAATGAAGAAGGAAGGAAGAAATGTAGCTTTTTGGGAAAAAATCAACAATACAAAAGTATAAAAGTAGAAAATAAAAGTATGTCACAATTTATCTCTTCTGCACTTTGAGTATTGTTCTAATAATTACATATTTATATGTTTGAACTACATGGTATATATTTACCTCTTTATGCATTATAATATATTTTCATAAACAATATGGTAATTTTCTTTTTTGTTTCTACATAAAACAGACCCTTGCCATAGATGATGCTCTCTAATATTAACTTTTCTTTAAAAATGTATCATGGACTTCTCCTGGTGGAAAAATAGAATAAATCTACTTTTCTCTATTCCTCTCACAAAATACAACTAAAAACCCTAGACATTATATATAAAGCAAAAAGGTGAAAGTAAGAATACAGACTGGCTGAAAACCTCGGGACCCAAAGAACAACAAGATGGTTTTCTTCCCTGCCACCTCCAATATGGCCTTGACTTAGGGCTGAAGAAGCCAGAAACTTAGAGGGCCTGACAAAAGCTTACTTCAGGATCAGATGGGTTTATCAGAGATTTCTACTAAATTTTCAAAAAACTAACATGAATTCTACACAATATCTTCTAGAAAATAGAAAGAGAACACTTCTCAATTATTTTACAAAGAGTATTATTCTGATATCAGAACCAACGAAAATAAAAAAGGAGAAAGGTACATAACTTTCATGAATATGGATTTACAGATATTAGCAAATATAATTCAGCAATATACAGAAAGACCAAGCAGGGTTTACCCAAATGAGTAAAATTGTTTTAATATTTAAAATTCACTTAATTTAATCTATCACATTAACAAGCTAAAGAAAAAAAAATCACATGATTACATCAATCAATGCAAAAAATCTGACAAAATTTAATACTTATTTATGAAAAATCTCATAGAAATAGAAATATAGGGTAATTGTCTCAACTTGATAAAGAGCATCTACAAAAAACCTGCAGCTAATATTGTACCTAATGATGAGAGACTAAATGTCTCCCCTGAAGACTCGAGAAAAGGCAAGGATACCTGCTCTGATCACTCTTATTTGACTTAGTGATTTATTTCTAGACAATACAATAGGACAAGAAAAAAAATGGAAAGCCTACAAGTTGGAAAGGATGAAAAAAACTCTTTTTATTAGCAGAAGCCATAACTGTCTACATAGACAATCCTAAGGAATCTAGAAAAAACTCTTAAAGTTAATAAATAAGTTCATTAAGGTCACAGGATACAAAATAAACATACAAAATTAATTCTATTTGTATATATTAGCTATTAACATGTAGATGTTGGAATTAAAAATGTAATACCATTTATAATCTCTAAAATATGAAATACTTAGATGTAAATTTAACAAAACATCTTCAGGGCTTGTTTGTTGAAAACTACAAAACACTGATGAAAAAAATCATCAAATGTCTAAATAAAGAAAAGATACTGTACTATGTTCATAAATTAGAAGACTCCACATATAAATGATGTTAAGCTTCCCTCTAATTGATGTATAGAATTGAAACAATCACTATACAGTTCCCAGCAAGATTTTTTCTAGATATACACAAAATTATTCCAAAACATAGCTAGAAAGTTTCAGGCACTAGAATGGCTAAAACAATTTTGAAAAGAATAACAAATTTTAAGAATTCTATAGTAGTAAAAACTAGGAGGTATTGTCAGAGGCACAGACATGTAGATTAATAGAAAAGAATAGAAAACCCATTTGTATATCCATATAAATATATATGGTTTTGAACAACGTACAAAAGCAATGCAATGAAGGAAAGACAGGCTTTTTAACAAATGGTGCTGGACCAAACAGACAAGAAGAAAAGAAAATGAAACTCAATTTAAATTTCACATCTTATAAAAATTAAATCAAAATGGATTATGGACTTATATTAAAACCTAAAACTGTAACACTTCTAGAAAAAAAAAGGAGAAAACCTTTGAGATTTAACCAAATGATTCATAAAAGCATAAATTGCACTTCAAAACAATTAAAAACTTTTGATCTATGAAAAGACATATGAAGTCAATGAAAATGTAAGCTATAGGGAAGGAAAAAAATTTACAAACCACAAAATCAACAAAGGACTTGCATATAGAGAACATCAGGAGAAAACTCTCAAAATTAAACAGTTAAAAATAATAATGCAATTAGAACACAGACAAAAGACATCGAGAGACATTTTACTAAAAAAAAACAAAAATTAAGCACATGAAAAGACATCCAATGTCACTAACCATTAAAGAAATGAAAATAAAAACCAAATTGAGATATTACTACATACCTCTCAAAATGGCAAAAATAAAAATAGCAACAACACAATTGCTGGCAAGGATGTAGTTAAACTAAATTGCTCATTCATTGATGGTTTGAATAGAAATGGTGCAGAACTCTGGAAAACAGTTTAGCAGTTTCTTGCACAACTAAACATGCAACTACCATTCGAGTCTGCAAGAGCATTCCTGGGCATTTTCCTAGAAAAATAAAAACATAAAAACCTGTACATGAATGTTTATAGCGCAGCATTATTTGTAATAGTCCAAGACTAGAAACACTCCAGAGGTTCTTCAACAAGTGAATAGTTTAAAAAACTATGGTATAAAAAGAACAAACTACTGAAATATACAGTAATCTAGAGGAATCTTCAGAGAATTATATTGAGTGAAAAGAGCCAATTCTAACAGGTTACATGCTTTAATATACATATACACACACACATACATATACACACACATACACACATATTTATATGAATGAATTGAATATATATATACACACACATATACATGTGTAATATCTTGAAATTGGATATGCACACACACACATCACAAAATTATAGAAATGGATAAGTTTACTGGTTGCCATGAATTAAAGAGGGGGTAGAGAGAGGCGAGAGGGAGGTGGAAGTGAACATAAAGGGACAACATAAGAGATCTTGTGATGATGGAAACGCTGTGAATATTGAATACATCAATTTCAATATCCTGACTGTGATAATGGAGTATTGTTTTGCAATATGTTATCATGGATGAAAATTAGGCTAAGGTACAAAGAATCTGTTTGTATTATTTTATGACTGTATATAAATCTAAAATTATCTTAAAATTAAAAGGCTTAATTAAAAAATTCTATTAGCAGAAAGTCATAATCAGAGGTATATTATAATACTAACTTTTCCATACCTTTCCAGGATATGATGATGGAAACTAGGCATGGAGCTACCTCTCATACAAACTCTCTCTTCTCTTTCAGGGGCATTCAAAATTGGGTCATATAAGAATTGAAATAATATGTTGTATCTCAGATTTTCCTAAAGTCTATTTTTAAAATGTACTTAACATTTTTCTTTCTATTTCCCCTGGTAGCCCAATGCTGATTGGAGAAGCATGAGTTCTCTCTTGGTTCACAGACGCCAATATTTCCTGTCAGCTGGCTCCACAAATTCCTATACTTCTCTTTCTCTATATTTCACTATCTCTAGGGATCTCCAAACCCTCAGACACAAAATAGAAGTATTATGATTCTTTCCAAGTAGAATTTCCTAAGATCCTTCATTCCTCAGTTTGTTTGTTTGTTTGTTTAAGTTCCCTGGGCCTTGATTAACACCTACTACTTTAATCAAAACACTGAAAAAAATCATTTTCTATGATCTATTTTCTTGACATGATAAAGCTTAACTGTTAAGAATTTGAGATGAGTGTTAGTAACCAAATTACCCCTCTTACCTCCTCTTCAGAAATCTTGGGGATACTGCCCATGGGCAATAATTTCCAGTGAAAAACTTTATTCAGCATTGAAAAAGCACTCCATACCTTAATGCAAGGCTCTGTTATAAATGCTGTTTGGTAAAATATGGTAGAGGCCAAAGACCTCGACAATGACTCTTGTTCCTTTCCACCTAGGTCTTCAAGAAGACTGAACTTACAAATACATCCACCAGAGATGGCTAAGCTATAGCTAAGCAAGGATGGTGGTGCTTACCTTGAAGAGGCATAAATGAACTTGAAATAAAATTTTATCAAAAATTTATCTAAAGAGGCCATTCGGCTTGTTCTCTTAGCAGTTTAATTTTTTTTTCTTAGTACTAGATAATCTTTCCTCCTCATTATCTAAAAGTAATTAAACAAACAAACAAAAAAGACTATTAATATATTCTCTCCCAAGAAAGTTGGAAGAAATGCCTGTTAGCACTTTACCTGGTTTATCATTCAGTTTACTTTCAGAAGAAAAGGAGGGAAGGAAGGAAGGAAGGAAGGAAGGAAGGAAGGAAGGAAGGAAGGAAGGAAGGAAGGAAGGAAGGAAGGAAGGAAGGAAGGAAGGAAGAAAGGAAGGAAGGAAGGAGGGGGGGGAGGGGAAGAGGGAGAGAAGGAGGGGCATTTTGAAAAATTTCAAGGGGAAATCATTATTATTAACAGAAAATTTTCCAAATTATAATCTTATGTAAAAAGGCTACATAGAACGTTTAGGTAACATTTGCAGCATTATATAAGACAAAATGTTAATTGTTACTCTTACTCTTCAACATTGTACTGAAAAGGAATAAGATGTATCAGAATTAGAAGAGAATAGTTTTCAAAACTTTTCATTTTTTTCTGTTTAATTCTGAGTAACTAAAACAATCACCATGGTTTGATATTCAGGTATAAAGTGGCAATAGTGAAACAACTCTCTTCCATTCCTGTCTCTGCTCTCGGTTTCCTTCCCTGGAGAATTTTATTATTAGATTTTTTTTTTGTATCTTTCCAGATATATCTTACATACACATATTTAAGGAAGACTATTAATTAATGATGAACTTTATATTTGAGCAACAATAAGTCTCCCCTCTGTGGCCAATTTCAATTCAATGGTAACTGGTGCTTGGAATTACTCTAAGGACAATAGTTTGAGTAATAGCATGTCTTAGTTAGGGAAGTGATTTATTTGATTAAGAGCATCTGCTATGGTCAGATATCCAGTGAGTGGCAACCTACAGCATATTTTATATTCCTGAACTGTCATTCTTATGGTGTCAAGGGCAACTAAACAACTATGCAGAGGGAGCAGCCTTAAGAGATCAACTGACATCACGAAATAGTTAAGATGTACTGAAAAGCACAATATAAACTATGATAAAGCCAGATAAAGCTCCATTCCTTAATGGCTTCAATTCACCTTCCACCACAGAAGCTAGGAAGGGGATAGAGATAGAAAATGATTGTGGTTGGAATTAATTCATATCTATGAAAAAAAAGACAGAAGAATGAGGGGAGAGTAAGTAGTATTCTTTTCCCCAGGATCTATGTGTTTACAGTTAGTAATAGATACAACAGTACTCTTCTCCAGTTCCAAGGACTTTCACCTTTATTAAGTTTTTCCCAATCTCTATAGGGCCCTTGTATCTTCCTAAACCAATGAGATGAGCAGTTTAGCTGTTATCCACAAAAGTCTCTGAAGTAAATTAGAACCAAATATTAATTACATCTACTTCAAGTCTCCATATTCATGAAATTTCAAGGGACTCAAAACAGACAAAATTTTCTTAAAAAGAATAAAGTTGGTCTCACACATCTGATTTCAAAATTTAACAAATCTTCAGTAACCAAAACAGTGAAGACATGGCATAAAGAGGAATATAGTACAAGAGAATAGAATAGAGATCCCAGAAATAAACTCTTATATATATAGTTCCAAGTTTTTTCAATAAGAAATAGTCCTTTCAATAAATGGTGCTGAGAAAACTAGATATCCACATGCAAAAAAAAATGAAGTTGGATTCTTACCTTACGCACAAAAATTAACTCAAAATAGGCCAAAGACCTAAAATTAGAGACAAACTCTGGGATTTTAGAAACATGGCAGAGTGAGAGACATCCACAGATCTTCTCCTTGAAACAACAATAAGCCGAACATTTAAACAATGAAAACACTAAAACTGCTCACCAGCACATATGAGCATAGGATCTGTGCATAAGAGCTACCACAGGTCAGAACCCCAGGTGTCAGGCGGTGGACTGGGAGAAATAAAGAATCTGCCTCACATGCCATTGGAGCTCCCTGTAGAATGAAGGGAAAGGGAGAAGGTGCAATAAATTGCCTGAACAGCCCTGCCTGGGAGAGTTGTAAGTGCCACACAGCTGACAGCAGGGCTCAGTCATCAGGGCAGATAGCAAGAGAAGAAGGATAGCAAGAAGAACAACAGTCAGTTTTTACCAACCATGGTTGCAAAACGGAGAATGAGCCAGCCCCAACTCCAAACTCAGAGCGCCCCTTTCCATATTCCCTCTGAGACCAAACACCACAGAGACCAGGGAAATCAGAGCAAACACTACCAAAACTGTTTTTAACACTGACAGGGACTGAAACTGAGGGTAGCAAGCATGATTAAATATCTATCAAAAAATAAAAAGATATTTTTAAGGCTTTATATAAAGCAGGGATCCGAAATGCTTAGACACCACACTACTGAAATCAAAATAAAAGCCCCTTCTCTACAGCAAGCTAAAGAGATACTTTTATATAATAAAACTTTCTGGAAAAAAAGCAGAATATGTTTCCATTGATGCCCAGGTGGAGAAATAGTACATTAAACACCATGAACAACCAAGGTGGCAAGGTATTTCAGAAAGAAAGAGAAAAATCTCCAGAAAATAAGCTTACAGACATAGAAATATGCAACTTAAATTCAGGATGATACTTCTGAAATAACTCAATGAGATTCAAAATTAGTCATAACAACAATTTCAGGAATTTAAAAAACACCTAGATAAGCAGAGCAAGGACATTGAAACCCTCCAAAAGAACCAAAAAGAACTTCTAGAGATATAACATACTACAAGAGTTGAAAAATGAAATATCAAGCTTGAGAAATAAAGTCAACCAAATGGAGAAAAGGATCAGTGATATTGAAGACAGGAATCTAAAAATAAATCAGAAGAAAGAAGAGAGAAACTGAGGAATGCAACCCTTACAAGGAACAGGATATTATAAGCTTAAATAATAAGAGAATTGCTATAGCAAGATATAATGACTGTTCAGCATAGATAGGAAAAACTGAGATGACAATGATTGAAAAGGGAAGATTTAAAGATCCAAATTTGCAAAGGTGAATGGACATAAAGCACACACTAAGTATAATGGACAACTGTGCATAACATATATATACTAACCTTTACATATTCATAAAGGTAACCACACTCCAAAGATTCAGAACTGAAGTGTATAACATAAAATAAGAAGGACCAGAGGCAAACCCACAAAACCCAAACAAAATAAATAAAACAGACAACAAGGATGAGAAAGCAATGGAAACACAGAAAGGAAGATAAAATGGCTATAAAAAGACCTCATATTTCAATAATCACCCTAAATGTAAATGGACTGAACTCACCAATAAAAAGACACAGAGTTGCAGAATGGATCAAAAAAACACAACCCAACCATATACTACCTCCAGGAGACACATCTCAGCTCCAAAGACAAATACAGACTCAAAGTGAACGGGTGGAAAGTAATATTTCAAGTAAATGGCATTCAGAGATAATAAGGAGTAAGAGTACTAATATCGGATGCCAATAGACTTCAAAATAAAAAGGTAAAGAAAGATACTGAGGGACACTCATATTAAAAGGAATCATGCACCAAGAAGACATAACATTTATTCATATCTATGCTCCTAATCAGGGAGCCCCGAAATATGTGAAAAAATTACTAAAGAAAGAAACAGACCAAAACACTATCATAGTAGGGTACCTAAATACCCTACTGTCAGATATGAACAGATCATCCAAATAGAAAATCAGTAAGGAAATAACATTCTTAAATGATACATTTGACCAAGTGGGCATAATTGATGTATACACAGCCTTCCATCCCAAAACAGCGCTTATATATTCTTCTCTAATGCACACGGACATTTTAAGAATCAACCACATACTGGGACACAGAAATAGCCTCAACAAATATAAGAGGGTTGAAATCATACCAACCATATTCTCTGAACGTAATACTTTGAAACTAGAGATCAACTGCAAAAAGAAATCAGGAAGAACCACAAATACAAGGAGATCAAACAATGTGCTACTGAAGAATAACTGGATCAGAGAAGAATAAAAAGAGAGATCAAGAGCTACATAGAAACAAATGATAATGATAGTACAACATGTCAAAACTTTTGGGGCATGGCAAAAGTGGTCATAAGAGGAAAGTTCATATCATTACAGGCCTATCTCCAAAAAATAAGAATGAGCCCAAATAAACAAACTAATGCTTCATCTTAAAAAACTAGCAAAGGAAGAACAAATGAAGCCTAAAGTCAGAAGAAGGAAAGAAATCATCAAAATTAGAGCAGAAATTAATGAAATTGAAAACAAAACAAAATAAAAACATTAGAAAAGGTAAATAAAACAAAGAGCTGGTTCTTTGAGATGGTTAATAAAATTGCCAACCCCCTGGTTAGACTCACTAAAGATAAAAGAGAAAGAACACAAATAAATAAACCAAGGATGAAAGAGGGGAAATTGTGACAGACACTGCAAAAATCAAAGGATCATACAAGAATACTATGAAAAACCATATAATGCCAAATTTAATAACCTAGAAGAAATGGAACAGTACTTAGAGAAATACAACCTTCCTAGACTCAATCAAGAAAACTGGAAAATCTAAATGATCGATCAGCAGTATGGAAATTGAAACAATCATCAAAAACCTATCACAGAATAAAAGTCTAGGACCAGATGGCTTCCCTAGTGAATTCTATCAAACATTCAAGGAAGACTTAATACCTATTCTCCTCAAACTCTTCCAAAAAATCGAAGAGGAGGCACTATTTCTCAAACTTATTTTATGAGGCCGATATTACCCTGATACCAAAACCTGGTAAAGAAAACACACAAAAAAGGAAAACTACAGACCAATATCTCTCATGAACACAGAGCAAAATTTCCTACATAAGATACTGGCAGGCTAAATACAGCAATATATTAAAGAAATTATATACCACGATCAAGTGGGCTTCATCTCAGAGACACAGGGATGTTCAACATACATAAATCGATTAATGTGATACACCACATAAACAAATTTAAAAATAAGAATCATATGATTATATAAATAGATGCAGAAAAAGCTAAAGAAGCTGTGGTACATGTACCAATGGAATATTACTCAGCCATCAGAAGAGATAAAATACTGTCTTTACAACAATATGGATGGTACGTGAAATAAGACAGACATAAAAAAGTTGACAATCACATAATATCACTTATATGTGAATATAAACCTAAACAACAAATGAACAGGACAAACAAATAAGACTCATGGACATGGGCATAGACTAGTGGTTACCAGAGGATGGGAGAGGAGGAGGGAGAAGGTAGTCGAGGTGAAGGGGGTCAAATATAGAGGGGTTGGAGAGAGGGCGAAGTGGTAAAAAGGATCACATATAGTCTAGTTGAAGAAACTAGACTGGTAGAAACACACAACAAATATACAGATGTCAAATTACAATGTATATACCCGAAAATTATATAATTTATTTACCAATGTTGCCCCATAAACTTAATTTAAAAGAAAAAAGACAAATTCTTTAAAAGAAAATATAGGAAAGAAGTTTTATGGCATTTAATTTGCACAGACAACAAAAGAAACAAAATTGGATACGTCAAAATGTAAAATTTGTTCATCAAATGATACTAACAATATAGTAAAAAGACAATCCACAGAATTAGATAAAATATTTTCAAATTATATATCTATAAGAGATTAATATCTAGAAACAAACACAAATTGATTAAAAATAGGCATAGGATTGAATAGACATGTCTTCAAAGAAGATATACAAATGGCCAATAAGCACATGAAAAGTTGCTTAATATCACTAATCATTAGGGAAATGAAACTCAAACTCACAATTTGATAAAATATTATAAAAAAGAAAATAATGTTGGTGAGGACGTGGAGAAATGTACATCTTGTGAATTGCTGATGAGAGGTAAAATGATATAGCTGCTGTGAATAAATAAATTCTTCAAAAAAGTTAAACAGACAGACCATATGATTCAGCAATTCTGCTTCTGAGTATAAATCCAAAAAAAGTTGAAAGCAGGGGCTAGAATAAATATTTGTGCAGTCATGTTATAGCAGCATTATTCAAAAATAATCAGAAAGTGGAAAGCAACTAAAATGTTTATCAGTGTATGAATTGATAAACTAAATGTGGCCTATACATCCAATGGAATATTATCCAGGAAGGGAATTCTTGACATATGCTAAACTATATATGAGGTAGCTTGAATAGATAATTCATGCATATAGAAAGTAGGGGTCTAGAAAAAGGGGAAATAGAGGAATTGAGGAAAAATGACAAGCAAGAAAACCACTTTAATTACATTAACATACTCATTGCTCCATTTATTTATTAATTTAGTTATTATAGTAATATTTTCAAACATGTACAATGTGCTCAAAAAAACATAATCTCAGCCCTCAAAATTTATATTCTAGAAGAGAGACAGGCAACATTAAAAATAAGTAAACAACTGGTTACATAATCTGCAGGCCCATTGCCAATCATGAATTTTCAAGATGGCTATAGCAGAGCATAAATCCAAAGCCTGAGGCCATGAAACGGCCTAAGCAAAATGATATATAATGTTAGAGTGTATGTAGTAACTCAAAAAAAAAAAAAAAGAAGGAAGTATAAAGGAATTGATACAAGTAAGAAGTTTGAAATTTTCGGGATGGTGAAGAGGAAAGACCTCACTAGAAACGACTTCTAAGTAATGACCCTGATAGAATGAAAGAATATAGCTATTGAGGTCAACTGGGGAAATTCATTCTTGGCAGAGAGCATAAAACGGTAAATGGATGATGCTTATGCCCAGCCTACTGAAAAGAAACAGCGCTGGAGTAGACAAAGGAGGAAGAAAAATTAGAAAATATATGAGACCAAAGTCTTACAGGAGCAAGAGAGAGAGAGAGAGATGTGGAAAATATTATGTAATGTGTCTTTTGTGATATTCAAGTATTTTGGCTCTTACTATGAATGACAATCACACAAAATCCCCCATATCCAGGGAAGTTTTCATTTTGCTTGTCACAGCAAAAACTAAAATACTTACCATGATGATTACTAATTACCCTCTCCCTTGACCTTGAAAGAAAGGGAAGTGGAGAAGATAATATATGAGCTCCTCTTATATAGCCTTGATCTCTTTGCTCTTGGTGATCTGAAATCAACAGTGCAGTGAATTCATCAAAACCTTTCAACTGTTTAGCCACCAGCCCCTGAAAGACACATGGACCACCAGACTCAATGAGTTATAGGAAACACTATTTATTCAGCCAGCTGATCTGCCAGGGGTATGCAGACCCCAAATTAAAGCAGCCCTGAAATGTAGAGTACAGAGTTTTTAAGCCCCAAATTCCATTCTTCATTCTGTCTAAACACAAAGATCTATTTTTCTTTTATTCACTACCTGTCAACCCACAGGTCGATTGTGCAAGAAAGGGTACAGAAGCAGAAAGCTTATTGTTAGAATGTTATGTTCCTATGGGTATTTAGCTTATATTCCCATGGCAATAGTCATGTCCCATGGGTGATAGCCAAGTAGTAATTTCCTGCAAGTAATAAATTTCTAGCAGTCATTTTTCAGCTACCACATAAGCACCATTATTTGGACTATATCATATCTACCATATGGAGCGACTCAGAGCCCAAATGATCCTCCTGGCTCCCAAGGTCATTGTCTGACTCATTTCCTTCTCGCCACCCCTAACCAATACATTCATTAGGCCCCAATATGTAATGATAAATACAGTGGTTACTCTGTTACGCGGTCATACTACTAAAATAATAACTTTCTGAACAACATTTTCTTATTTTTGAGTAAGTCTTTTGTTAGCAAAATAGAGGGTTATTTGTAGAATTTTCTCAGAAGACAGAAACTTGCAATTTCTGATCACATGTTAAATTGCCATATTAAACCATTTATATGTATGTTCAGAAATATTTATTGAATAAATTTTTTACCAATTGCAAAGCCATTATGCTAAGGCTCAGACTCAGAAGGGCAGCAATAAAATAATTAGGAAAGATCACCAAGAGCAAAAGAGATCAAGGCTAAAAATCATCTACACCCTCATATTCCCAATTACTATATATAAATGCTTAAGTTGGATAGTGAAGACTGATAGGAAAAATAATGATTTGTTTGAAATATGGTGTTATAGGAGAGTTTATAGATACCCTGGACTTCAAGAAAGATGAATAAGTGGTCCTAGGATAAATCAAGTCTAAAACATCACCGGAAGCGAAAATGACAAAACTGAACCTATTTTAATTCATTCACATCATGAGAAAGCAAGGTTTCTTGGAAAAGACTAAATAATGCTGGGAAAAATAGAAGGCAGAAGGAAAAAAAGAATACCAAATATGAGATTGGTGACTCCTTAAAAAAGCCATGGGTATGAATTTATAGGAGTCAAGCAGGGCTGTTGCAGACAGGACATTGTGGACCTCACTCATTCATAGAGGACAAGGAGTCAGAGTTGCTCAACAGCACATGATGCACATGCTGTTTTATGAAAGAGACAGTGATGGAAAAGATGTTGTCCTTTCACAAAAGGAGCTTTCCACTATGATACAGGAAACTGGACAGGTGCTCAGGTTCTAGAAGGATGGAGGCAAGGACAAACAAATCAAAATGGATCAAGTATTAGGAAAATCCAGAGAAGCATGATCAGTTCTAACTGCAGAGTAAGGTAAGGTTTCATGAAGATGTGGCAAACTTGCCAACCATGGTAAGGAATATTTTCTACTCCTCATTCAATGGGTGACAAAAAAAAAATAGGAAATAAAAAAGAAATAGATATAGGAAGAGGTTAAAAAGGCACAGAAGAAAATGGGGAGAAATGATGGGAAAGAGAAGAAAAGGAGACTATTGAAACCTTGGGAAAAAGTAGTTCTTAGAAAGCAACATACATACAGGGAGACACAAAAAGTGAAGGCAGAAGAGGAAATAGAAGGAAAAGGGAAAAAAATGTAGAAAGGCTAAGAGAAATGGAATTAGAAAGTAAGATGCAGAGGGAGAACCCTGAAAGTGAAAGAAATGCCTGGTAAGATGATCAAACTCCATAAAGTATATCAAAAGGTTGTTAGGCTGTGGTTTTCTGTCCAGGAGTTCCCCGGAATACATAGCCTTAGGTCTGTTATCTTAATCTCCATCTAGTTCTAGATCCATTTAGATAAATGTCTTTTAGTTTGTTTTGTTCAACACAGCAGCCTCTTACTTGGCTTAGGAAAACTCCCAGGGTCAAATCTCAAAAACCCCAACTCAGAGAAGCAGCATGGGTTTTGTTTGTTTGTTTGTTTGATGATTGTTGCTTATTTGTTTGAAAGCCACAGACCTTAGGACAAGTTCTTGCAAAGAAATTTAGAAATCAAGAACGATTTCTGTGCCCTGAAGCTACCCAGTTGGTCTACTAAAAGTGAAACTTTCCTAGCTACTTTTTCATATACAAAGAGTGTTAAATTTGAAAACCAGCAGCTGTGCACTTTAACCACTTTCTCTGCATGATTTATGCCAATTGCGCTTCTTAAATAAAACTTTCATTTAGATATGAAAATAGATTTCCTTCCTGAACAACTTGTTCTCCTAGAAATAAGTGTTGAGTCAGATATGTGACAATGATTCTCCCAACAGAAATTGTACCATATACAGTGCATGTATTTGTAGCTGACTCGTGTTCTTCTGTGATGGAAAAGCTTCTCATCCACATTTTGGAAATGAAGAAAGTGCCTCATGAAAACAGAATAAAAGAGATTTCTGAGGAATGTGAATTTTCCATAGAGCAATTTAAAATATCTTTCAGAGGTAGGAAAATGTAATTTAAGATACTGGTAGGTACTCAGACAGGCAGTTCCATTTACCACTTCTTATGGACACAAAAGTAAAAGCCTATTTTAAAGTCATTGGTTTGGAAAGAGCAATTTCATCTCAGAATGTGCCCTACTTTGTGTTTCTTAGAACAATCTTTGCTTTTTGACTTTATAGTAAATGAAAGCCAGCCACTCTTAATGAACACTTCCCCTTCAGCTCACATTATGGTAAACACTTTATGTAAGTTATCTCATTTTATCCTACAACTACCTTTAAAAGAAAGGCGTGCTGATCTCCATTAAACAAAACCAGGAAACTGAGAATTGAGAACTTAATTAGGCCCCTAAATCATATACCAATTTCAGTCAGAACTCAGAATGGGAACAAGGCTAGATTACTCCAAGCATTAGGTACTTACCCACTATCCTATGTGGTTTCTAATTGAAGCTTTCTTATCAGAAGACGTATTTAGCATGCTAGAGTCTCAGCTGGTGGGCTGGGCAGGCAGTTGATTCCCAAGGGGTCAACATGACAAGATTTGTTCATAAAGCAGAGAAAAAAGTGAAGAGAAAAAGTTAAACAAACCTCTTAAAAAGAAGTCAGAGATATCAGTTGTGTACACCAGATGGAAAAATAGATGTATTATGACAAAAGCCAAGTTTCAAAATTATATATTAACTTGATATAAATAGGAGATTTTAAAAATAAATAGAAAACAGCTGGTGTTTCCTTAAAAAATTAAAAACTAGAACGACCTTTAGACCTAGAAATTTCACTTCTGGGTATTTATCTATAGAAACTCAAAACACTAATTTGAAAAATTATATATACTCTTATGTCACTGCAGCACCATTACAGTAGCCATGATATGGAAGCAACCTAAGTGTCCATCATAGACAATTGGATAAGGAAGATGTGATATATATATTCTATAATGAAATATTACTCAGCCTTTAAAAAAATGAAATTTTACCTTTTGCAACTATATGGATGGACCTAAAAGTTATTATGCTAAGTGAAATAAGTCAGAGAAAGACAAATGCCATAATTTCACTTACATATGGAATCTAAGGACAATATAAGCAAACAAAACAAAAACAGACTCATGAATACAGAGAACAAACAGTATTTGCCAGATGGGGGGGAGGTTGGGGGCTGGGTGAAAAAAAAGTGATGAGATTAATACAAATTGATAGTTTACAAAATAGTCATGGGTTGTTAAGTACAGTATAGGGAATATAGTCAATAATAGTATAATAACTATAATGTCAGGTGGGTACTAGAGTAGATCACATAGTAAATTATGTAAATGTCTAACCATTATGCTGTACACCTGAAACTAATATAAAATAATATTGAATGTCAACCCTAGTTGAAATAATATAGAAGGTAAATTAAAGTTAAAAAATTGGGGAAAAAAAGAATGTTATAAAAGGATAAACTTACTGACTCTTGTCTTTAAGATAGGATACTGTGATTAAATGTTTCAAAAAGATTTTTAAAAGCTAGAAAATGGTGTGTTTTGGTATTAGTAAAACCATTTTTTTAAAAGACAAAATAAACAAGAATGATCCGTGAGAACTGGTTTAACATGTAGTTTGTTAATAGATTTGTATAAATGGGTGAATTAAACCGGCTTAAAGAAAATTGCACTCTATCAGATGGATATTAACACGTAATAATAATTATTTTAAATTGTGAGAACCATACATGAAATCAGAAATATGCTATATATATAAGAGATAATGCTGGAAACTAGTATTGAATCTGCCTCATGCATCGAAGGCTCTTTATATAGTACCTATTCTCTTATATTTCCTTCAAGATTTTTAAATTGTGTGTATCATTATTATACTATTTTAAATGTTACTTAAAAATTACTTCCTGGTATTCAAAAGAAAAATTAAAGAAAATTTAAAATAATCTTGACATTCATAGATCATTATTAACATTTGGTAAGTATTATTGTAGTTACCACTCATATTTATGCATACATTGAAAGGCAGGAAAAAAAGAAAGAAAGGGATGGAAGAGAAAAAAGAGAAGAAAGTTAGGACAGGAAGAAGGAAGGGGAAAAACAAATGAAAATATACATTTATGAAAACTACATAATTGTATTTTTGATAAGTTGGAATTTAGTTGAATTTATTTATGTGTGGTGTGGGTGCATGTATGTGTGAGAAAAAAGAAAAAGGGGAGAATGTAATGTAAAACTAGAGGAATTACTGAACTTCAGAGAATTTCTTTTCTTACTTTGGTAGAAGCATCTAATTTTCACCCTATCTGATTTGGTTTCCTCTCCCTTGGTGTGCCAGAGAGATTTACACTGCACTATGACTATTTTGACCAATGAATTAGGAGTGGCAAGTATAATGTAATTTCCAGGCCCAAAGCATTTAATTGTCATTTATGGTTCTCTAACACTCTATTTCTCTGCCATGTTCACAAGGGAGGCTACATAATCCAGATGGTAGATACATGATGATGGCATCTGATGAATGCAGATTCCTGGACCTGTAGCTGACTTTGCAATAAAAAGACACAAAGCCTTCTTATATTCAACCACTGAAATTTGGAGTTGTATATTAAGTAATTATATCCTAGCCAATCCTGAAAATATACGAAGTAAGAGATACTTCATCCATAAAACATGCCTCTAAAGTTTAGAAAAATGGTATTAAAAAATTGCAGGGTTAAACTACTATGGTAGTTTACAGTTATTTGACAGTTATTAAACCCATAAAATGACAGCAGTAAACGTGAACCCTAAATTAAAGCATGGGCTATGGGTATTAATTGATGTATTAATGTAGTTCGTTCATAATAAATATACCATTGTGATATAGATTTTCGATAGTAAGGAGGTTGAGGTGGGGACAGGTATATATGGGAACTCTTTGTACTTTATACTTGGCTTGGCTTTGACACTAAAACTGCTCATAAGAAATAGTCTATTTGAAGTATTGTATATTTAAACCATACATCTCAGTGTTAGTCCTCTATAGTAGTCCTCCCTTACCACGAAATATACATTCTAAGACTCTCCAGTGGATGACTGAAACTGTGATAATGCTGAACCCTATATATACTAATTTTTTCTTATACATACATACCTACGATAAAGTTTTAATTTATACATTAGGCACAGTAAAAAGTACAATAATAACCAAAATAAAATAGAATAATTATAATAATATTCTATAATAGAAGTTATGTAAATGTAGTTTCTCTCCTCTTTCTCTCTCTCTGATAATTGATCTGATAACCCAGATGGCTTCTAAGTGACTAATGGGTGGGAGCATGCATATGCAGCATGGATATGCTGGCAAAGAGATGATTCAATGTGCTGGGCATGATAGAGTGGGATGGCGCAAGATTTCATGAAATCTTGAAATTTAAAAACTTATGAATTGTTATTCCTGGAATTTTGTCATAATATTTTTGGATTGCCATTAACTTCAGGCAACTGAAAACCTCAAAAGTGAAATCATGAATAGGGGCTGGGGGAGAAAACTGTATTACTTAATTCTCTACTATAATGTGTGAGAAAATTGGGATTTCTTGCAATATTTTTCAAATTTTTACAAAATTTTTGTTACACATATTATTAATTATCTATTGCCAAGGCTGTAACAAAGTATCTTCTTTTTATAAACATACTTTTCATAGTTGTTATATCTTATATCTCTAAATAGATTAAAAGCCCATCACAAGTTCTTTCAACATGGTTTCTATATCCTGGGTTCTGTCTTGCTTCTTATCCTGTTTAGACAGGTTCTGTCATTCATTAGAATTTGTTTTCTTGACTGCTTATTAATTTGGGTAGTAGGAGCGCAGACACTCAGTCCTAACTTCTTGAATATCCATAAATGTCTTTTTGTTATCTTTATACTTGAATTGATTACAGGGCTGAAAGTCTGTGTGTTAGATAACACTTTATTTCCCACAAAATTTCTTCAAAATGTATTTTCTGTCTACTGGAATAATTGTTAATGTTGAAAGTCTGAAACCTAAACCCTTCATCATTTGCTTTGTCTGCCTCAGTGACTAGCCACGAAAGCCTTCTGTTTACTCTTTTAGGTTCATATTATCGAGATATGACATGGTGTTAATTTTTCTGTATCAAATCTTCTGGGGAATAGTGTGCCATTTTGCTCTACAGATAATAATGTTTTTTATTTCAGAATAAATTGTATTTGAGTTTATGTTTTTCTTTCATTTTATATTGTATTTGGCCTTTTTCCAAGGGTATCAATTACACGTGTTATAGCTCTTCTCTCATACCTGTCTATTACCTTTTCTTTAATAAATGCTTTTTAGGTTTTATTCTAATTCACGTTGCTTTTAATATGGCTTTCATCTGTCTCTAATTGATTTTGTTTTTCTTCCATTTTTCATCTTCTTCTTGGCCATTGTATCTCTTTTTTTGAGGTCTTTTGTAAAAGAAACATGTTGTCTACAACATCCTTGAGCCTGCCAAAATATGTGCCTGAACTCTTCCTGTGGCAATTTGGGTAATTTATGCCTCATATTTTTCAGCTTTTAAAGCTTATCAGCTTCTTTTACTTGAATATACATTCTTTTTTTATCTTCTATTTATCTGTCATCTACCTATTTATTTTTATTTCTCTGTCTGTCTATGTATATATAAAGCAGGATAAACATCAAAATTCAGAAATACAAACATACAATTTCCTTTATTCTGTATAGGTGACTTCATGGTGGCTTAAGTCTCCCAGTCTGCCTAAAATAGACAACTTATTCTATATGATATGTTCACATGCTTTTTGATTTATTAATTTTGAAAACAATTGACTGATCTTCTATAAGGTCATTGTATATTTAACTTTCTTACAAATTTATCACGGGTTTTTTTTTTAATCACAAAACATTATTAAAGAACATAAGAGAACTGAATTAACAGACTCTCTTCTTCACCAAACTCAAGCTTCTCTGGCCTCTCTTCATATTTAGCCCTCAGCTTGGGCCTATAAAGTCGGCAGGCTCTCAGCACAAACAATTTCATCCACCCACCAACACTGAGAGACTTAAACTCTAGACTTAAACTCTAACAACTCAAAGCCATGTCCTTGAGATGACCCAGCTCTCCTTAAGTTCCTGCCTGGGAAAGGTCAAAGCTACCAGAAATAATTTACTCAAACTGAATGTTTGAGCCAACACTTGAAGACAGAGCTCTCATATCCCAGTCTCAGTGAGAGGATAGGAGCCTAACTCCAATATGTACTAGTTAGCAAACCCAGATGACCTAATCACATTGATCAACCTCCCTATCCACTTTGTTGTAACTTTCCATTTCTTTAACTCTACTGGAGGCCCCAATCATTCTCCTTCCTCATTCTCCCTTTAATATGCCTAGTCATCTCTTCTCATATTGAGATTAAGCTCAATTTACACTGGTCTCTTTTTCTCTACTACAATAGTTACTGAGCAAAATCTATCTTACTGCCTGTGACAAGTGTCTAGTTTTGTTTCTCTTTGACAAAATGCAACAAAATATACCACGTATATAAATTAGAAGACACAGTATTATAATAAAGTCAATTCTGTCCAGGTTATTCCACAAATTCAATACCATCTCAATGGAAGTATGAAATGTGTACATGTGTAGCCTAAGAATAGATTCTAATATGGAAAATAAAAAGTTCCAGAAAAGCCACTATAATTTAAAAGAATATAGAAGAAATTACATTACAGAATAAAAAAGTTTTAATAAAAACTTTTAATAAAAATTAATATGTTTATTATAAAGCTATTTTAATTAAGATAATGTGATACTGACAAGGATGTGCAGTGAGACCAATGGAACAGAAGGAAATTTAAAATCAAACACACACCTATAAATAAACTTGATATATGATTGAGATGGCACTAAAATCAATGGAAAAAGATGAACTATTTAATATGTTGAGTTGGAAAAATTTGTTATCTACATAGAAAAAAATTAATTAGATTTTAAATTAACCCAATTCATAAAAATAAAATGTTTTCATACATATAAAGGTTAAAAACACAGTATCTACACACCTTACATTTTGTTATTCATACGTAATATATAATTAAAACATATAGAAATACATGGGAACCAAAAGTAAAGATAACAGTTAATTCTGGAAAAGTAGATGAATATAGTCAGAGATGGGATATAGGGAGCTTTAACTATGTCTATGATTATTTATTTATTTAAAATAATTTGAGGAAAATTTGACAAGATATTACAATCTTTTAAATAGTCCTTTGTTTTTTATCCTCTATAACTCTGCATGCTGGAATTATTCTAAGTAAATTGAGGGGAAAAAAGAATTAACATTCATCAATCTCTTACTTTGTATCAATCATGATACTAAGAGCCTACATTTACAGCTTTATATATTGCTTACAAAACTCTATAAAGTGGTCATTATTTAGTTCCATTATATTTACAACAAAATTGAATTTCAAAAAGGTTAAATTTCAAAAAGGTTAAAATATCCAGAAATGTCTGGTTCCAAACGCTGTAGAGGAATTTTGCAAAATCATGAATTTTTAAAATGTGTCTCTGAAGCAAAGCATGATGAACTCAAAGCTCTTTTTCAAGCTTAGTTTGTCTCTGTAAGTCCCTTTAGCATGAATATAGCATGAAAACATTTGGTGTTTCCAATTTTCCATGGAAGTTTTTAATACAGTCATAAAGATTTTTTGCTAATATGATAAAAATTCTGTCATACATTTGCCAAATGATATGTATGGTGTGCAAGAAGAAAATAGGAATAATTTCTGAAGCATCTTCTGAAACTATTTGCCACTTCAATATAGTTAATAGAAAAATTGCCTAGATGCACGTTTGGTTGTGATGTTTGCTGTTTCAACTACTCTGTTTCTGGTATGCCTGCTCATATATTTAAATCTCAAATGAAGGTTTCAGATTAGGAAAAGAGAAGGGATTGGAATAACTACTTTCCTTTGACTCCCCAGGTAACATCAGCCAATAGATATGAATATAAAAAATAGGAACATCTGTTACATTTTTAAGCAATCTTTTCTGTTCTTATTTAGTGATTTCTCTAAGATACACACTTTTAGGTGAAACCACTGTTGTGTCAAAGGGAATACAAATATTTAATATAATTAGATATTTTAGAAACACTATAATGGTCATATTAATTGATTAAGCAATAATAGTATATAAATTTTCCTATTGTGCCATAATCTAACATATGGTATTTTCAGGCTCTATAATTTGTGTGCATCTGTGAATCTGATTGGTGTGAAATGCTATTGTTGTTTTAATTTGTAAATCTTGATTCCTGAAGAGTTAGCAATTTGTCCATTCACATCCTTTATTTACTTTAAAACTTGTTTACTTATATTTTCATGTAGATTTATAGGAGTTATTTATATACTCTAGATACAAATCTTTTGTGAATTATATATATTGAAACCATTTTCTCTCTAAGTTAATAAAATATTGGGATATTTCTTTACCTAGGAGTTCTGTCACGCTATCTTGTTAAAATAAGCTAGAAAACATAGGCATTGGAAGGATATGATTAATGGATGCATTCTTTCCAGGTATACTAATTGAAAGCTTAATTGAAAACTAAAATTCTCACTTCTCTATCCCTTTTTATGCCAACTTTAAATGACCAGTGCCGTTGTCCTCTGAAATGTCTCTTCTTCATAAAGCTACAGTAATCAAGACAGTGTGATATTGGCAATGAACAGACACATATATCAATGGAACAGAATTGAGAGACCAGAAATAGAACAACAAAAATATAGTCAACTGATCTTTGATAAAGGGCAAAAGCAATTCAATGGAGAAGCATATTTTTTACAACTAGTGGCACTGAAACAATTAGACATCCATATGCAAAAAAAAAAAAATCATCTTCCTTCTTTCACAAAAATTAACTAAAAATGGATCCTAGAGCTAAATATAAAACTTCTGGGGGGGGGGGAACAGGAGAAAATCTATGTGGCTTCGGGTTTAGCAATAATGTTTAAGATATAACAATAAAGGCAAAATTCATGAAAGGACCAAATGATAAATTCAACTTTATTAAAAATCTTAAATACTTCTGCTCAGTGAAAAAGGCCATTAAGTAAAACAAAAGACAAGCTACATACTGGAAGAAAATACTTGCAAACCACTGATAAAAAAATTTTTATCTAAAACAGGGATTCCCAAACCCCTGGGCCACAGACTGGTACTGGTTCTCTATAGGCTGTTAGGAACTGGGCCTCACAGCAGCAGGTGAGCAGAAGAAGAGCCAGTGAAGCTTCTGTATTTGTAGCTGCTCCCCAGAGCTAGCATCACTGCCTCAGCTCCACCTCAGATCACTAGGCATTAGATTCTCATAAGAGCCCTGGTCCCTGGTACCAAAAAGATTGGGGACTGCTGATTTAAAATAAAAGAAACTCTTCAAACTCAATGATAAGAAAATAAACAATGATGAAATGGGTGAAAGATCTGAATGGTCATCTTACCAAAGAAGATAAACAGCTGGAAAATAAGCATATGAAAAAAATTCTCAACATTAGTTGCCATTATGTAATTGTAAATTAAACAATAACAAAATGCCACCACATACCTATTGGAATGACTAAAATTTAAAAAAAAAATAAAATACCATAAACTTATGAGAATGTGGAATAACAAATTTTTATTCAGTGCTGAAATGCAAAATGGTACAGCCAACATGGAAGACATTTTGGCAGTTTTATATAAAACTAAACATAGTTTTAACATATAATCCAGTAATTGTACTCTTATATATTTAGCCAATTAATTTGAAAACTTAACATCCACACAAAAATCTGCACATGAATGTTTATAGTAGCTTTATTCATTAATTACCAAAAAACTGGAAGAAACCAAGATGTCCTTCAGCATGTTAATGAATAAATAAATAGTACATCCGTACAATAGAACGTTATTCACTAAATTTAAATAATTGCACTATCAAGACTTGGAGGAACCTTAAATTCATATTGCTAAGGGAAAGAAATCAATCTGAAAAGTTTGTGTATTATATGATTTCAATTATATGACATTCTGGACAAAGTACAACTAGGGAGATAGTAAAATGATCAGTTATTTTGTATTACTAATACCTTTTATTTTCTGCATTTTATAATGCTTTGACAATTTGGGTCCTGAGGGCCCAGGTAGGATTACCCCCCTCAAAGTTAGTTAATTCCTAGAGATAGCAAACAACTTGTCTGAAAGCATGCTTATGATATGTAAATCAAGCAATCCTGAGCCCATACCCTTAACTATCTCCTTTATCTAATTCTCACACACTTAGCAGATAATTCCTAAATGATGAATATGGTACTTGATGAGAAAAACATCATATAAAGTCCAATAGTGGGACATCCTACAAGCGCTTGACCAGTAATTCTCAAAACTGTCAAGATAATGAAAACAAGGAAAGTCTGAGAAACTCCAAGGAAAGAAGTGCAAAAGGGGACATGACAATTAAAGATAGTGTGGTATCCTTGGATAGAGTCCTGAAAAAGAAAGGACACCACGTAAAAGCTAAGAAAATCTAAATAAACTATAAAATTTAGATAATTATAATGTATCAATATTGGTTTATTAGTTATAATAAATGTGTCATACTGATATATGATGCAAATAGGAAAAAGTGGATGCAAGATATATGGGAATTTTCTATAATATCTTCTCCTTTTTTCTATGACTCTAAAACTCTTCTAAAAAATAAAGTCTATATAAAAAATAAAATGCAAACTACTTCCACAGTAAGGCAAAATGTTAAGCACTCAAAACAGTCAATATCAGAGGAGTTTGTTTTAATTTCTGATACAAGTTTTAGAAAATATATTCCCAACTCAATTGAGGAAATTAAATAGAACACATTCTACTAAATATTTCCAAAATTTAAGGTATTTTTGAAAGTTTTAAAACCATAAGATTTAGAATTCTGTGTATTTTTTAAAAGGAAGAGAAACAAAAATTACTAGAATAATTTATTACAATAGCTGATTTCTCTAATAAAAAAAATTTCTCAGAATTTCTTTGGGTCCATATAATTATAAGCACACAAAATTTGGGGGTAAATAAAGAAGCATCCTTGTTACCCAACGATATGTTTCATAGAACAGACACAAGAAAAGAGAAGAGAGGATGTGAATATTTCCAAATTAAATCAATTAACTTACAAACATAATTTCAAAACCTCTGTGAAATTGTCTCAAGGCAAAAAGAATCAGCTCAAAGAAGGGACTTTCTTAAACCATAGCATGTTAAGCAAATCATAGGGCTGCCAGGAACAATGGCTTTGAGTTACTTTGATAGTATATGGGTATATACTATCATGGGCAGGAGGGAAAAATGGCCACCTAAAGAAAGGCTGTTGGTGCTCACTTCAAGTAGCACACTACTAAAATTATAACAATACAGAAATTAGCATAGCCCTTGCACAAGATGACATAAAAGTTCTTGAAGCATCTCATATTTGGAGAATGGGGAGTTACTGTTTAATGGGTATGGGGTTTCAGTTTGAAATGATGAAAAAGTTCTGGAGATAAATACTGGTGATGGATGTATAGTAATGTAAATGAATTTAATGCCACTGAATTATATATTTTAAAACAGCTCAAATGGTAAGTTTATAATATATTATATATATTTATAAGAAAGAAAGAACTTAGGAAATACCAGAAAGGCATAATTCCTCCCTAAATGTCTCCTAAATTAATTCTAGGTGTGTGACATTTTAGTTTGTATAATTTATTTCCTTGAGTTAAAGAACCACATAGTCCGCCTGCTTTATTTTAATGTATTTTTTATTTTGATATAATTATAGATTTACACCCAGGGATAAGAAGTAATATAAACAGAGCTAATGTACACATTACTCATCTCCCCCATGATAATCTTACAAAAATATAGTACAGTACTATAACCAGAATATTAAAATTGATAGCCAAATAAAAATTAATTAAAATAAATAAATTTTAAAAAAGAGAAAATAAATAAAATTGATAGTCAAAATGCAAAACATTTCCATCTTTCAAAGATCTGTCATGTTGCCCTGTTATATCAAGTCCATTTCCCTCCTGCTCCTATCCTTGGCAATTACTAATCTATTCTTCATTTCTTTAATTCTGTCATTTCAAGAAGGTTATGCAAGTATACTTTGTATAAAGATAAATGTGTACTGATAGTATTGTGGTTTCAACTGTAGTTTTATTAATGGCTAATGATGTTGAACATCTTTTATATGCTATCTATATATTCTTCAATGGAATGTCTCTTCATTTATTTTGGCCATTTTTTAATTGAAATTTTTTTTGTTTTGTTAAACTTTGAGAGCTCTTTATATAGTCTAGATACTATTGGATATGTTGAATATTTTGTCTGAACGTATTTTCTCACACTTTAACTTGTTTTTTTTTTTATCCTCTTAACTGCATATTTTATATAGCAAATGTTTTTAATTTTGAAAAAGTCTAATTTATCAGTATTTTCTTTTATAGATTTATGTTTTTGCTATCAAGTCTGAAAAAATTCTAGATTTCAGTAATTTTCTATTTTTCTCTATGGTTTTAGAGTTTTTCATCTAACATATAAGTCCACAATCTATTTTGCATTAATTCTTATATAAGGTGTGAGACATGTATCAAGGTATATAATTCCTTGTCTTGAAATTGGGTACAAAAATTCCTCCTAGAATTGTTTTATTCTAGTTATTTTTTCATTTCATATATATTTTAGGTTAATTCTGCCAATATGTACAAAAATCTTGTTAGGATTTGGTAGGAAATGCTTTAAATTTTTATATTAGGAGAGAATTGATATCTTTAAATGTTGGATTTTCAAATCTATGAACATCATGCATTTTTTTATTTCTTTATTCAGCATTTTGTAATTTTCAGCACACAAGTCCTGAATGTTTGTTTTTAAATCTATTTTATATGTTTGCGAAATTATATTTTTGTGCAATTTTGTGCAATTGTATTTTTAATTTAGATGTCCACATGTTTATAGCTAGTATATAGAAATACATCATTTTGCAGGTTTGTCTTGTATCTTGTGACACAAGTGAACCCACTTAGTCTCAGAAACATTATTGTAGATTCCTTATGACTTTCTCTGTAGATTATCATGTCATCTGCAAATAAGGACAGTTTTATTAATTCCTTTTCAATCATATGCCTTTATATCTTTTTCTTGCCATTTTGCACTGGCTACCATATCCAGCATTATGCTGAATCAAAGTGTTCAAAGAGAAATCATTTCCTTGTTCCAAGTTTTAGGGGCAAAACATTCACTGTTTCATCATTAAGTATAATATTAGATGTAGAGGTTTTGTAGATGTGTTTTATCAAATGGAGGAAGTTCCTTTTCCATTCCTATTTTTCAGAAAGTTTTTATAAAGAATGAGTTTTGAATTTTGTCAAATGCTTTTTTGGCATCAGTTGACATAATCCTTCTTCCTTGGCCTATTAATAAAATGAATTACAATAATTGAATTTTAAAATGTATATATTGAATTGGCTTTATATTCTCATAATAAATTCCACTTAGTCTTAACATATAATTTTTAAATATATTTTGCTAAATTCTATTTGTTATATTGTTAGAGATTTTGATGTCTACATTCTTAAGATATATTGATCTGTTGTTTTCTCTCTTATATTATCTTGGTTTGATTTTGGTTTCAGGGTAATAGCAACTTCATAAAATTAATTGAGGAGTATTCCTTACTCTGCTATTCTCTGGAAGAGATTGCATAGTGTTGGTGTTACTTCTTTAAAATTTTGGTAGGAGATTCTCAAGAAACATGGCGGAATGAGAGACGTCTTGAGATTTCTTCCCTTGAAACAAAAATAAGCTGAATATCTAAAACTCAAGAAAAAAAACACCAAACTGCACACCAGTACGTCTGAACATGGGATTTGTGCATAAGAGCTACTAACAGGGGGAGAAACTCTGGGTGTCGGGCTGGACTGGGAGAAATAAAGAAGCTGCCTCTCACAGCCACCGTAGCTCTCTGCAGAAGGAAGGAGAGGGGAGAAGATATGGCGAATTCCCCTGATCAGACTGCTGGAAGTGCTTGAACTTCTAGCAGCTGAAGCAGGGCCTAGTCATTAGGGTAGAAAGCAGAGAAATGGGATGGGGCCACAAGAAACAACAGTTGATTTTTTACTGGCCAAATTGCAAAACTGAGGCTAAGCTGTAGCCAGCAACTACCAACCAGAGGGCCCGTACCCCTATACCCTCCAAGAACAATCGCTGTGGAGCCCCAGGGGAATCTGAGCAAATGCGTAACACCCGTGTTGCTAAACACTGACAGGGACTAAAACTGACAGTAGCTAATGTGATTAAATACTACAAGAAAATAAAAAAGACATTAGGCTTTTTGATAAAGCAAGGATTGAAGGGGCTTAACGCCCTTACTGGAAACTAAAAGAAAAGTGCCTTCTTTGCAGCAGGCTAAAGAGATGCCTTTATATAATATATCTTCTTTTTGGAAAAACAATAGAAAGACACTATTAATGCTCAAGTGGAAATAGTCCATTAAATACCATGAACAACCAAGGTGACAGGGCATCTCAGAAAGAAAGAAAAAAATCTTTAGAAAATAAGCTTACAGACATAAAATATGCAACTTAAATGACAGAGAATTCAGAATGGTACTTCTGAAAAAATTGGTGAGATCCAAAACAACTCAAATCAACAATTTCAGGAACTGAAAAACACCTTGATGAGCAAAAGTAAGGAGTTCGAAACCCTCAAAAGAACCAAGTAGAACTTCTGGAGATAAAGAACACACTGCAAGAGTTGAAAAATGAAATACCAAGCTTGGGAAATAGAGCCGACCATATGGAGGAAAGGTCAGTGATATCAAAGATGGAAATCAAAAATAAATCAGAAGGAAGGAGAGAAACTGAAGAATTAAAAATAATGAAGAGAAATTCAGAACTAGCTGATACCATCAGGAGAGGAAACATAAAAATAACGGGCATTATCAGAGGCGAGGAAAAGGAAGCAGGGACTAGAAAGCATTTTCAGACAAATAGTGACAAGAATTTCCCAAATCTAAGGAATGAGCTGGAGCTTAGAATTCGAGAAGTCAACAGACACCCAATTATCTAACTCAAAAAGCCTTCACTGAGACACACTGTATTAAAGTTATTAAATGCTAATGACAAAGGCAGAATTCTCAGGAAGCCAGGAAAACGAAGACAGTAGTTTATGAAAAAACCCCATTAGATTTATCATTGGACTTCTCAGTACAAACCTTACAAGCTAAAAAGGAATGGAATCAATATTTAAACTATTAAGTGAAAGGAAAATCAGCCTACAATAATATATCCAGTTAAGCTCGCCTTTAGATATGAAGGAGAAATTAAGAACTTTCCAGACATACAAAAATTGAGGGAATTCTTCACTGAGGCCTGCACTACAGGAAACACTGAAAGGGGTCATCTCACCTAAAACAAAATGACAAAACAAAACAACAAACAAACAAACAAACATAATTAGGAGTAAAGTGATTATCAGATAAATAGAAGCAGAAGAGTGCAACCTTACAAGAACAGGGCATTTATAAACTTAAATAAGAAGAAGATAATTACTATAAAAGATTAGTATGTATGTTCAGCATACATAGGGACAAATGATAGAAATGACTGAAAAGGAGAGGATTCAAAGATCCAAATTTGCAAATGGAAAGAGATAAGGCACACGCACAAGAGAAGGTATTGACTATAATACTATATATACACACAACATATATATATATGTAATTGTATATATATATATATATAACTATCTTTTTCATATTGTGAAAGATCAGAACTGAAGTATATAACATAAAACAAGAAAACCAGAGGAAAAACCATAAAACCCAACCAAAATAAATAAACAGAAACACAAGACAAGGAATCAATAGAAACACTGAGCTACCAGGAAGCAAAAGATAAAATGGCTATAAAAAAGACTTCATATTCAATAATCACCCTTAACTGTAAATGGAATGAACTCACCAATAAAAAGGCACAAATTGCGGCAGAATGGATCAAAAAAATACAACCCAACCATATGCTGCTTCTGGGAGACTCATCTCAGTTCCAAAGACAAATATAGACTCAAAGTGAAAGGGTAGAAAATGATACTTCAAGCAAATGGCATTCAGAGAAAATCAAGAGTAGCAGTACTATATCAGATGAATGTACTTCAAAATTAAAAAAAAATAAAAAAAGATCCTGAAGGATACTTCATAATGATAAAGGGAATCATGCACCAAGAAGATATAACACTTATTAATACCTATGCTCCAATCAGGGAGCCCAAAATATGTAAACAATTACTAACAGGAACTAAAGGGAGAAACAGACCAAAATACTATCATAGTAGGACCTTAAATACCCACTGTCGATATGGACAGATCATCCAAACAGAAATCAATAAGGAAATAGCACACTTAAATGACACATTAGACCAACTGGACAAATTGACATATACAGAGCCTTCCATCCCAAAATAGCTGTTTACACATTCTTTTCTAGTGCACATGGAACATCTCAAGAATCAACCAATCAACACTGGGAAACAGAAATAGGCCTCAACAAATATAAGAGGGTTGAAATCATACAACCATATTCTCTAACATAATGCTTTGAAACTAGAAATCAACTGCAAAAAGAAATCAGGAAGAACCACAAATACATGGAGATTAAATAAGCGTGCTATGAAGAATAACAGGTCAGGGAATAAAATAATAGTCTCATCAATAGGTAACTAAAATGAATGATAATGATAGTACAAAATATCGAAATTTTTGGGACCCGGCAAAAGCAGTCATAAGAGAAAAGTTTATATTAATACGGCCTATCTCCAAAAAATAAGAATGAGCCCAAATAAAACAAACTAATCTTCATCTTAAAAAAAACTAGCAAAGGAGAATAAATGAAGCCTAAATCAGAAGAAGGAAGAAATCATCAAATTAGAGCAGAAATTAATGATTGAAAACAAAACAAAAAAAAAACATTAAGAAAAGGTAAATACAACAAAGAGCTGGTTCTTTGAGATGGTTAATAAAATTGCCAACCCCCTGGCTAGACTCACTAAAGAAAAGAGAAAGACACAAATAAATATAAACCAGGGATGAAAGAGGGGAAATTGTGACAGACACTGCAAAATTCAAAGGGATCATACAAGAATACTATGAAAAACATATAATGCCAAATTTAATAACCTAGAAGAAATGGAACAGTACTTAGGAAATACAACCTTCCTAGACTCAATCAAGAAAACTGGAAAATCTAAATTGATCGATCAGCAGTATGGAAATTGAAACAATCATCAAAAACCTATCAAGAGTAAAAGTCTAGGACCAGATGGCTTCCCTAGTGAATTCTACCAAACATTCAAGGAAGACTTAATACCTATTCTCCTCAAACTCTTCCAAAAAATTCGAAGAGGAGGCACTACTTCTCCAACTATTTATGAGGCCAATATTACCCTGATACCAAAACCTGGTAAAGATAACACACAAAAAAGGAAAACTACAGACCAATATCTCTCATGAACACAATGCAAAATTCCTAAATAAGATATAGTGAACCAATATAACAACAATTAAAAGATCACACACCATGATCAAGTGGACTTCATCCCAGAGGGGCACAGGGATGGTTCAACATATGCAAAGTTGATTAATGTGATACACCACATAAACAAATTAAAAAATAAGAATCATATGATCATATCAATAGATGCAGAAAAAGCCTCGACAAGATACAACATCCATTTCTTGATCAAAAACTTACAAAATCAGTATAGAAGAAAAGTACCTTAACATAATAAAAGCCATATATGATAAACCTCAGACAACATTATACTTAATGTGAAAAACTAAAAACTTTCCCTCTAAGATCAGGAAACAAGGCAAGGCTGTCCACTATCGCCACTCTTATTCAATATAACATTGGAGGTCCTAGCAAGTGCAATCAGACAAGAGAAATATATAAAAGGCATCCAAATAGGAAATGAAAAGGTCAAACTGTCACTATTTGTGGATGACATGATTCTCTATAGAAAACCCTAAAGGACTCCACAAGAACACTACTAGAAACAATAAGCAAAATACAGTAAAGTCTCTGGATACAAAATCTGTTCAAAAATCCATGTTCCTATTCTAATAATGAAGTGTCAGAAAAAAAAGTAAAAAAAATTCCTTTTGCAATTGCAACAAAAGAATAAAATACCTAGGAATAAATTTAACAAAAATGTGAAGGACCTATATAATGAAAACTACAAGACCCTATTAAAAAATTGAAGGATACAAAGAAATGGAAAGATATTCTGTTCTTGGATTGGAAGAATCAACATAGTTAAAATGACCATATTACCTAAAGCATTATACAGATTTAATGCAATCCCCATCAAAATCCCATGGCATTTTTTAAAGAAATAGAACAAAAAATCATCAGATTTGTATGGAAGCACAAAAGACCCGAATTGCCAAAGCCATCCTGAGAAAAAGAAAAGGGGACATCACTCTGCCAACTTCAAATTATACTACAAAGCAACAGTAATCAAAAATGGCATGGTATTGGCAGCAAAACAGACACATGGACCAGTGGAACAGAATCGAGAGTCCAGAGTAAACCCATATTTATATGGCAAATAATTTTTGACAAAAAAGCCAAAAACATACAGTGGAGAAAGGAAAGCCTCTTCAATAAATGGTGCTGGAAAATTGAAAGCCACCTGCAAAAGAATGAAACTAGATGTTGTCATCACCACACACCAAAAATTAACTGAAATGGATTAAGGACTTGAATATAGACCAGAATCAATAAAATACACAGAAGAAAACATAAGATCTAGACTCAAGGACCTTGGACTTGAAGAGTATTTATGAATTTGACCTCAAAGGCAGGGAAGTAAAAGCAAAAATAATGAATGGAACTACATCAAGCTAAAAAAGCTCTGCACGCAAAAGAAACCATCACAAGGTAAAGAGATAACACTGAATGGGAGATATATTTGCAAGCAATGCCTGATAAAAGCCTAATAACCAAATATACAAGAACTCATATGACTCAATAACAACAAAAAATCAAACGATCCAATCAAAAAATGGGCAGAGGACCTGAATAGACACGTTCGCCCTAGAGGATTTACAAATGGCCAACAAATATATAAAAAGATATACAACATTGCTAGCTTTAGGGAAATGCTCATCAAAACCACAATGAGATTACCATCTCACACCTGCTCAAATAGCTATAATCAACAGAACAAGTAAACTAAATGTTGGAGAGGATGTGGAGGAACCCTCATACACTGCTGGTGGAACTGCAAATTGGTACAGCGACTATGGAAAACGGTATGGAGTTCCTCAAAACACTAAGAATTGATCTACCTTATGATCTATCAATCCCTCTACTGGGTATTACCCAAAGACTTAAAAACCCATATCCCAAAAGATATTTGCACAGCAATGTTCATAGCAGCACTTTCTCAATGGCCAGGACTTGGAAAGCGACCACATGTTTCTACAACAGATGATTGGCTAAAGAAGTTGTTGAAACATATATACATGGATTATATCAGCTATAAGAAGAGATGAAATAGTGCCATTTGCAACAACCTTCATGGACCTTGAGATAATTATGTTAAGTGAAATAAGCCAGACAGAAAAAGTTGAAAATCACATGATATCACTTATATGTGAGATATAACCTAAAAGCAACAAATGAACAGGACAAACAGAGACTCAGGGACATGGAAAATGACTAGTGGTTACCAAATGATAGGGTGTTGAGGAGGAGGGACGGAGGTAGATGGAGTAAAGGGAATTATATTAGAGAGGGTTGGGGGAGGGCGAAGTGGGTAAAGAGATACATATGGTTAGTTGAAAGGAAATTGGACCTCTGGGTGTTAATCCCACAATAGGAATACAGATGTCAAATTATAATGTACACCTGGAAAATTATATAATTGTATTACCAATGTTACCGCCCAATAAACTTTAAAAAAAAATTTTTGGTAGAATAGGGCTATTCAAAATTATTTTTTTTTTAAATATTGGATAGGTTATGGTAGTTGTGGAATTTTTTGAGGAATTGGACTATTAAAATCTAAAAATGTCACATTAATGTGTGCAGAATTTTTTAATAATAATTCTTTATTATCCCTTTTGATATCTGCAGAGACGTAGTGATATATTCCCATTTTATCCTGATATTGGTAATTTTAATCTTTTCTACTTTTTTCTTTGTCAATTTTGTTAGAATTTTCTGTTTCATTGATCTTTTCAAAAAAATCCATCTGTCGACACTCAAAGGTGAGAGGGACTCTTGTTACTGCTAGGTAACTTGACAGTTGTGGCTACCCATTAAGCATGTCTAATGTGTCCTTAGGCAGAGGAGGAGTGCCTCTTTACTGCTTCCCCTGTGATTCCACTAAAACAAGGGAAGAAAATTGTTTTGTCCTCTCTGAGCAATGGTAAGTTATGACTCTCCACTAAGCCTTCCTCTAGGACAGTCTAAGTACATGGGGAAAGGGACACCTTGTTAAAATATAAATCTTAGATGCACTAATAAATTAGTATTTACTTGGAATTAGATGAACCATTTCTAATCAGGACCTCCTTTTTGCAGGTGAGCAACCTGGGCATAAATATGGCTGTTCCTCTGTGTGGGAGGCCAATTGGTTTACCACTACCAAACTCACAGGAATATTATAAAATCAATGATTTTTTCCTCATGTTTTTATCATGTTTGTATGATAATATACTATTATATCTAGTATAATAGTATATTTATAGCATATATATTAGCATATATACTAGTGTATCATCATATAAACATATAATTGTATTGTTTATATCATATAACTCTTACAATTATTTTGTTGAATAGTTCCTGGTGACATTTCTTTCCATTGCCTTTATTCTTGCAGAATACTTAAAATACAAAACAAATAATCTTGTTAGGTAGGATAAAATAAAGATGTATGTTTGATAGAAAAGGCCCCTAACATTTATTTTATATCTTAATAAATACTAAGTATTCCAGAATGAACTTAGAGAAGAGAAACTGATTCTTCTGACCCATAGATCCTGTTGCCAAAGTCCTTTTCAAAAACAGGTAAATGAGATCTGGGAATACATTCTGCCACTGTTGCTTTTTCTGAGACTTGAAATGCATATGCTGAATAGTGAAAGCACTAGAAAACTTCCTTTAAGCTTGATGTCAGGTTAAAACTGAGACAATAATATCACCTTAAAGGACAGTTGTAAAGACAAAATGCAGTAAAGGGTCTAGAGTAGAGTTTTAGTAAGTGCTCAGGAAGCAATTTCTATCACCATCCTTTCCATTAGCAGAGGTGCTTTTGAATCAAGTGACTTGGGCTAGGGTTGCTTCCAGGTCAAGTAGTAAATATTATTCTTACTTTTCTTTACTTCAAGACTCAGGAACAGGAAAATCTCTGGAGGTTTCCCAAGTAACACCAGGGGAAGGCCCTTTAATTCTATTTACTGGTTCTCATGGCCGTATTTTTCTTTTATCAACAATGTTCTTTTGGCCAAAGAATCCCTTTCTATATCCTATGTCTAAGCTACCAGCAATTTGACTGTCATTTCCACCTCCCCACCCCCCCCCCCCAACCACTGGCTCTTAGAATATATATATCCTAGTGTTTCAAATGTAGGGCACTTTTCCAAATATAACCTATGACCAGAAGTGACCAATTTTAGCAGATCCTTTCCTCCATGAGAGTGGAGCCCCTGGAGGTGGCTGCCTCTCTCCTATGCTCTGACATAGGCACCTAATACAAGGTGATGCTCCAAAATCATTATGTCTCTGCCACATGGCCTTGCCCCTTTAACAAGCTCATGAAGGACTCTTTCTTCTAGAAGCTCAAACTTGACAGAGGCACAGAAACCATGTCACATGAGGTGAGTCATTACTCACAGTGGGCCTGGAAAGAAGGTTTATAAATTATGCGGAGGTTCTCAGAACTTCCCTGATCATGACTCAATAGCTAGCTCTGTTGTGATTACAACCAGACTCTCCACAATGTTTTCTATAATATCCCATATTTTCTTAATCTAAACAGAGCTTTTTCTGTTGGTTACAACCAAGAAGGAAGAGGACAAAACATATCTAATATTTTTGCCTGGGAGACAAGAAAAATAGTAGGGAACTCACTAGAGTATTAAATAAGGATGAAATAATTTCTCAAGTAACACCAGTTTTTGCTAAAGTTTGTCAATTACTTCAGCCTCTGGTGTAATCCCTGAGATTTGTGATGGAAAAACAGAAGTGGAGGATTTTATTCCTATGGTTCTCGGGTAGCTCTGAACCACTGTGCTTTGATTCAACCTTTTTTAGTTCACTATTAATTATACCTTTTTGTTTTCCAATGAATAAGAATGGACAATAAATGATATTCTCAGCAAAGTGAGCACATTCATTTGTTACTTTTGGAAGTAATTATTGAAGAACTGTTATTAATATAGTAATTTTGAGTTAACTTCAAATATATTATTACTTTCAATCCACATGAACTACTTATGAGTTAAATACTGAGTAAAATGAGATAGTAATAAATATTTACTCATTAAATTTATTATTTCGTGATTAACTAGAATAAGTAAATTCTAACTTTTAAAACTAATAACCAGGAGGCTCCTAGGAATTAGAAAGTAAAGATGACAAAAAATGACAAATTTCTTAAAGTTAAGTTCAAAAAATAAAAATAAATTATAATTATCCAATAGTCAGCAAAAGGAAAGGGAGGGTAAAATAATATTTTTAAATGCAAAATTGCCATAGGTACCTAACTTTCCTTCCACTCCCTCAATTCTCTTCCCATTGAAAGTTGGGAAGGAAAGTTGAGATGATAGCCTTATTCCTCTCATCTCAGGAATAAGAAAATAGGGAAAAGACTGAAGCAGACATAAGTACACCTATATTACTAAGTGAAAGAAGCCAATCTGAAAAGGCAACATACTGTATTATTCCAACTATGGGATAGTCTGGAAAAAGCAAAACTATGGATATAGCAAAAAGATCAGTTGTTGATAAGAGTTAGGTGGGTGGGAAGGATGAATATGTGGAGCACAGAGGTTTTTAGGGCAGTGAAACTAAGTGAAATTGTTCAGTATATGAGTGGATGCATGTTATTATGAGTTTGTCCAAATCCTTGGAATGCACAACACAAAGAGTGAACCCCAATGTAAACTATAGAACTTTAATGAATAATCTGTCATGTAAGCTCATTAATTGTAACAAATATACCACTCTGGTTGTTAATGGGGATGCTGTGCATGAGTGGGCACAGGGGATATATGGGAGGTCTCTGTAACTTCCTTTCAGTTTTTGCTGTGACCCTAAAACTGCTGTACACAATACAGTCTATTAAAAAAAATAGATGCATCTGAAAACCAAAACATCTATGATGTTTTGTTCCCTGTGGCATGAGTATTATCAGATTAAAGCCTGAAGGTTAAATTAAAAAAAAGAAAGAAAAGAAAAGAAAGAAAGAAGCAAAGATAAATTTGTGATCCTATTTCCCCAATAAAATAGCTCAACCTTGATAGGAAGAAAACTTGGGAAGATCCTGATGGATCTCCATCCAACAACAACCTCACTTGAAAATCTGCGGGGGAAAAGAGATGAAGTCCTCTCAGGATCCCTCCCACCTCTGTGGATGCCCCAAGGTTCATGCACAGTTGTACCAAGCAGGAAACTCTCAGAGCATGGTTATCAACATCACCTGGAGTTAAACCAAAGTTACTAAACTTTTGTTTTTTAAAAAATTATCATTTAAAAAAACAAGAGCCGCTGGACTAAATAATACCCAAGTACCAGTGGCTTTGCCTTTCTCCTTGCTGCACGTTGACTGGTAGGTGGTCATAGCTGTGGTTAAAAGCACAGAAGTCAGCCCCCTTCTGCTTGCAGATTGTGTCTGAAAACTCTCAGAAACTTCAGTCACAAGCCCTGTGAAACATGACCTGATGACAGAGAAGTCCCAAAAGAGGAAAGGTGTCCATGGGTTTGATGAAGCATCGGGATTCTCTTTCCAAAATGTCATCATAATGAACATTCACACCATTAAATTAGTTAGGTTTTTTCTTCTCTTCAGCATAATAAGTCCAAGTAATTTACATCTATCAAGGTCCAAATATGAATGCTTTAGTTCACTTGAATTCCCTTAAACATCCCATGGTTATGCATTGAGATGTGCCTAAATATGGTTAGCTCAGTAAGAAAATTTAATTGAGGATTACTAATTAACTAAGTTTGGATTAAAAATAATTAGTTCAATATTTAACAAATAATTTGTACATTTATTTTTACTGTAAATGATATACTAGGTAATATGCTTTGTTCTGGGAATATAATAAGCAAAAAACAGACCTAACTGTGGAAAAAACCATATGTAAATGAAACAACCACATAAATATGCACTAACAAAATACAACAGCCCATGATGGATAATGAGAGGGTCCACAAGGAGCACTAAGTCTAGGGTTCAGGAAAGGCTGGTGCTGAGATCTAAGGATGAGCTGGAGGCAGCTCCTATATGTTTACCTCCTATATATGTGCCAGGGTAGGTAGCATCACTATGCAAAGTTAAGTAAGACACAGTGGTAGGCCCAAGAGGTCTTAAAAGGCATTATTTCTGGACCTTGAAGAATGAAAAGACTTTCCAAGGACAATGAGCAAAGGTAGGGAGATTCACAGCTAAGAGAATCGAAGTACAATTTTGCCACTACATAACATGATGCTTCTATATTTAAAGAAAGGAACTGGGCATCTTTTTATTATTTTTTTTCATATATAGGCACTCAAAAAAAAAAACTTTGTAAATGGATTATTATATAACCAGTCTTGCAACAGATTCAGTGTGACCACATGTGTAGTCAAGTGGGATCTCAAATATCTTGTTGGCGATCAAGTTTCTTTCAGCTCAAATTAGACGTAGAAAAAAAACAGAAGTTTTCCCACCTTAGTTGCCATGCTGAGAAGCTAATGTAACATGTAGAGCATCTTGTTGAAAGACATTGATTGTGTATTGATTGTGTAGCAGAATAATGTATAACTCCAAGAAGCTAGACAAGGGAGTATTTAAAAAAACTAGAAGACAATTACGTTGGTGAATGATGCCAAGATAAATAGCATTTCTCTGTATAGGAAGCATGTTGGTATCTATCACTTAATCTCTGTTTATTACTCAGGGTAAGAAAATTGGGGACAGACTTCATTTAAATATAATGAAACCATATGCCAAATATGGGTGCTAAATGAAGATAGTTTTACTATTAGTTAGTGGGTGTTTTCTATGAATGGCACCCTAAAAATTGGCAGTTGAGTAGAGAAGAAAAAGGATAAAATTTGAGCTTTAGACAAACCTAGGTCTGAATCCTGACTCTGCATATACATAATTCTAGGCAATTACATAAATTTTCTATTATAATAAATCTAACCCCAGTTTGGGTCCATTCATGACATTGACTCATTTCTACAAGATCCTCCCTGCTAAGTTAAACTTAGTAAGACTTAGAATGACTTAAAGGGAGAAGCCTGAAATGCAGGTAAAAAGAAAGCGAGCTGCTTGAGACCCTGAATTTAGAAGACCACCACAGTGGACAGGGTATCTTGCATCCCACATGCAGCAGAGGAAGGCAACCCAGACACTGCATTTCATGACCCCCATCCTAGCAACAGAAGCCCTCTAGGTATGTTTATCCTCCCTCAAGTTGCTAGAGTCCCTTAGACAACAGGTGAGCCCAACACCATCAGAAAGAGGAAGGGGATCAATTGGACCACCATAAAAAATAAGAACTGGAGAAAACAAGCACTCTCCTTCTTCACCAAGCCTATTTCTAAAAAATAAACAAATAAAAAAAATTTTAAAAAACCCAGCTACACAAGCAATCTGGTCTGGAAGACCCTTTGTTCACACAGTCTAAAATCGCTTCTTACCTATCCAGAGACACCTGAGCAGTATAGGGAGGAAGATCCTGGGAAGAAATCAGTAGAGAAATTCCCTCTATACCCATCCTCCAAAGAGGACATGCAGCAGCCAGGCTGGCAAGACCCCTTCACCCTCAGGCAACACAAGTAAGATCAGTAGGAGCCCATGGGAACCAGATAAATCAAGCAAAGCAAAACAGAACTTGAAAGGCTCTGAAAATTAAACTTCGATTGGAACCACAGTCCACAGGCTGAGAACTACATGCTAAAACTAGACAGGTGCTTGGATGCAAAAATAAAAGAATTAAATAAGACTAAGGGTTCTGGTAAAGATGGAAATGTAAAAAAAAAAAAAATGCTGTGCTTGCCTCTTCACATGACCACATTAAAATTACAAATAAATTATAGAATAATCGACCTGGAGAACCATCGGAAGACTAGCTGAACAGAAGTCCTATAACTAAGGGTATAAAGAAGCCACATGGGGACTGGTAGGAGGGGCAGAGATGCAAAATGGGTTGGCCCAACATCCATGTGTGGGTGGTTGAGAATTGGGAGGGATATCTCAGCTGCATAGGTCTCCCCTGAGGAGCAATGGGTCCAAGCTCTACTGAGCCTACCAGGCTCTCAGCTGGACACCTGTACTGGGAAGGGGAGCTCCCACAACATCTGGACTGAAAATCAGTGAAGAATTCCATCAATCAGCAGGCATCCTCTTAAAGGGTCCATGGACAGACTTTCTCACTTCCAGGCAGTATCCTGGGCTCTGGCGGAAGGATGGCACCTCAGCTCAAGAAGTACAGAGATATATAGGGAGAGACTGAGTTGTGTGGCTACAGGGGCAAAGGCCAGAGGGAAAGCCCCATTGTTTCTATGTTGAGCCTCCTCCTGTGCAGCCTGCAGACAGATATTGTCTTTCCATGCTGAGCCTTCCCCACACATGCTAAATGTAAATCTGCATTGGCCTGGGAACTATGCTGACCTGCCTCCCCACCCCCTTCCCTGCCAGGTTACTTGAGTACCACCTGAGGCTTTTTTTAATGGCTATCTTATAAGCGCCTGCAGGCAGGGGAACCTCAGGGTGACCTGAGGCTCCTCCAGGCTGGGTACGGTTGACACCCAGCCTCAGTTCACAGCATGGATTCTCCAAACTTTACATCCAGATCTAGCACAGGCAGCAAGCAAAACACAATCTCTTTGTTAGCTTCTACCAGGTTGTCCCTTGTCAGTCACAGGCAAAGTTTCCAATAATTCGCTGACCTTGGCCTGCATAGGTCACACAGCTGGTGGCCATCTTCAGACCACAACAGAGCCTGATTAGCCCCACAATCAGCATATGCAAAGGTGGTTTTTGCAGGCACAAGAGTCCATTAGGGCATATCCTACTCTTTGGGGTCAGCCACTGCATAGTGGCTCATATGCTGTTGGTGCAGCCAATTCTCACAGCCAATAATCCTGACCATCAATCCCACCCACTGGCATGCCAACAGCAATCAAAGGTCAGCTACAACAGGAGGTCACACACAACTCACACAAGGGACATTCTCAGAACACCCAGGTCAGGTGATCAGAGAGACTACACCACTAGGCCACACAGAATATCTACTCATAAAGCCACCCTGCCAAGACTGGGAGATGTAACAGATCTATCTAATGCACAGAAACAAACACATAAAGCCAAAATGAAGAAAAAAGAAACATGCTCCAAAAAAATCAAAGGAGAAAACTCCAGAAGAAGAATGCAACAAAATGGAGGCAAGCAATCCACCATATACAGAGTTCAAAACACTGGTTATAAAATGCTAAGAAACTTAGTGAGAACTTCAACAAAAAAAGAGTGAGCATAATAAATAGATAATTACATAGATAGATAGATAGATAGATAGATAATTGATAGGTAGATAAATGATAGATTAAATAGATAGATATAGATAGATAGATAGATAGGTAAAAACCATCAGAAATAAAGAATACAAAACTAAAATGAAGAATGAACTAGAAAAAATCAACAGTAGAATAGATGAAGCAAAGGATCAAATCAGCAATTTGGAAAAACAAGTAGCAGGAAACACCTCATCAGAACAGAAAAAAAAAAAAAAAGACTTGTAAAAAATGAAGAAGTTTAAGGATCTGGAACAACTCAAGTGTAACAACAATGACATCACAGGGGTACCAGAGAAGAAGAAAGAGAGGGAATTGGAAATCTATCTGAAAGCATAATGACAGAACAATCCCTAACCTGGTGAAGGAGATAGACATCCAAGTACAGGAAGCACAGAGAGTCCCAAATAAAATGAAACCCAACAGGCCCACCCCAAGACATACCATCATTAAAATGCCAAAGGTTAAAGACAAAGAGAGAATCTTAAAGGATCCAGAGAAAAGAAATTAGTTACTTACAAGGGAGCTGATTTTTCAACAAAAATTTTGCGGCCAGAAGGGATTGGCTTGAAATAGTCAACGTGATGAAAAACAAGAATCTATAATCAAGACTACTCTATCCAACAAGGCTAACATTTAAAATTGAGGGAGGGATAAAGAGCTTCCCAGACAAGAAAAAGCTAAACAAAGTTTATCATAACTAAGCCAGTATTACAAGAAATATTAAAAGAACTTCTTCAAGAAAAAAAAGATGGGGAAAACATATATATGAACAATTAAATGGCAATATCTATGTGACTGTCAATAATCACTTTAAATGTAAATGGATTAAATGCTTCAATGAAAGACATAGGCTAGCTGAATGGATAAGAAAACAAGACCCACACATATGCTGTCTACAAGAGATCTACTTCAAATGGAAAGGCACACAAGACTGAAAAATAAAGAGATAGAAAAAGATACGTAATGCAAATGAAAATTTTAAAAATCTGAAATAGCACTACTTATATCAGACAAAATAGACTTTAAAATAAAAGACAATAATAAGAGATCAAAAAAAGACATTATGTAATGATAAAAGAATAAGTCTAACAAGAGAATTTAACCCTTGCAAGCATATACACACCTAACATAGGAACACTTAAGTAATAAAATAAATATTGACCAACAGAAAAGGAGAGAGTACAGAATCATAGTAGAGGACCTTAACACTCATTGACACCAATGGGCAGATCTTCCAAAAAATAAAATCAACAAGGAAACAGCAGCCTTAAATGATACACTATTCCAGATGGGTTTAATTGATCATCTTAGAGCACTTTACCCCAAAGCAGTAGAATACACAATCTTTTCAAGTGCACGCAGAACATTCAAGACAAACTGCATGTTAGCCACAAAACAAATTTCAAGAAGATTAAAGCTAGAAATAATTGTAAGAAAAAAACACACAAACACATGAAGGATAAAATAACAGCTACTAAACAATGAATAGATTAACAATAGATCAAAGGAGAAATCAAAAGATACCCTGAGATAAATAAAATGAAAATAAAATAACCCAAAATCTATGGAACACAGTGAAAGCAGTCCTCAGAAGGAAATTCAGAGCAATACAGGCCTACCTCAAAAACAAGAAAAATCTTAAATAAACAATCTAAACTTACATTTAAAAGAAATTAGAATAAAAAAGGCAAACAAACCCAAAAACATGTAGAAGAAATGGAATAATAAAGATCAGAGCAGAAATAAATAAAATAGAGTCTAAAAAACAATACAAAAGATAGATCAATGAAACAAGGAGCTAGTTCTTCGAAAAGAAAACAAAAATTGATAAACCTTTAACTGGACTCAGAGGAAAAAAGAGAGAGGACCAAATTAATAAAATCAGACATGAAAGAGAAGGGAAAACTGACACCACAGAAATACATAAGATTATGAGAAAAGACTATGAACAATTATATGCCAACAAACTGGACAGTCTGGAAAAAGTGGATAAATTCCTAAAAATATACGATCTTCCAAGACTGAATCAAGAAGAAATAGAAAGTCTGAACAGGCCAGTTACTATTGAAATTGAATCAAAAATCACAAAAATCCCAACAAACAAAAGTCCTGGACTGGATGACTTCATAGGTAAATTTTACCAAACATTCAAAACAAACAAACAAACAAAAAAAAAACTAACACCTATCTTCTCAAACTATTCCAAAAAAATCCAGATGAAGGAAGCATCCCAAGTTCAATTTACGAGGTCACCATTACCCATGTTCCAAAATTATGCAAGGTCATTACAAAAAAAACAAAAAACAAAAATTACAGGCTAATATCCTTGATGAACATAAATGTAAATTTCTCAACAAAAATATTAGGAAACCATATTCAGCAATACATTAAAAAGATCATACACCAAGATCAAGTGAGATTGATTCCTGTAATACAAGATTGGTTCAATATCTGCAAATAAGTTAATACAACATTCCACATAATCATAGAGACAAAATCATATAAACCTATTAATAGATGCAAAAAAAAAAAAAACATTTGAGAAATCCAGTATCCTTTTATCACAAAATATTTAGTTACATGGGAATAGGGGGAACTTACCTCAATGTTATAAACACCATATACGACAGACCCACAGCTAATATCATACTCAATGGTGAAAAGCTAAAAAAAAGCATTTTCCTTAAGATCAAGAATAAGGCAGGATGTGCACTTTCACTTTTGTACAACAAAGTATTGAAAGTCCTAGACACAGCAATCAGATAAGGAAAAGAAATAAAACACAGCCAAATTGTAAAGGAAGAAATAAATCTTCATTATTTGCAGATGACTTGATACTATATAGAGAGAATGTCAACATTTCACCAAAAAACTATTAGAACTGATAAGTGAATTCAGCAAAGTAGTAGATACAAATTAATATTCAGAAGTTGATTGCATTTTTATACACCAATGATGACTATCAAAAGAGAAATAAGAAAACGTTCTCATTTACAATAGCATCAAAAACAATAAAATACCTAAGAATCATATTAACCAAGGAGGTAAAAGACCTATTCTCAGAAAATTATGTCATTGAAAAAGAAATTGAGAAAGATACAAATAAATAAAAGCATACACCATGCTCATGGGTAGGAAGAATCAACAATTAAAATGGCCATACTAGCCAAAGCAATTGATATTCAATGAAATCTTTATAAAAATATCAATGGCATTTTTCATAGAATTAGAACAAATAATCCCCAAATTCATTTGAAATCGTAAAAGATCCCAAATTGCCACAGCAATCTTTGAGAAAGAAGAACAAAGGTGAAAGTATCACATTACCTAATATCAAACTATAGTACAAGGCCATAGTAATCAAAACAGCATGGTACTTGCATAAAAACAGACAATAGATCAATGGAACAAAATAGAAATACCAGAAATAAATCCACACTTACATGGTCATTTAATCTATGACAAAGGAGGCAAGATTAATATAATGGGGTAAAGGCAGTCTCCTCAACACATGGTATTGGGAAAACTGGACAGATACATGCAAAAAAAAAAATGAAACTGGACAACCTTTTTTACACTATATATAAGAATAAACTCAAAATTGATTGAAAATTTCAATGTAAGATCTAAAACCATAAAACACAGGCAGTAAACTCTCAGATAAGTCTATAGTAATTTTTTTTCTGATATATTTCCTTAGACGGGAAACAAAAGAAAAAATAAACAAACGGGACTACATCAAGTTAAAAAGTTTTGCACCGCAAAGGAGACCATCAATAAAATGAAAAAGACAATCTACTCAGTGGGAAAGATATCTGTCTATGATACATCTGACAAAGGGTTAATATAGAAAATTTATAAAGAACTCATACTATTCAACACCAAAAAAAAAAAAATCCAATTAAAAAAATGAACAGAAGAACCTGAATAGGTATTTCTCCAAAGACAGCAAGCATATAGATGGCCAATAGACATATGAAAAGATGCTCAAGTTCACTAATCATTATAGAAAAGTGAATTAAGACCACAATGAGATATCACATCATATCTGTCACATTGGCTATCATCAATAAATCAAAAACTGACAAACGTTGGTGAGGATGTGGAGAAAAGGGAACCCTCGTACACTTTTGGTGGGATTACAAATTGGTACAGCCACTATGGAAAACAGTTTGGATGTTACTCAAAAAATTAAGAATGAAGAGGTGGTAGCACAACAATTAAGTCAGAAGACGAACCCCTAACATTGAATGAGTTCCCTTTGCCATCCAATGAAGTTATTACTGACATTCTTAAAGGCCTCTAAGTATCTTCACTCTGAGTTGTTTTCATTTTTCTCTTTGTACACTCTATGTTTCTCATACCTTACTAGCTAAGATCCTTCAGTATCTGCAAACCTAGACATAGAGTTAAATATTAGCATTCCCCAAAGACCAATAACAATGTCAGACCTGAGAAAACATGTATTCTAAAAGATTTGAAAGCCTTTACTTATCTATATCTGTAAAATTCTGGAAATATGTGCACAGATGGGTTCTGAAGGTGCCAGGCCAAGGAAAAGCAGCATAACTTTAAATTCCACTTAATATATCTATGACACACTTTGAAGTTTATTCTGAATTCAGTGTGTAAGCACAAACAGTAGAAAGTAGCTCTAATTAGTTGCTTGGTTGATTAACTGAAACATGGGTTCAACAAAAGCTCACACTAAATGAAGTTAAGATGCCAGAAATTTCTTAATATACAATGAAAGAAAGACTCCAGAGACTTAGGAAGATACAACTATTCGAGTGGATTTAACATGTACAATCCCCTGTCCAAACTAAGCTCTTTTCTCAAGGTCAGGGATGCTGGTAGGCACTACTGCAGCTGAAATAGGTTTTTTAATTTAAGTGGTAATAGCCAAAGCCAGGTAGTAACCTCCACAGTCAGAGGAATATAGGGGTCAAAATGAAGCATTAGGAATCAGAATGACTGGCTGTGAAATTATCTTTGTTAGGAATGATTAACAAATACTTGGGCATCCCCTAAGTTCTAAATGTAACGGGGGGGGGGGGAGGGAAATAAATAAAATGAATTAATTAAAAGTCTTATGAACATAGGTCAACCAAAAGGGTCATAATACCTTATATGATATCCTAATCTGAGCCATTTCATAGAACCCAGAATTAAGAAGAGTTGGGTAAACTTGAGCAAGGGTCTCCAACAACATCAGCAGCAAAAACTCTGAATCTTAATTCTAAACGTGTATAAGAGGCCTGTGTCCATTTTCCAGGATAATTGTGCAGTGGGGAAAGGAAAATATCCAGATTCTCCAGAATTTATTAAGTCCTGTCTTGTGGGTAACACTCATTCTTTGGGCCCCTTGATATCACAACTCATTGGACCTGGTTCTATTACTCCCCATTATTTAATTCTAAAACTCTCTTATACTCTACTATAGAGCCAGTAAGGTCTTGAACATATGCCAAATTTGTGTGCTTACTGGAAATGACTATTCCTCAGCCACTAACAAAACCCACTACAGACTTTTTGACACATAGAATAGGAACAAAGTGGGAGTATCTGACCATAGTATAATATTAATCTAAAGCCATATCCCTGGAGAACTGTGGAAATGCGTCCCACCATTGAAAACTAGGGCAGGAGGTAATGATCCAGGTTGTTAAACAAAAGGGATAGACCTTAACGAATGACATTATCAGATACTAATTGTAATTGTAGCTATCTGTTTTGTATGTGGGCAGTTTTCCAGAACATATCAAAATAGTTTCTAGATCCTGATATTCAGTTACTGATCTGAAGGATATTTTTTTAAATCACAATTGCAAGAGAATACCATTCAATAAGGGATCTTCACATGTTCTATAACTCAAGGCCTGGCACACAAGCAACTGATGGCACACTCAAAATGGGTAGTTAAGGATGGTTTACTGACAGTATTATTTACAGGGGTCTAAAAATGGTTAAGGAACACCAAGGAGAGATTTGGAGTAACCTGGGGTTAACAGGAAGAAGCTATTATCATTCCCAGACCTGAAGGAACAAATGGCGAGAGAGATTAATATGAGCTATAGTTGTATGAGGGGGCAAATCAATGGAAACTGTGGTCTTTTGACTATCACTTTTCTGCTGTTGTAGGTAAAGTCACATACCAGGGAGCTAAAGTCATGATACAAAAACAAAAAGCTAATTATTGTCTCTACCCTTTCCTCGATACAAAAGAGCTCTCACCTACAACCCATCTTTCCCAACATGCATATACAACCTCATCTTCTTTCCTCTATTCCAATAGACCTTGAGATATGCTTTTCAATTATCTTATTATATTAATGTGTATTCCACTTTGAACACATGATCCATTTTATCTCCACATCTCACCAGTACCTCCTTGCCACTGCCATTTAATTGAGGCCACATTCCTCTTCTTAAAATTTCTATTTTCCCTCATTCACATAAATAAAGTTTCTCTTCCAATCTAAGAGCCAGGGTCATCTCTCTAAGTAACAGAATTACAGTTAATTTCAGGTATGACTACAAATCCTGTGCTTTCTCATCATCCTATATCAGGCACACACCATTTGGCAAGGCTATTTGACCATATGAGGGCCCAGAGTAACCCTTAAAACCATGTCAGGTCATTAAAAATTCTGATTTAGTAATTAGAGATGCCAACATACAAATGCAATCTGAAGTCTGTGTTCTTTGAAGGAAAGAAAACTTTCAAAAAAGCATACGTAAAAAATAAAAAACAAAACCCAACATTGACAATAATGAGGATAATGATCACGATATTAGCAAGCATCTCCAATCTCATATATTTAATATTTATAGGAAAACAAGATTTCCAGGAAAAAAGACATTTTTTTTTTAATTAACCAATTGAATTTCTTCAACACAGACGTCTATGACATGTAAGCGGGCAACGGTAATGCACGTGTTTTTTTTGTGGGGTGATCCCCACAAAACAATTCCTATTTCATAGTCTTTAATAGTTTTTGAAAGCTCTTTCTTGTCCATTTTCTTCTTAGAATGTCTCTGTAAAGGAAATAGGTAATTATCAACCCAAATGTACAGGTGAGAAAGTTGAAATGGAATAAGTTTAAATGACTTGCCTAACTTTCTTTAAGTCCATCATAATGCCTCCTGCCATTATGATGAAATGCCTTTCTCTGTTTAAAAACTCCCTCGGATATAATAAAGTTGAATTTGGTTATCACAGGATTCTCTGTGTTTGAGTCTAATTTCAAAGTCTTTCTTGTATAATAAAATATTCTCCCACCCTAATGTGTGACAGGTTGTGTGGGCACACAGAAAATAGAAAGTAACAGTAAGATAATACATTCCCATGGCTCTAATTTCTCAAGCACTCAGAATTCTAGAGATAACCCTTTCTGTTTCCCATGCATTATTATACAGTATTCCTATTTGATGGATTAGGTCTAGAAAGCTTGTGAACTTAAAGTAAAACAAGTAACTCTGTAACAGAGCAAAATGTAGAGTTCTAATCCAAATACCTGATCCAATTGCATGTGCTGATATTATTAGAAATGACAAATTTGTTTGCAGTTTTATTCAAGAAACAAAAAGGCTGAAATCACAATAAAATATCCTAATATATCAAATTCCTGTTTTTGAAAAGGCAGAAAACTAGTAACCAAGACCTCCTAGTTGAGAAAAGCTTTTTTTAAGCTTTAATGACTCCAAGACCATTGGAAATATTGACCTGTTTACTAGGATCATCAGTGGCCAAATCACTCACTTATCAATTCATTTAATAAATACCTCCTGAGAACTTTTTTTGATCTATCAATTGAGAAAGGCATTAGACAAATCTCAATGAATTTGTTCAAGGCAAGTAAAAAGAGAAGTGGTCTCAGAATAAAAAAAACTATTTTATTTGTTTGTAGTTAATTCAGCTACAAGTAACAGAAAAACCTACTTACAGTGCTGAAATAAACAGGGGCTGATTTTTCTCATATATAAAATATCCAAAAAAGGCAGTTGCTTTTATTGATTCCACTGACCAATGACTCTAACTGGGACACATATTTTTATTTGTCTTTCTGTTCCACAACGTTTAGCATTTAACATTTAACAAAAATCAGCTGGATTTTACTGCATAAAAAAAAGCCTCCTTAAACATAATCAACACCTATTATCACCTCATGCATGCGCAGGTCAGTGGTGATATTCTTCTGGTAAACCAGGGCCTAGCTCAGTTATTCTCAGAGGGTCGCAATCAAACAATTGCTGTCAGCTGAGAATTAATCAGGGGGGCTGGATTTGCTGATTTTATCTGAGCCTTTTTACATGTCCAGAGGCTAGGCTGGAACACCTGAGTTCACTCTGCCCCTGGTGGTTTCTAATCACCCAGCAGATTAGTTTGCACTTGTTCTCTTGGGTGGGCAGGGACTCAAGTGACAGAATGGAAATGTGCAAGTCCTAGTGAGGCTTGAACTCATAAATGGCCATTGACACTGTGCTGAGTATTATTGAGAATGCAATTCGCAAGACCCCCAAACTCAAGAGGAAGGAAAATGGAACTTGATATCTTGATGGGAAGATAACCAGGCATGAATACAAAAGAATAATAATTGTCTCTACCACCTCCACTCTGTCCAAAATTATTCATAACCTTTCCCTATGAAAAAATATAGCCATTTCCACCCGACACTTCCAAAGTCTCACACAATCATGCCATCACTTCGAAAGTCTGGGTTTTGTTGATATCCATCTACTCCAAATTATTTGCATCTACACACTCAACAAACAGTGATGAGACAAAGAATAGGAAAAAAAAAAACACGAGATGTTTCCATTCAAAGAGGAAAAATGGGAGTGCATGGCATTCTCTGGTCCATGGCAATTCTAAATTCCCTCTGAAAAGAAAAACAGATTCTCAAGCAGAAGATATTTCTTGGTTACAACTTAGTTTTGCTCCCCAGGACTAGCCTCTAGTCCATTGTCCTCCATTAATTCTAGCAATGGCTCACAAATCCATTGTTCTCAATGCAATTGGCTTTATTCTCTAGGTTCTTGACTTCACCCTCATAGATATCCTTTCTTTTATATAAGAAATAGCCTATTCTTGCTGCTGAGTAACTTTTTCAGTCTTCTTCCTTCTCATGTAATTTAGAAAGGCAGAGTCCCTTTGAATTCAGCTAGTGATGTTTCTGCTATTACAAGTCCCTTAAAGCTTTGTGGGCTTTTGAAATATGAGAATATTCCACACCATTTGAGAAAAACACCACACCTACAACTGTTTTCAAGAAATGCCTCTGTCTGTCTTAACTAACTCACAGCACTTTGGACATGGCAGTTTCCTATGGACAATGCCTTTAGAATCCGATAACATCACATTTAATTGAGAGCTTTCTCTAGATGTTTCCTTAGTACTTTTAGACATCTGAACTAAGGGCCTTAAGACTTATGATTTGCTCTATATACCTTAGGCTTCATTCTACCACAAGAATCTTTTACTCATTGAGAAGGCTAAAGATAAGAAATTGTGTTATATTCCATCCCTGCAAATTCTGGTTCTTCTGTATTCCTAATAAACTCTACTTGTAAACTTAATAGTTGTTACTTTAGCTCATGTATCCCTTACAGTTCCTTATTATATGCAACTAAGATAACCAAACAATAAGTTCAATAGGTATATTTTTAACCTTCTAAGTTACTAAAGACTTTGCCAATGGTTTCACTGCTATATAACATAGGACTTCATTTTTCCAATAACAAACAGCCTCATCAGTTTTCAGCTTCTATTAATGGCTCGTCATTTTTCCAGCTGCCTGGTTCAAAGCTAGTGCCTCTACACTTCCTAGCCCCATGTCTGAATTAGTAGGGTTTGCTTTCAAGCCACCTCAAAATCTATTAACTTAAAAGTAAAAGTATGAAGATCATCTGGGCAGATCTCCTGGGTTGTTGGGTTCAGGTCTTTCAGCAAGACTTACTCATGCACCTGTGGCCAGCTGCAGGCCCACTGTGCTGACTTTGTTGCTCTTGGCTAGAATATTTCACATGTCTGGGCTTTGTCTGCAACAACTGGGGTCAACTCTGCTCTTATAGTCTCTCATACTCCAGAGGCTATATCCTGATGGGTTTTCATGGCATGGCAGAAATTCAAGGGAGTGAGCAGAAATGCACAGGCTTGAGACCTAGGCTCAAAAATGAAGAACACTTCTGTGTTTATTGCCATAATTCAATTTAGACTCAAAGAGTAGAAAATTAGATGCCACTTCTAATGACACTTGCTGAGAAGTCACATTGTAGAGGGAAGTAGACACAGGGAAGGAAACAATGGGCCATTTTTGTAAACAATTTACAGAGCATATAGGGTTTCATTCTCTAATTTATCATTTTATAATTCCAGATAACTATAGCTGTAACTCTATGGGAATCTTTTGCCATCTGTGAATAACCTGTTCGATGTACTTTAATGCAATGAGTTTAACCAACCATGGAGGGTGCATGCCTTAAACTATTACACTAGAGTTTTCAAAATAATGTGTTTATAATTATGCCATGTTTTCTCTATTATTTTGTAGATTTTGGTTTCCTTGTTCTTTTCTTCCTTTTCACTCTTTTAGTTTTTGTGACTAAGGATAACATAGGTAATTTCATTCAATGTATTATGATAAATGATAGTCAATATTCTTTTAGGTGTTCAAATGGCCAGTGGGAAGGGCATCAGGCTGGTTATTTTGTAATTTTGGTATGACTGCATTGGTGTTTGCTTGCTTCTTTGTTTTGTCTTTAAGCACTTCTCATCAAAAAGTTACTTAAAATAATTACTTCCTCTGTATACCTGAGTTATCAATTTGCAATTATGTTCACTCATTAATTTGAATTCAATGTAAGAGGTTCTTTTTTTCCATTTTGACTATATATTTTAATATGTATAACATCTATATGGTTTAAATTAATACAGAATATATACACAGTATATAGTCACTTCTATTCACAGCCCCTCCATTGCATTCCTACCTATCCCTATCCTAATATATCCCAACCCTAATATATTATTATAAGTGTTTCTTTTGAAAAAATAAGCAAATATAAATGCTGCTGTTACCACTACATGTCATTTAGAAACAAGATAAATTGGATACATATCTCAAACTATACTCAGAATAACCAAATATAAAAATTAAACCATATGAGTTACAGAAAACAGTGAGTAAATTTTCTTTATAATCCATGGATAAACTTCTAAAAATATGACCAAAATCATAGAATAATAAGATAAAAAATTAATGACTTTGATCACAAAAAATAAATCTTTAAATGGCAAAAAATACACACAAGCAAAGGCAAATGACACACTGTTTAATCATATTTACAACCTATATTATAGACAAAAGACTAATCTACTAAATATAGCAAAGATGATTAGAAATTTTAAAAAAAAAACACCAAAAATAGACAAACTGGAAAGAGACATAACAGAAAAAAATAGACAAAAAATGTAGAGATATTTTATAAGAAAAAGGTAAGCAAAAGAATCTTCTTTTAATTCTATTAAATCTATTGGGGTGACACTAATAAAATTATACAGATTTCAAGTGCACAATTTAATAATACATCATATATATTTCATTATCTTTACTACCCAAAGTTAAATTTCCTCCTATACCATACATTTGACCCCTTTTACTTTTAACTAAATGAAAAGATGCCCAACTTCACTGATAAGAAAATAAATGAAAAAACAGTGTTTCTTAACTATAAAACTGGCAAAAATTCAAAAGCATGACATTATACTTAGTTTTTGCGAATTTGTAGGGAACAGTCTCTTTTATACACTGCTGCTAAAATTGAAAAAGGAGATAAACTTCTGTGGAAGAAAATTTGGCAATATCTAGTAAAATTATGCATAAATTTCCTTTGACAACCCAATTCTCTTCTAACTACACAAAATTAGATACCTTTTCAAGAAGCCCAAGATAATTATATTGAGACACTGATTGTAATGGCTTAATATTAGAAAATAAAATATCCATGAGTAGATATCTGATGGAATGAATTGCATTCATGCAGTAAAGTACTATGCAGCTGTGAAAAACAATACAACTGCTATTGAACAATTTCCAGGATATATTGATTTTAAAAAAAGCAAGGGGTTTTTATAGTCTTCTATTTTTTCTGAGTCATATAAGGGAAATGAGTAATTTTTTAAAAAAAAAAATAGCTTAAGCTGTAAGTAAGTGAATATTGGGTAACACTGAACTTTCTCTTCACAACCACAAAAGGCAGAATTAGCATGGAAATTTGATAAGGATCCAAGTTATAGTAAGTAATTAGATGTAACTGTGTAGTTTTAAATAAGGATGAAGAGTGATCAAATCTGCACTTTGTGGGAATGTCCACCATACCATAAAAGTGACTTAAGAAGAGACATGAGTGGTCTACAGAGAGGAGTGAGAAGACTGTAGCAACAATTTAGGAGATAAAATAAATAGTGGAAGAATCTGAGCAATGTCTTCTAGAGAAAAAATGTGGCAAAATGCCCCAGAAAATCTTTGGCTAAAATGCGGAGGCCATTTAAAGGTTATTAATTTCTCGCAGATAGGTTACTAAGGAAATGTTCAAAAAAATTATAGATTAAAAAAAGTCATTCTTCCTGTATCATAAAGTGAGTGACTCAAGTTAAATCTAGGAAGTTGTTCCACATTCTATCACCATCTTATAAAGCTCAGCCCACACAACACATATCTCTGCTTTTCAGGAAGGATTTCCAGTCAATTCTCTCCTAGACCCTTTCCTTAAGGCTTTCATGATGGCTTGTGCATATTTCTACAATTGTACTTACCACACTATTAGGAAATTTTCTCCTATGCACCTCTCTGACCCACAGAACATGGGCATCTACAGGAAGATGATTTTACCCATATGTTTCTCCATCGTGACAAGTTGAGGGCCAAGCACATGGTAAAATGCTCAGTAAACACTTGCAGAATGAATGGGTAAAGACTGAATGAATTCAATTTGCAGAAAAAAGCACGAAATTGCTTTTTTCTTAAAGAATTAACAGGTAGATTGGATTAATTCATTGAGCTGATTGAATGCTTTAGTGTGAAAAAGATGTGAACATTTTTAGATTTATTTATTTGCTCTGGAATATGAAAATACTCATTACTTAAAGGATTAGTCACTGAATCTTGCCTTGTGGCTTTTCTTACTGATAGCTTTCTTAAATGATAGTCATGAAGATATTCCCCATAGATCCAAGGAATTCATCCCAAACTTCATCAATCAAAATCCTAGTAAGGAAAATTTATCAGATCAGAATTTCTGCTTTCAATTCATACATTCCTCTTGATTCTTTCAGACTGAGCTAACATTAAAGCTCCAGAATTATATGTGCTATCTTCTATTCTATGCACATACCACATATACTCTATTAATCCACTAGTAATGTTGGTTCTTCAATTTTAAGGAAAGGAAATTTTGTTCATCTTAATTCAATAATTTAGACTGAATAACAGTATCTAGTAACTTGCAACATCCTTAGCCAGGCCATCATCATAAGATTTGCTCTACTAACTGAGTTTTAACAGGTTGAAAATATTAATTTAATAAAATAAAATAATTATTAAAGGGAAGAAAAACAAAGAGTAGAAATTTTTTTTTCTAATTCTGAGAATCTATACTAAGGAAATGGCTATGAATAGAATTATTTCGTTGCAAAGACAGTTCAATACATCACTTTTTTAATATCAGAAAACAGAAAATATCCTAAATACCCAAACAGTGGAAGAATAATTAATAGAAATATGGTATACACAATATGTTTCTCAAATATAGGATTTCTTTTTCTTCTTTCCCCCACCTACTCCTCATTGACAGTGACATTTTTTGTGACCTTTCATAAAAAAAATAGAAGTTATGAGAAGCAAATATCCCATCTTCCCATCCAACTAACAAACTCGCTACACCACACACACACACCACACACACACCACACACACACACACACACAATCTGTTCCTCTTGAAGAGTTTTCTTTTCTAAGTTCATGGAACTTCCATAGATCTATTAAATCATACTAGAAATCTGGAAGTTATACTTGATAACTTCTTTCTCATTTCAGCACTGGCAATTCCATTGTAGGGTAGATCTCGAATCTACTGAATCTTCTTTACATCACTACATCATTTCTGCAAGTGACTATCATATTACAGTGAACTCTTGTAACCTTCTAAATGGATGCTTTCTTTTTAGCTTTTGTTTAAATCATTCCCCATGAATCTACCAGAGAACATTTTCGATATGGCCTGTCTTCTTGAAGAGTCTACATAATCTACCCCTGCCTATACCTCCTCCTTTATTATCAGGGCATTCTTTCCCTGTCCATTATGCACATTCACATTAACCTTCTTACAATAATAGAAGACATCAAGTTATTTCCTATCTTAGAGAACTTCACTCTTTTCTTTTTTTCTCTTCAGCTAGTTAACTTTATGCATCTTTCAGTTCTCAGCTTCAATGTCACTTTCTCAGAGAGGGCCTTCCTTGACCACACAGAAGTTAAAATCCTTTGTTATAAACTCTCATTATATTTGACTTTTCCTTCATAGAACACCAAGTATGACTCAAAATCCATAAAGAGAGGTGCTCAGAATTTATTAGATTTCTTTGTTTGATAAAATTAAATTAATTTTGCTTATACCTACTCTCTCAGGCAAATGAGAAATTAAACTTCAGTAATTCTTGAGAATCCCAACAGGAAGGGGTTATGAAAAATATTAGGGTAATTACACAGTGCAGGGAATATAGAACACTTTTCTGGTTTTTGGCCCCCTGTGCACACAGGTTAGTTTTGAGGTTCTCATTGTCCAAGTTCATGTGGTCATTGCTTTCTAGTTCCAGAGACGACTACTTCTGGACCAGGGTTGGGCCCACAGATCTTGGAAGCACCTGCCTAGGTGTACTACACAAACATTTCGCTAAGCCCTATTATTTTCTGAAGTCTCAATATTTCAGAAACCCTACGTCCTCTCCTCTTCCCAATCAAGAATCTCATCTCCTTACCACATTTCTTCTCAAAATATTATCCTTTTTGTCTCTCCTTTCAGATTACCTACTTCATCCAAAGCTTTATTATCTGATCCTTGCTAGAGAAAAAATCTTCTGTTCAACATGACTGACTCTCTCTTAAGTCATGTACACAAATCCGAGATTGGCTCTCAAATTTTTTAGCAACTCTAACAAGTTTCTCTAGTAAGCTTGCTTTCCTGTTGTCCAAAGTGATATCTTCATACATTCTCTCTCTTTTAATCATCTTTCTGCCTCTCATATACCTCTCACCTCAACTAATTATTTTTCATACATCATAGTAAAAGAATCCAAGTATGCAAATGTCCTTAAATTTCCTGTTACCAAATATATAAAACCTACATAAACCCATCTTTTTCTTCATTCCTGTTGCGGAATCAGGACATTTCCTAATTAATATTAAATATAAATATTATCCACATCTCCTCTGGATGCTTTTACTTCTTGTGTTTTAGGAATTTTCTTCTTCAATTATCTATTCTCTATTGCATTATGAATCTCTCTCCTCACTTGTATTATTTTTCATCAGCATATAGACACGTATTATTTTCTATATTGACAAAAGTAGCTCTCCTTTTTCACCCACTGCCTCATTTTCTATGATTCCCTTCATTATCCAATATAAATATAGATAAACCACCTTTAGTTATTCGCTTCCCATTGACACCTCATTCCGCATCACCCTGATTCCTGGTTTCTGCTTTATTCATTCAAACAAATGATATGTGTCCAAAATCACCAAAAAAACTTCATATTGCCAAATCTTATTGACACTTTTAAACTACATTTTTACTCAATCTCTCAGAAGCACTCAACATGTTTTCTCCTTCTAGAAACATCCTACATCTTCGCTTTTATAATAAAATTCCTAGTTTTCCTTAAATCAGGCCTGGCCATGACTTTTTACCTACTTTTCCAGGTTTTCTCTTCTACCGGCTTATATAAATGTCCATATTTTCCAGGTCTTGAGAAGACAGGCTTTATAGAACCCATTTCTCAGAGTGACTGAGGACCTAGACCAAGCTCTGTCTAGGCCAGAAAGGTGTCATTATTCTGGGTTTAGAATCTTAAGCATTCATAAAGCTAATTAGTTTATAAGGGCAATTGGTTTGACTTTTGGTTCATTCTGAGATGACAGACTTAATAATGGTTTCTTAATTAGCATTCTAATGGCTAATGTCCCTACTTAGCTCTGTTCAAAACATGCCCTGTTTGACATAGAATAATATCTCCATTTGGCAGTAGGGCCCATTCATTACAGAGAAATCACTTCAAGAATATTTTGTTTTCTCTTTCTCTGAAATGCACATAGTTGGGGTCACCCACAGTATAAGACAGCTAAGACAAATGTTAATTTTAGTTCATACAGAGTATATGGATGGTCCAACTTTATTGAATGTTCTTTTAATATCTTGTCATTACCAAATCCTAAGACAAGTAGATAGAACCTTCTTTGCAGAAGCTCTAATTTTAGTATTGCATGTGTGGCGTTGCTCAGGCAATCATCATTCTGGAAATTTTGGCCTAGTCAACACTTACCTACAGTAACAATGTTCTGTTGAAGGCAGCGAATAGACACATGAGTCTCTATGTTCAGCTGTGCTTACCAAAAATTTCAAGGTATCACAGGAGAGAGCTCTGGGAAAGATGTTATTTTGAGAAGTCATATTCTACGTGGATGGGTGACTATCAGTTAAGGAGATCCAGAATGCAATATTATCCCAATAATGAGTAGTACTCCCATTGGTTTTCATTTGCCATGGCCACCCAGTTAAAAATTTGCATGTGATCCTGAGACTTATAGTAGTCCCATGTCAAAATTACAAACAACCACAACACCTCTTCCACAGCCACAACATCTCCAGGATTTTTACAAGCTCTTCTAATCTCTTCAAGAATTTAGTGAACAAAAACTATCAGTTCAGATTTGGAACTGAGACATTCCAAGTTCTAGAAGGAAAACAAATAATTTAAAGAAACAAGTCTTTCTTTGTATTCAGAACCTGTAAGAAGAGAAAAGAACTTTTAATTCAGGAAATATAAGTATTGGTCCTATATACAGTAGAGAATGAATAGTGCAGTCTAGGCAGCAGGCTGAGTTTGTGGGCTGAATCTTGCTTGAAAGGAGAAAGCACTTAATGGAGGAGAAGAAATAGTCTAGGGGGAAAGGGTTGTCATGAATATAACTTGCAGGAAGTATTAGGCTACACTGGAGTAATAAAATGTATTCAGACCTTCTAGAACATGAGAGCTGAAGTAAGAAAAAAAGTTGGGGAAAGGAACAAAGCGCAACAACTGCCTTCACCAAAAACTTGAAGGTCCAGTCTTTGGAACAAGAGCAATTCACAGTAAGTCATATAGAGAGAGATGCTTTGTAGCTAGTTTTAAAAAGTGTTTCTCTGTGGGAGGTGTGATTTATTCAGTTAGGCTTTAATCTCTGGGAAAAAATTAATTGTCTTTATAAGGGGGGGGGCTCAAATTATTTTTAAAGTGTCACAAAGAATTTCAGAATGTTACAATGCTGTCATCTGGTGTCCATTGTTCAATTCTCTGATAAGCTTGCTCAAATGAGGAGCCTGTATCTGATTTGAAATGAGAGAGAGAATCATCAATGAATCTCAACCTGGATACCTTGTGATCTTGTTAATTATGTTGATGTCCTGAAGAGATCTTGCAGAAGTTTCTAGAAGGCATAACACAGGCTTGTAACTGTCTTAAGAAGCCAAAACTATCCAATTTCCCTCCAAGTGGCATATAATAAAGAAGAGTAAGGATGTGGGCAGTGGCTCTTTCTCTAAAGCAAATAGCCACAGGTTATATTTTTAGGATAACTTATTTGCTGTACTCATGGTTAGAACAAGTGTTGCATAGTCTTATTTCTAAAAAACATTCATTTTCAACTTCTTCACTAGCCACTTTTTGTAAATAGTTTTCCAGAAAGCCAATATATAATTCTTGGTTAGCCTACACAAAAGTGTCTTCTGAAGTTGGGGTTGACCTGGCCAGATGTACATTGTTGAGGTACACCGGGCTGCAGTATGAAAAGTGGGAAGAAGTAACTGGCTGGAAGATCAGTTCATGCATTAAGAGAGTATGAGGCTTCTTGACCAGAAATTTTGCTATCCTTTGGGTGTGCACATATATTAAGCATTTGTTTAAAGGTTCCTCAAGCTCTAAAATTGTCCTACATTCATATATCAAATAAATGAAGTTATATAGAGATGGCTGAACAAAATTTACACTACTCATGTATTTGTAGACTTTAATCACATGGCATTGGGCTCCCCTGGTGCCAAACCCTAGACCAAAGTCCTGTCCTGTGTTGTTCAATTTCCTGTGCAAACTTCTCCATTCTTCTGTCCTTATAGTTAGTCTTCCTCTCTTTCTTTCTCTCTCTTTTTGTCTCCGTCTCTGTCTGTCTGTCCCTCTCTCTCTCTCTCTCTCTCTCTCTCTCTCTCTCTCTCTCTCCTTTCTACAATTCATCTGCAATATTTCTTTCAGATATAGAAACCAATGCTGCACGTAGAGAGTTGTGGGAAAAGAATTTCTGTTGAGTTTTCAATTCCTTTTAAATACTGTCTGGAAATAAGCTGATCTTTGGTCTAGTTAACTATATTCTAGAGTCTTTCTTTGTCATAAGTAACATGATGTATTAGTCAGGATTCTCAAGGAACCAAACCAGTAGGATATATAGAGATGTACATAAGAAGAGATTTATTAATTATAGAACATGGTTCATGCAATTATGGAAGCCAAGAAGTCCTATAATCTGCCATCTGCAAATGGAGAACCAGAAAAGCCAGTTGGTATCATTTGATCTGAGTTCCAAAATTTTGAGAACCAGAGTAGACAATGTCCAAGGGCAGTTGAAGATGGAAGTCCCAGCTCAAGCAAAGAGAGAAAATTTTCCTTCCTCTACCTTTTTTTGCTCCACTCAGACCCTGAATAGATTAGATGAGGTTTCACCCACATTGGTGAACGCAATCTTCTTTGCTCAGTTTACCAGTTCAAACGCTAATCTCTTCCAGAAACACCTTCACGAACAACTCAGAAAAAAAATGTTTTGACAGCAATTTAGGCATGCCTTAGCCTAATCAAACTGTACAGAGACAAAATTCGTTTACCTTCTCTGCATAAACAGGCCCACACATCCATCTTTTGGAGAAAGACATTACCTTAGATTGGGTTCACTTAGGCATCGATTGCCACACCCATCAAAAGTAGAAAGCGCAGAGCAACAATAATGACAATCATATTAACAATTTCTCACATTTCTGATGTTCTTTAAACCTACAGTTTTTCAAATGAATTAAATTATTTGTTTTGGCAAAAGAACTCTCTGTAAGTAGCTTCACTGATCGAAAACTGGGACTCAGAGAAGTTGACTTATCTGCCTAATGTAACACAGGTAAGGAAGATCTGGGATTTAGTTCAATGTCTCTTGGACCCAATCCCAGTTCTTTCTCCTCCTCCACTTTAAATAAATGTGTAAGTGGGAGGTCAACTGAACCCGTTTATCATTTTGATAAATAACCATTCAGATTGTCTCACCTCCTTAGTTTTTCAAAACAGTTCCATTGTAAGCATTCCACTTTGGAAATTGTCCAGTCTGATAAAGCTTGTAATGTTCTTCAGTATTCACACAACATTATGATTTTTCCTTGTAATCTGAATAATGTCCATATTTAATGTGTTCACCCATGCAGCATTGGAAAGAAAAAGGTATCTTTCATGTGTCAACATTTGCTATAATTCTCTTATGTCAGCTATTTAAACACATCTATAATGGCTATTACATCACTGTCTCCAGGATTTTCAGTTAAAAAAATTACAACTTAATTTTCATATCCAACATCCAAATTGAGAAGGGAGTGGGTAATTTACATCATCCAACTGTTGCAGCAAATAAGCAAGTTTACTAGAGATTACACATTCAGTGTGTGGCATTTTGTTTTCTGTGAAAAATATTTCTAAAAATCCACACTTGCCAGAATGTTTCTCTGGAAATAGCTGTACCATACTGCAGACTAGATTCTCTATGTCTGACTTTCTAGAGAATCTAAATCATTCTAAATTTTTATCCCTCTAGATCTGCCCCTAATCTCCAACCAGCAAAGTGGTTGGAAAATTCAAATTTCTTTTTTTGTGTCATTATTAATTTTAATTAATTTATTTATGTTAATTCATTAATGTCAAGACATATTTGGCCCCTTTACACCATCTACCTCCCTCCTCTCCCCTTCCCTGCTATCCTCTGGAAATCACTAGTCATTGTCCATGTCCATGAGTTTCTGTTATTTGTCCTGTTCATTTGTTGCTTTTAGGTTTATATCCCACATATAAGTGAATCATATGATTTTCAACTTTTTATGTCTGGCTTATTTCACTTAGCATGATTATCTCGAGATTAATCCTGGTTGTCACAAATGGCAGTATTCATCTCTTCTTATGGCCTGAGTAACATTCCATTGTATATATGTACCACAGCTTCTTTAACCAATCACCTATTGTAAGACACTTTGGTTGCCACCATGCCCTGGTCACCATGAATAATATTGCTATGAACATCGATATGCAAATATCTTTTCAATATAAGTTTTTAAATCTTTGGGGTAAATATACCATAGAGGAATTGTTGGATCACATGGTAGATAGATTCTTAGATTTTTGAGAAACCACCATACTGTTTTCCAGAACGGCTGTACCAATCGCAGTCCCATCAGCAGTGTATGAGGTTTCCTTTTCTCCACATCCTCTCCAACACTTGTTATTACTGTCCTGTTGATAACAGCTGTTTTAACAGGTATGAGATGATGTCTCATTATGGTTTTGAATTGCATTTCCCTAACAGCTAGCAATATTGAGCATCTTTTTCATATGTTTGTGGCCATTTGTATGTCTTCTTGTGAGAAGTATCTATTTCAGGTCCTCTGCCCATTTTGGTTTGGATCATTTGTTTTTTTATGTTGCTATTGGGTCATATGAGTTATTTGTATATTTTGGTTATTAGGCCCTTATCGGATGCATTGCTTGCAAATTTATTTCCCTTTTCAGATGGCTGTCTCTTTACCTTGTTGATGGTTTCTTTTGCTGTACAGAAGCTTTTTAGTTTGATGTAGTCCTATTCATTTATTTTTACTTTTACTTTCTTGCATTCAAGGTCAAATTCATAAAATCCTCTTTAGGTCCAAGATCCTTGAGCTTAGTTCCTATATTTTCTGCTATGCATTTTATTGTTTCAGGTCTTAATTTGGGTCCTTAATCCATTTTGAATTAATTTTGGTGTGCAGTGATAGACAATGGTCTAGTTTATTCTTTTGCAGGCGGCTTTCCGGTTTTCTCAGCACCATTTATTGGACAGCTTTTCTTTCTCCACTGTATGTATTTGACATTTTGTCTAAAATTATTTCCTCATCAAAACATAGGTTTATTTCTGTACTCTCGATTCTGTTCAAGTGGTCCATGTGTCTGTTTGCTGCCAAAACCATGCTTTTGATTATTGTCACTTTATAGTATAAGTTGAAGTCGGGCAGAGTGATGCCTCAGCCTCATTCCTTATTTCTCAGGATGGCTTTGGATTTCAGGGTCTTTTGAGCTTCCATACAAATCTGATGATTTTTTGTTCTTTTTTTTAAATGCCAATGGGATTTTGATGGGTATTGCATTAAATCTGTATAATGCTTTAGGTAATACATCATTTTAATATGTTGATTCTTCCAATGTGAGAACACAGAGTATTTATCCATTTCTTTGTATCTTTTTCAATTTCTTTTAGGGTCTTGTAGTTTTCATTATATAGTCCTTCACATGTTTTGTTACATTTATTCTAGGTATTTTATTCTTTTTGTTGCAATTGCAAAAGGAATTATTTTTCACTTCTTTTTCTGACACTTCATTATTAGAGATATAGGAACGCTATGATTTTGAATATGATTTTGTATCCAGAAACTTTTATTGTTTCTAGTAGTGTTCTATGGACACTTTAAAATTTCTATATAGAGAATCATGTCATCTGCAAATAGTGACAGTTAGGCTTCATATCCTATTTAGATGCCTTTTATATCTTTCTCTTGCCTGATTGTACTAACTGGACCTCCAATGTTAAATTGAATAACAGTGATGATAGTGGACATCCTGTCTTGTTCCTGATGTTAGATGAAAGGTTTTAGTTTTTCACCATTAAGTATAATGTTGGCTGAGGGTTCATCATATATGGCCTTTATAATGTTCAAGTACTTTCCTTTTATACTGATTTTGTTAAGTGTTTTAATCATAAATAGATGCTGTATCTTGTTGAAAGCTTTTTCTGCATCTATTGGTATGATCATATGATTCTTATTTTTTAATTTGATTATGTGGTGTATCACATTAATCAACTTACATAGGTCGAACCATCCCTGTGCCCCTGGGATGAAGCCCACTTGATCATGGAGTATAATCTTTTTAATATGTTGCTTTTTAGATTCATTTGTATCTTATTAGGAATTTTGCATCTGTGTTCATGAGAGATATTGGTCTGTAGTTTCTTTTTGTGTGTTATCTTTACCAGTTTTGATATCACGGTAATACTGGCCCTATGAAATGAGTTATTTAGCATTGCCTCCATTTCAATTTGTTATAAGAGTTTGATGAGAATAGGTATTAAATCTTTGAATGTTTTGTAGAATTCACTGGTGAAGCCATCTGGTCCTGTACCTTTACTTTTTGGTAGGTTTTTGATGATTGTTTCAATTTCCATACTACTGATGGTCTATTTGATTTTCCAGTTCTTCTTGATTCAGTGGCAAAAGTGTTCATAAAAGGAAGTTCATATCATTACAGCCTATCTCAAAAGTAAGAATGAGCCAAAATAAACAACTTAATGTTTCATCTTATGACCGCTTTTGCCATGTCCAAAAGTTTTGATATGTTGTACTATCATTATCATTTGTTTCTATGTAGCTCTTGATCTCTTTTTATTTCTTCCCTGACCAGTTATTCTTCAGTAGCATGTTGTTAATCTCCATGTATTTGTGGTTTTTCCCGCTTCTTTTTTACATTGATCTCCAGCTTCAAAGTATTATGATCAGAGAATACGTTGGTATGATTTCAACCTTTTTATATTTGTTGAGGCTAAATTTGTGTCCCAGTATATGGTCGATTCTTGAGAATGTTCCATGTGCATTAGAGAAGAATATATAAGCAGCTGTTGGGGATGAAAGGCTTTGTATATGTCAATTATGTCCAGTTCATCTAATGTGTCATTTAAGGATGTTATTTTCTTACTAATTTTCTGTTTGGGTGATTTTCCATATCTGACAGTGGGGTAATTAGGTCCCCTATTACAATAGTATTTTGGTCTGTGTCTCCCTTTAGTTCTGCTGGCAATTGCTTTACATATTTCAGGGCTCCCTGATTGGGAACATAGATATTAATAAGTGTTACATCTTCTTGGTGCATGATGCCCTTTTTATGACAAAGTGTCCCTCAGTATCTTCCTTTACCTTTTTTATTTGGAAGTCTATTTCATCCAATATTAGTACCACTACTCCCACTTTTCTCTGAATACCATTTGCTTGAAATATCATTTTTCTACCCTTTCACTCTGAGTCTATATTTGTCTTTGGAACTGATGTGTCTCTTAGAGGCAGCATATGGTTGTGTTTTCTTTTTTGATCAATCTGCCACTCTATGCCTTTTATTGGTGAGTTCAGTCCATTTATATTTAGGGTGATTATTGAAATATGACATCTTCTTATAGCCATTTTATCTTTTGCTTTCTGGTAGCTTGGTGTTTCCATTGCTTCCTTGTCCTTGTGTATCTGTTTTTTGTTTGTTTGTTTGTTTTGTTTGTTTTTAATTTCGGTTAGGTTTTTTGGGTTTTCTCTGGTCCTTCTTTTATGTTATATACTTCAGTTCTGAATCCTTGGTGTGTGTTTACCATTACAAATATGTAGAGGATAGCATATAGATAGATAGATGATAGATAGATAGATAGATAGATAGATATATATATAGAGATATAGATATAGATATATATACACCACATACACATATACATATATGTATGTATACATACATATCTAGATAGATAGATAGATAGATAGATAGATAGATACCTTTTCTTTTGCATGTGCCTTATCTCCATTTCCCTTTGCAATTTGGATCCTTGAATCCTCCCATTTTCAGTCATTATTGTCTCAGTTTGTCTCTATGTTCTGAACTTTCATTACTATCTTGCTATAGCAATTCTTTTTTTTATTTTTTAAGCTTATAATGCCCTATTCTTAGTAAGGGTTGCATTCCTCTATGTCTATCTGCCTGTTAGTTGCCTTTCTTCTAGTATGTGTGGTTTTTTGTTATTTTATTTTAGCTGATGTCTTCTTTCAGTATTCCTGTATTACAGGCCTCATAGTAGAGAATTCCCTCAATTTTTGCATGTCTGGAAAGGTCTTTCTTTCTCCTTCATCTCTAAAGGAGAGCTTTGCTGGATCCATTATTCTTGGCTGGTAGTTCCTTTCATTAATAGTTTGAATATTTGATTCACTCCTTTCTGGCTTGTAAGGTTTGCGCTCTGAAGTCCGATGATAATCTAATGGGTTTTCCTTTATAGGTTACCATCTTCTTTTCCCTAGTTGCCCTGAGAATTTTTTTTTGTCATTGATTTTTTATAATTTTAATACAACGTGTCTTGGTTAAGGTCTTTTTGAGTTGAAATAATTAGGTGTTCTGTGGACTTCTCGAATTTCAAGTTCCAGCTCGTTCCTTAGATTTGGGAAATTCTTGTCAACTATTTGTCTTTAAGCTTACTTTCTGGAAGTTTTTCTCTTTCTTTCTAAGCTGCCTTGTCACCTTGGTTGTTTATGGTATTAATGGACTATTTCTCCACCTGGGCATTAATGGGAGTGTATTCTGTTTTTTCCAGAAAGAAGATTTATTTACAAATTTTCTCTTTAGTCTGTTTCAAAGAAGGTGTTTTTCTTTTGGTTTCTAGTAGATGGCTTTTAAGCCTCTTGGATCCCTGCTTTATATAAAGTCTTAATAATGCCTTTTTCTAATAGATATTCAATCATGCTTTCTACCCTCAGTCTCAGTCCCTGTCAATGTTAATGACAGTTTCAGTGTTTACTCAGATTCCCCTGGGCTCCACAGTGTTCGACCTCAGAGGGTAGGGTTTAGGGCTTTCTGGGTTGGGGGATGGGACTATGGCTCAGCCTCACATTTTGCAACCATTGCTGGATTAATCCATTGTTGTTTCTCTGCCATCCCCGCTTCTCTGCTTCTTGGCCTGATGCCTGGGCACTGCCGCTGGTGGTATGGAGCTCAACTCTCTCAGGCAGAGCTGTTTAAGGTACCACCACACCTTTCCCTCCCCCTCCTCTTGCAGAGAGCTCTAACCGCTAGGGCGCTTCTTTGTTTCTCCCAATCTACCTCCTGACTCCCAGGGTCTGACCTGTGGTAGCTCTTATGCTCAGATCCCATGCTCAGATGTGCTGGTGTGCAGTTGGGTGTTTTTTATTGAGTTTAGATGTTCATCTTATTGTTGTTTCAAGGGGAGAAATCCAGGGATGTGTCTCACTCAGTCATGTTTCTGACAAGACTACTATTCTGAATTTCTTTTCTTTGCTCCTTTTTGTTCACTAGATTTTTAAACTAAACCATGAGTCCTATCTGGGTATTTGGACACATTTACTCTTCATTTGAGCACATCTGGGCCTTGTCATAAAATGAAAAAAAACAAGTGCTTTTTATTTCTCAGACACATGTTAGATAACAACATTAGCCAAGTTTGTTAATTAAAGAAAGTCTAGGCTATCCACAATTGAAGAACACCAATTATACAGCATTGTTCTTCTCAGCATAAATGCAAAGTCATTTTACTCTCTCCTATTTCTTCTTGGAATTTCTCTTAGAAATACTTACTACAGACATAGTTGGACAGGTATGTTTAGAGATGAGAAAGGTAAAAATGTATGATATGTGAGCTAATTCCATGATAATATTTGCTTTCTGTGGATCTCTCGGACATCCATTAAAGAGATCCCAAGGAAGCCTTACTTCTGTCTCTCAACAAAGTATAGTAGATAAAACAAAACTAGTTTATCTGCTCTTGTATCACAAAAGATTCATCTTCTCAGATCCTGATGTGAAAAGGAATGTTTGAAGATAATAATTTAAATTAGATTAGTGAAGTAACACATGAAAAAAAAACACACAAAATCTTATAAAAGGTCTTATCAATTCAATTTACTACAGATTTTTTATTGCTTCTGATATTTTAAATATTCTATATATGTCTGTAGCACTTTGATTTGTATATCAGAGTACATATTATGGAAGTAATGATTCTACCTACAAAATCTAAGTCCAAGCCTTGGTTTGGCCAAAAATATTCTTTGACACCCTCAAGTTTGTCCATCAGAAGAGCAGAACGTAAAGTATTCATTGATTCTGAAATCAATGAATACTTTACTGTTAAGAATGTCAGGAATTTATTCTCTGATTGTTTTTCAAACTCTTAGCACTGCTGATGGCAAAAATGGGGCTTGCTACCAGCTGCAGATTACTTTTTGTGGATGAGAGAGATCAGGGAAAAGATAAAGCCAAAATGAAGAGAAATAGGGGCAAGGACTAAGAAAGATAGGACATCAATAGGACAAGCTAGGTTTAAATGTGGTAAAAGGGGGGGGAAAGCCCACAAAAATCCAGTGGTTTAAAATAACAAAAGTTCATTTCTTACTCATATTACATGACCTTCTTGAAAAGAATGAAGGTTTTGCTTGCATTGCCACATCTTCACTCTGGGATCCAGGCCAAGGAGTAGCCACTGTTTAGAATAATGCATTTCTCCATTACTATGGGGGAGAAGGACATGTTGATGTATGCTCCAACTATTAATGCTTCTATTAAGAAGTGACAGGTGCCAGTCATGCTCACATTTATTGACCAAGTAAGTTACATGTTATCATACCTAGTTATCATACCTAATGTCATGGAAATATAATGCTACTTTATGCCCAGAGGGAGAGTTGAATATTTATTATAACCCTAATGATTACTATAGTTGGAAAAGAAAAGAGTCAATACCAAGGAATAATTCTGGCCTGGGTGTGGTCACTGTGCCCTAGAGAGAAGCATGTGGAAAATACAGTCTCTACCTTAAGTAGGTCCTTGTATTTGCAGTAGGAAATCTAACAAATTTCTATGAGAATTAATTTCTCCCCAACTCCCAGAGGTAGGAAGTAACAGAACTAGACTTTTTGTTTTGTATGCCCATGTCTGTCATCCCTCCATGTACCAAACTGTACCATTGAGTAATTGAAGCTTGATCAATGCCCTCCAGGCACTTCCAGTAAAGCTAGGTAAAAACCTAACACAGAGCATTCAAGAAATTATGAAACTACCAAGACAGTATAAATTATAGTTTAAGTTCTATGACAACAGGTCTAAGAGGAGTTCAGGGAACAAGTGCTTGGCACTTCCAAGGATCATCCTGGGAAGACTTTCTGAAGAGGTAAAAATTCATAATCACCTCCAAGATATATAGGATTTGCTTAAGGGAAGAAATGAGCAGAGAACCTTCAAAATGAGCAGAACAGGAAAGGAAAGGCAAAGGGGAAGAAGAAAGCCCCACACCATGGAAATTCTAAGAAAACTGAACTGAGAGGGTAGAGGCAGCATGTCAGGACATGAGCTGGATGGGCCAGCTGAGTATATATTAATCAGCAGGGTGTAATCCCTACTTTGTGCAGAAGAAGATAGGAAGCCATGAAAGGCCCCTGTGCAGAGACATCATATGTGAGGCAGTGTGCAGAGGTTGTGTAACAGCAAGATGATCTGGTAGTGGGCAAGAAAGAGCTTCAAGGAAACTTCTACTCCCAGTAGATTGTTACAATGATCTGATAATGGGAAGATTTGGTGTGGTATTTAAGATGCCAAAACTCAACAAATCAACAGTGCTTCAGTCTTAATTTTTAGTTCATTAACACATTTTGGCTCTCATTCTTAGGAAAGAGTGTGTGGGCCACAAATCCAGAAATGGATTCTTCCTTTGATCTCCCAGGGAAGAGGAGTTAGCTAGTGAGGGCAACATTTTGGCAGAGAAGACAGGGACAGTAATTACTCAGGAAATCCTTGCCCAGAAAGATGAAGAAGTTATGGCTACTAGGATGCTGAACTCACTGTCTAACAAAGCTGAGGGTGACCTCTCTGAGCAACAAAACTGGACAACTCTGGCCTATCATTACCTCTCTGAACCTAAAATTAACCTTGACCCAGATGAAAAACTCCAAATTCCTGCCACTAACTCCATCAACAAACACAGCTTTGCCAGAGCCAGGAGTCTCATATGCATCCTTGGAAACTTAAGGGCCTACTTATGCTATTACTATGTTAGTAAGGGCAAACCTGCTCTGAAATGCGCATAAAAAGAGTGGCAGCCACCGTTTAGAATGTAAGGAGACAGAAATTCTGAACCATCTCTGGCTAAACATCAACATATTGACTCACCCCAACCCCCACTCCCACACACACTTTGAGGGCCTTATGTACACACACCACTAGGAAAGCCCTGTCTCCCTCCCTCCTCTCCTTTCTCAGGCCCTCTAGGCCAACCTGGCTCAAGGATGGTCCTATTACCAGGTGCCTGAAGATCAGCCACTGAAGCAGCTGGAGATGACAGAGCAGTCAGGCCATTTCAGCCGAGATGTGATAGTGAAGCTTGGCTGGGACTCATTCACTCAATTTATACTCTGTTTCTTTCTGATTTTATGGTGCTTTTACTTTCATGCTCCAAAAAAGCATCTTTGTCAAAATACATATCATAGCATTAAGCTGTGGAGGAGGCACTTTAAAACACCCTTCCCTGTGAGGCATGAAACGAAAAGGGGTGTGACATAACTCCGATTTATCCATTGGTGACTGGCTCCCACCATAAGGAAGAAAATATCTTGCTGCTTTCCATCAAGAAGCTTTCTCTTCCTAAGGACTGTAATTAGCTAACTGGTCAAACTCACTATAGAAACAGCGGGTAAATTTCCAGGTGATGGTTCAAAGCTTTACTCATAGGGATCTTTGCCTTTCTAGATATTAATTGCAATCTGGGGAAAGTAAGGAAACAGCTAGTAAATAACAAAAGTTGGAGACTCTGGCAGGAGGCAACTGGGTAGTAGGAGAACATGCTGGTGGTGAAGGGGAGTAGATGTGAGGGGCAGTTCTGAACATGTGGCCAACCTGCCCAGCAGGATGGACACTGGGGAAAAGCAATTTGCTCCAAGCTGAGCCCAAGATGGAGAGGACAGGTCACATTAAAACTGTGAGAGAATAAAGTGTTATGTTTTACTCCTCCCTATAGGCAAGTCAAAAGATATTTTTATTTTCAAAATGATTTTAAATTTATTAGGTTGAAAAAAATGGTTTTTTTTCTACTTTCTAATTGTAAAATTATGAGTAATTTATTAAAACTGAACTGTCCCCCACATTCTGGTAGAGGGTGCTCCTCCTGTGCACCCTGTGCTTGGTCAATCTCTTAGGTACTGGCATTAAGTTGGACTCCATGCACAGTTATCTTGGTAATAAGTAATTGACTTGGAATCAGAAATGCCATCAAGAATTTAAAGCCCATATGGGAAATCTAGACAGAATGAATGTGCTTTACTCCAGGTAGGAAGCTTCTATTTATGATGAGACCTCAGTCAATGGCGCAATAGTTTGGAGTACCCTTCAGTCCTAGAAACTCTGTCACTCACCAGACAGGCCTTCACTGACAATCCTTCACAAGAACTTCCTCCCCTACCAGTCATTCTCTATCTTTCTACCATGATTTATTTCATTTAGGGCACTTATCTAAACATAATCTTATATTACACATTGATTTTTTATCGTCTATCTCATTTACTGTATGAAGACCTATGGTAGGCTGAATAAAGGCCAACCGAAATGCCCATTCCTTAATCCTGGGAACCTGTTATGAGGTACCTTACATGGTAAAAGGGACTTTGCAGATGTGAATAAATTAAGGATTTTGAGATAGGAGTATTATCCTGGATTTATCTCGGTGGACATGATGCAATCACAAGAACCCTTATAAGAGGGAGTTAAGAATTAGTCAGTAGGAGATGATGCATGATAGAAGCAGAGGAGGAAAGGTCATGTGGTGTGGGACTATGAACCAAGAAATGCAGGTGGCCTCTAAAAGCTTGAAAGAGGCAAATAATGAATGCTCCAGAACTTTCCAAAAGAAACCAGTGCTGCCATGATTCATTTTAGCCCTTAAGACTCATTTGGATGATGGCTCTCAGAACTAGAAGATAATAGATCATATTAGTTTTGTGGTAATTTCTTACAGCAACAACAGGAATTTAACACAGGGTCTATACTACATTCTCAGCTCCTAGACTAATGCTAGCATACTTGTGAAATGAAGAATGAATGAGTGAATTCATTCTTCACTCCCAATATGAAACTCTAAGATTTTTGAGGACAGGACCTAGGTATACCCTATTTTGATTTTTCTCCCTGCTAGGCACTTTACACAGAGTAAACATCCAAGAAAACATTAACAGGTTCAAGTAGTATTTCCAAACTGCATTTACACACCAACTTATGGAACACCTGCTGTTACCATACAACTTTAATAAGCATTAAAAATACAAAATCATAAAGGCCTGACCTAGTTTTTCAGTTGCTCACAGCTTAGTCAGGAAGGGAGGGATAAAAACTAGCAATCTTCAGTGAATAAGTCAATAAGTGAGAGCTAACCTTAACTGAGCACCTACTACATGACAGAAACTATGCTCATAAACATTTTAACGGAAGTTCTTAAGAGCTTGGCTTTGTAGTCAAACAAAATTTTGAGTTCAAAATTTCAGCCTAGTGCATGTGATTTTATCTTCCTGAACTTTCAGATACTCACTTTAAACATGGGAATATAACATCTACCTCACAGGTTGATGGTTACATAAGCTAATAATGTTCATAAACATAAACACTATGATAGTTAATTTTATGGGTCACATTTGTTTGGGTCATTATGTGCACATATTTGATCAAAAATTATTCTGGATATTTCTGTGAGGTTATTTTTGGATGAAGTTTACATTTAAATGTAGATTTCCAGCAAAGCAGATTTCCCTCTATAATGTGGGTGGGCCTCATCTAATCATTGTAATTCTGATAGAACAAATTATTTACCTTTCCTGAACAAGAAGGAATTCTGCCAGCTCATGGCCTTCAGACCTCAACTACTATACAACTTCTTCCTGGGTCTCCAGTCATCCAGCCCACTCTGAATTTGGGTTTTTCCAGCTCCACAATTGCAGATAAATCTCTTTACCACCCACACACACACACACACACACACACACACACACACACACACGCTATTGATTTTTTGATTTTCTTCTAGAGAACCCTAATACAAACACAGAGCATAATGCTTAGCCCTATTGTAATACTCAATACATTTATCATATTCAATGCCTGCCCAAAACAGTTTTAGGTATGATATCCCCATAATACAGAAGAAGAAATGAGGATTAGAGAGATTAAATATCTTGCCTTATACCATGCAGATACCATGCTAGAGGTATGATTCATCTGTCACTTAAGCCTGGACTCTTCATCTACAGTGTTGTCCCACTCTGCTTTAAAAACTTGCCAGGAAATGTGCTAAGAGAATTTTAAATTCTTTTAAAAAAACATAGACTAAGGGAAAATTTATTAAAATTCCAGATTTTGTAATACTTTCATATGCACTTGCAAATGCTCAATCAATATATCATGTTCTAATCCACTGGATTGCACTAGACCACCTAGGCTCTTTACGACTGCTAAGGTGAGCTTCAAGAAGATGCTATCTATTAAGTAGAGGATGCTCTGAGCAGCATTCCTCTCTTTTATTCTAAAATTTTAATTCTTTGTATAATCTATTTGTATCCTACTTTCATCACACAGCCACTCACTACTTTCTATAAAGTCCCTTTGATCATGTTAAACATATAGATTCATTGTATGCTGGTCTAACATCCCCCTACCCCCAGTAAATATGCATAAGTAAACATAAATTCCTTATTTTCAAAGAAACTATTGATAAATATTTTAGAAATATAATATTTATGAATTGTTCTTATGCCAAACTAAGACTTAAGAAGACCCAAACATTCTTGGATGCAGTTACTTCTGCCTCCAGCAAAGATGGAATAACTGGGACTATATTTACCTTCCACCAGAAACAACAAAAATATAGACATTACATATGAAATGATGGACAAGTCATTAGACATCTGAAAAGGAAGTGTACTGATCTTTGATAAACAGGGAATAAACAAAGTGGCCCTAAAATTGCCACAACATGCTTTCTTGAGTTTCCTGGACACAACACAGGAAAGGAAAGGCCAATTCCTCCCTGAGAAAACTGAATTAAGAGTCTAGGGTCTCCAAGGTAGATCAACTGTACAAAACATAGTACTAGAGAGGAAACAGCTAGATAATGACAGAACTCTGGAAGTCGTCAAGAGATTCACACATGAGTATTCAAATAAATGCTAATTAGAGTATTCATGTGTGTGAACTACTCAAGAACAGAAAAAGAATGACCCCAAAGTATCAGAGGTAACAGTGTTGGGCTTTGCAAAACTGGAAAAAGTTCTGTTCTCACCTGCCAAACTGGAAAGCTTCAAGAATAGGCATTTGGCAGAGTATACAAAAGAGATTTATTAAATGGGTAGAATAATTAGCCCTAGATCAGCATTGCTCTGGTCCTACTTAACAAATACCAAAAGCAAGGCCTAAATGGATGAAACTATTTCCGAGTAACTTAACTATGTCCCAGAAAAAAAATCAAGAATTTCTATATGAATACAAAAAATATCCAGCATCCAATAAGATAAAATTCATATGACTGACATAAATAAAAAAATTACCAAATATTAAAGAAGCAGAAAAAGTACAACACATAATATAAACACAAATCAATTGAAATTGACCAAGATTACATATATATTAGAATTGATAGAAAAGAACATTATGATCATTATAAGTATATTCAAGTGTTGAAAAGTTAAGTAGAGACATGGAAGATATTTTAAAATACAAAATGAACTACAAAACAAAATCTATAAGGTTTGAGATGAAAAGTACACTGAGTGGGATTGACAGTTTAGACATTATGTAAAAAAAAGATCAATGAACTTGAAAACATAGTATTAGACACTATTCAAAATGAAACTTAGATATTAAAAATAATAATAATAAAAAGAGCATCAGTATGCTGTGGAAGATTTCAGCAAACTAATATACATGTAATTGGAATCTCCAAAGAAGGGGGAGCAGAAAATCTATTTCAAGAGATGATAGACAAAAACTGTCCAAATTTTATGAAAACTATAAACTCAGAAATCCAAGAAGCTCAATAAAAGTGCAATCACAAGAAATAAAGAACAACGTCATAATGAAATTGCACAATATCAGTGATAAAGATAAAACATTAAAAGAAGACAGACAGGAAAAAAGATGTGATGAGCAAAGAAACAAACAAAAAAAAGAATTTAAGGCAACAGATTCCTTTTTGAAACAATGCATTGAGAACATACTAAGGTAACATCTTTAAAGCACTGAAAGAAAAAAAAGGTCAATTTAGAATTTTATATCTAGCAAAAATTATCTTTAAAAATGAAAGCAGGAAATTAAAAAAAAATAGCGTAGATGATTGAGACTCTGTTCATCCCTCTGGCAACCAAATCAAAGTTGTGAGGGAAACGAGGAGCAGCAGCAAGGAAAAATCACCTGGGATCTTGATGAACAGGCCATACAACTACGAAGAAATCCAAGAAAGCACCTTGCAACAGCAGAAGGTAGGATGGGGCAAGGACGTGGTGCTGTCTGGTCCTGAGTGGCTGGAGGATACGCAGTGGCAGTGGCAGAAGCTTCTTAAATGGATCGCATCTGCCACATTCAGGTATATCCTCAGCGAGTTAGGTGCTCCTTGCTGAGCAGCGCCTAGACTCACACTGGAGGCAATTGGACTCAGTTTTGGTGTGACCTTTTTAGGTAACTATAAGCACAGCATCTGTGGATTGCTTGCTGAATTTTAACTGGTGACCTGGAGGGACACAGGCTGGGACTAAACTTGGCCCGCAGCTGAATCCCTCTCAGGACTGTGCCACTAGACACCTACTTCACAAATCCACACTAATAAGACCGAGAGACTTAGGAGCTTTGCTTAGTACGCACAACAGACACGGAAAGGCAGCTAAAATGGGAAGACAAAGAAGCAGAAATCACATGAGAGAACAGAACAGAGAACCAGATATAATGGAGTCAAGTAATCTAACAGATGCAGAGTTCAAAACACTGGTTATAAAGATGCTCAATGAACTTTTGGGAAGTGTAGATAAATTCAGTGAGAACTTCAACAAAGAGATTTAAAAAAACATAAAAAAGAAAATGGAAATTATAAAAGGGAACCAGTCTGAAATGGAGAACACATTATCTGAGATTCAAAGTATTAAATGGAATAAACAAAGGAATAAACAAAGTGGATAAAGAAGAGGATCAAATGCCTATCTAGAGGAAGGAAGCCAATCAGGGCACTCAATCAGAATGGCAGGAAAAAGGATGCCTAGACTATAGAAAAATTTTATTGGAACACTATTAAGGCTCAAATATTCGTCTGATTGGCGTAACAGAAGAAAATCAAAGATGCTGAACAGCTTTTTGCAGAAATAATGATGGAAAAACTTCCCCCTTGGTGAAGGAAATGGACATAAAACCAAGGAAGCTCAAAAGAATCCCAAAAATCAGGGACCCAAGAGGCTCAAACCAAGACACATTATAATTAAAATGCCAGAGGTTAAATACAAAGAAAAATATTAAAAACAGCAAGAGAAAAAGAAACAATTACTTCTTAAGGGAAACCCATAAGACCGGCAGCTGCTTTCTCAAAAGAAACTATGCAGGACAGGAGGGCTTGGCACAAAATATTCAACAAGATTAAGACCCCGGAGCTATGACCAAGAATAATTTATCCAGCAAAGCTATCATTAGAGTTGAAGGACAAATAAAGAGCTTCCCAGACAAAAGTAAGCTAAAGGAATTTATCACCACAAAGCCAGTATTACAGGAAATGTTGGAAGGACTTCTTTAAGAAGAAAAAACATGTATCAAAAACAAGAATCAAGAATGTAACAACTACATTCCTATCAATAAGTGCTTTAAATGGAAAAAGAATTAAGTGCTCCAACCAAAAGACAGAGTGGCTGAAAGGAAAGAAAAAAGACCTCTACATGTGGAAAGGAAGAAGATGGGAAAAGATATTGCTTTGATGGACCTAGAAGGTATTTAAGTCAGAGAGAGATAAACACTATATGATTTCATTTATAAGCAGAATTTTAGGACTCAAAGGAACAAACTAATTAAAAACAGACTCACTGGTGTCATACTGAGGGAGGGGGTTTGGAGGGATGGAAATGAGGTGAAGGGTTAAAGAAGTACAAATTAGCAGCTGATGGGTGGTCACGGGGTTGGAGGGCACGACATAGGGGATGCAATTAACATTAGCACATTGGCTAGATGGAGGGTCAGGGGATGGAGAGAGCAACTCGGGGGATGTTTTACTAACTAATAATTGTCTAACCAATGTACTGTATACTTGAAACTAATTAAAATTTGAAAAATAAATAAATACAATTTTTAAAATGAAGGCAAAATAAAGACTTTTTCAGATATTCAAAATCCGAAAGAATTCAGTACACTACAAAAAAAAAAAAAAAAAAAAAAAAAAAAAAAAAACCAACATTAAAGGAAGTCCTTTAGGCAAAAGGGAAATAATACCAAATAGTAATATGGATCTACAAAAAGGAATGAAGAACAACAGAAATGGTAACTGAATGGATTAATATGTAAGTTTTATTATTATTTAAGTATATTTAAAAGACAATTGTTTAATTAAAAATAAAAAATATATTATAGGACAAATAACTAAAGTAGTAAATTTTTAAACAATAGTATGAAGGAATGTAGAGGATTACATTGCATCTTGCAAGTACTCTTCTACTCTCTGTCTCTATGAGTTTGACTTTTTATTTAGATTCCACATGTGATACCATGCGGTATTTGTCTTTGTCTGTTTAGTTATCTCACTTAGCATAAGGCCCTTAAGATAGATTTATCTATGCTGTTGCAAATAGGAGGATTTCCTTTTCATGGCTGAATGATATTTCAAAGTGTCTGTAGATAGATAGATGATAGATAGATAGATGATAGATAGGTCCATATGTGTGTATTCATATATATCCTTATTTATCTATTTAGTCCATTAATGGACACTTAGGTTTTTTTATATATCTTGGCTATTGTAGATAATACTACACTGGGAGTGCAAGTATGTCTTTTATATCCTGTTTAATCTGTAGTTAAAAGCTCTTTCACAAAGAAAACTCCAGGACTTAATGGTATCACGTGAATTCTACTAGAGTTAGGGAAAAAATAATACTAATTTTAATCAAACTCTTTTGGAAAATTGAAAAATAAAGTCTACACCCCAATTCATTCCTTGATGTCAAACAGAGACATTATTTAAAAAGAAAAATACAGACTAATAACCTGTATTAGGTTATTAATAACCTCAGTAATGCAGATGCAAAAAATCTATAAATGTTTTAATAAATAAAATACAATAAATAAGAAGAAAAAAGATCATAACCATGTAATATTTACTCCAAAAACATAAGGTTAGTTTTACATTTGAAAAACAATGAATATATTTCCCCATATTAACAAACTGAAAAAGAAAACCCATGATCTTAATAGATGCCAAATAAGCATTTAAAAAATCCAGCATCCATTTCTAATAAAAAGGAGAAAGAGAAAGAGGAGGAGAGATAAGTAGGAGGGAGAGGAGGAAAAGAAAAAACTTGAACAAAACGAAGTAGATAAGAGTTTTCAAAAACTAATAAAGAGCTACAAAACCTACAGTATATTAACACATTACAGTGCATATTATGCTTATGGTGAAAAAGTGAACACTTTTTTCTGTAAACTAGGAATGAGGTAAGGATGTCTATTTTTACTACTTCTATTCAACATTGTACTAGGAGTTCTTTCTAGTGAAATAAAGCCAGAAAAAAAAATTAAACCTCCAAGTTGGAAAGCGAAAATGAGTTGGGATATGTTTCCTACTTTACTCATAGATAATATGGTTATCTATGTAGAAAATCTGATAGAATCCACAAAAGCTAAAAGCCAAAATTCAGCTTATCAATGTTGTAAAAATATGAGATCAATATAAAAATAAATTTTATTTCTATATACTAGAAATTAACAATCAAATAATCAAATTTTAAAATATAATTTCCAAATGCATGAAAATATGAAATACTTAAAGTTAAGTCTGACAAAAAAGTTTTTTAAACACATGAACAGTAAAAACTGTAAACATTGCTGATAGAAATTAAAGAGCTAAGTAAATGGAGAGATATATTATATTTATCAGAATTGAAAACTTCTACTCTTCCAAAGATACTGTTAAAAACAAACCAGAAACTGAGAAAAAATAATTGAAAGCTTATATCAGATTAAAAATACTTGTACATAGAACATATGAAGAAATTTCAAAACTGAATAAATTAAAAAATAAAATTTAAAATTAAGTAAGATTTGAATAAACATTTTACCAAAGAAGATATATAAATAATAAATAAGCACATGAAAAGATGTTAAACATTATTAATGATTAATATCATTAAGGGAATGCAAATTGTACCAAATGAGATTTCACTACACATGTATTAGAACAGCAAAAACAAACTGATCATACTAAATGTTGGATAGAATAATCATCTATCCATTCTATCTCTATGTATTTACCCAAATAAATGAAAGCACATGTTTGTGTGAATGCTTGTGCACAACTGTTCATGGCAGATTTTTTTCAATATCAAAAGCTGGAAGCAATCCATATACCTACAAACTGGAAGCATTTGTCCATCAAGCAAATGGAGAAACAAACTGTGATATATCCATACAACAAAATACTACTCAGCAATAACATGGAATGAACTATTGGTACATTTTACAACCTGGAGTTATCTCTAATCATACTGAGTGAAAGAATACAGGCCAAAAATAAGTGCACACAGTATGGCTCCAATAATACAAAGTCTAGGAAATGCAAACTAATGTATGATGACAGAAAGCAGATCAGTGGCTGACTAAGGTAGAGGTAAGATCAAGGGAAAAGTTTACAAAAAGAGTAAGCAAAAACTTTTAGGGTGATATTCTGAGTGTAGTTATTATTTCACATATGTATACATACATCAAAACTTATCAATTATTCACTTTAAATTGTACAGTGTATTGAATGTCAATTATACCTTAGCAAAGCTATTGTTCTATAAAGCACAAACGCTTATGCAACATAATTACACTGACCATAAGACAATTACAGTTTTATTTAAATTTAACTCAGTATTCATTGCAAATGGAATAATCTCATAATCGGATACAAGCTCTAAAAGTTGTATCCTTTTTATTCTATACAGTATGTCTCTGTGACTACAAGTATAATCACATTAAAGATGTAAAGTCTAAATTTGTACTCCTTTACAAACATGAGATTCCTGCCCAGATAGACTTCCTAGCCAGCCATATAACCCAAACCACTTGTTCCGCAAATGTAGTAGACATGAGCTCCATTCATGCCCAGGTCTATGTCTCCAATTTTTTACCTGTCCTTCAATTTCCTCTCAAGATCATGCACAAAAACTCATATTTATTAAATTTGTCTGCTTCATTGAAGCTCCATGTTAGACACAATGAATGATTCTAGCCTTTATATGGAATCTGTCTTCAAGTTTAAAATATAAAAAAAAAACATAGCAAGTGCAACAATAATAACAACAACAGTAACAACAGAAGTACAAATGCTGACAATGTATAAAGTATCATGTTCCAGCAGGTAACATTTGGTACAATTAACTAATGACACTCTGAGGTGATGAATGACCTTCTTGCCTGCTAAATGTTAAAAGTCACCAAAGAGGATAATAAAATGCAGTTGGGAGACAGGGGGGATGTAGGAATATCAGAATGACCTAAATGGCAGTGAGCATGAAGAAAAAGCCAACACTGAGAATATAGTAGGAAAATAATGAGACTGGCTTATCTTGCTTTTTCAAGGAGACTCTTGGAGCCCCACTCTTGCTAACATTTACTGCAATAAAATAATACTTTTTTTCCTTTAGAAAACTCATCCAAAATGTGAAATGAAAAATCTGTCAAGCATGCGGTTGTACCATAGAGGATGGTCCACTGGAGGAATGAAAGAGCTGGCAAACTGAGGGACCTGCAATTTCTGGAGTACTGAAGCTTAATTTTTGCTACAGCCTTTCCTCATTTTAGAGGAACTTGGAAAGAAAATAAACATAAATTGGCTCTAATATGCCATAAAAGGACGTTTTTCATGAACTTCCAATTTAACAGAAAGCTAAGTGTTTTCAATTACTGAATCAAACTTTTCCAGTTTACTTGACATGTTATTGAATTGTACATTTGAAAACTATATGATTTTATTAACCAATATCACTCCAATAAATTTAATAAAAATAAATATATGTTAACTTTATTAACTTTATAAAAATATTGCATTGTTTTCTTTTCTTCCTTTTTCCAGTTGCTATCTTTTGACTGAAGTGCATTCCTCTCCAACTAAAAATGCCACTTAGATAAGTGACCTCCACCCCTACCGATTTTTTTTCAAAAGCACTCCCTGGTTCTTAGACAAAGAAGCCTCAGGTTGAATGAGGCTCCCTCACATCTGAAAGGCACATTTCAGAGAGGGGACTTAATTAATAGTCATGGACCCATTTATTGTTTATCCAACATAACTTGAGAAGGAAGGTTTCCATGTGTCTCTCAGGCTATGCTTTCTTCCCAGCCTTTTTCCCATCCCTGTTCTCACGTGATTCACACATTCAAACCCACTCCACCCCAATGCTCTAGAACTATAGGACCTTATATAGAAGAGATTTACGATAAAACACTAGTTTTCTATAATATCAGCTAGAAACAATCTAAAATGTCTATCTATAAGGAAATAGTTGAATATGGTAAGGTTCACCCACATTATGAACTATAAGTCAATAATTGAAATAACAGGGTAGATCCACATGCATTGGCTTGGAAAGTTGTCCATAAAATATTGTTAAGCAACAAAGTAAAGCTGCTTATCAAAATGCATAGACATATAGCAATATCTTTGTAAGTTTATTTTTTAAAAAAAACTTCTGAAAATGAGTGTAGCATATCTGGGTGGGATGGAACGGTACAGGAGAATTATAGTTTTTTACTTTATGTAATTTTGAAGTATTGGGTTATGATTGTTTCTACTTTATTTTTCTTGATTGATTTTTCAAATAAAAAATTTTAATCAGTGAGTAAAATAATAGATATGTTTTTAAAAATGTTTTCTCTTAATCTTTTCCATCATTTATTATTGGACTAATCTACAAAGTACACTATGTAGACATAAAGCATGTGTGTTTTGATTACTGTTGTATCCCTTATGCAAAGAAACAGTATCTAGAATATTGAAAATATTCAATATACATTGCTTGAATACATGGGTTATTTAAATAAATTCAGTCCCTTCATACTTTGGTGTCCTTGGTTTAATTAGCCTACCTTGTTCCCATGACTGGTACTCTTTTAAAGGAACTTGGGCCAAGGGAAGCTCATAATTGTGTTCCCACATTGCTCCTTTGTATTTAATATCTTTGCCTTGTCTTTTCTTGATAACCAGGTCCTCAAAGTATTGATCTTGCTCTTGCTGCCCTTTAATCAGAAGATGAAGTCCTTCCTCTTGAACTTAACTGAGCAGCAGAAACATTGCAAGCTAGTGATGACTCTTATGTTTTCTACTCTCTACTTGCACTAGATACAATCAGTCCTCTGAGGTGTTATCTATAGTGTTTTGTCTGGATTGCCCACAATTTCCTTGGGAATTTAATAATGATTCTTTTATATATATTTCTTTTCTTTGGACACTCTTCTCTGTTGTTATATTGACATTCTTCCAGATTCCAAGTCTGGGTCTGTTTTCAGGTCTCCCCACTGGGGATCAGTTCCTGGGTCTCCAAATTCTGATACCTTAAGTCGTCCTATCCAACCTTATTTACCTGTAGCTGGCCTGCTAAGTAATACCTATGAGATACTTTATAAACATCCAGAAATTTCCAGCTTTTACATAATGCAAACATTCTTGGAATAAAATTACTTTTTTGAAATATGTTATCCATCTTTTTTTCTCCTCTTGAATGAAAACATATCTACAAGGACCTTCCTCCCTTCTGGACAACTCTGTAACTCTTCCTTTTCAAAAGGTCATTTTGAGTCTCTGTTCATAAATAGAAATCTGTGAGACTGTCCTTTGGTTCTAGTAACCCAGAGACTCTATAAAGTAAATGAGTTCATCCAAATTCTTTGACCAATGAAGTGCATTGTTAAAAAGGTTGTGACCTTAGCAGAGATTCAGAATATGTTGGCCAAGATTAAAGAGCCAAGTACAGACTCAAGAGAAGTCGCTTGAGTATGTCTCATGCTGATAGTTTTTAGGATCCTGTCACAAATTGTTTTTTCTATTAAATTTTACATTTATCAGAAGGCAGCTGCTATTAGAATATTTATACAGAATAAAATAAAGCTATAGTATTGATAAACATAGCTAAATTAAAGTAAGATTATGTTACAGTAGATGAGGAACCCAGGAACATCTGAATCTTGCTGTCAACCCCAATCTCTTTGTTTAAGATCCTTGAGAGAAATTCAAAATCAGAGTAACACAAGGAATATTTAATATTTGTTGGAGTTAGATCCTAAGCCATAGTGACCTGGGCTGTTTGACAAGGGCCACAGAAGGTAGAAGACACTTTCTGCTTAAGCTAAAGAATCCTACAAATCCTAGAAAGGCTTACTCCATCTACTTCTCCTGCAAAGACCACACCTGAGTCACAGGTCTCACTATTGCAATCAGGGGAAAACATTGACCAAGAAGTAGCAAAGACTCAGTGAAGACCCAGAGTATTTGCTGCAAACTGTCCCCTGGTCTTTCTCAAATAAAGAATCACACATATTGGTTATTTTGGGGAAAAGTTCATTAAGAAGGAGGCAGCAAAGAGAAAAATGCAGGTAGGTGGGTGTCTCTCAAAGTAGCAATAACTAAAAGGCTATTTGTTGCCAATTATTGGGGGGGGGAGGGAGTGTCCAAAAGTTCACTTCAACAGACCACACAGATCATTACTTTCTTTGAAAGCTCAACTGCTGGGACGGTGGCCCAATTCAATATCCTAAAGTATGACAATTTAGAAAAGCAGCCCCTAAGGATGGTATGAGGTGGGCAATAGTAGCCCATAGGGTGCTTTATTTAATTTTTAATTATCCCTACCCATGGCTAGTCAAATCAAAAGAGCTATGCCCTACATGAGAGATTGCTGCTGTATCAATCAAGATCATTTATGTTCTATCTCTTCAATTCATCACTAGTATATAGTATCTGTATTCTTAGCATTGGGCTAGTTCTGCTGAAATAACCAAATAGAGGACTTATGTCTGTGCCCCAAATAATATTTTTCATTATTATTCTTTCTCTTTAACAGCAGATACCTAATCACATGGTCAAATCACATTCACCAAAAATTTTCTCTGACTATGAGCTATCAAATTGCAAGGTATACAAGGTCACATATAATTTAAACTTTAATAAATTATGAGACATAAGAACTCTAAGTTTAAATTGAGGTTTTTACCCCATATGTAAACTCTAAGATATTTTAAAGACAAAAAAAAAATGCTGAAATTACAGATGTTTTAAAAATCAGAGTTGTACCAAAAAACAAATTTTCTTCTTGCTGAGATATATATTCAGAGGCAACATTGCCCCAAGTCAAAGTGTAACCCAGTAAGGGTCATTCAAAACCTAAGAACACTCCAGTGCCTTAAAGGGATCAACAGCCAGCAAACCTCAATAATGCGCTGTTGGCCTTCTCAGTCATACAATGCTCAAGCCGATCCTACCAAATGCTTACCATAGGGATGGGAAATGTTCCCCATCCATAAGAAAACTCTAGCATAGTGCACTTGTCTTGAGTTAGGCATAAAATAACTATGTGAATGCTCTGAGTGACCACACACTGGCCAAGCTTCAGCCTCCATGCCTTCAGTCTAGATGACTAGATTGTCTCTACATTGTGAATGAGCATGCTACTCTCCCTATTTGTCTCTGCTTTTCAGTAACACTGGACTTCTTCTAGTTATTCAAAGAAGACCCCAAGAGCCTTCTTTCTAGATACTGTTTTCTGAGTGTCCTATCTTAGTTCTCAACAAAGACAATACTTCCTGAGGGATACCTTTCCTGGATCCCCAGACCACCTTAGTTTCTGCTGTTACATGTTCCCAAAGGTACTTCTCTTCATTGCAATTGTGTAATTTGCATTCAATATCTGACTTCCCTACCAGACCATTCATTCTATTACAGCCAAGGGGCACAGCTATCTTGGTTATCTCTTTATCCATGGCTCCTAGAATAGTGACAAGTACATGGTATTTCCTTAATAGTTTTTTTAAGTGAATAAATGAATTCATTATTAACCAGGAAACCATAGTCCAATATAAAATATATGCGAGACAGGGAGGTGTGAGAATTTGTTTTCAGCTTTTGAAGACCTGCATTACAGCTGGACAAATGTCTATTAATTCTTAAGTCAAAAATAAAATTCTATCAGCTTAAATTGATTCTACAATCTGACCATTTCCGCTTTGGTATCTAGCTAGGCTTAATCGAGAAGTTCAAATCCATAAATGTGTACTGTAATGTAAAGGGCAGTGGCTGTAAAAAAATTCAGCCTTTATTTCTTGGCAGTATGACCTTGAGAAAGCCATCGACCTCTCTAAATTCAGTTATTCACCTATAAAAAATAGGTAGCATATATGAAAACAGTTCCTATTTTACAAAAGGCTAGGCATATGCAAAAAAAAAATGTTCTAATGTTGGAAACATCAGAATTTCAATGGAAAAATATAGAATTTCAAAATTGGGTAGCTCAAACAAATTTTTCTTATGAACCAATTAGTAAATGGCAAGATCAGAGTCTGTAAACAAGTTGTGTGGGAGCATTCCGACAACCCTACCCTCTGGACAGTACTACCACTCCTGCAAAAGAAAAGGTTGGATGCTGATTTTATTTAAATAGATTCCATTCCATCAGATTTTCTCATGATAAAAATATTTTCCCAAACTCTCTATGAATTTTCAATGAAGTTCAACAATGTATAAAAGCTACTGAAGCACAAACACAAGCTAAATGTATCTAGCTTATAAATGGAGATTGCCTCACACTTGTAATTCAACCACTGCCTTCTGAGAGGCTAGCATGCTTTACTATTAAGGAAGAACGGCCAAATTAGGAAAACCAAGAAGGTAATGTTACAGCACATAAAAATGACCCAGTCTTGATATAATCAAGGATTTTTTACTACCAACAGAAACCCTAATACTATCATCCCACCCCAAGCCATGCCATGGTATTACAGGGAGCTCAAGGCTCAACATTTAGCCAACTTATTTACTTCAAATATAACATTCATTAACCACTCTGAGATTTTTAAATGGTCATAAGCATGTGCAAGAAGAGACACGTGTAAGCATAATCAGAAGTAGTTCCATCTTGGAGAAAGCACTGCTGTGGACCCAAGGTGACAAGCACTAAAGTTGAAGCACAGAAAAACGCTGGTGATTGTGGTATGGTGAGACTGGCTCAGAAAGAAGCTGCTTTATACCTGGGGACTATGAGGAACTAAGGGAATCTCATGGGGTTCACCACTGTGGGTCACAGCAAATCTAAAACTGGCCCATAGGGCTGATTTTTCATTGGCCACATTCACAGCAAAGCTCCTGGGGTTCACCACTGTGGGTCACAGCAAATCTAAAAACTGGCCCATAGGGCTGATTTTTCATTGGCCACAAATCCTTCAGGAATTCTGTAGAAAATTAGCTGGCAGAAAATCCAGAAGGTGCCAACCGTGAGCTATTCTTCCCCTTGATGAGTGAGATCTGAACCAAGAGACTTGTGGATTCCCCTCATTAAAGTGTCCTGTGACAGGTTGTCACTGACTCCTGGAATCAGCCAGCAGAGAATCCTAAAGCCCACTTGAATCTGCTGGTGTTTCTGCTTTGAAGAGATTAAAGTTTAAGTTAGACACTAATGATTTAGCTATTAGCAAACACACAAAATGAATGCAAATGGTTTGCATTCATATATCTTTGGCCACCCCCAAGCACTCCAGAGAAATTCACTCTGCTGTCTGTACATTTAGTTAGCAAATAACATCAGGGGAAGAAGTTATTTAACTTTCAGAAGAAAATTTTCTAATAATCATGGGAACAAAAACAATCGGTTTTTGAAAATAGAAATTTTTTGTAAATCCTATGGTGTTTTGCATATGGTTTCAAAATGGGTGGGTTATTTACTGTATTCTTCAGAGATTCCAGCAAAATCTAACCAAAAAGCCCAACATTCTGCAAATCCTCCTAATGAATCCCTGGGCAAAAGAGAACAGAATTACATGATATGCCCAAACAGACTTCAGAGTAAAACATTAACTGTCTTTGTGGGACTAGAAATAAATCCTAATATCCCCATTTGCTATACGCACTTATTTTTCTAATTTGCCTGGAAAAATTCATCCACCTAAATTAGGTGACTATATTTTGATATTTTTGCAAGAAAATACTTCTGCCTGATCAATGTTTCAACCATAAGATAGCATATAAGAATGAAAAGGCTCGACTGAAAGGGGCCTTTGGGGTTTCCTCTGAATTTATCATGGAAATTTGTTTTGCTATGAATGTTCTGAGCTCCAATGTAAGGCTTGAGTAGCAGGCAACAGGAACAGATTGTGGGTAGGAACAGGCTGCAAACCTGAGAAATTTTAACTCCTTCACTCCATTTACTACCATCAGTAAAAAATAATTTTGTCCTCTCCATCTTTTTGTTTTCATAGTCTTCATATCATTTATCCTGTATCTGCTTTTGATCTTCTCCAAAGTGGTCTCATAATCTCCCCACTTGAAATCTTTTTCACTGAGGAGAAATGAAATAGAAAAGAAAAAAAAAAGGATATCAAATAAACCTATCAGACATATACCAAATGTTCTACCCAATGCAGCAGAATATACAATCTACTCAAGCACAACCAGAACATTCTTCAGATTAGATCCATTGTTAGGTCACAAAACAAGTCTTCATAAATCTAAGAAGATTGAAATTATATTATTTTGTCTGACTACAAGAAAATGAAATTAGAAATCAATAACGAAAAACTGGAAAATGTGTAAGTAGAAAATATCTTGACAAAAATAAAGCCCAAACACAACATTCATACCAAAATTTAAATGGTGCAGCAAAAGCAGTACAAAGAAGTAAATTTATAGTGCTAAATACCTTAATTTAAAAAATTGAATTATCTCAGTTCAACAACTTAACTTTTCATCTCAAGGAATTAGAAAAAGAATAATAAACTAAGCCCAAAACTATCAGAAAGAAGAAAATAATAATGATTAAAACAGTAATAAATTAAATAAAGAATAGAAATACAATAGAAATTTTTTAACTTAGAATTTTTTTTTGAAAACAGCAAAATTTATAAACCTATTAACTAAGAAACATAGAGAAGACTCAAATAATTAAAATAAGAAATCAAAGGAAACATTACAATTGATACCACATAAAAACATAGGATCATAAGAGACTACTATGAACAATTAGATGCCAACAAACTGAACAGCCTAAAAAAATTAATGAATTTCTAGAAACATACAACCTAGTAAGACTGAATAACTAAGAAAAGAAAATCTGAACAGAGCAATAATGAGCAAGGAGATCAAATCAGTAATCAAAAACATTCCAAAAAAAAAAAAAAAAAGCCCAGGACAGATGCCTTTATTGGCAAATTGTACCAAACATTTAAAGAATAGCTGATACAAATCCTTCTCAAATTTTTCCAAAATATTGAAAAGGAGGAAAAGTTTCCAAACTCATTTTACGAAGCCAGCCTTATCCTGAAACCAACACCAGAAAAGCACACTATAAGAAAAAATATATATACTACAGGCCAATATCCCTGCTCCATATAAATGAAAATCCTTGGAAAAACACTAGCAAACCAAAATACCACATATTAATGGAAACATGACCAAGTAGAATTTATTCCTGGGATGCAAGAACAGTTCAACATATGAAAATCAGTTAAGGTGATACACAACACCAGCAGAACAAGGATCAAAATAATATGACATCTCAATAGATGCAGAGAGAATATTTGACAAATATTAACGCTCTTTTATGATAATAAACATTTAACAAAATAGATATAGAAAGAAATTACATCAACATAATAAAAGCCATATATTTAAAGCCCATAGTTTTTCCTCCAAGATTAAGAACAAGGGAAGAATGCACACTCTCCACTTCTATTCAAAATAGTACTGAATGTTCTGAGCAGAGCAATTAGGTAAGAAAAAGAAATAAAAGTCATAAAAATAAAAAAGAAAAAGTAAAATTACCTTTGTTAGAAGATGAAAAGATCATATATAGGAAATTCTAAAAATTTCACAAAAACACTGTTAGAACTACTAAATGAATTCAGCAAAGTTATAGATTACAAAGTCAGCATGCAAAAATTGTTTTTGATATACTAATAATCAACAATCCAAAAAGGAAATTAAGAAAACAATCTAATTTATAATAGCTTTGAAAAAAAAATAGGAAAAATTTAACCAAGGAGGCCAAAGACTTATACACTTAAAAACTATAAAACATTGCTAGAAGAAATGGAAAAGTAACAAATGGACAGGTATTCTTTGTTCATGAATTGAAAAACTCAATGTTGTTAAAATGTCCATATAACCCAAAGCAATCTGCAGATTCTAGGCTAACTTAATTAAAGCTCCAATGGCATATTTTGCAGAAATAGGAAAAAAACATTTCCAAAATTTATTTGGAACCACAAAGTGCCCTGAATAGCCAAAACAATCTTGAGAAAGAAAAATAAAGCTAGAATCCTCACACTTGCTGACTTGGAAAACACTAAAAAGCTACAACAATCAAAACAATATAGTACTGACATAATGACAGACAAATAGATCAGTGGAATGGAATGAGAGCCCAGAAATAACCCCTCATCCATATGATCTTCAACAAAAATGCCAAGACTACACAATGGGGAAAAGATATTCTCTTCAACAAATGATAGAAGCAGGGAGGGAAGACTGGCTATCTACATGCAGAGAATTAAATTAGATCTTTATCAAAAAATTAACTTAAATATAAAACAAATATTCAGCAAACTATGTATAGAAGACATACACACACACACGCACACATATTTTCACATATATACATATATATGTGTGTTTATGCACACACACAATTAAACTCCTGGAAGAAAACAGAGAGAAACCTCCTTTACATGGCTCCTGGCAATGATTTCTTGGATATAACTTAAAAACATAGCCAACAAAAGCAAAAATAGACAAGTAGGACAACATCAAACTAAAGAGTTTCTGTGCAGCAAAGGAAACTATCAGCAAAGTGAAAAGGCAACCTACAGAATGGAAGAAAACATTTGCAAGCCATATATCTAATAAAGAACTTAATATCCAAAATACATGAGGAATTTCTACAACTCAGTAGCAAAACAACAAATAATCAGATGAAAAAATAAGGAAAGTACTCAAATAGACATTTCTTCAGAGAAGACATATAAATGGCCAACAAATATACAAAAAGATGCTCAACATGATTATTTATCAGGGAAATGCAAACCAAAATCACAATAAGATATCACCTCATATCTGTTAGAGTTACTATTATTAAAAAAAAACAACAAATAAAATAAATAAAATAACAAGTATTGATACAGATATGGAAAAAATGGAATTCTTTTTAAATCATTGATGGGGATGTATAATGATTAACCCACTATGTAAATGGTATGCAGATTCTTAAAATAAATTAAACATAGAAATATTATATGGTCTTACAATCTCACTCTGAATATTCATCCAAATAAACTTAATTTGGGATATCAGAGATATGTGCACACTCATATTCATTAGAGCATTATTCTCAATAGTCAAGAAGTGAAAACAACCCTAAAATCCATCAAAAGATAAATCAACAAATTGATAAATGGGATATTGTTTAGCTTTAAAAAGTAAATTCTCTCATATACTAAAAGGTGGATAAAACTTAAGGACATTATGCTAAATGAAGTAAATTAGTAATAGAAGCAAAATGCTTCATGATTCCACTTATAAGAGGTATCTTAAAGTAGCTAGATTCATAAAAGCAGAAAGTAAAATGGCGATTGGCAGGGGCTGGAAAGTAGGGGAAAAAGGGCAGTAGCTGTTCAATGAATATAAAGTTTTAGTCAAGTAAGATAAAAAATTTCTGAAGATCTGCTGTACAATAATATGCATATAGTTATGTACTGTACAATTAAAAATTTAAAGGGTAGATTTTATGTTATGCTTTTTTTATCACAAAAAGGTGGATGGAGTGGTGGGGGGGGGGGAGTGATGAAAGAACTTAACAATAGAGTCTTACACCCAGTGAGAATCACAGGGCTCCAAGTATTGCGGGAAATCAGACCTTGTTATCTACACAGCATTCAGGTAGCAAAAATTGCCCTTGCTTTTCCCAGTCTCACTCAACCAAATATTTAATGCCTTTCATCATGGACTTGGTCCCATCCAGTGTCCAAGCCATTTGCAATCAAACACTACTATACTTAGCATCACACAGGCTCAGGAGACTAGTATCTGCCCTGAGCTTCCTGTCTATGATGTCTGGAATGAACTGGGGTACCTATTTACCCACTTAGCCTAGTCAGCCCTTATACCACACTGTATTTCCTAATTAACCCTTCACTGATTGAGATATAAAAGATATAGTTGGAATTCTGATTTCAAAATTGATGACTCAGCATATCTGAAGACTCCCCTGCCTTACACTCAATAGAAATTAATATAAAATTTAATTGAAATAAAGCCATGCAAAACATAATAAGCAAGCAAACAAACAAACAAAAAAGGAGTACAAGGAAAGTCTTGGTGGATGAGAAACTGAAGAATCATATAAAAATAAAAGTCAACTTAATTGTGAAGAGGAAAGCCACAGGCCAGCGTGGCTGGCAGGCATTTAAGAACATCAAATCGGGAAAAGTAATAGCAGCACTGAGAGTTCCCATAATGACAGGTGGAAACCAGGAAAGCACCAGGAGGCTGCAGGATTGGTTGGAGTACCACAGGGCAAGATCTAACCCTGTGAATTCCCGTTCCTTTTCCTCCATTCTACACAATGGGTCTATCTCTAGGGGAAGTTTGATTTGAGAGATCAGAACAGATAGACATGGTCCTGGAAATGCAAGGACACCTATAGGGATCGCAGAAAAGACTCATCCAGATCAGTGCCATGAATATTTTTAAATTCATGTTGACCAAGCACTCAGATCCCCTTTCAGTTTGAAGATCTATATTTTTTGTTTGTTTATTTGTTTTGTTTGTTAGTATTTTTTTGTTTGTTTTGCGATTCCATTTCCAATATTCTTCTCTTTATTTTGCTCTGGATTTATCCTCTATGTCCCAACTTCTCTTACCAGTTTTTCTTTTCTTCCTTCTTATGCCACATTCTGAGAGAATTTTCTGCCTAATTTAGCTAATTCGTGTGCTATCAGCTATGTCTAATCTGCTAGTTTGCCTATATTTTTAGTTTTACTTTTGATCTAAATTTTAATTTCCAAGAATGGTTTTTATTCCATCAATGTCTATTAGGGTCCTGATAGTAAAAAGAAAGGAGAAAATAGATTTAGGTTAAGCAAATATGTTTACCTGTCATGACATTTAAAAAATATGCAGCTTTGTATCATGCTTTGTTTTAATTTACATTATACTTCATTTACAAATATTCTTCAAAAATATGTATTTAATGTCTGGATGATATTTTGATTTCTAGATTGTACAACAATTGTTTTAACAGTTCTTCCAATGTTGGGCATTCAGTTTACCTGCATTTTTCAATGTGGTTAGCCAAGTAATGAGCATGTTAACATAAAATTACTTGTGCATGTCTCTGATAGTATACTTAGAAAAAATTTCTAAAAGATAAATTACAGCTTTAAGACAGAAGTATCTATCAAAGGATTGGATAAGGAAGGTGTGGAACATATATATTCTGAAATAATACTCAGCCATAAAAGATGAAACTGCAATTTGCAACAACATAGATGGATCTTGATACTATCATGCTAAGTGAAGTCAGGCAAAAAAAGTCAAGAACCATATGATTTCACTTACATGTGGAAAAAAAAACTGAAAAGAAACAAATGAAAAAGACAAACAAACAAAAACTCATAGACACAGACAACAGAGGGAAGAGAGGTGGAGGGAGGTAGAAAAGGGTAAAGGGGGTCAAATATATGGTGATGAAAGGAGATTTGGCTTTGGGTGGTGAATATACAATGCAATACACAGATGATGTAGTATAGAATTATTGTACACTTGAAAACTATATAATTTTATTAACCAATGTCACCACAATGAGTTTAATAAAATTTATTTTTATTTTTTTTTAAGAAGTCGATAGAGATTATCACCCGGCTGTAGCCTATAATGGCTGAAAAAAATGGCAGCCTCATCTCCTCTTTCAACCAATGGCTGACAAATAAGTACCACCGAGATGTACCATGCAAAGAGTAAACATTAAAAGACGAGAATGGTCTTTATATCTTTTATATAAAGATAAAATATATTTTAAGACTATTTTCTCACTTATGGCTGTTTTCATGTTTTTAAGTTTATCCCTCTAGATTTCGCTTATGTTTTTAAGCTTTTACTTGGCCTAATATATGGTCATTTGTTTATAATATATTTATGTATGTTTAAATAAGTCATATGTCTTTTTGAAAGATAAAGTGTGGTTATTTATTTATATCCTCTACATTCCATTGTTTCCATGATTATAAGATAGAACTGATCATTTCCATTGCTGTGATTGCGAAAATGTCACATTATTTTTGCATTTGCTTTATACTATGATGTGATGTTTGATACTAATTAAAAACTGCTTATATCTTATAAATCATAACTTTAATCAATATAAAACTTTTCCCATGGCTCTGTGTTAGTTTGATTTGTAAATCTTCATTCATATTTTCTGTTAGTATTTTAATATTGTAGCATGCAATGTAACAAATCTTGATTAGGACTTTAACCAATTTATAGAATATGAGTTTTTAGTAAGACAGAGGATTAATCCCTTCATATTTGTTATAGTAATTGACATGTACATTCTTATTATTTTTATTTTGTTACATGCTGTATGCTTTCTAAGTTTTTCTGTCATTTTTTTATGCTTTGTCTTTTGTTTTATAGACTTTTGATTTTATATTCTATAGTGTTTGGAAGGTAGAAATCATGTTTTAATCATTAATAGTCAGACTTTTATAAATACATTATTAAACTTGTATTTGAAAATGAAGAACTAATATACTTAAAATAACTTCCACATTCTCATAAGCATGACAAGAATTTTTGTGTATGCATATTTCCCGTTTATTCTGTTCGTCTATTTTCAGTAGTTGATAATGTTTTCCTGAATGATATAATAGGTTGATATTTAACCAGCAGGTTCTCATACAACAAATGGCAGGTGTCTATTTTGATCACTCGGTTCCCCTGACCAACTGGCTGTAAATATCACTGGCTGTGGACCTAAGTTATTACTATACAATAAATACATTTAGAATAAAAATCATCTTTTTTAAACAATAGTTTGTTTGTTTACAATGCAAATTTGTAACCATGGTTTTAAAAAAATCATATACATAGATCATATATTCTGTTGTTCTTTAATGTTGTCTTTTAGGCCTTTCATGAAAAAACTGAAGACTAAAAAAAACTAGGTTATGCCTTTAAATTATTTGTTTGTTTAGGACTGTTTAATAGTAGTTGGCTGTCTTCTGAGATAGAGGAGGATATCTTATTGATGTCTTTTGACATGAGGAACAACTCGAATTAGCATAGAATTTTCATTTGGTGTTTAAGATAAGAAATATTTGAGAAGATGAGTGTTTGAAAGAAAAAAATAAACCTGATTATAGTTCACTTTTAAAACTGATTTATTTTGCCATTATGGGTTTCTTCTTTCTCCTTAAAATGAAAAACCTTAACAGAGCTGACCAGTAGTTGGCCTCTTTCAGTAATTTTATCTACTATTCAATAAATTAATTTGAATTATAGTTAAACCGTTTTTTAGTTCAAAGACAACTTTTGTATTCTATTTGATAATTGTTACTCTTCATAGCATTCATGATTATTCCTTTGGAACAAATAAAAACTTAGGTTGGATCTCTAAAACCTGTCTTTTGTACTTACCAGTCTGTTTATTTTTTTTGCTTTTCCCCTTTAAACTGGAACAGATTTTTTTTTTAGTTTGTTAATCACATTGCTGATTTTATTTGTACTATGTCATTTCAGCGCTCTAAAGATCCCAAAGTCTGTTTATTTCCATTGTCGCATTTTAGATGTCTTGAATAATTTCTATATTTAACCAAGTGTACTTTACATCTTTTAGTCTTCTATGGCATAGTTTCTACTATAGAACAACCTCTTAAAATATTTTGAAGATGAGAGATGTTTTCAATAATTTTTGTTGTTGAAACATCACATTTAGAGACATTTTATTCCTTTGAATGTGTTGGTTCATACTCTTTTTATATTATATTGTAATATATTTTCACAGACTATGATGATTTTTTCAACTTTATTTACACATCATGAAATTTATTCATTTAAACCATGCAGTGTGTAAATTTTGGTGTTTGTATAAAAGCAGATATCTTTCACCACAATCAAGATAAGCAAGATTTGCACCATCTAACATGTTTTCTCTTGCTTCTTAGTAGGTAATCCCCCTTTACCAACTCTTGCCTCAGGAAACCATAATCTGATGTCTGTGCCCATAGTGTTGACTTTTCTAAAACTTCATGTAATATATTTTTTGTGTTTGACTTCTAACACTTAGCATAATGTTTTGAGGAGTTATCTATTTCGATCTGTCTTAATTATCTATTTTGGCTCGCCTTTTTATTTTCTTAACTATATCTTTCCAAGAGAAATTTAATTTTGATAAAGTTAATTTTATTATTTTTATGACCCATGATTTTTTATCTTAACCTAACACAAAGTCACAAAAATTGTCTTGTATCGTTTGTTCTGGAAGTGTTAGTGTCTTTTTATTGTTGAATAGTATTCTATAATTCTACATTTCTTTATTTATTCACAAGTTGATAAATAGTTTGGTTCCAATTCTAGCTATTATGAATAAAGCTGCTTTGAATATTTATGCATGTCTTTGTGTGGATATATATTTTAATCTATTGAATAAATAACTAAGAGTGGAGTTTCTAGGTCAAAAGGTAAGTATATTTTTAGCTTACAAAATACTACCATATATTTTCTAAAGTGTCTGTACCATTTTGCATTATAACCAGCAAAGTGTGAGAGTTTTATTTCCTCTTCATTTTCACTAACGTTTGGTATGTTCCGGCTTTCTAATTTAGGTATTATAGTGGGTTTATAGTGCATCTCATTTGCATTTCCCTGTTGTCTAGTGAAATTGGCCATTGTTTATGGACTTTTTAGCCATCAGTATATCTTCTTTTCTATAGTTTCTGTTCAGTCCCCCTCCCCCACTGTGCTATCCCCTTTTTGTTTTTACCTCTCGATCATTGAGTGAAAGAGTTCTGTTTACATTCTGGATACGAGGACAGAATATGCTTTGCAACTATTTTCTCTAGGTTTATGACTTGCCTTTTCATTTTATTAACCATGTATTTCCAAGAGGAAAAGTATTTAATTATAATAAATTTTAATTTTATTTTTTATGCTTCACGGTTTTTGGCATAACCAGCCCCAAGTCACCAAAAATTTTTTGCATTGTTTGTTCTGGAAGTTTTAGAGTTTTGCATTATATATTTAGATCTATTATCTATTTCTAGTTAATTTTTTGTATGGTGTAGGTTGAGGCCAAAGTTTGTTTTATCCACAAAGGTATTCAGCTTTTCTAGAAACTTTGTTGAAAAGAGTATCTTTCCCACAATTAAATTATATTGACACCTTAGTTACCAGTCAGTTGGCCATATATATTTATTTCTGACCTCTCTATTCAGTTCCAATGATCAATATGTCTATTTTACCCTGTGCAACCCAGACAAAATTAATGAAACATTAGAGTAAATCTTTATATTAGGTAATGTTAAGTCCTCTAATCTATTCCTTATTTTTTAAAATTGTTTACCTATTCTAGGTTCTTTGGTTTTTCACTAAAATAAGCTTTTTAACTTGCGAAACTGCTAGCTCCTGAGCTTTTGATGAAAATTGCATTGACTGTATATTTTAATTTAGAGTGAATTGTTGTTTTACTATATTGATGCTTGCAATTCAGAAACATGATATATCATACTTTTTTTACACTTAAAAATTTATTTAGCAAATTTTGAAGTTTTTAGTGTACAACGCTTCTACATCTTTAATTTATTCCTAAGTATGTACTTTGGAGTGCTTTTGTAAATTGATGTTTAAATTTCATTTTTGGATTGTTCATTGCCAATATATAGAAATGTAATTGATTTTTATATCTTAAACTTTGATAAATTCACTTATTCATTCTAACCTATTATAGACACCTAAATGTTTTTGGTGAACATAAACAGGCAGCCTGAAAATAAAAGTGTCACTTTTCCATTTAAATCTTTACACTTTATTTATTTTTTCTTGTCTTATTGCACTAGCTAAGACCCAGTATAATACTGAATAGTAGTAGACAGTATATTATTGGTGACAGAAGAGTTTTAAATCTCCAATCATTATTGTGATTTTTTGCTATATATATTTTTGAAGCTCTGTTATTAGTTGCCTACAAGTTTATACTTATTATGTCCTCCTGAAGAATTGAATCATGTAAATTATAAATTTTCTCTCATTATATTTAGCAACATTTTAGTCTTAAAATATATTTTATCTTTATATAAAATATATAAAGATCATTCTAGTCTTTTAATATTTACTCTTTGCATGGTACATCTTTTCCCTTTGGAAAAAGATGTGGTTTTTCCATGGTGCACAATTTTCTTTCAGTGTTCTGTGACTAATATGTAAAATTCATCATTTCTAGACAGTATATAGTTGATCTTGTTTTTTTTCATAGATTCTAACAATCACTACCTCTTAAATTATGTGTTTATTATGTTAATGTTTAAAATAGTTATTGATATGCTTGAATGTGAATTTAACATTTTAGTTTTTTTGTTTTCTGTGTTTCTCACTGTTTTTTGTTTCTCTTTTCTTCTTTCCTGACTTTTTATTTTGGATTATATAAATTTTTTAAAATCCCATTCTAATTTTCTTATAAACTTTTCAAGTATAGTTATGTGCATTAACTTATAGCTTTCTCTAGAGATTATTAGATTCTTAACTTTTTACTTCTTATTTATAATTAGTATATTACACTTTCACGTAAAATTTGCGGGGGTGGGGGAACTTGTTGTATATACCCATTCTTTGTGTTATATTATCATATGTATGGCATATGAATACATTTAAACTCTGCAGCATTTCAGTATGTACTGTTTTAAAAAGTTATAAGTATAATAAAGAAACTAAGATGAAAAAGATTTGAAATAAATTAGATTTTTGTACTTATTCAATATTTATTATTTACACAATGCTACTCTCCTTCCTTAGGATCCAAATTTACATTTTGTATCATTTTAATTTTACTAAAAATCTTTCTTTAGCATTTTTGTAGTATGTGTCTGTTAGCAACAAATTCTCAGATTTCTATTTTTCGAATTATCTCTTATTTTTAATCTTAAATAATATAATCACTGGATGTAGAATTTGGGCTTGGTAATTGTTATTATTTTAGCATTTAAATTTTTTTTTTTAATTTTAATTAGTTTCAAGTATACAGTGCATTGGTTAGACATCTATATAGTTCGTAAAAAACGATCCCTCCAGTTGCTCTCTCCGTCCCCTGACCCTCCATCTAGCCAATGTGCTAATGTTAACTGCTCCCCTATGCTGTGCCCTCCAACCCCGTGACCACCCATCAGCTGCTAATTTGTACTTTTTAAACCTTCACCTCATTCTTCCATCGCTCCAAACCCCCTCCCTCAGTATGACACCAGTGAGTCTGTTTTTAATTAGTTTGTTCCTTTGAGTCCTAAAATTCTGCTTATAAATGAAATCATATAGTGTTTATCTCTCTCTGACTTAAATACCTTCTAGGTCCATCAAAGCAATATCTTTTCCCATCTTCTTCCTTTCCACATGTAGAGGTCTTATTTTCTTATCCTTTCAGCCACTCTGTCTTTTGGTTGGAGCACTTAATTCTTTTTCCATTTAAAGCACTTATTGATAGGAATGTAGTTGTTACCATTCTTGATTCTTGTTTTTGATACATGTTTTTTCTTCTTAAAGAAGTCCTTCCAACATTTCCTGTAATACTGGCTTTGTGGTGATAAATTCCTTTAGCTTACTTTTGTCTGGGAAGCTCTTTATTTGTCCTTCAACTCTAATGATAGCTTTGCTGGATAAATTATTCTTGGTCATAGCTCCGGGCCTTAATCTTGTTGAATATTTTGTGCCAAGCCCTCCTGTCCTGCATAGTTCTTTTGAGAAAGCAGCTGCCGGTCTTATGGGTGTTCCCTTAGAAGTAATTGTTTCTTTTTCTCTTGCTGTTTTTAATATTCTTTCTTTGTATTTAACCTCTGGCATTTTAATTATAATGTGTCTGGTTTGAGCCTCTTTGGGTCCCTGATTTTTGGGATTCTTTGAGCTTCCTGGGTTTTTATGTCCATTTCCTTCACCAAGTTAGGGAAGTTTTCCATCATTATTTCTGCAAAAAGCTGTTCAGCATCTTGATTTTCTTCTGTTACGCCAATCAGACGAATATTTGGAGCCTTAATAGTGTTCCATATAAAATTATTTCTATAGTCTAGGCATCCTTTTTCCTGCCATTCTGATTGAGTGCCCTGATTGGCTTTCCTGTCCTCTAGATAGGGCATTTGATCCTCTTCTTTATCCATTTGTTTATTCCTTTGTTTATTCCATTTAATGTACTTTGAATCTCAGATAATGTGCTCTCCATTTCAGACTGGTTCCCTTTTATAATTTCCATTTTCTTTTTTATGTTTTTTAAATCTCTTTTTGAAGTTCTCACTGAATTCATCTACACTTCCCAAAGTTCATTGAGCATCTTTATAACCAGTGTTTTGAACTCTGCATCTGTTAGATTACTTGACTCCATTATATCTGGTTCTCTGTTCTGTTCTCTCATGTGATTTCTGCTTCTTTGTCTTCCCATTTTAGCTGCCTTTCCGTGTCTGTTTGTGCATACTAAGCAAAGCTCCTAAGTCTCTCGGTCTTATTAGTGTGGATTTGTGAAGTAGGTGTCTAGTGGCACAGTCCTGAGAGGGATTCAGCTGCGGGCCAAGTTTTCCCAGCCTGTGTCCCTCCAGGTCACCAGTTAAAATTCAGCAAGCAATCCACAGATGCTGTGCTTATAGTTACCTAAAAAGGTCACACCAGAAACTGAGTCCAATTGCCTCCAGTGTGAGTCTAGGCGCTGCTCAGCAAGGAGCACCTAACTCGCTGAGGATATACCTGAATGTGGCTTGGGTGGGGGCACAAGTTGGGGTACGTGGGGTTTCAGGAAATCATCTGGGAGAGTGACCTCTGTTATTCAATTTAATGACATATGGCTATAGTGGCGCTGTGTCCAGCGCATTGGTATGAGGAAGGGCTCAACAGGGAACAATAGATACTGTCAGCACTTCTTTACAGAGCAAGTCTCCCCTAGGTCCTCACTCCAACCATGTCTCCCTGTAAATCCCTGGTGCCCGCTATGTGCCACTGAATCCGCACTGGTGCTCAGAGAGAGCAGGTCCATCACTGCAAAAATATACTCACAGATGCAGTCCTCTTAATAGGTTTCTGCTCCTATGGTGGCTGCAACCCCATCTCACTCAGCCACTCAAGACCCGTGTCCTCACCTTATCCCATCTTTTGCCATTGCAGGGTGCTTTCTTGGATTTCTCCCTAGTTGTATGGTTAGTTCATCTAGATCCCAGGAGATTTTTTGTTGCTGCTTCTCCTTGTTTCCATCACAACTTTGGTTTGGTTGCCAGAGGGATGAACAGAGCCTCTATCATCTATGCTATTTTTTTTTCCTGCCTCTATTTCAGCATTTTAAAGATGTCATTATATTCTTTTCTGGTTTCCATGTTTTCAATGTGAAGTTAGCCATTAATTGAATTATCTGTTCCTTATATGTATTTTTTTTCCTCTTTCTATTTTCAGGCTTTTTTTTTTTTTAGCTTTGTCTTGTTTTAGTTTTTTTTTAAGCTTTATCTTTAACAGTTTATTATGTATCTCAGTGTGAGTCTGTTTCTTTTTGTTCTCCTTGGTTTTGTGCATCTGTAAATGTCAGTCTTTCATCAAATTCAATGCTTTTACAGCCATTATTTTATCAAAAAAAAATTCTACTCCATTCTATGTGGTATATATAAGGCTATTTGTTATTATCTACTAAATCCTTGAAATTCTATTTTTAATTTTTTCTCTCTGTTCTTTACATTTAATAATTTCCAAGATAACTTTCTTTTTTTAACCATCTTCATTTGGCTCTTAGGGTCGTCTGTGAATTATTTTTCAATTCTTATTGTATTTTTTAATTCTAGAATTCCCATTTGTTTTATCATTTCTATTATCTGCCAATATTTTTCATCTTTTCATTCATTATGTCAACATATTATTTTGTTTTGCTTCATTGACTACTGATAAATAGCCACTTTAAAACCTCGGAGGCTAATTCCATCATCTGGATCATCTTAGAATTGGTTTTAATTATATTTCTTTTCTCTTCAGTTGGGGTTGGCAAACTTTTTTTGTAAAGAGCCAGATAGTAAATATTTTAGTCTTTGTGGGACGCATATAGCCATTGTAACATATTCGTTGTTGGAAATTTTTTTGTTTTGTTTTTACAATTCTTTAAATATGCAATGAAACAAAATATTCCTTGATAGTGAGTCATACAAAGAGTCTTTGTTAATTTAGCCCACAGGCTTGAATTTTCCAACACCTACTCTAGAGAATGTGTTTCTTTCTTTAGTTTCTCCATATATTGAGTAATTTGGGATTGTATTCTGGATATTATGAATGTTAAATTGTGGATAATCTAGTTTCTGTTATTTTTACCTGGTGAGTGCTATTTCCTTGTATTAATAAGAAATTATCTTGGGTGAATGTGAACTCTGTTTCTTTTGCTGTACCCCTCTGTCAGTTCAAATCATTTATCTTTAACCGAGAAACTTTGAATCTTTTAGTCAGGACTTGCAGATTTCCTATCTAGCTCTTCCTTTCCAAGATATTCCCACTCTCTTCAGTGGCCACAGTTTCCACGACTTAATTTTGTCCACTATCCAGTTCAAATTACTGCCTATTTTTCTCCTGACAGTCCTACTCCTACTGCTTCTCTTTCTTGCTGGATGTGCTTGGATCCAGCTAAAACTCATGAAAACAGGAACTCAGTTTACATAAATCCCCTCATCTGAGTATATGCTCCGTACCACTTGGTCTATTGTTGTTCACTATCTAGTGCCTTACATTGCTGCTTTTTTAAATTACATATATTTTTATAATTATTTCCTGTGAGAGATTCAGTCCAGTAAAATCTTAGACTATTATTATCACTAGCAAATTTCTACCTAGTTCTTCACGATGACTATTTTCACATTAACCTTGAATAGGAAGATATCTATTTAGACCTGGCATTTGTGAAAACAGTAGCATAATGTTCTCAGATATTTAATACTATCCATTTAGATTCTTGAAACATCTTCCTCTCATACCAATTAAGAAAGGCTGAAGTATGCAGTCCTTGGTTCATTTCAATGCCTACCATCAATGATCCAAGATTTCCATTCCAAGTAGTGAACTTACTGTCCAAACTAATACATCGGTTACAGTTTAGATCCTGTAGCTCATGAAAGCACTGTTATTTCCTGTGATATCTTATGCCATTGTTCTTGTTTACAATTCTTTTCTCATTTGCTATGAAATTAGAATACAACGTTGTTTTAAAACACTTATGTTTATCACTATATCAGGCCCTGAAATGTTGATCCCTGGTGGGTGTAAATAAAGAGGATGTGATAGTTTAAAAAATATGTCCCAGTCAACCAGGGAATAACATCTCTTTTTCTGATAAATCATACTCCTATACACCTGAACTAAAGGCAAATTAAACTATCTTCATATATTCTTTGAAGTAATTTGTTCTACTATTTTTGAGAAGATGAAGTATGTGACATGTAATCAAAACATGGTCTTCATAATCCATACCCCTCTATGGTTCAATAAGTAAAAGCTCTACCCAAATGTTAATACATTGCATTTCATATGTTTTAGTCTAAAGAGCAGTGACTGATATTTGTCTTATTGTGAATTGTCATTGATATTTAAGGGCAATCAGGAGACACATCAGGAACATGTAGTCTATCATCACATTAACCCAACACTGCCAGTTGCCTGATTTCTGATTTACATCTCCTTTCAGACTTAGACAGATTTGGCTTCTAGTCCAGCTCTTACACTGACTCCCAGCGTGAACTTGACCAAAACCTTTTTATAACAGAACTACTCAAAATATTCATCTATGTTGAGATAAGAAACTCATACCATAATGCAAATCAGCATACTGCTTCATTCATCAAGAAAGACTTCCTACCAAAAAAAAAAAAAAAAAAGTCAGCTAGGTAAATAGTGTGAGTAGTGATAGATTTTATTTACATTCCTTCATTCTAATACATACATATATACATATATATATATATTTGTTTTTGTTTGTTTGTTTGTTGTTTTGTTTTTGTTTTGTTTTGTTTTGTTCTGTTTGCAAATCTAGGACTGACCAGGACAGCATCATCAGGCTTTAACTTAGGCTAATGAAATCTGGAACTCCAAACTTTCTCAGTAATGCACTCTCAATAGTTTTAGTATAAGTTGATGCCGAAGATAAATAATTCTTGGGATTTAGTAGAATATTCATTCATTCACCAAACAAACAAAACAAAATGTCTCTGTCCTCATGGAGTACTCATTGAGTGGAGTGTATGGGGACAGATAATTAAAAATAGGCACAATAAATAAATGTGTTATATGTTTTAGAAGATGAGAATTACTCTGGTTAAATTTTAAAAGAACAAGGATGTTGGCTGAGGACTAGAAGCAGTGTTGCACAACAGATTATAATTTTAAATAGGGTGACCAGGTGTATCTTCATGAAGATGGTAGTTGAATAAAACTTTCAAGGAGATGAAGGAGTCAACAATGTGGATAACTGGGTAAAAATTATTCCAGAAAAGATAACAACAATAAAAAGACATTGGGAAGGAAGTATGCCTACAACATTTGAGAAATCACAGAGTCCTGCAAAGGGAGCAAAGGGAATGAAGTAGGGGACTAGAAGAAAAGATAATAGGAGATCAAATAAGACTTTGTAGAGACATGGGCTCATATCTTAAGTGAGATGGCAGACGTCAGAGAATTTTAAACAAGGGCTCATGCAATAACGTCAATTTAAAAAGTCTTGATCTAGTTGCTAGGCAGAAAATACCTGAAGCAGGGTAAGGGTAAGTTTAGGAGACTTTTGTAGTCATCTTTGCATAATGGGTAGTTCAGACCAAGGCAGTAGAAGTAGAGGTAGTGAGAATTTGTTGTATTGGGAATATATCTGATGGTAGAGCCAAGGATATTTTGTGTTGTTTTAGATGTGGTATGAGGGAAAGAGATGCATCAAGATGACTACAATAAATTTACAATGAGCTAAAAGAGGTATTGGCAGTTGTAACTGAGATAGGAAAGTAAATGGATGAAAAAATTGGAGGGTAAGATAGGGAGATTAAAATATTATAGGTGGAGTTATCAAGTAGCAGATGGAATATATAGGTCTGGACTTCAAAAGAAAGGTCTGGGTTGAAGAGAGAAATTTGGAAGTCATCAATAGAAGATATTTAAAGTAATAAAACAAAAGAATTTCATGAAGCTTTCCAAAAATATTTTAAAACAGAAATTCTTATTTTCCTTCATTTCCTACATCAAACTATTTCAAACACATCCTACAGAGAGATGCTGCTAGTTTATACGTTCTCAGGGTCTTGTCTCTGGCACCCAGCCTGGATGCACCTGCTGATGCTGACTAGTTGGCAGGTACACATCACCAGCCATCAGAAAATCATGGAGATGATAGATTTGGCTTTGACTACCTAAGGCAATTATGCACAGCCCAATCCTGGCAGCTCTTTCAGAATAAAGGCAGGAGGGGGTTCCAGGCTTGATGGTGCAAATACATAAATGCATTAACTAATGAGGAGGCTGTATACCAATAACATTCTTTCTTGCCAAAATTTTTATAACCTAAAGGAAAAATAATACCAAAACTTGAGAGAATGCATACAAGCAGTTTGGATAAAGAAATCACATGCCCCACAAATAACTAAATAATAGTTATTAAAGATTACATATTTTCCCCAAAATAATAACATAGGTATCTGAGGAAGCAAGATAAGGAGGCAGAGATGAATTAAGGCTAGAAAAGATTGGAGAGTACCTATGTTTAGGAAAAAAAAAATATTTTAGCGCCACCTATCTAGTCTTGCTGGAATCAGAGAACTCAGGTACATAGAGAGAGGGGAGGAGGGAAGAGTAAGCCAAAAGCAAGAACTGTTAGAAGTACAATTCTACCTCTCTGGGTAGCCCTAGAATTGGGTAGCCCAAAGTCCAAAATCCAGTGTTCAAAGAGGTACACAGAAATTGGGCTTGCTTTAGCTTAACATGTACCAGCTTTAAAACAGCATCCAGCAAAGAGCCTCTGAATTAGCTTTCCCCAACATCCGATCAAAATATCTGTGATAAAGCTCATAAAATCATGAAAACTCAAAAAGGACTCATAATCAGTTTTAAGTTAACCAGTTGCCAGAAGATGAGGCTAATATTTACTAAACACAAAACTGAGAGGACTAAATTAAAAAATATACTCTGTGTCCCACCTGGGCTATGCTTCCCTTGTACCAGGTAAGATCACCCCTTCCTTCCATCATAGGCTGTCCATTGGCAAAGTACTCGAACAGACATTTTTCTAAAGAAGACATCCAAATGGCCAAAGGGCATAGAAAAAGATGCTTAGTATCACTAATTATCAAAACCACCATGAGATATCACTTCACAATTGTTAAGATGGCTATTTAATAAAAAGGTAAAAAGTGTTGGTGAGGATGTGTAATTAGAACGTTTGTGCCTTGTTGATGGGAATGCAAAGTAATGAATAGAAACTGTGTGGTGGTTTCTCAAAAAATTAAAAACAGAATTACTATATGAATCAAGAATATCACTTTCATGTATATATCCAAAAGAATTAAAATCAGGATCTTGTCGAGATATCTGCATTTACATGTTCACTGCAGCATTATTCACAATAGCTATGACATTGAAACAACCTAAATATTCATGGCATCTATCATACTCTGAATGGATAAAGGGTTAGGTATTTTATGCGCGCGCACACACACACACACACAACACACACACACACACACACACACACACTGAAATATTATTTAGCCTTTAAAAAGAAAATTCTTACATATGGATGAACTTAGAGGACATTATACTAAGTAAAATAAGCCAATAACAGAAGGACAGATACTAAATGACTCCACTTACATGACATATGTAAGAGTCAAACTCATAGAAAGAGAGTAGGTGGGGTTGCCAGGGGGAAAGAGGAAATAGTTGCTGTTCAAAGAGCATAAAGTTTCAGTCATGCTAGACGAATAAGTTCCAGAAATTTACTATACATATTGTGTCTGTAGTTAACAATACTGTATTGCACACTTAAAATATTAGCAAGATAGACATTGTGTTAAATGTCCTTACCACAGTAAATTTTCCTTTAATTAAAATTAAAATAAATAAATAAAAAGAATACAAGGGCAGTATAAGTTGACAGCAGGAAGCTTTCTGATGGTAAAGATTCTCCTTTTTGAAGCAGCCAGAATGCTAGTCCTTCTATTACCCTCTCTGTCTCCTCCAGCTATCAAGAATAAAGAAAATAAATGTGTACACACGTAACTTAGATGTAAAAAGAGTTATAATAAGATATAAGGTAAGTATATAAGCCTGACTTTCTGATGTTTCAACTCTACCACCTTCCCCTCCTCCAGTGTATTGTTTTTATCTTTATTATAGCTTCTGCCGTAATCTATTGTATTAACTGCTTATTTTTCTGCTTCCTCACCAAGCTGAATGCACTTGAAGGGCAGAGACTGTTGATATGTTAGAGTTTCCATGCTAGCTTGGAGCTTTGTATATATTAAGTCGAACCTCATGGAATTGTTGCTTTCAACTATTCTGCCATACAGAAGGAAGAGTAGCTATTTAATATAATTCAACCTGACATGATTTGATGACTATATATCTAATAATTGATGAATGAATTAGAAAAATACATGATTCTTCACAGGGTAACCAAAACAGACTTATCTTACAATGCTATATATCAAAAGACAGGTTGGAAATATCTGTAGAATTTTAAGTATTAAAAAGCTTAAAATTGATATCGAGATTATCTTTCAAATGTGAAGGCCACAGACAAATATTTCAGATATTAAGGTCTCAGAAGTCATACCACATATATAACCCATAGTTAAAAATAATTATTTTGAAGATATATTACAAAAGGCCAAGACATTCCAAATGGCACTGAGATATTAACATTATGTAAAAACTCCTGACAGAATTTTCCCAAGGAATATAAAAATCCAAAATAGTAATTAATCAGAAAAATCTTATCAAGAATTTTTACCTCTGAAACCACACTAAGCTTTGACAGGCTTGCTCAGTGACCTACAAGAAGGCAGAGGACCAGGGCTGCCTTTCACAATAGCATCTAGATGAAACTGAAAAGTAAACTACTATCAGTCTCTGGCTATTTACCTACCTCTGGGGCAGGTAGAGATCTATGGTACCAACTCATGTGCAGGCATTGAGCCCAAATATTAAGAGTGGAATAACCCTCATATTCCCTCACCTTTGGTTCAGGCAAGGAGCTGGCCAAGAAGGTTGGCAGAGGAGAGTTTCCACGAACAGTAAAGGGATATCCCAAAAGTCAGGCAGAGCCCAGGACTTCACACTAAATTATACTCAGCTCCAGAAAGGCAACAATAAAAATAACAGACACTGAGCTTGTGTTTAGGGGCCAGCCTCTAGTCCCTGAGAATCGAATGTCTTTCCTAGACCCAAGAAGATAAGAACAAGGGCATCGTAGCAAAGAAGCAGCCTAATTATAACAACATGGACACCTGGTCAGGTTAGATTAGTGGCATGGGTACTATGAGAATTTTTGCTTCACTTCAGCGCCAGTCATCCGTATATCAGAGAATGAGAGTGTGACTGAGCTTGGAAGTGAGGATTGGATGTGAAGATATAGGAACATACAGATGATGGGACCAAGCCAGATCTTCAGTGGCTCTCCATGGGTGAACAGCAAAATACAAACTCCATAAGCTGACACATGAGACCCTGGAAGATCAAGTCCCTCCTGTCATTTTTAAGTACTGAGGACCTGTGTTTCAATTCATTGAACTAGACTCATCCCAAGAAGCATCTACCCCAAGTAGAGTTGATGATTCCCTCATCCATGTGCCCAACTCTGAGACATATACCACACTGCTCTGTAATGACTCAATTATGTCTGTGTTTCTGCCACTTGCCAGGGACCATTTCCCAGCATTTCCAGTACCTATTGGAGAGCCAGCTCATAGAAGGAAATAAAAAATATAAACGAAAGGACACATAAAGCTCCACGTGAGCATTTTTAAGCTTCTGAGAACAAAGCAGTGTGACTACAGAGTGGGACTATTATTTTTATTAGCACACAGGATAACAGGGAACTTGGGGACTAGAGCTTGAACTTTACCCCACCTGCCTCTTTGATCTTAGCCTGTAAATCTTTCATACAAAGTCTCATTTCACCCTCTTCAAGGTAGAAGGATGACAAGTGCAACTGGCTGTCATTGAGAAATGCTTTTAAGTGAGGACAAGTTCTCAAGGCTTGAAGAGTGTTACATTTGAGTGTTATTTTTTAACTTTAGGAGACAGCACCTATGAATTTTTTTTTCTGATTTTATTGCCTCTATGCACAAATACATAAATATGCGATGATTTGATTTAGTGGAACAATCGTAGGCTTGGTTTCACAGATTGGTTTCAAATTCTAGCTCTACTAGTTAATAAGGAAGTGGGATAATAGGTTATAAACTTGGGACATTATCCTTGAGCCCACAGAGTTGTGACCATCATTGACAAACTGATATATTATGCCTAATTCTGAGCTGGGTTCCTACCATACTTTCAACAAATGTCTATTTTTCCCTTCTGCATCAGGGAGCATCTTCTGCCTTACCTTGTCAAAGTCTACTCCAGAGCCTCAGAAATCTGTGCATTGAAGACAAGATAATTTTTAATTTCAAAATAAATATAACATAATGCTATAAATATCTATCAAAAAGTTTCTTGTATTTAGTGTTTTCAATTCAGTTAACTGATCTGGAGAATCACCAAGGAGGTAAATTATGGAATCTGTTGTCTGTGGTTAGTTATAGAACACATTAATGTTCCTTACAATTCTAAATGCTTAAGATCCTCTGACATCTGTGGACCCATTAGCTTTGCAAATAAGAGAATTAAAAATAATGGTTGATCCATTTCTGTACAGGCATAATCTGTCCATAGCCTGGATGCCCTCTAGATAGCATCCTCAGTAGTAGGTATCTTCACTTATCAATCTTTCACTGGGAGTTTGGGAGGTTCAGAGAAAGACTGAAACAGGGTAGAAGCTAAACAAGTTTAACTACAAGGCATGTAGGAACCTAAGGGGCTTAAGAATGTAGAACAAAAAGGAAGCTGTGGGTGAATAAGTCAGAGATGAAGCGGATCCTCCAGGGGGCATGTTGGCCTAAAATCTGCACTGTGTCTTAAGAGTGTGATGAGTGGGTTTTACCACCAGCAGATCTTGCTCTCAGAGGAGTTCAACCTGATGACTGAAGCAGTGCTGCAGGGGGTTCCCAGCCAAGTTCAATGATCAGGGTCACGGGAGGTCAAGCAGCCATATGCCTTTCACAGTCCTAATTCTGAAACACTTAACCCAAGCTGAGCTCTTCATTCCTCCTGGCCGTACAGCCTGTGGGTACTCTGCTGTTTCTTTTCACTCAGTGTTCTGTCAATAACACAGGTAGTAATTATTATCAGTTAGTAATGCCTGAGGAGGCATTATTGTGGCTCCTTTTTTGAACATAAGGAAGCCTCTCTCCAGGGAAGAAGGCTTCAGCTTTCTTGGAACAACACCTCTCTTCACTTAACCTGATAAGAACATTCATGCTTCAAAGTCATTCCTGTCCTCCCTCCTCTTGCTCTCCCTGTGGCTAACTTATTGCCAAATGACCTCAATATTCTGGATGATCACTACACTTAGAATGGGACCTCAGGTGGAAGCAAAGATATACTGATGGGTTCAGCCCTGCTGGTGGCAAGATGAGAGGTGTAGGCAGGGCTCTAACTCAGTAAGAAAGGCCAGGCCAAGTAGAAGTCCAAAAGTGATAAAACTAGAGATTAGGCAATTAAGGTTCTAACAGTGCCCTGGACTTCCCAGAGATACTCAAATACCAAGTACATTTTACCTTGATTAATCTCCCTCCCACTGGTAGATATGGGGTCTCCTTGTCCTCACAAAGATTGATCTAGACTAGGGTATCCTGTAGAAGAAGGGGGCCCTTAATGACTAGGGAGCACATCCCAGAGTTACTTCACACCCCTGAGCTCTAACCACTCTGACCCTCTCTGCCACCTCACGGCCTTCACTCAGACTCCTTTCCAAGCTGGCCAGAATGCTTTTTCACGTCCTTCTCTCACACAGAGAGGTCCTGGTAATCCTTCATCTTTCAGCTCTTTCTGCAGCACTAGCTTAGACCAGGCCACCCTATTATTTATTCTTAGAGTGCCCTGCATTGTTTCTTGATAGTCCTATCACAGTTAATAATTATCAGTTTCCATTTTCATTTAATTAATGCCTGTTTTCTGTAGGTTATAAGGTCCATGCAGCAGAGATAGTACAGGTTTTACTGTTTTATTCCTTACTCCAGGAGCCGAATGGGTGGCCAATAATTATTTCTTGAGTTAATACATTAGTAAATTTGTGGAGGCTTCCTCTGGTGGCAATGTGCTCAGCATCCTGTGTCATACATAATCCACACAAGGACTAATGTGGTCAATAATCTCATTGTGTGCATTTTATAGGTGAGGACACTGAGGCTCAGCACGGTTAACTAACCTGTCACAGGTCTCAGATCTAAGAGGGGTGGTATCATGATTTGAACCCAGGCCTGCCCAGTGCTTGAGCTCTTCTTATACAACGACCCACACTGTTTTTGTGAAGGAGCAAGCAGGGGCACTGTCTGAAGTCTTTGGGCTGGCAAAAGTCTGATCTGCCCTCATAACTGCACAGCTTTGGCTTGTCACTCCCCCTCACTCCCTAGGCCTTAGTTTCCCCACTTGCCGTATGGAAGTGGAGGGACTGGGTGATCTCCAGTCATTTGGAGCCTACTAGAACCTTCTTGGGGAGTTGCAAAGTGCTTCTGTGCCAAGAGGGGGGCTGTATGGCCTTTGTATCCCCTGTCCCTGAAGGGAAATGCTCAGGACACCAAAGAAGGATTAGCAGCAAATGAGGGGGAACTCTCTTCAGATTATGCCAGTCACAAGCAAGGCCTTACTTCAGGATCAAGCTCCTGACCTGTGCTCTTCTTTCTCTCTACTCTCTGCTTTCACTATGCCTCATGCTAGTGGCTCACACCTTAGTGGTCTTCAAACATAGGACTCCTTCCCTAGAGGCACACTCCCACCTTTCTGAATGCCTATTAAATGTGCTCATCTGTGTCATACTATTATTTCAACCTCACTATGTGCCAAATTATATTCCTCATTTTTCCTTCTAAATTGACTCCCCTTCTAAGTCCTTATATCTTTTAAGAGACTAACATATTCTTCGGCCTCAAGGCTATAAAACTTTCTCAGGGAAAGTCTTCATTAACACCTCCCTTTGCTTCATTCCCTGTATCCAGCTTGTCCCTGCACCTTCAAATTGCCCCTCTGCAGTATTTCTCAGAGTGATTCCCATCTGCCTGTAGTTATTTCCAATCCCCTGGGGCAGGTCAAGTCATATTAGACCTAACTTGCTGTGGGAGCTTTTCTGCCAGTCTTTTGTCTTTGGTCTCTCCATTTCAACCCACATTACCACCCTTTGTCCTGTCTCAGCTCTTTGCTAGCCATTTGAAGTCAAAGGTCAGTCAACTGTAGGGCTCAGAGATAGTGCGAGAATTAATTGGGAATTTTGAGTTTTGGCCACAGGTCAATGGTGCCTTTCTTGGACATGACTGGAACATAGGAGGAACACATCTCTAAAATAGATTTCCACCATGGTACCATGCTACACACAAAAGTAACTGCTGGATTTATTATTATTATTATTATTATTATTATTATTATTATTATTTTATCTGGCATTTAAAGCCTTAGTTTCCTTGTAATGACTGTAACCTTAACTTCATTCCTCTGCAATCCATACCCCATGGATCCAGCTGGGCTACTCTAGACACTGTCCCACCCACAATACTTATTTCTGTCTCTTTCATACAATTTGCCTCTACCGCAAAGACTTACACCCTCATTTTCCACTCAACCAAATCCAAACATACTTCAAAGACTGACAATTATCCTGCTTTGCTTTAAGTTTCTTCCGACTTCTCTAGGTTACCCCAAGCCCCTCAAGCACAGGCTGATTCTTGTAGGTCATTTAGCCTGAGCTTAGATCTCCTCAGTGGGTTTTTAACCATCTGCTAACACATTTATTAGTCATCTCAAGAGGCTAAAGAGATGGTAACTCTTAAGCATGAGAATGTTGCTTCATCCTCCTTTGTGTCTTCCCCAGCTTTCACATGGCTAAGTCTACAACATAGGCTCACCAAGAATTTTTGCTTGGTCAGTAGTAATAATGGATCAGGTGAGTTTCTCTAGCTAAAGCTATGTGCACAGACCCACAACTAGGATGTCCTGGGGACAAATGGCAATAGGTTTGCTGTTAGCTCTGAAGCCAGAATCTCCATTATCTATCTGCATGGTTACATTTCTGGCTCCTTATCTCAGAAGCAGCTTACTATTGCCTAGCTCAGTGAATGCCCTGATTACAACATCCACAACTCAGAGTAGCTGCATGTGTCTTCACCAGAAACCTTAGGACATACAAAGATAGGAAATCCCAAGGGATACATCTATATATTTACCATCATGGGAAGCTCTGCATGGAGAGCTATTTAAGATTTAAATTCATCTTGCAACTGCCTGAAGTCTCTCTAAATTCTAAAAGCCACATGAAGGACTCTTCCTTTTAAGAAAAGAAAGTTCTCAAGGATGGCTATTCTTGTCCCTTTTAAAAGACCCAAGAAAAAGCACTGAAACATACTATAGATTTCCAGTGACATAAAAAGACTATTAACAATGTATATAACAATAGGTAGTGAACTTCCCCCAAGTCCCAGACCCTAGCCCAGATTAAATATGTTCTTTTCCTTTATCTAAAAGTGTTCTTTTACAGTCATCCACTCTGTTCTTGAGATAGGCATTTTCTCTTCAATTTGAAAAAGAAAATCTCTTCTCCTTTTCTGTTTCTTTATTCAATATTCTTTAATATAACTCAGACTCTAGTAATGCTCATCATTTCAGGCCCAAGACAGCATGCAGGTCAGACTCTGGAAATATCTTCTGGCTAGATGGTGTGTGCCCAAATGCTACAGCCTGCATTTCTGCTCCCTGGAACCACGGGCAATCTTGAAGGTCTGTATCTTGGGGCTGAAGATGCCAGTGTCACAGCGGCACCTGCTGGAGCTGGCCTCACACTGCAGCTGTATAACAGGGCCATCCTCAGCCCAGGGATCCGCACAACAGGAGCCCTGAGACACAATGCAGCCCCATGGGTGTGAAGTTAGTTTACACTTCATGTCTAATTGGCCCCCATTACCTGCCAGCTCTAAATAAAAGGAAAAAGAATTAATATTTAATGGGCATGCTTTGTGTGCAGATACAATGCTAGGTGTTGTCCATATGCCATTGTAAGACCCTGTCATCATCCCAGAAACAGCTGGTAGGATTCTTGTTCAAACAAATCACAGGCACATGTAACTTGATGCAGCTGACTCTATGTCAGTAGATATAAATGCTCAAGGTCTATCTAGGTAGAAACCTTGTTTAATTGTTATACTGGAGTTTTATAAATGATCCATTAATCTATGACATCATCCATTGATTGACATTTATATCCAAACACACATAATCATTATCGTGCAAGGTAAGAAGAAAAGAGCTGGGGCTTTTATCAAGCATTTACTTAGAGCCAGGCCCATTTTATACGCCCATAACATTTAATCCTCAAACAATCAAGAGGTTGTTTTATGTGTTTAATAAGTAAAGGTTTGAGGAACCTAATTAATTTGATCAAGGTCACAAAGCTAATAAGTAATTGTCATGATGTTCAAACTCAGTGTACTCTCTTGACTGGCCCACTTGAGGCTGCCCTTTCTGTAGCTTAGAGCTGTGCTCACGTTTCTATGAAGTTTGCTCTCAGTAAGTACGGAAAGTAATTTTTCATAGGTAAAGGCAGTTTAATAGTAAGGAGCAGAGCCCCAACAACAGCAAGAGTCCAAAAAAGAAATGGAGGCTGAAATTCCATCTGGAACAGAATTATAGATCAGCTGAGTGCATTTTTTTTATAACTAAAATGCATCACTACCTTTTTGTACTTTCTTGTGAAACATCTTAATAAGCAGAGAGTGGAGAATAGAGTGGAGGCCATGCTGCGACCATCTAGTTTGTGAGAAATAACAAATGAGCTGAAACCACCAGGAGATGGATTGTTGCTGAGGGAGAGCAGCCCCTGATTCCAAAGTTAGGACTTAAGTGGCTTCAGCACCTGAAATAGGTGGACTCCCCACAGGGATCTCTGATGAGGAAGGCGGGGGGGGGGGGGGGGAAGGAACAGCCACACAGGGTAAAGGAGCAATCACAGGCCAGAGCAGAGAATATCTGTGAAATTTAAGATCACAAATCGGGCTGCGCAATAGAGATGCCAAGGGAACTTGGAAAGATGGAAAGAGTAGGAGCTCGACGAAGTAATGAAGAATTTCAGTGATACTGGCAAAAACAGTGAAATGCCCCTTTATAGGGCACCAAGGAAGTTAAGCCTGACATATATGTATCTGGATGTGTGAGTGTGAGTATGTGTATGTTTGCATAGTGTGAAAAGTCATAGTCCACATGCATGCAGGGATCTCTCTGAATAGATACGTCGGCTACGGTTTCCTGAGTCTGCCCAGCAGACTCCTCACTTTGGTCCTCTCTGACTCAGGATGGCCAAATTCCCAGGATGTATGTGGACCACACTGAGTATAGAGACCCATGGAATTCTGTGACAATAATCCTAGGACCAAGGTCAGGCTGCTCACTGCCCATCCTTTTTTATGCCTTTCTACTCTAGCTCTATTAGGAATCACAACATTTAGCTCCAGCAAACTGACCCACACAGAACATTCAAGGTTGTGTGGACCACTACTCTCTCCAAATTACTGTGTCCTCTCCTACCCCCACATATACCTGTTTGTGGGTCAGAAGTTAATCTTTCTTACAGCATCACAGCTTAGGTAAGTGCTTGGGATTTTTCCAAAAGTAGGGAACATTTGTTTTGCTCCTAACTTTGTCTCCCTGGAACCTATAATTTTAGCAGAAGGATGATACCTTTAGCAGATATCATTTATTTATATTACAGTGTGAATCATTATCAGATCATTCCTTCATGTTATGAACAAAGAGCAGTAAACTGCCCAAGTAGGAGACCTGAGCTCAAAAAGTCTGAGACTTGTAATGAACTTTAAAATTTTTTCATAAGGTTAGGGAAGATGGAGTGATAATATGGAAGTAAACACATTGATGCCAATTGTATATCATTCTATAAAAGTAGCCCAAAACTTGAAAACTAGGTATATAAATTTAGGTATTGAAATGGCAATTAAAAATTTGCGGGTTTGTCTACTAGCTGGAGCTAATTCCAGGCTCATCACTGGTTCCAAGCATGAGGATGGCTGAAAGCTGGCATCATCATCATCATCATCATCATCATCATCTTCATCTTTTATTGAGCCCACTATGTACCAGGGCTAAGTTTTATACAGCATTCCATTGATCTTCAAAAAACATCCTGAGGTAAATGTTAATATTATTATTGACAGATGATGAAGTCAGTGCTCACGGTGGTGAAGTTCTTTGCCAAAGGTATCAGAGCCAATATGTAAACCAATCAGAATATGAATGTAAATCTCTGAGAGAAATAATATGCTTTTACCTGTAATGTCTTCCAGCAAATGGTTCATGGGATTGATTCCTCAATGGGAACTCTGGCTGCTTCTATGTAGAATAACTTACCTAACTTCTCAGCTACACTGTTTGGTTCCCAACAGCTGGGAATTATTTTATGAGTCTTATGAGTGCTCTAAATCTCAAACCCACTGATCTAGAGAAAACAAATGGCATTTCTTTCTAAGTGCTAGCACTCCAGGTGTCCCCAGTGCCAGTCTTGCCAAGAAAAATGTTGTTTCTAGGCCCAGGTGACACCCAAGGGGGGAATGTCAACATTGACTTAGCTGATTGGATTCTTGCCTCATAACCTGAAGATAAGCACACATAGTTCCTCTGTGTGGGGACATATCAACTAAGAAGTCTACAGCTAAATAGATTCCCTGTTCATTGATCTGCTGTGGTTTGCAAATGACCCCTCTGGTAATACAAGTATTCTTAGAGGAGCTGTGAAATCAAATAGCCACTAACCTGTAGCTAACAATGACAAAAGATTAAACCTTTTTTTTTACTCAGTGGGAACTTGGGGTCCCCAGCCTATAGGCAGGCTCTAAGCTCTCCAAACACTTTTTCGATGGGTATTTCACAGAAAGAATCCTTATTAACAGGAGAGAAAGTGACTGGTGCAAGATTGCATCATACATGTAGGGCATTCAGCCAAGGCAAGGAAAAAGAATAAAGTAGAAAGTGTTCAGGGTCTTTCAGAACTCATTCATTCATCCAAAAATACTTAATGCAACAAACCCTCTGCCAGATGCTTGAGCCAGAGCCCTCTGGATGAAGCAAAGAAGGAAATACTAGCTCTACTTCCAAATGTATTACAAGTGTATGGATCTTGTTTAATAAAATGGACAGATATATTGAAAGAATATGACAATACAGCGTGATAAGAGTATTCATCAAGAAATGCACAGATACATTTAAGACAATATTGACCTATTTTCCAGTCACCAAGTAGACTTCATAGAAGAGGTGTCACATGAATTGAGTTTTAAAGACGGTACAATTTCTACAAGAGATTACCTGAAGGTCTTGCTTGAAGTTGTCACTCTCTCCTTCCCTTGAATCCAGAGTGATTTATCAGGGGTATATAAAACTGAACAGCAACTTAATATATCTCTATTAAAGAGGGAAATTTTGGTTTAAAATTTCCTGGAGTAAGAATCCAAGACAGAAATGACTATATTAGAAACTGAATCACAAAGAATATCCCCCCAAAATGAGCAGAGTCCAAGTTGGGACGCAGGACACTATCTTCTGATGAGACCTGGTGGAAAGGATCTTCACTCTGATAGGTAGAGAAGCAGTGAGTATTCCTGCAGGATTTTAAAAGTCTATTTTAGCATGCATAATTTTTATCAGCCTCATGGAGTGTTATTCAAAGGGCAGGAAAGAAAAATAAGAATTAGGGAAAGGAGTGTTGCTGCTTCTACTGTGATCTGAATATCGGCTGCAGCTGTGCTTATTATTTCTTGCAATGTGGCTCTTGCCACCAGTAAAAGATGAATTTTTCAACAAGAGCCTTGCTATGTTTTTTTCTGTTCAAGCCCAGACAAGAAAAATAATCATGTTAAAACAAAACAGAAAATTAAAAAAAAAAAAACTTCACTTACAGATTTTTTTCATTAACATACAAAAGTCTTAAAGAAAAAAAGAAAATCTTCCTGATAGAATTAGATGAGATAATTCAAGAGAGGGATTCAGAGAAAAGAGAAGGAGCTAATAATTCAACAAGGCCCAGGGATTCTTAGTCAATGGTGACAGAACTGTTCCAAAGTCAAAGAAGGAAGGTAGAGGCTGCCAGTCTGAGTCACTCCATTATGTTGTGGGGATCTCTGAGAACTGTTTGTGTATAGTTTTCATCCTCTATGTTCTGCTTGAAAAGCAAAAGCATATGGGAAATAATAGGGTTTACTTTAATTGTAGTGGCCACTGATGTGTCCAGGAGAAACCTAGTTCAATGGCCGCAATGGAAACTAAGTTTGTCTATTTCTACTCTTCTAGATTATCTCAGATGGCAGAGTATCTCTGAACCTTTCCAGACAGTTATTTTCTCTCTCTTCCTCTGAAGCTCCAAGAGGACATTATTTACATGCCTACTGTCATAGTACCCATTACAACGGAATGTCCCCTGCTTGTGTACATGTCAGCCTCTGCAACGAAGGCAAGAGCCTCTCACAGGGGTGCTTACCTTATTCCACATCCTCTGCACCTGATACAAGACTTGGCACATAATGGGAGCTCATTTCATGGTGGTCGACTACAACAAAAGCTGAGTTGTACAGTTGGAGCATTGAGTAATGTTAACCAAGCTCATTCATTATACAACCAATGCCTCTAAACATATCTCCAAATTCATTGCCCCAAGCAATCTTTAGCATCACCAACTACATGCTAAATTGTCCCATTTCTAGTTCGGAATGTGCCAATTGAACTCATTGGCTTCTTTTCCCAAGCCCCCTCTCCTGACTTTCCTCATGCCATTGATGCCTTTGATTTTAGCCCCTCGGATGCATTATTGACTCCTTGTTTTCCCAGGCCTCCCAATTTTTCCACATAGAATATGGTCAGTAGGACGTTTTAATCAGGAAATATAAGGGGTCCATCTGGCTTACTTTTCCTGATGCACTTGAAGAATCGAATGTAACTATACCCCCCTTACTACCTTGGAGATTTTGAATACTGAGCTCTCTTCTACCCCCTTGAGAAAAGAGAAACCAGGTTATTATTATTATTATTATTATTATTAATGACTGCATTCTGAGTTTCATGGGCCTTCGAAATCTTTCAAAAAAAGAACTGGATAAGAATATTTAAGAAAGAAGAGAATAAACTTGATAAGAAAACAAAACTTAACAGGAATTTTCCTGAGGTTAAAAAGACATCAGAGAATGGGGAAGGGGAGAAACAGTGGGCATGATTATGGGGCAGTGCTGGGATCCTGAGGGTTTCTTCTAAGGAAGCTGATTACAAAGGAACAGGAAAATCAAGTGCAGGATCTAACAAAAGAACCCTGTGAGGGACATTACGCAGGTTTCCCAAAAGCCATGGAACTATCATAACTAGAAGACCCTTCCACCTACACCCAAGCTCCCTCCAATAGAGTGAACTTCATCTCATCAGTATTTAGGATTGACTAAACCCTAGCACCTGTAGGCTGCTAAACTTGGACCTTGCCTGCTGCCTGCCAGAAGAGAGGGATAGCCATCTATGTCATAAGGCTTTGCCTTCAGAATGACCCTCTATGATGCCTGCCTCCTGGCACACACACACACACACACACACACACACACACACACACACACACACCACACAAACATTGTATCAAAGTTGGCTTGTTTGACCATAGAATACAGCAGACATTATGGTGTGTGACTTGTGGGATTAGGGCGTAAAAGATTAGCTTTCTGTCATGTTCTTTCTGTCTCTCTGTATGTCTCTCACTCATATTACTCACTCAGGGGGAAAACCAGCTGTCATTCATGAGGAACCTCAGGCCATCAGCGGAGTGATCCATGTGGCAAGGAACTAAGGTCTCAGGCCAATATCCATGAAGAACTGAGACCTTCTTCCAACAGCCACCTGAGCAATCTTGGAAGAAGATCTTCTCCCAGCCAAGTTTGAGATGACAGCAGTCCTTGGCCTGGAGTTTGACTTCAACTTCATAAGAGACTCTGAGACAAGACTTCTCAGCTAATTAATCTACTCCCAGGTCCCTGACCCTCAGAAACTATATAATAATAAATGGGTTTTGTTTAAAGCTGTTTGGGGTACTTTGTTATGCAATGCAATAACTAACACACCATGTACTTTATCCTATGTGGACAACGTCAATTTTTACTTCTAGAATATTCAAACACCCAAGAAGCAAGGAATAGTTTGCTAGAGTCACTCCTGATCTCAGGGCTGAGGGAACAGAACATATTTCAAAGGCTGTACCTGTCTCATAGGACCTCTCATCTCTGTCATTTTTATCAAGTCACACTCACTGCCCACTGCCACATGGACTTAGCCACAACCTTTTCTCTGACCCCCTAGCTTCCTCTCATCTCTCTTCCTCCCATATGTCTGCAACACTTGCTGTAAGATCTCTGAACCACAGTCCAATCATGGCACCTCCTTCTTTACAATCTTTCACTAATTCTCCATAATTTTATAGAATAATGTTTAATTACAATTAGAGTGCTACACTCCCCCATTCCCAAGGTAACCTCCACATACCTTTCCTGCTATATTTCCCATATTTCTCCTAGATAGAAGAGGAAAAAAGAGAGAAGAGATACAGGGTTTTTGTTTTTATTTCTGTTTTTGTTGTTGTTGTTGTTGTTGTTGTGTTGTTGTTGTTTGCTGTTGCTGTTGTTCAGCTGTAAGTCTAGCCTAAAGAGGTGGGTAGATTCCCCACTCCTGTGTTATCCCAGAGGTAAGGGGGTGGCTCAGGCCCTGATTTCAGCAGGTGTCAGTGTCCCTGGGCATCAGTTCTGGCATGAAAGGAAGTATTGACAGAGAAGAAGGAGGACAACCACAGGTGTCTCCCAACAGTAGAACACACAAGTTTTTCTCAGGACCTCCGCCAGAAACCCAGGCTGGCAACTGCTATGCAGTATGTCAATCAAATAAGCTGGATTAGCCTGGCACTCAGGGCAGATATCTAGTAAGCTTAGCAAGGTCCAAGTTTAGCAGCCTACAGGTGCTGGGATTCAGGCAAATACAAGCACCTTTATGTCCTGGACAGCGAGACTAAATGTTGAGCCCACCTGCTATGTACCTGGTGAGCACTGGCCTGGACACTCAGGTAGGCTGGCCTGAACCTACAAAGAGAAGCCCTCAGGCACAGCACTTCTGGAAGAGAAGCTGGACTTCACTTAGCATTTCCCTGGAGGCCAGTTTAGCTCCAGTTGGAAATAGCATTCATCTCTGAGCCATGAGTTTGTACTTTCAAAGGGTTACAGAGTTCTAGAACTGATGCATTCTAGTTCACTGGCAAAGGAGGGTGTGCTCATCAGTGGGTGATGACGTACTCAGTCACCACTGAAGCCTGAGGAAGCAAGGCTCTGTTTTTTCTGTTCTCTTTCTTTTCTTTTTTCTCTCTTGTTTTCTGTCTGTTGTGTTTGTTGTTATTGTTGTTTCTTTTCTCTTTCACTCTTCTCTCCTCTTCTTCTTTCATTTCTATCTCACCCTCTACCTGCCTTTCTCCTCACACCAAACTTCCCTCTTCTCCTTTTCTACACACCCTCCTCGGAAAGTTTCCTATCACCCTTTCACTTCTCCTCCCTCTACTCTCTTCCACTCCATCGATCTCTCTGCCTCTTGTGCCACCATAGGTCATAGGGCTCTGCCCTGAAGTTTGTAAACTAATGAAGTACTAGAGAGAAGGTCTAAATGCTGTTGTCCCCTCCGCATTCTTGCCAGTCTCTCCAAAATCATCTCTCAATATCCACCTGTCCCTCTCTCAGGTGGCTTTTCCTGATGAGTCAACCTTCATTCAGGCTTCCCTGTACCCTCCTTGGAACCCAACCAGGCAGTTGTCTTATAGCCCATTTACTAAAAGATATGGGTGATCTATCATCAGTCAAATTATGCAAAGGTTAGTGTGAGACAATGATACAAGACTTCAATAAAACAAGTCCTGGATTCAAATGCTGGCTATGCCTTTCCACCAATCTGGGTAATTTTAGGAATATTACTCACCTTTTCTCACCCTTGATTTTCTAATCTGTAGAAAGAGTATTACAAAATAAGTAGGGATCCTGGTGGGACCAGTGAGATAATGTACTAATGCACCTACCATGATTTGGAACATTTTAAATACTCCAAAATGACCAGTCTCTTCAGGCTTCACCATATCCCTTTCTTCATCCTCTCTCTCTCTCTCCAAGCAAATTGAAAACATCGTGAGGCCTATTATAATGTCCCATATTTGCAAATGTCGAGGAAGGTTGAGACTGGTGACAATTAGAGCTGTAGTACTGGCTACTCATTACAAGAAGAAAGGGCTATGGGGGAGTAGGGTCTCACAGATTCACTACTGGGAAAACAGTTCAGGGTACTTTTGGCAAATGTCTCTCCACATGGCAGGCCAAACCCAACCAGGCTTGCTCACTATGAGCTCTTCTTCTATCTTATATTAGCAATTCCACATGTTTCAGAAACTCTACACTATCAGCTAAGAAGGCCTCCATACCATAATGTTACCCTTAGAGGCATTCACTCTGGGGTGGTCTCTGTGCCTATTTAAGTCACCAGCTCACAAGTGCCTCTTACTCAGGTTCTAATAGAATTTGCAAAATCTAGCTTAGAATTATTACATACCTGTGCTGTTACTTCCTAGCAACTGAAAACTAACCAAAGGAAGCTTAGCTGCACTCACACTCTTAAATTAGACAAACATTCAGATAAAAACATTAGGTAAATATCATTTATGACCAAAAGAGAATAATTGGGTAATATGAGACTGTATGAAGAAAGAAAGATGGCTATAGACAGGATCCCTCCCAACACCCTTAGCAGCTAACTTCCCAGTGGAAGTAACTCAGCGCTTATCCCCTTATGTGCCCATGTGTCCAGTATGCATGTGCAGGGTTTCATTATCTGGCAGTGTGCCACTATTGTTCAATCAGTGCATAAAAGGCACTGCCACCTTGCAAGGCTGGCTATGCCTTTGCTGGAATAAAAAGCTATGTCATAGTTCCCTACGGCCACCTGCATCTTCTTCCAACTGCTGAGCCTCATACCCCTTACTTCAGTACTTCAGATCTGCAGCAGCACACTTGATGTACTCAGCAGGATTTCCAGGTAAGAGAGCTGTCTGCCCCACTGGAGGATGGGAGGGACATGTAGCCCCCACAGAGCATATGGTGTCCCATAGTGGCAGTACTAATGACTTGGATTCTACCTGAGCCCTGGGAGGCAACTGATGGGTCCCCGATAAGTACTGAAAAGGTGCTACTACTCAATACTTATCCCTGGAGGAACAGCTGTGAGAAAAAGCATGGGCTCTGACCAGCTGAGTGGGCTGGGTGCTTTTAACGGCTTTGAAGCAGAACATGGTGAAGCTTTAGAAGAGGCCATGCAGGTACAGAAGCTTTGACAAAAGGCAGATCCCTTAGACACATGGGTGCAATGACTAGAAGCTGAGCTCCAAAGAAGTTCGCTCTCAGAGTCACCCTCAGATAGGGAGATGTCCCAGAAGAAGTCCACCTGCAAATGTGGCCCATAATATACCAAAAGGTAAGTCATGAATGACCCTTGAATCCAGGTGGAATGCAAGCTGGTGGCCTCATGGTGACAGAATTTACCACATATACCCAATATACACCCACGGAATTACAGGATTTGGGGAAACAATGTCGGTAGCAAGCTGATGAACTGTTGTCAGCCTGGTTGCTGTGCCTCTGGGACAAGGGAGTGGACAGCATCTCATGCTCCCCTGAGGAGATGGAAAATTTTCACCCTTTACTGCTCAGCTTAAGGTCAGGGGAACCACACCCTCATGGTGTCTCCCTCTACATTCCTCAGAGCAACTATTGCTGTAGTCACTTTATGTATAGTGTTCCCACAGATGGGCAGTGTTCAAAGGCCTAACATTGTGGTTGCATACATGGAAATGGCAAAAGTGGGCTAGTGGGCCATAGGCCCTTAGGGGGACAAGCCATGTGGCAAGACCAAAGGGAGATAGGGCAAGTAAAGGATATAACTGTTTATCATGTTACGGCTCATGTTCCTTTGGTAACTTTAGGAAATGAGGAGGCGGATGCTCTCTCACATGTGCGACGGCTAGAAAAGGCTCCTGCCACTGATGTGATTGCAGCACGCGGATGCCAAAACATGTAGACAGTGAAGTAACAAAGGAATCTTCCCTTGAAGAAATCTCAGATACCTGTGCCAAATGTCCAGTGTGTAGCTGGGATACACCGCATCCTTGCCACATGAAATGGGAGCATGCTCAAGTAACCAGGGGAAGGGTCACATTGACCATGTGGCAGATAGATTACATAGGACCTCTTCTAAAAGCTCAAGGGGCATCTTATGCCCTTACGGCAGTGGACGCAGCCACCGGGTTATTGTTTGCATAGCCCTGTGCAGCTGCAGACCAAAAACATACTGTCTAAGCTCTGAAATGCTTATGTGCCTTTTACAGTAGGCCATTAGTGATAGAAAGTGACCAAAGGACTCATTTTATTGGGCGTGTGGTCTAAATATGTGCCAAACAAATGAACATTCAATGGAACTGGCATGCCCTGTGTAATGCCCAAGCAGAGAGCATGATTGAGCAGTATAATGGGCTGTTGGAGCAGTGCCTATTATTAGCCTTCAATCCCCCAGGTTGGGTATCTCACCTGTGGGACACGTTGCAGGCCCTGAATGAGCAATCTCAAGCTGGAGGTCCCCCCCCAGTAGAGTTGCTGTAATAGGGCTACTGAAACTCTGTTGAAACCCGGTCATGGACTAAATGATAACATACTCCTACCTGTCCCTACTTGTCTGAAAATGGAGAAAACAGTGCAATGGACTTGGCCATGGAAAATAATGGTACTGCATCGCCTATGGATAGGCCTACTAGCCCAGGGGCAGAGGGCTAGAGGTGAACTTATAGGTCATTCTTTGGGTGATAGCTGATTGACCACCACAGATAACTGTGAGATATCCTGCAGGAGAAGCGGATGAATAAGAAAGTACCATTCTAAGGAAAGCCTTTGTTTTGTCACTGTGGCCTATCATGAGTTCTCTCATATTATGTCATATTGATGAGGTGGTATGGTACCAATGGCCAGGCCGCCTCACTTCAGTGACAACAATCTTACCACAAGATAAGACACTAGCATGCATCTTGCCTGATGGAAAAGATTTACCTGTGTTGGTAACGTCTTCCTTCCTTTCCTACCTTACGCCAATACCATGGTTGAGTGGGCACACACCTATGTCACAATCACAAATGTCTCACACTGTTGGGTCTGCACAGAGTTTCTTGTCAGTGCCTCTGCAGGATTGCCCTGCCATTAACATGCAGCTGATGTCACAGCATGAGATCAGCTAACCCACTGGGAACCCAGTTACCTGACTAGACCATCACCATACTTGAGTGGACACACAAAGAACTCAGCATGGACTGGACAAACCCTTGCTGAGTACATTACGGATGGTCATGGCTGACTAATGAAGGAGTGGAGGTGACTGGGGATAGTCCCCACTCTATTGAAAGACTGTTAGGGTAGGTGCCACGTTCTCTATTGCCAAAACACAAACTATCTTATCCTCCACACATTGATGGACAAGACAAAAGTATTCCAGCATCCATTCAACTATGATTTTGCCTCCAGGAAACCTATAGGTATGTGGGGCCCACAAATGGCCTCACATTCCTCAAATTGGACAGGCCACTGTACTTGAGGACACCCATATTTGCCAGCAACTGTGCGGCAGGCGCTCCCAAAGAGCCCCACAAATGGGATGCATATTATTCACATGTCTGTACTAAACGGACCCCATGGTGTTATTATTACCCCTTAGCCATCTTCCTGCCTGCAGCAGGTGAATGGTAGTTAAAATTCAAGTGACAGCTTTGGCAGAACATATTGCTCGAGCCTTGAAATTATACTCATAAAGCTCTTAGTTTGGTAACTGATGAAGTAGATCAAATTAGAAAAGTAGTATTGCAAAATGGTATGGCTTTGTAAATCTTTAACTGCTACCCTAAGGAGTCACTTGTGCTTGTTCCCCACACTAAATGTTGTGTTTATACCCCAGACCACCAGTACTATGTCCACAAGTCCTTGGCAGGCAGTGTCTCTCCAAGAAATAAAGGAAGTCCAGCAGCTCATTGAGGATCCTCTGCAGGAGCAATAGACAAGGCCAACGTTCACCTGGCACTGGGTTTAGCTCTCCTAGGAGGTGAAGCCTGTCTCCTAGGGGCATGTTGTTATTTCCTGTATTGTTGTGGCCCTGGGATACAGTGCTCTGCTCTCCTGCAGCATTCACGTGCCAAGCCTCCATAGGTATGTTGGAAGGAACCCTGAAGGGGTGGAAGTGGACAGAGAAAGAAAGATGGCTACAGTCAAGCTCCCTCCCAACACCCTTAGCAGCTAAAATTACTAGTGGAAGTGACTCAGCACTTCTTCCCTTGTGTAACCATGTGCCCACTATGCATTCATGGGCTTCCATTATCTGGCAGTGAGCCATTATTGTTTAACCTGTGTATAAAAGATGCTACCGCCATGCACTGTTGGGTGTGCCCTTGCTGGAAAAAGCTATGTCATAGTTGTCTATGGCTCTCTCAACATTTTCTTCCAACTGCCCAGCCTCGTGCCCCTTACCTCAGAACCTCGAATCTGCAGCAACACAGACACCTAGTGGCTAAAGAGTCCAAATGATGCCCTCAATTCTCTCATTAAAGTGGCCTAAAAACACTTTTGTTTGGGCCCCAAAGATGATTCCTGTTACTTTTTTCTGGGAAAGAAAAAATTAGGTAATTCAATGTTATATCAAGAGCCCTGATCTTTACTTGTCTCTGTCAATAATTTTCTGTAGCAGTGAAGTAGCATACAGAGCTCTAAATTATTAGAAAGAGGGTAAGACTGAATTAGTCTCTATAGGAAAGAGGCCTTAACACAGGGACTATGGTTTGGGGCATTTATTCTTCTGGTCAGAACCACCTAACCAGATTTTTCAGCAGTGAAGCTACAAGACCTCTGTGCCCCAAAGCCTCTCCTGCTAGCAAGTACCCTTCCCATTGCTTCACCAAGTGTAATCAGGGACCCTCTAATCTTGACAGTCACTTGCAGGAGTACTTTACCATTTTCAGTTGCATAATCCTCATTATTCCCTAAGTAACTAGGATTAAGAAGTTTATAGCCTGCTTCTGGAAAGGACAGTGAATCAAAAAGGAAGCTCCCCAATTCCCCATCAGAGTGATAAAATGCAGGTAAGTTGGCAACTGGCCTTTTAAATGTCTCACCGAACTCGCTTGTTTCAGAGCACAGGAAAAAAAAAAAATTGCCTGAGTTTTCCCCTTGTTCTTTCACTTCAGAAACTGCCTTATTTCTTTATTCTTTCCCCCCCCCGCCTTTTTTTCATGAGAGGGCCAGAGTTATTAACAACCTTCAGGCTCTCCCAGGAGCATGTTAATTAATCTGATTTGGGGTATTTCCCTTCGGTTAGAAATGGTGAGCTGTGAGCCAACTCCAAGCTCTTGAAATTGAAGCCCATGTCATTCACTTCTCATGCAAAATCCCAAGGCTCCCTGGTGGAATTGGAGATTTAAATTGGCCTTGTTCTTTTACCCAGGCAATTAATAATGCATTTGGCAAAAAACACAACTTGTTTGCTAGGCTCCAGAGACAGCTGCCAATGTTTCTTAATTGAGTTCAACCTGCTGGGTTAAGGTCCTTTTTTAGGAATCTGCTGGGTGGGAGTTGAGGGGAACTTGCCAAAGATCTGCTCTCTCTGGGAAGGAAATACTGGCTGATGATTTGTGTAATCAGACTAAACCCCCTGGTATGTGCACAACACTGCGTAACTTACAAAATGTTCCTCAGCAGTTATCTCAGTTTAGTAATTACTGCTCAGTATCTCGCATTTACATTTCCCAAAAAATGGACAATTGGATATGCTCCACCATAACTTATTCTCAGGTGGGATCTGATTTTACATAGAATTTCTAAATCCAATTTATAAATTCTAATCCTCCATAAGGTATAGTTAGATTTCCTCTGGGTCTATCCATCCTCTTAATGTCTCAGAACTTGCGATACTTCTTTCCACAGAACATCCACAAAAAAATGACTCATCTCCAGAAACAAGTTTTAGGATATTATGATTCCCATTGAAAGTCCTCTAAGCACTCTATTGTTCAAAGAGTTTCAAATCTTTAGCTAGATCCTCTATGTTGATGCACGTATATCTAAATGACTCATTTAAACCACTACGTAGTAGCATTATATGGGTTGTGTAAAGCACGATATATCTCTCCATTCTCTTCCTAAAGAATGGTTCATTGTAGTTTCTGTTAGGCTGCTACAAACACTGTTTAAATAAAGGTGCTTGTGTATTCTCACCAGAGGTTCTCCAGGTTAGAAGCAAAGTTGCTGGCTCATAGGACAAATTGTTCTCTAAATTCCTTGTATTAATTTGAACTGCCACCAGCAATGTTTGAGTTCATTTTCTATATATTTTCATCACACTTGTTAGCAGTTAATAATTTTTAACAATTCAATTAGTAAAAAAAACCTTATTTTTGTTTTAATTTACATTTTTTTGATTACTAGAGAGATTTTTTTCCTAATTTTTCTTTTTCTTTTTTTTATGGAGCACTTGTATTTTTCCTCTGTGAATTGTCTTTTCACATATTTGCCCATTGTTCTTCTTCCTTGGGGTTGGGTTTTTTTTCCTCATTAATTCATGGACATATAAATATACTTTTAAATTTTATATCTTCTCTTGTACTTTTTATGTTGAATTATTGGCCACAAATACTTAATAACATCAATTTATGTGTTCGACCTAATATTAGTATACTGCCTGAAACTTCCAGTGCAACCAATACTGAATAGAAATAGTAATAGAGGATATTCTCGATTTATTGCTGACTTTTAAGGTAATGCTTCCAGTATTTCACTATCAAGTGTGATAAATGCTGTAGGCATTTAGTAGATATATTTTTAGTTGGGAAACATTTCCTTTTACTTCTGTTCAACAACTTTAAGTTACAATTAAAACCACCCTACATTTCTGGGAAAACCTATATAGCATGAATATGTCCGTGGTGTGAATGTGTTTGACTCTCTCTCTCTCTCTCTCTCTCTCTCTCTCTCTCTCTCTCTCTCAATCACTCTTTTACACTCTACCACCTAGCCCTTTTAAAACCTGCACTGATTTTAATAGGGTTCTCGGTTCCAACCTGCTGCCTTGTTAAACAGCATGGCTCACTTTCATTGCTACATGTTGGTGTTAAAATTCATGTCCTTGGTTTGCTGAGATGGACCATCTCTTACCATTCACTAAGGCCACTGAAGAATTTGTTTCTGAAGTTCTGGTTAAGAGGATGAAGTAGGTAAACACTGTGCTTGTCTCCTCTCACACTATATCAAAATTACAACTAGGCTACAGAACAACCATTAATGAGAATCACTTGAAGTCTAGCTGAACAGAAGTCATATAACTAAGGATATACAGAATAAGCCACATTAAGACTGGCTGGAGGGGTGGAGATGTGAAACAGGCTGGTCCCACACCCATATGTGGTGGTTGGGAATCTGGAGGGATACTTTGGCTATGGAGGTCCCCCTGGAGGAGCGAGAGGTCCTAGGCCCACACAGGCTACCCAGCCCAGAGCACAAGTGCCAGGAAGAGAAGTCTCCACCACTTCTGGCTGTGAAAACCAGAGGAGACTGTTACTGAGTGAGATGAAAGGCTGCAGGAATCCAGGCATTCCTCTTAAAGGGCCCTCAGTACAAACTTGTGCACTGTCAGACTCACTAGCTCTGAGCTTCAGCTCTGAGGCAGCAGCTCAAAAAGTGCCAGGGACATACTGGGAGAAACTGAATTGTCTGGCTTAAGGGAGAGGGCTAGAGGGATAGCTCTCTTCTAGAGAGAAGTGCTGGCAGAAGCATTGTTTCTTTGTTGATCCTTCCCCACTTCCAGCTTGCAGACACAAGCAGCTGCCATATCTGAGTCTCCATCAACCTGGTTAACAATGTTCATCCTGCCATGGTGATTCCCTGAGACTTCACTCCATCCAACTGTGGGCCCACCCAAGCCATGTCCAGTGGTTTGTCCATACAAACTGCCTGTCTTGGCTCGTGCTATAGACTTCCCTAAAATCTCTCAAAGGTTCGCAAACCCAACAAGCAACATCTGATATTGGTATGCCTTGTACCCTTTGCTAAGCATCCCCAAGCCCAGCACTAGTGGCAGCCGGCCTCAGTTCACAATTTTGCCTCTCCCAGGCACCTCCAAGCTCAGCATAGGTGGAAGACTTCTGCAGATCACTTCATGGCTCATGCCAGGTGGCTGGCCACAGGCAGGGCACAGGTGTCAGCTGAACTTGGTGGTGCCACTCCCAGGGCTGGCACACCCAGTGGCCCATTTGGACCTAGCCAGAGCACCACCCAGCCACCTCCACAAAAGACACACTCAGCACCAGATCTCTGCTAAAATAAATCCTGTTTTGTAGGGTCAGCTTCTGTACAACAGCTCCTCCACTATAGTGATAACCAGTCCTCACAACCAATCAACCTGAGAGCCAATCACTCCCATTGACGTGCCAACAGCAATCAAGGCTCAACTACAAGAGGGTATACACAGCCATAGTGCGAGGCACACACCTGGAGCACCTGGCTCAGGTGCCCAGGGCAACTGTGCCACCAATTCCCAAATGACACCTCCTACCTCAAGCACTCTACTAAAACCAGGAGACATAACAATATTAACACCAGACAATATAGACTTTAAAACAAAGGCTATAACGAGAGACAAAAAAGGACCCAGTAATCCCATTTCTGAGTATCTATCCACACAAAGTCAAACACAACTTTGAAGGGACATGTGCGTCCATATGTTCATTGTAACATTATTTACAATACCCAAGACATGGATGCAGCTTGAGTATCTATCAGTGGATTAATAAAGAAGAGGTGATACATATATGCATTGAATATTACTCAGCCTTATAAAACCAATGCAATGGCATAAATAGATATAGAGGGTATTATGCTGTGTAAAGTAAGTCAAACAGAAAAAGAAAAATGTCATATAAATGTTTTCACTTATATATGTGGAATCTGGTTGAGGTGGAGGGATTGATGAAGCGGGGAGGGGACTGAGAGATAGAGATTGGTGGCTACAGAATAATGATGAAAATGTAGAGTATAGCATGAAGAATACAGTCAGTAGTATTGTAATAACTAGGTATGATGTCAAGTAGGTGCTGGATTTGTTGGGTGATCACTTCGTGAGATGTGTAGATGTCTGGTCACTGTGTTGTGCACCTGAAACTAGTATAATATTGTATGTCCACTATAATTGAAAAAAATAAATATATATTTTTAAAAATTTTTGTTTCTATTCTTACTGGTCTTGTTTCCAGAAACTTTTTCATTTTTAGCACATAGCAATTATCTGTTCTTTCTTACAAACTTAATTCTGTATTTAAAAGACTGTAAATCAATCTCATAAAGCATTTCTAGTGCAATAACTATTGTAGGGTCTTGAAGTATGTATTTAAAGTATTATGGAAGAAGAGGGTAGGTTGGCTACAAAGACTGCAAAATCTTGGGATCTGAGGAAATTGAACCACTGAGAAATTAAAAATCTAGAAATATGCAGCCTTATTGATGAAGCAACATTTTAGCCAAGACTTAATGAATGTGTAAGATTATTTATACAGAGCTGGAAGGAAGAAGGAAGCATGTTTAGTTGTAAACAGAGCTTCACCATGTGAATTTAAGGTACCTCCAAATGATAGCTATTTGAAGAATAAAAGCTAAACAAAAAATCCTGAAGAAAATGGGACACACATTAAGTGAATTAACAGTAACTACTGAATGAATGGGGAAAACCCTCAGTGGTGGAGAGCTTTCAAATGAAACAAAACTGTTTATTCAGCGGTGTTCAAACACTAACTGAAAGCATCACCTCAGAAAAGCCATTGCCTGAATAGCTGGCCCCAAGCAGACACTGCTTTGAGTCTGTGTAATTGGTGCTATGATAAGAGGCTGATGATGAAGTGACTGGATCTTAGCTGGAAACTGACCACTCCAGTGTAATTGAGAAACAAGATGTCCTCAAACAGAAATCCAATACCTGAGCAATAATTGCTGTACAAAGGACATAAAGCCCAAGGTGAAACAACTCATAAATGACACAAACATTGGCTAAACTTCATCTCGCCCTAAGTACAAGTTCAAGCCTACTTTCTGCCTTGCAAAATGAATCAGAGGCATTTTTATTCATGAAGTGGATAAAATACAAGGATAAAAACCTTAGTTTTCTAGTTGTACATGTACCTTTTATAGCTGGACTAAGAGCTGTGAACAAAGTGATAAAAGGGGTTAGGTTGGCTGGACAGTCTGTTGCCCTATTTTGATCAAGAGAGGACAAATTCAAACATGCACTAAAGTGTTTTTTTTCTCACTTTGGTCCAAAAGGAAAGGAGGTCATAAAAATAGTTTGTGAGCCAAATACATTTTGAAAGAGGAATAATATTGAGTGATCTTGGACAGATTCTGAAGAGATTTGAGGAGCACTTTCTCTGTGTAAGACAATGTTGGGCACCAGAGACAAAACTTGTCTCCTTAGCCCTGCCTTCAAGGAACACCTAGCTTTGTGATCCCTAATTATGGATATATACAAAGAAGAAAGAGTAAAGTGCCTTATGAGAGAGGAGAGAGAGAGAAGAGAGAGAGAGAGAGAGAGAGAAACACTAAGGAGTTAAGAATAAGAGTCCCTTCCAGTTAAGCGTCTTCCAGAACATTTTCTATCACACTCTTGCCACCAGAAGTTAATAGATGTTATTCTTAAAAAAACAAAACAAAACAAAACAAAAACCAAAAAACAAAACTATATGGAACCTTTTAGTGCTCTATAAGAACTATAGAGATTTCTTCCCCTGTGAAGATACAATAATCAGCAATCAGCAACATTTAAGAGAGCTCTCACCAGAACCCAACCATTCTGGCACCCTGATCTTAAACTTTCAGTCTCCAGAATTATGAAATATAAATATATATTGTTTATAAGCCACCCAAACTATGGTATTTTGGGGGAGCCAGAACTAAGGACAAGGTCAAGATGGTATGGGCCCAGATCATGAATAGACTGTAATTGTAAACAAAAATACTTCAGATTGAAGAGATTGCATTGAATCTATAGATTGCTTAGGGTAGTATGGCCATTTTAACAATGTTGATTCTTCCTACCCATGAACATAATATATGCTTCCATTTATTTGTATCTTCTTCACTTTTTTTTTCAAGGACATAATTTTCTGAAAACAATTCTTCTACCTTTTTTGGTTAATTTGATTCCCAGGTATTTTATAGTTTTTGGCACAACTGTAAATGGGATTGTTTCTTAATTTCTCATTCTGAAAGTTTATCATTGGTGTATAAAAATGTCACTGACTTCTGAATATTTATTTTATAATCTGCTACTTTACTGAATTCATTAAAATTCTAATAGTTTTTTGGTGGAATCATTAGTGTTCTCTCTATATATATCATGTCATCAGCAAATAAAGAGAGTTTTACACCTTACTTTCCAATTTGGATGCCTTTTATTTCTCTTTCTTGTCTTATTGCTGTGGCTAAGACTTCCAAAACAATTTTGAAGAGGAGTGATGAAAGTGGGCATCCTTGTCTTGTTCCTGATCTTAAGGAAAATGGTTTTAGCCTTTTCCCATTGAGTATGATGTTAACTGTAGGTTTGTCACATATGGCCTTTATGTTCAGGTATGTTCCCTCTTTTCCCACTTTGCTGAGAGTTTTTATCATAAATGGATGCTGGATTTTGTTGAATGCTTTTTCTGCATCTATCGATATGATCACATGGTTTTTATCTTTCAATTTGTTAATGTGGTATATCACATTAATTGATTTGCAGATATTGAAACAACCTTGCATCCCAGGAATAAATCCAACTTGATTATAATGTATGATATTTTTAATGTATTGCTGAATTCAGTTTGCTAATATATATTTTGTTGAGGATTTTTGCATCAATGTTCATAAGAGATATACGCCTATAGTTTTTGTTTGTTTGTTTGTTTGTTTTGGAATCAAGGTAATGGTGGCTTCATAAAAGGAGTTAGGAAACTTTCTCTCTTCTTGGATTTTTGGAATAGATTGAGAAGAATAGGTGATCACTCTTTTTTGAATGTTTGGTGAAATTTGCTTATGAAGCCATCTGGTCCAGGACTTTTGTTTTTTGGGAGGTTTTGATTGCTGATTCTATTTCATTGGTAGTAATTGGTCAGTCCAGATTTTCTGTTTCTTCTTGACTCAGTCTTGAGGGATTGTATGTTTCTAGGAATGTGTCCATTTCTTCCAGATCATCTAATTTGTTGGCTTATAATTGCTCGTAATATTTTCTTATGAGCCATTGTATTTCTGTGGAGTCTGTGGTTATTTCTTCTTTTTCATTTCTGATTTTATTTATTTGAGTCCTCTCTCTTTTTTCCTTGATGAGTCTGGCTTAGGGTCTGTCAATTTTGTTTTCCTTTTAAAGAATCAGCTCTTGGTTTTATTAATCTTTTGTATTGTTTTTCTAGACTTCATTTCATTTATTTCCACTCTGATAATTATTATTTCCTTCATTCTCTTTACTTTGGGCTATGTTTGCTGCTCTTTTCCTAGTTCTTTTAATTGTAAGTTTAGATTGTTTATTTGAGATTTTCTTCCCTATCAAAATACCAATGAAATTTTCCAGAGAGCTAGAACAAATAATCCTAAAATTTATATGGAGCCATAAAAAAAAAAAAAAAAAAAAAAAAAAAAAACCCGAATAGCCATAGCAATCTTGAGGAAAAAAAAAAAAAAAGTTGAAGGTATCACAATATACTACAAGTCTACAGTAATCAAAACAGCATGGTACTGGCATAAAAACAGATACATGATCAATAAAACAGAATAGAGAGCCCAGAAATAAATCCACACATATATGCTCACTTAATATATGACAAAGGAGATAAGAATATACAATGGGGTAAAGACAGTCTCTTCAATAAAAATTGGACAAATACATGCAAAGAAGAAGAAGAAGAAGAAGAAGAAGAAGAAGAAGAAGAAGAAGAAGAAGAAGAAGAAGAAGAAGAAGAAGAAGAAGAAGAAGAAGAAGAAAAGAAGCAGCAGCAGCAGCAGCAGCAGCAGCAGCAGCTGGATCATCTTTTTACACCGTATATAAGAATAAACTCAAAATGGATTAAAGACTTAAATCTAAGACCCAAACCATAAAACTTTTAGAAAATACATAGGTAGTAAACTCTCTGATGTTACTAACAGGAATTTCTTTTCAGATATATCTCCTTGGACAAGGGAAACAAAAGAAAAAATAAACAAATGGGACTGTATAAAACTAAAAAGTTTTCGTACAGCAAAGGAAACCATAAACAAAACAAAACAAAAAAACAACTGACTGTTTGGGAGAAGATATTTGCTAATCATACCTGATAAGAGGTTAATATAAAAATTATATAAAGAATTTATACAACTGAACAACAAAAACCAAACAATTTGATTTTAAAAAATGGGCAGAAGACCTGAACAGATACTTCTCCAAAGAGGAAATACAAATGGCTAACAGACATATGAAAAGATGCTCAAGGTCACTAATCGTTTAGAGAAATATAAATTAAAACCACAATGAGATATCACCTCACACCTGTCAGAATGGCTATCATCAATAAATCAAAAAACAGCAAGTGTTGGTGAGGGTGTGGAGAGAGGGAATCTTCATACATTGTTAGTGGGATTGCAAATCAGTACAGCCACTATGGAAAACAGTATGGAGGTTTCTCAAAAAATTAAAAATGGATATACCTTTTGACCCAGCAATTGCACTTCTGGGCATTTATCCAAAGATAACCAAAACAATAATTTGTAAAGATCTATGCACTCCAATATTCATGGCAGCACAATTTATAATAGCCAAGATATGGAAGCAACCTAAATGCCCATCAACTGACAATTAGATAAAGAAACTATGGTTCATATATAACGGAATATTACTCAGCCATTAAAAAATGGAATCTTACCATTTGCAATGACATGGATGGACCTAGAGGTTATTATGCTGATTGAAATAAGTCAGACAAAGATAAATACCATAAGATTTCACTTATATGCAGAATCTAAGGAACAAAAAAGAACAAACTAATCAAAAACTACTCACAAATATAGTGGACAATTTGGTGACAGACAGAGGGGAAAGGGATAGGGGGTCTGAGAGAATGGGGTGAAGGATTAAAGAAGTGCAAATTAGTAGTTGATAGTTGGGCATGGGGATGGGGAGCATGGCAGAGAGAATGCAGTTAGTATTAATATGATGGCTAAGTTAGAGACAGAAGGGGGGAGCAATTAGGAGAATCATTTTATGAACAACATAGATGTCTAACCAATGTACTGTATACTTGAACTAATTTAAATAAATAAATTTATTTTAAAAAATACTTCAAATTGTTTGTAACTCTACCATGAGCACTCGGGGGTGTGGGTCATGCTCTTATCCACTAATTCCTTTAATCATTTTTACAAAAGCCTGGGAAAAATAGAAAATTTATCTCTTGTGAGACTGCTTTCTTAGAGGCTCACTCTCTTCACCCTAAATCCAAATTAAACTCCCATGAAAACAACAAACAACATTAAAAACCTAAATGTCCTCTTTGACTTTTTCATTCCTAAATTGTTAAATGAAGAGTGCTTTATATAAACTCTCATAGAATCCAACTCAAATCTCAATGCTGAGTGAAACTTCCTTCACAAAGCCTGAATAAATTGATGAAAAACAATCACCAGCTGTATGAAAATCTTCAGCATTTCACAAAGAAATCCACATATTTTCCAATCCCCTCCCAATTCCCATATCTCTTTTCCTCTTACTTCCCATTGATAGCCTTGTTTCCTATTTTATAGTGAAAACTGAAGCCATCAGAAGAGAAACTCCTCAAATGCTCACTTCCAAACCTGCTGATAGCAATTTCTATCAGCTAAATTACATTGCAATACCTCCCATTCTTTTATAAAAAATCCTTCCCACTAATCTGTTTTGCCCTTCAGAAAATAACCCTCATTTTTCTGCTTCTCTTTAAAGCAACGCTCCTCAAAGAATTATCTATAATCACTGTCTCAAGGTCTTCTCTATTTCCTCTTAAACTTACATCAATCAATTCTTTTTCTCTATAGCTCCAAAGAAACATCTCCTCTTAAGGTTACCAAATTAATGTCAATCCTTCATCCTCTTCTTACCCAACTTCTCAGCAACTTCTGACATTGTGGCATGGTACTGGGAAAAACATCCACTTTTTCTCTTGTGTTTCTCCTTTACTCTCATATTGCTACCACATTCACAATACTTCTGATACCCAATGTGTAGGGTATTTTCCCACACCAAACAATTCTGAATCACACAAATACACACACACACACACACACACACACACACACACACACACACACACACGCCTTTCTACCCCCTAAGACCCTAATAAGATCTGGACACAATTGGAGAAAAATGCATAACCACACAGACTTTTCTACATTATTAACCATGAATCTCAAGAATACCTTTAGTACTACTTGAAAACCTTGGAGTACTCTCTGAGATTGCTATTTTATTCCTTCTCTCTACATTCTTTGTGAGATATTTCTATGTGAATCTGTGACAGGGGAACTGACCTGACCTTAGTGGTTAGCAAAGGCTTCCTTGAATCTATATTATTCAAACAGAGACTTAAAAAATAACAAAGATAGCTAAAGAGCTAGCCCGTGCAAACACACCCTGGACTTCAAGGGGCTTGGAACACTTTAGCTGAAGTAAAGGCAAGGTAGCTGGAGTCCAGAGAGACAGGAGATGGTGAGAGAGAGGGGGTTGGGATGCAGTGTCACTCAACAGGGATCTGATGAGAAAATGGGAAGCCTTTTCATATATGAGTTCCTTGAGTACCTATTTTGTAAATAGTTTTTATCATGAAAAGGTGTTGAATCTTGTCAAATGCTTTTCTGCATCTATTGGGATGATCATGTGATCTTAATTCTCCATTTTGTTAATGTAGAGGATTACATTGATTAACTTGCATAAGTTGGACCATCCTTCCATTCCAGAGATAAATCTCACTTGGTCATGTTTATGATCTTTTTAATGTTATGTTGAATTTGGTTCACTAATATTCTATTGAGGATTTTTGCATCCATGTTTATCAGGGGAATTAGCCTGTAATTTTCTTTTCTTGTGATATCTTTGTCTGCCTTTGGTATCAAGGTGATGCTGAACTCATAAAAACAATTTGAAAGTGTTTCCTCTTATTTTTTGGAAAAGTTTAAGAAGAATTGTTATTTATTCTTCTTTAAATGTTTGTATGAACCTGGAAGACATGCTAAGTGATATAAGCCAGACACAGAAGGACAAATACTACATGATAGCACTTATATGAGGAATCTAAACTATTCAAAATCATAGAAGCAAAGAGTAGAATGATGCACCAGGGACTGAGGGAAAGCAAAAATAGGGAGTTATTAGTCAAATCATAAAAAGTTTGAGTTATACAAAACAAGTCCTAGAGATCTACTATACAGTATAGTTGCTATAATTAATAGTACTGTACTATATTCTTTAAAATTTTACTAAGAGGATAGATCTTATTTTTGATACATTTATCATAAATAGACAAATAAACAGTGAAGAAAGGAAGAGGAAAAATCTGGAAAGTCATTGAATGAGTTTAAGAAATTTAAAACCATATAGTAAAATATGTATAAATATACTATATAAATGTGAAAAATGTTGTAAACTAGAAACTGTTCCAGGAAAATATGAATTAATTTTTAAATGGAAAGGCACATAGTCCAATAAACAGGATGAGAAGGAGGAGAAAATTGTCAAAATTATCTACAAATTTTTGTGGGTCTGGATGATTTGGATATAATTTTATTCAAATTTTTAATATACAGATAATTCCTATTCTATCAAAACTCTCCAAGAAGAGCAAAAAAATATCTAAATTTATATTATAAAGCTAGCAAAATGCTGATATAAAGAAACTCAATAAATAACACAAAGCAACCTCATTTAATGACAGATATTTTAAAAACATGCTAAATAAAATGTTAGCAAATAGAAATGATCAGTATATTAAAATAATAGCCAAGAAAGATGGAGTGTATTTATTACAGAAATATATACATATATCAATGTTAGTGTACTTAATGCCAAAGAACTATACACTTAAAAAGAGTTCAATGTTTTTTGTGTGTGTATATAAAAGGTAAGTATCAAATAATCTTACTTATATGTAGAATCCAAAACAAAATGAACTCATGCATATAGAGAACAAATTGGTGGATACCTGAGGTGGGTGTGGGGCATAGGCAAAATTTCCTGTTATAAAATGAATAAGTCAGGGATGTAATGTACAACATAGTGACTATAATTAATAAAACTGTATGATATACTTGAAAGCAGCTGGGAGAGTAGATCTTGAAGTTCTCATAACAAGGAAAAAATTGTAACCGTAAGGTAATTGATATTAACTGAACTTATTCTAGTGACCATTTTGCACTATATACCAATATCAAATCATTACATTTTATGCCTGAAACTGAAATATATGTCATCATGTCAATTTTACCTCAATAAAAAAATTAAAGCAAAAAATGTTATAATAGTAAATATTATGTTATGCATATTTAACTACAATTTTCAAAAAAGTAGATTTTCTACAAAAATATAAGGACTACTCACTATTAGACTATTAATATTAATCACATTATTGATTTGATGAGGAAATCCTATATACATTTTAGCAGCTACTGCTTTAATAAAGTCAAAATCTATTTCTATTTCACAATATTTTCACAAAATATTATGAAAAGTACTTGTTTGTCATGATGAAAAAAATTGTCTCAAACCAACAACAACATTATGTTCAATGGTGAAAAACAGAGGCATTTTTATAATAATTAATGACAACAGAGGAGTAGCTGCATTGATTAATGTTAATACATTTTAGAATTGTTAACCAATGCAATTAGACTAAATAAGTAAATGAATAAATAAACTGAGTTTATATATATTGAGAGGGAAATTATAAGTATTTGCAGAAGTTATTTATGATTGAATCTCTGAAACGCATAAGAATTAACTGATAAAATTTTATAGCCAGAGCTCTTAGTATTGTTGTTAGTTATAAAATAAATATACAAAAATAAAGACTTTTATACACCTGCAATAACCATTTAATAATGTAATGAACAAAGGATGCCATTCAAAATTAAAACAAAAATATAAAATATCTAAAAATAAACATTTAAAAACTAGGGATCTACAAGAAAACTATAAAATTGTACCAAAGAACTTAAAAGTATCAAAGGTATACATACAAATATTGACTCATTATGATGCACACCTGAAACTACCAATTATACTTCAACTTTTAAGAAAAGTAGCAAAGGTATGAAAAGTCACTATAAGTATAAGCTAACCTTAAAAACATAGAGGTAAATATTTATAGAGTAAAATATAAATATATTTAATATATAAAATATAAACATAATATATTTTTATTTATGCAATAAGTGGCCAGTTTAATAAAATCATATATGTGAATTTTTTTTATATTAGAAATACTGGAAAATCTAAAGAAAAAAGTTTAAACCTCTCAGAATACCACCATTTAGAATTATCTACTTAAAATTTGAAACTATTTTCAGACATTTCTACTGGCACATACATTCATACCTGTACTTGGTAGCATTATATGATAACTACTATTCTGCATTTTTTTTAAACCAGCAATATATCTAGAACATCTTTCCATATAAGTAAATGTAGATCTATCACATGATTTTAATGGCTGCATGTTTTCTATCATAATCATAATTTATTTAACATATTTCATTATTAATAGTCATTTATTTTGGTTAAATTTTCAGTGTTACCAACACTGCTTCAATTAAAAACTTTGTACCTTAATGCCTTGCAAAGTTCACACATGTAATAAAGAGGAAACAAAAGTAAAACTCCATATCTCAGACTCCTAATCTTTTTTATCTTCTGTGATGATCTGTTAAAGGATAGATTATTTTAAACTAAAAGTTATGGAAACCTTTGTAGTTCTAGTGACTTTATTATAAACAAAATTAAAATACAAATGGCAAATTTTAAAGAAATAATTGCATTATACATGTTAATAATGTTTATATGTATTTTAATCAAGATAGGTCACAGTATGTTGTAGGAACAAATCTCCGTGACTAATTATAATAAAAGTGTTTATGTTCTTCATTAATGATACATATCCGACATGGATTAGAAAAGTGCCTTACTATACAAAGTTACGTAAGAGCCCGGATTTATAGAGAGCTCCACAATCTTTCGATTCCACATCAGAAAATCAATGTATGTCTTCCTGCATCACTGTACCAGGAGACAAGAAAAGCATGGAAAGCATGGAAAATTGATACCTGCTCTTAAATGCCTTGACAAGAAGTAAAATACTTCATTTCTACCCACAGCCCATTGGGAAGAACTAACTACATGACCCTGCCTAACTGCAAAGGGGGCGAGAAAGCATGTTCCTCTCAAGTGCTCAGGAAGAAAAGACAATCAAGTATTAGGGAGCACTAGAAATCTCTATCACAATCTATTCTTCTAGTCATCAAGTATTAAACTAATTCTTTCACGCACAAAAACAAAACAGAATAACCTCCTCCCCAAGGGAGAAAGCGTAAAGTAATATCCAGTCACTGAATCTAAATCAACTCTCAGGGATCAAGGTGATGGCAATGGTCTCTCTATCAGAACTATCTTCTCTTTATCCAGAGCAGCAAAGAAATCATTTGCCTTCCACAAGCTCTCATTGTACCATAGTGGAACAAGGGCAGGTTCACAGCAATAAACACTCCCATTCAGAATGTAGAATGGGAGATTCAGAATCACTAGTTCATTACAATTTTGAATTCCAATTGAATAGATATTGTAATATTTGGGAGAGGAATGGGGTAGAGTGGGGAATTTTTTATTATGTCCTGATTCCAGTGTCTGGAAGTATTAATCATCCATTATTCTGTGGCTCCTAGCTCTGTCCTCCAGATGTTCTTCTTGGCCACCCTTGAAGTGGGAATTAAAGAATCTGTCTTCCTTGAGACCTGATCAGTTTTCTCAGACCACTTTCTGCTTATAGAGGATTAAGATATTATTCTTAGACTTGGATGATTTGGTAAAATATTATTCAAAGCAAAGATAATTTCCTTAGAATAATTTTGATATTAACTATTAATAAATTAATCTCTATTTAATCCACATTATTATTAAAGGAGAAAACTCAAAATTAAATGTCCAATAATATGAGATTTATTAAATTAGCTATTGTGCATCTATAAGGTATCCAAAACATATTATTAAATAATAGGAATCATGAAGATATAATGCCATTTTTGTGGATGAAAAGGAAGGAAGGAAGGAAGGAAGGAAGGAAGGAAGGAAGGAAGGAGGAAGGAAGGAAGGAAGGAAGGAAGGAAGGAAGTGAGGGAGGGAGGCAGGGGGGAAAGAAAGAAAGAAAGAAAGAAAGAAAGAAAGAAAGAAAGAAAGAAAGAAAAAGAAAGAAAGAAAGAAAGAAAGAAAGAAAGAAAGAAAGAGAGAGAGAAGAGAGAGAGAGAGAGAGAGAAGAGAGAGAGAGAAAGAAAGAAAGAAAGAAAGAAGAGAAAGAAAGAAAGAAAGAAAGAAAGAAAGAAAGAAAGAAGAAAGAAAGAAAGAAAGAAAGAGAAGGGAGGAGGAGGAAGGAAGGAAGGAAGGAAGGAAGGAAGGAAGGAAGGAAGGAAGGAAGGAAGGAAGGAAGGAAGGAAGGAAGGAAGGAAGGAAGGAAGGAAAGAAAAAGAAAAGAAAGAAAGAAAAAGAAAGGGCGAGAAGGAAGGAAAAATAAAGTCTAGAAATCTAGAAATCTCTTCACCAAGACTAAACTCTTTTTAATTCTGTGAAGTGAATTTAGGATTTGTTTGATTGCTTTAATTTTGTTTTGTGTGTGTTGGAGATGTTATGTTATTCTGTATGTTGATTCATACGATCTCATATTTCCAGAGTATTTATGAATTTGTTGTATAAAATACAAAATATTTGAATGTAAAGATTCACAAAAATCCCAGAATGTAAGAGATTTTCAAAATTTTTTCTGTTATCTATAATACAAAGCCTAATCAACCACCTGTGCATACCTCACTAATCACATGCTGTGTAGGGAGTATGACAACTTATAAAGAAACACTGGAGTTCTTGGTCCCTAAAGGAACTACATGAAATGTATGGCCATTTTGAAGTAAAGATCTTGGTTTCTAAATCTGTGTGGTGTGGTGTGGGTGGTGTGGTGTGGTGTGGTGTGGTGTGGTGTGGTGTGGTGTGGTGTGGTGTGGTGTGGTGTGGTGTGTGTGAGAAAGAGAGAGAGAGAGAGACGAGAGAGGTGGAGGGGAGAGAGAAAGGAGAGAGAGAGAGATGGAGTGGATATTTTGGGGAGAGTAAGAAAGAGAAAGCGTGTACATCTTAATATGTTAAACATTTCCTCAGGAGAGAAGTTCCTGTCAAGTGCTACAGTAGAAAGATGGTAGGGATTAGAATCAGAAGTAAGTTATGTATAGGAAGGCTCTGCGCTTGACAATATCCTTAATATTTAACATTTTCTTAATTTCGTTTTCTCTCCCATAAAACAATGACAAGTAATAATACCTACATGACAGGGTTTTTATGAGAACCAGATGAGCTGATGCAGTTGAAAGCAGTTTGTAAATCACTTCACCTAAGGATTTGTGACTTTGTTTCTAGTCCCCTTAACAAATAGCACAACACTTAGCACATAGTAGGTAGGTATTCAATACCAAAAATTGTTTTCTTTTAGCTTTTGACAGGACTAAATAATGCCAAAGTCTAGCAAATAAAATCATTTAAAATCAAGTCTCTGATTTTCCTGCAATAGTTCACTCTCTCACACCTCCCTCCCATTGCCAGCTCCTACCCTCAGAAAGGTTTATTTTGTGAGAGAAGACATATGACAAGTAAAGTGATGCAGCAACATGTGCACACTTTTTTAAGTATTAGCTAATAGATAGCATTTGCTGTAAGTGTAGGTAAAGTAAAGCATCTATGTGCCACAAACATTTGGGTTGGCCTCAATCCATTCTCTTTGATGAATCTTTGATTAATCAGTTCTTGATTCCACTGAGCTAAAGAGCCTTCCAATCTGAAATCCAGCTACTGCCTTCAATAGAAACAGAAGGTGAAAAAAGTAATTTCTTTAATAAGAATTGGTAGAAAATAGTTTCTTGTTGACTCCTCTCACATCTAGCAGATTCTAGCATTCAAATGGAAAGAGGACTCACTCCTGTAATTTGTCCAAACCAAGGCATCTTGAGATGACAGATAATGCACAATCCACTTTTCAAAAATACAGTCCTATCCCATGCATTCTGAAGGAATAAATAAATTACTTGTGAGAAATCAAGAGAAAAAAACTTTATTCCAGCAGCACAGGAAAAAATATTTAACTTACTGCAAAACCTGAGTCTTATCATAGGTCATAGTTGAGACTCATGTGAAAGGTAGTCCATAACTTATTCTAATTTGATTGTCTTTTTTTAAATTCTTGGATATAAAGTTTGATTCTAGGCCTGAATGTGTTCACAGAAATGTTGGAAAATAATGGGATCAGCTTAACATCTTGCATGTTAGCATCAGTTATTTTAAAACTTTCTATTTTAAAATAATTATAGATTCATATGCACTTGTAAGAAATAATACTGATATATTCCCTCTTTACTCCATTTCCCCCAGTGGTAACATCTTGTAAAACTATAATACAACATCCCAACCAGGATATTCACATTGATTCAATCTACTGATCTTAGATTTCTCCAGTTTTACTTGTGTGTGTGTCTAAGAGAGAGAAAAAGAAAGAGTTTAATTCTATGAAATTTTATCACATGTGTGGATTCATGTACCCATTAGCACAGTCAGGTTCTATCACCACACAATTCTATCACCACGAGCATCCCTGTGTTGTCCTTTTATAAAACCTTCCACATCACGCCTTGCCTCCCTCTAAACTTTGGGGGTTGTTTTCTTTTCCACACTTAGCAAAATTTCTCTGAAATGTTTGCAAGTTGTTGCATGTTTCCATATTTTTTTTTCCTTTTTCTGTTAAGCAATATTCTATGGTGTGTATTTACCATAGTTTGTTTAAGCATTCAGCCATAGAAGAACACCATGGTTGTTTCTCATCTTGTTCTACTAAAAATAAAGTTGCTATGAACATTCGTGTTTGGCATTTTGGTGTGACCATAAATTTTTATTTCTCTGGGTTAAATGTCCAAGAATGCAATTTCTGGGTTATATGGTAATTGCATGTTTAGTTTTATAAAAAAATTCTGGAAGCTGTTTTCAGAGTGGATATATCATTTTACATTCTCACCAAAAATGAGTGATCAAGTTTCTCCGTATCTTTACTAGCATTTGGTGTTGTCACTATTTTGATTTCAGGAAATCTGATGCATGTGTAGTGATATCACCTTGTGGTTCCCACTTTGTAAATCCCATTGGATAATAATACTGAACGTTTTTATATGTGCTTGTTTACATGTGCTCTCTCTTTTTCAGTCCTCCTTTTCTCTTCTCTTGCCTTTCTATAGGTTGCTTGACCATATTTAGAAGTCTATCTTTACCCATTTATTGTGATTTACATGTATCGTTGAGTACAGTTTCGTCATGGTTGCTCTGTGTCTTACATGTTCATATATGACTTAGTCTACTGGTATCAATGCTATGCCATTTTGAATTGAAGTGTGGAACTTGAACTTAGGTCACTTTACCTATCCCAATTTTAAGTATCATGTCTTGAGTATTAGTGTTAAATTTTATGTTTCAATCATTACATATGATTTATAAAACTCATGAGAAGGGCAGTGTATTTTATTTACCTATATATCTGGGGTTTTTTTTTTTTTTTTGCATTGTTATTCGTTTCAATCTAATGCTCCAAGATTCCTTCTTCTATCATTTTATTCTGTTTGAAGAAATTCTTTTCCTCATTCTTTAAGGATAATTTTGCTTGTGAGATTTTTCATTAGCTTTCTTTCATCTTAGCTTGTCTTTATGTCTCCTTTATTTCTAAAGAATTGTTTTATTGGACATAGAATTTCTGGTTAATAGTTCTTTTCTTCACCGCTTCAATAATGTTATGACATTTCTTTCTGTCCTCCATGAAAAACTCGGTGTTATTCAAATTAATATTGTCCTATAGGTAATGCAGTAATGTGTCATTTCTTCTCTCACTGCTTTAAAGAATTATGATTGTGTGTATTTTATTGCATATTTTATTTTAATTACAGTTAACATTCCATGTTATTTTATATTTGTTTTAGGTATATAGCATAGTGGTTAGACATTTATATAATTTACAAAATAATTTTTCCTGATTAATACCCACCTGGCATTATACATTGTTATTACAATATTATTGACTATATTCATTATGCTGTATTTTACATCCCTGTGACTATTTTGTAACAACCAATTTGCATTTCTTAATCTCTTCTTCTTTCTCACTCAACACCTAACCCCTACTCCCATCTGGAAACTATCAGTTTGTTTCCTGTAGCTATGTGTCTATTTCTGTGTTGTTTGTTCATTTATTTTGCTATTTAATTTCCACATATAATAAGATCATATGTATTTATCTTTCTCTAGCTAACTTATTACATTTAGCATAATACCCTCTAGGTATCATGTTATCAGAAATTATAAGATTTCATTCTTTTTATGGCCAAGTAATATTCTAGTGTACATATGCACCATTTCTTCTTTATCCAAATATCTATCAACTTAGGTTGCTTCCATATCTTAGCTACTGTAAATAATGCTTCAATAAACACAGGGGTGCAAACATCTTTTTGAATTGATGTTTTGGATTTCTTCAGATAAATGTGCAGAAGTGGAATTGCTGGGTCATAGGTATTTCTATTTTTAATCTTTTGAGGGAACTCCATACAGTTTTCATAGTAGCTGCAACAATTAGCAATCCCGCTAACAGTGCACTAGAGTTCCCTTTTCTCCACATCCGCACTAACACTTGTTTATTTGTTGATTTAACGATGATAGCTATTCTGCGATGTGTAAGTGATATTTTGTTGTGGTCTTAATTAGTATTTCTCTGGTGATTAGTGATGAGCATTTATTCATGGCTATCTATAAGTCCTCATTGGAGAAATGTCTGCTTAAGTACTTTGCACATTTTTAAATTGGATTTTTTTTAGTGTGTGAGTTGTATGAGTTCTTAATAAATTTTGGATATTAACCTCTTATTAGGTGTATCATAGTCAAATACATTTTCCCATTCACTAAGTCATCTTTTCATTCTGTTGATAATTTCCTTTATTGTGCAAAAACTTTTAGTTTGATGTAGCACCATTTACTTATTTATTCTTTTTGTTTCCCTTGAGATATATATAACTCAGAGCAATCTCAAATAGTTTACTACCTATGTTTTCTTCTAGGATTTTTATGATTTCTAGGAGTTATATGGTTGTACATTGAAGTCTTTAATCCAGTTTGATTTATTCTTATATGTGGTATAATATGATAGTCTAGTTTTATTTTTTTGCATATATCTATCCAATTTTCCCAAAACCATTATGAATAGATTTTCTTTACTCCATTGTATATTCTTACCTCCTTTGTCATAGATTGATTGACCATAGAGCATTGGTTATTTCTGGGCTCTCTGTTCTGTTCCATTGATCTATGTGTCTGTCTTTATGCCAGTACCATGCTGTTTTGATTACTATAGCCTTGTAATATAGTCTGATATCAAGTAGCATGATACTTCCAATTTTGTTCTTCTTTTTCAAGTTTGCTGTAGCAATTTGGGGTCTTTAGTGGCTCCATATAAATTTTAGAGTTATTTGTTCTAGTTCTGTGAAAAATGCCATTGATATTTTGATAGAGATTGCATTAAATCTCCAGATTGCTTTTTAGTATAAACATTTTAATGATGTTAATTATTCCTATCCATGAATATGGTATATGCTTCCATTTACTTGTATCTTCAATTTTTCTTCAATGTTTTATAATTTTCTGAGTATTTTTGATGTAATTATAAATGGGATTATTTTTAATTTCTCTTTCTGCTAGTTCGTTATTGGTGTCTAAAAATGCAACTGCTTTCTGAATATTAATTTTTATCTTGCTACTTTAGTGAATTCATTTATCAGTTCTAATAGTTTTTTGGTGGAACCTTTAGGGCGCTCTATACAGTATTATGTCATCTGCAAATAATGACTGTTTTACTTCTTCCTTTCCAATTTGGGTGTCTTTTATTTCTTTTTCTTTTCTGATGGCTAAAGATAAAAAAATTATAATACCATTGTTTAGTAACATGTTATTTATCCTCCATGTGTTTATGTGTTTTTCAGTTTTGTCTTAAATTGATTTCTTAATTGATTTCTAGTTATATACCATTGTGGTCAGAGAAGACACTTGATATAATTTCAGTCTTCTTAAATTTATTGAGACTTGTTTTGTGGCCTAACCTGTGGTCTATCTTAAAAAAATGTTTCATATGCACTTGAAAAAAAATATACTGTATATTCTGCTGTTTGGAGATAAAATGCTCTAAAAATATCAATTAAATTCATCTGGTCTAATGTATCTTTTTAAGGCCACTGTTTACTTGTTGATTTTCTGTCTGGAAGATCTATCTATTGATATCAATGGGGCATTAAAATCCTTTTCTATGACTGTATTGTTGTCAGTCTCTCCATCTATGTATGTCCATATTTGCTTTATATATTTAGGTGCTTCTATGTTGGGTGCATAAATATTTATAAGAGTTATATCCTCTTGTTGGATTGATCCATTCATTATTATGAAATGTCCTTCTTTGTCTCTTATTACCTTTGTCCTAAAGTCTACTTTGATATAAGTATTGTTACCCCAGCTTCTTTTGTTTGTTTGTTCCATATGCATAAAATATCTTTTTACATTCTTTTACTTTCAATCTGTTTGTCTTTTGATCTTAACTAGGTCTCTTGTAGACGGCATATGTATGGGTCTTGTTTTCTTATCCATTCAGTTACCCTATATCTTTTGATTGGAGTATTTAATCCATTTACATTTAAAGTGGTCATAGTTATTGCCATTTTATTATTCATATCTATGTTCCCCCCTTCTTGTTCTTAAAGAAGTTTCTTTAACATTTCTTGTAATGTTACTTTGGTGGTGATGAACTACCTTAGCTTTTTCTTGTCTGGGGAGCTCTTTATCTCTCCTTCAATTTTAAATGATACCCATGCTGGATAGAGTAATCTTGGTCATATGTCCTTACTTTTCATCAATTTGAATATTTTGAGCCAAGCCTATCTGGCTTTCAAAGATTCAGTTGAGAAAACAGCCGACAGTCTTATGTGATATTCCTTATAAGTAATTAATTATCTTTTGGCTTTTAAGATATTCTTTTTTTCTTTAAATTTTGGTCTTTTAATTACGGTGTGTCTTGGAGTAGACCTCTTTGGCTTCATCTTGTTTGGCATGCTTTGTGTGTCCTGGACTTGTATGTCTATTTCATTCACCAGGTTTGGAAGGTTTCCGTCATTACTTCTTCAATAGATTTTCAATCCCTTGCTTTTTATCTTCTCCTTCTAGTACCCTTATGTTGTGAATGTTCTTACTTTTGATGTTGACCCAGAAGCCCTTAAACTGTCTTCATTAAAAAAAATTTTTTTCACTGTTTCAATTGGGTGTTTTCAACTACCTTGTCTTTCAAGTTGCTAATCTGATCTTCTGCCTCATCCAGTCTGTTGATTTGATGTAATGTATTCTTCATTTCAGTCATTGTGTCTTCATTTCTGACTATTTCTTTTTATGTTTCCTATCTTTTGTTGAAGTTCTCACTGAAAGCATCTGTTCTTCCCCTAAGTTTATCAAGAATCCTTATAACCAGTGTTTTGGACTCTGCATCTGGTAGATTGCTTGTCTCAATTTTGTTCAGTTCTTTTTCTGGAGTTTTGTTCTGTTCTTTCATTTGGGGCATGTTTCTTTGTCTCTTTATTTTGGCTGCCTCCCTGTGTTTTTTTCTACTGAGCAGATCTACTATAGCTCCTGGTCTTGGAAAGGTGACCTTATTAAATAGGTGTCCTGTGGTTCCCAGTGGCATAATCTCCTTGGTCACCTGAGCTGGCCCTTCAGGGATATCCTTTTTATGGGTTGTATGTGCTCTTCTGATGTAGTTGAACCTTGATTGTCATTGGCACATCAGTGGATGGGATTGACTCTCAAGCTGAATGTCTGTGAGGACTGGCCACAATCCCAATCACAGGTTAAGAGCTGCTCTGCCAGGACTGATCCCATAGAGAAGGATTCACCCCAATGGGCTCTGGTATCTTCTGTAACCACAATTTGAGGGGCTAATTGGGAGGTGCTCTGAAGCTGGCCACCAGATCTGTTGGTTCTAGGGCCTCTTGGAAGGGTCTCCCATGCAGACCAAGGTCAGCTGCTGCCTGTTACCAGCCTGGTGCTACGTGGTAGTAGTAGGATCACAAAGTGATCTGTGGTTTGTCACTGCCTGGGCTGAACTTGAAAGTGTGTGGGAGAGGTTATGCTTAGAACCAAGGTCAGCTGCCACCAATACCAGGCCTAGGGTATCCTGAGGCCTGTCACCACCTGTCAGCTGCCTTAAGGCTCAGCTGATGAAAGCACTTCAGGCAGTATGTGAGTGATGAAGCAGAGTCTCAGAGAGTCACTAAGTTAGAGCAAGTGGTGTTCACCAGGTAAATGCGGATTCAGAGTTGATGTCAGTGCTAAGCCTGGGGCCTCTTGGCAAAAGGCACAGAGCATGCCAAGGCCAGCTACTGCCCACCTGAGGCTCATTGACCCCCAACATTTGTCCAAGAAAGACTGCAGCATAGGTCAACACTGGCTGCCCACTACTGAAAGAGCCTCAGGTGGCATGCAAGTTGGGTGGGATGGGCTCCCAGGGAGTCACCAGGGCAGAACAGTGGTATTCACTAAGCCAAGGCAGATTTCAGATTTGGCCATGTATTGGGAAAGAATGCACCCACCTGCTGGCTGCATGGAAGGTTAGCTCAACACAGAGACAATGGTGGCTTTCCCCTCACCCTGAACCCATGCAACTCAGTATCTCCCTGTATGTCACTGGCATCTCCCAAGCTGCCATCCCTCCACTGTGTGAGGGCCCTGTAAGAGGATGTCTGGTTTTCCAGTCGCCTTGCATTTCACCCAGCCAGATTGAATCCCCACTGATTATCACAGTCAGATGCTGTGGGAGCTCCTCTTCCTGGTATTGATGCTACATCTGGGGTGCCTAGAGTGAGGCTCAGTAGAGCTTGGACCCCCTCACTCCTCAGGGGGACCTTGGCAGATGAGACATACCTCTCAATTCTAACCACCACACATGGGTGTGGAGCCATCCATTTTGTATCTCTGACCCTCCTACCAGTCCCCATGTGGCTTCTTCTTTGTACCCTTAGTTATAGTATTTCTGTTCGGCTAGTCTTCAGATGATTCTCCAGGTTGATTGTTCTATAATTTAGTTGTAACTTTAATGTGGTCATTTGAGGAGGAAAGCACAGTATTTACCCAGTCTGCCACCTTGGCCAGAACCTGATAAAGACATTTTTTTTTTTTTTTTATCTTTGACCTCTTTCACCCATTTCTCCTACTACCTACCCCTTGCCTCTGGCAACCACCAAACTATTTTCTGTATCTATGAGCCTATTTTTTTTGTTTTGTTTTTGTTTTTTTCCCCACATATAAGAAAAGCATGTGGTATTTGCCTTTGTCTGACTTATTTTACTTAGCATAATGCCCCATTATGCTAGGTCCATTCATATTGTCACAAATAGCAAAATTTCATTTTTATGGTCGATAACATTCCATTGTGTATCTATACCACAATTTTTTAACCATTCATCTATCAATGAGAACTTCGGTTGTCTCTATATCTTAGCTTGTAAATAATTTTACAGTAAACATGAGGGTGGATATATCTTTTTGAGTTAGTGTCTTTTCTTTTCTTTTCTTTTTCAGATAAATATCCAGAGCAGAATTCTAGGTCATATGATATTTCTATTTTTAATTATTTGAGGAAACTCCATACTGTTTTTAATGGTGGCTGCACCAATTTCTATTCCCATTAACAGTGCACAAGGGTTCATTCCCATTCTTCCACAACCTCACCAACACTTGTTATTTCTCACCCTTTTTATAACAGCCATTCTAAAAGATGTGAGGTAATCTTTATCATTGTGGTTTTGATTTGCATTTAACTTATAATTAACGATGTTGAGCACCTTTGCATGTATCTGTTAACTTTGTATACGTCTTCTTTAGATAAATCTATTTAGATCTTCTACTCATTTTTCAAATTGGTTTGTTTTTTTAATATTGAGTAGTATGAGTTTTATAGATTAAGGATATTAACCCCTTATCAGGTATAACATTTGTAATTATTTTCTCCCATTGAGTAGATTGCCATTTTATTTGATGTTTTTGGCTGCACAAAAGCTTTTTTAGTTTGATGTAGTCTCATTTGTTTATTTTTGTTGCTTTTACATTAGAGGTCAGATTTTTAAAAAAAATATTGCCAAGATCAATGTCAAGTTGCTTACCACCTATAATTTATTCTAGGATTTTTGTTTGTTTGTTTCAATTCTTATATTTAAGTCTTTAATCCATTTTGAGTTAATTTTTTGTGTGTGTGTGTAGTATAAAATAGTGGTCCAGATTTAGCCTTTGGCATGTGTCTGTCCACTTTTCCCAATGCTATTTATTGAAGGGACTGTCCTTTTTCTATCATATATTCTTAGATCCTTTGTCACTATCTAATTGACCACATATGTGTGGGCTTATTTCTGGACTCTCTAGTATGTTTTATTGATCTATGTGTCTTTTTAATGCCAATACCATACTGCTTTAATTACTATATCTTTATAATATAGAGTTTGAAATCAGGGAGTAAGATGCCTGCAGCTTTGTACTTTTTTCTCAAGATTGCTTGGCTATTTGGGGATTTTTTTGTAGTTCCATACAAATTTTAGGATCGTATGTTCCATTTCTGTGGAAATCACCACTGAAATTTTGATAGGGATTCAACTGAATCTAGAGATTGCTTAGGGGAGTATGAACATTTTAACAACATTAATTCTTCTAATCCATGAGCACTAAATATTTTTTCATTTATTTGTGTCTTCATAAGTTTCTTTCCTTAATGCCTTATATTTTTCGGTATACGGGTCTTTTGCTTCCTTGGTTAAAATTATTCCTAAGTGTTTTTATTATTTTGGTATAATTATAAATGGGATTGGTTTATTAATTTCTCTTCCTGATAATTTATCAGTGTATAGAAATGCAACAGATTTTTGCATATCAATTTTGTATCTTGCAACATTATTAAATTTGTTTATTAATTCTAACAATTTTTTGATGGAGTTGTTAGAGTGTTCTGTATATAATATCATGCCATTGGCAAATAGTGACAGTTTTACATATTCCTTTCCAATTTGGATACCTTTTATTTCTTTTTCTTACCTAATTAATCTTCTTAGAACTTCCAATACTATGTTGAAGAAAAGTGGCAAAAGTGAACATTCTTGTCTTGTTCCAGATCTTAAAGGAATACTTTGTTTAAATTTTAATTAAATGTTTTTAATTTTCAGAAGTTTAACTAAGATGAGTTTTAACTAAGATGAATTTCTTTGAGTTTATTCTATTTGGGCTTTGATTGTCTTCTTAAATCTTTATATTTATGTTTCATCTAAATTGGGGGAGTTTTCAGCCTTATTTCTTTAAATACTCTTTCAGTCCCATTCTCTTTCTCCTGTTCTTCTAAGACTCTGATAATATGAATGTTGGATGTTTAATTATTGTTCTTCAGGTCACTAAGGCTCTATTTATTTTTTCAGTTTATTTTCACTGGGTAAGTCTATTGATCTATCCTCAGATTCACTTACTCTAGTTTCTGTTATCTTTCCACAATTATTGAACCCATCAGCACTTTGGGAACTTTCTTTTCAGTTATTGCATTTTTCAATTCAATAATTTTATGTTGTTCTTTCTTAAAACTTCTATTTTTTCTGAGATTTTCTATGCTTTTCATTTTTTGAAAAAAAATTTATAATTGATTGTTGAAGCCCTTAATCTTTGTCAGATAATCCCAACATCTGGTTTATCTCAGTGGTGGCATCAGTTGATTGTATTTTATCATTCCAATTATAATTTTACAGGTTCTTTGTATAATGGGTAATTTTCTATTGTATCATGAACATTATGTCTATTATGTCAGGAGACTCTGATTCCCATTTAAATCATTTATAGTCACACCGTATAATGTTATTCCAGTCAATGATTGACCACATATACATCAGTGGCCCCATAAGATTACAATGGAGCTGAAAATTTCTTATAGCCTAGTTATATAGTAGCTGTCTTAACTTCATTATGTGTTCAATTCTAAGCTAAATGTTATTATAAAAAAAGAGTTAAAAAGTTAAAAATAAATTTAAAGTATAAAGTAAAAATGTTTTAGTAAGCTAAAGTTAATTTATTATTGAAGAAAAGTATTTTTATAAATTTAGTATAACCTGAGTGTACAGTGTTTATAAAATCTACAGTACATTGCAGTAATGCCTTAGGCCTTCACATTCGCTTACCACTTACTCACTGACTGACTCAGAGAAACTTCTAGTCCTACAAGCGTCATTCATTGTAAATGCTCTATGCATTTCTTATCTTTTATGCCGTTTTTTACTGTACCTTTTTATGTTTAAGAATATTTAGATACACAAATACCTACCATTATGGTATAATTGCCTATAGTATTGAGTACAATAATATGCTGCATAGATTTTTTTTGTAGCCTAGGGAGCATTAGGCTATACTACATAGCCTGGGTGTGTAGTAGACTATACCATCTAGATGTGTGTAAGTGCATTCTATGATGTTTACATGATGAAGGAATAACCTCACAATACATTTGCCAGAACATATCCCCATCATTAAGCAATACAGTACTGTATTTGGGTATGTAGTCATCCTTTTTCAGATGAGCACATGTATCATTACCTACTTTTATGGGCTGTAGTTCCGATGGCATTTTAATTTTCAGAGACTGGTCTACTTGTTTTATCTGGTACTACTGGGACTTCCATTGTTCTCTCTTGGTGCCTCCTGAAAGACTGGAGGGAGCTTCCCTATTTGAGCTACTTGATGCTCCTAGGTTAAATAACAAAGAGAACTTCCTGGGCCAGACAGTTGTTCTGCCAGGAGCCACCATCTGTTTAAAGTCTCTGGTAAGAGAAATGATTCTCTGGGCAGCAGGACAAGAGAATTCTTGGGCCAGCTGCTTGTTTTAGCAGGGTTCCCCGGCCAAAATCACTTGGCCACCCCCATCTCTAGGTTAGAAATAGAAGTATCAGATCCAGCAGGCATGGAAAGCATTTCGTGGGCCAGGCCATTTGTTGTGGCAGGACTCCCCCCACCTACAGGTGCTGTTTGGCCACCCAAAGTCTCTAAGTGGAGGAAAGGAGTTTTGGGGTCTATTAGGGAAGTAAAGTGCTTCCCTCAGCTCTTTAGTGAGGATTCCAGTTAATCTTTTTTGTTAGTGCCACTGGTCTTACAGGTGGGACTCCCATTCAGTTCAGGAGAGAAACAAATCTACCTGAGTCACCTTCTGTTGCTAGGTTGGGAGTGGGAGACACCTGGCCCATGTCCCTTTTTTCCATTGCATGGAGAGTGCAAAGATGCCTTACCACCATGTCATTCCCTCTGTGCCAATATCTCTAACCAGCTCACCTTTCTCTAGTCAGAGTTCTCCTTTAACTGCCTCATTCCAGGGCTTATAGTTGTATTTACCAAATAGGAGCAGGAGCAATGGTTGCATGCTATCTATATGCCTTTAGCATCACTTTTGAACAAAATTTTAAATTAGTAATATGTAAGACAAAGACAAGTTGCAGAAGTATTTTGTTTGTTTTAAGCTATGTTTTTTATGTGTCTATATTTAGTTATTAATTAATAACTAACATTTAAAATCAGAAATAATTCTCTGGATTGTCTGAGAGAATCAAATCTGGCCACTTGGACCTGAACTGGGAAACAATCTTCTGATGTGTAGAAACATCCCTCTTCAGACATGGTATTTGCCCTACTCCCCTCCTTTTTAGGTCATTTTTTCAGTCATTTTAATCACCAGCCTACTCCTTGACTCAACAACCCGACTTCGCTTATTAGTGAGCAATTACAAACCTTTAAAATTGCATTTTATAAACATTTTTCATAAATTCTTTCACTTAATCCTTGCCATAGAAAATTGGTACTACTTAAACCTAATTCTAAATATCAGGTCCTATTACACAACATTTTATAGCTAAAGAGACTAAGTTTTAGAATAATAATGTGACTTACCAAGGCCATAGCACTGTTAGGTAACAGAATTGGGATTCAATATTCATTTTATGACCCCAAGTCCAGTGTACTTTACTTGCCCTCTACAGCAGAAAAGACCATGGAGAGGTTCTGAAATACAGTTCACCCTTGACCAACACAGGTTTGAACTGTGCAGATGCACTTACACGTGGATTTTTTGCAATAACTACTATAAATATATTTCTCTTTCTTATGATTTTCCTAAAAACATTTTTTTTAGGAAAAAATACATATAACATACAAAATATATGTAAAACTGTTTATGCTACTGGTAAGGCTTCGAATCAATAGTAGGCTATCAGTAGTTAAGTTTTTAGGGTTTCAAAAGTTTTATGTGGATTTTCCACTGTGCAGGAGTTGGGGAAATGTTAGCACCACCAAAATCCACATTGTTCAAGGGTCAACTGTAATGCGATAAACCATAAGGCTACATAGCTTTGACATGTGAATGTCCTTTTTGAAAAGAGATTCATGAATTCCTTCAGTTATTCATTTGCCCTTAGATTGTACACTTATTTTGTCAAGCCAATTAAACAGACAAGCAAAACAAAAAATCTGAATCACACTGAAGTAAATTTGAGCATGACCTTTACAATTAATTATACCTATTAAGTTTCAGGCAAACTGCTTTATTGGCAATGAGGTTGAGGTAAGTATTTAAAAAATCACAACACATGTTCTCTCACCCCTACAGATTTTAATAAAGTGCAGGAGACTAGCCCAGTGCACTTTTAAACAACCATAAAATTATATATGTATATATTACTATAATCATAAAAATCTCAGTTTTGTAGGTTTACATGGAGAAGAGTTATTGGAAAGCAGGAAAAGTTGAAATACTTGAGACTTAGTAATTTATTCTGTAATCTCTATTTCCTATAAAAATATGACCTTTGATAATACTAATACTCCTGGGAGAAGAGGAGGAACCAGAAGCATCTTAGAAACACTATCAATAATGCTTGTGAATGATCTTTCTGGTGTGTCACTGCTGCAAACTCAGCCAAATGACAGGTTTTCCTAAAGGACAGATAAAGAATAACACTATCCCTACAACCAATAAGCAAGAACAAACCATAACAAATGAACGAATAGGTTCAGACAGACGAAAGAGAGAGTGCTGCCTGAGTAGGGAGCAAACTGCTAGATCAGAATGAGAAGAAAGAAAGTGAAGTATTAGAAGTGGCAACAATGTAGCAAATACTAAGTCCAGAGGACATAGTGGTTTTAAATTATGGCCTGGGATACTCTTCCCTATGTTCATGTCCCTTGAGATTAGCAGGCTTATGATTGCTTCAGCCAGTAGAGAATATGGCAGAAGGCATGCTGTGTGTGACTTCTAAGGCTGGGTCATAATGGCCATGTTCACACATTTGTTCCTGGAGTCCTGAGCTGCTATGTTGGATGGGCTTCATGTTGGTTCTCCAGATAACAGTGAGCTGACTCCAGCCTTCCTGCCATTTCAGCCCAGGTGGCAGACATGTGAGTGAAGAAGTTTCCAGATAGGTTCAACATCCAGCCATTCAAATCATCCCAAGCTCCAATCCCCAGCTGAGGCCCCAGACATCATGGAGCAGAGAAAAACCCTGCAGGATACATCCTTTCTAAATTCCTGACCAACAAAATTCAATAGCAAATTAAAATGGTTGTCATTTTAAGTCACTAAGTTTTGAGGCTGTTTGTTACACAGCAATAATCAGAACAGAGGATAAAAATAAAAAGCAAAATGAGGAAGTAAGAGGTGAGTTTAACACAGAGCTGGTACAGGAGATAGAATTAAGCGTGACCAGAGAATGCAGCAGAAATGTAAAAGGGAAAGTCAATGGTAAGAAACAACATTAGCTTCTCAGGACTATTAGTCTATGCTGCAAACCCAATTCTGGGTGCCAGAAACACATATAAAATGCTGTAATTGCATTTATTTGTGACAGTATGAGATTATTCTCCAGGAAAATGCCAACTGGCCTTTTATATTTTTCCTTCTGTATAAAAGAGACAGCTTTCTCTCCTGTCAAATCAACCTACCCAGTCCATCTTCATACTGCAGCACAAGGCTCACAAAGCCTCATGGCAAAAGCCACCAAACACATAGCTTATCGGGAAGGTGGAATTCACTGGCACTGATAGATGCCCTTCATTCTAGTGAGCCCCCATGTCCCAGATATACTCTACATCTTTATGTCTCAGCCCATCTGATATATTGTTCAGTGCTCCAGCTTGGAAGAACTACCCTTAAGACTTGGGCCCCAACACCCTGCTGATATATCAACCCTACCTCCTAACCCCCACAACCTGCCTGGGCTGGACTCTGCCTCATTTAAATCCTAACTGAAATCCTAAGTACACAGACACATCACTTGGCTCAGATGCTTTCACATGGTCAGACTAGAGTTCCTACATCCTTTGGATGTCTGCAGAGTGAACAACTGGTGATCCCACTTTGGGGAATTGCCCTGAAGCTCAGTTAGCTCTCCATACCCGGTACCAGCTTCATCTAGCTCAACAGCAGTCCAGTCTCCTTTGTAGCTCAGCCCACCTAAATTGTGACAACTCTTGCAGAAAGTGCTGTATTCTGACAATAGACCAAATATCATCCACTTGGATTCATCGTGAAACCTCTTTTTTCTTTTAAGTACTTCCTCTTGTGATTCCCCAGACACCGTTGAAGAAGGTAAAACATGCATGCCAGGTCAATGCTTCCTTGATTTACTTGTGGTTGCCTACAAAGCAAGCCCTCCACTGTGGAGCTGTTTATCCAAGTGAGGAATTTAAGTTCAGATCACCAGTTAATACCTGTAAAGCCAAACCCCTCTTCCTCAGCTCTGAGACTAGAGAAAAGATTTAAAGGACCTCAAAGTCTTACAGGGTAGCAGTTTAAGCAGAAATTTTCAAATTTTCCACAGGAATAGCTTTCCTGCTTCAGTTGCTAGAAGTGGAAACAGAAATAGAGAATGTGACAGCCTACTGACCACCTCCAACAAGAAAACTTGTTTGCAAAGTTATGGAGTACCACCTCAAAGGTCACAAGCGTTGACAGATAACTCCTGTCAGCCAATGATAGACATCAGAGAAATACCCAACAATGGACCTAACAATTCTTTCCTTGAGAAAGAGGGAAGCAGGAGCAGGTCTGAGCAGATGGGAGGAGAAGTTCTGCGCCTTGATTGAGCTCCATTGTTGAGCTGTCTGGGAAGATTGCACAGCTGGGCTAAGTGTTGTATTCAGCAAAGAACATGATGGACAGCGCTTTTGTGCCATGGACACTCCAGTCAGCACAGAGCCTTAGACAGCTGAGAAAATTAAAGCCTTTTCAGGCTCTTTCACAACACACCTGATTTCTATATTAAATTTGAGGGTGGATGGGCATTGTGTTGGGTACTTGCCAGACTAAATGTCATCATAGACAACAGGTTCACTCTGATCTTCTCAGACAATGGAGGAAAGACAGCTCTCCTGATATTTGGGCAGCCCTGGGCATTAGTAATAGCATGTGAGCCTTGGAAAAGAGATGACTGAGTTCTGGTCCGATTAGCTTCCAGCCCCACCTCACTTTGTATAGAAGAATAGGATCTATACATTCTTGACCCCAAGCCACAGGTCTGGGCTGTCAGGAAAGCCAGCTTATTTGACAGCAGAACTCTCCCAGGCAACATGCATTAAGCACCAGACAGGCAAAGGGAAAGAAGTGAGTCTGGTATTATATGTGGGAAATAGCCAGAGTAGCACTGGAGTCCATCATCATATCCACAAGATATAGATAATTCATATCCTAATCATGCTGATGGCTCTTTTGTGGGAACCTGGAAATATTCTCAGCAGTCAGCAAGCAGATGAAGTGTTATGGCAGTGACCTGCCTGTTCATGGCAGGTCAAGTTCTGTATAGTCCCAGAGAGGTCTGTGTGCTAGGCATGGCATTAGGTGGCTTGCACATATTAGGTAACTCAATTTCTTGAAATCCTCACAGTAACCTAATTTACAACGAAATACAGTGATATTCCAAGAAGTTCAGTGCCATGTTTAAGGTCACACAGCTACTTACAGAGATAATTCAAATCCAGGTTTCTCTAGCCCCTGAATGGTATTTGGTTCACATATGAAACCAAAGGAAGGTGGTGGTGCTCATAACTTTCCTAGGCTCAAGACTGAAGTGCATCTCACTGAAGAGACAGACCTGGAGTGAGAAAGCAGAGTCAGACAGGAGTCTGGCCTGGTGACAATCTCTCAGGACACTATAGGGGAAGCTCCTGCAGATCCCCTAGAACCCATCTCATTGTGACTCCATCAGTATCACAGTAGGGAGAGCAAGTATCTCAACTCCTAACACCTTCTGCAATATAATGCAATGCAAGATGGGCTCTTCCTTGGCTCGGAGACTGCCCCACAATGAACCCCTGTGCACAGCCTCTAGTACTCAGAACTGACTAAGGCCAGGAGGCAGGAACAGGAATCCACTCATCATATGCTTTCGGAAACTGAGGCATTAATGGAAATCTCTCAAGGACATGGTCTCTATTCTCAATTTTTCCCCCGGGTGTTCCAAATTAACACCAAAGAAAAAAAAAGTAACCGTTGAATTCTTTGATGGCCTTCCTAGAGATGAGGCTGGTTGGTTCTTCCATTGTTTTTAATTTTTCTCTTTTTGAACAGATGTATTTGAGACTGAGTCTTAGAAAGCAAGCAATGTCTTCCAAAGATGACACAATTGAACACCAATGCATGTGACTGTCTTGGTGTTCTCATCCTAGCACTTCAGTTCACAACATCCTTAGAGCCTGAGTATAGGTGAGAGTAGTGGATGCTGTCAGCCATCGTCATCATTGCGGAGGTAAGGAGCAGCAAGAATTAGTGGGTGAAGTCTCTAATCCCAGATCCTGCATGCGCACAGCCAAGGTGGGATCCCTGCAGGCACCATGGCCAAGGAAAGACTCAAGTTTTCCAAGCTCATTTCCACCTTAGATGATTTGTACCTGCTCTTTCCTCTTTCTGAAACATTCTTCCCAGACCCTGGCTCAGCTGGTTTCCTTTTTTTTATTCAGACCATAGCCCAAATATCACCTTTTCAGAGAAACCTTTCTTGACAGCCTGAAGCAGAAGACACTTAGTCACTTACCACACTATTACATCTTACTTCCCTTCTTAGCATTTATCAGTATCTAAAACACCTTGTTCATTTGTTTGTGTCCATGTGCCAGTCTCTTCCTGTAGAACAGTTCTATGAAATCAGGGACCCTCTCTCTCTCTCTTATTCATTGTTGCCTCACCAACCAGGACCAATAACAGTGCCTTCATAAAGAGCTGATGCTCAATAAATTCATGGGGAATGAATTCAGGCAAGCCTGAGATGTCATTGGCACTGTGGAATTTTTGCTGCTTCTTTTCATCAGGAGCGGCAATAAGGGCTGCTCAGCTGAAGGTTCAGTGGTCACCCTCATGGGGAGCATAAAGGTGAGTGTGCAGCAGAAAGCATGACCCATGTCACAGTGATGGGCCCAGTGAAGAGGCCCTTAGCATCAATGGGTGAGCCTGGATCTGAAAGGCTAGAAATAAATAAGGCCATAACACTGAAGATCAGAATCATAGAGCCCACACAGAGAAAACACTAACTTCCTGGTACAGAGGAAGATGGTTGTCTCAGTCGCTCAAGTTGCCATAACAAAACACCATAGACTGGGGAGCTTAAACAACAGAAATCTGTTTTCTCATAGATTTTAGGGTGCCAGCATGGTCATACCCTGCTGAAAGTTCTCTTCCTGGCTTCCAGATGGCCACCTTGTCAGTGTGTACTCACATGGCCTGTCCTCAGTGCATGTGCATGAAGGGAGAGAAAGTGCTGGCCTCTCTCCCTTTTCTTACAAGAGCACTAATCCTGCTGGGTCAGGGCTCTACCCTTATTACCTCATTTAAAATTACTTTCGTGAAGTCCCTATCACCAAATTCAGTCATATTGGAGGCAGTGCTTCAATATATAAATTAAAAGAGACTCAGTTTAGTCCAGAGCAGTGGTTATGATTATCTGGATACACCTGGAATGTGATGCTTAATACTGACCTCCAAACTATACTGATGAAGACACCAGGGGAAAGGGAGGACCAAACCCCAGGAGGCAGCTATTACCATGGTGTGTTCTGGGTGATACTGAGACAGATGCAGCCACTGCAATCCAAAATAAATGTTGTGGACCTCACTTCCTGGAGTGGGCCTACAGGCCCGAGACTACTGCAGTTGGTCATTGACTGTCCAACACTAGTGTCCACATGTAGTGTGGCCATAATTGAGGGCCAGGACTGGCAACACTGCAGTTGGTAGCACCATCAGAGGTGCTGGACAGGCTTCATCCAGTGTTGAGCTGCTGGCACTGCTGCACAAACCTATTTTGCTTACAGGGCAACAGGACTGTGAACCACAAGCAGTAGCAGAAGTCAAGAAAAGGCATGGCTTCTCCAGTCACTTTCACAAATGACAACAGCAAGGTGGTGGCAGGGAAGACTTCGAGACCTTCCAAAACTGCCCCACAGGAATGGTACTTCCTCAGACATTTCCTGATAGAAACTGTGGGTGATGTGGGTAGGAGAAGAGTGCCACTTACAAGACAGCACATCTGTGTTCTTCTTCCACAAGTCAGTTCCCTGGTACTACTGCTGGGATGTGCAGAATGTAGACACTTTTTGGCTAAACCAACAGAGATCCCCTTCCTCACATCAGCTACCCAAGGTGGAAACCACAGAAGTCAGAGACAAAGAAGTGAAATTTTCCTGTGGACAGAGGGCCCTACAGAAAGGATGACAAACCAGGTAATGGTGATATCAACATCCTATTATCATTCTCTTCCCCATCATCTTCTTGACCTAGTCATTAAGAGCAGGAACCCTTGAATGCATGAGTTTAATATCAGCTCTAACACTGTAGCTGGATAAACTGTAGAAAGTATATAATGCTGCCTGTTTCTTCATCTATAAAAAGGAGTTAATGATAAAGCCTAAGTCATAGGCTTACTGTGAGGGTAAAATAAATTAACACAGCACTCAGTAAGTGATCATTATCATTGTATTTCTTATCATGAACAGAGTTAACATGTTCAGGACATATTGGGTATTAGGCATTGTACTGAGGGCTGTGTAAAACATTCTTTTTTTATCATTTATTTATTGATCAATTAACCGATAGAAAAATAAAATAAATACACACATATATATATATATACTTATATGTATAAATATAAAGATATATATTAGTTAGATGTATATATGTATATAAATATATAGATGATAGTATATATAAATATGTAGATGATAGATGATGATGACGATAGATAGATGATAAATGATAGAGAGAGAGAGAGAGAGAGAGAGAGAGAGAGAGAGAGATGATAAAGTGAAAAAATGGCACTCAAAGATATTAAGATTGCCCAAATTTGCTTAAATATCAGAGCAAAGATTCAAACCCACATCTGTTTGACTCCCAAGTTGGAATTTTCACCACAGCAGAGAATGATCTGCTACTTTCCTTTGTGCCTTAGCTAGCAGCATGGTGACCCTAGGAAAGTCAAGGTCTGTCCCCTACTCATGGTCTCTCATACTCAAATGTGCATGGACACAGGAACTCTGCAAGAATGGGAGGGCCCAGTTTCCACGAAGCCTTGTCCTTGAGCAGCCAGTACTTCTGGAAATAATAGGTAGCATGCCAGTGATGCTGTTGTAAGCTGCATGTTGTAAGTTCTGAAGAGAGAACTTCCTGCAGGTGGGTACATGGCAGTGACACAGAAGCAATGTGGAGAGCAAAAACACAAGCCCTCCATTTCTCTTTTAACTGCCAGTATTTGTACCATCTCTCCTGCACCAGGGCCTCTGCTGCTCTTAAGCTAGTCTTCTAAGTACTTGGAGTAAAATTGGAAATTCAGGGAGCTGAGACAGGAGCAATGATACGGGGATGAAGGAGGTTAGAAGGTCGCTGTGTTGCTTGCTGCTTTAACAGATAATCCTGAATTTCAGTGACTTAATGCAGCAAAATTTTACTTCTTGTTCCCATCACAGACCACATTGATTCAGCAGGAGAGGAAGGATGAGCAAGCTTCCCTGCTCCACACTGTCCTTCAGGAGCTTAGTCACCTACCATTTAGTTGTTTCTCTATCTCCTAGATGCCTTGGAACCCTCCAGGGTTTGAAGCTGTGTACCAGATCATCTTCATCAGACTGGCCAACAAAACAAGAGTGAGCCATCACAGCATGTCTGTCACACAGGAGGTATTTTAGATGCTCAGCCTAGAAATGGCACACATCACTTTCACCCACATTTCACTTGTCAAAACTTCCACTTAATTGCAAATGGGACTAAGAAATGTATTCAAGCTCTGTGTCCAGAGGGTTGAGGGGAATTTGCTGAAAACCCAAGATTCTCTGCTATAGTTTCCATTTATTTAGGTATTTGTTAACCAGGTATAATTTAAAAGATGGCAGAAACTAACTTCTCCAACCCATTTTCCCGTGGCATGGTCCAAACTGCTCACCCTCTTGGAGTTCTGAAACAAACAAAACCAATGGAAGACAAGGAAGTAATTCAATATCCTACTCAGCCCCTTTGGATCCTGTCAAGTTTAGGATTGAGAATGGCTTGGATGTGGGTTGCTATTACACATTCAAAGCATTTAGATGTGAGTGCAGCCTCACTTAGGCACTCTGCAAAGCAAGGTTCACCTAGGAGACAGTGTTGCCACTCATTTACCCTCCTTTCTCCTGCACACTCTGGCAGTCCTTAGAGAAAGCTGGACTTTCTCAGTACCTCCAGGTGGCATGACTCTTCAGTATGACCAGCTGCCTGAGGGCTCTGGAACTGGCAAGAAATGGGCAACCACCAAAGTGCTGCCATGCTCTGTGACAAGTGTACTAGGGTGGCAGCAAAACTACTAACAGTCCTGTGATTCTGCAAGCATTTGTTGGACACCAGTTATGTGCCAGGCACATAAGTAGGCAGTGGCATCCAAACAGACAAATAAACAAGAAACAATTAAAGAAAGCTCCTGTCCTAAGTGAATTTATAGTCTACTAGGAGTGTTCTAGAAAATAAGCAAATATAATTTGATGTAATACCTGCCATAATGA